>OX038877.1:3614555-6307075 GCA_943789525.1 Agriphila geniculea | reverse complement strand
GTAGCGTCTGTGTAATAGGTAGTTGAAACGTGGCGCTGTATGGAGTGCCCGGGGTGTGCTTACGTGCCTTGTTTCTCTCACTCCCGTCGCACCGCAAACAATCGAATGAAGTTAGGGTTGCCAACTTTTTCTGCATCAAATATATTAGTTTCAAGATTATTACGTGAAAAATATAGTAGATGGCGAAAAAGTCCAAAAAAATATAGTAGGTTGCCGTTTTGTAGGAGAATTTTAAAGAAGTTGCATTTTTCATACTTAAAAACATTTTTATAATTTATTCAACAACCATAAACACAAGCGTTTGAACACAAAAATTATTGGTGCACAATTAATTATGTGCATATAAGTAATATTTTTTATGCTGCTATTGTTTAATTTTTCACTTGAAAAAATATAGTAGTTTTGCCTACTATATATTTTTCAAAAAATATAGTAGGCTAGCCCACAATATAGTAGGATACTAAATTATATAGTAGGGTTGGCAACCCTAAATGAAGTCCAAAGCGGAATGTTTTCTGAATTCTTAGGTTTTTAGCGAACATTAGCTTAAATATTAAAATATTACCTTGTTCTACATTAAAAAAGCTATAAATAAACATAAATATGATCGATTACACACATTTTATAACTCTAATAAGCTACCCGTACAAACATCAAGACGATAAACTCTTAATAAAAACTCCCTTATAACGCTTTCAAGCTCGCGTTCACATCAAAGGAAGATATGCCAATACTCGATAATAAACACATTTCCACAAAGACAGATCTTCTTGATTTCAATCAACATTTGACAATGTGCCTCATTTAATAACGTGCAAAGATAAACCTACAACATTTTGTATCATTGATTCAAAGTTATTGTACCAAAACCTCCAACCAGCGTATTTAAATAACATAATATTGTACAAGCTTTTGCCCGCGACTTCGTTCGCGTGGACATTTTAGAAAATCATTAGAATTCTTAAAATGCTATAGAAGGCGGTTCCTGTCCCCATCATCGTCTCGATTAGAATTGGGTCCAGAGATATTAGTATCCCGTTCCTGTTCCTCTCTCCGTTCCCCTTACCGTCACCGTCACTTCCATCCTTCCTCTTCCCCTTATAATTTTTAATCGTCAGCTTAAACACAAAATTGGAAACTGAGATACAAACTGTCATCCCCTATTTCATCCACTTAGGGGGTGAATTTTCCAAAATCCTTTCTTAATCTCACCTACATACACCATGAAAGCTACATACACCCTTCAAAAATGGTGTCTCTAATTTCAGCCGTTACGCGTCTACGCGTATCAATTTAGAATTTTATACTTATGTATAGATTATGTCTTTACCTATCCTGAAAACTGCCGTATTTGTCGACCACACTAAAACCTACTTACGGCTAATGAAGATCAATAATGTTTTCAACAGGTTCATTTGCCGACTAAAAGCCAATTCCAAGTTCGCATTAAGGAGTTTCTCTGATCGTCCGTGCGCTAAGCGCTCTAATATAATTCTTTAGTTTTCCTGTCCGATTGGAGAGCGATCGAGCGAATAATCAATTGACAATCAAAAACGCCTGCGTTATTTCTTTGCAATCTAAGTGATTATAGTTTGATGGAAGCATTTGTGGTACTAACATAATTATTATGAATTGATTGGATACACTTATATTTAAAGAATAACTATTTATATTTGTATTTAAAATCTTAAGCCGATATAAATGATTTTTAAACGAAGTGACTAAGGGACAGTTATAGCTCACAATTAATGGATATGTTTCAGATGTCATTCCTTACTAATATTATAAATGCGAAAGTCCGTTTGTTTGTTTGTTACGCCTTCACTTCGTAACTGCTGAACCGATCATTATGAAATTTTGCATACATGTTGTCAGGGGTGCAGAAAAGGACATAGGGTAACTTTCATCTAGAAAAAACGTACAGTTCCCGAGGGATAGCAAAAAAACTGTCCACGCAGACGAAGTCGCGGGCGGCCGCTAGTACATTTATAAAAATCAGTTTTATTTTTAAATTAAACCAAAGGATAAGTGCCATCCAAAACATATGATATCTACTGGCTCTTTTAGTCATAAAATATTTTACTACTATCTATCAGCCATGCACATAAATTTTACATATATAACGGCTTAATGGTCGTGCTGTACTAATAATAAACATTATTATCATATCTTTATTGCAGCCATTAGGATTTTGCATAAGTCACAGATGTTAGTTTAATTTCACGACAATATAACATAATAAACGCCGCATTCAAAAAGTTTTGAGTTTTTGCCTAAAAGTTTTGGTAACGACATTTTTCTCTTAAGTGGTGTGTAAAGGGCTATACTTGTGTATGTTTAAATCCTGCTTAATTCAAATTAAGAATATACATAAGTACATAATCACTGTGTACAAGTATACAAGCTTAATTTGACACTGGAACAGACTACCTCATAAGTAGCTGAACCCATTAGTAGTTCGTCAAAGTTACTATAAAGTTTGATCTTATGTGGCACCCATAGTTTATGATCGTAATAATTAATGTGACATGGTACTCAAGTTTAGATTCAGTGGTGCGAGAAATCCAAAAGAACAATATTGATACCCTTTATTTTCTAATATGACTGGAAAAATGCGAAAAAGTAATTATAGCTAAGAATTACATTACAGCCAAAAACGGGAAGTAAGCAGTATATTTTTGAGTGTTGCTATAATCATTCGAGACAATGTAAATTTATAATAGTATGTAATAAAATAAATAAATAAAAAATTGAGAAATTCAAGGTTATAAAAATTTTCTTAGTAAAAAATCAATTGGGGTTGGCAACGCAAAGCTAATTGTAGATGTCGCTGCGTACGCTTGTTCCTAGGACAGTAGATGTCCAGAACAAAATGTATTTATATAGAAAATAGGTATTTATTTTGTGTTTTAAACTGTTAACTAAAAAGACTCATTGACCCAAAATGGATATAAAACAAGATTCTACAATGCAAATGCCGTACTTAAAACTAGATTAAGACGTTTTTATTCTTACAAAATTTATCATTTTTTTTTCTATATCCAGATTTTTCGGAAATTTGTAAGTGCCAACATTTTTAAAGCTTATTACACAGAATTTAATCATTTTAAAGCTTAAGAAAACGATTTTTTAAGTAAAAGTCCTTGGTTTTCATATTTCTCGTGGAACAAGCGTACGCAGCGCCATTTTGACAGTTGCCTTCTCCGACAGCAATAAAGTTTTTTAAAAGTGTTTCAATCTTATTCGTAGACTGTTTAGTATTTATTTTGGTTTATGATTAAACATGTTTGCATTGTTTTTAATGACTTCAATTTATCGAAATGTTATTTGTTGCGTCATAAACATAACATACAGAAACATAAAGCGATATCTCATGAAGCGTAAATCATACAGCGTACAGTCAGAAGAGAAAATGGATACTAGTTGAATGAGTTTAAGATATTGATGAAAATGTAATGTGTAATTAATATAAAAAGAAAAAAATATGAAAATTATTTTGCACCTTAAGGTACAGGTTATACAATAATATACAAAAAAAAAATCGACTCGTCACCAGAATTGTCTCAAGCGGGAATCAAACCCGACACCTTTGGAAGTCCGGTCCAATGCTCTTCTATCTGAGCTACCGAGGATATTTTTCTAGTATATTATTTAGAGTAACTCGGTCAGACTTCCAAAGGTGGCGGGTTCGATTCCCGCTTAAGACAATTCCGGTGACTAGTCGATTTTTTTCTAGTAAGTATATTTATTTATATAATGTTCATAAAAAAATTTGAACGTTCTTATTTATTAAAACCAAATAGCTACATATCACAGCAATAATATCATTTAACATGGATTTAGAACTCAAGACAAATGAAGTCGTATAAATAATAGAAACTTAAATCATAGAAAAAGGTTTCAAAACTGTTTATTTGCTTTCGATGCTAACTGTACCGTTACCGGCAATTATTTTCGCGTTTACGATATCACAAACTTCGGGACACAAACCCGCCATATACTCACATATACTGGCCTGAATAAGAATGAGTTTCAGACTCTTTGTTCATACTTACATAAAGAAAAAGCTGTCGCCGTTACAGTTTCGAGTTTCCTCGCTATACCGTTTTTAGAACGGACTTTTAAAAGGGTGTCAAATATATCTACGACAATGTGTTTTTCTATCTCAATATAAACTGCTTGATCCCTATCAAGCAGTTTATATTGAAATAGAAATACACATAGAAAAATACACCTATGTTCAGGTTTGTTTTAACCCTATAAAACAAGACCGCATGCGGCCGGACAACAATAGTAAATCTATTGTATCTCATTTTCCGGGCCTTGATGGGTTAAGTAAAGTACCTTTAAAAATCTAACAATTATAATGAATAATTTGTGAATAAAAAAAACATTACTTATAAACTAATCTTTTGACTCGAAGCTGTGTGGTTAGTACTATAGAATTTATAATTTCTATAAAATATAAAATATAATAATAAAATAAAAAATGTTTATTATTCTCTTTACAAACAATTCTTCTGCTAAAAACAATACTTATTTGTAAGGAGACTGGCACCTAAACTAGGCCGAGGCCTGTAAGAAAGGATACCAGGATCTCCACCCTCGAAAACAGTAGTTGGTAATGATAAAATACTTAACAATTTTTGACAATTATTAATAAATATTAATATTACAAATAATAAATTGCTTCACTTTTACTAAAAGTAATGTATCCAAACTACTAGTACAGATTCAATATCGTACATTTATTTTATCCACCAAGAAAACCGTATTCAAAAGATCGCTATATTTCTTATTTTCAATAGAAAACTTTACGCGTTCTAAAAGTTTCATCTCTTTTACATCTTCGTTACTATGGTAACAATTATCTGGCTGTCCCATAAACTTGTAAAGGTTTTCTACAGCTACAGAGAAGTAAGAAAGTAAAATATTCAAGGACTCTTTTCTGTTATTTTTGTGCAATCATGAGGGTACTGAGACGATTCTTCATTCCTGACGACAAACATTAGACAATAGACGGTATCATAAATCATGACGATTCATCTCTTTTAATCTAGACATATTTTTTTTCTCCATGTGGTCAAACAGGCTGTTCTTGAGAGACTTTCTGTCAACGATGTTTTATGTATAGATAAAAGTAGATAGAAATGTGTTAAGACTGTTTAGTATTTGGATCGCGTAGTGACTTCTTAAGAATTCATTTTTGAGATAGTTTTTTTCTTAGCTCTCATCTTGAAACCTGTTTCGACCGTGAATAGAATATTTTCTGTATTTAATCTTAATGAACCTGTGTTTGTTCAAAATGCTTTTTTAACAAACACAGGTTCTTTGTTAATTTAAGTAGTGAATTTAGTAGAAATTATTATTTACTTGAAGTAAGTAAATATTGATAACAAATAATATTTAAGTACTTGACAAGTTTATTATGATATTAAATTATTACTTCTTTAATCTAGTTTAAATTATTGTTATCTAGATTTATAATGTAATTTCAAGCAGAAACATATTTAACAATAAACTTTCTGAATAAATTTTATGTAGTATTCCAATATAAAAGTCGTAATCTTTCTATATATCTCTATTTCGGTACTTACACGAGAATTCACAGTCGAATTATTTCAATTTGCAAGCAGCACAATATTTTTTCCACACTCGACGTTATTAAAAGGGTATCTCTCAAATATTCTCATATGAAACTTTTTTGATCTTGCCAGTTCATTGCAGATAAAAACGCTAGGAAAAACTTTTGCGCGATAACACATGATTTCTCGGCTCGGGTTGAAAAAGTTTTCCAACAAATTGACTTATATTCAAAAGGGAAACTCAGAGTGGATCTTCAAACAAGAAAATAGTGATACAGTGGTTTAAAGTGAAACTTAATTTTAAAGTAGGTACCCTAAAACCTATTTTAGTGCATTGATTTTTACGTTTGACAACCTTTTTTGAGCTAAATCGGAGTATCAGTACCCGTAACACGAACAGCTATCGAAATAAATAACACGCGTAAAATCATTCGATAGAGCAATTTTGTATGAGAAATTTGTACAACGCCATCTACCGCCGAATAGCGAAATTAAAATTTCCATAGATAATTATCTATCGAGTAATTTTACGCGCGTTTTTTTTCTCGATAGCTGTAACACTCAGGTAGGTGTATTCTGTGAACCGCTTTACGATTTTTATACAAAAATAAAAAAATAAGAGATTAAGGGGGGGCTTCCCATACATGGAACTGAAACTGAAAATATTTTTTTTCATCAAACCAATACTTGTGGGGTGTCTATAGATAGGTCTTTAAAAATGACATTGAGGTTTCTAAGATTATTTTTTTTTAAAGTCAACCGTTTGAAAAATATATGCCGCCAAAGTGGTAAAATGTGTGTCCCCCCCCCCCCCCCTTTAACTTTTAAAGTAAGAGGGTGAAAAATCTAAAAAAAATATAAACTATAGATCTTAATAAACACTTTCAACGAAAATTGTTTTGATCGAGATACAGTAATTAGTTTTCGAGATATAGTACATTTTCCAAAACCGCAAATATAACTTTGTCATTCATACAAACACTGTGAAAAACAAAGTTATTTTTTCAGACGAAAAATGATAACGGTATTAAAATATGGTATGGTATAATGTACCTGCGGAACCCTACTGCGCGTGGCCCGACATGCACTTGGCCGGTTTTTTTCACGTTCGTTCATCAATGCCCTTAATGTATACCGGTCAATGAAGGTTTGTTCTTTATTTATTTTTTGAGAGACAGAGGCAGGCGTTTATATTGTCAAGGGTTTAATCATTCGAGGTAGTGTGAGTTGCTTTCAGCCCAAGCCTGTTATAGTGTTGTTTTCAAGAAATGCGAGGAAGTAAATTATTCTTAGTAAAAATGTAATTTTTAAATCGGCTCGAGTGTCCATGTGAAACGACCAGTCATGCAATCATAAAGTTAAAAAAACCGGCCAAGTGCGTGTCGGGCCACGCGCAGTAGGGTTCCGTAGGTACATTATACCATACCATATTTTAATACCGCTATCATTTTTCCTCTGAAAAAATAACTTTGTTTTTCACAGTGTTTGTATGAATGACAAAGTTATATTTGCGGTTTTGGAAAATGTACTATATCTCGAAAACTAATTACTGTATCTCGTTCAAAACAATTTTCGTTGAAAGTGTTTATTAAGATCTATAGTTTATATTTTTTTTAGATTTTTCACCCTCTTACTTTAAAAGTTAAAGGGGGGGGGGACACACATTTTACCACTTTGGCGGCATATATTTTTCAAACGGTTGACTTTAAAAAAAAATAGTCTTAGAAATTTCAATGTCATTATTAAAGACCTATCTATAGACACCCCACAAGTATTGGTTTGATGAAAAAAAATATTTTCAGTTTCAGTTCCATGTATGGGGAGCCCCCCCTTAATCTTTTATTTTTTTTATTTTTGTATAAAAATCGTAAAGCGGTTCACAGAATACACCTGCCTACTAAGTTTCAACTATGTAGTCCTAATACTTTTGGAATAAAGTGACTGTGACATACGGACGGACAGACAGACAGACAGACAGACAGACAGACAGACAGACAGACAAACAGACAGACAGACAGACAGACATGACGAATCTATAAGGGTTCCGTTTTTTGCCATTTTAGCTACGGAACCCTAAAAAAAGCTAGCTGACGAGTTCTACCGTTTTGAATTTGGAACACTACTTCGCGTAGTGCGGAAAGTGAGCAAGTAACACTGACGTGAACATTTTTTTTATTTAACTGGACTGGCTCTCTGTATGATTTGACAGCTAAGTTTTTGTGCCTATTTGAAACGCTAGCGTGCGTCTAAAGAACTAATTTTGACGTACAATATGAAAATGTTTGCCGTGATGGTCTCTCCAGACTTCAAACTTCAGTACCATGTCCCTCACGCTATGCTCACGCTACGTCCTACAGCGCCAAAATGGCGGAAATCAAATAGGCACAAAAACAGTTTGCTGTCCAGTGTAAATATATGCAGGTCAGTGGCAAGTAAGTATTGAAATTAATTTGCACACTGAATTTCAAATTTTGAACGTGATGAACAAGACTACCACGTAAATGTTGAACCTCCCGCATTATTTTTTAAATGTATTGATCATATTTCAGAGCATTAGTGATAAAATATGTTTACCTTTTTAGTTCTACCATAAACATTCCACCATATAAATCTTTGGATAACACTAGGTATACAAAAGTTACATGGTTTCAAAGCAAAGGTTTACATGGTAAATCACGTATGCAGATAAAATATATTATCTTAATTGAAAGCAGTCATTTCAATGGGTGTTTGATACTAAAAAAAAATGCAGCTAAATCTGGAGGTAATAGAAAACGAATTTCGGCAAAACTTTACTTTGCTAATTTTCCTGCTAGTCGTTTACCTAAACAAGTATATGTCTTAGCGTTAGAAGTAGGTACTAAAAGCTCCTATAGCCAAATAATATTGAAGGCTGAACTATATGTATTCCATTTCTAAATGTAAAAAAAATATATATCATTGAATTACTTTGTTATAATTTATGTTAACAATTTAATGTACCTATGCCACCGTGTAATTTCAAATTATAAATGAACCTATTGTGGGTAACCCGAATAGAATATGACCTTCACAGTATTAAAATACAATACTTATAATAAAATACAATTTATAAACATATTCTGCTACAGTTATTATGCTAATATATTTCCACAATTGGATACGTCGAGTCAGCTCAACTCAGTGCACACATGCATTAGAAATGTGCCAGGCTTAAAGTTTGCTCAACTTCACCGATTTAGACTCTAACTAGTCAAAACACAAAGGTACGGAAATATCGCAGAGATACGAAAATTAAAACTTACTTTATCATACGTGTAACGTTGCAGCCAACTAGTTAAATCATCGTTTAACTAGTTTTAAGTATGAATACTATTTAATAAACAGCTAGGCAAATGATTTGACATCGTGTACGAGCTGTTTCGGGCCATTCGAACAAACAGCATGGATGAAAGGTCGGCACTAGGTCATCATCATCATCATATCAGCCGCACGACACCCACTGCTTTGTATAGGCCTCCCCAAGGATCTCCTGGTTCCATGATTGGTCCTGGGCTGTCCGCATCCAGCGGCTTCCTGCGATCTTCACCAGTTCATCCACCTTGTCGGGGGCCTACCCACGGAGCATCATCCGGTGAGCAGTCACCAATCCAGAATCTTTCCGCCCCAACGGCCATATCGGTTCTTCTCGCTATGTGACCCTATAGAGGGTTATTCTATAACCTATATAAAATATGTACCTCAATATCTTCTACATTTAGTATGACCATGCGTAATTTAGCTAAATATATTCCTCTTATCGAACAAAGAAAACATAAATATAAAAAGGTAATACAACGAACGAAACGCCTCGGGCGAAAAAGCCTAACAGATTCAATTCCTTCCAAAAAATAGAGCACACGCTATCGAACATCGATAAAATATAGGTTCACATAAAACGGGCATAGAAACAAAGGAACTAGGACAAGCCTGTTTTACTGCACAAGTGTTCTTAATAACAAAATAAGAAACCAAAATAAACAGGAGAATAATATTCGATTCCACTCGCAAGGAAACGGTGTCGATAAAAATATCGGTGCGAATAAAACAAGGCAAAATACAGGAGTGGCGATGTGAATTTGGCTAGAGTCTGCACCGTTTGATTGGTTCGATCCGCCTCTTTCAGATTCTGGTAAAGGAAAACAAACTATGTAAAGTGTACAATGTATTGTATCGCAGAATTGTTTCATTGCGTTAAAACGATGAAGGGATTGTGTGTATGGTGGAAAGATTAGAGACGTATATTTCTGAGCACGAGTCGATTTGGTTGTTGTTTTACTTTTGTATACGCGTTCAAAGCATTGTGTAGGTACATTTTATTGTGCAATCGTTACTGCCTGTATTTAAGACAATTATACAAGGTCATTTTGTATCCACCATCAAAATTTTGAGGATGTGTTCAGTCCATGAAACTGAACAACTTTCTCTAAGGAACACATGGTCAAATATGTAAAATAAAAATCGACTTTCCATACAAATCAACAACGAAATAAGAACTAAGGAAGCCTAACTCCTAACAAATATTGCTTAAAAAATGGCACCTTCACCATACTCTGTAACACAAAAGGCCGCAAACTCAAAAATAAACAAGCAAAAACAAACCTTATTACAATGCATGCATAATCGGTATTAGGTTGTATTCTGACGCATATACTGTTTTCTATTGGCTGGGGTTTGTACGCAGATCAAACATGATTGGATATTTGGCTCGCGTCGTGTCACTCATTGGGCCGTTGTCGTGCCTTTGTCATTGAAGCAAGGACGGTGTAATGTCACAGCGGCGTCACTCCCTGTATGTGTGAGCTTGGCGCCAGTCTGGCGGCAGCTACGTCATACGCGTCACGACTTGTGATAGGGTTGGCTATTAGCATCACTACATATTAATGCAACGAAATAATAAAACGAAAGTTTGATGAAATAAATTTGTACTGATTTTATATTAATTTAAATGCCAATACATTAAAATTATATGGATTATAGTTTATATTATGATTTCTTAATTTGTAACAATTTCAAGGTTTCTTTTTCGTTTGCCTGCTTTATAATATCAACTTCTGCAATTACTTACCCAGATCTAAGATTAATTTCCGCGCGTCCAGTTCATTAGAAATGAAATGCTTTTTACGGATTACCGCTCGTATATTCCAAAAAAACCAGCCAAGTGCATGTCGGGCCACGCGCCATAGGGTTCCGTAGTTACCTTATACCATACCATATTTAATACCACCTATAATTTTTCGTTTGCAAAAATAACTTTGTTTTTCACAGTGTTGGTATGAATAACAAAGTTATATTTGCGGTTTTGGAAAATGTGCTATATCTCAAAAACTAATTACTATATCTCGTTCAAACCAATTTTGGTTGAAAGTGTTTATTAAGATCTATAGCATATATTTTTTTTTGATTTCTCACTCTCTTATTTCAAAAGTTAAAGGGGGGGGGGGGACACACATTTTACCACTTTGGCGGTGAATATCTTTCAAACGGTTGACTTTGAGAAAAAGTTGTCTTAGAAACCTCAATGTCATTTTTAAAGACCTATCTATAGACACCCAACACGTGTTGGTTTGAAGAAAAAATTTTTTTTCAGTTTCAGTTCCATGTATGGGGAGCCCCCCTTAATCTTTTATTTTTCTTATTTTTGTATTAAATTCGTTAAGCGGTTAACAGAATACATCTACCTACCAAGTTTCAACTGTGTAGTCTTAATACTTTCGGAATAAAGTGGCTGTGACATACGGACAGACAGACAGACAGACAGACAGACAGACAGACAGACAGACAGACAGACAGACAGACAGACAGACAGACATGACGAATCTATAAGGGTTCCGTTTTTTGCCATTTAGGCTACGGAACCCTAAAAAGGAGTAGAAAGTCCTTCTTTAATCTCATACTAAAAAGCTTAAAGAAAATTTGTATAAAAATCTATACTCCACCATATTATTTAACCTAATTTAATAAAAATTCAAAAATGCAAAAATCGCGGAAATGGTGCGTCGGAGCCAAAAAAATAAAGTTTTTTCCACCCCCTTAAGAACACCGGAGGTAGATGAGAGATATTAAATAAAATGTCAAAATCCGGTCAAGTGCTATTTTTTTATATTTTTACTATACAAAAGTACAAAAACGTCATTCTGTGTAGTGTCTGTGTAATATAGATATGTAGTTCGGGGTGGTTGTATGGAGTGTCCGGGGTGAAAGGCAAGACGCCATAATTATTGTAGCTATTTTAATTCAATAACATTTTAAGTATCTATTTATTTTATTTTTCTGTCGTATAAAGCACTATGTCACTTGGAAGAAAGTGCATTACCACATCACCCCTCAATGTACAATATAGGTACTATTAATTTCCTCGCATTTCTTGAGAAAAGCAATAATATGACCTGTATTATATTGTACGGAAAGGAAATTACATTGCCTGAATGATGAATGATTAAAGCCCTTGCATGCGGCTCGACACATATCACTTTAGTTTGTCGTACTTGCCTGTAATGTATGTACTATTGCGCGGTGCGAGCGAACTAGGCAAACCTGATAGCGCGTGCCTCCGCGGAAGAGATTCCTCGCCCCGATGGCGTCGCGGCACCCCCGCGATCGCCCGGCGCACTCACACATAGCCGCGAGCAATTTTACAGCACTCATGCGCAAGTGACGCTTCTTTTCACGTTAGTGTATATTTTCTTTGGTAATGTGGAATCCAGTCAGTACACCGAACCTACTACGGGCACTACGGCCGGCGGCGGGTGGCATCATTTAATTATTTTATAAAATTTGATGGCTAGTACATTATTATTAGTTAGGTATAATGTTTGACAGTCAACTTGGTAAAGACCGATCGAATACGCTGGCTGCTGTAATTAGTCGCTCTGGAAAACTAAAGGAGACCTATGTCAGCAGTAGACGTCTTTCGGCTGTGATGATTTTATTGTTAGATATATTATTTTATAAAAAATATAAAATGATGATATTGATGAATGATGATCATATATTTTGTCACAAATAGGTAAGATACTTCATTTCAAGAAGGATTTAAATTAGGTAAGCTATTGAAATGAAATAGGTAAGCTTAATAAAAGACAATGTATTCTAGATAGATATTGTTTCAAACATGTAAGTACCTGCCTACATATCATATTATGTATTTGATTAACATATTTGTACGAGCAACGTCTTAATATGTCTTCTAGAGGTGTGGTGTGACTGATAAAGAACAACGTATTAATATGTCGTATTATTTTTATTTTTCACTTATAAAAGCAATAAAAATTATAGACCTACGTATTTAGTTAAGTACCTACCAATTTTTAAGCTTTGATGGTTTATAAATTGGTAGGTAGGTAAATAATTGGTCAGAGTGTTCCTACACTCTGACCAATTATTGTTTAATCTAATTTTTATGAATCAAGTTCCTACTTGATTCATAAAAATTATTGGCGTGAATCGGAGCGCAGCCTGTGTCTCAGCCCCCTAGCATGACCACCGAAACATGATATGATATGGCGATTTTTAATGGGAGAGTTTTATACTTGTTTAAAAATGTGTGATAGCAGTGAATGTGAAGATTTGACTGCCCCACAAAGCGACTGAACACTTGTTGCATAATAGCGACCATAGTTTGTATTTATACGCTCATAGATATTTCTAAATAACGAAAAATATTTTACTTACCAATGATATGATATGTCCGTATTTTTTTGCTGCCTTCTGTTGGTCTTTTACACCACTTGACCACACACGACGTCATTTTTACCACTTTTATGCTAATTTTTTTGTAAGAACGCTAATGACTGTCACCGAGCGCTTGGCAGACATGACTAAATAGTGCTTCGGTTGTACTTTTTTAGCCCCGCCCACTCGGTTGTAGTTTGCGTGGTGCTATTTTTAAAGCAGAATTACATTTCCATAGTTCTTATTTCTTTGCAAATCAAAGAGATCACGTGATCAATTTAGTATGGGATGACCAAAATTTTTTGCCGAAATTTGACAATTGTTTCTTGGAGAAAGTTTGGACTGGACACATCCTTAAAATTTGGATGGTAAGTTCAAAATGACCCGATATAATATTTTGACTGTACTCTTATTTATGGGTATTATACACTTAGTGTGTTTTACACACAATTTCCCATGGAAAATTGAAACACTTAAATTAGATAGGTATGTTTTTTCCTTGCTTTTTATTATTTAACAGTATTTTTCTCCAACTTTATATGGCACTAAAAATATACGCAGCAGGACATTGGGCTACCACAATATGTGAAAAAACTATTGATATCCTGACAGTTAGTTTAAGGTTCAAACTCAATTGGAGAAATTAGCCAGTTTTATAAAGCTTGATGTGCTGTTGACTGTACGTTAAAGATGCATACTACAACAATGAAATAAGTAAATCAAAAGTTAAACGTGAATAGCGAAAAATCAAATAATATTAGTGTGTTGCAACTTGCTGCAGAAAATAGGAGGCAAATCGGATTTTTTTTTAATTAGCTGCATTTGATCTCAGTTTATTACTGATTTTGATATTTTTATAAATTTTCCACAAATATTTATACTTTAAAAATTATATATTCTTCCGTAAACGTACATCGGCATTTCGAAATCCGGCGAAAAAAGTTTTCCTCCATGCGTTGAAATCCTGATGAACTCAACGAGCTTTCATGTAAATTCCCATCCCAAAGATTATCATTCCATTAAACCCCCCACCATTTCCATAGAACCAACTAAATCCTTATAAGATAAGACACAAGGGACCCAGCGCGTATCCCAGTTTATTTTCTCAAGCGTACAGTAAGGACGTCCCATGGTTTATTTTATTTTCTTTCTGTTTACGCAAACGCAGTATGGACTGGCTTCGGTATTACAAGGCAATTTTTTTTACAGCCTTTGTAATAAAAGGAATGTCTTGTCTACTGCATAACAGTTACGAATGCGAGTTACGAAATTACTTTGACGGTTTTGTCCTAGGCAATAACATTATGCCTGTCTTTGATGTCTTGAACACTGTTCACAAAAGGTTAACAGCTCAACGAGCTGTTAATTGTAATTAATGTACTTAAATATAATGTAAATATTGTAAAATATAATATTTTCAGTCTAACACTACAATAATGGTACCTATGTGTAAAAAGTTTTATCAATATTATATATAAAAAAATATATCGTTCCATTTGATAAAGCTGATTTTTTTGCGCCCATTTTTCAAAGACGTCGTAATGGGTGGTAGGGTAGAAGAATTGACGATTAAAAAATGCTTATTATGTGATCTTATTTGAATAAATATTTTTTTTAAGTCATTCATTAATTCATATCATTATGCAAACTTATTCATTTAAGTAGATAGCCCATGTTCATTTAAAAAACCTTAAATGATAAGGGTGCCATTTCGGTCGCATAATCTTTTTAGTTATAATTTCGTTTGGTATAACAGTTTTGGCATAAAGTATTTTCGCATAATTTATGATAAGCAGAGTTTTATGAACGCAGAAAGGTTTCATCGGCATAATTCTTACTTACTCTAATCTCCTTTAACATAATTTTAATTACCATAAAAGGAAAGGGTATAATTGTTATACGTCTAAAGGTAATTTACCATAAAATACGAAGTGCATAATGGATTTAACCATAAATATTCAAGTCAGAAACGATTTTTGGAAGAATCATTTTAATTCAGATTACCTAAAAAATATAAGATAAATACGTAACGTAACATTGTAAATAATTATTTTTTTATGGTTAGTATAATTTGGCTTAACTATGTAATTAAAAATGTACATAAGTAGGTAGGTACTAATGTTTTAAAGCATAATATAAAAAAGCATAACCAATTTAAGTAATTATTATTAATGAAGAAAAACTTTTAATGCTGCCTTCTTGTCAGTTAAAAAAGTCTGAAACGAAGGAAAACGTAAAAGCGTTTAGTTACTAAGTTTATTTGAATAAAGGTATTTTTATTTTGACTTTAACTTTGACTTTGACATCGGTGGGTTAGGTTAGGTTAGTGTTTTGACCACTCGTAGCGGAGCGCGTGAAGCGGGTGGAGCTTAATAATGCTTGCATGCATGTTGCGTGCTTGCTTGCTTGTTTGCTTGCATGCAACAATGTGCCGATATATTATTATTACAATAGAGGTTATGCGGAAAAAAGTATGCGTTATAGTACAGTAGCCCGTAGAACATTAAAATTACCAAAAAGGTTACCGTTTGCCGTTGTGATATAGTTATTTATTACGAAATTATAGATAATTTAACCCAAGTCTTACAGATCGCAACCCGCCGTAACCTATATTTGTATATCTCCAAAAATTATATTTT
Source organism: Agriphila geniculea (assembly GCA_943789525.1). Taxonomy (NCBI): domain Eukaryota; kingdom Metazoa; phylum Arthropoda; class Insecta; order Lepidoptera; family Crambidae; genus Agriphila; species Agriphila geniculea. The sequence goes on along the minus strand of OX038877.1, from coordinate 6,291,159 downwards.
TTTATTTTTCGAGGTTTACCGCATGATTTAACTATTGTTGTGTTCTACAGCTTTGTTTGATTGCCACAGATAAAAGTAAGACTATGAAAAGTAAACCTCGAAAAATAAAAAATAAATTTTTTTGGAGATATACAAATATAGATTACGGCGGGTTGCGATCTGTAAGACTTGGGTTAAATTATCTATAATTGCGTAATAAATAACTATATCACAACGGCAAACGGTAACCTTTTTGGTAATTTAAATGTATTACGGGCTACTGTACTATTATGATTTATTCTCTATGAACGTTATGCGAAATGATGAGTATGCCAAAAAACGTTATGCAGTGCAAAAATATGCCTTTCTGTTTTATGGAACCGAATATGGACCCAATGATAATATGAAAAGTAAAATATAACAGACAAAATAGAAACGTCCAAATAACCATTAACGATTTGTCGAATAAGTTCAAACGTCGTTCTTACATGGACCCTGTCACAATCACAAGCGTATTAACTTTTGATTCCTATAATTGGAATTCCTTTCGATATGTCCGAATTTTGGCGTCCATTCTCCTTTTGTTCACATGATGTTCTGATAAATAATTGGACATTTTACATTCCATGTTTTACAAAAGAGAGACGTGTAATATAACAAAGGATTTGCAGACGTCGTTAAAAATATTGGATTTCAGACAAAAACGGGTAAATGTTTCCAAGTTTTGAAATTTTCAGTATTTAATGACATAACATGAAGAAGGAAAATGGTTTATAAAAAACACAAATCATTTATATTTTTATATTAGTTTATTTACAAGGTATCTTCAAGATAAGCGCGATTCATCGTAGATTGAATCATATTTAAGGCCCCTAGCGTGACCACGGAAACACGATATACAGGGTCATTTTGTATTCACCATCCAAATTTTGAGGATGTGTACAGTCCATGAAACTGCACAACTTTCTCTGAGGAACACATAGCCAAATATTTAAAATAAAAATCGACTTTCCATAAAAATCAAAGAGATCACGTGATCAATTTAGTATGGGATGACCAAAATTTTTTTGCGAAATTTGACACATGTTTCTTAGAGAAAGTTGTTTAGTTTCATGGACTGGACACATCCTTAAAATTTGGATGGTAAGTTCAAAATGACCCGATATATCGCATGATATAGAATTTTATCGACATGCGACACTGAACTGTCAAAATCCATTGTCTTTTAACAGTTAAACGTGATAAATTGCTATATCATATCGCGTTTCGGTGGTTATGCCAGGGGCCATGCGTGATAGCGGCCTATCTTGCCCATAAATTTTTTTTAATATGTGAAAAAACACATGAAGTTACGCGGAGGTATATTTACAAAAAAAACTTACACGTATACTAGTGTCAGACATAGTTGTCTGTTATTATAAAAATTATCAAGAGACCGTCATCAAAACAAATCATGTTATAATTTTTTATAAAACTGACTACGGTTCTATCACAGGTTTTGTTTAACCCGCGGTTCTATTAAAACAACACCAAAATTTGCGAAAAACAAACGAACAATTTTGTTTGGTGCTACAGAGATAAACAAAATTATTTCAACAATTTTAAGGATCATGAAAAGCACTTATCATTTATAATCGGGCTCATTTTAAAGCCAATTTCTTGTTATGGGGGCTCCATCCCCATAGAACATTGTCGATCCGATCCTTTTGTTGTTTCGTGCCTTTTATCATTCCAAAATGTGACAAAATACGCTTCGAAATTTTAAGTTTTTGAACCAAAATGTTTACGTAAAAGTTTCTGAATGTTGTTTGGTGTCCATTGGTTTCCATTTAACAATGCAGTGTCAAATAATTGCATATTGCTTTTTAGTTAAAACCCTGGACAGCAAAGGCAAAAAAATTGATGAACCACAATTTTTATGCTATTTTATTTCAACTTTTTTTGACTGAAGTCAAAATAACTTTGTTAGTAGGTAGTAACTCTATTTTCATCAATTATTGATTTAAACACAATTCCTTGCAATCTCAATCTTTTGACAACCTAGGTTGTTCTCATGTTCTCCACAGTTTCGAAATACATCCATGTCAATTCCACCATAACAAATAGACACTGCGACTGTACTTTTGAATCATAGAAATGAATGTTACGTTTGTCCAATATTCATATTTATTTTCTAGCTTCCACAAGTAACTTCAATCGCGTGAAAATTCGGAAAATCCCTAAGGGCAACTTTTGACCGTGATAAAAAGTATACTCCGTTTTAATCCAGGCTGTAAACTATGAGTCAAATTTCATTCAAATCTTATTACTACTTTGGTATTACTTAAATCTTTCACATTTATAATATTAGTAGGAAGTAGGATATTTACAAGCCATTGACCTGCATACATTTACACTGGACTGGCTGCTGTCAAATTGCTCTTGTGCCTATTTGATTTCCGCCATTTTGGCGCTGTAGGACGTCGTGTGAGCATAGCGTGAGGGACATGGTACTAAAGTCTGAAGTCTGGAGAGACCATCACGGCAACCATTTTTATTGTACACGTTAAAATTAGTCCTTTAGACTCACGCTAGTGGCGTTTCAAATAGGCACAAGAAATTTACTGTCAAATCATACAGACAGCCAGTCCAGTTAATAAGAATAAAAAATTTCATGTCAGTGTTACAAGCATACCTCATTTTTCAGATTCCCGGATGCGACCGTGAGGTGATCAAAATGGGATGCGCACTGAACGGGGCAAAATCAATTTTATGGATTACACTTCTACATGGATTCCTCTTCCTTATAGGTAAGTAAAACTATTGATTAACACTATTACAACAAAATTATTAATTGAGTTAAAGGGGACGTAGCATGATAAGGCCCACCTAACGCTCAGTCTGCACTCAGTCGTTTTCCCGTTCCACTTGCACTTTTAACAGCGGTATGCCTTAGGGCATGCAATAGCGATGCTCTATCTTCTCAAAACAATGTCAAAGTTTGTAAGGCATGCATTCAACGCACAATGAATTAAAAATTGAAGACACAAAGGAACGGAACGGGAAAGCGACACGGTACAGTCAATGGGGGATACTTGAGACTACAGTATTACTTAGGACATTTCGAATGATAAGTTTTGATTAATTATTATGGCAACATTTACATAGTGCTGGAGCAGAGAAGTTGCTGTCAACATCACGGAAGAGATAAAGTTTTAACAGGGTACGTAAAACGTTAATATTTTTCGCGTCCTAAGTAATACTGTAGTCTCAAGTATCCCCCATTGACGGTACCTAAAGATACTCCATTTGAATAGGGAATATGCATTAGTCCCAGATTTTGATAAATTTGAGCTTGATCGCTTCGGACACGTATAAAAACATGATGGAACAGAAAAATAAAAAATAAAAATGAATTATTTTAGTTTTGTCACACGATATCAAGGAAAAATAAGGATATTTTTTTTCATTTTCGGATATACTGCACTTAACAGTCAGATAGAATATCGAATAAGAAAGAATATTTTGTAAGACATATATGTACTTAAACGCAAAATTTAGGGAGATAATTGAAAATTCTTGGCTAACTTCATAATAAACGCGCGTAAAACGTGACAAGTGACGTCACAAATCATGACCGTTTTGTATAGAGCGTTTGCGGCGGTTGCTGCTGCGTGCTTACTTCAAGTAACTGTAATCACGAGAAAAAAACGCAACAGAAAAGTTTTACAGTTGATTTTCACACGCATTAAGTATACTCTTGATTTTGATACAAAAAAATGATCCTTATTTCCTTAACTTGATTCAAATGTTGTAAGTATTTAACCCATCAAGGCTCGGAAAATGAGACACAATAGATTTTCTATTGTAGTCCGGCCGCATGCAGCCGCTTGGGAACGCCCAAGCTATTTTTGTACAATAAATTCATGAATGCATGAATTAAAAAGCGTTTTAATTCATGCATTATTATGATATTATAGTCAGAAACACAAAATAGCCGATTCCCGAAAAATGAGATTCTTATAATAACAGGGGCCCTATTTTTGAATCGTTCGGCTGGCGTCGAGCGCTCTTTTCTACTGATTTTCGTTCGACATATGACTCAAATCTATGAGATGTCGAACGAAAATCAGTAGAAAAGAGCGCTCGACGCCAGCCGAGAGATTCAAAAATAGGGCCCCAGATGCTCAAAATAGCCAAAATTGTCTGGACGAATGCTTTGACCAAGAGACTGAACACAGAGATCACCGAAGATTTTCATAGATTCAGTAAGAAATGAACGTATAGAATTGCAATACAGCCACAAAATACACAATTTTATTTATCCCATATAGGTACTTAAGAAAGTTCATGACAATATCCTGGCAGCACCGTATAACTTTTATATGTGTTATGAGTGAAAAAATATTCTAAGATTACACTCATATTTGTAAATGCGTGAATAAATCTTTCCTGCTCCGGAATTATGTTCATTCGTCAATAGAAAAACTCATATCTCTAAAACGATGGTAACATTTTTATTGCGTCATTCCAAAGCACAAAAAGGCTTGTCATACTATCAGTACCGGGTGGTCATAATTTATTTGTCACTGTGAGTAGGGCAACGCATCATATAATTACGGGGCCTTGTCAGATAACGATCGTTAGGGTGACTAATCAACTACGAGCTATGCTGCGCTGTGCTATGCATGCTCTATTACGACCGATACTAATATTATTAGTAGATTAGTAGCCAAGGGCTATAAGGCATCAATAGGGCGCCTATAGTTCGAGGGTGCAATTGATGCTTACACCCGAGCTAACTACTCTGTTTTACATCTCGGTGGTGAGGTAAGAAGAAAAAAAACGGCATTACAAGAATAAAACATTTTATTAGTTAAAATTTATAGTGAAATGAGAAATAGTTTGCGATTGTGATATTTGTTGGTCATGGACAAAATCTGACGGGATGAAGCTTTCTTCAGCAGAAGTTGATGGTTGCGGATCATCTCTTGAGAAAGATGTTTCATTTTTTGAAAGCTGAATAATTTCCGTTATTATGTTGGTAATTTTACTTTTATTTTGTATGGAATCTTCAGTCACCTTGCTGGATTTTTTTAATTATTTACCGCCCTAGAGCTTTTTTTAATTACTTACCGGATTTTTACTTACTTACAGGATTTTTTTAATTACTTACCGCCCTAGGGCTTCTTTTCATTACTTACCGGATTTTTACTTACTTACAGGATTTTTTAATTACTTACCGCCCTAGGGCTTTTCTAGCCACATTATTACCTTAGAGCGCTAATTGGTTACCTGCAAGCCCCATTTGGGGGTAATAAGGACCTACTTACCGAATATGAGAGATGTAAAAGCTATTTTCAGTAAAGGATAGATTTACTATACATATGGTTTTAGGAAACTGTTGTTATTTTCCGTCATTTGACGGATACTTATCTAGGCAACGAATTTTTACTCTCACTGGGAACAGGGTACTAATTGTGTAATTTTCAAAATCTATCGCAATTTATTTATTTTATTTTTATTTATTAAGAAAATCAACAGTGCTTTATAGACTATTATTCTTTATAAAAATAAGTAAGGCCAATAACAGATTTCCCTTTTAAACATCCTTTCTTACAATCATAAACTGTTTTATTTAGGTGCCTGTTTCACAATCAATGATTGATTAAACATCAAGGCTAACTGGTTTAGTTTATAAATGGAACAGAATTTATATGAAATTATATTAAATCAATCGCAAGGTCAATCGCTTTCATTTGACAGATAGATGTGACACATTGCTGCATTTCTTAGGTAAGTTTTTATTTGTGCCAAAAAGAAGCGTCAATGTATCACATCCTGAAAGCGATTGCTATAGATTTTGAAATTAGACAATAAGTACACTAGTTATTAAAATTAGGTACCTATTACATGGTAGGTACCACAATTATTATTTACCTTGCCCTTATTCTTCGTAAAAAAACTCACAAACATACATAAACCCTTAACACAGTCATATTATGCTACTTTTTTGGGCAGTCGTGTAAAAACACAGGAGACATGCTAACTTGCCTCTCATTGTACCGCTATTGCGTACTCGTTCTCACTTATGTAAAAATGTGTAAATTAAATGTACCGACAGTAAGTACATAAAATTTATTATAAGCACAAAATATATTTAACCATCGTATCTATAGACGAGTAAGTAATGACTTGGAGTAAAACTTGCAATTTTCAAAAGGTTCTAATATTATATTCACATGCAATTCATAGTATAATTAATCTTAAATGCAGTTTAAGTGCAGTGTTGGTGCATTTATTATATCATAAATTGCATGTGAATATAATATTAGAAGCATTTGAAAATTGCAAGTTTTACTCAAATCATTACTTACTCGTCTATAGATACAAGTGTTAGTCACCTTAATACGTGGCGGATAATAACCACTTAATGGTGTTATATAGTATCTATAGCTAATAATAGAGGTAGGAAAAAATTACGGAGATAAAGACTGATTGATGATATTGCACGTCGTCGCACATAATAAAACTGAACATCTCTTATAAACAAGTTGTTATAACGTTATGACGGAAAAACATCAGTAACTTTGGGTCCCAGTGGAATGAGGGTATTTGGAAAATCGTAGTTTCATCAGAGAATTTCTTTCTTGCTTCCGTAATTATTGATAGTCGATTTTCAGTTTGATCTCTTGAAAATAAATGATGTGTTTCAAATAAAATTCAATTGTTTTTTCTATAGATTACAATTTGTAAAAAAATGTATTTAATCTTCATATTTGAAAATCTTATTATTATTTTTGAGTATTTGATTGAATCATGCGTCACTTAGTCCGCTAAGTGACGCCTGATTCAATCAAATACTCAAAAATAATAATAAAATTTGCAAGAAGTTCCAAACCATTTTGAAAAAGAAATATATGTAGTTTACTTCTGCAAACAATAATTATATGCAAGATGCACCGCTTATATATATATATATATATATATACTATACTCTATTTTGTTTATATATATATATATAGTAAATTTTCGCCCGTAAAAAAATGCACATGCACACCACAAAATATCAGTGCACAATACCTGCATTTAGCCAGACAGCAGCCACCTTACACCTTCACCAATTAGACTACTCTACCTACAGTAGTCTACACGTGTTTCGCCCCAACCCGGAGCATCCTCAGGAGTTAGATCGTGCGTAAACCAGCACCGAATACTTCGGTTGTTCAAAAATAAACATTTTGATATTTTATTTAGTATTGTTTGTATAATTACTTTATTACTTCTATGATTTGCCAATTTCATTACTTAAAACATACTATATCTTCAGAAACAGTATGTGGGTAAATATGAGTAAAGAAAAAAAAACATCTAATTTTGATATTAAAACAAACCTAAATAGAACTTAATTAATAAAACAGGTACTTTACATCGAATTCACCACTTACCATTAACAATTAGTTAATTGGATTATTTCTCATTCGGTTCACTTTAGAAAGGCGTTATTGTACGTGGTAAAATATGAAGCTTCGAGTTTCATTTAATGATAAGTACAGAAGATTCCCCTGAATAGCGAGCAGCGATTTTTAATTCCATTTCTTTAATAATGAATTCTTTATTAATAGGTAGGTATCTAGGCCATTTTTTGTGGGTAATAGTAGCATTGATCTTTCATCCAAACCGGGTAATTTTTCAAATTATATTCATTGTTTAGCATTAATAGTGTACAACTTTCCTTAGTTAAAATTATCGATATTAATGTTCAATAATAGATAATGGATTCCATACTAACAGTGAGTGTTGATTTATGAATAATGGAATAGTATTACATGTTATTACTACTTACAGTTCTTTAAAAGTAGCGGTAGGCTTAGGTACTAATAATGATGATACTAAAAATAAATGCTTTTATGTTTTATAATTTATTTGAAGTAACTTTTCCCGTACCTATCACGCTATAAATTGCGTTGACTCTTAATATTCCAAAAAGTATTTTAGAGACATACTCTTACATTTTTTGCAACATGACCGCCCTTTCGTAAATCATAGATTGCGGGGTCTTTGTGTGGGCTTGTTGTATGTATTTATTTTCTTTTGGTTGGCTGGCTATGAATGTTCAGGCCAAAAGCTGAATGTAAGATGGGGCGTATGAATGAGGAAATAGCTCACATACCTTTGTCTTTTTCAAAGGTTGCTGCTCTAGGGGTATTAATTTTTAAGAGAGGATGAAAAAAATGAATGGTACGGTCTGAGAATTTGTACAATGTTCCCTTGAAGATTATATGCTGGATAACAAGAGAAGTATTTCGGTAATGGATGTTCAAATTTCGAATAAATAAATAAAACATCTTTGTTATGCGAAGTGTAGTACTGTGCAAGACCGGGGCCAAAAAAATCTAGAGTTTTTAAATTAACAGATTTTAAGTCGCAGGTATTTGTTGAAATAGGTAGATTTTGTTTTTGTTTTTTGTTTTGACACCAAACTTTATAATTCAGTCCAACGTTAAATAAATAAATTCTTTAATAATCTGACTGCATTAGACTTTTTTTAATGAAGGTTTATACCTTGCACATAGGAGAGGGATAAGGGAGATGCATACAAAAACAATAAAAGGAAACAACTGAAAACTCCATCACGGAACACTCTGCCACTTGCAAAAACTCTTGAAAATACAAATACCTATCTATCATTTAATAAAATGAAAGCTTTGTTTATTTATAATTTTACGTTATTTAGTTGATATATAGTAAATTTAATCATGAAATAAAGTACTTTTAACGGATACTAGCGCGGTTTTACAGAAAGCACTTTGGTAATTAGTTGGTGTTTGGTTTGATTTTTGATTTTACCGACGTTTCGGCAACTTTGTAGCTGCCGGGGACTGACAGTGCCCCGTGACCATGATAAGCATGTCTAGCGCGTAAACTTGAGAAGTGAAAATTTAATCATATTGCAATTTGAGTAACAACCTACGTATAAATTCAAAATAAGGCATTTAACTGTCAAATCAACCCAATAATAACATTTGCCAGCCCCAACCTGTGATACAATACGAATCGGTTTAAGTATTCAAACGTTGAATTATTGAAGCAGAATATTAGCATAAGAAGACGATTATCCAGACCTGTCTCATCCTAAGCTTATTTAGTTTTAGCGTTCGTCCCCGAACCCTTGTAACACCATCTGTGCCTAAGTCCCTCTTCAATACCTTTTCAGGAAAGATTTTACGTAGAGGCTTTTGTGTCCTACATTTAAAATAGGTACGTAATATCAATGACAGTAAGTTGGATTTTTTTTACCTGAATTTTACTTTTATGTCCCTTTGCTTTTATGAATATTGGAAAGTATGTCATACTTACTGTCAGAGACTGAAAGAAAAGAAAAATGTGTACCTACCTAGATTTTTATTTTTAGAGTCCGATAGTATTCTATTTCTATTAAGGATTCTAATTTGAAAAGTCACGATGCCATTTTAGTGTTCTATTTCTCATTTAGAGATACGAGTACATGTTTGTACATATTCATACTTTTTCAAAGAATAATAAAAACCAGCCAAGTGCGAGTCGGACTCGCGCACGAAGGGTTCTGTACCAAAAACGGCAAAAATAAAAACGTTTGTTGTATGGGAGCCCCCCTTAAATATTTATTTTATTCTGTTTTTAGTTATTATTGTTATAGCGGCAACAGAAATACATCATCTGTGAAATTTTCAACTTTCTAGCTATTACAGTTCATGAAATACAGCCTGGTGACAGACAGACAGACAGACAGACACACAGACAGACAAATGGACAGCGGAGTCTTAGTAATAGGGTCCCGTTTTTACCCTTTGGGTACGGAACCCTAAAAAAGTAAGGTTTGCGAGTCAGTCTGTCACTACTATAAACCTATGTGATTCTAATAATAAGAGACCCACTTTGAAAAACGAATCACTATAAACAAATGACGTTCGATCATTAACTTAAAAATAAGGTCCAAAATTAAGTAAATCAATCAACTTTTGTAGATCCTCTGCATCGTTGTAAAAAAAACTTGTATTATTTATGTCCAGCTGGGTCCGGCACAGAAGCGCCTTTCGACGACTCAACGATGGACGTGTCTTCGCGCCGGTTCCGCGCCGAGTTCCTGCAGGAATGGCAAGGATCCACCGACGCTCCCTACTTCGATCCAAGCACTCCCAGAAACATCACTGGACTAGTTGGCCACCCCGTCAGGTTGCTGTGCAGAGTGAAAAATCTGCAGAACAGAACTGTAAGTTTGATTATTATTCCGTTTCAGTTCTGCGAGTGTATAATTGACAATTTATGTGGTTAACTATCCAAAGGCGATCGTTGCTTGCACTCGGTGGGAGTAGCTCCTGAAAGAACTTCTGTAAATGTCCCCAAAATGTGCAGTGTTAATCCCTACACGCATTCGGCATTTTTCTCATTTATATCTGTGAAGGACACAATTGCAAAAATACTTCTGAAAAATAGTGTCAAGAAAACTTGTTTGAAATTATTTTATAAGTTTTACAAATAAATTAGTCATTTATTCAGGTTTCAGTCCCGAGACAGTATAGGTGTTGTAGTCATCAAAAAGTTAGATCAAATCAGCCATTCAATATTTATTGAACAACTAGTCATATTTTTACTGAATGTTAACTGTATTGACCTGTAAACCAAATCCGTTTGGAAATAAACATTTATAAACCCATTTATCAAGCCTAGATTTGATAGATCGTTCTAACTCTCCCTTACGAAAAGGAAAAACATTATTCCCGTTACGTAATGAATGTAGCGAAAGCAATGCGCAATTGACCAAGGCATTGGCTAAGCACATGATGGGGTGTCAAGACTGATGATATAGCAGCTGTTATTGACAATGATAAACGTTTTTGATACTTGATGGAAATACACCAGTATTTCCTTCAAGTATCAAAATATAAAGGTAACAAAAGAGCCACTTGGAATAAATCGCGGTTCTCCTTCATAGATGTCATTTAAAGACAGTCTTGGATCCAGATAACACTAATGACTGAATTATTTTCGAATACTATGAGAATGTCCGAAGATTTGTTAGAACTAATTTAATATTTTGTTATACCGGTTTGTAGACTTTCGGAGACAAGAAGAAAATAGGCAATTTTTTCGAAAAAAAAATGTCCATCTTTGACTAGCTATCTCTTCGCGACACCTAGACTACTGCGGATATGCTCAAATTATAAGAAACTTTACAGAACTATAAAAATGTAACCTGAAAAACGCTTCCTTGAAGCAGTTTATTTTTTAAACTAAAACAAGTGCCAAGACTTATGAATCCTAAGTTATTGATTTATCCAGAAATGATACCACACTTGACCTTTTATAGCATTATTTGATTGAATCAGGCGTCACCAGGCGGAAGTCCCAAACCATTTTGAAATAAAACCGGTTAAGAGTGATTGGACTCGCGCCCGAGGGTTCCGTACCATCATAATTGCAACATTAAACCACACTGCAGAGTATAATAACAAAATTAGTATTGCAGTTTTAGGTCAGCGCCATCTCTTGACCGATAGTGGAACTAATGTTAACTTTTTTAGAAATTTGATAATTTCTAAAAAAGTGTGCTATATCGAGACTTCGTTTTATTTTTCCTGTAATCTTTATATAAATTGCTATCACAAAGAATTATTTCAGATTTTATCTTTGCAAACTTCGGAGATAAGGGGGGGGATGGTTTTTTTTTAATTTTTCATTATAAATCGAAAACTATGCGGTCTAAAACAAAAAGAAAAAATGATTAAAATTGTGCGAACGGCGTTCTTTTATATGATACCCCACATGTTCTAGTAGCTCCACTTCACATTTTTAAGACCCCTTTTCAGTCCCTGTTGTAAAAAAGATATTTATTTTTTTATTTATTTCTTATTTGCAAAATAGTTGGGAAAATGTCATCTCAAACTATTCTAAATTTCAAGTTTACACCATTAGTAGTTCTCGAGATATCCAGCTGTGACAGACAGACAGACAGACAGACTGAGTCACACCATAAGGGTTCCTTTTTTACCATTTTGGTACGGAACCCTAAAAAGAAATATTGTTTGCGGAAGTAAGCTACAAATATTTCTTTTTTCAAAATTTTATAGCTTTAGCTAAACATGGACAGTTTATATACCAGCTAAATAATATTTAAAATGAAACCGGGCGGAGCACTCCTTTAACCAGCCACCATTTTTTGATAATTTTGTAAGGTCATTTTGGCCCTGCTCAAAATTACTTAATTAGTTACAGAACAGCCTACCTAGAGAAAAGTTTCCATGTGCCCAAGATTTATCAGGACTTGTAATTTTATTATAATTCACATCGAAGATTTATGCCTACTACCAGTTTAGGATTTAAAAAAAATGCTTAGGAAAAAATATAATTGAAAAATATTAGAAAACATCGACTCACCCGTAGCAGCTCAGACGGAACTCGAACCCGCACCCTTAGGATTCCGGCCCAATGCACTAACCAATTATGCTACCGAGTCGCTAGCAGAAATTTTCGAAAGCTTGGCGAAATTTTCTAATACTTTTCACGTTTCCGCTGTAGGCCAGCGCCATCTCATCAATGTGAAGTGAATTAACTTCGACATTCAAAAGCAACACCTTTACAGATGCCAGTCAATCAATTAAGATGAAATAGCCATATAATTTTTAAACTTTTTTTTTTATTTTATGCATTCACAATGCTATTTTTATATTGAGATTATTAATATAATTGAAAAATATTAGAAAAAATCGACTCACCCGTAGCAGCTCAAACGGGAGTCGAACCCGCATCCTTACGATTCCAGCCCAATGCACTAACCAATTATGCTACCGAGTCGCTTGCACGATTGGCGAAATTTTCTAATCGAATGTGAAAATATTAGAATAAATCGTGAATCGATTTTTTCTAATATTTTTCAATTATATTAATAATCTTAATATAAAAATAACATTGTGAATGCATAAAATCTAAAAAAAAAGTTTATAAATGTAATTTATTAATCCCAAACCCTTTGGAGGTCCTAAAACAATTGAAGTACTTAGTTAATCATAGGATGATTGAATTAAGTCTAGATTTGTTAATTAATATCCCACTGGTAAGGGAACAATTAATTGCTTGAAACAATTAGCTAGCTTTACAGTGAATAATTACCTATTTGATTTCGAGGAATTACTAAGAAATAAACAATACAATTTGTATATTACATCAAATACAATATCAATATCTGAGTAAATATCTGTTTAAATGTCTCAAATCCATCAAGAAATTACAATATTTCTAAAGTTTTAAAAAGTGAGTTTAAAAATCACGGCTGGTCCTTGCGGAACATGAGATGACGTCACGTGCCACGATTGCCCGAACAAACACCCGCCGCGCCGATGAGCGGCGAATGTGGCTGATGGGGTTACCTCGATCTGGCAGAAACTTGATGCTCCGAAATTTATTTGGCAGAACACACTTGGCAGAATCTTCTTTAAACGAATATTTTTAAGGCATAAAAATTGTTTAATATAATTTTTGTTTGGCAGAATGTTTACATGTCCGAATTTACAATGGCATACTATTCAGATGGCAGAATTTGATTAGGCATAAATACATTTGGCAAAGTTTTTATTTGCAGAATTTCGTTTGGCATAACGTATATTTAGTCAACAATTATTTGGTACTATCGGCCGCCCGCGACTTCGTCTGCGTGGAAAGGTTTTTTGCTATCCCTCGGGAACAATACTTTTTTCGGGATGAAAGGTACCCTATGTCCTTTTTTGTACCCCCGACAACGTAAGGATAATTTTTACATGGTATACTACGAATATGGCAGAATTCCATTAAGAATAATGTCATTAGGCATATTGTAATTTCAAAAAAATTGCATTTTAACCTTAAATTGAATTAAATATTTGTCTTAAAAAGTCAATTTGTTGATTTTTTGTAAATGTTGCTACAAAAGTTGTTGCTGTTGCTACAAAAGTCAACAACAGAACGAATCGCTGCAAAACCGACATGCATGCTGCTTGCTTACATGCATGCTTTCTTGCTTGCTTGCATGCATGCTTGAATGCTTGTTTATGCTGCTTGCATGCTTGCCGGGGGGTGCAGGGGGGCCAGCCCCCCTGCTCGGGGGGGTTGGGGGGCCTGAGGCCCCCCGCTATAAAGAAAAACTTTTAATGCACCTAACAGTAGGTTAGGTTAGGTTAGTGTTTTGACCACTCGCAGCGGAGCGAGCGAAGCGAGCGGAGCTCCACAATGCTTGCATACATGCTGCGTGCATGCTTGCTTTTATGCTGGTTGCATGCTTGCTTGCATGCTTGCTTGCATGCTTGCTTGCATGCTTGCTTGCATGCTTGCTTGCATGCTTGCTTGCATGCTTGCTTGCATGCTTGCTTGCATGCTTGCTTGCATGCTTGCTTGCATGCTTGCTTGCATGCTGCATGCTTGCTTGCATGCATGTTTATTTGTCTGCATGTAAGAATGCATGCAGCATTAAACATGCGTGTAAGAAATACAAAATTATTCTAGATATACATTTTCTATTGAATGTATGCCAAAACATGATTCTGACTATTAAATTAACTGTCTGCGATATGATAGTTCTGCCTTTTAATGACTATAGATTATTAAATGTATGCCAAAAGATGATTCTGACTATAAACTGTCTGCGACATGATGGTTCCGACTGTGAACTTTCTGCGATATGAATTTTCTATTATTTAATTATTATGGATATGAAAAGATGATTCTGGCTTACAAAATTATGCGTTTTAAGTGTATGATAAATGAGTGTATGCCAAACGATTTTCTGCGACATGAAGTTTATGCCATTAGTTGTTATGCATAATAAAATTATGACATAAAAAGTTCTGCCATAAAGGGTAGACCCTGGCTGATGACGTCATCAGCGAATCGTGTAATTGGGGAGCGTTTTTGAGAATGCGACACGAAAATCTTCGTCATTTTTGGTCCAATTTAAATAATAGGTACACGTACTTTCACTGAAATAATTGATTTTGATGTGACTGTAACTCTACATATTTAACTAAAATTTAAACTCTTTTGTGGTAAATTTAGCGACGATATTCTCTAAGTAACAATAATTTTATGTCTGTGGCTCATCACCTTTTACATAATACGGCTTTTCCCGATGCAGGGGCGTTAATTGTTGAGGAGTCCTCCTGGTACTTCACTATCAGCTTTACTTCAGCATATGCATTATGACGAACACATATAGCCTAGCAACAATATAAAAGTAATCGTATCGCACCAGCAAAATACTTAGTACCTAATGAATAGTTCCGATGATCACCTATGGATTTCATCATCAGTTCCACTTTACCAAAGACGATATCATCTAAGTTACAATATTCTTGTGTCAATGGCTCATCAACTTTTGCAAAATACTGCTCTTCCCGACGCAGGGGCGTTAATTCTTTCTTGAGGAGTTTGTAACGGTTCAAAACTGAACATGCTATTTTATCTCAAATATTTTTCGAATTTTGTTTCATATTGAGCATAATATTATTTAACTATCGAACAAGTTATTATAATAAAGAGTAGTTCAGGTTTTGAGTTAGCAATAATGGAGGAAGTTCTTTTAATCTTTCACGGCGCTAAAATTCAAATATTAGTCTCTGTGTAGGTAACGACGCTAATAGGCTTAAAATTTATTTATATTTATTATTGTTTATTTATCAAATTTTATTAGAGCCTCTCGAATATCATTATAATAATTTATTTTAGAAGATTACTTAAAAAAGGATTGAATTCGATGTTAATTATTTCTGTAAGTTGTCAGTAGTGTCACACCACGTGATGTGTTTTAGCTAAAGAACGAAATTAAATATAGTAGGTCGTTCCAGTGGATCGATCGATGAGAAATCGATTGTCAGATGGTAACTGAGGGTCGCAAGGCAAGTCCCATATCCTTTGCTAAATCATAGTTGTAAATTTAAATTTTGTTTTAGGAAATATTAGACATTAGTTAGATTTGGGGGATAAATGCAAGTTTAGTTGGCTTGGAGAATTTTGTAGTGGATCTAGTACATTTTGTTAATCGTAAGCGGTATTTGCTTAAATTAGGGTACTTTGTCATACCATGCCTTTGCGTCATGACACAGTTAAATTGGAGATTTGAAATTAAAATTGGAAGCTTAATTTGATCTTATAATATGGTTTGATGTTCAGAGATAACACAGAGAGAAAGAAAAGAAATGAAACTATGTTTTATTCTGGGCGGAGTTTAGTTGACAGTTTATTGGTAAATTGAAAACTCGAATTGTGAAATAAAAGGGAGATAATTAATTAATAGAAATATTGTAAGGATGAGTCTAGAAATATTATTTAAAAAAAAAAAAAAACATAAACAATAGTTATTGAAGGTGTAATAAGAAAGTATTTCATGGGAAAATGTGAATGGAGCCTAATAAAGTTTGTCTTGTCGTTGGGTGTTGTACGAAGAAAGATTGATATGAAGTTTCTTCGAAAGCGAGATTTTATGCTGCAGGTTTATAACTCAAATGAGGGTAGGCATTTAAAAAAATGTAAAAGTAGTCGGATGGGTGTTGCCAATTAGGGTTTTTAAAGTACCAACATTGTGATGCTAAATTGATCGGAAATTTTAGGTTTAATTGGACCGTATATTTAATGGAAAATGTTGTAATACGTATTTTAGCAAATTGATTCTAGAGGTTATGATATTTTGGGGAAGGCGAGATAAAAAGATTGAAAAAGGTTGGATTCAAATTGTAGCATATGGGAGGTTCAATTTGTTGTGAATATAAAATTCGTATTAATCAGAGTTCTATGATTATAGTACAATAATTTCATATGATTCTGGGTAAATATGCTGAATATTATTCAAAGTTGTTAGTTTTGTTAGAAATGATGTAAGGGGGAAAACTTGTTGATTTATTTATGATTGAAACGTTGTTTCATACAATTGTATGAATTACTTAAATCAAATGTAGCTGAAATGTCAGTATAGAGAAATATTTAGGTAACAGATTAATTTTAATTTGGTTACAAATTGAGTGGCATTGTGTGCTTGAGTATAGAGAATCTTGAACATAGGAGGTTATTGGTTAGTTGAATTGTACGTTGAAATTATTGTTTAGTATAGGGGTTCATTTTGTAAGATTAGTAACTTAAATATTATATTTATAAGTTGAGTAAGACAAAACTGAATTCTCCCCATTTTTGAAGGAGAAGGGAAAATTTTAGGAATAATTTATGTAAAGTAGGGAAATGAAGGTAGAAAAAAAAGATGCTTAGATTGTGTGGGGTGAGTTTCCTGCAGAGAGTGAATGATTCTGGGGGATTATAAAAGGTGAAGTTGGGGGGAAATCGCTCTCTTTACTTTCTCCGACCTCAGCGAAGCATCAAGTGGAACTCAGAAGAAGCCGTCGATACCCTCTGTAAGAAACTTCAATCAAGTAGTATTTTATTTTAACGCAAGAAACATCAAGAAGTCAGGAAGATAGTGTTTTTAATTGAGGTTTTGACGTATAGGTCCGCAACCGGGTGCGAGTCTTTTGCTTATATGCTTTAATTAGGGCTTATATGGTATAAGTAAGCTTGAAATTAAAGTATGTAGATTTTGCTTGCGAATTTTCATGAAGTAAAGTAAATTTCCCAATAGTTTCAAGAATTTTCATGGTTTAAGGTTGTTCGAAATTTGTTTAAGCAATCAGGGGGAAATAAAGGGGGGGTAGATTTCTCTTTAGTTTTGTGTCTTTATTGGGCGTTCGGTCAATCCTCAAAGGGGTAGGTAAAATAGCATTGCTCTGTGGCGTGCAATGCGGGTTTCTGTTGAAAAATACCTAGTTTAGTCACTTAAGGTTACCAAGCTAGCCAACTCGCTCATCAACCAACGGTCCGAACGGTGTGTGGATGTAATCCCGTTTGAACGTGGAGGATATGGCTTGGTAATGTTAATCCTCTTTGTAGGTGCCTATTTGTTCCATCCCAATCAAATATGGCCACGCCCAAGCTGTTAGGGGAGTTTAGGGGAGTCATGCTTGCTCACGCTGTACAGGATCGGGGCGTCGGGGATGATGGTAAGCATCCCAAATATTGCATAGGAAATCGGAATTTAGTCGTTGGTAGGCAGGTAAATTCATTAGGTTTATAAATTCATTGTTAGGCGCGTAGGAACAGTAGCTTAGGTTAGCATCTCAAGGCGGGAGGGAAACTTGGATGCTGGTAAAAGGTTAGACATCCTCAAGAAGGTCGTGTTGTCAGCAAGGTAACAGCAGGAACGGAAGACAAGCTAGGAGCTTTTAGGTAGGCGGTGGAGAGGTAGATCACTTCGTAGTGTATCGGATTTAGGTAGGCCGCAAATAGGTAGGCGTCGTCAAGATGGCCGCCAAGGTCAATAGGTAGTGATTCGAAATTTAGGTAGGCGGTGTTGAGAATCGGGTCGACAAAATGGCCGCCGTGGGTCACCAAGTGGAACATTCGAATTTATATAGGCGGTGAAGAGGTAGGATGACTTAGGAATGGAACATGGTGAATGAGGAAGTGTACAATATAATGGACGAAAGTTTATGTGGAATTACTGGTTATAATCCAATAGGATAGTATCAATCTTCCATAGAATCAGTGTTGTGAATGATTACTACAGTGTGCTAAATTGTGTAGACTTTGCAAGCTTCAGTAAGTACCCACAAATTAATTTACTCTTAATTTAATTTAGATATCCTTTACAGTTAATATTGAATAATGATTTAATAGATGGAGTAGAATCCTTACTAATATTATAAATGCGAAAGTCCGTTTGTTTGTTTGTTTGTTTGTTTGTTACGCCTTCACGTCCTAACTACTGAACCGATCATCATGAAATTTTGCATACACGTTGTCAGAGGTATAGAGAAGGACATAGGGTACCTTTCATCCCGAAAAAAAGTATCGTTCCCGAGGGATAGTAAAAAACCTTTCTACGCAGACGAAGTCGCGGGCGGCCGCTAGTCATAAATAAAGAATAGATTATTTATCTTTGAATTGGATTGGTCGAAGGGAGCTATGGTTGAACCGATTGTTTATAGATAGAATAAACTATTTTGGTAATTTTGAGAGGAGTGCTGAAACAAGATCTGAGTGTATGGAATAAGCTCGTGTCTCTAGTAAGTTAAGGTCGATTCACAACTTCTAGGTCACTAGATCAATGCTTTGAGTAAACCTTTCAAATTGACAGAATGATGTTTATGATTAACCGAGAAATAATACTTTGAAAAGTATCTTCCAACTATGAAAGTATCATATTATTTAGTGAATATATAAAATTCACGAATAATAATGACAACATATCTTTTATCTGAGTTCAAATATTTAAACTATGTTCCACCAGCCAACTCAATTGAAAGATGTTAGAAATAGAATCTAGTTTACAATTGAGAACAAATATTGCCAAGTCTACTCAATATTAAATCGAAATACTGCTTTAACCTTTAGTAAATGACCTGAAGTCAATTCAGTTTATGGTTGTATATTTATAATTTAGTTGAGATTGAAGTATGGAAATCCCGTCATAGAATTTTACCTTGTTTAGAATTGTCTTTCCTTCAGAATTTGAGAACTATCAGTGTCCCAAGTATATGGATAGTAATGTTGTGTCCATCTGTTATAATGTTAAACAGTCATACTAGAACTAATTATTTAATTATTCTAAATTTAAATTCGTAATTCAGCCATCGCAATTGAAGGAGAATTCTTCATTGTGAGAAACTGGTAGTTCGCTTGAAAGCACTCTGCTTGCCCTCTTTTATTAAAACTGACTGACAAAGACTAAGTACTATAACTTAAAAATATTCATTAATTAAATTTGTCATGAAAGAATATGGCTGGCCAGAAGGGAGTTGACCAAGTACGGAGACGAGACTCATTGTATCGGGCGGGGAGTGGGCCCATACCTTAGCTGGCAAAACCACAATTGCATATTCATTACTTGTACAATAACTTCAGAAAGTAAAAGAATTCTTATTTAATAGCGCTGAAAATTTTATTATACTTTGATCTCAGGCGACTAAAACTTCTTAACTTACCTGAAATAATCTCTCTTATTTTAATGAACTAAGTTGACAATAGATAATTTACATTATTTGGAATAACGTCATACATGGCATATAATTTGACACTTGGCAGCGGAAGAGAATTGCTCAAATTAACTTTTCTCTATAACCCGACTTACCTCTTTTTACCTTGCAGTCTATTATGGTTGAACATACCCTCTTTTACCTTATAACAATACTCCATTTAACTCATAAATTCACTTTGATCATTTCCTATCAACGTAGGTTTATTTCGCTCATACTTACTTCATCTACGGAACGTAATTGGGAACGCTTTCCTCTCTATTTATAGTATTCCCATTTTTTGACACTAAAGAACTATGGGATTTCCCTTGGTAGTATGACAAATATTAAGAATTAATATGAAAGTAAAGTAAACTCACTTAAGAAAAATACAGACTTAATTTCTATTTCTCTGGTTATATCAATAGAGCAATATCTTTCATTTAGTGGTATTTTCTTTTAGAAATAAATGTAATAGCAGGAATAATTAAGACTTAGTAATGAAAGCGAATACTTCTATTGGAAAATGAAAATCAATACTAATCACACTTTTAAAAGAATTTGGGTTCACTAATTATCACATCCAGGGTTCCTCCATTAGACTTTCACAGGCCCTCTCAGATCACACAAAGCTTGTTAGTAAGGTTCTTTGTAGGTTAGTTAAGGTTGGATAAAGCAAACTTAGTAAATTGTATTTTGGAGGT
The DNA here is from genome assembly GCA_943789525.1 of Agriphila geniculea. Lineage (NCBI taxonomy): Eukaryota > Metazoa > Arthropoda > Insecta > Lepidoptera > Crambidae > Agriphila > Agriphila geniculea. Next base: position 6,270,437 of record OX038877.1, on the reverse strand, counting down.
TATTTAATCCAGTAAAATTTAGGTTCAATAGTTTAGTTATAATCAACGGTAAGTAGTAAGCGGATTTTGATTATCCTCCTGTCCTGTAGGTTATTAGGTTTCCACTTAGGTTTTAGTCTCTTGCGTAGGCCGTGATCATCTAGTTCCATTGTAGTTAGGTCGTCGGTTACAAGTTCTCCTGGTTCTTTACTATCAGCTCCACTTCACCATATGCATTATGACGAACATAAATAGCCTAACAAGTATATTAAAGTAATCTTATCCTACCAGTGAAATAGTACCTGTTGAAACCTCGTTGATCCTCATTATTAAGTTTATTTGAATAAAGAAATTTTGATTTTCTTTTTGGTATTTGTATATCAAATAGTTTTTCTAGTGTGCTTCTTCCCTATTATACAGCTCGTTTAGTCATACTACAGCAATGTAAGTAGTATGGCGCTAAATATATATAGCATTGTTTCATGTAATAATGCTGCTTTGTAATCTCATGGTGTGTGGACCCTTGTCATTTTCTCCCGCATGTGGCATGCACACGTGACCATTTTTTAGGGTTCCGTACCAAAATGGTAAAAAAGGAACCCTTATGGTGTGACTCAGTCTGTCTGTCTGTCTGTCACAGCTGGATATCTCGAGCACTACTAATGGTATCAACTTGAATTTTAGAATAGTTTGAGATGACATTTGCTTAACTATTTTGCAAATAAGAAATAAATAAAAACAAATATCTTTTTTACAACAAGGACTGAAAAGGGGTCTTAAAAATTTGAAGTGGGGCTACTAGGGCATGTAGGGTATCATATGAAAGAGCGCCATTTGCACGTTTTCAATCATTTTTTCTTTTTGTTTTAGGCCGCATAGTTTTCGATTTATAATGAAAAATGTAAAAAAAAATACCGTTCCCCCCCTTATCTCCGAAGTTTGCAAAGATAAAAATCTGAAATAATTCTTTGTGATAGCAGTTTATATAAAGATAACAGGAAAAATAAAACGATGTCTCAATATAGCACACTTTTTTAGAAATTATCAAATTTCTAAAAAAGTTAACATTAGTTCCACTATCGGTAATTTTTTTTTTAATTACTTAAAGAGACATTGGCCCGATTGGCCAATAAACTACAAAAATAATCATCTTTCTTATACTTCCATATCGGTGAGAACATGTAATTGGCTTTCAAATGTTATTGAATTGTTGTTGTTAGCTATTGGTCTTCCAAATAATTAAAATAAAATAAAATAAAAATAAAATATTAACACATCACATGCTATGCTAATGTCTAGTTAGTATGTAAGGACCAAATTTGTTTAGCGTTTTTCATTTTGAGAAAATGTTCAGTTTCATAGGTAGAACACTCACTTAAAAGTGATTTAAATTTAATATTGAATAACTATACAAAAGTATAAATATTCAAAATTCAAAAAGATAACAAGATTCGTACGATTTTCAGTACCTACCTACTTCAAATCTTGTTCGCCACAAAGAAACAACAGCAAAGTAATCTTATCAAAACCAGCACCAAAGATGTTCTTCAAAACACTTGTACCATTAACTTCCTTTGAAAGTACCTAAGTGTTTTATTACTGTAACAATAGACGCTATGTGATGTAAACAAGTAATGTATATTCATTACGTTTTATCACGACAAACCTCGCGTGAAATTATTCCCGCTTTAAATACGAGACGCCAAAAGATTTTATGGTTGAACGTCTTGAATTTATTTAATCTGGTAACATTGTCACAGAATAAATTTATTTCATGAACATGTAACATTCAGCCTCTGTTCTTCCGAGACCTAATCAATAAAAATAAAAATGTACGTTACAAAGTGGTCTACGTAGCATAATTTTGTGTCATGAAACGCTAAATCTCTTCAGTCGTCAACTGTATAGATGCTTTCTTATTTAAACTCGTTTTTAAAAGTGTTTTACTTAAACAGGCTTGGTATAAAGGCAATTCACATTTTACAAGGAGAATGAATAAACTTGATATTGTCTTTGAATTGTAACAGCATATTCAAAGAGAGTTGCTGCACTTTTGCAGCTCTCTCCTTATTTACCTTAAACTTTGGAGAATGGGTGTATTATTTTCTTCATTTTACGCATATACCCAATAAAATAAATCATTATTACCCATAGGGTACACCATAATTTCTTTTTATCGCAAAACACTTAGCCTTTTTTCCATCTCCACTAAATCCGACGTTGTTTACTAAATTGTGTCCATGATTATTTGAGATGAACATAAAATCGGCCGGTGTTACGGCCTCCGTGGGTTTATATTTATGATTAGCTTTCCTGATAGCGATCGTTTCACCTCTGAAGTGCGCACTTAAGCGTTCCCATTGATAATACGTACCTCAATAAAATGCCTCGACACGATCCATTATAGAGAATTCTAAACGAAGCTTGAAGGTAAATTGAGGGTGTTTTTTCTTTAGTACTCTCTAAGAACGTTTCGGTATCTCTGATGTTGAAAGGAGGCCACATCATACTTCCAAATGGAGGTAAATAAGTTTAAGTATTTTTAGGGAAAAATTTGGTGGGAGAAGGAAAACTGAAGCGGTTGAGTCGTTTGAATTCGAAAGGTTTTGATATCGTGTACGTACAGTACCATGAGTAGATGCAAACTGATTTCGCTACCGTAAAATATCGTTTTCTCTCTTTCACTTGCATTGACTGTGAGCAGTATTTCCGATGGTTTTCGGTAACGAAAACAGTTTCATCTTTTCATGGTAGAGCCATAAGAATAAATAAAACTTACTAGAACGGACTCTTCTTTATCCGAGTCCCAAATTCCGCCATTTATATAACTACTTCCCCCTTCACATCGCTACGCCCCGCTGTCGTCCAGGCCTGTTGCCAGGGTTACTTAAGTATTTCCGATGGTTTTCGGTAGCGAAAACAGTTTCATCTTTTCATGGTAGAGCCATAAGAATAAATAAAACTTACTAGAACGGACTCTTCTTTATCCGAGTCCCAAATTCCGCCATTTATATAACTACTTCCCCCTTCACGTCACTACGCCCCGCTGTCGTCCAGGCCTGTTGCCAGGGTTACTTACTGTTAAATATTGCTTGCGTTTAAAGATAACATCGCTAAAATATGAGTTTTTCTGTAGTTTTAAATCATTATTTTAGTCGTTAGTAGATACAAAAATAAATTAATCACTTTTTCTGGGTAAGTACTTACCTACTCCTGAGTTTGTATAAATATAGTAAATAAACATTTAGTATGGAAATTAAATTAAATTTTGAACAAAAATGTACCTACCTTCTTCTACAACATTTTTAGGTTTTAATCCTCTTACTGTTTCGTTACGTTTCAACTTTCATCACGTAACTAAAGCACAGAATAGATACGAAATAGTATTGTATAAAGCTGGGTATGACTGATACTCTATTTATTATACTTTAAGGCGGTTGTATGACCAAACACACCACAATAACTTGACACCATTTTAATTTGTTTCCAAAATTGTACGGAACGCACAAACAAGCAAACGCGTGTGCGGCGACGCCGGCCGTGGCAGCCCGATTGAGTTTCTTGTTTAACAAGTAGGCTAATATCGTGACTTTGGCTTTGACTTGGGAGTGTCTCTAGTAAGTTTTATTTTTTCTTATGGTAGAGCTACAGTTTCGAGATTCCAGAAAAAATACTTTTTTAATTGTAATTTTTACCAGTTTCCCACAAGTTACTTTACTTATAAGGTGTTTTATAGTGAGATGCAGGCAGATATATATCAGTATTTACTAGCGGCTGATTTCAATATTCTATCTTCAGTAAGAGATATGCCTACTATCGATCTGTTACTGGATAACTGTTGTTATTTTCCGTCATTTTTACAGAAATATCTAGGCAACAAAAAGTAAATCTATCTTTTACTGACGATGGTTTATTGAAATCGGCCGAGATTGATTTATGATTATGACTGGTCAATCGTACTTCTGAGATATGAAAGTTCTCTAAAAGGCTTCTAAACTTTGTAATTATTATTTTTCTTAATAAAGTAAAAAAAAAAACAATAATAAGATTTCAGTTAAACTGGTAAAAAAAGTTAAGTGAGACACTTCTCAGTTGTTAAAAAAACCAGCCAAGTGCGTGTCGGGCCACGCGCAGTAGGGTTCCGTAGGTACATTATACCATACCATATTTTAATACCGCTATCATTTTTCGTCTGAAAAAATAACTTTGTTTTTCACAGTGTTTGTATGAATGACAAAGTTATATTTGCGGTTTAGGAAAATGTACTATATCTTGAAAACTAATTACTATATCTCGTTTAAACCAATTTTCATTGAAAGTGTTTATTAAGATCTATAGCTTATATTTTTTTAGATTTTTCACCCTCTTACTTTAAAAGTAAAAGGGGGGGGGGACACATATTTTACCACTTTGGCGGCATATATCTTTCAAACGGTTGACTTTGAAAAAAATAGTCTTAGGAACCTCAATGTCATTTTTAAATACCTATCTGTAGACACCCCACAAGTATTGGTTTGATGAAAAAAATATTTTCAGTTTCAGTCCCATGTTTCAGCCCCCCTTAATCTTTTATTTTTTTTATTTTTGTGTAAAAATCGTAAAGCGGTTCACAGAATACACCTACCTACCAAGTTTCAACTATGTAGTCCTAATACTTTTGGGATAAAGTGGCTGTTACATACGGACGGACAGACAGACAGACAGACAGACATGACGAAATTATAAGGGTTCCGTTTTTTTGCCATTTTGGCTACGGAACCCTAAAAAGGATAGGTACTTCATGAAATGGAGTAAAGTAGAAATACCTAAGTTACTCGTAAGATGAAGTAATTTCACCGTGATGAATAATTGTAGATCTAAGGCAAATTCAATTAAGATTTTGTAGTACCTATCTATTACAAAATAATCAAGTCCGAAACTAAGTAACCTTACTTTATAAGACCTTCGAGCTTCATCTAATCGTATTTTCGTGAAGGACTTTCGTTAATATTCTATTCTGTAAGGTTTCTGTAGACTGTGACCTCTTTTGTATCCCTTTGTTATCTTTGCTTTAGTTTAGGGGAGAATTTGCCTATGTCCTTTGACTTTGAATAGGTACACTTTCCATTATTAGATGTTCAAAAGATTTGTTTTTTATTCCAGTCAATTTTAATAATAAAAACCCTAATTATTTACTAATATCTTCTTAACCAATGATAATTATACAGAACTTTAAAATCTTGTAAAAATATTGTCTTTTTTTCTTAGGTTTCATGGGTCCGTCACCGGGACATACACTTACTGACGGTGGGGCGGTACACGTACACGTCAGACCAGCGCTTCGAGGCACAGCACAAGCCGCGCTCCGAAGAGTGGGCGCTGCGTATCCGAAGCCCGCAGCGGCGTGACTCCGGCCAGTACGAGTGTCAGATCTCCACCACGCCGCCCATCGGACACGCTGTATACCTCAACATAGTTGGTGAGTACACGTACATGTCAGAGCAACTCTTCGAGACGCAGCAAAAGCCGCACTCCGAGGAGTAGGCGCTGCTCCTCCGCAGCCCGCAGCAACATGACTCCGGCCAGTACGAGTGCCAGATCACCACGCCGCCCATTGGTCACGTTGTCTACCTCAACATAGTTGGTGAGTACACGTACACGTCAGACCAGAGCTTCGAGCAGCACAGGCCTCGCTCCAAAGAGTGGGCATTGCGCATCCGCAGCTTGCAGCGGCACAAAACGTCAGCCAGTAGGACTGCCAGATCTCCACCATACCGCCTCTTGGTTACGCTGTATACCTCAACATAGTTGATGAGTACCTACAAGTACACGTCAGACCAAATCTTCGAGACGCAACAAAAGCCGCGCTCCGAGGAGTGGCGCTGCGCCTCCGCTCTGTAGCCCGCAGCAACCCGACTCCGGCCTGTACAAGTACACGTGCGGACACGTCGGACCAGCGCACTTACCTATGCAAATAATTCTGCCCTATAATCAAGTAGCTCGATGGCGCAGTGGTTTAGCGCGTGGTCCAGCGATTGCGGAGGTTAAGCAACTTTCGCTAGGGTCGGTCATGGGATGGGTGGCCAAAAATGTATCTCGAGCTCCTCCGTGCTTCGGAAGGCACGTTAAGCCGTTGGTCCCGGGTGAATTTGCAGTGGTTAACACCCACCAACCCGCATTGGGCCCGCGTGGTGGGTTATGGCCCATCCTCCTTATCCACCCATAAGGAAGGCCTGTGCTCCAGCAGTGGGCACATTAAAAATGGCTGATGGTTTGGCTGAATAATCATAAATCACTGGCATGGAATGTATATTTTGTCATTAAGGATAAGTAAAATATATCTACCCAAATCCCATTTCCATCATCATTCTTATTTCGTATCATCACTTACCGCTTTTGCAAAAATACTTGAAAAACAAAATATTGTGAATTATACTCGTACTATGATTATGAATTATGACATCGTTATATCTGTTTGAATACCTCGTGCTTGCTTACACGGTGATTTCACATTGTCCCTACCAAACCAATCTTGGTCTCTGAATGCGTGATTAATAAACGGAATCACTTTGATCGTGTCAAAAGGGTTCGAATAGGTTCGATTATGAACTTGTAAATGATAGCAGTTAATCTATTGGAATGGAGATTGTTACCCAATCCACAATATCTTATTTAGGATGTCCGATTTTGGAGCCGATAAACTAATGTCAAAATAACTGGTCATACACGCTAGTTTAGTAGCTTATTTCAAAGACAATTGGGATGATGACTAATGAATAAAATGACGAAATACTAATAAAAATCGTAAACATATCAAACTTTTAGAGTAGCTTTTATACCTCTTGGTTTTATATATTGCATATTAGAGAAGTCCATTTAAAAAGTATAAAATTTATTAAAATAAATGATACCTTTAATTAGTCCGTAAAATGTATAGCAAATTTGTCTAAGAAACCATCTTGATAAACACAATATTTGAAATAGCTGGCGAACAAATTTCCTACGCGTTGCATATGTCGTGGGCTAATCGTTAAACTGGGCCGATCGAGATCTGCCTGGGCAGATCACGATGTGCCGGCATTTCATGATCTGGCCAATAATTTCATGATGTGCCCGATCAAAAATTAGGCAGATCGATAAAAGCATCCTATTCGTCGATTTGCCCTAATAGTACTTGGCCACATCGAGATATGGCTGGGCGCATCGTAATATACTTCCGTTTCGCGACGCTTGTGGCGCTGTAACGCTGTTTGCGCTCTGTCAGCTGGGTTGCGTTCAGAACCTACGCTCCGAGTCAAGTGCAACCAAACGCTCTAACGGCTGCCGTTCCAAACATTAGAACGTGACGTTCGGTTGACACAACTTTCTCGTTCCAAACGTCAGAGCGGTGCAACTTTTTAACCATAAATCGGTGGTTTAAAAACGCTCTGACATTTGTCCATAGAAAAAAATGTCAATGTCGTTTGACACTATTTTGTATTTTGATGTTTTTGTGTCTAAGTTTCAAATAGTACATGGTAGCTTCTCAAAAACAGTTTTTATTTAATTAAGAATAAAGGACAGTTTAAATTATTCGTATTCCAAATGGAAAACGAAGACTTTATACCATTAATGACATATAAAGTTCTTAGTCGTTCCGAACCTTAGAGTGAGTTGAGTTAAAATTGTGATAATAAAAACAATAACAGTGATTTAGTTGAAGAAAAAAGTTTTACTAATTCTTTGGTCACCCTACAGACTATTTATCACAGCATGGCTGGTTATATCTTTATTATCTAGTAGAATAATTATTTACCAAACTTCATTTTTTTGCTTGTACTTTCGCCACCCTACAAAATCGATTTGCCCAAGCATGGCCGGGCAAATCGTCAAACGTTATGCGTTGAACGATATGGCGGGTTTTGAAAAGGCAAATCAAGAAATGCCGGCGTATCATGATCTGCCCAGGCAGATCTCGATCGGCCCAGTTCAACGATTGGCCCACGACACATACAAACTACTCAGGCGTGACATCATAATTGAGTTGCCGTTATTATGGAGCGTTTTGGGTGCATTTCAAACTGTGATATCTCGGGCAGTTTTCATGCTAGCGAAATAATTCTTTTACCAATGTTTCTTTTTTTGGGAGGTAATTTATGTAACATAAAATAAAAAAATGTCATCACGCCAATTATCTTACTTAAAATAGTTATTTACGTTCGGGTTATTTCGAAAAGTAATAAACTCATTGATAAACTTGAATGCGGATCTAAACCTAAACTCCGTTTCGACATCAGCCAGTTTTAATGTCCCCCCTGCTGGGGCACAGGCTTTCCTTATGGGTGGATAAGGAGGATGGGCCACAACCCATCACGCAGGCCCAATGCGGATTGGTAGGTGTTAACGACTGCAAATGCAGCCGGGACCAACCGTTGAACGTGCCTTTCGAAGTACGGAGGAACTCGTGATAATTAGTTTTTGGTCAATTGCAGAGCCAAGCGTTAAACGACTGCGCCACCGAGCTCCTCCGTTCAGCTCGTCATCAAATAAATGAGTTATTTATTTTGATTTCCTAGAGCCAGAGACGACAATATCCAGTGGACCAGAGCTCTTCATCCAAGCAGGGTCAACGATCAACCTCACGTGTACAGTGCGGCACACACCAGAACCTCCAACTTCTATTACATGGACACATGGTGAACAGGTACACCTAAACTTCATTTACCGTGCCACTTTGACTTGTCAAGCCAACTTGTCACTTATAAACATTTATGACAGAGTTGTGTTTTCACTTTCAGACTCTGTTTAGAAAAGATGTATAAAACATTGTTAATTGAATAGTGAAGAAAATACACGATTATAATGTACAGTGTGCAATGTCCCTCGATAAAGTGCAACCCCGAAAGGGGTGAAACTAGACCTTAAATTATCGAGAAATACAAAGTATTTCTTTTAAGTATTGATGAATATGAATGAAAACTAAAATATTAAAAATAAGCTAAATAAAGTGTGGCATGAATATAGCAGTTAAAGCTATTAAAAGTGTTAATAATAATTAATGTCGAGTCATTGATGAAATAACGCTGGCTTAAAGCAAAAATCGGTAGACTGGTCAGTGCATTGGGCCGGAATCCCAAGGGTGCAAGTTCGCGTATTAGTCCAGTCCTTAAGAAAACTGAATATATGGGGAGGTAAAAAATTTTAATTAGATGAACTCACTTGGTACAGATATTACTTAGGTAAAACTGAGCTGATTTAGCTCGGTAGCCATCTGCCCCCCTTGGCAGGTAGGGGGGTGGCATTCAAAGTTTCGCGCTATCGAGCTAAATCAGCTCAGTTTTACCTAAGTAATATCTGTACAAAGTGAATTCATCTAATGAAAAATGTTGACCCTATTTTCTTAGGGACTGTACTATATTGTTTGAGATGCCATGAGTGAGTCGTTTTTTTTTAGTATATTAATTACCTTAATATAAAAAATAGTGAGAAGCTCGGTGGCGTAGTGGTTTAGCGCCTGACCCAACGATTGCGTAAGATAAGCAGCGTTCGCAAGGGTTGGTCATGGGATGGGTGACCAAAAATTTACTATCGCGAACTCCTCCGTGCTTCGGAAGGCACGTTAAGCCGTTGGTCCCGGCTGCATTTGCAGTCGTTAATACCCACCAATCCGCATTGGGCCCGCGTGGTGGGTTGTGGCTCTTCCTCCTTATCCACCCATAAGGAAGGCCTGTGCCTCAGCAGTGGGGACATCAAAAATGGCTGATGGACAAAAAATAGTATTGTAAATGCCTAAAGTATAAAAGTTCAATAAATTAAATGAATAAGTAATTTAATAGTCAGTTTCCTACTAAATTTGAATCAATTAATATTGAACACATTCTCCCAATCACAAGAAATGATAAATCTTGTTGTATTAGTATTAATGCCCAGATTAGTGGTATTAGGCCACGTGACGGAGGACACAGTTCTCAATAAAATTATTTATAATATAATACACTCAACTTTGTCTAGGGATACAGGTGTTATTTTCACATAAACGAGGTAACTTTGAAGCCTTGGTTTTCGGCCAGAGATGTACCGTGCTGTGATCTGATGATGGCCATCCAGGGAAAGAATGGAGTAGATTCAGATCGCTATACACACCCAACTGGTCTGATCAGCATTCTAAAAGATTAATAGGTTAGAGTTCTGTTTGAGGATTTCCATACATTTTCATGCTATTTTCGTGTTTTTTTTTTAACATGTCCATTACGTTTTTAGAATGCTGGTCCGATCAGTTGGGGTGTATAGCGATCTGAATCTCCTCCATTCACTCCCTGGATAGCCGTCATCAGATCATAGCACAGTACATCCCTGGCAGGAAACCAAGGCTTCAAAGTTACCTCGTTTGTATGAAAATAACACCTGGTATCCCTAGACAGAGTTGATGTGTGTATTAGGTATCCCTAATATTGAGGATCATAGTGTCACTATTTGTGTATCGCATCAGTTAGATTATAATTTAGAATTTGAAATATTGTTCATATAATTATTAGTTTTGTACACACACGGATACACACACGCACACACACACATATTATTTTAAAGATAGGGAATAGACCGAAAAGTTGTACAGGGCTACATTTATTTCATATTAAAATGATTTTTGTAGACTGGTTTGTTTTAACTTAAAAGTTTGTAATATCTTTAAAATTTAAAGCCAAATACCACAATACTTCAAATTCCAATTTCTTGTTTCAATTATTTTACAAGTATTTAACATATCTACGTACTTTAATAAACAAAGTTATAAAATAAACCTTTTTTGTTCCAAAAAAAATCGAAATTATAAAAAAATACTAGCAAGAATTTCTTTAATTAATTTAATAACACCGAGTAATATAATAATACTCATATAAAATAATAAATTGAGCTTTTGATCAAAAACAGAAAACGATACATTAAAATAGCTTTGTTATTTATGTTTTTTTAATTAAGACGAAATGTCAAGAGTCTTTGTTTTTACAAAGACTTGTGAATTTAACAAAGACTCGAAATTAGCAAAATATTTGAATAGAATCTCCATATTAATGGATACGAGTATTTACTTATTTATATCGTAAAGTCTGTTCATCCTTACTTGTCTTATTTAGTAAACAGTTTTTGACAGTTGTCATACGTCTTTTAAACTTAAATCGTTATTTAAAAATATGTTAGTAAGTTTATGAAATTATTGTTAATTTATTAACAATTTATTTAGTAATCTTTGTGTGGAAAACCATTTGTTTTATTTTATAAATGATTCTTTCAATAAAGAGTTGGGTGAAGATTGTTTACCATATAAGACAAGTAAGGATGGACAGACTTTAGGTATGTATGTGTTACTAAATTATAAACGTGAATGTTTGGACGTTTGTTACTCAATCACGCTAAAATGGCTGAACGGATTTGGATGAAATTTGGCACACAGGTGGGTTATAGCCTGGCTTAAAACAAATAAGTGATTAATTTTATCCCGGTAAAAGGTTCCCTAGGGATTTCCCAAATGTCCAAGAGGACGAAATCGCAGACGGAAGTTAGTAATATAATAAAATCTTAGAATAATAACACCTAGAAGCCGTGTCCTTGTATGCAAAATGAGGCAACTAATACCAAGCCAGAATGGCTTAGTTTTAAAATTTATATCCTTCATACGTTAACTAATCGTAACTGAAACCCAATAATATAGTAACTAGTCTTATAAATGTAAGAAAATTGAAACTGTTTTGTAATTAATCGGTATGATTAGGTAATAATGTAGAATAACAATCTGAAAACGGAGCCATTTTGGCTGTTTTAGTTGCCTCACTTTTGGCAGTGCGCTTTGTAGAGAACTATCATTCTAGGTGTTATTATTATAAGAATAAAATAAAATCAAATCAACTTAGGAATACCTGACGGCCAGTTGTTATCAAAACAAATGGTATTGACAGCTGTCATAAAAGAGAAAAGGGGGAGTATCGGAGAGTATCTACAACATTTTAGAGATATATCAACATATATTGATATAGATCTAAGTTGAAAGGTTAAAGCCTTTTAAAGCCGAATATGGTAGATAGGGACCATCAAACTAAACAACTTTTACTATGAGATCAACTCTGAAATCGCGAAAAAAAATCAGCTGTTCATACATTTTGATATTATTCACATTAACTTTGTCTAGGGATACAGGTGTTATTTTCATACAAACGAGGTAACTTTGAAGCATGCTGGTCAGATCAGTTGTGTGTGTATAGCGATCTGAATCTCCTCTTTTCACTCCCTGGATAGCCGTCATCAGATCACAGTACATCCCTGGCAGGAAACCAAGGCTTCAAAGTTACCTTGTTTGTATGAAAATAGCACCTGTATCCCTAGACAAAGTTGATGTGTGTATATTCGTTATTAATGTCTGTATAAAACTGATGATTTTTTTTGCGATTTCAGAGTTGGTCCTATAGTAAAAGTTGTTCAGTTTGCTGGTCCCTATCTACCATATTCGGTTTTATAAGGCTTTTACCAAACACCTTTTATAAGTATATTCCCCTTATTAATTGTTCGCATTCACAATGCTGTATTTACAAGGTAGGTACCTAAATATAAAAAAAAACTCAGATAGGTGTTTATCTACAGCTCATGGAGCAACTAGTTTAATCGTTCGAGTTTTTCGATGAAAGGTTACTTGACAACGTGTATGCAAAATTGCATCATAATCAGTTGAGTACTTTAGACGTGAAGGCGTAACAAACAAACAAACAAACGGACTTTCGCATTTACAATATTACTAGCGGCCGCCCGCGACTACGTCTGCGTGAAAGTTTTTTTTTGTTTTCCCTCGGGAACAATACTTTTTTTTTTGTATGAAAGGTTAATATAAAAGTTTTAGCATGGAGTGAGCCCCCCTACCTATATCCTTCTATGTACCCCTGATAATGTGTATGTAAAATTTTATGATGATCGGTTCAGTAGTAAGACGTGAAGGCGTAACAAACAAATAAATAAACTGACGTTCGTCTTTATAGTATTATAGATAAGTTGACTTGATCATGCCACGACCGAAACTTGGCTCAGACCTTCCTTCAAACCTAGCACGGTGTAACATGAGTCTTCCCACTCGTTGTTTATTCAGCAATAGAATCATTATCATTCAATAGCAATAATAATTTTTATTGTTTTTTTTATAGGTCATAAACTTCGACTCGGCCAGAGGTGGTATATCTCTGGTGACTGAAAAGGGCTTGAAGAGCACCAGTCGGCTCCTGGTGCAGAGAGCGAGGGGTGCTGACGCAGGACTATATACTTGTGGACCGAATAATGCTCCTTCGGCGGCTACTAGGGTTCACGTGTTGTCAGGTAAGATATTTCTTACGAGACAGTAAGGGCTCCAGGTGCAGAGAGCGAGGGGAGCTGACTCAGGACTATACACTTGTGGACCGAATAATGCTCCTTCGGCTGCTACTAGGGTTCACGTGTTGTCAGGTAAGAAATTTCATACGAGACGAGAAGCTTGAAGCGCACCAGTAGGCTCCTGGTGCAGAGAGCGAGGGGCGCTGATGCAGGACTTTACATTTGTGGTCCGAATAATGCTCTTTCGGCGGCTACTAGGGTTCACGTGTTGTCAGGTAAGATATTTCTTACGATATATAACGGCTTGAAGAGCACCAGTAGGCTCCTGGTGCAGAGAGGCGCTGATGTAGGACTATACACTTGTGGGCCGAATAATGCTCCTTCGGTGGCTACTAGGGTTCAGGTGTTGTTAGGTAAGATATTTCCAACGAGACGAAAAGGGCTGGAAGAGCACCAGTAGGCTTCTGGTGCAGAGAACGAGGGGCGCAGACGCAGGACAATACACTTGAGGACCGAATAATGCTCCTTCGGCGGCTACTAGGGTTCACGAGTTGTCAGGTAAGATATTTCTTACGAGATATAAGGGCTTGAAGAGCACCAGTAGGCTCCTGGTGCAGAGAGGCGCTGATGTAGGACTATACACTTGTGGACCGAATAATGCTCCTTCGGTGGCTAATAGAGTTCAGATGTTGTCAGGTAAGATATTTCCTACGAGACGAGAAGCTTAAAGCGCACCAGTAGGCTCCTGGTGCAGAGAGCGAGGGGCGCTGCTGCAGGACTTTACATTTGTGGTCCGAATAATGCTCTTTCGGCGGCTACTAGGGTTCACGTGTTGTCAGGTAAGATATTTCTTACGAGATATAAGGGCTTGAAGAGCACCAGTAGGCTCCTGGTGCAGAGAGGCGCTGATGTCGGACTAAACATTTGTAGACCGAATGATGCTCCTTTGGTGGCTACTAGGGTTCAGGTGTTGTCAGGTAAGATATTTCCTACGAGACGAAAGGGGCTTGAAGAGCACCAGTATTTGTATTTGTATTTATTTTCTTTATTGAGACAAGCATAAACATTTACATCAACAGTGTCCTGCAAAACTGTTTGCACAGTTTGACTGCGGGATCATAATGAGTCTCTAATATGATACATTAATTGTAATTACTTTATATATAGATAACAATGACATGTGTAAGTATGAACAATTTTTAATGAATTTAAATGAGTAAGCTATATTATTCTGGATCAGATGTTTAAGTAATACTGCCTAATCGATTTCTTAAACTTATTTTTATTTTTTTCCTGTCGTATATTCTCTGGCAGACCGTTCAACAAATATGGTAGGCGTTTTTTCAATGTCCTATCACCATAATAGTTATTGACTGCGGGTACCACAAATCTGCCCGAGGATACTGACCTTGTTCCCTGACCATGGTTGACCCGGGTAAGTCCATGCTCTACTCTGTCATGATTATGTACTGTTAACAAGTATTTATGTTTAACGCTAACTGGCATAATTTTACAAATTTTAAATAATTTTGTGTAGTCTCCTTTACATTTATCTTTAGTTTTTTTATTGACAAGTAATTAAGTAGGCTTCTGGTGCAGAGAACGAGGGGCGCAGACGCAGGACAATACAGTTGTAGACCGAATAATGCTCCTTCGGCGGCTACTAGAGTTCACGAGTTGTCAGGTAAGATATTTCTTACGAGGCGAAAAGGGCTTGAAGAGCACCAGTAGGCTCCTGGTGCAAAGAGTGAGGGGCTGGTGCAGGACTATACACTTGTGGACTGAATAACGCTCCTTCGGCGGCTACTAGGGTTCACGTGTTGTCAGGTAAGATATTTCTTATGAGACGAAAAGGGCTTGAAGAGCACCAGTAGGCTTCTGGTGCAGAGAACGAGGGGTGTTGACGCAGGACTATATACTTGTGGACCGAATAATGCTCCTTCGGCGGCTACTAGGGTTCACGTGTTGTCAGGTAAGATTTTTCTTACGAGATGAAAAGGGTTTGAAAGAACACCAGTCGAAATAAAACACTTTTTAACGAATACTAGCACGGTTTTATTCAAATTACTATGGTAATTAGTTGGTATTTGGTTTGATTTTTGAATTTGCCGACAGTTGGACACCTTTGCAATTGCTGTGGTCACGGGGGACTGAAACTGCTCGTGAGCTTACCCTCAAGCAATGAATTTTAAAAGACGTTCAGAATTTAATTTTTAACAAAAAAATTGTTTAAGTTAATTTTATAATTTAATTTTATGAATTAATTAATGCTGAAAAGAGAGAATCTACTGTTTTAGTAGATTCTCTCTTTTCATCATTTTTTAATTTATTTTATTAATTACCACCATTTCACAAAATTGGGAGGCCCCTCCAAGAAAGAAATGGCGTACGAAAACTTGGAGAGGATTGCCGACCTCCGTCTTAAATACATATAATTGTAAAGCAGTAATACCTGGTGTTTGGTAAATTTGGTATTATTTTATTATATATCTATTAGAAGCTAGATAGCGTTAAAAAATGAACACTTTTCGACTTGGTGATTTCTTTTGCAAAATTTCGAAATTTTGTCTTGACAAATAGGTAATTCTATATAATTATCGAACCCGCTCACAAAATTTAACGAGAATCAGTTAAGAAATGTGCTCAGGGGCTGTATTATGACCTCTTATTTCCAGTCAGTTTTCTGACTGGCTATCAATCTATCTCTTTTATTTGCTATACAGCGAGAAAGAGATGTCATTACAGTAATTTATAAACCTGGCAGGATTTAAGAGCTCGTAATACGGCCTCTGTAGAGGAAAGCAGCCGGACAGCCGGAAACACATACGAAATAATTTTTGCTCAAGCTGAAACGGAAACGCTTTGCTTGTGCTTCACACTCGCTCGATCAAAAAGACTATAAGAATAAAATACCTACCAAAGTTTTTTTTTCAAAATTATTTTATTTTCAGGTGAACACCCAGCAGCGATGCAACAGGGATGTGCGAAATCATCATTAGATAGAATATTATCGATATTTTGTTGTATTTTGTCGATGTTATTGCTAAGTAAGCCTTCGTTTAACAACTTCCAATTTGGTACCTGAACATTAGAATAACTATCATTAACGGCTAACTCGATTAATTTTGAAGATATATTGAAATACTAAGTATTTGGTAAAACTACTTTTTTATTTATTCCGTTTTACAATCACATGGATAGGTATAGTAGACCACACATAAAGTTAAAAAATCTAGCAAAACAAACAGTGAAATAATAGTTATCAAAAGCACTCTAGTTAAAATTTTAACTTTGTAAAATTACACGATTAGTATAAAAAAAACTGATTTTGTTATAAAATAACGTTCCGCTTTATCAATATGATAAAGGACAATTTACTAGAAAAACATAAAAGATCCTCATGTTTGGTCTGTTTAAACTTTGTTGTATTGTTCTATCTTTGTTCTTTATTATATTATCGATATAGAGTAAAGTTTATTTATAAACAGACAATACAAACAACTTATGTGTTTGTTGTTCTTTATTTGTTACATCAACAATATGTTGTAATAAAGACTTTTGCCACCTTTTGCACGTCGTTGTCCAATTTACGATAGAATATGTCAGAACAAACCTAATGTGACAACCACTACTATAGCCTTGCAAATAAATGTTTTATTATTATTATTGTTATTATTGATAAACGATTTAATCACTACACTCTTTTAAATGACATTGTGTTATATATTTTGTTATTATATTATCATTTAAAATTTTATAAAAATGTTATGATCTAAACAATGTTGGAAAAAATCAACAAAGCATGAATTAAAACTTTTTCGGCTAAAAACTTCGAAGTAACACGCATTAAAACAATAAGTAAAGTATGAAATTTTACAAAAGACAGACTGATTGATAGTCTTTACAATTTTCTGTTTTCGGTGATTTTTAATGACAAAGTTTACATTTCCTCTTGAAAGTACTGTTAATGTTAAAAGTAATAATGTAAATAAATATTTCGACTCTTCTTGATGTAAGTAAAATATTAGTACCGTGAAGATACCAAAAAGTTCAGAAGAAGAAACACGGCATCAATTTTGGATTTTGGACTTTAGCAGAAAGAGTTGTATAATTTTACATAATTCATTTTTTTTAGTTTTCTTTCGTTTTTTTAAGTAAAATAAATAAAGAATAATTAGCTTTATATTGAAATTTTTTAACATAAATTTTATTATTCCGTTATGAATTATAAATTTTGACTTATATAATAAAATAGGCAACATATAATTTATTTAGAAAAAATACTAGAAAAAATTGACTCACCCGTATTAGCTCAGACGTCATCCCGTCTGAGCTGCTACGGCTGAATATGTTAAATCTAAAAATTCATGAATATATAATTATATATTTTTTATACAAAACCCTTTACTGATGCCATCGCGGTACTTATATAATTATATCATGTTCTTGCCGTTCATAGTGATTTTATTTCTAGTCTTACTAAATATAACTATAATAAATAAAATTATAATATAACATACGATACTTGTAAATATTATGTCGAATTATTTGATACTCGAAGAACTTTTGTTGGTTATCAATCAGTTGGAATATTGTAAATTTGATGGTATTGTAAGAAAAATAAATTAAACCATAATGTAAAAGTTATGATATGAATCATGTATATAAAAATCAACGAAATAAAGTTTGTTATACATATTACTTGTATTTTATTTTACTCTTATTGTTGAACAGTGAAATTTTACTTCACACTTCATAACTTGAAGTTCTGATGCAAAAAATAATATTTAGCAATAACTTCCAGATAACAGCCTCGTGAAACATTTATGTAGAGTGGTTGATGTAAAGGCTAGGTGTGTTACTGTTAGTGTATTTTCATTTACGTATCTGGCAGGCGGACAGTCCATAGATTTCTTGCATTATTTACCACTATGTGAAAGATTTTGCTAAATATTCTTTTTTGCATCCATTATAATGGGCTTCCTTAAGGTAACGCCTTCTATCAAAAGTTAAGACAATGCTACGATCTCAAAGAAAAAAACCCAGAGTCGATTAAAATAATTTATGTATGGGGAGGTAGACCAGACATAGTATGTCCCAAATATGCAATTTGATGTCGCTTAAACAATCCCCAACATTAAAAAAACCGTGTGAGAACGCGGGGTACTACATAGTCACTATGTACCATGGGCAACAGCGTCGCTTAACCACTGCTAAGGTTAAAATCGCTTGCACGCCGCGCCCGCTCTTACATATACGTTTAGTTCGTGCAGGGGCGATACGCGCGCACACGAATTTTGTTGCAAACTGGTTAAGCGACGCTGTTGCCCATAGTACGTACTATGTCATAGTGCGTTTTATTACATGTAAGGTAGTTTTGTTACAGTGCCGCTCAGACTCTGAAGCGCTCATGGCGGAGCTTGACAGCTGATCGTACTCGATTACGTTTGTTAAGCAGCGCTCGGTCCGGCCAGGTGTCGGATAGGTGACCGTTAAGTGGCATTACAAGTGAGCGCTTCCGTACTTCGGAGGGCATGTTAAACCGTCGGTCCCGGCTGTTGTCATCTGATAACAGCGTACGTACATAGTGACTATGTAATACCCCGCATTCTTACACGTTTTTTTTAATGTTGGGATTGTTTAAGCGAAATCAAATTGCATATTTGGGACATACTAGGTCTGGTCTACCTCCCCATACATAAATTATTTTAATAGACTCTGTGTTTTTTTGTGGCATTCTCCAAATAATAAATAAGGCAACATTACAAACACTACTCCGATTCCAAAGTGAGTATCTAAAGCACTTGTGTTTTGGAAATCAGATACAACGGTGGAACTACAAACCACCAGACCTGAGCCAACATAATAAAAGTTCGTTTTCTAAATTGACCCAGCCGGGGATTGAACCCGGGACCTTAGAGATGGCGACACCCTGAAAACCAGTGAATGAGTCACTCGACAACTGAGGTCATCCAAAAGTACTGTCTTTTAAGTAAATATTAGAACAATGACTAACGTAGTAAGTATAAGACGAATATAATTCCTTCAAAACTGAACAACCCCTTGTACCTTAATTAAACTCTATAAAGCGGAATATCTTCAGTCAACATTCCAATATAAATATTGAACCAATCAGAAATCAATTTAGACGGGAGTATAATTAAAACGAATCATGGTCTTGAGATAAAATTTATTAAGAGTAAAAGCCTTTCAAGAAATATTCTCACCTCTTTATTGAGGTTTATCTACGCAAAATTCTTCAGCGAAAAGCAACTCAAAATAGCTTTTATGTTGGTTTTGTTTATTTCAACAACTTAGATATAAGTTTACAATATATTGTGGCCGGGAAAATAGCTTGCTTGTAAAAGGAGGCTCCGCTCTTCCTGGAAAATACGTAAGTAACCTAGTTTTACATTAAAAACGATAATAAACGTGTGTGTGTGTGTGTGTGTGTGTGTGTGTGTGTGTGTGTGTGTGTGTGTGTGTGTGTGTGTGTGTGTGTGTGTGTGTGTGTGCGCGCGCGCGCGCGTGAATGTGTGTGTGTGTAAGTGTCATTTACCATTCTATTTTACATTAAAGAATAATACATTCATCGGTTTCGTAACTCAGTGTTTTAATTGTTGGTAAACTCATACCAATCTGAGACAGAGGATGTCACGTAGGTCACACTATCTTACGTTATCTCCGCTATCTGTATTGATAATTAATTACTTTCATTCATCTTTACTGTTTAGTTTGTTAAGAGAAATAAATCATAATTAAAATACACTGTAATCATTTTGTAATGACTGTGACAGAAAAAAACATTCATTTTGCTTGTTACAATAAAGTGGCGCAACTGAATAGTGACGTAAGCTAGTTCACTCCCGAAATGCCAAACCTTGTTTTCTTGGATCATGAGTAAACCTATCTAGGTCTGTAATGTGGCCATGTGACCTCTTTACCCAGAGTAAAAACTTATTTCTCAACTAGCGGCCGCCCGCGACTTCGTCTGTGTGGAAAGTTTTTTGCTACCCTAGGGGAACAATAATTTTTCGAGATAAATGGTACCCTATGTCCCTCTGTGCCCCTGACAACGTGTATGCAAAATTTCATGATGATCGGTTAAATAGTTAAGACGTGAAAGGCGTAACAAACAAACAAACGGACTTTCGCATTTATAATATTAGTAAGGATTTTAAATTCGAAACTATGTCAAATTTTTATTTTGTTCCGAAAATAATAATTTAAGAATGAGCTGCCATAGGACTTGGTTTACTCTTTGTACGTAAGTTCAGAAAAGAGAGTCGTCAATCGAGCATGTTTGAAATAAATTGTGTTATAATTACTAAAATTATATAAATCAACAGTATTTTTGCTAGTGCTCAGTGAGACTTCCATGTAATATGATCGATAAATTTGATGTAAGCTTTTGGCTAAACCGTGTAACAAAGAACCCTCGAAAGTTCTTTATTTTGGAAATACAACAATTGGTATACTGTGGAATAAGGTCTTTTATTACTCACCGCCACAGGTCTATTATCAGATATTAAATCTATATCTAAGGTACTAGTTCTTTATAAATAAATCAAAGGTCTCTTACAGGGTATAGATTATTGATATAAAGTATTTACTAAAAATATATTAATACTTTTTTAAATACTATCGTGTTTTTTTTGTAGGAAATAACAACGTTTAATTAAAATGTAATATGACAATTTGACTGTCTTATCTCCTCTTGTCCTTTGTTATTACGTGTTACTGTAACTAAGTTATTTTTTCATGCAGTTTTTTTTTTACTACAGATGGCAATTAAGTTTTGGCTCGGTCAGCTCTCGGAATGTCATTAATTTTAACAGACGAGGCCAATTTAAATTTTTCATCTCCATAATACCAAATTAAAAGTGGTATAATGAAGACTTTTATTACAAAGTGTTACTGCTGATAAAAGGAATAGTCATTAAAGTAATGTTTAATTTCAATAATAGATTATTGATATAGATTTTTGAAGATTGATGGACATATTATAAAGGGATTTTGCAAAACCAGAGTGGTACATGTAAAATGTAAAATCTTTTAAGGGCGTATTTTTTCAGTTTATGATTAATCATCATCATCATATCAGCTGCACGACACCCACTGCTGGGTAAAGGCCTCCCCCAAGGATCTCCACGACGATCGGTCCTGCGCTGCCCGCATCCAACAGCTTCCCACGACCTTCACCAGATCGTCGATCCACCTTGTCGGGGGCCTACCCACGGAGCGTCGTCCGGTGTGCGGTCGCCGTCCAGAACCTTTCCGCCCAAACAACGGCCATGATAAATATACGTTTAAAATTAACTGATTGATAAGAACGTTAAAATATTACTTGCGTTGAAACAGAAAAGACAATTATTACATAGAATTTTTTGAGGTTTTATCATGTTAGTAGAATTATAATATCTGTATCTAGTTTGATGTGGAAAATATATGGTTTTTTAATACATATTTAAACTTATAGCTGAGCAGGTTTTCCATAAATATATTTTGTAATGTCATAGATTTTCATAAATAATGGTAGGTACCTACCTACTCAGAATTATTTGTAATTTCATACGTTATTTTCCTTTTATAAAAATATTAAAATATGAGTTTTCAGTGATGTCAAAAAAACAAATTAATGAAAACATAAATAAACCACTCCATTGCTAAATTTAATATTAAATGTGAGGCCAAATGTGAGGCCAATAAAAAACCCTGTCTCAGCATTTGTGCTTCTGTGTCAGTCTTAGCTGGGCAGAAAGAGCACAAAGGCGCTGTTTTTCTGACAGGGTCACAGTGAACAGTGACGTAATTCATATAATAATGCAAACTAACAGACTGTGATTATTTGTGATGAATATAATGATGCAATAACAATACAACAAACAATTCAAACAAGTCTTAAATAATAAAATAAATGCAAACATTATTAACACTAATTAAACCGTACCTATCAGTTCGCAACTCGCGTCTAATCTGTGGAGTATGCGCTTAAAACGTAGTGATTATTTCCTCTGTGTATGCGCTTGGCTGACTGACATTGACATTTGATGAAACATTTATTATTAGATAATTACAAAGTAAAATGAATTTGCTAAGAGTTGTTTAAACTCACAAAGAGCAGAGAAATTTCAATTCTAATCTAAGTCAGTATACTAGCTGCCAGTTATATTAATAAAACCTTACTTAAATTGGGGCAGAGGCAAGGTTAAGAGCCACTTAGGGACATCTAACTACTTAACGACAGGAAACCGAATACACTGACTTACTAAACAAACAGGGAGCTATACATTATGTAGGTTTACTACCGATTTTCTTTAGTGGACGACAGAGCTAATAATCTTATGTGAAGATTTTGACCCAAATTATTGGAGGAATTTTCATAGAAAACAAAAAACAAATTTTCAAGATTTTTTTATAATAAAAATCGGGTTTTTAAGCATGGTAGACTTTTATTACCATATTCGACTTTAATATAATACTAACTAGCGGCCGACTTCATCTGCGTGGAAATTTTTTTTTTATCCCTCGGGAACAGTACTTTTTTCGGGATAAAAGGTACCATATGTCCTTCTTTGTATACTTCTAACAACGTGTATGCAAAATTTCATGATGATCGGTTCAATAGTTTAGACGTGAAGGTGTAACAAACAAACAGACGGAATTTTGCTTTCATATTAGTAAGGATAAGAGTATTACAAAACAGCCTGTATCTTAAATCATAGATCATCCATGTTTGAAATAAAAAAAAAATGTAACTAACCATTAAAAAGGCAAATGTCATCTAACCAAAATACAATGAAGTCTTTTTAAAGTGACATTAAAAAAATAAAAATAGTAATTATTTGCCTCACTAGATAACGTTGATGGAAAGGGAAGTGTCAAAATTGGGTTTTTAAAAATAAACGGCCTGTACCAAAGCCAAAGCGCTCGCTGGCTGATATCTGCCCAAAGAGAAACATTTTAGAGTTACATCTGCCTGCCTACCTGAGTACTCTTCGAAGCTTAGTAAAAAAATCGGCCAAGTGCGTGTCGGGCCACGCGCCGTAGGGTTCCGCAGTTATCTTATACCATATTTAATACCACGTATCATTTTTGTCTGCAAAAATAACTTTGTTTTTCAGAGTGATGTTATGAATGACAAAGTCATATTTGCGGTTTTGGAAAATGTGCTATATCTCAAAAACTAATTACTATATCTCGTTCAAACTAATTTTCGTTGAAAGTGTTTATTAAGATCTACAGCATATTTTTTTAGATTTTCGACTCTCTTATTTAAAGGGAAGTTAAAGGGGAGGGACACACATGTTACCACTTTGGCAATGTAGGTATATCTTTCAAACGGTTGACTTTGAGAAAAAGTTGTCTTAGAAACCTCAATGTCATTTTTAAAGAACTATCGTTAAACACCCAACACGTATTGGTTTGAAGAAAAAAAAAATTTTCAGTTTCAGTTTCATGTATGGGGAGCCCCCCTTAATCATTTTTTTTTTTTTTGTATTAAATTCGTTAAGCGTACCTACCAAGTTTCAACTGTGTAGTCTTAATACTTTCGGAATAAAGTGGCTGTGACATATGGACGGACAGACAGACAGACATGACGAATCTATAAGGGATCCGTTTTTTGCCATTTAGGCTACGGAACCCTAAAAAATACATTGACACATACATTTTTATCAACGCCATCAATCGCCTACAATTTATTGTCATTTCGAAAAGTCCTCATTCAGTGCTTCATAAAAATTATGACGTTTTAATACACGAATTTCCAAACACACTTAACAAAAACCAAAGTTTCGTTAACATCAATTTGTTTGTTTCTTATCCATTTCGATTCAAAGCGTTGATGCTACGTAACTTTGCAAGTTTTAACGAGATTTTTGAGGTGGGCGTGCGGTGGGGTCGAAATAGGCCGTAGATTGAGTTAAACTTCAGACCTGTCTGGGTTGAGGTACAGAATAAATAAGTTGATAGTATTTTAACTCGCCCTATGCTGTTGAAAAATACCTACGACCACTCGGTACTTAAGGCAACATTATATGCAACACTAGAACCATTCCCGCAAAAAATAATTTCCTTGTAAATACACGATTTATTAAAAATCCAAGCTGATTATCCAAGCAAGAAGTCCCCTTGCAAAATAACAATTTTTATTTATAAACACAAAATATTAAAATAAAATACTTACTATTTTTATACGCTATTGATATAAAGTTACACGTTACATACTATATGTAAGAGAGAAACACTTTTTACAATGCATAAAACAACATTTTCATTTGAAGTATGATATTTCGTGAAAAATGTTAAACATACCCGATAATTCCCAGAAAATGTCTTTATTACCACATCTTGTCTCGGGACCGCACTTAAAATGTTTCAACCGTAATAATTAAGTGTCAATTCCAAGTTAATAGGCATTTTGTTCTCTTGATAATATTGTGATGAAATATTTCGTCACCTGACCTTTTAATAATCCTAAAATAAGAAAACTGTTTTGATAAATAAAAACCTTACTTTTAATTTGTAGTACCCGCTCATAGTTTAACGAAAATGGATGATGATTAAGAACGACACAAAATCCATTGTATTCGGTGAAATTTATTATATTTTTGTAAGAAGACCTTTTGTTACAAACATAATTGTGTTTGTAGTAGGTGGTATAGTATACTACTTAAATAACTATTTAAAATGAACTTCCACTGAACCAATTTTCTATAGCGCGTATCCTAAATTGATCCTTCTGATCACCCACGTAGTTACACATAATTTATCGAGAAACCCAATTTGGAGGTCATAGATTTTTCGTTTATATTATCAAGTTCAAAATCAACCAAAGGATTCGACTTAACTACCGACGCTCGGTGAACCCATGAAAAAAAGTACAATCATCAATTTTAAATTGGCGACAAGTAAATACCCCACCGAAAAGGTTAATAGAAAAGGATTTTAATAAAACGTTTCGTGGAATTTTGCGGGCTTATAGGCTAGCATTTTTAGAAGGTAGGTATCACTACATTCCCTCGTAGTCATTCGTAGAAGTAGATAGCAAACGTGTCAAAAACGGCCACTTTTAGCAGTTTTGCTATCTACTTCTAGCAGTGACTACGACGAGGGAATGTAATGATGCCGTCTAAAATACCTACTAGACAAAAAAATTGCCCTCAAAATTCCACGAATAGTTTTATTATAATTGTGTATTAAAAAAATAATAAACAATAAAATTCTTGAAAGCCTTAAAGCGTTTTCACATATTATTATAATAGACGTTTTAGTCGTCTGCAGCGCGACAAATCGTTGCTGACGCGCAGCTGGGTATACCAGAGCGCGACAGACGCGCGTTTAACGCGTTAGGCGGTGGTCTGCAACAAACGCCGTAGGTCGCATCCGGCGTAACGCTGTACGCGGCCTACGAATGCTTGGAAATGTATACTGCCCGGCATATATATTGGCAAGAAAATGATAGAGACAAAAGATGCGCAGTAGCCATAAACTTAGTGTTTATGGCTACTGCGCATCTTTTGTCTCTTTCTTTCTCTTGCCAATATATATGCCGGCATCTGTACTAGAGG
The DNA here is from genome assembly GCA_943789525.1 of Agriphila geniculea. Classification (NCBI taxonomy): domain Eukaryota; kingdom Metazoa; phylum Arthropoda; class Insecta; order Lepidoptera; family Crambidae; genus Agriphila; species Agriphila geniculea. The sequence continues at coordinate 6,244,584 of OX038877.1, read as the reverse complement.
GGTATGTGTTACAATGCCGAAGTAGAAAAGACCGAATTTTACAATACCTATGGACGAAATCCCAAAAATTAAAAGGCCGAATGGTTGTTTGGCCGTACGTTTAAAATCACGAAAGGACATTGTACCTAAAACACTAAATCCCGAAGCTTAAAATACCGAAGGTTAATATACCTAAATTCTATACCCCGAACTACTTAATACCGAATTGGCTGTGGAGGTATCTTTGGGCTTCGCCTGAAATGCTTTATAATAAATTTAGCTGCCGAAAATTAGTCTAAACTAGTCTACTGGGACTTAGAAACCGTAGACCGTAGGTCACGACACGAAATAGGTGCGAGGAGCGTAGCGACGAGCATGTTAGGTTGACATGAACTCAGCGCGCGAGCCGAGCGAGCGAAGCGAGCATGCCGCGGTAGCGGCCGGCGAAGCGCCAGAAAAAAAATATCTATATTTAACTCGATTGGTGGATTTTGTCAAAAAATTAAGACCATTTTACAAGCATTTTTGAGTAAATTAAATTAACCGCAACGGCTACCTTCAAAAATGTATATGTAGGTGAAGTAAGTTTCGACATATTAACTGTCGGGATCTTGACCGTTCGGGATTTCGACCTGTCGGGATTTCGAACTTTTGGTCATTTGATAATCGATCTTTCAAGTTTCGGTCTATCGGATATCGATATTTAGAATGTTCGGTATTATGAAAATAGGTGTTTTATGTGTCGATATTTCGGTCGTATGTATTAAGAATTGTCGGCATTGTAATGCATACCCGTACTTAAGTGGTCTCTCTCACACGCCTGACGCGGCGCACGAACGCCGTGCGCCGCGTCCGTAGGTCGTACGCCGCCTACGCAGTCATTTCGGAGCATTCTGGCGTAAACGGACGCCGCGTTTTTGTCGCGCGTCACTCTGGAAATGGTGAAATTTAGGCAATTTAGGTAAGAAAAAGACGGAGTACTAATAGAATTAGTTAAATGAAACATAGTTTCATATTATTATGATGCCAGCAATAAAAACAATGTTTTGAAACACAAACGTTGGGAAGAAATAAGCTTGGCTGTTGGTCAACTAGGTGAGAATCCGTTTTATTAACTTGCGTAGGTACCTACCTATTTTATTTTTGTATTGTGTAGGTACCTAGGTACTTTGTTTTAAGGTTTTGTATTTATTTACCTTGCGTAGGTACTATGCGATAAAAATCAACCTTCACGTCCTAACTACTGAACCGATCATCATGAAATTTTGCATACACGTTGTCAGGGATACAGAAAAGAACATAAGGTACCTTTCATCCCGAAAAAATGTATTGTTCCCGAGGGATAGCAAAAAACCTTTCCACGCAGACGAAGTCGCGGGCGGCCGCTAGTTATCTATAAAAACAGCCAAAAAAAATCACGTTTGTTGTATGGGAGCCCCCTTTAATTTTAAATTTTATTTTATATTTATTATTTGTTGTTATAGCGGCAATGAAAATAAATACTCTGTCCAAATTTCAACTGTCTACCTGACCTGTTATGGTTCATGAGATACAGCCCGCTGTTAAACAGACGGATTTAACAAAAAAAACACGTTTCTTGTATGGGGCCACCATTTAATTTTTAATTGACCGAGCGAGCACGAAATGCAAGCGAAGCGTCTCTGCTTCAGCTTCGGCAAAAATTCTTTCGTATATCTGGCTGTCTGTTCCCACCTACAGGTCGCATTTCTCAACCGATTCTCGTGAAATTTTGTAAGAAAGTTTTAAAATTATTTAGAATTTTTTCGTTAAGCCATTTTTTTTAAATGGCTGAGATATGTAAAAAATACATATTTCAGTCCAGCTTTCCAGGCGCTGTCTGTTCTCGTCTACAGGTCGCATTTCTCAACCGATCCCGCTGAAATTTTGTGAGCAAGTTTGATAAATCTATGTTTTTTTTTGTCGAGACAGTTTTTTGAATTTTTTTTAAATGACGGAGATATTAAAAAAAACACATTTCAGCCCGGCTTTCCGGATGCTTGTTCTCCTCTACAGGGCGCATTTTTCAACCGATTCTGGTGAAATTTTGTGAGCAGGTTCGATAATTATATATAACTGTTTAGTCAAGCCAGTTTTTCCAAATTTATCTAAAAATATTCACCCATTTCGAAAAATTATCAAAATTAGAAGCACCATCTAGCTGCGAATAACTTACGTACTGTGTTCTTTGAAAACTTCATGGCGACATTTTATTTTTTTACAATTTGAGCCACATTTAATCGCGAGGTCTACAGCTCACGGAGCCACTAGTTTTATTTGTTGTGTTTATTACACTAAGTCATTCATACTCCTATTTCTTTTATTTTTACCAAAATAAGTCTTGTTCACCTTCCAAAACAATATCAAAATCACCAACTTCTTGCACACTTCCATCCGTAACGTAAAAAACCATTCAAATAAAAAACGCCTGAGTCTCGAATTTCCGGGACTAGCTGCAGAGGTTCGAGACTGAAAATGCTTCCGAGACCGAAATCCCTAGTTCCGAGTGACCATCGCAGTGACGCTGGAAGCCGCGTCCGACGTCCGGGACGCTGGACGCGGCTTCCAGCGTCGCTACCGGCGCTTGTTGCAGACCACCGCCTTAGGGTTGTGAATTTGTGACTTGCTGTGTGCGTACCTGCTACTGAAATAATGCGGCCGCTGTAATTTGAAATGTGAAAAGGGGTCCGTGGTGCCGTTCTGTGAGTAAAACGTTTGTATGTGAGAACGCTCTTACTTATTAAGATCTCATTCCTAACTGACTAAGTAATACTAGCATAGCGTAAAATGAGAAAGACAGAAACTTCCCTGACCGAAAGTGGCACGCCGGGAATGGGAATTTTATTTAACTTTATAATTATAATACATAATTTCAATATAACTTCACTTACAATTTCTAAGACCCATAGTCTAGTATTGTTAGAAGGTATCAGTACATTCCGTTGTAGTAATATCTAGAAGAAGATAGCAGAACTGCAAAAAGTAGCTGTATTTGACACATTTACTATCTATTTCTACGAATGACTACGAGAAAATGTAGTGATAATACCTTTAATCTTAAAAAAATCCACGTTAAGTATTATCAAAATCTTTTTCTATTTACAACTTATTATATAAAAACCTCTGAGGACGCCACTTTCGGTATGGGATGCACATTAATTGAGAGATATTTTCGACTTATAAATTGACTAGCAACTTTTCGCCAGTCGCTGAAATTACGATAAACAAATACACATGAAAAAGAGGGAAACTCAATTTGAAAGTCATAGATATCTCGTTTACGTAACATTGTCGGGTTATAAATCAGCCAGCCGCAGTAGTCGACTTAACTAACTGCCGACAGCCGCTGTTGCGGTGGCCTGCGACCTTTGCCCTGTCCCGTCTTAAGACTGATTTATTTATAACTGCCCCGCGGAAATAAATTACAATTTCGGAATAATTTAGAGTTTGGCCGAATCAGTTTTTTGAGGTTGTGGTCGAATTGTGAATAAAGAAGTTGTTAATTGAACTGTCTTGTACACACTTTTTAGAATTCACATCATTGAGAGAGTTCATTTTTTACCTAACTAGCATGAACCGGACGCCATTGAAGAGAAGATACAGAATATTATGTATAATAGAGAGTTTTTGGCGCCACTTTGTCGAGATCGGTTTGGTGTCTATTTGAATTATTTGCAAATGGATGCATATTGGATATTGTGTTTTAAAATTGGTAAATTTTTGGTACAAGTGTCTACGCAACTAAACAAAATGTGAGATAATTAAAATAGGCACGATCTTGGTTGTGTGAAGCTGAAACTATTATTGTAGTGGTGGCTACCTCGGCAGAACTTACCGAGTAAAAGTGTCTTGGTATACTTGATGCCAAATGCTCCAAGCAGCATTGAAATGCGATGCACCCGCATTCTAATATAAACTGAAACAATACCTACCGTTGAACTATTCAACACGTCTTGACACTGGCAAAAGTTACTCCCTGAAGAGAAGTAGATTGCTAAAACAAAAATAAGAAGATACATAAGAAGGTAACCTGTCATGAGCCAACCAATCCAGTGTGGATGTATTGACGAAGGGAGATAATATGATGAATGTTTAGGATCCCGATGCTCAACCTTAGCAAAAATTAAAAACAAATAACGTAAGTACATACCAAAATAAGTACCTTATAGATTTCCTTTTTCTTCTTATTCTTATCGAATGAGGATAAGTGGCCACCCAGAGGTGGCCGCCGCCTGGAACACCAGAGTGTTAGAGTTTATCAAGCCACCTGTAAGGCCTCTAACTTAGATTAACGACTGTTATCAGGTGCCGGGACAGCCGGGACCGATGGTTCAACGTGCCCTCCGAAGCACAGAAGCGTTTAGTTGTAATGCCACTTTAACGGTCACCCATCTGACACCTGACCGGACTGAGCGTTGCTTAACAAACGTAGTCGAGTACGATCAGTCTGTCAAGTTCCGCCATAAGCGAATTTCCTCAAGAGATGCAACTTTAAAACAACTAAAAACCGTAAGAGAGCTCTAATAGACTATTATTATCGAAAACAGATTAAAACTTGTAGCAAAGTGCAAAGTAGCGGGCGATACTTTGTGCACTGTCTCGTGATCACGGAAGTTTAACTGCCAACGCTTCAGCCCAAGAATTTTAAATTAAAACGTAAACTAATATTTTGTTGCAAACATGAAAGTTATCGCTTAATGCTTGAGTAGGTACTACTTTTGCATAATGATGGATTCAATATGAAACACAAATTCTTCTCATATAATTTATACTAACAACACAAAAAGCTTGTCTTTTATTCTACGGAGAGCTGTTGTTGGTTACATAATTAGTACTACGAGTATTTTCTAATATTTGTCACATTAGTAAGTACAATTATGTAATTGTTTTAAGTTCAATATAAATAAAATAAAATAAGAAAAATAAAATGAATTAGTTTATTTAATTAAACTAATAAGACAATATGTGAAGTTCAGTATTATTTTTTAAAGTTAATTCAGAAATGATTTTGCATGTGAATCTGTGACCAACTCAAGTAATAAATTTATGGTAAACTGAATTAATGGTAAAGTGAGTTGGTGATTTAATAATATTTTTGTGATCAAATCGTAATTAGGTTTTACTTCTCTCTTGTATCAGATTCGCCTGCTTAAAAAATAACCAAAATTTTCAATTTATTCCAAAAATTCTAAGATCATTCATCAAGCTGCAGTGGTACGGAATCAAACGAATCTCAAGATACTTTCACTCCGAAACCTTTTATCTCTTTGACAAATGTACAATAGGCTGAAAGTCATCGTAGTCGGTCTCGAAGTCTGTCGAGGCGACACTGTCGAGTCTTGAAGATAAATCGCTTTTAACTTTAAACCATGTCACTTTTGAATGGTGAAGCAAAAGCCTATGTCGCTTAAATTTTTTGTTTGTTCCCGTTTGTTCTACTAAGCAGAACGATACTATTTAGTATTCTGCTACTAAATCGTAGGACTATGTGTTTTTTTGTCTGGAACGAGTGGTAGGAAAATATAGACGATCCAAAAGTGCTTAATTATTAAATTTATTTCAATGAAGCTATTTTAACTTTGACTTTGAAGTCTCATTAGTTCTAAGTTATCTAGTAGAATTCATCATCTTTGTAGCCGCACGACACGACTCTTAATTTTTCTGTGATAAACGGGTCATACCGTTATTAAATTTATTATCTTTGGATTACTCTATGGTTGTTTATATCAAATCAAATAAAAAAAGTATATTAAAAAACATTGAAAAAACCCACGACGGTTAAAATTGTTATTCATAATTTAGTTAAGAGTAAAATAAGTTTTAAGGAAATCATAGGTACTTTACATAATTTATCCACCTAATATTCATAAATTACAAACGCAAGTATAATCCCTCAGCGCTGCGCTGTCATTACCTGCCTCCAAATGAACTAATGTTTTGTAGTTATAGTTACTTTAGAGAGATGGCAATGTAGAGATGGCAACTTATTTTAGTCTTTTTAAATTATGAATAAAAAAATTTACCATCATGTGTTTTTTCAAAATTGTTAATTTTGCTTTTTTATCTTAAACTTTTTCAGGAATTAATACGTTATCTACTCTAAAACCCGCATCTTAAACGGTTTTTTTTTTTTTTTTCACTCTCAGCCTGAGGGGCTCGGAGCACCTTCCCGGACACCGAGGGGAAGGGGGCGGAAATCCTCATTGGATACCACATAGCCGCCGTGCTATGCTGGTTATGTCAGACTCGACTGACTAAAACCGCCGCATATTGGTTTCGACCGAAGCTATTGTAAGCCATTAAAACCTTCATCGAAAGCGACCACCCCCCGAGGGGAGGGTGGCGCGGCGCGTCACTCACCTAGGTGAGCATACGCTTAGAGGACGACCGCCAACCAGAGGGGTCAACGGCCGTTTAGCAAATACTAATTGAATATGAAATATTCTAACTAACACGACTGATTACCAGATGGGCGGTCAGTCGCAGAGACGGGCTGGCCTGAGGGGCCGGGTGTGACCAGAGGGGTCGGGGGTGAAGGGGCGGGTACAGCCTTCTGGCCTCCAATAGGAGGTCCAGATCGGCCGAGAGTTGGTTGGGGGGGTCCGTTAGGACGGATTTGGGTTTACGGGAAAGTTGGTTGGAAGTGGAAGCGGGGGGGTCATACCCCGCCGCGCTTCGGATTAACGGATTGGAGTGATTCTCGGCTGATTCAAAGAATCGCTCAGAGATCGAAAGGAAAAATTGTTGTAGTGTTTGGAGTTCGAGATCCCTGTGCAAGTCCGCGTTGCGGACGTAATATGGGGCATTGACCGCTCTGCGGCAGAAAAGATTTTGCACAACTTGCAATTTGTGAAGGACTTTGGGTGGGGCGTGAGCGAGCACCGGGGACGCGTACGCCAACACCGGCCGCACGCAAACCTTGTAGAGCGTTCGCTTGTTGCGAAGGGATATTCTACTGTGCCGCCCCAACATAGCGTTGAGGCGGCCCATATAAAAACGCGCATTGCGGGACACCCTTTTGACGTGAGGCTCAAAGGTGAGCCTCTGGTCCAGGGTGACACCGAGGTATTTGGCGGTTTTTTGCCAGGGGATGGATTTACCTAGCAAATAGGGGGGGCGTTCTTTAGGGGGTAGGGAGTGGCGCTTTGCATCGAAGTAAACCGCGGAAGATTTTTCCGGATTGACTTCGATGCGCCACTTGCGGAACCATTCACCTAATACATTGATGGAGGCTTGGAGCCTCGGAAGGATGGTACGGCCAAGCGACCGGCCTTTTAAGTATAGAGCCGTATCGTCAGCGAAAAGGGACAGTTCAACCCCGTTGGTTGGAACTGGGATATCATTGGTGTACGCTAGATACAGCAATGGAGCGAGGACTGAGCCCTGCGGCACGCCCGCTGTGATAGATCGGGGGGAAGAAAGCGTACCTTCGTGTTTAAAACGAAAAGTACGATCATGAAGAAATGATGCTACCAGCCGGACCAACCGAACTGACAGTTCGAGCCTGTACAGTTTGACGATTAGTCCGGTGTGCCAAACTTTATCGAAAGCTTTGGCTACATCAAAAAAGACTGCTACAGTCTTAGCTTTACGTGGATAGAAACCGCTCGAGATGTACTCGACTATGCGGTGGACCTGTTGGGGACATGAGTGTTTGGCTCTGAAGCCGAATTGGTGGGGAATTATTAAATCTTCACCGAATAAGTGCTCTCTCATACGAGTGAGTATGCACTTTTCGAGAAGCTTAGCTAACGCCTTGAGGAGGCTTATGGGGCGGTGACTGGTGGGGTTGTGGGAGGTTTGGATGTTGGTGACGAAATGAATAAGTCCAACTTACTACCACTTTGATTTATTTACCAACACTTCTCACTCACACAAAACGAAGAAGGGGCTAGCAGAATTAACTACCACAGGCTCAAGCTTATTCACCAAACGATTAGCAAGGGAACAAATAATTAGGTAAAATTCTCCGACAAATGTACCACGTCATGTTGAAGTCCCGACTGACATTATATTCTCTTTGCCGCGCGGAAACAATGAAAGTTTGCTACGTGCCCACATCACTCCCCTCCAGAGACCGTCACTACGGGCGATAGTGATCGGGGAACCTGACATGCCGACCCGAACGGGTGGTTTTTTTAGGTACGCCTTCGGGTTTTGGGTCTTCTTCTGCATTCGAATTCATATTGCTATTACCATCAGAAAGTAAATTAGGGACAGGTTCGACGAAAGTATATGCCGGTTTAAGACGATCGATTGATACAGTGATATGCTTCCCTTTTATTAAAATTTTGAATACTTTGTCCCCCCTTTCAACAACCTCGTAAGGACCAGAATAAGCAGGACTTAAGGCTACTCTCAGTGAGTCCTCCCTGAGGAATACGTGACTGGAGGAATTGAGGTCCTTGTAAATGAAAACTTTGTTATGGCTGTGGCGTGAAGCGGGAGATGGTCGTAATTTCTCAGCAAATAGACGAACACGTGCAGTAAAACCGGTAACATCCGTAGTGGCCTCCACCCCGTTTTGGAAAAACTCTCCAGGTAGGCGAAGGGGTTCGCCGTACAATAGTTCAGCGGAAGAAGCTTGTAAGTCCTTTTTGAACGCTGAACGAATACCAAGCAGGACCAGTGGTAAAGATTCGACCCAGTTATTATCGGCGTGGCATACGATGGCGGCTTTTAGCTGGCGATGAAACCGCTCAACTAAACCATTACACGCGGGGTGATAGGCCGTGGTTCTTCGATGATTGAACCCTGCTACTTTCGCCAAGAAAGCAAACAGGTTGGATTCAAATTGGGGTCCACGGTCGGTTACAATGTCGGTTGGGCAGCCAAAACGGGAAATCCAGCCCGACAACAGTGCGCGTCCCACCGTTTCTGCTGTCATGTCCATGATTGGTAATACCTCTGGCCATCGTGTGAATCGGTCGACAGCAGTGAGGCAGTAGCGGTACCCTTGGGACTGCGGTAAAGGACCTATAAGGTCGATGTGTACCACAGCGAACCTAGAACGGGGTAAAATGAACGTGCCCAATGGTGCAGACACATGGCGGCTCACTTTGGCCCGTTGACAAGCTAAACAGCATTTCGACCACTCACGACAGTCTTTGCGAATGCCCGGCCATACATATCTCTCGGCTACTAATTGAGCAGTTGCGTTTGGGCCCGGGTGACTTAGACTATGCAGACAGTCAAATACCTGCTTTCGCAATGCTTTGGTCACAAACGGTCTTGGTGGTGACCTACTAATGTCACAGTATATCTCGTGACGGCTGCCCTCCAGTACCAATTTTTTGAGACGTATTGATGTTTCATTTTTGAGAAGAACGCCAAGTTCAGAGTCCAATGATTGAGACTTTGCCAACAATTCGTAGTCAAGGACTGGTTGGATTTCCTCAATACGCGATAGTGTATCAGCAACCACGTTGTCTCGACCGGATATATGTCGAATGTCAGTCGTGAATTGTGAAATGTAATCGAGGTGTCGGTACTGACGAGGCGAACAGTTGTTTTTGCGGTCACTAAATGCGAAACTAAGTGGCTTGTGGTCGCTGAACACCGTAAAATGCCTAGCTTCCAGCATGTGGCGGAAATATTTTATACCTTCATAGATGGCCAGGAGTTCTCGGTCGTAGGGTGAATATTTTCGCTGTGCTGGGCTTAATTTTCGTGTGAAGAACGCCAAAGGTTGCCAGATGCTATTCTTCAACTGCTGTAAGACCGCTCCTAATGCCACGTCAGATGCATCCGTGACTAAGGCTAACTGGGCGTTGCAATCAGGATGTGACAGCAGTGCAGCATTGCAGAGATCCTGCTTACACTGCTCGAATGCTGCTAATGCTGGGCCAGTGATATCCACTGGATGCGAGGCTTTAACCGAGCCCGTTAGGAGAGTGTTGAGAGGGGCTTGGCTCCGTGCAGCATTGGGTAGGAATCGCCGATAAAAATTGAGCATTCATAAAAACCTCCGGAGTTCCCTTACTGTCTTGGGCACTGGACAGTCTTTGATAGCCTGGACCTTGGACTCCTGAGGCTTAGTGCCCTCCGCTGAGATGTGATACCCTAAGAATGTTACTTCGCTTGCACCGAAAACGCACTTTGAGGTATTTACCAGAATACCGTACTGTTGCATCCGCTCAAATAGCTGTCGCAGGTGATCCTCATGCTGGGCCTGATCCCGGGAGAAGACCAGAAAATCATCAATGTAGGAGTAACAGAAATCTAGCCCCCTGATCATCTCATCTACAAACCTTTGGAAAGTCTGAGCTGCGTTCCTTAGACCAAAAGTCATAAATGGGAACTCGAACAGGCCGAAGGGGGTGGTGATGGCGGTCTTCTGTACATCCTCATCGAAAACCGGGATTTGGTTATAAGCCTTCACCAGATCTATAGTCGAGAAAACCTTGCAACCTGCGATACTGTGAGCAAAATCATGTATGTGACGGATCGGGTACCTATCGGGTATGGTGCGGGCGTTCAACGCACGGTAATCTCCGCAAGGCCGCCAGCTGCTATCCTTCTTGGGCACTAAATGCAGTGCTGATGCCCAAGGACTCTCGGATGGACGCGCAGTGCCGTTGTCTAGCATCAGCTGGAACTCGCTACGCGCGATTTTTAACTTGTCCGGCGCTAACCTGCGAGAGGTACAAAATGTGGGAGGCCCTGGAGTGGTACGGATATGATGCACTGTGTTGTGCCGTGTAACGCGTGGCGTGCCAGATGGACGAGTTATGTCAGGAAATTCATTCAAAATTAAATGGTACCGCGAATCACCAGTCAAAACTTTAACAGACAGTACAGATTTTAAACCATTATCAATATTAGCCACAGAACACAACGAGGTAGTATTGTCTATTAAGCGTTGGTTACGTACATCCACAATTAAATTATAGTGTCTAAGAAAATCTACACCAATGATAGCTTTTGTAACGTTAGCCACAACAAAGTTCCAGGTAAAGCTACGTCTTAGGCCTAAATCTAAATTCAATTGGATGAAACCATACGTATCGATGACACTTCCATTAGCCGCCGATAGCTGGTACGTTGTCTTCGTGCGACGCTCGCGCAGTGCGGATCGTGGAAAAACGCAAAGATCGCTGCCGGTGTCCACTAAAAATTGGGTCTTGGTTTTGCGGTCTGTGACAAAAAGGCGACCACTGGAGGAAGGGCAATCGTTCGTCGCCATTATCGACTGCCTTGAGCTTTTCCCGACTTTGCATAGTCACAGGGTTCCACACACTTGGTCGCCCTCGATCCGAACCTGAAGTGATACCAACATAAGGGAAACTTGCGGTAATTCGAACTGGATCTACTTGACGAACGACTTCGGTGGTTGTCTCTTGAGCGTGGCCTGGACTCACGCTCGCGGCCACTGAGCTTCAACGTCAGATTCTTCACGGCGTGCTTCAATTCCGCTATCTCTAGTGCCATTGTCTCCATAGTACTCGAAGATGGTGTAGGTGTGGAGACCGCGGCAACTTGGCGCATAGGCGATACAATGTCCTGCACTCTGTCTGCCAGGTCTGCTAACGCTTCCAAGGGTGTAGCTGATTGCGATGCCAGCAGCGTTTGGATGTTGCTGGGTAAACGACTGCTCCATATGGTGCGAATGAAGACTTCTGGCACCTCAGAACCAGCCAAGCTCTGCAGGTGCCTAAGGAACTGTGACGCCTTCCTGTCACCCAGTTCTTCATGCATGAGAAGTTGATGCACTTTCTTTTCTTTCGAGGCTGACAGGCGCTTAACGAGCTCAAACTTCAGCTTCTCGTATTTATTTTCGGCAGGTGGGGACACAATCACGTCTTTTACCTCCTTCGAATATTGCGGATCTAAGTGCCCGATCACGTAATTAAATTTTGTGGCATCCGAAGTGATCCCTGCTATGGCGAATTGACCTTCAATTTGAGCGAACCATATCTCCGGCTCTTCAGGCCAAAACGGCGGAACTCGTACGCCGACACGGCAAATGTCGGAAGAAGTAGTGGAAACGTGCTCTTGGCCAGGGTGCTGGGCGGCTTGCAATGCTGCCGTTTTCTCCGAGTCATTGCCGTCGTTCATTTTTACACTATATAATCACTTGTCTTATATATCGTGTTCTTGCGGTGGTCACCAGTTGTGGGAGGTTTGGATGTTGGTGACGAAATGAATAAGTCCAACTTACTACCACTTTGATTTATTTACCAACACTTCTCACTCACACAAAACGAAGAAGGGGCTAGCAGAATTAACTACCACAGGCTCAAGCTTATTCACCAAACGATTAGCAAGGGAACAAATAATTAGGTAAAATTCTCCGACAAATGTACCACGTCATGTTGAAGTCCCGACTGACATTATATTCTCTTTGCCGCGCGGAAACAATGAAAGTTTGCTACGTGCCCACAGGGTTATTAATGGGCTTACCCGGCTTAGGGATGCCTATTACGATTGCTTCCTTCCAGGCGGCTGGAAAGTAGCATAAATCGAAACAGGCATTAAAAATAAGAGTAAGAAAGGTCAGTACTTCCACGGGGAAGTACTTAAGGGCCATGTTTGAGATACGATCGGCGCCGGGCGCCTTTTTGACTTTGAGCTCTTTAATAAAAGATTTGATTTCGTCAGATGAAATCGAAATGGGGTCAGTATCGGGGGTCAAAGGAGTGGAGTTCAGAGTGCTCAGCTCCTCCTCGACTGCCCTGATATGGGTGGGATCACATTCCTGTGTGCTGACTGAGCATTGCGAGGCAATACTGTCAGCGAAGCATTCCGCCTTCTCGTCGTCGTCGAAGGCCATAGAGCCATCGGGACGGAGGAGGGGGGGAATATGAGTAGTAGCATCGCTACGGAGGGCTTTGGCCACTTTATAGTAGGCCTGGTGGGAGGGAGAGATTTCAGCCATGAGGTCGCCAAAACGGTCGTTCCTCAGGTCTGAAAGTCGAGAGGTAAGTTCGCGCCTAAGGCGATTCGCCGCGGCTCTATACTCGGGGGTCGGATACTTGGCCGCCCTTCTATGGGCTGCCCGCTTGGCCCTAACCAGATTACGAACGTCCGCTGGAAGCGGCCTGTCGGTTTTGACAGGCACCTCCTTCGCGTTCTTCGTAAGAGCTGATTGGACTAATTGGGTTAGAGAGCTCACCGCACTGTCTATCTTCTCCGTACTATCGAAATAGTCGGGTCCGATAGCGTACGGCGAGTTGTCGGCACTCATGGCCGACGAAAGGGAAGATTCAAATCCGTCCCAGTTGGTGACGGTTTTGAAAAGAGGGGTGGGTGGGTGTTGGTCCCCCATAATAAGGGAGACCGGGCGGTGGTCAGAGCCAAGATCGTCGAGAGTCTCGATCGATCTTAGCTGTAGCGATACCCCCTTCACTAGCGCAAAGTCTAGTACATCGGGAGCATGCAAAATATTGTCGGGATAGTGGGTGGGCTCATAGGGTGAAATTACATCTAAATCAAGGGATTTAGTGATTTCGAGTAACCTATGGCCATTAGTGTTAGTGCTAAAGCACGTCCAGTCAGTATGTTTGGAGTTGCAATCTCCGAAAAGAATGACAGAGTCACCTAAGGAAAGAAGCGCTTCAAAATCGCTTTTGAGTGGCTTTTTCTTTCCCGGTATGTAGATTGACGCTATGATTTGAGTTCGATGACCCGACATAGCCAATCTACATACCGTCGCTTCCATATTGGTAAGCGCGGGAGTGGGAATAGGCGAGCAATGAAGCGCCCTTCTGAAATAGATGGCGCAACCGCCACTGGGCATTTTTTTTTTAGAATGGTCCGCAGGGGGAGGGTCGGGAGGGGCCTTATCGTTACGCACAAGCGCATACGAATTAATAGACAGCCCTTTTAGGATTGTGGGTTTGAGCCACGTTTCCTGAAGGAATAAGAGGTCAACGCTCCTTTCGCGCATGAAATCCCTTATTTCAGGTAATTTCGTGCGCAAGGAGCGACAATTAAAAGAGACAAGCGAAACGCCCGCGGGTTTGGTACGGCCGGCCGTGGCGACCGCGCCCGCGCCGCTCGGCGCGCCGACAGGTGGGTTAGAGGGAGACGTACTTATATTGTACGTAGAAGCGAGTCGTGCTCGCAGATTGCTATCAAGCGCTCGGTAGCGGTGCGCGCATTGCGCAATTTACCCGCCAAAACCGATATCTCCTGTAAGTTGATACCGCGAATCGCATCAAAGATGAGATTCACGTCATCAGCCAAGGAGGGCGACGTTGGCGGGGAAAGAGGATGGGTGGGATTAGAGGCAGGAACCGTCGGCGGTTTTGCCTTAGGAGGACCCCAGGCCGGCAAAGGAGCCGGGGCTGGGCCCACTCCGCCCGACTTCGGAAGTGCGGGGAAGTCAGCGGGGGTGGGGGGAAAAGGCCCAGTAGGTGCCTTTTTGAAATTGGATTTAGCCTTTTTGGATGGCTTATGGGCGCGCGGAGCGCGAGGGCAGCCTCTATAATTGGCCGTATGACCGAGCTGGCCGCACAAGACGCAGGCGGGGGGGTGCGGAGAGTCACGTGTACGTGAACACTCGCTAGTCGGGTGTTGGAGGAGGCACTTAACGCACCTAGGCGTGGCCGAACAATTGGCTGCCGCATGCCCGTACAGTTGGCAGCGGTGGCACTGCCCGGGAGTGCCGCGCCGATGGGGCTTTTCTGCTTTGCAGTTGGATAGGCCGCAGACCTTGAGGTCTTTGGCCGAATAGATGTCGCGGGAGGACTGCGAATTAGTCATTATGACTAAGAAAAGGGGTAGGGGTTTCCCGCCTCGGCCGTACATCTTGTGTACTGCCTCGGCCGGGAATCCCTGATCGACGAGATCTTTGTGGATCTCGTCGGTCGAAATTTCGTGTGGGACTCCGCGGAGCACCACACGAACCTTGCGCTCCTCGGGGAGGGCGTAGGTGTGGTAACCCACTTTGTGGGCTGTGAGCAGTTTCACTAGCGCACGGAAATCGTCGCTAGTGGGGGTGTCAACACGGACCGCTACGGCCGTGTTGTGCGCACGAGTGTAGCGGACCCTGTTCGCGTTACAAAGACGCGAGACTTCGGGCCACGCGTCCTTGTCCCGCAAAAAGACAGGGGGCGGGGCTTTGGCTCTAGCGAGCGTGGGCTGGCACCTATTGTGCGGCCGAGAGGGAGGAGACGCTGTTTGAGCGTGAGAGAGAGAGGCGGGAGGGCTGATGTCGAGAGACATCAGCGGAACCGGGCCTTGAGAGGTGGCGCGCGCCACGTCTTGTGCGGCGACCTCTGAGGGCGTGTCCTGCGCGAGCGGGATAGCCGTCTCAGGGCTCGCGAGTGGAACGGGACTAGCGCGTTGCTTGCGCTTAAAAGATTTGGACTTCTTCTTCCTCCCCTCACAGAGGGTGAACCCATCTACGAGGGTGGAGGAAGATTCATCCGAAGAAGAGGCGGACCGCTGAGAAGCGGACCGCTTTTTTTTTTTTTTTTAGACTGATGGTTAGTAACGTGGGCTGGTGTAGGAAGGTTTTAGATGTGGTTGGGAGTTGTTGGGGGGTGGAACGAGTTGGACCGGCACCATCGGGCTCATCCCTTGGTGAGGCTTGTTGCCCTCCGGTGCCGGGTCGGGGTAAGAAAAAGAGGGAGAAAGAAATAGAAAGATAGAGGGATACAAAAGAAAGAGGACAGAGGAAAGAAAGGCGAAGAAGGGGGGATAGGAGGAGAAGAAAGATAAATTTGAAGCTTCAGACAGACTGCCGCAGGGGCGCGCCGCCCAGGCTCCGCGCGCATGGGACCCGATGGGAGTCCGACCGCTCCAGGGGTGGCGCCGTCGGAGAGGCGCCCCTCTCCACTCGAAGAAGGCCCCGGTGGTGAGGAGCCGACGTCCGCACCCAGCCTGCCGTTGGAGGTCGGGGCCGGGGCCGATGCTGCAGATGATGGCCGTGTTGCTGGCGGATGCGTGCCTCGCCCGAGGAGCCGGTCGCGTGGCGCGGAAAGGTTGGGGCCAACGCGGCCACAACTTCTACGGGGGCAGCGCTTAGCTGCGCGATTAAGTCGGCAAGCATGTCTCCGGAGGCGGAGGCCATGGCCGACGAGAAAGGCAAAAGAGACACCCTCTGCCCGGGGGCAGAGGGGAGGGGGGACGAAGAGTGAGCAGGTATCCCTAGCGGATAGCCGCTCGTACCTTCACCCTTGGGACTAGGCCCAAGTGCAGTGGGATCGGGTCATCGGTATTGCTAGAGCCTGGAGGCCCTAGCGAGCGTACCGGGATCGCTCCCAGCTGGCTTAGTTGGCACCGTTCAGTTTCCACCAGCTCAACGCGTGCGAGGATCGACAAATTCTTATTTTGAAACAAACCAGAATTTGAAGAAACACTCGCCAACGAGCGTGTTAACGAAAAACCGTTACAACACGCAACTAGCGGCAATGAAAATTGCGGCTAGTTGGAGTACCTGACGGCAGAGGGCGCAGCAGTGCAGAGCAGAGGCGCGGAGACACGTAGCGACCGCGCAGGACGGACGCCGAAACTGGAATGTGATCTTACTCGGTCAAACCGCTCTAGAGATAAATGGAAAAATGATAACTGAAACGCCCCCTAGCGGCTCAATACCATAACACCTATCTGAGAACCATCGCCGATAATCTACAAACCCATTACAGAAAACCGCATCCAAATCAGTTGAGTAGTTTTTGAGAATTTTTCAAGTGCTAGTTATTTGGTTGCTGCAGCGCCCCCTGGTAATCTACTACCATGAAACATATTTAAGAACTTACTGTAAAATTAAACCTTTTGAATGCAAAAAACCGCATAATCGGCCCAGTAGTTTCCGAGGGAAATGGTAATAGACAAACATGACTTATCTGGTTGCTGCAGCGCTCCCTGGTAGTCTACTACCATGAAACATGTCTAAGAACCTGCTCTAAAATAAAACTTTTCGAATGCAAAAAACCACATCGAAATCGGTTTTGTAGTTTTCGAGGAAAATGGTAACAGACAAACATACAAACAAACACACAACCTCTAACCCCAAACGCATATACCGCTTCCGTTTCGTTCCGTCCGTCGTCGTGGATAAAAAAAAACTTTATTCAACAGACTTAAAAATTAAACCCTTTTGATACGTCAATATTTTCCTACCACCCATCCAAGACATTTTTTACTGACAAAAATAACAAACGCAAGAAGTAATAAATTGCAGGTACGCAGTAAATATACAAAATCATATTCCTCAAGTAGGTACACTTTGCTATTCATAATTGTTTACTTACTTGAACTTGTTTTTTTAGGCAACAAAAAACTTCGTTACGAAACAACCGCAACGACTATAAGCCTAAATAAATAAGATGGTCGGATACCCAATATTATAACCACAAAAGAAAAAGTAGCATTTCATGTTAGTCGTATAATAAATAACAAAAAGTAACAACAAACAAGTTAACTTCAAGATGTTTTCACGTGCCGCCCTACTTTACAAGACAAAACAAGTTTATTAAAAATTCAAACTGTTTGAACTTACGAGGTAATACTCGTATTAAAAAGTTGGCAGGATATTTTTTGAGGGTAAAACTGACAACAACTCTTGAGTGAGTACCACGACTTCGTTGGAAGTTTCAGTTGTGTTTTTTTTAAAAGAAAACCAATACCTTGCGGAAGTTCTTTAGAGTTCTAAAACTGACATTATGTATAAAATGGAATGGAAAAAACGAATCATTTAAGGTTAACTTTTATTTTTGTTTTTATCTTGGTGTAAATGGTGTTGGAATAAAGTAAAATAATTATCAACTATTAATCATTTAACTTAATTCAAGAAGTGAATACACATAAATTTTCACACTACACAAGCATTTTGTTTTCCTTCTAGAAAATATTCATTTTTATTAAAACTGCCGAAACATTGAGCAATTTCGAAATGCCTTGTTCAAGTCCTATAGAATGTTTTGTCCCGGAAAACTAAACGGAGATTATTTGCGAGCGCTATAAATTTCTCAAAGCCTCGACTTGTAGAGGCAGCGTTTGTCTGAATCCCCCTTTTAAATTGCCTTTTTTACTTTTACGGGCAATTAAACAAAAAGCTTCCTTCTTGGGGAACGCATGGGCATTGTAATATATCCCTAAGAAATATCTCTGAGAAAAATATTATGCGTGAAGAGTTCATGTTAATATTACCATGGGACCATAACCGCAATGGTAAGAAATAAAATAGACAACTCGCATAATCGGGACTTAATGTTCTAAGATCTGGACTCTTTCGGGACTAATCTTGGCATCCAATTGGGCAGCGCCACTGTGTTTGAAGACTTGTCAAAACAAAGGCTTTATTATGACTACTGTTCGAAATTCGAGGGTTTTGCCGCGGAAATATTTTTTTTTACAGATTTTTTATCTTTTAAACTTTAATATTTGTTTTATAAGCGTTAAAACCTTGTCTGTAGCAAAAAAGTAGGTAACATGTTATAAGAACACTGATTAAAACCGAAGACAATCTCGTTTAATCATGTCAAAGTCAAAAAAGAAATGCCTCTTTATTTCCTCAATACACTAAAGTTCGAAGACATAGCTCAAGTTTGGGAGATGTGAGTGAAGGACATATTGGATTGACGCACGACCGGATTGGGATTGAGTCCCGGGACAAGTGAATTCAGAGGTGGATTGAAATAAACTAGGAAGCGAACAAGGTTTTTCTGCCAATAGCCAATTGAAATGTATGTGAATGATGTTGAGTTTATTCGCTCATGTTTTTAAGACGTCTTTGTAAAATGTTGGATGACTTTATTATCTTTGAAAAGATAAAAAATCTAAAAGTTGGGTTGATCAAAATCTTTTCTTCTCTTTTATTTTTGTAGTAATTTTAACACCTAATGGTATTTCTGTAACATAAAAATTTCTGTAAGATAATTGAGGAGGTGCGAAATGTACTATTAGTATAAGTAAATTTTACACCTAAAAGAAGATATCCGTACACTGTTATAGTTTGTAGTTCTATTGTTACGAAGCAAAATTCTTTTTCATATTTATCATACGACCTCACATCCCACTTTAATGTTCAAAGAATCCCACGCATTATTTTACTTAACTTACTCATCCCATTGACACATCCTATTTTTGTGTAATTTAATTGCAATTCTTTCCAGTACATTTTCTTTAAATAAATACTACTCGTATGTTTGACCAAGCGAGCGTGGTACGTCTGCGTTTGTGCCAATATATTTTTTAAAAAATGTTCAAAAATATCACAAACGCAAGGTCTACAGATTACAGAGCCACTAATTCTAATAAGTAGGTTTTGGTACAACTTGCCTTCAGTTTAAGGTTACGCAATTTGATTTTACTGATTTTATGCGTTGTGTTTTTATCAGTAACGTAAAAAATACTCAAATAATTTAATCACAATTTAAATAAAAATACTTAAGTGGCAGCTTATAAAAAAACAATATTCGTCACTCTCAATAAGTAAAGTATAAAGTTGCCGCAAAAGTCTTAGATATTCCAGCTTCTTATAATAAATCCGTCACCGTTTCTATTCAGAAACATCTTGAGATTCACTCGAACCCAACTCGGAAAATGCGTAAAAGCGAAAGCGAGTACGTAAATGGATCCTGGGGCCGTATTGGTCTTGTTCTTTTGACCGTTCAATCCGATTTTTCCCTTAAATTCGGGGAGTCATGATAAATTATGCAATTTGCAACCGACACCCGGCCGCTCGCAAAAACGTAAACGCGCATGGAGTTCGCATTACCACACAATAAACATAGCTAAAGCAGTAACACAACTTCATACAAACATCTGAATCAGTGCGCTTGAACACACTCGTCGCTACAAGAGGTTTAAACAAGGTTCGCAGTGCAGCCCAGTAGTAGCCAGCCAGTCGCGAGTGCCGCATCGTCATCCAGTATTCAGCACGCTCGCGTGAGTCATGTATAGACATGATATGATCAAGATATAGTGATATGATACAAGTATGTATGTACTGAATATCAAAAACAATACGAATCGTTACCTTTTCAGTTTCGTTTACAGAAAAATACTCGCTTTAGTTTTATTTAAATTGTTGGAATCTATGCCTAGGGAGCCTAGCATGCTAATTTTGGACAATTTAAATGATAAATTTAAAGGAAAACCAAAGATTTTTAGGTTACTCTAACCGAAATGACAACGTTAATGGCTTTGGTTTTATTGTTCAGAATTAGTAAGATTGGCCCCTTGCTCATGACCGTCAAACTTCCGGTAGTAATGCGGAGAGCGCCACTGAAAATACCAAATTTAGCGCTCCGAAGCTCCAATTGCGTAACAAGAAGTTGAGATACTCCTGAGCTATATATTATACTGTCGCATTACTGCCGGGAATTACATATACACCGGTAATATTATTCATATATCACGTCTCGACGTTCGCCCTTTATGCACGTGAATTCGTATTCGTAATAGTGGTATAATATAAGTAAACCGATATTTCGTATGAGTTTGACGGTCATGAGCAGGTATTTATTTTCTTAAACTAGTTTTTTATATTCATTGCCTACATCTTGATCATTACTTACTAATCAACTTAAATTGGTAAGATACTTCTAAAGTTCTACAGTCAGCGCCAAAATAATACGAGCAATCGAACCTACTAAAACACAAATTTGACAAAAATCAACCATAACAATAGGGAACATGCATCAATTTTTTTTTGTATCAAATTCAAAAGTATAATGCGTGAGAAAATCAACTGTAATATTAAAACTTTTCTCATGCGTTTTTTTCTCGTGATATAGTCACTTGAAGTTAGCACGCATCAGCTCCCGCCGAAATCGCTCTATACAAAAAGGTTAACATTTGTGACGTCACTCATGTCACGTTTCAGGCGCATTATATGGAGTTAGCCAAGAATTTTCAAATATCTCCCTAAATATTGCGTTTATACAAAATATTATTTCTTTTTTGATATTCTATCCGACTGTTAAGTGCATTATATCCGAAAATGAAAAAAAAAATCGTTATTTTCCCCTGTGTGATAAAACTAAAATAATTATTTTTTTTATTTATTTTTCTGTTCCATCATGTTTTTATACGTGTCCAAGCGACCAAGCTCAAATTTATCAAAATCGGTGACTTATGCATGTTCCCTATTATTTGCTGCCTGAAAACAAACGAAATTTCACCTCAATGTCTTGAGATAAGTTTAATTTTTGTCAAATGTTTTATACAGTGCCTTTGGTCTTGAACTAGCGATAATTTAAAGGCGTGAAATACACCTAATTTTATCGATAATAACACCCACATGTAGGGGTCTATCTCCACTCCTGTTGGAATGGCCGCCATTTTAAATTTGACTTTTTATTTTAGATGATTATTAATTTCTCCGGATTTAGAAGTTCTACAGTTATAACAAAAATACTGTTTGAAATTTAATAATATCACCTATCAATTTAAAAAATAAAATGTGTAAAGTTTTGGTTTAAATACGTTATAAAAAATTACAAAAATAAAATTTTATACGAAATTTGTGCGATTTTTTTGAGTTTTTGTTACATTTCTCAAAAACTAGGATATTAATGTCCACTTTTTTTGCATTATTCAAATACACAGGAATATTATCTACAAAACAATTGTAAAATTTATTGCTCTATGTTGCATATTTCGAGAGTTATTTTTGTTAGAACTATGACCCTTACGTAACCAAAAAATGATTATTTTTGAAAATGGACATAATTACAAGCATTTTGAGCAATTTTTTAAATAAGGTTGATAATTTTATCTTAATACTAATTTCATCAAATGATAAAATGTTTATAGGAGTTTTGATTTTTTTTATTTTCAAAAATAACCATTTATTCCTTGTAAGGGTCAAATTCAAACAACAATAGCTCTCGAAATATGTAACATAGAGCAATAAATTTTAAAGTCGTTCTGTAGATAATATTCCTGTGTGTTTGAATAATGCAAAAAAAGTAGACATTAATGTCCTAGTTTTTGAGAAATGTAATAAAAACTCAAAAAAATGCACTAATTTCGCACAAAATTTTATTTCAGTAATTTTTTATGCCGTATTTAAACCAAAATTTTACACATTTTATTTTTTAAATTGATAGGTGATATTATTAGCTTTTGAACGGTATTTTTGTTATAACTGTAGAACTTCGAAATCCAGAGAAATTGATATTTTTCTTCAGGATCATCTAAAATAAAAAGTCAAATTTAAAATGGCTGCCATTCCAACAGGAGTGGGTATAAACCCCAACATGTGGGTGTTTTTGTCGATAAAATTAGGTGTTTTTCATGCCTTTAAATTATTGCTAGTTCACTAGTTGCAAAGGCACTGTATAAGTATTAGTGGGTTTAAATGCTGAGATCATTATGCTGATTGTACAACAACTTTCAATATATATCAGATCAGATCAGACAGATTGAGAAAATCATATTACAGGGTTATTTGTAAAACTTCAACAACCTCGCAAGAGTTAGATTACTATCATCCTAAACAATATTTTTTGCCGAAAAAGATAAAAAAATCATCAATGTTTACAAATGTCCGAACCGCTGATCGAGTTTTGTATGAAAAGTATTTTTTTGTCTTTTTCGGAAAGTCGTAAAAAGAACATTGTTGTTTATGATGTTAGTAATCTACTCCTGCGAGGTTGTTGGTGTTTTACAAATAACCTTGTATATCAAAGACGCTGAAGCATAAAATACTCGATGAAGTAAAACTGTGGCCGACAATCCTAAACAGGCAATTCTAAAAGTAGCCTATATGTATACGTGCACATGATAGCACAAAAGAAAAAAATCATATTGACTTTGAGACCGTCCTAATGCGCTACCTTATAAAAGCTATTTTCGCAGTTCAACTGTTTAACTTGATGTGCTGTCATGTGTACAAGCACAGCTTAAACTTTGTAACTTCTATTAGCATAAAGCTCTAAAATATGAAGGAAAATAAGTAAAGGCTGCTTAAAATGACTTCAATAACCAATAATTTCCTTTCCAAACATTACTAATGTCCTAATACTAAGTTTAATAGGGAAGACACACGTTGGGGTGAGATAGCAAGTCATAAAGTGCTGACCTCTAGTAATTTTCTCACACGCCCAAACGAGAATAGCTTGTTTTATCACGCGTGGGAGGTTTTATGCACGCAACAGTGGTCTGACGTGAAAGGTCAGATTACTGGGAACATATTGAATTTAGGTGTCTGAAGACGTATTAAGCATTTCAGGTATAATACCTTTTTCTTTTTTTATTATTCATTCCTTTTATTATTTGAATAATTTTGATGAAATATCATAATAACATATAATAAGGTGATCACTTTATTTTCTCACATTTTAAAAGTGACCTTGAACGGAAATGAATTTAAATTTTGTAATAAACTATAGGTAAATTGCTCCATGATCACGAAATTTGACTATTTTTCCAATATAAAAATGCGTAAAAGTTGAAGTTATAGTACTTAACAACTTAATAGTTCCACTAAGATAATGTTGTAAATTAAAAACCGAACTTACATTATAGTCTTTCATGACATGAAGTCATATCTATTGATGCCAATAAATAATGTGACACGACACAACATCCGCTCAACGGAAAAAGTTTCCGCCCCAAACTATGTTATTGGTGAAGTTGACAGTGTAATACGGTTGTAAGCGCCGGCTCTAAATATTCCACGACCTAGAAACATGTTAAGCAACACGAATGAAACCTTCACATCTGTAGTTTACGTTCGAACATAAAGTTTACATCTCGCTTACATACGTATTCATTCCTCACATTCCAAATTTATCAGCAATCACACTCATGTTAGCAACAACAATCTATCTAGTCCGCACCTACCGCTATTTCGGAAGAGTAAAACATCGAATAAACTTTTACGGCGTTCGGCAGTCCGCATCGGAAGCAAAGAGCCAGCTAATCGGTCAGACACTAAAATCAATCATCCTATTATATGAACTTAACATTTTTTGCATGTCGAAGAAATTAAATTTACACATATCTGATATCGATAAATGCAAGTTTAGTATTAGAACTGTGGTATTACGGTGGTGTGGTTGCCTAAAAAGTGTAACCGGCACACAAGTTGTGTGGTATAGTGGCGTTGTTGACAATACACGTGACGACAAATCATCATCATCATCAGCCTATCATCGTCCACTGCTGAACATAGGCCTCTCGGAGTGCATGCCACTGAGCACAATCCGCGGCTACACTCATCCAGTTTTTGCCAGCCACCTTGCGAAGGTCGTCACTCCACCTTGTCTGAGGGCGTCCCACACTACGTTTGCCGATACGCGGTCTCCACTCAAGAAATCGTCTGCCCCAGCGGCCATCGGTTCTATGGCTAATATGGCCGGCCCACTGCCACTTCAGATAGTGACATTCTTAGAGCATTCAAAAATGCTCTAAGGTGACGACTCACTATTTTCATAAAGCGAATGGATATTGAGTAGCTCATAAACTTTTTTGATTGAAGAAAATATTATATCCCGTTAAGGTGCTACGGGTGAGCTGATTTTTTCTAATATATTAATTATTATAAATATAAAAATATCATTGTGAATGCCTAAAATCTAAAACTTTGCTCTGTCTCTGTTCTGATAAATGATCACTTTGTCAATGAAGTAACACCGTAGTAACGAACCTTCCTACTGTTATGTTTTGTCTTTATCTCAGGCCCACTGGGACCGATGACATGCTATCTCCAAGGAAATTAGCAGTTAGGTAATTCAAATAGTCTGGCACAATGCTAATAGTACGTTAGAGCTAAAATCTCTAAATATTTTGACGACTTAACGTTGTTATGGTGTTTGATATTTCTGAAAGCGAACTGTTAATGACGTTAATTCATTTTAGGTCGTTGATGTAAATACTTTGTATTCACTCGGAACATTAAGACTGCATAATTCTGGTAACCGATCACATGTCCGAAATTTACTTGTCCTAATTTCATTTGACCGAAAACTGTTGACCGACGTCTTTGTTGATATATGTTTTGTTTGCCATATTTTTAAATCATCGAAATATCATTTGGCATATGTCTCATTTTACCGAACTACGTTTCACCGATTTTCAAAATAACTTTTTACTATTGGCCGAAGTCTCTTTTAGCTTTTTTTCATTTGCCAGATAACTTATTTGCCATATTTTCACTTCACCAGAACAACATTTTACCGAATATCATTTGGCCGCAAGTTTATTTGAATAAAGATATTTGTTACTTTTACTTTACCTTTGACTTTGACATTGTGGGTTAGGTTAGGTCAGTTTTTTGACCACTCGTAGCAGAACGAGTAAAGCGGGTGGAGCTTAATAATGCTTGCATGCATGTTCCGTGCTTGCTTGTTTGCTTGCTCGCTTTGATGCATGCTTGCTGCGTGCTTGTTGTGCATGTTGGGTGCTTGCTTGCAAAATGCTTGCCGGGGGGTGCAGGGGGGCTGGCCCCCCTGCTCGGGGGGGTCGGGGGGCCTGAGGCCCCCCGCTATAAAGAAAAACTTTTAATACACCTACCAGTAGGTTAGGTTAGGTTAGTGTTTTGACCACTCGCAGTCCAAAATGCTTGCATGCATGCTGCATGCCTGCTTGCATGCTGCATGCCTGCTTGCATGCTGCATGCCTGCTTGCTTGTTGCATGCGTATAAAATTTGGGAAAATATTAGTTAACCTAGAATCGAGTGTTGGTAGCTATTTTGCATGCATATTTATTGAGTAAAAGTAAAATATTTTTTGTATCAGATTCCAGTTTAAAACGATTTTGGAAATCAACTAATAAATTAGAATATTAAATATTATACTAAAAAAAATACGACTCGCTACGAAGATTAGGAATCGGAAATAGTGTGCTACTAGTTTTTAAGGCGTTTGGTGAACTGAAATTATGGCAAATAAATCAGTGGAATAATGAATGTTCGGGCATATAATACTTCGACGAAACGTTTTTTCGACCGAGCATTACCTCGGTAAAAAGTTTTTCGGCCAAATGAGACGACGGAGTAACGAAAAAAATCGAATTATTATTAGGGCAACTGATACAGTGGGAAACGTGATTTCGACGAAGTAAAAAAATGCGAAACGAAAATAGTCGAAAAGTTGTCGGTAAAATGAAATTCGACCAACACAAAATTCGATCTTAAGATAGGTAACCCATAATTCTGTATCAGTCAACCCGTGGACTCTTGGATAAATTAACGAGATATGTTTACAAACTATCATTATTTAAAACATTAAAACATTTTCTTGTCACAATACCTCTACCTACTTTCAAGAATCCGATAGCAAAAAACCCGTTCAGTTTCAGACACCATTTTACAATTTCAATTTATCACTACACCTGGAATCGTTTTTCACCTTTTTAGTGAATGTCAGTGATTTCTCGAGTTTCAATAGAAAAAGCTTGTGCATTGAAATAGAAAAACGTTTAAATCTGGGAAAAAGATTACTAGCATTGCTCGGTTTTTATCGACGGATTTTTTTTTTATCGATTTGAGGCAATTGATACCAACCATCCAGTTTCCATCGATGTGCATTGCAATTGCAAAAGTAGTATGAAAAGTTTAGTAAAATTTGAAATTCTATGAAAAACTTTAAGTACATCGTAAACAGTCTATTGCTCCTCATGAACTACTTAATTTAAGGGCAGTATTTAATCGGATAACAATATCAAAAATTTTTAAATTTGAGATTTTTGCATTTACAATGCTATTTTTAAACAATACTAAATAATATACTAGAAAAAATACGACTCGCACCAGATCAATACTCAGACGGGAATCGAACCCGCGACCTTTGGATATCCGGTCCAATGCTCTGACCGCTGAGCTACCGAGTCACTAGTGACATCGTCGAATTTTTCCTAGTATATCCTAAACTCTTACGCTGTAAGCCAGCGTTATTTCACCAATGTGAGGAATTACCTCGACATTCAATTGAAATATCTTTCCAGATATTTTAACAATTGATTAAGATGAAATAGCTATATAATTTTTAAATTTGAGATTTTTGCATTTACAATGCTATTTTTAAACAATACTAAATTCCCGTCTGAGTATTGATCTGGTGCGAGTCGTATTTTTTCTAGTATATTATTTAGTATTGTTTAAAAATAGCATTGTAAATGCAAAAATCTCAAATTTAAAAATTATATAGCTATTTCATCTTAATCAATTGTTAAAATATCTGGAAAGATATTTCAATTGAATGTCGAGGTAATTCCTCACATTGGTGAAATAACGCTGGCTTACAGCGTAAGAGTTTAGGATATACTAGGAAAAATTCGACGATGTCACTAGTGACTCGGTAGCTCAGCGGTCAGAGCATTGGACCGGATATCCAAAGGTCGCGGGTTCGATTCCCGTCTGAGTATTGATCTGGTGCGAGTCGTATTTTTTCTAGTATATTATTTAGTATTGTTTAAAAATATCAAAAATTCTTAATATAGCGTACTGAAATACTATGTGGGTGACGGACTGCGGGTAACTACGTGTTGAAAATACAAATTGGGTAACTAGTTATTCAGAACGGGCGACCAAATTACTATTTGGGCGATAAACTTAGGGCACACAAAACTTTTAAAAATTTATTCAAAAAAAGGTGACTATTATCCTAATCGAGATGACAAAAATACCATGTTGGGTAGCTTAAATTAGTTATATAGTTACCTACTTGGTATAATTGTTGCCCACTCAGTATTTTTGTCACTCATTTAGAATTGTCACTACTAACTTAAATTATTTATCTCTTACATATAATCGCCCGTTTTACGTATTTTTTGTAATCCACAGTTAGTCACCCGTTTAGTTATAAAATAAATCACTGACAGGTTTAGTATTTAAGTATCCCATTAACAGTTTCCTTGGCCTTCATATTTAACGCACACACTAAATTAATTTAGGTACGTTTGTACCTTACTTGACCATTATGCTAAGTTCTAAAACATTATGTATCAGACAGAAAAAAATAACTTATAATTTATTGCTTTACGACATATAATTCTTCATAGAGACAAAAAACTATTTTTAGGTATTTTAAAATAAGAACTCTATCCTATCAATTCTGATATACACAAAACGATGCGTATTGAAAAAGTATAAATCCGAAACAAAACACGACCCAGTAGAGTGTAAGATATATTTTGATATTGAGGAAATATATGTCCCTATTCTTTTCCCTAGAGCCTCACTTTTAGAGATAAGTAGGGACACGAGTTTCGGTTGAAGGTACTATTCATTTTTTACAAGATTAACGATTTGTATAGGTATGTATGAATAATAATGAAGGATTACCTCTATTTTCCTCTATCAGTTCTGATAACAGATATATTACGACACGGAATAACATCATTAATATATTTACGGATTTTTTTTCAACTTGACCTCTCTACTATAGCACTCTGTTATCGACTGACTATCAAATTTCAAAAGATTTCAAAGGGATATTCTCACAATTGAACTCACCTGATCCTATTATTGAACTACTTTACGTGAAACTTGAAACTTATTTGAAACTGTTCAGAGTCAAAAAGACCAAATTGCAATTAATATTGAAAAAAAAAAAAAGAAAAGAAAAAAAAAAGTTCAGTTTACAGTAATGATTTTAAAAGTGGTCAGTCACTTCCAGTTAAGCTAAATCTGCTAAATTCAACCGGTTATCAGTTAGACTGAGATTTGGGCCATGTCCTCTGGGCTAGGCTTTGTACGGTCTGTGTGTGTAGCAAAATGCTAACGATTTATTCTGTTGAATAATCGGTGTTGTTTTGCTAACGGTTTGGGAGCACAAAAACTGTTGTGAGTTTAGACTGTTATGTATGTTTTGCGAACAATAAAACTAGAATCGTTGACTGTATGGAAAAAGTTCTAATCTGTGAATCGATGGTTGTTACGGTGATTTATTTAAACGTGTCAGTGTGTAAAATGGGAAGTTATTTGATATTAAAGTTTGAGAAAAAAGGCGAAGTGAAAATACGTTGATAGTAAGCTGTGTAGATGGAATCATAGAGTTTCACAGATATTTACACAATTAGTTGAAATTTGTGAAATGATTGTTTAGAATATGGAAAAGCGAAGGATATTTTTTATCCTGGTCAAAGTTTCCAAATTACAATGTCCACCCGGACAAAGTCCCTGTGAGTGGAAAGTAGTTTACACATGTAAATTTATGAATAATCTTTTATTATTGTTACTTTATTATAGTATACTTTTCATTCTCTATTACGATATGAAAGTTTAAGGTTAATAAACATCGACACTGGACTTGAAACTATAGGCCAAATAGATGGCACCGATTTAATCATAGCATGGTTTCCAAAGATTTTAGCTTTTACACAATTTTATATTTTAGCGTGTCCGACTACTAACCTCAATTTTTCACTATGAACTATTTTATAAAAGCAAATTTAGCTCATTAAATGCTTTATGTTTGTAATATTTTCCACTGATTGAAATCTAAACTTTATAATGCTGTCAGCATAGATGGCGCTCATCCGATAATGAGCTGTTTTTTTTTTTTTTTTTTTTTTTTTATTAGATATACCACTGCCTCTGACACATGTCAAAGTCTATTTTTACATTTTTCTTATTTTCTACTTACATTTTTCTTACTCACTACTTTCTTATCTACTGTTATATTCTGTGTTATATTCTTATCTTATTTATGAAATTTTTCTATTCACAATTTTATATTCAAATCTCTTATATTATTACATTCTTATCTTATTTATTTCATGTATTTATTTTTTTCAACTTACAACATGATTTCCTTTCTTATTCTATTACATCATATTTTGTGAAAACAGACTTTTCTTAATACTACTTTCTTACTTACTGCTGTAGTATACATATAGAAATCTTTGCTTACTGCATATCTACTTCTTTCTATTTTCGCTTTTAACAATTTGCTTAATGCTGCTTGGACAATATTTACAAATATTGGAGCACCATTATATTTCTAATCTACTTATTTCTGTTGTTTGCTTTCTTAACAATATCTTCACAGTATTTAAGGAAATTATCTCTATGCTTACCTACTAATATTTCACATAAATTATCTTTCTTTAGTTTGTTTTCTAGTATCATTTCTATATTGTATCTCTCTCTCGTGAAGGTAGGACATTCTAAAATTATATGGAGGGCCGTCTCGTCAACAGCCGGATCACATACACACGATGGGCTCTCCTTAAGCTTGAACCTATTCAAGTATTCGGAGAACCCACCGTGCCCGGTCAAGGCTTGCGTGGTCCATTTTGTGGGTTCGAATTTTCTGATTATTTTGTAGGCCGCGATTGCGTTAGGGAAAAACACCTTGGTGATTGATGCTGTTTCGCCCATTCTGTAGCGTCTGTCCCATTCCTCAAGCGTGGACTGACGTAGTTCACGCTTGGCGAATGAGACAGGGCATCGGTCGTATTTATGCCTAGTTTTTAACTTCTGGGCGGCCTCCCTTGCTAAGAAGTCTGCCCTCTCATTCCCCTCCAGCCCTGCATGTGCTTTAATCCAGAACAAAGCGACATCTTTATTCTGTTGTGAAATTGCTGATAGGTTTTCTCTTGTTTTAACTGCTAATGGGTGGAGGGACGTGAGACACGTTACTGTTTGGAGTGCCGCCATTGAGTCGCTATAGATGCCAAAAGACTGTGCCTTGTGTTTGAGTATGGTTTCCGTAGCCTCACATATTGCCAGGAGTTCCGCCTGATAAACGGTGCAGTACGACGGCAGACTAAGCTTGACGGATCGGATTTCTGTCTCACCATTCCATATGGAGAGCGCAGCTCCCACCTTTCCGTCAATCTTACTGCCGTCGGTATAGATTTTTACCGCGTAGTTACTGTTTTTGTTAACACTTGTTGCATCCGAGAGGCACATGAACTCCCAGCTAATATGCTTGGCCGGGTGTGGTGCATCTATGGCCCGGGTCATTCGTTCGGTCTCCCTGTCGCCGAGTCCCGGCTGGGGTACCCCCCTCTTGATCTCGTACAATGAGGCCACCTCACGTACGCGTAGATCAAGCGGGAGCACTCCAGCCAGCACCATTGCTGCATTCAAGGAAATCGTTCGATAAGCCCTGCACATCTTTATTGCGAAACCTCGCTGGACTGTTCCAAGTTGTTTTTTGACTCCCAATTTATTGGCTGCCGGCGCCCATACACTTGCTGCATACAGAATGATGGGTTCTACTGTTGCTGTATATATTATGCGTATGACTTCTGGGTGAAGACCCCAACTGACCCTTGCTGCTCTCATTAGTTGTTTTGATATGCCTAGGGCTTTCCTACACACATTTGCGACGTGGGTATTAAATGTTAACTTGGCGTCTATAGTGACCCCCAGAATTTTGATTTCCTTTGAAATACCAATGCCGACCCCGCCCATGTTCAGAAGTGGTGTGTCGTATTTGAGTTTCCTGGTTATAATCATGGCATTAGTTTTGTGTGGAGCAAACTTTAATTTGTTAGCGACACCCCATCTCCGAACACGTTCAAGGGCAGCATTGGCGCTTCTCTGGACCTCTCCGGCTGTCTCCCCATCAAAGACGAGCACCACATCGTCCGCAAAAGCTTGCGCATAGTCACCTCTTCTCTCCAGATCTTTTAAGAGCGGGTCGAGCATTAGGTTCCATAATACTGGACCTCCTATCGAGCCCTGTACACACCCCTTGTTTGTTTCCCTTGTGCATTCTTCGCCGGCGTATCTCACTTTAACTTTTCTGTTGCTAAGATAGCTATCGATGACTTTCCTGATGTTTTTCGGACACTTTTCCTCTGCCAGTTGGACTCTTATTGCTGGCCACCATGCGCTGTCGAAGGCTCCCTCTATATCTAATGATATCACCGTCACTAATTTCTTTTCCTCTAGCTTCGATTTAATATGTTGTATCATGTTATAGAGGGAGTCCTCGGTGCTTCTCTGGGGCATGAATCCGTACTGGCGAGTACTCAGCCTCGGAAGAATGTGGTGTTTTATACGTGCTATTACCATTTTCTCGTAGATTTTCCCAAGTACCGATAGCAGCCCTATTGGTCTGTGAGATTTTGGCTCTGTGTACTTTTCTTTCCCAGGTTTCCTTAATATTATTACCGTCGCCTCTTTCCATGATGTGGGAAAGTACTCTAATTCCAGGCATTTATTTATGAGCTTCAGAAACAATTCGGCGTCGTCATACACTATGTGTTTACATATATCAGCCGTCAGCCCGTCTGCTCCCGGGGCTTTTTTCGGGTTGAAGGTATTAGTAACTACCTTCAGTTCTGTCAGGGTAAACGGTGGATCTTGTTGCTCTTCTCCCGCTGATTCTCTGTTTATTTCCTCTGCTTTTTTCCTTAATTTACTCTGTTCCTCATCATCGTCCTCTTTGCGGTCTTCCGGGTTGAAAGTTTCTGCTAGTAGTTTTACTGATTCTTTTGAGTCAAGGGTCTTTCCGTCTTTTTCAAGGGGAACGTCTTCCTCCCTTTTCCTTGTCCTTCCTATTACTCTATATATTCCTTCCCAGACTCCTTCTCTGTCTTGCTTTTCGCAGAACTCCTTCCAGCTATTTATCTGGGCTCTCTTTGCCTCCTCTTCATACTCCTCCTTTTTCTTCAGGTATTGTTCTACAACCAGATTTTTACAGATGGGTGCTGCATTTTTGATCCGACGTTTCCTGGTGGTGACCTCCTTTTTCATTTTCTCGAGTTCCTCGGACCACCACGGAATAGTAATGGTTTCATTATTTTTCTTTTGGGGCATAGATTGTGTGCAAGCTTTAACAGTTATGTCAGTCAGTTTGTCAGTCATTTCGTCTAGTTTCGCAGTGTCGCTTATTTTATCTATTTCCTCTATAGTAACTTTGTGTTATGCTTTTAACTGTTGGAGTTTCTCATGAAACTCCTCCCAGTTTGCTTTCTTTGTATTGAATTTTCTGGTTGCACGATTTACGTGAATACCTTTGGATTTTTGGAGTTTGATGTTAAAAACTATTCCGTTGTGGTCCGAGCTGGTCAAGCCTTCATCTACTTTCCAGTCCTCCACCAGGTCCAGTAAGTCAGTTGTGCAGGCTGTTACGTCGACGTAGCTGGTGTATCTTTTACCTCCTCTTATCGTATCGAACGTAGGAGAATTCCCGGAGTTTATAATATGAAGGCCCAGATCGTGTAGAACACCTGCCATTTCTTCGCCCCTATGGTCGATTTTAGGGCTACCCCACCATGTACTTTTCGCATTTGAGTCTCCACCAATAAGAAACTTGTTTTGCCCAACTTTCCTGGCTATTTTTATTAGATGTTCTAAGTAGGGCTCTATGGGCTGGTCCGGTTCAAAGTAGTAAGACACTACCGTGGCTCTCCAGGCTCTAGTGCGGACACCTACCACACAGATATTATTGGTGGTGAGCTCAGGGTATTGTATGATGTCCAGGTTTGGGTCAAAAACAGCAACTGCTGCTTTGACTGTCCCTGTATCATTTCCCTGGATTATCCTGGCGCCACGGTAGGCCTTCATACATCTCGCCCCACCCACATATGGCTCCTGTATCAGTGCTATAGCTGCTTTCCTCTTTTCTGCTTCAATTAGGATTTCGTCGGTAGCTAACTTTTTCCTTTGCAAATTTGCTTGAAATACGCGATAGTGGGTTTTTGCTGTGGTGCCTTTAGCAATACGCTACTGTACTGCGCGCTATTTTGTCCCTGCGCTTGCGTACAGGGCATTCATCGCTGAAAGCATTGTGTTCGGCCTGGTCGCTTTTTTCTCTAATGCAGTTCTTGCACGTCGGGGTGGCATTAGTTTTCCACAATTCGCATGCTGTTTTCAGGTGCGGGCCCGCACAGTGACTGCATAGGTCTTCTGTGTCTTTACAGAACCTTTTACTGTGTCCGTAGGCCAAACAGCGCGTGCACTGAACCAATGGCGATTGGTCCGCAACCTTGACACGTTGCAGGTCTATGCGTAATGTACCTGCGCCGGTAGCTCTGCGCCATATTGTCGGGCTTGTACTTATTACAATGTGGCAAGTGTGCTGGTTTCGTGTTCTCTTTCTGTATTTAAAGTCTATTCTGCTTTCTTTCATATCGAGTCCTTCAAATATCACTTTATTCTGATTCTTAATCATTTCCCGTATTATCTCATTGGAGTTATCTGCGAGGACATCCTTAAGAATCAGAAGCGGGTCCTTATTTTCAACTTCTTCGCAGACGAGCTGATTTGCTTGCCCTATGCGTTCTTTGAGTTTTTTCCTTTCTTCTTGCGTTTTGCAGCTCACGACTACTTTCCTATCCTTTGCTTTTCTAACTCTTTCGACCGTAATCCAGCCGTCTTTTGCGTCAACAGCTTTCCTTAATCTTTCTAGCACCTCCTCTCCGGTCTCTTCCTGTTCTGTGGATGTTACGACTACTGAATGCAGGGTACTTTGCTCTATATTATGTGGCTTTCCTGTTTTGATCGCTGCTACATTCGCGTACGTCGAACTTTCTACACTTTCTCTCTGTTTCCTTATCTCCTCTCTTAGTTGCTCCATCCTCTCGTTGTTCTCTTGAAGTTTTCTTTGGTGTTCTTTCACTTTCGTTATTATTTCTAAATGGTCGAGAGTTTCCGTTCTTTTCTTTTTGATTTCTTCTGTCGCCAGATCCACTTGAGTTTTAACTTCCTCCATCCGTTTGAGTACCGGTCCGCAATATCGGACCTGCATAAGCTCGTGGAGGCTGTGGTACTGCCCCTGAAGGTTTGCATCCATTTCCTCCAAGCGCTTACACAGTTTTTCATACTGCCAAGTACTCTCATGGTCGGGGACTGTCAGCTGGTCTGATGGTGTTGGCTGGGTCTGTTTCTGGGCTGGCGACTTCAGAAGAGCCTGAAGATCGTCTATTTTTCTGTCCATTTCGTCAAGGCAGTTCTCAAGCATAGAAAGGATGTTGCTGCCGCGTTCTGTTTTCTTTTCGAGAAATGCTTTGATATCCCTCCTCATATGGGAATAGTCTTTTACCTTCAGCGGTATATCTTCCAATATACTGGACAGTTCCTCTATGAGGTGACGACGATATGTTTGCTCCCGGGTTTTTAAAATGTCTTTATTTTTTACCTCAAATTGATTTTTTATTTTGCTGTCGACCTGCGGTTCCTTTGTAACGGTTCGGCTCGGGTTTTGAGGTCTGGGTGACTGCTCCGAAGAGTCAGTTGGTGTTTTTCCCGGAATAGCTCTGGGACTCTGGGTCTTCCCTGGCCTGCCTACCGGAGTGTATATGGTCGCCATACTTATTATTTGTTTTACTATATGTATATTGTGTTACCAGTAGGGTACAGAGGCAGTAGAACGTCAAGTGTAAAGATTTTGTTTATGTTGTAAAAAAAAATATATAGAAAAAAGTGTATAATATATTATATATAGTAATTATATAATTGTCACTAATTTAAAGGCGCTTGAGACTACGTCAAGTTGTCAAAGTTTACTTTCATAAAGAAATTTTTAGAAATAATTCTTAAATTTTTTATATATAAATATTTTAAAATTATGTAACTCGCTTGTTTTCTGACCGATGTCGCTGTTCGATGTGTCGGGTGGCTCGCCTCACTGCGCAGCTTTTGTTAATGCCCCTCACACCACCCGGCCGCCCCGGGAAGACTGACCACGTGGTGAGAGGTTATCTTGTTTTCTTCTATTTTCCCGACGAATATAATCGGGAAAAATCAGGAACTGATGCAGCTGAATAGAGGGCGCTGAGGCGCACGCGGTGACACCACGCAATCCCACGCGTCTCAACAGGTGCAGGCGATATTCAAGAAAAACTAGTGAATTTTTGCACTTTTTAAGTGACACTTTAACGTTTTCACATAAAACTTCTCATTCACTGCACCGATTTCCAAGAACTTTGCACAAGCGTGTGGA
This sequence comes from Agriphila geniculea, assembly GCA_943789525.1. Classification (NCBI taxonomy): domain Eukaryota; kingdom Metazoa; phylum Arthropoda; class Insecta; order Lepidoptera; family Crambidae; genus Agriphila; species Agriphila geniculea. Next base: position 6,208,839 of record OX038877.1, on the reverse strand, counting down.
GCGCATATAGACGCAACTATTGATATATAGGTCACAACTGGACACTTAGAAAAAACCACTTTTTGATTTTTTATCTAGGAGCAACGTACTTTTGCTGTTAACTTGGCGGCAGTTACCACGAGTCGATAATCAGCTGTTGTATTCGGCAAATACTACAAACATATTGCATTTAATGAGATTATTTTGATTTGATAAAATAGTTCATAGCGAAGAATTGGGGTTAGTTGTTGGACACGCTAAAATATATTATGTTAAAGCTAAAATCCTGGGAAACCACGCTGAATAATCAGCGCCATCTATTTGGCCTACAGCTCGAGTCCAGTGCTGATGTTTAAACTTAAATACGTTTTATTGTATTATCGGAGTCTCTTTTTAAGTCAAATCTTTTACAGAGACTAAAAGGACAAAAATGGAACAAGCACCGAACCCTAGAGAATGTCAGCCCTGATTTACGAGTGCACTCCACTATGCACCATGCACTGTTGTGGCGTGCCCACTTGACTTTATTCTGTCGAGAGAAATGTCCTTTTTGTTGTCAAGCATTTTCATAATTTCATTCCTTTTTAATTCCTTTTCGTAGCAAATCTGTTGTAGTAAAGCGATGTTCTAAGTTCTAATAGATTGAGATTCATTCTCGTACCACACCACGGCACTCTTCTACCATTAGCAACTACTCGCATACAAAATGAAGTAACTAAATTGTTGTAGATTTGGCACCAATTTCAGTAAAAAATGTTTATCATTGCCTTTCAATCTCATCATTTCTCTTTCATCATCATTTCGAACTGTAATAATTGAAAGCAATTTGTCGTTCAATTTACTTAATATGGAACCTTATCGTGAGTTAATAGTGTCATGGAGTGGGTCGAAAATCGTCCAATTATCGCTATTATTTTTATGTAATAGGGGTTAATGCTTGGGTTTTATATCCCCTGATGTTAAGTGACGATAAGGCCAAAGGTGAAAGCGGACTACACTCGGAATCACCACTGAGGAACTGGCATTCATACCTTTTAACTGTCGGAACAGAATAGTTTTTTAAGTCGTTGTTATGACGTCAAACTTAACAGAGTACAAATGTAGGTCCATATTCAAATCCTGGGAATGAAACCTGGGGCCCCTGCGACTAACATAAATTTTTTGCGCCCGTTCTTATTGCCAATTGAAAAGTCTTGAACGGGTGGTAGGAAAATATGGACGATTCAAAAGTACTTAATAACTAAGTTTATTTGAATAAAGTCAAAACTTTGACTTTACTTTGACTTACAGCGGGTAAGCGAGCCACTAAGCCACGCCACACAGACGGTTAAAATGGGACTATAAAAGTATATACCGTAATAGAATGTTTAAAATGCACAATTACGTTAAAATTGACAATGCTGCTACTTAATAAAAACAGTTAAAAAGTAGGAAAAAATGTAATATTCTATCTTTGTAGACTATTGTATAATTGTGTTTGAAATGACAAAAATAGAAAAAGCCGTCCCAATCTCATTTAGGTATCCTCACTGAATCGTAAATAAGAAACTGTTATTCTTTGACCTTTGTTGTATCTTTCAAATAAATCTACATAATTATTCGGGTTTAAAACGTAACCGTATTTTCTACATTGTATTGACTTTATTGTTTTTAGAATGTTTAAAGAATTATTTCAATAAGTTTGTCTCTAAGTTTCCAAAAAGGACTATTTTACGGAATCAACTTAGAATATTATGAAAAATATTCATATCCATTACATAGAATGAGCGATCATGAAGCGCTAGCGAAGCGTCTCTGCTTCAGCTTGAGAAAAATAATAATTCTTTCATATATCCGGTGGATGTCTGTCCGTTTGTTCTCCTCTACAAGGAACATTCTGATTTTTTTAAGCAGGTTTGATAATTAAATAGATTTTTTTGATCGATTCAGTTATTCGTCGTTTTTTTGAAATGGCTAAGATATGTAAAAAAAAAATATTTCAGCCGTTTTGAAAAATGTTCAAAAATAATACTGTTAGCGGTGCAAAGCGAATTTTGTTTATTATTTTTAGAAGACTCAAAAGTTAGTTCAAAGTCAGTCAAAACATTTCTGGCCAATATTCGAAATTAGAAAATAACTTAGAGTAAGACGGGCTTCTAAAGAAAGAGAAGCCATACGAAGCGTTCCCCTCTGCCGAAGTACAAGCCCAAATGGGCATACGCATTAGTAAAACCAGTTGCGCCCGGATTTCTTTCTAGACCGAGTCCAGTCGCGCATGTGAACGCTGCTGTGTTTAAAATGTCGAATTTATGAGTTTTTTGCTGTTAAAAGAGGTCTTGAACATCAAGTATACAAAAAGACGGTGTTACATTTCACATAAAAGTAAATTTTTATCGTATTATTGCTATTTGTTTACATTTAAACATTAAATACGTATATTTTATTCTTGATTAGTTGTCAAATTTGTTCAGTGACATCGGGTCTGCTAGTCCATGGCTCGTCCGTACAAATTTCAGATCTGTCGCTAGATAAATCCGAGTTCTCGCCGATGGGCAACTTAGTGATGTTACCGTTAAATAATGTTTGTCGATAAAGTGTTGGTCAATCTGGCCCTGATTATGCGTCAAATACATTTGCGAGATGTTTGCATGATTTGCTTTGCACTGATGTGAGCGCGACGCGACAGATATCGCGAAATAAATTTCGAAATAGTAGATTATACAACAAGTGAATAAAAAGGGAATTTAGTTCGAGGTATACAAAGAACCGAGATGAAATTTTTTTTCACGAGTTGTGTTGTGTACTCTACTTTTTACCATTGACTGCGAGAAAGCAAATAGGTACCTAACAGTACTTTATACTTAGTATTTATAGTTGACCATCAGCCATTTTTAATGTCCCCACTACTGGGGCACAGGCCTTCCTTATAGGTGGGAAGATGGGCGATAACCTACCACGCGGGCCCAATGCGGATTGATGGGTGTTAACGACTGCAAATGCAGCCGGGACCAACGGCTTAACGTGCCTTCCGAGGCACGGAGGAGCTCGAGATAATACATTTTTGGTCACCCATCCCATGACCGACCCATGCGTGAAATTAGAAGTTTTCCAATGACATAAAACAACCACGCTAAGAGAGATGGATGGTAGGTACCCCCCCTTGGTAGGTAAGGAGGGGTGGCATTCAAAGTTTCGCGCCGCCGCACTTCAGAAAAAAATCATATCTCCTTCAATATACCTACCACCTCGAATGAGGTATCATATTATGATAAATCAGGGATGATGAAGCCATTTTTGAGACATTGAATGTACAGTTTCTTAAAAAAATAATGATATATTTTACTATATTGACGACATTATCAAAATCAGTTTGCTATTTTTTTATTCAACAGTCGGTCGGTATCTTTCAAATTCAAATTGTTGGGTGTGCAGATAGCAGTACTGTCATGGAGCGATGTTCAGTGTCAGCAGCCTGAGCCCAACTTCCCTGGGTATACATTAATCCCAACCCAATTGTTGTTATTCACCCCATCGTAAAATGATTGAGTTTGTAACCTTTATTCCTTTTTCCGTATCGATATTGCTGCATCGACAGTTGAGCCCAGCCCTTTATGTCAATAACGTGTCATATTTTGATGTGTGACTCATCCGTACACAAATTTTTGCTATTTTGTTTTATTTTTTATGTGTGAGCGTCGTCATTACAGTGTTGTTTTTGTATGTGGGTATGCGGAACTGCACTTGTGTGCATTTCCCTCCCCCCGCAAAAAATGCCAGAATAATTTGAATAGAGTAATAATCGCTAAGGCTTCTCCCTTTGTGACGAAACAAAGCCTTTGTTGCTCGAAGGAAAATAAAAAGGTTGTGACATAACTTATGACTGTGTATTAGGGTGGGCCGATTTTGTATGAAGAATTTTTTTTTTCGAATTTCATAACGCAAGAGGTGTCAAAAGTTGCGGCTGATTGCGTAGATCCTAAATACACTATTAAATGTTGAAAAATGTAAAATCTTTAGCCCTTTACCAGCATCAGCAGCATCTTTAAGTCATACAACATTGCTAGCAGCAAGTTTTCTGGGTGGCAGCAAAAAAGCATTTCTTTGTATCACTGGATCAATGATAGCTCTTACATTTTCAGGTAAATCTCTAGAAAAATTAATCAATTTAAAATTATGATGTGGTCCATCTTTCAAATTTGGTTGATTTTTAATAAAAAACCAAACTGGAGCATAAACTTTCATGATGTAGTTCACAATATTTTTCAGATTTTAAGAAGGATCACTTGTACTTATGTAAAGTCTGAGAATGCGGTTGGCAAAGGTAAGCCACCTCGAATGTGCCATTTGCCCTGGTTGACGATTCGCCAATTCTGGTGAGCAAAAGCCAGAAGCAACTGACAAATCTCAAAAAGGTATTTTTGATCGGTACTTAGATCTTTAGTAGCATCAATTTGAGGTATATTTCCAGATACACCACATAGTTACAACATCGTCGAACAAAAGGTTATAAAATCATTTAATTTCTTTTCAAAAAACTTATGAATAAAAGATATTTATCAATATGAGACTTTATCATTTGTTTCATGCGTTCTTGAGAAACGGTAGGAATTGATGAATTTTTCCATATACATTCGAGTTCTTGAGTTACTAACATGAAAATTTCGCTGTTAGACGGTTGTTTTCCATTATATTTTTCTTTTAGTTCGTGTCATTTCAATAATATAAACTTAAAAACGTCACTTACTGTAGGAAGTCTCTTGTGATCGGAATAAGGTCCAAATAAAGGACAGACTGTGTCACTTAGCCGTGAACCAGCGCTCATTTTGGTCTACAATAATTAATATCAAGTTGCAAAAACCAAGAAAAACTGTTATTTTATCAGAAAACTATATTTTTGTTGCATTCAAATGAGTGGTTCAAACAAGACTATGACGTGTTCTTAAAGCAAACTACAGCTATTTTTGCCGCGCGAAACTTGTCAAAACGTTAATTATTTTAAAATACTTGCATATCAATTTTTGTTGAAAAGATTAAATAAAGGGTTAAAATACATTAGTAAACTAATAAAATGGTCAAAGAATACTTATTAACCAGAAAAAACATGGGTTGGAAATGTATGAAAATATTTATATTTAACCAAACTTTGATCGATGGTAGAGGGCTCAAAATGATCAGCAAGTTTTTTTTGATTATTTTTTCTATAATCTAAGTCGCATTACGCAACTTTTGAGGGGTCTTGTGAGACAAAAATCTAAAATAATTGAAATCGGCCCACCTTACTGTGTATATTATTTGTTTTTAAATGAGCTACTTTTTAACGCAAGGTCTACCTACAGCCCACGAAGCTACTAGTTTTTTCTATGAACTAGGTATCTGTATTTTAATTTTCTTAATTTGCCGCGTTAGTGTTTTGGGAAAATATGAAAATCATACACTAATTTTGCTTTGGAACTTTTCCCGTTCCATAGCAAAATTTGTGGTGTGTTTATTTTTATTATTTGTTCTAAGTAAACACAAAGTAATATACCAGTATGATTAACATTAATATTCAGACCCATAAACTTAGTTCAAGAGTTTGTTATTGTATGGGAATGTTTTGAATTCGTTAACCCTGAATGGATAACTTTTCATTAATTCTAATCGATTAATTGTTTTCGGGCAAGTTATTTTTGAGAGAGATGTTTCATTAAAATGATAGTATGATTAACCCTCAATTTCGTTAACATTTTGAAGGATTTCCTTTTAGTTTTGATGAATAAATCAATATTTCGAATATTTGTAATAGTTGATATAATAATATTTTAAGATATTATTTCAGTTTCTATGCAGAAGTCAAATAGAGACTGAATGCAAAGGAAATAAAACATCAATCTTTTATTCGGAAAGCTTTCGATAAAGCTTCTTTGTATAATAAAGAAACGACTAGAGTTTTAAAATGAGATATTTTGTCCATAAATTTTATAACATTAATACTCGCTAATTTCTTTGATTCCTTTTGAAACTACTATAATTCAATTTGTCAATTTGCTGTTTACGGGCGCTGTAAATTCTCCAAGCGAACATCTTCAAACACATTCGCAGCGTTTGCTTGTGGCTACATGATATAGCATTTATTCCAAAGAGTATCTATTAGCGTAACCGCTCAGGGGCGACTTTTTGTAGCTGCGATAATCGCGGCGATAATCGCCCGCGAAATGACACGACAAAGGTTTTACTTAGCCGGCGACAAATAAGCGCCGCGATTATCGCCGCGTTTATCGCAGCTACAAAAAGTAGCTCATGGGCGTTTACGTATAGAACTCCGTATGTTCTATTCTCGGCGACAAAAAATTGCTCAGCGATTAATCGCCCGTCAGCGGGGACGCTTATGCAATTGATTTCAAAGAGGTTATTAAATGTGATACTTAGTTTATAGTTGGAACAGTTGATATTTGGTTACTTTGAGGTAGGTTTGCCTTTTGGCCTAGGACAAGAAACTTAACAGTGAAATAGCCTCGAGCAGCTTTCAGAGATTTGATATTGTTTGAAAATTATAAATGGTAAATGGTAGACATTTTTGAATGAGTAATAAAGTATTTAAACAATTTATAACGCCGGTATAAAATTTAAAATCCCTAATTATGTTTTTGGAGAGGTATTCTAATGAAAAGTTGTAGTTAATTTGAGTGTAAAAATTTTAAATTTAACATTATTATGTGTCTTACTTAAAAATATCGTTGAGTACAACTAGACTTTAGTAATTCCAAACGAACGGATTTATTATCTTTTATGATTTAACGCTTCATCCAGTATAGTAATTTGTTTTTAATTTTTAACAATTTTGATATACACGCTGACATTTTAACCATTTGGTTCCCATAGTGGTGTGATTCCACTCATTAATACAAGCAACTTTTACTATGGGGCCAACTCTGATAAATTGCGTAAAAAAATCTGCTGTTCCATACATTAAGAAGCCATACATTATCTCGTAGGTATTGCGCTTTTATATGAAACAGCAGATGTTTTTTTCCAGCTGTTGGCCTCATAATAAAAGTTGCTTGTATTCATGAGTGGAAACACCCAACTGCGGGAACCAAATGATTAAAATTTCATGCAGTAGTGATGGATCAAACTTTGGAAACAACACAGGCTAATATTATTTCCAAAGCTTCCACGGCAAACTAAATACTTTGCTGAAGAATTCGCGAGAAAAAGATAGTATATTATAAAGCTTCCTATTCAAAGTGTTATTGGGCTTCAACGACTTCTTGCTCGGGTGCTTGGATTTAACTTTGCCATTCTCCTTTTAGCACACTTTCATTCTATTTTTGCAAGGTGAGTAAAAACTTGGTGCAATATTAGCACACATGCAATAGGCTGCTTATTCGCATCATTTAAGGTTATTATAAGCAGTTTGGTACATAAAGTGTCAGCATAATAATATTTACTTAATTTCAATGTATGAAAGGTACTGTCTAAGTAACGCAATAACATACACATACATAGTTACTGTGCATTTTAACAATTGATACTACATGCCGCGCTAGTTATGTTACGTAGAAAATTTAACAATAGTAGAAAGTAACGGTACTTAATATAAAACCAATAATAGGTATCTTTTTGAGCGTAATCGTCAAAAAATGGAAAATCGTTGGGAGTATAAGGACAATCACAATAATTAATCAGAATTAATATAAAAAGAAAAGTAGCTTTATTGCCTCATTCAATAAATCAGAGGTAATAATTACGAGGAAAAGTAATTAATTGAGTTATAAATTCACCTCAATTACAGAGCTTCCCAACCTCGGGCCGCATTGTTAAACCAAAAAGATGTATTTCAAAAGGACTCATCGCGGACACGTTTCGTTTCACGCTCGAGTTGTCTTATTTTCCTAATTTTCCGCTGTAATAACTTGAAATTATTCCAGCCGTTGCGTCGGTAGGAACGCAATATTGTTATAACCAAGCTTCGACTAACCCTATTTAGTGAGAAATAAATTTGAGAAAAACGCGAACCATTTCTTTTTACTTTAAGTCTGGTGTTGTGGTCTGTTAAGCTTTTGGGCTTTTAGGAATTGGAGTATATTGAGTTTTTGTTTTTATAATAAGGTATCTTTTAATTCTTTTAATGATGTAATCAGAATCTGTATCTGTAACAACGTTCTTAATAAGACCTTCTGCACTTTTTATTTCATTACCATCTTTATCTTAAAATATACAAGATTCGTATTCAAATTTGTACACACCTACGCAACGTTTTGAACAACAATAGGGAATCAATTTCCAATTCACCATCACAATAAAGAGGAACGTTTTCTCGAAATTTCCATAGTACAATGGTTATTCATTCTTTGTAAAGAATACATCATAACGTTACATTACGCTCATGTTTCGTTTAGAAAATATATTTTTGTTAGTACTTCTTGTGTCAAGGACTCAAGGCTTGATTTCTCGTCGGAGCCATAAAATATAAAATCTTCTTTTCTAACTAGAAGTGCCGCTGCCGTAGTTTTTTTTTCACGCTAGGAGCTGCTACTATACTACTTTAGCCCGGTTTGGCCCAAGATTGCCTATACGTAATGTATATGTGTGCATGCACGTAACACTGACATTATTCTGTGTACTTAATATTTTGTGTCACAACCGTGAATCTGCCGCAGCGATAAGTGACAGACATGACAATTAAGCCTGTGGATTTGCTTCACCTGCCATTTCGACGCAACGGGTTGGCGATTTTGCCTTCATAAAATGATAGTCTATGTTTCCATTTTGTTAGTAGTAGAGGTATAGTGACATAGACACTTCTTAAATTAAAATTTATTTACTATATACCTTGGTAATTTTAAGCTCACTTATATTAAAAAGCTTGACTTGGCTTATCATTCGGCTACCAAGATACACTTAAATCAAGATAAATCAAAACAAGTTCATCAATTAATTCATGAAAAATGAGAGATAAAAATTATACGTGTTTATTTATTTTATATCATGTGGTAAACGCAAACTACAATGTTCTCACATCATGTCAGACCTGATTTCTCTTCGGAGTTGTAGCAGCGATAAGCAGTTGACATGACAATTTAGCCCGTAGGTTTGTCACACCTGGCATTTTGATGCTTTGGGATTGTGTTACCGTAAAATTGTTGTTCGGTACAAAGAATTTTATGTTGTATATCAGTATTATTGTTACGGACAGCTTCAATCGCGTGAAACTAGTGAAAAAACGTATAAGTGATTAAAATGTGTATAGCAAAAAGACTGTTTAATGGACCGCTAAGTGCGTTACTAGTGATAGAATCTGTGTTTGTGATTATTTCATGTAAGTACTTTGATTTGTAAACAGTAGCTTGTTTTAACTGATTGAGTCATTTAGTTTGTGTTTTTAATTACTTTGAAGTTTATTAATATGTAACGTTCTATTTGGTTTTAAATTGTTGCATATAAAAAGTTCTGTAAAATGAGATATTTAGCGTAGCTGTAAGTTTTATAGTTTGTGAAATATTTAAGTTTTAGTAATTCAAATAGGTATTGTTTAGGTATTTAGGTATCCTATGAATTAAATGATATGAATGCTTGTGTTTTTACTTATACTACCTGGTAAAGGTTTTGAGGTAATGGGCTAGGTAATATAGGTCTAGGAGGTGGTAGTTTCGACCTGAAATGTGTCTAGGTCATACGCCAACCTTTGTCCTATAAGCCCTAAAGGTTTTGATATGGTACTAAGAGGTAAGATTATAAATAAAGGCCTCTTGTATAGGTCTCTGATAAAGGTAATGAGAAACCTAAATACCTAAACCTCGTATTGAAAGGTAGCCAAATAATAAATTAGGTAGGTAATCTCGTAAAGAGCCAGGAGTGGGGGTTTGCTATCCCCACCACCGCTAACAATTTATGGTAACGTAGGGTAGTAATGATTTGAGTTTTGTAAACTACCTAAGTTAAGTAGAAAATGTAAGTTTTTGTATTAGTGGATATTTGCTATCGTACAAAATGTTACCTTAGGGACGTGTGATCGTAGGAAATGTTGTAAGCTCGCACGGCCCAATTCGTTATAACCACAATATATGGGCATATAAGAAGAAAGTGTTTCATTCTGTTCCTGCTTGGCGAATCATCCTATGGTGCAGTGTTGAGGTTACCGACATCGGTAACAATTATGTTATGTATTATATATGAAGTGCTTTAGTTCGAAATAAATATAAGAAAAAAAAGTGCACTCAAAAATATTTCAGTTTTTTTTCAACGCACGGATAGTTTATAACCTGGATTTATAACATTGGGTAGTTTTTGTCTTGGTCAAGTATTCCTTAGGTCCACGCGGATGAAGTCCAAAGGATGGAATCCAAAGCTCAACCAGCTTTTTATACAGTTCCAGTAAAAAAGCGCTTGTAACTAAAACCCAACAGATCAAATTGATCCAGCAGATAGCCGCATCGGATGTCTATTAAAATAGTGATCAAAACTATCACTGTATTGTTCCGTTTGGCGGATTTTAAACGGCCTACCAATATGTAGTGAGTTTTTATATTTTTTAACCATTCCTTATGTTAAGGCTTACAATTCAGACCTAAAGTGACACTACTTAAAATTTTAAATATTATAGAGAAGATAATAAGATTAATAAGATCTTTTAAGGTCTGACGTACGTTTTATTGTAAAAGTAAGTATCGAAGTAAAGGCTTTTTAAATAAATATTATTAGAAAAAAATTCTATTATCTTTCGATGACGTAGGCGATACAACGTAACGATGTTGCTGTTGGGATAATCTTTAAGATTTCCTTTACTATTTTCCTAGGAATGATATATCTTTTCATTACTCATGAAGGGACGGATATTTTTTTCAAAGTGGCTCTTAGATTCCCCTTTGACATGTTCCTAACCTATTTAGACGAACATGTTGAATTTAGATTCTGATTTACTGATCCACTATGATAACATGAGCGTTCGATCAAGCTCATAAAATTAACATATACAGAACTAATGGATTCATATGCCAATATCAGCCATATTTGATACGCTAACTAAGCAACGTTGTTTTAACTGTATTAAATCAACTACACGAAATGTGCAGCATTATTTTGGTACCTATTTACGATACCTTAAAATAACTAACTAAGCTTTAGATTTACATCTTTTTAATGAACCTGTAAAAATGCAAAATACCTATAAGCGTAACCGCTCACAGACGCCTTTTTATCCGACTGCAAGAGGGTTATGTTTTTCGCGCGTATCTTGTATATATGTTTGTTTGTTTGTATGTAATATTCTTTATTACCTCATATCTTTCAAACGGCTGAACGGATTTCCATGATTAACATATCGTTAGATTTGTCTCGTTAGCCCAAGTATTGTTAAGAAGGTGGCGTTATAAAAAAACCAACATGGCGGCTGTAGGTACGGTGCTATTATACGTAGTGGAAACATTTTTTTTTATCTACACCCATGCTTTAAATCCTCGGTAAGAGGTTCTGAAACAGTTAGCTTACTGCCATCATTACAATATCCCGAGCGAGAGCTGGTGGTGCTGCGCCGCGCGCCCACGCGCGAGCGTTGCATTATGAAATTCAGTACAACATTATAATACTCTTGCGGAAGTCATAATGACGAGGAGGGAGAGGAAAGTCAAAGACAAAGTCAAAGTCAAAACCTTTATAGAGGATACATATCATGGGTTTAGATAAATATCATGGGTGTTTTTAATCCATATGTATTAAAATATTGGTTGTTTCCCTAATAAAAAAAAAATGGGTGTAGATAAAGTCTTGTATGCAACTGTACATAATTAGGTATTAAAACACTCATGTGATACTATTATCACACTCGGCTTCGCCTCGTGTGATAAACCCACATTCGTGTTTTAATACCCCTCGTTATAGTACAGTTGCATAAATAACTATTAGAATACTGCAATATGGGTGTCAAATTAAAGGGTTTATTATAAGGATTTCAAAAAGATATATCATATAAATAATAACTAAAAAGAAATAAATAAAAATAAATTTAAAAAATTAAAAACCCGGCTGCATAAAAAAAAAAGTCAACTGAAAAGATGGAAACAAGATTAAATATTAAAGGCAACATTATAACATGCAGTCGGAGGCATATAACTCAAATAATTCATAATGTCACTTTCGTTATGCATGCCTCCGACTGCATGTTATAATGTTGCCTTTAATATTTAATCCCGCCTGCATAAAAAGACAAGTTTACTGAAAAGATGGAAACAATTGCATCTTTTCAGTTGACTTGTCTTTTTATGCAGGCGGGTTTTAATTTTTTAAAAATTTTTGTAGCTGCGATAATCCCGGCGATATACGCCCGCGAAATGACACGACAAAGGTTTCACTTTACGATAAAGAAGCGCCGCTATTAACGCCGCCTTTATCGCAGCTACAAAAGGTAGCTCGTGGGCGTTTACGTATAGAACTCCGTATGTTCTATTCTCAGCGACAAAAAATCGCTCAGCGATTAATTGCCCGTCAGCGGGGTCGTTAAAGTGCATAGTGCTATAGATCTTTTGTTCTTCCAATAATAAATGAATTCCGTTCAATTTATACCAATAATTTGGTCCCAAACAAAGAAAATGTTGTACTAAGGTGACCAAATAACGTATAAAATATATAAATATAAATATGATTTATTCATGAAACACAAAATGTGAACAATTATGATTCGAGAACAATGATTGTGCTTATCACAAAATTATTCACCCCTGCCAGGATTCGTAGTAGGGACCTCTGGTTTTATATTATTAAAAGGGAAGTATTTTTTGATCTGCAATTTATCTAAATGGTTAGCAAAAAATCAGCAATTTAATTATTTGGTCAGCAAATTTGTAATAGCAAATCTCAATCTGCAATTAATCTTAAAAACGCAGCAATTTAATAAACAGTTGGAGAGCAAAATATCTAATTGGTTCGCAACATTTCTAAATTGGTTAGTAGCAGAGAAAACTGAGAACGGCGAAGCAGAGAGGGGGAGAGGGATGGAATGGAGCTTGGAGGTATGAGGTATGGGATATGGGTATGTATCGGGGATGGTGGACAGGTTCAGTATGACATTAATTTGCCGATTAATTTAGAAAAATAAATATTTGCTAACCAAAAGCTGTTGCTGACCAAGCAACTAACCATTTTGCCTGACCGAATAGCTTTTTCGCTCACCAAAATACGAATATTTTGCTAACCAGTTAAACCACACCCTTATTCAAATATTAGATTATTACTTGTGGACATCATAAAGTTAAATTTTATCTTTTACAACTTTCTATACAGTTTAAAAATCAATACATAGGGTATGTGAATATAATGTAGGTAGATAACATTAAGCAGGAACTGTTTATCTACTTAAGAAAGTTAAGTAGATAATTTCGGACTGGAAGCAAATACTTAATGTGTCTCTTAAGTACATTTTTTTTTTTTTTTTTTTTATACACAACGGGGTAGTGCTTGGCCTTCATCTCACCTGATGTTGAATGACGATAAGGCCGAAGGTGGAAGCGCACTACACCCGGAATACTGGCTATATTACCTCTAACTGCCGGAACACAACAATTTTTAAATTGTTGTTATGGCGTCAGACTTAGGTAAGATGGTGGTAGCTAGCCAGGCGGACTTTAAATAAGCCCTACCACCAACCAAACCGAGTACAAATTGTACCCCCCCTGGGAATCGAACCCGGGACCTCTGCGTCTTACACGGGCATGAGTACTTACCTGATTTACTTTGCCAAATGAACCGAGCATTTTAAATGAAGATTAAGTATCTATTACAACTGCCTCGTGAAAGCTTCTCTATTATTAGAATGGAACGAACAAACGTATTGTATTCAACAATAGAATATAAACAATTTGTTTAGATATCTTGTTTCTACCACAACATTGTTCCTTACATGTTTGTGTTATTAGATTTGCTTTTGTGCTATTCAGTTTCTTATGAAGAAAATTTTTATTGTGTTTTGTAAAAAAAATATTTATACGGGGCCTGGTAACAAAAACATTCTCTTTTATATTGTAACGTTGTGTTCTGACAATCCACAAGTTTAAATCTTGGCGCGCAAGCGCAATGGTAGTTTTCAGTATTTTGCAGGAATTGGCACCTCCCCTTAACGTCATTGGTTGTTTTTTGTAGCAGTCGCAACTTTAATAAATGTCTTTTCAAATTTTTTATTATTTGCATAAGGCTTTGAAAATAATAAACATTGAGAATCAGAGCAAAGTCGCTCAAATTTCGCTTCAGTTTAGCAAGGAATTAGACGATAGAAGATGGCGCGTGCCGCGCGTGATGATTCTGACCAATAGCAACAACGCCCAATAGGAAGGCAGATTTCGGAGCTACGGTGTTGCCATCTCGTGTCACGCTCTTCCATCTGACACTTTTGTTGAAGTTATGCGCGAACACCTTTTTGCTAGCTGAAGCGTCGATTGACAGTTCTTTGCGTTTTGTCCAAAAGTTTTATAGTCAGGAGACGCACAGATATTTATTTCTGTAGGTTAAATTTTGTTTGCAAAATATTTGGTAATTTTATTTAATTTCCAAGTGTGTTCGAATTTCGGAAAACGGAACGTTTTGGAAGGAGTATCGAAGCGGGTTAGGGCAACACCAAGCGAGCCTTCAGTTTTCAGGAAGAAAGATGACATGTGTGTTGAGAAAGAATTTTGATTATTTTATTTAACGCGGCCGAAGTCGGTCGAATAATTTAGAGAGAGAAAAACGCTACTGAGGTAAGTGGAGTGATATCTGTTTCAAGGCAGACTTCGTAAGACGCCATGAACATTTTCTGAGGTGGTGTTTATTACAGGTAAAACCTCAAGTTGCAGACCATCGTTTGTTTCTGGTCGCTGGCCTGAAGGTTTGCCAGGATCTTCGAGGTTACTTGCCGTGGCTTGAGGAGTCAGCCAGGCAAAATTTCAAACGGGTGGAGGGAGCAGGCGGTTTGAAATCCTGCTAATCAGGATTGCTGCTTTAGCAAGACCTGGTAAGAAGTTGAAAACATTTTTCCCCACGCCACGCCGCCATGTTGCATAGCCACAACGTGTTCAAAGTCTAATTTTCAGTTTGGTTAATCCTACACGTTTGTTTCAGCTATGGGAAATTAATTTCATTGATAGTCTTTGGGTCTACCACGTGCCACGTCATGTGCTGATGAGTTGCTGTCCACAACTACATGATAATCCTCCAGGGAGTTCAGAGGTCTAAATAATCCCACATTAGTAAATACAGGACACACGAGGTCGGTGCTTTTTTACCCTTTAAATATTGTGAACCGTGGTATTTTCCAATTAGGGATGATAATTTAATATAAACTGTAACTTTTACTCTTTTTGCGACCCGACACACACCAACCAATAGAATCCATGTA
This sequence comes from Agriphila geniculea, assembly GCA_943789525.1. Classification (NCBI taxonomy): domain Eukaryota; kingdom Metazoa; phylum Arthropoda; class Insecta; order Lepidoptera; family Crambidae; genus Agriphila; species Agriphila geniculea. Next base: position 6,193,538 of record OX038877.1, on the reverse strand, counting down.
GCGACCCCTGTCGCTGAGCTAGATTTGTGAATTTTTTCTCATGTAAGGTGTAAACCAATATTAGTAATATAGACTGTTTCAACCCATACCATTTTTTATTTTTTTTACCTTAAATTTATTCTTTTTGTCTCGTGGGTCCCAGCGGGCAATATTCAAAGGGAACCACGTGGCAATATTATGCATTGAGTTTGGTGAAGTTATTTCTAACTCATCTATAAGTATCAAAATAGATCTAATGAACTTTAACAAAATTACAGACAGTCTGTAATTTCGTTAAAGTGGTTTCAATAATTAAAATGTAATCTCGAAATTCAAACCAATACTATAAGCTACAATGAAACTTCTGAATAGAAGAAAATATCTGACTTCCGAAATTTATCATGAAGCTCATAATGTTCATGTAAAAAAAGTGAGTCCAAATAAACAAATATTTATTTTATGACGACTTTGCGACTCTGTTTATGGACCATTCCGATACAGAGCTCGTAAATTCTAGCAGATGTGTAATGGTTCATAATTCGCATTGTTTATTTTTGGATTGTATTTAAATAAATTGCCACTGAAGTAGGTAGGCTCTATAAACACTCCATGAAATTCTGTACACATCAACAGTCCCTTTTTGTGGTAAACTAATTTACTGTTCTCTGTTACCCAAGGCACTCACGACCTTTTATTATTAAAATTGAAACTAATAATTGCAGTTGTAAGATGCAATCTTCATCTATTCGTCAAAATGTCATTTTGAGAAGAGAAAGGAAAGCACAGCAGAACTATTTCAAAACAAATTTTAATCTAAGTATGTTTAAAGTAGAAGATTCTAAACTACGCTGCATCGATGTCTCGTTTCATACATTTCAACTTTAGTCCAGTTGAACTCATATCATAATGAAAACATTTCTGCAGAAAAACAATTTATTTCTAAAAGCAAACATAATTTAATTATTTTGGCGAAACAGTAATAAAAAGTTAAGTCTTTTAACTAAGTAATGAATGAGTCCTTCCGTTTTTACTGTCTAGTTGATATTACAGTCGATATTAAAACTTTGTCTCTAGAGAGATCTAATGGATTCGTTTCAGTAATTGGGTAGCTTTTTATTGAAGGTAAAAAAATCCAGTAGATTAAAAAAGTAAGGTATTTTGAGGTTCTTCACTTAAAAACAAAAACAGACCGGACGAGTGACGTTCTTGTGAATAGGTGCTCTACAAATTGGTAATTTACGGATTTCTCTTTTGATTCCTACCTTTCCATCTCCTCGTTATTTAATGAATAATAAACCTCTCCGGTCTAGTCCTTCGTCTATCAGTTAAAAGACTTATGGGTCCCGGGTTCTATTTCCAGGAGGGGAGTACATTTTTGGTACTCTATTACTAACCGACAAACCACTTTATCCACTATGTTGGACGGTTAGTATGAAATTATCGACTTGTGTTAAGTGTATAGATGTTTGATTTTTTTAACTGTAATGACATTTTAAACTGAAGAGAGACAGTCAATGGGCAGCATTAGTGCACAACACATAGGGTCACAGAATAGATATTAGACCGGGTTATGATTATATCTGACTAGAGGGCTTTTCAAAATGACAAAAAACTGTAGGCTCGATAGAGGGCGTTTATAAAAAGGTAAATGTTAACTGTAGAAAACGGAGGGAAACTTTTTTTTAAGTACAAGCCGTTTATTTTTCAAAGACAATTTTGACACTTCACTTGTCCATCAACGAACTCCGTCTAGTGAGGCGTACTTGTTGTATGGTCTGTGAGTGAGGCAAATAGTTACTATTTGTTGTTTTTAAATGTCACTTTGAAAAGCCCTCTGGATATACAATATTGATACAGAAGTAGAATGGAAGAAAGTAAACCGAAAGTTTAAATATTTTCTTTTTTATTATATTTTCTTTCATCTATGACGTTCGGCCGTTCATCTTATCTATAAGCACATTATGGATAAGTTTTTCTATATGGGTTTTCTATGAAGAACTTACCAAAATGTAACAAATCAGTCAGTCAATAAAACAATAATACTTGTGAGTTCAAAACACAAACTGAACTTCACACGTCATTGAATTCCAAGTCGGTATTTACTCAAAGTTAGAGTACAAACGTCTGTTCCTCAGTATAATTGCTAGTAACTTGTTTATGTTTTCTCAGTTAATTAATTTAGGTTTAATTAGTCCGTCTCGCAAAATTATTCGCCCTTAAATTATGTTGCTTAAGACAAACGAGTCTTATACCTTGTGCGTAATTTGCGACCCCCTCGGCAGGACTAAATAAAATATGTTTGGGTCTAATGAAAACTGCGCGCATTATTAACCTAGGATGGGACCGTGACAACCCTTTTCGATGTTTCTGGAACGATAAGAAGATTCAAAGTAAAATTAATTGTTTACCTTTTTAGTCAATAACGGGAATAACTAAATAGTTTTGAGTGTCGAGTTTTGAGTTTCAAGTTCCAAGTTTTGAGTTTGAGTTCGATATCTTAATGGTACTTTTTAAAACTTAAAAATATTATTGAACTACCACTATCATATTTTGTGTCTATAAAAATAGGTATTTATAAAATACAGCAATTTGCTTTTTAGTTTTTAGAAATACTAGAATAATTAGAAAAAGAATAGTATATCAGAAATACACAACTAATCACAACTTTATATATAATTTCAGGTAAAGTTAACAAATTCACATCAGGTTTGGGCCCAATCAACCCTAATAAATTGTAGTGGAGTGGTACAGTCCCGAATATTCTTTATGGAATTTAATTTTGCACTTTGGCATAGGCTCATAAATCAAAACCCTTAACTTTAGCGTTTTTGGACGAACCCGGTGTAAACTTTTGAATTGTTTCATTTTACTGAAAGCCGGAAATTAAGTTTTAAAACACCAATTTGATTATTGAATGTTATGAAATCGTTGAATATTTCCCTTATTTTTTTATTTCATTTTTGTAATAAAAGTAACATGGTATCGGAATCAGGCTTGGACCCTAATTGCAAGGGCTTGCATGATACTTATAGGAAGATTCTGTTAATAATAGTATGTAATTCAGTAAAGTAATTTCGGTCACCTCAATTTCATAACCATTGCGTGATTACGTAAATATCTTAGTTGGTTGGATTGCTTGTTTTATTATTTAATTCAATGATAATATTAAAATTTTAAGCAGACCGGTGTTTAATATTATGATAATATGATGAAAATTTAATATCTTTCTTTTCTGAATTATTTAATTATAATGCTTCATCAGTTTTGTGTTGTAAAACAGTAAAATTTTAAGAAGGTATGCATTAAATAAAAATTTAATTTTTAAACTTAATAGCCATTAATTATTAAAGTTGTTCAATCATTAAATTGGACGCTCGTTAACTGCTTACAGAATAAAACTTGGAACTTTTAAACTGAACAATAAATAATACGGCCATTCAAAAACTTCGCGATTATAATTTTATTTAGAGGTTTTCACCCGAAGATCGGAGCTTGAAAAAGTTTCACTCTTCTCAAATTTCTCCCTTTTTTTGTTGATTTCAAAATATACTTTTTGTTGTTGTTTGTGTATAATAATAATACTTCAATTGTTGTATTTAGTATTTGATGAGGGTTTGAAAACCAATGGCGTAGTACCTTGTAACAGCCTAGCAAGACTGAAGAAATGATTTTGATTGATTTGTAAAAAAAATATTTATGTCGTACTTATGTTCTTATTTTGATTTAATATGTTTTCATTACAAAATTTTGTGTGATAAATATGTCATAAATTAGTTGTAAAATATTTTTTCAAACAGTTTAAAAAATATTAATATTTAACTTAATTTAAGTATTTAGGTGCTTACTTTGTTCATTGGGCCGACCAAAGTCACTATTTCACCGAAATTGTAGCTAAATCCATCTAAGTTCAAGTTTCCCTAAAAGTGCCTACCTACATGAATCAATATCCCTTCACATGACCTATATTTCGTACATCAAAGCAAACTCTGAAATCAAAAAGACGTTTATTCAAAATTAGGCAAATGAAACGACAAACATCATCCAATCACGACTATACTTTTGACAAAAAACTGAAGATATTTTAATTTTCTCACCAGGCAGGGGGTGAATTATGTAAAGATACACTCCACGAACCTCTTTGCCTTCAAACATGCAGCAATATATAACTGTCTATATAAAAGGAATATAATCTACTTTCTTACGAAAACATACTATATGAAAGGGCTTCTTGATTAATGTATCAACATTAGTCACTTGGACAAAAAGTAAAGAGGAAATGAAAAACCCAAAGAAATGTGTACCAGATAATCTTTTTCTCGAATAAATAAGGATTATGAAGATGAAAAAGGAGGTTTATTATATTAATTTTCGCCGCTGTAATGTGAATACGAGATGAAATCAAATCCGAGGGGAGATATTAATATTTTTTTTTCAGCTAAGATAAGGACACAAAGGAATTTTTGCACTGTTTTAATATTATAGGTAGGTACTTTTCTAATATTGTAAAGTTTGTATCATGTTATTGTTATGTTTTTGTTTGCGAGTAAATAAAATTGCAAAATTTCATGATGACCGGTTCAGTCATTAAGACGTGAAGGCGTAACAAACAAACGGAAAGGATAGGATGATTTTAACCAAAGAGAACATAGCCCAAACGAATTTTACTCGGCTAAAACTTAATAAAAAGGTTTAAACCTAGATGTCTAAAAACTATAAAGACTTTTTAAGTCGGGCTAAATTACAAAATCATGGAAAACACTCTAAAATATTTGGCTTGTAGTAGAACCTACATGTCTTAATCTTAAAGTTAAATTTAATAGGTGGACTGCATTTGCTTACATAATGGGGTTTTAAACTAAAAAGGATTGCCACAGGCTGCTAATGCAGTTTAACTAACTTCACTAGTACAAACTTCCAGCTAAGACTAATTTAAAGCAACTGATGGTACCGCATTGGACGATGTTATACTAAGTTTTAGTAATACAAAACAATGCTCTCGAGTTAATTAGGTCAGTCAAGAAGTAAGTAGTGTTAGGAGAAACAAAACACTAACGGAAGTTGAAAGAAATAAAAACTCCAATCAACATAAACAAGTGACTGTGTTTTCATCTTTTGTTGTTTAAAATAACGTAAATTGTTATTATGGAAATAAAATAAATATCGTTCGTATTTAATGCTTACAAATAATGAGTCACCATTGACCAGTCAGTAAAGCCATCCCCAGCGAAATGTTATAATGCTATCCTTTTAGCAAATTTTTTTTTATTCTTATCAAAAAAGATACAAAAAAATACAATTTAAAAATCACTCGCCAAACTTTAAAGTTTGATGGCGAGATGCGCTCTTTTTTTAAAACTATCTTAACCTACCCTTCTCCACAGTTCTTTTACAAGGAATTTGTAACAATAAATAATAATGTTAGTCTAATCTATCGAGAAACACACCCTTCAATCTTGTCTTTAACAAATTTTTACTTAATTTATGATCCTGTCTCAGTAAATCTATCTTATTAAATAATTTTGGTACTAAAAATTTTGAAAATCTTTTTCCATAATAGTTATTAACCCTAGTAATAACGAATTTCTTCTGTCGTACACTTTTTGTATTATATCTATTTTCAACACTGACTTTATATTGGTCACCGTAGTAATGTTCTAATTCTATCAAAAAATCAACCTTTTTATCCATAGGTAATATTTTACACAGTTTAAATAACTTTTGATATTCTTTGTTACACTTTTTTTTTACATTTTTACTTACTAAGAACTTAAGTAGTCTTATTTGTAAATTCTTAATATTTTGCAGGTACGTCAAATAGTGATAGTGATAGTGATGGTTGCCAAATAGTGATAATGTAGGTAATATTACAGACGATTGTTGGAAATTTATATCAATAAAGTTAAAGACGTAAAAATTGTTTTTTTACCAAAACTTAACCATTTGCAGAACTTCTAATTGATCACTTTGCCAAACCAAAAATTAGTTTCAAAATTAGTATAAAACGGAAAAAACTTTGATGAAATTTAATTTCAGTTTTTATTGTCTTTGATGAAATTTAATTTCAGTTTGTATTGAGCATATTTTGATGAGGTTTTAAGTCCTAAACCTTACGACAAGTACTATTTCACAGTTGTAGAAATCTAATTACCTAAGATCGACCCCAATGTTTACGCAAGGCACGTTTGAAAAAAATTGCAAGAGCTTATATTGAGCTAAGCATTTGTATGAGTAAATTAGGACCATTACAAAGTTTCAAGCATAACATAAAACCAAATTGGCAGCTGACCAAGTAAAGTCGAGATAAAAAAAAATTGAGCTCCTATTAGGGTGAGTCCGGAAAATTATGAGGCCGATAAGATTAAAACCATTTTGGACAAGTCCAGGTCTTATTTGCATAAATTAATTTCAGTCGACGTGGCAAAAAATAGAGTAGAAACGTGAGGCGCAAACGAATAGCGAAACTCGTTGAGGATTTAAAGAAAATAACAAAACTTTATGGTTCTGATTATGGAAAGATGTAATTTTTTATTTTTTTTTTTTTATTTTGGACAAATCGATTAACTAGGTATCTAATTATCACATATTTTAATGTTAACCTTCGTGATTTCAAACTGTTTTTTTTGCACAATAATTATGTTACGGGCATGGTTTAAAAAATCCATTTTTTGCCCGTGACACTACTGCGTGGCACTACCAGTAGTGTCACGGGAAATTTTTCTTTCCCATGACTCTACCGGTAGTGCCATGGGTAAAACTATATCTCCCATGACACTACTTGATGCCAGTTATGTCACAAAAAATTTGAAATCTGTACTTACTTTAAATCAACATTATAATATTTATCACCAAATAACCAGTAAAACTTTTTTCAATGTTGAGTGATCAAAAACTTTGTATAATACCTAGTAATCAAAGGTTTTTTTTAAAAACATAAACTTTTAGAATATGATGAATATGAAGATGCTAAATAAATAACTCACACGGAAAAAAGAACCAGAAGTTTTATCATGAAATTAGGTTTTCGAGCTTTTCACGCACGTTGAAGTAAATCAAAGCTTGTTTTATGGGCTTACGCCTACGCAATTATCCGAGTCTTACCCTAAATTAGGTTGTTCTTAGTAGTAATGGGCTTATACGGCGATCGAACTAAAGAGATTTTAATCAAATGAAAATGTTATTTTTACCAACAATTGCGAAGAGAATTTTATTTGCCTTAAGTAAATATTAGCGTATTCCATGTTTATTGAGAGGTCTATTTACAACAAAGAGCGTCGACCTTTAGTTGTTATAGACAGTATTTTAATATGTTATTGAATATTTTTTGTTTTAGGTAACTTACATGGCAACAATTAAGCTATACATACGTAATTGAGACCAACTGGTTATTGCAAGAAATTATTTTACAAATGCACTGCAGGTAACTTAAAAAAAACTTATGTATGTAACTAAGAACTTGTTTGCTGCACCTACACTAGTTTCTAACAATTATTTTTAAGATTTTAGTATAGTCAGGTGGGGTAAGTGAAACATCGGGGCAAGTGAAACACCCAACCATATCTAAGAAACTATCGTAGTTTATTCTCATAGCGATGTGTCGATAAAGCAGGAATGACGAATTACTTCCCTTAGTACAACACAGATATCGCTGCGATCATTAAACTAGCTAGTAAACCAAAAAGCAATTCATTAGATGTCGGTTCCCCCGGATTATGTTTTATTGATAAATCTTTGAAACTGGACCTAGAATTTGATACATTTTGGATATTAACGGTCCTGTTTTTAATTAAATGGTCACAATATTTATAGCAATTTTGGCCACTGTTTCACTTCCCCCTTGTCAGGGGTAAGTGAAATACTTCTTAGCCTTTATATTCTTTTCGTGATTTTGTTACTTAATGCAAGTCTTTAGATATTTATATTCATACCGTTAAAGGCTGATTTAATTAGGAGTACATTGCCTATTTTAAAGTTTTACTAAACCTTGTTAAATGAAAATAAAAATAAAGTATGTTTCACTTACCCCACCTGACTATATATTTTTCTTATAAATAAGTGAATGTAAATTATTTTAGAGAAATAAAAGTCTCAAACCTCGTATAGACAATGACGTCCATGTGGCTTGTTCTAGGAGGGCCTATTATAAAAAAAAATTACGATAGTTGGACGCGATTCGTCGTTCAATTTACTTGATATTGAACCTTATTCGTAAGTCAAATAGTGCCACGGAGTGAGACAAACATCGTACGCTTGTCGCGATGCTTTTTAACCGACTTCAAGGAAAAGGAGGAGGTTCTTAGTTCGTCGGAATGATTTTTTTTTGTAATAAGCCCTCTGGTTTCAAGGTTACATTATCTCTGAGGTCCCACGTTCAAAACTTTGAGCCCTGGGTGAGTCAAATTAGAAAATGATAAGCCTTGCTGACGTATTATAGGCATACACTCAGGTGTAATACGTAATTCGTTTAGTGGTACTGAAAAATATTACAAAGTGTTTCTTCACTTGGTACAAGTTAACACCTCGAGAGATTGTAACATAATCAACATTATGTAGGCAAGCCTTTAACATGAATATTAAGTTACTTGGTTCGTTGCGAGCTCAAGGGAGCCGCACAACTGTTTTTCAATCTTTTTTAAGGGAAAAGTTTTGTATAATTTTCAACAAACTTTGTATATACATTGTTAAGAATTGTGTTGTTGTTGTCCGCGACTTCGCCCGCGTGGACATTCGGAAAATCCCTGGGGAACGTTTGACTGGAATAAAAAGTATTTTATGTTTTAATCCAGGCTATAGACTATCTGTTTGTCAAATTTCATCCAAATCTGTTCAGCCGTTTTTGCATGATTGAGGAACAAACACCAGTAGGAAGTAGGATTCACCTCTCATATTTGCCTCTTTGTTTATACTATGTTTTAGGCAAATAAATGATTTTAAACATAGTGGTTCTGTGAGCTGTAGACCTCGCGCTTGTCACATTTTTGTTCATTTTTTGAAATGGCTGAAATATTCGGAAAATTTTGGAAAACTAAATCGACGAAAAATATATTATCAAACCTGCTCACAAAATTTCACGAGAATCGGTTGAGAAAAGCGACCTGTAGAGGAAAACAGATGGACAGCCGGATATACGAAAGCATTTTTGCCCAAGCTGAAAGGGAGACGCTTCGCGATCGCTTGGTCAATTATTTTTTTCGATCATCACGACTTGCTTTTTAGGGTTCCGTACACAAAGGTACCGGGACCCTATTACTAAGACTCCGCTGTCTGTCTGTCTGTCTCTCTGTCCATCTGTCTGTCTTTCTGTCACCAGGCTGTATCTCATGAACCGTGATAGCTAGACAGTTGAAATTTTCACAGATTATGTAATTCTGTTGCCGCTTTAACAACAAATACTAAAAACAGAATTATACATTCTGTGTACTAAGTATCGGGAATTTGTCAATAAAACAAAAAATACAAATTATTCATCTAAATTTATTTTATCACCTTCAAAGTAGGTCCCATCGCTTGCAATACAACATCTCCACCGCTTCACCCAGTCTTCCATACATTTTTCATAGGCTATTGGCGGTATGGCCTTTAGCTCATTCAGTGAATTTTCTTTTATGGCTTCTATCGACTCAAAACGTTTTCCTCGAAGTTGTAATTTTAACTTGGGAAATAAAAAAAAGTCAGATGGAGCCATATCAGGTAAATACGGTGCTTGGTCGAGAACTTTTGTTGAATTTTTCGCTAAAAACTCTTTCTGTGTGTGATGGTGCATTATCATTTTCCATTGTAAAAATCGCCGAGGACTCAAAACTATCACCAACAAAAAGTGTAGTTTAAAACAAATTAAATGACAGATCCTGCTCAAATTTTGCGCGCTTGATCAGTACAGTGTTACCAACATGCAGTAAAAAAATTAGAACGACCTCTTTTACGCGGGTCTTTTTATTGACATATTCCCGATACTTTTTACACAGAGTAGTATATTTAAATGGGGCTCCCATACAACAAACGTGTTCTTTTTTGCCGTTTTTGGTACGGAACCCTTCGTGTGCGAGTCCGACACGTGCGACACGTCCGACGTGTGCACTTGACCGGTTTTTTGGATTAGGCCCTTGCTTTTCCATTGACTCTAGAATAAAACAAAGAAAGAAAAAATACCGATCGCTAAGTTTTTTCCATTTTTCCGAATCTCTTGTTTTCGATTTACGAATCATTGATCTGATTTATGAGGTTCATTTAAGAGCTCGTTATTAGTCTAGACTGAATAATTTTTTTGAATTCCCTCAGGCATATTATTGTCTGGAAACTACAAAACGCAAAATACTTTTGTGTTGGTTTCAAATCATCAATATTTAATTTAGCTTACAAATGATAAAATAAAAGAATCGTGTTTTTGCTAGTTAGTAAAAAAAGGACTGTCTTCACCACTATAATTTTATTATCTTGTAAAATATTCCCCTAAAAAGGGTGAAGAAAAAGGGCTGATGTAAATCAATGATTCTTAAAAAACCATAAAACTCTCGAATGACATTAAAGACCCCATTGATATAAGTTTTATCTCCAACTTTATGCCGAAACAATGGTCTAAGCTGCATTAAAAACACCTAAATCTTTCTCTGGGATCTTGGGTATAGTATTTTCTATCTTTTTCATCATAAAAATGAATGTTTTTTGTTCAACGCCACGTTACTTATTCATAACTGGTTACTGATAGCAGGAGTTTTGTGAAATTTTCTGTTTGTTATTATTTTGCTCGAAAGCTTATTAAATGTTTTCATTTTTATATAGCATCTTTTGTTTATATTTGAGTAACAAGATATTTATAGCTCGCTCATAACATACATTAATATTATGTTTTTTAGACTTCATCATTCAAAATTCTATCACTTCATATTATACAACAAAGTCCCTCGCGCCGCGTCTGTCTGTCTGTCTGTTCGCGATAAACTAAAAAACTACTGAACTGATTTACATGCGGTTTTCACCAAATGCTAGAATGATTCCTGAGGACGGTTTAAATTTACAATAAGTTAAGGTTTTACGTGAATTGTAAAAATTCTCGGAAACGCTGCATAAAACCTTTAGGGCTATAACAATAGATTGTGTGATGGAATTGTTTCTCTTCTATAGATCTACAAAAAAGTATGCGATGGCATATATCTATCTTTTAAGAATAACTTACTAAACCTACCCATTGTATGTTATAAAAAAATCGGTCACGTTTATTGCGGTAATTTGGAAAGATATTTAGAAGGATACAGTATTAATCCTTATCAACTTAAATACAGCATTTTATGCACAATATTCTAACCTTTTAAACCATTTTTGGGAGTTGTGCAAAAAATATGCGCGTGAAAATAAATTCAAGCGCGATTCTTACACCAATGAAGGGAGGAACTCGAACGGGACAGAAACAGACTTTTGGAGATTGGAGGTGATGACTGAAGGGTACCTACTTACTTGTTTTCGTTTTGGGTGTTGTTGCATTTGGCAAAAAGGATGGCACCGAAGCGAGGGCGGGTCGCTAGTTATTTATAAATATTACTCGTACGTAGAAAAAATCTACTCATAGCATACAAGCTCAAATATTTTTAATGATGAACATACTAGAATACAATAATGTTAAAAATTATTTCTTGAAAATAGTTGTAAAATTATAAAATAGCCTTCGCATACGACTTTGTCCGCGTGGACATTAGGATTTATTAAGCGGAATAAAAAGTGCCAAAAATCTAATTTAGTTCAGCCGTTTTTTTTACATCCACCAAACCATCTAAACATCCAAACGTCCAAACTCTCAAACATTTGTAAACAAATATAAAAGTACAAATTTATAATTAATATTATACTATGTAATAACAAAGCATCAGTTTTAAACTATGAAAATAATGCTATAATTTTTTTAGTAACGTGAAAAATGGCACTAATTTCTAACTACAGGTTAATTTGAAACCCCAATTGGAATAAGGCGACTTTAGTTAAAATCAACCGACGTAAAGTTAAGAAAAACGGCTTTTGTTTCAAGTCGATGCTGTTTATACAGGCGAGAAACTGTAGGAATCCCGAGGTTAGTAGACAACCAGCCTACATGCCTTATGTCAAAGGAGTAACAGATAAGAGATAAGATCGGCCACTTTTTCGTCAATACTCTGTACTGACAGTTTACACTCCTGGCATAAAGGTCAACAACATATTGGGTACGCCGAAGGATGTCATACCATTTTACAAACACCTGGCGTGTACAATATAGACTGCAGCTGTGGTAGTTGTTATATAGGTCAGACGAAACGAAGGTTTTTTCACTGATCGCCATTTTATTCACGAGTCGTATGTGAAGCGATTGAATTAAAAAAAAAAAACATCCTAATAACTTTAATCGGGAAGATGGCTACAAAATATCTGCAGATGTGGAATCCAGTAATTGCAAACGCACTACTTCTTTGTTCGCGGTCGGCTATACGGCTATGATACGGGATAGGGACATCGTTAGTTTTGTGTGCGGCGTAGTATTGGAAAAACTGTTCGACGGTGGATGAAGATTCCACCGCAGATGAGGAGGCGTAACACCGCAGCTCCAGGCAGCCCGTGACTACGGCCGATGCAACTCGGTTGAAACGTTGGGAAAAGGTAGATGTTCAACACCTATGTTCAGTTTAAAAACGCGTTTAAAACCTGTGTTCCTAATCTAACAACCGAATAACTAAATAAATAAAATATCGGGTGTAATCCTTACTTCCTTACCAATTATTATAAATGCGAGTTTATTTGTTACGCTTAAAAATAATGAATGAATGAATAATGAAATTTTGGATAGGTATGTACATGTTGTCAGGGGTAAGAATAAAACATAAGGTAAGGTACCTTTTAACCAAAAAACCGGCCAAGTGCGTGTCGGGCCACGCGCCGTAGGGTTCCGTAGTTACCTTATACTATACCATATTTAATACCACCTATCATTTTTCGTTTGCAAAAATAACTTTGTTTTTCAGTGTTGGTATGAATGACAAAGTTATATTTGCGGTTTTGGAAAATGTGCTATATCTTGAAAACTAATTACTATATCTCGTTCAAATTAATTTTGGTTGAAAGTGTTTATTAAGATCTACAGCATATATTTTTTTTAGATTTTTCACTCTCTTATTTCAAAAGTTAAAGGGGGGGGGGGGGGACACACATTTTACCACTTTGGCGGTGTATATCTTTCAAACGGTTGACTCTGAGAAAAAGTTGTCTTAAAAACCTCAATGTCATTTATAAAGACCTATCTAAAGAAACCCAACTCGTGTTGGTTTGAAGAAAAAAAATTTTTTCAGTTTCCGTTCCATGTATGGGGAGCCCCCCCTTAAACTTTTATTTTTCTTATTTTTGTATTAAATTCGTTAAGCGGTTAACAGAATACATCTACCTACCAAGTTTCAACTGTAGTCTTAATACTTTCGGAATAAAGTGGCTGTGACATACGGACAGACAGACAGACAGACAGACATGACGAATCTATAAGGGTTCTGTTTTTTGCCATTTAGACTACGGAACCCTAAAAAATACTCTTCCACGCAGAAGAAGTCACAGGCAAGTAGGTAAGTTGATATTTTAACTATTTTAATCTTGTAACTAGAATGAGTATACCTATGTAAGTACACTAGGGGTGAAAAGTTTTGCAATTCCACACTATTGTTACGTTGTACTTGATGATATTACAAAGCACAATACCTATCTCGCAGAAACGGATAGCAAGATTGTGCCATTAAGTTAAAGCAAACTAACTTTGTAACTTCGTCCCTTTCAAAGTTTCAAACTAATCTATCAGACTGATCTTGAGATAAATCTTATTTGAAATACAATAGTCAATACCCATTATGTTTACATTTGGAAATGGTAGTTGTAATACAAAATAAAAAAATTGTAAGCACAATGAGCTTATTACAGTATGTTGAATATAAAAAATGTATTGCAAAACGTGTACAGTATATAATTACACTCGTAATTGTTCAATAGGGATTTCTTATTCTCTTCTAGAATAGGCATGACGAATATTTTTTTTATTTTATGTTACTTTAATGACCTCTCAATAAAAGAAACATTGGTAAAAGAATTATATCGCTAGCATGAAAACTGCTCGAGATATTACAGTTTGAAATGCACACAAATTGGACTCACCCCACTCAAAACGCTCCATACTATCATAACGGCTACCTATTAGTTATGACGTCACGCGTAGGAAATTTGTATGCAATGCGTAGGAAATTTGTTTGTCAGCTATATTAAATATTGTGTTTATCAAAATGGTTTCTTAGACAAATTTGCTATACATTTTACGGACTAATTAAAGGTATTATTTATTTTAATAAATTGTATACTTTTTAAATGGACTTTTCCACCCAACTTTGAAGGATCATAAAACAAATAATACGCAATATATAAAACAAATAGGTATACAAACTACTCTAAAAGTTTAATATGTTTACGATTTTTATTAGTATTTCGTTATTTTATTCATTAGTCGTCATTCCTATTCTTCAATTTCTTAAAGAGTCTATTTCAGAGATAAGTAGCTAATTTAATTTTTCTAGAGTTGTCGAACTGTATTTTTTTATATTTTTGAAAATAATTTATTGTGATAACAACTGCCAAATGCACTCACGGCCGACAAGAAGACTAAACGTGCCTCCGTACGTAGAATCTCAAGAGAATACATTTTTGGTCACCCATCACATGACCGACCGTTGCGAAAATTGTTTAACCCCAGCAGGGCAAATGCGGTAACAGTGGATTATCGCCATCAAGCTCCACTGTCTATCTTCTTCTTCTTCTTTTCGAATGAGGAAAAGTGGCCACCTTTGGCGTTAGAGTTTATCAAGCCGCCTGTAAGGCCTCTAACTTGGCTTAACGACTGCTATCAGATGACAACAGCCGGGACCGACGGTAAACCGGCGGACACACGTTAAAACGTGCCCTCCGAAGCACGGAAGCGCTCAGTTGTAATGCCACTTTAACAGTCACCCATCCGACACCTGTCCGGACCGAGCGTTGCTTAACAAACATGATCGAGTACGATCAGTCTGTAAAGCTCCGACATGAGCGCTTTTGTTTAAGTAATAGTACAGCAATTAAACCCTATGTCTATACAATTTCACAAAGGCCATGTATTGCTCAGTGCAAGCAAAGCGATTGACCCAATGCAGCCCGCTTCGCTTCTCAGTATCCGAATAATGCAACCACACTCCATTCTCCTAATCCCGGTTCCCCTTACCGTACTGTATCAAGACGCAAAATTTAAATACCTTTAAGCTTAGATTCTGAAAATGTCATCATAGAAAAAGAATTTGGTCACAACTACTGAAAAGGGACATTTAAAGGAAAAGTGCATTTGAGGTAAGCTTAAATTAGCAGTGCCTTAGCACGTACATACAAATTGCGGTACATACAAAAGCCGACAATTAGCTAATATTTCATGTTTTCAAACTCTTTGATAATATACAATATATTTATGTATGTTAATAAAAAAATACCCTTATTTACATTTTTTTATCCCAGATCACCCAGATGTTACATACAGAGTGACTCTCAAACTTATACCTAGTTTTCACTTTAAAAATAGACTTATTACTGTTTAAGTTATCACTTCTTTACTTTACCGCAATTTAACTTCAGCATTTTTTTCTATAAAAAAATATTTTTCTATTAAAATTAAATAAACGATCTCAAAGAGATTTTGTTCAAAATTTTGAGATCGTTTATTTTAAGTCCCAAATTGAAATGTATCGGAATGAGGTAATAACTTTTTACAACTTAAAATGTTATGAATTTCGTTATCATGCCTGTACAAAATTGTCATAAAGTTGAATCCAGATTAAAGTTTCCTATTACAAGGAATAAATGTTACGGTTGAAGTGGCACTGAATAAAATAAAAGCTGATGCTAACACTTCCCATAATTCTCAGAAGGCAAAAGAAAAACTCCCAAAAAGGTATGATTTACCACACTTCTTCGAAAGCTTACCGTGGCAAGTCCTTCCCAACGGCCGAAGTTACCGTGTAAATATCAAAAACAACATTTACATGCACGTTAGTATTCTAACCGGCAACTCAAGTTCGCCCACATTTCAACACTTCGCATACTTAAATCATAAAGTACGGGGTGGTGCGCTGATACTGAGCATTTCCAGATATACTGTTATAGTTCTTCTTCAAGACTTTGTCCAATTGATAACTCAATTATTCGCCTCATGAGAGTTGTACCGAAATCAATTTATATGGTGCGAGTTGAGAAAAGGAGATTGGAGAGGCTTGCTTTGTAAAACAAAAGAATGAATATGCTGTACTGTTCCCAAGCGATTTTCGTTATTCATTTGTTTTATCGGAATCGTTTAGAACTTTAGCACAAAAACAAATGAATTAGCAAAAGTTTATCTCGCTTTGCAGAGTTATGTTTCAAGCTAATCGGTTTTACCGTATTTGAATCTAGATGAAATACAAAGAATAAAAACCAGCCAAGTGCTAGTCAGACTATCGCATGAAGAGTTCCGAATTATTTTATTCTGTTTTTAATAATTGTTGTTACAGCGGCAGCAGAAATACATCATCTGTGAAATTTTTAACTGTCTAGCCATCACGATGCATGAAAACTGCCTGGTGACAGACATACAGAGGGACAGTGCAGTCTTAGTATTAGGGTCGCATTTTTACTCTTTGGGTACGGAACCGCTTACTAGCTGAATTTAAACCAATCACGTAACGAGTATTGGTCGTTGATTTGTATCGGACACATCACAGTAATTAATGGCTTTTACCGAGCGATGGAAAAATATCATTTTTAAATATTTTATTGGACAGATTGTAACTGAAAAATTCTATATAAGTTTTATAATCACTTTGTGTATCTTATTGAATGAATTTTGCAGTCGTTGTGTTCTAGTTTTCTCAAAATCTCTGGGTTTTTGTAAATTTTTGTAAGCAGAAACCGATCTCTTCATAAAAAAGTTGCAATAGAACAGTATTTTTTTTTATCATTCCCACGTGAAGTTAAAGATTTTACTGCTACATACCATTCAAATCTTTCAAAAGCTTACATTTTGTAAATCATTTATAGTAAAAAAAATAATAGAGACATTTTGTATAGGAAATTCTATAACAGCGCCATCTACCACAGCAAAGCGAAATAAAATTTCGCATAGAAAAAACTTTATCGCGTACTTTTACTTGTCTTTGTTTTTTCTCGAGCGACGTTCATGCTAACGGTAGTTCATGCAACTGTACCCAGTTGGAGTTGTTGGCGCCATTTTGTCGAGCTCGGATCGGTGACTTGACTATTTTAATTATTTGCAAATTGATTCATAGTGGACATTGTGTCTTAAATTGGTGCAGTTTTGTGGCACAAGTGTCTACGCAACTGAAAAATATGTGGGATAATTGAAATAGGCGCGATCTTGGTTGTGTGAAGCTGAGACTTTTAGTGTAGTGGTGGCTACCTCGGCAGATCTTACCGAGTAAATTGTCTTAAGAGCGTGCAGTCTGCACACTAGCGCCGCCATTGGGAATAAAATCATAGTGTTTAAATAAAAAAGAAATTATGAATTATCCCTCTGGAGTGCACTGCGAACAAGCTTTGCGGTACTTTTTATCCCTTAAACAATATTTTCTAGCCTGTCGTTTTGTTATATGGACTTTTATTGCGAAAAGTGGCCACTTTTAACAATAAAAGTCAATTAAACTAAACGACAGGCTAGAAAATATTGCTTAAGTGATAAAAGTACCACAAAGCTTGTTCGAAGTGCACTCCAGAGAGATAATTTACAAATTTGTCTTTATTTAAGCACCATGATTTTTTTTTCTAATGGCAGCGCTAGTGTGCAGACTGCTTCGAGCAGCATTGGAATGCGATGCACCCGCATTCTAATGTAAACTGAAACAATACAGTTACCACTGATCTATTTAACAATTGAGACTGGCAAAAACTACTCCCTAAAAGAGGAGAGTAGATTGCCAAACTAAAAATAAGAAGAAGAAAAACGGTACAGTTTGCCTAAATAGAACATTACAACATCTATAAACTCGACGTCAACATAAAAATCTCCTTTACAAAATCTAAATTTCAAGCGGATGCAAAATTTTGAACAATCATACCGAATCGGCTTCAAAATTTTGTCGCATATTTTTAAACTAGGTTAAAGACGTACGTATTGCCAGCCGCTATGTACAGTCAGCGACAAAATGCAGTGAGAGGAAACCAAAATGCCCACTATTAAGATACTACAGAGTGTTCATAATATGACCTAAGACCAGCGAACTAAAGCTATGGAATAAGCATTCCGCTCAAAAAATGACACCACACGAAAAGTACAACTAAGTGGATAAAGCTAAAAATACTGGCATTTAATTATGCAGCACAAAGCGTCTGAACACTGGTTGCTTATTAGCGACTATAATTTGTATACTTATAGATCTTTTCTGTACTTAAACGAAAAAATAAGATACGTTATTTCTGCATTTTTTTACTGCCTTCTTTGCATCTTTTACACCGATTGACTATAAAGGACGTCATTTCTAATAAAATTTCCCTTTCTATCTTTTTTCTACAATATAAACTGCAATTTATAGTAAAGAACACTAACGTCAGTCACCGGGTGCGTGGCTGGCCCGACTAAAGCTGAGCGGGTTGTACTTTTTCGGCCCCGTGGTGTCATTTTTTAAGCAATATTTGTTTGCAATTACACTTCCATAGATTTTAGTTCGCTGCCTAAGACGTTGATGTTTTCATTCATGTTTTTCATTCAAGATTTGGGCTATTACAACATATTAAATCTTTAATCATCATCGTGGCGATTTTTTGGGTTTTTAATTCCTAAGCGTGGGCATCCTACAAGGACACCCCATGACCAGTCGGCGGCACGTGGGCAAGCAGGTACAGTACGAGGCATGTATCTTGAAATTTTTTCGACGTATTGGGGATAAGTTCGCGCATGTGCTCTTGTGAACGACCAATAGCGCGCGCTCCTCTCCCGCCGCCCGCGCCCCTCATCGCTACGCATGCCCAAAATACACGTTCGGCGCAATCCCCATCCGATTTCAAGATATATGTCTCGTACTGTACTGAAGTTTTTTTAGTGGGTATTCCCTCCTCTCGAGATCCCACCGAGCCACGGGAGGCACGCGTGGAGGGGACCGCAACGCTGAATGTTGTGGTCCCCTCCTGCATGGCGAGTCCCACATACCCCCTCTCTGCTCACCTGCAGGTGGGGGGGGGGGGGGGGAAAGCACGTAAAGGCGCTTTTCTTCAGTATAAAAAAAGGCCCACGCCTTTTTTTATACTTTAGCTTCCTGCGCCAGATGTAATGATGATGAAGTTTGACTGCGTTTTGTTTAGTTAGATATCTAAATCTGTTTTTACAATACACGAGACTATAACCTTCACTCGTTTTTTTTTTAATTTTATTTGCGTATTATCTCATAATTTTTAACGCTGACTGTACAATATTCGAAAGCGTAGATCCAGTTGGCTTCGCTGGGATCCGGAGTCGCCGTTATTGCATCCCAGAGATCCTCGCTTAGAAATGGATTTAGTTATTAGCATTTTAAATCCTGTTTCACAATAGGATTGGGAAACGATTGTTGTTACTTTGAATTTTGTGAGGCAGTTTTCTCTTTCATAAAACTCAAAGTACCCGTATAACATTAGGGTAAGCATAAAGTTATTGTTCTTGTGCATTAAGATAATTTTGAGACACAATTTCCTGCGTTTTTTAGGGTTCCGTAGCCTAAATGGCAAAAAACGGAACCCTTATAGATTCGTCATGTCTGTCTGTCTGTCTGTCTGTCTGTCTGTCTGTCTGTCTGTCTGTCTGTCTGTCTGTCTGTCTGTCTGTCTGTCCGTATGTCACAGCCACTTTATTCCGAAAGTATTAAGACTACACAGTTGAAACTTAAAAGGTAGATGTATTCTGTTAACCGCTTACCGAATTTAATACAAAAATAAGAAAAATAAAAGATTAAGGGGGGGCTCCCCATACATGGAACTGAAACTGAAAAAAAATTTTTTCTTCAAACCAACACGTGTTGGGTGTTTATAGATAGGTCTTTAAAAATTACATTGAGGTTCCTAAGACAACTTTTTCTCAAAGTTAACCGTTTCAAAGATATACATCGCCAAATTG
The DNA here is from genome assembly GCA_943789525.1 of Agriphila geniculea. Classification (NCBI taxonomy): domain Eukaryota; kingdom Metazoa; phylum Arthropoda; class Insecta; order Lepidoptera; family Crambidae; genus Agriphila; species Agriphila geniculea. The sequence continues at coordinate 6,173,422 of OX038877.1, read as the reverse complement.
GTAAAATGTGTGTCCCCCCCCTTTAACTTTTGAAATAAGAGAGTGAAAAATCTAAAAAAAATATATGCTGTAGATCTTAATAAACACTTTCAACCAAAATTAGTTTGAATGAGATATAGTAATTAGTTTTTGAGATATAGTACATTTTCCAAAACTGCAAATATAACTTTGTCATTCATACCAACACTGTGAAAAACAAAGTTATTTTTGCATACGAAAAATGATAGGTGGTATTAAATATGGTATGGTATAAGGTAACTACGGAACCCTATGGCGCGTGGCCCGACACGCACTTGGCCGGTTTTTTTTTTGTACAGTCACTTTCAAAGATATTAACAGGATATAATAAACGAATTTCTGTGTAGTTTAACGTATTTACTAGTTATTGAAATTATTTCATAAATAAGAAAAAAATGTAATTAAGTACACAAATCATTTTGAGACATTTTTACAATATCATTTCATTCTCATGCAATTTGTTGTGCAATTTTCATACAATTGACATGTCACCTGTTTGTCACACACAAGAATTTTATATTCACATCGTCACACACTGACTAACTGAGAAGGAGGAGCTCGGTTGTCCTCTATTTCCACGACTTCAGTTATTAACGTTGACGTCGCTTTATATCTTTGAAATATGTTCATTTGCAAAACAAAATATGTCACTGTTCACAAGAGCGTGCGATATTTATCCTAGAAATACAAGAAACGGCAATACATTGGTACTGCAAGAAATGCCGAGTACGGACCAGTTTGGAAAAAGCTGTTTATGTATGTGCGTAAAAATATATAATAACATACCAAACGAAATGAGGGAACTGAACATATTTCGATTCAAAACGCACCTGCATAAATAGCTTCTAACGCACACTTTTTATGACTTAAAAGAATTTTTAAATACTAAGCACTATTTTTTTTATTTTAATATCAATGTTAAATAATAATTTTCTGTAAAATATAGGTAGTAATAATATTTTTGTCTATATAGTTTATAAGAAATATTTTTGCATGCCGTATTAGGCCGTATTTGTATTCGGTGGTGCAATGCTTTAGCGCATGGCCCAGCAATTGCGGAGGTCAAGTCAATTCAAGTCAAAAATAGTCAAGTCAAAAATAGCTTTTTTCAAATAACTTTAATTATTAAGTACTTTTGAATCGTCTATATTTTCCTACCACCTACGAGGTTAAGCAACTTTCGCAAGGATCGGTCTGTAGCGGCATCTTCCGTACCGCCGCACATAGCAACACGGTTACAACAAGGTTCAACCACCATGTTACTAGATGGCGCTAGTGTCGAATGAACACAATGATTAGTAAGGAATAACACCTCGTAGTATGAAGAATATATGGAGAAACCTACATCTCGCTATCGGAGTTTTCTCAGCCACCAAACTATATATACAACTTCCAACCATCATCGGTTGGACCGCGGTCCCCGGGCAAAGATCACCCAGCCCGGAGGAAGATCTTCCACTTTGGCCATCCTACTAGTGGCTACCTCTCTCCATACCTACCCTACTACAATCCCTACAGGTCATAGGATGGGTGACCAAAAATGTATTAATTCGAGCTCCTCCGTGCTTCGGCAGGCACGTTAAGCCATTTGGTCCCAGCTGCATTTGCAGTCGTTAACACCCACTAATCAGCATTGGGTTTGCTTGGTGGGTTGTGGCTTATTTTCCTTTACCTCCCATAAGGAAGGTCTGTGTCCTAATGAAAATAATATCATTGTGAATTGAAAAAGAAGTTATTATTATTATTATAATGTTGTATGTGACGATAATCCATCAGCCATTTTAATTGGCCCCACTGTGGGGCCAATTAAAAGTGGGGCCAATTAAAATGGCTGGTGGATTATCGTCACATACAACATTATAATAATAATAATAACTTTTTTTCAATTCACAATGATATTATTTTTATTAACAATGAAGATAGAATAGTAACAGCGGATAATGACAGCTACCCTCCACACTAGTTGAAAAACTGTGTTGCGGTAGAGTAGTATCGTCGTCTACTAGTAGCCAACATAAGTTTACAGTATACGCAAGGTTGTTCAGATCAAATTAACTTAGCTAAACTAAACTCAACTTACTAATATTAATGTGTCAACTTTATACCATTATTTATTTTTATTTTTCAATGTTTAGCTAATAAATTTGTTTTAAATATTTTGGTTAGGTATTTATATATGTATAAATATGTATATATATTATTTGTTTATATTATGATATGCCCACACAATGTGTATTATTATAAACCAAATACATATTAAAAACAATGTATTTATTATACCCACATAATTAACATAATTAAAATACAACATGTCGATTTAATGACTAAACCACAAACTCATATGTGCCATCAAGGAAAAATAAATGATCTAAAAATTATCACTAGAAAACTGTTTAATAAATAAATAGGTACAACAGAAATTCACCTTAATTTTTCTCCAAAACATCTACTGCGAAAGCAAATTCCGTGCGATTCCATCGTTATCAAGGTATATAACGGCTGTTTTTACCAAATAGTTGCAGGCAGACATTTTGGAATTTAACGTTTAATTTATTATATTTAATGTCAAAAAATTAAGTCAAAGTTTGTAAACATAATGTATAATTTAATTTTATGTTCAGTACGTATTTAAAATAAACTTAAATTCGAACGCACCTCAAGCTGAGGGAGTAATTACATCTAAAGTCTAATTATTAATTCACAGGAGTAAACTTTACTGACAGATGCAGCCATGTTTATTGTACTACTGCGTTCATTCATTGTGATTCAGTTCACTCACACAAAGTCAGTAGCGTTCATAGTTACAACTGGAACATTTTTTAAACAAGCCTCAAACGTTCATTATTACAACCGTAATTACTCCAGAAAATGAATAATTAGACTTTATACTTGCAGTTTGTAGCATTTTTTCCTTTCTATCTCACAAAAGAGTCATATTTTATCATTTGAATATGCAGGCCGATCAACATCGTATCCGTCGTAGGCCGATCATTTTGCAACTTCTCTCGCTCTATTTTATTTATTACCGACTTCAAAAGGAGGGAGGTACTCAATTCGACCTGTTTTTTGTTTTATTTTTTTGTATGTACACCGATTACTCGAAGACGGCTGAACCGATTGAAATGATTCAAACGTTATTACGTTAGGTAAAAATTCAAGTTGGTCCCATTTTTTAAAATTTTGAAATCGGTTCAGTACTTTTCAAGTAATCTTGAAAAAAGCACGAAAATAGTATGATTTTGTGTGAACTACCTCGATGATCAGTCGTATAACTTCTTTGTTTATGAACTGAATAAGATAATTATTTTTTTGTTGGAAAAGGGATATCTTATGTGAAGTTCTTTAACCGACTTAAAAAAAGGAGGTTCTCAGTTTGACCCGCATTTTTGTATGTTTCTCCGCGATTAACTCACGTTTGGCTGACCCGAGTTTTCTACCTAAATAATATACCTACACTACCTAATACAAAAGGTACATACACTAAAAATAAAAAAAATAAAAAATTGTTTATAAAAACAAAAAACCGACTTCAAAAAACCTACCTCTAAAAAGCAAGAAATAATATTCGTAATAATAAAAACACGTCTATTGAAGTCGGGTGTGGCTTTTAGAATAAAAAAAAAGGAATTTGTACGCCAGCCCCACCCAACTTCAATAGACGTGTTTTTATTATTACGAATATTATTTCTTGCTTTTTAGTGGTAGGTTTTTTGAAGTCGGTTTTACGACGATTAATTTGTGTTAGAAAGGAATAGAATCGCTCTATTCTTTTTTTCAGTTATATCAATCTATATCTGAAAAATTCTTTGGCCGGCTAGAGATTTATGCTTATATAGACGAACCTCTTGCAAGTATTAGGTAAACCGGAGTATTACCTATACACATTAATCTTTAGCATGTATACTATAAAACATACTGTTTTACTATGCTGCGGCCTTTGTTTCAGGGCCTATTTATGTTCAGAAAAGGCTGTTTTACCTTTGAGTACGTACCTCAAAGTTCTGTACAAACACAAAGAACGGACTTTTTTGTTATTAGCAAGTTGGGTAAACAATAATGAGAAAAACTTTTGCAATTGTTATTGGAACACCAGAATAGATGAAAATTGGTTTTATCGGAGAACAAAATAGTACTTATGTTTTATTTACAGTCTGTTAGCTCTTAGAATATTATTTGTATTTGTTAAGCTACAACATAATAATGATATTACGAGATTATGAGTAAATAATTTACTAGTGGCATGTTTTAGTGAATTGATTGCAAAACCATCGGTTGCATTGAAGCCCACAAAGAGCTTATAAACGTGTTTTTACAAATTTATTTTAAATGCCATTTTAGAATATCATTGTACATACTACATTTCGAGGACACAATTCTACAATAGACCCTATTGTCTAAGTTCAGCTATTAGGGAGGCTCAAATAATGGAATAGGTAACATAGTAAACAGCAGTTTAGATTAGTATACCTTATAAACGAGATTGTCTATACATTTCTATGGGCCCTCCGAGAATGGAGTACACCTGAAGATAAACGCTATCAGGTAAACAAACCCATTCTGGCTTGCAAATATGATTCTTAAAGTAACCATTACTTTTTATGTAAGCATTTAGTTGCCTGCGTTTGAAATACGAATAAGGCAAAAGTTTTTATTTTTAGTAAAAATGTTTTAATAACTTGGGATAGTAACCACTTCGGAAAGGTCATGAGACCTTGATCTAATTTTCATTAAATAATTGTCCCCGCTGACGGGCGATTAATCGCTGAGCGATTTTTTGTCGCTGAAAATAGAACATACGGAGTTCTATACGTAAACGCCCACGAGCTACTTTTTGTAGCTGCGATAAACGCGCCGTTAATTGCGGCGCTTTTTTGTCGCTGGCTAAATAAAACCTTTGTCGTGTCAAGGTCATGTCATTTCGCGGGCGATTATCGCCGCGATTAAAGCCGCGATTATCGCAGCTACAAAAAGCCCGTAAGCGGTTACGCTAATGAAAACAGTATGTTTGATTTTTTTACCTAAGAGAGCCCGATTAAAGCTGTTAAACAAAAAAAATGTTATACAATTTTGCAAACCAATACATATGAGGGTATTATTCACTTGGTTTCGTTCTCAATTTTTGTTATTTCTATTATTCGTCTATAGCAGGTAGGTAGTGTAATAGTACTAGTAGCAAAGTAAAGTATATTTAGGTGGATTTCAGAAATTTTTGTAGCTTTATAGTTCATAGATGTTTCGGTTTTGTATTATTTCCCAGATTCCATTACATTCTGGCTTCGTATCAAAAAACTTGACTGTCCGACAAAACTTCCTAAGTGGATATCTTGATTCTGTGTTCCATTAATACTATTTTGTCACTTTACTTTCTTAGGCTAGTGATATAAATATTTATATATTGTCCAATAACGCTTTTTCCTTCGCACTAGTGGCCCATTTCTGTCACTTATTATTTCTTTCGTTTTATACAGTGGGGTCATTGTTATTCTATTTATGTTAGGATCGACAGTCTATGGCAAATAATAATGATTCACAGTTGCACCATATAACTACATGCGTTATTGCGAGTGTCCAGTACCTAAACCTTTTTTTTATCTTTTATTCTGTCTTATATTGTCTTGTCTATGTCTTGTATTTAAATAAAATCTAGTAATATTCCAATTTTAAAACCATCTTATTAAGAACATAATAAATTCTAAAGGCTATTTAACATCCTCATTTGGAAACAAGAGCTTTTTCAAACCATTCATCAACCCTTTAATTAAGGATAATAAAATAAATTTCAAGTAACGCTTTTATTCAAGAGCGGCCTTTAAATTCTTAAGTTTTTTTTCTCATACTTTTTGGTGATTTGACAGGTCGTTATTAATTTCTACTTTTTAGGCCATCATCAAAGCAAAAATGAAGTTTTATTTTGCTTTATATTGGATTTCTCCTTTGGATGACATACTAATAGTGCTATTATTGTTTTAAGAAAGAAAGAAATAACTATTTGTTATTTAATTGTGTCTAGTTCAAACCTGATATAAAATAAACAGAAATAATAATGAAAAATAATTTTAACGTTATCTAAATAAGGTTCGTAAAAGATCGGTAAATAGATTAACTTATAATCAATGTTGATTGAAATAAAAAATATAATAAAAAATATCAATTTATCAATGCGCCATTTTGCAAAAAAAATACCATATAAGTAGTCCCGTGTGAGTTGCTACGGGTGAGTCGATTTTTTCTAGTATTTTTTATATATTAATTATCTAATGAGGAGATCCGCAGGCGAACTAAAGTAATCGACATCGCTCGAAGGATTGCTCAGCTAAAGTGGCAGTGAGCTGGACACATAGCGAGAAGAATCGATGGCCGTTGGGGCGGAAAGATTCTTGAATGGCGACCGCGCACCGGACGACGCTCCGTGGGTAGGCCCCCGACAGATCTGGTGAAGGTCGCGGGAAGCCACTGGATAAGGGAAGCGCAGGACCGATCGTCGTGGAAACCCTTGGGGGAGGCCTATACCCAGCAGTGGGTGTCGTGCGGCTGATATGATGACTTATCTAATACCATATAAATTAATTTTTAATCCTACGAATATCATAAATAAGATAGATTCTATCACTAATCTGCCCGAACGATTTCTGAATCAAAGAAATATTGTACTTTTATCTGTATTAAGTCATGTTCTTTTGATCAGAACCCCAAGAGATTCAAACAGACTTGAACATCACTAACGTATACTTCATCAATATGTTAATTGAACTCCGTCTTGTATGAAGGTCATTCCCACAAGAGCAATAATTGTACCCCAATCACAGGCAACTTGGCTCAGAATCTATTGATCTTAAGTTTTCCAGAGTTGTGATTTAGGATTGCATGAATCATGTTCATTATTATGTCGTAAGATTATTACAAAAATCGGATTAATATAAACTTACTAATAAAATTAAAAACTTCCGGATTTTAGTCAGAACGCCAACTACAAAAATAATACGGACTAGCTATTAGCAAACTAATTTCAGAATATGGTTCAGAAAATTGTAAGATAAACGATTTTAGTATTTTTTACTGAATAATATCATACCAAGATTGTGACATCCTAGCGATTTCATAGTTGGTATCGTTGTTACTATATAACAACGATACCAATAATAAATAAATAACTAATAAAATATAAAGGTATAAAGGTAACCTATTCACTCACTGATCGTCTTGCATGTCAAGAACTTGAAATATCCAATCAGAGCGCATGTCATCCCTCGCACAACCTTCGCCTACAGACTATTCACAATCTTCCTGGAATTATTATATTTTTTCTTAAGTTCAGTAAAATTAAAATAACTCATACTTCTACGCATGTTCTGTAAAATGTCAATAATACTGACACAAGCTCTTAGTATTGTTAGTAGTTGGCGTTTAAAAATCCGAAAGTCTATAATTATTTTATCAGTACGATTAAAATATTTCGGTATTTTTGGTAATCCTGTGACATAAGCATTAATTGCCTAAGTATCGATGTGTGGTGTGACCCAGTTGCAAAGTGGTTCTAACTAAAATAGTCACAAGGGTAGACCCTCACGCTCTCCAAGGCTGGACATGATGTGAATATTTGGATATTGTTATTCTTGGTTTATTAATGTGTATGGTGTAAACATAGACTTATGTTCGAGTGAAAACTTGAAAGGATTTAATTCCGGGATCTATGAAAATGTTAAACGCTACTTTACTCGTAAATGCAGAATTGTACAGATTATTATTTTTATTTTGTAACTGAATAAATTAGATATATTATTTGAAGTATTACTAAGAGCAACTGAGCTAATAGCAACTAAGGTAAGCATTTCATAGCATTGAGATTCCATTCCTACAATATTTTTGCAAGTTTCTCTAAGCTCAAACTGTCTGTAGAAAGTGTATTTTTTATGTTTTCTAGCTTTCAGAATCCAATCTAGAAACTTCATAGTATAAATAGAAGACGGAACTAATTCCGGTGGTATGGCGGAACTCAGTAAAAGACCTTTGGTCTAAGTCATAAGAATATACATATTTAACAATACCCACTTATATTACTTCTTAAGTTCAGTACAATACATAATATTCATACAATTTTTAAAAGAAAATTGATGAAAATAGCTTTGCGAAAAGAGTTAAAATTGCCTCTAGCAATTTTCATCGTTATAATAATAAATATAATAAATTACACTTTATTGCACACAAAAAAAAGATTTAAAGAAAAAAGGACAGTTACAGAAAAAAATCATACAAATCATACATTATTGCTAAGCAAAATATTTTCCAGACAACACTTGGGTGAAAAATAAATAAAGATAGGACTAAAAGGGGAGTGGGGTGCAATTATGAAAGGAATAGGTAGTGAATTTGATAATAAATATATTTAAAGTTTCCTCCCTAAACTAAAGGAGAATTATATAAATAGTCAGTCAGAATAAGAGGAAAGGAAATAACTTCTAACTCTATCTCGGAAGGAACTAAGAGTCTGAGCTTTCCTGATACCCTCTGGTAAAAAATTCCATAAGCGGACAGCATGGACAACAAAGGAATAAGAAAAGAAATCGTTCTTTAAATTATAATGGTGTAGTGGTTTTCAAAAAAATGGTTTAAATAGTACATGACATAAATCTGAACGACAGATATTTTGATTTTTGACTTGACACTTTTCACTTAGCATAAACTTATACCACACAATAAAGAGACGACAAAATCCAACTTACTTCTCGGGAAACAAAGTTTGGAATGCAGTTTATCTAGCTGCTTTTAAAACTCCAATAAAACGATTCGAATCGCAAATGAGATTTGGCAAGTAATTAAAATGGGATGAAATTCTTAATTAATCTGGGCCTGGATTATTACGTTAACATTAGCAGAAGTTTATATAAACGTAATAATCTTGACTCAACGGTGTTAAACTGAGTTACTGTTACGATATTTTATAGGTATATGTCCATCAGCCATTTTAATGTCCCCACTGCTGGGGCACAGGCCTTCCTTATGGGTGGATAAGGAGGACGGGCCATAACCCACCACGCGGGCCCAATGCGGATTGGTGGGTGTTAACGACTGCAAATGCAGCCGGGACCAACGGCTTAACGTGCCTTCCGAAGCACGGAGGAGCTCGAGATAATAAATTTTTGGTCACCCATCCCATGACCGAACCTTGCGAACGTTGCTTAACCTCCGCAATCGCTGGTCCAGGCGCTAAACCACTGCGCCACCGAGCTCCTCATTATAGGTATATAATAGGGGTCAAATTATGATTGTGCCGAACTTTTTTCTCACACACAGAGGCTCTCATTTCTTATGATGTTAAAGGTGCTTCGGTTACTATGCGCGCCAAATAAGAATAGTACTGTCAAATGGCAATCTTGACCTTTTTAGGGTTCCGTAGCCTAAATGGCAAAAAACGGAACCCTTATAGATTCGTCATGTCTGTCTGTCTGTCTGTCCGTATATCACAGCCACTTTATTCCGAAAGTATTAAGACTACTCAGTTGAAACTTGGTAGGTAGATGTATTCTGTTAACCGCTTAACGATTTTAATACAAAAATAACAAATATAAAAGATTAAGGGGGGGCTCCCTATACATAGAACTGAAACTGAAAATTTTTTTTCTTCAAACCAACACGTGTTGGGTGTCTATAGAGGTTCCTGAGACAACTTTTTCTCAAAGTTAACTGTTTGAAAGATATACACCGCCAAAATGGTAAAATGTGCCCCCCCCCCTTTAACTTTTGAAATAAGAGAGTTAAAAATCTAAAAAAAATATATGCTGTAGATCTTATAAACACTTTCAATGAAATTTAGTTTGAACGAGATATAGTAATTAGTTTTTGAGATGCTATATCTCTACATTTTCCAAAACCGCAAATAAAACTTTATCATTCATACCAACACTGTGAAAAACAAAGTGATTTTTGCAGACGAAAAATGATAGGTGGTATTAAATATGGGTATAAGGTAACTACGGAACCCTACGGCGCGTGGCCCGACACGCACTTGGCCGGTTTTTTCCTTTTCTTGCACATGCTACACCCCTAAAGTGGAAGTGAAACGCAAACAAAAATGGCCGTTTTGACAGTCCTATTCTTATTTGGCTCGGATAGTACTTGTTATTGTTTCGAATTATGATCATAACGGCTCACTATCAGCAATAAATATATTTCTGATTTTTTCCTGAACGTAAAAAAAGTATCTTAAAAGAGATTCCTTTTTTAGCTGGCAGAAATGACCACTTAATTTCTTTGTAACATAGACGATACTTATTTTTTTAACTTACCACGTGTGGCATTAGATAGCTGTTTATTTGTTTAAACTTGTTTACTTGTGCATAAAAGTTTAAAAACACAAGCGACCATGGTTGTTTAATAAATCAAGAAATCGTTAATGTGGAAAATGCGAATCCTTTTAAATTCTCCGTACAAACGGCCAATTCATATTTTAACCCCTAATAAATTATGTTAAATTTATTAGGAGTTAAAGATGATCTCAGACATGAGGACACCTTGAAAACCGTTGTGCAAACCACTGGTTGTCCTCTGTAGATAGCATTTGCAGAACATGCTATCTGAGATTTCCCCTATTCTTCGCATTCCCTATTCGTCCCTTTGGCAATTAAATCCATTCGATATTTGTTGTAGGTACCATTCGAAATTCAATTCATATATTATCTTCAATACGTTATATTCAAAATTGGTGACCCTGTCTCTATCTGTTTGCAAATAGGTTGGGGCCTTAGAGCAACGCAGCTTCCGTGACGAATCATTTTGATGTCCATGTTTTTAGTGTTCTTTGTTCTTCTGTTTGAATAAATGGTCTTAGTTACCTAGTAAGTCAACGTCAACCACTTATGATTCCTACGTAAATGGTTAATGGTGCATTTAAAAAGTAACCAAGTGTTGTTCCCCTTCTTTAGTTGAGAAATTTAAATTGTAATTTATCTAACATTTTATTTACTAAAGGTGAGAAAATCAGAAAAAAATATTTTTGTTCTTCTGCCACTCTGTTTGTTTACAGATTTCACAACGCTTCGCACATTTGGATAAAATATAACTAATGGCTCCGTGAACTGTAGACCTCGCGATAAAATAAAATAAAATGTCGCCATGAAGTTTTCAAAACACACAGTAGGTACGTGAGTAATCGCAGCTAGATGGTGCTTCTAATTTTGATCATTTTTCAGAATGGGTGAATAATTTTTTTATAAATTTGGAAAAATTGGCTTGACTAAACAGTTATATACAATTATCGAACCTACTCACAAAATTTCATCAGAATCGGTTGAGAAATGCGACCTGTAAAGGAGATCAAACAGCCGGAAAGCTGGACTGAAATATGTTTTTTTAAATATCTCCGTCATTTTAAAAAAAATAAAAAATTGCCTTGACATAAAATTCTATATATTTATCAAATCTGCTCACAAAATTTCACCGGGATCGGTTGAGAAATGCGACCTGTAGAGGAGAACAGACAACGCCGGAAATCCGGACTGAAATACGATTTTTTTACATTATCTCCGCTATTTAAAAAAAAAACTGGCTTGACCAAAAAAAATTTATACTATTTTCGAACCTGCTCACAAAATTTCACGTGAATCGGTTGAGAAATGCGACCTGTAGAGGAGAACATACAGCGCTGGAAAACCGGATTGAAATAGGGTTTTTTAACTTATCTCCGCTATTTTGAAAAATTTCAAAAAACTGGTTTGACAAAAAATTCTACATCATTTTTGAACCTGCTCACAAAATTTCACAAGAATCGGTTGAGAAATGCGACCTGTAGGCTGGAACAGACAGCCGGACATACGAATGAATTTTTGCCCAAGCTGAAGCAGAGACGGTTTGCTCGCACTTCGTGCTCACTCGGTCAATTTTTTGAATTGAAATATTTTAAAAATGTGAAGTGGCTACATGACACCGGGCAACAATGAAATCTATTCTATTGTTGTTCATTTTCCCGTACCTGATTCCAATTAAAACGACCCACGTACCTTTTTTCCAATACTACACTTCATTGACTTGAAATAAAAAAATATACTAAAATATGGTCCGTATAATAAAGATTCATCTTGTTCCCGAGAACTACGAAGAAAAAAATCCTATTGGAAAAACCCGAACATCAAATGGAGTCCAGAACAGACAAAAATAAAGAATACTGTTCTCAAGCAACCGTTTCGCCAATAAGTAGCTATTTCATTCAGTTCAACTAAGAGAAAGTCAATTTTCTTTGCAGCATCGCAACGATTAACTCGAGATGAGTTTCAACAGATTTTTTTCACAAACCCTTTACTTCTGTCAATAGAAGATTAATTAAAAACGTGCCTGCTTGAAAAAAAATGGGACGAGAAATTAATATCGTTCCTTCAAAATTGTATTTTACCTTCAGGCTGTTTTCGAAGAACGTGGCCAAGAGGCAAGTACTACTTAGTAATTTCAGCTTTGTTGTGGTCTCGTTCGACCAAACCGGAAGCTTCTAGAAAATTTAGTTGTACAAACCCAGTATTTGTCAAAAAATATTAGAAGAATCGAAGTTTTGAATATAACGATACCGTCACCCGTTCTGAAATAACAATATCGATATTTATTGTTTCATCAAAGCGCTATCCCAAACATAATGCCGTGTTGACACGATGCGAGTTCCCGCACGAGAAGTGCTTGCTTCTCGAATGCATTCACGAATCGTGTTGACGGTTATCGGAATCTCGCATGTGATCATGCAAGTTTATTAGTTGGCGTTAGAGGCGTTTCGCACGGATTACACGGGTGCGAAAAAAATTTATTTGAGTATTTTTTGTGGCTTTTGGTTATTTAACGAAACCATGACTAAGTGGACTGTAGTACAAATGATTAAATTTGTCAAACTATATCCATTTTCTTACAGTTTTATGTTTTTCTACTTTATTTTGTTTCTGATCAAACATCGCGCTATAATAAAAGTTAAAATTGCACCAACACACGTCACACCTCTCCATTTTTGCAACTGACTGAACGAGATGTGGAATAGTTTAAACTCTAAGAATGCTTCACGTCCGAGCGAGGCCCAGAACAAATGAGGGCGAAGCGTGTTTTCGCGTCCGCATAAGTTTTTTTTCTATTTTCATAATATTTTGACCCTACTGAACAAGATAAGAAAGGGTGTCGCGCTGACACCCTTGAGCATTTCGTAAAAAACGCATAATTATGCCAAGAAGCTACCGCCATTAGATAAACCTCTAATTTAAAGATTTTAGAAACCCTATAAATATACATCTGTTAGGTGTCTAATGAAAGGGAATTAAATGTTCTATAATGTTATAATACACAACATCGTCTGAGTAGTACAGTTCAGAAAATATTTTAAATTTTATGAAAATTATATCTATATAAACCCATTTTTTTTTGTTTTAAGTTACCGTAATTCTTAAACTGGTACTTCTTTTCTCAAACAAAAAACATATTAACAAAGCTTATTTAACGCAAATTCAAAAAAATGTAACTTTCAAGTACCTTTACAAACAAAAAATAGCAAAAAAAAAACTGGAATAAAAAAAATGTTTTTTAGGTATAGCAATATGGGCATCAAATGAAAGCTAATAGAAAGCCAATTCCAAATATATATATATATATATATTAAAATACTTTTATTCTACTGTTTTGACAGAAACTTAAGAAAACCACAACTAAACTCGAAAAACTTAGCATTTTTTTCAGTTTCCTCAAAAAAACTTCCTTAAGGAAGCGTTTTTCGGGTTACTTGGTTTTATACTTTTATAAAGCTTACTAAATTAGCTACAGTTTAAGCATTATGTGAGTAGTCTAGAACCGTAGGTTGCGGAAACACAGCTAGTCAAAGATAGGCATTTCTTTCAAAAGTGAAAAAAAAACATCTTTGACTAGCTGAGTCTCCGCAACCAATGGACCTAGACTGCTCGGTTTAGACTCAAATTGTAGCAAACTTAGTTAGCTCTACAAAAGTGTATTACGATAAAACCTGAAAAATGCTTCCTTAAAGTAGTATTTTTGAAGAAAATGAACAAAAATGCTGTCTTTCGAGCAGCACAGGATTTCAGAGTTGCATACTTGAGTATAAACTACTCTCTAGAAACCTAACAACATATTTAAAAATCGTAGTTAATACTCGTTTGCGATTTTTGCCTTTTTTGTATAGATATTGACTAGATTTTTTTTTATTTTCTAATAGTTTATTAATGTGGCATACTTCTGAGTTATGGTTTTCTGAAGTTTCTGTCAAAACAATAACATAAAAGTATCATAATGTATATATATTTGAAATTGGCTTTTTATTAGCTTTCACCTGATGCCCATATCGTTACATCTAAAAAAAATTTTATTCCACCTATAGAAGAAATTTACGGCAATCGAAATTAAATAAAATATTTTCGCTTATTATTGTTCATTAAGGTACTTGAAAGTTACATTTTATTAAATCTGTGTTAAATGGGCTTTATTAACGTATTTTTTATCTGAGAAAAAAAGCACCAGTTTAAGAATTACGGTAACTTAAAACCAAAAATTCAGGGTTTCCATAGATTTAATTTTCATAAAATTTGAATTATCTTCGGAACTGTACTATTCTTTTGATGTTGTGTATAACAACATTTTAGAACACTTAATTCCCTTGCATTAGACACCCAACACTTGTATATAGGGTTCATAAAATGCTTAAATTAGAGGTTTATCTAATGGCGATACCTTCTTGGCATAATTATGCGTTTTTTACAAAACGCTCAAGGGTGTCAGTGCGACACCCTTTCTTATCTTGTTCAGTAGTGTCGAAATATTATGAAAATAAAAAAAAATCTTATGCGGACGCGAAAACACGGTACCCCCCAAAATCTGCAGGACTAGTAAGCAAGTTTTCTTGTTCGAGACCGGCATGCTTTTCGTACGTGAAACTTCAAATCATGTCAACCAGCCATAACAAAGCAAATACCATTGCCACTGCTGCAAGAGTTTTATACAAACCAAGTATCGTTTTGAAAGTATTAGAATAAATCGTAAGTATGAATTTAGGATACCATCACCCGGTTTGTTGAAAATATATCCGCTTTCCGCAGCATGTAAAAGCTTGTAAATTTCTGGTCTCAGTTTTAATTTTTTATCATCAATTATCTTTAGTAACGTATATTGCTTTTCAGTATTATGAATTAAACATATTTCAGATTTGGCAACTAAATCCTAACCTTTTATTTCATTAATTGATTCGTTCTGTAATTTTCTCATAACCTTTCACTGAATTGCAGGACAATGAATCTCTTTCAAATAATCACAGTATTGATATCTTAAACTTAACAGGAAAATGCCAACAAAGTCCACAAACTGATCATGGTACTTAAATCCCTTAGATTTAAAGTTTCCGAACAATTCAGAAGGGTCAAGATCCGGGTATACCGGAAGATTGCTATATTCCATCGTCGATGAATTTTCTTACAGTTCACTTAATAAAGGCTGAAGTTGGATCATTAATTGGTGTCGTTATCGGAGATACTGATAATACAATCGTTTTTTTTAGTGACAATTGTTGCAGATTTAGCCTTAGAGTAACCGCTCACGAGCGACTTTTTGTAGCAGCGATAATCGTGGCGTTAATCGCGGCGATAATCGCCTGCGAAATGACACGACAAAGGTTTTACTTAGCCAGCGACAAAAAAGCGCCGCGATTATCGCCGCGATTGACGCCGCGTTTATCGCAGCTACAAAAAGTAGCTCGTGGGCGATTACGTATAGAACTCCGTATGTTCTATTCTCAGCGACAAAAAATCGCTCAGCGATTAATCGCCCGTCTGCGGGGACGCTTATAAAACTTTGATATGTTTTATAATCAAGGTAACTTTCACCCTTAATTAAGATGAGGGCGCCATTTGAGGTATACAGGGTTATTTGTAAAACACCAGCAACCTCGGAAGAGTAGATTACTAACATCATAAACAACAACATTTTCGCCTACGACTTTTCCGAAAACAGACAAAAAGAAATTCGACTCTCCATACAAATGTCCCGATAGCTTATGGGGTTAAAAAAAGTCAATATTTTTTGTCTCTTTTCGGGAAAGTCGTAGAACAAATGTTGTTGTTTATGATGTTAGTAATCTACTCCTGCGAGGTTGTTGGTGTTTTACAAATAACCTTGTATAGAAGCCTTATAATTAGAATTTTATTTTAGTAATTTCTAAAAATTGCACCTTCGAGCTTCGTGTCATGTGTATAGGCGTCTCATTACGACATAATTTATTGTAAATATCTATAACTGCGTTTTAATTATCTTTTATCAAAAGATTTCTTTTCCTCCAGTCAATCTCAAAAGACAATATTGCTGCTTTCCGAGAAATAGTCTCACTTATCATCAAATTACACCTAATCTATTTTGTTTGCCAATGTTCAGAGATGAAAGACAAACACAATTAGAAAATTACCTTATAGGGAGCAAGGATACTTTATTTTCTGAGAAAAGACTCAAACTTTTTTTAAAAATAATTAAATTGTATTTTACTAAAAAATTTATTTTTAAATATATGTAACTAGCAGCCGCCCGCGACTTCGTCTGCGTGGAAAGGTTTTTTGCTATCCCTCGGGAACTATACTTTTTTCGGGATGAAAGGAACCCTATGTCCTTTTCTGTACCCCTGACAACGTGTATGCAAAATTTCATGATGATCGGTTCAGTAGTTAGGATGTGAAGGCGTAACAAACAAACAAACAAATAAACGGACTTTCGCATTTATAATATTAGTAAGGATAATGGTCGTTTAGATTAATTTACAGTAGAAGATCAAAAATAACGTTTCAAAACTAACAACTTACACAACATAAATTAATTATGAGTCGTGTAGATCCATTACACGAAGGCACTCATTATAATAAAAATTGTAAATCCTACTTTAATATTATATATGTGAAAGCTTGTGGGTTTCGATGTTTGGATGTTTAGATGTTTAGATGTTTAAATGTTTGTTTCTCAATCACGCAAAAACTACTGAACGGATTTGGTTGGAATTTGGCACACAGATAGTAGATAGTCTAGACTAAAACATAGAATACTTTTTATCCCGATATTCTTACGAGAACGGGAACCACGCGGGTGAAACCGCGGGGGCCGCTAGTTGTTCATATAAATTGGTTCGTTCCAAGAACAAGCTTTATGTATGACGGCAGTTTTAAAACATACAATTTTCTCGTTCTTTTACAAAAAACAGCTGAACGCCGAATAATTTTACTAACTATTGGCTCCGTGAGCTGTAGACTTTGCCTTAAAAAGTAGCTCAAATTGTATGTTTTTTTAAACAAATAAAATAACTCAGAATATAAATTTTTTCAACAAATACCTAAATATCTATACTGTGCAAATAGTTACGCAATTTTAGGTTCTGTCACAAAGCCACAACTAATTTTGGCCAGAATTGTTTTGATTAATGAACTTTTGAGTCTTCTAAAAATAAAAAAAACTTTTTCGAAACGGCTGAAATAGGTTTTTCTTACATAATAGCTTCACCATTTTGAAAAATTTCGAAGTGACTGAAAAGTTCTTTATATTTATTGAACCTGCTCACAGAATTTCACGAAATCGGTTGAGAAATGCGACCTGTGACAGCCAACGGACATTCGGACAGCCGGCCGGAAGGACACGAAATAATTTTTTCAACACACTTGCTCGTAAAGTGAGCCCTAATACATCGCTTTTAGGGCCATAAACCGAACTATAACAAACGCGTGCAATAATATATAAAACACTAGTTGGTTATAGAATTATCCCTACAAAGTTAAATAGGTACCTTACTGCAAGTTCTATGCGAGTAAACAGAGCATTTTCAATTTAACCGGGTAATACAGTTATTTTTTTTAGTATCAACAAAGGGGTTTTATGCCGCTGAAAATTCATTTGCATTTTTGGAATAAATAAATGTGTAGGTCCTTAGTTAAGTCAAACAAATATTTATTATTATCAAATTATTCCTAATTTACAATATTTTGTTAAAAAATATTAAAATATTAGCATTTTATCACCTAAATTTATAATTTTAAAGTAGGCTGTATGCTCACTAACCCCTTTGTTCGCAAAATATTCTTGCATTGGGCGTGTGAAAAACACAAAAAAAAACCTGCGCGCCTTTTCTCAGCATGATTATGATTTTGTTTTTGTCGTATTTGTTGCTGTGTGGTAAATTACTTTGTTTTTTCCTCGCAAATGTGTTGAAAAACGTCGTATGAAACTCGTGAGCTCTTTACTTATTGCACACTCGGCTGAGTTACGCCCGCCCTCGCCTGCGGCTCGGGCTGCAACCCACAGCCTTGTGTGCAATAAGCAACCTAAGCTAACTTGTATCATAATGTACTATTGCTCAAGCTGAAGCATAAACGCTTCGCGCTCGCTCGGTCAATAAGGTAAATTAAAGAAAAATCTCCAATGTTATTTCAGAGGTTATCCATGCAAATGTTTACTAATGGAAGTATACAGCGAAAGATCCCCCAAGGAGTCGAGTGACTACAAACATCTGGAATATTCTGCTTTCGAATATCACAAAGGGTAATGCGTTTTACTCTTGTATGTGAATGAAAGAGGCTTAATGGGGTAAAAATGTTGACGACCGCTAGAGGACTCACTGTACGCGCTAGACATGATTTGTTGATTGCTGCAAACAGACATTTTACTGTAGGAAGAAAAATCCTTTTTCCAGTAAAAAATAAGCTTTTTATTTTTTCAGTAATTTATTGTTCTTGAAAGGTATATTTTTAATCTTACTAATATTATAAATGAGAAAGTTTCGGATGATTGTTCCTCAATCACGCAAAAACGGCTGAACAGATTTGGATGAAACTTGATGAAATTGAAAAAAATAGCCTATATTAAAACAGGATAATTATTTTATCCTGGTCAACGGTTCCGTAAGGATTTTTCTAATGTCCACGCGGGTGAAAGCTGATTTCTTATAAAACTATTGATCATTGGAATAGTTAGGTACCTAACAACATATTTTTCTGTAATTTGGTCAAAAAATAAATTATTTTCTATCAATTTATGATTAGGCACTAATTGACCGAGGAAGCGCGAAGCGCGAGCGAATCGTCTCTGCTTCAGCTTGGGCAAAAATTCTTTAGTATGACCTTCCAAATTCCTTCCGTATTCCGGCTGTCCGTTTGTTCTCCTCTATGTCGATTCTCGTGTTTTGTAAGGAGGTTCGATAATTACATACTTATAATTTTTTAGACAAGCCAGTTTTTTTTTATTTCTTCAAAATGGTGGAATTGTCGTCACCCTGTTTCCTTGATGATGATCAATGTGAGATTTCACATTAATGTCCAACATGAATAGAACCAATACAAACCAAAGTATGGACACACGCTTCTCCTATGTCAAATTATTATTTTTTGTTCGAAAAAAGAGAGACTTCAAATTGACTGTTTTTTGTCAGACTTGAATTTTCTCTGTATTACTTCAATTTTTTGTAAAATATTGTTTAAAACGGGTTTATTTATATTGTCTAATTATAACTTACGCTACGCTGGAGCCTGGCTTTTTATTCATTACTGCCCCAAGACGTAACATGTAGTGTAGACGTAACAAAGTATCTGCTTCGCATAAAGTTGTCATGTCATAACTGGCTTTGCAGAACAAAGTCATATTACATTCAGTTGCCAACTATTAGTCATTTACCAAGGTAACGAAAATCGTGGGGTATAAAGCGGCCTCCCTTCTCTCAATGACCGCCCCCAAGCCTCGCATAGCTAAAGTCCGTGATTTTACACTTTTCATCAACTTAGTTCATATTAAAATTCATCGTGTGTGAATCTCCTGGGTCCTGCAGAACACTATTACACCACGAGCCGGCTTCATTTTCCGCCATTTTTTTATACAGTGACACTTAATGATTAAACGAACTTACCTGTAAGTGAAGTTCTATCATAATTATACGAAGGATTCGTCCGAAGATATTAGTATATTAACACATGTAGTACCGCTTGCATGTATCACCACTTAGCACGTTATTTTAAAGCAATAACCTAAAAAACCTAAAAAGAGAAGGTTTTTGACTTAAAATTGACAGATATTTTGACATTTCCGGTCCAAGTTTGCCCTGTCACTGCTACCTGCCAACCACTTCATTTAGTTTAAAGTCCAAATCCTATGATATTTCCTCATTTTCTTCAGTGGGTAAACAGTTATTGTAATTTACAATAAGAGTAGGGAGGGTGGGATTCTATACTAATATCTTCGGACGAATCCTTCGTATAATTATGATAGAACTTCACTTACAGGTAAGTTCGTTTAATCATTAATTATACTTCAGATTCGTCCTCGATATTAGTATATTAACACATGTAGATGTTAAAAGCATTATAATAAGAAAATGGAAATATCATTTCTTGCGTATTAGTCTTTTAAAAAAAGAAAAGAATACCATTTAACATCATTCTGAACGTTTTACATGATTACATAATACTAAAAACGGTACCTATAGATGTCTGGTACAATATATATATTATATATATACACGCACATAGATACATATAAATATACAAGGTTGGTTTGGAAAACTCAGTTTGATTATCGGTGATAATATGTTTTAATATTTTGCAAATATAGCGGAGTCATTGACCATTTCGCCGTGTTACCTGGAACATCTATAGTAACATTTTTTGTTAGGGCTATAAAGGTATCGGCATACGTCGAGTACTAAAACTGGTTGGACTTCGTTTCATTACTTATTATTATTAACACAAGTATACTTCGTTTCATCAAATGTTTCATTTCAGCAATCTATTACTTACATTACATAATAGAATTTAATTTCTTTCTAAATAAGAAGTGATTATGAACTGTTTATTTAATATAAATATGTATGATCCTTTCTTGTTTTTTTTTTATTGTATTGTTTGCATTATTTGTGCAATAGGCAAGGCAATCAAAGTTAAACTTTTAAGATAAAAATGATGAAAAAAGAATAAAATTGGAAAATTTGTAATAAAATGTCTTAAGTAATCTAAGATATCCATTGTATTTGTACAATGAAGTCTACGCAAAGGCGTACTTAGTTAAATTCTTTACCAAACCTTGAGATTAGCTCAATTTTGTCCATTCAATAATGAACGCAGTATTATGTAATACTGATAATTGTGTTATACACATCTGTAAAAAAAAAAATTTTTGTTTATTATGTCTATATTAGTATTTGTTAAATAATCGAACCGTTTCTGTCCTTCTGTACTTCCTGATAGTATTAACAGACAGCAGCTTCAATAATAACATAAATAATATACCTGTAAAATAATACCACCTTGATAATGTTATGAAAACCAATTTATTTGTGCGATTAATTTCCGTCCCTGAAATTAAAAGTTATAGAATGTTAATACTTAATATTAGAATAAGATATACGAAGAAGTACCTTACATGTGATAAGAGGTGCCAAACCGAGGCTCAAGATTGTGACGATTATGATGGCACAATCGTTACACCTTCGTTTAAAAAACTGGTGGAAAAGAATTAAAATAATAGGTATCTTAGTGTCAGAATAGTCTTTGTACAATACTAAACCAAAATAGCATTGTGAATGCTATAATCTCAAATTAGAAAATAAATATTTTTGAAATCAAATGCTAGAAATAGAGAAAAAGAAAATCTACTGCATTTTATCTCCACTGCTTAATTCAACTTGCATTGCATCTGAATTTACTCAATCTCAATCTGGAAAATAAAAACCAAAACTGGTGATTAGTTTTTGAATTTATGAATTGAATAATTTCTATTTAGCATCAGAATAATAATATCTAGAATACTTAACACCCCGCACTGAATACAATATGAAAAATTGCAATGAAAGCATATTGAACTGTATGTTCTAGATAATTGATATGCAAATATTTTGCAATTTGTGATTCCTGATGTGACCACTAGTGTCTCCTAGTCCACCCCGTTGTTAAAAGGCCCAAAAGAAAATATGTCGTCTCTAATTAGACTTACGCGGAATTCTGTGTAAGTATCGATGACATCCAACTAAGTGATTTCTGCAGTTTTGTGAACATTTGTCTTGTAAAGATCATAATTGCTAATACATCTGTAATATAATGGAAAGTTGTGACGGTAGCTGTATATAAAAAAATAAAAAAATTGGATATAAAAAGATGAACTTCATTTCTTCAAAAATGTTCTGAGACCCTTATAAATAGTAAATATTGTCCAATAACAGGGAAATCATGCTATTTAAAAAACTTTATAGCCGGCGGCGGTAGTTTTGTAATAAAAATATGGGCACTAAAATGCCCAAAATTTATGATTTTAAATTTGTATATTACTGTCACTTTCCTTATCAATATTAAAACCTTAAAGGTGATGGGATGTCAAGACTGTGTTTCTAAAAACAATAAGTTACATTTTTAATCGTGATAAAATTATTTTTAAGTACTTAGCGTACGTAATTTTTTATAAAAGCTAAATTAAGTTTTAAACAGTTCTTAACTAAATCTGATATGACAACCTGTTTTTTTTTTTACTCATGTTACCTTCCGTTGAACCTTCAACAAATTGTAACAAAACTATTATTTGTATGTATTATAACTGTTATGCATTCTGCTCGACTGGAGATGATATACTATAGTATATATATATATATAATAGAAAAATATAATAATAATCTGGGTGACCTGTGTAGCGCGGCTAAATGGTATATTCACACAGACGATTACCGGCGCAAACGATTTAGTGGACCTTTGCGCCTGTAGTCGGTGACCACTGCCTGTATTCGCTGAATACAGACAGATGTCACACCAGCACGCACCCTCACGAATACACTATCTTAACGGGTGTCCTTACCTCACGTATGATGATTGAAGGCAAAAATTGATGATGCATCATCGGCAACTATTTGGATGGGCCGTAATGCCCGTCTGCGAGTCTGCTGTGACTGACGAAACAAACAGCTGATGGGGCTTCCTCGCCGCGTCTCGCTGTTCGCTTGCCGTCGAAGATGAAGCATGTGTGTGACATACCTGCCTACGTCTTTTGTTGTCGTTTTTAAGGCAAATAAATATATAAATCAGTTTCAAAATTGTTTTATTGAGTACTGCGCCCGATTTACTTACAGTTTTTTTGTTGATGGATATCGTTCACATCAGGCCTGTGGTCAATGCATCATTCATATTCGACTGAACTGTCGGTGGCCTTTTAAGTGAGCAGCCTCAGCTACACTAGAGTTGATCAAGTACGGTATAATTGAACGTCGTAATACCCCACATTATGTAAAAAATTCGTCACAAAAAGTACACTGTACACATACTATCACAAAAAGGTGTATATAGTTTTGTATTGGAAAGCTGCCTAAAACTTCACTGACACTTGTAGCTAATAATTTCCCCACATCAGAAACATTATTTTGTTTCACACAAATTAAATTTGAAAAGTAATAGAGATAATTTGTACAAGGCCATAGCTTAGAAAGAAACATACTAAATAGTTAGTGATGAACAAGTTCAACATATTAGGTCTACCCGCCTGAAATACAAGGTTTCCTAGTTAAGGCAAATGATTAAATTTTTTACTGTATTCCATCAAACATAAATTGCATTTATGATTTACTAGCGGCCACCCGGGTTTTCACCCGTGTGGTTCCCGTTCCCGTGGGAATATCAGGATTAAAAGCATTCTATGTTTTAATCTAGGCTACTTACCATATGTGTGCCAAATTTCATCCAAATCCGTTCAGTAGTTTTTGGCGTGATTGAGGAAAAAACATCCAAACCCACAAACTTTCACATTTATAATATTAGTAGGATAATTGCATTGCAATTATGATTCATTTATAGATAATAAAATGTAAGGATTCTGTTATTCCATTTTTAGTTGAAATTTCTATCAGCATGCCAGCAGCTAGCTATTTCAGCAGCTAAGCTATTTCACATAATAGGTGTGTGAAGTATCAGGTATGAGCTATTTGCTGTATAACTCAATATCTGGTTCCATTAAGTTATTAAGTTTTAGCATTTATAGCTAACTCTGTCAGTTTTGTAACTATAAATTTATCTTAGTACCGATGGTACACTATAATACCGTTGAGATTAACTCAACACCAAGGATATCATGATGTCAAAATTCATACCTGATGAGCAACGCTGTTGTCAGGGCTGCTCTTGCAGCTCCAGCACAGCGGCCGCCTGCCTGGAAGGTGGATGGTGGCGATTCAGCGGACGACGGAGTCACCCAATTGGTGCTCGGCAGCGGTTCCAACAACGTGGCAACCTTTGAGGGTAGTCTGCTTTTTTAGAATGTCGCGTCGTCAACGGCACTTTGAGTTGCTGCAATAGCGTTGTTTGACGTATCTATGCGGTGAAATAGTCCAGTATGACTATCTCGAGTGCAATAGATATTTAATTGTGTCTTAAACACAAAAACACAATGCTTTGACAGAAAGTACCCAGTATTGTAAATTCGCATCAGACAAATAAATAAACTGACAGAAAGTACCCAGTATGGTAAGTTCGCATCAGATAAATAAAAAACTGACAGAAAATACCCAGTATGGTAAGTTCGCATCAGATAAATAGCAGACAATTATGCTGTTTAACCAAGTAAACGGCATTTAAAAGTGTTCCTCCGTCTTGACTTCTTCTTCTTGTCCTCTTCCGTCTTGAAAACTTTTTTCTTTCTTCACGAAGTAAATGCTTAACTATAATTTAATTTTCACTGTAAAAATATAATTCTAAAGAAGTCTCACTTTGAGACTGTATACGTGCGTCCGTGGCGAAGCACGAAAAGCGATTGAAGTGGTTGGCAGGTAGCAGTGACAGGGCAAACTTGGACCGGAAATGTCAAAATATCTGTCAATTTTAAGTCAAAAACCTTCTCTTTTTAGGTTTTTCAGGTTATTGCTTTAAAATAACGTGCTAAGTGGTGATACATGCAAGCGGTACTACATGTGTTAATATACTAATATCGAGGACGAATCTGAAGTATAATTAATGTCACTGTCAGTACCTTACAGACTTTTCATAATACTTGGTGTTGCCATCCCTATAGTGTGTGCCTATTATTCAGAAATAGGATACACATATTTTCATCTCGGTAACTACAATAAGAGTATACGATCAAAATATAACCAATATTAAAAACTACTTACAGTTTTACTACAATTCAGTTTCGTCTTTGGCGACAGGAATAATGTTAAAAAAAAACACCAAAACTGTAAAAATACTTTTTTGTTAACCGTGCAAAGCAAATTTTGTTTATATTTTTATTTTTAGAAGACACAAAAGTCATAAATCAAATCATTTCTGGCCAAATTTGAAATTTGAAAATAAAATAAGGTTGTGACATTGTGACATTGGTGGTAGGAAAAGTCAATAAAAATTCAGTTTATTCGAATAAAGCTATTTTTGACTTTGACAGAACCTAGGACTGCGTATAAGTATTATTTGCACAGTACTTATAGATACTTATTAGTTGTAATAACTAATATCTATTCTGTCTTATTTGTTTCTAAAAAATATACAATTTGAGTCTACAGCTCACGGAGCCACTAGTTTAAATTGATAATTGAAATTACTCATCAAGTTTAAACTTTACAGACTTTGTGAAAAAGGCCCAAAAAGATTTTTTTTTAACTGTTTTGTTTGTTTATTCGTTCTTAATTACGTTTTATTCGATACAATCAAACAGGTGAAAGTAAGATTTAGTGTAAAAACTTACTCTACACTTAATAATATAAATAAATAGCTTTTTTGCTTCGAATAGATGATCGAAGCTTTTTTGCATTAAAATCATCAGCCTGCTAAGGTTAGGTAAAGCTCCACCTTGCGACAAAAGCATGCATCTCCTACTACTACTTTAATGCTTTTACACAAACTTGTTATAAAGCGCCAACATAAAGCAAAGTCTAAGACCTTTTTCCTTTCCAAGAAAATAGATGTCACTTTCATCTTTATAGAAGAGTGTGCTAACTTTTTGTTTTTTGTTGATGAACAACTGCAGATAAGAGAAAAGTATTTCAAACATTACATTTAAGGGTCAGTAGAAGGCAAACGTATTCCAGAATTGTCATAATTTTATATAGAAAATGTAACGTAAATGTAACTAAAAAAACATAGAAAAGAGATTGATTTCTAGATGAAGAAAAAAAACATAAAAAAATCACAGATCTCGTGCTTTTCACGTATATGCCTTTGTTTGAATTAGTACTTACAATACTTTGAAATCACAGCAAAGCAATGAACAATTTTGATTTTGAATCTACTTTTCTGTTATTCGTGTGTATGAAATTCATATAAAAAATATTTCATTGTTATAAATATTTCATATTTTATTGAAAGGTAGTAGTACTACTTTAACCTAAAATTTATAAAAATTCTAAGATTTATTTTGAAGCAAACCTCCATAGATAGCAACTCAGCGACGCTACGCGCATCTAAGGAGCGCACTTTCTAAAATTACGCCAACACGCACATTTTGTAGCCCTCGTTGATACGCGTCTTTTGAGGCTTCAACCACTCATGTAGCCATAAAACTTACGACACCAAGGCGATGCGTCGCCTTCTCTGAGCGAAAATGGGGGCTATACTGAAGCAATCGAAAAAACATTTCCAATATTAAAGATTAAGCTACAGGGCAAACCCTTAACCCGATCATCTTTGTTTTGGGCTTCAGTTGTAGCTGACTAAATTTTTCAGAGGATATTTTCTCAAAATTTTGATATCATTCTTCATTTCCAAAATATCGAGCGCCAAAATCAAAAAATCGGAAAAAAAAAGATTTTTTGCCACTATTTCAGCCATTTTCTTTTCTGTTTTGTTTTTCTAATAATTCTTTTTACACCTTTCAGCTATCATAAATACGCGTCTTTTGAATCTTTTTTGAATAACATAATATCTTAACAACCCTCTGAGATACAAGGGGATCGCACTTTTTCGTGAAATCGGAGCCTATACTGGAGCGAACGAAAAGACATTTTCAATGTCAAAAAGTGTAAAAAGTTCTGTCGTTTCATAAAAAAAAACTTGATGCCTATTTTTTTTTTAATGTTATATACAGGGTTATTTGTAAAACACCAACAACCTCGAAGGAGTAGATTACCAGCATCATAAACAACAACATTTGTTCTACGACTTTTATCATAACTCAATACATTCACCAAAAATGAATTTTCAAGTTTTTATTGTACTGTTCAAAACTTTTTACGTCTATGGATAGCTGTGGGGAAGGCGGGCGGGGCGGGCGGGTCGCGCGCACTAGGCGCTCCGCGCGCCGCGCGTACAGTTATGAACATACGAACGGTAATTTAAAATGATTTTTTTTTGTATGAAAGTAAAATCAAACGAATAATCAAAAGTCGTAGAACAAATGTTGTTGCTTATGATGTTGGTAATATACTTCTGCGAGGTTGTTAGTGTTTTACAAATAACCCGTATAAGTACTTAAAAATAACCTTGTATGTATTAAAACAATGAAAATAATTATCTTTGTTCAACCGTCTTTATTCATTTTTTTCTTGTTTTGCTGCTGAGATATTATTCTTGAGTCATCTACTTATTTATCATTAAAATTTCGTTGCAACTTCGCCATTTAGTAAGTTAAACTTTTTTGGTTCTGCACTATTGGGTACTGGTATGACGTCATCATTGTTTTTGAGTTCATCGTTTTTCTTGGCATCATTTCTTTTACGGTCCTTTTTACCTGGGATGGAGTGAAGTGAAAGTGAATTTAGTATTATATTAACAATTCAACAAAAAATAATTGCTGAACATTGGAAATGTGTTTTTTTACATTTTGAAGATCATAATATTGTGTATTTTGAGTTCCTTATAAAAAAACCATTAGAAAAGTCGATGAATAACAATCAAGTTCATGTTTTACTGTCGTTACTTTTGCTTACCTCCCAATAACATTCCGATTAGTCGAGAACAAGGTAAATCTATAAGTACTGATACAAGGAAAGCAGCTAACACTGCTACGACAAAGTCAATCAAGAACCGTTGCAACTGAAAACAGAAAAGTTAAAAAACAATTAAAAAAAAATCCTAAGCCTAAATTTATACATATTTAAAAAAAAACACTAATGATAAAGAAACATACGGAATACTCGACTGAGAAGAATATAGGTGCAAGAGTTGTCGCATTGATAACGTACATGAGCGGAAAGTGCAAAATATACATAGCATATGAGAGACGACCTAAGATTTTGAAAATGTGTAGCGATAAGAACCAGTTGATTGGACCTGAAACATACAATACGTGTTAATTCACATCACACAGCAAGTAAGTACTATCGACCACATTTCCGCTATACCGCTCCTAAGGTTAAAGTTGCTTGCACGCCGCCGCGCCCTCACTAACATACGTTTCGGTCAATTGGCATAATGACAATTTTTTTATTTTATGTTACATAAATTACCTCTTAAAAAAAACATTGGTAAATAAATTATTTCGCTAGCATGAAAATTGCCCGAGATAACACAGTTTGAAATGCACACAAATGGACTCACCCAAAAACGCTCCATGCTAACGGTTACTCAATTATGACGTCACGCTTGAGTAGTTTGTATGCAACGCGTAGGATTGTTCGGCAGCTATATTAAATATTTTGTTTATTTTTTACGGACTAATTAATGCTATTATTTATTTTATTAAATTTCATATTTATTAAATGGACTTGTCCACCCAAATTTGAAGGGTCATAAAAAATACGCAATATATAAAACCAAGGGGTATACAAGCTACTCTAAAAGTTTAATATGTTTACGATTTTTATGCCTTATTTTAATTTGTGCAGAGGCGCACACGATTTTCTATGAAGTGATAAAGCACGTGAGTTGCCGATCGTACTTAGATAAACTAATTACTAAAATTACTTATTGTGTCCTCACATGGAAGGATAAACTTACGCTAACAACAAAAAATTGGGTATTTGGTATATACGGTCGAGACAAAAAAAGGCGATTACCGATTAGTTGATTACATCATACGCCATTCTGGGACGATACAACGTGTACGGAAACCCATAGATGTAATCATTATTATCTCAGTAGTCCGTTATTAGTCCACTACCATTGACCTCTATATTATTACACTGGACTGGCTGCTGTCAAACTGCTCTTGTGCCTATTTGATTTCCGCCATTTTGGCGCTGTAGGACGTAGCGTGAGCATAGCGTGAGGGACATGGTACTAAAGTCTGAAGTCTGGAGAGACCATCACGGCAACTATTTTCATTGTACACGTCAAAATTAGTTCTTTAGACGCACGCTAGTGGCGTTTCAAATAGGCACAAGAACTTTGCTGTCAAATCATACAGACAGCCAGTCCAGTTAATAAGAAAAAAAAAATTGTCATGTCAGTGTCGACTGCAGAACAAATTAAGACTCTCCGTGATAGGATGTTCCCATTGGCATGGCAAGCAGGTTTAAGACCAAAAATGTTGGATCGTTTTCCAAAGTAACTTCATTGATTTAGAGAATAGTAGTTAATACACAACACCTTTGTAAGATAACAAAAAATAGAAACATACCTCCATATCCTGTAAAACAAGCAAATATCAACCATGCAACACTTGCAGCCCAGGCAGGCCTCATAAATGAATTGAGTACGTTATTGACACTCTGATTTTTCCACTCAGGTTGGATTGTGAAGTAAACGGATATAAACACAATCGTTGTGCTTGCGAAAGCTAAAGTCCATAACAACGCAACTAATGGCTGAAATAAAATGTTTTAGATTTTATTTCAGCCATTAGTTTGATGTTTTAGAATAAAATGTATTAGACATATCGCAATACCGAAAATCTCTTTGACTATGATTTAATCGTATTTCAAAGAATTTTATCAAATGTTACTCTAAATAAATAAAGTAAATCTAAACTGTGATCTTTACGAATCGATAGTTTTTGTGAGGCGTACTTCTTAAGATTTTCTTGTAGTTACTCACTGAGTTATAAAAGAACAATACCTACTGCAGTAATAATGTAACCATGGAATAAAATTTCATA
Source organism: Agriphila geniculea (assembly GCA_943789525.1). NCBI lineage: Eukaryota > Metazoa > Arthropoda > Insecta > Lepidoptera > Crambidae > Agriphila > Agriphila geniculea. The sequence continues at coordinate 6,143,443 of OX038877.1, read as the reverse complement.
AAGTAATTTTACATTATAGCTTACCTTAGGAATCCTAATTTTTCTTTCTTTGGACACATGTAATGCATAGCCAAATATCATTCCAACAAAGAATGGTGCTGCTCGAGGTAATGGATGTACGTAATATTTTCCTAAATAACGTGCAGAATCATCTGCAGTCCAACTGAAATATTTGAACAACAGTAAGAAGCTCATTAACTACAGTCAATATAATTATTTAAACCCTAAGTTACATCAAAATTTTGGTAAGACTTTCAAATATTAAACCTTTAATATTTTAGTACGAATCTCAACTTACGATAACGAAACAGGAGCATTTTGGAACTCCATTATAAAATTGTAGATTGTTGATGCTGTAACGACTGCCATAAGAGCGCCAGCTAATGCAATCCAAGCAGATCTCTTACTACGTCCAAGTACGAAAAATAGGATAATTGGCGATATTATGTACAGTTGCATGTCTATCGCCAAGTACCAGGAATGACCAAGGCACTGAAAAGAAAACAGCACAACGTTAAAATGATACGAACAAACTCTCAAACATTAAATGGTTTGATGAATTATTATTTATCCCTGTTTCTTGAGAATAATAAAATGATTGTACTAATAAACGATTCAATTATCTTTAATCCTTTATTAGTCATAATCATCATGAGTTATTAGACTCATGATTAAATTATGTTCTATTTAATACCAACCATACTGTTAGGATTCACTAAATTCTGCACATACAGCAAAGTTGTCCACCAATACTGTCGGCAAGTATTTGTATGACTTGCAACCACATTCCAATAGGGCCCATCTGTCACCCTATGAATGATTGACACTTGCATCAAAACTGCGGTAGCAAGCACAGGAAACATGCGTAACAATCGATTTAAGTAAAATAAATGGAGGTTTTTTAGAAGAGACACTGCAACAAAATAAAATAAGCTAGATAAATGATATTTCTGCGATTTATGTATTTATGCGTAGCCATTTTTACACATACAGGCAGTTATTTATTTACTTTATACTGGGTTATTTTGAACTAACTATCCAAATTTTGAGGATGTGTTCAGTCCATGAAACTGAACAACTTTCTCTAAGGAACACATGGTCAAATATGTAAAATGAAAATCGACCTTCCATACAAATCAAAGAGATCACGTGATCAATTTAGTATGGGATGACCAAAATTTTCTGGCGAAATTCGACACATGTTTCTTAAAGAAAGTTGTTTAGATTCATGGACTGGATACATCCATAAAATTTGGATGGTAAGTTCAAAATGACCCGATATAAGTCATTAATATACATGAAATATTTATGTCTTATTACTTTAAGGGATCAATCGTATTTTTATGAAACGTTAAACCATCAATTAACAGATACGTTGTCATTTTGTTTATTTGCAATAAGTAATTAAAGATTCATTCATTGCTAGCGATAAGCATCCTCGGCTCCTGTGGCCGCACTTTTTTTAGATTATATTTCCAAAATTTTTTTGTAAACAAAACCTTCGCCATTTAGTTTGTCTTAGTTTTATCATTCCAGACGCCATATATAAAAATAAGTTATTGCTTTGATAAAACTTGAACTTACTTCCTGTTAACTTTGAGGCAGTCGTATAAACAAGAAGTAGACCACTGATCAAGAAGAATGTATCCACTGTTATTGTAGCACTCGTGATCCAGAGAGAAGTGAAAGATAGTATGAACTGAAATAAATAAATGTCAATTTTGATAAAGTTTTAATCGTTCTAAAGATTGATTTATGAACGACTGAAGATGATATGACTTCAAAACAAAATGTAATATTATATCCGTAAGAATGATACGTATTACTAAATTTTAATGAATGGAAGATTTGTGTATTTGATAATATCGTGTCTGGGGATTTTCTCTTTCGTAACTTTAGTATTAGTACCTACATTAAAGCCTCAGATGCATTAGGGGACAACATAATGTCGCGCGACATGTTCCGTAACCCGCAACACTTCAATTTTCTAAATCTAGAATTAGTTCACGTTATTTACATAGATGACTATGTCAATGTTCCGCAACATTGTCTTCAAGACTTGAAATGACATGACGACTGGGTAAAATTTGGTTTTTAAACAATAATTATTACAAAATTTAACTTACATCAAGCATTTCTAAGGGATTGGCAGGAACATAAGTTAATTGAGTGAAGAAAGTATGACCAACTATGACCCATATCATCGCAACAGATCTGATTCCATCCAAGCAGTGAACAGCATTAGGGTTTGGCCGAAAAGTGAAAAATTTCTGAGTATTCGTGAAAAAGGAGAAAGAAGTGTAGAGCGTATTAGCTTTTTTCGGATCTGTAAAAATACAATATAGATTTTGTTTCAGAAAATTAAAATGTGATCCAAGCAAACCAAGAGAAGGATTAAACTTATCTCAATTACTTTAATATAAATCACGCTAAATTATTAATCTGGCTGAATTATTTCCTTTAGAGATAAGTAATGTTGTTTTTAGTAACAACATATATAGCAAATTAGAATCTTTTGATTTGATTAGAAGGTTAAAATCCAAATATGTGTTGTAATAATGTCTTTCTTCAAAGTAACATTGGAAACCAAGTAACATAATAGTGTATAACTTCCTAGGACTTAAGAAATAAGGAATTAAGAAAAATGGTAAAAAAAACTTCAGATATACATAGTTCAACTATCTATGACTGTCGAAATATAAAGTAATAACTTACGGCTTCTTACCTTTTTTAAGAATTAAGCTATGTCCAATGTCGTAGCTAGTGCTCATAACTGTTATAAGACCAATGAGAGAAAACAAAACCCTAAAACAAATAAAAAATAAAAAAATTTCAAATTAGTTAGCCTTGGTTGCATTATTTTAAACATGCAGTATATTAGATTAGATTTTGATAGGTTCGAGAAATAGATATGAAAAAAGTGCATATAAAGTAGGTTTAATAGGTCATAGTGGTCAAAAAGTTAAACCACTGATACATACATAGTCCATTTGTCAAAGTTCACTAACTTATTCGCTTGAATAAGTTAGTGAATTCATTAAATTATCTTAATTCTGCTTAGAATTAAGATAATTTAATGATTATATAGATGGCTTATTTATTAGTAGGTCTCTTCTTCTTATCGTATGAGTTATAGCAGCCACCTCTGGTGTTACGAGTTTATCAAGCCGCCTATAAGGCCTCTAACTTGGCTTAACGACTGTTATCAGATGACAACAGCCGGGACCGATGGTTTAACGTGCCCTCCGAAGCACGGAAGCGCTCAGTTGTAGTGCCACTTAACGGTCACCCATCCGACACCTGGCTGGACCGAGCGTTGATTAACAAACGTGATCGAGTACGATCAGTCTGTCAAGCTCCGCCATGAGCGCTTTATTGTAGGTAACAAAATATGTATACATACAAGTACTAAGCCAACATAAAAAATACAAAACGCAATTCTTACTCACACAGCAACAGTGTCTGCAGCTACCCAAGTCTTGTCATTTGGAAGACGACAAAAGGCTTCTTCAACTTTCAAAGTCCCCGTTAAATTCTGCGTTAAATCTGTCACAGCATTTTTCACTGAGCAAACTTTTGGTATACATACTGCTAATTCTAATTGTAAACCAGCGAAAGAACTGTTTTCTGCAACTCTGTAAACAAAAAAGTATTATTGGTCTCGTGCCATTTGCGTCATGGTATGTTTCACCATTTGGTATACATTGAACTTTGATAATGATTGATTATGATTAAATTTTATCTGATCTGATAAAGACAATAAATCATCATAATGAATTATTTAATTTAAACTGGGAATTTTTTCATTAAGTATTTAGGCACGTTTCTTTGTAAGTATTATTGTTTATTTAGCTAGGTAAACAAAGCATGAAGAGGTACTTACCTTGATAAAAATGTATCACTAACATCACCTGTTAAAGATTTTAAGTTGCTCCTAATATGCATAAATTTGTCGAGATCTTTTAATTTTTCCTCGTACATCTTAGACACAAAATCAGTCGCGGGGAACGTAATATTTGGCCAAGGTATTTCTGGTAAGCTGGGTAGATTTGGGATACTGGGTAGTTCGAATTCATCTTGTTGTAGTGGAACTCGCACAACACAATATTTTCCTTCGATAGACGTGCCTTCAACATTTTCATTGATGCCTAAACATTGAAAATAATTACCCATATCTCTTAAATTTCCTTTAAGTATACCTCGAGGTGTTCGGATGCCTGCGTCTAAAACTGTAAAAGGAACAATTTTAATTTAAAAAAATGTTTTAAGTACTTAAGTACCTGACAAAAGCATTGTAGAGAGCACTTTTATAATTTGTATTAGTATTTCTGACACACCAATAAAGATAAATATAAAGATAATTTATTTGTTCAAAACATGTGTAACAGAGATGAGCATTTAAAATAATAAGTTTAAAACATGTTTTACTATAAACGGTGTACAAATTAAAATAAAAGCATAATCCAATCAAAGAAAATAAGAAATCATAAAATTAACAGTCACAAGTAAAATTAGAATGTAAATATAGTCTTATTGTTATTCAAGTCATTAAAAAAATATATAATTTATCATTTAAAAATTTTAGTATAGAGTAATAACATTTTTCTTGTAGCAAAATTTTTACTTTATATTTAAAATCATTAAAATTAAGTTTCTTTATAGATGAAGGTAATTTATTGCATATTTTTGATGCCATATTTATTGTACAATTTGCGTATGTACTTGTACATTTTGCGTATTGTACATTTTGCGAATTGTACATTTTGTGTATGTACGTTTTGCGTAATGTACATTTTGCGTATTGTGCATTATGCGACGAAGGGGTACTGACGAGAGTTTGAAAAATGCATAAGCCGCATTGCTAACCTTTTTACAAAGTTGTTCCACGTGGAATTTCCAATCAAGTCTGCTATCAATTACGAGTCCAAGGAACCTACAACTATCTACTACATAAGCTTCTATGTTTTGGAGTCAATCTTACTAAGATTAATTTTTAAATTATTATTATCTAACCAGGGGGCTAATTGTCTAATTTCAAAATCTATCGCAATCGCTTTTAGGATGTGATATATTGAAGCTTCTTTTTGGAACAAATAAAAACTTACCAAAAAAATACAGCAATGTGTCACATCCATCTGTCAAATGAAAGCGATAGCGATAGATTTTAAATATTAGACAATAAGGAGGCAGGAAATAACTGATGTCAATTAATTAATAATGTCAAGTTCATAAATGTCAGGGTTACCACATGCTATTGTCAAGGTACTATCGTTAGCAAAAAGGGTCATCGGATGGTTTACAGATTTAGGTATGTCATTAATATAAATTATAAACAGCAGTAGTCCCAATATACTTGATTGGAGCACACCATATTTGACTGTGTTTCCGACAAATAAACCTGTTCTAATTTTGTATCAGAATTTATTCGAGTAATTAAAGTTCATTGTTTTCTATCCGTCAAGTAATCCTTAAATAAATCTAATACATTTCCTCTTATTTCGTAAGCTTCAAGTTTTTTTAATTAAAATTTCATGATTGACATAATCAAATGCTTGTGTCATGTCACATAAGACAGCGCAAACAGGGTTTCTTTTATCCGTGTTCAATAAAATATTATTAATAAATTAAAAGATGGCCATATTAATGTTCCTTTTTTGTCTGAAACCATTTTGTTGCTTACAAAGCCAATAATAAATATTTCGATTATTAATTGCATCAAAGTTAATTATGTATCTATTAATCACTTAAAATAATTAAAAATTGCCCTGTTAACAAAAAAAATACGTTTCAAACAACAAAATCATGTTTTTAACATGAAATCGCAATCAAAAGTTTCTAGATAAGTCACTTTAATCAGATTGGATGATTAATAATTCATACTTATGAAACTGTTTCAAACATATTACACGTTTGTAAGACAATCCTAATAATCCTAAATAGCTTCATCGATTACGAATCAAATAAAGCCATTAAATCGTATATCTAAAATCTCTGATAAATTATCTTTTATTATGACCGGACGAGATGGAATGTGAGTTACTGCTATGCTATTCTTTAAAATTAGCAACTTGGAGGCTGTCGCTGCGGCTGCGTTATTTGGCAGGTGTCATATTTTTATTACTGGTTAAACTCTTTAGAATTTTGCCTAGTGACTCAGTAATGGGTATAAGACATCTGTTAGAATAGAAACTGGATGTACTGGACAAAATGATCACTGTCAGTGAAATTGCATGTAATTGCATTGCAGATCTGAGACATATTAATTCGCACTTTTGCAGGCAACTTCCTCATAAAAGAAGAAATACTGATGATGGCCTGGTAAAAAGCTTATACTCTGGAAGTATGAGTTACAAGTGGTGTGGGATTATATGGTATTGATATTAGATCCGAAAAAGTCAACCTCAACATATAAAAACCAGTACTCACAGACCATACACATATATATACATTAACAATAAGGTCTGTGCCAGTACCTAATTAAGAAATGTTGATAAATTTTCCTATGAATTTTACATTTTTTTTAATTAAAAATGACAATATTTTGTAATTATTTTATTAGTCCATGGGTAAGTAAATATGTAGAAATGCATTAAAAAATATTAAACTTACATTGCAAAAGAAGCATTGGGTCATCATTGTTAATGACATAACTAAGTTGTTTAGAACATTCTTCTGGATCAAGTACTTCTTCATAGAGATTTAAATCGAATGCGTTATTGCTAACCAGAGGATCCAGTTCAAGAGATCCATTGACAGTCACTATTAAAATCACTTTCAATAAAAATAATCTGAACAAATACATATTAAAACTTGAGACGTCTTTACAAAAAATCCGAAAATACGGATTTATGTGATTAACTACACTTAAAGCAGCAATTATAATAATAACAACATTCGGCAACTGGTAATAAGTTTTATTGGTAATCTAATCTAATCTATACTATTAAAACGCAATCACTGTGTAATCAGAGGACTGATAGGATTTTTAATGATCATAGCCATTCAGAATATTTCGGTAGTTAAAATTATTTAATGATTTGAAAATTAGGTGGCAACACGGTGTTTTCAAGATAGTTTACCAAAAATCTACTTTTAAATTCAGAAGGTGAAAAATACCTTGGATTGAGAATGGATAGTAATTTAACATGGAATACGCAAATCGATTATATTAAAAGCAAACTTTCTTCACTCACTGGTTCACTACGTAACATAAGTCAATGCATCCCTAGGAAATTACGCTACAATATTTATAACTCCCTTGTTAAATCACATTTACTATACCTTATTGAAATTTGGGGCACTGCCTGTAAGACAAGGCTACAGGAGCTTCAAAGAATGCAAAATAAAGTAATTAAAACACTTTTTCGTTACCCCTATCTAACACCTACCGAAAAAATTTTCAATGAAACCAAATTAATGAACGTAAAGCAACTTTATGTGTATAGCACTTGCCTTTTGATTCGAAAAATTATTGATAAAAAAATTCATACCAACATAACATTCACCAAAAAATCTTAAATAAGCAAACGCAGTCTTCGTCGGCCAAGCTTACTTGTCTTGCCATGGGCACGTACAAATTATGCTAAAAAAAGCATCACCTTTGAGGGAGCAAAACTGTACAATAGCTTACCTTCATACATAAAAGATATTAAATTATATAACAGCTTTAAGTCCAAACTATCTCATTATATAATTGAAAATTACGAACTTTATACCTAAATTTCGTTTGTATGGTTAAGTATTACTACTAATATTTAGGACTTGGTGGTGATGTAAGAAAAAATTACTTTGCACTTTTTATTTTCTTGTAAGTGACTTATGTAAGTCTTTTTGAAAATAAAGTCTTTAAACCTAAACCTATGTAGGAAGAAACACTTCAACAACAACCCCTATTGTATTAATTTATCGCTATAAGTGAAAACCTGTAATTGACTTTCTGTTGTATTGTAGCTTATAGTATTATTGATGCTGTTGGTTTTCCAATCAAACAAAATATTTCATGACAAAATTTTAACAAACCTTATATTATTAGGGGAGAGTAGGTTATTACCGAGCCCCTAAGGAAATTAAAATATAACTAACCTCAGATTGGGTTAAAATAAAAACTAAATATGACTATAGGTGGGGAATTTATCTAGCTACGCTAACAAATCTTCAAAATCATCAAAATAAAACACAAAACAAAAATATGAGCAAATAACAAAAAAATGGGAAAACGCGATATTATCAAACTGGTCTGATAAAACCGCACCTCTAATTAAAATTAATAATAAACTGATAACTATTACTACAGCGCATGGCAAAAATGAAAATTATCGATATTTATTTCTTTTTATATTCATTAATCAACGCAGTCTCAAAATTATAAACTTATAAGTTTCCATATTAAAAGATTTACAAAGACATCTTTTGTTTATTACACAAAAGATGTCTTTCTACTTCGAAAACTAGTTAATTTTAAAATAATTGTCCATTTTCGGAATGCTTTTACTTTAATATGCAATTACTTCGTAGGAGGATCAGCCATCTTCCTTCGTTTCATCGCCTTTGGCAAAGAAAAATAATTCTGCACACAAATTCTACATAAATTTTACGTTATAAATGTTTTTAGTTTATTACTCATTACGTAAAATTGATTGACTCTCCTCTTATTAAAATGTCAGAAAAAGGTGGTTCTTGTGCATGGAAAAAATAAAAACACGTGACCTTCCGCTCTGGTTGTTCGACGGAAATTGACGGTGTGCGGGCGAGGTTAGAGTTGCTTAGAGCTAAGATTTGACTGTTGGTGCAGTTGATAGTTTTCGAGAAACAAAGGGGCGCGAAATTGTCAACCGCGCGGTAATACCCTACTCTCCCCTACAGTAATTGGTTGAATCATCATTAACTAAATAGCTCAATTTCTCAAAACATTAGTTGAAGTATAATTTAATAAAAAAAGAAAGTTTAAAAACTAAAAGCTGACTACGGAAAAAATCACGCGCTAAAAAGTACGAAACAAGAATTCTTATATTATATTCTTTTTATTGAATTTTGGACTCGAATATTTTCTTGTTACGTACTTTTTAGAGCGCTATTTTTCCGGACCTAGTCAGATTTTAGATTTTAAAATTCTTTATTATTTTAAATATTAAGGGGGGGAGGATAGGGGGTGTAAATATTGGAATGGGTAATGTTCTTTTGTCCTAACCATAGAAATATAATGTCAAAGAACAACAATGTCAATAAACAGGTGATCCGAAAACTAATACATACATTTTAATGAGATACGTAAAATATGACTTAGATACATAAAATATGACTATATATGGCAAAGGAAATTAATTAATTATGTTCCATACTGTTTTCTACGTTGACAAATGCATAAATGTAGCGAAATTTGATTTTAGAGAAATGTGTGGCAATATCTTATTTACCTGTGAAAAGTGTGATTACTTGGATTGTTTCTTTTTGTCACATCACAATTACCTAGAGCACAAGACACCATGACTCCACGATACCTTTATTTCAAATTCTAATTAAGATTAACAAATATTTTAAACAAACTGTGATTGCTCGTTTGCTAGGCGGGACGCTAGGGGCTCTTACTGTAAAAAATGTTGGCACATGTCACTTGATCCTTTGTCTCTTTTTTACATAGACCGTGTCCGTATGATGTTAACTTCTCTTTTCCACGCTTTGTTGGTCTTCTTGTGAGCGCAGCGAAAATTTTTTTACTTTGGCACACAAATTATTGGCCTAAAATTTTTGCGCACAATTTTCATTTGACCTAAAGTTGTTTAGAATATTTTCACTTTGCGTAAAATTTTAAGCCACATTTTTACTGCCCAAAACATCATTAAGCATAACTATTCATAATCCCTAATGTTTAAAGGTACTTAATTACGATTCACACAATAACGCCTAATTATTTTTTCGCCGCATGTTTGCTTTCCTAATCATCATTAGGCATAACCATTCTTATTACAGGTACCTACTAAATTATTTAATTTAATTAAACAATGTTGACTGATTTGATCAACAAATAATCTTATATGCACATAATTTAGAATACAGAACCCTAAAAATTATGATTTTGTTAATTAAAAATTAACTATGAGCAGAGAAATCTGTCTTTGTCTTTATATTTGCCTATTCTTATATTTTTTTACACTCAAGAATACCAGCACACAAGCATACAAGTGAGCAAGCATGCATGAATACAAAGCAAGCATATACACAAGCAAGCAAACATAACTGCGAGCGTACAAGTACAATCAAGATCAAACAGCATGCTTGCATAGCATGCTTGAATGGCATGCATGTATGCATACAAACAAGAACATTTACAGACAGACAGACAGATTTCCTTTCGCATTTAAATTATAGTATGTATGTTGTATTAATGAATTTAATTTTCATCCTGTCAATTCAACTCATGGTATCTGATTAAACAACATAATCTAGTAGTGAAAAAGTATGTAAGTACCTAATAAAAATGATAGTAGTATAACTTCTGTAGTCTCTCTATTCTGTGGTAGAACCAAACTTTCATCCCCTATTTCAAACCTTCCAACCCTTATTTTGCGATAAAAGGTAGCCTATGTCCTCTCGAGCTCTACTCTATCTCTGTACTTAATTTTGTTAAAACCGGTTTTGTAGTTTAGGCGTGAAAGCGTAACAGACACAGACAGGCAGACGAAGTTACTTTCGCATTTAGTATGGATTTGTCAATGAAAGTAAACGTTAGTGATCATTAATAATAGTAAAAAAAAAACCGGCCGAGTGCGAGTCGGACTCGCGCACGAAGGGTTCCGTACCAAAAAACGGCAAAAAAATTACGTTTGTTGTATGGGAGCCCCCCTTAAATATTAATTTTATTCTTTTTTTAGTATTTGTTGTTATGGCGGCAACAGAAATACATCATCTGTGAAAATTTCAACTAACTACCTGTTGTCGTTATTAATATCGAGCAAAAACGGCAAAAAAATCACGTTTGTTGTATGGGAGCCCCCCTTAAATATTAATTTTATTCTGTTTTTAGTATTTGTTGTTATAGCGGCAACAGAAATACATCATCTGTGAAAATTTCAACTTTCTAGCTATCACGGTTCATGAGATACAGCCTGGTGACAGACAGACAAAGAGACGGACAGCGGAGTCTTAATAATAAGGTCCCGTTTTTACCCGACTGCAAGAGGGTTATGTTTTTGCGCGTATCTTGTATGTTTGTATTTAATATTCTTTATTACCTTATATCTTTTAAACGGCTGAACGGATTTCCATGATTAACATATCGTTAGATTTGTCTTGCCAGCCCAAGTGTTCTTAAGAAAGTGGCGTTATAAAAAAAACCAACATGGCGGCTGCACTGTGCTATTATATGAAGAGTAAAAAAAATTTTTTTTTTTAGAATACTGCAATATGGGTGTCAAATTAAAGGGCTCATTATAAGGATTTCAAAAAGGTATATCATGATTGTAATCTTAAAATAATAACACCTAGAACGATAGTTTTCTACAAAGCGCACTGTCAAAAGTGAGGCAACTAAAACAACCAAAATGGCTCCGTTTTCAGATTGTTATTCTACGTTATTACCTAATCATACCGATTAAGTACAATACAGTTTAAATTTTCCCACATTTATAAGACAAGTTACTATATTATTGGGTTTCAGTAACGATTAGTTAACTTATGAAGGATATAAATTTGAAAACTAAGCCATTCTGGCTTGGTATTAGTTGCCTCACTTTGCATACGAGGACACGGCTTCTAGGTGTTATTATTCTAAGATTTTAATAAATAATAACTAAAAAGAAATAAATAAAAAATAAATTAAAAAAAAAAGAAAAACCCGCCTGCATAAAAAGACAAGTCAACTGAAAAGATGGAAACAAGATTAAATATTAAAGGCAACATTGTAACATGCAGTCGGAGGCATATAACTCAAATCATTCATAATGTCACTTTCTTTATGCATGCCTCCGACTGCATGTTATAATGTTGCCTTTAATATTTAATCTTGTTTCCATCTTTTCAGTTGACTTGTCTTTTTATGCAGGCGGGTTTTTCATTTTTTTGAATTTTTACCATTTGGGTACGGAACCCTAAAAAGTATGTGTAAGTATGCAAAAATAAACAGTTGTCATAAGAGAAGACTTAAGACTGATAATATCTCCAAAACTATGCATTTGAGGACCATAATGTTCTAGGAGTTTTTTATGATAACCATCGTAAAAAACTCTATATCTGAAAAATGAAATTAATACAAAGCCTACAATTTTTATTAAGGAACAACATCGAAGCACTATACACCGTTATGGCATACATAATTCAAACAGGAACTTACATTATATAATATACAGAACATTGGCTTTCTAACTATTTGCACGATGTTAGTAAAATGTTGCTATTTTATGAAGGTAATTTTAAATTTCATCATGATCATCATGAAACAAGATAAAAACTTATTGATGCTGAAAATCGAAGAAATAAAGTTTTAAGAAGCAAGAAGTTCTTTATCTATCACCATCAATTTATAATTTTTCCTAATTGTGTTGAAATCCTTAAATAAATAAAATAGACTCAATGTGAAAATAAAATTATCAAAATAAATTATAATTAAAACACAATGAAGTCTCTCATTTTTTTATTATCGTCAACATTTTTTCTACTACTATTAGTAAGAAATATTGGATCATTTTAAATCACATAACAAGATTTTACGTTAAACAACTATCAGTAACAGATATAAGTTTAAATACTAATCTAATCTATGTACACTTTAAAACCCAATCACGACTTATAGTGATTATAGGTAGTTTAGTAAAGTATTATCGGAACAGCCAAATAAAATACTTACATACACCTAAAAGTATTAACGTAACCAACTGTATATAAATAACAACATTTAGCCCCGTCTTTAGTAATTTATTATCGTAAACTAGCATTCCAAAAAAACCGACATGACTATGCATGTCGGTTTCTTGGGAATGCTAGTATACGATCTTGTCGTTTTATCTTCAAAATCATTTGGGGACATTTGAGAGTTTTGAACCTTCTTGATGCTAAGCGCTATCGCACACGGGCAACTTAGTCGCCCAGTAACTGTTTTGTCTCTAAGTCAAAGTCAAAGTCAAAGTCAAATAAGTCAAAGTCAAAGTCAAATAAGCTTTATTCAAATAAACTTAATTATTAAGTACTTTTGAATCGTCTATATTTTCCTACCACCCGTTCCAGACTTTTTTAGCTGACAAGAAGAACGGGCGCAAGAAACTTATCAGCTGTAACAGCCATAAGTAACGATATTTACAAACTTTAATATATCGTTACCAAATAATTACAACAGGGTGACAGGATTATTGGCAACAACATAGACTTATTGTTATATTACTTCAACAAAGTACTTATAGTAGCAAGTTATGTGTTACATCATTTCCACGCATTTTGATCTTTAAGATAATCGTCTACTTTATAATAACCTTTACCCATGAGCGTTTTTTTAACATGGTTTTTAAATTCATGCAAAGGAAGATCAATCACTTGTTGTGGAACTTTATTAATAAAGGCTATGCCTTTCCCCATAAATGAACCTCTAGTTTTTGCAAGCCTAAATCTTGGAACGGCAAGTTTATCTTTATTTCTTGTATTAAACTGGTGAATATTGCTGTTCTTAGCAAATGAATCATAGTGTTTCCTTACATAAACTAAATTTTCATAAATGTATTGGCCTGCCAAAGTTAAAATATTTATTTCTTTGAACAATTCTCTCAAGGTATCTCTTCGCCGTAGATTGTATATGGCGCGAACAGCTCTTTTTTGGAGTACAAAAATATTTTCAATACTGGCACCTGAGCCCCACAATAGCAGTCCATATGACATTACACTATGAAAATAACTAAAGTATACTAACCTTGCCGTTTCAATATCAGTTAAAAGCCTTATTTTCTTAACAGCGAATGCCGCTGAACTAAGTCTACTTGACAAGGCCTCAATATGTGGATCCCATTGCACATGGTTTGTATGAAAAGTTGCCGACGACCGCGTCGCTTCGTGTGCGCGCTTCCATATAAACCCGTGGACTTGATGTGAGAGACAAAACAGTTGCTGGGCGACTTAAGTTACCCGTGTGCGATAGCGCTAAGCAGAATGACAATTCACCTGGTCTTTTAACTGAACTACATCTGCAAATACACGCCAGCGACAATACGTCAACAGAAATATTTACTGACAAACTTGACAACATGAAGATAACATAGGTACTTACTTTTGCCTCGCGCAACACGCTGTAGCATACGTGACAGCAGATTTTGAAGTTGTAAATAAAGTGCCAAGCTACAGAAATCGCAGTACATCAAAATATTAAGTCTGCTGAGGCGACACGAACGCTGCACGCGTGATTTTTAGAGCACTCACGCGCAACTTTTGTATCCGCAACTATTTTGTCTCTTACAAAATTTGTATGAATTACCAACTGTCGCGTCGCTACGCATGTGCTCTTTCATACAGACTTTTCATACTTTTCATACCCGAGACTTGATGTGAAGACAAAATAGTTGCGGAGACAAATATTGCTCGTGTGCGCTGGCGCTTACTAATGTGCGTAGAGTGTGATCTGTCTGAGGGTCTGGGTTTATTCTGATACTGGCACATACAACACAACCCCTTTTTTTCAAATTTTAATCATATAAATTATAAATAGTACTTAGATAATTAAATTAATCTATCATAGGATTATTAAACAAAATAATTTCAATCTTTTTAGCATCAACAGATAAAAGCGATGACTTACTTAGAATAATTCTAATTTGTATCTTAATGTTATGTCAATCTCTATCTAAAATTAGCATAACTTATAAAGTTCGATGCCATGAGTTTTGTTCAATATGAAGGAAATCATATTATTGATAAATAATTATCATATATTTACAACATTATAAATCTAACTTGATACTATCACAATGGTCATTACAATGCAGCTTATTTAGCACTGCAACAAAAGTTCGACAGATTACTTGAAAGATGTTTCGAGTCGACAAGTTGTTAATCTTACTGCACTAGGTATTTAGTTTCTTGTTACTGATGTTACTTCAGATGGTGTGTCGATAATATGAGATTTTTTCAGTTCTGAAACATCTGGTGCTTCATCATCTTTTACTTTCAACTCGTCATTTTTCTTAGCATCCAAATGTTTTTTGTTACCTGGAAAATTATTTTCATGAATATGGATAGATCGACCTATATAAAGTTAGTTAGTTTGCTTTATATAAGAAGTTTTTATTTGAATAATAATTAGTTATTTAAAATTGACTGAAACCATAGCTATATAAAATTCTAGAAAAAGTTTCATAAAAAAATATAATCACTATTTAGTTTCTTAAATGACATGTGACTATATTGCTTACCTCCCAATAACATTCCAATGAGTCTTGAAAAAGGCAAATCGATTAAAATTGTAACAAGGTAAGCTGCGATTACCGTTATCACAAAATCGACGATAAATCGGTGGATCTAAAAAATAAATGTCAAAAATGCAAATTATTTCATATAATCAGCTGTACCTTACGGAAGTCTAATTTTACCGACTTCAAAAGGAGGGAGGTACTCAATTCGTCGCGTTTTTTTTTTGTTTTTTGTATGTACACCGATTACTCGAAGACGACTGAACCGATTGAAATGATTCAAACGTTATTACATTAGGTAAACTGCCAAGTTGGTCCCATTTTTTTAATTTTGAAATCGGTTCAGTACTTTTCAAGTAATCTTGAAAAAAAGCACGAAAGTAGTATGATTTTGTGTGAACTACCTCGCTGATCAGTCGTATAACTTCATTGTTTATGAACTGAATAAGATAATTATTTTTTTGTTGGAAAAGGGATATCTTAAGTGTAGTTCTTTAACCGACTTAAAAAAGGAGGTTCTCAGTTCGACCCGCATGTATGTATGTTTCTCCGCGATTAAATTAACTTACGTTTGGCTGAGCCGATTTTTCTTCCTTAATAATATACTTACTTACACTACCTAATACAAAAGGTACCTACACTAAAAATAAAAAAAAATAAAAAATGTTTAAAAAAACAAAAAACGGACTTAAAAAAACCTACCTCTAAAAAGCAAGAAATAATATTCGTAATAATAAAAACACGTCTATTGAAGTCGGGTGGGGCTTTTAGAATAAAAAAAAGGAATTTGTACTCCAGCCCCACCCGACTTCAATAGACGTGTTTTTATTATTACGAATATTATTTCTTGCTTCTTAGAGGTAGGTTTTTTGAAGTCGGTTTTTTGTTTTATTGTAACAAAATATTAATATGTAAGTAAAATGGATTAATTTTAGATTTTTAAGGATATATAAATAAACAAAACATATGTTTATAAACAATCAATAAGCGCTTACCGAGTGTTCAACAGAGAAAAATATTGGTGCAATTGCTGTGCCATTAACTATGTATATAAGGGGAAAATGTAATATGTACATTGCGTACGAGAGACGACCCAAGATTTTGAAAATGTGTAGAGAAAGGAACCAGTTGATTGGACCTAAAACAGAGAATAAAATTTAAATTACAATATTGAGTACAGCATTCATGTTCCCCGAACACTGTAGAACTTTTCATAAAAAGTTGGTTAGTCCATGACAATGTGTGTAATATTGAATTTACCTCCATAGCCTTTAGCGCAGGCAAACACAAGCCAACCAATACTTGCAGCCCAGGCAGGTCTCATGAAGGAGTTGAGAATGTTATCCACTGTCTGATTGTTCCAGTGAGGCTGGATAGTGTAATAAGTGGAGATGTATATAGCCGTGGTGGTACCACCGGCTATGATCCATAGAACTGACACTAAAAGCTGCAATAAAAAGAATAAGCGCATTGCTGTTATAGTGTGGGTATAAAGGATATGGCTACTTTTTCAAATGCAATGTGTAAAATTAGAAGAACAACAATACGGTTAGTTATTTTCATACCTTTGGAAGCTTAATTGTTTTTCCTTTAACCAAATGAATCGCATATCCAAATATCATGCCAACAAAAAAAGGTGCTGCGCGAGGTAAAGTGTGCAGATAGTACATTCTCATGTACCGCGCAGATTCTTCAGGTGTCCGACTGAAATCATTTATTGAATTAAAATTCAACAGCTTCACAACAATACAAACTACAAAACCGTCCACTGCACAATTTGTCGTGGTTAAAGTTTCTAACGCTATCAATTTTATAAAAGTTACAATATTGCTCTATATTTATTATTAGAATAACCCTGATTTATAGCTTCTTCTGTCATATCACAAGATTGTGAAGAATTATGAACTTTTACGTTCTCCGCAAATGAATAATTTCAGAATAGTGATTCATGGTAACATTGACTCGCCACATAAAGGACCATACAGATTGTACACGATACAACAAAAGATTTAATTACTCACGATAAAGAAACGGTAGAAGACTGGAACTCCATAATGAAATTGTATATAGTTGATGCTGTTATAACTGTCATCATAGCGCCTGCTAATGCTGTCCAAGCAGACCGTTTGTTGCCTCCTAGCACCCAATATAGTATAATCGGTGACAGTATGTACATCTGCATGTCAATAGCTAAATACCAGGTATGACCAAGACACTGTAAAAGTATAAACTACTTCACTAAGGAAACAAACAAATTTGATAACGCCCATATGCCTCACCTTGATCTGAATTAATTTGCTTAATTTGGTACAAACTTACCATATTCAGGGGATTAACTAAATTCTGTACATAAAGCAGCGTGGTCCACCAATATTGTCTACAGTTGTTTGTATTAATTGCATTCACCTGCCAATAAGGACCATCGGTGACCCTATTTTGGAAAGACGCTTGCATAAGAACCCCTGTAGCCAACACGGGAAACATACGTAACAGACGATTTAAGTAGAATAGGTGCAGATTTTTCAGTAGAGACACTGTAACAAATGAAACAGGTTTATGTTAGGGTAGGTTAGTTTTCAGAAATGTCGATGCCTGTCCGATTAGCATTTGTGTAGCCTCTCATTTGTTTATTTTCTGCTAAAGTGTGCTTGTTATCAATTTTGTTTTCTTAATCAACACAATCGAAAACATAGGCACCTCGATTAGTAAGACGTCATACACACAGGTGGTAATTTTGATCGATTATCTCAACTCGCAATTACATTAAGATAACATTGACATGTGAAATATGGAAGGACGGAATATTTTGCTTTTTTGCTATTTTTACACGATTGCCCAAGATAAGACTTAATGAGGGCTAACTTGTATGAATTTGCCGCTAGAGGCGCTGGTGTGGCGTGAGGTCTTCGAAACGTCAAATGTCATACTTTGTGTGTGAGCTACGGGCGTTTACTTCTAACACAAGCACAAAGTATAACGGTGGGTGTAACAAGACTTTCAACGAAACCTAAGTCCACGTATTTCACCCATCATCAGGCTTATTTTTGTCTTTTAGACAATACCTGGGAAACCAATAGCTACGAAGTTATTGAAGTTCAAAGTCAAAATTTTTTTTCATTTTTTTTATGAAATCTTATTTTATTCGTTATTTCCTAATTTTTGTCTAATGAAACATTATCAAAATTTTAAGTATTTCGTAACAAACAATGGCTTCAAAACGTCGTCACTCGATGTATCTCATGAGCACGTACATAAACGCTGCCTTTCAACTCGCACGCGCGCAGCTGTGTAGCGTAAACTCGCAGGCGCGGTCTCTTGTACGCGTTACATTGTGTGGTAATAAAGTATGCAATGCTTTTTTAACACCAAAAATCAAAATCGTTTCCCAGCAATAATTTTGAACAGACATGGTCCTGATGATGGGCAGAATACGCAGACCTCGACTTCGTTGAAGGTCTTGTTACACCCGGTATGTATATTGGTACCAAATTATGTGACGATACTGAAACAGGTGATAGTGTTGCTTATACTAAACAACTTTCTCCACGGAACATAAAAAAAATTCATACACCCATACAAATCTATGGAATGGCGAAAAATATCGTTTTTCGACCTATGTTCCTTGGAGAATATTGTTCAGTTTTAGCAACATTATAACCTGTTTCATTAACGTCACATAATTTTTTACCACCTTAGATAACGTTATATAGCAAAATGTCATGCAACATTCTCTTACTTTTTTCTCACATTTTGTAGCAAAATGTTAAACACCGTTATGTAATATTTTCGCATTACACAATGTTATATAAAGTTATATGACTGTTGCGTGGGAGCAAGTCAATTAACTTACTTTTAGATAACTTTGAAGCTGCTGTGTAAACAAGTAACAGACCACTAATCAAAAAGAAAGTATCCACCGTGATAGGAGCACTTGTGATCCAAAGAGAAAAAAATCCGGTCGTGAACTGAAAAGGAATAAAAAATATAGGGTCTTGTTCATAGAGCGAGCGCGAAGCGTCTCCGTTTCAGCTTGGGCAAAAAGCTCATGCACAGGGGCTGTATTATGACCTCTTATTTCCTGGCAGTTTTCTGACTGGCTATCAATCTATCTCTTTTAATTGCTATACAGCGAGAAAGAGATGTAACTATAGCAATTCATAAACCTGGCAAGTTTTAAGAGGTTGTAATACCCTCCCAGGTCTCATTTGTAAGCAGATTCAATATTATGCTCCAATAATTGCGATTCAGTTTTTTTTAATTTTTCGGAAAAAATAATAATACATATTTCAGCCATTTTGATGATGTTAAAAAATGTTACAAGCGCGAGGTCTACTGCTCACAGAGCCACTCAGTATAAAATTGTTCGCAATAAATTCTTTTGTACTAGTAATATTGGCTATCTGGCATTTATTATTTCTCCCGCATGACAGTCACAGCAGTGACTTAGGACTTAGCAAATACCTTAAGGGAGGACCCAGGAGGGTCCTCCCTTAAGGTATTTCCTAAGTTAAGTATCTCCACAACGATCGGTACTGCGCTGTCCGCTCTAGCAGCTTCCGGCAACCTCTACGATCGTTGGTTCACCTTGTTAGGGGCCTACACCACGACCGTGCATCAGACGAGAATTCGCTATTCCAGGATCTTTCGTTTTTATTTCCAAATTTTTGCTAAATTTGGAATTAAAAACTTATATTGCCTTACGTCTGGATCAAAAAGTCAGTACAGCTAACAACATTACATATCAATTTCAGCTTACATTTAATACATCTATTGGATTTGCAGGCGTTGATTGTGCGACGAAGGTGTGACCAATGATGACCCACATCATAGCAATAGACCTAATTCCATCCAAACAGGTTATAGCATTAGAGCTTGAGTAGAAAGTGAAGAATTTCCGAGAGTTTGTGAACACGGAAAAGGTCGTATACAGAGTTTTAGTTTGCTTCGGATCTGTAAAAAATATCACGTAGATAATACTGCTTCTTCTGACAGATCTTTGTTATTTATTAATTTTTCCCGATGAAAATATCGTGAACCAGAGTTTAATAATCTTACCTTTTTCTAAAACAACGCTGTGAATAACGTCATAGATTGTACTTGATATCACTAAAAGACCGATGAATGAAAACATGACTCTGAAAAATTTTGATTTAATAAATTAAAATGTCTTCTTAAACTTTTCAATAACAAGACAAACAAATTAATAAGACATATTTATAAAAGTACCTAGTCATCTACATATTTGAATTATTCCACTTTGCCCCACCAAGTGTCCCCACTGGTGCCCTTGTTCGCTTCTTTACGACAGATTCGCTATAGTGCAGATTCGCTTTAAGACAGAAATTGTACAGACGATGGAAAATGTAACGTCTATATTTTTACTTTTTATTGATACGTATATTCGCCGGTGGGGACACTTGGTTGGGCAAAGTGGAATAACTCATTTAAATCGTTTTGTTAATAAAAACCAAATCCATCCCCAAAAGAGTTAAGACAAATCATCTGTATTTTTACTTACACAGCAACTGTATCAGCAGCAACCCAAGTTTTATCATTTGGAAGACGACAAAATGCTTCTTCCACTTTTAAAGTCCCCGTGAAATTTGGTGTTACATTGTCAACAGCATTCTTCACTGAACATACTTTTGGTAAACAAACAGCTAATTCGAACTGAATCCCAGCTAACGAACTATCTTCTGCCACCCTGTAAATGATAAATAATGATAAAGGACATCTATAGAAAATTCTGCTAAAATATTTTAGCGATACCTTGTATGGGTGATTCAAAAAATATCAATAGTTAATTGATTAAATGTTAAAAATAATTAAAAGACATAATACACACCTGGCAGAAGACTCTTTATTGTTTACTCCGAGAAACACTCCCAAATTTCTTCTAAAATGGTGGAATAAGCTTAAATCTTTTAATGTTTTCTCGTCCATTGATTGAGAGGACAAATCGTTCGGTGGCCATGTCACATTGGGCCAAGGAATTTGCGGTATTTCTGGTAAGCTAGGTATTTCAAATTCATCTTGTTGCAATGGTAATTGCATCACACAATATTTTCCTTCGATGGACGAATCTCCAACTTGTTTTTGGATCCCTAAGCACTGGAAGTAATTGCCCATATCTCTAAAATTTCCAGTTAGTATGCCCCTTGGAGTTCGCGCGCCTGCATCTAAGACTATAAAAAAGAAAACCACCATTATAATATTGATAGCATGATATTATCAAGACTTAAGTATAATTTAATTCACTCTAAAATGTGAAAAAAAAAACTTTGTGAAACTTATTGTGCTTTTATATTTCCTACTACTACCTACAAATATTATTGGAAAAAATGGTTCTTTTTTATGATAGGCAAGTTCTTGCCCGCTATCACGCCAGATGGTGCAAGCAATGATACGATCTACGATGAAACGCACTTTCCTTTTTCCTAGAAGATACTATTCACTCGTAACTTGAAGGCCCCCAGATTGTACCTATTGGGGAACAGACTCAGGCAAATAGTTCCACTCTCTAGGAGTACGGACTTAAAGCAACGCGGCTTCAATAAGGGTACGGATAATAAAATTTGAAGCAAAACGTTTTCTAGTGCGAGTCTTTAAAATATCCACCAAAAAAGGGTGGCGCTGATTCGTACGTCTGGTTGTCTGATGGAAGAAGGGAAATGACGGAATTACGTTGTGCAATTCCACAGCACACTCGGCGAAATATATCCGATAAAAAAACCGGCCAAGTGCGTGTCGGGCCACGCGCAGTAGGGTTCCGTAGGTACATTATACCATACCATATTTTAATACCGCTATCATTTTTCGTCTGAAAAATAACTTTGTTTTTCACAGTGTTTGTATGAATGACAAAGTTATATTTGCGGTTTTGGAAAATGTACTATATCTTGAAAACTTATTACTATATCTCGTTCAAACCAATTTTCGTTGAAAGTGTTTATCAAGATCTATAGCTTATATTTTTTTTTAGATTTTTCACCCTCTTACTTTAAAAGTTAAAGGGGGGGGGACACACATTTTACCACTTTGGCGGCAAATATCTTTCAAACGGTTGACTTTGAAAAAATAGTCTTAAAAACCTCAATGTCATTTTTAAAGACCTATCTATAGACATCCCACAAGTATTGGTTTGATGAAAAAAAATATTTTCAGTTTCAGTTCCATGTATGGGGAGCCCCCCCTTAATCTTTTATTTTTTTATTTTTGTGTAAAAATCGTAAAGCGGTTTACAGAATACACCTACCTACCAAGTTTCAACTATGTAGTCTTAATACTTTTGGAATAAAGTGGCTGTGACATACGGACGGACAGACAGACAGACAGACAGACAGACAGACAGACATGACGAATCTATAAGGGTTCCGTTTTTTGCCATTTTGGCTACGGAACCCTAAAAACCGATAAGCTTGCAACCTTGCATCTATGCGCGAAGCTTTTGAGCTTACTACAAAAAAAATATCGTGGCCAATAAGCTTCTTGGCTCTCCGCTCAAGCATTCGAATACTGACCCTTGATATATCTTATTTGTGCTCTAGTAAAGGGGCCTTGCTGGGTTTACTTGTAATGAGGACCTAAATCGACTGCCGCAACGAACAGTATCGAATCTGCAAAATCTCGATTTTTATATGCAATAGCATCAATGGATAGAGCAAATATGATTCTAATATGAAAAAAGTATTATTTCATGAGATTTTGAATAGAACAATATCGAAACTTCACATTGTGAGCGACGAACATTATCCAAACAGGTAAATTCGATACTGTTCTAGTACAAAACGGTATGCAGGCGCAGAGATCGAAACTGCCCGATTCATTAGTGTTCTCCGGGATGTGAAAGAGGGAGGACGCGTAGGCTTAGTTTAGGTTAGTTTGTTACTACTTAGTTGCTATTTGTTTTTTTTTGCGATATAAGAACATTAAGTAGCGGTTAACGAGTTAAACTATCGAAATTGGTAGATTCGATAGTAAACGTTTAAGTTCGTGTAACGAATCTGCCACTTTCGATAAGATTGTAGATTTTAATAGCATCGAATACTATCGAATCAGCCTCATCCGATTAAATTCCAGATTTTAAAAGCATTGAATATATCTACTATCGAATGTGAAATATCTAGGAAAACATATATAAAACATAAAATCGTTATAATGCACAAAAAAGACTAAAAAAAATAAGCTATCATTCAGTAAAGAAACATTTACAACAAAATTCAAAATTACGATTTTGTGTCAAGTTTTGTGAAAATAAAACTTTAAACTGCTCTATTGTAAAGTTCGTGATTTGCAGTTTCGATACTATTCGTTGCGGCAGTCCGTCAAACTATTATATAGTCGGTGACATAATGCCAATCTGTATTTATAATGACTAATACATTTAAATCCACGGATTCATTTAAATACTTTCATAATAACTATCGTGATAAAAAAATTATAGATATGTTGTATTAGTCATAAGATTGTTATAGTATCTGCTTATTAGTTTTACCATGTTGTAATAATATAGCAATCAAGTTCATAACATATTATCAAATTATTGCTTGTTATGCGTTT
This sequence comes from Agriphila geniculea, assembly GCA_943789525.1. Lineage (NCBI taxonomy): Eukaryota > Metazoa > Arthropoda > Insecta > Lepidoptera > Crambidae > Agriphila > Agriphila geniculea. The sequence continues at coordinate 6,119,507 of OX038877.1, read as the reverse complement.
AACTCTGTTGTGGTGTTTCCCAAAGGTATCGGAAAGATGACGATCAGTTAATTTCCTAATGTAGGTGCACATATTTCTTTATCTAAATAAGTATAGGTACTATTTTTTGTTATAAAGAGACAAAGGAAATTGTATACTTTATATTATATTATTGTTATTGTTCAAAGACCAAGGAACGTGTAAAATCATATCACAAAGTCATATCACAACCTTATTTATTTTCAAATTTCGAATATTGGCCATAAATGTTTTGATTGATGCACTTTTAAGTCTTCTAAAAATAAAAAACAAAATTTAGTTTGCACCACTAACAAAAAAGCTTTGTTACATTTTTAGTCATATTTCGAAACTGTTGAAATATGTCTTTTCTTAACATATCTCCGCCATTTCTAAAAATTTCGAAAAACTGGCTCGATTGAAAAATTATATATAATTATTAAAACTGTTCATAAAGTTTCACGAGAATCGGTTGAGAAATGCGACCTGTAGAGGAGAACAGCCAGAACCGGAAAACCGGACTAAAATATGTTTTTTCTACATAACTCCACCATTTTAAAAAAATTTAGACCACTGGCTTGACAAAAAAAATATACTTATATAATTTTCGAAACTGCTTACAAAATTTCACGAGAATCGGTTGAGAAATGCGACTTGTAGAGGAGAACAAACGCACAGCTGCCGGCTGGAACGACATACGAAAGAATTTTTGCCCAAGCTGAAGCAGAGACGCTTCGCTCGCACTTCGTGCTCGCTCGGTCAATGAGTTCTCCAGTAGGATTTCGTCATAAATTACAACATAATAAAAAAAATACAAAACCGTACTACTTACATTGCATCATAAGCGTTGTGTCATTACCAATGATATAAGAAAGTTGTTTCGCACATTCTTCTGGATCCAGAACATCTTCATAGAGATTTAAATCAAACGCATGATTATGAACAGGAGGATCCAGTTGCAGATGGCCTTTAACAGCTACTATTAAAATAACTTTTAATAAACAAAATTTCAATGACAACATTGTGTTTCACCGAGCTCTAAGATATGTGTGAAAATTAATACAACAAAAAAGACAAATAATTAAGAGTGGTTTACTATTTCGAGCAACAATGAGAATAATCAAAATATGAATGATTGCCTATTTAAGTTCCTTAATTTATCTTATCGTCAATAAATTCATCAATCAAATAATGAAGTAGGTAGTTATAAAGAATCAGAAATAAATTCGATTAGATTTTAAATCTGATTACTTTTTGTTGTGAGAGTAACGCCATTGACCAACGTAGCGAAATTTTAGAAAAATGTAATCTGATTAGAAATAAAACCATTTTAACTGATTAGAGTACCTACTGCGCATAATATTGGTATTAATTCAGATGTTATTTTAGAATTATTTAATATTGTTTTTTTTCCTTTTGGGTTTTCCGACGTTTCCAGGAGCTGTTCACGGAGGACTAAAGCAAAAAGGCTGCTCTAATTTTTATTTTTTTAGCCGATAGCTATTGGTTAAACCTAGGTGTAGCCGATTAAAACTAGGTCAAGCATTCTTTGCGCTTCTACTAAGGGGGAGTAATTTATGGGGTATTACGAAAGTTACTTCTATTGTCTGTTAAAAAAATACTTACCCTTAGAGGTCACGTTGCGTTGCGCTTTAACCAACAGCTATCGGATACACTAAAAGCCATTTAAAACTGGGTGTAGCCGCACTTCGGGTTTTAGCCGTAACATAATCTCTTATATAAAAATGAAGGGGTGACTGACAGACTATTGTCCAGCCCAAACCACTAAATCTAGAGACTTGAAATTTTGTACATAAATACTTTGTAAAGTGTAAACACCCACAAAGAAGGGATTTTTGGAAATTCCACCCTTAAAGGGTTGAAATGGGGGTACAAAGTTTGTATGGGAAAAAAATATTAAATGGACATTTTAACTTGAAACTTCGTAGGGGTACTTCTTAAAACAAATAAGCAAACACGTGTTTCGTGGTTTTCCGAAACTCAACCCTTTAGGGGGTAAATGGGGTAAAAAAAAGCCTAACATCGATATGGGTGTCGTTATCGAAGTTTAATGGGATGTTGATTACAAAAATAGCATTAATTTTCCATCCTGATCACACTGCCTAAAAAGCAAATAGACTAAGAGTGCAAAATGACCAAAACGCAGAATGACTAACTTACAGAATGACTAAAACGCAAAATTTAAGTGGTAGACATTATTCAACCACTAAAGGGGTAAAATGGGGTATATGTTTTATATGAAAAAATAATATTAAATGGAAATTTCGACGTGAATCTTTGCAGGAGTACTTTTAAAAACTAACAACACGTATTGTGTGATTTTCCGATAATTAACCCCTTAGAGGTAAATGGGTAAATAAACCCATAGAATAGATTATAATATAATAAAATACCATTTATTTGCATTTGATTAGGGTTCATTGGAGTTATTTAGAAGATCTGCCTATTCAACCATGAACAATAGCATGCAAACATTATAAATTCATATTAACAACTTTTTTTCATAAATCGATATCGATGTCGTTATCGAGGTTTCATGGGATGTTGATAATTGAAGTCGAACACGGTGGCCATGATTCAACCTCTAAAGGGGTGAAATGGGGCTTATTAATTATGGATTTTTTTATTAAAAGACATTTCGACTTGAAACTTAGCTTTAAAAACTAAGAAGAAACACGTATTTCGTGATTTTCTGAAAATGTTTAGGTTGTAAATAATCCTTAGAGTAAATAAAGGGCTGAAATGGGATTTATATTTTGTATGGAAAAGTAATATTCAATAGACATTTCAACTTGAAACTTCGTATGAGTATTCCTAAAAACAAATAAGCAAACAAATCGATATGGATGTCGATATTGAGATTTTATGGGATGTTTATTACCAAAATGGCAGTTATTTTAGGGTCCAAGACGACACGGTGGACATTTAACACCTAAAGGACTGAAAGGGGGTTCAATTTTTTTTATGGAAAAATAATACGGGATCGGGAACAGGAATGAGAACGAGAACAGGAATGGGAACTAATAATATTATTAATGTGTCTTACTGAATCACGTAAAACCGGTTGAACGGATTTTGAATAGCTCACAGAATAGCCTGTGGTAGAACATGGATACTTTTTATCTCGGTCATAGCGATTTTCCGAATGTCCACGCGGACGAAGTCGCGGGCAAAAGCTAGTACACAAATAAGGATTTACCTACATAGGCGCATCACATCGGTCGCTTTCAGTCTGGGTGTGGCTGATTGCAATATTTGCAATAAGTTTGTTCACTAGTATCACTTACATTATTATTATACTTTTCTAGACTTTATTATAGTAATTATGAGATAGCAATAAATGAATGACCATCAGCAAAATGTTTATCAATTAGTTACGATATAAAGATACTGCGTAGCGTAGTTTCCTGGTTTTCTAAATACGTCACTAAATCACTGCTAATAGCCCAATACTTTTAGATAAAAATTTCGCGAAACCTTGGACTAATTCCGGAGGAGTGTTTTAACATTGAAAATGTTTATATTTTCGTGATCGAGTATAGTGCCCCGATTTATGAAATTGTGTAATTTACCTGTAGTTTTGCAGATATGAAAGCCCTTCGGTACGCGGATGAACCATATTATATCAAAACTAGCTTTTGTCCGCGACTTCGTCCGCGTGGACATTCGGAAAATCGCTATGACCGAGATAAAAAGTATCCATGTTTTACCACAGGCTATTCTGTGAGCTATTCAAAACCCGTTCAGCCGGTTTTACGTGATTGAGTAAGACACATTCATAATATTATTAGTTCCCGTTCCTGCCCCCCTACTCAAATGGCCACTTTTCTATTCGTTCGCTAACTTAAAGCTTAAAAATAAGCAATTAAACGATCAAGTCACACGTCGCAAGTTTATATAAATCACAGACATTGTTGTATTGTATGGAATTGACAAGCCTACGACACGTGATTTTGGAGTATATGGCTTATTTTTAATTTTTAAGTTAGCGAACGAATAGAAAAGTGGCCATTTGAGTAGCCCCTCTGTTCTCGTTCTCATTCCTGTTCCCGTTCCCGTATTATTTTTCCATAAAAAAATTTAACCTCCATTCTCCATCTTGGACTCCAAAATAACTGCCATTTTGGCAATAAACATCCCATAAAATCTCAATATCGAAATCCATATCGATTTGTTTGCTTATTTGTTTTTAGAAATACTCATACGAAGTTTCAAGTTGAAATGTCCATTGAATATTACTTTTCCATACAAAATATAAATCCCATTCCATCCCTTTATTTACCCTAAGGATTATTTACAACCTAAACTTTTGCAGAAAATCACAAAATAAGTGTTTTTGCTTAGTACCTTTTAAAGATAAGTTTCAAGTCGAAATGTCTTTTGATAAAAAAATCCATAATTAATAAGCCCCATTTCACCCCTTTAGAGGTTGAATCATGGCCACCATGTTCGATTTCAAAATAAATACCTTTTTCGTAATTAACATCCCATGAAACCTCAATAACGACATCGATATCGATTTAAGAAAAAAAGTTGTTAATATTAATTTATAATGTTTGCATGCTATTGTTCATGGTTGAATAGGCAGATCTTCTAAATAACTCCAATGAACCCTAATCAAATGCAAATAAATGGTATTCTATTCTATTATAATCTATTCTATGGGTTTATTTACCCATTTACCTCTAAGGGGTTAATTATCGGAAAATTACACAATACGTGTTGTTAGTTTTTAAAAGTACTCCTGCAAAGATTCACGTCGAAATTTCCGTTTAATATTATTTTATCATATAAAACATGTACCCCATTTTACCCCTTTAGTGGTTGAATAATGTATACCACTTAAAAAATTACCTTCCTGATCACGCTGCCTAAAAATCAAAATGTCTACGAAGCAAAATGCCTAATATTCATGTCTAAAGAGCAAAACGTCTACTAAGCAAATTTTCTAAAACGCAAAATGACTAAGCAGTAGTTTGCCTAAGGACTGAAAAGGTCTACGTTGCAAAACGTCCATGTCGCAAATTGTCCTAGCAATTGGCTTTGATAACTTTTTGAACATGACTGGAAATCTCAAAACCATTTCGAGGAATAAGCTTTCGGTACAGTGTCTACTAATTAAATTTAAAAATAATTCTATATTTTTAAAGATATTTATAATATTCAATAAAAAGCTTTAACCTTCAAATGACCTTCAAATGACGTCATCACATACGGATCCCCCAGCCATAATAAAAAAAAAGAAAAAAGGGCAAAGACAATTTTGACAATGAACTTGGCATTAGGGATGGTGGAAGGTGGAAGTGAAAAAATATCGAAATAGGTAATATTTTTCAGAAAAAAATGAGATAAAATGGGATGATGACTAAGTAATGGATTCTAATTTTAAGGTATTGTAAAACATAAAAAATAGCAAAATAAACCCCTACGCGAAATTTTGGCTCGATTTGACGAATTTTACGATGATTTTAAAGACTCAAAAGTAGGAAAAAATCAAAATGCTCCAGTGACAAAATAGTGTCGACTATTAGAATCCATACGTAATTACAAAAAAAAATGTTTTGGAAAAATTATTGTAAAAACATCTATCGATATATCATAGTATATCGATGAACTTATCTCGTAATTTTTTCCACATCCCTACTATTAAATGTTTGTAAATAGAAATAAAGTATGCACATATTTTCACAATGTTCATTATGTTATCCTGCAAATTTATCAGTCCACAAGCAATCGTTACAATTCCATCCATGTAGCCTACATCCAAAATAGACACAATACATACAATACATTTCGCAATTTGGGTAGATTGGGCGTGTCAATTTTTACAAAGTTTTTCAGCTGAGTTTCCACTGGTAAGCATTTTTATTATAATTTTACCACCTCAAAAATTATTGCGGCAAATTAAGAAGGTAGGTTAGAACCGTCACAACTGGATTAAATGAATAAAATAGAAGAAATATTAAATAGAACTTATTTGTTTACAAACAACCATAAAGTCATTATGACAGGTAATGACACTTGGCCGTTCTTTTTCTCTAGGTAGATGGCAAAGGTTTTCCTTCTTAAACTTTCATGCCACTAATGACGTCATTCCGGTTGACCATATCCGCTCGACAAATAAATTTATAAAAAAATAAATACTGGACCAAATCTTAAAATATTCAAATTAGTTTCATAAATTGGCCTAATCTGTAGTTAAAAAAATATAAAAAAAATACCTTTTATTTTTTAACCAAAGCCAATTCATTGTCTGTTTGAAATCGAAATACGTACGTACACAGATGTATGTTACCGGCAATGTATGATACTTCGAGGGGGCTCGAGGGGGGCTTGAGGGGGCTCGAGAGGGCTCGAGGGGAGCTTGAGGTGGCTCGAGGGGGTTTGAGGGGAGCTCGAGGGAGGCTCGAGGGGGGCTCATTGAGTTGCTGCTTGCTTTACTCTTGTAGGTCCCGCGAATAGATTAGAAAATTTAAGGCGAGCGCGAAGCGCAGCAGAGCGGAGCGTGAGCCTTAAATTTCGAGGTTATTTTTTAGGGAATTAATTGAACGGGTGACAAGAAATAATTACAGGCGACTGTTAATGGAATACTTAAATACTAAACCTGGCAGCGGTTTATTTTGTTGGCGACAAAATAACTAAACGGGCGACAAACTGGGTTACAAAAGAAATAAAAAAAAAGGCAAAAAAATACGTTTGTTGTATGGGAGCCCCCCTTAAATATTAATTTTATTCTGTTTTTAGTATTTGTTGTTATAGCGGCAACAGAAATACATCATCTGTGAATATTTCAACTTTCTAGCTATCACGGTTCATGAGTTACAGCCTGGTGACAGACAGACAGACAGACAGACGGACAGCAGAGTCTTAGTAATAGGGTCCCGTTTTTACCCTTTGGGTACGGAACCCTAAAAAATGGGCAACTATATGTGGGAAACAAATAATTTAAATTGACAGTGAAAATTCTAAATGAGTGAAAAAAATACTGGGTGGGCGACTATTAAACTAAGTGGGTAACTATATAACTGATTTAGGCTAAAACATTGCGAATTGAGACATTTTGCGTTTTAGTCATTCTACAAGTTAGTCATTCTGCATTTTAGACATTTTGCGTTTTAGCCATTCTGCAAGTTAGTCATTCTGCATTTTAGACATTTTGCGTTTTAGTCATTCTGTTAGTTAGTCATTCTGCGTTTTGGTCATTTTGCACTCTTAGTCTGTTTGCTTTTTAGGCAGTGTGATCAGGAAGGAAAATTAATGGTATTTTTGTAATCAACATCCCATTAAACTTCGATAACGATACCCATATCGATGTTAGGCTTTTTTTTACCCCATTTACCCCCTAAAGGGTTGAGTTTTGGAAAACCACGAAACACGTGTTTGCTTATTTGTTTTAAGAAGTACTCCTACGAAGTTTCAAGTTGAAATGTCCATTTAATATTTTTTCCCATACAAATTTTTTACCCCCATTTCAACCCTTTAGGGGTAGAATTTCCAAAAATCCCTTCTTAGTGGGTGTTCACACTTTACAAAGTATTTATGTACAAAATTTCAAGTTTCTAGATTCAGTGGTTTGGGCTGGTCAATAGTCTGTCAGTCATCCCTTCATTTTTAGGGTTCCGTACCCAAAGGGTAAAAACATGACCCTATTACTAAGACTCCGCTGTCCGTCTGTCTGTCTGTCTGTCTGTCTGTCACCAGGCTGTATCTCATGAACCACGATAGCTAGAAAGTTAAAATTTTCACAAATGATGTATTTCTGTTGCCGCTATAACAACAAATACTAAAAACAGAATAAAATTATTATTTAAGGGGGGCTCCCATACAACAAACGTAATTTTTTTGCCGTTTTTTGCTCGATATTAATAACGACAACAGGTAGACAGTTGAAATTTTCACAGATGATGTATTTTTGTTGCCGCTTTAACAACAAATACTAAAAACAGAATAAAATTAATATTGAAGGGGGGCTCCCATACAACAAACGTAATTTTTTTGCCGCTTTTTGGTACGGAACCCTTCGTGCGCGAGTCCGACTCGCACTTGGCCGGTTTTTATATAAGAGGATGTAAGTCTGCCGGAGGGCTTCAAAGTGCAATTTGAATTTCTAAAATCAGTCTGCAACTTTTCCAAGTTTTGTCAAATTTCAATAGTTTTTCGCCGACTTGGATCGAGAATTTCCGATTTTTTTTTTGAGCTCTTTATTCAAGCAATGGAAAAAATGTATCTCGGGATTGAATTAAGCAACAGTTTGAACCATCTTAGGGCGGGCGGACAATAAATAGTGTTTGAATTCATATTAACTATTTATGGAGCCTATGCGGCATTGATAACAGCGAACCTTGAACTATGACTAACACGAAAAGTACCAGGCTAGCATGAATGTAAAGGAGCTAATCAAAGTAGCTGATGTTCATCAGATCAGGCCCCTATTTCACAGACGTGACATTTGTAAATGACAATGACAATTCGGTGTCCATGGGGTCAGCTAATTTAAATTTAGAAAATATACTGATCAAACTGCTCATAGCTTAGAGCATTTAACCAAGTAAGGAGGCGTCACGGGAACTAATTTCTTTACAAAAAAGTCTGCCACTTTCCGCGGGGGACGAGGTAACGCACACACAAATAGTGTTAAACACTAATGCATTTTCGATCACGTTGCTACGCACGCACACGACAAAATTATCAAACACGAGCTTAAACTTTACGCACACAAATACATACACACGCAGAAACCAACCTGTCAGTACACGCGATGACGTCATTTTCATGTAAACGTTGCTAGTGCTTGACACTATCGATATTTTACTCTCAATACCTTTTTTTTTAAATTTGAGATTTTTGCATTTACAATGCTATTTTTAAACAATACTAAATAATATACTAGAAAAAATACGACTCGCACCAGATCAATACTCAGACGGGAATCGAACCCGCGACCTTTGGATATCCGGTCCAATGCTCTGACCGCTGAGCTACCGAGTCACCGGTGACATCGTCGAATTTTTCCTAGTATATCCTAAACTCTTACGCTGTAAGCCAGCGTTATTTCACCAATGTGAGGAATTACCTCGACATTCAATTGAAATATCTTTCCAGATATTTTAACAATTGATTAAGATGAAATAGCTATATAATTTTTAAATTTGAGATTTTTGCATTTACAATGCTATTTTTAAACAATACTAAATAATATACTAGAAAAAATACGACTCGCACCAGATCAATACTCAGACGGGAATCGAACCCGCGACCTTTGGATATCCGGTCCAATGCTCTGACCGCTGAGCTACCGAGTCACCGGTGACATCGTCGAATTTTTCCTAGTATATCCTAAACTCTTACGCTGTAAGCCAGCGTTATTTCACCAATGTGAGGAATTACCTCGACATTCAATTGAAATATCTTTCCAGATATTTTAACAATTGATTAAGATGAAGATTCTCAATACCTTTTTCGGCTCATATTTTTAATTAATGTCATAATGATTGAATTATGATGACAAAAATTCAAATATGGGTTTGTAGTTTTTTTTTTCAATTTAGGCCCTTCGATGATGCTAAGGCAACCTTTGGCTGTCGTCAAAATCTACAGGGTGACTTATTAGGATAAGTCAGTAAAATTGATGATACTGCAAGAAATTCTACCCGGTCAATTTAACTAAGCAAGAGTTTTCAAATACCGGGGCCCTATTTTTGAATCGTTCGGTTGGCGTCGAGCGATTGGTTTCTACTGATTTTCGTTCGACATTGGACTTTCCATATTTTTGAATCGCTCGACCGCAACGAGTGGGTGAGGGCACTCGTTTGCAGTCGAGCGATATGGCACGGCGAGCGATATTCTTTTCTACTAACAACAAAGATATTTATGTAACAGCCAATAGAAAAATGGATAGTACGTTTCGTTTTCGTTGCGGTAGTTACCAGTTTTCTCTAGATTCTGCGTGGAACGGATAAAATCCAACATTTCGTTTATATTGGCAGCACCGGAAACGAACGATTCAAAAATACGGAAAATCGGCGTCATGCGACTTAGAAGACGAGTGTGACTTAAGTCGCATGCGACAAAACTATGTCATACGAGCGATTCAAAAATAGAGCCCCTGGTTGGTTTTCGCATCTATCAAATCAAATACATAATTTCTTAGATTAGTGAAGGCCGATTCAAATCTCAGCGGTATCCTCTACCGGTGGCGGTAACGATATCCCAATGGGTACAGTTAAAACAGCGCGTTAATATGCGGATAACGCGCTGTTTTAACTATAGCGGAATTTTACCGCTATCAGAGGCGGTAGCGGTGGCGGCGGTGTGGTGGCGCGCGACGCGAGGTGCGTTCGCGAGGGTGCGTCCGCGGGGGCAATAAGGCTTTGTTCAGACGATAACACACGACCCGACCTCAACCAGAACTCAACTCAAACTCAACTCGAATTCAACTTAACCGGAGCCCACTCCTTGAAATAAAGCGCTTTCAATTTTGAGTTTTATGACACATTAATAAGCTCCGTTATATTTTGTCAATGCTATTTCACACGCCCCGCGCTCAGCCCAAACTCAACCCGAACTCACCTTAAACTCACCTGAACATTACACAGTGACTCAAAATTGCAAGCGATGTATTTCAAGGTGGGCTGCGGTTGAGGCGAGTTTGAGTTGAGTTCGGGTTAAGGTCGGGTCGTGTGTTATCGTTTGAACGCAACCTAAAAGTTTCGCTGAACACGCGGTACGTATCACGTACGCGACAACAGCTGCGAAAATGCCATACAAAATACCCACGGTGCCAGCGGATACCGCTCATGTTTAAGTAGAACTTAAAACGGAATAACTATATTTAAAATCTTTATTTGTTATACTTATTTTAAAGAAAGTGGTTCATGCGTCATGCTCGTGAACGGGTGCTGCCAGTGGGAATGAGTCTGCTTCTTTCTGCTTGTACTAAGGACGTCGTATATTTTTTCTGTTTAATATTATCAATATATATTGCACTTCTTACTCAAAACATAAAATTATTAACTAATACCTCGTTTTGATTTCTCTTTTTTTATTGCAATCATTTTACTTTCTATAGTCACATAATCAGTAATTTCTCAACTAGTTGAAAGTTATTTAGTCTCACAATTACCGCTTAGGGTTTGCGAACCGATAGCATAGCTTTTATGACATTCACAAGACTTGTACTATTATGTATTCTGTATCACAAGTGCTTGTAACAGCCTAGACTGAATAAATTATTTTAAGTTTTGAGTTTAGTGTTATTAGCTTGTATTATTAAGTAATGTTTTTGGAAATCTGAAATAATTTAGGCCACTTTTGTCACATTCCGCTTCCGTCAAAATAAATAATAGTGAAGGGAAATCAAATCAAACAACCGTCGTAGAGAGATGAAGATTTAATACTACTTAATAAATGATATTATAGTTGGGAGTACATGATCTAACACCTATAAGTATACATAATATGCTATACTATGAGTACACACAGTTCACCTCCGGGGGTGAAAGAAAAAAAATTGTTACATATTTTTTTTTTGCATTTACTGGACGTATAATTTCGTCCTATTTTTATGTATTATGTCTACACAATTATTTTTTGAAATCTTAACGTTAACCCCTAAATCTTCCAATACAGTATACGGACCATCATACTTAGTATCTAACTTTCCAGCTGTTTCATTTTTAACTAATATCATCTGACCTTTCTTATATTCTATATGATTAACATTTCTATCGTAAACACTTTTACGTTTTTCTTTGCTTAAAATTAAGTTATTACGAGCATCCTGTTGCGCTACTTGCAACCTATATTTCATATGTAAAGGATAACTTTCTGGATTATATAATGGTTCAACATATTCGCTTACTCTACAAGGAATTTTACTAGATTTACCAAATACAAGTTCAAATGGAGTATATTTTGTCTCAGTATGGACAGTGTTGTTAAAACTGTAGCACCAAAAAGGTAACCATTCACTCCACGTATCTTTTTGACCACCGCACTGAATTCGTAAAAATGTACCCAAATTCTTATGAGTGTTTTCTAATGCACCGATTGATTGGTGATGATACGCTGTCGATTTAATTTTTTCTATTTCTAAAATTTTACATACCTGCTCCATCACTGATGATATAAACTCCGCTCCTCGATCTGTTGCTATAGTATTTGGTATACCAAACCTTAATATAAACTTATTGACTAATTCCTTAGCTACGGTTTCCGTTTCTTTATTTTTCAATGGATATGCTTCTACAAATTTTGTAAGTTCACATTGAATAGTCAAAATATAACGATTACCTTCTATATCTCTTTCTAACGGACCTACTATATCTAGATATATCTTATCAAAAGCATGAGCCGCTGTTGTTGTTATTTCCATAGGCTCCTTAATATACCTACATTGCTTCATTTTTTGACATTTTGAGCACTTACTCACAAATTCTTTTACGTCTTTGTCTAGTCCTGGCCAAAAGAAATTTCTTTTTATATTATTAGTCATTCTACGCACACCTGCATGACCGCTGGTGGGTAGTAAGTGATAATCATTTAATATGTATTTTTTATCTTCTTCACTTTCAATTCTCTTAACTCCTCTTATAATACATATTCGTCGACGTGGACCGGTCCAATCCTTGCGTGATTCTATCTCAGTCAATAAATCTTTTATAAATATATTATTTCTCTCGTTTCTTACTATGCATAGTTCATTATTTAATTTAATTCTTTTACAAAATTCCATCAACTCGGTCACAAATTCGGCTCGCGTAAAATGCGACTTCCAGTTGAGGTTTATATAGATAACGCGTTTCTTTTCATCATAAATAAAACATTTATATTCTAGGTATACCTTATTTAAAGATTTAACTCGAGTTATATCGTCATTTCCGATAAAAGTCAGTTCTACAAAATCACTAGGCATTTTTAGCAACTCTACTACATTTGGTTGATCAGACCTGTCGCTAGGTTTACTAAAAATGTGTGAGTCTGTTTTTTCATCTAGACGTCTCTTTTGTGCCCTCGTCATAACCATTACTATTTCCTCATTCATTTTCTTTAATGTGTCTGATGTAATAGAAATTCTAGATAAGGCGTCGGCTACGGTGTTATCTTTGCCTTTTACGTACAAAATTTTAAAATCATATTCTTCTAACGCTAATCTGAATTTGAGTAATCTACTTGTAGGGTCTTTTAATGAAAATAAATAAATCAAAGGTTTATGGTCAGTCATGATTGAGAATAACCTTCCATATATATAGGGTCTGAAATATTTTACAGCCCATATTATTGCCACTAATTCTTTTTGAATCGTGGGATAGTTTCTCTCAGCTTTATTTAAAGGTCGACTAGCGTACGCCACTGGTTTCATGTTTTTATTGCACAATACTGCTCCTACAGCTATTCCTGAAGCATCTGTTTGTATGACAAATTCATTGTTTTCCGAAAAATCTGGAAATTGAAGAACAGGAAGTGTAGATAACGCTGTTTTTAATTTTTCAAATGAGTTTTTACACTCTGTAGTCCATTGAAATGGTACATTTTTTCTTGTTAATCTATTTAATGGTGCTGTAATTTGGGCAAAGTTGCAAATAAACTTTCTATAGTAATTACAAAAAGCAACGAACCTCTTGACTTCTTCTACATTTTTTGGTTCAGGATATTTTTGTAAAACTTCTACTTTTGAATTGTCAGGTAAAACACCTTCTGCAGTTACAAGATGACCTAAATAAAGTATTTCTTTTTGTAAGAAAATACATTTTTCTGGGTTTAATTTAAGGTTTACTTTTCTAAGTCTTTCTAAAACATTAATCAAATGTTCATTATGTATATCTAAATTTCTGCCGAATACGATTAAATCATCTAAATAAATAAAACATTGTTCAAAAGTTAATCCAGACATAGCTACTGACATTACGCGACTAAAAGCACTTGGACTGGTTTTAAGTCCCATTGGCAATCTCTTCATCTGATATTGGCCTGTGCTCGTCGTAAAGGCCGTGCATTCTCTACTCTTCTCATCTAAAAGTACTTGATAATAGCCTTGATAAAGGTCTAAATGTGAGAAATAGATCGAACCAGAGAGTGAGTCCAAAATTTCTGTTATATCTGGTAATGGGAACTTATCATCAACAATGCTATCATTCAATTTTCTGTAATCCACTACCAATCGCCATTTATTATCTGGATTTGAATTTTTCTTAGGTATTAATAAGACTGGACTTGACCACTCACTCTTTGCTTCTTCTATGATGTCATTATCAATTAATTTTTTAATTTGTTTGTCTACTTCACGTTTTAGAGATTGTGGTAATCTATACTGTTTTGTGTAAACAGGACTTGTATTAGGTTTTATTGTTATAGTTTGTTCATAAATGTTCGTAGTAGTTAACTTATCTTCTGGCAAAAAGAAAACATCTGCGTACTTAGAACATATCTGCTGAATTGAACTTTTTTCCTCGTTGTTAAGTTTATTTAAGTTTAAAGTTTCTAATAATTTATTTCCTCTCTCTGCATTTTTTGTACATTGTGTAAATTCACAAATATCGTATTTTTGTAATGAATATAATTCTGGTTGAAAATTTGGTAAAACGACGTCATGTTCGCTAGTGTTTAAAATTTTTACAGGAAATCTATTATTATGTATTCGCACTATAGATCCTGCTAAAAATATATTTTCCGCTAATTGTTTCCCAAAAATAACGCTATCATCATTGGATTTCGAATTAGTAAATAAGTAGTGTATTGATTCACTTCGAGTAGGAATCAATAAAGTATCACAAGAATAATTAATGTCATTGCAAAGTGGCAAAGAATATTCCATTCCTTGTTTGTAAAGTGTAAGCATGTTTGTGTCGAAGTTGATATTAGATACATACTTGCACAGAAAGTCTAAACCTAAAATTCCATCTGCCTTTAAAGGTACGTGATCGAAAACATAACATCTATGATCGAATTCTGTTCTTGTTAATTGGTCATGATCATGATGTGTCAAATTCAAATAAACATAACCTGATGACTGTATCTGACCACCTATGCCGTTTATGACCGTATCATCTCTATGTATGGTAATGTTTCGAGGCAATGATTGCTTTTTAATTACCGACAATGAAGCACCCGTATCTACTAACCAATAATATTTTCTATTCGCTATGTAAAACGAAACAAATTTAATTTGACCATTCAATGCTAAAACATATTCTTTAGGATCGAAAAAACTGATTTTCTTCCAAATTTGAAGCTTCAGTTGTCGCGTTCTGGTTAGTTGGTTGAGAGTAAAATACTCGTTGTTTAAAGTTACCACTACCACGAGAATTATTATAACTCGAACGGTTATCACTTAGTCTGTTTGTTCCACGTTTTGTGTAATGAACTTGACGCGATCTGTTACCACTGTAACGGTTAAAATTATTACCTCTTGGCATGTTATTGACATACTGGCGCTGATGATGCTGATGTCCTCGGCCACGACTGATGTTGTTTTGTCCCCTAAAATAATTATTGTGAGACTTACCTCGTCCTCTGCGTGAAAATTGCATGACACTTTCACCTCTCGATGTCGATGCTCCATACAACTCCTCATCTTTTGCGCCTTGGATTGCGTCCTTGAGATGCTCATAATTTCGCGCAGCAATGATTGTGCTGAGTCGTGAATCACGAAGGCCGTCTGAAAAGCGTTTTATTGCCAACTTTTCATTTAATGGTTTTAAGACAGCATATTTCGTATTATCACCATCTGCCTGCGATATTGTCAATTCCGAAAATATTTTTTCTATCTCAACTCCATACTGAGCTACAGTACGCCAACCTTGCGTTGTAATTTGTAAGCGAGATTGTATTGCAGTAAACGACTTTTTAGTGAGTAAAGTCTGTCTAATATCATGGATAAGACTTTTTACTGAACTGTATTCCGTAGACATGCACAATTTTGCGTTTTCTGACAATCTACCTTTTAAAACAAATTTAATCAATAATTTATTTCCGGAATCAGACAACATATCAGAATACATTTCTACCGCGTCTATTAAAGTTTTCACAGTTTTTTCATCACCATCCATAACTGGGATCAAATTACAAGCCGTTTTTAGATCGAACTCCATTTTTGAATTTGAAAATTCACAAGAATCACTATAGTTATCACTATCACTAATATCTTCTGTTTGCTTTGTGCACAATAACAAAATATCGTTATGAATAATTTGTATATTATTCCAAATAGACAAATAAGAGTCTAAAACCTCTTGTTTAATGTTCTTTTCTTCCGATAACACAGATATAATGGAAGAACTTTTTTTATAAATATTTTCCGTTTCCGCTAATTTACTTTCTATCACTTTTCCTTTAAATCTAGATTTACCTTTTTTGATTAAATATTTTTTAATTGCATTTAGTTCTTTAAAACATTCTAACAATTCTTTTTCCATTACCTAGGCACTTTATTATATAAAAAAAAATATTCAATGAAACTTACCATCTATCACGGATTACCAATAGTAGGGGCTACAGGATGGTCGTAATTGTACATTGGAATGCAGCTACTTTCCATATTTGTCACAGACGATTTTTGTCGTGTAGCTAACTAAATAATATTGATTAGGATTATACACATTAATTAATATAAAAAAACAGAGTATAGAATTCATTACATACTTAATGTCTCTACTTCATTTTTCTTTTTACGGAAGCATTTATCGCGGCACTTCTCAAATTTTCCACTTTAAAACAAAATTATGTTTTTATACGAAAAATAAAAAAATTGACACTGTCCCACACGAACACTTAGGATGGGTCGCTTTTAGGCGCTTGGGTCAGCTCCAGACGATCTCTCCCGATATTGCCCACAGACCGTAGACGAAGCGATCTACGTATATCATTCATGGTTATTTCTCGCCGTATCCATTTTTTATGGGTTTTCTTGTAGTATTTATAGAAACATAACAAGCCTCCCAGTGCAATCAAAGTAATGATCACAATTAATAACACATTGGTAGTGCTAACATGGTATTTTAAATCTTGCGTAGCTGATGCGGAATTGCCTGCTCCATTTTGAGCAATAATCACTTCTTCCTGCTTTGATTGAGGTTTACCCATGTTTCTTCACACTTTCACAACACGTTGTTGCACTTAAAGACAAAGAAATATATTGTTCCATTTTAAAACTTTTCTCCGGCACTCGGTAATACTAGACGCGCTCGCGCTTTGTCGCCCAATATGGCAGGGGCGCCATGAAGGGAAATCAAATCAAACAACCGTCGTAGAGAGATGAAGATTTAATACTACTTAATAAAGGATATTATAGTTGGGAGTACATGATCTAACACCTATAAGTATACATAATATGCTATACTATGAGTACACACAGTTCAATAGAATGTTTTTTTTTCTGAAAAAACGAAATTCCTCTTTCGGCAGAAAAAACGTTAGTATTTTTTTCCAATATTTTATAGCCAGAATAACATACCTACTGATAAAGTCGATATCGATATTTGTTTCTGTGCTGTCACAACATTACTTTTGCTGCAGTGTGGCCACCGTTTTTAAATTAAAATGGCATATTTTGGGAAAAAGTACTGACATCCGTAAATATTTTATATTATATAAAGTATTATGTAACGTTAAGGAGGTAAACGAAAGAAAAGTGTAGTAGAATCTGCCTAAGGAGAATTGTATCTAAGAAGTGAAAGACAGAAATATAATTTAATAAAATTCAAATTATTTATGATAATCCTCAAAACACACACGTAGTGTAGTGGAAGCCCACAGCCGGTCACGATACTCACGATGGGGAGAAGCACAGAGAATGGAGCCCGCGGCAAGTCACGATGAAAAGAAGCACGGAGAGTGGAGCCCGCGACAGATCACGGAGCCCGCGGGTCACAAATGTCACAATGAAGAAGAAAATATTTGCACGGAGACATGGATTGTCAGCCGGCAGGCTTATTATCTAATTAGAAACCACCTAGCGACCGGTCTCATTTGACAGATTTTTACAACGGAGCTCGTCGAAATAACTCCCGTTTTAAGTTGTGATTTGACAATGGTTTAATACTAACTATAAATAAAACGCGTAAAAAATTATACACAATTTTTAAATGTGAATTTGTGTACACACACTACTCACTCGATACCAATATAAAAGAGCGAGAAGAATAGTAATAATCCCCCATAAGTAATAGCCCCCCCTTAATCTTTTATTTTTGTGTTAAATTCGTTAAGCGGTTAACAGAATACATCTACCTACCAAGTTTCAACTGTGTAGTCTTAATATTTTCGGAATAAAGTGGCTGTGACATTCGGACGTGTGTTCTATTTTCCCTACTTTTCAACCTGCAACCAGGTGTCAACCCTTGAAGAATGGGTATAAGTTTTGAGAGCTTGTACTCTGTTCCGTTTATTTACTCATGTGCTACAATACCTATTTTAAACATAAGTTTAATAGTCCTGCTATTTTTTTAAGTATTGAGTAAGAGATTATAATTGTTGTAAAGAGGCAGCCCGTGGATCGGAGTACGGATGGTTGAAAAACGTGAAATAATACAGCGGCTTTGTGTCGATGTGATTTGGCAACATTTATTACAAAATAAATTCAGCAAATCAATGGCTAATTATTATGATTAACTTCGATATAAAAAGAAATATTAACTCACACAATACAGACGTGGACATTGAAAAAACCGAGAGGAAGTGAAGAGGTAACGTTAACGTCAAAAAGTCATTTTTTTGACAGTGACAGATTCGTTCAGGAATAGCTACTGATAAGACTACATTCACAAGCATCAACACTTCCCCTTAGTGTTATCAGTACTGAAAGAATACAGAACAATAAAGTAAGTACACATTACACAAAATCACTTAAGTATATTAGTTACATATTAAATTTAATTGCTCTACAAATTGTTTAGTCTTAACTCTACTTAAAGATTTAGTAAGTAAATCGGCTGGCATCTCTCCAGTGGGTAAGTATTTAATATTTAAAAACCCTTTTTGTAATAAATCTTTAATGAAGTGATAGCGTAAATCAATATGTTTTGTACGTTTATGACAAAACTCTTTCGATTCTAAAATCTTATGTGCGCTCTGGTTATCATTATAAACTATTAACTTAATATTTGACTCTACAATTTCTTTAAGAAAACTTTTAATGAAACAAAGATCTTTGCACACATCTGCAATGGAAAGATATTCAGCCTCTGTACTTGATAGCGCGACGCATATTTGCTTTCGCGATTCCCAGTTAATGACATTCTTCCCCATTTTAATAACAAAACCAGTATATGACTTGCGATCGACAATGTCGTTTGCCCAATCTGCGTCTGAGTATGCCGATATATCTAAATTACCACACCTATAAAAACATAGACTGTAATTTAGCGTTCCCGACAAATAACGTAAAACACGTTTAGCTGCTTGCCAATGCGACTTGTCAAAACTATGGCTAAACTGGCTCAGCTGACTACATACAAAGGCTATATCTGGCCTGGTACATACAGCTATATACATTAGACAACCCAATAGTTCTCTAAACATATAAGTATTATTATCCAGACAACCTGAGTCAGCCTTTTGTAATTTACAATTAGTTTGCATTGGGGTAGAGACTGGTTTACAGTTCTGCATTCCAAACTTAACTAATAATTTTTTAATATATTCAGTTTGGTCAAGTTTTAAAATACCTTTTGATCTGTCTCTGAAAACATTAATACCTAAACAACTATTTAAAGCTCCAAGGTGTTTAACATTAAAATTAGCTTTAAGTAAATTTAACAAATCATTACATTTAGAACTATAAAAGATATAAAAATCATCTACATATAAAGCCACTATAATGAGATCTTGGCCAGATCTTTTTGTGTATACACAAGGCTCACATTTACTTTGACTATAGCCATTTTTAGTTAACAAATCATGGATTTTCATATTCCAAATTCTACTTGCCTGTTTGAGGCCATAAATTCCTTTACGTAAAAGACAAACTTTATCCTGTCCATTAATAAAACCAGGAGGTTGCTCCATATAAATTAACTCTGATAGCTCGCCGTTTAAAAAAGCTGTATTTACATCTACATGGTCTATATTAAGATCTAGCTCTGCTGCTAATGCGAATAAAATTCTCATTGTACTATGACGAACGACCGGTGAAAAAGTATCTTTATAGTCTATACCGTATACTTGTGTGAAACCTCTGGCAACCAGACGAGCTTTGAAGCGGTCAAACTTACCAAACGCATCATGTTTACGTTTATAAACCCACTTGCACTTGATGACATTCTGGCCCTGTGGGCGGTCGACTAGTTCCCATACCTTGCTCGCCATAAGTGAGTCGTATTCGCTTTGCATTGCAGCTTGCCACTGTTGACTATCAGCGCTGGATTTAGCCTCCTCATAGGATTGAGGTTCGCCATCAAATACGGGACCATCATGAGTAAGAAAAGAGTAATCAAATACAGAATCCTTGTACCTGGCCGGTAATTGATTACGTGTAGTTCGCACTGGCCTTGTAGAAACAGGTGCCGATGCAGGAGCGCACGCTTCCCCTCTATCCAACAAGTCTGACGATGACGTTAAGCGCTGAGGGACCGCATCAGCATACGGGGATTGAGCACTGTTTTGCTCGCTCTCACTTCCAGTGCAGAACTCATCTTCATCTCACTTTTCTTTCGAAGCAGGTATCCGAAGGTCTTGCGGGTGAAGTCATCCGTGTACGTAACCAGGTAACGTGCACCACCCCAGCTCTCGACTGGTAGCGGGCCACAGATATCGCTGTGTATCAACTCCAAGGGTGCACAAGCGCGAGAATCCGATCCCTTCGGATAAGGCTTCGCAGCCATCTTCCCTTCCAGGCATGGCACGCAGTCATCCAAGTCTTCTTGCGAAATAAGATTAGCAGAGAGCTCAGGTACATACAAAACATTATTTAGTTTTATGCATTTTTTATTAACCTCTACGTCAATATTGCCTTTTCCAGTACATTTTAATGCAGAATTATTATATCTTAACTTCACTAACAGTATTTTGAAAAGTTGTAAACAAAGATTTGTTATTGCACATATGTTGAGTACAACCACTGTCAATGTACCAATCATCCCTTGTCGTTGCTGCTATAAAAGCTGATGCTATAAAAGTTTTATTTTGATCCTTTTCTTCTTTACTTTTCTTGTCATTCTTCAATTTGTAACAACGGTTTCTAAGATGACCCGTCTTTTGACAATATGTGCACTTCGGAACTTTCTTTTTCTTTGCTAGCATTGCAGCATTATTGACACTGGAACCATTCTTTCTAACTTCTTCTTGTAGAAGACGCGACCTGACAAGCTCGCTGGACAAATTCGTGGTCATACACGCTGTTTCCAAATTTGAAACCAGGGCGTCATATTCCTGAGGCAGACCTGAGAGAAGAATTTCTGCTACTTCTTGATCATCTATAATCTTATTTATATCGGCAAGTTGCTGGACGACGGCCATAGTGTTTTCAATGTATTCAGACATCGAACCGTAGCTTGAAAATTCAATTCTATGAAGTTTTCTGAGAAGTAACACACGCCGACTGAGACCATTGTCTTCGAATACAGAGCACAAGGCTTTCCACGCTTCGGCGCTGGTTTTAGCTTCCCTTATATATTGAAAACAGTTCGGTTTCACTGAGAGACACAGCCGAGCCAATGCACGCTCGTCCTTTTGTAAGTCTTGACCTTGAATACAGGCCCAAAGTCCTTCCAGGGTTAATAAATTTTTGATCATAAACTTCCATGTATTGAAGTTGGAGTGACCTTCTAATCGGTCAAATCCAAAACCGCCATGATGCATGACACTTGTTTGCATAGCGTTGCCGTTCATAGCCGCAGGCGTGTTTTCATCATTCTCCCGATCAACCATCTCAATTTCTCAAAAAAAGCGGCCTGGGCTGTATAACCTGTTGTAAAGAGGCAGCCCGTGGATCGGAGTACGGATGGTTGAAAAACGTGAAATAATACAGCGGCTTTGTGTCGATGTGATTTGGCAACATTTATTACAAAATAAATTCAGCAAATCAATGGCTAATTATTATGATTAACTTCGATATAAAAAGAAATATTAACTCACACAATACAGACGTGGACATTGAAAAAACCGAGAGGAAGTGAAGAGGTAACGTTAACGTCAAAAAGTCATTTTTTTTGACAGTGACAGATTCGTTCAGGAATAGCTACTGATAAGACTACATTCACAAGCATCAACAATAATAAATAAAGATAAAGAAAAAAATAACAATAAATAAATTTGCAAAAAGTAATCTATACCTAATAAATTCATCAAGCGTCTACACTACAGTACCTAATGAATGGTAGGTATTAACAGGTTAAGAACGTGATGTTTTAAGTGTCATACATTCAACTTAAAAAATTAGTCTAAAAGGGATTTTGTATAATTTAAAGGCAACACTGTTTGATTGACAATATTTTTGAATTATTTTCATTTTTAGTGCATTATTTGAAGAAAATTGGACAAAATAATACCAGCAGATGGAAAATAACGTTATCCTTTTGCACACTAAATGTTTCCGATATTTTTTTTACATGAAATAACACTGCAAATCGGCATTTTTAGCTCCGGTGGTTTCGCGTGTACGATGATCAGCTGAATGGCGGGGAACTCGGGTCAACTAGTTTTATATAACGAGTATGAGCGGCGGTCATTCTCGTTTGACAGAGGGGTACGCCTGACAGTGGCGTCTCCTTACTTGGTTAAATGCTCTAAGGCTCATAGCCATCGCAACGTATATCAAACTGTCATTGTAATTTACAATTGTCACGACTGTGAAATAGGGGCCTGGTCAGCACTTTCACCCAAGCTCTCAACGCCGGAGTCCTAACTGCTGTAGACCTAACAGGACAATCACTCTATTGAAAAGTACCAAATAGGGTTTTCGGGTACCCGGCCTTTTTTATACCCGGGTATCGGGTATTATTTATTTCAATACCCGGGAATAACCGGGTACCTAGGTATCTTCAAATACAAATAAAACTTCACATTTTTCATGTGTTTCGCTTAATTAAACATACACACCGTTATATTTCAATCGCTTAAAACTTAAAATCCCTTTAAATGAGCGTTCCACTAATGAAAATAAAGATATTTTTGCTAAAGAGATATGGATACTCCCTAAGTAACTAAAGTAGGGCAATTTAGATCACAACATGACACATCTGACATCTGTTGGTCCTTAGTATTATTTATCAAACTAAATCGTAAATTTGCTTTCCTTGTTATTTTTTCAACAATTAATATTTACTTTATATTAACTGCAAAAAGTGCTTTTCATAAAATAAATATCATGTGCCCGCCGTTAGAAGGTTACGTTGTTAAATTTTGATGAAGTGTCAAATGTGAGCTATTAAATTGACCCTACTTTAGACAACTAAAGCATTGTATTGGTAATTAAGATCAAGTATTAGTATAGGGAAGTATTTTTGTAATTTTACGACCCATGTATCTTTGGCAAAAAAAATGTTTTATTCGTCTTTAAGGAATTTAATCGATGGTTAGACAGTGTATTTATCAAGAAAAAAGAACATATCATAAAAAGATCCGTCTTTGGAAAGACGGTGTTTACACTTACATTTCTTTAAAAAAGTTGCTCAGATGGTTATAGAAATACTTTACAAAAATCGCGCAGATATCTTAACAGTGATAAAAGCTTATTATTCAATAGAAAAGGAACAATAAAAGTTATTGGTTTATTATCATTCATGCTGTCCTGTTAATGAAACTAGCTTTTGAAATGCCAAGGAATTAAGAGAATGATTGGACATCCTATCTGTAAAAGTGGGTTTTATCGATTATAGGGCTTTGTAGAGCAAATTTAAATTATGAGTGCTGCTTTAGACAGTAAAATAGAATATTTTTTATTATTCCCGGGTACCCGGGTTTTTTATCAATTATTACCCGGTTCCAAATTCTCTTGTATACCCGGGTATACCCGACCCGGGTACCCGGGTCCGAAAACCCTAGTACCAAGCTAGGATGAATGTAAAATAACTTTTTTTGAGCTCGCTATTCAAGAAAAGGAAGTAGTTAGTTTATGTTTGGAAACACTATGATTCATTTGCTAAGAACAGCAATAATTACCAGTTTAATAAAAGAAATAAAAATAAACTTTCCGTTCCACTTCCAAGTTTTAGGCTTGCAAAAACTAGAGTTTCATTTATGAGGAAAGGCATAGCCTCTATTAATAATGTTCCACAACAACTTCTGGTTGAAGGCATAGCCTCCAACGCCTGCCTAAGGGCATGTTGGAACGCCTGCATTCTTCGCATGAGCAATGTCGCAGCAGCATTAAACTGCAGCTAACCAATATAATTATTTTTTGTGTGGGTTTACTCGCTATAAATTGTAAGTGGGTTGGATTCTGATCTCCGTCTTTCATTATCCTCTCATCTTGAATATATTTTATAACAGCATTCTACAGTAGGTAAGTGAACTAGGTAAAGTTCATTGGGCATATTTGACCTACTTGATAAAAGTTCGCATACAGAAACCTAACCATTTATAAATTTAAGAATTCAATCCCACTTTTCAAAATATGTTTTATTTTTTTATGAATCGACCGGTAGAAAAAAGTTATTTTACAGTATGTCTGTGAGTATACCGGGTGTAACAAGACCTTCAACGAAGCCGAGGTCTACGTACTCTGCCCATAATCAGGACCATTTCTGTTCAAAATTATTGCTGGGAAACGATTTTGATTGTTGGTGTTAAAAAAACATTGCATATTTTACCACGTTATGTAACGCGTACAACAGACCGCGCCTGCGAGTGTACTGCGTGCGGCCGAGTTGAAAGGCAGCGTCTATGTGCGTGTTCATGAGATACATTGAATGACGACGTTTTTAAGCCATTGTTTGTTACGAAATACTTAAAATTTTGATAATGTTTCATTGGACAAAAAGTAGGCAATAACAAATAAAATATGATTTCAAAAAATGAAAAAAAAAATACTTTTACCTTTAATAACTTTGTAGCTATTGGTTTCCCAGGTATAGTCTGAAAGGCAAAAATGATTCTGATGATGGGCAAAATACCTGGAATTCGTTGAAGGTCTTGTTACACCCGTTATGTTTAATGTTATTAAACTTTTATTAATAAAACAGTTTTTTTTTCTTTTAGCATTGTGAAAATGTGTTGTACAAGCATAATAAACGTTTGAATTGTTTTTATTTATTTTTTTATTTTATTTTATTGATTATGGAATTGCTATGATATAATGATAAAAATGAAACATGGCCTGCAAGAATGCGACCCATACTACCATTGAGTAGCAGATACATTTTTCAACATATTTAGCCGTATTTCGTTTGTGTACACCGTAGGTCAAATGTCCGGACGAAATGCCCAATGACCTTTATTGAATTTATGGATATTCTTTTTATACTTAATAGTTTTTATTTATGTGTTGTTTACACAGATAAATATTGAATTTTTGAATATACTTTTATAATTGCTTTTAATTTCGTGTTGTTTACTACACATAGACATTAAATAGATACCTAATTTAAATAAAAAAATTAAATAGGTATATAAAAAAAAATTAATGGTAGATAATTTTCTTTTATAATAGGTGATTCTGGATCCACAAAGACCTTGACTAGTTTACTAGATGACATGGCTTGGCTATTACCAAGCTATTACCTATGCAGCTGAGAATAATCCCCGAGCTAAATACACTTCCATTTACATGGCAAACAAATACGAAACTTCACATCAACATCAACAAGGCGCTACTTTGAGGTATATACGGACCTTAAACTAAGGGGTAGTACTTATATCTATTCTGTGACTAAGGATTAACGCATACAAAAATAATATACAACCTAACCTACTTTTAATACGTTTTTATCACGCACGCTGCAGCGTAGATTTTAAAGTAGTGAATAAAGCTACAGTAAATCGCGGTATGTAGTTACGTGATTTTTACCAAATTTTCATAAAACAATGTTGTTTCATGTTGTTGTTCGTCGCCACGCGGTAAGAGCATTCACATGATAGCGTATGCACGCGCGGCGGCGCGGCGGTCTAGCATCAACAATGATTTTTTCTGCAAACCGCGCAGCTCAACTGAACGGGTCGATGCAGGTTTGTAAATTTTGAAAAGATTTTCTGCGCGTGGGTCACGGTGCGGTTCTTTGTACCGCGCAGTTAGTATCCTGCGCGGTAGCGCACGGTGTCATATGAACTTAGCCTAAGGGTCCGGGTTTATTTTAATTCTGGCCGGTACCTACAACACAACCTCATTTTTTTCACTTTATTTATGAAATAAGTTAGCGGCCGACCGCGACTTCGTCTGCGTGGAAAGTTTTTTAGCTACCCCTTGGGAACAGTTCCTTTTTTCGAAATGAAAGGTAAAACCCTAAGTTCTTTTCTGCACCCCTGACAACGTGCATGTAAAATTTCATGATGATCGGTTCAGTAGTTAAGATCTGAAGGCGTAACAAACAAATAAACGGATTTTCACATTTACAATATTATTATCAAATATAATAAGAGTACTTATAACGGGTGGCGCAAAAGTACTGGCACTAAAGAAAATACTTTTATTTTTTTTATATGACATTTTCTGTCATTCTGTTGTTGAAAATTGTGTAGTGAACAAATATAAAATACACTGAAAATAAACATGGACCGTTTTACTCCCCAAGAACGTGGAATAATTGTGTCAATGTTCTTACGGAATAATTCATCAGTGATAAGAACACAACGTGAATTTCGTCGACGATTTCCCCACCGTCCGGCACCGATTGGTCGCACAATTCGACGCTTTGCCACACGCCTTGAAGCAACTGGCTCAACATTGGATAGACCTAAGTCTGGGAGACTCTCGCAGCTCTAAAAGAAAACATTCGTCAAGAAATAACGAACATATCGCAGGAAGTGTTACGGCAAGTTATGCAAAATGTCATAAATAGGGCTCAAATGTGTATCAACTCTGGAGGTCACCATTTAAAAGACATCATCTTTAAATCCTAATGGTACGAAATTTAACGGCACAAATATACATTTAAAAAAACCTAAATCTAGTTTTCTAATTTAGAAAAAATGTTATAGCTGAACCAAATAGGGTCTTTACTTTTGCGCCACCCGTTATAAGTACTGTCATAAGAATAAATAAAGCTGTGTTATATAATTGCAAAATTCTGTCATTGGATTATTAAACGAAATAATTTCGATCTTTTTAGCATCACAAGACTAAAAAAAACGACCTAGGTACTTATAAAAAATTTTAATCTTAATCTTATGTTAGTCTTTGACTGAAAGGTCATTGGGCATATTTGACCTACTTGATGAAAGTTCGCGTACAGAAACCAAACCAGTTTTAAATTGAAGAATTCGATCCCACGTTTTAAAATATGTAGGTATTATTTTATTTTATTTTATTATGTACCGACCGGCAGTAAAAAGTTATTTTACAGTATGTGTGTGAACTATGTTTGATGTTCTTAAACTTTTGTTAATAAAACAGAAATGTTTACTTTCAGCATTGTGAAAATGTGTGGTACAAGCATAATAAACGTTTGTATTGTTTTATATATATTTTTTTATTACGGAAATGCTATGATAATAACTTATAATATAATGATAAAAACTGAAACATGGCTTGCAAGAATGAGATCCATACAACTGTGTAGTAGATACATTTATCAACATATTTAGCCCTATGCCGTTTGTGTACGCCGTGGATCAAATGTTTTAAAAACAAAATGCACATTGACCTTTGCACAACCTATAAAGTACATTGTCATTATTTTGTTCAATATGATAGAAATCATATATCATTGATAAACTATTATATATTTACAACATTATAATTCTAACTTAATACAGTAAGTATTACACAAGGCAAATTATTTGTTAATGTAACAAAAGTTGCCGAGGGCTACGTATTCTGCCCATCATCAGGACCATTTCTGTTCAAAATGATTGCTGGGAAACGATTTTAATTTTTGGTGTTAAAAAAGCATTGCATGTGTCAGAAATGGTCAAAATCATGGAGAGAATTAAAACAAAATAAATCAATTTAAATAGAGTAATTTTTATTTAATTGAATCGTCCAATTTCTTTTAACCGGACGTCTTTTTTTGGCTGCGATAAGAACTCGCCAGCTTTATCAATCAGATATTTACAATCAAATCGTTACAAACTACAACAATATAAACTTAAAAGTTATCAGTTAATCTCTTTCTTAAACTATGATACTACGAGTAGTTACCAAGCAAATGCAAAAGAAATCTGTCTAATAATGTACTTTACTTATTATTACTACAAATAATCAGAATAATCATAAAATTGGGAATGAAAATTAACAGTGGATAGTCTTTGAACAACAATTAAGTCACACACAAAACAATTAATTCAAAATAACACAATAACTTAAATCCTTAGAGCATCGCAGCTTCGTCTGGTACAGAAGCGCATCTTACTCTAAGCTTAGGGAAGAAGTACGAAGAAAACCTTTCTATGATACTGGTTAATAATGACCTAATAAAAAAGGAGAGGATATTCGACAAAAAGTACAGAATAAGCATCAGATCCAGAGACGACTGGAACCTAGAACAAGACAATCTGGATAGCACCGCAGTATGCTACACTGATGGGTCAAGAAAAGAATCCACTAAGCTATCGGGAGCTGGGATATACATAGCTAAACCCAACACTAAAAGAGCTACTTTCAATCTGGGCAAATACGCCAGCGTATTCCAGGCGGAAGTATTCGCGATACTGGAGTGTGCGCATATGATTAAAAGTGAGATAAGCGATCATAACGTAGAAAAAATAATAATATATAGCGACAGTCAAGCAGCCATCAAAGCCCTTGACAAAACGGAGACTACCTTAGCCTTGGTAAAGGAATGCAAACAAAGCATCCAGGAACTTGCAAACTTGGTTAAGGTGGAAATTGCCTGGGTACCTGGACACGAAGGTAATAAAGGCAATGAGGAAGCCGACGAATTGGCCAGGACAGGGGCTGATGAACCTTTCATTGGGCTCGAACCAAGACTGCCAATCACACATAGAATTACTAAGAACATTATTGAAATTCGAACAATCAAAGAAACCAACCAGAGATGGATGAAAAAAAGGACTGTAGACAGTCTAAGATCTTCATTAAATCTGTTGACAAGAAGAAAACTAGAGAGCTGCTGAAACGAAGCAGGAGAAATATAAGAACGATTGTAGGAATACTGACAGGACACTGTCCATTAAACAGACACTTGTCAGTGATCAAACGGACTGAGGACCCCATCTGTCCGCAATGCAAAGGAAGAGAAGAAACAAGCTACCACTTCATGGCAGAATGCCCGATGTACGCATCACTGCGCTGGGAGCTCTTTGGAGCGGACAAGCTTAAGGAAGAGGATCTAAAGCAGTTAACGATAAGTCAACTCAACAGGTACTGTAAGCTTACAGGTAGGTTCGAGGGTCCGACGCCGGTGGGGTAAATGATAACCCGCTTCACCCCTGTGGGGATTTGGGGAAATGGTTCCAATCAAGGTGACTGATCACCCGTCCGGCTTCGCTGGTGTCCCCCCCCCCTTCTAAAAATAATAATAAATAATACTCTAAGCTTCAATCCTGTGGTGCTCCAAACTTAAAAAGTGACCCACAAGTGCTGGGTTCTTTCTTTTATAGCAGTGACAAACAAGTAAACGTCATCGAGCTGTCAGTCACTGTCAGTACAGAACACGTGTACATAATTGGTCAACTAGAGTACTTTTTACGTAATTTAAGTAATTACAGGAATGAAAATACATCGAATAACAATAATTATATGCCAAATTAACCAAATCAACTTCCTGAATCAAGAAATCTAAATTTTTCTTAAACAACTAAAAATTAGTGCTAAAGTTATAAAAAAAACTAAAAAAATATAACACATGCATTACCACACAATGTAACGCGTACAAAATGCGCCTGCGAGTGTATGCTACACAGATGCGTGCGGCCGAGTTGAAAGGCAGCGTTTATGTACGTGCTCATGAGATACTCGTACATTGAGTAATGACGTTTTGAAGCCATTGTTTTTTTACGAGATACTTAAAATTTTGATAATGTTTCTTTGGACAAAAATAATATAACGAATAAAATAAAATTTCATAAAAAAATTGAAAAAAATTTTTTTACTCACCTTCAATAACTTCGTAACTATTGGTTTCCCAGGTATAGTCTAAAATACAAAAATGATCCTGATGATGGGCGGAATGCATGGGCTTCACCTACGTTGAGTGTCTTTTTACACCCGTAATAATAAATTATGTTATAGATGGAATGCTCAGAAATCCACCCGTGAGCTTGCGCTCGCGGCCGTTGGTCGGACGGGATCCCTTGTTTTCGCATAATTGTTTTATACCTAATTTGATTTGGCATAACAGATTTGGCATAATCTTTTTTGTCATAATAATACTTTTGCATAATTGTTTTTTGGCATACTATTTATATTCGCATAATTATCATTTAGACTAATTTGTTTTCGCATAATGTTATTAGGCATATTGTCTATTCGCCTAATATTATTTAGACATAAAATTAAAAAAATAAATGAGTGCGTAAAAATATTTATTCTTATAATAAATATTTTTACGCACTCATTTATTTTCATGCAAAAGGTGTAAGTTTTGTTTTAAAATGCTAAAAACTCATAACACATACGACCTAAATATCGACTCATAACATAAAACACCTATTTTTAAAATACCGAAAATCCTTAATGTCGATATCCAATAGACCGGAACTTGAAAGATCGATTATTAAATGACTGATGATAGTTCGAAACCCTGAAAGTTAAAATTCCGATAGTTAAAAATCCCGAAAATCTGTTAGGTCCAATAAGTGCGACGACGTGCGAGCGTAGCGAGCGAGGAGGAGGTAAGGTTCCATTGCGACCAACAACGCACGAGTCGAGCGAGCGAAGCGAGCGTGCCGCGGCAGCGGCCGGCGAAGTGCCAGAACCGACTTGCTGGCATGTAACCCTCAATTAACCTTCGGTTTTTTAAGCTTCGGGATTTTGTATTTTAGGTAAAATGTTCTTTCGTGATTTTAAACGTCGTGATTTTTTTGTTTATAAAAATATACGTAAATAACATTATGCGTGTTTAAATTTATGCTAAAGAATGTTATGCTTAAACATGATTATGCTTAAAGTAGTTGATTATGAGTAGTAGATGATTATACTTAAAAAAATTATGCATAAGCTGTTATGACTAAATAATATTATGCGTAAACATCATTCGGCGAAATCATATTATGCTATGACATATAATGCCTTAAAATTTTATGCAAATACATAGGGAACCTGGTCGGACTGGGCAGGTAGAGAGAGAAAAAATGAAGTACTATTCGAAAGCAAATCGTAGGTAATGAATGAATACCCTACAATTTTATTGATTGTTTATTGTGAATTCAATGATTTATTGTACAAGATGATGCAGACAGTGTACGGTCAAACCTAAATAGGTTTTTGTGACACTGTTTTAAGTAATTTCATAATGTATTATTACTGATGTAATTTAATTAAATAAATAGATAACTGTTTCGAGTTGACAATTGTTTCGATTTGACATTTGTCACGA
The DNA here is from genome assembly GCA_943789525.1 of Agriphila geniculea. Classification (NCBI taxonomy): domain Eukaryota; kingdom Metazoa; phylum Arthropoda; class Insecta; order Lepidoptera; family Crambidae; genus Agriphila; species Agriphila geniculea. The sequence continues at coordinate 6,087,903 of OX038877.1, read as the reverse complement.
TTTCTTTTTTCTTTTTTTTGTAGTTTATTTGGGAAACAAACAATTTCACAGTACATTTAGTATTACCAAATAATATAAAACAGTGATCAGCAAAGTTTCCACTAATAATTAGAACATACAAAATAAACTACAGGGCAATTTGAACTTAATTAAATTCACAGAGTAAGTTAACAGTTATACTACATCTAAAATGGAACTGTTAATTAAAGATATGTTTACAATTACAATTACCTATTATCAATCAATTCCTGTATTTGATTTTTAAACTGAGTTATACTACAATTGAAAAAATCTATAGACGTGAAACTTTTATCATATTCCTTACAAGCTCTAAACAGAAAAGTGCTACCAGCATATTTAGTGCTGGTAGTAGGTAAAGAAAACAATTTGTTAAGACGTGAACTTGTCCGAGGGCATCTAACACATATATTTTCCAAGAGGTAAGGAGTGTCTACGAGGTTATTAAGAATCTTATAGAGGAAAACTTGGTCTCTTTCGAGACGACGATCTATTAAAGGAGGAAGATATATAGTTGCTTGCCTACCTCGACTGGGCCTAAAAAGTAGATGTTTACACATTTTTCTATTAATTCTTTCAATAGAATCTATATATACATTGTATTGTGGATTCCACACCACCGATGCATACTCTAAAACAGGTCGGACCTAAGTATTATACAAAATTACGAGAGTAGAACTCTGTTTAAAATCTCTGCCTATTCTCATTATAAAACCGAGCATATGGTAAGCTTTGGCTGTGATGTGACTAATATGCTCATTGAAAGTCAACTTACTATCAAGAGTTACCCCCAAGTCCTTCATCTCCGCCACTCTTTTAACGCATTTGTTATTTAACTTATACTTAAAATCAATGACCTTCGATTTACGTGTTGTTAATCTAACTACATTTTCTTGTTACTGATTGCCTGATGACCAACTTCAGATGGAATTTCCTTACTATGATATTAATTCTTCAGTTCGGAAACATTTGGTGCTTCATCATCTTTTACCTTTAACTCGTCATTTTTCTTAGCATCCAAGTGATTTTTGTTTCCTGGAAATTTTAAAATTATTTTTATGAATATGGATCGACTTACTGAACACAAGGATAATCTGCATTGCTAACATAGGTCATCTTCATTTGGTTGGACAATTGTACTTATTGAAAATTACCTAAAACTTTTGCGTCAAAAAGTCTCTACAAAGATAATGTAATTACTACCTATCTATTACCTGCTTACTTAAAAATCTCAAACAATGCTGGGTTGGCTGGAAGATATCTCTTTTAGAGATAAGCCCACCTTTGTAAACAACTTTCATATTTACCTGTATTCATTTTCACATAGAGAATTTTAGAATATTATATACAATTTCAGTTTTTTATATGATTATGAAATGAAATTGTGAAATTGACAACATTTCTTACCTCCCAATAACATTCCAATGAGTCGTGAGCAAGGCAAATCAATTAAAATAGTAACAAGGTAAGCTGTGATTACTGATAACACAAAGTCGACGATAAATCGGTGTATCTGAAAAATAAATGCAATAGTTAAATATAATCTAAAATTAATATATTTATAGGTAGATTAATTTAACTATTTTTATTATATACTTGCCGAGTGTTCAACGGAGAAAAATATTGGTGCAATTGCTGTGCCATTGACTATGTTTATAAGGGTATAATGTAATATGTACATTGCGTACGAGAGACGACCCAATATTTTGAAAATGTGTAGAGAGAGTAACCAGTTGATTGGACCTAAAACAGAGAAGAACATTGAAAATACAATGTCGAATACAACATTCATGTTCCCCTGAACATGAATACTCTTAACTATGATTAAAACAATTCTGTATATTTTCAGATAAAATGTTAAATAGTCCGTGCCAACGTGATAACAATATTTAACTAAGTGAATATACCTCCATAGCCTTTAGCGCAAGCAAACACAAGCCAACCAATACTTGCGGCCCAGGCAGGTCTCATGAAGGAGTTGAGAATATTATCCATTGTCTGGTTGTTCCAGTGAGGCTGGATAGTGTAATAAGTGGAGATTAATATAGCCGTGGTGGTACCACCGGCTATGATCCATAGAAGAGACACTAGAAGCTGCAATATAAACATATTTAATAAGTGCATGCATTACTTTTTAAAAGATTATACTGTAGGTATAAATGATACTAGTTATATTCAACCTTGGGAATCTTGATCGTTTTTCCTTTAACCAAATGCAGCGCATATCCAAATACCATGCCAACTAAGAAAGGTGCTGCGCGAGGAAAAGTGTGGAAATAGTACTTTTTGATGTACCTCGCAAGTTCTTCAGGTGTTCGACTGAAATCATTTATTCAACTAAAATTCAACAGCTTCACAACACTGCAAACTACAAAACCGTACACTGCGCAGTGTCATGGTTAAAGTTTCTAATACTTATTTTTATAAAAGTTACATTTCTCAGCTTCTCCTGTCATACCTATCACTATATTGTGAACAATTATGAGCTATTACTTATTCGCTTATATGTTTCCTCAAATTAATAATTTCAGACTTCATTCATGGTAACATTGACTTGCCACGTAAAGGACCATACAGATTGTACACGATACAACAAAGGAGTTTACTCACGATAAAGAAACGGTAGCAGACTGGAACTCCATAATAAAATTGTAAATAGTTGATGCTGTTATAACACTCAGCATAGCACCTACTAATGCTATCCAAGCAGACCGTTTGTTGCCTCCAAGCACCCAATATAGTATAATAGGTGACAGTATGTACAACTGCATGTCAATAGCTAAATACCAGGTATGATTAAGACACTGTAAAAAATATTTAAAAACTTATTTACTAAAGAAACAAAAAAGAAATATGTAGCCAAATGGTTCCGCCTAAATCTTGGCTAATGTCTCATGCATGGCTTCATTTGCTACTTACCATACTATAGGGGTTAACTAAATTCTGAACGTAAAGCAGCGTGGTCCACCAATACTGTCTACAGTTGTTTGTATTCATTGCATTCACCTGCCAATAAGGACCATCGGTGACCCTATTTTGGAAAGACGCTTGCATAAGAACCCCTGTAGCCAACACGGGAAACATACGTAACAGACGATTTAAGTAGAATAAATGCAGGTTTTTAAGTAGAGACACTGTAACAAATGAAACATTGGTTTAGGTTAGGATAGGTTAGTTTTCAGAAAATGCCAAATTCGACGCTAGATAAATAAATGTGAGCTGGATCTCATTTGTTTATTTTCTGCTAAATTGTGCTTGTTATCCATTTTTTTTTCAATTAACACGATAGCAAACATATCTCGATTAGAAATACGTAATACACACAGGTGGTCATTTTGGTCGATTATCTCAACCCGCAATTACATTAAGATAATGAAATGTGGATTATGGAAGGACGGAATATTTTGCTTTCTTGCTATTTTTACACGACTTCCTAAAAAGGAGTTTATTGTGTTCATGTATGTCCTTAGTCCTTAGTTCTATATATCAAAGTAAAACCTTACTCAAGGGAGGTAGTTCAAAAAACCCAGAATTAATATGAACAAGCTATTATCGATTGATTTCTTATACCGAGAAAAATATAATCCTACCTAAGTCACAGTCCCCAATCCAAGGGGTATCGGAGATATACACTGACAAAGTATGTATGAAATATAGGTAAAGTTGGTTAAGTCCAGCACTTAACATCAATCAATACGAAGGAGGATACCAATCGATTACTTAGACCAAACGAAATAATACTACCTAAGTAGCGGGTACCAACCCAAGGGGTTAACCGAGATAAACGCTGACAAATGGTGTATGAAATATAAATAAAATTAAAAATCAATTACACATTTTCTAGCGCACTGAATACATACGTAAACCACTTACCAAAAATATTATAATCGATATTATATCATGAAAGTTGTAAAAAGTGATGTTAAATGCTAGGCTTTACCTATATTTTATACATACTTTGTCGGCCTATATCTCCGATGCACCATGGATTTGGGTTAGAATAGCTTCGCTCATTCTAAGCAATCATGGCAGGTAGTTAGGATTGCTTCGCTCATTCTAAGCAATCTATTGGTAATAGCTTGTTCGTATTAATTCTGGGTTTTAGTCCATGTATTTTGGACTGTGTCTTTTGCTTGAATGATTTAACTTGACCAGACTACACAAAAATAACTACTACTTCCATACATCAAGCGCAATTAATTATTTGTTTGACGTATTTCTTCATCCTGAACCCTACTTGAGTAATGATCTAAACTCCATCCAAAACCTAACAGATGTATATTGTTTTTGAAAAGAAAATAAAATAAAAAAATTAGAACCATGACTGCTCTGACTAATGGCCCGGTCACAGCTCGCCGCGGCAGGCGGCGCGGCAAGCGAATTCGCTAATCACTGCGCGGTCGTGACGACGAGCTGAGAGACCGCTATCGAGATAGCGCGCAGTGATCACTGAATTCGCTTGCCGCGCCGCCCGCCGCGGCTAGCTGTGGCCGGGCCGTTACACCTTCCTAAAAAGTAAAAAACCGGCCAAGTGCATGTCGGGCCACGCGCCGTAAGGTTCCGTAGTTACCTTATACCACACCATATTTAATACCACTATCATTTTTCGTCTGCAAAAATAACTTCGTTTTTCACAGTGTTGGTGGTAGAAAGTGTTTGTTCCGTACCGGAATATCTTAACTCATTTTATTGTAGACATTTTGTAATTATTTGTTAGTTTTGAGAAAACACAACTTGGAGGGTACTCCGAAATCTTTCGATGTAATTTTGTCATGCCTAATGTGGGTATCGCTTGGCTTTCTGTGAGAGCATCGAACAGTCTCGTTCGAATCGCTGCGCTGTGAACGCGTCGCTCGTGAATGTTCTTCAGCCCTATTATCTGCATCCTCGTCGTAGTGCTATCGACGTGTGTGATCGTCTGGTGGACTTTATCTATGGTAGAAAACACAACCGTGTGAAAATCAGTGCATATAAAAAACCTCGGAACCAGCGTTACAGTGGCCTATGGAAATATTTTGAAGAGGAGCTGAAGGCCCGTCACGGCTCACCCTGGAAGCTGCATACGAGAAAGAGAAGGTGCGGCAGTAGTCAGGTACGAACCCACAGGCATAACTTCTTCTTCGCAACATTTTTTGATCCTTCTAACCGGATCCATTTTGTTCGTTTGTAGGTACCGGATCGATCGCACATTGATCCGAAAGTTAATCCGTTCGAATCGGATTAATCGGTAATCAAATCCAGGTTGTGTTTTCTAAATTTGTCGTACTACGTACATATTTTCGTTTCGTAATCGTTTTTTAGTGTATTTTAAAGTAATTCGTACTTAAAATATACGTTCGTTTCGTGCATTCATTTACCTACGTCATTATTGACTCGCAATATGGCGGATGAACCGAATTTTGAACAAGACCTTTTCGAAAGGGATATCATTTTAGAAGAAATCAAACGAACTTTGTTATTTGCTACACTGATATTACTCAATTTCGTTCGCGATATACTGATTTAGCCACTCAACAACGGAAGTTTAGCAAAATACAATCGAAAATCGAAGAAGCTTTGTTAAAATTAAAAACTTTTAATCGTGATGAACAACTTAAAATTCGTAATGATTTTAACGATTGTTATTATGCCATTTTGGTGTATGTTAATAAAGTGAAAGAATCAGATCAGGAATGTAGACGTTTGAGCCGTGCCATTCTGCAGTCCTATCCTTGTGAAAATAATAATTCTAAAAATTTAACTAATTTACCTTTGCCAACTTTTAATGGTAATGCAACCGATTGGCCTACTTATTACAATCTTTATTGCGGGCAAATCCACAACAATAATGCCTACACACCGGCCGAGAAGTTTCGTTATCTTTTGCTTACGTTAAAAGACGAACCATTTAATTTAATGAAATCGATACCTATTTGCGATGAGAATTACACTATCGCCTTATATATTCTTATTTCTAGATATGAAAACCGTAGAATTATTGCATCGAATCATTTAGATCGTATTTTGGATTTCGAACCATTTACTAAGGAAAATCATTTTAGTATTCGTAACTTGGTAAACTTTTATACGGAAAATATCAAAGCCCTTGAAATGATGCATTTTACAGTTCAAGAATGGAACTTTATTTTGTTAAATATTATGTTGCGTAAAATTCCCCAATCACTTCGTAGACGTTTTGAATTATTTTTAGCCAAACCTTCGGAAATACCTAACATAGATATTTTTATTACATTTTTACAGCAGGAAATCTCTGAATTCGAAATTATGTCGAGTTCAAAAAAAATCTCTCGTACCTAATAGCAATCATAATTTAGTAAATCAAAATAATAAACAAGCTGTCAGTACACCTCATTCTCAAAAGTTTTCAAATCAAAATCAACCTAATTGCAGTAGTAAAAACCGGTCAAGAGCGAGTTGGACTCGCGCACCGAGGGTTCCGTACCTGTGGCGGGCGCGGCGGGCAGACGACGACGAGAGCACTTAAAAGATCGTCCACACTAAACCACACACGTCACAAATAATAATACTACTCGATAACTCTCAATTAGTGGACTGTAAACACTCAAAAGTCTTCATAGGATTATCGCCGGCTGGACGAGGAAGGCGGTTGAACACTCGGTCGGAAAAACAATATCACGGAACACACCAGTCAACAGTGTTCATAAACTAATGTCACTTCACATAAATGTCACACCAACGTATCACAAATTCTTTTCACCATTTTCACATTATTTTGTAGTCGGCGCAGTCAATGTCCGTAGCAAGACACGTAGCTCCGTAGCAAAGCACGAATTCACACTTATAACATAGTCAAAGTTACTAATTCACCACATTGAAGCACTTTGAAACATATTATTTGGAGCACTAAAATCTTAACATTGTCGCGCTTACTGCCAGGATGCACCTTATTACTGGGACCTTTACTTCATGATGAAACCACTACTTACTGTTTCTTCTTTTATTTCTTCCTTTTTCTTCCTTTTACAATGATATCTTCATTATTGGAAAACTATCGGAAAACTATGCGCTTACTTCGACCTCTCCGATTTATATATCGATCGAAAATTAATCCTAGAAAATTCGGAACCAATCAGATTTCTTGGAATTTTCATGAAAATTAATTTAGAACTTTCTAGTTTTTCTAGAACTCGGACCTCTCTGTCGCACAGTATGTCTGCCCTGTTCACGCGCAACTGTCTTTGTCTAATTCTATACAAAACTATCTCTATCTCTTTCTTATATCGAAATAAGCGGTTGTTTATACAAACCTTTGATAAAACTAACTCAAACTTAATTTCTATAGATAGAACTATAAACATCTAATCGATTAATAACATTTTTTTAACAAAATCTCAAAAATCTATGTTATTTCAAAAGATATTTACAAAAAACCTTCGGGGGCTTTCTATGTGGTATTGCCCCTTTGATATGCCTAATTTCCAAAATTGGGGCTTTGTCTTTAAAGTATTGCTGTTGGTATACCCTATTTTACATAGAAAAAAAACTGAAAATTACTTACAAATAGCAAAAACCTAGATTCTAATAAGAACGTAAAGAACTAATACAAGGTCTAACTAACAAAGTCTTACATCTAAAGCGTAGATTCACTAAGTTAAAGTCCTTAATTTATTATTCATAAGTCTCACTTCACTAATTGCAATTCACTATTATAAGTTTAACACTTATCACTTTCAGTATTAATTTTATCACTTATAACGTGTCACTAACACTCATAATTCACTTGCGTCGCTAACAGTACCATCATAATTGCACCATCAAACCACACTGCAGAGTAGAATAATAAAATTAGTATTGCAGTTTTAGGTCAGCGCCATCTCTTGACCGATAGTGGAACTAATGTTAACTTTTTTAGAAATTTGATAATTTCTAAAAAAGTGTGCTATATTGAGACATCGTTTTATTTTTCCTGTAATCTTTATATAAACTGCTATGACATAGAATTATTTGAGATTTTTCTCTTTGCAAACTTCGGAGATAAGGAGGGGAACGGTATTTTTTTTTACAATTTTCATCATAAGTCGAAAACTATGCGGTCTAAAAAAATGATTTAAATGTGCAAACAACGCTCTTTCATATGATACCCCACATGCCCTAGTTGCCCCACTTCTAATTTTTAAGACCCATTTTGTAAAAAAGATATTTTTTATTATTATTTATTTCTTATTCGCAAAATAGTTGGACAAATGTCATCTTAAACTATTCCAAATTTCAAGTTGATACCATTAGTAGTTCTCGAGATATCCAGCTGTGACAGACAGACAGACAGACAGACAGACTGAGTCACACCATAAGGGTTCCTTTTTACCATTTTGGTACGGAACCCTAATAAAAGTCATAATAATTGTATTTGTTGTAACAACGCACTACATTCGTTATCAAAATGTCCTGTGTTTTTGAGTAAATCTCCTAAAGATAGATATCATTTTGTAAAATCGTAAAACATCTGTTTGAATTGTTTGTCACTTGGACACAATGTTAAACAATGTAAACGTAATTATTCTTGTCGTTCTTGTAATTCGAAATCGCATCACACGTTTCTTCATTTTGATAATAATATGCAATCGGATGTCGTCCCTCCCGCCGCGGAGAATCGTACTGTCGCCGCCGCCGTTGCACTTGACGGTGTCACTATGCAACCACCGAGCGTGAATCATGCGATGAACGGTAGTAATTGTCTCGCATCCAATGCGCCGTTTCCTCGTAGCCTGCGCGCTATGACGGTTATGTTATGTACCGCACTCGTCGATGTATGCGTAGCTGACGCGAAATTTACGGAGCGCTGTTTAATTGATACAGGAAGTCAAGCTAGTTTCATGACGGCTACCTGTGCCGCTGTACGCAAAGATTAGGTTTAGCGCGCAGGCACATAAATGTACCAGTGTGTGTATTGGTGAATCGCAACCAATACAACCTAAAGGAATTGTATCGTGTAATATAACTCCGCGAAACCAAACAACTCCTATTATTTCGGTAGATGCTTTGATTTTGCCAAAAATAGTTTCGCAAACACCTTGTGTGCCAGTACCTGTTCAGACTTGGCCGCATATCGTTAACTTGGACTTAGCCGACCGTCTGACCTTTAATGCGGTTAACCCCCAACCTGTCGAACTGCTCATAGGAGCCGATGTTTTGTCGCAAGTCTTTTTGGGACAAATTGTGAAGGGCCCACCAGACTCGCCGGTCGCGATCAATAGTATTTTCGGTTTTTTGTTGATGGGGAAAATTTCGTACTTTGTCCCGTCTCCACTCCAAGTATTTCATAGCTCCTTCTTCGAGGACACCGACTTACAAAAATTTTGGGAGCTGGAGACAATCCCCGAAGAACGTGCTCTCACACCTGATCAACAGTTGTGTGAAGAGATCTATCAAACCACTTATGCACGTGACAAGGATGGTAGATATGTCGTATCTCTACCGTTTAAACCCAATGCACCTACACTAGGTCGATCACGTGACATTGCTCTCGCTCGTTTTCGACAATTAGAATTTCGTCTTGATAAAATTCCTAAACTAAAACTAGAATATAATGCTTGTTTACAAGAATATGTCGACCTGAATCATATAGAGCAGTGTTCTCCAACCCTTGATAATAAACAACATTATTATTTACCTTATTTTTTTATAATTAAACCGTCTAGTGAGACCACTAAAACTCGAGTCGTTTTTGATGCTGGTTGTAAAACCACAAATAATCATTCGTTGAATGATATTTTGCTACCCGGTCCTAAACTACAATCCGATATTGTCGATATTTTGCTTAATTTTCGTATTCACTTAGTAGTATTTACAAGTGACATAAAACAAATGTATAGAAACATATTACTTAGAGAAGAGGACCGAGACTATCAACGTATCGTGTGGCGGTCATCTCCCGACCAACCGATACGCGATTATCGTTTGCGTACTGTTACATTCGGTGTCAGCTCGTCGCCTTACCTTGCTCTTCGAACAATTCGCCAACTCGCACTCGATGAGGCTTCGCGCTATCCGCACGCATCTAAAGTTCTTTTACGACAAACCTTCGTTGATGACATTAGCGGGGCGCAGACTCGATCGAGCAAGCTTTGAACTTGCAACAAGAACTTATAGCCATTTGTAAAACGGCTGGTTTCGAACTACGTAAGTGGCATAGCAACGCCCCCGAAGTACTTGATGCGGTAAGCTCGCCAGATTCTTATGGTGAGCGAGTGCCCGATCGAATGTCATTTTCATCTTTGGAAAATGATAAACAAACAAAGGTTTTAGGGCTTCAATGGGACCCAAAATCTGATGTTTTTACATTCAGTTTACAAATATCAAATTTAAATAATTGTACTAAACGTAGTATCCTTTCGGAAATAGCCAAAATTTACGACCCTTTAGGTCTTTTATCGCCAGTCACATTGTATGCAAAACATTTGATCCAGTTATTGTGGATAGCAGGGACCAAGTGGGATGAACCACCCCCTATCGATATAGTCAACGCGTGGAACGCCTTTGTGCGGGAACTTCCACTTTTAGCTGAAATCTCGTTTCCACGTCATGTGCTTCTTCCCTCGGCAACTTTCGAATTGCATGGTTTCTTGCACGCCTCGGAGAAAGCATATGCCACTTGTGTTTTTATTCGTTGTATTCAGGATAACAAACCTGTTAAAGTTTATCTTGTCTTAGCCAAAACTCGTGTTGCTCCGTTAAAGAAATTGTCAATACCACGTTTGGAATTAATGGCTTCCGTGATATTGTCGAAACTCATTAGAAAAACATTACGCACTTACGGCGACAAAATCGTTATAGATAATGTCTACGCATGGACTGATTCTTCCATTGCGTTAGCCTGGCTACGTTCATCACCTTATGAGTGGAAAACTTTCGTCTCGAATCGCACCAGTGAAATCTTATCTCATGTGCCGGCCAGTTGTTGGCGGCACGTTTGTTCCCAGGATAACCCAAGTGACGCGGCATCTCGCAGAATGCTAGTTAGTTCGTTCGTTAATCATTCACTATGGTTTCAAGGTCCTCCTTGGCTCCAACTAGATCAGTCGCTTTGTCCCGAGTCGACGGGCGTCGTTAGTACTTGCGAGGAAAAACGTAATCTGGCGCTATCAGTAAACACATCGACTTCAAAACCTAGTGAAGATTTAGATTCAATCATAACTCGTTTCTCGTCATTAGGAAAACTCATTCGTGTAGTATTAATAATATTTCGTTTTTATTACAAGTGTAAAAAGGTGCAATCGTCCTTTCCTAATTACAGGGTCATACAAATATGTATTACTGTGGCCGAATATAATTTCACTTTAAATCGATTAATTTATTTAGTACAACATAACGTGTTTATCGATGATATAAACAATATTACTAAAGGAAATCGTCCTTCAAATCAATTAAAACGTTTGACTCCATTTGTTGATAAATCTGATATTTACGTGTCGGTGGGCGGTTACATAATTCGCATATTTCATTTGAATCGAAACATCAACTTTTTTACCAAAAAATTGTTTAAGAAACCTCAATGTCATTTTAAAGTCCTATCTATAGACACCCCGCACGTATTGGTTTGAAGAAAAAAAAATTTTCAGTTCCAGTTCCATGTATGGGGAATTGGGGAGCCCTCCTTAATCTTTATTTCTTTTTTTAACACGGTTTTTTAGGTTGTTTATTGTTGTGTTAAAATCATTAAGCGGTTAACAGAATACATCTACTTACCAAGTTTCAATTGTGTAATATTAATACTTTCGGAATAAAATGGCTGTGACATAAGGACGGACAGAGGAACAGACAGACAGACAGACATGACGAATCTATAAGGGTTCAGTTTTTTGCCATTTAGGCTACGGAACCCTAAAAACAAGCGACATTGCAGTCAGGAAACCGTTTTGGGGAACAATTTTTGATATAAGAGTTTCGCCGACAGCAATGTCACTTGTTTTTTGCTTTTTAATACCTAAGGTTTTTGGCAGGGCAGTCATGGTTTTTTATATATTTTTTATATTAGATTTTATATTAAAATAATTCAAATTTAAAATGGCGTTTTTTTCTAACATTCTAAATTCAGTGTTAACCGGGATAATGTAAGGATTCTAACGATACCTAATAATATATAGCTGTTACCGGCAATGTTCATAATTCGGTATTGTATACAATGCCTGAAACGATCAGGCAATGTATGAAATATTATTCATTTTATACTTTGCCTAGGCATTGCATACAATGCCTGCTGGTCCACCGGCAATGTGTAAAATAAGTATATTTCTGTTCTGTTATAAAAAAAAACCGACCAAGTGCGAGTCAGACTCGTGCACAAAGGGTTCCGTACTATAAAACAGCAAAACAAATCACGTTTGTTGTATGTATGGTTGTATTTGTTGTAATAGCGGCAACAGAAATACATCATCTGTGAAAATTTCAACTGTCTAGCTATCACGGTTCATGAGACACAGCCTGGTGACAGACAGACAGACAGACAGACTGACAGCGGAATCTTAGTAATACGGTCCCGTTTTTAACCTTTGGGTACCGAACCCTAAAAAATAACCTCGAAGTTTATTCTTCTAGTTCTAACCTATACGCTGGACCTACAGGAGTGAAGCAGGTTCGATTCCACAGTCCACACTCAATATATTTCTGTTGTCTGTTATAAAAAAAATATCTCGAAAAAACCTATACGCGGGACCTACAGGAGTAAAGGTTCGATTCCAAACTCAATGTGCCTCCTCGAGCCCCCTCGAGCCCCCTCGAGCCCCCTCGAGCCCCCTCGAGCCCCCTCGAGCCTCCCTCGAGCCCCTCTCGACCCCATCGAGCCCCCTTCGAGCCTACTAGAGCCCCCTCGAGCCCCCCTCGAGTCCCTTAGAGCCCCCCTCGAGCCCCCTTGAGGCCCCGTGGAGCCCCCTCGAGCCCCCCTGGAGCCCCACTCAAGCCCCCCTCGGGCCCCCCTTGAGCCCCCTAAAGCCTAGGCATTGTATACAATGCCTGCATTTCATACATTGCCGGTGACATATCCAAATCTGTTCAGGCTTACGAGTTTAGAAGTTACGGTGGAATAAATAAATTGAGATAAATACTAACACACATGAACCCTGAACACAGACACTCCTTTTTTGGGTATTCATCCCTACGTGGTTCCCAGAACTGACTTTTTGGAAATATGATTAAAAAAACTTTTTGGAATTTGCAACATTAACTTACTTTTAGATAACTTTGAAGCAGCTGTGTAAACAAGTAGCAGACCACTAATCAAAAAGAAAGTATCCACCGTGATAGTAGCACTTGTGATCCAAACAGAAGAAAATGCTGTCATGAACTGCAATAAAAAACAAACAAAATACTAAGGATCTTGTCGCAATAAAAGGCTAAACGACCACGATAGGCCATGACAACGATACTTTCTGGCATTACTAGGTTTTTTTATTGGGTCAGTTTATAAAAACATTTTTATTGTCTTGCATCTGGATGGTGAAAGCATAATATCAAACACAATATAGTAAAACTTGGCTATTCGGTGATAGCTCAATAATTTTTGTCCAATTTTTTATGTGACAAAAGATAATATTTTTAAAAACAAGGACATGATAATGGAGAATATATTACGTATGTTAGAGTATGTTAGCATATGAAGCATTGCCTGTAAATTGTGTTTACAAACAATTTTATTATAATGAACAACAAAAAAATCGGGGAAATCCGTGATACTAGACTTATTTTATCATGTGATAAAATTCTGATTAAGCCGTGATATTAAATAATGGAATGTAAACTGCAATAAAACTAATTCAAATATCTTTATGAAAATAATTTATTAATAATTAATTAGAACCATTTCTTTGTTAATGTCTCAATATCTTATATTAATTCACTTAAAACTTCAATTACAATTTAATCCAATATATATCTTATATATTTTTGATAAATATACTATTATAAATATAATTATATTTATATTTTTAAAATTTTTATAATTTATATACAGTGCCTTTGATCTTGAACTAGCGATAATTTAAAGGCGTGTAATACACCTAATTTTATCGATAAAAACACCCACATGTTGAGGTCTATCCCCACTCCTGTTGGAATGGCCGCCATTTTAAATTTGACTTTTTATTTTAGATGACCCTGCAGAAAATTATTAATTTCTCCGGATTTAGAAGTCTTACAGTTATAACAAAAAAACTGTTCAAAAGCTAATAATATCATCTATCAATTTAAAAAATAAAATGTTTAAATTTTTGGTTTAAATACGTCATAAAAAATTACTGAAATAAAATTTTATACGAAATTTGTGCGATTTTTTTGACTTTTTATAACATTTCTCAAAAACTAGGACATTAATGTTCACTTTTTTTGCATTATTCAAATATACAGGGATATTATCTACAGAACAACTTAAAAATTTATTGCTCTATGTTGCATATTTCGAGAGCTATTGATGTTTGAATATGACCCTTACAAGTACTAAATGGTTATTTTCGAAAATAAAAAAAATCAAAATTCCTAAAAACTAGATTTTATCATTTGATGAAATTAGTATTCAGATAATATTATCAACCTAATTTAAAATATGTTCAAAATGCTTGTAATTATGTCCATTTTCGAAAATAATCATTTTTTGGTGACGTAAGGGTCATAGTTCAAACAAAAATAACTCTCAAAATATGCAACATAGAGCAATAAATTTCAAAACCGTTTTGTAGTTAATATTCCTGTGTATTTGAATAGTGCAAAAAAAATGGACATTCATGTCCTAGTTTTTGAGAAATGTAATAAAAACTCAAAAAAATCGCACAAACTTCGTATAAAATTTTATTTCAGTAATTTTTTATGACGTATTTAAATCAAAAATTTAAACATTTTATTTTTAAATTACTAGGTGATATTATTAGCTTTCAAACAATATTTTTGTTATAACTGTAGGACTACTAAATCCGGAGAAATTAATATTTTTCTGCAGGGTCATCTAAAATAAAAAGTCAAATTTAAAATGGTGGCCATTCCAACAGGAGTGGGGATAGACCCCAACAAGTGGGTGTTTTTGTCGATAAAATTAGGTGTATTACACGCCTTTAAATTATCGCTAGTTCAAGACCAAAGGCACTGTATATTATTGTATAAACAGTGTTCTATATTTTACATTAGCTCACCGTTTATGAATAATTAGCGATTTATAACTAAAAACTACGGCAAAAAAACACTTGCACTTGGTTTTGTTGTGATACTAATTTAAAAGAATTTTATCAATACATTACAATTTTCAACATTAGAACTTAAGCTCTACATTGAACAAAATAACAACTTTTGCAATGAAATATAAACATTTTATAAAATGTCTAAATAAATCTTTACTTTTTTATTAGTATGATCAGGTTTTCCAATTGTAAACCAATATACGAAAAAAATATGTGTTTCCGATAGCTTCCACTTTGATAACTAAATTCCTAAGAATACTGACACAGAGAAAATAAATATTTAGTTGTTAATTCTTTCGGTATATCGCTCAGAAACGTGGCGTACCAATTTTTGAAGCTCATTATTAGCGCCATCTATTGGCATTGTTAAAAACAAGTAAATAATGCAATAACAGAGTTATAAAATGCATTCCAGTATCACCGAATATCACCGAATTGCCAAGGTTTGCCCTACTTCAGCTTACTCTTTCAAATATTAAGTTCAACTCACATGAAATATGTCAATAGGATTCGCAGGAACAAAGTTTAACTGCTCGACAAAGGTGTGACCAATGATGACCCACATCATAGCAATAGACCTAATTCCATCCAAACAAGTTATAGCATTAGGGCTTGAGTAGAATGTGAAGAATTTCCGAGAGTTCGTGAACACGGAAAAAGTCGTATACAGTGTTTTAGTTTGCTTCGGATCTATAAAAAAACATTAATTAGATAATTCTGCTTCTTCTTACAGATCGTTATTTTTTTTATTTTTTGACTGATAAAAATATCTTATGAGTTTAATAGTCTTACCTTTGTCTAAAATAACGTTGTGAAAAACGTCATAGGTTGTACTTAATATCACTAAAAGACCGATGAATGAAAATATGACTCTGAAAAATTTAGGTTTATTAAAATATAATGTCTCCAAAAATATCACATAGTTTTTCAATAATATGACAAACCAATAAATAAGACAACTTTATAAAGTACCTAGTCATCTTTTTTTAGCGTTTTTCTTACATAAAAACCAAATCCATCCTCAAAGAGTTTAGACAAATCATCAGGGGCCTATTTTTAACTCCTTCGGGTTGTGTCGAGCCACGTATCGAGCGCTCTTTACAAAATTGAAAGTACCTAAGTGTTTTTACATACTGTTAGATACGATAGACGACAGCGACGCCTTCACCGAGACAGATTAGTTTGTAATAAGCACTCGACGCCAGCCGAAGGATTCAAATATAGGGCACCACTGAAATGTTATTACTACGTAGTAATAACATTTCAGTGTAGGGCCCCTGTATTTTTTACTTACACAGCAACTGTATCAGCAGCAACCCAAGTTTTATCGTTTGGAAGGCGACAGAATGCTTCAGTCCCCGTGAAATTTGGCGTCACATTGTCAAGGGCATTCTTCACTGAACATACTTTTGGTAAACAAACGGCTAATTCCAACTGAATTCCAAATAACGGACTATCATCTGCCACCCTGTAAATAATAAAGGATTAAAGTAACATAGAAAATTCTGCTAAAATGTTTGTATTACCAATAATTACAACATTCAAATAAGTACTCATGCAATAAGTATCAATAGTTAATTGACACAAAAGATTGTTAAAAAACGATTAAAAGACATAATTTACAAACCTGGCAGAAGACTCTATATAGTTTTCTCCGAGGAATACTCCCAAATTTCTTCTAAAATGGTGGAATACGCTTAAATCTTTTAATGTTTTCTCGTCAATTGATTGAAAGGACAAAGGGTTTTGTGGCCATGTCACATTGGGCCAAGGAATTTGCGGTATTTCTGGTAAACTAGGTATTTCAAATCCATCTTGTTGCAGCGGTAATTGCATCACACAATATTTTCCTTCGATGGATGAATCTCCAACTTGTTTTTGGATCCCTAAGCACTGGAAGTAATTGCCCATATCTCTAAAATGTCCAGTTAGTATGCCCCTTGGAGTTCGCGCGCCTGCATCTAAAACTATAATAAAAAGGAAACCACCATTAGAATATTGAAAGCATCTTTCAATTGATATCATTGAGACTAGGTATACTTTATAATTACCAATAAAAATGTGAAAAAATAATTTGAGTTTGTGAAACATGTGCTTTTATATTTACTGGAACTTACAATACCACCTACGAAATATCGTTAATAATAATAAAAAAAAGGTTCCAATAATGAACCTTGATTTATCCAATTTGTTCTATAAATAATAAAGCTGCCCTGTGAGGCACAATTAGTGTATCTTGAAATACACTAATTAAGCTTAACATGTCTTATTGAGATCGTCTAGCTTCTATATGTGGCAATTAAAAAAAACTGGCCAAGTGCGAGTCGGACTCGCGCACGAAGGGTTCCGTACCAAAAAACGGCAAAAAATACGTTTGTTGTATGGGAGCCCCCCTTAAATATTAATTTTATTTTGTTTTTAGTATATGTTGTTATAGCGGCAACAAAAATACATCATCTGTGAAAATTCCAACTTTCTAGCTATCACGGTTCATGAGATACAGCCTGGTGACAGACAGACAGCCAGACGGACAGCGGAGTCTTAGTAATAGGGTCCCGTTTTTCCCTTTGGGTACGGAACCCTAAAAATGAACTTTGTTCCTGAAATTTTTCAGGAACAGGCACTGACATGAAACACATTTTTTTTATTTAACTGGACTGGCTGTCTGTATTATTTGACAGCTAAGTTTTTGTGCCTGTTTGAAACGCCACTAGCGTGCGTCTAAAGAACTAATTTTGACGTATACAATGAAAATGGTTGCCGTGATGGTGCCTCCAGACTTCAAACTTCAGTACCATGTCCCTCACGCTATGCTCACGCTACGTCCTACAGCACCAAAATGGCGGAAATCAAATAGGCACAAAAAATTTTGACATAAGCCTGCCCAGTGTAAATATATGCAGGTCAGTGGGAACAGGCCTGCCACATTATTGTAACTCTGGAATTTTAAGCGCGTGTTACGCGATCGCCGTGTAATTGAGTTACCACAGATAGGCATGACAGACGCGGGCGCCAGCTAAACGCTATCTAGAGTGATTATAGGTATACGATATAGGCGAAACAAACTTACAAACCAAGTCATTATTTATCTATTATTTTATTTTTTTGTTTAAAATGGGCTGAAAACAGCTGAAAAAAATCTATTGGCTCCGTGCACGCTTTTAGCGCCACCTAGCGTGTTGCAACTTTGTTGGCTCTGACCTGACCGTTTTGACGTTTTGATATGTAATGGCGGCATTGTGACAAAATGTTAAAAAATACTATACATATTGTGTTATTAATGTAAATTTCAAAATTACTATGATTTGGGTGGACAAAGTATTGTGAAATCATTTTTGGTCATTTAAATTAAATATGGCAAGAAAGATCTATTCAAAATGAGAGTTTTATTTTGGTTATATCAGGGTTTGTTTACTTCTTTTTTAGTTGTAGATTTTGTAAAACAAAAGGATAAAGCTACTTTAATAATTTTACTAAGTGATAATAAACATATATAATTATTCCTGTATCGCTAATAATAAATTAAATATCGTTTTCAAACAGATTACAGAGCCTCCATTATTTCTACTTTTTGCCACCATGAGCGCTGAGATCGATTATTATACCTTCGCACCCTCCCAATAATCTTCCATAGTTATTTTTTAATAATTAATGTAATTAAAATAACTATGGAAGACGATAGATTATTTTGTTATGCAGCCAAATGTTCTGTTTTTTGTTGGGATTGAAGTCAATTTTTGTTATGTAGGCATATGAAGATTTATTAATTGTTGTAAATCTGATTATTTTTTTAAGCACTATAAGAAATAAAAACCTAGTATTTGTTTTTATTTTTATTTTTAGAGAATATAATAAATATACATTTTTAATATTACAATTAAAAATTTATATTTGTTATATTTTCTAGAACTTATAAAGGACCTATAAAGGATGGCAGTTTACTGTAATACCTGCCTGGTTTCAACTTACGTAAATAATTATAAAACTAGGGAAAGATTTTTTTTATTTTTAGAATCTTTACTAGCCTTTTACTTTTACTTTTTACTGGGCTGGGTGAATTTTTATAAAAAATAAAAATCAGGATTGATTTAATGTTATTTTTAGAAAATTAATAAAAATATTTTTAATAATAATATAACTATTTTATTGGGCTGGGTGTACTATTATTAGGTGTACTCTGTGTATGAACTTTTATAAAAAAACTTATACTTGCACGGTTAATTTTTAAGTATATCCAAAAATGAAATGGGGTTTTCAGACCACGTATACTGCCCGGCATATATATTGGCGAGAGAAAAAAAGGGACAAAAGATGCGCAGTAGCTATAGACACTAAGTTTATGGCTACTGCGCATCTTTTGTCTCTTTCATTTTCTTGCCAATATATATGCCGGCATCTGTAAATGAACAACTTTTACTATGCGGCCAACCACGTAATCGCTGCGGCCAACCATGTGACTAATACACTGACCTAAATCCACGGAAATCATTTAAATCCTTTCATAATATCTATCGTGATAAAAAAATATGAATATTAAATTGTAGTCATAACTCATAATCATAACATAACCTTATTGATTGTTATAGCACAGAATAGATAATAGTAGTGTTATAGTAAGCAAAGTCTGCTAATTAGTTTTACCATGTTGTAATAATAGTAATCAAGCAGATCAGATATTACTATCAAATCATTGCTTATTATGCGTTTAATTTTGTTGTGGTGAAGCCCAAAAATTTAGGAATTATTAATAGGACATTATTATTAGGTACTATTTACAATAAAGAGACAACGAAATTTTATACTTTGAATAATTGTTATTAATGAAATTTCACCAAAGTAAGGCTACGTTAAAATGGCTGTTTAACCTGCTTTTAGTCCTGCAGTAGGATCTAGTCATAATTATAACATAATAAAAAAAACCGAACTTACATTGCATCATAAGCGTTGTGTCATTACCACTGATATAAGCAAGTTGTTTCTCACATTCTTCTGGATCTAGAACATCTTCATAGAGATTTAAATCAAACGCATGATTATGAACAGGAGGATCCAGTTGCAGACTGCCTTTAACAGCTACTATTAAAATAACTTTTAATAAACAAAATTTCAATGACAACATTGTATTTCACCGAACTCTAAGAAATGTGTGAAAATTAATACAACAAAATAAACAGATAGTTAAGAGTTGTTCACTATTTCGAGCAACGATGAGAATAATCAAAATATGAATGGCTGCTATTTAAGTTACAAAATTTATCTTATCATCTTTTTTATTAATAAAATACTGAGATAGGTAGGTATTATAAATAAATTCGATTAGATTTAAAATTCGATACTTTTTGTGAGAATACGACATTAGTCAATTTAGCGAGAAAAATAAAATCTGACATCGATTAAACACAGGCGTGTAGGTATATTATTTATATTATCAATATCACCCTAATATTTAAATGCGAAAATGTAGTTTGTTTGTTTGTTACACGTGTCTTACCTATTCAACCGATCATAATGAAATTCTGCATACACGTTGTCATCATCATCATCATCTTGCTGGGCCTTTTCCCATTTACTTGGGGTCGGCCTTCCCTGTCCTTCTCTCCAGGTTAGAGTCAATGTCGGCTTTTTTTAGGCCGCGCTGAACCGTCGTCAGCCAAGTGGCAGGGCCCAGTGGGTCTACCGCGCCCTCGCATCGTCGTTGGGATGTTTAGGGCTACTTCACCCACCATGTGATCGTCGGGGCGCTTTTCTACATGCCCGTACCACTGTAGACGTTCTTCTTTCAGCTTTTCTGTTATGGGTGCTAACTTGAAACTTCCCCGTATGTATGTGTTTCTGATTTTGTCCAGTATAGTGACGCCCGCTGACCAGCATAGCATGCGCATCTCTGACGTATGGAGTTTGTTTGGGTGTTGTTTATTTGTGGCCCAGCATTCGGACCCATACAGCATGGCAGGTCTAATGGCTGTTTTGTAAACTTGTCCCTTCACCTTCAGAGGCATTCGTCTATCGCACATGACGCCTGTGAACTGTCTCCATTTCATCCAGCCCGTTTGTGTTCTATGGAGGACGTCGCTGTCAATCTTTCCGTCATTGTTTAGCACAGAGCCAAGGTATTTGAACTGGTTGACTGTTGGTAGGCGGTCATTTCCCACATAGAAGCTAAAGTCATCGGGGTGTGATGTATTATCAAAAACACATGACATGTGCTCCGTTTTCTTTTGGCTGATTTTGAGGCAGTTTTCTTTCTGCGACTCCACCCGGCAGTTTAAATCACGCTGAAGATCCATCGCATTATTAGATATAAGGGCCACATCGTCGGCATAGAGAAGATTCCAAGGCACCTCCTGTTGACATTTTTTAGTTAGATAATCCACTGTGACGTTAAATAGAAGTGGACTCAGAGTGGAACCTTGGTGTATCCCTACCTTCAAGTCAAAGCTTTTACCTAATTAATCTTCAGTTATTATTATTATAATTATTGTATTTTCTAGACTTTAATATAAGTGGCTCCGTGAGCTGTAGACCTCGCGTTAAAAAGTAGCTGATTAAAAAATAATCTAAAAGATATCACCACCCCTTTTTCCCACACTGCTCACGAGGTTTTCAAAGCACAAGTAGGTACGTGTTGTTTGTTATATTATTTGGTAGGTATATTCGCAGCTAGATGGCGTTTCTAATTTTGAACATTTTTTGAAATGAATGATTTTTTGATAAATTTCGTAAAACTGGCTCGACTAAAAATTATTGACCGAGCGAGCACGAAGTGCGAGCGAAACGTCTCTGCTTCAGCTTCTTCGGCAAAATTCTTTCGTATGTCCGGCTGTCTGTTTCCACCTACAGGGGCCGTACCGGCTAACGAATCGATTATCGAAAAGTCTGCTGGGTTTCAACTTAAAACAGAAAAATCAAAGTAAGGAATTTCGTCTTGTTCTTTCTGTTGACGTAATTTGGAAGATAACGATGTTCGTGTGACATCATGAATTGGGGTTCGCCATTTTCGCCCAATTGGGGCTCGATTAATCTGTTTTAATTTGAAACCCAGCAGACTTTTCGATAATCGATTCGTTAGCCGGTACGGCCCCAGGTCGCATTTCTCAACCGATTCTCGTGAAATTTTGTGAGTAGGTTTGAAAATTTATATCAAATTTTTTTGAGCCAGTTTATTTGAATTTTTTTAAAATGTCGAAGATATGTTAAAAAAATATATTAAAAACACGACTGCCCTGCCAAAAACGTACTCAAAAGTAAAATGACAAGTGTAATTACAGTCGGAGGACCTTTTATGGAACAATTTCTGATCAAAGAGGTACCTCGATTGCAATGACACTTGTTATTTTACTTTTGAGTACGTTTTTGGCAGGACAGTCGTATTTTTAATATTTTTTAATTTATTTATTTTTATTTCACACATTTTAGTAACAAATAATATAGTTTTGGAATGTGCTCATCAAAGTTTTGATTTTGATGCCTATATTGTAATAATAGAAGAAAAACATATTTTTTTCTCCTATACACATATTTGAAAGTAGCGTCGTACAGACGCCATATTGTTTTCTTTTAAAAAAAAAAACATACCCAGTGTCACTCGGAATGATATAAAGATTCTAACGATACCCCACACATCCAAATCTGTTAAGGCATTTAGAAGTTATGGTGGAATAAGGAAACTTACATACCCACAAACATACATGAACCCTAAACACATATACCTACACTCCTTTTTGGGCAGTCGTGTAAACAACAGATTTCAGTCCGACTTTCCAGCTTTGCCTGTTCTCTTCTACAGGTCGCATTTCTCAACTAATTCTTGTATAATTTTGTAAGCAGGTTTGAAAAATGTATGGATTTTTTTTTATGTCAAGATAGTTTTATAGTTTTTTCTAAAATGGTGGAGATATTGTAAAATAAAAATATTTTAGTCTGGCTTTCCGGCGCTGTGTGTTCTCCTCTACAGGTCGCATTTCTCAACCGATTCTCGTGAAATTTTGTGAGCAGGTTCAATAATAATATAGTTTCCTTTTTTAATTTTTCAAAATGACGGAGAAATGTTAAAAAAACATATTTCAGTCCGGCTTTCTAGATATATTAAACCTCCTATCTGGGATAATGACAAGCTAATAGATTGGTTGTTAAATAATAATTCTGATCCTATTATTTTACATCAGTGCTCTAAAAGAGCTGATGTTGCTTTGTTCAGGACGCCGAGTCCACGATCTAACACTCTTAGCAGTACATAATAATTACTGTTCTATTTCAGATAACATGATTATCTTGGGTAAAGCGAGTGATATAATTGTCTGAGGTAAGGCGAGCTCAATGCAGTATCAATAATCTATTCATCACGACATGTGGTGAACCAAAACCAGCCTCCCGTACCGTCATTGCAGGCTGGGTGAGGCACCTCCTGCATGAGGCTGACATCAAAGCAAGCGCCGGAAGCGTAAGACCTGCAGTAGCCTCCAAAAACTGGATCTCTAACTGCCCACTAGATGAAATCCTAGCTCGAGGTAATTGGCGTTCCCAGGACACCTTCAAGAAATATTATTGCCGAGAAATTAAACCCTATCGGAATCAAACAAATGTGGTATCTGCTATGTTTTTATCCATAGCCAATTAATAACAAAATGACTAATCAATTTGTTAATGTATACTTTCTTATTTTTTATTTAATTATTTTGTTGATTTATTTACAAAAAATAATACCTATACATAATTATAACTACCACCTTAATATATTTATTTAATCTCAGTATCATTTCTTGATTAACAATTAATAACTAGAACTTATATTAAATCTTACCATCATACTTAATGTAAAGGTGAATTTTAAAAACTGTTGTATGGCTCTAAATATTAATTAGAAAATTTGATGATAAACATTATGTCGTAGCTGTTTTTTAAGAGAACAGGATAAAATTACAAAATAAAACAATCATTAAATTATATAAAAGGTTTATTGTTCTGTTTTACATTGACTTTTTTTTCTTTAATGGTTCTAAATATTAAATTTTAAATATGATTCTGCTCAGTACACAATCTTCTTATCAAGATCCTTAACAAAGTTCCCTGTGGTTCCATGGTAGTTATTTTTGGGCTTCACATAGGTATTATCTAAGAAAGCAATTTTCTCCACCAGGCGATATCAAACAGCTCTCATTATTTAGGCTTCGAATGACGGTGCAGTAAGTTAATATCAGCGTTTTACCTAAAAATAAAACGCTTATTAACTACTTACCTCATTCGAAGCCTACATTTATATCTGCCTGGCTAATTCGAGCCAATGACTCAAAAATAGCTTCGTGCTAAACAGCACAACTTCGCCACCTGGTGGAGAATTTGAAAACTAAAACCGGCTACTACAGGAAGAGGGTGGGGGGGGGGGGGGGGTGAATTTCCACCACAGAATAAAAAAACAGGATTGCCAATCTCATTATTTAGGCTTCGAATGAGGTAAGTTGTTAATAAGCGTTTTATTGTTAGGTAAAACGCTGATATTAAGTTCGTTGCCATTATTTTGTTCAATATGAAAGAAAACATATCATTAATAAACTATTAAAATATTTACAAAATTATAATTCTAACTTAATACTATCACACAAGACAATTTATTTTTCACTGTAACAAAAGTTCGATAAATATAATAAATTATTAATAAATGTTTCGATTCGACAAGTTCTTAATATAACTACACTATTTAGTTTCTTGTTACTGCTATAACTTCGGATGGAGTGCCGTTAATATGAGATTTCTTCAGTTCGGAAACTTCTGGTGCTTCGTCATCATTTACATTCAAATCATCATTTTTCTTAGCATCCAAGGGTTTTTTGTTTCCTGGAAACAAATTATTTTCATGAATATGGAATATGGATCGACTTACTTAAAATTTGCCTAAAACTTTTGCGATTAATAATGCAAGAAATTCCGTACAAAAAGAATGTAATCACTACATTTTAGTTTGAAATTCACTACATTTCTTACCTCCTAATAACATTCCAATGACTCTTGAGAAAGGCAAATCGATTAAAATTGTAACAAGGTAAGCTGCGATTACTGATATTACAAAGTCGACGATAAATCGGTGTATCTGAAAAATAAATGTAATAGTTACATAATAAAAGTAGTTAAACCTACCTATAAATTAATTAATTTTAGATAATTTATAAAACCTATATTCAGAACCAAAGCGTATGCTCATAAAAATCAGTAAATACTTACTGAGCGTTCAACGGAGAAAAATATTGGTGCAATTGCTGTGCCATTGACTATATTTATAAGGGGAAAATGTAATATGTACATTGCGTACGAGAGGCGACCCAAGATTTTGAAAATGTGTAGAGAAAGTAACCAGTTGATTGGACCTAAAACAGAGAATAAAATAGAAATTACATTGTTGACTACAGCATTTATGTTCCCTTGGACATGAATGCCCTTAACTATGATTAAAACAAAGTATATCTTTATATTAAAATCAAAAAATAATATATTTTTATCAAAAAGTACAAGGTTCTTAGAAAAATAAATTTAATAAAGCATCTTAGTATGAATAAGTAACAAGATTAAGCAATTAGTCTACGAACTGAACCATTGAGTTGATTCAAGTACCCTCCGTATTAGTATAAAACTGTGCCACGGTAGGGTAAACAATCCTCGTCCCCAGGTGTAGTATATTTAAAATAAAAAGTTATTAGTCCGCGCCAATGTGAACAATATTTAATTTAGTGAACATACCTCCATAGCCTTTAGTGCAAGCAAACACAAGCCAACCAATGCTTGCAGCCCAGGCAGGTCTCATGAAGGAGTTGAGAATGTTATCCATCGTCTGGTTGTTCCAGGTAGGCTGGATAATGTAATAACTGGAGATTACTATAGCCGTGGTGGTACCGCCGGCTACGATCCATAGAAGCGACACTAGAAGCTGCAATAGAAACATATTTAATATTCACTAGCGACCCGCCCTCGCTACGCTTCAGTTTCTTCCTTTTTGCCAAATGATTAAATTTTACTCTGTGGTGATTGGTGAGCGATTGGTCTGCTAGAATGCACCTATTGAATGTGCACGACTGTCACGCGGCACGCATGACACTACCGCCATGTTGCGGAAGTTGCGGAAATAAGTAAGCGATATTTATTCCTTTTTAATTATTTTAGGAAGTTATTATAAAAATATTTAAAAGAATCTGATAAATTGATAATTATGAATATTGTTATTTTAAAAATAATTATTGGCGCAATAAACACAAAGATAAAATATTTGCGATTACCGCCATATGGATATTAAAGAACTTCAGACAAAATTCTCTCGTGACAAAAAAAAATACTTTTTTATACAATAACAAAACTTTTACAAATTATATTCCTAAACCTTTCTCATGAATCACTCTATTTATTAGTGAAAACCGCATGAAAATCCGTGCAGTAGTTTTTGAGTTTATCGCGAACAGACAGACAGACAGATGCGGCGAAGGACTTTGTTTTATAATATCTAGTAAAGTGCATTGCTATTTAAAAGATTATACAGTGGGTATAAAGGATATTATGGCTATATACTTTTACGAAGGCAATGTGTAAAAATAGAAGAACAACAATTAGTTATTTTCATACCTTGGGAATCTTAATGGTTTTTCCTTTAACCAAATGCATCGCATATCCAAATACCATGCCAATTACGAAAGGTGCTGCGCGAGGAAAAGTGTGAAAATAGTACATTTTCATGTACCGCGCAAGATCTTCAGGTGTCCGACTGAAACTGCGTAGTGTCATGGTTAAAGTTTCTGAAGCTATCAATTTTACAAAAGATACATTGCTCAGCTTTTCCTTTCATATCACAAGATAGTGAAAAGTTATGAACTCACGCGTTTTCCCTTATGTTTCCGCAAGTTAATAATTTCAGAATGGCGATTTATGGTAACATTGACTCGCTAGATAAGAGCCAAAACGCACTATCGACTAGTCACCGAACGACTTCCGACAGCTACTGTAACTTCTACTTTTATATATGGACGCGTACAGTACGAGGCATATATCTTGAAATCGGCTGGGGATTGCGCGGAACGCGTATTTTGAGCATGCGTAGCAGTGAGGGGTGCGGGTGGTGCGAAAAGGGCGCGCGCTATTGGTCGTTCACAAGAGCACCTGCGCGAACTTATCCCCACTCCGTCCAAAAAATTTCAAGATATATGCCTCGTACGTACTGTACGCACTTGGTCGCCCGGTCGCTGGGCGACTCAGAGTCGTCAGGCGAATAGCCACACCCAGTCGCTCGACGACGAAGAGATACACGGGTTCAAATAGAAGCGTACGCACTGCGAGCGACTGTCGCGGCGAATGGACGTCGCGCAAAAAATTGCTTTCGATACTGAAATATTTATTTTAAAAATAGAATTGATTGCGAAAAGCTATTTGGGATTTATCATGCAACGAATACTCTAATAATCGAGATTTAAAGAAACAACAGTGGGAGGAAATAGTGGAGTTATTTGGAGGTGAAGGATTAACAATCGATGAAAAAAAAAAACTTTAGGTAGGTACTTATTACAATGTCATTTATTTTATTACTTGTCTTATGAACTCTGCCCATCTGCCATGGCAATTGACAAGCAAACATATCTCAGTACGATATGCCACGTCGCGTATAGGGTTACCATAGTATATCTAAAAATGCTGACAAGAAGCCTGTTTTCTACACGGCTTACGAAAACACATTGTAGATATATCTAATAATTTATTATTTTTTCTTATTATAATGACGTACAAAATTAATATTTCAAGTAAGACGAAAAAGTTTTAGTTTTTCGTTTTAAAGTTCTAGTTTTTAATTATTTATAATTTTAAATGTGGATTATTTGAAAAATGATTATTTTTTGCAAAGTTAGTTGATTCTGCACGACTGTACCAGAAACACTACACGTATCGAGCCGCTCGCTTAGTTATCGGCCCGTGCGTATTGAGTCGCAGTCGCCGGGAGACTGCGTCCATAGATAATACACTATATAATTCAAAACTGCGTCGCTCTTCGACCGGTCGACAGTGCGTTTTGGCTCAGGACCATACAGGTTGTACACGATTCAACTAAGGAGTTTACTCACGATGTAGAGACGATCCCAGACTGGAACTCCATGAAGAAATTGTAAATAGTTGATGCTGTTATAACACTCAGCATAGCGCCTGCTAATGCTATCCAAGCAGACCGTTTGTTGCCTCCAAGCACCCAATATAGTATAATAGGTGACAGTATGTACAACTGCATGTCAATAGCTAAATACCAGGTATGATTAAGACACTGTAAAAAATATTTATAAACTTCTTTACTAAAGAAACAAAAAAATATGTAGTCCACATTGTATCCCCTAAATCTTAGCTAATATCGCTAGGTTTAATTTGCTACTTACCATACTATAGGGGTTAACAAAATTCTGCACATAAAGCAACGTAGTCCACCAATATTGTCTACAGTCGTTTGTATTCCCTGCATTCGTCTGCCAATAAGGACCATCGGTGACCCTATTTTGGAAAGACGCTTGCATAAGAACCCCTGTAGCCAACACGGGAAACATACGTAACAGACGATTTAAGTAGAATAAATGCAGGTTTTTGAGTAGCGACACTGTAACAAATGAAACATTTTATTATTTCTTGCTTTTTAGAGGTATTTAATTTTGAAGCTGTTTTTGTTTTCAGGTTTTTTGAAGGTTTTCCTTTTTTTATTACCTAAATTAGGTAATAAAAAAAGGAAAACCTTCAAAAAACCATGTTGTTGGCAGGACAGTCATGGTTTTTAATATTTTATTTTTTTATAATACGAGGGAGGTCAAAAAGTTCGCGGAATGGAGGGGTTGGGGGGCGAAAGGATGAATTTGCACTAGTTGTGACACTCATTGAGAGTATAAATACAACCTTTTATAATAATCAGGTCATTTATCACTGAGATACAGATCAATAAACAAGCGAATCCGGAAGAAAAAATTTCTCATAGGAAAAAAATCGAGTTTTGTGCTGTCATTACATGCCTTACCTCAAAAGTACTTAATTATTAAGTTTATTTGAATAAAGCTTATTTGACTTTACCAATCGAGGAAAACTCCTCCGATTATTATGAAAGAGATATTTTCTGTTTATGGAGACTTTTGTCCTGGCAAAAAAAAATAGTAGTAGAGTATAAAGAAACGAAATTTTCCAGTGATGAAGAGATAAAGAGGGCAACCTCTGCCTAGGGAAGAAAGTTCGCGGAACGAAGGGTATGGTGTAGAAAATGTCACTTCTTTTAACATAAACTAATTTATGACACTCATTAAGAGTATAATAACAAAGTTTAATAAAAATCAGGTCATTATTTACTGACATAAAAATCAATAGCAACCAATCCGGAGGGGAGTTTGCAATTCGAGTTTCGTGTTGTCATTAATGCCTTACCAACAGAGGAAATCTTTATTGGAAAATATGTCTTTCGTTTATGGGGACTCTAGACTTGGTAAAAAAAGAGCTTCGAGAGAAGTAATTTTCCAGTGGTGACGGGTGAAAACCGCAATTCTTAATAATTCGACCAAAGATGCAAAACATTTTTTTTTACGGTATCAATAAATTACTTGATAGATCTTACAAATGTATTAGAGTTGAAGAAGAATACATTGCAAAGGAAAAATAGTTTTGATTTTTAATTCTTACTTCATATCCTCCATTCCGCGAACTTTTTGACCTCCCCTCGTATATACCGCTCAGATTTGAGTAAGCCTTAAGACTGGATTTAGAATTTTAAAAACAAAAAAATTTTCCTTGACGCCATTTCAATATGTGTTTTTTAGTGTATTAACAACAATATTATGGATTTTAAAATAAAAGCTCTTGATAAGAACATTCCATAAACATATAGGGATGAAACAAAATCAACTTTTTGGAAATATGATTAGAAAAACTTATCGGAACTAGCAACACTAACTTACTTTTAGATAACTTTGAAGCTGTTGTGTAAACAAGTAGCAGACCACTGATCAAAAAGAAAGTATCCACCGTGATAGTAGCACTTGTGATCCAAACAGAAGAAAATGCTGTCATAAACTGAAATAAAAAAAAACAACAAAATATTAAGGATCTTGTCGCAATAAAAGGCTGGACGACCACGACTACGATACATTCTTGCATTACTAGGGTTTAATTTTTCAAGTTTTTGCTGGATCAATTTATAAGAAAACTTTTAACTGTCTTGCATCTGAATGGTGAAAGCATATCGAACATAATGCTTCAGTTTATTACTTAAGATATTGAGTTTCTTTAACTTACATTAAATATGGCTATAGGATTAGCAGGTACATGGCTTATCTGCGCGACGAATGTGTGACCAATGATGACCCACATCATGGCAATAGACCTAATTCCATCCAAACAGGTTATAGCATTAGGGCTTGAGTAGAATGTGAAGAATTTCCGAGAGTTTGTGAACACGGAAAACGTCGTATACAGGGTTTTAGTTTGCTTCGGATCTGTAAAAAACATGACGTTTATAATTCTGCTTATAACACCTTCATGATTTTTGATTTATTGATTATTTCTTTATTGCAAAAATATTAAAAAGGGTGTATTCCTTTATAATATTTTTGCATAAAGTTGGAAGCGATCTGTTCCAGACAACCTTTGATTCAGATTATCTTTGTGTGTTTTCTTTGTAATATTTGAAATGATGTTAATTATTTATTTTGACTGAAAAAAATATCGTACTTATACCTGAGTTTATTAGTCTTACCTATTAGTCTTACCTTTTTCAAAAACAACGTTGTGAAAAACGTCATAAGTTGTACTTGATATCACTAAAAGACCGATGAATGAAAATATGACTCTGAAAATTTTAAATTCATTAAAATATAATGTCTCCTAAATATATTACATAGTTTTTCAATAATATGACAACCCAATAAATAAGAAAACTTTATTAAAGTACTTAGTCATCTAACTCTCTCTATTTAGAGCGTTTTTTTATTATTATTTTTTATTTTTTTTATTTTATTTTACAAGGGATAACAACAGCCAACTCTTAACTAATACAAGATAATACAGTTTATGCTAAAATTAATTGGGCCAAAAACGTTATCCACACATTTGCTTACATTTATATTATAGTGGGTACTCGTAGTAAAAATAATGAACTACTGACTACTTTGGCAAATTGACAGAAGTCAGAACCTCTTACTCTTACTTACAATATGTCCAAAGCAAAGGACTATAATTTAAAGGAAAAAGGAAAAAAAAGAAATAGAAAAGGAAGATCGCCAGGCCAGTTAAATTACGTGGATAAACAGATAAATATAAGTAGCTGGATGCATAACATGCGGATACGTGCAGGGTAGGAAGGAGCATGGGAACAATTAATTAGCTTCGAATACCATTTTTACTTTTTTCAGAAATGTGTTTTTTTTTCCTATAAACGGGTCAACATGATGAAAATATTTATTATAGGTATTAACGATTCTGGTCATGACCGCGTTTTTCCCGCGTTTTTAAACATAAACCAAATCCATTTATAAAAGAGTTAAGACAAATCATCTGTATTTTTACTTACACAGCAACTGTATCAGCAGCAACCCAAGTTTTATCATTTGGAAGACGACAAAATGCTTCTTCAACGTTTAAAATTATATTGTCAACAGCATTCTTCGCTGAACATACTTTTGGTAAACAAACAGCGTATTCGAACTGAAAAAAAGCTAATGGACTATCTTCTGCCACCCTGTAAATGATATGGGATTAACATCTTATTAATATCTAATTATGCTACAATGTTTTAACTTTGTATAAGTAATAATTACTTATATTTACTTATTATTATATTAACTTTGATTTAATTATCCTTACAAATATTATAAATGCGAAAGTCCGTTTGGTTGTTTGTTTGTTTGTTACGCCTTCACTTCTTAACTACTGAACCGATCATCATGAAATTTTGCATACACATTGTCAGGGGTACAGACAAAGACATAGGATGCCTTTCATCCCGAAAAAAAGTATTGTTCCCGCGGGATAGCAAAAAACCTTTCCACGCAGATGAAGTCGCGGGTGGCCGCTAGTTTAAATATATTAATTATATTAACATTCAATAAGTACTCATACAACATCAATACCTAGTTAATTGCCACATAAGAATTGATAAAATACGATTAAAAAACATAATTTACAAACCTGGCAGAAGACTCTTCATAGGGTGCGAGGAATACTCCCAAATTTCTTCTAAAATGTTGGAATACGCTCAAATCTTTTAATATTTTCTCGTCCATTAATTGAGAGGACAAAGGGTTCGGTGGCCATGTCACATTGGGCCAAGGAATTTGAGGTATTTCTGGTAAACTAGGTATTTCAAATCCATCTTGTTGCAGCGGTAATTGCATCACACAATATTTTCCTTCGATGGATGAATCCCCTACTTGTTTTTGGATCCCTAAGCACTGGAAGTAATTGCCCATATCTCTCAAATTTCCAGTTATTATGCCCCTTGGAGTTCGCACGCCTGCATCTAAGACTGTAAAAAGGAAACCACCATTTAAATATTGATAGCCGAAATTATCACAACTTAAGTATACTTTAACTAACTTTCGCCCGCGACTTCGTTCGCGGGGACATACGAGAAAATCCTTTGGGATCCTTTAACCAGGATATAAAGTATTCTCAACTGCTTTTACGTGATTAGGCGGGTCACTAACGAGCAGCGAGCAGCCGCGTGCGAGGCCTGCTGCACGTGGCAAACGTTATTTTTTAGGGTTCCGTAGTCTGTCTGTCCATATGTCAAAGCCACTTTATTCCAAAAGTATTAAGACTACACAATTGAAACTTGGTAGGTAGGTGTATTATGTTAACCGCTTACCGAATTTAATACAAAAATAAGAAAAAAAAAGATTAAGGGGGGGCTCCCCATACATGGAACTGAAACTGAAAAAAAAATTTTTCTTCAAACCAACACGTGTTGGGTGTCTATAGATAGGTCTTTAAAAATTACATTGAGGTTTTAAAGACAGCTTTTTCTCAAAGTCAACCGTTTGAAAGATATACACCGCCAAAGTGGTAAAATGTGTGCCCCCCCCTTTAACTTTTGAAATAAGAGAGTGAAAAACCTAAAAAAAATATATGCTGTAGATCTTAATAAACACTTTCAACCAAAATTGGTTTGAACGAGATATAGTAATTAGTTTTTGAGATATAGCACATTTTCCAAAACCGCAAATATAACTTGGTCATTCATACCAACACTGTGAAAAACAAAGTTATTTTTGCAAACGAAAAATAATAGGTGGTATTAAATATGGTATGGTATAAGGTAACTACGGAACCCTATGGCGCGTGGCCCGACACACACTTGGCCGGTTTTTATCACACGCCGAGACTTTCGTATTGTATCTTTGTTATTATTTTGAATAAAAATCATGATGGCCAACTATCAGCAATAAAAATATTTCAAGTTTTTCTTTCCATGATCACGGAATACTTTAAAAAAGTACCTTGTGAGTGACATCCCTATTTGTTAGCAGAAATGACTACTTAATTCGTTGTAACATGCCGATATTTATTTTTTTCACTTAACACAGTCATATGGAATTAGTTAGCTGAGTATTTACAATAATACTAAAATTTACATTTGTGCTTATAAGTTTTAAAACATTATCATGCATGGTTGTTACATAAATAAAGAAAATGTAAGTATGGCTTTTGACGTATCTTCCGAAGCACGAAGGAGCTCAAGATAGTCATTTTTCAACCATCCTATGACCAGCCCTTGCTGAACGTTGCTTAACCACAACAGGGAAGAAATTGGTTCCTTGAGAGAGGCCATGGTGGAGCGGACGAATACGACTTTGAGTCTTGTCTCCCAATGGGGCGACAACAATTTAGTCACTTTTAACGCCACCAAAACGCTGGCATGTCTATTCACTGCAAAGAAGAGTCCTCTGAACTTGACTCCTACTTTCCGAGGTGTAACTATACCTGTCACTGACAATCTCGATCTCCTTGGCATAAAGTTGACTTCCGATCTCAACTTTGGTGACACAATCGAGTCGAAGGCCCAAACTGCGGCCAAAAAACTAGGCATCTTGAACAAGGTTAAGCGATATTTCACGCCGGGACAGCTTCTAACTCTTTACAAAGCGCAAGTCCATGGAATATTGCTGCCACCTGTGGGATGGGTCCGCAAAGTACCAGCTAGCCGCACTCGACTCGGTTGAACGCAGAGCCAGAAAACTCATAGGGGATAGTGCGCTATTAAAAACCAAGCTTCACAGTCTTTCCCACCGCCGTGAAGTAGCTTGTCTGGCGGTGTTCTACAGACTATATTTCGGAGAGTGTGCTCTTGAGCTGCATGAGCTCATTCCGCCATCCCCGTTCTACCATCGGACATCCAGACGCACGGCGGGGTTTCACCCCTATTTGGTTGACATTCCATGCATGCGCACGAAGCGTTTTTCATCTTCCTTCTTAATGCGCACAGCCAAGGAGTGGAATTCCCTGCCTGCGTCTGTATTCCCGAAAGAATATAACCCAGCGATATACGAGTGAATAGGCTTCTTCTGGGCAAGATCGCTTCATCTTCGGCCTCTTCTTAGCCTTATGGTTCTCGAATGTGGCCAAGAGTAAGCCAATTTTATGTAAAAAAATACAAAAAAAAAAAAACAATTGCAGAACGCGGCGATAACCCATTGCGCCATCGAGGTCCTTGAAGTGTAGATCAAAACCATTATACCTATTATGATATTATCGACTAGTTTTTCTCGCCCCTTCCTGTAGCTACGCTAAATGTAGCCTATAACCATTCCCAAGGTCTTATCTCTCGGAGGAGGTCGGTGGCGCAGTGGTTTAGCGCCTGGCCTTGCCCTGATAGCGGAGATTAAGCATTTCATTGGATGGATGACCAAAAATTTATTATCTTGAGATCCCCCGTGCTTCGGAAGGCACGTTACACGTTGGTCCCGACTGCTGCATTCATAGTCGTTAACACCCACTAATCCGCATTGGGCCCGCGTGGTGGCATAGGGTCTTCCTTTTTATCCACTTATAAGGAGGGCCTGTGGCCCAGCAGTGGGGACACTAATAAAAATTACTGATCTCAATCTCTCATGGAATACAAGATTTTGTTATAAATTTACAAATTTTCTAATTCTTCATGACTGCCATGACATTAGGCCCCATATCTTCGAAGATTATGGTCGGATCTCAATGAAACTTATATTTCTTTTTCAAAATGGTTTGGAACTTCCGTCAAGTGACGCCTGATTCAATCGAATACTTTCTATCGACAAG
Organism: Agriphila geniculea; assembly: GCA_943789525.1. NCBI lineage: Eukaryota > Metazoa > Arthropoda > Insecta > Lepidoptera > Crambidae > Agriphila > Agriphila geniculea. The sequence goes on along the minus strand of OX038877.1, from coordinate 6,052,438 downwards.
CATAGGTTTTTTGATTGGCATTGTGCATATTTTGGTCATATTAACAGATTGTAGGCCTTTTTAGTGCATATTTGCATGCATATTTTGGCACTTTGTTAGTGCATTTAATCCGATGTCTACTTATATGGGACCAAATTGAAAGTATATCTAATCGAACAAAAAAACAATTATCAAAATCGGTACACCAACGCCAGAGTAATCGATGTACATACAAAAAACAAAAAAAAAACGGGTCGAATTGAGTACCTCCCTCCTTTAGAAGTCGGTAAAAAAAGTGTAACTAGTTTTCCAGTAGGATCTTATTATAATCATAACATAACAAAAAAATTGTACTTACACTGCATCATAAGCATTGTGTCATTATTTATGATATAAGAAAGTTGTTTCGCACATTCTTCTGGATCCAGAACATCTTCATAGAGGTTTAAATCAAACGCATGATTATGACCAGGAGGATCCAGTTGCAGACTGCCTTTAACAGCTACTATTAAAATAACTTTTAATAAACAAAATTTCAATGACAACATTGTGTTCTACCGAACTCTAAAAAATGTGTAAAAATTTAATCAACAAAATAGTTAATTAATTAAAAGTGGTTTACTACTTCGTAACGATGAGAATAACCAAAAAATGATTGGTTGCTTATTTAAGTTCCATAATTTATCTTATCTTCTTTGAATTTATCAATCAAATGATGAGGTAGGAAGGTAGGTATTAATTATTTAATCATGAATTAATCCGATTAGATTTAATAACCAGTTTTTTTTTTATAAGAATGACTCAACTTAGAGATAAAAATAAAATCTGACATCCGAAAACCACAGAATCTATACATAAAAAAACTCTAAATTGATTGAATGACTTGTAGCGGCATCTACCGTACCGCCGCACATAGCAACACGGTTACAACAAGATTCAACCACCATGTTACTAGATGGCGCTAGTGTCGAATGAACACAAAGATTAGTAAGGAATAACACCTCGTAGTATGGAGAATATATGGAGAAACCTACATCTCGCTGACAGAGTTTTCTCAGCGACGCAGCATATATACAACTGCCAACCATCATCGGTTGGACCGCGGTCCCCGGGCTAAGATCACCCAGCCCGGAGGAAGATCTTCCACTTTGGCCTTCCTACCAGTGGCTACCCTTTCTCCATACTACCACTACTACATTTCATACACTGGTGACCCCCGACGGAGCACATCAAGCACCTTCAGCAACGCAGCGCAGCCATCACTCCTCATACCTTATCCAGCATCCGCAGCAGTCACACCGCAACCAGACGCACAGCAGCCAGTACCAGCCCTCAAGGTTCCATCGCAGCATCATTGACGACGCTTCCTGGAGCACCGGCACCTCTCGACGGCATCATCCTGACCTGGTCTTCGCAGCCCACGACTGGAGCATCACTGGGCCCTCACTCCGGCGTGGCAGCTCTGCGCATCTCACCAGCAGCTCGGACCTACCGTCACCTTCCACTGTCCCGACTCACCGTGGACAGGTCCCGACTCACCGTGGACACGGATCTACCTGCAGCACCTGGCGGACGCGCCTTCCTACCCCACAACGTCTCGACTCACCGTAGACTGTCTCGACTCACCAGACTGGGGCATCTCCTGCAGCATTCTACTCTGGCACTTGCATAGCTCTGACGCACTGACAGCTGAGCTTGGACAACCCTTGGACTATCGACCTCCGGTCTCAGGGGGGGAGTGATGTAGCGGCATCTACCGTACCGCCGCACATAGCAACACGGTTACAACAAGATTCAACCACCATGTTACTAGATGGCGCTAGTGTCGAATGAACACAAAGATTAGTAAGGAATAACACCTCGTAGTATGGAGAATATATGGAGAAACCTACATCTCGCTGACAGAGTTTTCTCAGCGACGCAGCATATATACAACTGCCAACCATCATCGGTTGGACCGCGGTCCCCGGGCTAAGATCACCCAGCCCGGAGGAAGATCTTCCACTTTGGCCTTCCTACCAGTGGCTACCCTTTCTCCATACTACCACTACTACATTTCCTACAGACTCATTGATTGATTCATTGTTGGGTTAGGCATACAGCCCTAACGGCTGAAGGTTTGAACACCATTTTTGGAGGGTAGATACCTTTTATGGTGTAGGTGAGCACTAAGAAAGAGTTTTGTAAAATTTCCGTTATACAGGGTGTTCCAGTTTGTATGGGAATTTGTATAGGGCTGAAGATAGATACACCATTTTGGAGGGTAGATTCCTTTTATAATGTATGTGAGCACTAAGAAAGGGTTTTGGAAAATTCCCGTTGTACAGGGTACTACAGGGTGTTCGAGTTTGTATGGAGATTTGTATAGGGTTGAAGGTATTTTTGGAGGGTAGATACCTTTTATGGTGTGGGTGAGGACTAAGAAACGGTTTAGGAAAATTCCCGATGTACAGGGTGTTCCAGTTTGTATAGGGATTTGTATAGGGCTGAACGTAGAGACACCATTTTTGGAGGGTAGATACCTTTCATAGTGTAGGTGAGTACTAAGAACATATTTTGGAAAATTCCTGTTATACAGGGTGCTACAGGGTATTCCAGTTTGTATTGGGATTTGTATAGGGCTGAACTATTTTTGCTGGTAGAGATACCATTTTTGGAGGGAAGATATCTTTTATGGTGTAGGTGAGCATTAAGAAAGGGTTTTGGAAAATTCCCGATATACAGGGTGCTACAGAGTTTCCAGTTTGTACATGAATTTTTATGGGAAAATTTTTAATGTGTGAAATGAGGTCTACTGATAAATACCTAGGTACATTAGTAATCCGTGACTTTCAAAATAAATGCACAACTATCTTAATCACGCGAACGAAGTCGCGGGCAAAAGCTAGTAGTATATATCTTTATTACTTTTACTAAATTATAAATGCGAATATGCAGTTTGTTCGTTTGTTACGCTATCGCTTCTTACCTACTCAACGAATCATAATGTGCATACACGTTGTCAGAGGTACAGCAAAGGATATGGAGGAGGTGGGTATTAATTATTTCATCATAAATTAATTCGATTAGATTCTTTTTGTAAGAATGACTCAACTTAGTGAGAAAAATAAAATCTGACATCCGAAAATCACAGAATAGTATACAAGGTGCATTTGTAACCACTCTCCAAATTGTAAGGATGTGTTTCGGGTTGTTTAACAGAATACAGTTCTAACAGAAAGCAGTCCACAAATTTGATATAATAGTAATTAAGTAAATAAGTAATAGTTTGTATGCGTGAATATGGTACATTGTGTTCTTAAATTACTAATTACCAACATAATTCCATCGTTGTGGATACGATGTGCAAAAATTTATTAATTATAAGTTATTAGTTGAAAAATTCCATGATTACAATTTAAACAATAGTTCCCTTTTTCAAATTCATAATAATAATCATTCACATGCACTACTGTCATCATTAAAATAATATGTCAAAAAAATACATTAATAATAAAAATTAAAATTAAAATGTCAAATTCTATCATTAATGAAGTCAGCGATTTTACAATACATTTTTTCCATTAATAAATTTAATAATTTTGATTTAAACTTAAAATACGTCAGTTCTTTTATGTCATTCGGTAGCTTATTAAATATGCGAATCACCATACAATGGACATTTTTAGAATAAAGCATCAATCTCTGGCCTGGTATAGAATAATTTTTCACCTGTTCTTCCTCTGTACTTATAGATTATTGCTTTTATTAACTTTAAATAGACCATTATATTTTTTTAGCAAAAAGTGCCATCTCAAGCACAGAACAAAGAAAAATTTTTCCCCCCCAGTAGAAGTCGCAAGCAGGCGGGACCCGTGTAACCTCAAGTGAGCGTAGCTCCGCATACTTCTGAATTTTGCTACGTCAGTCGTGTGAGCGAACGCCATACAAAAACATCTTCAAAAAACATATAAAAATGCCGAGTTGCATTATATAAAAGATCAAAAACAATATCCACATATATCATTTAGCAAACGGGTGCATAAAATATCAGAGGGAAGCTTTATTTAATTTATTTTGATTTAATTAAAAATTCACCTGAGTTTTTCCTTTTAAATTTCAAAACAATAAATATCCACCTTTATGCGGTATACACTTATGATCCATATTCCAATGCGCTATTTGACATATTCTTGAAGTTTCATAAACATTAAAATATAGACTAGCGGAAATGTTACTCAATAGGGGAGACCGAGAAAAGTTGTGACTGTGAAGAGTTGAAAAGTATTATAGTCTGGCTAACGAGTCGTGTCATCTCAAACCCGCGGCAAAAACTGACAACCTTATATGCTAAATAAGTATGTATCAATCAACCAAAGAGAAATCAACTGTCATATCAAAGATAATATAAAATATAATAATCACTATATTTTTGGTCTATGACAGTCATACATAGCCAAAATGATTTCCAAGTATAACCCAGTAAGGTGTAAGAGTCTATTTTCAGTAGGTACTGAATGGGCATCAACATTCAGTTTAACTCGAACGGATTATATCCGAGCTCAGAAGAAGTTATTTAATTCAACTTTTTTGCTACGACGGATTCAAAATACAAAATGAAATTTCCTACTAAGAATGTTAATGCTAAGTTCCCTAAAAACTAATTCTGTATCGTTTAGGCAGTTTTTCATTTATAAACGCTAAAATTTTAAATCAACAAAATTTATGTCATGTATGGCGGGTCGCCACGCCATTGTTCTTTGAAACTTTATTCACTCAAAATACTGTGAAATAGCAATTTTAGACTTTAATTATATTGTTTAGCTTGAACTTTTGTCAAAGTGTATATATATACACCTAAGATAAAATTGAAATTATGGTGTATTTTCAGTGATTAAAGTTTTGAAATTTTAAATAAGTTATAATTAGGAAATATAGCGTGAACAACATCGCAATCAGTGTTCCATATCGTCTTCCTCGACAGCCAATAAAGAAAACTTTTGCGCTACCTACTTTTAAGACCAATCTTGGACGAAACGCCCCTTTGCTTTGCTGTTGTGCTCAGTATAATAATCTCAAAAGAGAGATCTCTGATGATATCGATGTTTTTCGCGACTCTTTGCCTAAATTTAAGTCCAGTATCTTTAAATTATTAGAATCTAATAATCAATAATAATAGTGTAAATTAATAGCTTTGAATTTTTTTTTCATTTTTTTTTTAAATAACTGATATCATCAATGTTAAATATATATACTGTTGGTGTACCTTTTCCATAAATAAATATGCAAAATTCGAATTTTCATTTTTGAACATACTAATCGATATCCGATACATTTATTTTATTTGGAATTCTAAATTTTGAATTTCATATATTTGTTACCTAGTAACACTAAGAAATGTCAGGATTTCACCGAATTATGAAAAAGAGTTTTTAGGGTTCCGTAGCCAAAGGGTAAAACGGGACCCTATTACTAAGACTCCGCTGTCCGTCTGTCTGTCTGTCTGTCTGTCTGTCCGTCTGTCTGTCTGTCTGTCTGTCTGTCTGTCACCAGGCTGTATCTCATGAACCGTGATAGCTAGAAAGTTGAATGTATGTTGAATGTATGTATGAATGTATGTATGTTCATCTGTTCCCTTATTACTTCTAAACTACTTATCATAATTTGACAAATGTGGTATTGTTATACGCGTCTTAATCGTCTTCTCATTTAAGAATATGTGACGTCACAATAAAATGAATATGGCGCTCTCTAGAGGGTCTAAAGTCATGAACTAAAAAATAAATATTTTTTAATTATGTCGTGTTGGGTACCAAATGAAAGGGCTTAATGAGCATTTTTAAAATACATATATTGTTAGCGAAGCAGTGATTTTGCGTGCCTTCACCCGATTTACAACCCCAAAAGTGTGTCCATATGTTCCCTCATAACTTATAAACTACTTATAATTTGACAAATAAGGTAACTTTGGAAGCGTCTTTATCGTCTTATAGTTATAGAATATAAGACGTTGCATTAATGAATGAATATATAGCCCTCTAGAGGACTTTAAGTAATGAACCAAAAATATATTTTTAATGATGCACGCCTGGCGCCAAAAGACGTGTTGGGTACCAAATGAAAGGGCTTAATGATCACTTTTTAGGGTTCCGTACCAAAATGGTAAAAAAGGAACCCTTATGGTGTGACTCAGTCTGTCTGTCTGTCTGTCACAGCTGGATATCTCGAGAACTACTAATGGTATCAACTTGAAATTTGGAATAACTAAAGATGACATTTGCTCAACTATTCTGCAAATCAGAAAGAAATTAAAAAAAATTTTTTTTTTTACAACAGGGACTGAAAAGGGGTCTAAAAAATTTGAAGTGAAGTGACTAGGGCATGTGGGGTATCATATGAAAGAGCGCTGTTTGCACATGTTAAAACATTTTTTTTCTTTTTTCTTAGGCCGCATAGTTTTCGACTTATGATGAAAAATGTAAAAAAAATACTGTCCCCCCCCCCCCCCCCCCCCCCCTTATCTCCGAAGTTTGCAAAGAGAAAAATCTGAAAGAATTCATTGTGATAGTAGTTTATGTAAAGATTACAGGAAAAATAAAACGATGTCTCAATATAACACACTTTTTTAGAAATTCAAAAAACAATCAAAAATTCTTTAGTTTTACTACCAGTCAACAGATGGCGCTGTCCTAAGAATGCTGACCTAAGAAAAAAAATAGTTCCACTATCGGTCAAGATATGGCGCAACCTAATACTACAATAATAATTGGTGGCTGGTTCTAATATAATTACCTACTATTTGCCGTACGAATAAACGAAGAACAAGTTCCTACTTAGTAATATAAACAGTTTGCAATGTGGAGGGAGTGGCTGAAACGTTTTTCAGTCACCATAAGCAGCTGAGGTTAAGATTTGTAAATTAACTGTCTGCCTGTTCGCCCTTCCACCTGTCTGCCGTTTATCCTACTTTTTTAAAGACTGTACTAAAGTAACATATCCAAATATATTTATGATTGTACGGAACCCTCGGTGCGCGAGTCCGACTCGCTCTTGATCGGTTTTTTAATACATATTTAGCTTTTGGCTCTGCTTGCTTTCACCTGATTTACAAACTAAAATTCTTTAAAATAAAAAAGCAGTTTAAAAAACTAAATCCCGACTACAGAAAACCACGCTCTGAAAGTACGAAAAAAGAAAATATTCGAGTCCAAAATTCAATAAAAAGGATAACCGTAGTCGCATGTCACCTCCAGCCTGTTGTTCGTATTAAGGTGTTCCCTCACCGGGAGCATTCACGTGTAATGTAACGTTAGGGTGGGTACCCACTTAGGTTCGCGAACCTCCGCGCTCCGCGAACCTCGAACAGTGATCCATAGCCAAAACAAATATTTTTACTTTGGCTACAGTGTGTACCTGTGCGAACCAAGTTCGCATACGTGTTCGCTCACGTACACACCTGGGCGCCCTGTTCCAGCAGAGGATAAACGATTTTTTCGGTGCATGTTCGCGGAGCGCGGAGGTTCGCGAACCTAAGTGAGTACCCACCCTTACAGATTTGAGCATTACATCAATTAAGGAGGAGAACCGAGCATTACAATGCGCACCTTGTAATGATATATATCAGTGAAGGAGGAGAAACACGCTAATGCTCGTCAGTCAGGGAGGTATTATTGTAATGTAATGCTCAAAGACGAATCTATAATGTTACAGTACACGTGAATGCTCCCGGTGAGGGAGCACCTTTAAGCGTGTCTAGGACAAAGTTTTTTAGTCAGTTTTAGTTTTTTTTTACCATTTGGGTACGGAACCCTAAAAATAACAATGGGTAGTATTTAATCGGGTAACAATAAATTCTTACTGAAATGGGCGACGGACTGAGGGCGACTACATATATTGAAAATAAGTGACTTTAAAATAAAAATTCAGTAACTCGTTATTCAGAACGGGCGGCCAAATTTATATTTGGGCGACAACCTTAGGGCACACAAAACATTTAAAATTTTGGCATATATTTTATTAAAATAATCAACTAACTTAATTGAGGTGACAAAAATACCATGTTGGGCAGCTTAAATCAGTATTTTTTAACTCATTTAAATTATTTATCTCCCACATGTAGTTGCTCGTTTTAATTATTTTTTTTTGGTCCACAGTTAGTCGCCAACAAAATAAACCGCTGCCGGGTTTAGTATTTAAGTATCCCATTAACAGTAGCCTTTATTATTTTCCAGTCAACCAATTAAAAATATCCCAATAACAATCTGCCAACAGCTAGTTGACTAAGACGATACTACATTTGGCAAACTTAGATAAGTTAAGAAGACACCTCTAACTATAGGCGCGTCGCGTCGGTCGTATGCAGTGTGGGTGTGGCCTATTGTGATAATTAGCAATATGGACTAAGAGCTAGCCTCGGAAATAGGTGGACAACTTACAGAGCATTGAAATCCCTCTTGTTAGTTTACTATAGTTCATTATTAGCAGATCCGGGCACCTCGCATATTTTCAGTGGTGGGGGTGGGAGTGCTTGAGAAACAAAGGGGCTGTAAAGCTATTAAATGTATACAATTTACATTTTATTACAATTTCTGGATTTAGTGTAGTATAATAGCAAGCCAATCATGTATCTAAATTGAATTGCATTGCCATTTATTTTGAATGATGGAAAAGTAGTGCTAGGCGGCATCAAAATGCGCGAAAAAGTGGTAAAGTTTGATGCCGCCTGGCACTATTTTTCCACCAGTCAAAATTCCTGGCAATGTTATAAATTTGATTTAGATACTTGATTTGCTTACTATTGTACCACACCAAATCCAGAGCTCTGAAAATTGTATACCTTCAATCGCTTTTCAGCCCTCCTCTGTGCCTCTGTGGTGTAGTGGTTCGCCCACCCGTGTAAGACGCAGAGGTCCCGGGTTCGATTCCCAGGGGGGGTACAATTTGTACTCGGTTTGGTTGGTGGTAGGGCTTATTTCAAGTCCGCCTGGCTAGCTACCACCATCTTACCTAAGTCTGACGCCATAATAACAATTTAAAAATTGTTGTGTTCCGGCAGTTAGAGGTAAGATAGCCAGTATTCCGTCTGTAGTGCGATTCCACCTTCGGCCTTATCGTCATTTAACATTAGGTGAGATGAAGGCCAAGCACTACCCCGTTGTGTATAAAAAAAAGCCCCTTTGTACACTGGTGGGGACCAGTGTAAATCTGCTAGGTCCCCGGATACGTTAGTAATGATAGTATGGCTAATTAACTAGAGGGCTTTTGTCGCTCTGTAAATTGTCCATCTTTTTCCGGGGCTAGCTCTTAGTATTATACGTTTGTTCACTAGGATCATTACTAAGCGAATAGCTTCAATAGCTAGAGCTCTTGACACTTCGTAGTGTGGATTTAGCTTTAGTAAGCTACACGTTTATTGTTTCCAAAATAAATACTTTTATTATCACCTAATTAATCTTTAATGATTATTATAATATTTTCTAGATTTGAATGTAGTAATTATGAGCGCACCGGACGACGCTCCGTAGGTAGGCCCCCGACAAGGTGGACCGACGATCTGGTGAAGGTTGCCGAGAGCCACTGGATGTGGGAAGCGCAGGACCGATCGTCGTGGAAATCCTTGGGGGAGGCCTATACCCAGCAGTGGGTGGCCTGCGGCTGATATGATGATGATGAATAAATTATGAGATAACAATAAATAAATCATCAGCAAAACTTTGTATCATTTAGTTATGATATAATATTTCTGATTTTCCAAATACGTCACCGTTTCACTAATAACGAGCTAAACTAAGAAGTAAAAAAACCGGTCAATAGCGAGTCGGACTCGCGCACCGAGGGTTCCATACAATCATAAATATATTTGGATATGTTACTTTAGTACAGTCTTAAAAAAGTAGGATAAACGGCAGACAGGTGGAAGGGCGAACAGGCGGACAGTTAATTTACAAGTTGCTTATGGTGACTGAAAAACGTTTCAGCCACTCCACATTGCAAACTGTTTATATTACTAAGTAGGAACTTATTCTTCGTTTATTCGTACGGCAAATATTAGAACCAGCCACCAATTTATTATTGTAGTATTAGGTTGCGCCATCTCTTGACCGATAGTGGAACAATTTTTTTTCGTAGGTTAGCATGCTTAGGACAGCGCCATCTGTTGACTGGTAGTGAAACTAGAAAATATTTGTTTGTTTTTTTAATTTCTAAATAAGTGTGTTATATTGAGACATCGTTTTATTTTTCCTGTAATCTTTACATAAACTACTATCACATAGAATTATTTCAGATTTTTCTCTTTGCAAAGTTCGGAGATAAGGGGGGAACGGTATTTTTTTTACATTTTTCATCATAAGTCAAAAACTATGCGGCCTAAGAAAAAAGGAAAAAATGTTTTAACATGTTCAAACAGCGCTCTTTTATATATTACCCCACATGCCCTAGTCACCTCACTTTAAATTTTTAAGACCCCTTTTCAGTCCATGTTGTAAAAAAAATATATTTTTTTTTATATCTTTCTTATTTGTAAAATAGTTGGGCAAATGTCATCTTAAACTATTCCAAATTTCAAATTGATACCATTAGTAGTTCTCGAGATATCCAGCTGTGACAGACAGACAGACTGAGTCACACCACAAGGGTTCCTTTTTTACCATTTTGGTACGGAACCCTAAAAACTGTTCATTTTTGTTTGTTAAAAAAAAATGTCAACCACTTGTCAATGATTTGGAATTGATCTAAAATGGTTTTCAATGATATGCCAGAGTTTATCAGGTATAATAAATCATAATAATTATCTGATAGCCTTGCTTAATCGTTACTACGTATAATATTATAAATGCGATAGTGTGTTTATATGTTTGTCTACTCTATCGTTCATCGTAAAATTTTGCATACACGTTCTTCCCGTATACAGTAAACGACATAGGGTATCTTTCATTCAGAAAGAAGTACTATTTCCGAGTGTAAAAAATAATCAACATAAGAAGCAATCATATACAATTTACATTTACTTACAGTTTTTATACAAAATATATTGATACTTAACTTAGTTTAAACACATGAAATGAAATTAAAATGTTAAAATCGTGGCTGAGTTGACACCTAAACTAATCTTTTAACTCTCAAATTCCCCTTATATGCGCCCATGAAGTCGAGAAATTAAGTAGGTATCAATTAATTAAAACGCCTACTTTATTTCAATAGCAATAACAGTTCAGCGTAATTGCTTTCAGTATTCAGTATTTTATTGCATACCATAAAGTAAATACATAGCCACATATGTATTTGAATAAGGTGTAGAGTTTTTGAAGTAAAGGCTTGTAGAGTTAGGGCGCGTAGAGTTAGAAGCTTGGCTCTACATGAGGTCTTAACTTTTGCGAGGTCTTGGCAGCAACATTTACATGAAAATGTTTTTGGTGGGATACTGTTTTACACTATGGTAGCATTTATTTAATAACATATATTTTAGGCTTTTGTTAAACAATTTGTTATTTTCTTCATTTATTAATTTTTCAGCCAATTTGTTATAGATCCTTATAGACATATTATATGCACTGGAAGAGCACAAATGTAGGCGAGCTGTTGGAACTTTTAGCTTATTTTTATACTGTAATAATGAATACTTTGACTGGACATCTTTTCGTTTAGTAGTAGTAACAGCAGAGAAGAAGACGTAATAACTTTATGAATAATCTTAAGAAATGATAAGAAACAAGCAATAAAACAACTTGTGGCTTGGTTATTAAAAAAGTCTACGATTTATTTATAAATTTCTTCAGCGCATTTTTAAATTACTTATACAAGGCGGTTTACTTCTCTTTATTTAGGTATATGTACAATCAGGAACATTTTGATACCACATTGGTTAACATAATGTATAATAATACAAGTCAATGTGACTTTGCTGCATCATCTACATCAGTGTTTATATACTCAGTTTTTGTTATTTGACTTCTTAGGTTTTGTTTTCCTTTCACCCTTCAGCGCTGAAATTGTAAATATTGTATTAGTTATCATAACTATTTCAACAGTTTATTGAAATTCGCAAATATGAATCATAAAAATTAATTCATTTTTAACATGAATGATAAAAAAAACTCAAATTTATTTTGTCTATTTCATTTTGTTCTCGTATAAAATTCTTATTAGGTGATAAGTATCACTTCTTGCAACCAGGGGCCGTACCGGCTAACGCATCAAAATTCGGAAAGTCTGCTGGGCTTCAAATTAAAACAGATAAATCAAGCCCCAGTCGGGCCAAAATGGCGAACCCCAATTATTCATAATGTCACACGAACACCGATATCTTCCAAATAACTTCAGCAAATAGTACAATACGAAATTTCTTACTTCGATTTATCTGTTTTAAACGTAACTGTTCAATTTCATAATACATGTACAGGTGAATTTGAGCTCATCATGGGCAACTTGTATGGCTGCGATCTGCTTTAAAATTTCCTGGCCTATTGAAATCAACTTTAAAGTATTTTTCTTCCAACTATGCTTTAATTTCATCACAATCACACTAAAAACTCAGTACAAAGCGAGTCTTTAATGCTCTAGCTAGAGCAATAAAACTGTATGAAATTTCATTATTGCACAGTTTTTTTAATCGCACCAAAAGGTGCCAATCTCAATGGATTAGCTCTATTCAGCCAGCCGATATCAATACTTTTTTTACGTACGTATTATTCGTTTCTATCCTACTTGTTCCAAATTTAAAACTCTTAACCTTACGTTTAATAATTGTTCAAGCATAACTTTTAATTTCAATAATTAAACTTCTATTTTAACTGTTTGATATGAGTTTCTTTTATCTACTATTCCTATAGGTAATAGTTGAAAGAAAAGCAGATTATGCACCTCGCCTAAGTAATTTATATTGCCCTCGTGCCTGTTAGATTAGAGCCGTCGCTAACGTTCGGGCTCTAAATCAGGCACTCGGTGCAATAATAAATTACTTTGTGCTCAATGCAATAATCTACTATTCATTATAGACGTTCTGAACCGGACTGACAACGCATGTTAGCCGAACCACACATGCAAAAATGTACGGCCAAAGTCCGCTTGAAAACGTCTAAAATGAAAGAAGCACTTTTTGTTAGTCTCTCGCGATCGACTGCGCTGTTTCAAAAGAACAAGTGGTCGCTCGCGTCGCGATTGACTTAAGTCAATCGCAATGTAGAGTCTACATTATGTATTCTGAGCCTCTACTACTTACCATTTAACAACATCCCAAAGAGTCCAGAGAAAGGTAAGTCGATAAACACTGTTACGAGGCACGATACAAATATCGTTAAGTTTAAGTCAATCATAAATCTGTGCATCTGAAAAATGAATAAAATATAAATTAAGTAATTTATTTCCATTTGCACTAACGCTGTCTCTTTAATTCTCGCTTGAGGTATTTCGCTTAGTGAGGGTATTAAGAATACTAGCTAGCTAGGTATTATTTAAAATAATATTCATCGCTAAAATTAATTAAAGCAGATACCTACACTGACGAGCAAAAATAACTAATAACTTACATAAACGACAATAATTTCATAAAAAAGTAAATATAGCTGCATGGAACAAAAATTTTATTAAATAGAGTTCCTTCTTTTTTCTCATGCGTGATTTAATACACTTGGATATTCCAGGAGTTTGTTTAGGAAATATCGTCATCTATTTAGTTTATTATTTGCTTGTCAGTGTATTAAGACTACAAAGTCTATTGTTCTATTCGTTTTTGAATAAGCATTTGTACAAGCAAAGGAATATTTTTTCTCACTTATGCTCTCGAATATTATCATTTCATTACATTTGAAAAACCGCGTATATTAGTGAATTCAGATGTTATTTTAGAATATGTAATATGAATATGTATAGTAATGTTTAGTTTTGATTTGTTGGTTTTTTCGGATTCCCGACGTTTCGACAACTTTAAAGGGGCCGTGGTCACGGGACCTGGCCGTGGTCATCAAAACAAATTGAAACTAAATAATTCTAAAATAACATCTGAATTAAACAATATATACTGGCCTGCAAAACTAAGTACTACAGAGGCCTATTTTCATACAAAAGAGGTAACTTTGAAGCTTTGTTTCTCCACCCAGGATTAAACGGGGTGAGAATTTTGATGATGGTCTTTCAAAGAGTAAATAGAGGAGACCCAGATCGCTTTAAAACTCAATGGATTAGAAGAGTCGTTTACACTAAAGACCGTATGGATTTTTTAGTGTAACATTTTCCATACTTTTGATGTTATTTTAACTTGTTATTTTTTTAAGTTCAACCCTGACCTAAACGACTCTCCTAATCCGTTAGGTTTCTTTAGCGATCTGAGCTTCCTCCATTTACTCTTTGAATGGCCATTATCAAATCATACCCCGTTTAATCCTGGACGGAGAAACAAAGCATCAAAGTTACCTCGTTTGTATGAAAATAGGCCTCTGTAGTACTTAGTTTTGCAGGACAGCGTACGTGCTGTAATGTAATCCGTAAAAAGTGTTTTATTTTAAAAAACAGTATATAGTTGCATGACTAGTCGTTTCACAATTCACATGTCCACACGAACCGATTTAACATTTTTACTTAGAAAATTTTGTTTCCTCGCATTTCTTGAGAAAAGCACTATACAAGTCGTGTGCGGTAAGGCGGTAATGCTTACTTACCGTGCTCGGCTCTATGTAAAATACCATTATTCCATTCGATACGAATAATGCAGTTTTCAATTTAAAGGTATCATAGTTTTATTTTATTCTTGAAGTACAAAATGTGAAAATTTATTCAATATACTTACTGAAAATTCAATTGAAAAGTAAGTGGGTGCCAAAGCCGTAGCGTTAAGTATTTCAATCATTGGCAGATGTAAGATATACATTGCGTAGGACAAGCGACTTAAAAACTTGAATACAGTCAATGACAGAAACCAGTTCATCGGACCTGAAAATAATATTTATAAGAGATAAATTTCACATTTTTTTAAGATAATTAGGAGGTATTTTTAAAATGGGTTTGTTTCATTTTGTTACTTTTATAAATTAAACTTAATTTTTAGTTTCATTAAGAAATTTTAAACATCATGTAAAAACAAAAGGCTTTAAATACCTTGCCTCCTTTGATATTTAAAAAGAACTTTCGTACTTTGGCTAGCTTAAATCTATTACGATTCGTTGTTTTGGAACAAAATAATATTATGAAATATTAAAAAATATTTTCTAACTGCCTTTTCCTTACCTCCATAACCATGCACGCATGCAAATATAAGCCATGCAATGCAAGCGGCCCATGCAGGTCTCATGTACGAGTTTAGCATACTATCTACAGTTTGGTTGTCCCAATCTGGTTGGATGATGAAGTATGTTGATATAACTATAGTTAGCGATGTGATCGTCGCGAGCAGCCATAAGAATGCCACCAAGACCTAGAACAGACACAAACAAGAAACATGAAAATTTATTTTCTTCTACTACTGTATAAGAAGTCAGTGAAAACTTACGATAACACAGGGGTAACTTTGTCTGAGATTTATGGTATACTAGCAGCCGCCCGCGACTTCGTCTGCGTGAAAAGTTTTTTGCTTTACCTCGGGAACAATACGCAGTACTTATATCTATTCTGTGACAATACTTTTTTCGCAATGAAAGGTACCCAATGCCTTTCTCTGTACCTCTGACGATCAGTAGTTAAGACGTGGAAGGCGTAACAAACAAAGAAATAGACTTACGCATTTATAATATTATTATATACCATATACCTATATACAGTAAATTTTTAAGTATATTTAAAAATTAAATGGGGTGTTCAGACCACGTAAATGAACATTTTTTACTATGGGGCCAACCACGAAATCGCGAAAAAAAAAATCAGCTGTTCCATAGAAAAGTACAACATCGACTCGACTATAATGTATGGAACAGCTAATTTTTTTTCGCGATTTTGTGGTTGGCCCCATAGTAAAAGTTGTTCACTTACGTGGTGTGAATACCCCATTTCATTTTTAGATATAGGTACTTAAAAATTAACCGTGTATAGGTCTACAGGCGTCTTAATTGAGACAATTAAAAAAGATAACAGTTTTAAAACGAAAACAACCTTATATGTAAATTTAAGACTAAATAAACTAAAGATGCCTTACCCAACTAGCAAAATATGTCGTAAAAAAATCAGCAGCACGTTTCTATTTCAGCTATTAGTAGTGAGATGGATTTACAAAATGTTGAGTAAACGATCTGTGAACGTTCTCTCAACGCGATTTGGGCGCACTTCTCTCTGCTTTAAATGCTGTAAATATCGTAAGATTATCGTCTGAATTGCGTTTTAATTGAAAGAATGTAGAGTAATCGCAACTCAATTGCTACTGGTGCTATAATAGTCAGTAGAACCTCTTTCATTCGACTTATTAGTGGTAATAATAGGAGTGCGGTTACAATCACTCGACACTTTGATCGTGTGAATGCAACCAAGCAGCACTCATAGACAGTGCGTGTTGTCACTGTTGTGTTCGCGTAAACGAAGGAAATAAAAATAAATGTATGTTGCAATATTATGGCCATGCTAAGTATACCTTTACGATTTTACAGCCATAATGACAATAAAGGTAAGCTATTAAAGTTAGCTCATAAGTCTTACTTTCATATGCGGAATTAATTTTTTCGTCTATAATCCTTACATTTGTATTTAATATTTTCATGGGCCACAAGATTTCTAGTAAATAATGGATCGCAAATAATATTAATATAATAGATAAAATAAATTCGCCATTAATAGCATTTCAATTATCATCACAAAGCATTCACTCAGCTCTTAGCCGAAAAATAGACATGAGATTTCCATTTTACGACTTCTAAGAGCACCATTGCAGTTAGTTTAGGGTTCCTTAGCGCAATGTTAAATCGTCAATCTATCATACGGTTTACAAACAATCTGTAGTAGCGTAATATTTCCTACTGAATCCGCACTAATATTAAGTATTTGTTCTTCATCCGTTGGTTGATGTTGATTGTTTCAATTGTTTCAACATCTTATTAACTTTCCGTCGGAACCCTCACTTCTTTTAAGTTTTTTCCACCGATTATTCTCCATTTTCCACACTGCTGTAAAAGATTTTATTTAACTTTCATACCACTATTATGCTGCATGATGGCTTCCAAAATTATCTTTGTGCACCTTTGGACCTGTAGTAGATCATTTGATAGCGTTTTCTCAACTTTAATAGTAAAGTCGAATTAAAGCCTTGCCAAAAGCTGTGATATGACATTAGATGCTGTAATAGTAACTGAGAAGCTATTTTGTTGAATGAACAGCTTTTACTCCACAATATTGCTGTAAAAATTAGGTGACGAAAGACGGTGCTATAAAAGCTAGTTTTACGACAAATTAGCAATTTGATTGCTTTTAAAGACCTGTCATAAGACTAAAGGTTGTCTGAATGCGATTGAGAGATATCTTTATACAATTGTTGAGTAAATGCGATATGAATTCGTCGAGTCCACGTTTACTAGACATATTTATAGAGCCAAAAAGCATTGAATGCTGAAAGATCTAGAAAGCTGCTTTTATACTGCTTTTTGAAATGATAGGATCTTTCATACAAGTGTTTTACGATCCATAGTCGTGAGAGTAATTGCTTAAACGATCTTTTTGCTAGTTGGGTAGTCTTAGTAGATTCTACTATGCATTAGTCTAGTGTAGATACACATGGATTGAACATTTTGGCTTATTCCCTTTGTCCACCCTGAAACAGCCACCCTAAGGTGGATACTCGGAAAACGCGTAGGTATCGAAACGTATATATCGTACGAAAATCGAGTTATCCCTCTGTTTTAGGGTGGATAAATGGAATAAGCCAACATTTTGTGTTTATTTAAAAATGTAGAACACTAACCTTTGACAGCCGCATTTCCCGATTATGACACGTATGCAGTACATAGCCAAAGAGCATCCCAACAAAGAATGGAGTTGAACGAGGAAAAGTGTGAAAGTAGTAGTATTGGATGTAGTAAGCTATATCCTCTGGAGGTCGACTAGAAGAAGTAAAAAAGTTGCATATAAGTATCATATATAACCTTAAGCGATAGTAATACATCCATATTTTTTTGTAAAAAATAAACTTTTTTTTAATATTATGTGGCGATTAGAAAATAATCTCCCATCTGCTGTTACTTCCGTACATTTGCGAAGACAAAGCGATTTTTTTTTCACCAAAAATTTAATTACTTTCCTATCAAAAATATTCAGACTATTTGTTTTCTTCAGACATTCCCCATTGTTTTTCAATATTTTTTTACACTGGTAAGTAAAATCCATAGAGAATCCGTAGAACAATAAAATACTTACGATATAGCATTCATTGATGACTGGAACTTCATTAGAAAATTGTACACCGAAGTCCCAGCGAGCACCGCCAAAACAGAACCGACCAACGCCGTCCAAGCTGATTTCTTGTTTCCACCAAGAACCCAAATTAGTACAATGGGCGACAACACATATAATTGCATGTCCACTGCGAGATACCACGTGTGACCGAGACACTGAAAAAGCCATAATTATTATTGTAGAAACCATAATCCAACTTCGCCAATCTAACCAAATCAGCCTTTGACTCTGCAGTGCACCACCACACGTCCTCCCTCTATCGGCCGCCATGACAGACTTAGTGTATTATCCATGTGACAGACTGACTCGGACAGCCAGCACACGGTCTGTATCGTAGACACATACTAACTCATACTATAGTAATATATGACCACAGAGTACGCACAGACTAGATAACACCGACTGTGACGTTTGCACTCGAGACCAAGGCGGCATTACTAATACACTACAATTATTGTTAGCCACGTACTGCCAATATACTACAATTATCACTATCAGCGTATGCCAGAGCGTATGCTCTGTGTAGCCAATGCCACATTTGCAAATCGTCGCTATCGCTATCGCAGTAATATCAAAATATGTATTTGACTGACATAAGTTGGTTAACCCATCGCCTTGCAATTGCAGCAACTAAGCATCTTTTGCATGAGTCGGTCACAGGGTGGGTGACCGAAAATTTATTAGCTTGAGCTTCTCTCTTTCATCGAAAGGTACGTTAAGTCGTTAGACTTGGCTGCATTTTTAGTAATCAACACTCCAAATTAGGCCTGCGTTGTGTTGTAGGTTATTAGTTTATTACCTATCCTCCATAACCACCGTTACGTAAGGCCTGTGCCCCAGCAGTGGGGACATTACAAATAACTAAGGTCCAAAATACTAACCAAATATCCAAACTTGGTCAAATTATGGACATACAGCAGCGTAGCCCACCAGTAGTTACGGCAGTCGTCCGTATTCTTGGCCACTACTCCCCAATAAGGACCATCTGATATGTGGTTTTGGAAAGATGCTTGAAGAAGAATTCCCGTCGCCAGTATAGGAAACATTCGGAGTAGACGGTTAAGGTAGAAAATGTGGAGATTCTTCAAGAAAGCCACTGTAATAAAAACTAGATGATAGAAATCTTGACCCCTTTCAATTTCATCGTTAAACCCTATTACTTAACGATTATCGTTTAAAAATTTTATAACAGCAGGCCCCTAGTTCACCAAATCGACATTTGTCAGCGACAATGTCGGTAAATTTTACAATTCTCGTTACTTTAATTAGGGACAGAGTATTTTGTGATTTTTCCCTACGTGATCGATTCAGATACTACGGATCTCCTCATTGATCCGTAGGAGAACTAAAGTAACCGACATCGTTCGAAGGATTGTCAGTAATTCTTGACATTAGATTGGAGCTGTGTCAAGTTTGCTGACAAAATTGTCGACTTTTAAAAATTATCTCCATTACACAACATAATTGTTATTAATTATCTTTCTTCTTCTTTGTTTCTAATTAAAGTAGCGACAATTGTAAAATTCACCGACATTTATGACATTGACAAATTTCGATTTAATGAAACAAGGGCCAGTCATAAAAAATACTCTGCAGGTGTCAACATACACGTTCATGCAATTTAGCATTTTATAAGTACTGTTTTATTGACCCTAGCAGGCAATGAAGATTGTCGAATATTAGTCTCCTCAATAAAATATGAGCTCTTAACGTCCTCTAGATCAGGGGTGTTAAAGTTACGACCCGCAGGCTGCATGCGGCCCGCAAGCTATCTCAATACGGCCCACGACCAGAATCTATCCAACGAGGATTTAGAAAGCATTTGATGCCAAAACGTATTGTAAGATAATAAATAAGAGACCTCGGGTATCTGGATCCTCAGCTAAAGATAACTCCTTTTTATTATTTTTTTATGAAAATAAGAATTTTAATTTAGTATTTTTTATTTTGAGTCCGGCACGCTCTTAACTAAAAAATGGCCCTTTTGAAAAATCAGTTTGACACCCCTGATCTAGATAACGAACTTTTGTGGTTTTTGGTTCAAGTTCTATAACCCAACTTTTTGTGTTTTCTTTAGGATCTGATCAATGTATGGCTGTTTTTCAATAAGTATTACTTCATATTCACTCCTGTTTGTCCACTTACTTCTTGTCATCTTAGAAGCTTGAGTGTATACCAATAGTAAGCCAGAAAGCATGAAGAAAGTATCCACCGTTATATGACCACTAGTTATCCATAGGTACCCAAACGATCGCAAATGCTGAAAATCCATACAAGACACAGTTTTAGTTTTATCAAAATATAGATTTCAAGATGTGTCAAAAGTTTATATCCAAGTTTTGCCTTTCAATTAAAATATTATTTGCATTCAAAAGTGGGCATGCACTTTTTGTTATTAGCATTTTTTTATTCGATTAGGGTCCGGTCTCTAGGTAATAAGCTGAGAAAATTTAATAAACAAATGAATAAAATTACCTTGTGAACATCAACAGGATTAGCAGGCCCGAATCTGATAATATTGCCAAATGTGTGATTTACTACTACCCAAAGCATGGCTATTGACCTAACACCATCCACACAATTCAAAGCTTTTGAATCTGACCTGAATGTCAGCAGTTGACGAGTATTTGTGTACATGGAGAAGATCGTGTATAACTTATTTGCGGCCTTTGGATCTGTAAAATAAAGCATGTACAGAGTGTGGTCCAAGTTAGTATGGAAAAAATTTTTTTTTTTTGTTTAATCCACGCCACCCCCTCATTTTGTGATACTCAATGATAGCAATATATTTGCATTGTTTTAACTTTCTAACTACAGGGGAAGGCAGTGCTCATCAAGAATGAAATATTGTACTTGTATTAACAGCTATAGCTCAATCCGGGAAGTGAGGACCTGGTGTCTTGTACTACAGGTTGCAACCCAACCCATTTCAAGCACCAGTCTTTACAACTAGTAATCTAAGACTGATATTGTTTATATTTTCTGTTGCTTGTTACTACTTACTATTTGTGAAGAAATAAATAAAGATTTATTATTATTTATTATTGTAATCTGTTTTGGTATAAAACAAAGGAAATAAAACGGTATCCTTATGTTTTTTTATTTATTTTGATATGAAAAGCAGCTTAGTTTCAATATGTACATAAATTGAACACAGTAGGGACTCTTATTTTTTTATTAATCTTTATCTAACACTACTTTAACTAATCCGTGTTTTGTAGTCTAAATACCTACGACTTTTCTGCTCCTTTCGACCAGCTGAAGAATAAATTGCTTTTCCTCCTAATTCTTAGTAAGAGCTTTATTGTAGTATACCTACCTTGAATATTTCACCCCTCTTTCTGCAGTATCATTTACTACTCATAAGCTTTAACTCTGTCTCAGCACTGTAATTTAATACTAGATAATAAATTAGTTGTTCCTGTAAAAACAACAGCTCTTTACAGCCAAAAAGGCGTACCTATTGTATGTCTATAAGCATATGCAATAGGTTGCTTGGCATACAATTACAATAGGCATAGCCTCTATTAATAAAGTTCCGCAACAAGTGATTGATCTTCCTTTGCATGAATTTAAAAACCATGTTAAGAAAACGCTCATGAGTAAAGGTTATTATAAAGTAGACGATTATCTTAAAGATGAAAATGCGTGGTAATGATGTAACACATAACTTGCTACTATAAGTACTTTGTTGAAGTAATATAATAAGTCTATGTTGTTGCCAATAATCCTGTCACCCTGTTGTAATTATCTGGTAACGATATATTCAAGTTTGTAAATATCGTTACTTATGGCTGTTACAGCGGATAAGTTTTTTGCGCCCGTTCTTCTTGTCAGCTAAAAAAGTCTGGAACGGGTGGTAGGAAAATATGGACGATTCAAAAGCACTTAATTATTAAGTTTATTTGAATAAATCTTATTTGACTTTGACTTGATGATCTCAAGATTACCTTTAAATGATTTCAAAAACAACTGAAGAGTTGGTTGGTTAAGAACAGGTTTTTATTCAATTGATGAATTTATTTATTTACTTTTTTACAGACTACGATAATGTAATGACTCATACTGATTTGTAATGATTATAATACGTATATAATATTCAAGTAAATAATAATGTGTAATTAATTATATTTGCATGCCAGTATCTGGAGAAAAGTGTGCGGCTTCATATACATTGTAACATCTTTTAAATTACCACTTTTTTAAACAAATAAAGAAATACTCTATTCTATTGAATCACTAATTTTAATACTTTCTCCCTTTTTTTTAAACATCAGAAGTCCGACGTTTGTTTTCATCTAACCAATACTTATGAATCTTTTCTAATTTTTCAATGCAATGCTTTGGTTGATGAGATGCTATGCCAGTTTTATTTCAAATTTCTATTACTGCTTCTATCAATTAATGCATCTCGTACACTATTTTTATCGCTTGAAAACACAAAGAAACATAAAAGAACTTGCCTCACTCTGCGAAGCTGATTAAGTCAAGATATTGGCTCTCAAGTTCTGTATATGCCGATAAGAAAAATATAATCTTTATGACATGTGGAAGATGACATTTAAAATCACTTGTACACTCACTTACAAATTGTTTTAGCTTTGTCTAACGTTATTAATTCTCCAAAGTATTTAAAAAGTGAATATATAACTTCTATTTATGAATTTTGTACATGTAACAAGCTTAGATCAAATCGTCACATTTGACAAAAAAAAATCAAAGGGTCGTTGAGCACTGCCTTCTGCTAATGCTATGAACATGAAATTTTGCAGTTATGATACTGCGGGTATGTGTCACAAAAATAGGGGGTAGCGTGAACGAACGAAAAAAAAATTTTTTTGGACCACACTTATGTAGGTACATAATATATACAAGATGGCAAAATTAATAACAGTGTTAACCGATTATGTTAAATTACAATAGTGTAGTTTTCAACGCTAGAACTTAGCGCTTGCATTAATAAAACTTCAAATTGATAAATTGATATACAACTCCTTTTTTCCGACCACATGAAAAAGATGAAATAATTTAATTTTATCATCAAAATTTATATTCATAAATTGAATTAAAAGTGAAATAATTCGATTTCATACTTTTTTCAATATCATTGAAAAAAATATGAGATCAAATTCTTTCAGTCATGTTTTTTATCAATTTGCCTTGGCAAAATATATCTCAAAGAGAATATAACGTTCATCGACCGCGAATGTCCTTCTTACATTATTAGTTATCTTCAGGCCTATTACGAAAATAACGTACGCAATTGCGTAACGCAGTCACTTGGCCACGATAATCGTCCGCAGTTCGTTGGTTGCAGTTATAACAAACATTTTGAATTTGGCTATCGTAGTTTATAGACTACTAAACGAACGATGTCGGATACGCTAGAGAGAAACTGTCAAACTCACGCAGTCTCTTCGCAATATCGCATACGAAAGTGATTTGTAATAGGAAACAATCAAAACGAAGCACGGACGCAGCTGCGTGTATCGCATTAAACTTTTCGTATCATAATATATGATTATCGCAAACTTTTTTAAAGGATTTTTAAAGATTGATAAAATTATCTAAATAATAAAGTAGGTCAATAAAGTGCCACTTTTTTACCTTTTTTTAGTATGACTGTGTGGTGGACATCGTAAAACGAACTCAAAAGTGTCAGAAGTCCTATGGTTGAGAATATTGCACTGAAAACAAAGTTAAGATTTATCATCATTTTTAAAGTGAGAAATTACTAGTGATTTACCGTATCAAGAAATTATTGTAATACACTAGAAAATGCAAGAGTTATTTTATTTAAATATTTAGCATGTGTCAGACTTGTGTCAACCACACGTTAGGTTTAAGTCCAAAGCAAATTGAATAACATAACACAAACTTTTTTAAAATATTGTCTGGCTTTATTTTTAAATGTATAGCTGTATTTCATATTTGCTTCTGATATTACAAAAGTTCTTTAACCGCCTCTATGGTTAAGTAGTTCGCCTACCCGTAAAAGACGCAGAGGTCCTGGGTTCGATTCCCAGGGTAGGTACCATTTGTACTTGGTTTGTTTAGTGGTAGGGCTCATTTCAAGTCCGCCTGGCTATTGTTTTTTAAGTCTTGATTTATTCATATTTAGTCAATTTTTCATGGAAACTGGAAGATTTTTATTTCAAATGTCTTTTAATACAAAAAAAATTCTCAAAACTTACATTTTCTTTAACCTTATACTGTCATAACTCAAAATTCTAGATTTTATTTTTCATTATTTCAAAATACTGAGTATACAATTTTGAAGGCATTGGAAAGCTTTTAAATATCCTAAAAGGGTTCTTAGCAATTCGGATTAGTTTTAAGTTATTGACCGAATATTAAAAAAAAATGTAAAGCCCAACTTCTTTTGTCTGTTTCTCAATAATGTGTGTTTCTGAGTTAATACACTATTTGAGCAGAGGTGCGAAATGACTTCGTTGCTATTTGGCATACATTTCAATATTGCTAAATCACCTTTCTAATGTGATGTCGGAGGCCAAAACACCGAATTACAAAATTTCGAACACTATTTTTATGTTACTTGATCTTTTGGCATTCGACATTGCATATGACACCTGCACTCAAGAATACTCACATAGCAACATAATCAGCAGCTACCCAAGGCTTGTCATTGGGTAGACGACAAAAGGCCTCGCTGATGCCAGCAACCAAAGAAGCGTTGGTTGTCAATCTGTTCAGAGCCTGCTCTACAGAGCAAACTTTAGGAATGCATATCGCTAATTCTAAATTCACCTCAGCTTGCGGAATATCTCGTGCTCTCCTATAAAGTAATATTGAAACGTCATATTCTTCAATCATCTTAGATGTTTGAAAGTCATATCATAAGTATTCAAAATTCTGCCAACAAATGAGGCCAACTTTTTCTCTGTTGCGTTATCTACATAAAAATACAATTCAGTGCCTACTACTAATAAACACATTTGAAGCCTAATATTGTCAAGGTACTAATTTGATAATTTCTTACTACTAACTTTTCTTTATTATGTTTCGTCGTCTCGCTTAATAAATATACTGCCGAAGCAAGTACATTTACTAAAATGTGGAACGCTTCTCGATATTGCATGTCATCCTTGCGCAAGGCCATGCTAATCTTCTCTGTAACGTTCCAATTTTAGTATATTATGTACGTCAAAATTACCATATAGATTATTTACCTGGATTTATTTTTGGAGTTTCCAAGATTATTCTTGAAATTTTCTTTAATAGGTTCGTTTTGTTGTGTTGTTTTCGTTTGAGCATGCATTGTCATTAATATTTCCCAACCGCTATAATCCCAAGGAAACTCCGGACTTATTACTTCAGAACTTGCTTTTTCAAAATTTTGGGGGAAAGGGACTTCTATTACACAATATTTTCCTTCCACTGACATATCTTGAAGTTCTTTATTTATTTGTAAGCATTGGTGGTAGTTGCCCATATCTCTATAGTTACTTATTAAAATACCTCGCGGTATTCTGATCCCTGCGTCCATAACTGTAACAAATCATTTCCTTAATTTCATATCAAATCGTAAGTAATTAGTATATCAATTGACAACATTTCAAATTTTTTAGGTACATGTTTTTATGGATATAATGAAAAATTATCGTTTTTTAGGCAACACGTATTTTTTCTTTTCCATTTATTTTCATACATTACTGAGATATTAATTAATAAAAAACGGTTTATTCTAAAAGGACGTAAGTACAAGATATAGGTAAAATATAAGCGATGCCTTAGCCTTGCCTCTTAAAACGTCAATTAAAAAAAAAATTGTCCTTGATGTGAATTGTGATGTCCATAGAGATGTAGGCACGCTAATTTTTATATCGATAATAGTGGTATTTTTGTTTCATGTTTCATAATAAATAAGAAACATAATAACAACTATAGTAACCCCAATAACAACTTTAGTAAATTATTGTAGTACCTGAAGGGGTATGAGTAAATTTCTAAGAAGAGGTGGGTCATTTTACTTTCAATATCGCTTTCTCAAAACAGTTTTAACTAAAAGCCCCCATCCAAAGACTGTCATAATATCGAAGCGATGTTGTGATTGAGAAGTGCGCTATACGCGATGTATAGTTCTGTCCCTATAACAAAACAACATCACTTTGAGGTTGCTATAAGAGCTCAGAGTATGACCTCTGGTAACTGCCCCCCTACTCAGATGGCCAACATTCTATTCGTTTGAACCAGGGATTGAAATACCGTTAAAAAAAATAACGATAAAAAAATAACGTTAAAAATACCATTAAAACATATTATCGGTAAATTTACTGGTAAAAATAACGTTAAAAATATTTTACCGGTAAAATTAACGTTAAATATAGCGTTAAATTTAGTACCGGTAAAATTATCGGTAAAAAATTAACGTTATTAACTGGAATAACGTAAATTTTAAAATAAACGTTAAATTAACGTTATTTCAGTAAATAACGTTAAATTTAACGTTATTTATTGACATAACGTTAATGTTAAAATTAACGGTAATAAGAGTAAAAATTAACGTTATATTTAAAAATAACGTTAACATTACCTGGTTTGAACGCTTACTATTAAAACTTTAAAATAAGCAGTAAACTATAAAATTACGTGCCGTAAGCTTGACAATTTCATACAATATGTATTGCGAAGTTTGTGATTTACATAAGTGATTTTCTTACAAGAATACTTTAAAAATATCTAAATTTTATTGAACATAGAAATACACTCGAAAGACATTTAGTCATTATTATGACATTTATGACAATTGATTTTTTCAGTGTTGCCAGATCAGATTTTCACACTACCTTATGCTGGGTCTCAATTTACCCTAGATCACAGAATAGATATAATATATAATATAAATAAATAATAATAAATAAGTACTACCGTACAGAAAGGACACTCTCCGCCCAACCTTACATGTACATGGAAGAATTGTTTGTTGATTTATAAAGAAAGAAATAGGTAGTGGAAAGAAATATTTTTCTTGTATTTAATTATACTAATCGGGTAATGGGTATGCTGTAATTTCAATTTCGGGATTTAAAATTACTCGAAAGGGGAATGTGTCGTCTCTTAGTGCCCGATATTTTTCACCCTAAATCTAGGGTAAATAACCCTAAGCTGGCACCACTGTTTTTTTTAAATAGAAGGCAAAGAGACTCAACTCAAACTCCCTATATGGACTAGATTTTAGATTTTTTTAATTTACGTAAAAAATACTGATCTAAAAATTCTAAAAAAAAAATATATTAGCTTAGAACACTAAAATCTCGAAATGGTTTTCTAATTTTAGTACTTTCTTAAAATGAAATGTTGTCAATTGCTGGCAGGTACTATTCAAAATGCTAAAGTAAGTAGTTTACACAACAGTTGAGTTATTTCTGGTTATACGAATAGTATAGAAAAAAATATGGAAATTGAAATCGCAATATATATTATTATTTTGGTTTTATAATTTTTAACAATTATTTGCATTTTTAAGTAACATTGTTATAAGCTAAATTTTATAGTAGAAAAAAATAAAGTCGTCTTTAGAAGTTATTGAATCCACGACACGACAGTATATTTATTGAGGAAATTATAACTCTGATAAAAAAAATAAGTGTGTAAATACTTACATTGAGCCTTCAACAAGCTATCTTCGTTAGTAATATAATCCAGTTGATATTCACATTTCTCTGGATTCAGTACTTCTTCATATAGATTATGGTCAAACGCAGAATTGTATCCTGTATCAGCATTGACAGATAATATTAAAGCTATTTGTAACATTAATTTTAGCATTTTTACAAATTTTTGCACAATTGACAATGATCGAAAACAAAAACTGAATGAACATCTCATCTCTGGGACAAGTATAAATAATGGTGACTTATCTAATCTTCCATCAATTCTGGTAGATTGCAGATTTAAAATGTCTTTATTTATAACTCCGATATTAAATTATTGAATAACGTTACTACAGCAATATTCTGTGATTCACTCATTAACTTCGTTCAATCGAACACTCGGTTGTTAGATGCGCGTGTTATATCTTTTTAGTTTTTTTTATAACCTTAGCACTATATTGTTAGTTGTTTGAGTAAAATTTAAATTTCTTGATTCAGGAAGTTGATTCGGTTATGATTCAAGCGAAAAATCATTGTTAAAACGACATTTACACTATTTATTTATAACAATATTAATTTGGTATATAATTATTGTTTTTCAATACAGTTGCTCGAAAATGTGAGCTTACGATGGCAGGCGAGCGTGCGGTAAGTCGATTTTACCGCACGCCGTGCGTTTTTGTTTACGGTTTAGTACAGCGTGCGGTAAGTTGATTTTACCGCACGCCCGCGCCGTGCGTTTTTGTTTACGTACGTTTTTTTTAATTTCTACTAGCTTCCACCCGCGACTTCGTCCGCGTGATCAGTATAAAAATATAGCGACCAGTTTAAAATGACCTCTATAGTGTATGAAAGCTAGTACTCAGGAGAGTTCAAGCTGTTTCTCTGGTTACACTCACCTGAATTTAATGAAACATAGCTTAGATTTTAAGTTGGACCTTAGTCTACTAAATTGTGAAAAGTCCATCAAAATTCTTTAAGCGGTTTTTGCGTAATACGCGCACAAATATTTAGAATTTACAGTTTTATTATATGTGTAGATTACAATTTCAGTGGTACCTATAATGTTTTCTCGCAAATGTATTGAAAAACGTAGTATGGCACACGGTTGTTTTTTAAAACTCGTGACGATTATAAACCCTCGCCTGCGGCTCGGGCTTATAAAACGTCAACTCGTTTTAAAAGCCTCCTTACCAACCTTGTATCATAAACTACTATTTCGATATAATAATATTTTCATTCCTGTAATTACTTAAATTACGTAAAGAGTACTCTAGTTGACTAATTATGTACACGTGTTCTGTGCTGACAGCTCGATGACGTTCACTTGTTTTTCACTGATATAAAAGAAAGAACCCAGCATTTTGTGGGTCACTTTTTAAGTTTGGAGCACCACGGTATTTAAGTTAAGTAAATTCTTCATTGTTATTGTGTTATTTTGAATTAATTGTTTTGTGTGTGACTTAATTGTTGTTCAAAGGCTATCCACTGTTAATTTTCATTGCCAATTTTATGATTATTCTAATTAATTGTAGTAATAATAAGTAAAGTACATTATTAGACAGATTTCTTTTGCATTTGCTTGGTAACTACTCGTAGTATCATAGTTTAATAAAGAGATTAACTGAAAACTTTTAAGTTTATATTGTTGTAGTTTGTAACGATTTAATTGTAAATATCTGATTGATAAAGCTAACGAGTTTCTTTCGCCTGTTCTTCTCTCAGCTAAAAAAAGATGTCCGAACAGGTGGTAGGTTAAAAGAAATTGGACGATTCAATTAAATAAACGTTGCTTTATTTAAATCGATTTATTTTGTTTTAATTCTCTCCATGTTTCTGATTATTTCTGACACGCGCGCGACACGAGTGAACAGCATTGTACTTGCCAGTTGACCTTCCTTACTTTTTTTCAACTGGTTTTTTTATTTACAAATTGTAAATTACATAATTACGCAAACCATTGAGGTTTTTCAAGAATCTCATATTATGACACGGATGTTGCGTCACCTAACAAGGCTTGAGGTGTGAAAAAATGTCCCAAATGCTCTATAAATGACGGCATTTATCTTTTCCTTCTCTTTGATTGGGGTGGCAACAATGTACAATGACCTGGGTAAATTGACTATGGAGTGTAAAAACACTTAGCATGGCAATTTCAGTCACAGTGTGAGAGGGATGAACGACATCTAGTGAATGATTTCAACCTCAACCCCTATTCGCTAGTGCAATATCCAGTGTCACAGAATATGAATATAAAATTCTTAACGTTTTTGAATAGGGTCTAACTTGCCAGGACGATTAAATATTGTGTCTATAATTTTTTTTTAAATCTTACAATTTTTTTTTATTCATAAGAATGAAGCAAATTGTTTTTTTTTTTCAATAATAGTAATAATACATTTATTTCGGACTTTTGGTCCATAAAGTGTTAGTAACAATTTTTATCTTAAAAACTAGTGTTAGTAGACACGTACATGTTATTTTTTTTAACATTATTGTCGGGCGTGTAGCTGCACCCAATGACACATTAATGGAGAGTCCCACCGACCTACAAACACATTCAGCATTCTGTTGGCGGCGCCGCGAAGGCGGGCTAGCATGGAGGCGCACCTTTTTCTCATAATAGCATAGAAGTCATCTGTGTGCGCCTCCGCAAATATCCCTGAGGCATTACAACGCCACGGCAGCCCCAACAAAACCCTGAATGCGTTGTTATACTGGATCCGCAGATCGCTGTATGCGCGCCGCGTGTGGTCAGCCCAAAGGCTGCAGGTGTAAAACGACTGGCAGTATGCCTTAAAAAGCGTGATTTTGACTTATTTCGTACACCTTGCAAACCTTCGAGCTAACATGTTACAGCGGACATCCAGCGATCTGCGTTCCCTTTCTATGTCACAGTTATCTGTCAGATCGTCTGTGACCCAGTGGCCCAAATATTTGAACTTATCTACCCTGCGCAGAGGTGTGCCACATAGTAAAACTTCCGGTATATCACCATAACTCTTAGAACCCGATTTTAAAATCATAACCTTACTTTTCTTGACATTGTATTTGAGCCCATGGGCCACCACATATGATTCACATATTGCCAAAAGCTTCCTAAGAGCGCCGATCGATGGGCTCAGCAGCACCATATCATCGGCATAGCTGATATTGTTCATACAGACACCGTCAATATGACATCCAATATTGGTGCTACTGAGCTCATCGATCAGTCGGTTCATGTACAGATTGAAGAGCCGAGGCGAGGTCAACCCCCCCTGCCTCATCCTGTACTCCAACCTTTACATGTTCGAGTGTTCTTCCGCCCATCTTACGCTATTATTTTGATTACAATACCAATACATGAACACCGATATAATCTCAGGAGGTAACGTGGTGTCCTGACAAAGGATATGCCAAAGAATATCATAAGACACAAGGTCGAATGCCTTTGACAGGTCCAAAAAACATGCAAAGACCGGTGTTTTCCGTACAGTATAATACTGTACAGTCTGCTTGTGGCACAGTATGGCACTCTCCGTCGACAGCCCGGGCCGGAACCCAAACTGCGCGTCATGAAGTTCGAGGTGTTTAGCCAGCTGTTTATCAAGCAGACTGTTCAGCACTTTAGCAACCACCGTGGCCAGAGATATGGGTCTGTAATTGGACATGTCAGAGGCATCCCCAGTCTTATTTTTAATAATAGGTACGACTACAGTCTGCATCAACTTCTGTGGTAAGTATCCATGACTAAGGCATAGGTTATAAAATAAAGCGAGAACCCGTGGCAAATGCTTTCCCGCATGCTTAAGGTGCTCGATACTAAGGCCATCGTGCCCAGGAGACTTACCTCACACCATGCTTTTAATGATATAAGCGACTTCTTTGGCTGAGAATATAGTGGTAATCTCCCCGGCACTGAACCCAGCATCAAGCACCCGCTGCACGCTCGGTAAAGGCGATTCGACCTTAAAATGCCGCTGAAATATGTAGGTTTACCATACGAAAGCCATTCTTGGTACCATAGTCGAGCCTCTCTGTGAGCTGCCTGAACATGTTTATTCCAACCCGTCACATATTTGTGTCTTCGGACTTTAGCACACCCCACAGACGTACATTATGCACCCTCCCTAATTATACTACGGTGTTACATCCTCCGGATTCAGTATTCACTATGTAGTCCACTTCTCAATGTACTAGGCATCGCACAGTAATTTAGAGCTAGAAATTAATTAAAAAGTAGCTGTATTGATCCCCGCCGTCGGCCGGCCCCTGCGCCTGACCCGCTCGTACGTCATTCGCTTTTCTGTGCGGGCATCGCAAATATCATTTATTACTTTACACGTCTTTGAGCTAAATTTTTCCAAGAATTAAAGTACTTAACGTGTTGTGTGAGTGTTCATAGTGTAAAATGGGAAAAAGGAAACGTAAACACAGTGAATCTCACCTACGTAAGAAGATAAAACGATTGCAAGAAAAACTCGAACAAATACAATCAGATTCATCATCAGGTTAGTGAGTTTTTTTTTGTTTAACACCTACCTACATCACGGTGAAATTCACCGTATTTTCATGCAATTTCAAAGAAATAACTGTGTCGTGTCATTATATCGTAGAATTTAAAAATAACTTTGTTTTTTAAATGTATTATTTCCAGTCGTGATTAATTAATAAACACGAACAGTAATAATGCGTTGTTTCTTATAAAAATATGTCTATGATGGTGTCTTTTTTTCCTTACGTTGTAATAATTCTATGGAAATATACTAGTAATTAAAGAATTTTAACAGCAAACGAAGAAGTTATTTCTTAATCAGATTAAGCACAAAGACAAACATTCAAATAATACTTATTCATTAGTTATTTCACTTCGCTCAAGAACAAATAGGTTTTTTTTTTCACATATACCCTCACGATTTTGAAAACATTCTTGTATAAATCGATTTGATTTTATAAAGCTATATTTATTAATCATTCTACATTCGTAATTAACGCTGTGACGAGCGCACAGCTGATACGAAACTACCCTCCAGTCTCGCGGCGTAACGTGCTTACGCCCAATGACTTTAAATAAAGCTAATTTATCAATAATTTATATGAAAGTCTTTGGTCTCAAAAAAGTCCAGCGTCGTAACGAGCTTACGATCAGTGACTATAAACAACAACAACAAAATTATTTTCAGATGAGTACTATAATGACAATCCCCAAATATTTCCGAGACAAACATCAATGTCTCCTACTAGTGATATCGAAGTACCTATAGTGTACGATTCGGATAGCTCTGCATCACATCAAGGGGTTAAGTCAGTAGTTGCCTCTGCTGATCAACCAAGCAATATTAATGCTATAACATTAGAACCGGAACCTAGTAATAAAACCACCGTGGAACAGATGGGTACTAATAGTGTACCGGCAAACATTACACCAAGTGATCCAGGTCCAAGCACAAGTGTTGACGTTCCATCCCTACCGTCAGAAGTTTTAGAAGCGCTGGGAGATCCGAAAGGAAAGGAAGAAGTTTTTGGGCCTAAGATACCAGATGAGATCGCTAAACGTTGGGGTCGGGTTCTGGTTGATGGTTTGACGAAGGAACTAAAACAAGACCTTATGGAAAAAGCTCTCATACCCGAGAACTTCTGGCTAGCAAAAGCTCCCCTACTCAATGCAGAAGTACTCCCGGTTTTAAATGACGCTGCCAAGCATCGTGACAAACAAATGGAAAAATACCAGAACCAATTAGGCCGTGGCATCTCAGGTCTGACAAATCTTGCATCGAGCATAATCGAAGGCAACACAGACAAGATTGACCTTTTAAATAAACTTTCGGAAACAAGTCAAATTCTTCTCGATCTTCATTACGAAGAAACTAAACGGAGGCGAAAATTGGTAACAGCATCTCTAGATAAGAAATTTCTTGGTATGATCTCGGACGTGAAAAGAGATGAGTTTCTCTTTGAAAACAATTTAAATGATAAAATAAAGGCATCCAAGACCGCAGAACGATCCGGTCTCCAGATAAAACGCACGGATACTAATACGGCTGCCTCATTTAGAAAATATCCGCAGCAGGGAAACTGGAGAGGCCCACCCCGAGCACAAGCTGCTCGGACATACAAACAGGGTGGGCAACGAAACCGTTACATTGCTCAGCCGAATCGACGTCCTCCGCCGAACCAGGATCGACAGTCCCGATTGCCGACGAAGTCGAATTCGAATACGAAGACTCGCAAAACCTAACAACACCTGAGGTAACTTTACAGCATGCCGGTAGATTACGCTTCTTTTTTTGATAAATGGAAATCCATTACAGATGACTAAACTGTTTTAAACTATATAAAAGGTTTCGAAATCCCAATCGATGAACCTGTAGTACAAAACACATTTTCTGAAAATGGTGATTTTAGCTGTAATGAAAAAGTTCAAATATTTAATGAAATAAATAAATTAAAAGAATTAGGTGCTATTGTACAATGCGTTGATGTTCCTGGGCAATATCTTTAAAAAAAAAATCCTTGTATCGAAACCCAATGGTTCTTTTAGGTTTATACTAAATTTGAAAAACTTTAATAGATGTATCGCTCCTCAGCACTTTAAAATGGAAGACATAAGGACAGTTCAAAAGCTTTTAACAAAAAATTGCTTTATGACAACAATAGATTTAAAAGACGCCTATTTTTTAGTGCCCATTGGTGACATTAGCAAAAAATATTTAAGATTTAAATTTGAAGGTAGTACATATGAATTTCAATGCCTACCGTTCGGTTTATCTTTGGCCCCATTAGTTTTCACAAAGTTAATGAAACCTGTCTTGGCACATAGGTTTTATACTAGTAACTTATTTAGATGACACTATTTGCCCGGCAGATTCTTCTGATACATGTCTCTTCTGTGTTACAGAAACCATAATTTTTTTAGAAAATTTGGGTTTCATAATAAATCATTCTAAAAGCCAATTAATGCCTCGTCAAATTCAGACATTCTTAGGTTTTGAATTAGATTCGAATAGGATGTGCTTGAGACTGCCAAAAGATAAACGCCTAAAAATATTAAATTCCATTTTAGACATGCACGATAAAAAACAAACGCGTATTAGGGACTTCGCAAAATTTTTGGGTCTTTTATGCTCCGCGTGCCCAGCCGTCGCTTACGGGTGGCTATACACCAAACAATTTGAGAGAGAAAAATTTCTTGCCTTACAAAAATCCAACGAAGACTATGATAGCCTTATGGAGATACCTGAATATCTAAAATCAGATTTTGTATGGTGGATAAAGCATGTTGAGCATACAAGTAACCCAATACGCGAAGGTAAATATTTTGTTGAAATTTTCACCGACGCCTCACTTACGGGATGGGGGGCTTTTTGCAATGGAGAAAGAACAGGTGGTTTTTGGAACACAGAGGAACTTAACTATCACATAAATATTTTAGAATTACTAGCGGCCTTTAACGGACTAAAATGATTCGCAAAATCTTTGTATAATAAAGAAATCTTACTACGTATAGATAATACTACAGCAATAGCGTATATAAATAGATACGGTGGTGTACAGTACGTGCATTTAAATAAGGTAACACGGAATATATGGCAGTGGTGCGAAAAAAGACATTTGCATATTTTCGCATCATATATAAAGTCGAAAGAAAATACTGAAGCCGATGAGGAATCACGGCGAGACAATATAGACACAGAATGGAGCTTATCTCCTTTAGCATTTAAAACAATTTGCAACCATTTCGGTACCCCTACAGTTGATTTATTTGCCACAAAACTAAATGCTAAGTGTGCCAAATACGTTTCATGGAAGCGTGACCCTGAGGCCATGAACATTGATGCATTTACGATAGATTGGAATGGTTTATTTTTCTATACCTTTCCACCCTTTTCGTTAATTCTTAAAACTTTAAGAAAAATTGTTAATGACAGTGCTACTGGAATAGTAATAGTCTGTAGTACCACACTGGCCGAGCCAGCCATGGTATCCTCTTTTTATGAAATTATCGGTAAAAGAACCCGTATTTTTCAATCCAGAGCCTGAATTAGTCTTATCTCCTTTCAGAACTCGTCATCCACTTTGGAGCCGACTTACCCTGGCATCATCGCTGTTGTCAGGGAAGCCTTCGTAAAACAATCTTTATCAAATGATAAGATGGATGTTTTAATTTCATCCTTAGCAGTGAACTCTTTAAAACAATATAATTCTGCGTTCAAAAAGTGGTGGCATTATTGTATTAAATATAAGGTTGATTTTTATTCTGTTAATATTCCACACTTATTAAATTTTATGACATGTCAACTTAAAGTAGGAGCCAGTTATTTGTCTTTGAACACATTACGTTCCGCATTAGGTTTGATATTGGGCAAAGCATTCAGAGAAGATGAAAGGGTTTCCAGGTTTCTGAGAGGCGTTTTTAGAACGAATCCAACCCTTCCGAGATACCAAACAACATGGAATCCCAATCTCGTCCTCGACCACTTAGAAACATGGTAACCTAATCATGAACTATCCCTTCTGAAAATAAGTAAAAAATTAGTAGCTCTTCTCGCGTTGTCGACTGCACAACGTGTGTAGACGCTCTCCCTGATCCGTTTATCAAATATCAAAACTAGCGAAACGAATATTCAAATTATAATCAATGATATGATAAAAACCTCAGCTCCAGGTAGATCAATGCCACGATTGGTGATACCCTTTTTTCCAAACAAAGAACAAATATGTCTTGCAAAAACGTTACTTTCATATTTAGCGATTACAAATAGATTTAGGCATTTACCAGATACTGAAAAATTAATTCTGACAACTAGAAAACCTTATCATAATGCTAGCAGTGCCACCATTAGCAGATGGATTAAATCTGTACTTTCTGAAAGCGGCGTGGATATATCTGTCTTCTCGGCACATAGCACTCGCCACGCTTCAACTTCAGCCGCACTGACTAGAGGGTTGTCTGTCGACCTGATAAAAAGAACTGCTGGATGGTCCGGGAACTCTTTAACATTCGCAAAATTTTATAATAGACCAACGCTAAACGATGAAGATAACGATTTTGCAAATACTGTTTTGCTTAACTAATTATAAAATAAGTAATTGGTAATATCTAACATAACATAGGCAATTAAACTGATTGCTAAGATTATCTCTTAATAAGTGAAAAATTATAAGTCTGATTCCATAAAATACAGTGTGTATTCATGATTGATTTTTTGTTTGGTTTTCTTCTTTTTTTTATAATCACCTATTTCACTTTATGCGCTAAACATCTACATAATGAATACTGAATCCGGAGGATGTAACACCGTAGTATAATTAATGGCTAAACAAACTTACCTGTGTCGTTTGACCATAATTATACAAGGTGTTACATCCGAAGAGATTCAGTACCCTCCTTCCCGAAAGTAATGTTCTTACAAACCATTTAATACCCCAGGACATTTGAAGCGAAATAGGTGCTTTCAGGTCTCTGAAAATAATGACGTACGAGCGGGTCAGGCGCAGGGGCCAGCCGAAGGCGGGGATCAATACAGCTACTTTTTAATTAATTTCTAGCTCTAAATTACTGTGCGATGCCTAGTACATTGAGAAGTGGACTACATAGTGAATACTGAATCTCTTCGGATGTAACACCTTGTATAATTTTGGTCAAACGTCACAGGTAAGTGTTTAACCATTAAGAATGCATATTTAATGATTAAACAAACTTACCTGTAAGTGAAGTTCTATCATAATTATGTGAAGGATTCGTTCGAAGATATTAGTATTACATCTCGTCTAACAACAAACAATGACTGTGATTATTATACATCTTAAATGAACATTCTGTGCATTCGGTGGGAAAGTTAATTAACTTTAATTTGGAATGACAAAATTCTAAAAATTTATTTGTTTGCATATTGTCTCTTTTGCACCATCTGACACAAGAGGTATTGGATAATAATAATTTGGGGTTAATTACAGTAATGTCACATTCAAAAATAACAGGCAAATGATCAGATACATAAACATCATACAAAACTGACGCATTTAAAAACAGATTTCTCGCTGCACTTGTTACTAGACAGTGGTCTAGCCACCGCCGTGACCCACTAGCTTAACAAACGAATGTGTACTTATCACTAGGTAATAGTTCAGTGTCAATACAATACCACGACTGCTCGGCGCACGTACTCACCTTTGAAAATCGTTCACCAGGATGAGCGTTAAAGTCACTAACACGACAACCGATTTCACACCCGCACTGTCTATTATTGCACTAATTCCACTCAAACATTGGCTAAATTCTATTAAGTTGTCACTTTTATTATTGTCAAACGGCATGTACACGGAAAATAATAACAAAGTACGATTTTCATGCACTTTTATCCCTTATGAGCGGCAAGGCGATCACTGCTGCACGGCACCACAGATACTGACTGGAAAACTCCCTTCCTCCACAGCAAGGCCACTCCACCGTATGGTCTCCCCTTAATAACTCCCACAGTCGTGTCAATGGCTGACTTGGCAGTGTACGCAAAGTTATCATTCAGACTTCCAAGATATGACAATTCATGGGGCCAGAGCCAGGTCTCATGCAAGGCTATGACGTCGGCTGTACTGCATAATTTCCGCACACATTCCGTTGATCTTATTATAGACTTGCAGTTGAAAGTTGATAAAATAACTTTTCTTTTGTCTGATGTATCCATTAATCTTATATTCTAGTGTTTTTATCTTCTGTATTTGCAAAGTTTTTGCTATTCTTTGCAAAGTTCACAAAACGCCGGAAAGAGATTCCATCGGGCCATAACCTCGCATCCATAAAGATGGAAAACTTACTACGCGGCACTAGTATTAATAGACTTATAAATAATATTAATTGCAACATTCATCTTGACTTGACTGTTTTTTAGGGTGCTGTACCCAAAGGGCAAAACGGGACCCAATTACTAAGACTCCGCTGTCCGTCTGTCTGTCTGTCTATCACAAGGCTGTATCTCATAAACCGTAATAGCTAGACAGTTGAAATTTTCACAGATGATGTATTTCTGTTGCCTCTATAACAACAAATACTAAAAACAGAATAAAATAAATATTTAATGTTTTTTTTACCGTTTTTTGGTACGGAACCCTTCGTGCGCTAGTCCGACTCGCACTTGGCCGGTTTTCCTTTCTTTAGTATGCTAGATGTCTTTGAGAAGAAGAAGAATAGGTTTTTTCTATAATTAAAAATTAATAATTTATTATAATAATGGATTTTATATAAAAAATATAATATTTACATAAATAAAAATAAAAGTAATCGGCATTTAACTCCAAAACTACTTGACTGATTACGATGCGGTTTTCGTATTTGGATTGAGAATTAATTTGTCTATAACAAAAAATATAATAAATATAATATATTTATCGCTTTGAATAAAAACAATAGTTTCCCTATATTATCATTTTTTTTACAATTTTTTTATTTTTTGTCTATTTTCTGCAAAAATATCACTTTTTATATTTTTTATAATAAAAAATAAAAAGACAAATCGTTTGACACCTCAATCATTGAAATCAGTGCACCCGTTGAGCTTTAAAAAATTTCTGAAAATATTTTTTTGAAGTGGCGCCATCTCTTATCCTAAGGGGTGAAAGTTTTGCTGCTGCGGGCAAAATTTTTTATATTTGCCCCCTCTGTCACTGTGCAAAGCGGCTTGCTTTCTTTATGATTTGCAGCTTTTTAATCATAAGACCTATGACTACAGGTCAGGTTACAGCTAATCAAGTGGCACATCAACTTCTCCTGAACGGGAAAACCAATCGTCGACTTGTTCGAACACCTAGACTCCGCAGTTGTCCAGAAAATGGAAATCCCATCAGCAGGCCCTTCTTGCTCACAGAAATCACTACAGCTATCAAATCCTTAAAAAGCGGTAAAGCGTCTGGAGTTGATAATATTTCTGTTGAGCAAATCAAAAACCTCGGCCCTGTAGCTATCTCCTGGTTACTAGAGCTTTTCAACTATTGTCTGGATTCTGCGCGAATTCCTCGTATCTGGCGAAAAGCTAAGGTGATAACGTTACTAAAACCTGGGAAGCCTAGCAACGATCCAAAAAGCTACTGCCCTATATCTTTGCTGTGTCATAGCTATAAATTACTGGAAAGAATGCTACTTAACCGCCTAACCAGTATCATAGACCAAAAGCTCATTCCCGAACAAGCTGGTTTCCGACCAGGCAAATCTTGCTGTAATCAGTCTTTAAACCTCACACAACACCTTGAGGACGGGTTTGAGCTAGGTCAAGTAACTGGAGTGGTATTCGTTGATCTTTCCGCAGCATATGACACAGTAAACATAAAACGGCTTCTTTGGAAGGTGACCGAGCTCACAGGCGATCACGCTTTTACAAAGCTTTTGAGTGAACTACTCAGTAACAGACGCTTTCAGGTCCACCTTCTTTCAGAAAAAAGCCGCTAGAGATCACTTAGAAATGGCCTCCACCAGGGTGGCGTGTTGGCGCCGACGCTATTTAATATCTACACAAACGATCAGCCTTACGCGTCGAATACTAAACGCTTTATCTATGCAGACGATTTGGCCCTGACATCTCAAGCGCCGTCCTTTGAGAAGGTTGAAAGTAATTTAATCGGAGCACTGGAAATCCTTAGCTGCTACTATAATCAAAATTCTTTGCGACCGAATCCCTCAAAGACACAGTCTTGCGCTTTCCACCTGCGTAATAGAGAAGCCCGGCGGCAACTAAACATCCGATGGGAGGGTGTTCCGATTGCGCACTGCTCTACTCCGAAATACCTCGGTATAACACTGGATAGAGCTTTGACATACAAACAACACTGCTCTAACACCAAGCAGAAAGTGAGCGCTCGGAACAATCTCCTGCGTCGCCTTAAATCCTCCAAGTGGGGAGCTTCACCACAAACTCTGCGTACGACCGGTCTAGCCCTTTCTTTGTCGGCTGGCGAATACGCCAGTCCGGTCTGGACCCGTTCGGCACATAGACACCTTGTAGATACAGCACTTAATGACACATGCCGAATCATTACGGGCTGTCTAAAACCAACTCCTGTTGCTTTGCTGTATCTGCTGGCTGGTATTGCTCCCCCGGACGTTCGTAGGGATGTGGCTAGCTCCCTGGAGCGCTTTAAAAAAGAGCATGACCCACGGCACCCCTTACACCACCACGTGCCGGTGACCGACAGAGGCTTAAAAGTCGCCATAACTTCCTCAAGGAAGTTCCTCCTCTGGACGGGGAAGCTAAAGACACCCGCTTAAAGCTCTGGAAGGAGAAATACCTCACAGACCCAAATACTGAGCTGGCGGAACAACTCCCCCCTGTCCATGATCTACCTTGGGCGACTTGGAAGTCCTTAAATAGACTAAGGACTCAAGTGGGCCGAAGCAGGGAGAACATGCTCAGGCGGGGCTACAACTCGGAGAGTGCATGTCTGTGT
Source organism: Agriphila geniculea (assembly GCA_943789525.1). Classification (NCBI taxonomy): domain Eukaryota; kingdom Metazoa; phylum Arthropoda; class Insecta; order Lepidoptera; family Crambidae; genus Agriphila; species Agriphila geniculea. The sequence goes on along the minus strand of OX038877.1, from coordinate 6,011,090 downwards.
GGTATTTCCCCCCAGACAATGGCACATCTTCTGTCATGCCCTGCGTGTCCCAACACCTGCACACGCGAGGATCTTTACAAGGCCACTGATAATGCTATATCAGTGGCTGAGTTCTGGTCCTCACAAATATAATTATTTACCGAGTCGACACGCTAAGAAGAAGAAGATGACTGATGTTAGGAAATTCAATAGAATGTTTTAATAATTATTCGTAACCTTATAATTCACACTATTTTTATTTATTATTTACTAATTTTATAATTAAGGTTCGGTTATGCGGAAACATTTGTCTCTGTCTTTTTCTTTACGTGTAAAGATTATCGAAAATAACCTCACTTCTGCTCTCTTTCGATGTTTTTCGTTGTTTTTTCATGATTATCTTTAGCACAATTGTTTTTCTTGAAAAAAGTTATCAGAGCTACTTCACAGTACGTTAAAATGTATTTTGATATATTTCTGTTATAATTTTCGCCAAAAATATGACCCTACGCAAGCTCTTTTTCTGATATTCTGATTTTTTTTCAATCATCTGTGAGGTTTATACACAATTTATTACTTGCAGCGACTTGAAAATGTCTTTAGCTTGCCGTATGTTTTCTTTTTGTGGCTACAACTTTACGTTTTCTATATAAGAATATGACCCCAGCAAACCATGTTTTCCTATCATGGACCTTTAAGTCAAAAAGAGTATTAATCATACTTCTGCAATGTATTTATAAAAAAAAACAGGAATAAAAACGTATCAATAAACATAACTCAATCAATTCGATTCTTATTCACTTTGATCGTTAACATCAGGTTCCAACACCCTGTCCACTAAGTCTTTGCTAGCAGATAGAGACTCATACCATGTGTGAAGTTCCTGTGGCATGATGATGTCTTTGCAACAATGTCAATAAGGTCTTTATTAGTTCAGCCATTTGAATATCATCAGCTCTTTTTTAGTTTGATGGGGAGATCTGACTAACTTCCTTATGTCCGATAGATTCGAAATTTGATACCGTGTTACTTCAATGATATTATTAGAAGAATATGTTAAGGTAATCATGACCTAATCAGCTGTTTAAATATCATCAGCTCTTAAATAGTTGATGAGGAGATCTGACTAGCTTCCAATTTGGTACCGTATAACGTGAATCTTTATTTTCTTTATTAAGAGTTAGCTTTTTGTGTCGGGGGTTTTTTGTAATTTTTAATTTAAGTTTTATTTGTACATACCTATTAACAATCGTTTTTAGCAAATGTGATATGATTGTGTTATTTTCCCAAAGTTATCTACCAAAAAAATGTGTGAAGGCAAGCCTTAATACAAAAATGTTATGATTTTTAAAAGGTAAGCCGATGGGCCACTGCAAGGTAGTCATATCAACTTTATTCAGTCCATTGTATTTATGTCCAGCTATACAAATGCATAAGAGCATTTTGTGAAAGTGACATTTTCGTATAAGTACCTTAGCACCTCGAAATACCTGTAGTTCACTTAGCACCTCTGAAGAGACTGCAGCACCGCGCACCACCCAGCTTCCTGATTTTGTAATTTTGTTGCAATCAACTCTGACAGAAATCGCAGTTACTTCAATCGAATTCAATTGAAAAATGTAAATAACAGAGTTATGTAATCAGGTGGCAGCTCTCTATTGAATCAAAGCTTTCACGTAGTCTACGAACGCCAAGCAAAGTGGCAGATTATACTCCTCGATCTTCGTATAACCTGACGCAACGTATGTACGCGGTTTATGGTGCTAAAGCCTTTTCGGAACCCAGCCTGTTCGAGAGGTTGGAACTCGTCGAACCTGCGAGCGAGACAATTCGTAAGGACTCTCGAAAACAACTTGAAAACATGGTTCAGAAGCAAGATGGGTATGTAGTTCTTTAAGAGGGACCTGTCACCCTTTTTAAAGAACAGAATCATCTCATTTATGTTCCATGCCTTCGGCGTTCTACCCTCTACGATGACAGAATTGAAAACCTTTTGGACTTTAAGTATCGGCTTACCGCCCGCTCTCAGAAGTTCTGTATAGTGATTCTGTCTCTACCTTGTTATTTTTCAGCTGTTTAAGAGCAATACTAATCTCGTACAGGCTAACGTCCAGGATATCTTCGGTATAGTATCGGGTAAGCTTTGCTTTGGAGTCTTTAGCCTTGCTTTCAACAGGTGTTTCAACAAATGGCTCTTATGCATTTGTGGAGCTGGAGCGATGGACACATGTCGACCTTTATTTGTCAGATTAAAAGTACTTACCCTAACTGCAATGTACACCCTAGAAATAGGAATGTATAACGTCATTCCCAACTCTTTAAAAATAAAACCGGTCAAGAGCGAGTCGGACTCGCGCACCGAGGGTTCCGTACAATCAAAAATATATTTGAATATGTTACTTTAGTACAGTCTTTAACACGTTCACTGTCCGCTGAGCCACATATGGTTCAGGAAACGTGCGCTTGAAAAGCATTAACACGTTTCTGACCCATATGTGCGTCAGGGCACATATAGAATTTCTACAGTGAATATTTCTACCGGACGTGAAGGGACTGTACTGTTTTCTTGCACTGGACGTGCAGGTACGATCATAAACTAAACCCCTGAACCACATGTGGTTCATGAACGTGCAGGAGCAAAAATGACATAACCTATTTGACAACATATCTATAATCTATTGTCTATGGAAAATATTCCACAGATAATCAAATGTGCACAAGTTCGTAAATATCGTGAAAATACATAAATAATAAATAAATAAAATAAATAATTATGAAAAACTCATAAATATAAAAAAATATTCCCTGAACCACATGTGGTTCATGAACGTGCAGGAGCAAAAATGTCTCTCTACGCTCATGAACCATATGTGTTTCAGGGAAATAAAGCCTACTTTTATGCTGAACTATGATTCTTACCGACATTGCATTAATTACGAGAAACAACACATTTTAAACACATTGATCATAATGTACCCACAATCCTAAACAAGATAAAACGTCCTAGACCTTATAGTTATAACCCATCATTCTACAATAAACCAAATAACTAGCACAGTTCTTCAATACTTATCTTTTAATTCGACGAAGCACAATACCAGACTGGCTGTTACCCTATTTCGATTTCACTTTTATTCATTCGTTCTTGGTGGGAATTGAAATCGCCTCCCGCCATTACTGCCCATCGTCAAATTAGTCAACATCACATTTTAAACAACAACTGTAAATCATGAATTTCCAAGAAACTACGCATAATACATTTTAAAATGAACAGTAAGAATTATTTAAATAGTATTACGCTAATATATGAATTTAACTACCTGTATAAATTTGACAAATAAACTTTGTTGTAAAACCAAATACACTTCCGTTAATTTTCGTACTCGTAATGTAAACTTTACATTTTTACACTACATTTTGATTACTCACTAAGCTTAAATATATTATTCGAATTAAATAATCATAAATCATATTACTAACACAAATATTTTGCCATTTTGGTCTGAATATGTTACGCCATGTTCATCAATTCGTCCATCCTGACATTTATTTGCGTCCCTGCAAATGAGAATTGTTTTGATAAGTAAGTTCACATTTTTAATTCAAGTCAAATGAGAATTTATCGAAAAGTACTAATCGAAATTTTAATAAGAGTCATAAAAGTTACATGAGAATCATAAAAGTCAAACGAGAAAAACAAATGTCAAAAGAGAATCATAAAAGTGAAATAAAAGTTAGATAAATCAAATGGGAATAATAGAAATCAAATAAGAATCATAAAAATGCCAATTGAATGAATCTTTAAGAGTGCATGCCCAAAAGTCAATCGTCACCCACTAAGGCGACGGCCCAGAGAACAATCGCCACGCGAGTGACGGCCCAGACATCACTTTCACGTGAGTAACGGCCCAGCCAGAGATCTGCCTCATGAGTAACGGCCCAGAGATCAATCGTCATATCGGTGACGGCCCAGAGAACAATCGTTAAGTGAGTGACGGCCCAGAGATCAGCCTTTACTTATTTCTTTCATAGATTGATTATTTACAGTGTCCAATAGACAATCGTCACCCAAATAACGGCCCAGACGACTTATCAGTCGTTTCTGATTTATATCTAGAGAAAAGTCACAAATGGTTAAGATTATGAATATGACATTTCCATTTGACATGCTTTTTATTGTTTACATGCAATTGTATTTAGATATGCCTTATTTGTTAGAACTTTGTTGCCTTTGTTGCCTTTGTTTATAATAACATCACTTGATAAATTGTTTTCCACTAATAAAAACTAACCATGTTCATGTCATGTACCAGATACGAGCATGTAGACGTTACGCATCTCGTGTGCACAACCCATCTTTCTCAACTTTTAGTAGTAGTACCTACTGTCTGTATGCTTGCAAATAAAATGAATTCGTATTCTATGTATAATAAGTATATATTAAAAAGTATTTAAGTAGTATATCAGTTATCTAGCACCTATATTACAAGCTTTGCTTAGTTTGGGACTACGTGGAGTTTGTCCAAACATTTATTATAATTATTATTCTTATCAATTACGATATCCAATAGTCGAGGCCGAAATGACGGCTTATAGATATATCGCCACAGAAGTGATGACTCAGAAGTGAATCATGAGATCAAGCATTCATACATCACAATACTATTTGGTCCGAAGATAACATGGGATTGATATGAAATATGAACCACCGCTAGTGTCATCATGCAATAGAAATCAAGATGTCATCGATAACAAGTTGTATTGGTTAAACAGAATTGATAAAACAAAATGTATAGCAGAGTAACGCTGTAGTAAAATATATTCTAGTCGATACAATGCGTATTCTATTTATCCATGCAAGAGATCAATCGGTTCCTCTGTGCTACCTATTTATTTACATTATTTAGAAGAGTTAAACATCTGACGAAAACCTCGGTCATTGCCTAAACATTTTCCAGTACATTTTACTTTTTCCGTTGCAAGTCGGTTATTTCATCTTTGTGAGGAAGTACCATTGATACCTGAAAGAAACATCTTCCCAGATGTTTAAAATTGTTTATCAATCGATACTGTAATATAATTTACTACCACATTGCTATTTTCATAAATGCAATTTCAAAGACTACTTATACTAATGTTAATATTATCACCAAGTTCAAATGTTTGCTTGCACTTATTAACACTAGACTGTATGAGGGAATAGCGTTCTCGAGTCAAGAACTGGAACTACTACGACTAGATATTGGTGCTTTCTACTGGTATTCGAGAAATACCTGTCTTTGTTTAATAGTTTCACTATATTCATTTAAACCACATTAAACAACCTATTAAATGAGTAACTGCCCTCAAAATAGGCTTTGGTAACGTTTTTAGTATACTTTTTTTTATTTGTTGTTTAAATTGATACAATGTTATACATAAAAAGGACATACAAACACCACTATAAAAGCCGTTTCAGCTTTTTACTGTAACGAAGGTATTCAATAACTATTATATTTTTTAATAACAAGAATTTCGAGAATGAGTAAAATTGTTATTTTCTATTTATAGTCATTTTACCTTCTAAGTAAGATTATAAATTTATAAAAGATATTAAATAGAAATCACTGCTATTGAAACATTATATGAGTGGAGAAGAATCTTAACTAAAAGATTTTCTTATTATTTATATACGTATACATAATATAGGTAGTTCAGTTATGTGAATTATTAAAAAATAATAATGGTTTCTTAATAAAATAAAAAAGTACATTTGCGTACTTGCGACTTTCTTTGACATTTTCATTAGTTCATTATGCTCATTATTATGTAAATATGCAAATAAAATAATTAAAAGAAGTTTATGGGTCTACTTGAGAGTTGAAACATTTTAGGATCTAGAATGTCATCGCATACAACTTCAACTTTTTATTGTTTCTACGTCATTTTCTTTTAACTACTTCCATAGTGAGCTTAAACTCAAGCTAATTCGCATTTAGTATTGTACGTATACATATTGTAATTTTTATATTATATTCTATAATCAAATTACACACAAGATAATTTAATGATTAGTTCAATTGAGAAGAATACTATACCTTTGCGCTCTTTACATTGTGATATTTGTAAGTTATCATGTAAAATGATCTGTGAACCCCTTCTAAACGATTAAAATAGCTTATTTGAATAAAAATATTAGAATTGAATTGATTCCTCTTCTCCACACAAAATATTCAATTAAACAAACCTACAACTCTATAAGTATCCTAAATAAACAAATAATTCTCCAACCAATGCTCAGTACAGTGACACATAACATAACACATCAATCGTCAATATTTTCAGAATTTAAGAAATAAGCTGATTTCTAAATCTTTGTCAGAGAAGCCTTGATTTTCCGATTTTTAAGACAGGGCTAGAAGACACCTCTGCTAATGTCTCAAATGGTAATTTAAATGCATATAAATATTATTATTTGGAATATAATCCAAAGTTAAATCAAGATATCAAAGTTAACTGATCAAAAGAAGCAGTCATTTTACACGCTAAATTAGCGGCTAATAATAGTATCTTTTGTCAAGTAAGAACTATTGAATAATTTGATGATGTTTATTATGACATGTATAACCATTCGTTACTTTACATTGTCACTGCTCAATGTTAGTTCAAATGATACCTATAGTTAGTTTCCCTTATGGAAATTTTCGGAATCAAAATAAACAATCAATTGCTTGTCAGTCACATTACCCCAATTTCCTATTAAAGTCATCAAATTAATGTTATCATTGATTCTGGATAGAAATTGTTCAATTCACTGATTACAATTATGATCACTAGTTTCGGTTTTTTCTATATTAAAATTGAGTAAACCCGAATGCAAGTTGCATTACTACAAAAGCTTTACTTACTTGGGCTGGGAGTTGCTTGTGGTTGTCTCAACATTTAGCTCAAGTTTTACCAAAGAAGCTTACTATTATAATAAATTATAATGCTCATATGTATGCCTATGCGTAGACTAACTCAACTCCTTTTTAGATTTTTTTTTAACAAATAACAAAAAGTTTAACATTAACTGCCTTAGCTGCAGGCGCTGTAGCTCATATATTATAATGCAAGCAATATCAAAAATAAAATAAATATTTGTGAACAGTATATCGTTCAGATCCATAAAAATAAAACACCTCATCTTACTTTCACACAAACAATCACAAAATTCACTCTTTATTTTGAGAAAAACAGCTATATGCCAAATGAAAACAGTGAATATTTCATAATTGTGAAAAGTAACTACTGTAAAAGACCTAGTAAATAATCTATTTAATTTCAACAACCGTTTAATTCTATTATAAAATCTAAGTGATAGATGGTTAAAATTTGAATTTTTTTTTAACGATAGAGGGATAAACCTGTCCATCATCACTGCTCATAGGCAGCACTTGAAATACGCCGGCACCCAAAGGCATAGCTTATAATATAAACCAGGTGTTATTGAAGAAGTTCTATTTTTCTGTTCAAAATAATATTTTACTTTTAAATTGCTCGATCGGAACTATACTTTATTATTATATAAAAAAAATAGATGGAACATGATATTTTCCTACATTAAACTATCAACATGAATATCGAGGATGAATCTGAAATTAATGATTAAACTAACTTGGCCTGCAAGTGAAGTTCTATCACAATAATAATTCCACAAAGGATTAGTTTCTTTACTAAATTAATCTCCGCTTCTAATACCATATCGTTAATAAAGCAATTACCTTCTGGAATGGCGACCACGCACCGGACGACGCTCCGTGAGTAGGCCCCCCACAAGCTGGACCAACAATCTGGTGAAGGTCGCGGAAAGCCGCTGTATGCCGGCAGCGCAGAACCAATCATCGTGGAGATCCTTGGGGGAGGCCTATACCTAGTAGTGGGTGTCGTGCGGCTGATATGATGATGATGACGATAACAAAGCATGGTTGGATCTTACTTTTACTTTGCATCCCTGAAGAGTTGATCTAGTTGGCGTTGGTGTTCATAGCGTCCACCGCCACTGTGTCTTCAGCAGGTTGAATTGTTGCATCGGCTTCTGCACCTTGAAATCACCATGACCTCCATCGTTTCGTCACGAGCGGTCTTCAATTTTTTGATAGGACGGCGAGAACGTTTTGGCACCCTAGAGCATCCCACTTCTGAAAATTGTTGAAGATATAGGGGTTAGGCTCACATAATTAAAAACACTACATCATTATTTAAGCTTGGATATATTTGGATAACCAACACTAAGCATAAGTTAGAAGATGAAACAAGAAAACAACATCATTAACCTTGATAGTCACTATATTTTAACGTAACTTTTGTAATAACTAACACTTTAAACTGTATTACTAATGAAACAACATTTAAGACCTCATTACTGTTAAAGTGAACAATGATACTAACAATATTCAATTAATTACCAATAAAACATTACATTAATCATAACTACCGACTTCATTATTCAATAATATGCAATTAATTGCCAATAAAACATCATATTATTAATCATAATGAACGACTTCATTATTCAAAGTATACAATGATACTAACCAATATTCAATTAATTGCAAATAAACATAACATTAATCATCATGCACAAATTATTAAACGTGACTTCAATCATTTTTAAACTCTAACACTAATAAAACAGCACATCATATCTCATTGTTCATGCTGAACTATGATTCTTACCGACATTGCATTAATTACCAGAAACAACACATTTTAAACACATTGATCATAATGTTGTAATGAAAATTTTTCCCCCGGGGTATTGATGGTATTTACCCCGCGGAAAATTATAGTCGGTAGAGCAAAGGGGTCATATGGATTCGCGTGGCTCAGTCATCTATGGATCAACTATGATTTTGGGCGCCGTTAATGTAAAAGAGTAAAAGATAAACAAAATAAAGTGTCCACAGATCGAAACAAAGTGAGTTTAATAAATCAAACCAAGATTTATGTTGAAACAAACATTTATTTAACGTATTGAATAACTAACACAAAGTTAACAACTATTCGTTAAGAAACGTGTCATAAAAATATTTAAAACCACATGGGTTATACGAGGTTTAACGAGCAATCCGAAGGGTTTAAGTAAGGTCACACATTATATATCAATTTATATTACCTTGGGAACCCATACTAAAGTTAAAACCGCACGAAGGCAAAATGGCATATAAGGGGCCCTTAACAGGTTCAAGTAAGACCATACATTTATCACAATAATAATGCCCTTGGGACTCACTATATAATTAATACTACTAAAGAATAAGGGATTTATAACTAGAAACCCTTAAAAGTTAAGGTGAGGACATACTCGCTCGCTTCCAGCCAGTCGGACGGAATAAGTTGCCGGCTGTCTAGGAACGAACCTGTATGTACCTACGAACAGGACTTATGCTAAAATACAAATCACTTATCATCTTAGCACAAGACATTCATAATAAAATAGAATTATTTATACAATCTGGCTCAGGACCAGAGATTACGCTGAACCTAAATTAATTTATCTAAGACATGTCTAGACTATGTCTAAGACATTTATTGGCTGTAGAACTGCACGGGACTAAATTGAACATGACCTCGAGTAACCTTTGCAAATTTATAGGTACTTAGGCTGAAAAGGTTCATCTGAACGTGGATTGATTCCCTGGATACATGTTACGGACCACTGCTGCTACGGTAATAGTGAAAGGAAACTTCAGAATACCTCATTTATGTTGATATACCCATTGCAGACGTAATGTATACCATGGCTGCGACATGCGCGGGCTTTATAGCGAAGTTAAGCCTTAGTCCTGACGCAAATTTTGAGGTAGACTATAGGAACCGGAATCATTCACGGCGCATATTTATAGCGACGCTAAGCCATACTCTTGATGTAAATTTTGGGGTAGACTATAGGAGCCCTGCAATTGAAGGATAAAGTTACCCAATTGTGGTCACATTGAACACAAGGTTTTTTACAACAAATATTATAACCAAATTGATTTTCTTACCAAATTGGGCTGGAATTATAACAGGTTTTTATCTCATAAGAGACATGTTGGAAGATAAATTAATGAGCCTGCGAGCCCTAGAAAACAAGACACATTATTACAATTTTGACACCACTTGCAAAACAGACAAATACCTAAATCCACATTTTAATCACCACACTCACCACTTGAAAGGACGCTCAATGCATCATTAAAACAAAAGGAAACCAACGCCTAGTTGCAAAAGTGACGGTTTCACATAACAAAATTTCACATAACAAAATTCTGCCTCTGCATGACCCAGTCGACAACGTAACAATCAGATTCAATAAAAAAAAATAACTTCCGTAGAATCATGTCTTCTGTCATTCTTGGAAACGTCTCGAAAACTCCCGAACCCCATAGACAACAAACCGCACTCTAGACAGACTACAGTGTATGAAAATACTTAACTTTTACATGAATATAATTATTAAAATCTTTAACCAGCATGTCAGACATTAACATTTCCTTTAATTATTTAAAATAACAAATAAGACATATTTATTTATCTGATTTTATCGAAAAGTATAAATTTATTGGTCTGTGGGACTAGCATAGCGAATGAAGCGCCAAACGTCACATCTGACAGTTGTCACTGTCAGAGTGTCAGTCAACTGTGTGAAATATGTAAACACTACATTTTATTTGATTTAATTATTGAAAATTATTAAAATTCTTAGTGAATTATGTTTCACAACGAATTTAAGTGAATGCCCGAATGCCGGAAGGTGTGGTACAATCGCCGACATTCGCCAAGCCACTAGAAATGGACTCGAACAAAAGGTAGAAATTTGCATGTAATAAACTCTGCACATCAGAGCCAACTGGTCGGATGTCCAATTTTGATACTTTACAGGAGAAGGAATTTTAACTTTCAAACGTTGACTACTAACTTAGACTACTAAGTTTACGAAAAATCTTTAGGTGAGTAAAATTACTATTTAATAGTGATTGTTTTTCGCTATACTATTTCATCCCTTCTCCAAGAACAGCAACGCAATTAAATCTGAATTATAAAAAAGGAGCAACATCCGACCTTAAAAATGAGGGTATTTTCTTATGACATGGTCGGATAATAACATCCGCTGTTTTGGTTCTAAAAAACATTAACTTTGATTAACAATTTTAGGGCTCATATTAAGATCTGACCAAATGGTTCGAAAACAAACATAAATCCAATAAATAGTATGTGAAAATAAGATATTTTGGTCCGGGGATATTTGACCTGCTCTTACAAATACACATCCGACTTTTCCTTGAACATTTAAGTTTTTGAGATAATAACATTTTAAAAGAAACGCAGAAACAAGAATTGTATTAAACCAAAGAAAAATAAAATGTATCAAGTAGGTAGGTTTATTAAAATAAATGTAATAAGTAGAACAATAATTATCATTAGAATGCAGCTGATTCTTCGTCGCCGCCTGCGCCTGTCTGATCGGTCTCGCAGTGAACATCGCTTGCAGTGCTGTCGTGATGCAGATTTTTGTAAAAACCATGGAATTCTGCCGGTATCTATTGTAAAAGTGTCATAATATGTTTGTATTTGACAGAGGATATCGGTTTTTCCGAATCTTAATATATAAAATCGTAAACTGAATGACTGACTGACTGACTGATCTATCAACGCACAGCCCAAACCGCTGGACCTAGAGACTTGAAATTTTGCTCATAAATACCTCATACAGTGTAGGCATCCACTAAGTGAGGATTTTTGAAAATTCTATCCTTAAAGGGGTGAAATAAGGGATGAAATTTTGTATGAAAGTCCCTCAGTTTTGAAGCTAGGATCTTCAAATTTTGTGTTATGGCTGACGATTGAAATTGATTGAAAAGGGGTATGAAGTTGTGTATAGAAGAAAATCCTTCCTTTTCGAAGTAAAAATCACCTTATTTATAATATAGGCTTATGGAAGAAAATCTAACGAAACGTATATTGTTATTGTTAGTACTTCAACCCCTATGGCGATGAAATAGGGGTGAAATGGGTAAATAAACCTAAAAATAGATATGGATGTAGTTATTGGGGTTTTCTTGTATGACGATTGCGAAAATGACGTTTATTTTGAAGTCCAACACGGTGGGCATGATTTAACCCCCTAAAGGGGTGAAAATGGGGTTCAAATTTTGTATGGAAAAAGAATATAAAATAGACATTATAACTTTAAACTTTGTAGGAGCACGTCTAAAAATAAATAGCCAAACATATATTTGGAGATTTTGAAAATCAACCCCTTAGATGGTAAATGGGGTAAGTAAACATAAAAATCGATATGACACCTTCATACTTATATTTTCAGCTTTCCTTAACTCCTGGAATATCCTATTGACACGAGGATTCATGCTGTAAAGTTTAAAACACTGCATTTGATAATAAACATGAATAATTATTTATTTGCACCAAAGTATTCCACCCGCGATCGCAACACGAACAAACTGGTTTTTACATGACACTCACTACCCGACGCTACTGGCCGTGTGCGGCCGCGGGTTGTCGGCGCTCGTCGAGCGTATGTTATCGTTTTGTCTCTTTCTAACGCCCATTATAAAATGATGCTATCTCTTTCACTCTGGAAGTTGTGTGGATTTCCCGAACCAAAAGTTCTGATGTTGATTTCAGACGCTACGCTCTAAAGAAAATTTTAGAAACGATATGTCTTATATGAACATAAGACCTACTTTTAACCGTTATTTCAAATTTACTAAAGGTAAAAAGTCTCAACTAAACATTAGTTGTTTTTGCTCTAAAGTCATGTGGACATCCGACTTTTTTTTGTAAGCTTAACTTTGTGAATAAAAGAGATAGCGAAATAATGATACAAAATAATTAATATGTTCTAGAACAAAAGTGATTTTCGTAAAAATTGGACATCCGACCAGTTGGCTCTGATGTACAGAACTAATAACAAACATATGAAAACACTGGATGTGCTTTGTAATACCTATCTAAAGCTAATACCTAGACCTTATACCAAATGTTGCTTGTCCAACCTACATGACTATTAGTGAGAATTTCACCATAAAAAAGTACTTTAAAACCAAATGCTTGTTATACCTACGAGGTATGAAAAAAAGGGTGTTACAATGTACCCACAATCCTAAACAAGATAAAACGTCCTAGACCTTATAGTTATAACCCATCATTCTACAATAAACCAAATAACTAGCACAGTTCTTCAATAATTATCTTTTAATTCGACGAAGCACAATACCAGACTGGCTGTAACCCTATTTCGATTTCACTTTTATTCATTCGTTCTTGGCGGGAATTGAAATCGCCTCCCGCCATTACTGCTCATCGTCAAATTAGTCAACATCACATTCTAAACAACAACTGTAAATCATGAATTTCCAAGAAACTACGCATAATACATTTCAAAATGAACAGTAAGAATTATTTAAATAGTATTACGCTAATATATGAATTTAACTACCTGTATAAATTTGACAAATAAACTTTGTTGTAATACCAAATACACTTCCGTTAATTTTCGTACTCGTAATGTAAACTTTACATTTTTACATTACATTTTGATTACTCACTAAGCTTAAATATATTATTCGAATTAAATAATCATAAATCATATTACTAACACAAATATTTTGCCATTTTGGTCTGAATATGTTACGCCATGTTCATCACTAGGGCTACTATAAAAAACAAATTATTCAAAAAACCCTATTGGACGTGTCGGTGAATTTTACATTTTTGTATGGGACAGGGAACGTGTTAAAAAGTAGGATAAACGGCAGACAGGTGGAAGGGCGAACAGGCTGACAGTTAATTTTACTGTAAATTCCGTGTAGCCACCTTGCGAGGAGGAGAGTACTGGTGACCTGAGATACAGGCTCTGGCTTAGTTTAGGCGCCAGTCTCTCTCAATCTTCATAATATGTTAATAATATTGTTCTTATTATATTAGTCTTAAGTTGAAAATGTAACATGTAAGATTGTTATGAGAGAGAAATAAACATTTTTATTATTTTATTATTATTTATTTATTTGAAAAATAGTTGGGCAAATGTCATCTTAAACTATTCCAAATTTCAAATTGATACCATTAGTAGTTCTCGAGATATCCAGCTGTGACAGACAGACAGACAGACTGAGTCACACCATAAGGTTTCCTTTTTTACCATTTTGGTACGGAACCCTAAAAAGACGTGTCGAACCCAAGACTGCGATCCAGAGACAATTGTCGTCTCCAACGGCAAACTTGTAACAGCGCCCTTTATCAGAAGAACTGCAAGAGTATATGGCTTACCAGGTTTATAATAATATTCTCTTTGAAATAAGACTCCAACCATTAAATCAATTTGTCTCAAAATTGCGCAGCTGGTTGATTTCATTGATCTATGTCCATATGACTTAAATGTATAATTTTGTTTTAAGTAAAATGACATATTAATACTCTCTATTTTAATTTAAGTAAAATACTTGTAGATTTAATTAATTATGACGCATGACATTGACATATATCCACATATAAGAATATAAGATTCTTGCTTAATTTGCATCGTTGACATAGGTACCTATTATAATGTATAATTTATTTCTTAATTCAATTCACTCTTCATAATGATAAAAAGCCGGACAATAGTCTAAAAGTCCGGACATGTCCGGAATAATCCGGACGGATGGTAGCCCTAGTGGTAGGGCTTACTCCAAGTTCGCCTGGCTAGCTACCGCCATCTTACCTGAACGACGACGACGCCATAACAACAATTTAAAAACTGTTGTGTTCCGGCAGTTAGACGTAAAATAGCCAGGTTCTCCATTAATAAGAATTCCGGGTGAAGTGAGCTTCCAGCTTCGGCCTTATCGTCACTTAACATCAAGTGAGGTAAAGGCCAAGCACTACCCCGTTGTGCATAAAATAAGAGGTCGGTGTTTTATTTATTGTTGAGTGGAAACGCGGGGTCTAGCTAGTCTGCAATGATTTTTTAATTTGGAATCGATCGTCAATATGCTCAATATCAATAAGTCTTTTAACCCAGTAAAATTAGACATGAAAAGGGGTTAATGGTTGCATCAAATCAGGTATTTTTGATTTTTGGATATATTGTTGATAATGTGGAGGCAATGTTAAATCCAAGTTTTCGACCTGAGCAGACGAGCGGGTCATTGTGTTTTGAGTAAAGTGTAGAGTTTTTGAAGTTAGGGCTTGTAGAGTTAAGGCACTTAGAGTTAGAAGCTTGGCTCTACATGAGGTCTGATAACTTTTTGACAGCGCGAGCCAAAGTCTTGGCAACACTATTCATGAAAATGATTTTGGTGGGATTTCACTTCTTTTGTAAGTAACTATCCATAAACCGAAAAAGCAAGGTGGGGTCAGAATTGTGGTCTAAAATCGTGTAAAATTCGATCAGCATCAACCAGTGTACTTGTACTGTTATTTATTTTATTTTGTGGTATAACTAATTCATTTATCCTGTGATATTATTTTACTCTTTAACGCAGAATGTGACAGTGCAAAGAACAAAATAGAGTCGGCGCGAGTTTTGCGCCATGAAAGAAGTAGGAAGTTTTGAAATGAATACAATATCCTTAGAGCATTTAACCAAGTAACAATATCTTTTTTAATGAATACTTTTTTTTCCATTACTTTAACAGTGATTTACAAAGGCTTAAAAATAATGACTAAATATTTAAAGATTTTTCAGATTCATATGTTTCATTTTTTCAGACCTCCAGCATCAAAATTTTCGGAAGTCGCATACAAACTTCCATCCCCTAGTTTAAGGAGTTAGGGGCTAAAAGTTTCAAGTTTTATAATTTTTTTGCAGTTTGTGTACTAATACTAGCTTACATACCAAACTTCAGCTTTCTAGGGCTTCAGGAAGTACCCTAGGAATTTTCATGATTATCAGTAAATTTTGACGAAATCGAGGATTTTTAGATATCAATAAAATCTATATTATAAAAGCTATACAATTAAAACTTTATGTATTTAATAGGTCTACTACTGACATCACATTCCGAGAATTTTGTTTATCTAGTATACTTCTAACCCAAGATATGAGGGTGCAAAAAAACGACGAAGCGCTTCGAGAAAAGGTAGGTAGTGCCCTTGCGTTTCGCTTGCTCGTCTTGGCGGGGGCACTCCCGTGCGAGCGAACGAGACGACAGATACCTACTGAGAATTTTTCTACTATCCACGCGGATGAAGTTGCGGAAGGAAGTTAGTTAGAAATAAAGCTTCAGAAACATAAATACTTCCGAAAAACATGAAATTTAGGTAAAAAAAAAAATGTATTTTAAAAAATTGCCTAAATTTTGAAAAGCTGTGTCTCTGAAACTATCCGTCATATCAAAACCGTTTTACCCTCAAATGGTTGCAAATTTAACTTTACTTAAAACTTTTTTACACAATCTTGATGAAAAACTAGTCCTTCTGAGTTAAAATCGTCAAAAACTTTTTTAACAAAAAAGAAAAACCTCCTTCAAAAAAACCTGAAACAAAAACAGCTTCAAAATTAAATACCTCTAAAAAAGCGAGAAATAATATTCAAATCATTAGTTACGCATAACATTATTAATAAAACACGTCTATTGAAGTCGGGTGGGGCTGTAAGACAAGTATTTTTTTTTTTATATTTCTGAAAGCCCCACCCGACTTCATTAGACGTGTTTTATTAATAATGTTATGCGTAACTAATGATTTGAATATTATTTCTCGCTTTTTTAGAGGTATTTAATTTTGAAGCTGTTTTTGTTTCAGGTTTTTTGAAGGAGGTTTTTCTTTTTTGTTAAAAAAGTTTTTTATTTTCAACTTTTTAGTGGCAGGTATGTAAGCATGTAAATACTTTTTAACTTTATAAAATATTTTCAATGGTAAAATGCCCACAACTCAAATTCCCAATTTACGCTGTTTGTTTTTGAGGAGTTCCATTGTGTCTTCGTAGTCCAAGTCTAGTCCAGAACCTTGCATTGCAGACCATGGTTTGGTTTGTTTTGGATTGTCATAAACCTACCAAAATCCAAATCACTTTACATATACTATTTGAATTTGAGGAGTTCCCTTGTGTATCTTCGAAGTTCAAAGTCCAATACCGATGAAATTAAAATGTGACCACTCTTGAAGTATACCCTTTCAAACAAAAAAAGAATCATCTAAATCAGTACATAAACAAAGATGTTATGTTCGAAAATCCGTAAAAACACGTGTAATGGCAAGCTAAATAATTGACATTTTTCAGGATTGTGAAAAAACTACCAGCCAGATCTCTGTAATTTTTTTATGAGACCACACACAAACTATGTTCTTTAAGATAAAAAAAGAATTGTATAAATCGGTTAACAACTGACGAAGTTATGGTAAAACATACATAAAAAAAAATACCGACGACTTGAGAACCTCCTCCTTTTTTGAAGTCGGTTAAAAACTTAATAAAGGTACCTTTTTTGTTGTTTTTGAGAATGACCCAGTCATCTGCCGAGGTCAAAAACTTGGATTTAACATTGCCTCTACACTACCAACAATATATCCAAAAATCAAAAAATACCTGATTTGATGCAACAGTGTCTTATTTAATTGGATCATTTTAGAAAATAAAATATAGCACTGATAATAAAGCTTAAACTGAATTTATGCATTTGCTGTCGTCACCAGGTTTAATACACGATAAGGGCAATGAACTGTTTAAAACAGATCTATGTGTCGATGTCAATGATCGAATTCGGCCTTGGCTTAAATACGTTTGACATATCAATGTCAACATTTTTGTCAGACATTTTTAGTGTTCCGTACAAACTTTAGGGTATTTTCACTTCTTAAGCTTATTATTATGAAAGCCGAAAAAGCAATAATTAAATCATCCGGCTATAAATAATTGTTTTTTTTTCCTACTAACATCATAAATTTATGTGAAAGTTTGCATGTTTGTTTCTCAATCACGTCAGAAACGGTTGAACTGATATGGATGTAAGTTGGTACACATACATACATACATACACTCACGCCTGTTTTCCATGGGGGTAGGCAAAGACTATGGATCGCCACCTGCTACGATTCTTGCACAATTAATGTGGTTTATTCACATCTATTAATCTTTTCATACATGCCCTGCGGTTTTTGTCACTGCGTACACCAGCCTTTTTAGGGTTGTCTGTCTGTCTGTCACAGCTGGATATCTCGAGAACTACTAATGGTATCAACTTGAAATTTAAAATAGTTTGAGATGACATTTGCCCAACTATTTTGCAAATAAGAAATAAATAAAAAAATAAATATTTTTTTTTACAACAGGGACTGAAAAGGGGTCTTAAAAATTTGAAGTGGAGCTACTAGGGCATGTGGGGTATCATATGAAAGAGCGCCGTTTGCACGTTTTTAATATTTTTTTTTGTTTTAGGCCGCATAGTTTTGGAATTATAATGAAAAATGTAAAAAAAACCGTCCCCCCCCCTTATCTCCGAAGTTTGCAAAGAGTAAAATCTGAAATAATTCTATGTGATAGCAGTTTATATAAAGATTACAGAAAAAATAAAACGATGTCTCAATATTAATATTAATATCAAATTAGCAAATTTCTAAAAGAGTTAACATTAGTTCCACTATCGGTCAAGAGGTGGCGCTGACCTAAAACTGCAATACTCAGTTTATTATTCTACTCTTCAATGTGGTTTAATGGTGCAATTATGATGATACAGAACCCTCGGTTGGAGTTATCACTCCAGAAACGAACATAACGTGACTTCTTTCAGATCTCGGACAGTTGTATGAAAGAGAGATGTAGACAGAAGAGCCATGATGACGTAACACATCCCTGTCTGGCACCCCTAGAGATGCCAAACCAGTCAGTGTATACACTTGACGGCTCAATCAGTCTGCTCTCCAATCCGTATTCGGATAACACCTTCCATAGCTCATTCCTGTCAACTCGATCGTAGGCCTTCTCCAGGTCTACAAAGGCACAGTAAACATTTTTGTGCTTAGCCAGGTGTTTTTTGATTAAGCACTTCAAGGAGAAGACCTGATCCATGCATCCCATTCCCTTCCTGAATCCCTCTTGCACATATCAAATACTCTGATCAGTTTTTTGCATCACTCTTTCAATCAGAACCTTTGCATACAATTTATTGACAATGTGAGAAGACTGATTTTAAAAATTAGACATTTATAAAAGATCAGGCACAGCCAGGGCTGTATTCAGTTCTCATGTTCAGAGGTGGGAAAGAGCTAGTTGTATCCTGACGCAACCAGTTCTTTCCCACCTCTCAACATTTCAACAGTAATTCTGTCATATCCTACTGCTTTCCCTTTTTCATGCTTTTCCTTGCACTATTAATCTCATCCAGATATATATCTCTTTCATCCTCTTCTCTCTCATCCTCGTCTTCCACGTTTTTATCCGAGACTTTTAGCATAGAACCATCCGCCTCAAACAAACTCTCAAAATATTTCATCCATTCCTGTAGTACACCTTTTTCATCTGTCACTAGATCACCTTTTTTATCTCTTATTAGCAAGGAAATTGTAAGTACTTCGTACGAAGTACTTACAATTTCCTTGCTTATTACATTCATTTTAGACTTATGTGGTCCACTTCGAGACGTTTTCACTTGTTTCCATAACAATTTTATATTGTCTCGGAAGTTGTCACAAAGTTTGAAGTCACACTTTTCTTTCATCTTTCTCTTTTTTTCGTCTACTTTTTCTTTCACCTCTTTCTTTATTGTTTTATTTTATTTATTTGGGACAACAAACTGTTAACACAATTAATACTATTTATAAACTATGATATTTCCAATATTAACTATCGTGCAACCCACACCGCTATCCACGAATTAGAACATAAGTAGTGTTACTCAATTTTCTACAAAAGAATACAGTAAAAAAGCATGTTAATTTAAATAAGATTGTGCATTTCAAAATTACAAAGCTTCGGTAACGATTTGGTTTTCCTTCAAAATGCTAATAATATTTTTTTGAATTTTGCTTCGGAAGTAGTAAAAATGTCAACATCAATGAACAACTTGTTAAAGGTATCAGTAAGTTGTCGAAGTGGCACACGCTCCTTAGCACGAGTTCTGCCCGCAGAGAGGTGGAACAGTCGGGGCACACGTACCTCACGTCAGTGCCAGCCTGCCAGCAACGCGGTACTACGTAACACAAATCGTTGCTCAGCTCAGAGCAATCAAATTTGTTGTTAGAGATTTTATATAAAGTCATGGCACTAAGGAGTTTGCGCCATGACATTACATTTTACATTGTAAGCTAAGAACATTATATTCATCCAGTAGCTGAGCGTATGACAGGCGTATACGATGGTATTTAAAGTGGACACAACGCAAAAATTTGCGTTGTATTTTTTCTAAAAATTCTACGTATTTATTATATATAGGGTTCCATACTTGAACGGCATATTCCAGTTGTGATCTTATGAGGATTTTATAGAGATATAGAAAAGTAGAAGGGCGTTTGAAATCAAGGGTGGATCTAATTATAAATTCGTACATTCTGAGAGCTTTATCTTTAATTGACTTAATATGTTGGTATAATGTAAATTTGAATCCAAAGTTATTTCAAGGTCCATAACAGATTGTACTGATTTTAATTTAATATTGAGTAATCTAAATTTATTAATTATGATATTTCTATTTTTTGTAAAAGTTATGGTTAAACACTTTGATATACTAAGCTGAAGTTTAGTACATCAAGTTTAGTTTAAGTTTATTAAAATAATTTGAGAACCGATCTAAATCATTCTGAAGCAATTTGACATCAGTGGTATCCTTAATAGTCTTATGGATTTTTAAATCGTCAGCATACATAAGGAAGTTTGAATATACGAAACATTCTTTGATATCATTTACAAAGAGGTTGAACAACAGGGGACCCAATATAGATCCCTGTGGGACTCCAACTTATTCTTAATTCTCTTATATGCAACTAAATTAAAATTAAATGCAACTGCATTAACATCATCTTCTGTAACATTTGCATTCACCTTTTTACTGGCTTTGATGGCCAGCAGATCCTGCCATACTATTTTCTTTTCACTAACTATCTGTTTTGCCTCACTATCCCACCAGTTTATTGGGGGAGCATTTTTCCTTTTACTTACTCCACATATTTCTTTTGCTGTTTCAGTCACACCTCTTTTAAACTTTTCCCAAACTTCCTCAAGCTTGCCATCTTTCACTTCAGCCACATTTCCCAATCGTTCTTTCAATTTGCACAAATACGTCTTTTGTACTTTCACTTCATCCAGTTTTCAACTTTTACTCTAGTCAGCTCCGTTGTTGACACTGTGGGACAATGACGCCAACTTTTGAACAGACCACTAACACGAGACACTACAAGAAAGTGATCAGTTCCAATGTTATTACCCCTAAAGACCCTGGTGTCTGCAACTCTGCCCGGTCTGCCTCAGTCTTTCATCCACAATCACAAAATCGATCATACTCTTCTCATTCCCTCTCTGCAAAATGTACATATGAATTTCCTTGTGTTCGAA
The DNA here is from genome assembly GCA_943789525.1 of Agriphila geniculea. Lineage (NCBI taxonomy): Eukaryota > Metazoa > Arthropoda > Insecta > Lepidoptera > Crambidae > Agriphila > Agriphila geniculea. The sequence continues at coordinate 5,989,621 of OX038877.1, read as the reverse complement.
CATGGTGTTCGTTACTACAATATTCTTCTCTAAACATACCTCAATCAAACTCCTGCCATTATCATTTACTCTTTTGTCTCCATATAATCCTAAAACTTTCTCACATCCCTCTCTTCTCACACCCACCCATCCATTAAAATCTCCAAGCATAACTATTCTTTCATTATCTTTGCATTCATTCAAGATGTCTTCTACACTATTCCAGAACTCCTCCTTTTCCGAAACTGATTTGGATATGTCAGGAGAATACACGCCAATATCGCGTATCCGAAGTAACCCTATTTTGAGTCTAACCCAGAGAAGTCTGGAGCTTACACATTCATATTCAGTCATGCATTCAATCATCATTTCCGACAGCAGGAGTCCCACGCCCTTACTCGCGTAGTCATTTTTGGCAACGCCCGACCACAGAGTCTTAAACGAGCCATTATCCAAGACTCCTTTGTCCTTTTTTCGTCTCGTTCATGCATAAAACATCCAACTTCTTTGCTTCCATAATCAAACACCTCATCGATTTTTTTCTCCATCGCTTTACATACATTCAGTGTAGCAAAGCGGGTCTCAAGTGCTCGTTTTTCGCCCCGAGGCGGGAAACAAACGCGTGATGAGTGGCAAGCTCTATCGCCGCAGCCAGGTTTATTTAAAAAAAAAATTGATTGAATCAGGCGTCACTTGGAGGAAGACATTTTGAAAAAAAGAAATCTCCCCACTCTCCAGTGGGGAGGAAGGGACAACAAATACGGTGTCGGAGGCGTTAGGAGCTCATTCGGTGTTGGTTTACGCACGATTTAACTCCTGAGGATGCTCCGGGTTGGGGCGAAACACGTGTAGAGTAGCCTAATTGGTGAAGGTGCAAGGTGTGTTGCTGTCTTGCCAAATGCAGGTTTGTGCACTGATATTTTGTGTGTGTATGTGCATATTTTTTGCGGGCGGGCGGGCGGTGCATCTTGCTTATATTGTTTGCAGAAGTAAGCTACATATATTTCTTTTTTTCAAAATATTAAAAGAATGTAACCATTTTGATCCCACGATTAGCTAGGGAAAGACTACGTCCACCACAACAGAGCCCCGCGTGTGTGATAAGGCTATTTACGCCTGAAAGGCGCCAAGTTCCAGGGTGGCACGCTTAAGACTAGGCACGCGCCTAGCCATGCAGCCATCGGCACGGCAGACCTTAGCTTAGCGGAGTTGGTACACAGATAGTTCAAAGTCCGGACTAACAAATATTCTTATCCAAGTTGTATGTTTATGTGGGATGGATAAATTTTACAGACCGCACGGACAAAGTCGCGTGCATTAGCTAGTGTAAATTACAGAAATCGTTTTTAAAGGTTTACAGTTTACTTACCAAAACGAAATATTTAAAGGAATTTAAGGGGGTTGGAAAACTTGTTGAAATTGTGTTAAATTAATTAATATCAATAATTTTATTAGGGATAACGCCAACGAGCGATAATCGCTTAGCGATTTTTTGTCGCCGAGAATAGAACATACAGAGTTAAATACGTAAACGCCCATGAGCAACTTTTTGTAGCTGCGATAAACGCGGCGTTAAGCGCGGCGATAATCGCGGCGCTTTTTTGTCGCTGGCCTAGTAAAACCTTAGTTGTGTCATTTCGCAGGTGATTATCGCCGCGATTATCGCCGCGATTAACGCCGCGATTATTAAAGCTACAAAAAGTCGCTCGTGGGCGTTAAGCCTCACTATTACATACTCATTTAAAAAAACTGCCTTTTGATATCCTTACTTCCTTACTTAATATTATAAATGCGAAAGTCCGTTTGTTTGTTTGTTTATTTGTTTGTTTGTTTGTTACGTCTTCACGTCTCAACTACTGAACCGATCATCATGAAATTTTGCATACACGTTGTCAGGGGTGCAGAGAAGGACATAGGGTACTTTTCATCCAGAAAAAACTTATAGTTCCCGAGGGATAGCAAAAAAACTGTCCACGCAGACGAAGTCGCGGGCGGCCGCTAGTAGCTATATAAAACAAAAATTGTTGCAACATAAAAGTTTAAATAGTATGTGAAAAATATGAGAACATTAATGATTTTTATTATATTTACGAGATGATTTTTATAGTAGTAATTCACGAAAACACTCGAAAATTATTATCCAGATAACATTCTTTAGATCAAATCAGTGTTAACGTTACTCATTTAATATTGACCAACTGAATCCTAAAATATTTATCTTTGGTGATTTTGCGATTATAATACATCATACATAAGTGATAACGTAATAAAGGACACTCGGTCAAACTCATTATCAGTTCAGATCGTTCTTGTAATCTCAATTTTATGTCAACGACCTCAAAATATTTATAAGGTTGTTGTACCAAATAATTTGATATCAGTTAGTTGTTAGTTTGATGTTGATGGCTTGAAAATAAGAGGAAAACCGCAGAATAGATGGATGGATCGTGTGTGGAATGATATGAATGTAATGGGAGTGGATGAGGAGATGACGAGTGACAGGAAGGTCACTCGTCATCACTCCACATCCACACACAAAGGAAGAGAAGGACGCACTGCAGCGACCCCAAATAAATTGGTATAAGAGTAGGGGGGTGATAGCCAAATAATTAACGCTTCCCGGCAAAAAAAGTGTCACAATACAAAAATAGCTGTTTCGACAAAATGTAACTTTAATAGTTTTTTGTTCATTTATACGTCAATAATTTAAAAACTGTAAAAGTCACTTTTCTGAAATTTTAATAATGTGTAAATGGATTACTTATATTTTTATTATAGTGCTTTAAATTTAACATCAACTTTATTTTAAGTACCTTTTGGGAAACTCTTAATTTGATGTATATCATGACATTTTTCAATTAAAATTTCTGTAATTTCAAGAATAAAACACATTTAGATGTGTCTAATCACCATTACTTTTATAAAAGGACTTCAATATTAATTAAAAAATAACGAAAATAACCAAATTACAAACTTCTCATGAAAATTAAATAAAAACATGAAAAACGATCTTCTTTAGCAGGTTTGGCCTTAATTAACAATCAGTCTTTGGCCAATAAACTGGGTACCTACATAAATTGTACCTGACCTGAGTTTTCTTTGTATTTGCTTTTCTATTGTTGAATGGACAGAGTCAACTTCAATCCTCAACGTTTTTCCTGTAATTAGGTATACATACGTACCTATGTGTTATAGACTTTATTTTAGGGAATTTTCCGTATGATGTGGCAATATTTACAGTGTTTTTTCGTCACACAGATTGTCACGCCTTTTTCGTAATAATTCTAATATTTAAACGCAAAACTTAGCGATATAAAGTCACATCACAAGTTAATACGCTTTTTAGGCGTGTGACCAGAGCTAAACAGCTCCGTGAAAAAAAACAAAAAACCGACTTCAAAAAACCTACCTCTAAAAAGCAAGAAATAATATTCGTAAAAATAAAAACACGTCTATTGAAGTCGGGTGGGGCTGGAGTACAAATTCCCTTTTTTATTCTAAAAGTCCTACCCGACTTCGATAGACGTGTTTTTTTATTATTACGAATATTATTTCTTGCTTTTTGGAGGTAGGTTTTTTGAAGTCGGTTTTTTGTTTTTTGAAATAATTTTTTATTTTTTCATTTTAGTGTAGATACCTTTTGTATTAGGTAGTGTAGGTATATTTATTATTTAGTTAGAAAAATCAGCTCAGCCAAACGTGAGTTAATCGCGAAGAATCATACATACATGCGGGTCAAACTGAGAACCTCCTTTTTTAAGTCGGTTAAAAAACTATACTTAAGATATCCCTTTTCCAACAAAAAAATAATTATCTTATTCAGTTCATAAACAAAGAAGTTATACGACTGATCATCGAGGTAGTTCACGCAAAATCATACTTTTTTCGTGCTTTTTTCAAGATTACTTGAAAAGTACTAAAATTGATTCCACAAATTTAAAAAATGGGACCAACTTGGAAGTTTACCTAATGTAATAACGTTTGAATCATTTCAATCGGTTCAGCCGTCTTCGAGTAATCGGTGTACATACAAAAAACAAAAAAAAAACGGGTCGAATTGAGTACCTCCCTCCTTTTGAAGTCGGTAAAAAGAAAACTTAGTGCCATCTAGCGATAACCATGCGTAACATAATAACGACGTTTTTTCAGCCGAACAAATGAAATACGGTCGAATTAATGCTGTGATTATGTTATTTTGTACCTAATATGTGTTGTGACACTTTTCTTGCTGGGAAGCGATTTCACATTCACAAAATAAAGAATAAAAAGTTTTTGATTTTTAATTTCCTTTGTCGTATTTAATGTTTTTGTTTTGACTTGCTTGGTTTGTGTTGTTTCGCATTTTACTTGCAAATAAACGAAATTAATAGGTTTAAATTTAAATTAAGTTCCTACTTTGATCTTCATTACTTGTTCTATCATTTATACCGAACTCTACTTAACCAAAGAAACACAAAGGCACAATTAGCTCATGGCACTCTAATCGAATAATTTTATTCTTCAGCGATCACATTTTTGAGAGGACATTTTTGACGTATTAAAAATGTGTAACATCATTGATAATGATATGAGAAGTATTTTGATAATGTTGTTAGGTATATAGTATTTTTATTTCATTAAAAATATTAATTTTTCTTTCAATTTGAAGTGAACTCAATCATTCTACTATATTGTATTAAATATCGTGGAATGCCCTAAAATGCAGTCGTGCTATTTTATTTAATACAGCTGCCTTCTTGAAAATATAAAAACATGGAATTCATTTTGGCGCAATATTTTTTGACTCTTTACTATAAAATTTATATTAAAAAGTAAAAAAGATTGTTTGTAATAAGCTGTAGTTTTATATAAAAACCTAATTGTAGTAACTAAAGATAACGCTGAGTCTAACTTCACAATTCTTTGATTTGTTTAAGGGTTTTGCGTACATATTTGTAAGATAATTAATTTATGATTAATTTGGCGTTTTACAAAAAAGTTAAGATGAAATTTTAGTGGAGCAAAACTTTTTAATACAAAACTAGCGACCCGCCCTCGCTTCGCTGTAGTGTGGAATTGGACACCATGGTCCGCGCGCGTTATTTTATTGCAAATACTCGTATGATATTCATTTTAATCATATTATGGTGTAAAAGATTAAGTAAAACAAAAAATGTTGTATTCCGGCAGTTAGAGTTAAGATAGCCAGTTCCACAGTGATTAGGATTCCGGGTGTAGTGCGTTTCCACTTTCACTTCAGGTGAGAAGGCCAAGTGTTATCCCGTTGTGCATAATAAAAAGAGGTCGTTGTTTAAATTTATTGTTGAGTGCGTAGTGGAAACGGGGTCTAGCTAGTCTGCAATGATTTTTTTAATTTGGAATCAATCGTCAATATGCTCAATATCAATAAGTCGTTTAAAAAATAAAATGTAGCACTGATGATAAATCTTTAACGGAATTTATAGAGTTTTGCTGTCGTCACCAAGTTTTATACACGATAAGGGCAATGAACTGTTTAAAACAAATCTATGAAATGAAGTCAATGATCGGATTCGGCCTTGGCTTAAATACGTTTGATATATCTACTTCAATGTCAATATTTTTACAGTGTTCCGTACAAACTTTAGGGTCCTTTCACATTTAAGGTTATTATGAAAGACGAAAACGCAATAATTAAATTATCCGGTTATAAAAAAAACGCTTTGTTCGTACCCTATTTACATTATTAATTAATGAGAAAGTTATATGTTTGTGACACAATCACGCCAGAAACGGTGGAACTGATTTGGATTGAACTTGGTACACAAATACTTTAAAGTCTTGATTAACATATTGTTTTTTTTTTATCCAAGTTGTATGTTTCTGTAAGATGGTTTTTACAGACCACCCATAAAAAGTCGCGCGCATAAGCTAGTGTATACTACATAAAGAGTTTTTAAAGTTAGGTAGTAATAAATGTTTACAGTTAACAAAATGAAATATTTTAAGGAATTTATGCGGGTTGGGAAAACTTATTGAAATTGTGTTTAATTAATTAATATATATTTTATACATTTACAAATTTTAAGATAAGCCTTTTGATTTAGCTCTACATAAAACAAAAATTATCGCAACATTTATGTAAGTTTAAATAGTGTGTGAAAAATATGAGAACAATAATGCTTTTTATTATATTTACGAGATCTCGAAAATTATTATCCATATAACATTCTTAAGATCGAATCAGTTTTTACATTATTCATTAAATATAGACCAACTGGACCCTGATATATTTATCTTTGATGATTTTGCGATGATAATACATTTGTTTAATTCACGATAAGGGCAATTAACAGTTTAAAACAAATCTATGAAATGAAGTCAATGATCGGATTCGGCCTTGACTTAAAAACGTTTGATATATCTACTTCAATGTCAACATTATTACAGTGTTCCGTACAAACTTTAGGGTTTTTCCACTTGTTAAGCTCATTATTATTAAGCAAAAATAGTTTTTAAAGGTTTTTAGTTAGTTAGTTCAGTAAAATTAGTAAATGCGTACAGTTTACAAAATGAAATATTTTAGGGAATTTAAGCGGGTTGGGAAAACTTGTTGAAATTGTGTCTAATATTTTTTACATTTACATATTTTAAGAGAAGCCTTTTGATTTAGCTCTTCATAAAACAAAAATTATTGCAACATTTATGTATGTTTAAATAGTGTGTGAAAAATATGAGAACAATAATGTTTTTTATTATATTTACGAGATATTCACTTCTCAAGCTTACGCGCTCAATAGACATGAAATAAAACACTTTTTAACGGATACTAGCGCGGTTTTATTGAATGTACTTTGGTATTTAGTTGGTATTTGGTTTGATTTTTGGTTTTCCTTTGCAGCTGCCGTGGTCACGGGGGACTGAAGCTACCCGTGAGCCTACCCTCAAGCGATGAATTTTTTAGACGTTCAGAAATTAAAATTTAACAAAATTTTTAATTTATTTTATGTTGATTTATAATTTAATTTTATGAATTATTTAATGCTAAAAAGAGAGAGAATCTACTGAAACTACCACCACTTCATAAAATTGGGAGGCCCCTCCAAGAAAGAAATGGCGAAAGAAAACTTGGAGAGAAAGCCGACCTCCGTCTTTTGTATTAATTTATTTATTTGCAAAAGGAACTAACCGTATCATTAGATCTTACAGTGTGTGTGAGGGGCTTTAGCTTGTGAATGATGGGGTCCCAAGCTGGTGGAATTTTCCAACCATCATCTCTATTAAAATTAGGATATTTATTTATTTCGATAGCCTCGCGGAGCATTCTAGGGATAAATCTTCGTCCCCTAGCAAGGATTTGGGGTTTGTCAAATCTAATATAATGGTTGGGCCCCTCAAAGGCGTGTTCACTCACTGCAGACTTGTTATCGCGCCTATGTTTCATGTCAGCTACATGCTCTTTGACGCGGGTCCCTATGCTTCTCTTTGTTTGCCCGATGTAGGAGAGTCCACAGTCACAATCTAGTTTGTAGACGCCTGCAGCTTGAAGGGGGATATTACACTTGACAGGTCGTAAGAATTGGTTGATCTTCTTCGGCGGCTTGAAGTAAGTTTTGATTGACGCTCGCTTCAGAATGTTTCCAATCTTGTCAGTGACACCCTTCAAGTATGGTAGGATGGCAGGTTGACGCTCTACTGTGGCTGGTTTGGCGCGTTTTCTGTGATTGAGGTGTGGTACTTGCAACTTGTTGTTACGCAGTACTTGTTGGACGTGCTGAAGCTCAGCAGTCAGGTGTTGTTTGTCACAGATTCCGCGGGCTCTCTGAAACAAAGATTTCCCTACGGTAGCTAACTGTATAGGATGATGGTGAGAGTCACCATTAAGGTATCTGTCTGTATGGGTTGCTTTACGATACACTGTGTGGCTCAAGGTTTGGTTCGGATTCCTGATAATGAGAATGTCTAGAAAAGCTAGTTTATTGTCTGCCTCTAACTCCATAGTAAATGGTATGTTGGGGTTTATGGAGTTAAGATGGTTAAGAAATGCAGGGACACTGTCTCTAGGTAGTATTGTGAAAGTGTCATCTACGTACCGTTTGTAGAACCGGGGAGTCACTGGTGCTGTGGCTAGTGCTTTCTCCTCAAAATCCTCCATGAAAATGTCAGGAACGATGGGGGATACAGGAGAGTCCATTGCTACGCCATCCACTTGCACGTAGAACTCCTCGTTCCATAACAGATAGCCAGATGTTAGGCATAATTCTAGTAGTTCTGCATATTCAATTGGCATGTTGTTGTCAACTAGCTTTTTCCTGATGATATCAATGCAGTCCTGTACGGTAAGCATGTGAATAAGGACTGAACATCAAAACTAACCATAGTTTCATCATCAGCGAGATGTAGATGTTGTATCTCACTGACAAACTGGTAGGAATCCTTTACAAAGGCTGATGTGTTACCTCTCAGTGGTGTAAGTGTTTTTGCTACGTGTTTAGCCAATTTATAAGTTGGTGAGTCAATTTGGCTTACAATCGGACGCAGCGGAGCATTGTCCGCGGACAATCGGTGTCGGTTAATGTTGTATGCCTTTAGATAATAAAGCTTGAGGTGTGATAAATATAATATAGTTTTTCGATTAATAAAAGATTACAATGATTTTAATACACGTTTGGATTCAATCTTTATATGTGGGAACCCCTCTATGTGATCCCTGAATTCCCTAATTTAGTTTTGACATCATCGTTAGACGTGTGTCAATTTATCGCTGTATTATTAACCCTTTTTTTATTATTAATGTTATGGGAGAGAAAATTTTTCTCTCCTTCTTTATAATCGATGGCCATCTTTAGGTTAATAGATCAGCTTTTAGCGCTTTCAATATATATGTCCTATGCTAATTCTACGTTGGACACAAGAAGGAATGTTACCTCATATAACCTCAAGTTAAATCCAAACAGCGTGTTTCTGATTTAGAATAAAATCAAATGAATATTAACTATTATTTAATGAATCACTACCTCTAGCTTAATTCTTTTACAAGGACAAAGATTTATGACAACGTCATAATTATTCGTATTGAATTAATGGCATTTCATCTAGATTGTGCTCTAAATGAGAGTCTTATCAAAGCTGAATTTGGTATCAATTAACAGGGCTATCAATTTAAACCAATAAAATTCTAAGTTCTGTTCGAAAGAACTGTGATAGCTTTTACTCTATCTATAAACATGTACCAAGTATTTTTCAAGTGTCATGACACTGTAAACCAAATTCAAAGTAAGGAATCTAATTTTGTCCATTACCCAACTGACAAAATAAAGTATCAATCATCGAAGACGACACAAGAATTAATTAAATGATATTTATAAAAGGTATTAAACTCTATCTCTGGAAAATTGTTATTGCAAATAATTCTTCAGTGAAAAAGGGGTGCCTATAAATGGGAAAATAAATATGAATACAGAATAATTGTAAGAGTCATTTATTATTGGCAATGTTAGGTTTTGGTATTTGTTTGATTATTTGTTTTGTTCAAGAAAATTACTTTAATTGGTTTTGATTTAGTTGATTTGACTGTTAAGTTATTTTAATTATTTAATAAAAGGGTTTAATTTAGAGGTTTTGATTATTTTTGAAATTATCTGATGATTATGCATCATTAATAGTATATATTATATAAATAAGTCTTTAATTTGAAATTGTTGATTATTTGATCAATTTAAAAATAATGCTTTAATTATTTGAACAACTTATAAAATGACTCTTAAGAAAAACTTTTGGTTAATTTGATCAATTTCTCGCGCTAGAAAGAAATTGACTTCTCGCTTCAATTATAAAGCAAATGAATATGGAAAAATGAAGCGAGATAATAAAAAAACCATATTCGCTATTTAATTCCTTATTCTAAACAACACACATGAAAAACAAAGAGTGAAATATAACATAGCGTATATATTTAAGACTTTTAGTTATGTGAGATCGATGCACATCAATTAAATAATTTATTTACTTAACACAAGTTATGAGTGAGAAGTCTAAAATAGGTATGTGTTTTATACATATTTCTTATTTCTATTTACTTAACTTATCTTTCTGCAGTAAGAAGCTCCTTGTGAGTTCAACAATGAGACTTTAGTTAATTTATTAATATGGATCCAAACTATTGTAATTTATAATTCGAAGGGACGCTTTATTTCTCACAACAATTTATATAATCGATCCAAAAGACGTCTGCACTCCACACTCGCCCTTCGTTAATCCCCCGATTTTTACAAATTATCTATACAATGTTTGACAACAAAAGAATTACAACTACTTTATTCTAATACGCTCTTCCTGTTATGAAGATAGAGTCCAATTTGGTTTATCACAACTCCTTCGCACTTTTCACAAAACCACACCCTCAATGCTGTGACGCGCTGTTTGATTGGCTTGTCCTTGATTTCATCTCTTTCTGTTACATGGCATTATATTTGTCGATTTTCCACATTTGACTTGAAATCAAATCATTGTATGCAACAATGATCCGGGTACTATTGAATTGTTTTCAGTCACTGTCTCATTAAACCTGAAAAATAAAAGGTATTTGCGTAGAAACTGCATTTTTAGATTTCAAAAATACCTAAGGAGATGTGGGATTATCTCCGTAGTCTTTATCCATCAGAACTGAAGGTCCAAGTTTGTTCAGCAAACGAAGTTCAGTTATCACATTGCATTTCCGCGTAAATATTCTTCTTTTATATACGTTTTGGGTCGACGACGTCCCAAACGTGGCACTTATCTTCCATTTTAAAGATGTGGAATATTTTTTTAACGATATTTACGAACTAAAACGTCAAACTTGTAGCAAATTTATAGTCCTTTAAGTGTCAAAAGGAAAGATTTGGTTTACATTACATTTGCAACGAATTTCTAAGACGTTTTTTAATGGTAGCCACATGTTGAAATGTTTGGCGATGTTTCCAGAACTATAGATTTTTTCTGGTCGTGTATGGCCTATGGTCCATTACAGTCTAGTGTCTCCGCAATTTTAGCCGTGACCAGGTCAAGATTTTGGTTAGGAGTTTCCGGGATCCCAGCTACTTCTATTGTATTGGACAGCATTTTTTGCTCTAATTCGGTGACATATTGTTCTAGGGCTGACATTCTAAGTTCGATGTGTTTGTTCTTATTCAATAGCTCGGTGTTTTTGTTTACTAACGATTTTATCGTGCCCTCTTGTTTTTTGACAATTTCTTCTAGATCAGCTATTTGACCGTTCATATGTTCCATGGCAGTTGTGAAATCACCCATTTCCGCCTTCAGTATCTTCTGCATCTCACGAGTGATGCTTGCAACTAACTTCTTTTGGTCACAGGTGATAGGGTGGTCTTCATCATCGGTGCTGTCATCCTGGGGCACAAAGAAAGACGAGCGCCTAGATACGTGGCTGAGGCATTCCTCGCAGCTCCATTCTAGTCCTTCTGAGTTCCGTAGGGTAGCCAGCTGTTTGCTGGTCAGTTTTGCGCAGGTGGTAGAAGCGTGAACTGATTTGCTGCACCTACTACATTCGAGACCTGGAAGCTTTTGGGTTATGTTTTTATTGCAGCAAACACATTTCTTAGGTGCCATTACTGGCGCGATCGCAGGTAGTTGTAAGTAATTAGTTTACACGTCCGTTGCAGTTACAGTCATAGACCGTACTGTTACATGTACCGTACATTACTAAGCTGCTTGTATGTTCAATATTAATTTGAACGTTGCAACCTGTTCGACGGCGTGCTCCTTTATGTTGCTGCGGGATTGTGTCATGCAGAGATATGTATAGTTTACACGTCCGTTGCAGTTACAGTCATAGACCGTACTGTTACATGTACCGTACATTACTAAGCTGCTTGTATGTTCAATATTAATTTGAACGTTGCAACCTGTTCGACGGCGTGCTCCTTTATGTTGCTGCGGGATTGTGTCATGCAGAGATATGTATACAAACACAAACTCCACAAGTCGGCAATATATTTATCACTTTTTATTGTACTTACCATTCCATTTGGGCATGGACTTGGAGATCTTGTTAGTGCTGTACCTGTCTCGGCTGTTGACTTACATAGTGATACAGTTTTTCCTCTGGGAACATGATTGTGAAGATATTTATATATATAATCACAGCCGTGTCTCGGGGAGTGACTTGGACACTAAGTAAGGAAGTAGAGCAAAAAACGCAATGATGAGACTGAGAGTCCTGTTCAGCGTAGAATAGACACTATACATACCTACATACTTTTATCTTGAGCAAGAGTTGTTGATTGTGTATCACACCTTCAGGGTAGCTATACCCGGCTGTTGATATGCAAACCATGAGTAAGTAGAAGAATTTCTTCGGCTGTCGATACATGGCTTTGTAAGGAAGTAGGGCTAGTAAAATGAATCTGTTAGATCCAATCTCCTCTTGCCTAAGAGAATTATTGCCTTGCGTGCTAGCCGCTTGGCAATCTCACTAACACTTGAGTAGTTCATTGGTTATGCATTATTTGGACATTCCGATGAACTATATACCTTTGTCTATGCATGATAGCATGAATACAGCGATATGGAGTGGGCGCTCTGTGGGATTGGTTGTACCTTATCCTACTAAAGAGTTGTGAAATTAGGTTTTCACCTCCCTATTACCCTGTTCGCATTTTCGTTGAAGCACCACTGTCGTGCAGTACTTATCCCTCGGGAACAGCGCCAAGTTGCATCGGAGAGGATTCGGTGGGGATCTGAGGCTGATCCTATCGATGGACTTGTCAAAGTTGATCGATATGGTCTATGGAGGAAGCGATCCCGCCAAAGCCAAAGGCATGCGCCTTTGAGTTTGGTTATTGGTTTTCCAAAGAAACCCTATCTTATTACTTTATCCTTACTTCATACCTGCCAAAGTACGTTGTTATGTACGTTAATTGTTATGTTATATTATTTAATTTATTATAATTATTTTATCCAAATTATTAGTTTTAAGATGTTAGTGATAAGGCTTTTATTTGTCAGAAGATAGGTCTAGTAATAGTGCATTTGATAAGAAAGCTTGAGCTAGGCATACCAGAAAAGTATTTGGGTTACTAATAACACAACGTGGGTCCATTAAATTTAGACGATCAAATTTGGCCGATACTTTCAACGTCTTCATGAATTTACAGACTACTTACCTCTGTAGATGATCGAAGGTGTTTGAGGATGACAGACCAATGGATAGCTAAAGTACTTGGCTACTGAGGTTCAGTTTGAAATGGCAACAAGTTATTGTGGCGTGTTTGTTCATACAACCACCTTAAAGTATAATACATAGAGTATCAGTCATACCCAGCTTTATACAATACTATTTCGTATTTATTCTGTGATTTCGTTACGTGATGAAAGTTGAAACATAACGACACAGTAAGAGGATTAAAACCAAAAAATGTTTCAGAAGTAAGTAGGTACATTTTTGTTCAAAATTTAATTTGATTTCCATACTAAATGTTTGTTTACTTTATTTATAGAAACTCAGGAGTAGGTAAGTTTTTACCCAGAAAAAGTGAATATTTTATTTTTGTATCTACTAACTAGACTGAAATAATTATTTCAAACTAAAGAAAAACTCATATTTTAGCGATATTATATTTAAACGTAAGCAATATTTAACAGTAAGCAACCCTAGCAACACGCTTGGACGATAGCGGGGCGTAGCATCGTGAAGGGGGAAGTAGTTATATAAATGGCAGCATTTGGGACTCGGACAAAGAAGAGTCCGTTCTAGTAAGTTTTATTTACTCTAATGGCAATAGTTATATATTTAATCATATACAATTTACATTTACTTACAGTTTTTATACAAAATATATTACTCAAATATTTTGTTTAAACTCAACTTAGTTTAAACACATGAAATGAAATTAAAATGTTAAAATCGTGGCTGAGTTGCCACCTAAACTAATCTTTTAACCCTCAAATTCCCCCTAGATGCGCCCATGAAGTAACAAGAAATTAAGTATCAATTAATTAAAACGCCTACTTTACTTCAATAGCAATAACAGTTCAGCGTAATTGCTTTCAGTATTCAGTATTTTATTGCATACCATAAAGTAAATACAAAGGTGGTAATTTTATAGAAAGAGTACATTATGGACCCAGTAGGGTATAGCAATTGAAGGAGGAGAGGACGCCTTATTAAAAAAAAAACAAATTACAATTATTAGTATTTCAAAAAATACATAGTTTTGAATTGTGTATGGTCATGGTCACATATAAGTAAATTAGTATAATATTATTTAAGTTTAAATTGAGTAAGTATATATATCTTTAGGAATTTATTTTATCATTAAAATACTCTTTTACACTATAGTAGCATTTATTTAATAACATATCTTAGGCTTTTGTTAAACAATTTGTTATTTTCTTCATTTATTAAGTTTTCATGCAATTTGTAGACACATTATATGCACTGGAAGAGCACAAATGTAGGCGAGCTATTGGAACTTATAGCTTATTTTTTATGCCGTAATAATGAATACTTTGACTGGACATCTTTTCGTTTAGTAGTAGTAACAGCAGAGAACATTAGACGTTAATAACTTTATGAATAATCTTAAGAAATGATAAGAAACAAGCAATAAAACAACTTGTGGCTTGGTTATTAAAAAAATCTACGATTTATTTAGAAATTTTTTCAGCGCATTTTTAAATAACATATACAAGGCGGTTTACTTCTCTTTATTTAGGTATTTGTACAATCAGGAACATTTTAATACCACATTGGTGTTAATATAATGTATAATAATACAAGTCAATGTGACTTGTATCATGCTGCATCATCTACATCAGTGTTTATATACTCAGTTTTTGTTATTTGACTTCTTAGGTTTTTGTTTCCTTTCACCCTTCAGCGCTGAAATTGTAAATATTGTATTAGTTATCATAAACATAATAACTATTTCGACAGTTTATTGAAATTCGCAAATAGGAATCATAAAAATTAATTTCTTTTAAACTTGAATGATAAAAAAAACTCAAATTTATTTTGTCTATTTCATTTTGTTCTCGTATAAAATTCTTATTAGGTGATAAGTATCATTTCTTGCAACCAGGGGCCGTACCGGCTAACGCATCAAAATTCGGAAAGTCTGCTGGGCTTCAAATTAAAACAGATAAATCGGGCCCCAGTCGGTCCAAAATGGCGAACCCCAATTATTCATAATGTCACACGAACACCGATATCTTCCAAATAACTTTAGCAAATAGTACAATACGAAATTCCTTACTTCGATTTATCTGTTTTAAACGAAACTGTTCAATTCCATAATACAGGTACAGGTGAATTTGAGCTCATCAGGTGGGGGGAGGGGGGAACTTGTATGGCTGCGATCTGCTTTAAAATCTGGCCTATTGAAATCGACTTTAAAGTATTTTCATTATAGACGTTCTGAAGCGGACTGACAATGCATGTTAGCCGGACTGCACACGCAAAAATGTACGGCCAAAGTCCGCTTGAAAACGCCTAAAATGAAAGAAGCACTTTGTGTTAGTCTCTCGCGATCGACTGCGCTGTTTCCAAAGATCGAGTGGTCCCTCGCGTCTCGATTGACTTAAGTCAATCGCAATGTAGAGTCTACATTATGTATTCTGTGCTTCTACTGCTTACCATTTAACAACATCCCAAAGAGTCCAGAGAAAGGTATGTCGATAAACACTGTTACGAGGAACGATACAAATATCGTTAAGTTTAAGTCAATTATTAATCTGTGCATCTGAAAAATAAATAAAATACAAATTAAGTAATTTATTTCCAATTGCACAAACGCTATCTCTTTAATTCTCGCTTGAGGTATTTCGCTTAGTGAGGGTATTAAGAATACTAGCTAGCTAGGTATTATTTAAAATAATATTCATCGCTAAAATTATTGTAGGCAGATACCTACACTGACGAGCAAAAATAACTAATAACTTACATAAACGACAATAATTTCATAAACAAGTAAATATAGCTTCATGGAACAAAAATTTTACTAAAGTTCCTTCTTTTTTCCCATGCGTGATTTAAATACACTTGGATATTCCAGGAGTTTTTTTAGGAAATATCGTCATCTATTTAAGTGACTGTTTATTTTATGCTTGTCAGTGTATTAAGTCTACAAAGTCTATTATTCTATTCGTTTTTGAATAAGCATTTGCACAAGCAAAATTTAATATTAATAATTAAATATTTTTTTCTCACTTATGATCTCGAATATTATCATTTCATTACATTTGAAAAACCGCGTATATTGGTTAATTCAGATGTTATTTTAGAATTATTTAGTTTTGATTTGTTGGTTTTTGGGATTACCGACGTTTCGACACCTTTAAAGGGGCCGTGGTCACTGGACCTGGCCGTGGTCGTCAAAAGAAATCTAAACTAAATAATTCAATAACATCTGAATTAACCAATATAAGCGCTGTAATGTAATCCGTAAAAATTGTTTTATTTCTAAAAAAGTATAAAGATAGATAGATAGATAAACACTTTATTGCACACACACATTACAGGATTATATAGTTGCATGACTAGTCGTTTCACAAGTCCACACGAACCCATTTAACATTTTTACTAAGAAAATTTTGTTTCCTCGCATTTCTTGAGAAAAGCACTATACAAGTCGTGTGCGGTAAGCCGGTAATGCTAACTTCCCGTGCTCGGCTGTATGTAAAATACCATTATTCTATTCGATAAGAATAATGCATAGTTTTCAATATTAATGTATCATAGTTTTATTTTATTCTTGAAGTCCAAAATGTGAAAATTTATTCAATATACTTACTGAAAATTCAATTGAAAAGTAAGTGGGTGCCAAAGCCGTAGCGTTAAGTATGTAAATCATTGGCAGATGTAAGATATACATTGCGTAGGACAAGCGACTTAAAAACTTGAATACAGTCAATGACAGAAACCAGTTCATCGGACCTGAAAATAATATTTATGAGAGATAAATTTCACATTTTCTTACGATAATTAGGAGGTATTTTTAAAATAGGTTTGTTTCATTTTCTTACTTTTATAAATTAGACTTAATTTTTAGTTTATTCATTAAGAAATTTTAAACATTATGTAAAAACCAAAGGCTTTAAATACCTTGCCTCCTTTGAAATTTTAAAAGACCTTTCGTAGTTTGGCTAGCTTAAATCTATTACGATTCGTTGTTTTGGAACAAAATGCTTTTTCCTTACCTCCATAACCATGCACGCATGCAAATATAAGCCATGCAATGCAAGCGGCCCATGCAGGCCTCATGTACGAGTTTAACATACTATCTACAGTTTGGTTGTCCCAATCTGGTTGGATGATGAAGTATGTTGATATAACTATAGTTAGCGATGTGATCGTCGCGAGCAGCCATAAGAATGCCACCAAGACCTAGAACAGACACACCAACAAGTAACATGAAAATTTATTTTCTTCTACTACTGTATAAGAAGTCAGTGAAAACTAACGATAACACAGGGATAACTTTGTCTGAGATTTATGGTATACTAGCAGCCGCCCGTGACTTCGTCTGCGTGAAAAGTTTTTTGCTATCCCTCGGGAACAATACGCAGTACTTATATCTCTGTTCTGTGACAATACTTTTTTCCGAATGAAAGGTACCCAATGCCTTTCTCTGTACCTCTGACAAAGTGTATGTAAACTTTCATGATGATTGGATCAGTAGTTAAGACGTGGAAGGCGTAACATGATTTTTTTTCGCTCTTTCGTGGTAGGCCCCATAGTAAAAGTTGTTCATTTACGTGAGGTGAATACCCCATTTCATTTTTAGATATACTTAAAAATTAACCTACAGGCGTCTTAATTGAGACAATTAAAAAAGATAACAGTTTTAAAACAGAAACAACCTTATATGTCAATTTAAGACTAAATAAACTAAAGATGCCTTAGTCATAATAGATTCTACTATGCATTAGTCTAGTGTAGATGCACATGGATTGAACATTTTGGCTTATTCCGTTTGTCCATCCTGAAACAGCCACCCTAAGGTGGATACTCGGAAAACGCGTAGGTATCGAAACGTATCGTACGAAAATCGAGGTATCCCTCTGTTTTAGGGTGGATAAATGGAATAAGCCAACATTTTGTGTTTATTTAAAAATGTAGAACACTAACCTTTGACAGCCGCATTTCCCGATTACGACACGTATGCAGTACATAGCCAAAGAGCATTCCAACAAAGAATGGAGTTGAACGAGGAAAAGTGTGAAGGTAGTAGTACTGGCTGTAGTAAGCCATATCCTCTGGAGTTCGACTAGAAGAAGTAAAAAAGTTGCATATGAGTATCTTAAATAACCTTTAGCGATAGTAATACATCCATATTTTTTTGTAAAATAAAAACTTTTTTTAAATATTATGTGGTGATTAGGAAATAATCTCCATTCTGCTGTTACTTCCGTACATTTGCGAAGACAAAGCGATTTTTTTTTCACCAAAAATTTTGTTGAGGCTTAGATGCGAAGAACGGAACGCAAATCGTCTTCGCCCAATCACCGTCGCGCTACATGACGTGGGAATCGAACCGGCGCTGCCATTGGTAGCAATACATTGTTCCTCACCCCTCTCTCCTTGATCGTTGTACCTTTTTCAAATTCGAATAATATAGACGCCAAATGGTTTTCAACGCACAAGTATCTTTTATTTCCAAGTCCTTGAGTAATTTCCGAAATTAGACCACGACAGTTATCAAACCTTAGTACCGAAGGTCGCAATACGGTACTTGTGGCCCTTCTACGCCAAATATCAAATTCAGCATCCTGTGGAGTACGCTGTCTTGGTTCCTGCTACTTAAAATCCTGGAAGAAACGCATACTTTGGACCTGGAGGACTACTGGGAGGCTAAGCGCATAAAGGAATCGAAGCTGGAGTGGCATTCTGCTGATCATCATACGCATCTGGTGGGACCAACCATCCTTTCTTTTCCTTATCACCCCCTAGTTCTCTTTTGTGATACCTTGTGTTAAACTAATTTCAGTGACAACTACGCGTAGGAGCGTATTGGATAGTGCGCAATCGACAAATTGTCCAGCTTGTGACGTTGCTATCACTGCTGACCTGTGTTCGAGCATCCAAACCGTAAGTACTCTTGTTCTCACTGACCACCAAAATGTCTACAGAAACTACTGAAAGTGTTAAATCTCACGATAAATCTCCCGCCTTACTGACTACCACTGCGCTAGTTCGAAATCTCGCGATAGATCTCCCGTCGATCAAAGTACAGGTTCTATTTTTATCCGCGACCTTGTAATAAGCGCGGAGTCATTAAAGGCAGACTTACTAAATTTGCATCTTATTTACTTTCATTAGAGAAGAGCGATACCCTCTTAAATTCATCTCGTAATCGTATCGATTTAAAATTACGCATTAAGGGTGCCGCTAGTTTATATACCGAATTCAACCATATACAGAGTAAAATCGAAGAATGTGTTTCCGAATCTGATATATCTGAGCAGTTAGATAATAGAGAATCGTTCGAAAACTCCTATTATAGCACATTAGCGCGCGCGGAGCACATTTTGACCAGTTTCGAGGTCAGTGATGATTCTGGTGATAAGCATTGCTGTAGCGAACAAGCACAGTCAGTTAAGCTTCCCATTATTTCGCTTCCGACCTTCAGCGGTCGTTATGAGCACTGGCTTGAATTCAGAGACACGTTTATATCTTTGGTACACAACTCTAAGCGAATCAGCAACATACAAAAGTTCCACTATTTAAAATCTTCGCTTAAAGGTAACGCGGAACTAGTAGTGAACTCGGTAGAATTCTCATCCGATAATTATAACGTCGCTTGGGAATTATTGCTTAACCGATACAATAACAACAGACTTTTAGTGCACAATCACGTTAAAGCTTTGTTTACTATTAATTCGTTGTCTAAAGAGTCACCCGCGCACATTAGAAACCTTATTGACACTATTTTAAAAAATTTACGCGCTTTAAAAATGCTAGGCGAACCCACCGATTCTTGGGACACGCTAATTAATTATATTATAGTGTCTAAATTAGACAAAACGACCGAACGCGAATGGGAAACCCACAAGTGTACGTCGATTCCGAGCGATAACAATTCTAAGCACATAATTAAGGTGGATGAATTGATTGGCTTCTTGAAAAACCGGGCGGATATGCTCGAAACATTGCAACTGTCGCATAAAGGGTTCACTCCGCAAACTGAGACTAAAAAACTTAGTTCACAGTCACATTACACGCCCCACTGCAATGTTTCCACACAAATGCCAACCGACCGCCAACCTCGCGTCACTAAATTTTGCGTTAAATGCGACGGTAATCATCCACTTTATTCATGCCAAAAATTTATCGATAGTAACTTGGAATCAAAATTAAAGTTAATTCGCGAGCACAAACTATGCGAGAATTGTTTACGTTCGGGTCACGCACTAGACGATTGTAGGTTTGGGCCTTGTAGGAAGTGTAACCGCAAACATAACTCATTGATCCATAATGATAACGCGGATAGTTTAGTTGCACTTCATTCAAGTGTCGCTCCCGGGAGCTCCGAGGTGAGTGCAGACGCAGCGCCGCCACAGCCATCGGCAGGCGACCCCTCCACCTCGGCCGCCGCAGACTTGCTCCCATTTCAAGTAAACAAGGCACACATGCAATTACGATGCGCTCAATCAAAGGACACGCACACTGTCCTATTGTCGACAGCTATTATCGAAGTAGCCGATTATAACGGTGTTTATCACCCCGCGCGTGCGTTGCTGGACAATGGAAGCCAACGGTGCTTTAGAACTAAATCTTTTTGCAATCTTTTACAAATTCCAATGATACAGTCCACTCACGAAGTTAGAGGGGTAGATAGATAGATAAAAGGTTTATTTTGCTACAACACACACATTCATACAAACAACAATACATACACTAGATTATGACTAATAATAAAACAATAAAAAAGAAAAGGACAAACAAAATTGACAATTAGGTACACATAACAAAAGAGACTCGGTAGAAGGCATGCATGCGTGTGCAGCAGCAAGAAGGGTCCAGACTCGATGTGTTAATTTTGCCTTTCAGCAAAACACCGATTTTCAGCCGTCACCCGGGGTAGGTGATTCAGTGATACAATGTTCGGAAACATGTAACATTGAAATAAAATCGCGCGTTGATAAAACCTACACCACGCGAATTTCTTGTTTTGTTTTGTCACAAATATCGTCTACGCTGCCTGCTTTATGTCAATCAAGCGCACAGTTCTGTATTCCAGACAACATAGTGCTGGCAGATCCGCAATTTCTAGATGCGGAAACCATAGACATATTAATAGGCGCTGATAAGTTTTGGGACCTGTTACGCGAAGGGAAAATGCGACTTCCCAACGGCCTTGTTTATGGTGGATCATTTCCGGTCCAGTTCTTAATAATACGCGAAATACAAAACAAATCTATTGCAATTATAGTATTTGTTTAGACTCTCGACTACGCGCACGGGAGCACGAAGAACTCCCTAAGGTCAGCGATACGCGAACTAAGGAAGAGCGTTCATGCGAGGAACGTTTCCTTCACACTACAAGGCACAATAGTGAAGGAAGGTTTACTAAACGCATTCCGTTTAAACAGTTACCTGATTTCTTAGGCGAATCTTCTCTTACGCGAGCCGAGCGCCAACTTTACGCTTTAGATAAACGGTTGCAGCGCTCGTCTGATGATTATAAATTATCATACGGGAATTTTATGCGGGAATACCTGGGTTTGAGTCACATAAGTCCGATAGCTAGCTATGACCATCCTTGTCATTCCCTGACGCATTACGGCGGCATTCTTAGTGAGCATAGTTCCAGGAATAACTTTAATAATTTTCATTTCAAAACGCAGGTCCATACTGACTGACGATACGCCAGTTACTAAGAGGTCAATTCTATTTAATTTAGAGCAAATCTTTGACCCTCGTGGTTTGTTGAGCCCTACTATAATAAATAACGCTAAAGTATTACTGCAACAATTGCTTATCAAAATCTGTTGGGACGACGTTGTTCCGCCGGCGAGCGTGGCGCGGACGCGAAACCGGTTTGTTGTTTCTTTGCAAGCGCTCCTCGGTACGATTCGTGTGCCGGGCCATGTTATCACTACGTCCATTCAGCTGCATGTTATGAGTGATGCATCGCAGAGCGCATCGATTTATTTACGCACTATAAATGAAGACCGAAACATAAATGGCAGGCGGACAAGCATAGGCGTTGTTGTTATGGATAAATTAGAAACATCTTTAATTCGTTGGTCTCGAATGGAAGGTTTTCCTACCAAATATACGCTACTACTTGAGTAGTTTACCATTGATGGTTCGCATATTAAAAATAAAATTTGTTTAATCGATGCCGATAAAATCATTCGTAGAAAATCAAATGAATTTTCTTATAATAAAATACACGCAATTTTAATATCTTGTAAACATTACTTTACCTTGTTGTTTTTGTTTCGCGTTGGGCACCTTCGGCTTCTCCACGTTGGACCCCAGGCCTTATATGGTTTACGCGAAACCTGGTGGCCTCTTGGTGGTGGAAGCTGCGCTAGGAAGGTTGTTGCTAATTTTATAACGTGTAAAATACTAACGCCTCTGATGGGCAACTTGTCGCCTAGTTTTTCCATATTTTATTCGATGCGGAGTGGGTTGCGGTGCGGGCCAGTGCTCATACTTAACCGTAAAGGTAGGGGGGCTCGAACGTCAAAGGCTTATATTTGCTTATTTGTGTGTTTTGTGACGCGCGCGGTTCATTTAGAATTAGTCACTGACCTCACTACTGAAGGATATTTACTAGCGCTTAATAGGTTTATTTCGCGACGCGGTAGACCTTTAGAGATATTCTCTGATAACGGCCGCAACTTTGTAGGTCTAATGAATAGCTTTTCTGAATTTTTACGCAGGTGTAATTCAGATATTATAGAATTTGCAACTAATCAAAATATTAAATTTTCGTTTATACTCCCCTATTCGCCTCACTTTGGTGGTCTGTGGGAAGCAGGAGTAAAATCTTGCAAGCATCACTTACGTCATGTCGTAGGCAATGCGCATCTTACCTTTGAAGAGTTTAGCACAGTGCTATCACAAATTGAGGCCGTCCTAAACTCCAGACCCTTGTCTCCACTTTCCCCAGATCCTAAAGACCTTTCTCCATTGACTCCAGCTCACTTTCTGGTTGGGCGACCACTGACAGCACCAGCCTGCGACGACATTACTGAAGTTCCCGCTCATCGCTTGAAGAGGCACCAGATGGTGGAACAAATGCGCCAAAATTTTTGGACCCGCTGGTCCAAGGAATATGTGTCGGAGTTGCAGGTGCGGACGAAGTGGACCAAAGGCGAAGAAGAGTTAAAACTCAACACTCTTGTATTGCTCAAGGATAATAACTTGCCACCTCTGAAGTGGAGCTTGGAGCAAGTGGTCAGAACCATCCCGGGCGAGGATGGCGTTTCCAGAGTGGCAGATATACAGACGACCTCAGGCGTTGTTCGACGTGCGTACGCCAAGATCTGCCCTCTCATTCATGACGAGGATTCTACGCTTTAGAAGACTTCGAAAGCGACTGCTTTCAAGGCCGGAGGCATGTTGAGGCTTAGAAGCGAAGAACGGAACGCAAATCGTCTTCGCCCAATCACCGTCGCGCTACATGACGTGGGAATCGAACCAGCGCTGCCATTGGTAGCAATACATTGTTCCTCACCCCTCTCTCCTTGATCGTTGTACCTTTTTCAAATTCGAATAATATAGACGCCAAATGGTTTTCAACGAACAAGTATCTTTTATTTCCAAGTCCTTGAGTAATTTCCGAAATTAGACCACGACAGTCATCAAACCTTAGTACCGAAGGTCGCAATACGGTACAAATTTAATTACTTTATTCTATTAAAAAGGGAGCTTATTCCTATCTATTAAAAATATTCAGACAATTTGTTTTCTTCAGACATTCCCCATTGTTTTTACCGACTTCAAAAGGAGGGAGGTACTCAATTCGACCAGTTTTTTTTTGTTTTTTTTTTTGTTTTTTGTATGTACACCGATTACTCGAAGACGGCTGAACCGATTGAAATGATTCAAACGTTATTACATTAGGTAAACTTCCAAGTTGGTCCCATTTTTTAAAATTTTGTAATCGGTTCAGTACTTTTCAAGTAATCTTGAAAACAGTACGAAAATAGTATGATTTTTACCGACTTCAAAAGGAGGGAGGTACTCAATTCGCCCCGTTTTTTTTTTTTTTTTTTTTGTTTTTTGTATGTACACCGATTACTCGAAGACGGCTGAACCGATTGAAATGATTCAAACGTTATTAGATTAGATAAACTTTCAAGTTGGTCCCATTTTTTTAAATTTTGAAATCGGTTCAGTACTTTTCAAGTAATCTTGAAAAAAGCACGAAAATAGTATGATTTTTGTGTGAACTACCTCGATGATCAGTCGTATAACTTCTTTGTTTATGAAATGAATAAGATAATTATTTTTTTGTTTGTAAAGGGATATCTTAAGTGTAGTTCTTTAACCGACTTAAAAAAGGAGGTTCGTAGTTTGACCCGCATGTATGTATGTTTCTCCGCGATTAACTCACGTTTGGCTGAGCCGATTTTTCTACCTAAATACACTGAAAAATAACATTTCAGTGCCTAAATAATATATCTACACTACCTAATACAAAAGGTACCTACACTAAAAATTAAAAAATAAAAAATTGTTTAAAAAACAAAAAACCGACTTCAAAAAACCTACCTCTAAAAAGCAAGAAATAATATTCGTAATAATAAAAACACGTCTATTGAAGTCGGGTGGGGCTTTAAGAATAAAAAAAGGAATTTGTACTCCAGCCCCACCCGACTTCAATAGACGTGTTTTTATTATTACGAATATTATTTCTTGCTTTTTAGAGGTAGGTTTTTTGAAGTCGGTTTTTTGTTTTTTAAACAATTTTTTGTGTGAACTACCTCGATGATCAGTCGTATAACTTCTTTGTTTATGAACTGAATAAGATAATTATTTTTTTGTTGGAAAAGGGATATCTTAAGTGTAGTTCTTTAACCGACTTAAAAAAAGGAGGTTCTCAGTTTGACCCGCATGTATGTATGTTTCTCCGCGATTAACTCACGTTTGGCTGAGCCGAATTTTCCACTTAAATAATGTACCTACACTACCTAATACAAGATCTTAAACTAATTGCACACAGTCATGAATGCCTACATAAGAATCTCCAACACTGTAGATGTAATCCCATCGAAGTCGTGAATAAGCAGAAGTATCTGGGGTTAATACTCGACGATCGATTGAAATGGGTCGAACATATTCACTATGTGTGTGACAAGTTACGAGCAATTCTATCGAAATTTGTGTTAGTAAAAAACAAAATTCCATACTCTATACGTCTGCAATTATATAAGGCACTAGGAGAAACCATAATAAACTATGGTATTACTAGTTATGGAAGAACTTGTAAGTCACATCTGGACGCCATATATAAGCTACAGTTAAGAATTTTAAAATCAATAGTACCAGACAAAATTAAAATGCAATTTATAGACAACACTGACAAACTCTTTCATTACTGTAACATACTACCCGTACATGAACAAGTAAAATTAAATCTCCTCACAGAAAACTTTTTTAATGATATATTCCGTAATTCGAAACATTATAATAAACAAACACGTAGTGCATTAGATCCAAAACTAATCGTCCCGCGATACAATAACTTATATGGTAGGCAATTACTACAATTCCAGATACCTAAATTAATTAACGAACTACCAATATCATGTAAAAAAGAAATTAATACAACTAATATTAAAAACATAATCAAAAAACATTATTTATCACTATAAAAAAATAAATATTAATTAAGCTAGATAATGTACTAATAAAATTAAGCAATAAATTTAATTAATCACAAAACAGAATGTAGTGAACTTCTAAATCAATAAAATGTGAACCTGACAGAGAATCCGCCCGTGTTTACTCACTTATAGTCCGTAAGCGAAATCGTTGTGATCGGGCCAATATGGAAGGTAGTAGAAATAAAAAAAACCGGCCAAGTGCATGTCGGGCCACGCGCCGTAGGGTTCCGTAGTTACCTTATACTATACCATATTTAATACCACCTATCATTTTTCGTCTGCAAAAATAACTTTGTTTTTCACAGTGTTGGTATGAATGACAAAGTTATATTTGCGGTTTTAGAAAATGTGCTATATCTCAAAAACTAATTACTATATCTCGTTCAAACCAATTTTGGTTGAAAGTTTTTATTAAGATCTATAGCATATATTTTTTTTAGATTTTTCACTCTCTTATTTCAAAAGTTAAAGGGGGGGGGACACACATTTTACCACTTTGGCAGTGTTTATCTTTCAAACGGTTGACTTTGAGAAAAAGTTGTCTTAGAAACCTCAATGTCATTTTTAAAGACCTATCTATAGATACCCAACACGTGTTGGTTTGAAGAAAAAATGTTTTTTCAGTTTCCGTTTCATGTATGGGGAGCCCCCCCTTAATCTTTTATTTTTCTCATTTTTGTATTAAATTCGTTAAGCGGTTAACAGAATACATCTACGTACCGAGTTTCAACTGTGTAGTCTTAATACTTTCGGAATAAAGTGGCTGTGACATACGGACAGACAGACAGACAGACAGACAGACAGACAGACAGACGGACAGACAGACAGACAGACAGACATGACGAATCTATAAGGGTTCCGTTTTTTGCCATTTAGGCTACGGAACCCTAAAAAGTATTGTACTTACCTTACCCAATTTATTAAATTTTAATAGTTATAATATAAGACTAATTCATAAAGTTTGAGTAGTTCAAATTAATATACTTACTTAATTAATAATTTCATATAAACATTGTAAAACTAAACCAGAAGTAATGCATAATCAAATATTTTTAAACAGTTCTAACACACTTAGGTATTATTTAAGTTAATTGTTGATAAAGAGGATGAATCCCAGTGCTTGGTAAAACCTAAATAGGTTTATATAGCACTGTTAAATGAAAGAAAACATTGTTATAACTTTAAGTGTTTAATAATAATAAAAATAAAAAGGTACCTACACTAAAAATAAAAAAATAAAAAATTGTTTAAAAAAACAAAAAAACCGACTTCAAAAAACCTACCTCGAAAAAGCAAGAAATAATATTCGTAATAATAAAAACACGTCTATTGAAGTCGGGTGTGGCTTTTAGAATAAAAAAAAAGGAATTTGTACTCCAGCCCCACCCGACTTCAATAGACGTGTTTTTATTATTACGAATATTATTTCTTGCTTTTTCGAGGTAGGTTTTTTGAAGTCGGTTTTTTGTTTTTTCAATATTTTTTTACACTGGCAAGTACAATCCATCATCATCATCATCATCATATCAGCCGCACGACACCCACTGCTGGGTATAGGCCTCCCCCAAGGATTTCCACGACGATCGGTCCTGCGCTTCCCACATCCAGTGGCTTCCGGCAATCTTCACCAGATCGTCGGTCTACCTTGTTGGGGGCCTACCCACGGAGCGTCGTCCGGTGCGCGGTCGCCATACAATCCATAGAACAATAAAATACTTACGACATAGCATCCATTGATGACTGGAACTTCATTAGAAAGTTGTACACCGAAGTCCCAGCGAGCACCGCCAAAACAGAACCGACCAACGCCGTCCAAGCCGATTTCTTGTTTCCACCAAGAACCCAAATTAGTACAATGGGCGACAACACATACAATTGCATGTCCACTGCGAGATACCACGTGTGACCGAGACACTGAAAAAACCATAATTATTATTGTAGAAACCATAATCCAACTTCGCCAATCTAACCAAATCTGCCTTTGACTCTGCAATGCACCACCACACGTCCTCCCTCTATCGGCCGCCATGACAGACTGACTCCGAGTCAGTGACTCGGACAGCCAGCACACGGTCTGTATCGTAGACTTATACTATAGCAATATATGACCACAGACTACGCACAGTCCGCACAGACTAGACAACACCGACTGTGACGTATGCACTCGAGACCAAGGCGGCATTACTAACACACTACAATTTGCAAATCTTCGCTATCGCTATCGCAGTAATATCAAAATATGTATTTGATTGATATAAGTTGGTTAGCCCATCGCCTTGCGATTGCAGCAACTAAGCATCTTTTGCAAGGGTCGGTTACAGGGTGGGTGACCGAAAATATATTAGCTTGAGCTATTCTCTTTCATCGAAAAGCACGTTAAGTCGTTAGACCTGGCTGCATTTTTAGTCATCAACACTTCAAATTAGGCCTGCGTTGTGTTGTAGGTTATTAGTTTATTACCTATCCTCCATAACCACCGTTATGTAAGGCCTGTGTCCCAGCAGTGGGGACATTACAAATAACTAAGGTCCAAAATACTAACCAAATATCCAAACTTGGTCAAATTTTGGACATATAGCAGCGTAGCCCACCAGTAGTTACGGCAGTCGTCTGTACTCTTGGCCACTACTCCCCAATAAGGACCATCTGTTATGTGGTTTTGGAAAGATGCTTGAAGAAGAATTCCCGTCGCCAGTATAGGGAACATTCGGAGGAGACGGTTAAGGTAGAAAATGTGGAGATTCTTCAAGAAAGCCACTGTAATAAAAACTAAATGATAGAAATCTTAACCTCTTTCAATTTCATCGTTAAACCCTTTTACTTAACGATTATCGTGTAAAAATATTATTACAGCATGCCCCTAGTTCACCAAATAGACATTTAATTTTGTCAGCGACAATGTCTGTGAATTTTAGAATTCTCGTTACTTTAATTAGAGACAGAGTATGTTGTGATATTTCCCTAGGTGATCGATTCAGATACTACGGATATCCTCATTGATCCGTAGGAGAACTAAAGTAACCGACATCGTTCGAAGGGTTGTCATTGTCAGTAATTCTTGACATTAGATTGGAGCTGTGTTAAGTTTGCGTGACAAAATTGTCGACTTTTAAAAATTATCTCTATTACACAACATAATTGTCCTTAATTATCGTTCTTCTTCTTTGTTTCTAATTAAAGTGGCGACAATTGTAAAATTCACCGACATTTATGACATTGACAATTGTCGATTTAATGAAATAAGGGCCAGTCATAAAAAGAATCTGCAGGTGTCAACATACAGGTTCATGCAATTTAGCATTTTATAAGTACTGTTTTATTGACCCTAGCAGGCAATGAAGATTGTCGTATATAGTCTCCTCAATAAAATATGAGCTCTTAACGTCCTCTAGATCAGGGGTGTCAAAGTTACGGCCCGCGGGCCGCATCCAGCCCGCAAGCTATCTCAATACGGCCCACGACCAGAATCTATTCAACGAGGATTTTAGAAAGCATTCGAAGCCAATACGTATAGTAAGATAATAAAATAGGAGAGCTCGGGTGTCTGGATCCTTGAGCTAGAGATAACTCCTTTTTATTACCTTTGTATGAAAATAACAATTTTAAGCTAGTGTTTGAGTTTTTATTTTGAGTCTGGCACGCTCTTAACTAAAAAATGACCCTTTTGAAAAATCAGTTTGACACCCCTGCTCCAGATAACGAACTTTTGTGGTTTTTGGTACAAGTTCTATTTTTGTGTTTTCTTTAGGATCGGATCAATGTATGTCTGTTTTTCAATAAGTATTACTTCATATTCACTCCTGTTGTCCACTTACTTCTTGACATCTTAGAAGCTTGAGTGTATACCAATAGTAAGCCAGTAAGCATGAAGAAAGTATCCACCGTTATATGACCACTAGTTATCCATAGGTACCCAAACGATCGCATATGCTGAAAATCCATACAAGACACAGTTTTAGTTTTATCGGAATATAGATTTCAAGATGTGTCAAAAGTTAACAGTTAAGTAGAAACGCTCGTCAATCACATTGATAAGCGTTTCTACATCTACATCATTTTTATTCATTTAGAGTCAGTCTCTAGGTAATTATCTAACATGAATAAAATTACCTCGTAAACATCAACAGGATTAGCAGGCACGAAACTGGATTTAGTGCCGAATGTGTGAATTACTACTACCCAAAGCATGGCTATGGACCTAACACCATCCACACAATTCAAGGCTTTTGGATCTGACCTGAATGTCAGCAGTTGACGAGTATTTGTGTACATGGAGAAGATCGTGTATAACTTATTTGCAGCCTTTGGATCTGTAAAATAAAGCATGTACAGAGTGTGGTCCAAGTTAGTATGGAAAAAAATTTTTTTTAGTTTAATCCACGCCACCCCCTTATTTTGTGATAGTCAATGATAGCAATATATTAGCATAGTTTTCAACTTTCTAACTACAGGGGAAGGCAGTGCTCAGCAAGAATGAAATATTGTAATTTTTGGCAAAAAGCTGATATCTATTTTGGTATAAAACAAAGGAAATAAAACGGTATTCTTATGTTTTTTTATTTATTTTGATATGAAAAGCAGCTAAGTTTTAATATATACATAAATTTAACACAGTAGGAACTCTTATTTTTTTTATTAATCTTTATCTAACACTACTTTAACTAATCCGTGTTTTGTAGTCTAAATAGGTACCTACGACTTTTCTGCTCCTTTTGACCAGCTGAAGAATAAATTGCTTTTCCTCTTCATTCTTAGTAAGAGCTTTATTGTAGTATATTTCACCCCTTGAATATTTCACCCCTCTTTCTGCAGTATCATTTACTACTCATAAGCTTTAACTCTGTCTCAGCACTGTAATTTAATAAATTAGTTCACTAGATACCCTAATAAATTAGTTCTTCCTGGAAAAACAACAGCTCTTTACAGCCAAAAAGGCGTACCTATTGTATGTCTATAAGCATGTGTAATAGGTTGCTTGGCATACAATTACAATAGGCATAGCCTTTATTAATAAAGTTTCGCAACAAGTGATTGATCTTCCTTTGCATGAATTTAAAAACCTTGTTAAAAAACGCTCATGAGTAAAGGTTATTATAAAGTAGACAATTATCTTAAAGATGAAAATGCGTGAAAATGATGTAACACATAACTTGTTACTATAAGTACTTTGTTGAAGTAATATAATAAGTCTATGTTGTTGCCAATAATCCTGTCATCCTGTTGTAATTATTTGGTAACGATATATTCAAGTTTGTAAATATCGTAACTTATGGCTGTTACAGCGGATAAGTTTCTTGCGCATGTTCTTCTTGTCAGCTAAAAAAGTCTGGAACGGGTGGTAGGAAAATATAGACGATTCAAAAGTACTTAATTATTAAGTTTATTTGAATAAATCTTATTTGACTTTGAGTTGATGATCTCAAGATTACCTTTAAATTAAATGATTTCAAAAACAACTGAAGAGTTGGTTGGTTAAGAACAGGTTTTTATTCAATTAATGAATTAATTTATTTACTTTTTTACAGACTATGATAATGTAATGACTCATACTGATTTGTAATGATTATAATATAATATTAAAGTAAATGCGGTGATGAGCTGAGAGTGGGGCAATTTGGAGTTGGGCAACGGAATGCCAGATGCTGGCCGACTTTATGGAGAAGGAGAACCTCTTTATGATGAACTCCTTCTTCAGGAAGCCGGAAAGCCGGAAGTGGACCTGGATGAGCCCAGACGGTAAAGTCAGAAATGAGATAGATTTTATCATGTCGACGAAAAAGCATATATTCAATGATGTCACTGTGATCAACGCCGTCAAGACGGGGAGCGATCACCGATTGGTACGTGGCACATTGAATATCAACGCAAAGCTGGAAAGAAGTCGACTGATAAAATCTACGCTCCGACCATTACCGGCCCATACTCAAAACCTCGAAAGCTTTCAACTCGAACTCCAAAACCGCTTCGAAGCCCTTGAAAACAGCATAGATGTGGACGATCTAAACAACATGGTGGTGGATACTGTCCGTACGGTAGGGTCCAAGCTCTTTAAGACCCGCCGTCCCAAGCTAAAGAAACTCTCTGACCAGACACTTCTACTCATGGATCAGAGACGAGAAATAAGGTTCCAGAGTTCAGCGGATGCTCATCGTTATTGGCAGCTTAATAGACAGATATCTAAGTCTTTGACGAGCGACCTTCGCCAATTTAATACGAATCGTAATTAAGAGGCCATCGAGCGAAATAAAGGCTCCAAAGTGTTCGCGAGAGATCTGTCTATTGGGCAAAGCCAGATGACGAAGCTGAAAACTGACGACGGACGCATCATCTCATCGAAACCTGAAATCCTGAGGGAGATCGAGAGTTTCTATGGGCAGTTATATTCCACGCAGACACCTGTTGAAAGCAAGGCTAAAGACCCCAGAGCCAAGCTTACCCGACACTATACCCAAGATATCCCGGACGTCAGCATGTACGAGATTAGTATGGCTCTCAAACAGCTGAAAAACAACAAGGCGGCGGGTGACGACGGAATCACTACAGAACTTCTGAGAGCGGGCGGTAAGCCGATACTTAAAGTCCTCCAGAAGCTTTTCAATTCCGTCATCGTCGAGGGCAGAACGCCGAAGGCATGGAACATAAGTGAGGTGATTTTGTTCTTTAAAAAGGGTGATAAGTCCCTCTTAAAGAACTACAGACCCATCTCACTTCTGAGCCATGTCTATAAGTTGTTTTCGAGAGTCCTTACGAATCGTCTCGCTCGCAAGTTCGACGACTTCCAACCTCCCGAACAAGCCGGATTTCGAAAAGGCTTTAGCACCATAGACCACATCCATACGCTGTGGCAGGTTATACAGAAGACCGAAGAGTATAATCTGCCACTATGCTTGGCGTTCGTGGATTATGAGAAAGCCTTTGATTCGATTGAAACCTGGGCGGTGCTGCAGTCTCTCCAAAGGTGCCAAGTGGACTATAGGTATATCGAGGTGTTGAGGTACTTATACAAGAATGCCACCATGTCGATCCGAGTACAGAACCAGAGTACAAATCCTATCCAACTGCAGCGTGGTGTGAGACAGGGAGACGTTATTTCTCCGAAACTGTTCACAGCTGCGTTGGAGGATATCTTTAAGCTCTTGGACTGGAAAGGACTCGGCATTAACATTAATGGCCAGTACCTAACACACCTTCAGCTTCGTTTTGCCGACGATGATATAGTCCTTATGACTGAGACCATGGAAGACCTGAACACAATGCTCGAAGATCTCCGTAGTGCTTCCAAAAGAGTGGGTCTCAAGATGAACATGGATAAGACGAAAATTATGTCAAATGGCCATGTTGTACCCTCTCCAGTTCATGTTGGGAACACTACACTTGAAGTTGTTGACCACTACTTATACCTAGGACAGGCAGTCCAGTTAGGTAAGTCCAACTTTGAGAAAGAGATCTCTCGTCGAATCCAACTCGGGTGGGCAGCATTCGGGAAGCTTCGAAAAATCTTCGCGTCCGACTTACCTCAGTGTCTCAAGACGAAAGTCTATGAACAGTGTGTGTTGCCAGTGATTACTTACGGCAGTGAGACGTGGTCGCTAACTATGGGTCTCATAAGGAGGCTCAAGGTCAGCCAGCGTGCAATGGAGAGAGCCATGCTCGGCGTTTCCCTGCGTGATCGAATCAGAAACGAGAGATCCGCAGGAGAACTAAAGTAACCGACATCGCTCGAAGGATTGCTCAGCTGAAGTGGCAATGGGCAGGACACATAGCGAGAAGAACTGATGGCCGTTGGAGCGGAAAGGTTCTGGAATGGCGACCGCGCACCGGACAACGCTCCGTGGGTAGGCCCCCGACAAGGTGGACCAACGACCTGGTGAAGGTCGCGGGAAGCCACTGGATGCGGGCAGCGCAGGACCGATCGTCGTGGAGATCCTTAGGGGAGGCCTATACCCAGCAGTGGGTGTCGTGCGGCTGATATGATGATGATGATGATGATTAAAGTAAATAATAATGTGTAATTAATTATATTTGCAGGCCAGTATCTGGAGAAAAGTGTGCGGCTTCATATACATACATTGTAACATCTTTTTCAACACACTTGCTCGTAAAGTGAGTCCTAATACATCGCTTTTAGGGCCATAAACCGAGCTATAACAAACGCGTGCAATAATATATAAAACACTAGGTTGTAATAGAATTGTCCCTACAAAGTTAAATTAGTGCCTCACTGCAAGTTCTATGCGAGTAAACAGAGCATTCCCAATTTAACCCGCACCCTGATTATCTAAAAAGAAACTATTTAGCGACCGGTTTCATTCTTAGAGCATCGCGGCTTCGTCTCGAAGGGAGCAGCCTTAGCGATTATAACTCTATTCAAATTATTCTGGCATTTTTTGCGGGGGGTGGGGGGAAGTGCACACAAGTGCAGTTCCGCATACTCACATACAAAAACAACACTGTAAAGTCGACACCAACACATAAAAAATAAAACAAAACAGCAAAAATTTGTGTACGGATGAGTCACACATCAAAATATGACACGTTTTTGACATAAAGGGCTGGGCTCAACTGTCGTTGCAGCAATATCGATACGGAAAAAGGAATAAAGGTAACAAACTCAAACATTTTACCTCGGGTGAATAACAACCAAGAGCCCCTTCTCCTTATTTATATGATCCTGGTACTTTGGAGACGTAAGTAATTAAAAATATATAAAAAAAACTGAAACTCCCTGTCAGCAGAAGTCAGATTTGAATATTTTATAAATATAATAATTTTTGGTTTGGTCACCACACCAGTGGTGAAATGGGAGTAAGATGGTGTTATTTGGTCACGGGTAGTCAGTTGAGAAATTGGAGTTCCAACCAACCACTGGTGGTAGGATTTGGTGGTCAGATGGTCTGGAAGGAGCAAAAAAGTCTCAGGATGCGCACGTTATTAGAGTGGTAGGCTTACAGGGCTCTTATAATTGTTTTGTGACATGTCATCGTTCTTAAATTAGTCTTAAACAAGTTAATAGGGACTCAAGAACACTCAGTCTTATTGCCTAGTCTCATATACGTATTAAGAGCATTTTATGACGTTTTTCTTTTATAGGGATCTTATTCCATTCATTTTTATATAATAATATAAGATGTATCAAAAAGATTATTTATTCTGTGAGAGAACCAATTAATTTATGCTGTGATATTATTTTACTCTTTGACGCAGAATGTGACAGTGCAAAACTGCAAAGACCAAATTGAGTCTGTCAGAAGTTAAAAAGAATTAATAAATATTTAAGGATTTTTCAGGTATATTATATCACATTTATGAGACTGCCTGGAGCAGGACCAGGCCATGTCCTTTATCGACAAACATTGTGATACGGTAACATCACTAAGTTGCTCATCGGCGAGATCTCGGATTTATCTAGCGACAGATCTGAAATTTGTACGGTCGAGCCATGAACGAGCAGACCCGATGTCACTGAACAAATTTGACAACTAATCAAGAATAAAATGTACGAATTTAATGTTTAAATGTAAACAAATAGCAATAATACGACAAAAAATTACTTTCATGTGAAATGTAATACCGTCTTTTTGTAAACATTGATGTTCCAGACCTCTGTTAAACAGCAAAAAACTCATCAATTCGGCATTTTAAACACTGCAGCGTTCACATGCGCGACTGGACTCGGTCTAGAAAGAAATCCGGGCGCAACTGGTTTTATTAACCGCGTATGCCCATTTGGGCTTGTACTTCGGCAGAGGGGAAAGCTTCGTATGGCTTCTCTTTCTGGGACAGAAGCGCGTCTTACTCTAAGGGTTTCATTCCATATACATTGCTACTTTTCTTTGGTATGTTTTTTTTTAATCCAAAAAGAAGTAGCAATGGACCACTATCATCTATGAACTGCAACCGGTCGCTAGGTGGTTTCTAATTAGATAATCAGCCCGCGGGTAATACAGTAATTTTTTTAGTAACAATAAAGAGGTTTTATGCCGCTGAAAAGTCATATTCATTTTTGAAATAAATAAATGTGTAAGTCCTTAATTAAGTCAAACAAATATTTATTACCATCAAATTATTCATAATTCACAATATTTTATTATAAAATATTAAAATATTTGCATTTTATCACTTAAAATTATAATTTTGAAGTAGGCTGTATGTATGCTCACTCACCCCTTTGTTCGCAAAATATTCTTGCATTGGGCGTGTGAAAAAAACAAAAAAAAAACCTACGGGCCTTTTCCCATAATTGTCATATTTTGTTTTTGTCGAATTTGTAGCTGTGTGGTAAATTACTTTATATTTTCCTCGCAAATGTGTTGAAAAACGTCGTATGAAACTCGTGAGCTTTAACCTAAGCTAACTTGTCTCATAATGTACTATTAAATTATCACTTTTTTAAAGAAATAAAGAAATACTCTATTCTATTGAGTCACTAATTTTAATACTTTCTCCCTTTTCTTTTAAACCTCAGAAGTCTGACGTTTGTTTTCATTTAAAAAAAATTGTAATAACCAATACTTATGAATCTTTTCTAATTTTTCAATGCAATGCTTTGGTTGATAAGTTGCTATGCCAGTTTTATTTCAAATTTCTATTACTGCTTCTATCATCTCGTACACTATTTTTATCGCTTGAAAACACAAAGAAACATAAAAGAACTTGCCTCACTCTGCGAAGCTGATTAAGTCAAGATATTGGCTCCAAGTTCTGTATATGCCGATAAGAAAAATATAATCTTTATGACATGTGGAAGATGACATTTAAAATCACTTGTGCACTAAAATACAAATTGTTTTAGCTTTGTTTAACGTTATTAATTCTCCAAAGTATTTAAAAAGTGAATATTTAACTTCTATTTACGAATTTTGTACATGTAACAAGCTTAAATCAAATCGTCACATTTTTCAAAAAAATAAAATCAAAGGGCCGTTGAGCGCTGCCTTCTGCTAATGCTATAAACATGAAATTTTGCAGTTATGATACTGCGGGTATATGTCACAAAAATAGGGGGTGGCGTGAACGAAAACGAAAAAACAATTTTTTTGGACCACACTTATGTACATAGTATATACAAGATGGCAAAATTAATAACAGTGTTAACCGATTACGTTAAATTACAATAGTGTAAAAATGTATTTATTTCAATGCTAGAACTTAACGCTTGCATTTAAAAGCTTCAAATTGATAAATTGATATCCAACTCCTTTTTTCCGACCACATGAAAAAGATGAAATAATTTAATTTTATCATCAAAATTTATATTCATAAATTGAATTATAAGTGAAATAATTTGATTTCATACTTTTTTCAATATCATTGAAAAAAATATGAGATCAAATTATTTAAGTCATGTTTTTTATCAATTGGCCTTGGCCTTGGACGAATCAACCACTGGACGCGAAATGACAGCCATATTCGCCTTTACCCCTCTGCCACTTACTGTGACCGATAGCCTCAGTAAACGATATCGCGTTGTCAGTGTGATGCTAGAGCTCGTGGCGAAACATTGGTACAAAAATGGGCAAAATGCTTCGTATTGTTCAGCAAAAAAAATAGCGGGCAATCAAGAAATGTTTCTTTTCACGCGTAAGCACAATTTCAACCTATTATAGTAGCTATTTTTCGCAAAACAAATAAAATTTGGTATGTAAACAAAGTAGGGTGACTTAGCCGGTTTGCCGGCCCCCTTTGGTTTTCGGCCATTACGGAAAATGTAAGAATGTATGAAATAAATTTTTAGTGAAATTTCTTTTTCGAGGTGTTATTAAAAGTTGTCAATACACTTATTTATTACGTATACAAAATATAATTAGAAACAAATTACGAGACGTACTGCCCCCAGGAGCTGACGTTTTCGAAAAACTTTCTAAAAATATTTTCATAATATAATTTTAAACAAAATATATCACATTTTTTAATAGTTAATATTATTAAGAGATACTTATACACAAAAGCCAATAATAATCAACAAAAAGCTAATGCTAATGACCATCATATTATAGATTTTCCCAAGCTCACACACGAACAATTAATTTTAATCGCAATAGGAACGTACCACCTAAAGTTGGCGCGCGTGTTCTTATTGCAGTGAGCATATAAAAAGGACAGGAGTATATGAAATTGAATACTATCGACATCCAGAAAGAATTCATATGAACAAAATGTTTTAGTAAGATGTAAAATTCAATCGAGGCATGTGCGGAGCAAAACATATTACAACATTTTTATAAGAAAAATAATGGACAGAAGAGTAGTACAAGGGCACAGCTTATTTCATATTGAAATTTCTTCCAGCTTCCAGTAATTTGTATTCCAGTAATTTTGTATGTAGCCTGCGCATTTTGACCTGGTAACTAAATGCGTTTTTGGGAGGTCATTTACTTTTCGGCCGCCTGGCCGAAAACTAATGTATGAGTTTCACAATCCATAATATTTGGCCGGCAATTATGGCCGAAAACCGGCTAAATCACCCTATAACATTGACATTATTTGACAAGTGTAATCCCCCCTCACCCCGCAAAAATTGGTTGATCGTGATTTCATACATTTTTCTTACGTTACGTATCCAGTGGTTAATTCATCCAAGGCCTTGGCAAAATATATCTCAAAGAGAATATAACGTTCATCGACCGCGAATGTCCTTCTTACATTATTAGTTATCTTATCATAATATATGACTATCGCAAACTTTTTTAAAGGATTTTTAAAGATTGATAAAATTATCAAAATAATAAAGTAGGTCAATAAAGTGCAATTTTTTACCTTTTTTTAGTATGACTGTGTGGTGGACGTCGTAAAACGAACTCAAAAGTGTCAGAAGTCCTATGGTTGAGAATATTGCACTGAAAACAAAGTTAAGATTTATCATCATTTTTAAAGTGAGAAATTACCAGTGATTTACCGTATCAAGACATTATTGTAATACACTAGAAAATGCAAGAGTTATTTTATTTAAATATTTATTATGTGTCAGACTTGTGTCAACCACACGTTAGGTTTAAGTCCAAAGCAAATTGAATAACACAAACTTTTTTAAAATATTGTCTGGCTTTATTTTTAAATGTAAAGCTGTATTTCATATTTGCTTCTGATATTACAAAAGTTCTTCAACCGCCTGGGTTCGATTCCCAGGGTAGGTACCATTTGTACTTGGTTTGTTTAGTGGTAGGGCTTATTTCAAGTCCGCCTGGCTATTGTTT
Source organism: Agriphila geniculea (assembly GCA_943789525.1). Taxonomy (NCBI): domain Eukaryota; kingdom Metazoa; phylum Arthropoda; class Insecta; order Lepidoptera; family Crambidae; genus Agriphila; species Agriphila geniculea. Next base: position 5,950,643 of record OX038877.1, on the reverse strand, counting down.
TTAAGTCTCGATTTATTTATATTTAGTCAATTTTTCATGGAAACTGGAAGATTTTTATTTCAAATGTCTTTAAATAAAAAAATAATTTCTCAAAACTTGCATTTTCTATAACCTTATTCTGTTATAACTCAAAATTCTAGATTTTATTTTTCTTTATTTCAAAATACTAAGTATACAATTTTGTAGGCTTTGGAAAGCTTTTAAATATCCTATAAGGGTTCTTAGCAATTCGGATTAGTTTTAAGTTATTGACCGAATAGTAAAAAAAATGTAAAGCCCAACTTCTTTTGTCTGTTTCTCAATAATGTGTGTTTCTGAGTTAATACACTATTTGAGCAGAGGTGCGAAATGACTTTGGCATACATTTCAAAATTGCTAAATCACCCTTCTAATGTGATGTCGGAGGTCAAAACACCGAATTACAAAATTTCGAACACTATTTTTATGTTACTTGATTTTTTGGCATTCGACATTGCATATGACAGCCTGCACTCAAGGATACTCACATAGCAACATAATCAGCAGCTACCCAAGGCTTGTCATTGGGTAGACGACAAAAGGCCTCGCTGATGCCAGCAACCAAAGAAGCGTTGGTTGTCAATCTGTTCAGAGCCTGCTCTACAGAGCAAACTTTAGGAATGCATATCGCTAATTCTAAATTCACCTCAGCTTGCGGAATATCTCGTGCTCTCCTATAAAGTAATATTGAAACGTCATATTCTTCAATCATCTTAGATATTTGAGATAAGTATTCAAAATTCTGCCGACAAATGAGGCCAACTTTTTCTCTGTTGTGTTAACTACATAAAAATACAATTCAGTGCCTACTACTATTAAACACATTTGACACTTATTGTCAAGGTACTAATTTGATAATTTCTTACTACTAACTTTTCTTTATTATGTTTCGTCGTCTCGCCTAATATATGTACTGCCGAAGCAAGTACATTTACCAAAATGTGGAACGCTTCTCGATTTTGCATGTCATCCTTGCGCAGGGCCATGCTAATCTTCTCTGTAACGTTCCAATTTTAGTATATTATGTACATCAAAATTAACATATACCTAGATTATTTACCTGGATTTATTTTTGGAGTTTCCAAGATTATTCTTGAAATTTTCTTTAATAAGTTCGTTTTGTTGTGTTGTTTTCGTTTGAGCATGCATTGTCATCAATATTTCCCAACCGCTATAATCCCAAGGAAACTCCGGACTTATTACTTCAGAACTTGCTTTTTCAAAATTTTGGGGGAAAGGAACTTCTATTACACAATATTTTCCTTCCACTGACATATCTTGTAGTTCTTTATTAATTTGTAAGCATTGGTGGTAGTTGCCCATATCTCTATAGTTACTTATTAAAATACCTCGCGGTATTCTGATCCCTGCGTCCATAACTGTAACAAATCATTTCCGTAATTTCATATCAAATCGTAAGTAATTAGTATATCAATTGCTGGCAGGTACTATTCAAAATGCTAAAGTAAGTAGTTTACACAATAGATGAGTTATTTCTGGTTATACGAATAGTGCAAAAAATATGGAAATTGAAACAGCAATATAAATTATTATTTTGGTTTTATAATTTTTAACAATTATTTGCATTTTAAAGTAACATTGTTATTATAATAAGCTAAATTTTATAGTAGAAAAAAAAGACGTCTTTAGGAGGTATTGAATCCACGACACGACAGTATATTTATCGAGGAAATTATAACTCTGATAAAAAAAATAAGTGTCTAAATACTTACATTGAGCCTTCAACAAGCTATCTTCGTTAGTAATATAATCCAGTTGATATTCACATTTCTCTGGATTCAGTACTTCTTCATATAGATTATGGTCAAACGCAGAATTGTATCCTGTATCAGCATTGACAGATAATATTAAAGCTATTTGTAACATTAATTTTAGCATTTTTACAAATTTTTGCACAATTGACAATGATCGAAAACAAAAACTGAATGAACATCTAATCTCTGGGACAAGTATAAATAATGGTGACTTATCTAATCTTCCATCAATTCTGGTAGATTGCAGATTTAAAATATCTTTTATTTATTATAACTCCGATATTAAATTATTGAATAACGTTACTACAGCAATTCACTCATTAACTTCGTTCAATCGAACACTCGGTTGTTAGATGCGCGCGCGACACGAGTGAACAGCATTGTACTTGCCAGTTGACCTTCCTTACTTTTTTTCAACTGGTTTTTTTATTTACAAATTGTAAATTACATAATGACGCAAACCATTGAGGTTTTTCAAGAATCTCATATTATGACACGGATGTTGCGTCACCTAACAAGGCTTGAGGTGTGAAAAAATGTCCAAAATGCTCTTGAAATGACGGCATTTATCTTTTCCTTCTCTTTGATTGGGTGGCAACAATGTACAATGACCTGGCTAAATTGACTATGGATTGGGATATTTTACACTTAGCATGACAATTTCAGTCACAGTTTGAGAGGGATGAACGACATCTAGTGAATGACCTCAACCTCAACCCCTATTCGCTAGTGCAATATCCAGTGTCACAAAAAATGAATATAAGATTCTTAACGTTTTTGAATAGGGTCTAACTTGCCAGGACGATTAAATGTTGTGTCTATAAAGTATTTTCTTTAAATCTTAAAAATTTTTTTTTATTCATAAGAATGAAGCAAATTGTTTTTTTTTCAATAATAATAATAATACATTTATTTCGGACTTTTGGTCCATAAAGTGTTAGTAACAATTTTTATCTTAAAAACTAGTGTTAGTAGGCACGTACATGTTATTTTTTTAAATATTATTGCCGGGCGTGTAGCTGCACCCAACGACACATTAATGGAGAGTCCCACCGATCTACAAACACATTCAGCATTCTGTTGGCGGCGCCGCGAAGGCGGGCTAGCATGGAGGCGCAACTTTTTCTCATAATAGCATAGAAGTCATTTGTGTGCGCCTCCGCAAACATCCCTGAGGCACTACAACGCCACGGCAGCCCCAACAGAACCCTGAATGCGTTGTTATACTGGACCCGCAGATCGCTGTATGCGCGCGGCGTGTGGTCAGCCCAAAGGCTGCAGGTGTAAAACGACTGGCAGTATGCTTTAAAAAGCGTGATTTTGACTTATTTCGTACACCTTGCAAACCTTCGAGCTAACATGTTACAGCGGACATCCAGCGATCTGCGTTCCCTTTCTATGTCACAATTATCTGTCAGATCGTCTGTGACCCAGTGGCCCAAATATTTGAACTTATCTACCCTGCGCAGAGGTGTGCCACATAGTAAAACTTCCGGTATATCACCATAACTCTTAGAACCCGATTTAAAAATCATAACCTTACTTTTCTTGACATTATATTTGAGCCCATGGGCCACCACATATGATTCACATATTGCCAAAAGCTTCCTAAGAGCGCCGATCGATGGGCTCAGCAGCACCATATCATCGGCATAGCTGATATTGTTCATACAGACACCGTCAATATGACATCCAATATTGGTGCTACTGAGCTCACCGATCAGTCGGTTCATGTACAGATTGAAGAGCCGAGGCGAGGTCAACCCCCCCTGCCTCATCCTGCACTCCAACCTATACATGTTCGAGTGTTCTCCCGCCCATCTTACGCTATTATTTTGATTACAATACCAATACCTGAACACTGATATAATCTCAGGAGGTAACGTAGTGTCCTGACAAAGGTTATGCCAAAGAATATCAATTTCAATTTTTTTTTCAATTTATTTATTTATTCACCCTTTGTTACATAACGCAACCTAGGTAAGTCAACGTTTACAGTAATATTACATATCATCCATTGAAAATTTCATATTCTATTAATCTAAAATCACAATAATAACTAGCTATATAAAAATAAAAATAAAGTGTACTTATAAGTAAAATTATTTATATCACAGTTCATCCTAAAATTATTTTTTAAAGTTATAAAAAATTTCAAATTTTAAAATCGAAAATCACAATTATTAATATATAAAAAAATGTATAAATTAACATTATTGAAATAAAAGTTCAGTTTAAAATTAAATAAATAAAAAATAAATAAAAAATAAAAAAACATTATATTAGTCTAAATTCACAATTAATAATATATAAAAAATAAAAATGTATAATTAAAATTATTCAAATAACAGTTCATTTTAAATTTTGAAATTTATGTTCAATTCGTATCGCATCCCTTTTCTAATCTAAAATATCACAAAAACGAGCTAGCCATGAATATACTATAAAACGGGTGTCTCTCAAGGAAATGCTTAATTTTATTTTTAAATTCTTTGTGAGGCAAATCGACTATAATAGCAGGTAACTTATTATATAACTTAATTTTTAAGTTCATACCAAGGTTTTTAACTTTCTGTGGTCTCACTTTAAGCATGCATAACTTATCTTTATTCCTAGTATTATAATGGTGAACATCCCTCTTCCTCAAAAGTTTATCTTTCTGAGCATGAATCTCTAGTAGTGTTCTAAATATAAATAAATCTATAACAGTCATTATTCGATTCTTTGCAAAGTGCGCTCGTGCTGATGAAAGTCTTTGCAAACCGTCGATTATCCTTATTGATCTCTTTTGGCAAAGAAGAACACGCTTTACTCCCGGCGCACTACCCCATATTGTTATTGCGTAATTAATTAATGAATGACAGTATGCATAGTATACAGATATCAGGGTTTTTTTGTCAATCAAGGGTTTTAGTTTAAAGAGAGCGTAATTAGCACTAGATATTTTTTTACATAAATTCTCTATATGTTTTTCAAAGCTCAGTGTTGAATCCAGCGTACAACCCAGAAAAACCGTATCTTCATTTTTTTCACCAGCTTTTAATTTACATTTGTAATTTAAAATAGTGCTCTTAGACTCATTTAATATTATACCATTAGTCTCAAACCAACACTTAATCTTACCGAAAACATAATTTCTTTTCTCTACTAAATTCTGCTCTGTCTTAAGACACAAGGTCGAATGCCTTTGACAGGTCCAAAAAACATGCAAAGACCGGTGTTTTCCGTACAGTATAATACTGTACAGTCTGTTTGAGGCACAGTATGGCACTCTCCGTCGACAGCCCGGGCCGGAACCCAAACTGCGCGTCATGAAGTTCGAGGTGTTTAGCCAGCTGTTTATCAAGCAGACTGTTCAGCACTTTAGCAACCACCGTGGCCAGAGATATGGGACTGTAAGTGGACATGTGAGAGGCATCCCCAGTCTTATTTTTAATAATAGGTACGACTACAGTCTGCATCAACTTCTGTGGTAAGTATCCATGACTAAGGCATAGGTTATAAAATAAAGCGAGAACCCGTGGCAAATGCTGTCCTTCATACTTTAGGTGCTCGATACTAAGGCCATCGTGCCCAGGAGACTTACCTCACACCATGCTTTTAATGATATAAGCGACTTCTTTGGCTGAGAATATAGTGGTAATCTCCCCGGCACTGAACCCAGCATCAGGCACCCGCTGCACGCTCGGTAAAGGCGATTCGACCTTAAAATGCCGCTGAAATACATTAGCAATGGCCTTAGGCTCACTTGAACCACCCACGCTCACAGGTAGACTCGACTTTCCATTAATCTTATTTGTCAATTTCCAGAATTTACCAAATTTCTTTTCTGAATGACTTTGTGCTAGCATATCCATTTTTATTTGCTGTTCATTGTTTATACAATATTCTGGTATTACACATTTTAATGTACACATCTCCGTATGTAGGTTTACCATACGAAAGCCATTCTTGGTACCATAGTCGAGCCTCTCTGTGAGCTGCCTGAACATGTTTATTCCAACCCGTCACATATTTGTGTCTTCGGACTTTAGCACACCCCACAGACGTACATTGTGCACCCTCCCTAAGAATGCATATTATGTTATTATACATCTCGTCTAACAACAAACAATGACTGTGATTATTACACATCTTAAATGAACATTCTGTGCATTCGGTGGGAAAGTCAATTAATCTATCACTAGGTAATAGTTCAGTGTCAATACAATACCACGACTGCTCGGCGCACGTACTCACCAACTCCTTTGAAAATCGTCCACCAGGATGAGCGTTAAAGCCACCTAACACGACAACTGATTCCACACCCGCACTGTCTATTATTGCACTAATTTCACTCAAACATTGGCTAAATTCTATTAAGTTGTCACTTTTATTATTGTCAAACGGCATGTACACGGAAAATAATAACAAAGTACGATTTTCATGCACAATTTTTATACCAGCAAGGCGATCACTGCTGCACGGCACCACAGATACTGACTGGAAAACTCCCTTCCTCCACAGCAAGGCCACTGCACCGTATGGTCTCCCCTTAATAACTCCCACAGTCGTGTCAATGGCTGACTTGGCAGTGTACGCAAAGTTATCATTCAGACTTCCAAGATATGACAATTCATGGGGCTAGAGCCAGGTCTCCTGCAAGGCTATGACGTCGGCTGTACTGCATAATTTCCGCACACATTCCGTAAATCTTATTAATTATAGACTTGCAGTTGAAAGTTGATAAAATAACTTTTTTTTTGTCTGATGTATCCATTAATCTTATATTCTAGTGTTTTTATCTTCTATATTTGCAAAGTTTTTGCTATTCTTTGCAAAGTTCACAAAACGTCGGAAAGAGATTCCATCGGGCCATAACCTCGCATCCATAAAGATGGAAAACTTACTACGCGGCACTAGTATCTTATATGCATCACACTCTCTATCTATTTTCATAATATTTTTTTCAGGAACAATAGGCACGTCAGTTTTTTGCAAGATATACGCAGCAATCTCGTCTGATGATGTATTTTTGTCGACATTATTAATAAATAGTGGTATTTTTGGGTCCGCTGCCCTAAATTTTCCGTTTGGTTCCACACATGCTTGCCCTTTATTTCCAATAAACTTATTTTTCAATCGTTTTCTCTGCACTAATTTCCAATCTTCATCCTGTTTTGCATTTTTCCATTCTCCTTCTGACGCAACTTTAGCCATTGATTTTTCCATTACTTGTGGATGGGCGACTATACGGTCATTGGGAATATTACGCTCTCGCACAGCAATTGTATCTCTCTCGTTGCTCGAATTAATGAAATTCTCAGGTTGAATACACGGATTATTCGGCTGCATATCGATGACCAATCCTCACCTACCCGCGAAGTGTTTTTTTATGGGCGTTAAAGCATTAGGCACCTTACTCGGCTCCTTGTATTGACAATCGCAATTCGCAAGTGAATTTGATTTCAATTCACTGCTAGGTATCAAGTCATTGTCCGACATAAAATGCAGACCGATCGGACCACTATCGTAATAATTATCTGTCAAATGACCTCTTCTATTTGTGTTAATGTTTGCATTTATTTTTCCAAAATCATTGATCACGGACGCTTGTTTTAGGTTTTGCAAATGATATTCCACTTCCTTTAATTGTTCGACGGTCGCATACGTTGCCTTAATGGTCTTAACTTCATTTTGCAAAATAAGCAAATCTTTTAAAAGTCGCGTTACATCGACGTGATCAAATGTTAACAGCGGTAATTTTAGCAATTGTTTAGCTACAAAAACTAGTATTTCCTCAGGATCCGTGACCCAAATAAATTCCGCTGAGTCTTTCCATCCCCCTTTCGTAACTTCTTTCCTGTATTACCACTAATTGAGTCAAAAAGTAGTTGTTATTAGCACTTTCGATTTCACTTTCGGAAAAGGCCGTTTCACAAATTTAAACCAAGGACACCTCATCCATAACATCCAATTTATTTTGGATGAAACATAATACTTCATTGATTAAGATGTTACAATTACTGCACTTTATTACATTTGACGCCATTTGCTGCTTGCAAATCAATGCTGCTTAGTTGTGTACCTAAGTATACCGACTATCTATTTTGACGAATACGCAGTGACAGGAAAACCCTAATCGGGTTTTAGTCACTCGGTTTTTCTAAAAATTGTATGTTTTACTTTGTTTAATAAAAAAAAACTTTTACATTCACAAAATATAGAAACTTTTTGATTTTCAATTTCATTTGTCGTTAAGATATTTATTATTTTTGTTTTGACTTGTTATATTTGTATTGTTTCGCATTTTACTTGCAAATAAATGAAATACAGGGTGCATTTGAAATCACTCTCCAAATTTTAAGCATGTGTTCAGTCCATGAAACTGAACAACTTTTTCTAAGAAACATAGGGTCAAATATGTAAAAAAAAAATTGACTTTTCATACAAATCAAAGAGATCACGTGATCAGTTTAGTATGGGATGACCAAAATTTTTTGGCGTATTTCGACACATGTTTCTTGGAGAAAGTTGTTCAGTTTCATGGACTGAACACATCCTTAAAATTTGGAGAGTGATTACAAATGCACCCTGTATATAAGTTTATAATATATGAATCTCCTACTTTGATCTTCATTACTTATTCTATATGTATGGTCCTCGATTCAGCAAAGATTAAATTGGCACAAATAATTCTGTGCCTCCTGTGAAAACCGGTACAAGTCAACTTATATCGAATTTGATGTTTTGATTGTTTCTTTATCAGAAAAAAATACTCTTTTTTTCTGTCTAATCGACATTTTGATATGACTTATAGTTTTTGAGATCGTTTGATACATCTACGACAAAATATCGTTTTTTTATCAATATTTTTGTGTAAATTAATACAATTAGAAATATATCGTTCTCAAAATTTCGATTCTAACGTAACGATTTGTATATAATAATGTATCTCGAGTGTTACCATTATACACACAGTATTAAACACCTTTACAAAATGTGACATTTGATTTATGTTTAGTTGTATTTATTTACATATAATAAATGTATAGACTGCACATGTACAAATAAAGTTGTATTATTTTACAGAATTGTTCGTTCTGTGTGAAATGATTCAAATGCAGGTATTATCAATAACGAAACATTTCGTTTGATTTTGGTCCAAAATATGTGCAAAGTGCAAAACGAGGACGCGTATTCCCTCAACCGTATTGAATTCGTCTCCTCTTCGCGACAAATACGATACGGTTTTGGGATCCAAAATATGCCCCGTAAGCGTATCGATTTCGACCCCATCAGTAGACGAAATCAACACGGTTTTGCTGTAAATTTTGACGCATATATATTATCCCCCAAAACAGTATTGGTTTTGTCAACTGTAGGGGACGAAATCCATACGCTTATGTGTAGGTTAATCAGTTTTTCTTTTCTAAAAATGTATCGATTTCGTCACCTCCTAGCTTGATTAGGCTCTGTGTAGGAAAATGAACTTCATCTCACTGTAGCTAAAAATTTATTACACTTTTTATTTTTTAAGTAGTTGCAATATTTCAGCCAACATACTGAACACCACTATGGGGGCTACGAAGCATAAATGATCTTCCAGATATTTTGTTTCTTTACTGTAGTAAAGAACTACTCCTAGTAGAGTCTACTCGATCGACATTTATATATCATGATTCTTGTGTTTTAGAATAGAGTTAGTGACTTTTTAACCGTGTCTCGATCATTTTTGATAAGAATAACTCCAGTTAGTTTATGACTGATGTGCCTGGAAGGAGCCTCCCCGAGTGGCGCATCAGGATAAGTACGCGTCCGGCGCACCCTGGGCAATGGTCTGCGGACGGCAAGTCGGTAACGTAGACTAGCCGATCCTTCCACCACGACTCAATGGTAAAAACCCTGTTCAAACAGCCCTTTTCAGGGCCATCAAAAAAGCCTTTATCAAGATTCCGACCCCATGAGCCACAAAAAACACCGCTCCAGAAACCAGCGCTGAACGTTGTGTCTATTAACATTGAAGGGTTTTCGGACATCAAATCTGAAATCCTCTCAGACATGTGCCTCAAAAGCGGAGTCGATGTCATATGTGTTCAAGAAACACATCGCGACATCAACCAGATGAGACCCTTTATTCCCGGATTTATTCTAGTGGCGGAAATTCCACATCCAAAACACGGCAGTGCGGTGTTTGTTAGCCCCAACGCCAAAGTAGTGTCTACTTTCTGCAGGTCGATTTCCTAAAAGGGAAAGCTTTTTTGTAGTATAAAGATACTTGTTCCCATTAATGATAAAATTTTATTTCTCGGCAGTATGCCTGATGTCTTTTTCCTTGTTTCCGTAAAAAGTCCAATTTGAAATTTCGCGTCATCGACTTAAAAAAAAAAAATAAGATTAAAATCGTTATTTGTTGTAGTATGCTTCCCCCGCTCCGAGGGCCTTTGCTAGGAGCTCTTATCGCAAGGGTTGTTATCTAATTTGCTTTACTTTTGTATACTATGGACCTCAAAAGTTAGTATGAGAACCAGCCTTGTAGCAGTCCTGTTGAGTAGGTACGTTCTTGGACCGTGATTTCGTCGTGTTCGCTGACACTGCTTCGGCGGGCCGTGCAACGGGATCTGGGGGCTGCGGTTTGACAATCTCCGTATGTCAGGTTGGACGGACGGGGCACGATGCGATGCATGCATCGCTGAGCCAGCGCTTGGTCTGACGGAATGTGTCTGAAGTCAGGATGGTCGAGTTGTCTGTGAAATAGGAGGTCGTTGGCTTTCGAAACGCAAATTCAGCTGTATCATTTGTTTTGTTATATTTTTCGCTGAAATTAATTGTATTTGGCGGATGAAAGGCCATATCTAAATCGGCACCATACTACGAAAATAATCCTTTTCGACAGTACCAAAGAATTCTCCAGGTATTGTGATTTTTTTTGACAATCAGCTGTTGTCCGTTTTAGTAATTTGCAACTTGATTTTCATTCACCGTATTTGTTTAGTTACAGAGGATTTTTGGGCTAATAAACACCGCTAAGAGGAACCACTAAGTCGTCTTGTGATAATAAACTACCGATTACTGTGGATTTGCACCAAATCAATTGGGAGGCAAGCGAGTCGTAGGTGAAGATAACTGATACGGAGCCCATCCAAGCCAACGGATTTGTTCACCACTAGGGGAGCGAGAGAAAAGGTGAAATTAACCGAACTTGAGTGTCCGTCCGGCTACTAGGCAACTGATTATCGCAAGCCGCCGGCGTAGCGTTTTGTCAACATGACTCGCTGCACGTTATCCAAATAGGTACCAGTTAACTTTCCAATCTATTTTAACCCTTAACTAACCGAAGTGGAAAAATCCAGCATTCCGTTCGTAGGCCGTCGAGGGCAACGTACGAGCTTGCTTTAAGATAGTTAAATAATCACGCTCTCTGATATCCAACGAGCAGGCAATTCTTACCCTTTCCGCATAGGCGAGTACATTTTAAGCCTAACCATTTAAAATAACCTCTGTGGGTAAAATATTAGATTTTTTAGCTTCGTTCTTCGTATCATATCTCTGTGTAAATTTCAGGATCTTCGATTGTCACGTTGATTGTTAGTATTGTATAGAATCGAACCTATTTAAATAAAATTGTAATTTGGTATCGACTGTACATTAAGTTATTTATTTATTTTCCCTTGAGATGTCATCGAGGTGAGTTCAAAATCGCATGAGTTTATTTAATAATTATTGTTTCTCAAGCCAAAAGGCTGAAAGGAGGGAAAAATCATATGACACAGCACAAGCTGGGGCTACCGGGAAACGGATGCAGATGGGCTGGCAGTTGAAGAATGGGCAGACGCTCACGAACTTACAATGATACATAACGCAAAGCTTCCGGCAACTTTTAACAGTGGCCGCTGGCGCCGCGGATATAACCCAGACTTAATCTTCTGCAGTTCAAGTATCTCGCAACAGTGTTTTAAGTTCGTGTGCCCCCCCGTTCCCAGAACCCAACATAGGCCAATAATGTGCACCATCCAATCTGCAGTTCGACCCGTTAATGTTCCGTTCAGACGCCGCTTTAACTATTTCAAAGCTGACTGGGTACAGTACTCAAAGTGCGTTGACGACAATCTTCTAAATCATGGGTCTCCAAACTTTTTAGCATAAGGGCCAGACTAACTCCTCCACGAAGTCCCAAGGGCCAGGATCTCGAAACCTCATCGTACCAACATACTGTAAATTACAGTATTGTTGGTTCGATCCGTCTGCTTTCGCGGGCCGTGTTGTTGGTGTTCGCGGGCCGGATCTGGCCCGCGGGCCGTAGTTTGGAGACCCCTGTTCTAAATGTTCGACCTATTGCAGAAAACTATGATCAGTTTATACAGATTGTAGCAACCGCTTCCCGCAAATACATTCCAAGAGGGTGTCGCACGTCTTATGTCCCAGGGCTGTCGCGCGAATCAGCCTTCCTGATGAAGCAGTTTGAACAATCGTTTACTAGTGATCCTTTTTCGGAAGAAACCATCCGGACTGGTGAGGAACTGCTAACTCAGATCGGTGAAACTCGACAAGAAAGATGGACAGCCATGGTAACCAACACTGACCTGATGCACAACAGCAAGAAAGCGTGGAACACAATCCGGAAACTCACCGGCGAACCCCCCATTGCTTCCGCGCCAGTAGTCATAGGTCTTATGGACACTTTTTGTCGAAAAGCTGCAAATCATAAAGAAAGCAAGCCGCTTTGCACAGTGATAGAGGGGGCAAATATAAGCAATTTTGCCCGCAGCACCAAAACTTTCACCCCTTAGGATAAGAGATGGCGCCACTTCAAAAAAATATTTTCAGAATTTTTTTAAAGCTCGACGGGTGCACTGATTTCCATGATTGAGGTATCAAACGATTCGTCTTTTTATTTTTTATTATAATAAAATATAAAAGGTAACATTTTTGCAGAAAATAGACAAAAAAAATTGACAATACAGGGAAATTATTGTTTTTATTCAATAACGATCAATTTTATATTTATTATGTTTTTTATTACAGACAAATTAATTCTAAATCCAAATACGAGAACCGCATCGTAATCAGTCAAGTAGTTCTGGAGTTAAATGCCGATTACTTTTATTTCTATTTATGTAAATTTTATATTTTTTTATAAAATCCATTATTATCATAAATTATTAATTTTTAATTATAGAAAAAACCTATTCTTCTTCTTCTGAAAGACATCTAGCGTACTAAAGAAGGAAAAACCAGCCAAGTGCGAGGCGGACTAGCGTACGAAGGGTTCCGTACCAAAAAACGGCAAAAAAACACGTTTGTTGTATGGGAGCCCCCCTTAAATATTTATTTTATTCTATTTTTAGTATTTGTTGTTATAGCGGCAACAAAAATACATCATCTGTGAAAATTTCAACTGTCTAGCTATCACAGCTTATGAGATACAGCCTGGTGATAGACAGACAGACAGACGGACAGCGGAGTCTTAGTAATTGGGTCCTGTTTCTAACCTTTGGTTACGGAAACCTAAAAAACAGTCAAGTCAAGATGAATGTTGTGTTGTAATTAATATTATTTATAACATCATAAAACATTGCATTAATTTATGACTTACGTGACATTCCTACACCTGCCTGTGCAGAATTTGCACTGCAGAGTACAAGGCAGACCCGACACAAACACCGAGAGGTGGATCAGAAAGTCAACAGAAACTACGCGAGTTATAATTCGTCCACTTTAAATATGGGTCAACGACACCTATGGAGTCTAGTGTTGTAAAAGAACTGAGTCTTTTAGTCCTAATATTGAGACTCGAGTCTTTTTTTGAAGACTCAAGTCAAAAAAGAATAAGTAAAAGCTCAAGCCTCTCTGAGTTTTTAGTCTTCTTAAAAGAGACTCCAGTCTTGCCAAAGAGAACTCGAGACTGAGTCTTTTAAAAGAGCTCACTCTTTACAAAAAGAACTCAAGACTAAGTCCTTTAAATAAAAACTTAGCCCACCTAAAAATAATTAGCGACTGAGTCCTTTTAAAAAAGAGCTCAGTCTTACGAAAAGAACTCGCGAGTGAGTCATTTCTTTCAAAGAGCTCTGAACTGAATTCTCAAACGTACTCGTACAATGTATAAGATCAACAAATTAGTCTAAATGATAACACAATTATGCCAAAGTATTATTATGACAAAAAAGATTATGCTAAATCCATTATGCCAAATCAAATTAGGTATAAAACCATTATGTGAAAACAAGGGATCCCATAAGATCAACGAACGTCCACCGTCCACCTAGAATGGAACGATGGAGACATATTAATAGAGTAAGAATTTAAAAAAAGTGTGTCTGTTTGTTTGTTTGTTTGTCTGTTTGAACACGCTAATCTCGAGAAGTACTGAACGGATTCGAATGAAACTTTTTTTTGTTATATAGCTGTTAAGCATGGGAATTGTTTAGGGTATAATTGATTTTGAATTTTTAATTTGATTTCGAAAATCTGAAACACATGATGCAGACCATAATGGCCCAACTAAACTATATCAGGAATATAAAAAGGACGTCTCAACAAAAGCTGTTTAGCCTGATAAGCATTTTTTGTTGAGGTGTAAAAATCGAAGATCTGGAACACCTGATGTAGAACCATAATGGTCCAGCTAAACTGTTAGAAATATAAAAATGACACCTTAGCAAAAGTTGTTCAGCCTGATGAGCATTTTTTGTTGAGGTGTAAAAATCGAAGATCTGGAACACCTGATGTTGAACCATAATGGTCCAGCTAAACTATTAGAAATATAAAAATGACACCTTAGCAAAAGTTGTTCAGCCTGATGAGAATTTTTTGTTGAGGTGTAAAAATCGAAGATCTGGAACACCTGATGTAGAACCATAATGGTCCAGCTAAACTATTAGAAATATAAAAATGACACCTTGGCAAAAGTTGTTCCGCCTGATGAGAATTTTTTGTTGAGGTGTAAAAATCGAAGATCTGGAACACCTGATGTAGAATCATAATGGTCCAGCTAAACTATTAGAAATATAAAAATGATAGCTTAGCCAAAGTTGTTCCGCCTGATGAGCATTTTTTGTTGAGGTATAAAAATTGAAGATGTGAAACACCTGATGCAGAACCATAATGGTCCAGCTAAACTATTAGAAATATAAAAATGACACCTTGGCAAAAGTTGTTCAACCTGATGAGCCTTTTTTACGAAGGATATTTACAGACAGACAGACAGACAGACAGACAGACGGACGGACGGATGGACAGACGGACGGACGGACAGCGGAGTCTTAGTAATAGGGTCCCGTTTTTACCCTTTGGGTACGGAATCCTAAAAACGGGACCCTATTACTAAGACTCCGCTGTCTGACTGTCTGTCACCAGGCTGTATCTCATGAACCGTAATAGCTAGAAAGTTGAAATTTTCACAGATGATGTATTTCTGTTGCCGCTATAACAACAAATACTAAAAACAGAATAAAATAAATATTTAAGGGGGGCTCCCATACAACAAACGTGATTTTTTTGTACGGAACCCTTCGTGCGCGTGTCCGACTCGCACTTGGCCGGTTTTTTTTATTTTCAAGATGTCTGACAGATCAGTTAAAGTCTATATAAGTGCCATTTCATATTTTGGTACCTACCTACTGTATGGCTCGCTAGGTCCATTCTTAAAGTGGAATTTCATTAGTGGTGGTGAGGGTGGTTTGCTACACAAAAAAGTACAGGTTTGTGTAGCCAATAACTTTAATAATTAAATTACATATAATCAAAATCAAAAACATATATATATCATAAATCAAAAACACCTGTATTAATCACTTCAAAGTGTGAAATAAAAAAAATAAGAAAACAAAATCCCGACTGCGTTAAAAATAATAACTAAATACTAATAGTAATATTTGTTCTCATAAATTTCCTAATCAAATAGAAATAAAAATTGTATGTTAGCCATACGTACCCATTACAGATAAACAATTAAAGCGGTCTTATGAAAAGTTATACTATTTAAACTAATTGAGTTATAAGTACAGTATATATTTAAAGAATAAAACTATGTTTTTTACTTATTTTTTTTAAGTTAGATTCATTTGTATTTTATTTTAATTTTGTATTTATTTAGATTGTATTCTTCTTACAGTATTTAAAAGATAGTTTTATTCTTTAAATATCTTGAGCCACGAAGATAAACACATTGATGCTCTTATGGTTTTGTTACCCAAGCGGTTTCGCCGTTTCGTTATCAGATTTCCAGATTTTGAAAATGCCTGCTCGCTTGGAACACTTGTTGCCGGAATGCTTAAAATATCAAACGCCATTTTGGATAACTGAGGAAATGATTTTTCCTGCATTGTCCACCATGAAAGTACATCAGTATCTTCTGGCTCTTGCTGCAAATTTAAATACCTTTCAATTTCGTCTCTGGATAAAAGGTTTTGTTTATATACTGAGGCAAATAATGATATTCTCTTTGGTTCGGCTGAGTTTTCAGCAGGGTTGTCAGCGGTAGCATGATTTAAATAATTTTTTTTAAAGTAATCTTTAAATTGCTTCAGCGGTTCTTCATTATTACCTCTTTCTATAAAGTAATTGTTCTTTAGTCGCGGGTCCAGTATCACAGCAAAATTGGCAAAATCGTTTCGTAAGTAGGGCATATATTCCCCAATCTTTGTATGCATAGCTTCGAAACATTTTTTTAGCGGTTCGTTATCTGCCTCCTGTGATGATTGAGTGATGTGGTTACTAAGAACATCAAGAATGGGAACAACATAATATAAGCTGGGATAAAGTGATTTAGATAGTAATAATGTTGCATCATAGAATGGTTCTAAAAATTTGATCAAATTATTAACTTCATCCCAGTCCACGTTAAATTGTTCATATGTCTTTATATTCTCACACATATGTTTCAATACGGACTTCATTGCGAATGCTCGCTTTAGCATTATATATGTCGAATTCCATCTTACAGGCATATCCTGTAAAAGTGCCAAATTATCTTCTCCTAAACGATCACAAACTTCAAAATATGTTTGTTTTTGTTTCGGTGAACAATTTATATGCTTAATGAAACGTGAAATTGCACTTATAGGTTCTTCAATATGCTTCAACCCATTTTTTACTGAAAGGTTTAAAACATGCGCGAAGCATCTTAAATGATGTACATCTTCGTATTCATTATTGAAAAGCATTAATAACTGCATGAATTTTATGTTGGAAGCTTCATTATCTGTTGTGATTGATAAAACCTTTCCTTGTAAGTTATAATTATCTAATATTTCAATTATTTTTCTTAATATATCAGCACTTTTATGGGGATATGGCATTATATCAAAATCAAGTGTTAATGATATCAATTTGGATTCCATCATAAAGTGAGCAGTTACTACTATATATGGCTTGTTTGTCACAGAAGTCCAAAAATCGAGGGTCAAAGATATCTTATTAGGTATAGTATTCAGGTACGCCCTCAGTTGTTCTTGTTTTTTGTTAAATAAATCTGTAATATTTGTTACCAATTTTGGCCGATTAATTAACGAATATGCAGGATTTAATTGGCTGACCAATGTTTTAAAATGTTCTTCTTCAACAATGTTGAAAGAGTGACTTCCATGTACTATAAAATTTAAAATCAACTTGTCATAATATGCACATTTTCTCTTTTTACCTGAGTGGTTGGTAGATGTATTCGAAGTGCTCGGCGTATGTGAATTGATAACATGTTGTTTTAACACAGTATGTGATGTATTTAAGGAAAATTGTTTCTTACATGTTTTACACTCGAAATGCAATTCTGTTTTGTTGTAACAGTCCGCCTTTAAAGATTTTCGCTTTACTTTTGCTGGAAAGATAATGTCAGCCATAATTCTGGTAAGTACCTACTGTTCGCACTTAACTTCGCACAGCTCACGGATAATTTAAAATGATATTAGTTATGTAAATAAAATTCTTCAATAGGAATACCACAGAATCAATAAGTAAGAAATTAAGTATCACAACTAACGACTATATTTACAGCGGATAATTATTGGAGTTTCGTATTTCGAATCCTCGAAACTCTTTAGGGTAGGACGTAAATAAATATAAGACACTAGTTTGTTATAGAATTATCCCTACAAAGTTAAATTAATACCTCACTGCAAGTTCTATTGCAAGTAAACAAAGCATTCCCAATTTAACCGGATAATACAGTAATATTTTTTTTAGTAACAACAAAGAGGTTTTATGCCGCTGAAAATTCATATACATTTTTGGAATAAATAAATGTGTAAGTCCTTAATTAAGTCAAACAAATATTTATTATTATCAAATTATTCATTATTTACAATATTTTGTTATAAAATATTAAAATATTTGCATTTTATCACTGAAAATTATAATTTTGAAGTAGTCTGTATGCTCACTCACCCCTTTGTTCGCAAAATATTCTTGCATTGGGCGTGTGAAAAAACAAAAAAAAAACCTGCGCGCCTTTTCCCATAATTTTCATTTTTTTGTTTTTGTCGTATTAGTTGCTGTGTGGTAAATTATTTTGCTTTTTCCTCGCAAATATGTACTACTTTGCAAAATAGACATAAATAAATGGTCGAATGCATGATCAGAACCTGAAATTGCTACAGTTGTTCTAGTGAAAGACGAGATACTTCCACCAGGGTAATGGTTGATGTGTAGAATTGTTGAAAAACACCCTTGAGCAGATGTTCTTACGAGGGTTGTTACTATAAAATATAAAAATAAACTGTTTAAACGCCCTATTACTAAAATTTGTCCCTTACCAATCGAACAATAATTTATTGATTAATGTAGAGTTATTTCTTATGGGTTTTAAGTGAAGTGTCTTGTTTTTTGTTTACTTCTCATGTTTAGTTGAGTTTAAGTTAATTTTATTTTATGTTTGAAAGTAAACCTCTTTTTCAATAGCTAGGTAGGTATAATAATCTTTAATAATTAATGTCATTTCATGTGTGTCAATAAACAAACGTTACAAGGAAAACCAGACTTTCTATTACTATTCACATTTAGTTTAATTGATTATAAACATTGCTATACAGAAAAACGTCGTATCAAACTCGTGAGCTCTTGCTTATTGCTCACTTAGCCTTGGCTGAGTTACGCCCTCGCTTGCGGCTCAGGCTGCAATGCAACCTACAAACCGCCGATTACATATCCCAATCAAGCATCCTAGTTAAGGAACCAATTTCGGGTTGCCACCCGTACTCGACAATAAAATATTGTATAATAAGTTCGATTTTAAAAGTAAATTTACACTTTAACGGAAAGGTAAACATTGTTTAAGATTGGAGATGATATAGAAAATAAAAAATAATAAACAATTTAACTCAAATATACACATCAACTTTGTCTAGGGATACAGCTGATACAGGTGCTATTTTCATACAAATGAGGTAACTTTGAAGCCTTGGTTTTCTGCCAGGGATTTACCGTGCTGTAATCTGATGATGGCCATCCAGGGAGTGAATGAAGTAGATTCAGACCGCTTATAATACACACCCAACTGATCTGATCAGCATTCTAAAAGATTAATAGGTCGGATATCTCAGTTTGAGGATTTCCATACATTTTCATGCTATTTTCGCGGTTTTCTTAAACATGTCCATTACGTTTTCGGAATGTTGGTCAGATCAGTTGGGTGTGTATAGCGATCTGAATCTCCTCCATTCACTCCCTGGATAGCCGTCATCAGATCACAGCACAGTACATCCCTGGCAGGAAACCAAGGCTTCAAATTTACCTCGTTTGTATGAAAATAGCGCCTGTATCCCTAGACAAAGTTGATGTGTGTACAAGAACCCTCAGTAACTGATAATCTAGGTATTAAGTTAGATTTAAAATTGTAGACAAATTGCAACTCTTCGGATTCTGATTAGAGTACTATACTTACCTACTACCTACATATCGAAATTAACTGGTTTCGGTTTGGTTCAAGTACCACAGTCACTTTCATTGTCATGTAAAATCGCTCATTAAGGATTATATTAATTAATTTAAATAAAGTGTAATAATAATTTTCATATATTAAAGTTTGTTAATGACACGATTTATTTAAACAGATCTTCAATGAGAGTCTTCCATGAGAACGGAAGAACTGTTTATTTCATGCTTTAAACTTCACACACTTCTTGGCTTGGAAAATACTTGGAAAATAAAGGGCTACTTACTTACCTTAATTTTTTCCTAAAAATTGTAATTGAGGATGTTTCTAAAAGTTGAAGTCGGTTGTTTAAATATTTTAAATCTAGTTTATTGTAGTTGTGCTATTACAAAAAATACAAATTAGATAAACTAAATTATTTTTATTTTGTTTCAATATTTCTTCTGCACAATGCACAGTACAAATTAACTGTTGGGCACGAAAAAGAATAATAAGTCGATGTGGTTGAAAAAGTTTCACGTCCACATCGTTCACAAAATAATTCATCGATTTCGCGGCACATCTAAAAAAGGAGAAAATACTGCTTAAATTACATGTTTTTGCGCTGTTTTGCGTTGACAAACTACAAAACAGTTTCAAGGCAGAACAGTTACTCCCATCTGGAAATAAAGTGTAGTTCTCCTAAGGTACTGATTTGCAATTATAGTAAGTATAATTAATCTAATAATATTGACAATAGTCGAAAAAAAATTAACGACTGATTTTATCTTAAAAATTCATCATAAAATAACAACCACATATTCCTCTTCACAAATAAAATCACGGCACTCATGGCGTTTCTCGAATTTTTCGCAGTTCATGCATACGCCATCGTGAATCAATCCTTCTTCCACCATATTTACTGTGAATGATGGTAGAGAGCTTAAAAATATTTGTACACATATGTGTCTTGGTAATTGCATATTTACAATCCATTTTTTCCAAATCTCTATCTGAAACCAAGTATCAGTAATCATTATCTACAAAGAAACTAGTTACTGACCAGTCAGCGAGCTTCTAAACTATTCTGCAGAGATACTTTACACTTTGACACCCAACCAATACATGAATCTTACCTTTTCATCAAAACCATATTCACTGTTCTCTTGTAGGAAACTAAATAATTTATTTTTCAAAATATCTGCTATTTTATTTAAAGACAAATTGTACAATGAAATCATGATATAAGTATGTGAGGAGCGAGAAACCCGATCAGCATAAAATATTAATACTACATCTCAATACTCTAGCACGAACAGCTAACAGCTATCGAAAAACGCGCGTAAAAACATTAGATAGAATAATTTTATATGGGAAATTTGTACAGCGCCATCTACCACCAAATAGCGAAATGAAATTTTTCATAGATAATTTACTCTATCGAGTACTTTTACGCGCTTTTTTTTCTTGATAGATGTTCGCGCTAACTTTCTTCTTATTTTTGTTTTGGCAATCTACTTTCCTCTTGGATGTAATTTTTGCCAGTGTCAAGTGTTGAATAGTTCAGTGGTAGATTGTTTCAGTTTACATTAGAATGTGGGTGCATCGCATTCCAATGCTGCTTGGAGAATTTGGCACCAAGTATATCAAGACAGTTTACTTGGTAAGTTCTGCCGAGGTAGCCACCACTACAGTAAAAGTCTCGGCTTCACACAACCAAGATCGCGCCTATTTCAATTATCCCACATATTGTTCAGTTGCGTAGACACTTGTACCACAAAACTGCACCAATTTTAAGACACAATATCCACTATGAATCAATACACCGAACCGAACTTGACAAATGGCGCCAAAAAACTCCGCGCTAACTTTATATTTATTGTTAAGATTTTATTTTTTTAATTAGTATTTAAAAAGAGATCAGTTAATCAGTTTGTGATTTTAGATTCAAATTAATTTTCATAGTATGAAAATGTGTAAGTGAATGACAGAAGACAAAACGGGCTAACTTCTTCTATCTTACATAGCTACATACTACGAAAAATGTGTCTACTCAGTAAGATTTATTGAAAACACATTAAAAGGAACGACATTTAAGTTATAAACTTTCTATCATTTAATATATACAGTGCCTTTGGTCTTCTGCTAGCGATAATTTAAAGGCGTAAAATACACCTAATTTTATCGACAAAAACACCCACATGTTCTTCTATCCCCACTCCTGTTGGAATGGCCGCCATTTTAAATTTGACTTTTTATTTTAGATGACCCTGCCGAAAAATATTTATTTCTCCGGATTTAGAAGTCCTACAGTTATAACAAAAACACTGTTCGAAAGCTAATAATACCACCTATCAATTTAAAAAAAAAATATGTCTAATATTGTAACTTGAATACTGAAACAAAATTTTATACGAAATTTGTGTGCTTTTTTGAGTTTTTATTACATTCCTCAAAAACTAGGTCATTAATGTCCACCTTTTTTGCATTATTCAAATACACATAAATATTATTTACAAATAAACTTCAAAATTAATTGCAGTTTTTTGGAATGTGATCATCAAGGCCTTTGATTTGATACCCATATTGAAAAAAAAAAAATTTAATTATTTGTCAGTTTTTTTGGAATGTGCATTACTGCAGTGGCATCCAAGACAGGCATTGAAGGACGAACGTAAAAATGTGGGCCGAGGCGAAGCCGAGGCACACTTACGTGAGTTCATCAATGCCTAGTTGCGGCCAAGGCTTGTATAGTATTTTTCTCAAATAATGCACGGAAATTAAAAAATAGTAGGTAGTATTTTTATTTAACTTTATATTTTTAATTACTGTAATTGAAAAAAGAAAAGAGAAAGATTTTTAAAAATTAAAAAACTGGAAATAAATGAAAAAACTGCAAAATTTTTTTTTTTCAATTTTTTTTTTAGTTTTTTGGAATGTGCTCATCAAGGCCTTTCATTTGATACCCATATTGCAAAAAATATTATTTTTTCGTTTTTTTTTTCAGTTTTTGGAATGTGCACATCAAGGCCTTTCATTTGATACCCATTTTGAAAGAAAAAATCAGTTTTTTAATTTATTTCCACTTTTTTTTTTATTTTTTTCCAGTTTTTTGGAAAGTGCTCATCAAGGCCTTTCATTTGATACCCAATGCAAAAAAATGTTTTTTTCGTTTTTATTATTTTTTTCAGTGTTTTGGAATGTACTCAAAAATGCCTTTCATTTGATACCCCTATTGGAAAAAAATATTGTTTTTTCGTTTTTTTTTTCAGGGTTTGTAATAAATAAAATTAATAAAAATAAAAAAAAATGTGCTCATCTAGGCCTTTCATTTGATACCCATTTTGCAAAAAAAAATTTTTTTTCGTGTTTATTTTTTTTTCAGTTTTTTGGAATGTGCTCATCAAGGCCTTTCATTTGATACCCATATTGAAAAAAAAACTCTTCTTTTTTTTAATGTGTTCATCAAGGCCTTTCACGTAATACCGAATATTAAAAATATTTTTTTTTGGAATGTGCTCGCTCATCAAGGCGACATTTGATACCTATATTCGAGTTTTATTGAAAAGTTCGCTCCATTTCTGAATTACACGTGTATAATGAATTTTAATAGAAACATTGCCGGTCAAAATCCATTATTACACGTTAGTAATGGATCCTCATACAAATATTGCCGGGGCGCGGTTTAGGTCTGTCCGGAAACTCCGATTTAGCACGAAGAAGGTTGTCAAAATAATGTTCAAATTTCCAAGCATGTTTGAGAAAAGGTTAATAAATAACGTTACGATGACTAGCATGTCTTTTATTGAGCCTTATTTATTGTTTATCCGAATGTGATTCTGCAGTCCTCTATACAGCGGTTCCCGAATTCTTTTAGCTACGGAACCCTTTTTGGTTCACCGTTTTTGGCCGGAACCTTAGCTCAAGTGAGAAGTAAACTAACCAGGGTTGCCACCTTTTGGAACAGAAAATAGGACAATGGAAGGCGCTAAATGTACGTTGAAATCATTAAAACTGGCAGTAAAACTACTGTAAAAACTGGTAACTATTGATCGTGTGATATCATTAAAAATCGGGACCAAATTAATGAATCGTCGGGACGCGGGATAATATCATCCAAATCGGGACTGTCCCGGCAGAATCGAGACGGGTGGAAACCCTAAAACTAAGTGAAACATTGGTTTTTTTACGTGAAATCACACCATACTGATGAGGCTTTTTGACTTGGTGTTCACATATTGTAAGTTAGCTTGACTTTAAAAGAAGGACTTTTAAGACTTATTATCTTGATGTTATGTTATAATGTTATAATCTTGTTCAATAATTAATTAAAGTTTTCCCATAGTGTTTTAAATGAATAAATTCACTTTTAGTTTTTAGATAATTAATTGATTATTATAACTATGTAGGTATTGCTAGCTTTTTATTGTATAAATTATTAATGTTTTTTTTTTATTTTTTTTAATGTAATTTGACTTGAGGAATGAATTTTAATATTGATTTCATTTTAAATAGATTAATTAATAAACTCTTGAATTTTCGCGGAACCCCTGAGAGCCTCTCACGGAACCCCAGGGTTCCGCGGAACCCTATTCGGGAACCGCTACTCTACTTTATAGTTCACGACTCAAAGAACTCAAAGGCTTCACGACACTAGTCTTTTTGATTGGACTGCAGTCCTGCTGTAAAATTCACGACTCATAAGACTTGAAAGAACTTAAAGGACTCAAAGAGCTCAAAGGACTGAAAAAAAACGAAAGGACTTAGAATAAATTTAACGACTCAAGAAATTTTAGGACTGAAAGAACTAAAAAGACTCAAAATAACTCAAGACTCAGGACTCAGAAGACTAATTAGTCGTGAGTTCTGCAAAAAGAACTCATAGCCGCAAAATGAGGACTAAAAGACTCAGTTCTTTTACAACACTAATGGAGTCATGCGAGTAGCAACTGGCTCCAGGTGGCGCAAGACAGAAGATCGTGGAAGGCTTTACAGGAGGCCTATGGCCGAAGAAGGACGAACGAAAGGCTGCTAAAGATAGATAGATAAATTGGTCTTGTTCATTTAATTGTGACCAAATCGCCGTCACGGCTGACCATTTTGAGGGCCTTGAGAGGATTTCTTTCATCCCCAAAAAGATAGGTATGAGACTGACAAAACTAAATTCAATACAATTCCCCATATATGGCCCGCTTGGTAACTGTAGGAATGAAACGTACCTAAGTCATAAATTAATGCAAAATTTTATGATGTTATGACTTATAAATAATATTAATTGCAACATTCATCTTGACTTGACTGTTTTTTAGGGTGCTGTACCCAAAGGGCAAAAACGGGACCCAATTACTAAGACTCCGCTGTCCGTCTGTCTGTCTGTCTATCACAAGGCTGTATCTCATAAACCGTAATAGCTAGACAGTTGAAATTTTCACAGATGATGTATTTCTGTTGCCTCTATAACAACAAATACTAAAAACAGAATAAAATAAATATTTAAGGGGGGCTCCCACAAAACAAATGTGTTTTTTTACCGTTTTTTGGTACGGAACCCTTCGTGCGCTAGTCCGACTCGCACTTGGCCGGTTTTCCTTTCTTTAGTATGCTAGATGTCTTTGAGAAGAAGAAGAATAGGTTTTTTCTATAATAAAAAATTAATAATTTATTATAATAATGGATTTTATATAAAAAATATAATATTTACATAAATAAAAATAAAAGTAATTGGCATTTAACTCCAAAACTACTTGACTGATTACGATGCGGTTTTCGTATTTGGATTGAGAATTAATTTGTCTATAATAAAAAATATAATAAATATAATATATTTATCGCTTTGAATAAAAACAATAATTTCCCTATATTATCTTTTTTTTACATTTTTTTTATTTTTTGTCTATTTTCTGCAAAAATATCTTTTTTATATTTTTTTATAATAAAAAATAAAAAGACGAATCGTTTGACACCTCAATCATTGAAATCAGTGCACCCGTTGAGCTTTAAAAAATTTCTGAAAATATTTTTTTGAAGTGGCGCCATCTCTTATCCTAAGGGGTGAAAGTTTTGCTGCTGCGGGCAAAATTTCTTATATTTGCCCCCTCTGTCACTATGCAAAGCGGCTTGCTTTCTTTATGATTTGCAGCTTTTTAATCATAAGACCTATGACTACAGGTCAGGTTACAGCTAATCAAGTGGCACATCAACTTCTCCTGAACGGGAAAACCAATCGTCGACTTGTTCGAACACCTAGACTCCGCAGTTGTCCAGAAAATGGAAATCCCATCAGCAGGCCCTTCTTGCTCACAGAAATCACTACAGCTATCAAATCCTTAAAAAGCGGTAAAGCGTCTGGAGTTGATAATATTTCTGTTGAGCAAATCAAAAACCTCGGCCCTGTAGCTATCTCCTGGTTACTAGAGCTTTTCAACTATTGTCTGGATTCTGCGCGAATTCCTCGTATCTGGCGAAAAGCTAAGGTGATAACGTTACTAAAACCTGGGAAGCCTAGCAACGATCCAAAAAGCTAGTGCCCTATATCTTTGCTGTGTCATAGCTATAAATTACTGGGAAGAATGCTACTTAACCGCCTAACCAGTATCATAGACCAAAAGCTCATTCCCAAACAAGCTGGTTTCCGACCAGGCAAATCTTGCTGTAATCAGTCTTTAAACCTCACACAACACCTTGAGGACGGGTTTGAGCTGGGTCAAGTAACTGGAGTGGTATTCATTGATCTTTCCGCAGCATATGACACAGTAAACATAAAACGGCTTCTTTGGAAGGTGACCGAGCTCACAGGCGATCACGCTTTTACAAAGCTTTTGAGTGAACTACTCAGTAACAGACGCTTTCAGGTCCACTTTCTTTCAGAAAAAAGCCGCTAGAGATCACTTAGAAATGGCCTCCCCCAGGGTGGCGTGTTGGCGCCGACGCTATTTAATATCTACACAAACGATCAGCCTTACGCGTCGAATACTAAACGCTTTATCTATGCAGACGATTTGGCCCTGACATCTCAAGCGCCGTCCTTTGAGAAGGTTGAAAGTAATTTAAGCGGAGCACTGGAAATCCTTAGCTGCTACTATAATCAAAATTCTTTGCGACCGAATCCCTCAAAGACACAGTCTTGCGCTTTCCACCTGCGTAATAGAGAAGCCCGGCGGCAACTAAACATCCGATGGGAGGGTGTTCCGATTGCGCACTGCTCTACTCCGAAATACCTCGGTATAACACTGGATAGAGCTTTGACATACAAACAACACTGCTCTAACACCAAGCAGAAAGTGAGCGCTCGGAACAATCTCCTGCGTCGCCTTAAATCCTCCAAGTGGGGAGCTTCACCACAAACTCTGCGTACGACCGGTCTAGCCCTTTCTTTTTCGGCTGGCGAATACGCCAGTCCGGTCTGGAGCCGTTCGGCACATACACACCTTGTAGATACAGCACTTAATGACACATGCCGAATCATTACGGGCTGTCTAAAACCAACTCCTGTTGCTTTGCTGTATCTGCTGGCTGGTATTGCTCCCCCGGACGTTCGTAGGGATGTGGCTAGCTCCCTGGAGCGCTTTAAAAAAGAGCATGACCCACGGCACCCCTTACACCACCACGTGCCGGTGACCCAGAGGCTTAAAAGTCGCCACAACTTCCTCAAGGAAGTTCCTCCTCTGGACGGGAAAGCTAAAGACACCCGCTTAAAGCTCTGGAAGGAGAAATACCTCACAGACCCAAATACTGAGCTGGCGGAACAACTCCCCCCTGGCCATGATCTACCTTGGGCGACTTGGAAGTCCTTAAATAGACTAAGGACTCAAGTGGGCCGAAGCAGGGAGAACATGCTCAGGTGGGGCTACAGCTCGGAGAGTGCATGTCTGTGTGGTATTTCCCCCCAGACAATGGTACATCTTCTCTCATGCCCTGCGTGTCCCAACACCTGCACACGCGAGGATCTTTACAAGGCCACTGATAATGCTATATCAGTGGCTGAGTTCTGGTCCTCACAAATATAATTATTTACCGAGTCGACACGCTAAGAAGAAGAAGATGACTGATGTTAGGAAATTCAATAGAATGTTTTAATAATTATTCGTAACCTTATAATTCACACTATTTTTATTTATTATTTACTAATTTTATAATTAAGGTTCGTTTATGCGGAAACATTTGTCTCTGTCTTTACAGGCTAACGTCCAGGATATCTTCGGTATAGTATCGGGTAAGCTTGGCTTTGGAGTCTTTAGCCTTGCTTTCAACAGGTGTTTCAACAAATGGCTCTTATGCATTTGTGGAGCTGGAGCGATGGACACATGTCGACCTTTATTTGTCAGATTAAAAGTACTTACCCTAACTGCAATGTACACCCTAGAAATAGGAATGTATAACGTCATTCCCAACTCTTTAAAAATAAAACCGGTCAAGAGCGAGTCGGACTCGCGCACCGAGGGTTCCGTACAGTCATAAATATATTTGAATATGTTACTTTAGTACAGTCTTTAACACGTTCACTGTCCGCTGAGCCACATATGGTTCAGGAAACGTGCGCTTGAAAAGCACTAACACGTTTCTGACCCACATGTGCGTCAGGGCACATATAGAATTTCTACAGTGAATATTTCTACCGGACGTGAAGGGACTGTACTGTTTTTTTGCACTGGACGTGCAGGTACGATCATAAACTAAACCCCTGAACCACATGTGGCTCATGAACGTGCAGGAGCAAAAATGACATAACCTATTTGACAACATATATATAATCTATTGTCTATGGAAAATATTCCACAGATAATCAAATGTGCACAAGTTCGTAAATATCGTGAAAGTACATAAATAATAAATAAATAAAATAAATAATTATGAAAAACTCATAAATATAAAAAAATATTCCCTGAACCACATGTGGTTCATGAACGTGCAGGAGCAAAAATGTCTCTCTACGCTCATGAACCATATGTGTTTCAGGGAAATAAAGCCTACTTTTATGCTGAACTATGATTCTTACCGACATTGCATTAATTACCAGAAACAACACATTTTAAACACATTGATCATAATGTACCCACAATCCTAAACAAGATAAAACGTCTTAGACCTTATAGTTATAACCCATCATTCTACAATAAACCAAATAACTAGCACAGTTCTTCAATACTTATCTTTTAATTCGACGAAGCACAATACCAGACTGGCTGTTACCCTATTTCGATTTCACATTTATTCATTCGTTCTTGGTGGGAATTGAAATCGCCTCCCGCCATTACTGCCCATCGTCAAATTAGTCAACATCACATTCTAAACAACAACTGTAAATCATGAATTTCCAAGAAACTACGCATAATACATTTTAAAATGAACAGTAAGAATTATTTAAATAGTATTACGCTAATATATGAATTTAACTACCTGTATAAATTTGACAAATAAACTTTGTTGTAAAACCAAATAGACTTCCGTTAATTTTCGTACTCGTAATGTAAACTTTACATTTTTACACTACATTTTGATTACTCACTAAGCTTAAATATATTATTCGAATTAAATAATCATAAATCATATTACTAACACAAATATTTTGCCATTTTGGTCTGAATATGTTACGCCATGTTCATCAATTCGTCCATCCTGACATTTATTTGCGTCCCTGCAAATGAGAATAGTTTTGATAAGTAAGTTCACATTTTTAATTCAAGTCAAATGAGAATTTATCGAAAAGTACTAATCGAAATTTAAATAAGAGTCATAAAAGTTACATGAGAATCATAAAAGTCAAATGAGAAAAACAAATGTCAAAAGAGAATCATAAAAGTGAAATAAAAGTTAGATAAATCAAATGGGAATAATAGAAATCAAATAAGAATCATAAAAATGCCAATTAAATGAATCTTTAAGAGTGCATGCCCAAAAGTCAATCGTCACCCACTAAGGCGACGGCCCAGAGAACAATCGCCACGCGAGTGACGGCCCAGACATCACTTTCACGTGAGTAACGGCCCAGCCAGAGATATGCCTCATGAGTAACGGCCCAGAGATCAATCGTCATATCGGTGACGGCCCAGAGAACAATCGTTAAGTGAGTGACGGCCCAGAGATCAGCCGTTACTTATTTCTTTCATAGATTGATTATTTACAGTGTCCAATAGACAATCGTCACCCAAATAACGGCCCAGACGACTTATCAGTCGTTTCTGATTTATATCTAGAGAAAAGTCACAAATGGTTATGATTATGAATATGACATTTCCATTTGACATTCTTTTTATTGTTTACATGCAATTGTATTTAGATATGCCTTATTTGTTAGAACTTTGTTGCCTTTGTTTATAATAACATCACTTGATAAATTGTTTTCCACTAATAAAAACTAACCATGTTCATGTCATGTACCAGATACGAGCATGTAGACGTTACGCATCTCGTGTGCACAACCCATCTTTCTCCACTTTTAGTAGTAGTACCTACTGTCTGTATGCTTGCAAATAAAATGAATTCGTATTCTACGTATAATAAGTATAAATTAAAAAGTATTTGAGTAGTATATCAGTTATCTAGCACCTATATTACAAGCTTTACTTAGTTTGGGACTACGTGGAGTTTGTCCAAACATTTATTATAATTATTATTCTTATCAATTACGATATCCAATAGTCGAGGCCGAAATGACGGCTTATAGATCAATCGCTACAGAAGTGATGACTCAGAAGTGAATCATGAGATCAAGCATTCATTCATCACAATACTATTTGGTCCGAAGATAACATGGGATTGATATGAAATATGAACCACCGCTAGTGTCATCATGCAATAGAAATCAAGATGTCATCGATAACAAGTTGTATTGGTTAAACAGAATTGATAAAATAAAATGTATAGCAGAGTAACGCTGTAGTAAAATATATTCTAGTCGATACAATGCGTATTCTATTTATCCATGCAAGAGATCAATCGGTTCCTCTGTGCTACCTATTTATTTACATTATTTAGAAGAGTTAAACATCTGACGAAAACCTCGGTCATTGCCTAAACATTTTCCAGTACATTTTACTTTTTCCGTTGCAAGTCGGTTATTTCATCTTTGTGAGGAACTACCATTGACACCTGAAAGAAACATCTTCCCAGATGTTTAAAATTGTTTATCAATCGATACTGTAATATAATTTACTACCACATTGCTATTTTTATAAATGCAATTTTAAAAGACTACCTATACTAATGTTAATATTATCGCCAAGTACAAATGTTTGCTTGCACTTATTAACACTAGACTGTATGAGGAAATAGCTTACTACCACATTGCTATTTTCATAAATGCAATTTCAAAGACTACGTACTTATACTAATGTTAATATTATCACCAAGTTCAAATGTTTGCTTGCACTTATTAACACTAGACTGTATGAGGGAATAGCGTTCTCGAGTCAAGAACTGGAACTACTACGACTAGATATTGGTGCTTTCTACTGGTATTCGAGAAATACCTGTCTTTGTTTAATAGTTTCACTATATTCATTTAAACCACATTAAACAACCTATTAAATGAGTAACTGCCCTCAAAATAGGCTTTGGTAACGTTTTTAGTATACTTTTTTTTATTTGTTGTTTAAATTGATACAATGTTATACATAAAAAGGACATACAAACACCACTATAAAAGCCGTTTCAGCTTTTTACTGTAACGAAGGTATTCAATAACTATTTAATATATATATTTTTTAATAACAAGAATTTCGAGCATGAGTAAAATTGTTATTTTCTATTTATAGTCATTTTACCTTCTAAGTAAGATTATAAATTTATAAAAGATATTAAATATAAATCACTGCTATTGAAACATTATATGAATGGAAAAGAATCTTAACTGAAGATTTTCTTAAAAGATTTTCTTTTATTAACTGAAAAGATTTTCTTATTATTTATATACGTATACATAATATAGGTAGTTCAGTTATGTGAATAATTAGAAAATAATAATGGTTTCTTAAGAAAATAAAAAAGTACATTTGCGTACTTGCGACTTTCTTTGACATTTTCATTAGTTCATTATGCTCATTATTATGTAAGTACGCAAATAAAATAATTAAAAGAAGTTTATGGGTCTACTTGAGAGTTGGAACATTTTAGGATCTAGAATGTCATCGCATACAACTTCAACTTTTTATTGTTTCTACGTCATTTTCTTTTAACTACTTCCATAGTGAGCTTAAACTCAAGCTAATTCGCATTTAGTATTGTACGTATACATATTGTAATTTTTATATTATATTCTATAATCAAATTACACACAAGATAATTTAATGATTAGTTCAATTGAGAAGAATACTATACCTTTGCGCTCTTTACATTGTGATATTTGTAAGTTATCATGTAAAATGATCTGTAAACCCCTTCTAAACGATTAAAATAGCTTATTTGAATAAAAATATTAGAATTGAATTGATTCCTCTTCTCCACCCAAAATATTCAATTAAACAAACCTACAACTCTATAAGTATCCTAAATAAACAAATAATTCTCCAACCAATGCTCAGTACAGTGACACATAACATAACACATCAATCGTCAATATTTTCAGAATTTAAGAAATAAGCTGATTTCTAAATCTTTGTCAGAGAAGCCTTGATTTTCCGATTGTTAAGACAGGGCTAGAAGACACCTCTGCTAATGTCTCAAATGGTAATTTAAATGCATATAAATATTATTATTTGGAATAGAATCCAAAGTTAAATCAAGATATCAAAGTTAACTGATCAAAAGAAGCAGTGATTTTACACGCTAAATTAGCGGCTAATAATAGTATCTTTTGTCAAGTAAGAACTATTGAATAATTTGATGATGTTTATTATGACATGTATAACCATTAGTTACTTTACATTGTCACTTCTCAATGTTAGTTCAAATGATACCTATAGTTAGTTTCCCTTATGGGAATTTTCGGAATCAAAATAAACAATCAATTGCTTGTCAGTCACATTACCCCAATTTCCTATTAAAGTCATCAAATTAATGTTATCATTGATTCTGGATAGAAATTGTTCAATTCACTGATTACAATAATGATCACTAGTTTCGGTTTTTTCTATATTAAAATTGAGTAAACCCGAATGCAAGTTGCATTACTACAAAAGCTTTACTTACTTGGGCTGGGAGTTGCTTGTGGTTGTCTCAACATTTAGCTCAAGTTTTACCAAAGAAGCTTGCTATTATAATAAATTATAATGCTCATATGTATGTATGCCTATGCGTAGACTAACTCAACTCCTTTTTAGATTTTTTTTAACAATTAACAAAAAGTTTAACATTTACTGCCTTAGCTGCAGGCGCTGTAGCTCATATATTATAATGCAAGCAATATCAAAAATAAAATAAATATTTGTGAACAGTATATCGTTCAGATCCATAAAAATAAAACACCTCATCTTACTTTCACACAAACAATCACAAAATTCACTCTTTATTTTGAGAAAAACAGCTATATGCCAAATGAAAACAGTGAATATTTCATAATTGTGAAAATTAACTACTGTAAAAGACCTAGTAAATAATCTATTTAATTTCAACAACCGTTTAATTCTATTATAAAATCTAAGTGATAGATGGTTAAAATTTGATATTTTTTTTAACGATAGAGGGATAAACCTGTCCATCGTCACTGCTCATAGGCAGCACTTGAAATACGCCGGCACCCAAAGGCATAGCTTATAATATAAACCAGGTGTTATTGAAGAAGTTCTATTTTTCTGTTCAAAATAATATTTTACTTTTAAATTGCTCGATCGGAACTATACTTTATTATTATATAAAAAAAATAGATGGAACATGATATTTTCCTACATTAAACTATCAACATGAATATCGAGGATGAATCTGAAATTAATGATTAAACTAACTTGGCCTGCAAGTGAAGTTCTATCACAATAATAATTCCACAAAGGATTAGTTTCTTTACTAAATTAATCTCCGCTTCTAATACCATATCGTTAAGAAAGCAATTACCTTCTGGAATGGCGACCACGCACCGGACGACGCTCCGTGAGTAGGCCCCCGACAAGCTGGACCGACAATCTGGTGAAGGTCGCGGAAAGCCGCTGTATGCCGGCAGCGCAGAACCAATCGTCGTGGAGATCCTTGGGGGAGGCCTATACCTAGTAGTGGGTGTCGTGCGGCTGATATGATGATGATGACGATAACAAAGCATGGTTGGATCTTACTTTTACTTTGCATCCCTGAAGAGTTGATCTAGTTGGCGTTGGTGTTCATAGCGTCCACCGCCACTGTGTCTTCAGCAGGTTGAATTGTTGCATCGGCTTCTGCACCTTGAAATCACCATGACCTCCACCGTTTCGTCACGAGTGGTCTTCAATTTTTTGATAGGACGGCGAGAACGTTTTGGCACCCTAGAGCATCCCACTTCTGAAAATTGTTGAAGATATAGGGGTTAGGCTCACATAATTAAAAACACTACATCATTATTTAAACTTGGATATATTTGGATAACCAACACTAAGCATAAGTTAGAAGATGAAACAAGAAAACAACATCATTAACCTTGATAATCACTATATTTTAACGTAACTTTTGTAATAACTAACACTTTAAACTGTATTACTAATGAAACAACATTTGAGACCTCATTACTTAAAGTGAACAATGATACTAACAATATTCAATTAATTACCAATAAAACATTACATTAATCATAACTAACGACTTCATTATTCAATAATATGCAATTAATTGCCAATAAAACATCATATTATTAATCATAATGAACGACTTCATTATTCAAAGTATACAATGATACTAACCAATATTCAATTAATTGCAAATAAACATAACATTAATCATCATGCACAAATTATTAAACGTGACTTCAATCATTTTTAAACTCTAACACTAATAAAACAGCACATCATATTTCATTGTTCATGCTGAACTATGATTCTTACCGACATTGCATTAATTACCAGAAACAACACGTTTTAAACACATTGATCATAATGTTGTAATGAAAAATTTTTTCCCCCGGGGTATTGATGGTATTTACCCCACGGAAAATTATAGTCGGTAGAGCAAAGGGGTCATATGGATTCGCGTGGCTCAGTCATCTATGGACCAACTATGATTTTGGGCGCCGTTAATGTAAAAGAGTAAAAGATAAACAAAATAAAGTGTCCACAGATCGAAACAAAGTGAGTTTAATAAATCAAACCAAGATTTATGTTGAAACAAACATTTATTTAACGTATTGAATAACTAACACAAAGTTAACAACTATTCGTTAAGAAACGTGTCATAAAAATATTTAAAACCACATGGGTTATACGAGGTTTAACGAGCAATCCGAAGGGTTTAAGTAAGGTCACACATTATATTTCAATTTATATTACCTTGGGAACCCATACTAAAGTTAAAACCGCACGAAGGCAAAATGGAATATAAGGGGCCCTTAACAGGTTCAAGTAAGACCATACATTTATCACAATAATAATGCCCTTGGGACTCACTATAAAATTAATACTACTAAAGAATAAGGGATTTATAACTAGAAACCCTTAAAAGTTATGATGAGGACATACTCGCTCGCTTCCAGCCAGTCGGACGGAATAAGTTGCCGGCTGTCTAGGAACGAACCTGTATGTACCTACGGACAGGACTCATGCTAAAATACAAATCACTTATCATCTTAGCACAAGACATTCATAATAAAATATAATTATTTATACAATCTGGCTCAGGACCAGAGATTACGCTGAACCTAAATTAATTTAAAATATGTCTAAGACATTTATTGGCTGTAGAACTGCACGGGACTAAATTGAACATGACCTCGAGTAACCTTTGCAAATTTAAAGGTACTTGGGGTGAAAAGGTTCATCTGAACGTGGATTGATTCCCTGGATACATGTTACGGACCACTGCTGCTACGGTAATAGTGAAAGGAAACTTCAGAATACCTCATTTATGTTGATATACCCATTGCAGACGTAATGTATACTATGGCTGCGACATGCGCGGGCTTTATAGCGAAGTTAAGCCTTAGTCCTGACGCAAATTTTGAGGTAGACTATAGGACTGGAATCATTCACGGCGCATATTTATAGCGACGCTAAGCCATTGTCTTGACGTAAATTTTGAGGTAAACTATGGGAGCCCTGCAATTAAAGGATAAAGTTATCCAATTGTGGTCACATTGAACACGAGGTTGTTTTACAACAAATATTATAACCAAGCTGATTTTCTTACCAAATTGGGCTGGAATTATTACAGGTTTTTATCTCATAAGAGACATATTGGAAGATAAATTAATGAGCCTGCGAGCCCTAGAAAACAAGACACATTATTACAATTTTGACACCACTTGCAAAACAGACAAATAATTAAATCCACATTTTAAGCACCACACTCACCACTTGAAAGGACGCTCAACGCATCATTAAAACAAAAGGAAACCAACGCCTAGTTGCAAAAGTGACGGTTTCACATAACAAAATTCTCCTCTGCATGACCCAGTCGACAATGAAACAATGAGATTCAATCTTCTTCTTATCGAATGAGGAATAGTGGCCACCTCTGGTGTTAGAGTTTATCAAGCCGCCTGTAAGGCCTCTAACTTGGCTTAACGACTATTATCAGATGACAACAGCCGGGACCGACGGTTTAACGTGCCCTCCGAAGCACGGAAGCGCTCAGTTGTAATGGCCACTTAACGGTCACCCATCCGATACCTGACCGGAACGAGCGTTGCTTAACAAACATGATCGAGTACGATCAGTCTATCAAACTCCGCCATGAGCGCTGAGAGCTCGCATGAGAGCGAGAGATTCAATCAAAAAAAATAACTTCCGTAGAATCACGTCTTCTGTCATTCCTGGAAACGTCTCGAAAACTCCCGAACCCCATAGACAACAAACCGCACTCTAAACAGACTACAGTGTATGAAAATACTTAACTTTTACATGAATATAATTATTAAAATCTTTAACCAGCATGTCAGACATTAACATTTCCTTTAATTATTTAAAATATCAAATAAGACATATTTATTTATCTTATTTTATCGAAAAGTATAAATTTATTGGTCTGTGGGACTACCATAGCGAATGGAGCGCCAAACGTCACATCTGACAGTTGTCACTGTCAAAGTGGCTGTCAGCTATGTGAAAAACGTAAACAAGGAAATTTGTTTATTTTAATTATCAAAAAAGTACTAAAATTCTTAGTGAATGAAGTTTTCAAAATGAAGTTAAGTGAATGCCCGAATGCCTGAATGTGTGGTACAATCGCCGACATTCGCTAAGCTACTAGAAATGGACTCAAACAAAAGGTAGAAATTTGCATGCAATACACTAACAATAAACATATGAAAACACTGGATGTGCTTTGTAATACCTATCTAAAGCTAATACCTAGACCTTATACCAAATGTTGCTTGTCCAACCTACATGACTATAGTGAGAATTTCACCATAAAAAGTACTTTAAAACCAAATGCTTGTTATACCTACGAGGTATGAAAAAAAGGGTGTTACAATGTACCCACAATCCTAAACAAGATAAAACGTCCTAGACGTTATAGCATAGTAGAACCAAATAAGTAAGTCATCTTACTCTTTATACGCATGAACGCGGTTTGTATGTGAGCGGGCCCGTACGTATGCGTCGTCGCACGCACACACTGACAAAATTTAAAGGTGATAAAGGTGCAACAGTCATGGCTGCACCGTACGTAATCCCGCCCGCGCTCACGCACGCTTCACACCGCCGCGCCGTTCGTAATAATTTCAACGTGTACCTACCTACAGTACATACCATGCTTTCCAAAAATATTATTGCAAAAAGATTTGTGAGAATGAGGATATATTATACATTAACTTTAAATAATAAGGCATTTCGTACTTGTCGAAACAGACGAATTTTTTTTTATATCAATTGTGTAATATTGTTATAAAATCACAAATTCCTATAGAAAAAAGCCTATTATGCATGCCTATTATGGAAAGTAAACAATTTCCGAATTTAAAGATTATTATTTTAATAAGTGTAGGTAAATGAAAAAGTAAGAAACAGTTAATAGTGTAAAAAATAAAATTTCATAATCATTTTATTTTATTTGAATAAATACATTATTTAGTAAAGCCACGTTTTAATTAATCCTATTTCGTTTGTAAGTTTTCAAATCACATAACATGACGTAGGTAATGAAAACATTGTAGTCAGTTCCTGAAAACAATGAATTTAATGTAAATTGTAATTTGACAGATAAATGTGATACATTGCTACTTTTCTTTAGTAAGTTTTTATTGGTGTCAAAACGAAAGAGCCAATGTATCACATACATCTGTCAAATTACAATTAACATTAACTTCATTATTTTAGTCGATAGACCCGCTGGTCTACGTACAAAAAAATATAAAAAAAAAACTTTGAATTATAGATCCCTGATGCTTACCCTATAAGAAAAAAATATTTTGTATAGAGATTGACTATGCATTTTTTGACGACTGAATAAACTAGCGATGTCACACAGCCCTACGTGTTTAAGCTGTATCGCTCGCTCGAGGCTCGAGTTGGCCTACTTATTTGGTTCTACTATGGTTATAGTTATTACCCATCATTCTACAATAAACCAAATAACTAGCACAGTTCTTCAATACTTATATTTTAATTCGACTCCATTATCTATTTCCATTCCATTATTCGATTCCATTATCTACGTCGCATTACGCAACTTTTGAGGGGTCTTGTGAGACAAAAATCTAAAATAATTGAAATCGGCCCACCCTAGTGCACGCTTGTGGTTGAGCCGCGGTGGGTTACCGGTGTCAAAAACAAAAAAAATATATGTGTGTTTGCTTATTATTATTATGTGCGTGTTCTAGATGAAGAGCCAGACGACGAGGACCACCATATCATCGTGGTCTGTGAGGACCGCCACACACCAAGGGCTGACGAGGACGTTCAGCTGCCAGGAACGGCCGTCTTAAGAGATCGCCCCTCTCCGCAACCGGAAAGTGGTCGGGGTGGTGACTCAACCTGACGTGTGGACGTCGCACCGGTTTCGCGCCACTTTTGCTGCGGCGCTCGGACGGGAAGGACGTGCTCTCTAGTGCATTTTGATTATTTTGTAACGGTTGCTTATTTGAAATTAAATTGTTCGTATAGGTTACTTTCGGTTCTTTTTTTAAAAAATCAATTACGCTTCTGGTTTTTAAGAACCTATGTCAACGATGCAAATTAAGCAAGAATTTTATATTCTTATATGTGGATATATGTCAATGTTATGCGTCATAATTAATTAAATCTACAAGTATTTTACTTAAATTAAAATAGAGAGTATTAATATGTCATTTTACTTAAAACAAAAATATTCATTTAAGTCATATGGACATATATCAATGAAATCAACCAGCTGCGCAATTTTGAGACAAATTTATTTAATGGTTGGAGTCTTATTTCAAAGAGAATATTATTATAAACCTGGTAAGCCATATACTCTTGCAGTTCTTCTGATAAAGGGCGCTGTTACAAGTTTGCCGTTGGAGACGACAATTGTCTCTGGATCGCAGTCTTGGGTTCAACACGTCTTTTTTGGGTTCCTTTACCAAAATGGTAAAAAAGGAAACCTTATGGTGTGACTCAGTCTGTCTGTCTGTCTGTCACAGCTGGATATCTCGAGAACTACTAATGGTATCAATTTGAAATTTGGAATAGTTTAAGATGACATTTGCCCAACTATTTTTCAAATAAATAAATAATAATAAAATAATAAAAAATGTTTATTTCTCTCTCATAACAATCTTACATGTCACATTTTCAACTTAAGACTAATATAATAAGAACAATATTATTAACATATTATGAAGATTGAGAGAGACTGGCACCTAAACTAAGCCAGAGCTTGTATCTCAGGTCACCAGTACTCTCCTCCTCGCAAGGTGGCTACACGGAATTTACAGTAAAATTAACTGTCCGCCTGTTCGCCCTTCCACCTGTCTGCCGTTTATCCTACTTTTTAACACGTTCCCTGTCCCATACAAAAATGCAAAATTCACCGACACGTCCAATAGGGTTTTTTGAATAATTTGTTTTCTAGAGTCATAGGGTAGCCCTAGTGATGAACATGGCGTAACATATTCAGACCAAAATGGCAAAATATTTGTGTTAGTAATATGATTTATGATTATTTAATTCGAATAATATATTTCAGCTTAGTGAGTAATCAAAATGTAATGTAAAAATGTAAAGTTTACATTACGAGTACGAAAATTAACGGAAGTGTATTTGGTTTTACAACAAAGTTTATTTGTCAATTTTATACAAGTAGTTAAATTCATATATTAGCGTAATACTATTTAAATAATTCTTACTGTTCATTTTAAAATGTATTATGCGTAGTTTCTTGGTAATTCATGATTTACAGTTGTTGTTTAGAATGTGATGTTGACTAATTTGACGATGGGCAGTGATGGCGGGAGGCGATTTCAATGGGAATTGGCGGGAGCCAAGAACGAATGAATAAAAGTGAAATCGAAATAGGGTTACAGCCAGTCTGGTATTGTGCTTCGTCGAATTAAAATATAAGTATTGAAGAACTGTGCTAGTTATTTGGTTTATTGTAGAATGATGGGTAATAACTATAACCATAGTAGAACCAAATAAGTAGGCCAACTCGAGCCTCGAGCGAGCGATACAGCTTAAACACGTAGGGCTGTGTGACATCGCTAGTTTATTCAGTCGTCAAAAAATGCATAGTCAATCTCTATACAAAATATTTTTTTCTTATAGGGTAAGCATCAGGGATCTATAATTCAAAGTTTTTTTTTTATATTTTTTTGTACGTAGACCAGCGGGTCTATCGACTAAAATAATGAAGTTAATGTAAATTGTAATTTGACAGATAAATGTGATACATTGCTACTTTTCTTTAGTAAGTTTTTATTGGTGTCAAAACGAAAGAGCCAATGTATCACATACATCTGTCAAATTACAATTAACATTAACTTCATTATTTTAGTCGATAGACCCGCTGGTCTACGTACAAAAAAATATAAAAAAAAAACTTTGAATTATAGATCCCTGATGCTTACCCTATAAGAAAAAAATATTTTGTATAGAGATTGACTATGCATTTTTTGACGACTGAATAAACTAGCGATGTCACACAGCCCTACGTGTTTAAGCTGTATCGCTCGCTCGAGGCTCGAGTTGGCCTACTTATTTGGTTCTACTATGGTTATAGTTATTACCCATCATTCTACAATAAACCAAATAACTAGCACAGTTCTTCAATACTTATATTTTAATTCGACGAAGCACAATACCAGACTGGCTGTAACCCTATTTCGATTTCACTTTTATTCATTCGTTCTTGGCTCCCGCCAATTCCCATTGAAATCGCCTCCCGCCATCACTGCCCATCGTCAAATTAGTCAACATCACATTCTAAACAACAACTGTAAATCATGAATTACCAAGAAACTACGCATAATACATTTTAAAATGAACAGTAAGAATTATTTAAATAGTATTACGCTAATATATGAATTTAACTACTTGTATAAAATTGACAAATAAACTTTGTTGTAAAACCAAATACACTTCCGTTAATTTTCGTACTCGTAATGTAAACTTTACATTTTTACATTACATTTTGATTACTCACTAAGCTGAAATATATTATTCGAATTAAATAATCATAAATCATATTACTAACACAAATATTTTGCCATTTTGGTCTGAATATGTTACGCCATGTTCATCACTAGGGCTACCCTATGACTCTAGAAAACAAATTATTCAAAAAACCCTATTGGACGTGTCGGTGAATTTTGCATTTTTGTATGGGACAGGGAACGTGTTAAAAAGTAGGATAAACGGCAGACAGGTGGAAGGGCGAACAGGCGGACAGTTAATTTTACTGTAAATTCCGTGTAGCCACCTTGCGAGGAGGAGAGTACTGGTGACCTGAGATACAAGCTCTGGCTTAGTTTAGGTGCCAGTCTCTCTCAATCTTCATAATATGTTAATAATATTGTTCTTATTATATTAGTCTTAAGTTGAAAATGTGACATGTAAGATTGTTATGAGAGAGAAATAAACATTTTTTATTATTTTATTATTATTTATTTATTTGAAAAATAGTTGGGCAAATGTCATCTTAAACTATTCCAAATTTCAAATTGATACCATTAGTAGTTCTCGAGATATCCAGCTGTGACAGACAGACAGACAGACTGAGTCACACCATAAGGTTTCCTTTTTTACCATTTTGGTAAAGGAACCCAAAAAAGACGTGTTGAACCCAAGACTGCGATCCAGAGACAATTGTCGTCTCCAACGGCAAACTTGTAACAGCGCCCTTTATCAGAAGAACTGCAAGAGTATATGGCTTACCAGGTTTATAATAATATTCTCTTTGAAATAAGACTCCAACCATTAAATAAATTTGTCTCAAAATTGCGCAGCTGGTTGATTTCATTGATATATGTCCATATGACTTAAATGAATATTTTTGTTTTAAGTAAAATGACATATTAATACTCTCTATTTTAATTTAAGTAAAATACTTGTAGATTTAATTAATTATGACGCATAACATTGACATATATCCACATATAAGAATATAAAATTCTTGCTTAATTTGCATCGTTGACATAGGTTCTTAAAAACCAGAAGCGTAATTGATTTTTTAAAAAAAGAACCGAAAGTAACCTATACGAACAATTTAATTTCAAATAAGCAACCGTTACAAAATAATCAAAATGCACTAGAGAGCACGTCCTTCCCGTCCGAGCGCCGCAGCAAAAGTGGCGCGAAACCGGTGCGACGTCCACACGTCAGGTTGAGTCACCACCCCGACCACTTTCCGGTTGCGGAGAGGGGCGATCTCTTAAGACGGCCGTTCCTGGCAGCTGAACGTCCTCGTCAGCCCTTGGTGTGTGGCGGTCCTC
Source organism: Agriphila geniculea (assembly GCA_943789525.1). Lineage (NCBI taxonomy): Eukaryota > Metazoa > Arthropoda > Insecta > Lepidoptera > Crambidae > Agriphila > Agriphila geniculea. The sequence continues at coordinate 5,908,087 of OX038877.1, read as the reverse complement.
ACAGACCACGATGATATGGTGGTCCTCGTCGTCTGGCTCTTCATCTAGAACACGCACATAATAATAATAAGCAAACACACATATATTTTTTTTGTTTTTGACACCGGTAACCCACCGCGGCTCAACCACAAGCGTGCACTAGGGTGGGCCGATTTCAATTATTTTAGATTTTTGTCTCACAAGACCCCTCAAAAGTTGCGTAATGCGACGTAGATAATGGAAAAAATAATAAAAAAAAACTTGCTGATCATTTTGAGCCCTCTACCATCGATCAAAGTTTGGTTAAATATCAATATTTTCATACAATTCAAAACCCATGTTTTTTCTGGTTAATAAGTATTCTTTGACCATTTTGTTAGTTTACTAATGTATTTTAACCCTTTATTTAATCTTTTCAACAAAAATTGATATGCAAGTATTTTAAAATAATTCACGTTTTGACAAGTTTCGCGCGGCAAAAATAGCTGTAGTTTGCTATAAGAACACGTCATAGTCTGGTTTGAACCACTCATTTGAATGCAACAAAAATATAGTTTTCTGATAAAAATTGTTTAAAAAAACAAAAAACCGACTTCAAAAACCCCACCTCTAAAAAGCAAGAAATAATATTCGTAAGAATAAAAACACGTCTATTGAAGTCGGGTGGGGCTGGAGTACAAATTCCTTTTTTTTTATTCTAAAAGCCCCACCCGACTTCAATAGAAGTGTTTTTATTCTTACGAATATTATTTCTTGCTTTTTAGAGGTGGGGTTTTTGAAGTCGGTTTTTTGTTTTTTTAAACAATTTTTTATTTTTTTATTTTTGGTGTAGGTACCTTTTGTATTAGGTAGTGTAGGTATATTATTTAGGTAGAAAAATCGACTGAGCCAAACGTGAGTTAATAGCGGAGAAACATACATACATGCGGGTCAAACTACGAACCTCTTTTTTTAAGTCGGTTAAAGAACTACACTTAAGATATCCCTTTTCAAACAAAAAAATATTATCTTATTCAGTTCATAAACAAAGAAGTTATACGACTGATCATCGAGGTAGTTCACACGAAAATCATACTATTTTTGTGCTTTTTTCAAGATTACTTGAAAAGTACTGAACCGATTTCAAAATTTTAAAAAATGGGACCAACTTGAAAGTTTACCTAATCTAATAACGTTTGAATCATTTCAATCGGTTCAGCCGTCTTCGAGTAATCGGTGTACATACAAAAAACAAAAAAAAAAAAAAAAAAAAAAACGGGTTGAATTGAGTACCTCCCTCCTTTTGAAGTCGGTAAAAATAACAGTTTTTCTTGGTTTTTGCAACTTGATATTAATTATTGTAGACCAAAATGAGCGCTGGTTCACGGCGAAGTGACACAGTCTGTTCTTTATTTGGACCTTATTCCGATCACAAGAGACTTCCTACAGTAAGTGACGTTATTAAGTTTATATTATTGAAATAACACGAACTAAAAGAAAAATATAATGGAAAACAACCGTCTAACAGCGAAATTTTCATGTTAGTAACTCAAGAACTCGAATGTATATGAAAAAAATTCATCAATTCCTACCGTTCCTCAAGAACGCATGAAACAAATGTTAAAGTCTCATATTGATAAATATCTTTTATTCATAAGTTTTAATTTTAACCAGAAATTAAATGATTTTATAACCTTTTGTTCAACGATGTTGTAACGATGTGGTGTATTTGGAAATATACCTCAAATTGATGCTACTAAAGATCTAAGTACCGATCAAAAATACCTTTTTGAGATTTGTCAGTCAGTTGCTTCTGGCTTTTGCTCACCAGAATTGGCGAATCGTCAACCAGGGAAAATGGCACATTCGAGGTGGCTTACCTTTGCCAACCGTATTCTCAGACTTTACATAAGTACAAGTGATCCTTCTGAAAATCTGAAAAATATTGTGAACTACATCATGAAAGTTTATACTCCAGTTTGGTTTTTTATTAAAAATCAACCAAATTTGAAAGATGGACCACATCATAACTTTAAATTGATTAATTTTTCTAGAGGTTTTTTACCTGAAAATGTAAGAGCTATCATTGATCCAGTTATACGAAGAAAAGATTTTTTCTGCCACCCAGAAAACTTGCTGCTAGCAATGTTGTATGACTTAAAAGATCATGTGCGACAACTCGCTGTTGCGCGAATTTTAAAAGCTAGGCTTTCGGGCAGAGATGTGAATTATTTGAAATACATGTATTTCAAATACAAATACAAAATACAAAATACGTATTTGTATTTTGTATTTAAAATAATTTTTTTCAAAATGTATTTTGTATTTTATTTGAAATACTTTTTATGAGGTATTTAGTATTTTTAAAATACAAATTACTTTTTTTTTTGTGTATTGGTATATGTATTCTGTGGTATGGGTATGTCATGTCAATGTCAAACAAAACAAAACAACCAATTACAGAGCTCGATAATTTGTCATGACACTTCGTTTAATTTTTATCTATACCAATGGGTTCTAATGGGTGCATTTCAGCAGACTAATCGCTAAAGAGTTCTACACTAGGCAGAAATGGGCCACGTATGCCGATCTGCGTATAATATTAAGGATGATCTCTTTGAACAAATGCTAGTGTTAAAAATCAGTGAAATAATATGAAGTTATTTTATACCATATTTTATTTATTTGACCAGTTTTAACACTAATATTTTTTAAAGCTACAAAGATCCCAAGTTAGAGTGTTTGTAAAAATTAGTCTGCCGTTATTGGCCCAATTTAAAAAAAGTATGGTACAGAAACGAAACTTGTTTCGAAGTATTAAGTATAAGTCTGGCCAACGAGTCGTGTCATCTCAAACCCGCGACAAATTTAAAATTTTCTTTCTCTAGATATTATTATCATTAGGGCTGACTAATATGGCACCAAACAAATGTATCCCAGTGAAAAAAAGTTATAACCTCCTTCAAAAACCTAAAAATAAAAACAAAAATCGTTAAACATAGCTCTAAGAACCATGAAATAATATTGTAATCACAAATACGCATATAAATTATAATAAAAAAACGTCTATTGAAGTCGGTTGGGGCTCGATGGAGGAAAACTTTTTTTATTCTAAAATCCCTACCCGACTTCATTAGACGTTATTTTTTATTAAAATTGATATGCGTATTGGTGATTTTAATATTACTTCTTGCCTTTTAGAGCTATGTGAAGCTGTTTTTGTTTTTATTTTTAGGTTTTTGAATTTATTTATTTTTTTAAGAAGCTTTTTTATTTTTAACTTTTTTGTGGTAAGTGTCTAAGCATGTAATATTTTTTTAATTTTATTTATTTTAAATGCCCGTAACTCAATTTCTTAATTTACGCTGTTTGTTTTTAAAGAATTGTTGTGCTTTTGTAGTCCAAGTCTATTCCAGAACGTCGCAGACCATAACTTGATTTGTTTTGGATTGTCACAAATCTACCAATATCACAATCACTATACATATCCTATTTGAGTTTGAGGAGTTCCCTTGAATATCTTCGAAGTCCAAGGTCCAATGTCAATTAAATTAAAAGGACACTTAAGGGTATCCTTTTCCAACAAAAATCGGTTCATAATAACCAAGTCGTCAAGGTAGTTAACGCAAAATCATAGTATTTTCAGGATTATTAGAAAAGTACTGGGACGTTTTAAAAATTAATAAAAATTGGGACCATCTCGCAAGAAAACTCAATCAAACAAAAAAGAACCACGAAAATCGGTCTATAGGTATAAATATCGAAGATACGCGCGAACAACTATAAAAAAATACAATCGAATTGAGAACCTCCTCCTTTTTTGAAGTCTGTTGAAAAAAGACAACCCGAATGATATTGATAATATCTATATTTGGAAACAAGTTTCATTTCAAAAAATGCAACGTAAAGCAATAAATTTTGAAGTCGTTTTGTAGATAATATCCCTGTGTATTTGAATAATGCAAATGTCCTAGTTTTTGAGAAATGTAATAAAAACTCAAAAAAAGTACACAAATTTCGTATAAAATTTTGCTTCAGTAATTTTTTATGTCATATTTGAGTTGAAAGTTCACACATTATTTTTTTCAGTTAATAAGTGGTATTATTAGCTTTCGAACAGTATTTTTGTTATAACTCTAGGACTTCTAAATCCGGAGAAATTTATATTTTTCCGCAAGGTCATCTAAAAAAAAGTCAAATTTAAATTGGCGGCCATTCCAACAGGAGTGGGGATAGACCCCAACATGTGGGTGTTTTTGTCAATAAAATTAGGTATATTTCACACCTTTAAATTATCGTTAGTTCAAGACCAAAGGCACTGTATAAACATTTATAACGCTTTCTGAAACTTTGTGTTTTTTGTTAATTGCAAAAGATAAAAGATAACGTCTTCTAATTAATTATTATGGACTGACTGTGTAGTACCTAGTGTGGTAGTACACTTGTAACTGTTAATAAAAATAATAACAATGATAAAAAATAAGATACGAAAAAAGGTATTTTATTTGAAAAAAGTATTTTGAAAATACGTATTTTGTAATTTGTATTTAAATACTTTTTTTGAAAACTATTTTGTATTTTTATTTGAAATACAAAAAATAGCCAAGTATTTGTATTTTATATTTAAATACTTTTAATAAAGTATTTTGCACATCTCTGCTTTCGGGTACTGCCGCTCCGATACGGAATTTCAAACCCCCAAAGTTAAACTTTATGGCTGAAAACTATATTGACTTGTTATTATGGCAAGATCTAGTAATTACTCAACCGCCAATCCTTACAAAATATAGTAACGAAGAATTACAAGACATGGCAAAAAAACTCAAGGGCCTCTGTATGATTATCCTTGCCACACTTAAGCCGTAGAAAGGTCGGTGAAACTGGTAACTGAAGCATCTCTACGTATCATCGGAGAACCTACTAGTCATGGTTTCATCAAGAATACCCTTAAATCGCGTTCAGAAATGCCCGAATTCGACAGCAAAAATCAATTTAAATGTAGTGAAAGATTTTTTCGTAAATTTAAAACGTTGATTTTATTACTCTTATGTGAAAATTTAATAGAAATGGTTATATTTACTTTAAGTATAGTTTAATTTATTACCTATCGTTAGAAAAACATAAAAAATGATATTAGAACATGCATAAATAATTATTTTAAAAATTAGTGAAATTTGAAAAAATAATCATTTTTTGACTGCTGGTAGAGGGCTAAAGATTTTACATTTTTCATCATTTAATAGTGTATTTAGGATCTACGCAATCAGCCGCAACTTTTGACACCTCTTGCGTTTTGAAATTCGAAAAAAAAAATTCTCCATATAAAATCGGCCCACCCTAGCGTGCACTCAAGTGATTGAGACACGATAAGTGACCGATGCAAAGCAACTTAAGCAAAAACGTCATTCGCGATGAAAGAGTTCCGGATCTCAAGCATCGACAACGACGATTTCATTCGCACATCATTAAGTAGATAGGCAACTCATACTGAAGCTCCGGATGATAACACAAAAAAAATTAAATGCCACAATGTCGGGGCCAATTACCTGCCACAATGTCGGGGCATAGGGGATTGCCACAATGTCGGGGCACAAGAGTTTGCCATAACGTCGAGGCATAAGGAATTTGCCATAATGTCGAGGCATAAGGAATTTGCCATAATGTCGAGGCACTTCAGACTTGCCATAATGTCGAGGCAATCACTCACCGCTTCCGAAGAACGCTTCGCATGCATCCGGCGTCCACTCGCCACGCCACTGCACCATATGTTCTGCAGCAGTCTGGGTCTTCTTTCCATAGGACCCAGCTACCAGCTCGAGTTCATAGCGGTGGTGTGGTAGTGCTCGCATGACCTTGTAAGGGCCACGCATGCCGGAGTCCAATTTCCCGGTGCTCTGCGAACCCTTGCTAACAAAAACATAACTGCCAACGGCGAAATTACGAGGTGTTCGACGACCTTTATTTACATAAGCGTCCTGGCGCTGTTGGTTGGTAGTCAACAACTCTGACGTTCTCTGTCTCCGCAGCGTCATCAATCCTTCTCGGTTAGGATTAGGATTGTTCAGTGCCACATCTCGCACCAAGGACCGTAGGACTGGGGTGGTCCCTTCAATGCCAGCTAGAATCTGGAGGGGCGACGTCTGCGTCGTAGCTTGCTTGGTGATATTCAAAGTGAGTTGGACCTTCCACAGGGCGTCAGACCACGAAGCACCCTTGTTGTTAACTTCAATGCGCAACATATTGAGGACTGTCCGGCAGTACCTCTCGACTTGCCCATTTTCACGGTGCATCTCTGGAGTTATGAAGTGAATTGAACTGCCTAATTCAGTCACCCAATTTTGAAAAGATGCACTTTCAAACATTCTGCCACGATCACAGATAATGGTTGACGGAGTACCAAATAAGGAAATTGCGTTGGAAAACACGCGCTTTAACTCGTCCGTATCTTGCCTATATAATGCGTACAACAAACAGTATTTGGAAAAGGAGTCAATAATGATAAGAATGTACTTGAAGCCACTCGACTCTGTTAAAGGGCCAAGAGCGTCAGTGTGAACCACTGTAAAGGGGACATGAGGCTTAGTCCAGGACTCAATCGGTTGACTAGGGGCTCGAGGTACTTTTTTATGTGCCAAACAAACTATACAGTGGCTAATGTATTTTTTTACGAAGCCTCTCAACCCCGGTAACCAAAAATGGCGAAGTATTAAGTCGGTGGTCTTGTCAATTCCAATGTGGTCATGGTCGTCATGAAAGACTCTCAAAAGGCTTAGTCTGTGACCTTTTGGTATAAAACAAAGAAGGCGTGAATCTTCGCCGGTTGGTGAAAATTTATAGTACAACAAGTCATTTTTAATGATAAATCGAGTAGCATCTAACTGACCCTCTCTTAGTTTTTGCATTAAACTTTGAGTCTCTAAATCAGCTGTTTGAGCAATTTTCGCCCAATTTCGCGGGTTTTGAATGTGAAAGACGTTAGCGGGCTGTCGGCTCAGGAAATCAGCATGTTGGATAAGGCAACCTTTTCGATATTCTAACGAGAACTGAAAATCTTGCATGTACACCCACCATCGCGCTACGCGTGGTAACAAATCTCTTTTGCGCTCCGTTAATTTTAAAGAATTACAATATGTTACTATTTTAAACTTGATGCCAATTAAGTAATGCCTAAAATGTTGTAGTGCGCGCACTATTGCAAGAGTTTCAAGCTCGTAGCTGTGATAACGGGACTCCGCACCTTGAGTGGATTTACTAAAATAGCCGACAACACGCTTCCGCTTTCCTTCGTGCTCCTGAAATAAAATCGCACCATAGCCTATCGCACTGGCATCAGTGTGGAGCTCCGTGGGTAATGTGGGATCGAAAATTGCTAAAACAGGCTCTTCAGTCAGGCATTTAATAACATAGTTACGAGCCGCGTCTTGCTCTGGGCCCCATAAGAAAGGTTCACCTTTTCTGAGCAATTTGGTAATACAGACCGTTTTAGACGCGTAACCAGCAATGTATCTACGAAAATATCCCGCCAGTCCAAGGAACTGACGAACTTCTCTCACATTCGTTTGCTTTGGGGATCTTACCAGAGCCTCAGTCTTACTCGGGCTCGGTCGAACCTGACCATGTCCAATCAACCGGCCCAAATATTCTAGCTCTGTGTCTAAAAACGTGCACTTTTTCAGATTAACTGGAAAACCTGCATTTTTGAGCGTTTTTAATACTTCTCGCAAAGTCTCTAAGCCTTCTTCGACCGTATTGGACATGATCAAGACATCATCAATATAAGTCAAAACCTTACCGGTATCCATCAGGTGCTTGAGGGTTTTGGATATGATTCTTTGGTAAGTGATAGGAGCATTAGCAAGCCCATAGGGCATCTTCAGATATTCGTAATGCCCTTCAGGCGTTACAAATGCAGTCCTGCTGATGGAACCATCATCACTCATTGGTACCTGATGGAAGCCGGTAGCCATGTCTAAACTTGTAAACAATTTAAAACGACCCAATCTGTCAATGTGATCATCGATCAACGGCAGTGGAAATCGCTCCTTAACAGTGATGGCGTTTAAGGCTCGGTAGTCCACGCACATCCTATCCTCCCCGTTCTTTTTCTTAACGAGGATGATAGGACTTGCGAAGTCCGACTGAGATTCCCGAATAACCCCTTTGTCTAACAAATCTTTTATTATATTACGAACTCGAGATTTCTCGTCAGCTGAAAGTTTGTATGGTCGATAATTTATCGGCGCATCACTGTTAAGTCTAATTTCCATACTACCTGTATTTACTGTAGAGGTCGCTGTACCGACGGTAAAAGTATCAGCAAATTCGTTAATCAGTGTCAGTAAACGCTGTCTATCCTCACCAGTCAAGGGAGTTTTAACCTGGTGGACCTCTACAGTAGACACGTTTTGTACATAATCAACTCTCATCAAACGTTGAGAATAATTTGTTCGAATATAAGTAACTCCATTACGATTCAAAATGTCTGTACCTATCAAAATTGGAGCCTGCATACAATCAGAGGGCACTACATATAAATCTACTTCTAACGAGAGTTCTGGGAATTCTATGATAGTTCGTACATAGGACGTTGATTCTATGTCTTGACTGCCGATGCCACGCATTCGGCGATAAGTAGGAAGCTTATTAAAACTAAAATGCTTTAAAATAGACTCAGAAATAAGTGAAATGTCAGAGCCGAAATCCACTAAAACATCAACAGGCAATTTTTGGATAACAGCAGCCATCACATTGTTTCGTTTGGAGTCAACTCCGAGCAAAAATTTACATTGTTGATGGTTTTATTGGATTTCGATTCAACACGCTCTTTTACAAAACATGATTCAACGAGGTGCCCGTTCTTTTTACAAAATGAACACGTTTTTACTGGCTTAGCGGGTTGCGACTGCGAATTCAAAGCTACAGACTTCGCTGGCTGTGAATTTTGAACGTTTGTCTCCATTTTAGTTTTCTTAGGACAATTTATTTGCTTATGACCAACACTACCGCACGTAAAACAAGAAAGCCGGTCATATTTAGGTGCCTCGCGCTTATGTGGTTTCCACGTACCACTAATAGGGGGGCGAACAGGATTGTTGGTAGCAGCAGATAAATTTTTAGGTTTGACATACACTGATAAAAATTTGACCAAATCTTTTGACTGTAGCTTCGCATTAGCTGTCGCGGCCTTCACTTGGGGATCGGAAATACCACGAACGACAATAGCGACTTTCAACTCGTCTGTAAGCCCCCTGACAATATTGAGGCGCAAGAGAGACTTTCGTGCATATTCTGCATACGTGGCGAACTTGCTTGAGCTCGTACTCATGACATCGTACAATACAGAGGCCATGTCAACCTCACGTGGACACAATGAGCGCAACTCGGTTTTAAAATTTGTCCACGTGCGGTCAGTGGTGACCCAATCGCTGAGCCACGTTCTAGCATCACCACGTAGGCAGTTACCGACACGTCCTAGGCATTCCCCATCATCCCAGTGGTTCAATTCACGACCGCGATCCACCTCTGCACACCACACGTCAAAATCATGGACATTGGGATCAAAATTTGATATGTAGTAATGCTTAGATCTTACTTGAATTAATGAAGACAGTGCACCAACAATCCTGTCCGCGGCGTCCACGCTGGCATCGCACGAGGTCTCGGTGAGTCCTCCCCCAGCGCGCATCTCCGCACCAGCAGCTGACGCAACGGAGACGGGCGCCGCCGCTAACGGAGGCGTAGAGCTCCTAGCGAGACAAAATCTAAACATTCACACTATTCACAGGTTCACAACACACTTTTCAAAAAAAAGAAAACCGCCACGCACACGTAATCAATTTAGAGTTAACGTTTTTCAAAACTAACGTTGGCGAACGATCAAAGCACGCGTATCAATCCCACTTCTGATCTTAAAAACCAGAAGCGTTATTGATTTTTTAAAAAAAGAACCGAAAGTAACCTATACGAACAATTTAATTTCAAATAAGCAACCGTTACAAAATAATCAAAATGCACTAGAGAGCACGTCCTTCCCGTCCGAGCGCCGCAGCAAAAGTGGCGCGAAACCGGTGCGACGTCCACACGTCAGGTTGAGTCACCACCCCGACCACTTTCCGGTTGCGGAGAGGGGCGATCTCGTAAGAGTATAATTTATTTCTTAATTCAATTCACTCTTCATAATGATAAAAAGCCGGACAATAGTCTAAAAGTCCAGACATGGCCGGAATAATCCGGACGGATGGTAACCCTAGTGGTAGGGCTTACTCCAAGTTCGCCTGGCTAGCTACCGCCATCTTACCTGAACGGCGACGACGCCATAACAACAATTTAAAAACTGTTGTGTTCCGGCAGTTAGACGTAAAATAGCCAGGTTCTCCATTAATAAGAATTCCGGGTGAAGTGAGCTTCCAGCTTCGGCCTTATCGTCACTTAACATCAAGTGAGGTAAAGGCCAAGCACTACCCCGTTGTGCATAAAATAAGAGGACGGTGTTTTATTTATTGTTGAGTGAAAACGCGGGGTCTAGCTAGTCTGCAATGATTTTTTAATTTGGAATCGATCGTCAATATGCTCAATATCAATAAGTCTTTTAACCCAGTAAAATTAGACATGAAAAGGGGGTAATGGTTGCATCAAATCAGGTATTTTTGGTTTTTGGATATATTGTTGATAATGTGGAGGCAAGTTTTCGACCTGAGCAGACGAGCGGGTCATTGTGTTTTGAGTAAAGTGTAGAGTTTTTGAAGTTAGGGCTTGTAGAGTTAAGGCACTTAGAGTTAGAAGCTTGGCTCTACATGAGGTCTGATAACTTTTTGACAGCGCGAGCCAAAGTCTTGGCAACACTATTCATGAAAAATTGTAAAAAAAAACAAAAAACCGACTTCAAAAAACCTACCTCTAAAAAGAAATAATATTCGTAATAATAAAACACGTCTATTGAAGTCGGGTGGGGCTGGAGTCTCTTTTTTTATTCTAAAAGCCCCACCCGACTTTATGTTTTATTATTACGAATATTATTTCTTGCTTTTTAGAGGTAGGTTTTATGAAGGCGGTTTTTTGTTTTTTAAAATTTTTTTTATTTTTAGTGTAGGTACCTTTTGTATTAGGTAGTGTCTACCTAAATAATATACCTTATTTAGGTAGAAATTAAAATCGGCTCAGCCAAACGTGAGTTAATCGCGGAGAAACATATATACATGCGGGTCAAACTGAGAACCTCCTTTTTTAAGTCGGTTAAAGAACTACACTTAAGATATCCCTTTTCCAACAAAAAAATAATTAACTTATTCAGTTCATAAACAAAGAAGTATACGACTGATCATCGAGGTAGTTCACACAAAATCATACTATTTTCGTGATTTTTTCAAGATTACATGAAAAGTACTGAACCGATTTCAAAATTTTAAAAAATGAGACCAACTTGGGAGTTTACCTAATGTAATAACGTTTGAATCATTTCAATCGGTCCAGCCGTCTTCGAGTAATCGGTGTACATACAAAAAACAAAAAAAAAAAGGGTCGAATTGAGTACCTACCTCCCTCCTTTTGAAGTCGGTAAAAATGATTTTGGTGGGATTTCACTTCTTTTTGTAAGTAACTATCCATAAACCGAAAAAGCAAGGTGGGGTCAGAATTGTGGTCTAAAATCGTGTAAAATTCGATCAGCATCAACCAGCGTACTTGTACTGTTATTTATTTTATTCTGTGGTATAACTAATTCATTTATCCTGCGATATTATTTTACCCTTTAACGCAGAATGTGACAGTGCAAAGAACAAAATAGAGTCGGCGCGATTTTTGCGCCATGAAAGATGTAGGAAGTTTTGAAATGAATACAATATCTTTTTTAATTACTACTTTTTTTTCCATTACTTTAACAGTGATTTACAAAGGCTTAAAAATAATGACTAAATATTTAAAGATTTTTCAGATTCATATGTTTCATTTTTTCAGACCTCCAGCATCAAAATTTTTGGAAGTCGCATACAAACTTCCATCCCCTAGTTTAAGGAGTTAGGGGCTAAAAGTTTCAAGTTTTATAATTTTTTTGCAGTTTGTGTACTAATACTAGCTTACATACCAAACTTCAGCTTTCTAGGACTTCAGGAAGTACCCTAGGAATTTTCATGATTATCAGTAAATTTTGACGAAATCGAGGATTTTTAGATATCAATAAAATCTATATTATAAAAGCTATACAATTAAAACTTTATGTATTTAATAAGTCTACTACTGACATCACATTCCGAGAATTTTGTTTATCTAGTATACTCCTAACCCAAGATATGAGGTTGCAAAAAAACGACGAAGCGCTTCGAGAAAAGGTAGGTAGTGCCCTTGCGTTTCGCTTGCTTCTTCGTCTTGCCTTGCTGCTTCGTCTTGGCGGGGGCACTCCCGTGCCCCCGCCAAGACGAGCGAACGAGACGACAGATACCTACTGAGAATTTTTCTACTATCCACGCGGACGAAGTTGCGGAAGGAAGTTAGAAGAAATAAAGCTTCAGAAACATAAATACTTTCGAAAAACATGAAATTTAGGTAAAAAAAAATGTATTTTAAAAAATTGCCTAAATTTTGAAAAGCTGTGTCTCTGAAACTATCCGTCATATCAAAACCGTTTTACCCTCAAATGATTGCAAATTTAACTTTATTTAAAACTTTTTTACACAATCTTGATGAAAAACTAGTCCTTCTGAGTTAAAATCGTCAAAAACTTAATAAAGGTACCTTTTTTGTTGTTTTTGAGAATGACCCAGTCGTCTGCCGAGGTCAAAAACTTGGATTTAACATTGCCTCTACACTACCAACAATATATCCAAAAATCAAAAAATACCTGATTTGATGCAACAGTGTCTTATTTAATTGGATCATTTTAGAAAATAAAATATAGCACTGATAATAAAGCTTAAAGTGAATTTATGCATTTGCTGTCGTCACCAGGTTTAATACACGATAAGGGCAATGAACTGTTTAAAACAGATCTATGAGTCGATGTCAATGATCGAATTCGGCCTTGGCTTAAATACGTTTGACATATCAATGTCAACATTTTTGTCAGACATTTTTAGTGTTCCGTACAATCTTTAGGGTATTTTCACTTCTTAAGCTTATTATTATGAAAGCCAAAAAAGCAATAATTAAATCATTCGGTTATGAATAAATGTTTATTTTTGTATCCTACTAACATCATAAATTTATGTGAAAGTTTGCATGTTTGTTTCTCAATCACGTCAGAAATGGTTGAACTGATATTGATGTAAGTTGGTACACATACATACATACAAAAACTCACGCCTGTTTTCCATGGGGGTAGGCAAAGACTATGGATCGCCACCTGCTACGATTCTTGCACAATTAATTTGGTTTATTCACATCTATTAATCTTTTCATACATGCCCTGCGGTTTTTGTCACTGCGTACACCAGCCTTTTTAGGGTTGTCTGTCTGTCTGTCACAGCTGGATATCTCGAGAACTACTAATGGTATCAACTTGAAATTTAAAATAGTTTGAGATGACATTTGCCCAACTATTTTGCAAATAAGAAATAAATAAAAAATTTTTTTTTTTTTTACAACAGGGACTGAAAAGGGGTCTTAAAAATTTGAAGTGGAGCTACTAGAGCATGTGGGGTATCATATGAAAGAGCGCCGTTTGCACGTTTTTAATATTTTTTTTGTTTTAGGCCGCATGGTTTTGGAATTATAATGAAAAATGTATGTATATGAAAACCGTTCCCCCCCTTTATCTCCGAAGTTTGCAAAGAGTAAAATCTGAAATAATTCTATGTGATAGCAGTTTATATAAAGATTACAGAAAAAATAAAACGATGTCTCAATATAGCACACTTTTTTAGAAATTAGCAAATTTCTAAAAGAGTTAACATTAGTTCCACTATCGGTCAAGAGATGGCGCTGACCTAAAACTGCAATACTCAGTTTATTATTCTACTCTTCAATGTGGTTTAATGGTGCAATTATGATGATACAGAACCCTCGGTGCACGAGTCCGACTCGCTCTTGACCGGTTTTTTTTTTATAAAAACCTCTATTTGGTTCACGTAGGTTTTTCTGGGACGCCCGTGCGCAATCGTATTCACATTCGCACAATATATCTCTTTTGTGATTCGCCTTTCATTCATCCTGTCTAAGTGACCAAACCACCGGAGCATTCCTTTCTCAATTTTTGTCACTATATCATCTTTCAGACCACACCTTTTACGAATCACATCATTGCTCACTCTATCACTCAATTTGACTCCACATATTTTCCTCAACTGCCGCATCTCTACCGCATTTATTCTGCTTTCATTCTTCTTCTGCCATACACAAGATTCACTTCCATACATTCGCCACCTATCATTACCGGACAGTCAGTCATTTCTTCATCTCTCTCAAATACCATCACTTTCGTCTTAGTTACATTCACTTTCATCCCTTTTCTCATAAAATCATCATTCGTAACAGACATCATTTCTTGCAACTCTTGCGCAGAAGACGCAAGTATAACTTGGTCATCAGCGTAGAGGAGGCACTTGATTTGAGTCCCATTCATGGACTGTGGAGTTATCACTCCACAGTCACGTTCTTTCAGATCTCGGACAGTTGTATGAAAGAGAGATGTAGACAGAAGAGCCATGATGACGCAACACATCCCTGTCTGACACCCCTAGAGATGCCAAACCAGTCAGTGTATACACTTGACGGCTCAATCCTGACGTATGCATGGGAATCCTCATAGAGAGATTTTAGTGCATGAATCAGTCTGCTCTCCAATCCGTATTCGGATAACACCTTCCATAGCTCATTCCTGTCAACTCGATCGTAGGCCTTCTCCAGGTCCACAAAGGCACAGAAAACATTTTTGTGCTTAGCCAGGTGTTTTTTGATTAAGCACTTCAAGGAGAAGATCTGATGCATGCATCCCATTCCCTTCCTGAATCCCTCTTGCACATATCAAATACTCTGATCAGTTTTTTGCATCACTCTTTCAATCAGAACCTTTGCATACAATTTATTGACAATGCTGAGAAGACTGATTTTAAACATTAGACATTTATTAAATGTTCATGTTCAGAGGTGGGAAAGAGCTAGTTGCATCCTGACGCAACCAGTTCTTTCCCACCTCTCAACATTTCAACAGTAATTCTGTCATACCCTACTGCTTTCTCTTTTTCATGCTTTTCCTTGCACTAATAATCTCATCCATATATATATATATATATCTCTTTCATCCTCTTCTCTCTCATTCTCGTCTTCCACGCTTTTATCCGAGACTTTTAGCATAGAACCATCCGCCTCAAACAAACTCTCAAAATATTTCATCCATTCCTGTAGTACACCTTTTTCATCTGTCACTAGATCACCTTTTTCATCTCTTATTAGCAAGGAAATTGTAAGTACTTCGTAAGAAGTACTTACAATTTCCTTGCTTATTACATTCATTTTAGACTTATGTGGTCCACTTCGAGACGTTTTCACTTATTTCCATAACAATTTTATATTGTCTCGGAAATTGTCACAGAGTTTGAAGTCACACTTTTCTTTCATCTTTCTCTTTTTTTCGTCTACTTTTTCTTTCACCACTTTCTTTATGTTTTATTTTATTTATTTGGGACAACAAACTGTTAACACAATTAATACTATTTATAAACTATGATATTTCCAATATTAACTATCGTGCAACCCACACCGCTATCCACGAATTAGAACATAAGTAGTGTTACTCAATTTTCTACAAAAGAATACAGTAAAAAAAGCATGTTAATTAAAATAAGATTGTGCATTTCAAAATTACAAAGCTTCGGTAACGATTTGGTTTTCCTTCAAAATGCTAATAATATTTTTTTGAATTTTGCTTCGGAAGTAGTAAAAATGTCAACATCAATGAACGTCTTGTTAAAGGTATCAGTAAGTTGTCGAAGTGGCACACGCTCCTTAGCACGAGTTCTGCCCGCAGAGAGGGGGAACAGCCGGGGCACACGTACCTCACGTCAGTGCCAGCCTGCCAGCTACGCGGTACTACGTAACACAAATCGTTGCTCAGCTCAGAGCAATCAAATTTGTTGTTACAGATTTTATATAAAGTCATGGCACTAAGGAGTTTGCGCCATGACATTACATTTTACATTGTAAGCTAAGAACATTATATTCATCCAGTAGCTGAGCGTATGACAGGCGTATACGATGGTATTTAAAGTGGACACAACGCAAAAATTTGCGTTGTATTTTTTCTAAAAATTCTACGTATTTATTATATATAGGGTTCCATACTTGAACGGCATATTCCAGTTGTGATCTTATGAGGATTTTATAGAGATATAGAAAAGTAGAAGGGCGTTTGAAATCAAGGGTTGATCTAATTATAAATCCGTACATTCTGAGAGCTTTATCTTTAATTGACTTAATATGTTGGTCTAAATGTAAATTTGAATCCAAAGTTATTTCAAGGTCCTTAACAGATTGTACTGATTTTAATTTAATATTGAGTAATCTAAATTTATTAATTATGATATTTCTATTTTTTGTAAAAGTTATGGTTAAATACTTTGATATACTAAGCTGAAGTTTAGTACATCAAGTTTAGTTTAAATTTATTAAAATAATTTGAGAACCGATCTAAATCATTCTGAAGCAATTCGACATCAGTGGTATCCTTAATAATCTTATGGATTTTTAAATCGTCAGCATACATAAGGAAGTTTGAATATACGAAACATTCTTTGATATCATTTATAAAGAGGTTGAACAACAGGGGACCCAATATAGATCCCTGTGGGACTCCAACTTATTCTTAATTCTCTTATATGCAACTAAATTAAAATTAAATGCAACTGCATTAACATCATCTTCTGTAACATTTGCATTCACCTTTTTACTGGCTTTGATGGCCAGCAGATCCTGCCATACTATTTTCTTTTCATTCACTATCTGTTTTGCCTCACTATCCCACCAGTTTATTGGGGGAGCATTTTTCCTTTTACTTACTCCACATATTTCTTTTGCTGTTTCAGTCACACCTCTTTTAAACTTTTCCCAAACTTCCTCAAGCTTGCCATCTTTCACTTCAGCCACATTTCCCAAACGATCTTTCAATTTGCACAAATACGTCTTTTGTACTTCCACTTCATCCAGTTTTCAACTTTTACTTTAGTCAGCTCCGTTGTTGACACTGTGGGACAATGACGCCAACTTTTGAACAGACCACTAACCCGAGACACTACAAGAAAGTGATCAGTTCCAATGTTATTACCCCTAAAGACCCTGGTGTCTGCAACTCTGCCCTTCAGTCTTTCATCCACAATCACAAAATCGATCATACTCTTCTCATTCCCTCTCTGCAAAATGTACATATGAATTTCCTTGTGGTCGAACATGGTGTTCGTTACTACAATATTCTTCTCTAAACATACCTCAATCAAACTCCTGCCATTATCATTTACTCTTTTGTCTCCATATAATACTAAAACTTCCTCACATCCCTCTCTTCTCACACCCACCCATCCATTAAAATCTCCAAGCATAACTATTCTTTCATTATCTTTGCATTCATTCAAGATGTCTTCTACACTATTCCAGAACTCCTCCTTTTCCGATACTGACTTGGAGAATACACGCCAATGACGCGTATCCGAAGTAACCCTATTTTGAGTCTAACCCAGAGAAGTCTGGAGCTTACACATTCATATTCAGTCATGCATTCAATCATCATTCCCGACAGCAGGAGTCCCACGCCCTTACTCGCGTAGTCATTTTTAGCAACGCCCGACCACAGAGTCTTAAACGAGCCATTATCCAAGACTCCTTTGTCCTTTTTTTCGTCTCGTTCATGCATAAAACATCCAACTTCTTTGCTTCCATAATCAAACACCTCATTCATTTTTTTCTCCATCGCTTTACATACATTCAGTGTAGCAAAGCGGGTGAAGGGATTTACTAATGCCTAGCTAGTAGCGGAAAGCGTAGTGAAAACCAGCAGCAAAGTTTAGGTATTTTATTTATAAGCAAGTGCAAAAGCGGAATGCATACAATGATCACCTTACATCAACTTTTATACAGAAAAAATTATTAATAATAATTAAGGTTCACGCTTGACACTTTTACCGGGGCACCGCCCCGTTACAGAACAATAGATGCGCGTGCGTCCATCTTGCCGAGGGGCGGGGCCAAGCACCCGTCCTCGCTGCGCGCGCCGCTGCCATTGGCTGCGCAGGCGTCCGTGTTTATAAAGGGGGACGGCTCCACGCGCGACGTCACTGATCACGCCACCGGTGCGTCATCGATCATACGATCCTGTGCTGCGTTTAGTCGCGTGTTTTGAGCTAGTGGAACTGGCAAGTCCGCTACACTACTCCCCCGCCGAGACCGTAACTACGGGCGTTAGTAGTCGGGGAATCTGACTTTTCTACCACTCTTGGTTTGTTTGATGGGCGTTTCGGCTTCAAGTTTTTCAGGCTTTTCAGGTTCTCGGCTCGGTAAAGGTTCATCGACGGTAATGTAGGCCGGTTTTAGTCTATCTATACTGACTCGTTGCGTCTTTCCTTGTACGTCGATGTCAAAGGTCTTGGTATCGCGACGTAAAACCTTGTATGGTCCTGAATATGGTGCTTGAAGCGGTTTATGCAGGGGACCCTGTCGGATAAATACATGTGAGGTTAGCATAAGGTCTTTAGGTACATAAAATGGCTGTTTGGAACCTCTGTGCCACGATGGTTGCTGTGGTCGCAATTTGTTGACATGATTGCGAATTCTACTCGCAAAACTGGTCATGTCGTCTAAGGTTGCAGGTGCTGACGAAAAGAACTGTCCAGGTAACCTTAGTGGTTCACCGTAGACCATGTCCGCAGCTGATGCTTGGATGTCGTCTTTGAAAGCGCTACGTATTCCCAAAAGAACCCAAGGTAACGCTTCCACCCAGTTAGAGGTAGAATGGCATGCAATTGCGGCTTTGAGCTGCCGATGTAGTCTTTCTATCATACCATTAGCTGCTGGGTGATATGATGTTGTCGTGTGATGAACGGCACCGATGAGTGAAACCAGCTCTTTGAAGGTGTGCGACACGAACTGCCGTCCGCGGTCCGTAGTGATGTGCTCCGGACAGCCGAACCGTGAGATCCAACCGTCCGACAGGGCGGCGACGCAGCTCTCGGCGGTGATGTCGTGTAGTGGATAGACTTCTGGCCACCGAGTGTAGCGGTCTATGACGGTAAGGCAGTACCTGTATCCAGAGCATAAAGGTAAGGGACCAATTAAATCACAGTTGATGTGACAGAAGCGTGCAGAGGGTGACTTAAATGCCTGCAGCGGTGCTCGGGTGTGTCTTGTAACTTTGCTTTTCTGACATTCCTGACATTCTTTTGCCCACCGTCGACAGTCTTTGCGGATACCTGGCCAGATGTATCGTTGTGCTACCATTTTTGCAGAGGTCTTAGCTCCAGGGTGACTTAAACTGTGGACAGAGAGAAATACCTGTTTGCGAAAAAGTGGGGTTATATATGGTCGAGGGCTCCCTCTAGATACATCGCAGTAAATTTGAAGGTCCGGTTCTGCGTCCAATCTCCGTTTCTCTAGACGAAGTGAAGTGTCACCACTTTTGAGCAGGTCCAGCAGCTCGCTGTCGGTCTCTTGTGCTTTAGCCAGGGACTGGTAATCTAAGGGCATAGAAATTGTGTTAATGCGGGAAAGAGCATCTGCGACAATGTTGTCTTTACCAGCTACGTATCTGATATCTGTGGTAAACTGACTGATAAAATCGAGATAGCGAAACTGGCGTGGTGAACTATTCTCTCGGTGACTAGCGAAGGCAAATGTGAGCGGTTTGTGGTCCGTGATGACAGAAAATGTTCGAGCTTCCACCATAAATCTGAAATATCTAATGGCGTCATACACGGCCAGGAGTTCCCTATCGTAGGGGCTGTATTTCCGCTGTGCTGGACTTAGCTTTCTGGAAAAAAATGCTAGAGGTTGCCATTCATCTCCCTTGAATTGTTGTAGTACGGCTCCTATTGCAGAGTCCGAAGCGTCAGTTTGGATGGATAGTTCAGCTTGCGAATCTGGATGGACCAGCAGTGTAGCCTCTGAAAGTTGTTTTTTGCAGAGGTTGAAGGATTCTAATAAACTAGGCGTCATCTCTATAGCTTGCGATCCTTTCGTCTTAGGCCCTGAGAGGAGATGGTTAAGCGGTGCTTGAACTGCTGCTGCCTTAGGAATGAAACGGCGGTAGAAATTAATCATACCTAAGAACCTCCTCAATTCTTTAATGGTCTTTGGTACTGGAAAATTTTGTATAGCTTCCACCTTTGATTCCAGTGGTCGCACTCCTGCTGCTGACACGTTGTAGCCTAAGAATTTAACCTCAGGTTGGCCAAATACACACTTACTTGTGTTTATCAGTACACCGTATTCTGCAAGTCTTTGGAACAGCTGTCTGAGGTGTTGCTGATGAACATCACTGTTGTGGCTGAAAACCAATATATCGTCCAAATACCCGTAACAGAAGTCTAAGCCACGCAGCACTTCGTCCATGAACCGCTGAAAAGTCTGTGCGGCGTTACGAAGACCGAACGTCATGTACGGGAATTCGTAAAGCCCAAAAGGTGTTGTTATTGCGGTTTTGGGGATATCGTCCTTGAATACTGGGATCTGGTTATATGCTTTTACCAAGTCGACCGTGGAGAAAACTGTACTACCTGACAGCTGGCACGTAAAATCCTGTAAATGCCTGATGGGGTATCTGTCTGGGACTGTGCGAGCATTCAGAGCCCTGTAGTCTCCGCAGGGTCGCCAACCATCAGTCTTCTTCTTCACCAGATGTAGTGGTGATGACCATGGGCTGTCAGACATTCTTGCTGTACCATCCTGTAACATTTCCTCAAATTCTTGCTTAGCAATCTTCATTCTTCCCGGGTCTAAACGGCGAGGGCGGCTAGAAACTGGAGGCCCATCGGTGGTGCGAATGTGGTGCTGAGTAGAATGTTTGGTAACAAGAGGCTTACCAGCAGGACGAGTGACTTCTGGAAATTCCCGTAGCAGTCGATGATATAGCGTGTCCTCAAGGGTAGTACGGACAGAAGAAATTGATTCCGTAGAACTCTGCTTGGGTACCGGTACAGTGAGAGCGGTGACCCCATCGACGAGGCGCTGTTGGCGGCAGTCAACTAGCAGGTTGTAGTAACCTAAAAAGTCGACGCCTATGATGGGTTTCGAGACGTCTGCTACGATGAAGCGCCACGTGAAAGCACGTCGCAGCCCTAGATCCAGCGTCAAAGGTAAGTATCCATACGTATGAATTATGGTTCCATTTGCTGCAAATAACTCGTACCCGGTTTTGTTCCTAGGTCCCCGGACAGCGGATCTTGGAAAGACGCACAGGTCTGAACCCGTGTCAATAAGGTATTGCACCTTAGACTTGCGATCCGTGATGAACAGGCGGCCTGAAATTGTAAGGCAGTCGTTTACCGCCACTAATGGCTGCCCTGGAAGTTTCCCGCCTTCTTGTAACTGCACGGTTGTATGCACTTGTGTGCCCGCTCGCCGAATCGATAATGGTACCAGCAGTAGGGATGATTCTCTGGTCGCGAACGGGAACGGGAATGTGAACGTGAATAGCTCCGAGATCGCCTCCTTGAAAATCTGGACTGGGATCGTGATTGTCGTCGCAAATCCATGCTCAATATCTCCATTCGCTTGCTCAGCTCGGAAACAGTCTGGTTGAGGCTGTCGAAAGCAGTACCTGGTACTCCGGTGGTTGAAAGCGCGAGTGGTTTAGCTACTTGCCCAGGAACTTGCCCAGTGACTTGCGCGGTGACTTGACCAGGAACTTGTCCAGCTACTTGACCGCTTACTTGCATGGTTACTGGAACGATTTCGTTTATACGGTCTGCTAACTCCGCCATATCTTCCAAGCTCATCTTCGCCTGCTGCGCTGCTATGCATGTCTGGAGGTGCATTGGTAGTCGACTTGCCCAAATAGTACGTATGAAGTCGCTTGGAACTGAAGGTCCGGCCAGGTGCTGTAGATGCCGTAAGAACTGTGTGGGTTTTCTGTCGCCAAGCTCTTCGTGCATTAAGAGTTGTTTTATCTTACGCTCTTGAGAAGCAGAAAGTCTACGTACTAATTCGGTCTTCAGCTTGTCGTACTTGAAGGTTGTAGGTGGAGTCACGACCAAGTCTCTTACTTCCGCCATATGTTGTGGTTCTAGCTGCGCCAGGACGTAGTAAAACTTCGTGGAGTCTTCGCGAATGCCGGATAAAATAAACTGACCTTCGAGCTGTGCGAACCATAATTCTGGGTCATCTGGGTTGAAGACGGGCACCTTTACTCCCACTCGGTAAGATTCTCCAGCGACAAGAGCACTAGGAGCAGTAGCAGCCCCAGCAGCGTCATCTGTAGCAGCATCAGGCTTAGTCGTAGACATTCTAGGTTTAGGTCTTCTTAACTTACTCCGAAAGTCGGTGGTCACCAGTGAAGGGATTTACTAATGCCTAGCTAGTAGCGGAAAGCGTAGTGAAAACCAGCAGCAAAGTTTAGGTATTTTATTTATAAGCAAGTGCAAAAGCGGAATGCATACAATGATCACCTTACATCAACTTTTATACAGAAAAAATTATTAATAATAATTAAGGTTCACGCTTGACACTTTTACCGGGGCACCGCCCCGTTACAGAACAATAGATGCGCGTGCGTCCATCTTGCCGAGGGGCGGGGCCAAGCACCCGTCCTCGCTGCGCGCGCCGCTGCCATTGGCTGCGCAGGCGTCCGTGTTTATAAAGGGGGACGGCTCCACGCGCGACGTCACTGATCACGCCACCGGTGCGTCATCGATCATACGATCCTGTGCTGCGTTTAGTCGCGTGTTTTGAGCTAGTGGAACTGGCAAGTCCGCTACACGGGTCTCAATTGCCCGTTTTTCGCCCCGAGGCGGGAAACAAACGCGTGATAAGTGGCAAGCTCTATCGCCGCAGCCAGGTTTATTTAAAAAAAATTTGATTGAATCAGGCGTCACTTAGCGGAAGACATTTTGAAAAAAAGAAATCTCCCCACTCTCCAGTGGGGAGGAAGGGACAACAAATACGGTGTTGGAGGCGTTAGGAGCTCATTCGGTGTTGGTTTACACACGATCTAACTCCTGAGGATGCTCCGGGTTGGTGCGAAACACGTGTAGAGTAGCCTAATTGGTGAAGGTGCAAGGTGTGTTGCTGTCTTGCTAAATGCAGGTTTGTGCACTGATATTTTGTGTGTGCATGTGCATATTTTTTGCGGGCGGGCGGGCGGTGCATCTTGCATATATTGTTTGCGGAAGTAAGCTACATATATATATATATATATTTTTTATATTTAAAAAAATATAATCATTTTGTTCCCACGATTAGCTAGGGAAAGACTACGTCCACCACAACAGAGCCCCGCGTGTGTGGTAAGGCTATTTACGCCTGAAAGGCGCCAAGTTCCAGGGTGGCACGTTTAAGACTAGGCACGTGCCTAGCCATGCAGCCATCGGCACGGCAGACCTTAGCTTAGCGGAGTTGGTACACAGATAGTTCAAAGTCCGGACTAACAAATATTCTTATCCAAGTTGTATGTTTATGTGGGATGGATCAATTTTACAGACCGCACGGACAAAGTCGCGTGCATAAGCTAGTGTAAATTACAGAAATCGTTTTTAAAGGTTTACAGTTTACTTACCAAAATGAAATATTTAAAGGAATTTAAGGGGGTTGGAAAACTTGTTGAAATTGTGTTAAATTAATTAATATCAATAATTTTATTAGGGATAACGCCCACGAGCGATAATCGCTTAGCAATTTTTTGTCGCCGAGAATAGAACATACAGAGTTAAATACGTAAACGCCCATGAGCAACTTTTTGTAGCTGCGATAAACGCGGCGTTAAGCGCGGCGATAATCGCGGCGCTTTTTTGTCGCTGGCCTAGTAAAACCTTAGTTGTGTCATTTCGCAGGTGATTATCGCCGCGATTATCGCCGCGATTATCGCCGCGATTATCGCCGCGATTAACGCCGCGATTATTAAAGCTACAAAAAGTCGCTCGTGGGCGTTAAGCCTCACATACTCATTTAAAAAAACTGCCTTTTGATATAGCTATATAAAACAAAAATTGTTGCAACATAAAAGTTTAAATAGTATGTGAAAAATATGAGAACATTAATGATTTTTATTATATTTACGAGAAGATTTTTTAAGTAGTAATTCACGAAAACACTCGAAAATTATTATCCAGATAACATTCTTTAGATCAAATCAGTGTTAACGTTACTCATTTAATATTGACCAACTGAATCCTAAAATATTTATCTTTGGTGATTTTGCGATTATAATACATCATACATAAGTGATAACGTAATAAAGGACACTCGGTCAAACTCATTATCAGTTCAGATCGTTCTTGTAATCTCAATTTTATGTCAACGACCTCAAAATATTTATAAGGTCGTTGTACCAAATAATTTGATATCAGTTAGTTGTTAGTTTGATGTTGATGGCTTGAAAATAAGAGGAAAACCGCAGAATAGATGGATGGATCGTGTGTGGAATGATATGAATGTAATGGGAGTGGATGAGGAGATGACGAGTGACAGGAAGGTCACTCGTCATCACTCCACATCCACACACAAAGGAAGAGAAGGACGCACTGCAGCGACCCCAAATAAATTGGTATAAGAGTAGGGGGGTGATAGCCAAATAATTAACGCTTCCCGGCAAAAAAAGTGTCACAATACAAAAATAGCTGTTTCGACAAAATGTAACTTTAATAGTTTTTTGTTCATTTATACGTCAATAATTTAAAAACTGTAAAAGTCACTTTTCTGAAATTTTAATAATGTGTAAATGGATTACTTATATTTTTATTATAGTGCTTTAAATTTAACATCAACTTTATTTTAAGTACCTTTTGGGAAACTCTTAATTTGATGTATATCATGACATTTTTCAATTAAAATTTCTGTAATTTCAAGAATAAAACACATTTAGATGTGTCTAATCACCATTACTTTTATAAAAGGACTTCAATATTAATTAAAAAATAACGAAAATAACCAAATTACAAACTTCTCATGAAAATAAAATAAAAACATGAAAAACGATCTTCTTTAGAAGGTTTGGCCTTAATTAACAATCAGTCTTTGGCCAATAAACTGGGTACCTACATAAATTGTACCTGACCTGAGTTTTCTTTGTATTTGCTTTTCTATTGTTGAATGGACAGAGAGAGAGAGAGACTTCAATCCTCAACGTTTTTCCTGTAATTAGGTATACATACGTACCTATGTGTTATAGACTTTATTTTAGGGAATTTTCCGTATGATGTGGCAATATTTACAGTGTTTTTTCGTTACACAGATTGTCACGCCTTTTTCGTAATAATTCTAATATTCAAACGCAAAACTTAGCGATATAAAGTCACATCACAAGTTAATACGCTTTTTAGGCGTGTGACCAGAGCTAAACAGCTCCGTGAAAAAAAACAAAAAAACCGACTTCAAAAAACCTACCTCTAAAAAGCGAGAAATAATATTCGTAAAAATAAAAACACGTCTATTGAAGTCGGGTGGGGCTGGAGTACAAATTCCCTTTTTTTATTCTAAAAATCCCACCCGACTTCGATAGACGTGTTTTTTTATTATTACGAATATTATTTCTTGCTTTTTAGAGGTAGGTTTTTTGAAGTCGGTTTTTTGTTTTTTGAAACAATTTTTTATTTTTTCATTTTTAGTGTAGATACCTTTTGTATTAGGTAGTGTAGGTATATTTATTATTTAGTTAGAAAAATCAGCTCAGCCAAACGTGAGTTAATCGCGAAGAATCATACATACATGCGGGTTTAACTGAGAACCTCCTTTTTTAAGTCGGTTAAAGAACTATACTTAAGATATCCCTTTTCCAACAAAAAAATAATTATCTTATTCAGTTCATAAACAAAGAAGTTATACCACTGATCATCGAGGTAGTTCACGCAAAATCATACTTTATTCGTGCTTTTTTCAAGATTACTTGAAAAGTACTGAATTGATTTCACAATTTTAAAAAATGGACCAACTTGGAAGTTTACCTAATGTAATAACGTTTGAATCATTTCAATCGGTTCAGCCGTCTTCGAGTAATCGGTGTACATACAAAAAACAAAAAAAAACGGGTCGAATTGAGTACCTCCCTCCTTTTGAAGTCGGTAAAAAGAAAACTTAGTGCCATCTAGCGATAACCATGCGTAACATAATAACGACGTTTTTTCAGCCGAACAAATGAAATACGGTCGAATTAATGCTGTGATTATGTTATTTTGTACCTAATATGTGTTGTGACACTTTTCTTGCTGGGAAGCGATTTCACATTCACAAAATAAAGAATAAAAAGTTTTTGATTTTTAATTTCCTTTGTCGTATTTAATGTTTTTGTTTTGACTTGCTTGGTTTGTGTTGTTTCGCATTTTACTTGCAAATAAACGAAATTAATAGGTTTAAATTTAAATTAAGTTCCTACTTTGATCTTCATTACTTGTTCTATCATTTTTACCGAACTCTACTTAACCAAAGAAACACAAGGGCACAATTAGCTCATGGCACTCTAATCGAATAATTTTATTCTTCAGCGATCACATTTTTGAGAGGACATTTTTGACGTATCAAAAATGTGTAACATCATTGATAATGATATGAGAAGTATTTTGATAATGTTGTTATGTATATAGTATTTTTATTTAATTAAAAATATTAATTTTTCTTTCAATTTGAGGTGAACTCAATCATTCTACTATATTGTATTAAATATCGTGGAATGTCCTAAAATGCAGTCGTGCTATTTTATTTAATACAGCTGCCTTCTTGAAAATATAAAAACATGGAATTCATTTTGGCGCAATATTTTTTGACTCTTTACTATAAAATTTATATTAAGAAGTAAAAAAGATTGTTTGTAATAAGCTGTAGTTTTATATAAAAACCTAATTGTAGTAACTAAAGATAACGCTGAGTCTAACTTCACAATTCTTTGATTTGTTTAAGGGTTTTGCGTACATATTTGTAAGATAATTAATTTATGATTAATTTGGCGTTTTACAAAAAAGTTAAGATGAAATTTTAGTGGAGCAAAACTTTTTAATACAAAACTAGCGACCCGCCCTCGGTTCGCTGTAGTGTGGAATTGGACACCATGGTCCGCGCGCGTTATTTTATTGCAAATACTCGTATGATATTCATTTTAATCATATTATTGTGTAAAAGATTAAGTAAAACAAAAAATGTTGTATTCCGGCAGTTAGGGTTAAGATAGCCAGTTCCACAGTGATTAGGATTCCGGGTGTAGCGCGCTTCCACTTTCACTTCAGGTGAGAAGGCCAAGCGCTATCCCGTTGTGCATAATAAAAAGAGGTCGTTGTTTAAATTTATTGTTGAGTGCGTAGTGGAAACGGGGTCTAGCTAGTCTGCAATTATTTTTTTAATTTGGAATCAATCGTCAATATGCTCAATATCAATAAGTCGTTTAAAAAATAAAATGTAGCACTGATGATAAATCTTTAACGGAATTTATAGAGTTTTGCTGTCGTCACCAAGTTTTATACACGATAAGGGCAATGAACTGTTTAAAACAAATCTATGAAATGAAGTCAAAGATCGGATTCGGCCTTGGCTTAAATACGTTTGATATATCTACTTCAATGTCAATATTTTTACAGTGTTCCGTACAAACTTTAGGGTCCTTTCACATTTAAGCTTATTATGAAAGACGAAAACGCAATAATTAAATTATCCGGTTATAAAAAAAAACGCTTTGTTCGTACCCTATTTACATTATTAATTAATGAGAAAGTTATATGTTTGTGACACAATCACGCCAGAAACGGTGGAACTGATTTGGATTGAACTTGGTACACAAATACTTTAAAGTCTTGATTAACATATTGTTTTTTTTTTTTTATCCAAGTTGTATATTTCTGTAAGATGGTTTTTACAGACCACCCATAAAAAGTCGCGCGCATAAGCTAGTGTATACTACATAAAGAGTTTTAAAGTTAGGTAGTAATAAATGTTTACAGTTAACAAAATGAAATATTTTAAGGAATTTAAGCGGGTTGGGAAAACTTATTGAAATTGTGTTTAATTAATTAATATATATTTTATACGTTTACAAATTTTAAGATAAGCCTGAAATAAAACACTTTTTAACGGATACTAGCGCGGTTTTATTGAATGTACTTTGTTATTTAGTTGCATTTGGTTTGATTTTTGGTTTTTCCGACGTTTCGGCACCTTTGCAGCTGCCGTGGTCACGGGGGACTGAAGCTACCCGTGAGCCTACCCTCAAGCGATGAATTTTTTTTTTTATACGTTCAGAAATTAAAATTTTACAAATTTTTTTAATTATTTTATGTTGATTTATAATTTAATTTTATGAATTATTTAATGCTAAAAAGAGAGAGAATCTACTGAAACTACCACCATTTCATAAAATTGGGAGGCCCCTCCAAGAAAGAAATGGCGAAAGAAAACTTGGAGAGGAAGCCGACCTCCGTCTTTTGTATTAATTTGTTTATTTGCAAAAGGAACTAACCGTATCATTAGATCTTACAGTGCGTGTGAGGGGCTTTAGCTTGTGAACGATGGGGTCCCAAGCTGGTGGAATTTTCCAACCATCATCTCTATTGAAATTAGGATATTTATTTATTTCGATAGCCTCGCGGAGCATTCTAGGGATAAATCTACGTTCCCTAGCAAGGATTTGGGGTTTGTCAAATCTAATATAATGGTTGGGCCCCTCAAAGGCGTGTTCACTCACTGCAGACTTGTTATCGCGCCTATGTTTCATGTCAGCTACATGCTCTTTGACGCGGGTCCCTATGCTTCTCTTTGTTTGCCCGATGTAGGAGAGTCCACAGTCACAATCTAGTTTGTAGACGCCTGCAGCTTGAAGGGGGATATTACACTTGACAGGTCGTAAGAATTGGTTGATCTTCTTCGGCGGCTTGAAGTAAGTTTTGATTGACGCTCGCTTCAGAATGTTTCCAATCTTGTCAGTGACACCCTTCAAGTATGGTAGGATGGCAGGTTGACGCTCTACTGTGGCTGGTTTGGCGCGTTTTCTGTGATTGAGGTGTGGTACTTGCAACTTGTTGTTACGCAGTACTTGTTGGACGTGCTGAAGCTCAGCAGTCAGGTGTTGTTTGTCACAGATTCCGCGGGCTCTCTGAAACAAAGATTTCCCTACGGTAGCTAACTGTATAGGATGATGGTGAGAGTCACCATTAAGGTATCTGTCTGTATGGGTTGCTTTACGATACACTGTGTGGCTCAAGGTTTGGTTCGGATTCCTGATAATGAGAATGTCTAGGAAAGCTAGTTTATTGTCTGCCTCTAACTCCATAGTAAATTGTATGTTGGGGTTTATGGAGTTAAGATGGTTAAGAAATGACTCTCACCATCATCCTATACAGTTAGCTACCGTAGGGAAATCTTTGTTTCAGAGAGCCCGCGGAATCTGTGACAAACAACACCTGACTGCTGAGCTTCAGCACGTCCAACAAGTACTGCGTAACAACAAGTTGCAAGTACCACACCTCAATCACAGAAAACGCGCCAAACCAGCCACAGTAGAGCGTCAACCTGCCATC
Source organism: Agriphila geniculea (assembly GCA_943789525.1). NCBI lineage: Eukaryota > Metazoa > Arthropoda > Insecta > Lepidoptera > Crambidae > Agriphila > Agriphila geniculea. Next base: position 5,878,514 of record OX038877.1, on the reverse strand, counting down.
CTACCATACTTGAAGGGTGTCACTGACAAGATTGGAAACATTCTGAAGCGAGCGTCAATCAAAACTTACTTCAAGCCGCCGAAGAAGATCAACCAATTCTTACGATCTGTCAAGTGTAATATCCCCCTTCAAGCTGCAGGCGTCTACAAACTAGATTGTGACTGTGGACTCTCCTACATCGGGCAAACAAAGAGAAGCATAGGGACCCGCGTCAAAGAGCATGTAGCTGACATGAAACATAGGCGCGATAACAAGTCTGCAGTGAGTGAACACGCCTTTGAGGGGCCCAACCATTATATTAGATTTGACAAACCCCAAATCCTTGCTAGGGGACGTAGATTTATCCCTAGAATGCTCCGCGAGGCTATCGAAATAAATAAATATCCTAATTTCAATAGAGATGATGGTTGGAAAATTCCACCAGCTTGGGACCCCATCATTCACAAGCTAAAGCCCCTCACACACACTGTAAGATCTAATGATACGGTTAGTTCCTTTTGCAAATAAATAAATTAATACAAAAGACGGAGGTCGGCTTCCTCTCCAAGTTTTCTTTCGCCATTTCTTTCTTGGAGGGGCCTCCCAATTTTATGAAATGGTGGTAGTTTCAGTAGATTCTCTCTCTTTTTAGCATTAAATAATTCATAAAATTAAATTATAAATCAACATAAAATAATTAAAAATTTTGTTAAATTTTAATTTCTGAACGTCTAAAAAAAAATAAAAAAAATTCATCGCTTGAGGGTAGGCTCACGGGTAGCTTCAGTCCCCCGTGACCACGGCAGCTGCAAAGGTGCCGAAACGTCGGGAAAACCAAAAATCAAACCAAATACCAACTAAATACCAAAGTACATTCAATAAAACCGCGCTAGTATCCGTTAAAAAGTGTTTTATTTCATGTCTAGTGAGCGCGTAAGCTTGAGAAGTGAATATTATTTAAGATAAGCCTTTTGATTTAGCTCTACATAAAACAAAAATTATCGCAACATTTATGTAAGTTTAAATAGTGTGTGAAAAATATGAGAACAATAATGCTTTTTATTATATTTACGAGATCTCGAAAATTATTATCCATATAACATTCTTAAGATCGAATCAGTTTTTACATTATTCATTAAATATAGACCAACTGGACCCTGATATATTTATCTTTGATGATTTTGCAATGATAATACATTTGTTTAATTCACGATAAGGGCAATGAACAGTTTAAAACAAATCTATGAAATGAAGTCAATGATCGGATTCGGCCTTGACTTAAATACGTTTGATATATCTACTTCAATGTCAACATTATTACAGTGTTCCGTACAAACTTTAGGGTTTTTCCACTTGTTAAGCTCATTATTATTAAGCAAAAATAGTTTTTAAAGGTTTTTAGTTAGTTAGTTAGTTCAGTAAAATTAGTAAATGCGTACAGTTTACAAAATGAAATATTTTAGGGAATTTAAGCGGGTTGGGAAAACTTGTTGAAATTGTGTCTAATATTTTTTTACATTTACATATTTTAAGAGAAGCCTTTTGATTTAGCTCTTCATAAAACAAAAATTATTGCAACATTTATGTATGTTTAAATAGTGTGTGAAAAATATGAGAACAATAATGTTTTTTTATTATATTTACGAGATATTCACTTCTCAAGCTTACGCGCTCAATAGACATGAAATAAAACACTTTTTAACGGATACTAGCGCGGTTTTATTGAATGTACTTTGGTATTTAGTTGGTATTTGGTTTGATTTTTGGTTTTCCTTTGCAGCTGCCGTGGTCACGGGGGACTGAAGCTACCCGTAAGCCTACCCTCAAGCGATGAATTTTTTAGACGTTCAGAAATTAAAATTTAACAAAATTTTTAATTATTTTATGTTGATTTATAATTTAATTTTATGAATTATTTAATGCTAAAAAGAGAGAGAATCTACTGAAACTACCACCATTTCATAAAATTGGGAGGCCCCTCCAAGAAAGAAATGGCGAAAGAAAACTTGGAGAGGAAGCCGACCTCCGTCTTTTGTATTAATTTATTTATTTGCAAAAGGAACTAACCGTATCATTAGATCTTACAGTGTGTGTGAGGGGCTTTAGCTTGTGAATGATGGGGTCCCAAGCTGGTGGAATTTTCCAACCATCATCTCTATTGAAATTAGGATATTTATTTATTTCGATAGCCTCGCGGAGCATTCTAGGGATAAATCTACGTCCCCTAGCAAGGATTTGGGGTTTGTCAAATCTAATATAATGGTTGGGCCCCTCAAAGGCGTGTTCACTCACTGCAGACTTGTTATCGCGCCTAAGTTTCATGTCAGCTACATGCTCTTTGACGCGGGTCCCTATGCTTCTCTTTGTTTGCCCGATGTAGTTTGTAGACGCCTGCAGCTTGAAGGGGGATATTACACTTGACAGGTCGTAAGAATTGGTTGATCTTCTTCGGCGGCTTGAAGTAAGTTTTGATTGACGCTCGCTTCAGAATGTTTCCAATCTTGTCAGTGATACCCTTCAAGTATGGTAGGATGGCAGGTTAACGCGCTACTGTGGCTTGTTTGGCGCGTTTTCTGTGATTGAGGTGTGGTACTTGCAACTTGTTGTTACGCAGTACTTGTTGGACGTGCTGAAGCTCAGCAGTCAGGTGTTGTTTGTCACAGATTCCGCGGGCTCTCTGAAACAAAGATTTCCCTACGATAGCTAACTGTATAGGATGATGGTGAGAGTCACCATTAAGGTATCTGTCTGTATGGGTTGCTTTACGATACACTGTGTGGCTCAAGGTTTGGTTCGGATTCCTGATAATGAGAATGTCTAGGAAAGCTAGTTTATTGTCTGCCTCTAACTCCATAGTAAATGGTATGTTGGGGTTTATGGAGTTAAGATGGTTAAGAAATGCAGGGACACTGTCTCTAGGTAGTATTGTGAAAGTGTCATCTACGTACCGTTTGTAGAACCGGGGAGTCACTGGTGCTGTGGCTAGTGCTTTCTCCTCAAAATCCTCCATGAAAATGTCAGGAACGATGGGGGATACAGGAGAGTCCATTGCTACGCCATCCACTTGCACGTAGAACTCCTCGTTCCATAACAGATAGCCAGATGTTAGGCATAATTCTAGTAGTTCTGCATATTCAATTGGCATGTTGTTGTCAACTAGCTTTTTCCTGATGATATCAATGCAGTCCTGTACTGGTAAGCATGTGAATAAGGACTGAACATCAAAACTAACCATAGTTTCATCATCAGCGAGATGTAGATGTTGTATCTCACTGACAAACTGGTAGGAATCCTTTACAAATGCTGATGTGTTACCTCTCAGTGGTGTAAGTGTTTTTGCTACGTGTTTAGCCAATTTATAAGTTGGTGAGTCAATTTGGCTTACAATCGGACGCAGCGGAGCATTGTCCGCGGACAATCGGTGTCGGTTAATGTTGTATGCCTTTAGATAATAAAGCTTGAGGTGTGATAATAATTTTTCGATTAATAAAAGATTACAATGATTTTAATACACGTTTGGATTCAATCTTGATATGTGGGAACCCCTCTATGTGATCCCTGAATTCCCTAATTTAGTTTTGACATCATCGTTAGACGTGTGTCAATTTATCGCTGTATTATTAACCCTTTTTTTATTATTAATTTTATGCGAGAGAAAAATTTTCTCTCCTTCTTTATAATCGATGGCCATCTTTAGGTTAACAGATCAGCTTTTAGCGCTTTCAATATATATGTCCTATGCTAATTCTACGTTGGACACAAGAAGGAATGTTACCTCATATAACCTCAAGTTAAATCCAAACAGCGTGTTTCTGATTTAGAATAAAATCAAATGAATATTAACTATTATTTAATGAATCACTACCTCTAGCTTAATTCTTTTACAAGGACAAAGATTTATGACAACGTCATAATTATTCGTATTGAATTAATGGCATTTCATCTAGATTGTGCTCTAAATGAGAGTCTTATCAAAGCTGAATTTGGTATCAATTAACAGGGCTATCAATTTAAACCAATAAAATTCTAAGTTCTGTTCGAAAGAACTGTGATAGCTTTTACTCTATCTATAAACATGTACCAAGTATTTTTCAAGTGTCATGACACTGTAAATCAAATTCAAAGTAAGGAATCTAATTTTGTCTATTACCCAACTGACAAAATAAAGTATCAATCATCGAAAACGACACAAGAATTAATTAAATGATATTTATAAAAGGTATTAAACTCTATCTCTGGAAAATTGTTATTGCAAATAATTCTTTAGTGAAAAAGGGGTGCCTATAAATGGGAAAATAAATATGAATACAGAATAATTGTAAGAGTCATTTATTATTGGCAATGTTTGGTTTTGGTATTTGTTTGATTATTTGTTTTGTTCAAGAAAATTACTTTAATTGGTTTTGATTTAGTTGATTTGACTGTTAAGTTATTTTAATTATTTAATAAAAGGGTTTAATTTAGAGGTTTTGATTATTTTTGAAATTATCTGATGATTATGAATCATTAATAGTATATATTATATAAATAAGTCTTTAATTTGAAATTGTTGATTATTTGATTAATTTAAAAATAATGCTTTAATTATTTGAACAACTTATAAAATGACTCTTAAGAAAAACTTTTGGTTAATTTGATCAATTTCTCGCGCTAGAAAGAAATTGACTTCTCGCTTCAATTATAAAGCAAATGAATATGGAAAAATGAAGCGAGATAATAAAAAACCATATTCGCTATTTAATTCCTTATTCTAAACAACACACATGAAAAACAAATAGTGAAATATAACATAGCGTATATATTTTAGACTTTTAGTTATGTGAGATCGATGCACATCAATTAAATAATTTATTTACTTAACACAAGTTATGAGTGAGAAGTCTAAAATAGGTATGTGTTTTATACATAATTCTTATTTCTATTTACTTAACTTATCTTTCTGCAGTAAGAAGCTCCTTGTGAATTCAACAATGAGACTTTAGTTAATTTATTAATATGGATCCAAACTATTTGTAATTTATAATTCGAAGGGACGCTTTATTTCTCACAACAATTTATATAATCGATCCAAAAGACGTCTGCACTCCACACTCGCCCTTCGTTAATCCCCCGATTTTTACAAATTATCTATACAATGTTTGACAACAAAAGAATTACAACTACTTTATTCTAATACGCTCTTCCTGTTATGAAGATAGAGTCCAATTTGGTTTATCACAACTCCTGCGCACTTTTCACAAAACCACACCCTTAATGCTGTGACGCGCTGTTTGATTGGCTTGTCCTTGATTTCATCTCTTTCTGTTACATGGCATTATATTTGTCGATTTTCCACATTTGACTTGAAATCAAATCATTGTATGCAACAATGATCCGGGTACTATTGAATTGGGTTCAGTCACTGTCTCATGAAACCTGAAAAATAAAAGGTATTTGCGTAGAAACTGCATTTTTAGATTTCGAAAATACCTAAGGAGATGTGGGATTATCTCCGTAGTCTTTATCCATCAGAACTGAAGGTCCAAGTTTGTTCAGCAAACGAAGTTCAGTTATCACATTGCATTTCCGCGTAAATATTCTTCTTTTATATACGTTTTGGGTCGACGACGTCCCAAACGTGGCACTTATCTTCCATTTTAAAGATGTGGAATATTTTTTTAACGATATTTACGAACTAAAACGTCAAACTTGTAGCAAATTTATAGTCCTTTAAGTGTCAAAAGGAAAGATTTGGTTTACATTACATTTGCAACGAATTTCTAAGACGTTTTTTAATGGTAGCCACATGTTGAAATGTTTGGCGATGTTTCCAGAACTATAGATTTTTTTCTGGTCGTGTATGGCCTATGGTCCATTACAGTCTAGTGTCTCCACAATTTTAGCCGTGACCAGGTCAAGATTTTGGTTAGGAGTTTCCGGGATCCCAGCTACTTCTATTGTATTGGACAGCATTTTTTGCTCTAATTCGGTGACATATTGTTCTAGGGCTGACATTCTAAGTTCGATGTGTTTGTTCTTATTCAATAGCTCGGTGTTTTTGTTTACTAACGATTTTATCGTGCCCTCTTGTTTTTTGACAATTTCTTCTAGATCAGCTATTTGACCGTTCATATGTTCCATGGCAGTTGTGAAATCACCCATTTCCGCCTTCAGTATCTTCTGCATCTCACGAGTGATGCTTGCAACTAACTTCTTTTGGTCACAGGTGATAGGGTGGTCTTCATCATCGGTGCTGTCATCCTGGGGCACAAAGAAAGACGAGCGCCTAGATACGTGGCTGAGGCATTCCTCGCAGCTCCATTCTAGTCCTTCTGAGTTCCGTAGGGTAGCCAGCTGTTTGCTGGTCAGTTTTGCGCAGGTGGTAGAAGCGTGAACTGATTTGCTGCACCTACTACATTCGAGACCTGGAAGCTTTTGGGTTATGTTTTTATTGCAGCAAACATATTTCTTAGGTGCCATTACTGGCGCGATCGCAGGTAGTTGTAAGTAATTAGTTTACACGTCCGTTGCAGTTACAGTCATAGACCGTACTGTTACATGTACCGTACATTACTAAGCTGCTTGTATGTTCAATATTAATTTGAACGTTGCAACCTGTTCGACGGCGTGCTCCTTTATGTTGCTGCGGGATTGTGTCATGCAGAGATATGTATACAAACACAAACTCCACAAGTCGGCAATATATTTATCACTTTTTATTGTACTTACCATTCCATTTGGGCATGGACTTGGAGATCTTGTTAGTGCTGTACCTGTCTCGGCTGTTGACTTACATAGTGATACAGTTTTTCCTCTGGGAACATGATTGTGAAGATATTTATATATATAATCACAGCCGTGTCTCGGGGAGTGACTTGGACACTAAGTAAGGAAGTAGAGCAAAAAACGCAATGATGAGACTGAGAGTCCTGTTCAGCTTAGAATAGACACTATACATACCTACATACTTTTATCTTGAGCAAGAGTTGTTGATTGTGTATCACACCTTCAGGGTAGCTATACCCGGCTGTTGATATGCAAACCATGAGTAAGTAGAAAATTTCTTCGGCTGTCGATACATGGCTTTGTAAGGAAGTAGGGCTAGTAAAATGAATCTGTTAGATCCAATCTCCTCTTGCCTAAGAGAATTATTGCCTTGCGTGCTAGCCGCTTGGCAATCTCACTAACACTTGAGTAGTTCATTGGTTATGCATTATTTGGACATTCCGATGAACTATATACCTTTGTCTATGCATGATAGCATGAATACAGCGATATGGAGTGGGCGCTCTGTGGGATTGGTTGTACCTTATCCTACTAAAGAGTTGTGAAATTAGGTTTTCACCTCCCTATTACCCTGTTCGCATTTTCGTTGAAGCACCACTGTCGTGCAGTACTTAACCCTCGGGAACAGTGGGAATCTGGGGCTGATCCTATCGATGGACTTGTCAAAGTTGATCGATATGGTCTATGGAGGAAGCGATCCCGCCAAAGCCAAAGGCATGCGCCTTTGAGTTTGGTTATTGGTTTTCCAAAGAAACCCTATCTTATTACTTTATCCTTACTTCATACCTGCTAAAGTACCTACTTGTTATGTTATATTATTTAATTTATTATAATTATTTTATCCAAATTATTAGTTTTAAGGTGTTAGTGATAAGGCTTTTATTTGTCAGAAGATAGGTCTAGTAATAGTGCATTTGATAAGAAAGCATCCAGGCTTGAGCTAGGCATACCAGAAAAGTATTTGGGTTACTAATAACACAACGTGGGTCCATTAAATTTAGACGATCAAATTTGGCCGATACTTTCAACGTCTTCATGAATTTACAGACTACTTACCTCTGTAGATGATCGAAGGTGTTTGAGGATGACAGACCAATGGATAGCTAAAGTACTTGGCTACTGACGTTCAGTTTCAAATGGCAACAAGTTATTGTGGCGTGTTTGTTCATACAACCACCTTAAAGTATAATACATAGAGTATCAGTCATACCCAGCTTTATACAATACTATTTCGTATTTATTCTGTGATTTCGTTACGTGATGAAAGTTGAAACATAACGAAACAGTAAGAGGATTAAAACCTAAAAATGTTTCAGAAGTAAGTAGGTACATTTTTGTTCAAAATTTAATTTGATTTCCATACTAAATGTTTGTTTACTTTATTTATAGAAACTCAGGAGTAGGTAAGTTTTTACCCAGAAAAAGTGAATATTTTATTTTTGTATCTACTAACTAGACTGAAATAATTATTTCAAACTAGAGAAAAACTCATATTTTAGCGATATTATATTTAAACGTAAGCAATATTTAACAGTAAGCAACCCTAGCAACACGCTTGGACGATAGCGGGGCGTAGCGTCGTGAAGGGGGAAGTAGTTATATAAATGGCGGCATTTGGGACTCGGACAAAGAAGAGTCCGTTCTAGTAAGTTTTATTTACTCTTATGGCAATAGTTATATATTTAATCATATACAATTTACATTTACTTACAGTTTTTATACAAAATATATTACTCAAATATTTTGTTTAAACTCAACTTAGTTTAAACACATGAAATCAATTTAAAATGTTAAAATCGTGGCTGAGTTGCCACCTAAACTAATCTTTTAACCCTCAAATTCCCCCTAGATGCGCCCATGAAGTAACAAGAAATTAAGTATCAATTAATTAAAACGCCTACTTTACTTCAATAGCAATAACAGTTCAGCGTAATTGCTTTCAGTATTCAGTATTTTATTGCATACCATAAAGTAAATACAAAGGTGGTAATTTTATAGAAAGAGTACATTATGGACCCAGTAGGGTATAGCAATTGAAGGAGGAGAGGACGCCTTATTAAAAAAAAAAAAACAAATTACAATTATTAGTATTTCAAAAAATACATAGTTTTGAATTGTGTATGGTCATGGTCACATATAAGTAAATTAGTATAATATTATTTAAGTTTAAATTGAGTAAGTATATATATCTTTAGGAATTTATTTTATCATTCAAATACTCTTTTACACTATAGTAGCATTTATTTAATAACATATCTTAGGCTTTTGTTAAACAATTTGTTATTTTCTTCATTTATTAAGTTTTCATGCAATTTGTAGACACATTATATGCACTGGAAGAGCACAAATGTAGGCGAGCTATTGGAACTTATAGCTTATTTTTTATGCCGTAATAATGAATACTTTGACTGGACATCTTTTCGTTTAGTAGTATTAACAGCAGAGAACATTAGACGTTAATAACTTTATGAATAATCTTAAGAAATGATAAGAAACAAGCAATAAAACAACTTGTGGCTTGGTTATTAAAAAAATCTACGATTTATTTAGAAATTTTTTCAGCGCATTTTTAAATAACTTATACAAGGCGGTTTACTTCTCTTTATTTAGGTATTTGTACAATCAGGAACATTTTAATACCACATTGGTGTTAATATAATGTATAATAATACAAGTCAATGTGACTTGTATCATGCTGCATCATCTACATCAGTGTTTATATACTCAGTTTTTGTTATTTGACTTCTTAGGTTTTTGTTTCCTTTCACCCTTCAGCGCTGAAATTGTAAATATTGTATTAGTTATCATAAACATAATAACTATTTCGACAGTTTATTGAAATTCGCAAATAGGAATCATAAAAATTAATTTCTTTTAAACTTGAATGATAAAAAAAACTCAAATTTATTTTGTCTATTTCATTTTGTTCTCGTATAAAATTCTTATTAGGTGATAAGTATCATTTCTTGCAACCAGGGGCCGTACCGGCTAACGCATCAAAATTCGGAAAGTCTGCTGGGCTTCAAATTAAAACAGATAAATCGGGCCCCAGTCGGTCCAAAATGGCGAACCCCAATTATTCATAATGTCACACGAACACCGATATCTTCCAAATAACTTTAGCAAATAGTACAATACGAAATTCCTTACTTCGATTTATCTGTTTTAAACGAAACTGTTCAATTTCATAATACAGGTACAGGTGAATTTGAGCTCATCAGGTGGGGGGAGGGGGGAACTTGTATGGCTGCGATCTGCTTTAAAATCTGGCCTATTGAAATCGACTTTAAAGTATTTTCATTATAGACGTTCTGAAGCGGACTGACAACGCATGTTAGCCGGACTGCACACGCAAAAATGTACGGCCAAAGTCCGCTTGAAAACGCCTAAAATGAAAGAAGCACTTTGTGTTAGTCTCTCGCGATCGACTGCGCTGTTTCCAAAGATCGAGTGGTCACTCGCGTCTCGATTGACTTAAGTCAATCGCAATGTAGAGTCTACATTATGTATTCTGTGCTTCTACTGCTTACCATTTAACAACATCCCAAAGAGTCCAGAGAAAGGTATGTCGATAAACACTGTTACGAGGAACGATACAAATATCGTTAAGTTTAAGTCAATTATTAATCTGTGCATCTGAAAAATAAATAAAATATAAATTAAGTAATTTATTTCCAATTGCACAAACGCTATCTCTTTAATTCTCGCTTGAGGTATTTCGCTTAGTGAGGGTATTAAGAATACTAGCTAGCTAGGTATTATTTAAAATAATATTCATCGCTAAAATTATTTTAGGCAGATACCTACACTGACGAGCAAAAATAACTAATAACTTACATAAACGACAATAATTTCATAAACAAGTAAATATAGCTTCATGGAACAAAAATTTTACTAGAGTTCCTTCTTTTTTCCCATGCGTGATTTAAGGCGCTGCTTAATCGAATTTTTAGGTTTTTGAGGGGGTGCGGCAGACGAAGCGCGGTGTGCACGTGCAGCGGCGCCCCTCCCGCGCCACTTCACCTGCGAGTGTAGCGTAGACTGGGCCGCATTTAGAAAATTTTTGTTTGTTTTTAAATTATTTGCTGTTGTGAATAAATGTCATGTTCTCTGATCAGGGTGAACAAAACTTTGAATTAAATTTTGAGATATTACAGAAAAAGTGTTATGAAAAAAAAACTCGATTTCCAAGAAAGTTTCTTTGAAAATTTTTCCCACAGTGATGGTCTATTTTTATAAGAAAAATAGTCTTTGGGGTACCTACTATCCTTTTACTATCCCTTGGGTTCTTGTAGGAAATTATTTGTGCACTGTGTTGCCTTTTTGTTAAGCTCATTATTGGCACATAATAATTTTGCTATTTAGCATTTTTGTCGTATCTTAGGCTGTTTCGTTGACGAAACTCTAAAAACGTGAGTTGCGCCACTTAGCGAGACTTGATAGACTGAGAGGTCACGGGATTTTTGGTAACGATCGAGGAAAAGGTTAGACTCATTTTATGGGTTGTAGAGTGGTCCCCTAATGTGAATGATGTCGGTATGCCTGATCTCAGTGGTTGCAACTTCGAGTGATCTAAATATACACGGTTAATTTTTAAGTATATCTAACAATGAAATGGGGATTTCAGACCACGTAAATGAACAACTTTTACTATGGGACCAACCACGAAATCGCGAATAAAAATCAGCTGTTCCATAGAAAAGTACAACATCGACTCGACTATAATGTATGGAACAGCTGATTTTTTTTCGCGATTTCGTGGTTGGTCCCAAAGTAAAACTGTTCATTTACGTGGTCTGAAATCCCCATTTCATTTTTAGATATTATTATACTTCAAATTTAACCGTGTATAAAAGAAGAAACTGATTGGTGACTGACATATCAACGCACAGCCCAAACCGCTAGGTCTTGAGACTCCAAATTTGGTACATAGGTTCCTTATAAGGTCCTTAAAAATCCTCAAAAATCCATAAGAAAGGATTTTTCAAAACTCACTGGACTTTTTGAAACGGGTGTCCAAAGTTTGTATGAAATTCCCTCAGTTTGAAAGCGAGGATCTTCAAATTTTGTATTTAGACTGACGATTGTATTTTTTGAAAATTCCACTCTCTAAGGGGTGAAAAAGGGGATGAAGTTGTGTATAGAAATAATAAAAATCCTTCATTTTCAAAGTGAAAATCGTTAAATTTATTAGGTATTTAAGCTTATGGATGCAAATTTAACGCAACGTACATTGTTATTGTTAGTATTTCGATCCCTATGGGAATGATAATGGGGATGAAATGGGGTAAATAAACCTAAAAATAGATATGGATGTCGTTATTGTGGTTTTCTGACGATTGCAAATATGACATTTATTTTGAAGTCCAACACGGTGGACATGATTTAACCACAAAAAGGGTGAAAATGGGGTTAAAATTTTATATGGAAAAGAAATAAAAAAGACATTACAACTTAAAGCTTCGTAGGAGCACGTCTAAAAATAAATAGTCATACATATTATATTTTGTGATTTTGATAATCAACCCCTTAGGGGGTAAATGGGGAAAAAAACAAAAATCGATATGGATGTCGTTCTTGAGGTTATGGTATGGGTATGGTATAGGTATGTGATGGTGATTGCGGAAATGACATTTATTTAACAGGTCTTATTACCTGTTTGTTTTGTCATTTTGTTTACTTTCTCATCAATTTTAACACTAGAAAAGCCAAAAAAAGTCCAGTCACACAGTAAAGGTCTATTAATAATTGTTTTAATATATAAAGCTTTCATATTCCCAACGAAAAAACAAAAATATCGACTGCCACAACGAATAGTATTAAAACTGCAAATCACGTACTTCACGTACTTAAAAAAACTTTTAACTGCTCTACTAGCAGTTTAAAGTTTTTTTTACACAAAATTTAACATAAAATCGTAATTTTGTATCGTATCATTAAAGTTTCTTTACTAAATAATAGATTATTTTTGTCTCTTTTTTTGTGCCTAATAACAATTTTATTATTCTTCTTCTTTACGTGTCGACTCGGTATTATAATTGTATTTGTGAGGACCAGAACTCAGCCACTGATATAGCATTATCAGTGGCCTTGTAAAGATCCTCGCTTGTGCAGGTGTTGGGACACGCAGGGCATGACAGAAGATGTGCCATTGTCTGGGGGGAAATACCACACAGACATGCGCTCTCCGAGCTGTAGCCCCACCTGAGCATGTTCTCCCTGCTTCGGCCTACTTGAGTCCTTAGTCTATTTAAGGACTTCCAAGTTGCCCAAGGTAGATCATGGCCAGGGGGGAGTTGTTCCGCCAGCTCAGTATTTGGGTCTGTGAGGTATTTCTCCTTCCAGAGCTTTAAACGTGTGTCTTTAGCTTCCCCGTCCAGAGGAGGAACTTCCTTGAGGAAGTTATGGCGACTCTTAAGCCTCTGGGTCACCGGAACGTGGTGGTGTAAGGGGTGCCGTGGGTCATGCTCTTTTTTAAAACGCTCCAGAGAGCTAGCCACATCCCTGCGAACGTCCGGGGGAGCATTACCAGCCAGCAGATAACAGCAAACCAACAGGACTTGGTTTTAGACAGCCCGTGATGATTCGGCATGTGTCATTAAGTGCTGTATCTACAAGGTGTGTATGTGCCGAACGACTCCAGACCGGACTGGCGTATTCGCCAGCCGAAAAAGAAAGGGCTAGACCGGTCGAACGCAGAGTTTGTGGTGAGGCTCCCCACTTGGAGGGTGTAAGGCGGCGCAGGAGATTGTTCCGAGTGCTCACTTTCTGCTTGGTGTTACAGCAGTGTTGTTTATATGTCAAAGCTCTATTTAGTGTTATACCGAGGTATTTCGGAGTAGAGCAGTGAGCAATCGGAACACCCTCCCATCGGATGTTTAGTTGCTGACGGGCTTCTCTATTACGCAGGTGGAAAGCGCAAGACTGTGTCTTTGAGGGATTCGGTCGCAAAGAATTTTTATTATAGTAGCAGCTAAGGGTTTCCAGTGCTCCGCTTAAATTACTTTCAACCACCTCAAAGGACGGCGCTTGAGATGTCAGGGCCAAATCGTCTGCATAGATAAAGCGTTTGGTGTCCGGCGCGTAAGGCTGATCATTCGTGTAGATGTTAAACAGCGTCGGCGTTAACACGCTACCCTGGGGGAGGCCATTTCTAAGGGATCTCCAGCGGCTTTTTTTTGAAAGAAGGTGGACCTGAAAACGTCTGTTACTGAGTAGTTCACTCAAGAGCTTTGTAAAGGCGTGATCGCTTGTGAGCTCGGTCACCTTCCACAGAAGCCGTTTTATGTTTACTGTGTCATATGCTGCGGAAAGATCAACGAATACCACTCCAGTTACTTGACCTAGCTCAAAGCCGTCCTCTAGGTGTTGTGTGAGGTTTAGAGACTGATTACAGCAAGATATGCCTGGTCGAAAACCAGCTTGTTCAGGGATGAGCTTTTGGTCTATGATACGTAGCATTCTTTCTTTTATGATAAGTAACATTCTTTCCAGTAATTTTATTATAATATTATATTTATATTTTCCAAGATATTTCACATTCGATAATATTCCATGCTTTTAAAATCAGGAATTTTATCGAATGTGGCTGGTCCAATAGTATTCAATGCTTTTGAAATCTGGAATTTTATCGAAAGTGGCAGATTCGATAATATTCTATGATAATTTATTAAGAAATAGCTATATATTTAACACTTTCAATACTTTTTAGGGTTCCGTACCAAAATGGTAAAAAAGGAACCCTTATGGTGTGACTCAGTCTGTCTGTCTGTCACAGCTGGATATCTCGAGAACTACTAATGGTATCAACTTCAAATTTGGAATAGTTTAAGATGATATTTTCCCAACTATTTTGCAAATAAGAAATAAATAAATATCTTTTTTACAGCACGGCCTGAAAAGGGGTCTTAAAAATTTGAAGTGGGGCTACTAGGGCATGGGCATATCATATGAAAGAGCGCCGTTTGCACGTTTTCAATCATTTTTATGTAAAAAAAAATACAGTTCCCCCCCCCCCCCCCCCCCTTATCTCCGAAGTTTGCAAAGAGAAAAATCTGAAATAATTCTATGTGATAGCAGTTTATAAAAGATTACAGGAAAAATAAAAAATGTCTCTATATAGCATACTTTTTTGAAATATCAAATTTCTAAAAAGTTAACATTAGTTCCACTATCGGTCAAGAGATGGCGCTGATCTAAAACTGCAATACTAATTTTATTATTCTACTGTGCAGTGTGGTTTAATGGTGAAATTATGATGGTACGGAACCCTCGGTGCGCGAGTCCGACTCGCTCTTGACCCGTTTTTTTTTGTTAATTGAATTAGCTATAATAGTGGAATCGTAAAACAGAAATAGGTCAGAAATAGGTTCCCAAATCAAACATAAAGAAATGCCGAGCACGGGTCTCTCCATAGGTAAGATGGTCGCGATAATTTTTACAAAGCATTCCGTATTCTTGGGCAACAGTTCCTCCTATCTGTATTCGATGAGGGTCTTCCGTCTCAAAGATTCCTTCCTTATTTGGACTTCATGTGTCTGTTCTAGGTGTACGTTGGTAGTGAGCAAGAACTTCGAGTGTAGTGTTACTAACAATAACTTTAGGCCTCTGTGGTCTAGTGGTTCACCCACCCGTATAAGCCGCAAGGGTCTCGGTTCAATTCCCAGAAAGGTGTACATTTATACTCGGTTGGGTTGTTTGTTGGTAGGGATTGTCTCAAGGCTGCGTTGGAGGATATTTTTAAGCTCCTAGACTGGAAAGGATTCGGCATCAATATCAATGGCGACTATCATAAGACACCTTCGTTTTTCCGATGATGTAGTTCTAGCTGGAAAGAACTGAATACAATGATTGATGATGTGATCTCCATGTGCCTCCCAAAGAGTAGAGATCAGGATGAAACTTGATTAGACGAAAATCTTGTCAAGCGCCTATACTTACATGCACCAATCAATTTTATTTTTCTCTTTCTTGTTTTTAAATTCCACAACGGGTCAGTGCTTGGCCTTTATCTCACCTGATGTTCTCTTGATGGTCTCATTTAACATCAGGTCTGCATCCGGAATCCTCAACCACTGAAGTATTGGCTGTGTTAACTCTATGATATCAAATAGGTTTCTTCTTTATTTAGAATCGACGACTACAATACTTTTAAGAAGTGGAAGGTTAAAACGATATCTATTACACAAACAGAGGATGACCAGATTAGTGTCAATCTGGCCAATAAGTCCCACAACATTGAAACTGGCAGTGAAGAAAGTAAAAGCGGCAAACAGTTTCGTCTCACTCCTCGCTGCAGTTAGATGGGATTTATGCTTTGGTTCTGCAATCAGAATAACATGGTGGAAGTAGCTTAGCATCTTGATATACCTGTAGTTTACATGGCTCCACATGGCACCTCTGGTAGACTGCAGCACCACCCAGGTCTCGATTAAAGGCTTTCTCATAGTCAACGAACGCCAAGCAAAGTGCCAATAATATACACTTGGGTCATGGTTAGAGTCTAGTTACTTTTGTTAAGTAACATGATATAAAATATATTTAAAGCAATAGACCAATAAAAAACAACTTTTTAATTAAATTATTATCTTAAAAAATCAAACATAAAAAAGGTTACTAATATAATATTTTAGTTCCAATCATTCTCACTAGTTCCACTGGATACAGTTCCATGGAAGTACTGATACTTTTTGTTCTGTAGTTCCATATATTCATTCTCACTAGTTCCATTGCCAATGGAACTAGTGAGAATAATCAGTATCAGTACTTTCATGGAACTATATCCACTGGAACTAGTGAGCAGTAAGAGATTGCTCCGCGTACCCCCTTGATGCAACCTCGCGTACCCTTTAGGGTAGGCGTACCACTGATTGGGAAACACTGCCATAGACAATAGGTACAGGCGTGTTAATACCAGGGCTAACTCAGGGGCGCAAGTCCTGAGAACTATGGCTGGTATACTATCCAGACTACTGGCTTTATTGAACGAAACATGACTTTACCTAAAAAAAATATTTTTTCTACTAAAAAAACTAGTATTAAATCGATACACAGGATCATTAGCCTTAAGCCATAGGCCTTGCCCCGCTACATTTTGTTATTTCGGTTGCATTATATTCATTAGGTAAAAAAACTTATCCATAGTAATATAGTGACTGAAAGTTTTGTTGGCTTTCCTTGTGTTAAAATTGACGAGAAAGTAAAAAAAAATCACAAAACAATTAGTTCTTACTTAAAAAATACGATTTTAAACTGTTTCAAAATCCAATATGTATTGATTGGATTGAACAATTTAAGCCGCGCGTTAATAGTATAGGATTATTGTAAACATGTGAAATATTGACGCAGAAGTAGTTTTGAGGCGGAAAATATTAGGAATTAGCCGTAAGAGCACATTGAATGTCTCACTCCATACAAAAAAAAAACCATAAAATATTTTTATCCAGCCAAACTATTCGTTTAAACACTCAGAGACGCCATACTTTAAATAGGTATTAATACTGACAATTTCTCTGATCGTTACTTTCTCGTAACAATGAAGCCTCTTATAAGCGCTATTACTGGAAGTGGCAACCACTGCGATCAGGCAGACCGACATCATTCACATTAGGGGACCACTCTACAACCTATAAAAACGAATCTAACCTTTTCCTCGACCGTTACCAAAAATTCCGTGACCTCTAAGACTATGATGTCGACGACGACGCGTCATCGACATCAAGTCTTGCTAGACGCAGCGCGACGAGGCGTGCGTTTACCTGCAGCGCTTCTAATACTAACACTATTTTATTTATTACTAAAACCTAAAACTACAAAACAAACACCTAAAACTATTACTTAACACTAAATAAAATAATTATTGAAGTGAAAACTTCTTTAACGGCGTTGTACGCTTTTTTGTAATGGGGAAAAAATGTTGAACTCGCGTCAGTCAGTCAGGATCACGTGACCCTGATCGAAAATTCGTAAGACGGATGTGACGGATGGAGAGTAGACAGCCGGCGGCGGAAGTATCCCCCTCTCTTTCTACGGGGTGTGGCGAAAATAGCGGCGCGTCATTTCAAGACGTAAACACTTGTGTTACCATAGCAACGCGCTAATTTTTTAATTCAATGCCAAACTAAAACGCTAGTTTTTTTTACATTCTCTTTGGTCAAAACTCTAGATTTTCAGTCAAGCTATGGATAAGACTTTCGTACAATACTGTTCTGTATTCGTAAATTCAAATGAAGAGTAAATTCGTAAGACGGCAATTCGTGCAAAAATATTCTCTAACCATTCCAAAATATCAAAAATGCACAACGTTAATATTCAAGTTTTCACTTCTGCCAGCACTCCCGGAGTGCGACCCGATTTTCTTTCATTTACTTAAAATAAACAAAGTTTACAAAACTTTCCAAAATCCAAAAGAAAAAGACGAGACTGACTTGACCTACACGCTACGATATGAAATGAAAAGTACGGCCACATTCTCGATATCACCCGATGCAAGCCCCCGGGCGTTCACCCCGCCCGCCCGCGCCAAATCTATCAGTGTATGCCGAAAACTAGCAAATATTTTTCTAAGAGCATTGCTCTTTACATTTTTCAGGCGCTAAAAAACCTGTTTATTTTGATTTTAACAGTGATCCATAACATTTATATTCTTTTTTTCTTGATAAGTCTTTAATTCATCAGTTGTTCGATTTGTAATTTGAAAAAAATATGCTAGTTGCCGCTGAAAATTTCGAGTATTTCGCGACGAAAAAACTTTTTAGAAAAACATTTTTTTTTCACTTACTAAGCTTTTACTTGAAATTATTTATAGCTAAGTCTTTAATTCAGGATATGTCAAATACAACAATATTTTTTTCTACCTTTCAAAATGAGTGGATTCTTCTAACTATGCGACAAAACTTTACATGTTTTCATTGACGCTACGTTTTGCAGGTCCTTAAATACACTTGGATATTCCAGGAGTTTTTTTAGGAAATATCGTCATCTATTTAAGTGACTGTTTATTTTATGCTTGTCAGTGTATTAAGTCTACAAAGTCTATTATTCTATTCGTTTTTGAATAAGCATTTGCACAAGCAAAGTTTAATATTAATAATTAAATATTTTTTTCTCACTAATGATCTCGAATATTATCATTTCATTACATTTGAAAAACCGCGTATATTGGTTAATTCAGATGTTATTTCAGAATTATTTAGTTTTGATTTGTTGGTTTTTTGGGATTCCCGACGTTTCGACACCTTTAAAGGGGCCGTGGTCACTGGACCTGGCCGTGGTCGTCAAAAGAAATCTAAACTAAATAATTCAATAACATCTGAATTAACCAATATAAGCGCTGTAATGTAATCCGTAAAAATTGTTTTATTTCTAAAAAAGTATAAAGATAGATAGATAGATAAACACTTTATTGCACACACACATTACAGGATTATATAGTTGCATGACTAGTCGTTTCACAAGTCCACACGAACCGATTTAACATTTTTACTAAGAAAATTTTGTTTCCTCGCATTTCTTGAGAAAAGCACTATACAAGTCGTGTGCGGTAAGCCGGTAATGCTAACTTCCCGTGCTCGGCTGTATGTAAAATACCATTATTCTATTCGATAAGAATAATGCATAGTTTTCAATATTAATGTATCATAGTTTTATTTTATTCTTGAAGTCCAAAATGTGAAAATTTATTCAATATACTTACTGAAAATTCAATTGAAAAGTAAGTGGGTGCCAAAGCCGTAGCGTTAAGTATGTAAATCATTGGCAGATGTAAGATATACATTGCGTAGGACAAGCGACTTAAAAACTTGAACACAGTCAATGACAGAAACCAGTTCATCGGACCTGAAAATAATATTTATGAGAGATAAATTTCACATTTTTTACGATAATTAGGAGGTATTTTTAAAATAGGTTTGTTTCATTTTCTTACTTTTATAAATTAGACTTAATTTTTAGTTTATTCATTAAGAAATTTTAAACATTATGTAAAAACCAAAGGCTTTAAATACCTTGCCTCCTTTGATATTTTAAAAGACCTTTCGTACTTTGGCTAGCTTAAATCTATTACGATTCGTTGTTTTGGAACAAAATGCTTTTTCTTTACCTCCATAACCATGCACGCATGCAAATATAAGCCATGCAATGCAAGCGGCCCATGCAGGCCTCATGTACGAGTTTAGCATACTATCTACAGTTTGGTTGTCCCAATCTGGTTGGATGATGAAGTATGTTGATATAACTATAGTTAGCGATGTGATTGTCGCGAGCAGCCATAAGAATGCCACCAAGACCTAGAACAGACACACCAACTAGTAACATGAAAATTTATTTTCTTCTAGTACTGTATAAGAAGTCAGTGAAAACTAACGTTAACACAGGGATAACTTTGTCTGAGATTTATGGTATACTAGCAGCCGCCCGTGACTTCGTCTGCGTGAAAAGTTTTTTGCTATCCCTCGGGAACAATACGCAGTACTTATATCTCTGTTCTGTGACAATACTTTTTTCTGAATGAAAGGTACCCAATGCCTTTCTCTGTACCTCTGACAAAGTGTATGTAAACTTTCATGATGATTGGATCAGTAGTTAAGACGTGGAAGGCGTAACATAAACAAAGAAATGGACTTACACATTAATATTTGTATATACCATATACCTATTACACGGTTAATTTTTAAGTATAGCTAAAAATGAAATGGGGTGTTCAGACCACGTAAATGAACAACTTTTACTATGGGGCCAACCACGAAATCGCGAAAAAAAATCAGCTGTTCCATAGAAAAGTATAACATCGACTCGACTATAATGTATGGAACAGCTGATTTTTTTTCGCTCTTTCGTGGTAGGCCCCATAGTAAAAGTTGTTCATTTACGTGAGGTGAATACCCCATTTCATTTTTAGATATACTTAAAAATTAACCGTGTATAGGTCTACAGGCGTCTTAATTGAGACAATTAAAAAAGATAACAGTTTTAAAACAGAAACAACCTTATATGTCAATTTAAGACTAAATAAACTAAAGATGCCTTAGTCATAGTAGATTCTACTATGCATTAGTCTAGTGTAGATGCACATGGATTGAACATTTTGGCTTATTCCGTTTGTCCATCCTGAAACAGCCACCCTAAGGTGGATACTCGGAAAACGCGTAGGTATCGAAACGTATCGTACGAAAATCGAGGTATCCCTCTGTTTTAGGGTGGATAAATGGAATAAGCCAACATTTTGTGTTTATTTAAAAATGTAGAACACTAACCTTTGACAGCCGCATTTCCCGATTACGACACGTATGCAGTACATAGCCAAAGAGCATTCCAACAAAGAATGGAGTTGAACGAGGAAAAGTGTGAAGGTAGTAGTATTGGCTGTAGTAAGCCATATCCTCTGGAGTTCGACTAGAAGAAGTAAAAAAGTTGCATATGAGTATCTTAAATAACCTTTAGCGATAGTAATACATCCATATTTTTTTGTAAAAACAAAAACTTTTTTTAAATATTATGTGGTGATTAGGAAATAATCTCCATTCTGCTGTTACTTCCGTACATTTGCGAAGACAAAGCGATTTTTTTTTTCACCAAAAATTTTGTTGAGGCTTAGATGCGAAGAACGGAACGCAAATCGTCTTCGCCCAATCACCGTCGCGCTACATGACGTGGGAATCGAACCGGCGCTGCCATTGGTAGCAATACATTGTTCCTCACCCCTCTCTCCTTGATCGTTGTACCTTTTTCAAATTCGAATAATATAGACGCCAAATGGTTTTCAACGCACAAGTATCTTTTATTTCCAAGTCCTTGAGTAATTTCCGAAATTAGACCACGACAGTCATCAAACCTTAGTACCGAAGGTCGCAATACGGTACTTGTGGCCCTTCTACGCCAAATATCAAATTCAGCATCCTGTGGAGTACGCTGTCTTGGTTCCTGCTACTAAAAATCCTGGAAGAAACGCATACTTTGGACCTGGAGGACTACTGGGAGGCTAAGCGCATAAAGGAATCGAAGCTGGAGTGGCATTCTGCTGATCATCATACGCATCTGGTGGGACCAACCATCCTTTCTTTTCCTTATCAACCCCTAGTTCTCTTTTGTGATACCTTGTGTTAAACTAATTTCAGTGACAACTACGCGTAGGAGCGTATTGGATAGTGCGCAATCGACAAATTGTCCAGCTTGTGACGTTGCTATCACTGCTGACCTGTGTTCGAGCATCCAAACCGTAAGTACTCTTGTTCTCACTGACCACCAAAATGTCTACAGAAACTACTGAAAGTGTTAAATCTCACGATAAATCTCCCGCCTTACTGACTACCACTGCGCTAGTTCGAAATCTCGCGATAGATCTCCCGTCGATCAAAGTACAGGTTCTATTTTTATCCGCGACCTTGTAAAAAAGCGCGGAGTCATTAAAGGCAGACTTACTAAATTTGCATCTTATTTACTTTCATTAGAGAAGAGCGATACCCTCTTAAATTCATCTCGTAATCGTATCGATTTAAAATTACGCATTAATGGTGCCGCTAGTTTATATACCGAATTCAACGATACACAGAGTAAAATCGAAGAATGTGTTTCCGAATCTAATATATCTGAGCAGTTAGATAATAGAGAATCGTTCGAAAACTCCTATTATAGCACATTAGCGCGCGCGGAGCACATTTTGACCAGTTTCGAGGTCAGTGATGATTCTGGTGATAAGCATTGCTGTAGCGAACAAGCACAGTCAGTTAAGCTTCCCATTATTTCGCTTCCGACCTTCAGCGGTCGTTATGAGCACTGGCTTGAATTCAGAGACACGTTTATATCTTTGGTACACAACTCTAAGCGAATCAGCAACATACAAAAGTTCCACTATTTAAAATCTTCGCTTAAAGGTAACGCGGAACTAGTAGTGAACTCGGTAGAATTCTCATCCGATAATTATAACGTCGCTTGGGAATTATTGCTCAACCGATACAATAACAACAGACTTTTAGTGCACAATCACGTTAAAGCTTTGTTTACTATTAATTCGTTGTCTAAAGAGTCACCCGCACACATTAGAAACCTTATTGACACTATTTTAAAGAATTTACGCGCTTTAAAAATGCTAGGCGAACCCACCGATTCTTGGGACACGCTAATTAATTATATTATAGAACAAAACGACCGAACGCGAATGGGAAACCCACAAGTGTACGTCGATTCCGAGCGATAATAATTCTAAGCACATAATTAAGGTGGATGAATTGATTGGCTTCTTGAAAAACCGGGCGGATATGCTCGAAACATTGCAACTGTCGCATAAAGGGTTCACTCCGCAAACTGAGACTAAAAAACTTAGTTCACAGTCACATTACACGCCCCACTGCAATGTTTCCACACAAATGCCAACCGACCGCCAACCTCGCGTCACTAAATTTTGCGTTAAATGCGACGGTAATCATCCACTTTATTCATGCCAAAAATTTATCGATAGTAACTTGGAATCGAAATTAAAGTTAATTCGCGAGCACAAACTATGCGAGAATTGTTTACGTTCGCGTCACGCACTAGACGATTGTAGGTTTGGGCCTTGTAGGAAGTGTAACCGCAAACATAACTCATTGATCCATAATGATAACGCGGATAGTTTAGTTGCACTTCATTCAAGTGTCGCTCCCGGGAGCTCCGAGGTGAGTGCAGACGCAGTGCCGCCACAGCCATCGGCAGGCGACCCCTCCACCTCGGCCGCCGCAGACTTGCTCCCATTTCAAGTAAACAAGGCACACATGCAATTACGATGCGCTCAATCAAAGGACACGCACACTGTCCTATTGTCGACAGCTATTATCGAAGTAGCCGATTATAACGGTGTTTATCACCCCGCGCGTGCGTTGCTGGACAATGGAAGCCAGCGGTGCTATATAACTAAATCTTTTTGCAATCTTTTACAAATTCCAATGATACAGTCCACTCACGAAGTTAGAGGGGTAGGTGATTCAGTGATACAATGTTCGGAAACATGTAACATTGAAATAAAATCGCGCGTTGATAAAACCTACACCACGCGAAGTTCTTGTTTTGATTTGTCACAAATATCGTCTACGCTGCCTGCTTTATGTCAATCAAGCGCACAGTTCTGTATTCCAGACAACATAGTGCTGGCAGATCCGCAATTTCTAGATGCGGAAACCATAGACATATTAATAGGCGCTGATAAGTTTTGGGACCTGTTACGCGAAGGGAAAATGCGACTTCCCAACGGCCCTTACTTACAGAATACTTGTTTAGGGTGGATCATTTCCGGTCCAGTTCTTAATAATACGCGAAATACAAAGCAAATCTATTGCAATTATAGTATTTGTTTAGACTCTCGACTACGCGCACGGGAGCACGAAGAACTCCCTAAGGTCAGCGATACGCGAACTAAGGAAGAGCGTTCATGCGAGGAACGTTTCCTTCACACTACAAGGCGCAATAGTGAAGGAAGGTTTACTAAACGCATTCCGTTTAAACAGTCACCTGATTTCTTAGGCGAATCTTCTCTTACGCGAGCCGAGCGCCAACTTTACGCTTTAGATAAACGGTTGCAGCGCTCGTCTGATGATTATAAATTATCATACGGGAATTTTATGCGGGAATACCTGGGTTTGAGTCACATAAGTCCGATAGCTAGCTATGACCATCCTTGTCATTCCCTGACGCATTACGGCGGCATTCTTAGTGAGCATAGTTCCAGGAATAACTTTAATAATTTTCATTTCAAAACGCAGGTCCATACTGACGATACGCCAGTTACTAAGAGGTCAATTCTATTTAATTTAGAGCAAATCTTTGACCCTCGTGGTTTGTTGAGCCCTACTATAATAAATAACGCTAAAGTATTACTGCAACAATTGCTTATCAAAATCTGTTGGGACGACGTTGTTCCGCCGGCGAGCGTGGCGCGGACGCGAAACCGGTTTGTTGTTTCTTTGCAAGCGCTCCTCGGTACGATTCGTGTGCCGGGCCATGTTATCACTACGTCCATTCAGCTGCATGTTATGAGTGATGCATCGCAGAGCGCATCGATTTATTTACGCACTATAAATGAAGACCGAAACATAAATGGCAGGCGGACAAGCATAGGCGTTGTTGTTATGGATAAATTAGAAACATCTTTAATTCGTTGGTCTCGAATGGAAGGTTTTCCTACCAAATATACGCTACTACTTGAGTAGTTTACCATTGATGGTTCGCATATTAAAAATAAAATTTGTTTAATCGATGCCGATAAAATCATTCGTAGAAAATCAAATGAATTTTCTTATAATAAAATACACGCAATTTTAATATCTTGTAAACATTACTTTACCTTGTTGTTTTTGTTTCGCGTTGGGCACCTTCGGCTTCTCCACGTTGGACCCCAGGCCTTATATGGTTTACGCGAAACCTGGTGGCCTCTTGGTGGTGGAAGCTGCGCTAGGAAGGTTGTTGCTAATTTTATAACGTGTAAAATACTAACGCCTCTGATGGGCAACTTGTCGCCTAGTTTTTCCATATTTTATTCGATGCGGAGTGGGTTGCGGTGCGGGCCAGTGCTCATACTTAACCGTAAAGGTAGGGGGGCTCGAACGTCAAAGGCTTATATTTGCTTGTTTGTGTGTTTTGTGACGCGCGCGGTTCATTTAGAATTAGTCACTGACCTCACTACTGAAGGATATTTACTAGCGCTTAATAGGTTTATTTCGCGACGCGGTAGACCTTTAGAGATATTCTCTGATAACGGCCGCAACTTTCTAGGTCTAATGAATAGCTTTTCTGAATTTTTACGCAGGTGTAATTCAGATATTATAGAATTTGCAACTAATCAAAATATTAAATTTTCGCTTATACCCCCCTATTCGCCTCACTTTGGTGGTCTGTGGGAAGCAGGAGTAAAATCTTGCAAGTATCACTTACGTCGTGTCGTAGGCAATGCGCATCTTACCTTTGAAGAGTTTAGCACAGTGCTATCACAAATTGAGGCCGTCCTAAACTCCAGACCCTTGTCTCCACTTTCCCCAGATCCTAAAGACCTTTCTCCATTGACTCCAGCTCACTTTCTGGTTGGGCGACCACTGACAGCACCAGCCTGCGACGACCTTACCGAAGTTCCCGCTCATCGCTTGAAGAGGCACCAGATGGTGGAACAAATGCGCCAAAATTTTTGGACCCGCTGGTCTAAGGAATATGTGTCGGAGTTGCAGGTGCGGACGAAGTGGACCAAAGGCGAAGAAGAGTTAAAACTCAACACTCTTGTATTGCTCAAGGATAATAACTTGCCACCTCTGAAGTGGAGCTTGGGGCGAGTGGTCAGAACCATCCCGGGCGAGGATGGCGTTTCCAGAGTGGCAGATATACAGACGACCTCAGGCGTTGTTCGACGTGCGTACGCCAAGATCTGCCCTCTCATTCATGACGAGGATTCTACGCTTTAGAAGACTTCGAAAGCGACTGCTTTCAAGGCCGGAGGCATGTTGAGGCTTAGAAGCGAAGAACGGAACGCAAATCGTCTTCGCCCAATCACCGTCGCGCTACATGACGTGGGAATCGAACCGGCGCTGCCATTGGTAGCAATACATTGTTCCTCACCCCTCTCTCCTTGATCGTTGTACCTTTTTCAAATTCGAATAATATAGACGCCAAATGGTTTTCAACGCACAAGTATCTTTTATTTCCAAGTCCTTGAGTAATTTCCGAAATTAGACCACGACAGTCATCAAACCTTAGTACCGAAGGTCGCAATACGGTACAAATTTAATTACTTTATTCTATTAAAAAGGGAGCTTATTCCTATCTATTAAAAATATTCAGACAATTTGTTTTCTTCAGACATTCCCCATTGTTTTTACCGACTTCAAAAGGAGGGAGGTACTCAATTCGACCAGTTTTTTTTTTTTTGGTTTTTTTGTTTTTTGTATGTACACCGATTACTCGAAGACGGCTGAACCGATTGAAATGATTCAAACGTTATTACATTAGGTAAACTCCCAAGTTGGTTCCATTTTTTAAAATTTTGTAATCGGTTCAGTACTTTTCAAGTAATCTTGAAAACAGTACGAAAATAGTATGATTTTGTGTGAATTACCTCGATGATCAGTCGTATAACTTCTTTGTTTATGAACTGAATAAGATAATTATTTTTTTGTTGGAAAAGGGATATCTTAAGTGTAGTTCTTTAACCGACTTAAAAAAAGGAGGTTCTCAGTTTGACCCGCATGTATGTATGATTCTCCGCGATTAACTCACGTTTGGCTGAGCCGAATTTTCCACTTAAATAATGTACCTACACTACCTAATACAAAAGGTACCTACACTAAAAATAAAAAAATAAAAAATTGTTTAAAAAAACAAAAAACCGACTTCAAAAAACCTACCTCGAAAAAGCAAGAAATAATATTCGTAATAATAAAAACACGTCTATTGAAGTCGGGTGTGGCTTTTAGAATAAAAAAAAAGGAATTTGTACTCCAGCCCCACCCGACTTCAATAGACGTGTTTTTATTATTACGAATATTATTTCTTGCTTTTTCGAGGTAGGTTTTTTGAAGTCGGTTTTTTGTTTTTTCAATATTTTTTTACACTGGCAAGTACAATCCATCATCATCATCATATCAGCCGCACGACACCCACTGCTGGGTATAGGCCTCCCCCAAGGATTTCCACGACGATCGGTCCTGCGCTTCCCACATCCAGTGGCTTCCGGCAATCTTCACCAGATCGTCGGTCTACCTTGTTGGGGGCCTACCCACGGAGCGTCATCCGGTGCGCGGTCGCCATACAATCCATAGAACAATAAAATACTTACGACATAGCATCCATTGATGACTGGAACTTCATTAGAAAGTTGTACACCGAAGTCCCAGCGAGCACCGCCAAAACAGAACCGACCAACGCCGTCCAAGCCGATTTCTTGTTTCCACCAAGAACCCAAATTAGTACAATGGGCGACAACACATACAATTGCATGTCCACTGCGAGATACCACGTGTGACCGAGACACTGAAAAAACCATAATTATTATTGTAGAAACCATAATCCAACTTCGCCAATCTAACCAAATCTGCCTTTGACTCTGCAATGCACCACCACACGTCCTCCCTCTATCGGCCGCCATGACAGACTGACTCCGAGTCAGTGACTCGGACAGCCAGCACACGGTCTGTATCGTAGACACATACTATAGCAATATATGACCACAGACTACGCACAGTCCGCACAGACTAGACAACACCGACTGTGACGTATGCACTCGAGACCAAGGCGGCATTACTAATACACTACAATTTGCAAATCTTCGCTATCGCTATCGCAGTAATATCAAAATATGTATTTGATTGATATAAGTTGGTTAGCCCATCGCCTTGCGATTGCAGCAACTAAGCATCTTTTGCAAGGGTCGGTTACAGGGTGGATGACCGAAAATATATTAGCTTGAGCTATTCTCTTTCATCGAAAAGCACGTTAAGTCGTTAGACCTGGCTGCATTTTTAGTCATCAACACTTCAAATTAGGCCTGCGTTGTGTTGTAGGTTATTAGTTTATTACCTATCCTCCATAACCACCGTTATGTAAGGCCTGTGTCCCAGCAGTGGGGACATTACAAATAACTAAGGTCCAAAATACTAACCAAATATCCAAACTTGGTCAAATTTTGGACATATAGCAGCGTAGCCCACCAGTAGTTACGGCAGTCGTCTGTACTCTTGGCCACTACTCCCCAATAAGGACCATCTGTTATGTGGTTTTGGAAAGATGCTTGAAGAAGAATTCCCGTCGCCAGTATAGGGAACATTCGGAGGAGACGGTTAAGGTAGAAAATGTGGAGATTCTTCAAGAAAGCCACTGTAATAAAAACTAAATGATAGAAATCTTGACCTCTTTCAATTTCATCGTTAAACCCTTTTACTTAACGATTATCGTGTAAAAATATTATTACAGCATGCCCCTAGTTCACCAAATAGACATTTAATTTTGTCAGCGACAATGTCTGTAAATTTTAGAATTCTCGTTACTTTAATTAGAGACAGAGTATGTTGTGATATTTCCCTAGGTGATCGATTCAGATACTACGGATATCCTCATTGATCCGTAGGAGAACTAAAGTAACCGACATCATTCGAAGGGTTGCTCATTGTCAGTAATTCTTGACATTAGATTGGAGCTGTGTTAAGTTTGCGTGACAAAATTGTCGACTTTTAAAAATTATCTCTATTACACAACATAATTGTCCTTAATTATCGTTCTTCTTCTTTGTTTCTAATTAAAGTGGCGACAATTGTAAAATTCACCGACATTTATGACATTGACAATTGTCGATTTAATGAAATAAGGGCCAGTCATAAAAAGAATCTGCAGGTGTCAACTTACACGTTCATGCAATTTAGCATTTTATAAGTACTGTTTTATTGACCCTAGCAGGCAATGAAGATTGTCGAATATAGTCTCCTCCAAAGATGTATTAAAAAAGTTTAGATACGTTACCCGCAATCCACAATGGCAAGACAAAAGTCAGGTAATTGCCCGACTTTCAATCAGTCAGGCACAGACTCGTGACACGGAAACACACACGGCTCTCGTCAATCAGACACTAAAAAACTGTGACAATCTAATCAAAAATGCCTTCCTGCATCTATAAACGATGTGCAAATTATACAGCAACAGTCAGAGATCGGAATAATGTTTCATTTCACACGTAATTACTGTATTTAACCGTAAAATTTACTGTCGTATTTAGTATTACTCTAATCGGCCATATTTTTACAAAGAGCGAGATGTACTCTGTTTTGCGTATGAGAGTGAAGGAGAGCGCGTGTCGCGCATGCGGAAGGACAATACTAGGGAAGATGGGGAGATGTTGTACCAGGGATTATAGTCGCAAATTAACTTGTTTTAAACTAGAACATGGTTTAAAATCACGACCACGTATTTTTATTTCATTAATGTGCTGAAAACATAGTCCTGCTTTTAAACCACAATTTAATTCAAAACCGGTTTATTTGCTATTATTTTACACTCTTATAGGTTACTACTGACCTAGGGTTATAATTGAAATCGGATTTAATTCAAACAAAAGGTTTTATTGTTTCAATAGTTTCATTTATTGCCAAATATGACTATCCTAGGTTTTACCCCGGCGGAGTTGTGATTAAGTGGTGGGGGGTAAAAATGTAGGTACATCAAAGGGGTATTTTTGCGGTTTTTCGGTTATATCTCGTAAATGACTTAAAATATTGAAAACTGTCCTTTATAAAAGTTGTAGGGCATTTAATCCTGCATAGAATAAGGCTAGAGACCAGAAGTCGAAACGATTTTTGAAGTGAAAACTTCTTTAGCGGCGTTGAACACTTTTTTGTAATTGGAAAAAAATATTAAACTCGCGTCAGTGTTACCCTTACTGACGCGAGTTTAACATTTTTTATCATTACAAAAAAAGTGTACAACGCCGCTGAAGAAGTTTTCACTTCAACAGAGAGTGTAATGTGTTCAGGGTTCATAATGTTTGTGGGGTGACCCTGATCGAAAATTCGTAAGACAGATGCAGCGTAGACAGCCGGCGGCGAAAGTATCCCCCCCTCTTTCTACGGGGCGCGGCGAAAATGGCGGCGCGTCATTTTGGCGTTCGGCAGGTTGTTTTTTTTTTTATGTACACAACGGGATAGTGCTTGGCCTTCATCGCACCTGATGTTAAATGACGATAAGGCCGAAGGTGGAAGCGCACTACACCCGGAATACTGGCTATTTTACCTCTAACTGCCGGAACACAACAATTTTTAAATTGTTGTTATGGTTTTAAATTTTCTTAGAGATAAACTTTTTAATGTAATATAAATTGACATGTTTGTGTACGATGATGATAGAATATGATAGATGATGATAGATGATACGAAAATGATAGTACTTTTATACTGATAATTAAAGCAATTCGTGCAAAATTATTCCCTAACCATTCCAAAATATCAAAAATGCACAACGTTAATATTCAAGTTTTCACTTCTGCCAGCACTCCCGGAGTGCAACCCGATTTTTTTTATAAAATGTAAAATACATCCAACTTTGATGTGCATTAGCATAAGAATGGGTAGTCCAGAAAAATTTGAATCAGGACTAACTGTATGCAGGATTAAATGCCCTACACCCTTTTTTACCGACTTCAAAAGGAGGGAGGTACTCAATTCGACCCGTTTTTTTTTGTATGTACACCGATTACTCGAAGACGGCTGAACCGATTGAAATGATTCAAACGTCATTACATTAGGTAAACTCCCAAGTTGGTCTCATTTTTTTAAATTTTGAAATCGGTTCAGTACTTTTCAAGTAATCTTGAAAAAAAGCACGAAATTAGTATGATTAAACTACCTCGATGACCAGTCGTATAACTTCTTTGTTTATGAACTGAATAAGATAATTATTTTTTTGTTGGAAAAGGGATATCTTAAGTGTAGTTCTTTAACCGACTTAAAAAAGGAGGTTCTCAGTTTGACCCGCATGTATGTATGTTTCTCCGCGATTAACTCACGTTTAGCTGAGCCGATTTTTCTAACTAAGTAATATACCTACACTACCTAATACAAAAAGTACCTACACTAAAAATAAAAAAAAAAAATTGTTTAAAAAAAAACAAAAACAACGTGTTACAAAAAAAACTCCTAATAACGAATATGGTAGATAGAAACCATAAAACTTTGGGAACTCTGAAATCGCTAAAAAAAAAAAAAAAAAAAAAAAAAAAGAGCTGTTTCATACATTTTGATATTTTCGTTAATAAGTTTTGTATGAAACAGCTGATATTTTTTTCGCGATTTCAGAATTGTTTCTGTAGTAAAAGTTGTTCAGTTTGATGGTCCCTATCTACCATATTCGGCATTAGGAGTATTTTGTAACACGTTGTATAATAACCCTTTCCTTGCAGACGGGTAAAACTACTTTCATTTTTAATTTTTCTTTCGCTCCCAGTCCAGTATGGGAGATCTTTAGTTTAATTATTATTTTATTAACATTTTGTAAATAAAACTTGCTGCGTTTCAAGAACTTTTGTTTTATTATTTTAATTTGAAACGAAAAACCTCGTAACATATACCAACTTTTGCCCATCTCCCCCATTACTGTCATTGCGACTGTCACTCCCATGATCGCGCCAATGAGCATGCAGCGTATCAGACGAAACGTATGATGTCTGTTTATCTCTGTCTAACGACAAGTATTCCGTATGGTGGCGTTTATTTTTGTCCCTCTCTTGACGAATATGTCAATGTGTGTATCTGCAGTACCTGTCGCTGTTTTAAATTGCATGGTGTTGGCTTATAACGCATCTAAACTTTTTTAATACATCTTTGGTCTCCTCAATAAAATATGAGCTCCTTGAGCTAGAGATAACTCCTTTTTATTACCTTTGTATGAAAATAACAATTTTAAGCTAGTGTTTGAGTTTTTATTTTGAGTCTGGCACGCTCTTAACTAAAAAATGACCCTTTTGAAAAATCAGTTTGACACCCCTGCTCCAGATAACGAACTTTTGTGGTTTTTGGTACAAGTTCTATTTTTGTGTTTTCTTTAGGATCGGATCAATGTATGTCTGTTTTTCAATAAGTATTACTTCATATTCACTCCTGTTGTCCACTTACTTCTTGACATCTTAGAAGCTTGAGTGTATACCAATAGTAAGCCAGTAAGCATGAAGAAAGTATCCACCGTTATATGACCACTAGTTATCCATAGGTACCCAAACGATCGCATATGCTGAAAATCCATACAAGACACAGTTTTAGTTTTATCGAAATATAGATTTCAAGATGTGTCAAAAGTTAACAGTTAAGTAGAAACGCTCGTCAATCACATTGATAAGCGTTTCTACATCTACATCATTTTTTATTCATTTAGAGTCAGTCTCTAGGTAATTATCTAACATGAATAAAATTACCTCGTAAACATCAACAGGATTAGCAGGCACGAAACTGGATTTAGTGCCGAATGTGTGAATTACTACTACCCAAAGCATGGCTATGGACCTAACACCATCCACACAATTCAAGGCTTTTGGATCTGACCTGAATGTCAGCAGTTGACGAGTATTTGTGTACATGGAGAAGATCGTGTATAACTTATTTGCAGCCTTTGGATCTGTAAAATAAAGCATGTACAGAGTGTGGTCCAAGTTAGAATGGAAAAAAATTTTTTTTTAGTTTAATCCACGCCACCCCCTCATTTTGTGATACTCAATGATAGCAATATATTAGCATAGTTTCAACTTTCTAACTACAGGGGAAGGCAGTGCTCAGCAAGAATGAAATATTGTAATTTTTGGCAAAAAGCTGATATCTATTTTGGTATAAAACAAAGGAAATAAAACGGTATTTATATGTTTTTTTATTTATTTTGATATGAAAAGCAGCTAAGTTTTAATATATACATAAATTTAACACAGTAGAAACTCTTATTTTTTTTTATTAATCTTTATCTAACACTACTTTAACTAATCCGTGTTTTGTAGTCTAAATAGGTACCTACGACTTTTCTGCTCCTTTTGACCAGCTGAAGAATAAATTGCTTTTCCTCTTCATTCTTAGTAAGAGCTTTATTATAGTATATTTCACCCTTTGAATATTTCACCCCTCTTTCTGCAGTATCATTTACTACTCGTAAGCTTTAACTGTGTCTCAGCACTGTAATTTAATAAATTAGTTCACTAGATACCCTAATAAATTAGTTCTTCCTGTAAAAACAACAGCTCTTTACAGCCAAAAAGGCGTACCTATTGTATGTCTATAAGCATATGTAATAGGTTGCTTGGCATACAATTACAATAGGCATAGCCTTTATTAATAAAGTTCCGCAACAAGTGATTGATCTTCCTTTGCATGAATTTAAAAACCTTGTTAAAAAAACGCTCATGAGTAAAGGTTATTATAAAGTAGACAATTATCTTAAAGATGAAAATGCGTGAAAATGATGTAACACATAACTTGTTACTATAAGTACTTTGTTGAAGTAATATAATAAGTCTATGTTGTTGCCAATAATCCTGTCATCCTGTTGTAATTATCTGGTAACGATATATTCAAGTTTGTAAATATCGTAACTTATGGCTGTTACAGCGGATAAGTTTCTTGCGCATGTTCTTCTTGTCAGCTAAAAAAGTCTGGAACGGGTGGTAGGAAAATATAGACGATTCAAAAGTACTTAATTATTAAGTTTATTTGAATAAATCTTATTTGACTTTGACTTGATGATCTCAAGATTACCTTTAAATTAAATGATTTCAAAAACAACTGAAGAGTTGGTTGGTTAAGAACAGGTTTTTATTCAATTGATGAATTAATTTATTTACTTTTTTACAGACTATGATAATGTAATGACTCATACTGATTTGTAATGATTATAATATAATATTAAAGTAAATGCGGTGATGAGCTGAGAGTGGGGCAATTTGGAGTTTTTTTTTTTTTTTTTTTTTTTTTTTTTTTTTTTTTTTTATTATTATTGGGCAACGGAATGCCAGATGCTGGCCGACTTTATGGAGAAGGAGAACCTCTTTATGATGAACTCCTTCTTCAGGAAGCCGGAAAGCCGGAAGTGGACCTGGATGAGCCCAGACGGTAAAGTCAGAAATGAGATAGATTTTATCATGTCAACGAAAAAGCATATATTCAATGATGTCACTGTGATCAACGCCGTCAAGACGGGGAGCGATCACCGATTGTTACGTGGCACATTGAATATCAACGCAAAGCTGGAAAGAAGTCGACTGATAAAATCTACGCTCCGACCATTACCGGCCCATACTGAAAACCTCGAAAGCTTTCAACTCGAACTCCAAAACCGCTTCGAAGCCCTTGAGAACAGCATAGATGTGGACGATCTAAACAACATGGTGGTGGATACTGTCCGTACGGTAGGGTCCAAGCTCTTTAAGACCCGCCGTCCCAAGCTAAAGAAACTCTCTGACCACACACTTCTACTCATGGATCAGAGACGAGAAATAAGGTTCCAGAGTTCAGCGGATGCTCATCGTTATCGGCAGCTTAATAGACAGATATCTAAGTCTTTGACGAGCGACCTTCGCCAATTTAATACGAATCGTATTAAAGAGGCCATCGAGCGGAATAAAGGCTCCAAAGTGTTCGCGAGAGATCTGTCTATTGGGCAAAGCCAGATGACGAAGCTGAAAACTGACGACGGACGCATCATCTCATCGAAACCTGAAATCCTGAGGGAGATCGAGAGTTTCTATGGGCAGTTATATTCCACGCAGACACCTGTTGAAAGCAAGGCTAAAGACCCCAGAGCCAAGCTTACCCGACACTATACCCAAGATATCCCGGACGTCAGCATGTACGAGATTAATATGGCTCTCAAACAGCTGAAAAACAACAAGGCGGCGGGTGACGACGGAATCACTACAGAACTTCTGAGAGCGGGCG
Organism: Agriphila geniculea; assembly: GCA_943789525.1. Classification (NCBI taxonomy): domain Eukaryota; kingdom Metazoa; phylum Arthropoda; class Insecta; order Lepidoptera; family Crambidae; genus Agriphila; species Agriphila geniculea. The sequence goes on along the minus strand of OX038877.1, from coordinate 5,843,373 downwards.
GTAAGCCGATACTTAAAGTCCTCCAGAAGCTTTTCAATTCCGTCATCGTCGAGGGCAGAACGCCGAAGGCATGGAACATAAGTGAGGTGATTTTGTTCTTTAAAAAGGGTGATAAGTCCCTCTTAAAGAACTACAGACCCATCTCACTTCTGAGCCATGTCTATAAGTTGTTTTCAAGAGTCCTTACGAATCGTCTCGCTCGCAAGTTCGACGACTTCCAACCTCCCGAACAAGCCGGATTTCGAAAAGGCTTTAGCACCATAGACCACATCCATACGCTGTGGCAGGTTATACAGAAGACCGAAGAGTATAATCTGCCACTATGCTTGGCGTTCGTGGATTATGAGAAAGCCTTTGATTCGATTGAAACCTGGGCGGTGCTGCAGTCTCTCCAAAGGTGCCAAGTGGACTATAGGTATATCGAGGTGTTGAGGTACTTATACAAGAATGTCACCATGTCGATCCGAGTACAGAACCAGAGTACAAATCCTATCCAACTGCAGCGTGGTGTGAGACAGGGAGACGTTATTTCTCCGAAACTGTTCACAGTTGCGTTGGAGGATATCTTTAAGCTTTTGGACTGGAAAGGACTCGGCATCAACATTAATGGCCAGTACCTAACACACCTTCGTTTTGCCGATGATATAGTCCTTATGACTGAGACCATGGAAGACCTGAACACAATGCTCGAAGATCTCCGTAGTGCTTCCAAAAGAGTGGGTCTCAAGATGAACATGGATAAGACGAAAATTATGTCAAATGGCCATGTTGTACCCTCTCCAGTTCATGTTGGGAACACTACACTTGAAGTTGTTGACCACTACGTATACCTAGGACAGGCAGTCCAGTTAGGTAAGTCCAACTTTGAGAAAGAGATCTCTCGTCGAATCCAACTCGGGTGCGCAGCATTCGGGAAGCTTCGAAAAATCTTCGCGTCCGACTTACCTCAGTGTCTCAAGACGAAAGTCTATGAACAGTGTGTGTTGCCAGTGATGACTTACGGCAGTGAGACGTGGTCGCTAACTATGGGTCTCATAAGGAGGCTCAAGGTCAGCCAGCGTGCAATGGAGAGAGCCATGCTCGGCGTTTCCCTGCGTGATCGAATCAGAAACGAGGAGATCCGCAGGAGAACTAAAGTAACCGACATCGCTCGAAGGATTGCTCAGCTGAAGTGGCAATGGGCAGGACACATAGCGAGAAGAACTGATGGCCGTTGGGGCGGAAAGGTTCTGGAATGGCGACCGCGCACCGGACAACGCTCCGTGGGTAGGCCCCCGACAAGGTGGACCAACGACCTGGTGAAGGTCGCGGGAAGCCACTGGATGCGGGCAGCGCAGGACCGATCGTCGTGGAGATCCTTAGGGGAGGCCTATACCCAGCAGTGGGTGTCGTGCGGCTGATATGATGATGATGATGATGATTAAAGTAAATTATAATGTGTAATTAATTATATTTGCAGGCCAGTATCTGGAGAAAAGTGTGCGGCTTCATATACATACATTGTAACATCTTTTTCAACACACTTGCTCGTAAAGTGAGTCCTAATACATCGCTTTTAGGGCCATAAACCGAGCTATAACAAACGCGTGCAATAATATATAAAACACTAGGTTGTTATAGAATTGTCCCTACAAAGTTAAATTAGTGCCTCACTGCAAGTTCTATGCGAGTAAACAGAGCATTCCCAATTTAACCCGCACCCTGATTATCTAAAAAGAAACTATTTAGCGACCAGTTTCATTCCATATACATTGCTACTTTTCTTTGGTATGTTTTTTTTTTAATCCAAAAAGAAGTAGCAATGGACCACTATCATCTATGAACTGCAACCGGTCGCTAGGTGGTTTCTAATTAGATAATCAGCCCGCGGGTAATACAGTAATTTCTTTAGTAACAATAAAGAGGTTTTATGCCGCTGAAAAGTCATATTCATTTTTGAAATAAATAAATGTGTAAGTCCTTAATTAAGTCAAACAAATATTTATTACTATCAAATTATTCATAATTCACAATATTTTATTATAAAATATTAAAATATTTGCATTTTATCACTTAAAATTATAATTTTGAAGTAGGCTGTATAATCACTCACCCCTTTGTTCGCAAAATATTCTTGCATTGGGTGTGTGAAAAAAACAAAAAAAACCTACGGGCCTTTTCCCATAATTGTCATATTTTGTTTTTGTCGAATTTGTTGCTGTGTGGTAAATTACTTTATATTTTCCTCGCAAATGTGTTGAAAAACGTCGTATGAAACTCGTGAGCTTTAACCTAAGCTAACTTGTCTCATAATGTACTATTAAATTATCACTTTTTTAAAGAAATAAAGAAATACTCTATTCTATTGAGTCACTAATTTTAATACTTTCTCCCTTTTCTTTTAAACCTCAGAAGTCCGACGTTTGTTTTCATTTAAAAAAAAAATGTAATAACCAATACTTATGAATCTTTTCTAATTTTTCATTGCAATGCTTTGGTTGATAAGTTGCTATGCCAGTTTTATTTCAAATTTCTATTACTGCTTCTATCAATAAATGCATCTCGTACATTATTTTTATCGCTTGAAAACACAAAGAAACATAAAAGAACTTGCCTCACTCTGCGAAGCTGATTAAGGCAAGATATTGGCTCCAAGTTCTGTATATGCCGATAAGAAAAATATATAATCTTTATGACATGTGGAAGATGACATTTAAAATCACTTGTGCACTAAAATACAAATTGTTTTAGCTTTGTTTAACGTTATTAATTCTCCAAAGTATTTAAAAAGTAAATATTTAACTTCTATTTACGAATTTTGTACATGTAACAAGCTTATCACATTAAAATTTGGCAAAAAAATAAAATCAAAGGGCCGTTGAGCGCTGCCTTCTGGTAATGCTATAAACATGAAATTTTGCAGTTATGATACTGCGGGTATGTGTCACAAAAATAGGGGGTGGCGTGAACGAAAACGAAAAAACAATTTTTTTGGACCACACTTATGTACATAGTATATAAAAGATGGCAAAATTAATAACAGTGTTAACCGATTACGTTAAATTACAATAGTGTAAAAATGTATTTATTTCAATGCTAGAACTTAACGCTTGCATTTAAAAGCTTCAAATTGATAAATTGATATCCAACTCCTTTTTTCCGACCACATGAAAAAGATGAAATAATTTAATTTTATCATCAAAATTTATATTCATAAATTGAATTATAAGTGAAATAATATGATTTCATACTTTTTTCAATATCATTGAAAAAAATATGAGATCATATTATTTAAGTCATGTTTTTTATCAATTGGCCTTGGCAAAATATATCTCAAAGAGAATATAACGTTCATCGACCGCGAATGTCCTTCTTACATTATTAGTTATCTTATCATAATATATGACTATCGCAAACTTTTTTAAAGGATTTTTAAAGATTGATAAAATTATCAAAATAATAAAGTAGGTCAATAAAGTGCAATTTTTACCTTTTTTTAGTATGACTGTGTGGTGGACGTCGTAAAACGAACTCAAAAGTGTCAGAAGTCCTATGGTTGAGAATATTGCACTGAAAACAAAGTTAAGATTTATCATCATTTTTAAAGTGAGAAATTACCAGTGATTTACCGTATCAAGACATTATTGTAATAAACTAGAAAATGCAAGAGTTATATTATTTAAATATTTATTATGTGTCAGACTTGTGTCAACCACACGTTAGGTTTAAGTCCAAAGCAAATTGAATAACACAAACTTTTTTAAAATATTGTCTGGCTTTATTTTTAAATGTATAGCTGTATTTCATATTTGCTTCTGATATTACAAAAGTTCTTCAATCGCCTGGGTTCGATTCCCAGGGTAGGTACCATTTATACCTGGTTTGTTTAGTAGTAGGGCTTATTTCAAGGCGGACTTGAAATAAGCCCTACTACTAAACATTATGTATTATTTTTTAAGTCTCGATTTATTTATATTTAGTCAATTTTTCATGGAAACTGGAAGATTTTTATTTCAAATGTCTTTAAATAAAAAAATAATTTCTCAAAACTTGCATTTTCTATAACCTTATTCTGTCATAACTCAAAATTCTAGATTTTATTTTTTATTATTTCAAAATACTAAGTATACAATTTTGTAGGCTTTGGAAAGCTTTTAAATATCCTATAAGGGTTCTTAGCAATTCGGATTAGTTTTAAGTTATTGACCGAATAGTAAAAAAAATGTAAAGCCCAACTTCTTTTGTCTGTTTCTCAATAATGTGTGTTTCTGAGTTAATACACTATTTGAGCAGAGGTGCGAAATGACTTTGTTGCTATTGGGCATACATTTCAAAATTGCTAAATCACCCTTCTAATGTGATGTCGGAGGCCAAAACACCGAATTACAAAATTTCGAACACTATTTTTATGTTATTTGATCTTTTGGCATTCGAAATTGCATATGACAGCCTGCACTCAAGGATACTCACATAGCAACATAATCAGCAGCTACCCAAGGCTTGTCATTGGGTAGACGACAAAAGGCCTCGCTGATACCAGCAACCAAAGAAGCGTTGGTTGTCAATCTGTTCAGAGCCTGCTCTACAGAGCAAACTTTAGGAATGCATATCGCTAATTCTAAATTCACCTCAGCTTGCGGAATATCTCGTGCTCTCCTATAAAGTAATATTGAAACGTCATATTCTTCAATCATCTTAGATATTTGAGATAAGTATTCAAAATTCTGCCGACAAATGAGGCCAAATTTTTCTCTGTTGTGTTAACTACATAAAAATACAATTCAGTGCCTACTACTATTAAACACATTTGAAACCTAATATTGTCAAGGTACTAATTTGATAATTTCTTACTACTAACTTTTCTTTATTATGTTTCGTCGTCTCGCCTAATATATGTACTGCCGAAGCAAGTACATTTACCAAAATGTGGAACGCTTCTCGATTTTGCATGTCATCCTTGCACAGGGCCATGCTAATCTTCTCTGTAACGTTCCAATTTTAGTATATTATGTACGCCAAATTACCATATAGATTATTTACCTGGATTTATTTTTGGAGTTTCCAAGATTATTCTTGAAATTTTCTTTAATAAGTTCGTTTTGTTGTGTTGTTTTCGTTTGAGCATGCATTGTCATTAATATTTCCCAACCGCTATAATCCCAAGGAAACTCCGGACTTATTACTTCAGAACTTGCTTTTTCAAAATTTTGGGGGAAAGGAACTTCTATTACACAATATTTTCCTTCCACTGACATATCTTGAAGTTCTTTATTTATTTGTAAGCATTGGTGGTAGTTGCCCATATCTCTATAGTTACTTATTAAAATACCTCGCGGTATTCTGATCCCTGCGTCCATAACTGTAACAAATCATTTCCTTAATTTCATATCAAATCGTAAGTAATTAGTATATCAATTGGCTTTGATAACTTTTTGAACATGACTGGAAATCTCAAAACCATTTCGAGGAATAAGCTTTCGGTACAGTGTCTACTAATTAAATTTCAAAATAAGTCTATATTTTTAAAGATATTTATAATATTAAATAAAAAGCTTTAACCTTCAAATGACCTTCATATGACGTCATTACATACAGATCCCCCAGCCATAATAAAAAAAAAGAAAAAAGTGCAAAGACAATTTTGACAATGAACTTGGCATTAGGGATGGTGGAAGGTGGAAGTGAAAAAATATCGATATAGGTAATATTTCTAAGAAAAAAATGGGACGAAATGGGATGATGACTAAGTAATGGATTCTAATTTTAAGATATTGTAAAACATAAAAAATAGCAAAATAAACCCCTACGCGAAATTTTGGCTCGATTTGACGAATTTTACGATGATTTTTAAGACTCAAAAGTTGGAAAAAATCCAAATGCTCCAGTGACAAAATAGTTTCGACTATTAGAATCCATACGTAATTACAAAAAAAAATGTTTTGGAAAAATTTTTGTAAAAACATCTATCGATATATCAGAGTATTTAATATCGCCCGAAAAATATCGATGAACTTATCTCGTAATTTTTTCCACATCCCTACTATTAAATGTTTGTAAATAGAAATAAAGTATGCACATATTTCACAATGTTTATTATGTTATCCTGCAAATTTATCAGTCCACAAGCAATCGTTACAATGTCATCCATGTAGCCTACATCCAAAATAGACACAATATTACAATACATTTCGAAATTTGGGTAAATTGGGCGTGTCAGTTTTTACAAAGTTTTTCAGCTGAGTTTCCACTGGTAAGCATTTTTATTATAATTTTACCAACTCAAAAATTATTGCGGCAAATTAAGAAGGTAGGTTAGTAGGTTAACCGTCACAACTGGATTAAATAAATAAAATAGAAGAAATATTAACTATACAAACAACCATAAAGTCATTATGACAGGTAATGACACTTGGCCGTTCTTTTTCTATAAGTAGATGGCAAAGGTTTTCCTTCTTAAACTTTCATGCCACTAATGACGTCATTCCGGTTGACCATATCTGCTCGACAAATATATTTATAAAAAAATAAATACGGGACCAAATGTTAAAATATTCAAATTAGTTTCTTAAATTGGCCTAATCTGTAGTAAAAAAATATAAAAAAATACCTTTTATTTTTTAACCAAAGCCAATTGCTGGCAGGTACTATTCAAAATGCTAAAGTAAGTAGTTTACACAACAGTTGAGTTATTTCTGGTTATACGAATAGAATAGAAAAAAATATGGAAATTGAAATCGCAATATATATTATTATTTTGGTTTTATAATTTTTAACAATTATTTGCACTTTTAAGTAACATTTTTCTAAGCTAAATTTTATAGTAGAAAAAAATAAAGTCGTCTTTAGAAGTTATTGAATCCACGACACGACAGTATATTTATCGAGGAAATTATAACTCTGATAAAAAAAAAATAGTGTGTAAATACTTACATTGAGCCTTCAACAAGCTATCTTCGTTAGTAATATAATCCAGTTGATATTCACATTTCTCTGGATTCAGTACTTCTTCATATAGATTATGGTCAAACGCAGAATTGTATCCTGTATCAGCATTGACAGATAATATTAAAGCTATTTCTAACATTAATTTTAGCATTTTTACAAATTTTTGCACAATTGACAATGATCGAAAACAAAAACTGAATGAACATTTAGATGTTCATTGTATGTATTTATACTTGTCCCAGAGATTAGTCTCTGGGACAAGTATAAATAATGGTGACTTATCTAATCTTCCATCAATTCTGGTAGATTGAAGATTTAAAATGTCTTTTATTTATTATAACTCCGATATTAAATTATTGAATAACGTTACTACAGCAATACTCTGTGATTCACTCATTAACTTCGTTCAATCGAACACTCGGTTGTTAGATGCGCGCGCGACACGAGTGAACAGCATTGTACTTGCCAGTTGACCTTCCTTACTTTCTTTCAACTGGTTTTTTTATTTACAAATTGTAAATTACATAATGACGCAAACCATTGAGGTTTTTCAAGAATCTCATAATAAGACACGGATGTTGCGTCACCTAAGAAGGCTTGAGGTGTGAAAAAATGTCCCAAATGCTCTTGAAATGACGGCATTTATCTTTTCCTTCTCTTTGATTGGGGTGGCAACAATGTACAATGACCTGGGTAAATTGACTATGGATTGGGATATTTTACACTTATAGTGTGAGAGGGATGAACGACATCTAGTGAATGATTTCAACCTCAACTCCTATTCGCTAGTGCAATATCCAGTGTCACAGAATATGAATATAAGTGTAGGCTGGCAACCCTATTAACCTTTGCCTTTGTGTAAGAGAGCGAGACGGAATGAATGTGTGAAAGAGAGAATGACGGATGTACGATTTTGCACAATGGCTGCTAGGACGTTTTCGCATTGCTGTATCGTGTGCCATTAAAAATCAAATAAATAAGTTTAATTGTACTCTTGGCCTCTTTGTTTCCCTGCCTGCGTCCCACAATTTTGGGGGCATCGTACGGGATTATAAAAAGAAGAATTCGTGGGCCAGGCATAAAGGGAAACGAGAGTTACAAAATTTCGGGCACGTGGTTGGTGTACGGCGGGCGGCGCGGTGCAAAGAAAATCTACGACGGTCAACGTGTTGCACTATATTTTACAAGACGCTTACGACGAATAAGACGATATTGCAACATGCCTAAAGATTCCAAAGAAGAACGACGCGCAAGCCGGCAAGCCGACTATTTTGAAGATTGCCACATGAAGCAGCATGGCGGTGCAAACATGTTACAAATGACGGCGGAGCTGGTGCCGAGCTTCAGCGGCCGCGACAGCACTTATCCAGTAACGAGGTGGATAGAGGACGTCGAAAGTAACGGCGAGATATTTAATTGGACCCCGCTGCAGCAGTTACTTATCGCAAGAAGATCGCTCACGAGCACAGCGCAACTTTGGCTACGGGCGGAGCGACCATTTAGAAGCTGGGACGAGCTAAAAGCAGCTTTATTGAAAGAATTTCCCGATTCCGTCGATGTGAAGACGATTCATGAAATGATGAGTGCTAGAAAAAAACGTGCAGGCGAGACGTGCCTAGATTACATGCTCATTATGAAAGAACTTAGATTATTTATATGTCAAGATAGACAGTCGAAGCTACGACAGCGTCGAAAAAAATATCACCCAACAGTTGGGTGACCAAAACACGCACACATTGTCAGTAGTGTGACCCGGCCATAGTTTTTATTACAATACTCTTTGGACGCGATGATGCTAAAAATGCACACCACCTTAAAAAAGTTGGCCTGTTTTGTTTAATACGTCAAAAGCCTAAGACTCTATCTAGACATATAAATAATCTAAGTGAAAGAACTCGGCAAGCGAGGCAAGATGGCCGACTATGTCGCGATAAAATATATTGTAGATGGAATCATGGACGTCGAAACAAATAAAGTGATGCTTTACGGCGTGACGTCATACGGCGAGCTGAAAGAAAAACTTAAGATCTACGAAACTATTTCAAGCAAGATGCAAAATTCGAGGCAGCGTCATACGGGAGCGTCGGCGAGCACAAGCAAGCATAATACGAACGCAAGTACGAGTGGATCGAGTGGATGGCGGGTTCGTTGCTACGGGTGCGGCGAGCTAGGGCATACATCGGCTGATTGTCCGCATAAGAACAAAGGGCTAAAATGCTTCAAGTGCAACAAGTTCGGCCATGTTGGATCGCGGTGCACAAGCAAAGATGACAGCAGCGCCACCGAACAGAAGTCGTCGAGTCAACAACACCATCGGGTATCGTCGGGCGATGTCGTCGGTAAAGCAGGAGGAAGCCATCATCGCTACGCAAAGAGCGCGATGTTCGCGACAGATGTCACTCGCGAAGACAGCAGCGCCACCAACGACGAGTCGACGAACCAATATAAAATGGCGGAGCACAGCAGCCAATCAACGAGCAAGGCGGAGATGACGTGTGGAGCGAGCGACGACACTATGGTCTACTCACCGACGAATGACGAGCGAGAACGAGTGAAGATGGCGGCGTTTGTTTACGATCATGTCGAGCAGCTGTCAACTACGATGTCAAACGAGAAGAAGCCGGTTGTCATCGCGAATGTAAACAATGTTCGAGTGAAAGCACTTGTGGACAGCGGCAGCGATGTGAATCTTTTATCTGAGGAAGTGTTTAAAACGATCGGCATGCCACAATGCGAAAAGGACGAACTATCTCTCTGTGGCATTGGACTATCAACGGTGCGTTCGATGGGGAAATGTCGATTGCGTTTGTGTATTGATGAACATTGCTACGAAGATGTTACATTTCATGTATTAGAAAAAAATTGTATACCGTTTAGAATGATACTTGGACAGGAATTTCTTAATGACGTTACAGTTGTATTGAAAGGTGGTTGTGTGAGGTTTTACAGTAAAGATTGGGAGCGTTTGGGATGTTATGCGAGTGAGGTATGTTCATTGGGTTCTGTTGTAGGTCCGATGTTGAATCCTGCCCTGAAGAACGAAGTGATCCAGTGTGTCCAGAACTACAAACCCAAGCAAGTCAAGGAAGCACCATTGCAACTACGCATTGTGCTCAGTGATGAAGTACCAGTGGCGATGCGACCACGACGCTTATCACTCAAGGAGCAAGAGGTAGTGGATGGACAGGTATCCGAGTGGTTGGAGACAGGCATCATTCGCGTAAGTTATTCTGAATATAGTAGTCCCCTTGTGTTAGTAAAGAAAAAAGATGGTTCGACTAGAATCTGTGTTGATTATAGAATGTTGAATAGAAAAATAATTAAAGACGAGTTTCCATTACCAGTGATTGAAGACTTAATCGATAAATTAAAAGATGCTAAAATATACACCGAGACTTTTCATTGGTTTTGGAGCCGAAACCCTGTTCATCTTTATCATCAGTAGAAGCTATTTAGCTTGTAAAATTAAAAATATGAGCATAAAAACCATAATAAAAAAATATCAATATAAAAATTAAGAACCCTTAGTACCGGACGATCTTATCAAAGTCAATGACCGCGCTCGGCACAGCGCGCGCCGAGCGCGGTTCGTATAGGCCCGGCACGGATCTCGGGCGGTCTTCCTCCCCCCGCCCCGTCCGCCCGCTGGCGGCGCCGGCGGCCGGCCAGTCTCGCGGAATTAGGTCAAAAGATCGTACGCGTTTTGGCCGTAGGTATTCCGTGTTTCGTCGTAATCGCCGCGAGTGCGTCGTAATCTGTAATGGATCGACCAAGACTTCGAACGATCTTAGCGCTCACAACTGGACAGTGTGTTTGGTGAAAGACGGATAGGCCGCGGTCAGCCAGTCAAGAAGCCATGACCTGACATCCCTGGATGTTTATTTGTGGTCGGAAGTTAAGTGTTTACACCGAAGAAGCAGAATCACGTGAACAGTTAAAAATTGCGATAGTGGATGCTTTTAATGTGGTAAAAAGTGACAGAGACACACATTAAAGAATAATTTAGTTAAACGTGCGAGAATTATTTTCAACAATTGTTACGGTACAGACAAGTGTAATAGTGTTTTATTGTGAAACAAAAACTCGCTAAATTAAGGTAATTTAATTGATTGATTGTAAATAGGTCGATTAAAATTTGAAATACGCCGGAAATAAGTAACTCGTTTAGTAAATAATTAATGTAATAAGTAGGTATTCTGAAAGTAAATTTGTATTTTCTGAAGTAATTTAGAAACTTAGATTATTTATATGTCTAGATAGAGTCTTAGGCTTTTGACGTATTAAACAAAACAGGCCAACTTTTTTAAGGTGGTGTGCATTTTTAGCATCATCGCGTCCAAAGAGTATTGTAATAAAAACTATGGCCGGCTCACACTACTGACAATGTGTGCGTGTTTTGGTCACCCAACTGTTGGGTGATATTTTTTTCGACGCTGTCGTAGCTTCGACTGTCTATCTTGACATATAAATAATCTAAGTTTAGAAACTTATTTCTGACGGTCCCCCGTAAAAAGTATAAGAAAACTTTGAATTGAATTTCAATAATGGTTAGAATAACAAATAAAACAGAAATCAGCTGTTTCACATTGCTCATGTAACTACATACCTACGCACACTCGACTGCGTGCGACTCGCGCTCGTGCGCGTGAGTTCATAGGGGTCACGGTGCAATCGAGAACGTTACTATGTGTTCTCGACAAAAAGTCACTTTTACAACTTTTTTATCTTTGCTCGTATGACAATTATTATTTCATAAATAGGTACAACACTTCTTTAGTATTAAGAGGTTTTCGGTTCCAAAACCAATGAAAAGTCTCGGTGTATAGTGTGCTAGACTTAAAAAATGGCTTTTTCCACTTGAAGATTAGTGAAGAGTCAATAAAGTACACTTCTTTTGTAACCCACAACGGTCAGTTCGAATTCTTAAGAGCTCCTTCAAATTCAAATTCAAGCTGTGCAAAGATTAAAGAATGTACTTATGATTTCAGAGCAATATGGCTTAGAAATTAATTGGAAGAAAGCAAAGTTGATTTCCAGGGAAATTGAGTATCTGGGACATTTAATAAGGAATGGTGAAATTAGACCTACCGCAGAGAAGACCGATGCAGTGATGAGGTATCCGAAGCCGACATCAGTCAGGCAAGTTCGCAGTTTTCTAGGACTAACTTCATACTTTAGGAAGTACATCAAAGATTATGCCATTATAGCAAAGCCACTCTCTGATTTGCTCAGAAAGAATGTTGTTTTTGTTTTTGGAGAAAAAGAATGTATTGCATTTGACAATTTAAAGAGGAAGTTGAGTAACTCTCCGGTTTTGAAGATTTACGACTCTAACTTACCTACAGAATTGCATACCGATGCAGCCTCTGTTGCATATTCCGCTATTTTGTTGCAGCTACACCCAGACGGTTGGCATCCTGTGTATTACATGAGCAAGAAAACCAGTGATGCAGAATCAAAGTACTGCAGTTATGAGTTGGAAGCATTGGCAATCATCGAAGGCGTGAAAAGATTTCGAGTGTATCTTTATGGTATCCATTTTAGAATAGTCACTGACTGTCAAGCGTTCGAAATGACACTGAAGAAGAAAGACTTGTGTCCAAAAGTTGCTCGTTGGGTACTATACCTGGATCAGTTTGATTACGAAGTGGTGCATAGAGCAGGAGCTAAGATGCAGCACGCAGATGCTTTAAGCCGCAATCCATGTATGACCATTGTCACCAATAGTTTGCAAGAACAGATATGATCGGCTCAACAGAAAGACGATGGATTGAGAGCTATATGTGAGGTGCTTCAGCATGGTTCCTACTCAGACTATTGGCTTGATAATGGACTGCTGTACAAAGAAGAACAGAAACTTCTGGTCATACCCAAGTGTCTAGAAAAAGAAATCATAAAGCAAGTACACAGTAAAGGGCACTTTTCGATGAAAAAGATGAAAGAAATTATTAGTAAAGATTATTACATACCTGACTTAGAGAAGAAACTTCAAGACTTTGTGGTCACGTGTATCCCATGTCTATTGGCAACAAGGAAGGCTGGTAAACAGGAAGGTTATCTGAGTCCGATTGAAAAGGAAAGTACACCGTTGCATACAATTCATATCGATCATTTAGGACCGTTGACAGATACTAAGAAGCAATATAATCACATATTGACAATAGTGGATGCATTTACCAAGTTTACATGGATCTTTCCTACGAAGAGCACTACCAGTAAAGAAACTATAGAAAAATTGAAGATACACCAACAAAACTTTGGTAATCCAGTAAGAATCATAAGTGACCGAGGAACGGCATTTACTAGTGGTGAGTTTTAAGAGTATTGTCGAGAAGAGAACATCCAACATATCACCATCACCACAGGGGTACCGAGGGGAAATGGTCAAGTAGAAAGACTACATAGAACTATTCTAGCAATACTTACGAAGCTATGTATAGAAAGCCCATCATTAGGGTATCGACATGTAAGTAGCGTACAGAGAGCGCTGAATAGTACCTATCAAAGAAGTATAAATACCACCCCATTTCATCTTATGATTGGAACGGCGATGAGAACCAAAGAAGATTTACAAATTTTGGAATTATTGAAACAGGAAGAAATTAATCAATTCGAAGAAAATAGAGAAGAAATTAGAATTAACGCGAAACAACAAATACTTAAAGTACAAGAAGAAAATAAGAAAACTTTTGATAAGAGTAGAAAACAAAGTACAAAGTACGAAGAGGGAGATTTAGTAGCTATCAAGAGGACACAGTTTGGTCCAGGGCTGAAGCTTAAACCGAAGTATCTAGGGCCTTACAGGGTCGTGAAGGCCAAGCGCAAGGATCGTTACGATGTGGAAAAGCTAGGCAGTGCTACCGAAGGGCCTAATAGGACTTCGAGCTCAGCAGACCTGATGAAACCATGGCCTCAGCAGAGTGAAGAGTAACATGCTCAGGCAAGTATGATAGTTGTTTTGAGGGATGAATGAAAGGGATGAAAGAATGAAATGAAAAACAACTGTAACTTTTATATCTGTTTATTTTTGTGTATTTTTACATAACTTGTTTAAGACTTACCGTGTTTGTTATGTTATGAAATGACATAAGGTAACGTTTCACTGTACTGTTTTGTAATGTTAAAATATTTAAGATGTTTAATTAAGATAAGATTTGTACTTGTTTAACAAAGATTTATAAGTTGTAAGTAAGAGTAAGATTTTCTAAATTTTAAATATTAATTGTTTATTAAGGGTCAGTATACACCTTTTGAATGTTAATTGTTTGTTAAGGGTCAGCCTTACTTTGTTATAGTTTTAAGAGTGATGGATGTTTTGCTATGGCTATGTCTGAGGGCAGCCATAGGAGAGGATGGCCGAATGTAGGCTGGCAACCCTATTAACCTTTGCCTTTGTGTAAGAGAGCGAGACGGAATGAATGTGTGAAAGAGAGAATGACGGATGTACGATTTTGCACAATGGCTGCTAGGACGTTTTCGCATTGCTGTATCGTGTGCCATTTAAAATCAAATAAATAAGTTTAATTGTACTCTTGGCCTCTTTGTTTCCCTGCCTGCGTCCCACATAAGTTTCTTAACGTTTTTGAATAGGGTCTTACTTGCCAGGACCTCAGACCAAATAAAAAGGGAAGACGGAGTCTTCCTAGCAAGGGACTGAAGCCAATTTTTTCATGCATTAGTGTGTGAGCCGGTGTTGCCATAGTAATTCATATTACCCCAATGTTATAAAAATAACGCGTTATGAAATAATAACGTTATTTATCACATATAAAAATCAAAACAAAAAACTGCCTGGATTCAAGAGATCATAATACGGTCCCAAGGGGGGTATTACAAGCTCTTAAAACTTGTCAGTTTTCTGAATGGCTATCAAAGCGTCTCTTTTATTTATTACTGATGAAAGAGACGCAGACTATGATAGGCATTCAGCTATTCTGACTCGGGTGTGAGGCGACGGCTACACGCCTGGTACTGTGATCCATCAGTATTTAATCAGGGGCCTATTTCATAAAAGATTAGTGAATTTACTATAATAATTTACCACAGTTATTATTGGGGTAGAATTATGTTTCTTATTAATTATAAAACATAATTCTATCCCAATAAACTATTACTATGGTAAATTACTGTACTTTTTTATTCTTTTATTAAATAGATCCCTGATAAATAATACTGATGGATCACAGTATTTACCACACGTGTAGCCGTCGCCTAATGATAGATATAAAAAGTGAGCTTCTCAAAGCCCTGCATGCAGGGCTGTGAGTAGCTCGCTTTAAAAGTAGTGGCGGAATTAGGAAGGAAATAGGAAAAATGTAAAAAATAAAACTAACGAATACTAAAGTTTCGTGTATTTAAGGCAAGATGTTTGTTCTGACATGTTAGGCATCCATTACACGGTAGGTTTTGCTGTCAGTTTAACCACAGTCACGGGCTGTGACTGATGATTAACCTACCGTGTAATGTAGTGACTGATGGTTGCATGATGTGATTTGTTCTTTCCATCAGTCAATCAGTCAAACTCATAACATCCTTCCTTCAATATGTATGTATAGTACCCTACCTAAATTAATTTAAATTGGGAGATATTTTCGTAAAACCACTTATTTTACCTTTGTTAGGAATACCTATTTTTTTCACTTAATCCTTTAAGCCCGGAAAATGAGACACAATATTCCATTTCCATCAGGGATTGCAGGATTAAAAATAACTATTTTAAGTGACGTAGGTTTTTTCAAAGTTTTAAATGTTGCTTTTCATTTTAATTTTTTTTAAAGAAATCATACTTTATCTAGTTTAAAAAAAAAACCCGCCTGCATAAAAAGACAAGTCTACTGAAAAGATGGAAACAAGATAAATATTAAAGGCAACATAATAACATGCTGTCAGAGGCATGCATAAAGAAAGTGACATTATGAATTATTTGAATTATATACCTCCGACTGCATGTTATTATGTTACCTTTAATATTTAGTCTTGTGTCCATCTTTTCAGTTGACTTGTCTTTTTATTGTCTTTTCTGCGGCAGGCAGGGGTTTTTTAATTATATAATTTATTTTTTATTTATATCTTTTTAGTTATCATATATTACGGTCATGATATACCTTTTCGAAATCTTCATAATAAGCCCTTTAATTTGATACCCATATAGCGGTATTCTAAAAAAATTTTTTTTTCACTACGTATAATAGCACCGTATAGCCGCCATGTTGGTTTTTTAGAACGCCACGAAGTAGATTCAGACCGCTTATAATACACACCCAACTGATCTGATCAGCATTCTAAAAGATTAATAGGTCGGATATCTCAGTTTGAGGATTTCCATACATTTTCATGCTATTTTCGCGGTTTTCTTAAACATGTCCATTACGTTTTCGGAATGTTGGTCAGATCAGTTGGGTGTGTATAGCGATCTGAATCTCCTCCATTCACTCCCTGGATAGCCGTCATCAGATCACAGCACAGTACATCCCTGGCAGGAAACCAAGGCTTCAAATTTACCTCGTTTGTATGAAAATAGCGCCTGTATCCCTAGACAAAGTTGATGTGTGTACAAGAACCCTCAGTAACTGATAATCTAGGTATTAAGTTAGATTTAAAATTGTAGACAAATTGCAACTCTTCGGATTCTGATTAGAGTACTATACTTACCTACTACCTACATATCGAAATTAACTGGTTTCGGTTTGGTTCAAGTACCACAGTCACTTTCATTGTCATGTAAAATCGCTCATTAAGGATTATATTAATTAATTTAAATAAAGTGTAATAATAATTTTCATATATTAAAGTTTGTTAATGACACGATTTATTTAAACAGATCTTCAATGAGAGTCTTCCATGAGAACGGAAGAACTGTTTATTTCATGCTTTAAACTTCACACACTTCTTGGCTTGGAAAATACTTGGAAAATAAAGGGCTACTTACTTACCTTAATTTTTTCCTAAAAATTGTAATTGAGGATGTTTCTAAAAGTTGAAGTCGGTTGTTTAAATATTTTAAATCTAGTTTATTGTAGTTGTGCTATTACAAAAAATACAAATTAGATAAACTAAATTATTTTTATTTTGTTTCAATATTTCTTCTGCACAATGCACAGTACAAATTAACTGTTGGGCACGAAAAAGAATAATAAGTCGATGTGGTTGAAAAAGTTTCACGTCCACATCGTTCACAAAATAATTCATCGATTTCGCGGCACATCTAAAAAAGGAGAAAATACTGCTTAAATTACATGTTTTTGCGCTGTTTTGCGTTGACAAACTACAAAACAGTTTCAAGGCAGAACAGTTACTCCCATCTGGAAATAAAGTGTAGTTCTCCTAAGGTACTGATTTGCAATTATAGTAAGTATAATTAATCTAATAATATTGACAATAGTCGAAAAAAAATTAACGACTGATTTTATCTTAAAAATTCATCATAAAATAACAACCACATATTCCTCTTCACAAATAAAATCACGGCACTCATGGCGTTTCTCGAATTTTTCGCAGTTCATGCATACGCCATCGTGAATCAATCCTTCTTCCACCATATTTACTGTGAATGATGGTAGAGAGCTTAAAAATATTTGTACACATATGTGTCTTGGTAATTGCATATTTACAATCCATTTTTTCCAAATCTCTATCTGAAACCAAGTATCAGTAATCATTATCTACAAAGAAACTAGTTACTGACCAGTCAGCGAGCTTCTAAACTATTCTGCAGAGATACTTTACACTTTGACACCCAACCAATACATGAATCTTACCTTTTCATCAAAACCATATTCACTGTTCTCTTGTAGGAAACTAAATAATTTATTTTTCAAAATATCTGCTATTTTATTTAAAGACAAATTGTACAATGAAATCATGATATAAGTATGTGAGGAGCGAGAAACCCGATCAGCATAAAATATTAATACTACATCTCAATACTCTAGCACGAACAGCTAACAGCTATCGAAAAACGCGCGTAAAAACATTAGATAGAATAATTTTATATGGGAAATTTGTACAGCGCCATCTACCACCAAATAGCGAAATGAAATTTTTCATAGATAATTTACTCTATCGAGTACTTTTACGCGCTTTTTTTTCTTGATAGATGTTCGCGCTAACTTTCTTCTTATTTTTGTTTTGGCAATCTACTTTCCTCTTGGATGTAATTTTTGCCAGTGTCAAGTGTTGAATAGTTCAGTGGTAGATTGTTTCAGTTTACATTAGAATGTGGGTGCATCGCATTCCAATGCTGCTTGGAGAATTTGGCACCAAGTATATCAAGACAGTTTACTTGGTAAGTTCTGCCGAGGTAGCCACCACTACAGTAAAAGTCTCGGCTTCACACAACCAAGATCGCGCCTATTTCAATTATCCCACATATTGTTCAGTTGCGTAGACACTTGTACCACAAAACTGCACCAATTTTAAGACACAATATCCACTATGAATCAATACACCGAACCGAACTTGACAAATGGCGCCAAAAAACTCCGCGCTAACTTTATATTTATTGTTAAGATTTTATTTTTTTAATTAGTATTTAAAAAGAGATCAGTTAATCAGTTTGTGATTTTAGATTCAAATTAATTTTCATAGTATGAAAATGTGTAAGTGAATGACAGAAGACAAAACGGGCTAACTTCTTCTATCTTACATAGCTACATACTACGAAAAATGTGTCTACTCAGTAAGATTTATTGAAAACACATTAAAAGGAACGACATTTAAGTTATAAACTTTCTATCATTTAATATATACAGTGCCTTTGGTCTTCTGCTAGCGATAATTTAAAGGCGTAAAATACACCTAATTTTATCGACAAAAACACCCACATGTTCTTCTATCCCCACTCCTGTTGGAATGGCCGCCATTTTAAATTTGACTTTTTATTTTAGATGACCCTGCCGAAAAATATTTATTTCTCCGGATTTAGAAGTCCTACAGTTATAACAAAAACACTGTTCGAAAGCTAATAATACCACCTATCAATTTAAAAAAAAAATATGTCTAATATTGTAACTTGAATACTGAAACAAAATTTTATACGAAATTTGTGTGCTTTTTTGAGTTTTTATTACATTCCTCAAAAACTAGGTCATTAATGTCCACCTTTTTTGCATTATTCAAATACACATAAATATTATTTACAAATAAACTTCAAAATTAATTGCAGTTTTTTGGAATGTGATCATCAAGGCCTTTGATTTGATACCCATATTGAAAAAAAAAAAATTTAATTATTTGTCAGTTTTTTTGGAATGTGCATTACTGCAGTGGCATCCAAGACAGGCATTGAAGGACGAACGTAAAAATGTGGGCCGAGGCGAAGCCGAGGCACACTTACGTGAGTTCATCAATGCCTAGTTGCGGCCAAGGCTTGTATAGTATTTTTCTCAAATAATGCACGGAAATTAAAAAATAGTAGGTAGTATTTTTATTTAACTTTATATTTTTAATTACTGTAATTGAAAAAAGAAAAGAGAAAGATTTTTAAAAATTAAAAAACTGGAAATAAATGAAAAAACTGCAAAATTTTTTTTTTTCAATTTTTTTTTTAGTTTTTTGGAATGTGCTCATCAAGGCCTTTCATTTGATACCCATATTGCAAAAAATATTATTTTTTCGTTTTTTTTTTCAGTTTTTGGAATGTGCACATCAAGGCCTTTCATTTGATACCCATTTTGAAAGAAAAAATCAGTTTTTTAATTTATTTCCACTTTTTTTTTTATTTTTTTCCAGTTTTTTGGAAAGTGCTCATCAAGGCCTTTCATTTGATACCCAATGCAAAAAAATGTTTTTTTCGTTTTTATTATTTTTTTCAGTGTTTTGGAATGTACTCAAAAATGCCTTTCATTTGATACCCCTATTGGAAAAAAATATTGTTTTTTCGTTTTTTTTTTCAGGGTTTGTAATAAATAAAATTAATAAAAATAAAAAAAAATGTGCTCATCTAGGCCTTTCATTTGATACCCATTTTGCAAAAAAAAATTTTTTTTCGTGTTTATTTTTTTTTCAGTTTTTTGGAATGTGCTCATCAAGGCCTTTCATTTGATACCCATATTGAAAAAAAAACTCTTCTTTTTTTTAATGTGTTCATCAAGGCCTTTCACGTAATACCGAATATTAAAAATATTTTTTTTTGGAATGTGCTCGCTCATCAAGGCGACATTTGATACCTATATTCGAGTTTTATTGAAAAGTTCGCTCCATTTCTGAATTACACGTGTATAATGAATTTTAATAGAAACATTGCCGGTCAAAATCCATTATTACACGTTAGTAATGGATCCTCATACAAATATTGCCGGGGCGCGGTTTAGGTCTGTCCGGAAACTCCGATTTAGCACGAAGAAGGTTGTCAAAATAATGTTCAAATTTCCAAGCATGTTTGAGAAAAGGTTAATAAATAACGTTACGATGACTAGCATGTCTTTTATTGAGCCTTATTTATTGTTTATCCGAATGTGATTCTGCAGTCCTCTATACAGCGGTTCCCGAATTCTTTTAGCTACGGAACCCTTTTTGGTTCACCGTTTTTGGCCGGAACCTTAGCTCAAGTGAGAAGTAAACTAACCAGGGTTGCCACCTTTTGGAACAGAAAATAGGACAATGGAAGGCGCTAAATGTACGTTGAAATCATTAAAACTGGCAGTAAAACTACTGTAAAAACTGGTAACTATTGATCGTGTGATATCATTAAAAATCGGGACCAAATTAATGAATCGTCGGGACGCGGGATAATATCATCCAAATCGGGACTGTCCCGGCAGAATCGAGACGGGTGGAAACCCTAAAACTAAGTGAAACATTGGTTTTTTTACGTGAAATCACACCATACTGATGAGGCTTTTTGACTTGGTGTTCACATATTGTAAGTTAGCTTGACTTTAAAAGAAGGACTTTTAAGACTTATTATCTTGATGTTATGTTATAATGTTATAATCTTGTTCAATAATTAATTAAAGTTTTCCCATAGTGTTTTAAATGAATAAATTCACTTTTAGTTTTTAGATAATTAATTGATTATTATAACTATGTAGGTATTGCTAGCTTTTTATTGTATAAATTATTAATGTTTTTTTTTTATTTTTTTTAATGTAATTTGACTTGAGGAATGAATTTTAATATTGATTTCATTTTAAATAGATTAATTAATAAACTCTTGAATTTTCGCGGAACCCCTGAGAGCCTCTCACGGAACCCCAGGGTTCCGCGGAACCCTATTCGGGAACCGCTACTCTACTTTATAGTTCACGACTCAAAGAACTCAAAGGCTTCACGACACTAGTCTTTTTGATTGGACTGCAGTCCTGCTGTAAAATTCACGACTCATAAGACTTGAAAGAACTTAAAGGACTCAAAGAGCTCAAAGGACTGAAAAAAAACGAAAGGACTTAGAATAAATTTAACGACTCAAGAAATTTTAGGACTGAAAGAACTAAAAAGACTCAAAATAACTCAAGACTCAGGACTCAGAAGACTAATTAGTCGTGAGTTCTGCAAAAAGAACTCATAGCCGCAAAATGAGGACTAAAAGACTCAGTTCTTTTACAACACTAATGGAGTCATGCGAGTAGCAACTGGCTCCAGGTGGCGCAAGACAGAAGATCGTGGAAGGCTTTACAGGAGGCCTATGGCCGAAGAAGGACGAACGAAAGGCTGCTAAAGATAGATAGATAAATTGGTCTTGTTCATTTAATTGTGACCAAATCGCCGTCACGGCTGACCATTTTGAGGGCCTTGAGAGGATTTCTTTCATCCCCAAAAAGATAGGTATGAGACTGACAAAACTAAATTCAATACAATTCCCCATATATGGCCCGCTTGGTAACTGTAGGAATGAAACGTACCTAAGTCATAAATTAATGCAAAATTTTATGATGTTATGACTTATAAATAATATTAATTGCAACATTCATCTTGACTTGACTGTTTTTTAGGGTGCTGTACCCAAAGGGCAAAAACGGGACCCAATTACTAAGACTCCGCTGTCCGTCTGTCTGTCTGTCTATCACAAGGCTGTATCTCATAAACCGTAATAGCTAGACAGTTGAAATTTTCACAGATGATGTATTTCTGTTGCCTCTATAACAACAAATACTAAAAACAGAATAAAATAAATATTTAAGGGGGGCTCCCACAAAACAAATGTGTTTTTTTACCGTTTTTTGGTACGGAACCCTTCGTGCGCTAGTCCGACTCGCACTTGGCCGGTTTTTCTTTCTTTAGTATGCTAGATGTCTTTGAGAAGAAGAAGAATAGGTTTTTTCTATAATAAAAAATTAATAATTTATTATAATAATGGATTTTATATAAAAAATATAATATTTACATAAATAAAAATAAAAGTAATTGGCATTTAACTCCAAAACTACTTGACTGATTACGATGCGGTTTTCGTATTTGGATTGAGAATTAATTTGTCTATAATAAAAAATATAATAAATATAATATATTTATCGCTTTGAATAAAAACAATAATTTCCCTATATTATCTTTTTTTTACATTTTTTTTATTTTTTGTCTATTTTCTGCAAAAATATCTTTTTTATATTTTTTTATAATAAAAAATAAAAAGACGAATCGTTTGACACCTCAATCATTGAAATCAGTGCACCCGTTGAGCTTTAAAAAATTTCTGAAAATATTTTTTTGAAGTGGCGCCATCTCTTATCCTAAGGGGTGAAAGTTTTGCTGCTGCGGGCAAAATTTCTTATATTTGCCCCCTCTGTCACTATGCAAAGCGGCTTGCTTTCTTTATGATTTGCAGCTTTTTAATCATAAGACCTATGACTACAGGTCAGGTTACAGCTAATCAAGTGGCACATCAACTTCTCCTGAACGGGAAAACCAATCGTCGACTTGTTCGAACACCTAGACTCCGCAGTTGTCCAGAAAATGGAAATCCCATCAGCAGGCCCTTCTTGCTCACAGAAATCACTACAGCTATCAAATCCTTAAAAAGCGGTAAAGCGTCTGGAGTTGATAATATTTCTGTTGAGCAAATCAAAAACCTCGGCCCTGTAGCTATCTCCTGGTTACTAGAGCTTTTCAACTATTGTCTGGATTCTGCGCGAATTCCTCGTATCTGGCGAAAAGCTAAGGTGATAACGTTACTAAAACCTGGGAAGCCTAGCAACGATCCAAAAAGCTAGTGCCCTATATCTTTGCTGTGTCATAGCTATAAATTACTGGGAAGAATGCTACTTAACCGCCTAACCAGTATCATAGACCAAAAGCTCATTCCCAAACAAGCTGGTTTCCGACCAGGCAAATCTTGCTGTAATCAGTCTTTAAACCTCACACAACACCTTGAGGACGGGTTTGAGCTGGGTCAAGTAACTGGAGTGGTATTCATTGATCTTTCCGCAGCATATGACACAGTAAACATAAAACGGCTTCTTTGGAAGGTGACCGAGCTCACAGGCGATCACGCTTTTACAAAGCTTTTGAGTGAACTACTCAGTAACAGACGCTTTCAGGTCCACTTTCTTTCAGAAAAAAGCCGCTAGAGATCACTTAGAAATGGCCTCCCCCAGGGTGGCGTGTTGGCGCCGACGCTATTTAATATCTACACAAACGATCAGCCTTACGCGTCGAATACTAAACGCTTTATCTATGCAGACGATTTGGCCCTGACATCTCAAGCGCCGTCCTTTGAGAAGGTTGAAAGTAATTTAAGCGGAGCACTGGAAATCCTTAGCTGCTACTATAATCAAAATTCTTTGCGACCGAATCCCTCAAAGACACAGTCTTGCGCTTTCCACCTGCGTAATAGAGAAGCCCGGCGGCAACTAAACATCCGATGGGAGGGTGTTCCGATTGCGCACTGCTCTACTCCGAAATACCTCGGTATAACACTGGATAGAGCTTTGACATACAAACAACACTGCTCTAACACCAAGCAGAAAGTGAGCGCTCGGAACAATCTCCTGCGTCGCCTTAAATCCTCCAAGTGGGGAGCTTCACCACAAACTCTGCGTACGACCGGTCTAGCCCTTTCTTTTTCGGCTGGCGAATACGCCAGTCCGGTCTGGAGCCGTTCGGCACATACACACCTTGTAGATACAGCACTTAATGACACATGCCGAATCATTACGGGCTGTCTAAAACCAACTCCTGTTGCTTTGCTGTATCTGCTGGCTGGTATTGCTCCCCCGGACGTTCGTAGGGATGTGGCTAGCTCCCTGGAGCGCTTTAAAAAAGAGCATGACCCACGGCACCCCTTACACCACCACGTGCCGGTGACCCAGAGGCTTAAAAGTCGCCACAACTTCCTCAAGGAAGTTCCTCCTCTGGACGGGAAAGCTAAAGACACCCGCTTAAAGCTCTGGAAGGAGAAATACCTCACAGACCCAAATACTGAGCTGGCGGAACAACTCCCCCCTGGCCATGATCTACCTTGGGCGACTTGGAAGTCCTTAAATAGACTAAGGACTCAAGTGGGCCGAAGCAGGGAGAACATGCTCAGGTGGGGCTACAGCTCGGAGAGTGCATGTCTGTGTGGTATTTCCCCCCAGACAATGGTACATCTTCTCTCATGCCCTGCGTGTCCCAACACCTGCACACGCGAGGATCTTTACAAGGCCACTGATAATGCTATATCAGTGGCTGAGTTCTGGTCCTCACAAATATAATTATTTACCGAGTCGACACGCTAAGAAGAAGAAGATGACTGATGTTAGGAAATTCAATAGAATGTTTTAATAATTATTCGTAACCTTATAATTCACACTATTTTTATTTATTATTTACTAATTTTATAATTAAGGTTCGTTTATGCGGAAACATTTGTCTCTGTCTTTACAGGCTAACGTCCAGGATATCTTCGGTATAGTATCGGGTAAGCTTGGCTTTGGAGTCTTTAGCCTTGCTTTCAACAGGTGTTTCAACAAATGGCTCTTATGCATTTGTGGAGCTGGAGCGATGGACACATGTCGACCTTTATTTGTCAGATTAAAAGTACTTACCCTAACTGCAATGTACACCCTAGAAATAGGAATGTATAACGTCATTCCCAACTCTTTAAAAATAAAACCGGTCAAGAGCGAGTCGGACTCGCGCACCGAGGGTTCCGTACAGTCATAAATATATTTGAATATGTTACTTTAGTACAGTCTTTAACACGTTCACTGTCCGCTGAGCCACATATGGTTCAGGAAACGTGCGCTTGAAAAGCACTAACACGTTTCTGACCCACATGTGCGTCAGGGCACATATAGAATTTCTACAGTGAATATTTCTACCGGACGTGAAGGGACTGTACTGTTTTTTTGCACTGGACGTGCAGGTACGATCATAAACTAAACCCCTGAACCACATGTGGCTCATGAACGTGCAGGAGCAAAAATGACATAACCTATTTGACAACATATATATAATCTATTGTCTATGGAAAATATTCCACAGATAATCAAATGTGCACAAGTTCGTAAATATCGTGAAAGTACATAAATAATAAATAAATAAAATAAATAATTATGAAAAACTCATAAATATAAAAAAATATTCCCTGAACCACATGTGGTTCATGAACGTGCAGGAGCAAAAATGTCTCTCTACGCTCATGAACCATATGTGTTTCAGGGAAATAAAGCCTACTTTTATGCTGAACTATGATTCTTACCGACATTGCATTAATTACCAGAAACAACACATTTTAAACACATTGATCATAATGTACCCACAATCCTAAACAAGATAAAACGTCTTAGACCTTATAGTTATAACCCATCATTCTACAATAAACCAAATAACTAGCACAGTTCTTCAATACTTATCTTTTAATTCGACGAAGCACAATACCAGACTGGCTGTTACCCTATTTCGATTTCACATTTATTCATTCGTTCTTGGTGGGAATTGAAATCGCCTCCCGCCATTACTGCCCATCGTCAAATTAGTCAACATCACATTCTAAACAACAACTGTAAATCATGAATTTCCAAGAAACTACGCATAATACATTTTAAAATGAACAGTAAGAATTATTTAAATAGTATTACGCTAATATATGAATTTAACTACCTGTATAAATTTGACAAATAAACTTTGTTGTAAAACCAAATAGACTTCCGTTAATTTTCGTACTCGTAATGTAAACTTTACATTTTTACACTACATTTTGATTACTCACTAAGCTTAAATATATTATTCGAATTAAATAATCATAAATCATATTACTAACACAAATATTTTGCCATTTTGGTCTGAATATGTTACGCCATGTTCATCAATTCGTCCATCCTGACATTTATTTGCGTCCCTGCAAATGAGAATAGTTTTGATAAGTAAGTTCACATTTTTAATTCAAGTCAAATGAGAATTTATCGAAAAGTACTAATCGAAATTTAAATAAGAGTCATAAAAGTTACATGAGAATCATAAAAGTCAAATGAGAAAAACAAATGTCAAAAGAGAATCATAAAAGTGAAATAAAAGTTAGATAAATCAAATGGGAATAATAGAAATCAAATAAGAATCATAAAAATGCCAATTAAATGAATCTTTAAGAGTGCATGCCCAAAAGTCAATCGTCACCCACTAAGGCGACGGCCCAGAGAACAATCGCCACGCGAGTGACGGCCCAGACATCACTTTCACGTGAGTAACGGCCCAGCCAGAGATATGCCTCATGAGTAACGGCCCAGAGATCAATCGTCATATCGGTGACGGCCCAGAGAACAATCGTTAAGTGAGTGACGGCCCAGAGATCAGCCGTTACTTATTTCTTTCATAGATTGATTATTTACAGTGTCCAATAGACAATCGTCACCCAAATAACGGCCCAGACGACTTATCAGTCGTTTCTGATTTATATCTAGAGAAAAGTCACAAATGGTTATGATTATGAATATGACATTTCCATTTGACATTCTTTTTATTGTTTACATGCAATTGTATTTAGATATGCCTTATTTGTTAGAACTTTGTTGCCTTTGTTTATAATAACATCACTTGATAAATTGTTTTCCACTAATAAAAACTAACCATGTTCATGTCATGTACCAGATACGAGCATGTAGACGTTACGCATCTCGTGTGCACAACCCATCTTTCTCCACTTTTAGTAGTAGTACCTACTGTCTGTATGCTTGCAAATAAAATGAATTCGTATTCTACGTATAATAAGTATAAATTAAAAAGTATTTGAGTAGTATATCAGTTATCTAGCACCTATATTACAAGCTTTACTTAGTTTGGGACTACGTGGAGTTTGTCCAAACATTTATTATAATTATTATTCTTATCAATTACGATATCCAATAGTCGAGGCCGAAATGACGGCTTATAGATCAATCGCTACAGAAGTGATGACTCAGAAGTGAATCATGAGATCAAGCATTCATTCATCACAATACTATTTGGTCCGAAGATAACATGGGATTGATATGAAATATGAACCACCGCTAGTGTCATCATGCAATAGAAATCAAGATGTCATCGATAACAAGTTGTATTGGTTAAACAGAATTGATAAAATAAAATGTATAGCAGAGTAACGCTGTAGTAAAATATATTCTAGTCGATACAATGCGTATTCTATTTATCCATGCAAGAGATCAATCGGTTCCTCTGTGCTACCTATTTATTTACATTATTTAGAAGAGTTAAACATCTGACGAAAACCTCGGTCATTGCCTAAACATTTTCCAGTACATTTTACTTTTTCCGTTGCAAGTCGGTTATTTCATCTTTGTGAGGAACTACCATTGACACCTGAAAGAAACATCTTCCCAGATGTTTAAAATTGTTTATCAATCGATACTGTAATATAATTTACTACCACATTGCTATTTTTATAAATGCAATTTTAAAAGACTACCTATACTAATGTTAATATTATCGCCAAGTACAAATGTTTGCTTGCACTTATTAACACTAGACTGTATGAGGAAATAGCTTACTACCACATTGCTATTTTCATAAATGCAATTTCAAAGACTACGTACTTATACTAATGTTAATATTATCACCAAGTTCAAATGTTTGCTTGCACTTATTAACACTAGACTGTATGAGGGAATAGCGTTCTCGAGTCAAGAACTGGAACTACTACGACTAGATATTGGTGCTTTCTACTGGTATTCGAGAAATACCTGTCTTTGTTTAATAGTTTCACTATATTCATTTAAACCACATTAAACAACCTATTAAATGAGTAACTGCCCTCAAAATAGGCTTTGGTAACGTTTTTAGTATACTTTTTTTTATTTGTTGTTTAAATTGATACAATGTTATACATAAAAAGGACATACAAACACCACTATAAAAGCCGTTTCAGCTTTTTACTGTAACGAAGGTATTCAATAACTATTTAATATATATATTTTTTAATAACAAGAATTTCGAGCATGAGTAAAATTGTTATTTTCTATTTATAGTCATTTTACCTTCTAAGTAAGATTATAAATTTATAAAAGATATTAAATATAAATCACTGCTATTGAAACATTATATGAATGGAAAAGAATCTTAACTGAAGATTTTCTTAAAAGATTTTCTTTTATTAACTGAAAAGATTTTCTTATTATTTATATACGTATACATAATATAGGTAGTTCAGTTATGTGAATAATTAGAAAATAATAATGGTTTCTTAAGAAAATAAAAAAGTACATTTGCGTACTTGCGACTTTCTTTGACATTTTCATTAGTTCATTATGCTCATTATTATGTAAGTACGCAAATAAAATAATTAAAAGAAGTTTATGGGTCTACTTGAGAGTTGGAACATTTTAGGATCTAGAATGTCATCGCATACAACTTCAACTTTTTATTGTTTCTACGTCATTTTCTTTTAACTACTTCCATAGTGAGCTTAAACTCAAGCTAATTCGCATTTAGTATTGTACGTATACATATTGTAATTTTTATATTATATTCTATAATCAAATTACACACAAGATAATTTAATGATTAGTTCAATTGAGAAGAATACTATACCTTTGCGCTCTTTACATTGTGATATTTGTAAGTTATCATGTAAAATGATCTGTAAACCCCTTCTAAACGATTAAAATAGCTTATTTGAATAAAAATATTAGAATTGAATTGATTCCTCTTCTCCACCCAAAATATTCAATTAAACAAACCTACAACTCTATAAGTATCCTAAATAAACAAATAATTCTCCAACCAATGCTCAGTACAGTGACACATAACATAACACATCAATCGTCAATATTTTCAGAATTTAAGAAATAAGCTGATTTCTAAATCTTTGTCAGAGAAGCCTTGATTTTCCGATTGTTAAGACAGGGCTAGAAGACACCTCTGCTAATGTCTCAAATGGTAATTTAAATGCATATAAATATTATTATTTGGAATAGAATCCAAAGTTAAATCAAGATATCAAAGTTAACTGATCAAAAGAAGCAGTGATTTTACACGCTAAATTAGCGGCTAATAATAGTATCTTTTGTCAAGTAAGAACTATTGAATAATTTGATGATGTTTATTATGACATGTATAACCATTAGTTACTTTACATTGTCACTTCTCAATGTTAGTTCAAATGATACCTATAGTTAGTTTCCCTTATGGGAATTTTCGGAATCAAAATAAACAATCAATTGCTTGTCAGTCACATTACCCCAATTTCCTATTAAAGTCATCAAATTAATGTTATCATTGATTCTGGATAGAAATTGTTCAATTCACTGATTACAATAATGATCACTAGTTTCGGTTTTTTCTATATTAAAATTGAGTAAACCCGAATGCAAGTTGCATTACTACAAAAGCTTTACTTACTTGGGCTGGGAGTTGCTTGTGGTTGTCTCAACATTTAGCTCAAGTTTTACCAAAGAAGCTTGCTATTATAATAAATTATAATGCTCATATGTATGTATGCCTATGCGTAGACTAACTCAACTCCTTTTTAGATTTTTTTTAACAATTAACAAAAAGTTTAACATTTACTGCCTTAGCTGCAGGCGCTGTAGCTCATATATTATAATGCAAGCAATATCAAAAATAAAATAAATATTTGTGAACAGTATATCGTTCAGATCCATAAAAATAAAACACCTCATCTTACTTTCACACAAACAATCACAAAATTCACTCTTTATTTTGAGAAAAACAGCTATATGCCAAATGAAAACAGTGAATATTTCATAATTGTGAAAATTAACTACTGTAAAAGACCTAGTAAATAATCTATTTAATTTCAACAACCGTTTAATTCTATTATAAAATCTAAGTGATAGATGGTTAAAATTTGATATTTTTTTTAACGATAGAGGGATAAACCTGTCCATCGTCACTGCTCATAGGCAGCACTTGAAATACGCCGGCACCCAAAGGCATAGCTTATAATATAAACCAGGTGTTATTGAAGAAGTTCTATTTTTCTGTTCAAAATAATATTTTACTTTTAAATTGCTCGATCGGAACTATACTTTATTATTATATAAAAAAAATAGATGGAACATGATATTTTCCTACATTAAACTATCAACATGAATATCGAGGATGAATCTGAAATTAATGATTAAACTAACTTGGCCTGCAAGTGAAGTTCTATCACAATAATAATTCCACAAAGGATTAGTTTCTTTACTAAATTAATCTCCGCTTCTAATACCATATCGTTAAGAAAGCAATTACCTTCTGGAATGGCGACCACGCACCGGACGACGCTCCGTGAGTAGGCCCCCGACAAGCTGGACCGACAATCTGGTGAAGGTCGCGGAAAGCCGCTGTATGCCGGCAGCGCAGAACCAATCGTCGTGGAGATCCTTGGGGGAGGCCTATACCTAGTAGTGGGTGTCGTGCGGCTGATATGATGATGATGACGATAACAAAGCATGGTTGGATCTTACTTTTACTTTGCATCCCTGAAGAGTTGATCTAGTTGGCGTTGGTGTTCATAGCGTCCACCGCCACTGTGTCTTCAGCAGGTTGAATTGTTGCATCGGCTTCTGCACCTTGAAATCACCATGACCTCCACCGTTTCGTCACGAGTGGTCTTCAATTTTTTGATAGGACGGCGAGAACGTTTTGGCACCCTAGAGCATCCCACTTCTGAAAATTGTTGAAGATATAGGGGTTAGGCTCACATAATTAAAAACACTACATCATTATTTAAACTTGGATATATTTGGATAACCAACACTAAGCATAAGTTAGAAGATGAAACAAGAAAACAACATCATTAACCTTGATAATCACTATATTTTAACGTAACTTTTGTAATAACTAACACTTTAAACTGTATTACTAATGAAACAACATTTGAGACCTCATTACTTAAAGTGAACAATGATACTAACAATATTCAATTAATTACCAATAAAACATTACATTAATCATAACTAACGACTTCATTATTCAATAATATGCAATTAATTGCCAATAAAACATCATATTATTAATCATAATGAACGACTTCATTATTCAAAGTATACAATGATACTAACCAATATTCAATTAATTGCAAATAAACATAACATTAATCATCATGCACAAATTATTAAACGTGACTTCAATCATTTTTAAACTCTAACACTAATAAAACAGCACATCATATTTCATTGTTCATGCTGAACTATGATTCTTACCGACATTGCATTAATTACCAGAAACAACACGTTTTAAACACATTGATCATAATGTTGTAATGAAAAATTTTTTCCCCCGGGGTATTGATGGTATTTACCCCACGGAAAATTATAGTCGGTAGAGCAAAGGGGTCATATGGATTCGCGTGGCTCAGTCATCTATGGACCAACTATGATTTTGGGCGCCGTTAATGTAAAAGAGTAAAAGATAAACAAAATAAAGTGTCCACAGATCGAAACAAAGTGAGTTTAATAAATCAAACCAAGATTTATGTTGAAACAAACATTTATTTAACGTATTGAATAACTAACACAAAGTTAACAACTATTCGTTAAGAAACGTGTCATAAAAATATTTAAAACCACATGGGTTATACGAGGTTTAACGAGCAATCCGAAGGGTTTAAGTAAGGTCACACATTATATTTCAATTTATATTACCTTGGGAACCCATACTAAAGTTAAAACCGCACGAAGGCAAAATGGAATATAAGGGGCCCTTAACAGGTTCAAGTAAGACCATACATTTATCACAATAATAATGCCCTTGGGACTCACTATAAAATTAATACTACTAAAGAATAAGGGATTTATAACTAGAAACCCTTAAAAGTTATGATGAGGACATACTCGCTCGCTTCCAGCCAGTCGGACGGAATAAGTTGCCGGCTGTCTAGGAACGAACCTGTATGTACCTACGGACAGGACTCATGCTAAAATACAAATCACTTATCATCTTAGCACAAGACATTCATAATAAAATATAATTATTTATACAATCTGGCTCAGGACCAGAGATTACGCTGAACCTAAATTAATTTAAAATATGTCTAAGACATTTATTGGCTGTAGAACTGCACGGGACTAAATTGAACATGACCTCGAGTAACCTTTGCAAATTTAAAGGTACTTGGGGTGAAAAGGTTCATCTGAACGTGGATTGATTCCCTGGATACATGTTACGGACCACTGCTGCTACGGTAATAGTGAAAGGAAACTTCAGAATACCTCATTTATGTTGATATACCCATTGCAGACGTAATGTATACTATGGCTGCGACATGCGCGGGCTTTATAGCGAAGTTAAGCCTTAGTCCTGACGCAAATTTTGAGGTAGACTATAGGACTGGAATCATTCACGGCGCATATTTATAGCGACGCTAAGCCATTGTCTTGACGTAAATTTTGAGGTAAACTATGGGAGCCCTGCAATTAAAGGATAAAGTTATCCAATTGTGGTCACATTGAACACGAGGTTGTTTTACAACAAATATTATAACCAAGCTGATTTTCTTACCAAATTGGGCTGGAATTATTACAGGTTTTTATCTCATAAGAGACATATTGGAAGATAAATTAATGAGCCTGCGAGCCCTAGAAAACAAGACACATTATTACAATTTTGACACCACTTGCAAAACAGACAAATAATTAAATCCACATTTTAAGCACCACACTCACCACTTGAAAGGACGCTCAACGCATCATTAAAACAAAAGGAAACCAACGCCTAGTTGCAAAAGTGACGGTTTCACATAACAAAATTCTCCTCTGCATGACCCAGTCGACAATGAAACAATGAGATTCAATCTTCTTCTTATCGAATGAGGAATAGTGGCCACCTCTGGTGTTAGAGTTTATCAAGCCGCCTGTAAGGCCTCTAACTTGGCTTAACGACTATTATCAGATGACAACAGCCGGGACCGACGGTTTAACGTGCCCTCCGAAGCACGGAAGCGCTCAGTTGTAATGGCCACTTAACGGTCACCCATCCGATACCTGACCGGAACGAGCGTTGCTTAACAAACATGATCGAGTACGATCAGTCTATCAAACTCCGCCATGAGCGCTGAGAGCTCGCATGAGAGCGAGAGATTCAATCAAAAAAAATAACTTCCGTAGAATCACGTCTTCTGTCATTCCTGGAAACGTCTCGAAAACTCCCGAACCCCATAGACAACAAACCGCACTCTAAACAGACTACAGTGTATGAAAATACTTAACTTTTACATGAATATAATTATTAAAATCTTTAACCAGCATGTCAGACATTAACATTTCCTTTAATTATTTAAAATATCAAATAAGACATATTTATTTATCTTATTTTATCGAAAAGTATAAATTTATTGGTCTGTGGGACTACCATAGCGAATGGAGCGCCAAACGTCACATCTGACAGTTGTCACTGTCAAAGTGGCTGTCAGCTATGTGAAAAACGTAAACAAGGAAATTTGTTTATTTTAATTATCAAAAAAGTACTAAAATTCTTAGTGAATGAAGTTTTCAAAATGAAGTTAAGTGAATGCCCGAATGCCTGAATGTGTGGTACAATCGCCGACATTCGCTAAGCTACTAGAAATGGACTCAAACAAAAGGTAGAAATTTGCATGCAATACACTAACAATAAACATATGAAAACACTGGATGTGCTTTGTAATACCTATCTAAAGCTAATACCTAGACCTTATACCAAATGTTGCTTGTCCAACCTACATGACTATAGTGAGAATTTCACCATAAAAAGTACTTTAAAACCAAATGCTTGTTATACCTACGAGGTATGAAAAAAAGGGTGTTACAATGTACCCACAATCCTAAACAAGATAAAACGTCCTAGACGTTATAGCATAGTAGAACCAAATAAGTAAGTCATCTTACTCTTTATACGCATGAACGCGGTTTGTATGTGAGCGGGCCCGTACGTATGCGTCGTCGCACGCACACACTGACAAAATTTAAAGGTGATAAAGGTGCAACAGTCATGGCTGCACCGTACGTAATCCCGCCCGCGCTCACGCACGCTTCACACCGCCGCGCCGTTCGTAATAATTTCAACGTGTACCTACCTACAGTACATACCATGCTTTCCAAAAATATTATTGCAAAAAGATTTGTGAGAATGAGGATATATTATACATTAACTTTAAATAATAAGGCATTTCGTACTTGTCGAAACAGACGAATTTTTTTTTATATCAATTGTGTAATATTGTTATAAAATCACAAATTCCTATAGAAAAAAGCCTATTATGCATGCCTATTATGGAAAGTAAACAATTTCCGAATTTAAAGATTATTATTTTAATAAGTGTAGGTAAATGAAAAAGTAAGAAACAGTTAATAGTGTAAAAAATAAAATTTCATAATCATTTTATTTTATTTGAATAAATACATTATTTAGTAAAGCCACGTTTTAATTAATCCTATTTCGTTTGTAAGTTTTCAAATCACATAACATGACGTAGGTAATGAAAACATTGTAGTCAGTTCCTGAAAACAATGAATTTAATGTAAATTGTAATTTGACAGATAAATGTGATACATTGCTACTTTTCTTTAGTAAGTTTTTATTGGTGTCAAAACGAAAGAGCCAATGTATCACATACATCTGTCAAATTACAATTAACATTAACTTCATTATTTTAGTCGATAGACCCGCTGGTCTACGTACAAAAAAATATAAAAAAAAAACTTTGAATTATAGATCCCTGATGCTTACCCTATAAGAAAAAAATATTTTGTATAGAGATTGACTATGCATTTTTTGACGACTGAATAAACTAGCGATGTCACACAGCCCTACGTGTTTAAGCTGTATCGCTCGCTCGAGGCTCGAGTTGGCCTACTTATTTGGTTCTACTATGGTTATAGTTATTACCCATCATTCTACAATAAACCAAATAACTAGCACAGTTCTTCAATACTTATATTTTAATTCGACTCCATTATCTATTTCCATTCCATTATTCGATTCCATTATCTACGTCGCATTACGCAACTTTTGAGGGGTCTTGTGAGACAAAAATCTAAAATAATTGAAATCGGCCCACCCTAGTGCACGCTTGTGGTTGAGCCGCGGTGGGTTACCGGTGTCAAAAACAAAAAAAATATATGTGTGTTTGCTTATTATTATTATGTGCGTGTTCTAGATGAAGAGCCAGACGACGAGGACCACCATATCATCGTGGTCTGTGAGGACCGCCACACACCAAGGGCTGACGAGGACGTTCAGCTGCCAGGAACGGCCGTCTTAAGAGATCGCCCCTCTCCGCAACCGGAAAGTGGTCGGGGTGGTGACTCAACCTGACGTGTGGACGTCGCACCGGTTTCGCGCCACTTTTGCTGCGGCGCTCGGACGGGAAGGACGTGCTCTCTAGTGCATTTTGATTATTTTGTAACGGTTGCTTATTTGAAATTAAATTGTTCGTATAGGTTACTTTCGGTTCTTTTTTTAAAAAATCAATTACGCTTCTGGTTTTTAAGAACCTATGTCAACGATGCAAATTAAGCAAGAATTTTATATTCTTATATGTGGATATATGTCAATGTTATGCGTCATAATTAATTAAATCTACAAGTATTTTACTTAAATTAAAATAGAGAGTATTAATATGTCATTTTACTTAAAACAAAAATATTCATTTAAGTCATATGGACATATATCAATGAAATCAACCAGCTGCGCAATTTTGAGACAAATTTATTTAATGGTTGGAGTCTTATTTCAAAGAGAATATTATTATAAACCTGGTAAGCCATATACTCTTGCAGTTCTTCTGATAAAGGGCGCTGTTACAAGTTTGCCGTTGGAGACGACAATTGTCTCTGGATCGCAGTCTTGGGTTCAACACGTCTTTTTTGGGTTCCTTTACCAAAATGGTAAAAAAGGAAACCTTATGGTGTGACTCAGTCTGTCTGTCTGTCTGTCACAGCTGGATATCTCGAGAACTACTAATGGTATCAATTTGAAATTTGGAATAGTTTAAGATGACATTTGCCCAACTATTTTTCAAATAAATAAATAATAATAAAATAATAAAAAATGTTTATTTCTCTCTCATAACAATCTTACATGTCACATTTTCAACTTAAGACTAATATAATAAGAACAATATTATTAACATATTATGAAGATTGAGAGAGACTGGCACCTAAACTAAGCCAGAGCTTGTATCTCAGGTCACCAGTACTCTCCTCCTCGCAAGGTGGCTACACGGAATTTACAGTAAAATTAACTGTCCGCCTGTTCGCCCTTCCACCTGTCTGCCGTTTATCCTACTTTTTAACACGTTCCCTGTCCCATACAAAAATGCAAAATTCACCGACACGTCCAATAGGGTTTTTTGAATAATTTGTTTTCTAGAGTCATAGGGTAGCCCTAGTGATGAACATGGCGTAACATATTCAGACCAAAATGGCAAAATATTTGTGTTAGTAATATGATTTATGATTATTTAATTCGAATAATATATTTCAGCTTAGTGAGTAATCAAAATGTAATGTAAAAATGTAAAGTTTACATTACGAGTACGAAAATTAACGGAAGTGTATTTGGTTTTACAACAAAGTTTATTTGTCAATTTTATACAAGTAGTTAAATTCATATATTAGCGTAATACTATTTAAATAATTCTTACTGTTCATTTTAAAATGTATTATGCGTAGTTTCTTGGTAATTCATGATTTACAGTTGTTGTTTAGAATGTGATGTTGACTAATTTGACGATGGGCAGTGATGGCGGGAGGCGATTTCAATGGGAATTGGCGGGAGCCAAGAACGAATGAATAAAAGTGAAATCGAAATAGGGTTACAGCCAGTCTGGTATTGTGCTTCGTCGAATTAAAATATAAGTATTGAAGAACTGTGCTAGTTATTTGGTTTATTGTAGAATGATGGGTAATAACTATAACCATAGTAGAACCAAATAAGTAGGCCAACTCGAGCCTCGAGCGAGCGATACAGCTTAAACACGTAGGGCTGTGTGACATCGCTAGTTTATTCAGTCGTCAAAAAATGCATAGTCAATCTCTATACAAAATATTTTTTTCTTATAGGGTAAGCATCAGGGATCTATAATTCAAAGTTTTTTTTTTATATTTTTTTGTACGTAGACCAGCGGGTCTATCGACTAAAATAATGAAGTTAATGTAAATTGTAATTTGACAGATAAATGTGATACATTGCTACTTTTCTTTAGTAAGTTTTTATTGGTGTCAAAACGAAAGAGCCAATGTATCACATACATCTGTCAAATTACAATTAACATTAACTTCATTATTTTAGTCGATAGACCCGCTGGTCTACGTACAAAAAAATATAAAAAAAAAACTTTGAATTATAGATCCCTGATGCTTACCCTATAAGAAAAAAATATTTTGTATAGAGATTGACTATGCATTTTTTGACGACTGAATAAACTAGCGATGTCACACAGCCCTACGTGTTTAAGCTGTATCGCTCGCTCGAGGCTCGAGTTGGCCTACTTATTTGGTTCTACTATGGTTATAGTTATTACCCATCATTCTACAATAAACCAAATAACTAGCACAGTTCTTCAATACTTATATTTTAATTCGACGAAGCACAATACCAGACTGGCTGTAACCCTATTTCGATTTCACTTTTATTCATTCGTTCTTGGCTCCCGCCAATTCCCATTGAAATCGCCTCCCGCCATCACTGCCCATCGTCAAATTAGTCAACATCACATTCTAAACAACAACTGTAAATCATGAATTACCAAGAAACTACGCATAATACATTTTAAAATGAACAGTAAGAATTATTTAAATAGTATTACGCTAATATATGAATTTAACTACTTGTATAAAATTGACAAATAAACTTTGTTGTAAAACCAAATACACTTCCGTTAATTTTCGTACTCGTAATGTAAACTTTACATTTTTACATTACATTTTGATTACTCACTAAGCTGAAATATATTATTCGAATTAAATAATCATAAATCATATTACTAACACAAATATTTTGCCATTTTGGTCTGAATATGTTACGCCATGTTCATCACTAGGGCTACCCTATGACTCTAGAAAACAAATTATTCAAAAAACCCTATTGGACGTGTCGGTGAATTTTGCATTTTTGTATGGGACAGGGAACGTGTTAAAAAGTAGGATAAACGGCAGACAGGTGGAAGGGCGAACAGGCGGACAGTTAATTTTACTGTAAATTCCGTGTAGCCACCTTGCGAGGAGGAGAGTACTGGTGACCTGAGATACAAGCTCTGGCTTAGTTTAGGTGCCAGTCTCTCTCAATCTTCATAATATGTTAATAATATTGTTCTTATTATATTAGTCTTAAGTTGAAAATGTGACATGTAAGATTGTTATGAGAGAGAAATAAACATTTTTTATTATTTTATTATTATTTATTTATTTGAAAAATAGTTGGGCAAATGTCATCTTAAACTATTCCAAATTTCAAATTGATACCATTAGTAGTTCTCGAGATATCCAGCTGTGACAGACAGACAGACAGACTGAGTCACACCATAAGGTTTCCTTTTTTACCATTTTGGTAAAGGAACCCAAAAAAGACGTGTTGAACCCAAGACTGCGATCCAGAGACAATTGTCGTCTCCAACGGCAAACTTGTAACAGCGCCCTTTATCAGAAGAACTGCAAGAGTATATGGCTTACCAGGTTTATAATAATATTCTCTTTGAAATAAGACTCCAACCATTAAATAAATTTGTCTCAAAATTGCGCAGCTGGTTGATTTCATTGATATATGTCCATATGACTTAAATGAATATTTTTGTTTTAAGTAAAATGACATATTAATACTCTCTATTTTAATTTAAGTAAAATACTTGTAGATTTAATTAATTATGACGCATAACATTGACATATATCCACATATAAGAATATAAAATTCTTGCTTAATTTGCATCGTTGACATAGGTTCTTAAAAACCAGAAGCGTAATTGATTTTTTAAAAAAAGAACCGAAAGTAACCTATACGAACAATTTAATTTCAAATAAGCAACCGTTACAAAATAATCAAAATGCACTAGAGAGCACGTCCTTCCCGTCCGAGCGCCGCAGCAAAAGTGGCGCGAAACCGGTGCGACGTCCACACGTCAGGTTGAGTCACCACCCCGACCACTTTCCGGTTGCGGAGAGGGGCGATCTCTTAAGACGGCCGTTCCTGGCAGCTGAACGTCCTCGTCAGCCCTTGGTGTGTGGCGGTCCTCACAGACCACGATGATATGGTGGTCCTCGTCGTCTGGCTCTTCATCTAGAACACGCACATAATAATAATAAGCAAACACACATATATTTTTTTTGTTTTTGACACCGGTAACCCACCGCGGCTCAACCACAAGCGTGCACTAGGGTGGGCCGATTTCAATTATTTTAGATTTTTGTCTCACAAGACCCCTCAAAAGTTGCGTAATGCGACGTAGATAATGGAAAAAATAATAAAAAAAAACTTGCTGATCATTTTGAGCCCTCTACCATCGATCAAAGTTTGGTTAAATATCAATATTTTCATACAATTCAAAACCCATGTTTTTTCTGGTTAATAAGTATTCTTTGACCATTTTGTTAGTTTACTAATGTATTTTAACCCTTTATTTAATCTTTTCAACAAAAATTGATATGCAAGTATTTTAAAATAATTCACGTTTTGACAAGTTTCGCGCGGCAAAAATAGCTGTAGTTTGCTATAAGAACACGTCATAGTCTGGTTTGAACCACTCATTTGAATGCAACAAAAATATAGTTTTCTGATAAAAATTGTTTAAAAAAACAAAAAACCGACTTCAAAAACCCCACCTCTAAAAAGCAAGAAATAATATTCGTAAGAATAAAAACACGTCTATTGAAGTCGGGTGGGGCTGGAGTACAAATTCCTTTTTTTTTATTCTAAAAGCCCCACCCGACTTCAATAGAAGTGTTTTTATTCTTACGAATATTATTTCTTGCTTTTTAGAGGTGGGGTTTTTGAAGTCGGTTTTTTGTTTTTTTAAACAATTTTTTATTTTTTTATTTTTGGTGTAGGTACCTTTTGTATTAGGTAGTGTAGGTATATTATTTAGGTAGAAAAATCGACTGAGCCAAACGTGAGTTAATAGCGGAGAAACATACATACATGCGGGTCAAACTACGAACCTCTTTTTTTAAGTCGGTTAAAGAACTACACTTAAGATATCCCTTTTCAAACAAAAAAATATTATCTTATTCAGTTCATAAACAAAGAAGTTATACGACTGATCATCGAGGTAGTTCACACGAAAATCATACTATTTTTGTGCTTTTTTCAAGATTACTTGAAAAGTACTGAACCGATTTCAAAATTTTAAAAAATGGGACCAACTTGAAAGTTTACCTAATCTAATAACGTTTGAATCATTTCAATCGGTTCAGCCGTCTTCGAGTAATCGGTGTACATACAAAAAAAAAAAAAAAAAAAAAAAAAAAAAACGGGTTGAATTGAGTACCTCCCTCCTTTTGAAGTCGGTAAAAATAACAGTTTTTCTTGGTTTTTGCAACTTGATATTAATTATTGTAGACCAAAATGAGCGCTGGTTCACGGCGAAGTGACACAGTCTGTTCTTTATTTGGACCTTATTCCGATCACAAGAGACTTCCTACAGTAAGTGACGTTATTAAGTTTATATTATTGAAATAACACGAACTAAAAG
Organism: Agriphila geniculea; assembly: GCA_943789525.1. NCBI lineage: Eukaryota > Metazoa > Arthropoda > Insecta > Lepidoptera > Crambidae > Agriphila > Agriphila geniculea. Next base: position 5,802,434 of record OX038877.1, on the reverse strand, counting down.
AAAAATATAATGGAAAACAACCGTCTAACAGCGAAATTTTCATGTTAGTAACTCAAGAACTCGAATGTATATGAAAAAAATTCATCAATTCCTACCGTTCCTCAAGAACGCATGAAACAAATGTTAAAGTCTCATATTGATAAATATCTTTTATTCATAAGTTTTAATTTTAACCAGAAATTAAATGATTTTATAACCTTTTGTTCAACGATGTTGTAACGATGTGGTGTATTTGGAAATATACCTCAAATTGATGCTACTAAAGATCTAAGTACCGATCAAAAATACCTTTTTGAGATTTGTCAGTCAGTTGCTTCTGGCTTTTGCTCACCAGAATTGGCGAATCGTCAACCAGGGAAAATGGCACATTCGAGGTGGCTTACCTTTGCCAACCGTATTCTCAGACTTTACATAAGTACAAGTGATCCTTCTGAAAATCTGAAAAATATTGTGAACTACATCATGAAAGTTTATACTCCAGTTTGGTTTTTTATTAAAAATCAACCAAATTTGAAAGATGGACCACATCATAACTTTAAATTGATTAATTTTTCTAGAGGTTTTTTACCTGAAAATGTAAGAGCTATCATTGATCCAGTTATACGAAGAAAAGATTTTTTCTGCCACCCAGAAAACTTGCTGCTAGCAATGTTGTATGACTTAAAAGATCATGTGCGACAACTCGCTGTTGCGCGAATTTTAAAAGCTAGGCTTTCGGGCAGAGATGTGAATTATTTGAAATACATGTATTTAAAATACAAATACAAAATACAAAATACGTATTTGTATTTTGTATTTAAAATAATTTTTTTCAAAATGTATTTTGTATTTTATTTGAAATACTTTTTATGAGGTATTTAGTATTTTTAAAATACAAATTACTTTTTTTTTTGTGTATTGGTATATGTATTCTGTGGTATGGGTATGTCATGTCAATGTCAAACAAAACAAAACAACCAATTACAGAGCTCGATAATTTGTCATGACACTTCGTTTAATTTTTATCTATACCAATGGGTTCTAATGGGTGCATTTCAGCAGACTAATCGCTAAAGAGTTCTACACTAGGCAGAAATGGGCCACGTATGCCGATCTGCGTATAATATTAAGGATGATCTCTTTGAACAAATGCTAGTGTTAAAAATCAGTGAAATAATATGAAGTTATTTTATACCATATTTTATTTATTTGACCAGTTTTAACACTAATATTTTTTAAAGCTACAAAGATCCCAAGTTAGAGTGTTTGTAAAAATTAGTCTGCCGTTATTGGCCCAATTTAAAAAAAGTATGGTACAGAAACGAAACTTGTTTCGAAGTATTAAGTATAAGTCTGGCCAACGAGTCGTGTCATCTCAAACCCGCGACAAATTTAAAATTTTCTTTCTCTAGATATTATTATCATTAGGGCTGACTAATATGGCACCAAACAAATGTATCCCAGTGAAAAAAAGTTATAACCTCCTTCAAAAACCTAAAAATAAAAACAAAAATCGTTAAACATAGCTCTAAGAACCATGAAATAATATTGTAATCACAAATACGCATATAAATTATAATAAAAAAACGTCTATTGAAGTCGGTTGGGGCTCGATGGAGGAAAACTTTTTTTATTCTAAAATCCCTACCCGACTTCATTAGACGTTATTTTTTATTAAAATTGATATGCGTATTGGTGATTTTAATATTACTTCTTGCCTTTTAGAGCTATGTGAAGCTGTTTTTGTTTTTATTTTTAGGTTTTTGAATTTATTTATTTTTTTAAGAAGCTTTTTTATTTTTAACTTTTTTGTGGTAAGTGTCTAAGCATGTAATATTTTTTTAATTTTATTTATTTTAAATGCCCGTAACTCAATTTCTTAATTTACGCTGTTTGTTTTTAAAGAATTGTTGTGCTTTTGTAGTCCAAGTCTATTCCAGAACGTCGCAGACCATAACTTGATTTGTTTTGGATTGTCACAAATCTACCAATATCACAATCACTATACATATCCTATTTGAGTTTGAGGAGTTCCCTTGAATATCTTCGAAGTCCAAGGTCCAATGTCAATTAAATTAAAAGGACACTTAAGGGTATCCTTTTCCAACAAAAATCGGTTCATAATAACCAAGTCGTCAAGGTAGTTAACGCAAAATCATAGTATTTTCAGGATTATTAGAAAAGTACTGGGACGTTTTAAAAATTAATAAAAATTGGGACCATCTCGCAAGAAAACTCAATCAAACAAAAAAGAACCACGAAAATCGGTCTATAGGTATAAATATCGAAGATACGCGCGAACAACTATAAAAAAATACAATCGAATTGAGAACCTCCTCCTTTTTTGAAGTCTGTTGAAAAAAGACAACCCGAATGATATTGATAATATCTATATTTGGAAACAAGTTTCATTTCAAAAAATGCAACGTAAAGCAATAAATTTTGAAGTCGTTTTGTAGATAATATCCCTGTGTATTTGAATAATGCAAATGTCCTAGTTTTTGAGAAATGTAATAAAAACTCAAAAAAAGTACACAAATTTCGTATAAAATTTTGCTTCAGTAATTTTTTATGTCATATTTGAGTTGAAAGTTCACACATTATTTTTTTCAGTTAATAAGTGGTATTATTAGCTTTCGAACAGTATTTTTGTTATAACTCTAGGACTTCTAAATCCGGAGAAATTTATATTTTTCCGCAAGGTCATCTAAAAAAAAGTCAAATTTAAATTGGCGGCCATTCCAACAGGAGTGGGGATAGACCCCAACATGTGGGTGTTTTTGTCAATAAAATTAGGTATATTTCACACCTTTAAATTATCGTTAGTTCAAGACCAAAGGCACTGTATAAACATTTATAACGCTTTCTGAAACTTTGTGTTTTTTGTTAATTGCAAAAGATAAAAGATAACGTCTTCTAATTAATTATTATGGACTGACTGTGTAGTACCTAGTGTGGTAGTACACTTGTAACTGTTAATAAAAATAATAACAATGATAAAAAATAAGATACGAAAAAAGGTATTTTATTTGAAAAAAGTATTTTGAAAATACGTATTTTGTAATTTGTATTTAAATACTTTTTTTGAAAACTATTTTGTATTTTTATTTGAAATACAAAAAATAGCCAAGTATTTGTATTTTATATTTAAATACTTTTAATAAAGTATTTTGCACATCTCTGCTTTCGGGTACTGCCGCTCCGATACGGAATTTCAAACCCCCAAAGTTAAACTTTATGGCTGAAAACTATATTGACTTGTTATTATGGCAAGATCTAGTAATTACTCAACCGCCAATCCTTACAAAATATAGTAACGAAGAATTACAAGACATGGCAAAAAAACTCAAGGGCCTCTGTATGATTATCCTTGCCACACTTAAGCCGTAGAAAGGTCGGTGAAACTGGTAACTGAAGCATCTCTACGTATCATCGGAGAACCTACTAGTCATGGTTTCATCAAGAATACCCTTAAATCGCGTTCAGAAATGCCCGAATTCGACAGCAAAAATCAATTTAAATGTAGTGAAAGATTTTTTCGTAAATTTAAAACGTTGATTTTATTACTCTTATGTGAAAATTTAATAGAAATGGTTATATTTACTTTAAGTATAGTTTAATTTATTACCTATCGTTAGAAAAACATAAAAAATGATATTAGAACATGCATAAATAATTATTTTAAAAATTAGTGAAATTTGAAAAAATAATCATTTTTTGACTGCTGGTAGAGGGCTAAAGATTTTACATTTTTCATCATTTAATAGTGTATTTAGGATCTACGCAATCAGCCGCAACTTTTGACACCTCTTGCGTTTTGAAATTCGAAAAAAAAAAATTCTCCATATAAAATCGGCCCACCCTAGCGTGCACTCAAGTGATTGAGACACGATAAGTGACCGATGCAAAGCAACTTAAGCAAAAACGTCATTCGCGATGAAAGAGTTCCGGATCTCAAGCATCGACAACGACGATTTCATTCGCACATCATTAAGTAGATAGGCAACTCATACTGAAGCTCCGGATGATAACACAAAAAAAATTAAATGCCACAATGTCGGGGCCAATTACCTGCCACAATGTCGGGGCATAGGGGATTGCCACAATGTCGGGGCACAAGAGTTTGCCATAACGTCGAGGCATAAGGAATTTGCCATAATGTCGAGGCATAAGGAATTTGCCATAATGTCGAGGCACTTCAGACTTGCCATAATGTCGAGGCAATCACTCACCGCTTCCGAAGAACGCTTCGCATGCATCCGGCGTCCACTCGCCACGCCACTGCACCATATGTTCTGCAGCAGTCTGGGTCTTCTTTCCATAGGACCCAGCTACCAGCTCGAGTTCATAGCGGTGGTGTGGTAGTGCTCGCATGACCTTGTAAGGGCCACGCATGCCGGAGTCCAATTTCCCGGTGCTCTGCGAACCCTTGCTAACAAAAACATAACTGCCAACGGCGAAATTACGAGGTGTTCGACGACCTTTATTTACATAAGCGTCCTGGCGCTGTTGGTTGGTAGTCAACAACTCTGACGTTCTCTGTCTCCGCAGCGTCATCAATCCTTCTCGGTTAGGATTAGGATTGTTCAGTGCCACATCTCGCACCAAGGACCGTAGGACTGGGGTGGTCCCTTCAATGCCAGCTAGAATCTGGAGGGGCGACGTCTGCGTCGTAGCTTGCTTGGTGATATTCAAAGTGAGTTGGACCTTCCACAGGGCGTCAGACCACGAAGCACCCTTGTTGTTAACTTCAATGCGCAACATATTGAGGACTGTCCGGCAGTACCTCTCGACTTGCCCATTTTCACGGTGCATCTCTGGAGTTATGAAGTGAATTGAACTGCCTAATTCAGTCACCCAATTTTGAAAAGATGCACTTTCAAACATTCTGCCACGATCACAGATAATGGTTGACGGAGTACCAAATAAGGAAATTGCGTTGGAAAACACGCGCTTTAACTCGTCCGTATCTTGCCTATATAATGCGTACAACAAACAGTATTTGGAAAAGGAGTCAATAATGATAAGAATGTACTTGAAGCCACTCGACTCTGTTAAAGGGCCAAGAGCGTCAGTGTGAACCACTGTAAAGGGGACATGAGGCTTAGTCCAGGACTCAATCGGTTGACTAGGGGCTCGAGGTACTTTTTTATGTGCCAAACAAACTATACAGTGGCTAATGTATTTTTTTACGAAGCCTCTCAACCCCGGTAACCAAAAATGGCGAAGTATTAAGTCGGTGGTCTTGTCAATTCCAATGTGGTCATGGTCGTCATGAAAGACTCTCAAAAGGCTTAGTCTGTGACCTTTTGGTATAAAACAAAGAAGGCGTGAATCTTCGCCGGTTGGTGAAAATTTATAGTACAACAAGTCATTTTTAATGATAAATCGAGTAGCATCTAACTGACCCTCTCTTAGTTTTTGCATTAAACTTTGAGTCTCTAAATCAGCTGTTTGAGCAATTTTCGCCCAATTTCGCGGGTTTTGAATGTGAAAGACGTTAGCGGGCTGTCGGCTCAGGAAATCAGCATGTTGGATAAGGCAACCTTTTCGATATTCTAACGAGAACTGAAAATCTTGCATGTACACCCACCATCGCGCTACGCGTGGTAACAAATCTCTTTTGCGCTCCGTTAATTTTAAAGAATTACAATATGTTACTATTTTAAACTTGATGCCAATTAAGTAATGCCTAAAATGTTGTAGTGCGCGCACTATTGCAAGAGTTTCAAGCTCGTAGCTGTGATAACGGGACTCCGCACCTTGAGTGGATTTACTAAAATAGCCGACAACACGCTTCCGCTTTCCTTCGTGCTCCTGAAATAAAATCGCACCATAGCCTATCGCACTGGCATCAGTGTGGAGCTCCGTGGGTAATGTGGGATCGAAAATTGCTAAAACAGGCTCTTCAGTCAGGCATTTAATAACATAGTTACGAGCCGCGTCTTGCTCTGGGCCCCATAAGAAAGGTTCACCTTTTCTGAGCAATTTGGTAATACAGACCGTTTTAGACGCGTAACCAGCAATGTATCTACGAAAATATCCCGCCAGTCCAAGGAACTGACGAACTTCTCTCACATTCGTTTGCTTTGGGGATCTTACCAGAGCCTCAGTCTTACTCGGGCTCGGTCGAACCTGACCATGTCCAATCAACCGGCCCAAATATTCTAGCTCTGTGTCTAAAAACGTGCACTTTTTCAGATTAACTGGAAAACCTGCATTTTTGAGCGTTTTTAATACTTCTCGCAAAGTCTCTAAGCCTTCTTCGACCGTATTGGACATGATCAAGACATCATCAATATAAGTCAAAACCTTACCGGTATCCATCAGGTGCTTGAGGGTTTTGGATATGATTCTTTGGTAAGTGATAGGAGCATTAGCAAGCCCATAGGGCATCTTCAGATATTCGTAATGCCCTTCAGGCGTTACAAATGCAGTCCTGCTGATGGAACCATCATCACTCATTGGTACCTGATGGAAGCCGGTAGCCATGTCTAAACTTGTAAACAATTTAAAACGACCCAATCTGTCAATGTGATCATCGATCAACGGCAGTGGAAATCGCTCCTTAACAGTGATGGCGTTTAAGGCTCGGTAGTCCACGCACATCCTATCCTCCCCGTTCTTTTTCTTAACGAGGATGATAGGACTTGCGAAGTCCGACTGAGATTCCCGAATAACCCCTTTGTCTAACAAATCTTTTATTATATTACGAACTCGAGATTTCTCGTCAGCTGAAAGTTTGTATGGTCGATAATTTATCGGCGCATCACTGTTAAGTCTAATTTCCATACTACCTGTATTTACTGTAGAGGTCGCTGTACCGACGGTAAAAGTATCAGCAAATTCGTTAATCAGTGTCAGTAAACGCTGTCTATCCTCACCAGTCAAGGGAGTTTTAACCTGGTGGACCTCTACAGTAGACACGTTTTGTACATAATCAACTCTCATCAAACGTTGAGAATAATTTGTTCGAATATAAGTAACTCCATTACGATTCAAAATGTCTGTACCTATCAAAATTGGAGCCTGCATACAATCAGAGGGCACTACATATAAATCTACTTCTAACGAGAGTTCTGGGAATTCTATGATAGTTCGTACATAGGACGTTGATTCTATGTCTTGACTGCCGATGCCACGCATTCGGCGATAAGTAGGAAGCTTATTAAAACTAAAATGCTTTAAAATAGACTCAGAAATAAGAGAAATGTCAGAGCCGAAATCCACTAAAACATCAACAGGCAATTTTTGGATAACAGCAGCCATCACATTGTTTCGTTTGGAGTCAACTCCGAGCAAAAATTTACATTGTTGATGGTTTTATTGGATTTCGATTCAACACGCTCTTTTACAAAACATGATTCAACGAGGTGCCCGTTCTTTTTACAAAATGAACACGTTTTTACTGGCTTAGCGGGTTGCGACTGCGAATTCAAAGCTACAGACTTCGCTGGCTGTGAATTTTGAACGTTTGTCTCCATTTTAGTTTTCTTAGGACAATTTATTTGCTTATGACCAACACTACCGCACGTAAAACAAGAAAGCCGGTCATATTTAGGTGCCTCGCGCTTATGTGGTTTCCACGTACCACTAATAGGGGGGCGAACAGGATTGTTGGTAGCAGCAGATAAATTTTTAGGTTTGACATACACTGATAAAAATTTGACCAAATCTTTTGACTGTAGCTTCGCATTAGCTGTCGCGGCCTTCACTTGGGGATCGGAAATACCACGAACGACAATAGCGACTTTCAACTCGTCTGTAAGCCCCCTGACAATATTGAGGCGCAAGAGAGACTTTCGTGCATATTCTGCATACGTGGCGAACTTGCTTGAGCTCGTACTCATGACATCGTACAATACAGAGGCCATGTCAACCTCACGTGGACACAATGAGCGCAACTCGGTTTTAAAATTTGTCCACGTGCGGTCAGTGGTGACCCAATCGCTGAGCCACGTTCTAGCATCACCACGTAGGCAGTTACCGACACGTCCTAGGCATTCCCCATCATCCCAGTGGTTCAATTCACGACCGCGATCCACCTCTGCACACCACACGTCAAAATCATGGACATTGGGATCAAAATTTGATATGTAGTAATGCTTAGATCTTACTTGAATTAATGAAGACAGTGCACCAACAATCCTGTCCGCGGCGTCCACGCTGGCATCGCACGAGGTCTCGGTGAGTCCTCCCCCAGCGCGCATCTCCGCACCAGCAGCTGACGCAACGGAGACGGGCGCCGCCGCTAACGGAGGCGTAGAGCTCCTAGCGAGACAAAATCTAAACATTCACACTATTCACAGGTTCACAACACACTTTTCAAAAAAAAGAAAACCGCCACGCACACGTAATCAATTTAGAGTTAACGTTTTTCAAAACTAACGTTGGCGAACGATCAAAGCACGCGTATCAATCCCACTTCTGATCTTAAAAACCAGAAGCGTTATTGATTTTTTAAAAAAAGAACCGAAAGTAACCTATACGAACAATTTAATTTCAAATAAGCAACCGTTACAAAATAATCAAAATGCACTAGAGAGCACGTCCTTCCCGTCCGAGCGCCGCAGCAAAAGTGGCGCGAAACCGGTGCGACGTCCACACGTCAGGTTGAGTCACCACCCCGACCACTTTCCGGTTGCGGAGAGGGGCGATCTCGTAAGAGTATAATTTATTTCTTAATTCAATTCACTCTTCATAATGATAAAAAGCCGGACAATAGTCTAAAAGTCCAGACATGGCCGGAATAATCCGGACGGATGGTAACCCTAGTGGTAGGGCTTACTCCAAGTTCGCCTGGCTAGCTACCGCCATCTTACCTGAACGGCGACGACGCCATAACAACAATTTAAGAACTGTTGTGTTCCGGCAGTTAGACGTAAAATAGCCAGGTTCTCCATTAATAAGAATTCCGGGTGAAGTGAGCTTCCAGCTTCGGCCTTATCGTCACTTAACATCAAGTGAGGTAAAGGCCAAGCACTACCCCGTTGTGCATAAAATAAGAGGACGGTGTTTTATTTATTGTTGAGTGAAAACGCGGGGTCTAGCTAGTCTGCAATGATTTTTTAATTTGGAATCGATCGTCAATATGCTCAATATCAATAAGTCTTTTAACCCAGTAAAATTAGACATGAAAAGGGGGTAATGGTTGCATCAAATCAGGTATTTTTGGTTTTTGGATATATTGTTGATAATGTGGAGGCAAGTTTTCGACCTGAGCAGACGAGCGGGTCATTGTGTTTTGAGTAAAGTGTAGAGTTTTTGAAGTTAGGGCTTGTAGAGTTAAGGCACTTAGAGTTAGAAGCTTGGCTCTACATGAGGTCTGATAACTTTTTGACAGCGCGAGCCAAAGTCTTGGCAACACTATTCATGAAAAATTGTAAAAAAAAACAAAAAACCGACTTCAAAAAACCTACCTCTAAAAAGAAATAATATTCGTAATAATAAAACACGTCTATTGAAGTCGGGTGGGGCTGGAGTCTCTTTTTTTATTCTAAAAGCCCCACCCGACTTTATGTTTTATTATTACGAATATTATTTCTTGCTTTTTAGAGGTAGGTTTTATGAAGGCGGTTTTTTGTTTTTTAAAATATTTTTTATTTTTTTATTTTTAGTGTAGGTACCTTTTGTATTAGGTAGTGTCTACCTAAATAATATACCTTATTTAGGTAGAAATTAAAATCGGCTCAGCCAAACGTGAGTTAATCGCGGAGAAACATATATACATGCGGGTCAAACTGAGAACCTCCTTTTTTAAGTCGGTTAAAGAACTACACTTAAGATATCCCTTTTCCAACAAAAAAATAATTAACTTATTCAGTTCATAAACAAAGAAGTATACGACTGATCATCGAGGTAGTTCACACAAAATCATACTATTTTCGTGATTTTTTCAAGATTACATGAAAAGTACTGAACCGATTTCAAAATTTTAAAAAATGAGACCAACTTGGGAGTTTACCTAATGTAATAACGTTTGAATCATTTCAATCGGTCCAGCCGTCTTCGAGTAATCGGTGTACATACAAAAAACAAAAAAAAAAAGGGTCGAATTGAGTACCTACCTCCCTCCTTTTGAAGTCGGTAAAAATGATTTTGGTGGGATTTCACTTCTTTTTGTAAGTAACTATCCATAAACCGAAAAAGCAAGGTGGGGTCAGAATTGTGGTCTAAAATCGTGTAAAATTCGATCAGCATCAACCAGCGTACTTGTACTGTTATTTATTTTATTCTGTGGTATAACTAATTCATTTATCCTGCGATATTATTTTACCCTTTAACGCAGAATGTGACAGTGCAAAGAACAAAATAGAGTCGGCGCGATTTTTGCGCCATGAAAGATGTAGGAAGTTTTGAAATGAATACAATATCTTTTTTAATTACTACTTTTTTTTCCATTACTTTAACAGTGATTTACAAAGGCTTAAAAATAATGACTAAATATTTAAAGATTTTTCAGATTCATATGTTTCATTTTTTCAGACCTCCAGCATCAAAATTTTTGGAAGTCGCATACAAACTTCCATCCCCTAGTTTAAGGAGTTAGGGGCTAAAAGTTTCAAGTTTTATAATTTTTTTGCAGTTTGTGTACTAATACTAGCTTACATACCAAACTTCAGCTTTCTAGGACTTCAGGAAGTACCCTAGGAATTTTCATGATTATCAGTAAATTTTGACGAAATCGAGGATTTTTAGATATCAATAAAATCTATATTATAAAAGCTATACAATTAAAACTTTATGTATTTAATAAGTCTACTACTGACATCACATTCCGAGAATTTTGTTTATCTAGTATACTCCTAACCCAAGATATGAGGTTGCAAAAAAACGACGAAGCGCTTCGAGAAAAGGTAGGTAGTGCCCTTGCGTTTCGCTTGCTTCTTCGTCTTGCCTTGCTGCTTCGTCTTGGCGGGGGCACTCCCGTGCCCCCGCCAAGACGAGCGAACGAGACGACAGATACCTACTGAGAATTTTTCTACTATCCACGCGGACGAAGTTGCGGAAGGAAGTTAGAAGAAATAAAGCTTCAGAAACATAAATACTTTCGAAAAACATGAAATTTAGGTAAAAAAAAATGTATTTTAAAAAATTGCCTAAATTTTGAAAAGCTGTGTCTCTGAAACTATCCGTCATATCAAAACCGTTTTACCCTCAAATGATTGCAAATTTAACTTTATTTAAAACTTTTTTACACAATCTTGATGAAAAACTAGTCCTTCTGAGTTAAAATCGTCAAAAACTTAATAAAGGTACCTTTTTTGTTGTTTTTGAGAATGACCCAGTCGTCTGCCGAGGTCAAAAACTTGGATTTAACATTGCCTCTACACTACCAACAATATATCCAAAAATCAAAAAATACCTGATTTGATGCAACAGTGTCTTATTTAATTGGATCATTTTAGAAAATAAAATATAGCACTGATAATAAAGCTTAAAGTGAATTTATGCATTTGCTGTCGTCACCAGGTTTAATACACGATAAGGGCAATGAACTGTTTAAAACAGATCTATGAGTCGATGTCAATGATCGAATTCGGCCTTGGCTTAAATACGTTTGACATATCAATGTCAACATTTTTGTCAGACATTTTTAGTGTTCCGTACAATCTTTAGGGTATTTTCACTTCTTAAGCTTATTATTATGAAAGCCAAAAAAGCAATAATTAAATCATTCGGTTATGAATAAATGTTTATTTTTGTATCCTACTAACATCATAAATTTATGTGAAAGTTTGCATGTTTGTTTCTCAATCACGTCAGAAATGGTTGAACTGATATTGATGTAAGTTGGTACACATACATACATACAAAAACTCACGCCTGTTTTCCATGGGGGTAGGCAAAGACTATGGATCGCCACCTGCTACGATTCTTGCACAATTAATTTGGTTTATTCACATCTATTAATCTTTTCATACATGCCCTGCGGTTTTTGTCACTGCGTACACCAGCCTTTTTAGGGTTGTCTGTCTGTCTGTCACAGCTGGATATCTCGAGAACTACTAATGGTATCAACTTGAAATTTAAAATAGTTTGAGATGACATTTGCCCAACTATTTTGCAAATAAGAAATAAATAAAAAATTTTTTTTTTTTTTACAACAGGGACTGAAAAGGGGTCTTAAAAATTTGAAGTGGAGCTACTAGAGCATGTGGGGTATCATATGAAAGAGCGCCGTTTGCACGTTTTTAATATTTTTTTTGTTTTAGGCCGCATGGTTTTGGAATTATAATGAAAAATGTATGTATATGAAAACCGTTCCCCCCCTTTATCTCCGAAGTTTGCAAAGAGTAAAATCTGAAATAATTCTATGTGATAGCAGTTTATATAAAGATTACAGAAAAAATAAAACGATGTCTCAATATAGCACACTTTTTTAGAAATTAGCAAATTTCTAAAAGAGTTAACATTAGTTCCACTATCGGTCAAGAGATGGCGCTGACCTAAAACTGCAATACTCAGTTTATTATTCTACTCTTCAATGTGGTTTAATGGTGCAATTATGATGATACAGAACCCTCGGTGCACGAGTCCGACTCGCTCTTGACCGGTTTTTTTTTTATAAAAACCTCTATTTGGTTCACGTAGGTTTTTCTGGGACGCCCGTGCGCAATCGTATTCACATTCGCACAATATATCTCTTTTGTGATTCGCCTTTCATTCATCCTGTCTAAGTGACCAAACCACCGGAGCATTCCTTTCTCAATTTTTGTCACTATATCATCTTTCAGACCACACCTTTTACGAATCACATCATTGCTCACTCTATCACTCAATTTGACTCCACATATTTTCCTCAACTGCCGCATCTCTACCGCATTTATTCTGCTTTCATTCTTCTTCTGCCATACACAAGATTCACTTCCATACATTCGCCACCTATCATTACCGGACAGTCAGTCATTTCTTCATCTCTCTCAAATACCATCACTTTCGTCTTAGTTACATTCACTTTCATCCCTTTTCTCATAAAATCATCATTCGTAACAGACATCATTTCTTGCAACTCTTGCGCAGAAGACGCAAGTATAACTTGGTCATCAGCGTAGAGGAGGCACTTGATTTGAGTCCCATTCATGGACTGTGGAGTTATCACTCCACAGTCACGTTCTTTCAGATCTCGGACAGTTGTATGAAAGAGAGATGTAGACAGAAGAGCCATGATGACGCAACACATCCCTGTCTGACACCCCTAGAGATGCCAAACCAGTCAGTGTATACACTTGACGGCTCAATCCTGACGTATGCATGGGAATCCTCATAGAGAGATTTTAGTGCATGAATCAGTCTGCTCTCCAATCCGTATTCGGATAACACCTTCCATAGCTCATTCCTGTCAACTCGATCGTAGGCCTTCTCCAGGTCCACAAAGGCACAGAAAACATTTTTGTGCTTAGCCAGGTGTTTTTTGATTAAGCACTTCAAGGAGAAGATCTGATGCATGCATCCCATTCCCTTCCTGAATCCCTCTTGCACATATCAAATACTCTGATCAGTTTTTTGCATCACTCTTTCAATCAGAACCTTTGCATACAATTTATTGACAATGCTGAGAAGACTGATTTTAAACATTAGACATTTATTAAATGTTCATGTTCAGAGGTGGGAAAGAGCTAGTTGCATCCTGACGCAACCAGTTCTTTCCCACCTCTCAACATTTCAACAGTAATTCTGTCATACCCTACTGCTTTCTCTTTTTCATGCTTTTCCTTGCACTAATAATCTCATCCATATATATATATATATATCTCTTTCATCCTCTTCTCTCTCATTCTCGTCTTCCACGCTTTTATCCGAGACTTTTAGCATAGAACCATCCGCCTCAAACAAACTCTCAAAATATTTCATCCATTCCTGTAGTACACCTTTTTCATCTGTCACTAGATCACCTTTTTCATCTCTTATTAGCAAGGAAATTGTAAGTAATTCGTACGAAGTACTTACAATTTCCTTGCTTATTACATTCATTTTAGACTTATGTGGTCCACTTCGAGACGTTTTCACTTATTTCCATAACAATTTTATATTGTCTCGGAAATTGTCACAGAGTTTGAAGTCACACTTTTCTTTCATCTTTCTCTTTTTTTCGTCTACTTTTTCTTTCACCACTTTCTTTATGTTTTATTTTATTTATTTGGGACAACAAACTGTTAACACAATTAATACTATTTATAAACTATGATATTTCCAATATTAACTATCGTGCAACCCACACCGCTATCCACGAATTAGAACATAAGTAGTGTTACTCAATTTTCTACAAAAGAATACAGTAAAAAAGCATGTTAATTAAAATAAGATTGTGCATTTCAAAATTACAAAGCTTCGGTAACGATTTGGTTTTCCTTCAAAATGCTAATAATATTTTTTTGAATTTTGCTTCGGAAGTAGTAAAAATGTCAACATCAATGAACGTCTTGTTAAAGGTATCAGTAAGTTGTCGAAGTGGCACACGCTCCTTAGCACGAGTTCTGCCCGCAGAGAGGGGGAACAGCCGGGGCACACGTACCTCACGTCAGTGCCAGCCTGCCAGCTACGCGGTACTACGTAACACAAATCGTTGCTCAGCTCAGAGCAATCAAATTTGTTGTTACAGATTTTATATAAAGTCATGGCACTAAGGAGTTTGCGCCATGACATTACATTTTACATTGTAAGCTAAGAACATTATATTCATCCAGTAGCTGAGCGTATGACAGGCGTATACGATGGTATTTAAAGTGGACACAACGCAAAAATTTGCGTTGTATTTTTTCTAAAAATTCTACGTATTTATTATATATAGGGTTCCATACTTGAACGGCATATTCCAGTTGTGATCTTATGAGGATTTTATAGAGATATAGAAAAGTAGAAGGGCGTTTGAAATCAAGGGTTGATCTAATTATAAATCCGTACATTCTGAGAGCTTTATCTTTAATTGACTTAATATGTTGGTCTAAATGTAAATTTGAATCCAAAGTTATTTCAAGGTCCTTAACAGATTGTACTGATTTTAATTTAATATTGAGTAATCTAAATTTATTAATTATGATATTTCTATTTTTTGTAAAAGTTATGGTTAAATACTTTGATATACTAAGCTGAAGTTTAGTACATCAAGTTTAGTTTAAATTTATTAAAATAATTTGAGAACCGATCTAAATCATTCTGAAGCAATTCGACATCAGTGGTATCCTTAATAATCTTATGGATTTTTAAATCGTCAGCATACATAAGGAAGTTTGAATATACGAAACATTCTTTGATATCATTTATAAAGAGGTTGAACAACAGGGGACCCAATATAGATCCCTGTGGGACTCCAACTTATTCTTAATTCTCTTATATGCAACTAAATTAAAATTAAATGCAACTGCATTAACATCATCTTCTGTAACATTTGCATTCACCTTTTTACTGGCTTTGATGGCCAGCAGATCCTGCCATACTATTTTATTTTCATTCACTATCTGTTTTGCCTCACTATCCCACCAGTTTATTGGGGGAGCATTTTTCCTTTTACTTACTCCACATATTTCTTTTGCTGTTTCAGTCACACCTCTTTTAAACTTTTCCCAAACTTCCTCAAGCTTGCCATCTTTCACTTCAGCCACATTTCCCAAACGATCTTTCAATTTGCACAAATACGTCTTTTGTACTTCCACTTCATCCAGTTTTCAACTTTTACTTTAGTCAGCTCCGTTGTTGACACTGTGGGACAATGACGCCAACTTTTGAACAGACCACTAACCCGAGACACTACAAGAAAGTGATCAGTTCCAATGTTATTACCCCTAAAGACCCTGGTGTCTGCAACTCTGCCCTTCAGTCTTTCATCCACAATCACAAAATCGATCATACTCTTCTCATTCCCTCTCTGCAAAATGTACATATGAATTTCCTTGTGGTCGAACATGGTGTTCGTTACTACAATATTCTTCTCTAAACATACCTCAATCAAACTCCTGCCATTATCATTTACTCTTTTGTCTCCATATAATACTAAAACTTCCTCACATCCCTCTCTTCTCACACCCACCCATCCATTAAAATCTCCAAGCATAACTATTCTTTCATTATCTTTGCATTCATTCAAGATGTCTTCTACACTATTCCAGAACTCCTCCTTTTCCGATACTGACTTGGAGAATACACGCCAATGACGCGTATCCGAAGTAACCCTATTTTGAGTCTAACCCAGAGAAGTCTGGAGCTTACACATTCATATTCAGTCATGCATTCAATCATCATTCCCGACAGCAGGAGTCCCACGCCCTTACTCGCGTAGTCATTTTTAGCAACGCCCGACCACAGAGTCTTAAACGAGCCATTATCCAAGACTCCTTTGTCCTTTTTTTCGTCTCGTTCATGCATAAAACATCCAACTTCTTTGCTTCCATAATCAAACACCTCATTCATTTTTTTCTCCATCGCTTTACATACATTCAGTGTAGCAAAGCGGGTGAAGGGATTTACTAATGCCTAGCTAGTAGCGGAAAGCGTAGTGAAAACCAGCAGCAAAGTTTAGGTATTTTATTTATAAGCAAGTGCAAAAGCGGAATGCATACAATGATCACCTTACATCAACTTTTATACAGAAAAAATTATTAATAATAATTAAGGTTCACGCTTGACACTTTTACCGGGGCACCGCCCCGTTACAGAACAATAGATGCGCGTGCGTCCATCTTGCCGAGGGGCGGGGCCAAGCACCCGTCCTCGCTGCGCGCGCCGCTGCCATTGGCTGCGCAGGCGTCCGTGTTTATAAAGGGGGACGGCTCCACGCGCGACGTCACTGATCACGCCACCGGTGCGTCATCGATCATACGATCCTGTGCTGCGTTTAGTCGCGTGTTTTGAGCTAGTGGAACTGGCAAGTCCGCTACACTACTCCCCCGCCGAGACCGTAACTACGGGCGTTAGTAGTCGGGGAATCTGACTTTTCTACCACTCTTGGTTTGTTTGATGGGCGTTTCGGCTTCAAGTTTTTCAGGCTTTTCAGGTTCTCGGCTCGGTAAAGGTTCATCGACGGTAATGTAGGCCGGTTTTAGTCTATCTATACTGACTCGTTGCGTCTTTCCTTGTACGTCGATGTCAAAGGTCTTGGTATCGCGACGTAAAACCTTGTATGGTCCTGAATATGGTGCTTGAAGCGGTTTATGCAGGGGACCCTGTCGGATAAATACATGTGAGGTTAGCATAAGGTCTTTAGGTACATAAAATGGCTGATTGGAACCTCTGTGCCACGATGGTTGCTGTGGTCGCAATTTGTTGACATGATTGCGAATTCTACTCGCAAAACTGGTCATGTCGTCTAAGGTTGCAGGTGCTGACGAAAAGAACTGTCCAGGTAACCTTAGTGGTTCACCGTAGACCATGTCCGCAGCTGATGCTTGGATGTCGTCTTTGAAAGCGCTACGTATTCCCAAAAGAACCCAAGGTAACGCTTCCACCCAGTTAGAGGTAGAATGGCATGCAATTGCGGCTTTGAGCTGCCGATGTAGTCTTTCTATCATACCATTAGCTGCTGGGTGATATGATGTTGTCGTGTGATGAACGGCACCGATGAGTGAAACCAGCTCTTTGAAGGTGTGCGACACGAACTGCCGTCCGCGGTCCGTAGTGATGTGCTCCGGACAGCCGAACCGTGAGATCCAACCGTCCGACAGGGCGGCGACGCAGCTCTCGGCGGTGATGTCGTGTAGTGGATAGACTTCTGGCCACCGAGTGTAGCGGTCTATGACGGTAAGGCAGTACCTGTATCCAGAGCATAAAGGTAAGGGACCAATTAAATCACAGTTGATGTGACAGAAGCGTGCAGAGGGTGACTTAAATGCCTGCAGCGGTGCTCGGGTGTGTCTTGTAACTTTGCTTTTCTGACATTCCTGACATTCTTTTGCCCACCGTCGACAGTCTTTGCGGATACCTGGCCAGATGTATCGTTGTGCTACCATTTTTGCAGAGGTCTTAGCTCCAGGGTGACTTAAACTGTGGACAGAGAGAAATACCTGTTTGCGAAAAAGTGGGGTTATATATGGTCGAGGGCTCCCTCTAGATACATCGCAGTAAATTTGAAGGTCCGGTTCTGCGTCCAATCTCCGTTTCTCTAGACGAAGTGAAGTGTCACCACTTTTGAGCAGGTCCAGCAGCTCGCTGTCGGTCTCTTGTGCTTTAGCCAGGGACTGGTAATCTAAGGGCATAGAAATTGTGTTAATGCGGGAAAGAGCATCTGCGACAATGTTGTCTTTACCAGCTACGTATCTGATATCTGTGGTAAACTGACTGATAAAATCGAGATAGCGAAACTGGCGTGGTGAACTATTCTCTCGGTGACTAGCGAAGGCAAATGTGAGCGGTTTGTGGTCCGTGATGACAGAAAATGTTCGAGCTTCCACCATAAATCTGAAATATCTAATGGCGTCATACACGGCCAGGAGTTCCCTATCGTAGGGGCTGTATTTCCGCTGTGCTGGACTTAGCTTTCTGGAAAAAAATGCTAGAGGTTGCCATTCATCTCCCTTGAATTGTTGTAGTACGGCTCCTATTGCAGAGTCCGAAGCGTCAGTTTGGATGGATAGTTCAGCTTGCGAATCTGGATGGACCAGCAGTGTAGCCTCTGAAAGTTGTTTTTTGCAGAGGTTGAAGGATTCTAATAAACTAGGCGTCATCTCTATAGCTTGCGATCCTTTCGTCTTAGGCCCTGAGAGGAGATGGTTAAGCGGTGCTTGAACTGCTGCTGCCTTAGGAATGAAACGGCGGTAGAAATTAATCATACCTAAGAACCTCCTCAATTCTTTAATGGTCTTTGGTACTGGAAAATTTTGTATAGCTTCCACCTTTGATTCCAGTGGTCGCACTCCTGCTGCTGACACGTTGTAGCCTAAGAATTTAACCTCAGGTTGGCCAAATACACACTTACTTGTGTTTATCAGTACACCGTATTCTGCAAGTCTTTGGAACAGCTGTCTGAGGTGTTGCTGATGAACATCACTGTTGTGGCTGAAAACCAATATATCGTCCAAATACCCGTAACAGAAGTCTAAGCCACGCAGCACTTCGTCCATGAACCGCTGAAAAGTCTGTGCGGCGTTACGAAGACCGAACGTCATGTACGGGAATTCGTAAAGCCCAAAAGGTGTTGTTATTGCGGTTTTGGGGATATCGTCCTTGAATACTGGGATCTGGTTATATGCTTTTACCAAGTCGACCGTGGAGAAAACTGTACTACCTGACAGCTGGCACGTAAAATCCTGTAAATGCCTGATGGGGTATCTGTCTGGGACTGTGCGAGCATTCAGAGCCCTGTAGTCTCCGCAGGGTCGCCAACCATCAGTCTTCTTCTTCACCAGATGTAGTGGTGATGACCATGGGCTGTCAGACATTCTTGCTGTACCATCCTGTAACATTTCCTCAAATTCTTGCTTAGCTATCTTCATTCTTCCCGGGTCTAAACGGCGAGGGCGGCTAGAAACTGGAGGCCCATCGGTGGTGCGAATGTGGTGCTGAGTAGAATGTTTGGTAACAAGAGGCTTACCAGCAGGACGAGTGACTTCTGGAAATTCCCGTAGCAGTCGATGATATAGCGTGTCCTCAAGGGTAGTACGGACAGAAGAAATTGATTCCGTAGAACTCTGCTTGGGTACCGGTACAGTGAGAGCGGTGACCCCATCGACGAGGCGCTGTTGGCGGCAGTCAACTAGCAGGTTGTAGTAACCTAAAAAGTCGACGCCTATGATGGGTTTCGAGACGTCTGCTACGATGAAGCGCCACGTGAAAGCACGTCGCAGCCCTAGATCCAGCGTCAAAGGTAAGTACCCATACGTATGAATTATGGTTCCATTTGCTGCAAATAACTCGTACCCGGTTTTGTTCCTAGGTCCCCGGACAGCGGATCTTGGAAAGACGCACAGGTCTGAACCCGTGTCAATAAGGTATTGCACCTTAGACTTGCGATCCGTGATGAACAGGCGGCCTGAAATTGTAAGGCAGTCGTTTACCGCCACTAATGGCTGCCCTGGAAGTTTCCCGCCTTCTTGTAACTGCACGGTTGTATGCACTTGTGTGCCCGCTCGCCGAATCGATAATGGTACCAGCAGTAGGGATGATTCTCTGGTCGCGAACGGGAACGGGAATGTGAACGTGAATAGCTCCGAGATCGCCTCCTTGAAAATCTGGACTGGGATCGTGATTGTCGTCGCAAATCCATGCTCAATATCTCCATTCGCTTGCTCAGCTCGGAAACAGTCTGGTTGAGGCTGTCGAAAGCAGTACCTGGTACTCCGGTGGTTGAAAGCGCGAGTGGTTTAGCTACTTGCCCAGGAACTTGCCCAGTGACTTGCGCGGTGACTTGACCAGGAACTTGTCCAGCTACTTGACCGCTTACTTGCATGGTTACTGGAACGATTTCGTTTATACGGTCTGCTAACTCCGCCATATCTTCCAAGCTCATCTTCGCCTGCTGCGCTGCTATGCATGTCTGGAGGTGCATTGGTAGTCGACTTGCCCAAATAGTACGTATGAAGTCGCTTGGAACTGAAGGTCCGGCCAGGTGCTGTAGATGCCGTAAGAACTGTGTGGGTTTTCTGTCGCCAAGCTCTTCGTGCATTAAGAGTTGTTTTATCTTACGCTCTTGAGAAGCAGAAAGTCTCCGTACTAATTCGGTCTTCAGCTTGTCGTACTTGAAGGTTGTAGGTGGAGTCACGACCAAGTCTCTTACTTCCGCCATATGTTGTGGTTCTAGCTGCGCCAGGACGTAGTAAAACTTCGTGGAGTCTTCGCGAATGCCGGATAAAATAAACTGACCTTCGAGCTGTGCGAACCATAATTCTGGGTCATCTGGGTTGAAGACGGGCACCTTTACTCCCACTCGGTAAGATTCTCCAGCGACAAGAGCACTAGGAGCAGTAGCAGCCCCAGCAGCGTCATCTGTAGCAGCATCAGGCTTAGTCGTAGACATTCTAGGTTTAGGTCTTCTTAACTTACTCCGAAAGTCGGTGGTCACCAGTGAAGGGATTTACTAATGCCTAGCTAGTAGCGGAAAGCGTAGTGAAAACCAGCAGCAAAGTTTAGGTATTTTATTTATAAGCAAGTGCAAAAGCGGAATGCATACAATGATCACCTTACATCAACTTTTATACAGAAAAAATTATTAATAATAATTAAGGTTCACGCTTGACACTTTTACCGGGGCACCGCCCCGTTACAGAACAATAGATGCGCGTGCGTCCATCTTGCCGAGGGGCGGGGCCAAGCACCCGTCCTCGCTGCGCGCGCCGCTGCCATTGGCTGCGCAGGCGTCCGTGTTTATAAAGGGGGACGGCTCCACGCGCGACGTCACTGATCACGCCACCGGTGCGTCATCGATCATACGATCCTGTGCTGCGTTTAGTCGCGTGTTTTGAGCTAGTGGAACTGGCAAGTCCGCTACACGGGTCTCAATTGCCCGTTTTTCGCCCCGAGGCGGGAAACAAACGCGTGATAAGTGGCAAGCTCTATCGCCGCAGCCAGGTTTATTTAAAAAAAATTTGATTGAATCAGGCGTCACTTAGCGGAAGACATTTTGAAAAAAAGAAATCTCCCCACTCTCCAGTGGGGAGGAAGGGACAACAAATACGGTGTTGGAGGCGTTAGGAGCTCATTCGGTGTTGGTTTACACACGATCTAACTCCTGAGGATGCTCCGGGTTGGTGCGAAACACGTGTAGAGTAGCCTAATTGGTGAAGGTGCAAGGTGTGTTGCTGTCTTGCTAAATGCAGGTTTGTGCACTGATATTTTGTGTGTGCATGTGCATATTTTTTGCGGGCGGGCGGGCGGTGCATCTTGCATATATTGTTTGCGGAAGTAAGCTACATATATATATATATATATTTTTTATATTTAAAAAAATATAATCATTTTGTTCCCACGATTAGCTAGGGAAAGACTACGTCCACCACAACAGAGCCCCGCGTGTGTGGTAAGGCTATTTACGCCTGAAAGGCGCCAAGTTCCAGGGTGGCACGTTTAAGACTAGGCACGTGCCTAGCCATGCAGCCATCGGCACGGCAGACCTTAGCTTAGCGGAGTTGGTACACAGATAGTTCAAAGTCCGGACTAACAAATATTCTTATCCAAGTTGTATGTTTATGTGGGATGGATCAATTTTACAGACCGCACGGACAAAGTCGCGTGCATAAGCTAGTGTAAATTACAGAAATCGTTTTTAAAGGTTTACAGTTTACTTACCAAAATGAAATATTTAAAGGAATTTAAGGGGGTTGGAAAACTTGTTGAAATTGTGTTAAATTAATTAATATCAATAATTTTATTAGGGATAACGCCCACGAGCGATAATCGCTTAGCAATTTTTTGTCGCCGAGAATAGAACATACAGAGTTAAATACGTAAACGCCCATGAGCAACTTTTTGTAGCTGCGATAAACGCGGCGTTAAGCGCGGCGATAATCGCGGCGCTTTTTTGTCGCTGGCCTAGTAAAACCTTAGTTGTGTCATTTCGCAGGTGATTATCGCCGCGATTATCGCCGCGATTATCGCCGCGATTATCGCCGCGATTATCGCCGCGATTAACGCCGCGATTATTAAAGCTACAAAAAGTCGCTCGTGGGCGTTAAGCCTCACATACTCATTTAAAAAAACTGCCTTTTGATATAGCTATATAAAACAAAAATTGTTGCAACATAAAAGTTTAAATAGTATGTGAAAAATATGAGAACATTAATGATTTTTATTATATTTACGAGAAGATTTTTTAAGTAGTAATTCACGAAAACACTCGAAAATTATTATCCAGATAACATTCTTTAGATCAAATCAGTGTTAACGTTACTCATTTAATATTGACCAACTGAATCCTAAAATATTTATCTTTGGTGATTTTGCGATTATAATACATCATACATAAGTGATAACGTAATAAAGGACACTCGGTCAAACTCATTATCAGTTCAGATCGTTCTTGTAATCTCAATTTTATGTCAACGACCTCAAAATATTTATAAGGTCGTTGTACCAAATAATTTGATATCAGTTAGTTGTTAGTTTGATGTTGATGGCTTGAAAATAAGAGGAAAACCGCAGAATAGATGGATGGATCGTGTGTGGAATGATATGAATGTAATGGGAGTGGATGAGGAGATGACGAGTGACAGGAAGGTCACTCGTCATCACTCCACATCCACACACAAAGGAAGAGAAGGACGCACTGCAGCGACCCCAAATAAATTGGTATAAGAGTAGGGGGGTGATAGCCAAATAATTAACGCTTCCCGGCAAAAAAAGTGTCACAATACAAAAATAGCTGTTTCGACAAAATGTAACTTTAATAGTTTTTTGTTCATTTATACGTCAATAATTTAAAAACTGTAAAAGTCACTTTTCTGAAATTTTAATAATGTGTAAATGGATTACTTATATTTTTATTATAGTGCTTTAAATTTAACATCAACTTTATTTTAAGTACCTTTTGGGAAACTCTTAATTTGATGTATATCATGACATTTTTCAATTAAAATTTCTGTAATTTCAAGAATAAAACACATTTAGATGTGTCTAATCACCATTACTTTTATAAAAGGACTTCAATATTAATTAAAAAATAACGAAAATAACCAAATTACAAACTTCTCATGAAAATAAAATAAAAACATGAAAAACGATCTTCTTTAGAAGGTTTGGCCTTAATTAACAATCAGTCTTTGGCCAATAAACTGGGTACCTACATAAATTGTACCTGACCTGAGTTTTCTTTGTATTTGCTTTTCTATTGTTGAATGGACAGAGTCAACTTCAATCCTCAACGTTTTTCCTGTAATTAGGTATACATACGTACCTATGTGTTATAGACTTTATTTTAGGGAATTTTCCGTATGATGTGGCAATATTTACAGTGTTTTTTCGTTACACAGATTGTCACGCCTTTTTCGTAATAATTCTAATATTCAAACGCAAAACTTAGCGATATAAAGTCACATCACAAGTTAATACGCTTTTTAGGCGTGTGACCAGAGCTAAACAGCTCCGTGAAAAAAAACAAAAAAACCGACTTCAAAAAACCTACCTCTAAAAAGCGAGAAATAATATTCGTAAAAATAAAAACACGTCTATTGAAGTCGGGTGGGGCTGGAGTACAAATTCCCTTTTTTTATTCTAAAAATCCCACCCGACTTCGATAGACGTGTTTTTTTATTATTACGAATATTATTTCTTGCTTTTTTAGAGGTAGGTTTTTTGAAGTCGGTTTTTTGTTTTTTGAAACAATTTTTTATTTTTTCATTTTTAGTGTAGATACCTTTTGTATTAGGTAGTGTAGGTATATTTATTATTTAGTTAGAAAAATCAGCTCAGCCAAACGTGAGTTAATCGCGAAGAATCATACATACATGCGGGTTTAACTGAGAACCTCCTTTTTTAAGTCGGTTAAAGAACTATACTTAAGATATCCCTTTTCCAACAAAAAAATAATTATCTTATTCAGTTCATAAACAAAGAAGTTATACCACTGATCATCGAGGTAGTTCACGCAAAATCATACTTTATTCGTGCTTTTTTCAAGATTACTTGAAAAGTACTGAATTGATTTCACAATTTTAAAAAATGGACCAACTTGGAAGTTTACCTAATGTAATAACGTTTGAATCATTTCAATCGGTTCAGCCGTCTTCGAGTAATCGGTGTACATACAAAAAACAAAAAAAAACGGGTCGAATTGAGTACCTCCCTCCTTTTGAAGTCGGTAAAAAGAAAACTTAGTGCCATCTAGCGATAACCATGCGTAACATAATAACGACGTTTTTTCAGCCGAACAAATGAAATACGGTCGAATTAATGCTGTGATTATGTTATTTTGTACCTAATATGTGTTGTGACACTTTTCTTGCTGGGAAGCGATTTCACATTCACAAAATAAAGAATAAAAAGTTTTTGATTTTTAATTTCCTTTGTCGTATCTAATGTTTTTGTTTTGACTTGCTTGGTTTGTGTTGTTTCGCATTTTACTTGCAAATAAACGAAATTAATAGGTTTAAATTTAAATTAAGTTCCTACTTTGATCTTCATTACTTGTTCTATCATTTTTACCGAACTCTACTTAACCAAAGAAACACAAGGGCACAATTAGCTCATGGCACTCTAATCGAATAATTTTATTCTTCAGCGATCACATTTTTGAGAGGACATTTTTGACGTATCAAAAATGTGTAACATCATTGATAATGATATGAGAAGTATTTTGATAATGTTGTTATGTATATAGTATTTTTATTTAATTAAAAATATTAATTTTTCTTTCAATTTGAGGTGAACTCAATCATTCTACTATATTGTATTAAATATCGTGGAATGTCCTAAAATGCAGTCGTGCTATTTTATTTAATACAGCTGCCTTCTTGAAAATATAAAAACATGGAATTCATTTTGGCGCAATATTTTTTGACTCTTTACTATAAAATTTATATTAAGAAGTAAAAAAGATTGTTTGTAATAAGCTGTAGTTTTATATAAAAACCTAATTGTAGTAACTAAAGATAACGCTGAGTCTAACTTCACAATTCTTTGATTTGTTTAAGGGTTTTGCGTACATATTTGTAAGATAATTAATTTATGATTAATTTGGCGTTTTACAAAAAAGTTAAGATGAAATTTTAGTGGAGCAAAACTTTTTAATACAAAACTAGCGACCCGCCCTCGGTTCGCTGTAGTGTGGAATTGGACACCATGGTCCGCGCGCGTTATTTTATTGCAAATACTCGTATGATATTCATTTTAATCATATTATTGTGTAAAAGATTAAGTAAAACAAAAAATGTTGTATTCCGGCAGTTAGGGTTAAGATAGCCAGTTCCACAGTGATTAGGATTCCGGGTGTAGCGCGCTTCCACTTTCACTTCAGGTGAGAAGGCCAAGCGCTATCCCGTTGTGCATAATAAAAAGAGGTCGTTGTTTAAATTTATTGTTGAGTGCGTAGTGGAAACGGGGTCTAGCTAGTCTGCAATTATTTTTTTAATTTGGAATCAATCGTCAATATGCTCAATATCAATAAGTCGTTTAAAAAATAAAATGTAGCACTGATGATAAATCTTTAACGGAATTTATAGAGTTTTGCTGTCGTCACCAAGTTTTATACACGATAAGGGCAATGAACTGTTTAAAACAAATCTATGAAATGAAGTCAAAGATCGGATTCGGCCTTGGCTTAAATACGTTTGATATATCTACTTCAATGTCAATATTTTTACAGTGTTCCGTACAAACTTTAGGGTCCTTTCACATTTAAGCTTATTATGAAAGACGAAAACGCAATAATTAAATTATCCGGTTATAAAAAAAAACGCTTTGTTCGTACCCTATTTACATTATTAATTAATGAGAAAGTTATATGTTTGTGACACAATCACGCCAGAAACGGTGGAACTGATTTGGATTGAACTTGGTACACAAATACTTTAAAGTCTTGATTAACATATTGTTTTTTTTTTTTTATCCAAGTTGTATATTTCTGTAAGATGGTTTTTACAGACCACCCATAAAAAGTCGCGCGCATAAGCTAGTGTATACTACATAAAGAGTTTTAAAGTTAGGTAGTAATAAATGTTTACAGTTAACAAAATGAAATATTTTAAGGAATTTAAGCGGGTTGGGAAAACTTATTGAAATTGTGTTTAATTAATTAATATATATTTTATACGTTTACAAATTTTAAGATAAGCCTGAAATAAAACACTTTTTAACGGATACTAGCGCGGTTTTATTGAATGTACTTTGGTATTTAGTTGGTATTTGGTTTGATTTTTGGTTTTTCCGACGTTTCGGCACCTTTGCAGCTGCCGTGGTCACGGGGGACTGAAGCTACCCGTGAGCCTACCCTCAAGCGATGAATTTTTTTTTTTTATACGTTCAGAAATTAAAATTTTACAAATTTTTTTAATTATTTTATGTTGATTTATAATTTAATTTTATGAATTATTTAATGCTAAAAAGAGAGAGAATCTACTGAAACTACCACCATTTCATAAAATTGGGAGGCCCCTCCAAGAAAGAAATGGCGAAAGAAAACTTGGAGAGGAAGCCGACCTCCGTCTTTTGTATTAATTTGTTTATTTGCAAAAGGAACTAACCGTATCATTAGATCTTACAGTGCGTGTGAGGGGCTTTAGCTTGTGAACGATGGGGTCCCAAGCTGGTGGAATTTTCCAACCATCATCTCTATTGAAATTAGGATATTTATTTATTTCGATAGCCTCGCGGAGCATTCTAGGGATAAATCTACGTTCCCTAGCAAGGATTTGGGGTTTGTCAAATCTAATATAATGGTTGGGCCCCTCAAAGGCGTGTTCACTCACTGCAGACTTGTTATCGCGCCTATGTTTCATGTCAGCTACATGCTCTTTGACGCGGGTCCCTATGCTTCTCTTTGTTTGCCCGATGTAGGAGAGTCCACAGTCACAATCTAGTTTGTAGACGCCTGCAGCTTGAAGGGGGATATTACACTTGACAGGTCGTAAGAATTGGTTGATCTTCTTCGGCGGCTTGAAGTAAGTTTTGATTGACGCTCGCTTCAGAATGTTTCCAATCTTGTCAGTGACACCCTTCAAGTATGGTAGGATGGCAGGTTGACGCTCTACTGTGGCTGGTTTGGCGCGTTTTCTGTGATTGAGGTGTGGTACTTGCAACTTGTTGTTACGCAGTACTTGTTGGACGTGCTGAAGCTCAGCAGTCAGGTGTTGTTTGTCACAGATTCCGCGGGCTCTCTGAAACAAAGATTTCCCTACGGTAGCTAACTGTATAGGATGATGGTGAGAGTCACCATTAAGGTATCTGTCTGTATGGGTTGCTTTACGATACACTGTGTGGCTCAAGGTTTGGTTCGGATTCCTGATAATGAGAATGTCTAGGAAAGCTAGTTTATTGTCTGCCTCTAACTCCATAGTAAATTGTATGTTGGGGTTTATGGAGTTAAGATGGTTAAGAAATGACTCTCACCATCATCCTATACAGTTAGCTACCGTAGGGAAATCTTTGTTTCAGAGAGCCCGCGGAATCTGTGACAAACAACACCTGACTGCTGAGCTTCAGCACGTCCAACAAGTACTGCGTAACAACAAGTTGCAAGTACCACACCTCAATCACAGAAAACGCGCCAAACCAGCCACAGTAGAGCGTCAACCTGCCATCCTACCATACTTGAAGGGTGTCACTGACAAGATTGGAAACATTCTGAAGCGAGCGTCAATCAAAACTTACTTCAAGCCGCCGAAGAAGATCAACCAATTCTTACGATCTGTCAAGTGTAATATCCCCCTTCAAGCTGCAGGCGTCTACAAACTAGATTGTGACTGTGGACTCTCCTACATCGGGCAAACAAAGAGAAGCATAGGGACCCGCGTCAAAGAGCATGTAGCTGACATGAAACATAGGCGCGATAACAAGTCTGCAGTGAGTGAACACGCCTTTGAGGGGCCCAACCATTATATTAGATTTGACAAACCCCAAATCCTTGCTAGGGGACGTAGATTTATCCCTAGAATGCTCCGCGAGGCTATCGAAATAAATAAATATCCTAATTTCAATAGAGATGATGGTTGGAAAATTCCACCAGCTTGGGACCCCATCATTCACAAGCTAAAGCCCCTCACACACACTGTAAGATCTAATGATACGGTTAGTTCCTTTTGCAAATAAATAAATTAATACAAAAGACGGAGGTCGGCTTCCTCTCCAAGTTTTCTTTCGCCATTTCTTTCTTGGAGGGGCCTCCCAATTTTATGAAATGGTGGTAGTTTCAGTAGATTCTCTCTCTTTTTAGCATTAAATAATTCATAAAATTAAATTATAAATCAACATAAAATAATTAAAAATTTTGTTAAATTTTAATTTCTGAACGTCTAAAAAAAAATAAAAAAAATTCATCGCTTGAGGGTAGGCTCACGGGTAGCTTCAGTCCCCCGTGACCACGGCAGCTGCAAAGGTGCCGAAACGTCGGGAAAACCAAAAATCAAACCAAATACCAACTAAATACCAAAGTACATTCAATAAAACCGCGCTAGTATCCGTTAAAAAGTGTTTTATTTCATGTCTAGTGAGCGCGTAAGCTTGAGAAGTGAATATTATTTAAGATAAGCCTTTTGATTTAGCTCTACATAAAACAAAAATTATCGCAACATTTATGTAAGTTTAAATAGTGTGTGAAAAATATGAGAACAATAATGCTTTTTATTATATTTACGAGATCTCGAAAATTATTATCCATATAACATTCTTAAGATCGAATCAGTTTTTACATTATTCATTAAATATAGACCAACTGGACCCTGATATATTTATCTTTGATGATTTTGCAATGATAATACATTTGTTTAATTCACGATAAGGGCAATGAACAGTTTAAAACAAATCTATGAAATGAAGTCAATGATCGGATTCGGCCTTGACTTAAATACGTTTGATATATCTACTTCAATGTCAACATTATTACAGTGTTCCGTACAAACTTTAGGGTTTTTCCACTTGTTAAGCTCATTATTATTAAGCAAAAATAGTTTTTAAAGGTTTTTAGTTAGTTAGTTAGTTCAGTAAAATTAGTAAATGCGTACAGTTTACAAAATGAAATATTTTAGGGAATTTAAGCGGGTTGGGAAAACTTGTTGAAATTGTGTCTAATATTTTTTTACATTTACATATTTTAAGAGAAGCCTTTTGATTTAGCTCTTCATAAAACAAAAATTATTGCAACATTTATGTATGTTTAAATAGTGTGTGAAAAATATGAGAACAATAATGTTTTTTTATTATATTTACGAGATATTCACTTCTCAAGCTTACGCGCTCAATAGACATGAAATAAAACACTTTTTAACGGATACTAGCGCGGTTTTATTGAATGTACTTTGGTATTTAGTTGGTATTTGGTTTGATTTTTGGTTTTCCTTTGCAGCTGCCGTGGTCACGGGGGACTGAAGCTACCCGTAAGCCTACCCTCAAGCGATGAATTTTTTAGACGTTCAGAAATTAAAATTTAACAAAATTTTTAATTATTTTATGTTGATTTATAATTTAATTTTATGAATTATTTAATGCTAAAAAGAGAGAGAATCTACTGAAACTACCACCATTTCATAAAATTGGGAGGCCCCTCCAAGAAAGAAATGGCGAAAGAAAACTTGGAGAGGAAGCCGACCTCCGTCTTTTGTATTAATTTATTTATTTGCAAAAGGAACTAACCGTATCATTAGATCTTACAGTGTGTGTGAGGGGCTTTAGCTTGTGAATGATGGGGTCCCAAGCTGGTGGAATTTTCCAACCATCATCTCTATTGAAATTAGGATATTTATTTATTTCGATAGCCTCGCGGAGCATTCTAGGGATAAATCTACGTCCCCTAGCAAGGATTTGGGGTTTGTCAAATCTAATATAATGGTTGGGCCCCTCAAAGGCGTGTTCACTCACTGCAGACTTGTTATCGCGCCTAAGTTTCATGTCAGCTACATGCTCTTTGACGCGGGTCCCTATGCTTCTCTTTGTTTGCCCGATGTAGTTTGTAGACGCCTGCAGCTTGAAGGGGGATATTACACTTGACAGGTCGTAAGAATTGGTTGATCTTCTTCGGCGGCTTGAAGTAAGTTTTGATTGACGCTCGCTTCAGAATGTTTCCAATCTTGTCAGTGATACCCTTCAAGTATGGTAGGATGGCAGGTTAACGCGCTACTGTGGCTTGTTTGGCGCGTTTTCTGTGATTGAGGTGTGGTACTTGCAACTTGTTGTTACGCAGTACTTGTTGGACGTGCTGAAGCTCAGCAGTCAGGTGTTGTTTGTCACAGATTCCGCGGGCTCTCTGAAACAAAGATTTCCCTACGATAGCTAACTGTATAGGATGATGGTGAGAGTCACCATTAAGGTATCTGTCTGTATGGGTTGCTTTACGATACACTGTGTGGCTCAAGGTTTGGTTCGGATTCCTGATAATGAGAATGTCTAGGAAAGCTAGTTTATTGTCTGCCTCTAACTCCATAGTAAATGGTATGTTGGGGTTTATGGAGTTAAGATGGTTAAGAAATGCAGGGACACTGTCTCTAGGTAGTATTGTGAAAGTGTCATCTACGTACCGTTTGTAGAACCGGGGAGTCACTGGTGCTGTGGCTAGTGCTTTCTCCTCAAAATCCTCCATGAAAATGTCAGGAACGATGGGGGATACAGGAGAGTCCATTGCTACGCCATCCACTTGCACGTAGAACTCCTCGTTCCATAACAGATAGCCAGATGTTAGGCATAATTCTAGTAGTTCTGCATATTCAATTGGCATGTTGTTGTCAACTAGCTTTTTCCTGATGATATCAATGCAGTCCTGTACTGGTAAGCATGTGAATAAGGACTGAACATCAAAACTAACCATAGTTTCATCATCAGCGAGATGTAGATGTTGTATCTCACTGACAAACTGGTAGGAATCCTTTACAAATGCTGATGTGTTACCTCTCAGTGGTGTAAGTGTTTTTGCTACGTGTTTAGCCAATTTATAAGTTGGTGAGTCAATTTGGCTTACAATCGGACGCAGCGGAGCATTGTCCGCGGACAATCGGTGTCGGTTAATGTTGTATGCCTTTAGATAATAAAGCTTGAGGTGTGATAATAATTTTTCGATTAATAAAAGATTACAATGATTTTAATACACGTTTGGATTCAATCTTGATATGTGGGAACCCCTCTATGTGATCCCTGAATTCCCTAATTTAGTTTTGACATCATCGTTAGACGTGTGTCAATTTATCGCTGTATTATTAACCCTTTTTTTATTATTAATTTTATGCGAGAGAAAAATTTTCTCTCCTTCTTTATAATCGATGGCCATCTTTAGGTTAACAGATCAGCTTTTAGCGCTTTCAATATATATGTCCTATGCTAATTCTACGTTGGACACAAGAAGGAATGTTACCTCATATAACCTCAAGTTAAATCCAAACAGCGTGTTTCTGATTTAGAATAAAATCAAATGAATATTAACTATTATTTAATGAATCACTACCTCTAGCTTAATTCTTTTACAAGGACAAAGATTTATGACAACGTCATAATTATTCGTATTGAATTAATGGCATTTCATCTAGATTGTGCTCTAAATGAGAGTCTTATCAAAGCTGAATTTGGTATCAATTAACAGGGCTATCAATTTAAACCAATAAAATTCTAAGTTCTGTTCGAAAGAACTGTGATAGCTTTTACTCTATCTATAAACATGTACCAAGTATTTTTCAAGTGTCATGACACTGTAAATCAAATTCAAAGTAAGGAATCTAATTTTGTCTATTACCCAACTGACAAAATAAAGTATCAATCATCGAAAACGACACAAGAATTAATTAAATGATATTTATAAAAGGTATTAAACTCTATCTCTGGAAAATTGTTATTGCAAATAATTCTTTAGTGAAAAAGGGGTGCCTATAAATGGGAAAATAAATATGAATACAGAATAATTGTAAGAGTCATTTATTATTGGCAATGTTTGGTTTTGGTATTTGTTTGATTATTTGTTTTGTTCAAGAAAATTACTTTAATTGGTTTTGATTTAGTTGATTTGACTGTTAAGTTATTTTAATTATTTAATAAAAGGGTTTAATTTAGAGGTTTTGATTATTTTTGAAATTATCTGATGATTATGAATCATTAATAGTATATATTATATAAATAAGTCTTTAATTTGAAATTGTTGATTATTTGATTAATTTAAAAATAATGCTTTAATTATTTGAACAACTTATAAAATGACTCTTAAGAAAAACTTTTGGTTAATTTGATCAATTTCTCGCGCTAGAAAGAAATTGACTTCTCGCTTCAATTATAAAGCAAATGAATATGGAAAAATGAAGCGAGATAATAAAAAACCATATTCGCTATTTAATTCCTTATTCTAAACAACACACATGAAAAACAAATAGTGAAATATAACATAGCGTATATATTTTAGACTTTTAGTTATGTGAGATCGATGCACATCAATTAAATAATTTATTTACTTAACACAAGTTATGAGTGAGAAGTCTAAAATAGGTATGTGTTTTATACATAATTCTTATTTCTATTTACTTAACTTATCTTTCTGCAGTAAGAAGCTCCTTGTGAATTCAACAATGAGACTTTAGTTAATTTATTAATATGGATCCAAACTATTTGTAATTTATAATTCGAAGGGACGCTTTATTTCTCACAACAATTTATATAATCGATCCAAAAGACGTCTGCACTCCACACTCGCCCTTCGTTAATCCCCCGATTTTTACAAATTATCTATACAATGTTTGACAACAAAAGAATTACAACTACTTTATTCTAATACGCTCTTCCTGTTATGAAGATAGAGTCCAATTTGGTTTATCACAACTCCTGCGCACTTTTCACAAAACCACACCCTTAATGCTGTGACGCGCTGTTTGATTGGCTTGTCCTTGATTTCATCTCTTTCTGTTACATGGCATTATATTTGTCGATTTTCCACATTTGACTTGAAATCAAATCATTGTATGCAACAATGATCCGGGTACTATTGAATTGGGTTCAGTCACTGTCTCATGAAACCTGAAAAATAAAAGGTATTTGCGTAGAAACTGCATTTTTAGATTTCGAAAATACCTAAGGAGATGTGGGATTATCTCCGTAGTCTTTATCCATCAGAACTGAAGGTCCAAGTTTGTTCAGCAAACGAAGTTCAGTTATCACATTGCATTTCCGCGTAAATATTCTTCTTTTATATACGTTTTGGGTCGACGACGTCCCAAACGTGGCACTTATCTTCCATTTTAAAGATGTGGAATATTTTTTTAACGATATTTACGAACTAAAACGTCAAACTTGTAGCAAATTTATAGTCCTTTAAGTGTCAAAAGGAAAGATTTGGTTTACATTACATTTGCAACGAATTTCTAAGACGTTTTTTAATGGTAGCCACATGTTGAAATGTTTGGCGATGTTTCCAGAACTATAGATTTTTTTCTGGTCGTGTATGGCCTATGGTCCATTACAGTCTAGTGTCTCCACAATTTTAGCCGTGACCAGGTCAAGATTTTGGTTAGGAGTTTCCGGGATCCCAGCTACTTCTATTGTATTGGACAGCATTTTTTGCTCTAATTCGGTGACATATTGTTCTAGGGCTGACATTCTAAGTTCGATGTGTTTGTTCTTATTCAATAGCTCGGTGTTTTTGTTTACTAACGATTTTATCGTGCCCTCTTGTTTTTTGACAATTTCTTCTAGATCAGCTATTTGACCGTTCATATGTTCCATGGCAGTTGTGAAATCACCCATTTCCGCCTTCAGTATCTTCTGCATCTCACGAGTGATGCTTGCAACTAACTTCTTTTGGTCACAGGTGATAGGGTGGTCTTCATCATCGGTGCTGTCATCCTGGGGCACAAAGAAAGACGAGCGCCTAGATACGTGGCTGAGGCATTCCTCGCAGCTCCATTCTAGTCCTTCTGAGTTCCGTAGGGTAGCCAGCTGTTTGCTGGTCAGTTTTGCGCAGGTGGTAGAAGCGTGAACTGATTTGCTGCACCTACTACATTCGAGACCTGGAAGCTTTTGGGTTATGTTTTTATTGCAGCAAACATATTTCTTAGGTGCCATTACTGGCGCGATCGCAGGTAGTTGTAAGTAATTAGTTTACACGTCCGTTGCAGTTACAGTCATAGACCGTACTGTTACATGTACCGTACATTACTAAGCTGCTTGTATGTTCAATATTAATTTGAACGTTGCAACCTGTTCGACGGCGTGCTCCTTTATGTTGCTGCGGGATTGTGTCATGCAGAGATATGTATACAAACACAAACTCCACAAGTCGGCAATATATTTATCACTTTTTATTGTACTTACCATTCCATTTGGGCATGGACTTGGAGATCTTGTTAGTGCTGTACCTGTCTCGGCTGTTGACTTACATAGTGATACAGTTTTTCCTCTGGGAACATGATTGTGAAGATATTTATATATATAATCACAGCCGTGTCTCGGGGAGTGACTTGGACACTAAGTAAGGAAGTAGAGCAAAAAACGCAATGATGAGACTGAGAGTCCTGTTCAGCTTAGAATAGACACTATACATACCTACATACTTTTATCTTGAGCAAGAGTTGTTGATTGTGTATCACACCTTCAGGGTAGCTATACCCGGCTGTTGATATGCAAACCATGAGTAAGTAGAAAATTTCTTCGGCTGTCGATACATGGCTTTGTAAGGAAGTAGGGCTAGTAAAATGAATCTGTTAGATCCAATCTCCTCTTGCCTAAGAGAATTATTGCCTTGCGTGCTAGCCGCTTGGCAATCTCACTAACACTTGAGTAGTTCATTGGTTATGCATTATTTGGACATTCCGATGAACTATATACCTTTGTCTATGCATGATAGCATGAATACAGCGATATGGAGTGGGCGCTCTGTGGGATTGGTTGTACCTTATCCTACTAAAGAGTTGTGAAATTAGGTTTTCACCTCCCTATTACCCTGTTCGCATTTTCGTTGAAGCACCACTGTCGTGCAGTACTTAACCCTCGGGAACAGTGGGAATCTGGGGCTGATCCTATCGATGGACTTGTCAAAGTTGATCGATATGGTCTATGGAGGAAGCGATCCCGCCAAAGCCAAAGGCATGCGCCTTTGAGTTTGGTTATTGGTTTTCCAAAGAAACCCTATCTTATTACTTTATCCTTACTTCATACCTGCTAAAGTACCTACTTGTTATGTTATATTATTTAATTTATTATAATTATTTTATCCAAATTATTAGTTTTAAGGTGTTAGTGATAAGGCTTTTATTTGTCAGAAGATAGGTCTAGTAATAGTGCATTTGATAAGAAAGCATCCAGGCTTGAGCTAGGCATACCAGAAAAGTATTTGGGTTACTAATAACACAACGTGGGTCCATTAAATTTAGACGATCAAATTTGGCCGATACTTTCAACGTCTTCATGAATTTACAGACTACTTACCTCTGTAGATGATCGAAGGTGTTTGAGGATGACAGACCAATGGATAGCTAAAGTACTTGGCTACTGACGTTCAGTTTCAAATGGCAACAAGTTATTGTGGCGTGTTTGTTCATACAACCACCTTAAAGTATAATACATAGAGTATCAGTCATACCCAGCTTTATACAATACTATTTCGTATTTATTCTGTGATTTCGTTACGTGATGAAAGTTGAAACATAACGAAACAGTAAGAGGATTAAAACCTAAAAATGTTTCAGAAGTAAGTAGGTACATTTTTGTTCAAAATTTAATTTGATTTCCATACTAAATGTTTGTTTACTTTATTTATAGAAACTCAGGAGTAGGTAAGTTTTTACCCAGAAAAAGTGAATATTTTATTTTTGTATCTACTAACTAGACTGAAATAATTATTTCAAACTAGAGAAAAACTCATATTTTAGCGATATTATATTTAAACGTAAGCAATATTTAACAGTAAGCAACCCTAGCAACACGCTTGGACGATAGCGGGGCGTAGCGTCGTGAAGGGGGAAGTAGTTATATAAATGGCGGCATTTGGGACTCGGACAAAGAAGAGTCCGTTCTAGTAAGTTTTATTTACTCTTATGGCAATAGTTATATATTTAATCATATACAATTTACATTTACTTACAGTTTTTATACAAAATATATTACTCAAATATTTTGTTTAAACTCAACTTAGTTTAAACACATGAAATCAATTTAAAATGTTAAAATCGTGGCTGAGTTGCCACCTAAACTAATCTTTTAACCCTCAAATTCCCCCTAGATGCGCCCATGAAGTAACAAGAAATTAAGTATCAATTAATTAAAACGCCTACTTTACTTCAATAGCAATAACAGTTCAGCGTAATTGCTTTCA
Source organism: Agriphila geniculea (assembly GCA_943789525.1). Taxonomy (NCBI): domain Eukaryota; kingdom Metazoa; phylum Arthropoda; class Insecta; order Lepidoptera; family Crambidae; genus Agriphila; species Agriphila geniculea. The sequence continues at coordinate 5,765,614 of OX038877.1, read as the reverse complement.
GTATTCAGTATTTTATTGCATACCATAAAGTAAATACAAAGGTGGTAATTTTATAGAAAGAGTACATTATGGACCCAGTAGGGTATAGCAATTGAAGGAGGAGAGGACGCCTTATTAAAAAAAAAAAAACAAATTACAATTATTAGTATTTCAAAAAATACATAGTTTTGAATTGTGTATGGTCATGGTCACATATAAGTAAATTAGTATAATATTATTTAAGTTTAAATTGAGTAAGTATATATATCTTTAGGAATTTATTTTATCATTCAAATACTCTTTTACACTATAGTAGCATTTATTTAATAACATATCTTAGGCTTTTGTTAAACAATTTGTTATTTTCTTCATTTATTAAGTTTTCATGCAATTTGTAGACACATTATATGCACTGGAAGAGCACAAATGTAGGCGAGCTATTGGAACTTATAGCTTATTTTTTATGCCGTAATAATGAATACTTTGACTGGACATCTTTTCGTTTAGTAGTATTAACAGCAGAGAACATTAGACGTTAATAACTTTATGAATAATCTTAAGAAATGATAAGAAACAAGCAATAAAACAACTTGTGGCTTGGTTATTAAAAAAATCTACGATTTATTTAGAAATTTTTTCAGCGCATTTTTAAATAACTTATACAAGGCGGTTTACTTCTCTTTATTTAGGTATTTGTACAATCAGGAACATTTTAATACCACATTGGTGTTAATATAATGTATAATAATACAAGTCAATGTGACTTGTATCATGCTGCATCATCTACATCAGTGTTTATATACTCAGTTTTTGTTATTTGACTTCTTAGGTTTTTGTTTCCTTTCACCCTTCAGCGCTGAAATTGTAAATATTGTATTAGTTATCATAAACATAATAACTATTTCGACAGTTTATTGAAATTCGCAAATAGGAATCATAAAAATTAATTTCTTTTAAACTTGAATGATAAAAAAAACTCAAATTTATTTTGTCTATTTCATTTTGTTCTCGTATAAAATTCTTATTAGGTGATAAGTATCATTTCTTGCAACCAGGGGCCGTACCGGCTAACGCATCAAAATTCGGAAAGTCTGCTGGGCTTCAAATTAAAACAGATAAATCGGGCCCCAGTCGGTCCAAAATGGCGAACCCCAATTATTCATAATGTCACACGAACACCGATATCTTCCAAATAACTTTAGCAAATAGTACAATACGAAATTCCTTACTTCGATTTATCTGTTTTAAACGAAACTGTTCAATTTCATAATACAGGTACAGGTGAATTTGAGCTCATCAGGTGGGGGGAGGGGGGAACTTGTATGGCTGCGATCTGCTTTAAAATCTGGCCTATTGAAATCGACTTTAAAGTATTTTCATTATAGACGTTCTGAAGCGGACTGACAACGCATGTTAGCCGGACTGCACACGCAAAAATGTACGGCCAAAGTCCGCTTGAAAACGCCTAAAATGAAAGAAGCACTTTGTGTTAGTCTCTCGCGATCGACTGCGCTGTTTCCAAAGATCGAGTGGTCACTCGCGTCTCGATTGACTTAAGTCAATCGCAATGTAGAGTCTACATTATGTATTCTGTGCTTCTACTGCTTACCATTTAACAACATCCCAAAGAGTCCAGAGAAAGGTATGTCGATAAACACTGTTACGAGGAACGATACAAATATCGTTAAGTTTAAGTCAATTATTAATCTGTGCATCTGAAAAATAAATAAAATATAAATTAAGTAATTTATTTCCAATTGCACAAACGCTATCTCTTTAATTCTCGCTTGAGGTATTTCGCTTAGTGAGGGTATTAAGAATACTAGCTAGCTAGGTATTATTTAAAATAATATTCATCGCTAAAATTATTTTAGGCAGATACCTACACTGACGAGCAAAAATAACTAATAACTTACATAAACGACAATAATTTCATAAACAAGTAAATATAGCTTCATGGAACAAAAATTTTACTAGAGTTCCTTCTTTTTTCCCATGCGTGATTTAAGGCGCTGCTTAATCGAATTTTTAGGTTTTTGAGGGGGTGCGGCAGACGAAGCGCGGTGTGCACGTGCAGCGGCGCCCCTCCCGCGCCACTTCACCTGCGAGTGTAGCGTAGACTGGGCCGCATTTAGAAAATTTTTGTTTGTTTTTAAATTATTTGCTGTTGTGAATAAATGTCATGTTCTCTGATCAGGGTGAACAAAACTTTGAATTAAATTTTGAGATATTACAGAAAAAGTGTTATGAAAAAAAAACTCGATTTCCAAGAAAGTTTCTTTGAAAATTTTTCCCACAGTGATGGTCTATTTTTATAAGAAAAATAGTCTTTGGGGTACCTACTATCCTTTTACTATCCCTTGGGTTCTTGTAGGAAATTATTTGTGCACTGTGTTGCCTTTTTGTTAAGCTCATTATTGGCACATAATAATTTTGCTATTTAGCATTTTTGTCGTATCTTAGGCTGTTTCGTTGACGAAACTCTAAAAACGTGAGTTGCGCCACTTAGCGAGACTTGATAGACTGAGAGGTCACGGGATTTTTGGTAACGATCGAGGAAAAGGTTAGACTCATTTTATGGGTTGTAGAGTGGTCCCCTAATGTGAATGATGTCGGTATGCCTGATCTCAGTGGTTGCAACTTCGAGTGATCTAAATATACACGGTTAATTTTTAAGTATATCTAACAATGAAATGGGGATTTCAGACCACGTAAATGAACAACTTTTACTATGGGACCAACCACGAAATCGCGAATAAAAATCAGCTGTTCCATAGAAAAGTACAACATCGACTCGACTATAATGTATGGAACAGCTGATTTTTTTTCGCGATTTCGTGGTTGGTCCCAAAGTAAAACTGTTCATTTACGTGGTCTGAAATCCCCATTTCATTTTTAGATATTATTATACTTCAAATTTAACCGTGTATAAAAGAAGAAACTGATTGGTGACTGACATATCAACGCACAGCCCAAACCGCTAGGTCTTGAGACTCCAAATTTGGTACATAGGTTCCTTATAAGGTCCTTAAAAATCCTCAAAAATCCATAAGAAAGGATTTTTCAAAACTCACTGGACTTTTTGAAACGGGTGTCCAAAGTTTGTATGAAATTCCCTCAGTTTGAAAGCGAGGATCTTCAAATTTTGTATTTAGACTGACGATTGTATTTTTTGAAAATTCCACTCTCTAAGGGGTGAAAAAGGGGATGAAGTTGTGTATAGAAATAATAAAAATCCTTCATTTTCAAAGTGAAAATCGTTAAATTTATTAGGTATTTAAGCTTATGGATGCAAATTTAACGCAACGTACATTGTTATTGTTAGTATTTCGATCCCTATGGGAATGATAATGGGGATGAAATGGGGTAAATAAACCTAAAAATAGATATGGATGTCGTTATTGTGGTTTTCTGACGATTGCAAATATGACATTTATTTTGAAGTCCAACACGGTGGACATGATTTAACCACAAAAAGGGTGAAAATGGGGTTAAAATTTTATATGGAAAAGAAATAAAAAAGACATTACAACTTAAAGCTTCGTAGGAGCACGTCTAAAAATAAATAGTCATACATATTATATTTTGTGATTTTGATAATCAACCCCTTAGGGGGTAAATGGGGAAAAAAACAAAAATCGATATGGATGTCGTTCTTGAGGTTATGGTATGGGTATGGTATAGGTATGTGATGGTGATTGCGGAAATGACATTTATTTAACAGGTCTTATTACCTGTTTGTTTTGTCATTTTGTTTACTTTCTCATCAATTTTAACACTAGAAAAGCCAAAAAAAGTCCAGTCACACAGTAAAGGTCTATTAATAATTGTTTTAATATATAAAGCTTTCATATTCCCAACGAAAAAACAAAAATATCGACTGCCACAACGAATAGTATTAAAACTGCAAATCACGTACTTCACGTACTTAAAAAAACTTTTAACTGCTCTACTAGCAGTTTAAAGTTTTTTTTACACAAAATTTAACATAAAATCGTAATTTTGTATCGTATCATTAAAGTTTCTTTACTAAATAATAGATTATTTTTGTCTCTTTTTTTGTGCCTAATAACAATTTTATTATTCTTCTTCTTTACGTGTCGACTCGGTATTATAATTGTATTTGTGAGGACCAGAACTCAGCCACTGATATAGCATTATCAGTGGCCTTGTAAAGATCCTCGCTTGTGCAGGTGTTGGGACACGCAGGGCATGACAGAAGATGTGCCATTGTCTGGGGGGAAATACCACACAGACATGCGCTCTCCGAGCTGTAGCCCCACCTGAGCATGTTCTCCCTGCTTCGGCCTACTTGAGTCCTTAGTCTATTTAAGGACTTCCAAGTTGCCCAAGGTAGATCATGGCCAGGGGGGAGTTGTTCCGCCAGCTCAGTATTTGGGTCTGTGAGGTATTTCTCCTTCCAGAGCTTTAAACGTGTGTCTTTAGCTTCCCCGTCCAGAGGAGGAACTTCCTTGAGGAAGTTATGGCGACTCTTAAGCCTCTGGGTCACCGGAACGTGGTGGTGTAAGGGGTGCCGTGGGTCATGCTCTTTTTTAAAACGCTCCAGAGAGCTAGCCACATCCCTGCGAACGTCCGGGGGAGCATTACCAGCCAGCAGATAACAGCAAACCAACAGGACTTGGTTTTAGACAGCCCGTGATGATTCGGCATGTGTCATTAAGTGCTGTATCTACAAGGTGTGTATGTGCCGAACGACTCCAGACCGGACTGGCGTATTCGCCAGCCGAAAAAGAAAGGGCTAGACCGGTCGAACGCAGAGTTTGTGGTGAGGCTCCCCACTTGGAGGGTGTAAGGCGGCGCAGGAGATTGTTCCGAGTGCTCACTTTCTGCTTGGTGTTACAGCAGTGTTGTTTATATGTCAAAGCTCTATTTAGTGTTATACCGAGGTATTTCGGAGTAGAGCAGTGAGCAATCGGAACACCCTCCCATCGGATGTTTAGTTGCTGACGGGCTTCTCTATTACGCAGGTGGAAAGCGCAAGACTGTGTCTTTGAGGGATTCGGTCGCAAAGAATTTTTATTATAGTAGCAGCTAAGGGTTTCCAGTGCTCCGCTTAAATTACTTTCAACCACCTCAAAGGACGGCGCTTGAGATGTCAGGGCCAAATCGTCTGCATAGATAAAGCGTTTGGTGTCCGGCGCGTAAGGCTGATCATTCGTGTAGATGTTAAACAGCGTCGGCGTTAACACGCTACCCTGGGGGAGGCCATTTCTAAGGGATCTCCAGCGGCTTTTTTTTGAAAGAAGGTGGACCTGAAAACGTCTGTTACTGAGTAGTTCACTCAAGAGCTTTGTAAAGGCGTGATCGCTTGTGAGCTCGGTCACCTTCCACAGAAGCCGTTTTATGTTTACTGTGTCATATGCTGCGGAAAGATCAACGAATACCACTCCAGTTACTTGACCTAGCTCAAAGCCGTCCTCTAGGTGTTGTGTGAGGTTTAGAGACTGATTACAGCAAGATATGCCTGGTCGAAAACCAGCTTGTTCAGGGATGAGCTTTTGGTCTATGATACGTAGCATTCTTTCTTTTATGATAAGTAACATTCTTTCCAGTAATTTTATTATAATATTATATTTATATTTTCCAAGATATTTCACATTCGATAATATTCCATGCTTTTAAAATCAGGAATTTTATCGAATGTGGCTGGTCCAATAGTATTCAATGCTTTTGAAATCTGGAATTTTATCGAAAGTGGCAGATTCGATAATATTCTATGATAATTTATTAAGAAATAGCTATATATTTAACACTTTCAATACTTTTTAGGGTTCCGTACCAAAATGGTAAAAAAGGAACCCTTATGGTGTGACTCAGTCTGTCTGTCTGTCACAGCTGGATATCTCGAGAACTACTAATGGTATCAACTTCAAATTTGGAATAGTTTAAGATGATATTTTCCCAACTATTTTGCAAATAAGAAATAAATAAATATCTTTTTTACAGCACGGCCTGAAAAGGGGTCTTAAAAATTTGAAGTGGGGCTACTAGGGCATGGGCATATCATATGAAAGAGCGCCGTTTGCACGTTTTCAATCATTTTTATGTAAAAAAAAATACAGTTCCCCCCCCCCCCCTCCCCTTATCTCCGAAGTTTGCAAAGAGAAAAATCTGAAATAATTCTATGTGATAGCAGTTTATAAAAGATTACAGGAAAAATAAAAAATGTCTCTATATAGCATACTTTTTTGAAATATCAAATTTCTAAAAAGTTAACATTAGTTCCACTATCGGTCAAGAGATGGCGCTGATCTAAAACTGCAATACTAATTTTATTATTCTACTGTGCAGTGTGGTTTAATGGTGAAATTATGATGGTACGGAACCCTCGGTGCGCGAGTCCGACTCGCTCTTGACCCGTTTTTTTTTGTTAATTGAATTAGCTATAATAGTGGAATCGTAAAACAGAAATAGGTCAGAAATAGGTTCCCAAATCAAACATAAAGAAATGCCGAGCACGGGTCTCTCCATAGGTAAGATGGTCGCGATAATTTTTACAAAGCATTCCGTATTCTTGGGCAACAGTTCCTCCTATCTGTATTCGATGAGGGTCTTCCGTCTCAAAGATTCCTTCCTTATTTGGACTTCATGTGTCTGTTCTAGGTGTACGTTGGTAGTGAGCAAGAACTTCGAGTGTAGTGTTACTAACAATAACTTTAGGCCTCTGTGGTCTAGTGGTTCACCCACCCGTATAAGCCGCAAGGGTCTCGGTTCAATTCCCAGAAAGGTGTACATTTATACTCGGTTGGGTTGTTTGTTGGTAGGGATTGTCTCAAGGCTGCGTTGGAGGATATTTTTAAGCTCCTAGACTGGAAAGGATTCGGCATCAATATCAATGGCGACTATCATAAGACACCTTCGTTTTTCCGATGATGTAGTTCTAGCTGGAAAGAACTGAATACAATGATTGATGATGTGATCTCCATGTGCCTCCCAAAGAGTAGAGATCAGGATGAAACTTGATTAGACGAAAATCTTGTCAAGCGCCTATACTTACATGCACCAATCAATTTTATTTTTCTCTTTCTTGTTTTTAAATTCCACAACGGGTCAGTGCTTGGCCTTTATCTCACCTGATGTTCTCTTGATGGTCTCATTTAACATCAGGTCTGCATCCGGAATCCTCAACCACTGAAGTATTGGCTGTGTTAACTCTATGATATCAAATAGGTTTCTTCTTTATTTAGAATCGACGACTACAATACTTTTAAGAAGTGGAAGGTTAAAACGATATCTATTACACAAACAGAGGATGACCAGATTAGTGTCAATCTGGCCAATAAGTCCCACAACATTGAAACTGGCAGTGAAGAAAGTAAAAGCGGCAAACAGTTTCGTCTCACTCCTCGCTGCAGTTAGATGGGATTTATGCTTTGGTTCTGCAATCAGAATAACATGGTGGAAGTAGCTTAGCATCTTGATATACCTGTAGTTTACATGGCTCCACATGGCACCTCTGGTAGACTGCAGCACCACCCAGGTCTCGATTAAAGGCTTTCTCATAGTCAACGAACGCCAAGCAAAGTGCCAATAATATACACTTGGGTCATGGTTAGAGTCTAGTTACTTTTGTTAAGTAACATGATATAAAATATATTTAAAGCAATAGACCAATAAAAAACAACTTTTTAATTAAATTATTATCTTAAAAAATCAAACATAAAAAAGGTTACTAATATAATATTTTAGTTCCAATCATTCTCACTAGTTCCACTGGATACAGTTCCATGGAAGTACTGATACTTTTTGTTCTGTAGTTCCATATATTCATTCTCACTAGTTCCATTGCCAATGGAACTAGTGAGAATAATCAGTATCAGTACTTTCATGGAACTATATCCACTGGAACTAGTGAGCAGTAAGAGATTGCTCCGCGTACCCCCTTGATGCAACCTCGCGTACCCTTTAGGGTAGGCGTACCACTGATTGGGAAACACTGCCATAGACAATAGGTACAGGCGTGTTAATACCAGGGCTAACTCAGGGGCGCAAGTCCTGAGAACTATGGCTGGTATACTATCCAGACTACTGGCTTTATTGAACGAAACATGACTTTACCTAAAAAAAATATTTTTTCTACTAAAAAAACTAGTATTAAATCGATACACAGGATCATTAGCCTTAAGCCATAGGCCTTGCCCCGCTACATTTTGTTATTTCGGTTGCATTATATTCATTAGGTAAAAAAACTTATCCATAGTAATATAGTGACTGAAAGTTTTGTTGGCTTTCCTTGTGTTAAAATTGACGAGAAAGTAAAAAAAAATCACAAAACAATTAGTTCTTACTTAAAAAATACGATTTTAAACTGTTTCAAAATCCAATATGTATTGATTGGATTGAACAATTTAAGCCGCGCGTTAATAGTATAGGATTATTGTAAACATGTGAAATATTGACGCAGAAGTAGTTTTGAGGCGGAAAATATTAGGAATTAGCCGTAAGAGCACATTGAATGTCTCACTCCATACAAAAAAAAAACCATAAAATATTTTTATCCAGCCAAACTATTCGTTTAAACACTCAGAGACGCCATACTTTAAATAGGTATTAATACTGACAATTTCTCTGATCGTTACTTTCTCGTAACAATGAAGCCTCTTATAAGCGCTATTACTGGAAGTGGCAACCACTGCGATCAGGCAGACCGACATCATTCACATTAGGGGACCACTCTACAACCTATAAAAACGAATCTAACCTTTTCCTCGACCGTTACCAAAAATTCCGTGACCTCTAAGACTATGATGTCGACGACGACGCGTCATCGACATCAAGTCTTGCTAGACGCAGCGCGACGAGGCGTGCGTTTACCTGCAGCGCTTCTAATACTAACACTATTTTATTTATTACTAAAACCTAAAACTACAAAACAAACACCTAAAACTATTACTTAACACTAAATAAAATAATTATTGAAGTGAAAACTTCTTTAACGGCGTTGTACGCTTTTTTGTAATGGGGAAAAAATGTTGAACTCGCGTCAGTCAGTCAGGATCACGTGACCCTGATCGAAAATTCGTAAGACGGATGTGACGGATGGAGAGTAGACAGCCGGCGGCGGAAGTATCCCCCTCTCTTTCTACGGGGTGTGGCGAAAATAGCGGCGCGTCATTTCAAGACGTAAACACTTGTGTTACCATAGCAACGCGCTAATTTTTTAATTCAATGCCAAACTAAAACGCTAGTTTTTTTTACATTCTCTTTGGTCAAAACTCTAGATTTTCAGTCAAGCTATGGATAAGACTTTCGTACAATACTGTTCTGTATTCGTAAATTCAAATGAAGAGTAAATTCGTAAGACGGCAATTCGTGCAAAAATATTCTCTAACCATTCCAAAATATCAAAAATGCACAACGTTAATATTCAAGTTTTCACTTCTGCCAGCACTCCCGGAGTGCGACCCGATTTTCTTTCATTTACTTAAAATAAACAAAGTTTACAAAACTTTCCAAAATCCAAAAGAAAAAGACGAGACTGACTTGACCTACACGCTACGATATGAAATGAAAAGTACGGCCACATTCTCGATATCACCCGATGCAAGCCCCCGGGCGTTCACCCCGCCCGCCCGCGCCAAATCTATCAGTGTATGCCGAAAACTAGCAAATATTTTTCTAAGAGCATTGCTCTTTACATTTTTCAGGCGCTAAAAAACCTGTTTATTTTGATTTTAACAGTGATCCATAACATTTATATTCTTTTTTTCTTGATAAGTCTTTAATTCATCAGTTGTTCGATTTGTAATTTGAAAAAAATATGCTAGTTGCCGCTGAAAATTTCGAGTATTTCGCGACGAAAAAACTTTTTAGAAAAACATTTTTTTTTCACTTACTAAGCTTTTACTTGAAATTATTTATAGCTAAGTCTTTAATTCAGGATATGTCAAATACAACAATATTTTTTTCTACCTTTCAAAATGAGTGGATTCTTCTAACTATGCGACAAAACTTTACATGTTTTCATTGACGCTACGTTTTGCAGGTCCTTAAATACACTTGGATATTCCAGGAGTTTTTTTAGGAAATATCGTCATCTATTTAAGTGACTGTTTATTTTATGCTTGTCAGTGTATTAAGTCTACAAAGTCTATTATTCTATTCGTTTTTGAATAAGCATTTGCACAAGCAAAGTTTAATATTAATAATTAAATATTTTTTTCTCACTAATGATCTCGAATATTATCATTTCATTACATTTGAAAAACCGCGTATATTGGTTAATTCAGATGTTATTTCAGAATTATTTAGTTTTGATTTGTTGGTTTTTTGGGATTCCCGACGTTTCGACACCTTTAAAGGGGCCGTGGTCACTGGACCTGGCCGTGGTCGTCAAAAGAAATCTAAACTAAATAATTCAATAACATCTGAATTAACCAATATAAGCGCTGTAATGTAATCCGTAAAAATTGTTTTATTTCTAAAAAAGTATAAAGATAGATAGATAGATAAACACTTTATTGCACACACACATTACAGGATTATATAGTTGCATGACTAGTCGTTTCACAAGTCCACACGAACCGATTTAACATTTTTACTAAGAAAATTTTGTTTCCTCGCATTTCTTGAGAAAAGCACTATACAAGTCGTGTGCGGTAAGCCGGTAATGCTAACTTCCCGTGCTCGGCTGTATGTAAAATACCATTATTCTATTCGATAAGAATAATGCATAGTTTTCAATATTAATGTATCATAGTTTTATTTTATTCTTGAAGTCCAAAATGTGAAAATTTATTCAATATACTTACTGAAAATTCAATTGAAAAGTAAGTGGGTGCCAAAGCCGTAGCGTTAAGTATGTAAATCATTGGCAGATGTAAGATATACATTGCGTAGGACAAGCGACTTAAAAACTTGAACACAGTCAATGACAGAAACCAGTTCATCGGACCTGAAAATAATATTTATGAGAGATAAATTTCACATTTTTTACGATAATTAGGAGGTATTTTTAAAATAGGTTTGTTTCATTTTCTTACTTTTATAAATTAGACTTAATTTTTAGTTTATTCATTAAGAAATTTTAAACATTATGTAAAAACCAAAGGCTTTAAATACCTTGCCTCCTTTGATATTTTAAAAGACCTTTCGTACTTTGGCTAGCTTAAATCTATTACGATTCGTTGTTTTGGAACAAAATGCTTTTTCTTTACCTCCATAACCATGCACGCATGCAAATATAAGCCATGCAATGCAAGCGGCCCATGCAGGCCTCATGTACGAGTTTAGCATACTATCTACAGTTTGGTTGTCCCAATCTGGTTGGATGATGAAGTATGTTGATATAACTATAGTTAGCGATGTGATTGTCGCGAGCAGCCATAAGAATGCCACCAAGACCTAGAACAGACACACCAACTAGTAACATGAAAATTTATTTTCTTCTAGTACTGTATAAGAAGTCAGTGAAAACTAACGTTAACACAGGGATAACTTTGTCTGAGATTTATGGTATACTAGCAGCCGCCCGTGACTTCGTCTGCGTGAAAAGTTTTTTGCTATCCCTCGGGAACAATACGCAGTACTTATATCTCTGTTCTGTGACAATACTTTTTTCTGAATGAAAGGTACCCAATGCCTTTCTCTGTACCTCTGACAAAGTGTATGTAAACTTTCATGATGATTGGATCAGTAGTTAAGACGTGGAAGGCGTAACATAAACAAAGAAATGGACTTACACATTAATATTTGTATATACCATATACCTATTACACGGTTAATTTTTAAGTATAGCTAAAAATGAAATGGGGTGTTCAGACCACGTAAATGAACAACTTTTACTATGGGGCCAACCACGAAATCGCGAAAAAAAATCAGCTGTTCCATAGAAAAGTATAACATCGACTCGACTATAATGTATGGAACAGCTGATTTTTTTTCGCTCTTTCGTGGTAGGCCCCATAGTAAAAGTTGTTCATTTACGTGAGGTGAATACCCCATTTCATTTTTAGATATACTTAAAAATTAACCGTGTATAGGTCTACAGGCGTCTTAATTGAGACAATTAAAAAAGATAACAGTTTTAAAACAGAAACAACCTTATATGTCAATTTAAGACTAAATAAACTAAAGATGCCTTAGTCATAGTAGATTCTACTATGCATTAGTCTAGTGTAGATGCACATGGATTGAACATTTTGGCTTATTCCGTTTGTCCATCCTGAAACAGCCACCCTAAGGTGGATACTCGGAAAACGCGTAGGTATCGAAACGTATCGTACGAAAATCGAGGTATCCCTCTGTTTTAGGGTGGATAAATGGAATAAGCCAACATTTTGTGTTTATTTAAAAATGTAGAACACTAACCTTTGACAGCCGCATTTCCCGATTACGACACGTATGCAGTACATAGCCAAAGAGCATTCCAACAAAGAATGGAGTTGAACGAGGAAAAGTGTGAAGGTAGTAGTATTGGCTGTAGTAAGCCATATCCTCTGGAGTTCGACTAGAAGAAGTAAAAAAGTTGCATATGAGTATCTTAAATAACCTTTAGCGATAGTAATACATCCATATTTTTTTGTAAAAACAAAAACTTTTTTTAAATATTATGTGGTGATTAGGAAATAATCTCCATTCTGCTGTTACTTCCGTACATTTGCGAAGACAAAGCGATTTTTTTTTTCACCAAAAATTTTGTTGAGGCTTAGATGCGAAGAACGGAACGCAAATCGTCTTCGCCCAATCACCGTCGCGCTACATGACGTGGGAATCGAACCGGCGCTGCCATTGGTAGCAATACATTGTTCCTCACCCCTCTCTCCTTGATCGTTGTACCTTTTTCAAATTCGAATAATATAGACGCCAAATGGTTTTCAACGCACAAGTATCTTTTATTTCCAAGTCCTTGAGTAATTTCCGAAATTAGACCACGACAGTCATCAAACCTTAGTACCGAAGGTCGCAATACGGTACTTGTGGCCCTTCTACGCCAAATATCAAATTCAGCATCCTGTGGAGTACGCTGTCTTGGTTCCTGCTACTAAAAATCCTGGAAGAAACGCATACTTTGGACCTGGAGGACTACTGGGAGGCTAAGCGCATAAAGGAATCGAAGCTGGAGTGGCATTCTGCTGATCATCATACGCATCTGGTGGGACCAACCATCCTTTCTTTTCCTTATCAACCCCTAGTTCTCTTTTGTGATACCTTGTGTTAAACTAATTTCAGTGACAACTACGCGTAGGAGCGTATTGGATAGTGCGCAATCGACAAATTGTCCAGCTTGTGACGTTGCTATCACTGCTGACCTGTGTTCGAGCATCCAAACCGTAAGTACTCTTGTTCTCACTGACCACCAAAATGTCTACAGAAACTACTGAAAGTGTTAAATCTCACGATAAATCTCCCGCCTTACTGACTACCACTGCGCTAGTTCGAAATCTCGCGATAGATCTCCCGTCGATCAAAGTACAGGTTCTATTTTTATCCGCGACCTTGTAAAAAAGCGCGGAGTCATTAAAGGCAGACTTACTAAATTTGCATCTTATTTACTTTCATTAGAGAAGAGCGATACCCTCTTAAATTCATCTCGTAATCGTATCGATTTAAAATTACGCATTAATGGTGCCGCTAGTTTATATACCGAATTCAACGATACACAGAGTAAAATCGAAGAATGTGTTTCCGAATCTAATATATCTGAGCAGTTAGATAATAGAGAATCGTTCGAAAACTCCTATTATAGCACATTAGCGCGCGCGGAGCACATTTTGACCAGTTTCGAGGTCAGTGATGATTCTGGTGATAAGCATTGCTGTAGCGAACAAGCACAGTCAGTTAAGCTTCCCATTATTTCGCTTCCGACCTTCAGCGGTCGTTATGAGCACTGGCTTGAATTCAGAGACACGTTTATATCTTTGGTACACAACTCTAAGCGAATCAGCAACATACAAAAGTTCCACTATTTAAAATCTTCGCTTAAAGGTAACGCGGAACTAGTAGTGAACTCGGTAGAATTCTCATCCGATAATTATAACGTCGCTTGGGAATTATTGCTCAACCGATACAATAACAACAGACTTTTAGTGCACAATCACGTTAAAGCTTTGTTTACTATTAATTCGTTGTCTAAAGAGTCACCCGCACACATTAGAAACCTTATTGACACTATTTTAAAGAATTTACGCGCTTTAAAAATGCTAGGCGAACCCACCGATTCTTGGGACACGCTAATTAATTATATTATAGAACAAAACGACCGAACGCGAATGGGAAACCCACAAGTGTACGTCGATTCCGAGCGATAATAATTCTAAGCACATAATTAAGGTGGATGAATTGATTGGCTTCTTGAAAAACCGGGCGGATATGCTCGAAACATTGCAACTGTCGCATAAAGGGTTCACTCCGCAAACTGAGACTAAAAAACTTAGTTCACAGTCACATTACACGCCCCACTGCAATGTTTCCACACAAATGCCAACCGACCGCCAACCTCGCGTCACTAAATTTTGCGTTAAATGCGACGGTAATCATCCACTTTATTCATGCCAAAAATTTATCGATAGTAACTTGGAATCGAAATTAAAGTTAATTCGCGAGCACAAACTATGCGAGAATTGTTTACGTTCGCGTCACGCACTAGACGATTGTAGGTTTGGGCCTTGTAGGAAGTGTAACCGCAAACATAACTCATTGATCCATAATGATAACGCGGATAGTTTAGTTGCACTTCATTCAAGTGTCGCTCCCGGGAGCTCCGAGGTGAGTGCAGACGCAGTGCCGCCACAGCCATCGGCAGGCGACCCCTCCACCTCGGCCGCCGCAGACTTGCTCCCATTTCAAGTAAACAAGGCACACATGCAATTACGATGCGCTCAATCAAAGGACACGCACACTGTCCTATTGTCGACAGCTATTATCGAAGTAGCCGATTATAACGGTGTTTATCACCCCGCGCGTGCGTTGCTGGACAATGGAAGCCAGCGGTGCTATATAACTAAATCTTTTTGCAATCTTTTACAAATTCCAATGATACAGTCCACTCACGAAGTTAGAGGGGTAGGTGATTCAGTGATACAATGTTCGGAAACATGTAACATTGAAATAAAATCGCGCGTTGATAAAACCTACACCACGCGAAGTTCTTGTTTTGATTTGTCACAAATATCGTCTACGCTGCCTGCTTTATGTCAATCAAGCGCACAGTTCTGTATTCCAGACAACATAGTGCTGGCAGATCCGCAATTTCTAGATGCGGAAACCATAGACATATTAATAGGCGCTGATAAGTTTTGGGACCTGTTACGCGAAGGGAAAATGCGACTTCCCAACGGCCCTTACTTACAGAATACTTGTTTAGGGTGGATCATTTCCGGTCCAGTTCTTAATAATACGCGAAATACAAAGCAAATCTATTGCAATTATAGTATTTGTTTAGACTCTCGACTACGCGCACGGGAGCACGAAGAACTCCCTAAGGTCAGCGATACGCGAACTAAGGAAGAGCGTTCATGCGAGGAACGTTTCCTTCACACTACAAGGCGCAATAGTGAAGGAAGGTTTACTAAACGCATTCCGTTTAAACAGTCACCTGATTTCTTAGGCGAATCTTCTCTTACGCGAGCCGAGCGCCAACTTTACGCTTTAGATAAACGGTTGCAGCGCTCGTCTGATGATTATAAATTATCATACGGGAATTTTATGCGGGAATACCTGGGTTTGAGTCACATAAGTCCGATAGCTAGCTATGACCATCCTTGTCATTCCCTGACGCATTACGGCGGCATTCTTAGTGAGCATAGTTCCAGGAATAACTTTAATAATTTTCATTTCAAAACGCAGGTCCATACTGACGATACGCCAGTTACTAAGAGGTCAATTCTATTTAATTTAGAGCAAATCTTTGACCCTCGTGGTTTGTTGAGCCCTACTATAATAAATAACGCTAAAGTATTACTGCAACAATTGCTTATCAAAATCTGTTGGGACGACGTTGTTCCGCCGGCGAGCGTGGCGCGGACGCGAAACCGGTTTGTTGTTTCTTTGCAAGCGCTCCTCGGTACGATTCGTGTGCCGGGCCATGTTATCACTACGTCCATTCAGCTGCATGTTATGAGTGATGCATCGCAGAGCGCATCGATTTATTTACGCACTATAAATGAAGACCGAAACATAAATGGCAGGCGGACAAGCATAGGCGTTGTTGTTATGGATAAATTAGAAACATCTTTAATTCGTTGGTCTCGAATGGAAGGTTTTCCTACCAAATATACGCTACTACTTGAGTAGTTTACCATTGATGGTTCGCATATTAAAAATAAAATTTGTTTAATCGATGCCGATAAAATCATTCGTAGAAAATCAAATGAATTTTCTTATAATAAAATACACGCAATTTTAATATCTTGTAAACATTACTTTACCTTGTTGTTTTTGTTTCGCGTTGGGCACCTTCGGCTTCTCCACGTTGGACCCCAGGCCTTATATGGTTTACGCGAAACCTGGTGGCCTCTTGGTGGTGGAAGCTGCGCTAGGAAGGTTGTTGCTAATTTTATAACGTGTAAAATACTAACGCCTCTGATGGGCAACTTGTCGCCTAGTTTTTCCATATTTTATTCGATGCGGAGTGGGTTGCGGTGCGGGCCAGTGCTCATACTTAACCGTAAAGGTAGGGGGGCTCGAACGTCAAAGGCTTATATTTGCTTGTTTGTGTGTTTTGTGACGCGCGCGGTTCATTTAGAATTAGTCACTGACCTCACTACTGAAGGATATTTACTAGCGCTTAATAGGTTTATTTCGCGACGCGGTAGACCTTTAGAGATATTCTCTGATAACGGCCGCAACTTTCTAGGTCTAATGAATAGCTTTTCTGAATTTTTACGCAGGTGTAATTCAGATATTATAGAATTTGCAACTAATCAAAATATTAAATTTTCGCTTATACCCCCCTATTCGCCTCACTTTGGTGGTCTGTGGGAAGCAGGAGTAAAATCTTGCAAGTATCACTTACGTCGTGTCGTAGGCAATGCGCATCTTACCTTTGAAGAGTTTAGCACAGTGCTATCACAAATTGAGGCCGTCCTAAACTCCAGACCCTTGTCTCCACTTTCCCCAGATCCTAAAGACCTTTCTCCATTGACTCCAGCTCACTTTCTGGTTGGGCGACCACTGACAGCACCAGCCTGCGACGACCTTACCGAAGTTCCCGCTCATCGCTTGAAGAGGCACCAGATGGTGGAACAAATGCGCCAAAATTTTTGGACCCGCTGGTCTAAGGAATATGTGTCGGAGTTGCAGGTGCGGACGAAGTGGACCAAAGGCGAAGAAGAGTTAAAACTCAACACTCTTGTATTGCTCAAGGATAATAACTTGCCACCTCTGAAGTGGAGCTTGGGGCGAGTGGTCAGAACCATCCCGGGCGAGGATGGCGTTTCCAGAGTGGCAGATATACAGACGACCTCAGGCGTTGTTCGACGTGCGTACGCCAAGATCTGCCCTCTCATTCATGACGAGGATTCTACGCTTTAGAAGACTTCGAAAGCGACTGCTTTCAAGGCCGGAGGCATGTTGAGGCTTAGAAGCGAAGAACGGAACGCAAATCGTCTTCGCCCAATCACCGTCGCGCTACATGACGTGGGAATCGAACCGGCGCTGCCATTGGTAGCAATACATTGTTCCTCACCCCTCTCTCCTTGATCGTTGTACCTTTTTCAAATTCGAATAATATAGACGCCAAATGGTTTTCAACGCACAAGTATCTTTTATTTCCAAGTCCTTGAGTAATTTCCGAAATTAGACCACGACAGTCATCAAACCTTAGTACCGAAGGTCGCAATACGGTACAAATTTAATTACTTTATTCTATTAAAAAGGGAGCTTATTCCTATCTATTAAAAATATTCAGACAATTTGTTTTCTTCAGACATTCCCCATTGTTTTTACCGACTTCAAAAGGAGGGAGGTACTCAATTCGACCAGTTTTTTTTTTTTTGGTTTTTTTGTTTTTTGTATGTACACCGATTACTCGAAGACGGCTGAACCGATTGAAATGATTCAAACGTTATTACATTAGGTAAACTCCCAAGTTGGTTCCATTTTTTAAAATTTTGTAATCGGTTCAGTACTTTTCAAGTAATCTTGAAAACAGTACGAAAATAGTATGATTTTGTGTGAATTACCTCGATGATCAGTCGTATAACTTCTTTGTTTATGAACTGAATAAGATAATTATTTTTTTGTTGGAAAAGGGATATCTTAAGTGTAGTTCTTTAACCGACTTAAAAAAAGGAGGTTCTCAGTTTGACCCGCATGTATGTATGATTCTCCGCGATTAACTCACGTTTGGCTGAGCCGAATTTTCCACTTAAATAATGTACCTACACTACCTAATACAAAAGGTACCTACACTAAAAATAAAAAAATAAAAAATTGTTTAAAAAAACAAAAAACCGACTTCAAAAAACCTACCTCGAAAAAGCAAGAAATAATATTCGTAATAATAAAAACACGTCTATTGAAGTCGGGTGTGGCTTTTAGAATAAAAAAAAAGGAATTTGTACTCCAGCCCCACCCGACTTCAATAGACGTGTTTTTATTATTACGAATATTATTTCTTGCTTTTTCGAGGTAGGTTTTTTGAAGTCGGTTTTTTGTTTTTTCAATATTTTTTTACACTGGCAAGTACAATCCATCATCATCATCATATCAGCCGCACGACACCCACTGCTGGGTATAGGCCTCCCCCAAGGATTTCCACGACGATCGGTCCTGCGCTTCCCACATCCAGTGGCTTCCGGCAATCTTCACCAGATCGTCGGTCTACCTTGTTGGGGGCCTACCCACGGAGCGTCATCCGGTGCGCGGTCGCCATACAATCCATAGAACAATAAAATACTTACGACATAGCATCCATTGATGACTGGAACTTCATTAGAAAGTTGTACACCGAAGTCCCAGCGAGCACCGCCAAAACAGAACCGACCAACGCCGTCCAAGCCGATTTCTTGTTTCCACCAAGAACCCAAATTAGTACAATGGGCGACAACACATACAATTGCATGTCCACTGCGAGATACCACGTGTGACCGAGACACTGAAAAAACCATAATTATTATTGTAGAAACCATAATCCAACTTCGCCAATCTAACCAAATCTGCCTTTGACTCTGCAATGCACCACCACACGTCCTCCCTCTATCGGCCGCCATGACAGACTGACTCCGAGTCAGTGACTCGGACAGCCAGCACACGGTCTGTATCGTAGACACATACTATAGCAATATATGACCACAGACTACGCACAGTCCGCACAGACTAGACAACACCGACTGTGACGTATGCACTCGAGACCAAGGCGGCATTACTAATACACTACAATTTGCAAATCTTCGCTATCGCTATCGCAGTAATATCAAAATATGTATTTGATTGATATAAGTTGGTTAGCCCATCGCCTTGCGATTGCAGCAACTAAGCATCTTTTGCAAGGGTCGGTTACAGGGTGGATGACCGAAAATATATTAGCTTGAGCTATTCTCTTTCATCGAAAAGCACGTTAAGTCGTTAGACCTGGCTGCATTTTTAGTCATCAACACTTCAAATTAGGCCTGCGTTGTGTTGTAGGTTATTAGTTTATTACCTATCCTCCATAACCACCGTTATGTAAGGCCTGTGTCCCAGCAGTGGGGACATTACAAATAACTAAGGTCCAAAATACTAACCAAATATCCAAACTTGGTCAAATTTTGGACATATAGCAGCGTAGCCCACCAGTAGTTACGGCAGTCGTCTGTACTCTTGGCCACTACTCCCCAATAAGGACCATCTGTTATGTGGTTTTGGAAAGATGCTTGAAGAAGAATTCCCGTCGCCAGTATAGGGAACATTCGGAGGAGACGGTTAAGGTAGAAAATGTGGAGATTCTTCAAGAAAGCCACTGTAATAAAAACTAAATGATAGAAATCTTGACCTCTTTCAATTTCATCGTTAAACCCTTTTACTTAACGATTATCGTGTAAAAATATTATTACAGCATGCCCCTAGTTCACCAAATAGACATTTAATTTTGTCAGCGACAATGTCTGTAAATTTTAGAATTCTCGTTACTTTAATTAGAGACAGAGTATGTTGTGATATTTCCCTAGGTGATCGATTCAGATACTACGGATATCCTCATTGATCCGTAGGAGAACTAAAGTAACCGACATCATTCGAAGGGTTGCTCATTGTCAGTAATTCTTGACATTAGATTGGAGCTGTGTTAAGTTCGCGTGACAAAATTGTCGACTTTTAAAAATTATCTCTATTACACAACATAATTGTCCTTAATTATCGTTCTTCTTCTTTGTTTCTAATTAAAGTGGCGAAAATTGTAAAATTCACCGACATTTATGACATTGACAATTGTCGATTTAATGAAATAAGGGCCAGTCATAAAAAGAATCTGCAGGTGTCAACTTACACGTTCATGCAATTTAGCATTTTATAAGTACTGTTTTATTGACCCTAGCAGGCAATGAAGATTGTCGAATATAGTCTCCTCCAAAGATGTATTAAAAAAGTTTAGATACGTTACCCGCAATCCACAATGGCAAGACAAAAGTCAGGTAATTGCCCGACTTTCAATCAGTCAGGCACAGACTCGTGACACGGAAACACACACGGCTCTCGTCAATCAGACACTAAAAAACTGTGACAATCTAATCAAAAATGCCTTCCTGCATCTATAAACGATGTGCAAATTATACAGCAACAGTCAGAGATCGGAATAATGTTTCATTTCACACGTAATTACTGTATTTAACCGTAAAATTTACTGTCGTATTTAGTATTACTCTAATCGGCCATATTTTTACAAAGAGCGAGATGTACTCTGTTTTGCGTATGAGAGTGAAGGAGAGCGCGTGTCGCGCATGCGGAAGGACAATACTAGGGAAGATGGGGAGATGTTGTACCAGGGATTATAGTCGCAAATTAACTTGTTTTAAACTAGAACATGGTTTAAAATCACGACCACGTATTTTTATTTCATTAATGTGCTGAAAACATAGTCCTGCTTTTAAACCACAATTTAATTCAAAACCGGTTTATTTGCTATTATTTTACACTCTTATAGGTTACTACTGACCTAGGGTTATAATTGAAATCGGATTTAATTCAAACAAAAGGTTTTATTGTTTCAATAGTTTCATTTATTGCCAAATATGACTATCCTAGGTTTTACCCCGGCGGAGTTGTGATTAAGTGGTGGGGGGTAAAAATGTAGGTACATCAAAGGGGTATTTTTGCGGTTTTTCGGTTATATCTCGTAAATGACTTAAAATATTGAAAACTGTCCTTTATAAAAGTTGTAGGGCATTTAATCCTGCATAGAATAAGGCTAGAGACCAGAAGTCGAAACGATTTTTGAAGTGAAAACTTCTTTAGCGGCGTTGAACACTTTTTTGTAATTGGAAAAAAATATTAAACTCGCGTCAGTGTTACCCTTACTGACGCGAGTTTAACATTTTTTATCATTACAAAAAAAGTGTACAACGCCGCTGAAGAAGTTTTCACTTCAACAGAGAGTGTAATGTGTTCAGGGTTCATAATGTTTGTGGGGTGACCCTGATCGAAAATTCGTAAGACAGATGCAGCGTAGACAGCCGGCGGCGAAAGTATCCCCCCCTCTTTCTACGGGGCGCGGCGAAAATGGCGGCGCGTCATTTTGGCGTTCGGCAGGTTGTTTTTTTTTTTATGTACACAACGGGATAGTGCTTGGCCTTCATCGCACCTGATGTTAAATGACGATAAGGCCGAAGGTGGAAGCGCACTACACCCGGAATACTGGCTATTTTACCTCTAACTGCCGGAACACAACAATTTTTAAATTGTTGTTATGGTTTTAAATTTTCTTAGAGATAAACTTTTTAATGTAATATAAATTGACATGTTTGTGTACGATGATGATAGAATATGATAGATGATGATAGATGATACGAAAATGATAGTACTTTTATACTGATAATTAAAGCAATTCGTGCAAAATTATTCCCTAACCATTCCAAAATATCAAAAATGCACAACGTTAATATTCAAGTTTTCACTTCTGCCAGCACTCCCGGAGTGCAACCCGATTTTTTTTATAAAATGTAAAATACATCCAACTTTGATGTGCATTAGCATAAGAATGGGTAGTCCAGAAAAATTTGAATCAGGACTAACTGTATGCAGGATTAAATGCCCTACACCCTTTTTTACCGACTTCAAAAGGAGGGAGGTACTCAATTCGACCCGTTTTTTTTTGTATGTACACCGATTACTCGAAGACGGCTGAACCGATTGAAATGATTCAAACGTCATTACATTAGGTAAACTCCCAAGTTGGTCTCATTTTTTTAAATTTTGAAATCGGTTCAGTACTTTTCAAGTAATCTTGAAAAAAAGCACGAAATTAGTATGATTAAACTACCTCGATGACCAGTCGTATAACTTCTTTGTTTATGAACTGAATAAGATAATTATTTTTTTGTTGGAAAAGGGATATCTTAAGTGTAGTTCTTTAACCGACTTAAAAAAGGAGGTTCTCAGTTTGACCCGCATGTATGTATGTTTCTCCGCGATTAACTCACGTTTAGCTGAGCCGATTTTTCTAACTAAGTAATATACCTACACTACCTAATACAAAAAGTACCTACACTAAAAATTAAAAAAAAAAATTGTTTAAAAAAAAACAAAAACAACGTGTTACAAAAAAAACTCCTAATAACGAATATGGTAGATAGAAACCATAAAACTTTGGGAACTCTGAAATCGCGAAAAAAAAAAAAAAAAAAAAAAAAAAGAGCTGTTTCATACATTTTGATATTTTCGTTAATAAGTTTTGTATGAAACAGCTGATATTTTTTTCGCGATTTCAGAATTGTTTCTGTAGTAAAAGTTGTTCAGTTTGATGGTCCCTATCTACCATATTCGGCATTAGGAGTATTTTGTAACACGTTGTATAATAACCCTTTCCTTGCAGACGGGTAAAACTACTTTCATTTTTAATTTTTCTTTCGCTCCCAGTCCAGTATGGGAGATCTTTAGTTTAATTATTATTTTATTAACATTTTGTAAATAAAACTTGCTGCGTTTCAAGAACTTTTGTTTTATTATTTTAATTTGAAACGAAAAACCTCGTAACATATACCAACTTTTGCCCATCTCCCCCATTACTGTCATTGCGACTGTCACTCCCATGATCGCGCCAATGAGCATGCAGCGTATCAGACGAAACGTATGATGTCTGTTTATCTCTGTCTAACGACAAGTATTCCGTATGGTGGCGTTTATTTTTGTCCCTCTCTTGACGAATATGTCAATGTGTGTATCTGCAGTACCTGTCGCTGTTTTAAATTGCATGGTGTTGGCTTATAACGCATCTAAACTTTTTTAATACATCTTTGGTCTCCTCAATAAAATATGAGCTCCTTGAGCTAGAGATAACTCCTTTTTATTACCTTTGTATGAAAATAACAATTTTAAGCTAGTGTTTGAGTTTTTATTTTGAGTCTGGCACGCTCTTAACTAAAAAATGACCCTTTTGAAAAATCAGTTTGACACCCCTGCTCCAGATAACGAACTTTTGTGGTTTTTGGTACAAGTTCTATTTTTGTGTTTTCTTTAGGATCGGATCAATGTATGTCTGTTTTTCAATAAGTATTACTTCATATTCACTCCTGTTGTCCACTTACTTCTTGACATCTTAGAAGCTTGAGTGTATACCAATAGTAAGCCAGTAAGCATGAAGAAAGTATCCACCGTTATATGACCACTAGTTATCCATAGGTACCCAAACGATCGCATATGCTGAAAATCCATACAAGACACAGTTTTAGTTTTATCGAAATATAGATTTCAAGATGTGTCAAAAGTTAACAGTTAAGTAGAAACGCTCGTCAATCACATTGATAAGCGTTTCTACATCTACATCATTTTTTATTCATTTAGAGTCAGTCTCTAGGTAATTATCTAACATGAATAAAATTACCTCGTAAACATCAACAGGATTAGCAGGCACGAAACTGGATTTAGTGCCGAATGTGTGAATTACTACTACCCAAAGCATGGCTATGGACCTAACACCATCCACACAATTCAAGGCTTTTGGATCTGACCTGAATGTCAGCAGTTGACGAGTATTTGTGTACATGGAGAAGATCGTGTATAACTTATTTGCAGCCTTTGGATCTGTAAAATAAAGCATGTACAGAGTGTGGTCCAAGTTAGAATGGAAAAAAATTTTTTTTTAGTTTAATCCACGCCACCCCCTCATTTTGTGATACTCAATGATAGCAATATATTAGCATAGTTTCAACTTTCTAACTACAGGGGAAGGCAGTGCTCAGCAAGAATGAAATATTGTAATTTTTGGCAAAAAGCTGATATCTATTTTGGTATAAAACAAAGGAAATAAAACGGTATTTATATGTTTTTTTATTTATTTTGATATGAAAAGCAGCTAAGTTTTAATATATACATAAATTTAACACAGTAGAAACTCTTATTTTTTTTTATTAATCTTTATCTAACACTACTTTAACTAATCCGTGTTTTGTAGTCTAAATAGGTACCTACGACTTTTCTGCTCCTTTTGACCAGCTGAAGAATAAATTGCTTTTCCTCTTCATTCTTAGTAAGAGCTTTATTATAGTATATTTCACCCTTTGAATATTTCACCCCTCTTTCTGCAGTATCATTTACTACTCGTAAGCTTTAACTGTGTCTCAGCACTGTAATTTAATAAATTAGTTCACTAGATACCCTAATAAATTAGTTCTTCCTGTAAAAACAACAGCTCTTTACAGCCAAAAAGGCGTACCTATTGTATGTCTATAAGCATATGTAATAGGTTGCTTGGCATACAATTACAATAGGCATAGCCTTTATTAATAAAGTTCCGCAACAAGTGATTGATCTTCCTTTGCATGAATTTAAAAACCTTGTTAAAAAAACGCTCATGAGTAAAGGTTATTATAAAGTAGACAATTATCTTAAAGATGAAAATGCGTGAAAATGATGTAACACATAACTTGTTACTATAAGTACTTTGTTGAAGTAATATAATAAGTCTATGTTGTTGCCAATAATCCTGTCATCCTGTTGTAATTATCTGGTAACGATATATTCAAGTTTGTAAATATCGTAACTTATGGCTGTTACAGCGGATAAGTTTCTTGCGCATGTTCTTCTTGTCAGCTAAAAAAGTCTGGAACGGGTGGTAGGAAAATATAGACGATTCAAAAGTACTTAATTATTAAGTTTATTTGAATAAATCTTATTTGACTTTGACTTGATGATCTCAAGATTACCTTTAAATTAAATGATTTCAAAAACAACTGAAGAGTTGGTTGGTTAAGAACAGGTTTTTATTCAATTGATGAATTAATTTATTTACTTTTTTACAGACTATGATAATGTAATGACTCATACTGATTTGTAATGATTATAATATAATATTAAAGTAAATGCGGTGATGAGCTGAGAGTGGGGCAATTTGGAGTTTTTTTTTTTTTTTTTTTTTTTTTTTTTTTTTTTTTTTTATTATTATTGGGCAACGGAATGCCAGATGCTGGCCGACTTTATGGAGAAGGAGAACCTCTTTATGATGAACTCCTTCTTCAGGAAGCCGGAAAGCCGGAAGTGGACCTGGATGAGCCCAGACGGTAAAGTCAGAAATGAGATAGATTTTATCATGTCAACGAAAAAGCATATATTCAATGATGTCACTGTGATCAACGCCGTCAAGACGGGGAGCGATCACCGATTGTTACGTGGCACATTGAATATCAACGCAAAGCTGGAAAGAAGTCGACTGATAAAATCTACGCTCCGACCATTACCGGCCCATACTGAAAACCTCGAAAGCTTTCAACTCGAACTCCAAAACCGCTTCGAAGCCCTTGAGAACAGCATAGATGTGGACGATCTAAACAACATGGTGGTGGATACTGTCCGTACGGTAGGGTCCAAGCTCTTTAAGACCCGCCGTCCCAAGCTAAAGAAACTCTCTGACCACACACTTCTACTCATGGATCAGAGACGAGAAATAAGGTTCCAGAGTTCAGCGGATGCTCATCGTTATCGGCAGCTTAATAGACAGATATCTAAGTCTTTGACGAGCGACCTTCGCCAATTTAATACGAATCGTATTAAAGAGGCCATCGAGCGGAATAAAGGCTCCAAAGTGTTCGCGAGAGATCTGTCTATTGGGCAAAGCCAGATGACGAAGCTGAAAACTGACGACGGACGCATCATCTCATCGAAACCTGAAATCCTGAGGGAGATCGAGAGTTTCTATGGGCAGTTATATTCCACGCAGACACCTGTTGAAAGCAAGGCTAAAGACCCCAGAGCCAAGCTTACCCGACACTATACCCAAGATATCCCGGACGTCAGCATGTACGAGATTAATATGGCTCTCAAACAGCTGAAAAACAACAAGGCGGCGGGTGACGACGGAATCACTACAGAACTTCTGAGAGCGGGCGGTAAGCCGATACTTAAAGTCCTCCAGAAGCTTTTCAATTCCGTCATCGTCGAGGGCAGAACGCCGAAGGCATGGAACATAAGTGAGGTGATTTTGTTCTTTAAAAAGGGTGATAAGTCCCTCTTAAAGAACTACAGACCCATCTCACTTCTGAGCCATGTCTATAAGTTGTTTTCAAGAGTCCTTACGAATCGTCTCGCTCGCAAGTTCGACGACTTCCAACCTCCCGAACAAGCCGGATTTCGAAAAGGCTTTAGCACCATAGACCACATCCATACGCTGTGGCAGGTTATACAGAAGACCGAAGAGTATAATCTGCCACTATGCTTGGCGTTCGTGGATTATGAGAAAGCCTTTGATTCGATTGAAACCTGGGCGGTGCTGCAGTCTCTCCAAAGGTGCCAAGTGGACTATAGGTATATCGAGGTGTTGAGGTACTTATACAAGAATGTCACCATGTCGATCCGAGTACAGAACCAGAGTACAAATCCTATCCAACTGCAGCGTGGTGTGAGACAGGGAGACGTTATTTCTCCGAAACTGTTCACAGTTGCGTTGGAGGATATCTTTAAGCTTTTGGACTGGAAAGGACTCGGCATCAACATTAATGGCCAGTACCTAACACACCTTCGTTTTGCCGATGATATAGTCCTTATGACTGAGACCATGGAAGACCTGAACACAATGCTCGAAGATCTCCGTAGTGCTTCCAAAAGAGTGGGTCTCAAGATGAACATGGATAAGACGAAAATTATGTCAAATGGCCATGTTGTACCCTCTCCAGTTCATGTTGGGAACACTACACTTGAAGTTGTTGACCACTACGTATACCTAGGACAGGCAGTCCAGTTAGGTAAGTCCAACTTTGAGAAAGAGATCTCTCGTCGAATCCAACTCGGGTGCGCAGCATTCGGGAAGCTTCGAAAAATCTTCGCGTCCGACTTACCTCAGTGTCTCAAGACGAAAGTCTATGAACAGTGTGTGTTGCCAGTGATGACTTACGGCAGTGAGACGTGGTCGCTAACTATGGGTCTCATAAGGAGGCTCAAGGTCAGCCAGCGTGCAATGGAGAGAGCCATGCTCGGCGTTTCCCTGCGTGATCGAATCAGAAACGAGGAGATCCGCAGGAGAACTAAAGTAACCGACATCGCTCGAAGGATTGCTCAGCTGAAGTGGCAATGGGCAGGACACATAGCGAGAAGAACTGATGGCCGTTGGGGCGGAAAGGTTCTGGAATGGCGACCGCGCACCGGACAACGCTCCGTGGGTAGGCCCCCGACAAGGTGGACCAACGACCTGGTGAAGGTCGCGGGAAGCCACTGGATGCGGGCAGCGCAGGACCGATCGTCGTGGAGATCCTTAGGGGAGGCCTATACCCAGCAGTGGGTGTCGTGCGGCTGATATGATGATGATGATGATGATTAAAGTAAATTATAATGTGTAATTAATTATATTTGCAGGCCAGTATCTGGAGAAAAGTGTGCGGCTTCATATACATACATTGTAACATCTTTTTCAACACACTTGCTCGTAAAGTGAGTCCTAATACATCGCTTTTAGGGCCATAAACCGAGCTATAACAAACGCGTGCAATAATATATAAAACACTAGGTTGTTATAGAATTGTCCCTACAAAGTTAAATTAGTGCCTCACTGCAAGTTCTATGCGAGTAAACAGAGCATTCCCAATTTAACCCGCACCCTGATTATCTAAAAAGAAACTATTTAGCGACCAGTTTCATTCCATATACATTGCTACTTTTCTTTGGTATGTTTTTTTTTTAATCCAAAAAGAAGTAGCAATGGACCACTATCATCTATGAACTGCAACCGGTCGCTAGGTGGTTTCTAATTAGATAATCAGCCCGCGGGTAATACAGTAATTTCTTTAGTAACAATAAAGAGGTTTTATGCCGCTGAAAAGTCATATTCATTTTTGAAATAAATAAATGTGTAAGTCCTTAATTAAGTCAAACAAATATTTATTACTATCAAATTATTCATAATTCACAATATTTTATTATAAAATATTAAAATATTTGCATTTTATCACTTAAAATTATAATTTTGAAGTAGGCTGTATAATCACTCACCCCTTTGTTCGCAAAATATTCTTGCATTGGGTGTGTGAAAAAAACAAAAAAAACCTACGGGCCTTTTCCCATAATTGTCATATTTTGTTTTTGTCGAATTTGTTGCTGTGTGGTAAATTACTTTATATTTTCCTCGCAAATGTGTTGAAAAACGTCGTATGAAACTCGTGAGCTTTAACCTAAGCTAACTTGTCTCATAATGTACTATTAAATTATCACTTTTTTAAAGAAATAAAGAAATACTCTATTCTATTGAGTCACTAATTTTAATACTTTCTCCCTTTTCTTTTAAACCTCAGAAGTCCGACGTTTGTTTTCATTTAAAAAAAAAATGTAATAACCAATACTTATGAATCTTTTCTAATTTTTCATTGCAATGCTTTGGTTGATAAGTTGCTATGCCAGTTTTATTTCAAATTTCTATTACTGCTTCTATCAATAAATGCATCTCGTACATTATTTTTATCGCTTGAAAACACAAAGAAACATAAAAGAACTTGCCTCACTCTGCGAAGCTGATTAAGGCAAGATATTGGCTCCAAGTTCTGTATATGCCGATAAGAAAAATATATAATCTTTATGACATGTGGAAGATGACATTTAAAATCACTTGTGCACTAAAATACAAATTGTTTTAGCTTTGTTTAACGTTATTAATTCTCCAAAGTATTTAAAAAGTAAATATTTAACTTCTATTTACGAATTTTGTACATGTAACAAGCTTATCACATTAAAATTTGGCAAAAAAATAAAATCAAAGGGCCGTTGAGCGCTGCCTTCTGGTAATGCTATAAACATGAAATTTTGCAGTTATGATACTGCGGGTATGTGTCACAAAAATAGGGGGTGGCGTGAACGAAAACGAAAAAACAATTTTTTTGGACCACACTTATGTACATAGTATATAAAAGATGGCAAAATTAATAACAGTGTTAACCGATTACGTTAAATTACAATAGTGTAAAAATGTATTTATTTCAATGCTAGAACTTAACGCTTGCATTTAAAAGCTTCAAATTGATAAATTGATATCCAACTCCTTTTTTCCGACCACATGAAAAAGATGAAATAATTTAATTTTATCATCAAAATTTATATTCATAAATTGAATTATAAGTGAAATAATATGATTTCATACTTTTTTCAATATCATTGAAAAAAATATGAGATCATATTATTTAAGTCATGTTTTTTATCAATTGGCCTTGGCAAAATATATCTCAAAGAGAATATAACGTTCATCGACCGCGAATGTCCTTCTTACATTATTAGTTATCTTATCATAATATATGACTATCGCAAACTTTTTTAAAGGATTTTTAAAGATTGATAAAATTATCAAAATAATAAAGTAGGTCAATAAAGTGCAATTTTTACCTTTTTTTAGTATGACTGTGTGGTGGACGTCGTAAAACGAACTCAAAAGTGTCAGAAGTCCTATGGTTGAGAATATTGCACTGAAAACAAAGTTAAGATTTATCATCATTTTTAAAGTGAGAAATTACCAGTGATTTACCGTATCAAGACATTATTGTAATAAACTAGAAAATGCAAGAGTTATATTATTTAAATATTTATTATGTGTCAGACTTGTGTCAACCACACGTTAGGTTTAAGTCCAAAGCAAATTGAATAACACAAACTTTTTTAAAATATTGTCTGGCTTTATTTTTAAATGTATAGCTGTATTTCATATTTGCTTCTGATATTACAAAAGTTCTTCAATCGCCTGGGTTCGATTCCCAGGGTAGGTACCATTTATACCTGGTTTGTTTAGTAGTAGGGCTTATTTCAAGGCGGACTTGAAATAAGCCCTACTACTAAACATTATGTATTATTTTTTAAGTCTCGATTTATTTATATTTAGTCAATTTTTCATGGAAACTGGAAGATTTTTATTTCAAATGTCTTTAAATAAAAAAATAATTTCTCAAAACTTGCATTTTCTATAACCTTATTCTGTCATAACTCAAAATTCTAGATTTTATTTTTTATTATTTCAAAATACTAAGTATACAATTTTGTAGGCTTTGGAAAGCTTTTAAATATCCTATAAGGGTTCTTAGCAATTCGGATTAGTTTTAAGTTATTGACCGAATAGTAAAAAAAATGTAAAGCCCAACTTCTTTTGTCTGTTTCTCAATAATGTGTGTTTCTGAGTTAATACACTATTTGAGCAGAGGTGCGAAATGACTTTGTTGCTATTGGGCATACATTTCAAAATTGCTAAATCACCCTTCTAATGTGATGTCGGAGGCCAAAACACCGAATTACAAAATTTCGAACACTATTTTTATGTTATTTGATCTTTTGGCATTCGAAATTGCATATGACAGCCTGCACTCAAGGATACTCACATAGCAACATAATCAGCAGCTACCCAAGGCTTGTCATTGGGTAGACGACAAAAGGCCTCGCTGATACCAGCAACCAAAGAAGCGTTGGTTGTCAATCTGTTCAGAGCCTGCTCTACAGAGCAAACTTTAGGAATGCATATCGCTAATTCTAAATTCACCTCAGCTTGCGGAATATCTCGTGCTCTCCTATAAAGTAATATTGAAACGTCATATTCTTCAATCATCTTAGATATTTGAGATAAGTATTCAAAATTCTGCCGACAAATGAGGCCAAATTTTTCTCTGTTGTGTTAACTACATAAAAATACAATTCAGTGCCTACTACTATTAAACACATTTGAAACCTAATATTGTCAAGGTACTAATTTGATAATTTCTTACTACTAACTTTTCTTTATTATGTTTCGTCGTCTCGCCTAATATATGTACTGCCGAAGCAAGTACATTTACCAAAATGTGGAACGCTTCTCGATTTTGCATGTCATCCTTGCGCAGGGCCATGCTAATCTTCTCTGTAACGTTCCAATTTTAGTATATTATGTACGCCAAATTACCATATAGATTATTTACCTGGATTTATTTTTGGAGTTTCCAAGATTATTCTTGAAATTTTCTTTAATAAGTTCGTTTTGTTGTGTTGTTTTCGTTTGAGCATGCATTGTCATTAATATTTCCCAACCGCTATAATCCCAAGGAAACTCCGGACTTATTACTTCAGAACTTGCTTTTTCAAAATTTTGGGGGAAAGGAACTTCTATTACACAATATTTTCCTTCCACTGACATATCTTGTAGTTCTTTATTAATTTGTAAGCATTGGTGGTAGTTGCCCATATCTCTATAGTTACTTATTAAAATACCTCGTGGTATTCTGATCCCTGCGTCCATAACTGTAACAAATCATTTCCGTAATTTCATATCAAATCGTAAGTAATTAGTATATCAATTGCTGGCAGGTACTATTCAAAATGCTAAAGTAAGTAGTTTACACAATAGATGAGTTATTTCTGGTTATACGAATAGTGCAAAAAATATGGAAATTGAAACCGCAATATAAATTATTATTTTGGTTTTATAATTTTTAACAATTATTTGCATTTTTAAGTAACATTGTTATTATAATAAGCTAAATTTTATAGTAGAAAAAAAAAGACGTCTTTAGGAGGTATTGAATCCACGACACGACAGTATATTTATCGAGGAAATTATAACTCTGATAAAAAAAATAAGTGTCTAAATACTTACATTGAGCCTTCAACAAGCTATCTTCGTTAGTAATATAATCCAGTTGATATTCACATTTCTCTGGATTCAGTACTTCTTCATATAGATTATGGTCAAACGCAGAATTGTATCCTGTATCAGCATTGACAGATAATATTAAAGCTATTTGTAACATTAATTTTAGCATTTTTACAAATTTTTGCACAATTGACAATGATCGAAAACAAATACTGATTGAACATCTAATCTCTGGGACCAGTATAAATAATGGTGATTTATCTAATCTTCCATCAATTCTGGTAGATTGCAGATTTAAAATGTCTTTTATTTATTATAACTCCGATATTAAATTATTGAATAACGTTACTATAGCAATATTCTGTGATTTACTCATTATTTTAGTTCAATCGAGCACTCAGTTGTTAGATGCGCGCGCGACGCGAGTGAACAGCATTGTACTTGCCAGTTGACCTTCCTTACTTATTTTTCAACTGGTTTTTTTATTTACAAATTGTAAATTACATAATGACGCAAACCATTGAGGTTTTTCAAGAATCTCATATTATGACACGGATATTGCGTCACCTAACAAGGCTTGAGGTATGAAAAAATGTCCCAAATGCTCTTGAAATGACGGCATTTATCTTTTCCTTCTCTTTGATTGGTGTGGCAACAATGTACAATGACCTGGGTAAATTGACTATGGATTGGGATATTTTACATTTAGCATGGCAATTTCAGTCACAGTGTGAGAGGGATGAACGACATCTACAGAAGTGAATGACCTCAACCTCAACCCCTATTCGCTAGTGCAATATCCAGTGTCATAGAATATGAATATAAGATTCTTAACGTTTTTGAATAGGGTCTAACTTGCCAGGACGATTAAATATTGTGTCTATAAAGTATTTTTTTAAGATCTTAAATAGTTATTTTTTTATTCATAAAAATGAAGCAAATTGTTTTTTTTTTCAATGCTGCTTAGTTGTGTACCTAAGTATACCGACTATCTATTTTGACGAATACGCAGTGACAGGAAAACCCTTTGGGTTTTAGCACTGACCTGCATATGGACACTGGACAGGCTTATGTCAAACTGTTTTTGTGCCTATTTGATTTCCGCCATTTTGGCGCTGTAGGACGTAGCGTGAGCATAGCGTGCGGGACATGGTACTAAATTTTGAAGTCTGGAGAGACCATCACGGCAACTTTTTTCATATTGTACGGCAAAATTAGTTCTTTAGACGCACGCTAGTGGCGTTTTAAATAGGCCCAAAAACTTAGCTGTCAAATCATACAGACAGCCAGTCCAGTTAAATAAAAAAAAAATTTTTCATGTCAGTGGGTTTTAGTCACTCGGTTTTTCTAAAAATTGTATGCTTTACTTTGTTTTATAAAAAAAAACTTTTCACATTCACAAAATATAGAAAAAAAAAAAACTTTTTGAGTTTTAATTTCCTTTGTCGTTAAGATATTTTTTGTTTTTGTTTTGACTTGTTATATTTGTGTTGTTTCGCATTTTACTTGCAAATAAACGAAATATGTAAGTTTATAATATATGAATTTCCTACTTTGATCTTCATTACTTATTCTATATGTATGGTCCTCGATTCAGCAAAGATGAATATTGGCACAAATAATTCTGTGCCTCCTGTGAAAACCGATACAAGTCAACTTATATCGAATTTGATGTTTTGATTGTTTCTTGATCAGAAAAAAATACTCTTTTTTTCTGTCTAATCGACATTTTGATATGACTTATAGTTTTTGAGATCGTTTGATTCCTCTACGACAAAATATCGTTTTTTTATCAATATTTTTGTGTAAATTAATACAATTAGAAATATATAGTTCTCAAAATTTTGATTCTAACGTAACGATTTGTATATAATAATGTATCTCGAGTGTTACCATTATACACACAGTATTAAACACCTTTACGAAATGTGACATTTGATTTATGTTTAGTTGTATTTATTTACATACTAGCGGCCGCCCGCGACTTCGTCTGCGTGGAAAGTTTTTTTGCTATCCTTCGGGAACAATACATTTTATCGGGATGAAAGGTACCCTATGTCCTTCTCTGTACCCCTGACAACGTGTATGCAAAATTTCAAGATGATTGGTTCAGTAGTTAAGACGTGAAGGCGTAACAAACAAACAAACAAACAAACGGACTTTCGCATTTATAATATTAGTAAGGATAATAAATGTATAGACTGCACATGTACAAATAAAGTTGTATTATTTTACAGAATTGTTCGTTCTGTGTGAAATGATTCAAATGCAGATGTATTATCAATAACGAAACATTTCGTTTGATTTTGATCCAAAATATGTGCAAAGTGCAAAACGAGGACGCGTATTCCCTCAACCGTATTGAATTCGTCTCCTCTTCGCGACGAATACGATACGGTTTTGGGAATCAAAATATGCCCCGTTAGCTTATCGATTTCGACCCCATCAGTAGACAAAATCAACACGGTTTTGCTATAAATTCTGTCGTATATATTATCCCCCAAAACAGTATTGGTTTTGTCAACTGTAGGGGACCAAATCCATACGCTTATGTGTAGGTTAATCAGTTTTTATTTTCTAAAAAGGTATCGATTTCGTCGCCTCCTAGCTTGATTAGGCTCTGTGTAGGAAAATGCACTTTATCTCATTGTAGCTAAAAGTGTATTACACTTTTTAATTTTTAAGTAGTTGCAATATTTCAGCCATCATACTGAACACCACTTTGGGGCTACGAAACATTGATGATCTTCCAGATATTCTATTTCTTTACTATAAGATTTGAATTAAATCGGACTTTATCGCGGCTTTTCAAGGTATTGTTGATTTTCTTATCACACGTACTCTTATATCGTCGCCGTAGAGCAAAAAGTCACCAAGTCGACATTTGGCCAAAAATTAGTTAGAAATGTCATCAAAATCTCCAAATTTTTCTACGTCTTTCAAACTTACAACCATGTTCTTAACTATCATAGTTTTTATTTTAGATAGTGCAAATAATAACTAACTCTACATTTGGACTTCAACACATTAGTCGAAAACTAATTAACTTATATACTTTATCAATATTCGGAGGCATTGCAAATCTATACCTTAGTCGATTTGGTTACTTTTCCCCTTTACAAAATAAATTATAACTAGAACTCAATCCAGGGCAAAATCAACTAAAATAACTTGATTAGTTTTAGAATAACTTGATATAAAATATGAAAGCGAAAATTAACCAACTCATCTTAATGACTACTCGATCGACATTTTATGTATCAAAATTCTTGTGTTTTAGAATAGAGTTAGTAACTTTTTACCCGTGTCTGGATCACTTTTAAAAAGAATAACTCCAGTTAGTTTATCACTGATGTGAGGAAATTCAATAGGATGTTTTAATAATTATTCGTTACTTTATAATTTACACTATTTTCATTTATTATTTACTAATTTTATAATTAAGGTTCGGTTATGCGGAAACATTTGTCTCTGTCTTTTTCTTTACGTGTAAAGATTATCGAAAATAACCTCACTTCTGCACTTTTTCGATGTTTTTCGTTGTTTTTTTCATCATTATCTTTAGCACAATTGTCTTTCTTGAAAAAAATTATCAGAGCTACTTCACAGTATGTTAAAATGTATTTTTTATGTTATTATTTACGCCAAAAATATGACCCTACGCAAGCTCTTTTTATGATATTCTGTTTTTTTTTTCAATCATCTGTGAGGTTTATACACAATTTATTACTTGCAGCGACTAGAAAATCTCTTTAGCTTGTCGTATGTTTTCTTTTTGTGGCTACAACTTTACGTTTTCTATATAAGAATATGACCCCAGCAAACCATGTTTTCCTATCATGGACCTTTAAGTCAAAAAGAGTTGATATTAATGCATTAATCATACTTCTGCAATGTATTTATAAAAAAAAACAGGAATAAAAACGTATCAATAAACATAACTCAATCAATTCGATTCTTCTTCACTTTGATCGTTAACATCAGGTTCCAACACCCTGTCCACTAAGTCTTTGCTAGCAGATAGAGACTCATACCATGTGTGAAGTTCCTGGGGCATGATGATGTCTTTGTAGCAATATCAATAAGGTCTTTATTCGTTCAGCCATTTGAATATCATCAGCTCTTTTTTAGTTTGATGGGGAGATCTGACTATAACTTCCTTATGTCCGATAGATTCGAAATTTGATACCGTGTTACTTCAATGATATTAGAAGAATATGTTAAGGTAATCATGACCTAATCAGCCGTTTAAATATCATCAGCTCTTTAATAGTTGATGAGGAGATCTGACTAGCTTCCATTATGTCCTATCGATTCGAAATTTGGTACCGTATTACGTGAATCTGTATTTTCTTTACTTAGATTATTTATATAATCTAAGTTTCTTTATTAAGAGTTAGCTTTTTGTGTCGGGGGTTTTTTGTAATTTTTAATTTAAGTTTTATTTGTATTCATTTATTTTGCAATGAAAAATACTTTAAATGTCTTGGGTGTGTTAAAATTTAGATTACCTATTATCACAGATATATATCGAGATAGATGGTAAAAGTGTATGTACTTCGCGTGTAAAAAGTTTGATCCACGGTCAAACTTTTGTCCGACCTAAGTTAGGCCGCTTGAGACCATTGCCGTGAAAACACGTGTCACTCAAAAGCGAAAATGGTAAAGTTTGCAGTGATTTCAAGCAAGAGCTCATCAAAAACTGCTGGCCGAGAAAATGGTGATATTTCCTTTCACGGGTAAGTATTTTTAAACACAAATAACCCCTGATTTCATATTTAAACGAATTAATTTAGATTAGTATCACTTGTACCATGATAGTTACATAGTGAACGTATAGCTACGCGTAAACTTTCATTGCGGGTTATAAATGACGCGATGTTTACTGTGTGCCTTGTAAACACGCAATGAAAATCGCTGCTGTCGATACTATTGCGTTCACTGAATGTCATGGTAGGAGCATTTTCTAATTCCTCCGTCCGATTGAGAGAATAGTGTTGTGTATATTTCGATTTTTTTACCCGATTCAACAAATAAGAATCGATTTTCGAAACAGTGGACCGAGGTTGTTTTATGTGATCAATAAACAATGTTATTCCTTGCATCCAAAGTTTAATAGGTAAATGTTTGTATTATCTTAAAAAAATATTATTAAGTTTAAACGAAAAGGTGTGGAGGGAAATGATTGGAAGACAATTTTTGACTTCGTAACTTTCTTTGGACTAGTTAGGAGGTGAACATATCAAAAGTCCCCGTCCGTAGCCCCGACGCCCGCCGAGGGGACGAGGGAGTTTGAAGGTTCCATTTTTCGGTTTTTCACATATATTTCGGAACTTTGCGTTCTAGCGACATGGAACATTTTACAAATAACAGCTGATTAAATTTGCTACAAGTTTTATTCAGTCAAGTTTTTCGATATCTTTCATAGTTATTGAGATATCCGCTCCTGATTGTCTATCAACATACTTAAGGTAAAGCTTAAAGACAATGGAATGGCGCATTTTTAGGGTTCCGTAGCCTAAATGGCAAAAAACTGACCCTTATAGATTTGTCATGTCTATCTGTCCGTCTGTATGTCACAGCCACTTTATTCCGAAAGTATTAAGACTACACAGTTGAAACTTGGTAGGTAGATGTATTCTGTATTCCGCTTAGCGATTTTAACACAAAAATAAAAGATTAAGGGGGGGCTCCCCATACATGGAACTGGTACTGAAAAAAAAATTTTTCTTCTAACCAATACGTGCGGGGTGTCTATAGATAGGTCTTTAAAAATGATATTGAAGTTCCTAAGGGTCCCCCAGACCTACCGGTTTCTTTTATTTGCTATGCTGTTCTACTTGCTATTTAGACCGCCGGCCAACCAGGGTTATTTTCAATCTATCGCATATTGGGACCAGATCAAATTGGCAAGATAGCCATTAGCTTGGTGTTATCAAATATCATCGTCTGGGTTGCGAAGTAGGAAACTTCTGGGAGATATGCCACCCTGAACATGGTCTCTGATTGCTAAAAATAAATTGATCGCATATTTATATAAATTGTGAACACGGTCGTGGGTGGCATCATTACCTACCTGAACAATTTTTTTTGTGTTTTCATAACGATCGTTTAAGGAACAAAGCTCACAAGAACATACATAACATATGTGAAAAAATATGCGATATATTGAAATGAGCCTCTTGGCCGGCGGTCCATTGCCGAACAGCAAAGCAAAGAAAAGAAACCGGTAGGTCTGTGGGGACCCTAAGATAATTTTTTCTCAAAGTCTACAGTTTGAAAGATATACACCGCCAAAGTGGTAAAATGTGGTTTGAACGACATATATTTTGTAGTTTTTGAGATATAGCACATTTTCCAAAACGGCAAATATAACTTTGTCATTCATACCAACAGTGTGAAAAACAAAGTTATTTTTGGAGACCAAAAATTATAGTGGTATTAAATTTTAAGAGCGGATATCTTGAAAACTATAAGATATCAAAATACTTGACGGAATAAAACTTCGCGCTCGACTTTGGCGAGGGCATCTGCATCGGGGGGCAGTGCCGATGCCGTGCCCCCCGATGCAGCTATGAATATTGAGCTTTATGTTTTTTGACTTATATGATTGCCTTGGAAGCGATGTTGTAGTTCGGGATCGGATAGCCGCGTGTAAGTATTGTCCCACATAAGTACCTACCTATTCTAAAAATTTAAAATCGATTATCATTGCTCCAACGAGTTTGACAAAGGAAGTTATTCTTTATATCGATAACCGATAGTTATATCGATTCAGTTCTTAAGGTCGGTTTTGCGCATTTGAATCGGTTCTGCGCGGTTTTGATTTCACATCACTAAATCTCGCTTGTGACGTCATCGTAGGAACAAAAAATTCGACACGCTAGGTTTTCATACAGTTTGAAGCGCTCTTTTGGTCTATCTCGATATATGTCAGTGCCTATTATCAATCGTTTTTAGCAAATGTGATATGATTGTGTTATTTACCCAAACTTATCGGGTGCCATTTCGGTTAATCTTTTTAGTTATAATGTCGTTTGGCATAACAGTTTTGGCATAAAGTCTTTTCGCATAATTTATGATAAGCAGAGTTTTATGAACGCAGAAAGGTTTCATCGGCATAATTCTTACTTACTCTTATCTCCTTTAACATAATTTTAATTACCATAAAAGGAAAGGGCATAATTGTTATACGTCTAAAGGTAATTTACCTTTAGACGTATAGTTACTAAGTTTATTTGAATAAAGGTATTTTTATTTTGACTTTAACTTTGACTTTGACATTGGTGGGTTAGGTTAGGTTAGTGTTTTGACCACTCGTAGCGGAGCGCGTGAAGCGGGTGGAGCTTAATAATGCTTGCATGCATGTTGCTTGCTTGTTTGCTCGCTTGCATGCATGCTTGCATGTTGGGTGCTTGCTTGCAAAATGCTTGCCGGGGGGTGCAGGGGGGCTGGCCCCCCTGCTCGGGGGGGTCGGGGTGTCTGAGGCCCCCCGCTATAAAGAAAAAAATTTAATGCACTATAGGTAGGTTAAGTTAGGTTAGTGTTTTGACCACTCGCAGCGGAGCGAGCGAAGCGAGCGGAGCTCCACAATGCTTGCATGCACGTTGCATGTTTGTATGCATGCTTGCTTGCTGCATGCTTGCTTGCATGCTGCATGCTTGGTTGCATGCTGCATGCTTGCTTGCTTGCTTGCTGCATGCTTGCTTGCATGCTTGCTTGCATGTTGCATGCCTGATGGTCATGGTCAACTCTATACGCCTATGCTTCAATTATAGCAAAGTTATAAAACTATAAAACATAAATAAATTTTATTTACGGTGTTACTAATTATTTGTTAGTATAATTTCTACCCGTTAACATTATGATATTTGATAAATATGACTTGGAATATTTATGATAAAGATTGATGTGGCAATAAATGGTATGATTAGTAATCGGTATAGCAAAAATATTTATGCAAAAAAGAAATGTGCCGATATATTATTATTACAATAGAGGTTATGCGGAAAAAAGTATGCGTTATGATTTATTCTGTATGAACGTTATGCGAAATGATGAGTATGCCAAAAAACGTTATGCAGTGCAAAAATATGCCTTTCTGTTTTATGCAACCGAATATGGACCCGGCCACTGCAAAGTAGTCATATCAACTTTATTCAGTCCATTGTATTTATGTCCAGCTTTGCAAATGCATAAGAGCTTTTTGTGAAAGTGACATTTCGTATAAGTACCTTAGCACCTCGAAATACCTGTAGTTCACTTAGCACCTCTGAAGAGACTGCAGCACCGCGCACCGCCCAACTTCCTGATTTTGTAATTTTGTTGCAATCAACTCTGACAGAAATCGCAGTTACTTCAATCGAATTCAATTGAGAAATGTTAGTAACAGAGTTATGTAATCAGGTGACAGCTCTCTATTGAATCAAAGCTTTCACATAGTCTACGAACGCCAAGCAAAGTGGCAGATTATACTCCTCGATCTTCGTATAACCTGTCGCAACGTATGTACGTGGTTTATGGTGCTAAAGCCTTTTTGGAACCCAGCATGTTCGAGAGGTTGAAACTCGTCGAACCTGCGAGCGGGACAATTCGTAAGGACTCTCGAAAACAACTTGAAAACATGATTCAGAAGTAAGATGGGTCTGTAGTTCTTTTTTAAAGAACAGAATCATCTCATTTATGTTCCATGCCTTCGGCGTTCTGCCCTCTACGATGATAAAAGGGATTAAACAAGAATTGAGCAGGTAAAATCAGTATTTACTAGTGAAAATTTTGGTAACCAAGTAAACAAAGTACAGGTATAAACAGCTGTCTAAGATGACATAGAATCACATAATTTAGATTAAACATTGTAACTAACCAGTAT
The DNA here is from genome assembly GCA_943789525.1 of Agriphila geniculea. NCBI lineage: Eukaryota > Metazoa > Arthropoda > Insecta > Lepidoptera > Crambidae > Agriphila > Agriphila geniculea. The sequence continues at coordinate 5,724,602 of OX038877.1, read as the reverse complement.
CACAACACATACTAATCTCGTACAGGCTGACGTCCAGGATATCTTCGGTATAGTATCGGGTAAGCTTGGCTTTGGAGTCTTTAGCTTTCAACAGGTGTGTCAACAAATGGCTCTTATGCATTTGTGGAGCTGACGCGATGGACACATGTCGACCTTTATTTGTCAGATTAAAAGTACTTACCCTAACTGCAATGTACATCCTAGAAATAGGAATGTATAACGTCATTCCCAACTCTTTAAAAAAAAAGACGTGTCGAACCCAAGACTGCGACCCAGAGACAATTGTCGTCTCCAACGGCAAACTTGTAACAACGCCCTTTATCAGAAGAACTGCAAGAGTATATTGCTTTCCAGGTTTATAATAATATTCCCTTTGAAATAAGACTATCAATTTGTCTCAAAATTGCGCAGCTGGTTGATTGATCTATGTCCATATGACTTAAATGAATATTTTTGTTTTAAGTAAAATGACTTCACAATTAATACTCTTTATCTTAATTTAAGTAAAATACTTGTAGATTTAATTTATTATGACGCACGACATTGACATACATCCACATATAAGAATATAAGATTCTTGCTTAATTTGCATCGTTGACATAGTTAGTGTAGAAATCAAACTCCAGCATAGATGATAATAGTATTTATTTCACACTTGTAACTACGTACTTATACGAAACACTTATTCCGCTGTTCAACCGTTCACTGTGGCGGCTCCCGTATGACTGAGCCCTTCCGAAGTGGGGTTGTCTTCCGCTTGCGCGGGTGCGGGTTCGAGCTTCTGCTCCTTCCCCGGGCTTCATCTCATGGGGCCACTGCCCCATGGTATTGTGTGCCGCTGTGCGCGGCCGCCTTACGGCGAATGGAGTGACCCCCGCCGGAGGTTGCTGCGCGGCCCTCTGCGCGGTCTGCCGCACCGGGTGAGACCCCCATAGTGGGGGAGGCCCAGCGAGCGCCTGCGAACGGGCCACGGCTTAGGCAACGGGGTAGGGGTTATAATTTGGTAAGTGGGGTTCAGGGTGGGACGGTGGGATTGGGTGGGGTGGGCTGGGGAGATGGCGGGGGCACAATGTGACGGGGCAGCGCCTTCTTTGTCTTCCTCTTGGCCCATGTGTCGGTGGTGGTGGGGGAAGGAGCTCTTCCTGGCTGTGATGATAATGATGTTGATGGTGCTGGTGGTGCTTGTGATGGCGGTGGTGGTTGCTGGACGGGAGCAATACCTTGCAGGTGTTTGTGGGGGCCACGGTCGGCGCGGTCGAACATGCGACGCGCCAGACGCCCCACGAAGTCCTGGACTGGCTCGATTTTCAGGTCCCGTTCAATCACCTGGTTCCGGACGTAGCGCCCCGCCTGGGTGATGACTCGGAGCGCTATGTTTTGTTGTTGTTGCAGCCTCTCACGCTGGGTCTGCGAACAGAAGGAAAACCAAGCCGGTGCGGCGTAAGTGAGCCGCGACCGGACGTGAGTCTTGTAAATTGCCCTCTTAGTTCTGAGGGGAAGGCGAGATTGTAGGACAGGGCGTAGGATGGCCCTTGCTGCGCGGGCCGAGGACGTAGCTTGGTCGACCTGGGCGACCATGTTGAGGTCGCGGTCGATGTGGCAGCCAAGGTACTTGGTGGACGGCTGCCAGTTGATGGCCTCGCCCCTCAGTGTCAGCTTCGGTGGCAGTTTTTTGCGTGAGCCAACGAGGATTGCGGTGGTCTTGCCCACGTTCACCGCAATCCTCCAATTGTCTAACCAGGGCGGGAGGAGGTCTAACTGCTTCTGAAGGCGCATAGCAGCGGCTTTGGGCCACGGGGAGGAAGTGAAGAAGGCGCTATCGTCCGCGAATAGCGCCAGCTCGACCCGTGGCTCCCACTCTCTAAGATGGTCGTTGAGGCTTGGCATGTCATTGGTGTATACGGCGTAGAGAGTGGGTGACAAGCAGCTGCCTTGGGGGACTCCCGCCCTTATGGGTCGCAGCTCGCTCTCCTCTCCCTCCACCGCCACTGTAAATAGCCGGCCCTCTAAGAATGAGGCCAGCAGCAGGATGAGGGCCGGGTGGACCTCTGTGTTCGAAATTAGTTTTTTGATTAGACCGGGGTGCCAGACCCGGTCGAAGGCCTTCTCTATATCAAGGAAGGCGGCCACTGTGCAGTTCCCCTTGTTTTGGTTGTTTGCCATGTGGTGGAGCACGCGCGCCAGCTGGAGCGTGGTGGAATGCCCGCTGCGGAAGCCAAACTGGTCGTCCCTCAGGGTGATGGAGGGGCGGAGGCGACGCAGCAGGAGGCGCTCAAACAGCTTTGCAACGTGGTCGAGGAGGGTGATAGGTCGTTGGTTGGCGGCCTGGCGACGGTCTTTGCCCGGTTTTGGGATCGTTATGACCCGGCCCTTCTTCCAGGCTGTCGGGAAGTAGTTGGCCCGTAGTGCAGCGTTATAGATGCGGGCCAGCGCCGCCCACCCCTTTCTGGGGAGAGCTGAGAGGGCCATGGGTGGAAGGTTGTCAGGCCCTGGGGCCTTTTTCAGGTTTAGATGGAGAGCCGCCTTTCTTACCTCTGCAGGTGAAATGTATGCGTCGCCTGGTAGTGGCGGTGGGGAGGTGGCCAGATACTCCGTCACTTCCTCTCTTACCGCCCTATGGTGCTGGGCTGCTGCTGGCACTGCTGGGTGTGGTGAAAACTGGACGGCCAGGTGCTCGGCCAGGATACGGGCCCTGTCTAGGGCGGCGTACCTCCTCTGGCCGTCGGCGTCCAGTAGCGGGTACGTGGGCTGCGGGGTTCTCGTTAGACACCTGTTCAAGGTATGGAGGCTGGGCAGGTGTTCGGCTGCTTGGTCGATGGTGGCCTCCCATGTCGACCCGCGCCACCTACTCACCGCCTCCCGGAGCTCGGCGGTGGCCTTGTTGAGGCTCGATTTCGCCCGCGGACATCTGGATATCGTCCACAGGCGTTTGAGCCTTTTCTTCTCCTCTAACATGTTTCGCAAGTGGCGGGGCAGGGCGTCGCGACGCTGGGTTGATGGTGCTGGGCTGGTGTGGGAGGACATTACCTCTTGCATTTTAGTGGTGTAGTAGCTGATGGCGGCGTCAATCTCCTCCCTGGTGGAGAGAGGGCCAGGCAGACTGACTTCCGCCATGGACGACTTGTAGGCCTCCCAGTCGGTCTTTCGTTTTGTGCGTGGGGGGGCCACGGCATCTGGTGCGTTGGCCATTGTTATCAGCAGCGGTAGGTGTGGTGTGTCAGCCTCAAATAATACCTCGACACTGATGGGGCTGTCGATGCCCTTGGCGAGCACCACGTCAATGGTGCTGGGTTGCTGGTTATCGACTATGGGAAAGTGCGTGGGCGAGTCTGGCCCCAGCACCTCGATGTCTCTCTCCGTGGTTGCCTCCAGCAGGCGGCGGCCGTCGGATGAGGTGGTGCTGGACCCCCACGCTGGGTGTTTTGCGTTTAGGTCCCCTGCCAGCACGGTGGGGGTCTGGTCTGTGAAGATGGCGTCAATGTCTGGTGGATGGATGCCCGAGTGGGGAGGTCGGTAGGCGGCGAAGATTTTCAATTCAGCTCCTCCCGCGCGCACCCTCACGCCGATCGACCTTAGGCTCTCGAAGTCTGGCCATGGAAGCTCGTCGTGGACGATGTCCCTCCTGACCAGGACCGCCGTGCCCCTGAATGGGCGGCCCTGTGGTGACATCTCGTCCCTTCGATAGGTATAATAGTTGGGCAGACGGAGAGTTGCTTTACCTGACAACAGTGTCTCACCCAGGAGGACTATGTGAATGTCCTGCGACTGGGTGAGGAGGCGGAGCTGGTCGGTTTTTTGACGGATGCCCCCCGGGTTCCAATACATTACCCGGAGTGTGCTGGGTGAGAGGCGGCGATCAGATGGGTCATCTCTCGAATGATGGCTTGGATTGGGTCCATCCCCTGTTGAATGCTCAGGAGGAGGGACCCGAGGATGCTGATGAGCATCTGTACCATCTGGGCTTGGTGGGGTTGGGGGGGGCGCGGTGTGCCTTGTGGTGGGCCCCACCGCTGCTGGTGCGCGGGTGCTTCCCTCTGTTGCTGGTGCTGGGGGGGTGGGCACTGGGGTGGTGGCATGGGGTGGGAGTGCGTTTGAGTGGGAGGAGGGGGCTGTTGATGCCCCCTGAAGGGAGGTGGAGGCTGTTGATGCCCCCTGAAGGGAGGTGGGGGGTGTGGTTGCCCCCTGGGGAATGGAATTGGTTGCGGCTGGGTGGGTGGGGCTACTGGTGGCCGAGTGGCGTCCAGGGGGGGGGCAGTTGTTGGGGCTCTGGGAGCGGTTGGGGGTGCGTGCGACCCCCCCATCGGAAAAACCGGCTCGGCGGGCGTCGGCGTCGAGGTCGCGCCGGGGGCCTGCGACGCGGCGCGCTGGTGGCGGCGGCGGCGGCCGCCGCGGCGGCGCTTGCGGCGGCCGGCTGGGGCGGGCGCCCCGCGCTCGGTGGGCGGGTTCGCGGGCGGCGCTAACGTAGCGCCCGCCTGCGTGTCGCGCATGTCTGCGCTGGGCGGTGCGGTGGGCGGCGCCTGCAGGCGTGGGCGGCTGGGGGCGCGTTCGACCCCCCCCGGGATGGGGGGGGGAACAACAGCCCCTGTGCGCCTCGCCTCGCGCAGGAAAACTCTGCACCGCCTGTCGTTGGCGGCGTGTGGCTGTGCGCAGTTGGCGCATGTGGGCGGGTCGGTCCTTGCCCGCGTGCATTGGCCACCGGGGTGGTCCCCCGCGCATCGAACGCACTTCTGGGGGCGGTGGCAGTTGACCGATGCATGGCCAAATGCTTGGCATCTATGGCACTGGGCGGGTCCACTCCGAGGACGCCAGGCCTCTATTACCACCCCGCGCATGTAGAGAAGCTCGGTGACGGCATAGAGGCGGTTCAGCTCGGAGTCCTCCAGGTGTTCGAGCTGCACGTGGAAAATGCAGCCCGGTCGGCCTTGGCTGCCGGTCATCGCCCGGCAGTGGATAGTAGCAAAGCCGAGCTCCTCCAGCGCGGCTTTGATCTGTTCGGGGGGGGTGCTAGGGGGGAGCCCCCTTAAGGCGACTTTCGTCGGGCGGTCTTCGGGGGGCGAGTAACAGAACCACGAGATGGTGTGGTCTGCCTCAGCCGCCTCGGTCAGGTACGCCTGTACGCACCGGTACTCATCGGGCGTTTTCGCAGTAAAGCGCACCCCTTTCCCGAAGGGGCGGGCGTTGGGGGCGTGGCCGAGCTTACCAGTAAGGACGCGAAAGTGTTCAGTCCAGTTCGGCAGCGTCTCCACCACGATCGGCGGATATCCTCTGGGCCGCTGCTCCTGTTGCGGTTGCGGCTGTTGGTCGACGGCCGGGGGTGGGGTGGGGGGTGCGGGCTGCGCCGCAGTCTCCAATGCCTGGGCATAGGACCGCGCCTGCGCGCTCTCGCTTACCTCCAATCCAGCGTAACTGGTCGAATCTGTGTTGCTTAATGGGAGCGGGCTGGAAAGCTCCTCCCTCCCGCCCTCGGAGCCGTTGTCCGATTCGTATTCGGACGAGGCGGCTGAGTCGGAGTCTTGGTCGGTGGGTACTTTGGGGGGCGATGGCCCTAAGCGGGGGCGCTTCTCGTCTCCCCCAATATCTTCGAGTGGGCGGCGGCGGGGGTCTCGGGGGTGCATTCTTGGGGGTGCGTGCGGGGGGGCGGGTTGCTCAGCAACCCCACTCCCGGACAGCTGCCCCTCAGAAGGCAGGCGCGGTTGCGCCGGTTGGGCGGGCACGGCGGCATCGGACTTGGGCGCGGGGGTTTCACCCCCCCCGCGGTCCGGCGGGCGCGTACGTTGCGGCATATTGTTTGAAAATATTTTCCAAAATAGTTCGGCACTTCAGAAAAAACACTTAGAAAAAAGTTGTTTTGTGTGGGGTAGATGCAGAAAAGGAAAGTGGTGGGGGAAGGTGTGGGTAGTGATTGGAGTGGGGGGTAGGTGTATGGAGGTGGAGGGGATACACTTGGAGGTTTCACTCACGAAACTATAAGTATAGCCCGTAGCGGAAATAACACATAGACCGTGCACTTCACTACACACAAGCGTTAGTTTCGCGGAATAGTCACTATCTATGTTTACTTTCCAGGGGAAAACGGAAAGTTACTTACTGCGGAGCGATGACTCAACTCAAACGCAGTAAGTAGTTAGCGGCTGGCACTTCACGCACGCACTCGGAACACAGACGGGGCTACACGCGGGTAGCGGAGCGCACGCGACCAGTTGCGACGAGGGTACGGGAAACACTTCGAGCCCTTCCACTCCACTGCCGCATATTTATAGCCTATGCATAGCGCGTAGTGGGGCGACTCACTCTAGTGGGGCGACTCTAGTCACCTGATAACTACAACTAACGTTTCGGTACTTTTATATTTAAGAACAACGTAATAAATAGAGTTATTAACAAAATGTAATAAATAATTAATCAGTCGCATAAATATACATATCCAGTATACTACATCCCTTTCTTGTTTTTATTTTTTTTATAATTATTTAATTCAATGCAATCAAAGAACAATTAATATGTAAAATCATAAAACATTGTAATCATAAAGCAAAGTAAAAAGGGAAGCGATATAAATTATTAATTATAAAAGCTTAGATAGACATACAATTGAAAATATTACATTATTGTCCTTATTTTGTAAAGGTTTTATAAATAGTGTAAAATTCTATAACATAGTTCTCTATAGTCTTTCCCTTTCTTTTCCATTACTTATTTGTCTTAACTGCCTTTAACTTTCAAAGGGAGAAGAATGCCTTTAACTTAAAAGGGAGAGACTTGTGAACTTCATTAGTTTGGCTGTAAGGTTTTTCCCTTTATTTAATGACACTGGATAATCTTAAATAAATCTAAGTTTTTCTAGGTTTCTTGTAATAAAAAATAAAAAATTCTTTGCTTGTCAGAGCGTGGCACAATTAATGTTACTTACATAGAGATTTCTTCACATTCTACTAATACTACATTATTCAAATTTTAGTCAATTTACAAAGCAGTACCTATTTTATGTGATCATTCAATAAAAACTAAAATGATCACACATCATAAGTAAATAAAAATCAAATATTATCATAATAGAATATATATATCAACATAAATGAAGAGACATTAATAGCATTCTACATTTAATCCATTACAAATTTAAGCAATTGTTTCTGAATTTTTTTGCCTACTATGAACCTTTCAGTTACATTGATTGTCTGATCTAAAACTTTGTCAAGGTCACTTCTTAATTATTTTTTGTTATTTTAATTAATGTATATGTTTCTTCTGTTAATAATACGTGTTTTAAATGTAATTTGTTTCGTTTTACCCATATTTACTTTTAATTTATTAGTATTCATTCAACCATTTTATACCAATGGCAGTGTTTAAATTTCGTTCAATTAGATTTATTACGACTTTTTTAATAAGTGTTATGTCATCGGCAAAACGACGATGTTGTATCATGTTTATGAAATCATCATCGCATAACCCTGGGGAATGAACGTTGCTCACGTCCGCAGGAGATTGCTTCATAAACCCTGCACGTGTCCCCTGGGTAGCGCTAAACGAGCAACAAAACCACGGTGGTTTTGTAGGAGATTATTTCAAATAAAGTAGATTATAACCAGAATGCCCCGAAATAACTGCAGTTGCCAGTCGCAGAATCAGTCTTCCAAGGGCTCTTCTAAGAGCCAACAGACAAAAGATGTTGGACCTTCAGTCCGCATCTGCCAACTAAATATCGAGGGCATAAGCCGTGTAAAATGCGACTATCTATCTAGAATTTTGACAGAACACAAAATAGACGTGGTCTGCATCCAGGAAACACACACCAGAGATGACAAAGATTTAGCCAACAGAGGTTCTATTCCCGGCTACTCTGTCGTTACGGCAGTGCATCACCCTAAGTATGGTATAGCCACTTACGCAAGATCCGACCTGCAAGAAGTCCAGATATTACAGGCAGGCATTAAGGATACAGTACACACATCTACCGTACAGCTGCGGGACCTACTCATCATGAACGTCTACAAGCCCCCTAAAACGCCGTGGCCCGCCGAGGTTTTCCCAAACCTTTGCCACCCAAGCATATTCTGCGGCGATTTCAATAGCCACCATGTCAACTGGCGCTACAAAGCTACAGACGTGAACGGCGCAGCCTTGGTCAACTGGGCGGAGCTCTCCGATTTGCATCTTGTTTTCGACGCCAAAGATAAGGGCACATTTGTGTCGGCCAGGTGGAACCAAGAGTACAACCCAGACCTGACATTCGTCAGCAGAGACTCCTTAGACCAACCCCTTCCTACCTCTCGCACGGTCCTGACGCGTATTGCTCCACTCATTGATGCCGCAATTCCTCAAGAACAAGCAGGTTTCAGACAAGGTCGTAGCTGCGCCGATCAGGTGCTGGCTCTTACTGCACACATCGAAGAGGGGTTCCAAAAACAACTTAAATCCATAGCGGTTTTCATTGATCTCACGGCCGCCTATGACACTCTATGGAGACATGGACTCATCTTCAAACTTCTATCGGTCGTACCTAGCAAGGAGGTAGCAGCTCTTGTAGCTAATATGCTGAGTGAGAGACAGTTTGAGGTATACCTGGGAGACTGCAAAAGTAAGCGTAGAAAACTAAATAATGGCCTGCCACAGGGCTCGGTATTGGCCCCTATCCTCTTCAACCTATATATCCACGACCTTCCCGAAACCAAGGCGAGAAAGTTCATATACGCTGATGACATTGCGCTGGTAGCTCGGAGTTGGGGGTTTGGGGAGGCAGAGGAAGTCCTGACGTCGGATCTAAAAACCATGTCGAGTTTCTTTTCTTCCTGGAGGCTAATACCCAGTACAAGCAAAACAGAGGTTTCTTGTTTCCATCTGAACAACAAACTTGCCAACTACCAACCGGCTGTTAAATTCGAGGGTGAAAATCTCAAATATAACTCCCACCCAAAGTATCTTGGCGTCACTCTGGATGGATCCCTTACTTACAGGAAGCACCTTACTAAAACCTCCCTGAAGTTAGCCACACGCAACAACATCTTGCATAAACTTAGTGGCACAACATGGGGCGCATCCGCCGATGTACTCCGAACAACAGCGCTTGGTCTCGTGTACTCTGCAGCAGAATACTGTGCGCCTGTATGGTGCGAAAGCGCACATACGCACAAAGTAGACACGAGACTAAATGATGCAATGAGGAAAATTTCAGGCACTATAAAATCCACACCAACCCACTAGCTACCCGTGCTAAGTCACATTGCTCCACCCCACCTACGGAGAAAACACGCTCTCGTGAGGGAAGTCCAAAAAATAACTGACCGACCTGATTTGCCAGCCTACCAAGAGTTCATTGAACCAACACTGCAGCGACTTAAGTCACGCCGATCAACAAGCGAAGCTGCCAGAAAGCTGAAGGCCGGTGACTTTGTTCTGGAGCAATCCTGGAAGAACGAGTGGTCGGAAGTGACATCCGATCATCGCACCACTTTTCCAGACCCAACCCAAAAGCCCAGGGGGTTCTCCTTACAGAGGAAATACTGGTGCTGCCTCAATAGAATCCGCACGGGACACGGCAGGTGCAACTATATGAAACATAAGTGGGGATGGGTGGAGAGTCCGCTGTGCGACTGCGGCCTCGAAGACCAGACCACCCGACATATTGTGGAACGATGTCCAAGCCGCCATTTCCGAGGCGATCCACGGGAACTCTACGACGTCCTAACACCAGCAGCTATCGACTGGTTACGTGACCTGGATGTTGACATATAAATGTTAATAATTTCAAATGTAATAATAGTAAATTATCCTACAAATAATAATGAAACGCCATACGATTAAATAAATAACCCTTGGGTAGGTATTTTAATTGTCACTGAGCTTCCAAAAGCCGTTATTAATGATTATGAAGTTATCAAGTAATAAACGAGATAAACGATAATAAAGTTATCATGACATAAAAATGCACTCTAGAACAGAACCAGTTTTTTTTTTAATTTAATGTATTATTATTAACTACTCCGGATTCTCAACACACGACAGTTTGGCACAAATACATTCTCATAGACAATCATTGGCCCGTGGATACCTAATGACGTGTTTTCCTACAGGGTTTCATTTTCTTTTTCCTTGGCTTTTTTATGCCATTTTGCCATTTTAGCACACTTGTACCGGGTCACAAGTTACTAATGTTCTGATGTTTTTAGTATACTTAATGTTTAAGTATTTCAATAAGCGGTTTTCAAAAACCAGTCTAAGAAAAATGGTAGTACCTATATAAAAAGACCTAGATGTCATTGAACAACTAAGTAGGTAGGATTTTAAGAAAAAGGCAAAGGACTTTTTAACATCCTTTTGTCTGACCCTCAGTGGGGTTTTTTTTAATCTACTTAGTTGAAGTATTACAACTAAGTTGAATCGACATAAAATTACTTTTTTTTTTTACTTACATACTCATTTCAAGTTAGGTATATGGAAATTGGAAACTACTGAGTCTACCACCAGTTCACAAATCGGGAGGCCTTTTCGAGAATAACTTGGTTGGGGTGGTCGACCTCCGCTTTTTTTTGTTGGGTAAATGGAGCTATCAGATTGAATAATATATTTTTACCACTGATTTTGTTTTAGTATAAAATTTTACATAAAAGTATTATTTGCTTACTGCTATTATTTCTGCATTTTATGTACTTATTACATATATAGGTTATATAGGTTACTTTCAAAATCAAGTCAGCACTGAAACGTTCTGAACTGCCAGATTTGAAAATTATTTAACTAAAGTAGTCGGAAGTATAAAGGTAAGCATCACATTTCTTTTCTTTTAAAGGTGGCGTTTAAATTTAATTAATATTATTATTAATTATATTATTAATAATAAAATTATTACTGTTATCACTACAACCCACCATGGCTTACCACTGGACACAACTTCTCCTGTGAATAATACGGATATTATTAAGAGCCTTTGTTTTACGTATATTGACCACTCGATCAACGAGTTTTTTATTTACTGTGGAAGATTTATGTAATACAGCAACTGAAATTCAGTTCTCTATTAAGCATTTGATAGTATCAGATACAAACACATTTGTGAAAATCGAAATTGATCAATCTTTGACCTAATTTATTTTTACTTACAATAAATAAATAACAAATTTTATTATTTTTATTATTTTAAACCACATCCACTGTTCTACAACCTGGTTATCTCCATTTAAGCAAAGGTAAGGAATACCTTACCTGAAAGGCAGTGCCTCCAAACACCATACTAATAAGTATGGTGTTTGGAGGCACTGCCTTTCCGTAACTAATTCTATGAATGAAAAAAGCTTTATGGTATAAACTGCTGTAAACACTGACATTTTAACATTTTGCCAGATCAGCAGACATTAAGAGTGGCCACACACAGAGGTTTTTCCGTTTCGGAATTCCGTAGATACATTATTCTGAACGCATCCATACAGATCTATGGACCTACCATACGCTTGCAGGATTTTTTCGTACGGAATTTTCATACATTATCGATATTCCGTTCGGAATTCTGAATCGGGATTCCGTCGTGTGTGTATCCGGGCTTAAACAAAAACACTTCAACTGTTTCTTTGTTCAGGTTATTCCTTTTTTCTTTTTTTTTTGATTCTCACCTCGATCGCGCTTTTCCGTCACTGGCAGACCGTCTCGATTTATGATAGATTAAGATTTTTCGATCACGAGTGTCCGTAGTTAGCAGACCGTCTCGATTTACGATTGTTTAGAGTTTTTTTTTTTGGATGAGTGTCCGTAGCTAGCAGACCGTCTCAATTCACTACTAATTAGGGCTATTCGATCACGAGTGTCCATTGCGGTCAGACCGTCTCGATTTTCGAGTGTCCGTTGCTGTCAGACCATCTCGATTCAAAAAATGTTTTTTAGACCGTCTCGTTCCGCGAGTGTCCGTTGCCGTCAGACCGTCTCGATTCTCGAGTGTCCGTTGCTGTCAGACCGTCTCAATTCACTACTAATTAGGGCTATTCGATCACGAGTGTCCGTTGCTGTCAGACCGTCTCGATTTACGAGTGTCCATTGCTGTCAGACCGTCTCGCTTCACGAGCGTCCGTTATTATAACACTGCCACCAGTTCATGAAGATTAATTATATGATACCATTAAATTCACAACTACTCTAACCAATACTCTGTAATGCTCGAAAAATCCAATAGCTGTAAAACTATGTTTTATCAATAAATAGTAAATTAAGTCAGCAAATGAGTGATGTTACAAAACACTTTTTTTTTCCGTTTCCGGTTCTCGACCAGTGATAGCAACTTTGCGTTTCTCCGTTATATTATTGATTTATTTACCTGTTAAAAGTGAATCCTGCTCCCTGAAACAGCATTGAATTTCAAGGGACGGCATCAGCGTTTGTTTATAACCTCAAATTGCAGCGATTTTCCACTCAACACTTGAAAATTTCGACTCCTTAAAATCCGAGGTGAGAGTTTATATTTGGCAGTTTATTTTAAAAACCACGAAATTCTGGTTATAGCAATATAAACAGAGATCACGATTTGCTAATTCCAAAAGCTAATACCTAGTGCACAAATCAGCTGATTGGTTATTTTGACTACTGGACTGACATTGACATTTAATATCTGTCCATCATCGGTGCTGCCAACTGCAATTGGAACCATAGAGTATTGGATGCATTCAAGTTACATAATTTTATAATCGATTTTCAACTCGATTACATTTACTAATCGATTAAAAATGTATAATTCTAAAAATTGCTATACATGTAAGTTGGAAGTAAACACCGCTGAAAAAATGAAATGTAAATCCTGCAAGCAACATTTTCACTACAAATGTGTGAATGTGACCCAAAATCAGTTTTCAAAGCTTACTATAAGCTATTTAACCAATTGGATATGTCCCCAATGTAAAAATGTGACTCTTCGTAACCAGTCCAACTCGAATACCACCGCAAAGGCCAGCCAAGTGCCCTATGAAAATTCAATGAATATGTCCTGTGATGGCGATATTGTTCCTCTAGAGGTCGTCAATTTGGATAAAGCTTGCACCTCTCGTTCCAATGTAGAAGCTATTTGTAATAAGCCTGTTACAATGGAGAACATCTCAGCTCTGCTAGACCACAAATTAAATATCAGCATGTCAATTTATTCCCAAAAACTGCGTGACGAGATCTGCCATGATATGAGGTCATTTATCACCAAAGAGGTTGAGAAAGTTAAGTCAGAATTTACTGAAACGACGGACTTTCTTGCTTCTGAGCAACGAGATATCAAAGCCGAGATTGCTACAAAGCGTGATGAAATACATAGTTTAGTCGCAGACAACATTAAACTGCAAAACGACATACAATCGTTGGAACATCGTTTGAGTGCGGCGGAGAAACTTTCGCGAAGTAAAAACATAGAAATACAAGCAGTACCTGAAAAGAAAAATGAAGACTTGATGATAATGTTCACGAAGCTTTGCGATGTGATTAACGTTCCTGTATCCGGTTCTGACATACAGGCATGCCGCAGAGTGGCCAAAATGGATCCTAAATCAAGCCGTCCCCGCAACATATTGGTCTCTCTGGCATCTGCTACTCTATGCGATAAAGTCTTATCCGCTGTCACGCGATTTAACAAGACTTCTAGAAATGATCTGCTCAGCGCTAAACATTTGGGCATGGTCGATGTGCAGCAACGTATTTATGTCTCAGAACATCTTTCGCCTGAATGTAAACAACTTTTTGCAGCAGCCAGAAAGGCTGCTAAAGAAAAAAACTTCACGTTCGTGTGGGTCAGATATGGGCAAGTCTACGTACGCAAAGATGAGAAATCTGGCGCCATTCTAATTAAAAATATTGACACCATAAAAAACTTGTCGTAGTCATTTAATTTTAGTTTGTATAGCTGATTAATTAGATAATATTTAGATGATGTTACTTAGTGCTCTGTTTAATTTTTCTAATGTTAATTTATTACCAGAATGCCAATAGAATTAGGAGTAAATTAGATGATTTATATATAAATGTGTTGCAAAGTAACTACGACATTATTTGTATAACCGAATCTAATCCAAATAATTCAGTTTTTGATGCGGAATGTTTCGATGCTAGATACTCAGTGTACCGCAGCGGGATCGTCGCAGCGAAAACTGTCAAAAGATTATTTTAACACATACTGACGATATTTTTTTAATTTTAGGCGACTTCAACGCTACCAATATGACATGGAGTCGGTCCGATAATTCATCTGTGATGATTCCGACAGATGTTCCTGATAAAAAAGCTCAAATTCTCTTCGACACTATAGCTCTGTGTAATCTAAGCCAATTTAACACAATACCAAACTCCAACGGCCGTTATCTTGATCTAATCTTTTCTAACTACACTGACGCTCAGGTGCTTTGCGCCGAACCGTTATCCAAACTTGACTCTGTTCACCACCCAGCTCTCGTAGTTGATCTGCAAATATCTGGCAGCTTTAAGTCGTTAAAACCTAAATTAGTAAAACGTCTAAATTTTAGGAAAAGCGACATTGCTAAAATTCGTTCCGACATTCTTAACGTGGATTGGAATGCGTTGCTATCCCCATTAGATGTTGATGAAACGGTCTCAGTTTTCTATGCCAAGTTAAATGAGATTATTACTGCTCACACACCTTTGCTTCCGAACTCTCGTCGCACGTTTCCGCTTTGGTTTAGTAGACCTTTGATAAACTGCCTCGACGAAAAAGCCGAATACCACAGGAAGTTTAAGAGATTTGCTAACCCTCGAGATTACGACGCGTTTGCAAGGCTCAGATCGAGATCAAAAAAACTGATGAATGAATGCTATGATTCGTACCTCGAATCTATTGAAGATGAAGTGAAACATGATCCTGGGGCTTTCTGGAAATTTGTTAATAATCGAAAAAACAGCAACGCCATACCCCAAACCATGCGATACAAAAATCAGGTATCGTCGTCTCCCGAGGAAATTGCAGAAATGTTCTCTTCATTTTTCGGCTCTGTTTTTGAGGCATCTACTACACCAACAGAAGTTCAATCACAATCATTTACTTGCAACGTGCTTAATGAGATTACTGTTGGCAGCGATGAAGTTCTAAAATGCATCAAAGATTTAGACCGGCGTAAAGGCGCTGGACCAGACGCGCTTCCTCCTTCATTTGTTATATCTTGCGGAGATGAACTCAGTCCAATACTGGCCTTAATTTATAACAAGTCCTTGCAAACAGGAGTTTTTCCAACCTATTGGAAACTGGCGCATATAGTGCCCATCTTCAAAGCCGGTGACAAATCCATATGTGATAATTATAGGCCAATTAGTATCTTGTCATGCTTCGCCAAAATTTTTGAAAGGTTAATCTATGACCTTTTGTATCACCACCTGGAATGCTTATTGGCACCCCAGCAACATGGCTTCTTAAGAAACAAATCCACCGTATCCAATTTATTAGAATACAAAAATTTTCTATGTAAGTCATTTGCTCGGGGTGGTCAAGTAGACTCAATCTATACTGATTTCCGTAAAGCATTTGACAAGGTTAATCACGACATTCTTGTACAAAAGCTGTCAGCTTACGGAATCAGCGGTAACTTATTGAGATGGGTCAAATCTTATTTATTAAACAGGAGCCAGCTGGTTGCTATCAAGGGATATCTGTCTCGCCCCACTTTAGTGTCTTCAGGTGTTCCCCAGGGTTCACATCTTGGTCCCCTGCTCTTCATTATTTTTATAAACGACCTGGTTCTTTCACTTTCCAATAACTGCCTATTATATGCAGATGATCTGAAGATATTCGCGTCGGTGACGACCTTTGATGATTGTCTATCGCTCCAGAATGATATTGATAGGATTGACCAATGGTGTATCTCTAATAAAATGTCTCTTAATATCAATAAATGCTGTGTTATATCATTCACTAGGAAATTTCAACCATTGCACTTCAATTATAGTATTCAGTCGCAAGTTCTAGAAAGACGAAGCATGGTGAATGACCTTGGTGTGATGTTTGATGCAGATCTTTCATTTAGAGGACATAACGATTTTATTGTTGAAAGATGTAATAAACTGCTTGGCTTCATCTACAGATCGACCAAGCCTTTCAAAAACCAGAACTGTCTCATTTTACTTTGGTGCAGTCTGGTGCGTAGCGTTTTGGAGTATGGATCTGTTATTTGGTCCCCTTACTACCTCACTCATATCCAGAGGCTGGAAAGTATCCAGAAAAAATGTCTCAAACTGGCTTGTTATCGCTCTAAATTGTGCATCCGGCATTTGACATACGGTGATTTACTGCGAAAATTTAATCTATTCAGTCTACAACTTCGACGTCTACACTCTGATCTCTTTTATCTGTTCAAGATTTTAAATGCACACATCGCTTCTCCAAACTTACTATCAGATATCAGTATAAACATAAGATACAGGTGCCGCAGACCAAGCATATTTGCCCTAAATGTATATAAAAATAATATCTCTTATTACAATCCCATCGTGCGTATGTGCAGAGTCTACAATGAGATGATAATTAAACACCCAGAACTTGATATCTTTGGACAACGTTACTTATCTTTTAAACGGACGGTCAAATCCAAAATTCTGTCAGAGTGACCCCGCGACGTCTTACGAGTTCGTCGTCCGTATTGTGTATGCTACTATATATTTTTTTAAGTATTTAGTTTTATCTTTTATATTTTCTTTAAATTAAGTAATTAATCGCTTGTTGCTATCCTTGTCAATGAAATATGGTCTAAATGTGTACATTGTTTTGGGTTGCATCCCAGCTCCCTCACTTTGTTGTATATTATTCACTGTATCTCTTGGATGTAATCTGTTAATGTGCCTAATAAACAAAACAAACAAAACAAACTATTGCTATACAATATCTACGAGTAAGGCCCTTCTCCCACACGGCTATCGAAACGCGACGTTATTGCAATGAAATCTTAGGCTTAGGTCAATCGCTTATGTAACATGCTATTTTCTGAAGCCTGACCGCTCACGGCGCTACCCGAATGAGACTACACAATAAAATTGTATCTTCTATCTATAATCTGTGTGACACAAAATGTCGACCGAATGTGACTCGATTAGTACTGAAGACGTTCGTCTACTTTAAATTTATAGCAAAATATGATATTTTCCAATGAGCGGTTTTCAATGACAGATTAAAAAAAAGGAAACTATGAGTAGATGGCGTTGTGCAAAAGTATGATGTCAATGTCAATGTCAACTTGTCAACCCTGACATGAAATGTCCAAAAAATCTATCTATCTAGTCCGAAGAAATAATACTGCTTAACAAAACATCTGCAGATCAATAAATTCAGTCGTTTCAGCCATCTTTTCTAAAATCACAAATTAAAACCACAAATTAACATACGTGACCGTTGTAAGCATGAATCGGACAGGGCGTCAGCGCGCTGTAAGCGTGATTCGAAACGCCACCTTAGAATTTTTCGCTAGTTTTTTGACATCATACTTTTCGATAGCGTCATCTAGTGAGGAAATTGGAACTATTTTTTTTTCTTAAAAAAGCGCTCATTTACAAAACAAGTTTTATATTTTGCCCCTGCTCGGTCTTCATTTCGTTATGCACTTTATAGTCTGTGAGATGAACACATGCAATTTTCTGTGCCGTGCAACATAAAACTCGGATAGCGTACGACCAACAGGACCTTAGCGCGCGATTGATATTTTCATATCAACGTGTCCGTCGTGTCGCGTCGTGTGCGGAGGTAGGCGGATTTGTATGAAAGCGATTCACTAGCGACTGGTAGGAAACGCGCATGCTACTTTAGTTGCTTACGAGTCGCTTCGTGGGAGAAGGCACCAAATCGTGTTTACAGCTCTTGGAAGTTTGCCAATCAATTGGGGTGTCAAAACATTGTCTCTCATAAAACTACAAATTAAAGCTTTTCGATTTTTAGAAGTAGAACATTTTATTATTTATTTTAATAATGCATTTATCTGTAAATAACTGGAAATCGAATAACTGATTATGAGTGACACGTTTATAACCTGCATTCTCTCTTTTTTTTCTTTTTTATTAGGAAAAAAATCAGGTATTCGTTGAGAGAAGTAATACAATATAATGCAGTAGGTACTCACAGTTTAATCCGCGTCGCCATTTGTAGAAATCAAACTCCAGCATAGATGATAATAGTACTACGTACTTATACGAAACACTTATTCCGCTGTTCAACCGTTCACTGTGGCGGCTCGCGTATGACCACAGACTACCTAGGATGCTAACGCATCAGACGACCAACTCGTTAACTACAACTCTAGGCCTCATTTTTTCATTTTGACAACTTTTTTTTTTAATTTCAATCTCTTTTCTTTTTTTAATTATTCAACTACTGCTTGGATTCCAGCATTTTTGCTTGATTTAGCAGCAGCCAGCAGCGCTACCCCCGCTCCTCTTATCCTTTAATATTATTTAAATATTTAATAATTTATCCTATACCTACATATTAATTATTTTTAATTTTTATGTATTTTGATCAAGGATAAATAAAACGCATAAAATTATTTATTAATTCTTTTATTTTTTAATTTTGTTTTATATTTTTGTAATGCTTTGTATTGCATAGGCGGCAAATTTTTATTTTCTAATCGAGAGACATCTGTACCTTTTAAAATCCTATTAATGACATTGCACCAATTAAGAGCCATATGACAAATCTGCGCTCTGCGTATATTCACAGACTAGTAAAACATACTGAAGCGTTAACGACAACTCACGAGTTCACGATACTGTGTTGAAACTACGACCAAGCGATTTTGATACTTTGCCCAAAGTTATATGTTTTAGTACTTCTATAGAGTAATTTGCTATCGCTATGCCGCACATTTTCAGAGTGCCATGGATCTGTATGTGAAGAAACAGATTATAGGAAGATGATACCATAAATGAGACAGATGATTATATTTGTTAAATATAAAAAATATTTTATTCCCTAGTTTTTTATCTAGCAAAGGAAGTTTTTCGTTTTAGATTAAAGCTATAGCTTAGAGCAGGGGTGGGCAAACGGTCGATCGCGATCGACCGGTCGATCGCAAGGGAATCTATGGTCGATCGCACGCATTCCTAAAAATGTACTGACGTGTTGGGCTAATTCCAATAACAGTGGTCTTTTCACCAGTCAAAATACCAGTATTTAAAGTGCGTTCATAAAAAACATTTTATTTTACACGCGCGTAACTTTAAGAAAATACTTGTCAACAAACAACCTTTCACTGCGAAAATGTCGATATGAAATAAGAAGGCACCAGATTTATTTGCGGCTGTACTGTGCACGTGTGCCGGTGTCGGCTCGTTGAACGGCGCGGCGGCGGCGGCGCGGCGGCGTCCTTTGACCTGGGGGTCAAGTCTGCTAATGTTTTCGTCAAAATCGTAGTTTAATGGTGTTCTAATGGTCATGCTTTTTGACACAGTTCTTGTTTCTTAAACCCAAAATCAAGACACAATATGTTTCCGTTTTGGGTTTATGAAACACAATGTGTTTCAGTTTTGGGTTTAAGAAACAAGAACTGTGTCAAAAAGCATTATCATTCAAACTCCATTGAACTACGATTTTGACGAAAACATTAGCAGACTTGACCCCCTGTGAGGGCGGCGAATTAGCTTTATGCTTGCCGCCCGATTTACTTTGCTTTGACAATTGCCGACGGCCGGCACGTGTTCGCCAGTCTCGCACAGATTTTGGTTTCGATGAGACGTCGTGTCGTGATTCTGGATTCTGTACTTAACTTGTATAATAAGAAACTGAGGCACTATTTTTGAATCGCTCGAAGCCAGTCGAGCGGTCGTTTCTACTGATTTTCGTTCGACATATGACTCAAAACAATGGGATGTCGAACGAAAATCAGTAGAAACGAGCGCTCGACTGGCTTCGAGCGATTCAAAAATAGGGCCCCTGTACTTATTTAATTGTAAATAAAAGTATATTTAAATAGTAATATGTGCGCAATACCTACAATAAACGATTTAACATAAAAAAATATTGTCTTATTGCAAGTCGATCGCTTGTCGTCTCAATTTATTGATATAGATCGCCATTAGTGAAAGTCTGCCCACCCCTGGCTTAGAGCATGCTCTAGGGTTTGTAAAAGTTTGGCGACCCATGGGTCGCCAAACTTTTTAGCCTAAGGGCCAGACCACCTCTTTCGGCCCTTTTTTGTAAATGTACCTATTCGGTGCTAAAACCACAAACCTGTCACCTGGAGCCGGGTGGGAAAAAGGGTGACCTTCCCTCTTCCGCCTTTTAATGTTCCGATGTATGACACTTTGCGATTACCTATTACTAGTAACTTTTGAAAAATACTCACTCATAGAATAGGGATTAAAAAAAATCCAAAAAAATACTTAATGTTGATATTTTCAAAATTGCTTCCATGATGTAAGATAAGAGTATATTACAAAATATTTGGCGTATGTTTCATAAGAATTCATTTTCTCCCTGCAAGCGCAAAAAAAAAACAGCTGTTCCATACATTAAGGTCGAGTAGGTACTGCACTTTTGTATGAAACAGCTGATTTTTTTGCGAGCAGGAGAGTTGGCCCCATAGTAAAAGTTGTTTGTAATCATGAGTGCAACCACCACACAGCGGGAACCAAATGATTAAAATTTCTGCGTGTATAAAAAAAACAAAACTAAGTCATCGAGCGGGATTCATACCCGGTACACTCGTTTTTTGCAACCCCCGTCTTAACCCGCTTGACCAGACGGACTTTGGCCGGTAGGACGAAATTAGCGACCATATTCTGCGTCGAAAGAAAAACGCATGAAAAAAGCATGAAAACTCGAAAACACGCGTTTTTCCAAACATAAGACTAATCTAGATCAATTGTTTACCCCTGACAACCCCCATATACCAAATTTCAGCGAAATCGTTAGAGCTATTTCCGAGATCACAGAAAAAACCCGTGTAAGACGCAGAGGTCCCGGGTTCGATTCCCAGGGGGGGTAAAATTTGTACTCGGTTTGGTTGGTGGTAGGGCTTATTTCAAGTCCACCTGGCTAGCTACCACCATCTTACCTAAGTCTGACGCCATAATAACAATTTAAAAATTATTGTGTTCCGGCAGTTAGAGGTAAGATAGCCAGTATTCCGGGTGTAGTGCGCTTCCACCTTCGGCCTTATCGTCATTTAACATCAGGTGAGATGAAGGTTTTGTATGCGGGCCGATTCCGATGAAACTCGGTTTTTGGTAGTATTTTGACAAGAAAACAGCAACGCAATGTTAAAAAAGTAAAAAATTCAAGATGGCGGCCAACTTTTTTGTTTGCAGGCCGATTTCGATGAAACTCGGTTTTTTGTAGTATTTTGGCAAGAAAACAGCAACGCAATGTCAAAAAAAAAATTAAAGATGGCGGCCTACTTTTTTGTTTGTGGGCCGATTTTGATGAAACTCGGTTTTTGGTAGTATTTTGGCAAGAAACAGCAACGCAATGTTAAAAATGTAAAAAATTCAAGATGGCGGCCACCTTTTTTGTTTGCGGGCCGATTTCGATGAAACTCGGTTTTTGGTAAAATCTATATTTATAAATTTTAATCACAAAAACAGGAAAAATTATTTAAACTGGAATATTATTTTAGTCTGGCTTATATTTTTTTTATTTAGTCTGGCTGAGAAAAGTAGAAAATAAGTAACGTTGTTACAAGTCAAAGTCAAAGTCAAATAAGCCTTATTCAAATAAACATAATAATTAAGTACTTTTGAATCATCTATATTTTCCTACCACCCGTTCCAGACTTTTTTAGCTGACAAGAAGAAACTTATCAGCTGTAACAGCCATAAGTAACGATATTTACAAACTTGAATATATCGTTACCAAATAATTACAACAGGGTGACAGGATTATTGGCAACAACATCGACTTATTACATATATTACTTCAACAAAGTACTTATAGTAGCAAGTTATGTGTTACATCATTTCCACGCATTTTGATCTTTAAGATAATCATCTACTTTATATTAATAACCTTTACTCATGAGCGTTTTTTTAACATGGTTTTTAAATTCATGCAAAGGAAGATCAATCACTTGTTGCGGAACTTTAATAATAAAGGCTATGCCTTTCCCCATAAATGAACCTCTAGTTTTTGCAAGCCTAAATTATCTTTATTTCTTAAAAAGTTTATATTTATTTCTTGTATTAAACTGGTGAATATTTCTGTTTTTAGGAAATGAATCATAGTGTTTCCTTACATAAACTAAATTTTCATATATATATTGGGCTGCCAAAGTTAAGACATTTATTTCTTTAAACAATTCTCTCAAGCTATCTCTTCGCCGAAGATTGTATATGGCGCGAACAGCTCTTTTTTGGATTACAAAAATATTTTCAATACTGGCAGCTGAGCCCCACAATAGCAGTCCATAGGACATTACACTGTGAAAATAACTAAAATATACTAACCTTGCCGTTTCAATATCAGTTAAAATCCTTATTTTCTTAACAGCGAATGCCGCTGAACTAAGTCTACTTGACAAGGCTTCAATATGTGGATCCCATTGCAGTCGAGAATCTAGTGTAATACCTAGAAATTTTGTGCTCTCAATAAACTCGACTTCATCGTTATTTAAATTAATATTTAATTTTGCCTGCTCAACATTTTACACATTTAGTTTTTTTGGGGTTACGTGCTAAATTATTGCTATTAAACCAGTGTGAAACTTTAGAGAGGGCACTATTTACTTCATCCGAACAGTTATTACCTCTGTTTACTTTGAAAACTAAAGAAGTATCATCCGCAAATAGTACTGTCTCACATAAATTATTCGCGTAGTTGGGAAGGTCATTAATATAAATTAGAAACAGCAATGGGCCCAATATTGATCCCTGCGGCACACCCATAGTGGTAATAGATTCAGTTCTATTAATCACTACTTTCTGAGTTCTATTGTACAAATATGATTTCATAAGGCTAACTGATTTATCAGAGACACCATAATGTTCTAGCTTCTTTAATAGTGTATGGTGATCAACGCAATCGAATGCCTTAGAAAGGTTACACAAAATGCCAATTACATCTTGCTTTTCTTCCCAAGTTTCAAGAATATGTTTGAGAAGTGCAATTCCAGCATCAGTAGTATTTTTACCCTTGGAAAATCCAAACTGATTTTTATGAAGAATGTTATTGGATGTGAAATAATCTAATAATTGGGAATATATAATTTTTTCAAATATTTTGCTAAGTGCTGGTAGTATAGATATTGGCCTAAAGTTAGCTGGGTCACTTTTATCCCCAGATTTAAAAAGAGGAATCAATTTACTATTTTTCATTAGATCAGGAAAAACCCCTTCATCAATACATTTGTTAAAAATAAAAGCCAAGTAAGGGGCTAGTATACCCAGCAGTATACTATACCCAGCAGTGGGTGTCGTGCGGCTGATATGATGATGATGAATATCAATTATTGATTTAATAATGCTTGTTGGTATGCCCCAAAGATCTTCTGTTTTTTGACATTAATTGTTTTAAAAGCTTTAATAATATCTTCACTATTTATATATTTAAAGAAAAAGGTTTCCTTGCACTTATCAACACTAGACTCTAGGAGGGAGACAGCGAAATTGGGACAAGCACTAAGAGTACTGGTAGTTTCTATTGGTATTCGAGCAAAGAAATCTTCAAAGACTTTAGCGACCTTATCGTCAGATTCAATAGTTTGATCACCAATTTTTAAACAGAAGGAATTTATATTGGATTTTGATTTGCCCGTTTCATTGTTAATAATGTTCCAAGTAGCCTTAATTTTATTATCGGCTGATTTAATTTTATTTGAAAAGTACTTCGACTTTGCTAGAATACAAACTTCTCTGAATGTTTGTGAATACTTCTTGACAAATTCAATGAAGTTAGGATCACAGGAAGTAGCTTTCTCTGCATAAAGTTTGTATAATTTCCTTCTGCTTTTATATATACCGGGTGTGGCCCAGTCACTAAATTTCGTACTATCATTACTCATGATGACTTTTTGTTTAAAATTTTCACTAAATTCAGTTTCAAGTAAAAATTAAGTACCTAGCTAGACTAGACTTTTATACTAGAATTTTATAACTAAATAAATGAAACTTCTCACAATTATTTACGCTCAGAAAATATATGATCTCAGACAAACATACCTATTATCTATATTTAAACGATCGAGATCAAGCTGCAAGCAAGCAAGAAACTGCATAAAAAGGAAGATGGAAGGAACTGAATGTGAATGAATTCAATGAAAGTTACATTCGTTGTTTTACATAAATGTTTTTTTAATTTAAATTTTTTTAATGTTCATAGTTACATTTACAGTTTTACGAATGAAAATTACATTTAATAAAAGAAATATGAGTACATTTTTACAGTTACATTTTTAAGTAACAAAATTAAATTTATATATCAGATTAAACATTGCTCCAATTCCATTCCAAGTAAGCAGCTGAAGCACTTGTGTTATGGAAATGGGAGACAACGGTGGCACTACAAACACCCAGACATGAAAGAATACAGAAAATATCGTTTTGGCTCAGCTGGCAATTGAAACCTGGTCCTCAGAGATGACAACACCTAGAAAACTTGTACACAAGCCACTTGACCACGAGCTTCATCGAAATCAGCCTACTAACAAAATAGTTGGCCACCATCTTAAATTTTTTACTTTTTTACATTTTTAACATTGCGTTGCTGTTTTCTTGGCAAAATACTACCAAAAACCGAGTTTCATCGAAATCGGCCGGCAAACAAGAAAGTTGGCCGCCATCTTGAATTTTTTACATTTTTAACATTGCGTTGCTGTTTTCTTGCCAAAATACTACCAAAAACCGAGTTTCATCGAAATCGGCCGGCAAACAAAAAAGTTGGCCACCATCTTGAATTTTTAACATTTTTAACATTACGTTGCTGTTTTCTTGCCAAAATACTACCTAAAACCGAGTTTCATCGAAATCAGCCTGCAAACAAAATAGTTGGCCGCCATCTTGAAGTTTTTACATTTTTAACATTGCATTGCTGTTTCCTTGTCAAAACAGTAGCAAAAACCGAGTTTCATCGAAATCGGCCCGCAAACAAAAAAGTTGGCCGCAATCTTGAATTTTTTACATTTTTAACATTGCGTTGCTGTTTTCTTGCCAAAATACTACCAAAAACAGAGTTTCATCGAAATCGGCCGGCAAACAAAAAAGTTGACCACCATCTTGAATTTTTTACATTTTTAACATTGCGTTGCTGTTTTCTTGCCAAAATACTACCAAAAACCGAGTTTCATCGAAATCGGCTTGCAAACAAAATAGTTGGCCGCCATCTTGAATTTTTTACATTTTTAACATTGCATTGCTGTTTCCTTGTCAAAACAGTAGCAAAAACCGAGTTTCATCGAAATCGGCCCGCAAACAAAAAAGTTGGCCGCCATCTTGAATTTTTTACATTTTTAACATTACGTTGCTGTTTCCTTGTCAAAACAGTAGCAAAAACCGAGTTTCATCGAAATCGGCCCGCAAACAAAAAAGTTGGCCGCCATCTTTAATTTTTTACATTTTTAACATTGCGTTGCTGTTTTCTTGCCAAAATACTAGCAAAAACCGAGTTTCATCGAAATCGGCCGGCAAACAAAAAAGTTGGCCACCATCTTGAATCTTTTACATTTTTAACATTACGTTGCTGTTTTCTTGCCAAAATACTACCAAAAACCGAGTTTCATCGAAATCGGCTTGCAAACAAAATAGTTGGCCGCCATCTTGAATTTTTTACATTTTTAACATTGTGTTGCTGTTTTCTTGTCAAAACAGTAGCAAAAACCGAGTTTCATCGAAATCGGCCCGCAAACAAAAAAAATTAGCTGCCATCTTGAATTTTTTACTTTTTTAACATCGCGTTGCTGTTTTATTGTCAAAATAGTAGCAAAAACCGAGTTTCATCGAAATCGGTCCAATAATCAAACAAAAATACACAAATATCAACAAATACATCAATGTGCGGCCGCCATTTTGAATTCCAAATCTAATATCAAAATCGTGCTTAAAACACTTTTTCATGACACCCACATCAAAAAATTGCAAATACTACTTTCAATATAATATAGTATAACCCAATCAGAAGCGCAAGCTCTGACGGGATAGGGCCCGAGATGCATACATTGCCAAAGTATGGGCTCTCAAGCCCTCCCACCCCCCCTTCCATACCGCACCACCCCGCACGATTGCTCTGTCTAGACGCGTCCGATGGCCGACTGTATGAAGACTATCTCTCGGCTGTGCCTGTACTGTGCTTAGATGATCAAATCTTATAGTCGCACTATACTACAGACTAGTACTGAGGCGTGTTCAAATCCTTGATCTATGTTTTTGTGTTTTGTTTCTAAAAGTTCATGGTTGATCCTCAAAAAAACATTTTATTTGATTTAGAATATAGGAAAGTTTAAATTATTCGTATTCCAAATGGAAAACGAAGTTTTGCTAATTAAAAGTTCTTCGGTCTATCCGAATCCTAACACAAGAGCAAAATAAGAAACAACCGCAGTCGTCTTCAGAACGTGCCTCTGACGCAAAAATTCGACACACGTCCAACACTGAGAAGCGCTCGCGCGGTACTGAATTCTGACGGTCGGTGCATCGCATTTTGTAGTAATTTTGCAGTTAAGATTTCTCATTATTATTGAATTAAAATAACAAATTCATGCTTAAAAATTATGAAATCTTTATTCCTTATGAAGTAACAATTATTTGTGTATAAATTTTGCTCAACAATATTATCGTTAGATAGGAGAAATACACAGTTAACTCAAAGCGATTTTCGAAGTTTTTTGGTTTAGAATAAGATTTTTTTTCTAATTTATTTCAATGATATTTCAAAATTCCGAGGCCGCTATGATCTATTCTACTATATAAGAAATAACACTCTATTTTTTTTATTTCATTTGTTTAGAACAGTAGTCCAATCCATGAGCCCAAAAACGTGCCCTCGCGCATTTTATGAAAATCTTTCTCTGCCATTTTGGGTTTAATTAAAAAGTTAAGCAAAATTTACAAAAAGCGAGGCCGCTATGATCTATTCCAATAGCTATTCTGCACTATTCAATAAGTCAAAATTGTTAATGTATGTTTGTTTCTGAGATCGACGACACCAAAATTCTCCATTTTAACCAAAACTCACAGTCGATACGTCATATGGCTCTTAAATACTGCTAATCTAATTGCAAAACCCAGAAAGTAATTTATTACATTATTTTTATGTACTTCACATTCAAGGAAGTCAAATAAATACCCAGACATGACAGCATCTTTTATATTTTCTAATATTTTATCTCGATGCGGTTCATGCTCCAGGTATTTATTTGCTTCCTCAATTACTTTTGAGAACAACCTCAGAGCATGCTCAGTGGGGTAAGATAATTTCTTTTTTTTTATGGAATTAAATTCCCGAAAACTAATCCATTTGTGAATTGGTTCTTCGACTGGACTTGTTAAATTTTTTTCACATATATCACATGTCACTATATTTAATATTTGTCGGACAACCCACCCCGCAGTATATGCTCTTGAGTGTACATTCAATCTTTCTTGTCTTACACTTAATAAAAGACTTTCTGGGTTAAAGTTTTCTTGACTGTTGTCATAATATGCCTGCTCTGGTTTATCAACTTCTTCGTGGGGGACAATTGTTTCAAACAAAGATTTAATTTTTAAAAGCTGGTCCCCTGAATCGTCTTCACAATTAAATGAAGCTGAATGAAATTTTATAAATCTTGTGATTAGCAGTGATTTAAATGTGCATTTAAAAGTGTGGCAATCCGGATCATTATTTCTAAAATTATAGGCCCTGACTTGTCCAAAAAAATTTTCTATGGGGTCAGAATTAAAATATCGTGGCCGCATAACTTTAATATTTTTACTTTTAAAAAATTGCCACACCCTTTGGTAACTTTGAATCGTTGTGATCCAGTTTTTTAATGAGGGTACAACAGTCTCTCTACCATCAGAATCTACAAATTTAATATTTTTCAACTTTTTTATGGCCTCTATCCAAAAGGCATGGTGTGCACTATTTGCTGTTACAGCTTTTCGCAGTGGTTTTCCCTTTGATGACTTGCTAAATATAGCAGCTCCATTTACTGAGTCGAATAAGTCGTCGAAGAAGTAAACTATCTCAGCAGTATTTTTTTAATGTTGCACTTACTGCAGTTCCATCTGCATATTGAGCTAAAACAAAATATAAGAAATTATATTCGTTATAGCTTTATAGACAAAATAAAGTTGTTTTTTACAATGCAAAAATATGAAGCTTACCAAATTCAGAAGTGTAAGTCAATGTAGCTGCTACCGATTTGCTGAATACGCGAGCACAGTTTTTTACCTAGAAAAGGAAACATATTTTTTTACAGTGAATTCATTGATAATGTATGTTATTCTTAAAAAAGAAGAGCCTTAAGTAATATAGGCCTTAAAGTAAATTCATAAAAAAAATCACCTTCATCTTTTTAATTTTTTTAGGTATAACATGCTCATCATTAAGTTTGGGCAGTAATCTCATTTGAGCATGGTTACAGTCTCTCTTGTAGATTTCTACAATATCTTCCCATTTGGATATTTTTCCATTGCATTTTATATTTTTGCTTAAAAAATTATTTCTTAATCCTTTTAATAAATGAGGTGGATCAAATATGACACTTAGAGTGTGCCCCTTTATTCTGATGATGTCATCTGTAAAAAAAAAGCTATGATTAAAAATTTAAGGTTTAAATACTAACTGCCTTACTAATAAAGAACTGCAACACACCCGTTTAACAACTGTGTAACTATGACAGTGATAGAGGAGGTATTAATCACGTTTACAGTCGTTGACTAAGTAAGATTATTATGTCTATTTTTTTATTTTAAAATCATTAACGTTTGTACGCTATACAAGACAAATTTTGGTGGTGCCATTAGGTTAACACACTTACCAATTACTAGGCCACCAGCTCGTAATTGCTCTCTCCTGGTGTCTTGTTGTAGTGATTTTAAAGCTGAGCAAAATGCTGTGCCTTGATCACTAATAAGTGCTACTGGTGCAAGTCCAGAATCACTCACAGCAGATACTATTTTTTTTATTATTATTTTTAATTGCACACCAGATGTAGCACCTTTACAGAAATAATAGGCTACGGGCTGCTGCCAGTTGTAAAGTGCTCCTCTTATTATAAAAACCAGTGCATGATCTGCAAAGTCATTAGTTTTTGTTTCGCCCACTTCTACAAAACCAGTAATAGCTTCTTTATGCTTATTATAATGGAGTGCTGCTTCCAATGCCACTTCATCAAATATTATGGTACAATATTTTTTATTTTGCTCCCAAGTGTCAACCTGCAATTGATAAAATGGTTAAATGAAATGGTAAATAAATAATATACAAAATGGACAAGTGGGTAAAATCTATTATTTGATAAAAGTTTATAAGATTTTGACCTTTTGATAAAAGTTTACAAGATTATGACTATACTAGTACCAAGCTTTACATACCTCTTCTTTAATAGCTTGAAATATTTGAGGATTAATACCAGCTTCAATATTCAAATTTGATATCATTTTATTTAGAGTGGTTTTTGAGGGCAATATGAAATTTTTTTGTAGAAATTTATAGCATTTTGGGCTTTGCTTCATTATAGAAAGCCCGATAATTTTCTCTTCCAGCGTGTATCTTCGACCTTTGCTCTTCTTAGTGCATTGCTTTACTTGCATCCAAAATATTTTTTTTGCTAAGGGGTTCATCGCCTTTGTCATCTTATCGAATGTATTGTCAGTATTAAATTTGATGGCTCTCTTTGCTCTTCGGCTGAAATCTAATTGTTTCCTTGATTTGCAGTATTCTTTGTAAATTCTATGACAATTTGGTGTTAAAGATTTTAGCTTTTGAAACAAACGTCTTCTTGGATGTCTTCTTGGTGTTACATTTAGTGTCACAGCACCTGTATACAAAATAAATTACATGATATTATATTACTTGTCAACTTAAAAACTATTATGTTTCTTCCTAGTTTAAGCCTTACTGGTTAGGATTCTACCTGAACAATAAGGATTTAGTGCAGAATTTTGCTCCATAACCCCAGAAGTAGATAGCAGTACCTGTTTGGGCTTTGATAGTTGATGTTGAAGTGCAAGGCTTTTCCACTGCACAGGAAATAGATGGCACAATTTCTGTAAATATAACAAATTTATTTGAGTATTGTTTAAGTCAATTAATAACGAGTAACAAATAAAATAATAATATTGTTCAGTACCTGTTTGGGCTTTGAGAGTAGATGTTGAAGTGCAAGGCTCTTCCAATGCACAGGAAATAGATGGCACAATTTCTGTAAATACAAAATTTTTTTTTTAGTACTAGTGGCCGCCTGGGACTACGTCTGCGTGGAAAGTTTTTATTGATATCCCTCGGGAACAGTGTTTTTCTCGAGATGAAGATGATCGGTTGAGAAGTTTAGACATGAAGGCGTAACAAACAAACTTTCGCATTTATAATATTAGTAAGGAAAGGATTGTTTACTAAACAATTCAGTGAATTAATAACAAGTAACAAAATTATGAGGTTATTTAATTAACAATAAATAATATTTTAATTTTTACCTGCTATGTTTTGCACAGGAATTTGCTCTACAGCATGAGAAGTAGATGGTATGTCTTCTGCAAAAATAAGAAACACTTTTGTTAAAGAAGAACATACTATAAGTTTCTTTTTATTATAAAGAAATGAATTTCATAAAATGTTTTTCTTACCAGACACACTTTTACAATAAGAATGGTCATCATGCTTTCTCTTTCTGGAGTAATCATGCTCCATAATCGGATTGGTAATATCTGTAAAACAAATTAATGATTCAGTTCTAAATAAAAGCAAACACGCACAGGAGCCCTATTTTTGAATCTTTTGGCTATATAGCATCAAGCGTTCTTTACTAGTCATTTACATTAGACATAGTAAAGTCTGTATTTTTTAATCGCTAGTTGCTCAGCAGCTGCTGTCAGTCAGTCACTTTAGTCAGCAGTTTTGTAGTGACATTTAGTAGTCTTTTATGACAATAAGTTTCATGTGACTTATTTCACACAAACTATTTCAAACAAATTAATAAAAAATAGGGCTCCTGACCAGCGGGTCTCTCTGCTAAAAACATTGAAGTTCATGTTAACTGTAATTTGGCAGATGGATGTAATACATTGCTACTTTTCTTCGGCAAATTTTTATTTGTGCCAAAATGAAGTAGCAATGTACACATCCAACTGTCAAATTACAGTTAACATGAACTTCAATGTTTTTAGCCGATAGACCTGCTGAGGCACTATCAATGGCGCACCCTGTTATTTTTATACAAAACATGCTCACTTCAGTTAATACGTTAAGTTTCAGTGAATTAACACCATATATCTAACTTGGACTAAAAATACCTAAGCAAGCTATCAAAAAATTTCATACTAGATTATGTGATTTATGAAACATGTAATAAAAAGTATTTTTGAGGTTACGTATGGGCAGTTTGTTGGCAAACATTATTTCCGTAAGCTGGTTGGAGTATTAAAAGGCTAGTAGTGGTTTTAGTTTTACGTACCAGTGTCACAGTCTGCTCCTTCGGGTATTCCTGTGGTAATCTCAGTATTAGTAAACAACGTAGAACAAGCACCCGCGTAAAGCCGATGTTTGGGTGTGATGAATTTCTTCTCAAAATGTTTGTGACACACAAACAATTTACGAATTTCCACCACACTTAATCGTTGTAAGTTAACACTAACATGAGCAGAAAGACACTGTAACCAATTTTGGAGTCCTATCTCAGTCCTTGGAAAATTATGCAAAATGACGTCCTTTCGCCTACTTTCGCAATTCAATACACAGCACTTGTTGTACATTATGATGCACAATAAACGCACAATTATAGTATTTAGCAATTGAGAGGATAAGTACGGAAATTAATCAACGCAAAACTTCACTCGATCAACACCAAAACTATAATGGCGGCCATGACAAATGTGTCAAATATCGACTGCGGGGAGGTAGGTGAAGAGAGGGGGTAGGGAGCTGTCAAAATGAAAAAATGAACCATAGACAAACCATAGTCGGATAGGTCCTAGTTTTTTTCTATGAAGATTACCTGCCATGCGTATGACTGAGCCCTTCCACTCCGCTGCCGCATATTTATAGCCTATGCATAGCACGTAGCGGGGCGACTCACTCTAGTGGAGCGACTCTAGTCACCTGATAACTACAACTAATGTTTCGGTACTTTTATATTTAAGAACAACGTAATAAATAGAGTTATTAACAAAATGTAATAAATAATTAATCAGTCGCATAAATATACAATCCAGTATACTACAGTTAGGTACCTATTATAATGTATAATTTATTTCTTAATTCAATTCACTCTTCATAATGATAAAAAGCCGGACAATAGTCTAAAAGTCTGAACATGGCCGGACTAATCCGGACGGATGGTAACCCTAGTGGTAGGGCTTACTCCAAGTTTGCCTGGCTAGCTACCGCCATCTTACCTAAACGACGACGACGCCATAACAACAACTTAAAAACTGTTGTGTTCCGGCAGTTAGACGTAAGATAGCCAGTTCTCCATTAATAAGAATTCCGGGTGAAGTGAGCTTCCAGCTTCGGCCTTATCGTCACTTAACATCAAGTGAGGTAAAGGCCAAGCACTACCCCGTTGTGCATAAAATAAGAGGTCGGTGTTTTATTTATTGTTGAGTGAAAACGTTTTTTCAGTTTTTGTCGATTTTGACCTAGAAGGGCTGGTTTGTCATCAAGACTGTGTATAAAAGTTTTAAATTAAGTTGAATTTGCATCAATTTGAGGGAAAAGCGGTTTTGATACGACCGACAGTTTCAGAGACACAGCTTTTCAAAATTTGACCATCCTAACTTTGAAAATGAAGGACTTTCCAGGTACAATTTAATCCCTCTTTTCACCCCTTAGATTGTGGAATTATAAAAAACGCTGACCCAAGTCAACATTAATTTTCAATCTTCGACCTAAATAGAAAATTTGAAGACCCTAACTTTGAAACTGACGGACTTTCATACAAACTTTTATCCCCTATTTTACCCCCTTAGGGGTGGAATTTCCAAATTTTTTTCTTAGTGGATGCTTACACCGTATAAGGTATCTATGTACAAAATTTCAAGTCTCTAGGTTCAGTGGTTTGGGCTGTGCGTTGATATATCAGTAAGTCAGGACTTTAAATTTTATATTAGATATTCTACCTAACACCTTGTTTGGATGGATCACTTGGGTTCCTAAACGGCAAATAATAAACAATGAAAATGCCAGTAGGAAAACCTAACTCGAGGAATAAGCGATTATCTATATATCTATATACATATAATAAAAAGTAAATTCTAAATATTTGTGCGCGAATCACGCAAAAATCGCTGAACAGATTTTGACTGCATTTTCACAGATTGGTAGCTTGGGGTCCAACTTAAAATATTAGTCATGTTTTATCTTATTAGTAGGTTTTCATTCTCTATCTCCTCTTTATTTAATGAATATTAAAACAAAGTAAATATACCATAAGAATCTTTAACATTTTGCCTATCGATTCCACGACAGATCACACACACACACACAGACACAACAGATCTATGAGTCGATGTCGATGATCGAATTCGGCCTTGGCTTAAATACGTTTGACATATCAATGTCAACATTTTTGTTTGACATTTTTAGTGTTCCGTACAAACTTTAGGGTATTTTCACTTTATAAGCTTATTATGAAAGACGAAAAAGCAATAATTAAATCATCCGGTTATAAATAAATGCTTTTTTGTATCCTACTAACATTATAAATTTATGTGAAAGTTTGCATGTTTGTTACTCAATCACGTCAGAAACGGTTGAACTGATATGGATGTAAGTTGGTACACATACATACATACATACACTCACGCCTGTTTCCCATGGTGGTAGGCAAAGACTATGGATCGCCACCTGCTACGATTCTTGCACACTTATTTTGCTTCATTCACATCTATTAATCTTTTCATACATGCCCTGCGGTTTTTGTCACTGCGTACACCAGCCTTTTTAGGGTTGTCTGTCTGTCTGTCACAGCTGGATATCTCGAGAACTACTAATGGGATCAACTTGAAATTTAGAATAGTTTGAGATGACATTTGCCCAACTATTTTGCACATAAGAAATAAATTAAAAAATAAATATTTTTTTTTTACAACAGGGACTGAAAAGGGGTCTTAAAAATTTGAAGTGGAGCTACTAGGGCATGTGGGGTATCATATGAAAGAGCGCCGTTTGCACGTTTTTAATATTTTTTTGTTTTAGAATTAGTTTTAGAATTATAATGAAAAATGTAAAAAAAAACCGTTCCCCCCTTATCTCCGAAGTTTGCAAAGAGAAAAATCTGAAATAATTCTATGTGATAGCAGTTTATATAAAGATTACAGAAAAAATAAAACGATGTTTCAATATAGCACACTTTTTTAGAAATTATCAAATTTCTAAAAAAGTTAACATTAGTTCCACTATCGGTCAAGAGATGGCGCTGACCTAAAACTGCAATACTAAGTTTATTATTCTACTCTTCAATGTGGTTTAATGGTGCAATTATGATGGTACGGAACCCTCGGTGCACGAGTCCGACTCGCTCTTGACCGGTATTTTTTTATAAAAACCTCTATTTGGTTCACGTAGGTTTTTCTGGGACGCTTGTGCGCAATCGTTCCTTCCACATTCGCACAATACGAGTATATCTCTTTTGTGATTCGCCTTTCATTCATCCTGTCTAAGTAACCAAACCGCCGGAGCATTCCTTTCTCAATTTTTGTCACTATATCATCTTTCAGACCACACCTTTTACGAATCACATCATTGCTCACTCTATCACTCAATTTGACTCCACATATTTTCCTCAACTGTCGCATCTCTACCGCATTTATTCTGCTTTAATTCTTCTTCTGCCATACACAAGAATCACTTCCATACATCAGTGTCAGTACCAGCACTCCGTTATGAATAGCCATTCGCACCTCTGAAGAAACGATTTGGCTACTCATAATCGAGTGTATCGCACCACTCACCGAATTTCTTTTCCTTTCTTCACTCGTCTTTCTATGTCTTCCTCACACTTTCTGTCCCTTGTGAACAAACTCCCCAAGTATACAAACTCACGGAGTTATTCCACTTTTTCGCCACCTATCATTACCGGACAGTCAGTCATTTCTTCATCTCTCTCAAATACCATCACTTTCGTCTTGGTTACATTCACTTTCATCCCTTTTCTCACAAAATCATCATTCGTAACAGACATCATTTCTTGCAACTCTTGCGCAGAAGACGCAAGTATAACTTGGTCATCAGCGTAGAGGAGGCACTTGATTTCAGTCCCATTCATGGACTGTGGAGTTATCACTCCACAGTCACGTTCTTTCAGACCTCGGACAGTTGTATGAAAGAGAGATGTAGACAGAAGAGCCATGATGACGCAACACATCCCTATCTGACACCCCTAGAGATGCCAAACCAGTCAGTGTATACGCCGTCAATCCTGACGTATGCATGGGAATCCTCATAGAGAGATTTTAGTGCATGAATCAGTCTGGTCTCCAATCCGTATTCGGACAACACCTTCCATAGCTCATTCCTGTCAACTCGATCGTAGGCCTTCTCCAGGTCCACAAAGGCACAGTAAACATTTTTGTGCTAAGCCAGGTGTTTTTTGGTTAAGCACTTCAAAGAGAAGACCTGATCCTTGCATCCCATTCCCTTCCTGAATCCCTCTTGCACATATCAAATACTCTGATCAGTTTTTTGCATCACTCTTTCAATCAGAACCTTTGCATACAATTTATTGACAATGTGAGAAGACTGATTTTAAACATTAGACATTTATAAAAGATCAGGCACAGCCAGGGCTGTATTCAGTTCTCATGTTCAGAGGTGGGAAAGAGCTAGTTGCATCCTGACGCAACCAGTTCTTTCCCACCTCTCAACATTTCAACAGTAATTCTGTCATATCCTGCTGCTTTCTCTTTTTCATGCTTTTCCTTGCACTAATAATCTCATCCATATATATATCTCTTTCATCCTCTTCTCTCTCATCCTCGTCTTTCACGCTTTTATCCGAGGCTTTTAGCATAGAACCATCCGCCTCAAACAAACTCTCAAAATATTTCATCCATTCCTGTAGTACACCTTTTTCATCTGTCACTTGATCACCTTTTTCATCTCTTATTAGCAAGGAAATTAGCGAGGTAATTCGTACGAAGTACTTTCAATTTCCTTGCTTATTACATTCATCTTAGACTTATGTGGTCCACTTCGAGACGTTTTCACTTGTTTCCATAACAATTTTATATTGTCTCGGAAGTTGTCACAGAGTTTGAAGTCACACTTTTCTTTCATCTTTCTCTTTTTTCGTCTACTTTTTCTTTCACCACTTTCTTTATTTTTTTATTTTATTTTATTTATTTGGGACAAAAAACTGTTAACACAATTAATACTATTTATAAACTATGATATTTCCAATATTAACTATCGTGCAACCCACACCGCTATCCACGAATTAGAACATAAGTAGTGTTTCTCAATTTTCTACAAAAGAATACAGTAAAAAAGTATGTTAATTTAAATAAGATTGTGCATTTCAAAATTACAAAGCTTCGGTAACGTTTTGGTTTTCCTTCAAAATGCTAATAATATTTTTTTGAATTTTGCTTCGGAAGTAGTAAAAATGTCAACATCAATGAACGTCTTGTTAAAGGTATCAGTAAGTTGTTGAAGTGGCACACGCTCCTTAGCACGAGTTCTGCCCGCAGAGAGGTGGAACAGCCGGGGCACACGTACCTCACGTCAGTGCCAGCCTGCCAGCTACGCGGTACTACGTAACACAAATCGTTGCTCAGCTCAGAGCAATCAAATTTGTTGTTAGAGATTTTATATAAAGTCATGGCGCTAAGGAGTTTGCGTCATGACATTACATTTTACATTGTAAGCTAAGAACATTATATTCATCCAGTAGCTGAGCGTATGACAGGCGTATACGATGGTATTTAAAGTGGACACAACGCGCAAAATTGCGTTGTATTTTTTCTAAAGATTCTACGTATTTATTATATACTAGCTTTCGCCCGCGACTTCGTCTGCGTGGAAAGTTTTTTTGCTATCCCTCGGGAACATAACTTTTTTCGGGATGAAAGGTACTGTTACGGAGCGGGTCAGCGAAGGGTTTTTAAAAAAAACTATTTTAATTCACACACGAACTTTACTTCCGAAATTAAGATAAAAGATGACAATAAGATGTTCGCGCCCGACGGATGTCCAATCTGAACTAACTAGAAAATGGAATTAAACAAATGAACCGGACAGCGGTTTCCTATTGCATTGACGTCAATGCAATGGGAAACTCAGCAGTTTTATTTTATATTATTAACCCTGCAAATTACGATATAACAACCCCCCCGTTAAGATCGATCATCACATCTTAAAGTGATGAGAGATAAAACAAAAGGTGACGCGAGATAACTAAAGATTGGACTTCTGTTTGGCCGATAGAAATAGACGGTAAGTACACAAAATAAAACAAAAGATTAAAATCTAAGTTTAAGACTACTACAGTATTATATAAAGATAGTTATGGGAAGGTTTTTACTTTATTAAGGATAACATCAAATTACTTATAAGTAAGTATTTAGTTTAGAACTAAAAGTTAGTACAACTGGTAAGTAACTAACTATAACATAAAGTTAAGATGGATAAGAATTAAGAAGATTTTTCTAAAATAAAAATTATAATTATTAAAGACTTTTAGTTAAAAGCAAATTCCTTTTTATTGGTGTTTTTATAGGAGATGGATTTTTTATCACATCTTCTGATTATGATCCACCTTTACGAATGACATCTTCGTAGATCGTTATCGAAGCTGGGTTAGTTTTAGATTTATTATTACACTGATTAAATATTTGAATGCAACATGGAGATTGCTTACTACATAGTTTCTTATGATATTTATATAGGAAGATGATTAGAACTAAGATGCTGATTGCATAACTCAGGGACATATAATGAATGCCATAAGTCTCAAAGTGAGACGGATTTTCTATTTTATTAACTTCATCTTCCAAAGAATTCAGATGGATGCTGGCATGTATCAAAGAGTCAAGATTACCTACGTTACTCAATTTAGAAAAAGGTAACTTTTCAAATGTTTTATTTATCTTAGACCGTTCACAACAATCATCTAATAAGATATTGAAATTTGAGATCGTATTAGTTACGTTACCGAGTGACGTTTCGCCCACAGCGGTAAATTGTAGCGTTTTAAAGAACGCTTTGCAATTTCTAGGTAAAGTTAAGATGCCAGTACCGAACAAGATTACATCTAAACTTACATCTTCGTTATTACATGTAATGTGGCATTTCCCTGGTTCCGATTGAACAAATATCCAGCGGTTAAAACTTATCTTATAAAATACATCAATAGAGCCGTGAACTAACTTAGTTACACACGTGTCTGGGAGTTTATTTACCACTTCACTTAATAGAGTTGTCTCGCACGTTGGATTGGCAATCACTGAAAACATATTTATAAGTACACACACATAACACTTCTCACTGATAAGTTTGCATTTATCGATGTCTTTTATTAGTGAGTAAAACATACGATCAGCTGTTATTGCTAACGTGCGAGCTTGTTGGCTCGATGAGTACGAAAGTGTCAGGTTTCGTGATATCGTAAGGAACTGGTAAAGGAATAATGTTATAAAGGTTATAGACTTGAGGTAGGACTAAAGGAATTTTAAGTACTATAATTATCTTATTTAAATGATAGTAACAGACTAACTGGGAAATATCAGTTATCTCTTGAATATTTTGTAAAGTTAAAGAAATAGGAAGTTCATAATGGCTAGGAAGATTATTTCTATTTTTATCTAATTCACTATATAATTGATGAGGGCTGAGTACAGTCGGATGCAAAACGTTTAGCTTCGCGAATAAAATAGCATTATTAACGTCGTCGATATCAAAAGATAAGGTTAAGATAATAGCTTCTAATGAGCTTATTAAGGAATTAAGTTGAGATTTTATTTCTAGTTTATCATTAGTATTGGAAACTGTATCTAAGATTTTATGAATAGTTTCCATGTTTTCTAAGAGATGTTTCTCGTTTCGATCGACCTTGGACATAGTATTATTAAATGACGAAATAGTAGATTGGATTACATGAATATTATCCTTCATAAGATGAGCGAGATGTTTTTCATCCGTCTGTACGTTATCTATAGCCTTTGAGAATTTAATTGCATCTTCAGAATCTAGTGTTCCGAAGATTGTTTTTA
The DNA here is from genome assembly GCA_943789525.1 of Agriphila geniculea. Classification (NCBI taxonomy): domain Eukaryota; kingdom Metazoa; phylum Arthropoda; class Insecta; order Lepidoptera; family Crambidae; genus Agriphila; species Agriphila geniculea. The sequence goes on along the minus strand of OX038877.1, from coordinate 5,685,323 downwards.
AGAGTGATCCTCCTAAATCGAGAAGACCTCTTTTAAAACGTCTTTTAGGCTTTTCGCTTTCAAGCAAATATGAAATAGAAGAAAATTTGTTTACATTAGTAAGATGCTGATTTTTCAGCGCCGATAGGGAATTGATACAATCCGATTGTATCTTAGATGATGTGAAAGAATTACAGAATACGTTAAGCTTTTCAAATAAAAATTCAATTTTATCTAGATTAGGTTGTATATGACTTATATCTATATATGATACGACATTCCAGTCGCTATTAGTAAATTTAACGTCTAAAAGATTATCAAAATATAGGCCCGGACTACTAACTATGGGCGATACATAATTGCACTGCGCGGGCGGCGACAGCGCCGATCTGAAATAGAACGAAAGGACTTATGATTACGTCATACCTATTATTATTTAATTACTAACTTACTGACCTAGGCTACTGTGACGTGTCATCGTGAGCACGTTTTATTTCGTCATAGTGATGACGTACATGTTTGCGATTAATAAGTAACGTCACGGTGTGGTTACCGTTTAGCTTTATTATTTTATAAGGGCCCTTCCAGACGGGCGACAAAGCTTTATTTTGTTTATGGTGACAGCGAATATAGACCATATCACCTGCGTTATATTTTAAGGGTTTAGTATGTGAGTCATAATAGTTCTTCGCTCTCTCTTTTGAAGTTTGTATGTTTTGGAGAGCCTTTTGACGGCTATAATAGAGCCGATGATTTAACGCGCGTATGTAATCAGTATAGGTGTTATTATCGAGAGTGTCTATACTGGATGGTAGATAAGGCTTAAAGCCAAATAATAATTCTAAGGGTGAAAACCCTGTTGTAGAGTGGACATTGGAATTGTAGGCTATCATAGCGCTTGGGATGTAAAAGTCCCAGGTGTTTTGATTTTCACCTATGTATGACCTTAAGTATTCCTTAAGGGTGGAATGACTTCTTTCAAGTGCACCACAGGTTTGAGGATGGTAAGGTGATGCAAAAATATGTTTGATACTAAATAATTTTTCAAGCTGTTTGAATAGATCGGAACAAAAGTTAGTGCCTTGATCGGAGATAATCATTTTAGGAATTCCCATGTGTGAGATGTAATTTACGAATAATTTGGCTGTTTCTTCAGCGGAACAAGATTGCATGGGATACGCTTGAGAAAATTTGGTGAGATCATCTTGGATGGTAAGTAAAAATTTATATTTATGTTCATATGTTTCAGGAAGCGGACCAACGAGATCAAGAAAGACCTTTTCATTAGGACGGGATGCTGTGGAAGTAATTATCATAGGGGCCCGATTCGTCTGACGTAAAGGTTTGTTAATTTGACATGAACGACAACTTTTCACATAATCTTCGATATCTTGCCGCATATTCTTCCACCAAAATTGGGACTTAATTCTTTCAAGCATGCGGGAGATACCGGGATGACCAGCGAGAGGTGAGTCATGGTTGTCTTTAAGGATCTGTTTAACTTCATCTGGTGTAGGATATTTTATAGAATTATGATAGATGTTCACCTTTATGTTGGTGTTATGAAAAAGGAATGCTATAATGTTATATATTTTCGTAAAGGATAACTTAGAGAAAGGATCTGTAAAATCTGATATGGCTACTTCCTTCTCTTCTGAGTACCAGTATTTTACCATGTCGCGATAATCGCGGAGAAGGTTAAATATGTCTTTGTATGACATTTCGTCGAAGTGATTTAGTTTAACGAATAAGTGTGTAAACACGTGCTTATCGTTAGAAGTAGAATAGTAGGTATAAAGTTCGCGTTCAATATCTCGAATATTAGGAAGGTCAGGATTGTCGCTCGTAGCATTGATGTTGGGTATGCGATTAACTTGATTTTAGTTTTTAATAAGGACTCGTTATGTTCCTGGATGACAGTGTCAAAGGTAACACCGGGTTGTTTAGAGATTTGAAGGAATTGCTCGTAAGTTTCCGATATAGAAGGAAGACTATGGGGATCGGCGTCATTATCGGGAGACAGTGTAGGGTTGCAAATCATTGAATTAGAGTCGGTATTATCTTCAAGGGCATTTACCGGGAATCTGGATAACGCATCAGCGTTCGCGTTTAATTTACCCTTTTTATATACGATTTCGTAGTCATATTCTTCAAGTTTTAGGCGCCATCTAGCTAGCCTAGAACCTGGATCTTTAACGTTGAATAGCCACACGAGAGGTTTGTGGTCTGTTATTATCTTAAACGTGCGACCGTATAAGTAAGGTCGGAAAGTTTTTACACCGAAAATAATAGCTAAAGCCTCCTTTTCTATCGTGGCGTAATTACCCTCGGCTTTATTAAGGGTGCGGGATGCATATGAGACTGGCTTATCCTTACCAATTTCGCCTTGAGAAAGAATGGCACCTATTGCGTAGTTTGACGCGTCGGTTGTCAACAAAAATGGTTGGTTAAAATCAGGGTATTGAAGCAATGGAGCCGTAGTTAGTTTTTCTTTTAATAACGAGAATGCACGTTCTTGTTCATGTGACCATTTGAATGTGGCATCCTTTTTAAGGAGTGAGGTCAATGGCTTAGTTATTTGTGAGAAATTGTTTATAAAGCGTCGGTAATAGCCGACAAGGCCTAGGAAGGATTTGATATCCTTAGGATTTTTGGGAGTTGGGAATTGGCTGACTGCCTTGATTTTGTCTGGATTTGGACATACACCTTTATCAGTGATAATGTGGCCTAGATAGGCGACTTCGCGCCGAAGAAACTCACACTTGTCTGGTTGGAGTTTTAGGTTAAATTGACGTAGTCTATCGAATACTGATTGAAGTTTAGTTATATGACTTTCTAAGTCGTGGCTATAAATGATGACGTCATCGAGGTATATGTAAGCGTGAAGACCCTGGAGACCGGAAAGAGCAGTGTTCATCAGTCTTTGGAAGGTGGAAGGGGCATTCTTCAACCCAAACGGCATCCTAGTGAACTCGTAGTGTCCGGCGACGTCAGAATTAGTATTGACCGTGAATCCTGTCTTTGGCGCATCCTTGGGGCTCATCTTGACCTGATGAAAGCCACTGGAGAGGTCAAGAGTGCTGAAATATTTTGAATGTCCTAGCTGGTCAAGGATATCGGTGATAAGAGGTAAAGGGTAGGTTTCTGAGACAGTGACGTCATTGAGGCGGCGATAGTCTATGACTATTCGCCATTTTTTTTTGCCGGACGCATCCATTTTTTTGGGAACTACCCATACTGGGGCACTCCAGGGTGAAATTGAAGGGCGAATAATTTTTTGATCTAACATTTTTCGAATTTGGGTGTCGACTTCTTCCTTGTGACACTCGGGGAAGCGATAAGATTTTACGTGAATTGTAGGCGCATCTCCTGTGTTAATTGAATGTTCAATTGCATCTGTGGAAGATAAGGGCTCGCCTTCTAAGTGGAAGATATCTGCGTATTCAGAACAACAGTCCAAAAGTGCTTTACTCTCTTCGTCATTAAGATGAGAGCAGCGAATGAGGTCTAAAATTTTTTGCGATCTATCTATTTTATAATAGGAAATAGAATTGATATTTTCATATGTGTTAGTGTTCGAGTTAAGTTCAAGGGGTGACACTTCTACGAAATAATCTTTGACTCGGACCTCAGAGTCGGTGGTGTTTAAAATAGTAATATTTATTCTTTTATTCGGCTTTATAGTAACTATACAATTTGCAATGTAAACACCATCACTTATTGTTTGATCTAGTACGAGGGCTTCGTTATTCTGATAAGACTCGGGTAAGTAATTTGATATCGCGCATTCGATAATTGCCTCAGAACGCGCAGGAATAATATAAGTTGGCTGATTATATTTAATCTCCAGACTCTGCCCGAGAACGTTTAATAATTTTGTATCATAATCAATATTGGCTTTAAAATAACCTAAAAAGTCACTACCGATGATGCCGTCATGATCTAGACTGACGTCATCGTTAATCACATGAAATTTGTATGTATACGTTTCTGTAGATAAAATAAAATCCATTTGAATTGTACCTAAAGTTTCAGAGCAATGTTCGAGGCTATTAATTCCCTTGATCTTAACTATCTCATGAGATAAATCGAGTGTTTTATTTAAGCTTGAGCGTTTGACAAGGCTAATACTTGCGCCCGTGTCTATAAGAAAGTTTAAAGGATTTGAAGAGTAACTAGTGTTTAAATATGTGTGAGGTAAGGATATCTTTTTAAGAGGTAAGTTTATTTCAAGGACAATTTCAGAATTTTCAACATCATTCGAGATTGGAGATAATTCACTCCAGGGTATGTCTTGGGATGTAGATTTTTTATTTTGATCACAATTAATATTAGAGTTAGGATAAGGCTTTGCGTCATGAGATTCATCACAATATTTAGTATCGGATGCTGTGTTTGATTTAGGATAAGAATTTGTACAATCTGTACGACTCGGCGGCGTTTGCGTCCGAGATGCAAAATGGCTCAGGGGCTATTGCGCCTGCTGAGATGTAGGAGATGACGATTTAGGATTCAACGAAATAGGAACTCTCTGTGGAGCGTGTTGAGATGCATTATTTGACTTAGGACTCATCGAAATAGGAACTCTCTTCGGAGCATGATGAGATGTATTATTTGATTTAGGACTCAACGAAATAGGAACTCTCTGTGGAGCGTGTTGAGATGCATTATTTGACTTAGGACTCATCGAAATAGAAACTCTCTTTGGAGCATGATGAGATGCGCTTTTATTAGACATAGGATTAGGTTTAGTATAAGAAAGATTAGTGCCTAAATAGCTATTCGGAAAGCGACGGCACCGCTTCGAATTCCGATAAGTTAGTTTAAATCGTTATCGTTAGTAAGTTCATGCGAAACTTGATACGGTGTCGGTGACGACGGAGCCGACATTGACGGCTGTTCGTAAGTAATATGATGCATATTCGCCGGTCTGTTTGAATTATTATATTTTTCATTATTATATTTTCTTTTGCGACATTCTGTAATATCATGCCCCTTACTTTTACAATACCTGCAGAAAACGTGGGACCGGGAATTGTCATAGGATATTGGTGCTGGAGGTCTACTACGGTCTGGAAAACCACGTGGCGGAGTTGCACGCCTTACTCTTGAGAAGCACTCAGACTCCGAATGCCCTAATTTTCCGCAGGATTTGCACTTTGGCTTAATTGCCGTTTTAAATAAAAGGTTTTGGATCTTTTCTTCCTCGAGAGCGATATTGATCGCGTCATTGAGAGTTTTGGGGCTTCTACATCTGACGTTATTACCTAGACGCGGATGCAAACCTAAAGAAAAAGTAAATAACGCTAGATCTTCGGTCATTGCGATGCGACCCGGGAGATCTTTCTTCAAAGATTCGGAGTTATAAATTTCGGCTTGAAGGTCTGTGAGACAACCTTCGACCCTAAGCGAGAACTGAGATACGGTTTCATTAGATTGTTGTTTACACGACTGTAGATCTAGCAGCAAATGATTGTAGTGCTTTCTTTCGCCAAAATTTTGTTTTAAGAACGATTTGATTTGGTTAAAATCTTCAAAAATCTTATTTGAACACGCGATTTGGGCTTTGCCCTCTAAACGAGATAAAATATATTTTGTTAGTAAGATCTTTTGGCTATGTGATGCTAGATCTATAGCGTTTTGACAATTTGTAAGAAAAGCGGTGAGAGTTTCGCGGTCACCTTTGTAAGTGCCTATAAAATTGCATAGCACATTAATGGGAAATTGTTCGCTTAGTACTATTTCACTGCTTTTCTTAGTTTCGACCGACATTGTGACTTAAAGATAGGCACTGAAGAAAAATTCTATATATAAAAATAAGGTAAGGATTTAGGTATAAGGAGAATAACGGTAAGTACAAGGATTAAAATATTATTTTAGTATGTAAGTTGTTATAAGATCAAATTAGTTAAGGATATTTATATTATAAGGATGTAGGATATAATATTAAATATTTATTTAGGAAGTTACTTGGAATTAAGGATAATTACGATTTTAAGGATATAGGAATTAGGATAGAAATTGGAAGGTAAGTAATACGTTTTAGACTTTATCGCGAGAAAATTGTAGCAATAACAGATGATAAAATATGTTTCACTTACAGGGATAGCGCGAACAGGATGAACTTCATTTCAAGAACTGGAACAGCGCGATCGCAGGATTCAGGAGCGGCGGTGGAGTAGCAGCGACGATTTTGGAGTGGCGCTCAACAGGTGGCACCTTGGGCGGCACGCAACAGGACTGCGGCGGCCACGGAGACAGCGATGGCGAGGGCGGCGCACAGTGGGCGGCCCTTGCAAGGACAGCGACGCCTTCAGCGGCGGCGGTCGGGATGGCAGGCTACGGCGGCGGCGCGTTACGCACCGGCAGGATACAGAGCAGGAAACGACCTCGGTACTGGTCCGCAGGCTCACAAAGTAAGGCTTACTGTCGAGACTCAGTCAAGGATGTACAGGAACTTGTCGAAGCGGACACACAGAGATAAATCTCGCTCCGGAGTCAGATTGGCACGATTAGGTTTTTTATGGGCAAGGTTTTTTATTTTCGCGACCCGTAGGAATACCAGTGGAACGAAAACGGCTTATCAACACTGGTATCCCACTTCTGACACCACTGTTACGGAGCGGGTCAGCGAAGGGTTTTTAAAAAAAACTATTTTAATTCACACACGAACTTTACTTCCGAAATTAAGATAAAAGATGACAATAAGATGTTCGCGCCCGACGGATGTCCAATCTGAACTAACTAGAAAATGGAATTAAACAAATGAACCGGACAGCGGTTTCCTATTGCATTGACGTCAATGCAATGGGAAACTCAGCAGTTTTATTTTATATTATTAACCCTGCAAATTACGATATAACAGTACCCTATGTCCTTCTCTGTACTCCTGACAACGTGTATGCAAAATTTCATGATGATCGGTTCAGTAGTAAAGACGTGAAGGCGTAACAAACAAACAAACAAACAAACAAACGGACTTTCGCATTTATAATATTAGTAAGGATAGGGTTCCATACTTGAACGGCATATTCCAGTTGTGATCTTATGAGGATTTTATAGAGAAATAGAAAAGTAGAAGGGCGTTTGAAATCAGGGGTGGATCTAATTATAAATCCGTACATTCTGAGAGCTTTATCTTTAATTGACTTAATATGTTGGTCTAAATGTAAATTTGAATCCAAAGTTATTTCAAGGTCCTTAACAGATTGTAATGATTTTAATTTAATATTGAGTAATCTAAATTTATTAATTATGATATTTCTATTTTTGTAAAAGTTATGGTTAAACACTTTGATATATTAAGCTGAAGTTTATTTTTATTAAAATAATTTGAGAACCGATCTAAATCATTCTGAAGCAATTTGACATCAGTGGTATCCTTAATAGTCTTATGTATTTTTAAATCGTCAGCATACATAAGGAAGTTTGTATTTACGAAACATTCTTTGATGTAATTTATAAAGAGGTTGAACAACAGGGGACCCAATGGGACCCTGTGGGACTCCAACTCATTCTTAATTCTCTTTTATGCAACTAAATTAAAATTAAATGCAACTGCATTAACATCATCTTCTGTAACATTTGCATTCACCTTTTTACTGGCTTTGATGGCCAGCAGATCCTGCCATACTATTTTCTTTTCATTCACTATCTGTTTCGCCTCACTATCCCACCAGTTTATTGGGGGAGCATTTTTACTTTTACTTACTCTACATATTTCTTTTGCTGTTTCAGTCACACCTCTTTTAAACTTTTCCCAAACTTCCTCAAGCTTGCCATCTTTCTTTTCAGCCACATTTCCCAATCGTTTTTTCAATTTGCAGAAATACGTCTTTTGTACTTCCACTTCATCCAGTTTTCAACTATTACTCTAGTCAGCTCCGTTGTTGACACTGTGGGACAATGACGCCAACTTTTGAACAGACCACTAACCCGAGACACTACAAGAAAGTGATCAGTTCAAATGTTATTACCCCTAAGGACCCTAGTGTCTGCAACTCTGCCCTTCAGTCTTTCATCCACAATCACAAAATCGATCATACTCTTTTCATTCCCTCTCTGCAAAATGTACATATGAATTTCCTTGTGGTCGAACATGGTGTTCGTTACTACAATATTCTTCTCTAAACATACCTCAATCAAACTCCTGCCATTATCATTTACTCTTTTGTCTCCATATAATCCTAAAACTTTCTCACATCCCTCTCTCCTCACACCCACCCATCCATTAAAATCTCCAAGCATAACTATTCTTTCATTATCTTTGCATTCATTCAAGATGTCTTCTACACTATTCCAGAACTCCTCCTTTTCCGATACTGACTTGGATATGTCAGGAGAATACACGCCAATGACGCGTATCCGAAGTAACCCTATTTTGAGTCTAATCCAGAGTAGTCTAGAGCTTACACATTCATATTCAGTCATGCATTCTATCATCATTTCCGACAGCAGGAGTCCCACGCCCTTACTCGCGTAGTCATTTTTGGCAACGCCCGACCACAGAGTCTTAAACGGGCCATTATCCAAGACTCTTTTATCCTTCTTTTCGTCTCGTTCATGCATAAAACATCCAACTTCTTTGCTTCCATAATCAAACACGCCTCATCCATTTTTTTCTCCATCGCTCCACATACATTCAGCGTAGCGAAGCGGGTCTCAAATGCCCGCTTTTCGCCCCGAGGCGGGAAACAAATGCGTGATGAGTGGCAAGCTCTATCGCCGCAGCCAGGTTTATTTAAAAAATTTGAAACCATTTTGTTCCCACGATTAGCTAGGGAAATACAACGTACACCACAACAGAGCCCCGCGTGTGTGGTAAGGCTATTTACGCCTGAAGGGTGCCAAGTTCCAGCGGCACGGCAGACCTTAGCTTAGCGGAGTTGGTAGGTACACAGATAGTTCAAAGTCCGGATTAACAAATATTCTTATCCAAGTTGTATGTTTATGTGGGATGGATCAATTTTACAGACTGCACGGACAAAGTCGCATGCATAAGCTAGTGTAAATTACAGAAATCGTTTTTAAAGGTTTACAGTTTACTTACCGAAACGAAATAATTAAAGGGAATTTAAGGGGGTTGGAAAACTTGTTGAAATTGTGGTAAATTAATTAATATAATTTTATTAGGGATAACGCCCACGAGCGATAATCGCTTAGCGATTTTTGTTGCTGAGAATAGAACATTCAGAGTTAAATACGTAAACGCCCATTAGCAACTTTTTGTAGCTGCGATAAACGCGGCGATAATAGTGTTGCTTTTTGGTCGCTGGCCTAGTAAAACCTTCGCAGTCATTTCGCAGGTGATTGTCGCCGCGATTATCGCCGCGACTATTGCCGCGATTAACGCCGCGATTATTGCAGCTACAAAAAGTCGCTCGTGGGCACTAAGCCTTACATTTACATACTCATTTAAAAAAAACTGCCTTTTGATATAGCCATATATAAAACAAAAATTGTTGCAACATAAAAGTTTAAATAGTATGTGAAAAATATGAGAACATTAATGATTTTTATTATAACGGGTGGCGCAAAAGTACTGGCACTAAAGAAAATACTTTTATTTTTTTTATATGACATTTTCTGTCATTCTGTTGTTGAAAATTGTGTAGTGAACAAATATAAAATACACTGAAAATAAACATGGACCGTTTTACTCCCCAAGAACGTGGAATAATTGTGTCAATGTTCTTACGGAATAATTCATCAGTGATAAGAACACAACGTGAATTTCGTCGACGATTTCCCCACCGTCCGGCAGGACTGACCAGTCCAGACTTCTTTCTTTGGGGTTTTTTGAAATCTCGGGTGTATGTGAACAAGCCACAGACTCTCGCAGCTCTAAAAGAAAACATTCGTCAAGAAATAACGAACATATCGCAGGAAGTGTTACGGCAAGTTATGCAAAATGTCATAAATAGGGCTCAAATGTGTATCAACTCTGGAGGTCACCATTTAAAAGACATCATCTTTAAATCCTAATGGTACGAAATTTAATGGCACAAATATACATTTAAAAAAACCTAAATCTAGTTTTCTAATTTAGAAAAAATGTTATAGCTGAATCAAATAGGGTCTTTACTTTTGCGCCACCCGTTATTTACGAGATGATTTTTAAGTAGTAATTCACGAAAACACTCGAAAATTATTATCCAGATAACATTCTTTAAATCAAATCAGTGTTTACGTTATTCATTTAATATTGACCAACTGAATCCTAAAATATTTATCTTTGGTGATTTTGCGATGATAATACATCACACTCGTATGTAAGTGATACGTAATAAAGGACACTCGGTCAAACTCATAATCAGTTCAGATCGTTCTTTTAATCTCAATTTTATGTCAACGACCTCAAAAAATTAAGGTCTTTGTACCAAATAATTTGATATCAGTTAGTTGTTAGTTTGATGTTGATGGCTGGAAAGTAAGAGGAAGACCGCAGAAAAGATGGATGGATTGTGTGTGGAATGATATGAATGTAATGGGAGTGGATGAGGAGATGACGAGTGACAGGAAGGTCACTCGTCATCACTCCACATCCACACACAAAGGAAGAGAAGGACGCACTCCAGCGACCCCAAATAAATTGGTATAAGAGTAGGGGGGTGAAAGCCAAATAATTAACGCTTCCCGGCAAAAAAAGTGTCACAATACAAAAATAGATGTTTCGGCAAAATGTAACTTTAAAAGTTTTTTGTTCATTTATACGTCAATAATTTAAAAAATGTAAAAGTCAGATTTCTGAAATTTTAATAATGTGTAAATAGCTTACTTATATTTTTATTATAGTGCTTTAAATTTAACATCAACTTTATTTTAAGTACCTTTTGGGAAACTCTTAATTTGATGTTTATCATGACTTTTTTCAATTAAAATTTCTGTAGTTTCAAGAATAAAACACATTTTAATGTGTCTCCATTACTTTTATAAAAAGGCTTCAATATTAATTAAAAAGAAACGAAAATAACCAAATTACAAACTTCTCATGAAAATAAAATAAAAACATGAAAAACGATCTTCTTTAGCAGGTTTGGCCTTAATTAACAATCAGTCTTTGGCCAATAAACTGGGTACCTACATAAATTGTACCTGAACTGAGTATTTGCTTTTCTATTGTTGAATGGACAAGGTCAACTTCATTTTGTGTTTTTCCTGAAATTAGGTACACATATATAAGTACCTATGTGTTGTAGACTTTATTTTAGGGAATTTTCCGTATGATGTGGCAATATTTACAGTGCTTTTTCGTCACACAGATTGTGACGCCTTTTTCGTAATAATTCTAATATTTTAACGCAAAACTTAGCGATAAAAAGTCACATCACAGGTTAATACGCTTTTTAGGCGTGTGACCGGAGCTAAACAGCTCCGTGAAAAAAAACAAAAAAACGACTTCAAAAAACCTACCTCTAAAAAGCAAGAAATAATATTCGTAATAATAAAAACACGTCTATTGAAGTCGGGTGGGGCTGGAGTACAAATTCCCTTTTTTTATTCTAAAAGCCCCACCCGACTTCAATAGACGTGTTTTTATTATTACGAATATTATTTCTTGCTTAATTCCTCACAGATAACCAGTTATCTGGCCATGGTTATCTCCGAGGAACAAGGGGGTTTTTTGAAGTCGGTTTTTTGTTTTTTGAAACAATTTTTTATTTTTAGTGTAGATACCTTTTGTATTAGGTAGTGTAGGTATATTTATTATTTAGTTAGAAAAATCGGCTCAGCCAAACGTGAGTTAATCGCGAAGAAACATACATACATGCGGGTCAAACTGAGAACCTCCTTTTTTAAGTCGGTTAAAGAACTATACTTAAGATATCCCTTTTCCAACAAAAAAATAATTATCTTATTCAGTTCATAAACAAAGAAGTTATACGACTGATCATCGAGGTAGTTCACGCAAAATCATACTTTTTTCGTGCTTTTTTCAAGATTACTTGAAAAGTACTGAATTGATTTCACAATTTTAAAAAATGGGACCAACTTGGAAGTTTACCTAATGTAATAACGTTTGAATCATTTCAATCGGTTCAGCCGTCTTCGAGTAATCGGTGTACATACAAAAAACAAAAAAAAAACGGGTCGAAATGAGTACCTCCCTCCTTTTGAAGTCGGTAAAAAGAAAACTTAGTGCCATCTAGCGATAACCATGCGTAACATAATAACGACGTTTTTTCAGCCGAACAAATGAAATACGGTCGAATTAATGCTGTGATTATGTTATTTTGTACCTAATATGTGTTGTGACACTTTTCTTGCTGGGAAGCGATTTCACATTCACAAAATAAAGAACAAAAAGTTTTTGATTTTTAATTTCCTTTGTCGTATTTAATGTTTTTGTTTTGACTTGCTTGGTTTGTGTTGTTTCGCATTTTACTTGCAAATAAACGAAATTAATAGGTTTAAATTTAAATTAAGTTCCTACTTTGATCTTCATTACTTGTTCTATCATTTATACCGAACTCTACTTAACCAAAGAAACACAAGGGCACAATTAGCTCATGGCACTCTAATCGAATAATTTTATTCTTCAGCGATCACATTTTTGAGAGGACATTTTTTTTGTATTAAAAATGTGTAACATCATTGATAATGATATGAGAAGTATTTTGATAATGTTGTTAGGTATATAGTATTTTTATTTAATTAAAAATATTAATTTTTCTTTCAATTTGAGGTGAACTCAATCATTCTACTATATTGTATTAAATATCGTGGAATGTCTTAAAATGCAGTCGTGCTATTTTATTTAATACAGCTGCCTTCTTGAAAATATAAAAACATGGAATTCATTTTGGCGCAATATTTTTTGACTCTTTACTATAAAATTTATATTAAGAAGTAAAAAATATTGCTTGTTTAACAAGCTGTAGTTTTATATAAAAACCTAATTGTAGTAACTAAAGATAACGCTGAGTCTAACTTCACATCACTTGGCGTTTTACAAAAAAGTTTAGATGAAATTTTAGTGGAGCAAAACTTTTTAATACAAAACTAGCGACCCGCCCTCGCTTCCTTGTAGTGTGGAATTGAACATCATGGTCCGCGCGCGTTATTTTTTTTTCAAAAACTCGTATGATATTCATTTAAATCATATTATGGTGTAAAAGATTAAGTAAAAAAAAAAAAATGTTGTGTTCCGGCAGTTAGAGTTAAGATATCCAGTTCCACAGTGATTAGGATTCCGGGTGTACTGCGCTTCCACTTTCACTTCAGGTGAGAAGGCCAATAGTCCCATTCGTACAACCCAAAAAAAATGAAGAATACGGCTATTCGTGAACCAAAGATTTTCTTCGGTAGGATTGATCCTTGTGTTCCTAAAATGGGTTTATGAAGTGGAGCCACCTGGATTTTTCAAGCAGGTGGGGGGAGGGGGGGATTCTGCCACAATATAGAGAGAGTACAGTAGTTTAGCTTAGCACTTGCGCGCTCAAGCAACGCACACATAGACATCTCTCACCGACACTGTATAACTGCAATCTTATACCACTCTCAAAACAGTTCGAGTACGTACGCAGCGGCGAGAGCTGTCTTTGTGTGTGTGCGATGCTCGAGCGTCCGTAGTACTAAGCTAAACTTCTGTTAGTCTCTCTATTTTGTAATTCTGCCTTAACGAAGTCCGAGATAAATAACTGCCTAAGTTTAGCTACTAAGCCATGTTTGGTATCATTATCAGATAAATCAATGACGTAGAATTCATTTCTGGTATAAAAAATGAATTTATTAAGAAGTTTCCTAAACATTACACAATAACCAATACTTTCAACTACATTTTTTTTACTTTAAGTCACCGTTCATATTAAATTGATGTTCTTATTTGCAAACAAAAAATATGCTAACAAAGCTTATAGAATGAAGACTTGAAAAAATATAACTGACAATTTTCTTTATTAAAAATAAATAGAGAAAAAAAAATTCACTGTCACGTGCCGTCGATTTCTTTTACATCTATGGAAATATATTATTTTTTATTATAACAATATGGGTATCAAATGAAAGGTAATAAATAGCAAATTCCAAATATATATACATTATAACACTTTTATGTGTATAACTGTTTTGAAAGAAACTTAAAAAGTATAACGCAGAAGTAAAAAAATCAGTAAATTATTAGAAAAATATATCGACAAAAAAAGGCAAATATCACAAGCGCGCATGTAACTTGTAACACTTTTTTTTCACCTCTTTTTAAAGTACTTTTTATAGCGGGATTCTCGCTATAGTCATGTGGGTTGGACCGCAACATTAGGTATTAGATTTAGATAGGTATTACAAAACACATCCAGTGTTTTCATGTAGTTTTTTTGATATGTTTAGTGTTGGTTTATTGCATGCAGATTACTACCTTTGTTTGCGTTAATTTCCAATGGCTTGGCGAATGTCGGCGTTTGACCACACATTCCGGCATTCGGGCATTCACTTAAATTCGTTTTGAAACATAATTCACTAAGAATTTTAGTACTTTTTTTGATAATTTAAGTAAATGGATTTTCTTGTTTACACATCTCACGGCTGACTTATCTATTGACGGGTGACAGCTGTCAGATGTGACGTTTGGTGTTCCGAATCCAGCTACCTAGACATTTCGGACCAATAAATTTATACTTTTCGATAAAATAAGATAAATAAATATGTCTTATTTGTTATTTTAAATAATTAAAGAAGATGTAAAGTCTGGTATGCTAGTTAGAGATTTTAATAATTATATTCATGTAAAAGCTAAGTATGTTCATAGGAGGTAGTTTGTCTATTGGCGTAGTCTTTTTGTCGATGGTATTCGAGATTTTTCTGGACATTTTCCAACAATGACATGTCGTAATTCGGCGGAAGTTTTTTACTTTCATTCTTTTGTTTGCACCTTTGTCGGATAGTTGTAGTATTTTAGTAATGTTGTAACACCCTTTTTTTCATACCTCATAGGTATCACAAGCATTTGATTTTAAAGTACTTTTTATGGTGAGATTCTCGCTATAGTCATGTAGGTTGGGCAAGCAACATTAGGTATAAGGTCTAGGTATTAGCTTTAGATATGTATTACAAAGCACATCCAGTGTTTTCATATGTTTATTGTTAGTTTATTGCATGCAAATTTCTACCTTTTGTTTGAGTCCATTTCTAGTGGCTTGAATGTCGGCGATTGTACCACACCTTCCGGCATTCGGGCATTCACTTAAATTCGTTGTGAAACATAATTCACTAAGAATTTTAATATTTTTCAATAATTAAATAAAATAAAATGTAGTGTTTACATATTTCACACAGTTGACTGGCACTCTGACAGTGACAACTGTCAGATGTGACGTTTGGCGCTTCATTCGCTATGCTAGTCCCACAGACCAATAAATTTATACTTTTCGATAAAATAAGATAAATAAATATGTCTTATTTGTTATTTTAAATAATTAAAGGAAATGTTAATGTCTGACATGCTGGTTAAAGATTTTAATAATTATATTCATGTAAAAGTTAAGTATTTTCATACACTGTAGTCTGTCTAGAGTGCGGTTTGTTGTCAATGGGGTTCGGGAGTTTTCGAGACGTTTCCAAGAATGACAGAAGACATGATTCTACGGAAGTCATTTTTATTTATTGAATCTGATTGTTTCGTTGTCGACTGGGTCATGCAGAGGCAGAATTTTGTTATGTGAAACCGTCACTTTTGCAACTAGGCGTTGGTTTCCTTTTGTTTTAATGATGCGTTGAGCGTCCTTTCAAGTGGTGAGTGTGGTGATTAAAATGTGAATTTAGGTATTTGTCTGTTTTGGAAGTGGTGTCAAAATTGTAATAATGTGTCTTGTTTTCTAGGGCTCGCAGGCTCATTAATTTATCTTCCAACATGTCTCTTATGAGATAAAAACCTGTAATTATTCCAGCCCAATTTGGTAAGAAAATCAATTTGGTTATAATATTTGTTGTAAAAAACCTTGTGTTCAATGTAACCACAATTGGGTAACTTTATCCTTTAATAGCAGGGCTCCTATAGTCTACCCCAAAATTTACGTCAAGAGTATGGCTTAGCGTCGCTATAAATATGCGCCGTGAATGATTCCAGTTCCTATAGTCTACCTCAGAATTTGCATCAGGACTAAGGCTTAACTTCGCTATAAAGCCCGCGCATGTCGCAGCCATGGTATACATTACGTCTGCAATGGGTATATCAACATAAATGAGGTATTCTGAAGTTTCCTTTCACTATTACCGTAGCAGCAGTGGTCCGTAACATGTATCCAGGGAATCAATCCACGTTCAGATGAACCTTTTCACCCCAAGTACCTTTAAATTTGCAAAGGTTACTCGAGGTCATGTTCAATTTAGTCCCGTGCAGTTCTACAGCCAATAAATGTCTTAGACATATTTTAAATTAATTTAGGTTCAGCGTAATCTCTGGTCCTGAGCCAGATTGTATAAATAATTCTATTTTATTATGAATGTCTTGTGCTAAGATGATAAGTGATAATTTAAGTAAAAATTTTCATTACAAACTACGATTTTAGGGTTCCGTAGCCTAAATGGCAAAAAACGGAACCCTTATAGATTCGTCATGTTTGTCTGTCTGTCTGTCTGTCTGTCCGTATGTCACAGCCACTTTATTCCGAAAGTATTAAGACTACGCAGTTGAAACTTGGTAGATAGATGTATTCTGTTAACCGCTTAACGAATTTAATACAAAAATAAGAAAAATAAAAAATTAAGGGGGGGCTCCCCATACATGGAACTAAAACTGAAAATTTTTTTTTCTTCAAACCAACACGTGTTGGGTGTTTACAGATAGGTCTTTAAAAATTACATTGAAGTTTTTATGACAACTTTTTCTCAAAGTCAACCGTTTGAAAGATATTCACCGCCAAAGTGGTAAAATGTGTGTCCCCCCCTTTAACTTTTGAAATAAGAGAGTGAAAAATCTAAAAAAAATATACACTGTAGATCTTAATAAACACTTTCAATCAAAATTAGTTTAAACGAGATATAGTAATTAGTTTTTGAGATATAGCACATTTTCCAAAACCGCAAATATAACTTTGTCATTCATACCAACACTGTGAAAAACAAAGTTATTTTTACAGACGAAAAATTATAGGTGTTATTAAATATGGTATGGTATAAGATAACTACGGAACCCTATGGCGCGTGGCCCGACACGCACTTGGCCGGTTTTTTTCAGATGTTGTTAGGTACCTTGAGAGTAGTTTTACTCATGTTTTAACCCTTGAAAACGCTATACTGCTGGAAAAACTTGGCACTTGTTTTAGTATTTTCGAAAAAACTACCTTAAGAAAGCGTTTTTCAGGTATCTCTTTTTTAAAATTTTATAAAGCTAACTAAATTTGCTACAATTTGAGTCTGTCACAAACAAGTTTCGATAGGATTTTTAAAATTTGAATATTTAATTAAAAATAATAACTTCCTTACAACGGAAACGAAGTTATTTTTTTCTAATTAACCAAACAATAATATTTTCTTTTTATATTATTTTAAAAACAAAAGGAAAATAGAGCTCCTACGAGGTATTTATCTTTTTCAGATATTCCAATTTGTGTATTTAATGGAATTTTTTTTTGTTTTTTTTTTAATAGTTTAATAATTGAATCGTACAAATATGAATCCAAAAATGAATTCGACACCCTAAATTCATACGAATATGATATCAAACTGGGCATAGCAGCTAAATTAATACATCTATCGAGATTCGGCTGAAAGCCAAAACTTCAAAAAATTTACTACAAAAACCGAGGTGGCTCCACTTCTAATATCAATCTTAGGGTTCTAAGGACCAATCCTACCAAAGGAAATCTCTGGTTCACAAAACGTCGTATTTTTCACCCTACTGACGCCACTACAAGCACTATACCGTTGTGCATAATAAAAAGAGGTCGTTGTTTAAATTTGTTTTTTAATGCGTAGTGGAAACGGGGGTCTAGCTAGTCTGCAATGTTTTTTTTAATTTGGAATCAATCGTCAACATGCTCAATATCAATAAGTCTTTTAAAAAATATAATGTAGCACTGATGATAAATCTTTAGTAGAATTTATAGATATTTGCTATCGTCACCAAGTTTGATACAGGATAAGGGCAATGATCTGTTTAAAACAAATCTATGAAATGAAGTCAATGATCGGATTCGGCCTTGGCTTAAATACGTTTGATATATATCTACTTCAATGTCAACATTTTTACAGTGTTCCGTACAAACTTTAGGGTTCTTTCAATTGTTAAGATAGATTTAAGATAAGATTAAGATAGATTAGAGTTAAATATTGCTTATGAAAGATAAAAAAGCAATATTTAAATCATCCGGTTATAAAAAAAGGCTTTGTTCGTACCCTATTTACATTATTAATTAATGAGAAAGTTATATGTTTGTGACACAATCACGCCAGAAACGGTGGAACTGATTTGGATTGAAATTGGTACACAGATACTTTAAAGTCTTGATTAACATATTATTATATTTTTATCCAAGTTGTATGTTTCTGTAAAATGGTTTTTACAGACCGCCCATAAAAAATCGCGCACATAAGCTAGTGTATACAACATAAAGAGTTTTTAAAGTAAGGTAGTAATAAATGTTTACAGTTAACAAAATGAATTATTTTAGGGAATTTAAGCGGGTTGGGAAAACTTATTGAAATTGTGTTTTATTAATTATTATATATTTTTTACATTTTCATATTTTAAGATAAGCCTTTTGATTGAGTTCTACATAAAACAAAAATTATCGCAACAATTATGTAAGTTTAAATAGTGTGTGAAAAATATGAGAACAATAATACTTTTTTAGTATACATATTTACGAGATCTCGAAAATTATTATCCATATAACATTCTTAAGAACAAATCAGTTTTTACGTTATACATTTAATATAGACCAACTGAACCCTAAAATATTTATCTTTGATGATTTTGCAATGATAATACATTTGTTTGATACACGATAAGTAGGGTGGGCCGATTTCAATTATTTTAGATTTTTGTCTCACAAGACCCCTCAAAAGTTGCGTAATGCGACTTAGATTATAGAAAAAATAATAAAAAAAAACTTGCTGATCATTTTGAGCCCTCTACCATCGATCAAAGTTTGGTTAAATATCAATATTTTCATACATTTCAAACCCATGTTTTTTTTGGTTAATAAGTATTCTTTGACCATTTTATTAGTTTACTAATGTATTTTAACCCTTTATTTAATCTTTTCAACAAAAATTGATATCAAGAACCTTATATTCATATTCTATGACACTGGACATTCTACTACTGAAGGATGGTTGGGGATGAGGTCATTCACCTTTGCAGATATCTTTTATCCCTCTCACACTGTGACTGGAATTGCCATGCTAAGTACAAAATATCCCAATCCATAGTCAATTTACCCAGGTCATGTACAAAAATTAATTAGATTTTCTAAATAAATGTAAATATCGGCACACTTTAAATTAGTGACATGATGTAAAAAATTTATTAGTACATGCCAAAGTAATTATTTAGAGGACAGATGAGTCCATT
Organism: Agriphila geniculea; assembly: GCA_943789525.1. Lineage (NCBI taxonomy): Eukaryota > Metazoa > Arthropoda > Insecta > Lepidoptera > Crambidae > Agriphila > Agriphila geniculea. The sequence goes on along the minus strand of OX038877.1, from coordinate 5,665,834 downwards.
TTGTTATTACAATATTTTACGTTTAACAGTAATTTCTCCATATTTCATAAGTTACCAAATAAAAATAAGGTGGCATCACTGATGGAATTGTCTTTGATTTGACATGTCACTAATGTCAATGATTTTCCACCGCATCTCACGTTTATGTACAAAAATATAAAATTATTTAAATAAAATTCGCGTTACAAAGCATGTGTTGCATTGTGCAAAATTGCAAAAGTGTTTCAAAACCAAATTCTAACATTATATTTCACAAGTAAGTGTTTTTTAAAGTATTTTCAGCATTCAATTTTTCCTTCTCAGAAATCTGAATTTTAGCAGATTTCAAAGATTGTTTCCGATCTAATTCGGAAATATTATAGAAGTTAATTATAATTCCACCTTAATTACGTATTTTTTATTTCAATATAATAAATATAATATGTACAAATCTGTATTCATTTTCGACACATAAGAAGCTTTAGAAATATTATCTGCATATCGCAGGGTGACCATAATCACAGCAGAACTTTTGAATAAGAAAGAAAGATTTGGATGAAAAATTTACGTTTATCCTACCTAACATTACATTTTATGTTTTTATGCCACATTTAACTTTGAGAGCGGAATTTTTTTGTATTCTTAACAGAGAGAAAAAATGTAATGTAAACTAAAATATTATCTTACGGAGTTGAGTTAAACAATTTAGATCAGTTTCAGCTAAGAATCGGACCTACCTAACTTACTACCTTATTACTATACTAGTTATTATGGTCTTTGACACCCATTGTTTATTCGTAGTAACAAAATAAAATTAATCTTATTTTATTTTTCAGATTCCGAAACGATGAGGAAAAGAAACAATTATAGTATATCCCAATTACCATTAGAGGGAAATTATTTTCAACAGCCAAAATAATGCAGTTTTGACATTTTATATTGCAACTTTTTTTAATACAATGACTAATAATGAGACTTAATTTTCTTTTTCACACAACCGAAAATTCTAAAACTTTTTTCTATTACTAAGGGCGCTTATTCCTGCCTATAAAAATATTCAGCCAATTTGTTTTTTTGACATTCCTCATTGTACAAAATAAAAATACACGTGACTTTAGGGTGGAAGGGCAGGTGTGTATACTGCCCGGCATATATATTGGCAAGAGAAAGAAAGGGACAAAAGATGCGCAGTAGCCATAAACACTAAGTTTATGGCTACTGCGCATCTTTTGTCTCTTTCATTTTCTTGCCAATATATATGCCGGCATCTGTACCTAAGTCTTAAACCTCACCACGTATCTCCATGTTTTGACTTTTAACCAGCCGGACCGTACAGGACCAAGGGGTCAAGTTTGCTATTATCGTGACTAACGCCGTAATCGTGTTTCAATGGTGTTTGGATGGTAATGCTTTTTGACACAATTCTTGTTTTTGTAAACCCAAAATTGAAACACATTATTTTCCTAAAAATCCAAACCCGTTAGACACTGTGTCTCAGTTTTGGGTTTAAGAATCAAGAACTGTGTTAAAAAGCATTACCGTTCAAACACCATTGAAACACGATTATATGATGTTAACAATAGCAGACTTGACCCCCAGTGTGACCACCATTCCAAAACAGTATCGTCCATCCGGAGAGGAGCCAACCGAAAATAATCATTAAGTAAATATTTTGTGTTGCGCGCCGCCGCTGGCCAAAAGGAGGGTTTGAATGAATATATAGAAAGGTTATAATATGGTTGGTCAAGAGTAGTAATAATCCTATAAATGCAGTAATATTCTAAATGCGAATGTTTGTACGTTTAGAGATACCCAAACATACAAACTTTGGCACTAACTAACATCTAAACTATTCTAAACATTCAAATGTTTAGAATCTAAACACTTTTGAATGTTTGGATTGGTCGTCCAAAAAACTTACGCCGTAGGCATAAGTTGATAGTCTGTAGTAAGTACCTATTTGTAGTGACTGTCCTACGAATGGACAACATTGTTGTCACCCTAATGAAAGAGATGGAAAATATCGTTGACGTCATTCAAGGTTATTTTTTCGTTCTTCAAGCCCCAAAAGGTGACGCAATGTCCAGAGTCATATATAAGGTTCTTGATTGATATGCAAGTATTTTAAAATAATTCGATTTGACAAGTATCGCGCGGCAAAAATAGCTGTAGTTTGCTATAAGAACACGTCATAGTCTTGTTTGAACCACTCATTTGAAAATAACAGTTTTTCTTGGTTTTTGCAACTTGATATTAAGTGTCGTAGACCAAAATGAGCGCTGGTTCACGGCGAAGTGACACAGTCTGTCCTTTATTTGGACCTTATTCCGATCCTCCTTTATTTGGACGTTATTAAGTTTATATTATTGAAATGACACGAACTAAAAGAAAAATATAACGGAAAACAACCGTCTAACAGCGAAATTTTCATGTTAGTAACTCAAGAACTCGAATGTATATGGAAAAATTCATCAATTCCTACCGTTTCTCAAGAACGCATGAAACAAATGTTAAAATCTCATATTGATAAATATCTTTTATTCATAAGTTTTAATTTTAACCAGAAATTAAATGATTTTATAACCTTTTGTTCGACGATGTTGTAACGATGTGGTGTATCTGGAAATATACCTCAAATTGATGCTACTAAAGATCTAAGTACCGATCAAAAATACCTTTTTGAGATTTGTCAGTCAGTTGCTTCTGGCTTTTGCTCACCAGAATTGGCGAATCGTCAACCAGGGAAAATGGCACATTCGAGGTGGCTTACCTTTGCCAACCGCATTCTCAGACTTTACATAAGTACAAGTGATCCTTCTGAAAATCTGAGAAATATTGTGAACTACATCATGAAAGTTTATGCTCCAGTTTGGTTTTTTATTAAAAATCAACCAAATTTGAAAGATGGACCACATCCTAATTTTAAATTGATTATTTTTTCTAGAGATTTACCTGAAAATGTAAGAGCTATCATTGATCCAGTGATACAAAGAAATGCTTTTTTCTGCCACCCAGAAAACTTGCTGCTAGCAATGTTGTATGACTTAAAAGATCATGTGCGACAACTCGCTGTTGCGCGAATTTTAAAAGCTAGGCTTTCGGGTACTACCGCTCCGATACGGAATTTCAAACCCCCAAAGTTAAACTTTATGGCTGAAAACTATATTGACTTGTTATTATGGCAAGATCTAATAATTACTCCACCGCCAATCCTTACAAAATATAGTAACGAAGAATTACAAGACATGGCAAAAAAACTCAAGGGCCTCTGTACGATTATCCTTGCCACACTCAAGCCGTAGAAAGGTCGGTGAAACTGGTAACTGAAGCATCTCTACGTATCATCGGAGAACCTGCTAGGGATGGTTTCATCAAGAATACCCTTAAATCGCGTTCAGAAATGCCCGAATTCGACAGCAAAAATCAATTTAAATGTAGTGAAAAGTGAAGATTTTTTCCTAAATTTAAAACTTTGATTTTATTACTCCTATGTGAAAATTTAAAAGAAATGGTTATAATTACTTTAAGTATAGTTTTATTTATTATCTGTCGTTAGAAAAACATTAAAAATGTTATTAAAACATGCATAAATAATTATTTTAAAAATTAGTAAAATTTGAAAAAATTAAAGTTTTTTGACTGCTGGTAGAGGGCTAAAGATTTTACATTTTTTAACATTTAATAGTGTATTTAGGATCTACGCAATCAGCCGCAACTTTGACACCTCTTGCGTTATGAAATTCGAAAAAAAAATTTTCTCCATACAAAATCGGCCCACCCTAACGATAAGGGCAATGAACTGTTTAAAACAAATCTATGAAATGAAGTCAATGATCGGATTCGGCCTTGGCTTAAATACGTTTGATAAATCAACTTCAATGTCAACATTTTTACAGTGTTCCGTACAAACTTTAGGGTTTTTTCACTTGTTAAGCTTATTATTATTAAGCAAAAAGAGTTTTTAAAGGTAGGAATTAGTAAATGCGTACAGTTTACAAAATGAAATATTTTAGGGAAGTTAAACGGGTTGGGAAAACTTGTTGAAATTGTGTTTAATAATTTTTTTACATTTACATATTTTAAGAGAAGCCTTTTGATTTAGCTCTACATAAAACAAAAAATATTGCAACATTTACGTAAGTTTAAATAGTGTGTGAAAAATATGGGAACAATAATGCTTTTTATTATATATACTAGATGATTTTTTAAGTAGTAATTCACGAAATCACTCTTCAAAATTATTATCCATATAAAATTCTTAAGATCAAATCAGTTTTTTACATTATTCATTTAACATTGACCAACTGAACCCTAAAATATTAATCTTTGTTGATTTTGCGATGATAATACATCATACGTAACTGATAACGTAATAAAGGACGAGTGTCCTTGAGTGTGTTTGACCGAGTGGTCAAACTCATAATCAGTAGAGGAAATCGTTATTGTTATCTCAATTTGATGTCAACCACCTCAAAATCTTTATAACGTCGTGGTGAGGCTTCACTACTGGGAGCAGGACGAGGAGGGCAATGAAGAGAAGAATTTAGTTAACATGTGATTTACTGGACTTCTATAAATAGGTATACAATCGTAAAGTAGTAGGTAATTAAAAAGAACCGTGACACTGACTATTCGTCCGTTTACGATGGGGTCGCAGGCAAAATGGCTGAGTCGAGCGAATGAATCTTTGTTTTAGGAGTGAAGCGGCGAGCAGCGTCCGAAGGGACTGACGAATGAACGCTGTGATGCGTTAACACGTCGCACCAAATAATTTGATGTAAGTTTTAGTTCGATGTTGATGGTTGGAAAGTAAGAGGAAGACCGCATAAAAGATGGATGGATTGTGTGTGGAATGATATGAATGTGATGGGAGTGGATGAGGAGATGACGAGTGACAAGAAGGAATGGAGAGAAGAACGCACTGCACCGACCCCAAATAAATTGGGATAAGTGTAGGGGGATGATGGCCAAATAATTTGATGATACTTAAACTGGTGACAGTGTTGCTTAAACTGAACAACTTTCTTCAAGGAACATAGGTCAAAATACGAAAAATAATGTTCATACTCCCATACAAAATGTTCAGTCAATATGGTCAGCTGAATGATTTACTAAGGAAACGCGTAAAAATCGTTTAAGATCTATATTCCTTGGAGTATGTTATTCAATTTAAGCAACACTATCACCTGTTTAAGTATCATCATCATTTGGTACCACCTTATTTCATATTTCATGTTTTATAGAAACGAATGTTTTAGCTTATAATAACTTTTTGACTTTTACTATGACTTTTTATAGTGGGTATTATCAGTTTAAACTGCAACATGTACGTAAATGCAAAATAGTAACGGATAATGATGTTCATTTCTCGATAGATCCCCATTTCAGTGACACTAAGCCTAGGACGCAAAACTATTTCTGCTAAGTAGTCCACTTATTTAAACCAGTTTAACTTTACCAAAAGTAATTGACTAAAGCAATTTACTTTTAAAACCATATCTGTTTTTAACCCTGTTCTTTAAACTCTAAGATAGCCACCGCTCGGAGGCCCGCCATAAAGAATTTATTATTTGCCTCTCAGAGAACAATTAGGTGTTCCGATGTAGCCCCCGGTGCAAATTTGGACGTGAATCCAGGCGTCATTGTTGGGTGCTGCCCACCCATTGACCGCTATGGATTTTGGAAGACATCTAAAGGTTTTCCATTTGCGAGAAGTGTTTTGTTTTTCATTTGAATTTTACGATGCTATTTTATTTTTATGAGGTTTATAAAGATGCAGGTTGTTGATATCAGAAAGAATATGTTTACCAAACCAAAAGAGGAGTAGACTACACATAAAAACTATAAGATACCTGTAGACCGTTCTCCGAAATAGCACTGTAGCTCATTTCATTAGACTGTTTTAAAAAGTGTAAATAATCATTCATAAAATACAACAAATGTTTTACCACGCTAAAATACCAAATATTTTGTAAATTGTTAATAATATTTGATTTAATAAGATAACATATTTTAAATAGTGATTAAGTTTAAAATAAGTATCTTAAGTATCAAAATTTGATTACTAAAAATGAAAATTACAGAAGTTACCATACTCCATATCTATTTAAACCTAGTACTTATGTGACAAGGGTATTCAAAAAAAAGAATAAAATCAAAAATGACTGAAAATCATAGAAATATACCTTCGCCATATTTATGTGATCCTGGTACTTTGGTGACGTTATACTTGTACTACGTATCCAGAGCCCAATCTTAAAGCACTTAATAATTGCAACAGTTCGGTGATTTAAATCAACCGGACTAATGCAACCATTTAGTTGCAGTAGTTCGGTTGATTTAAATCACCGAAATACTGCAACTGAAATGTTGCATTAGTTCGGTTAACCGGACTAACAACCGAACTACTGCAACTAAAGGATTTTTTCTCGTTTAGATTTAAATAAGGCTTATCACAACATTTCTTTAGCAAATGAAGATATTGAAAAGACAGGCATATGTACCCCATTTGGACTTTAAAAATTCCCTCGCATGAGTTTTGGCCTAAGAAATGCAGCACAAACCTTTCAAAGGTTCATGGATCATGACGTTTCAAAAGGAACAGAACGCGTAGGAAACTCGGTAGAAAATGACAAATCGGCACTTTTCTGTTTCATTGATGATATAATTATAGCCTCAGATAACGAAGATATTCACAAAGTCCACTTGAGAGAAATATTTAAAAGCTTTCAAAAATTTGGTATTACCATTAATTTGAGTAAATGCAGTTTTGGTCAACCTAGTACCTATAGAGTTTCTAGGGTATTTAGTATCACAAGACGGTATAAGTCCACTACCAGAAAAAGTTAAGGCTATTTCAGACTATCCACAACCTAATACAGTAGAAGAAATGAGACGTTTTTTAGGAATGATTAATTTTTACAGAGCGCTACTGCCCCATGCAGTTCAGTACCAGAGTTAATTTTTTTTGACATAATTTTAAAAAGAAAGATAAAACACAAATGAGTTGGAATGAGAAAAGTTTACAAGCTTTCGAACAATGTAAGGTTAGCCTCAAAAACGCAGCTACATTGTCACACCCAAGTCTAAATTCACCTTTAGCATTAATGACCGACGCGTCCGACTTATGTGTTGGCGCCGTGCTCCAACAGAAAATAGATAATAAATGGTTACCTTTACTTGTGCCTTCACGCTATTTTTCTAAAAGTTTATCTCAATCACAAAAGAAGTATTGTGCGTATGACAAAGAACATGTAGCAATTTATATGGCTATAATGCACTTTAGTAACATGATAGAAGGGCGAATTTTAACAAAGAATTATAATAAGAAACGAACAATAAAACAATTTATGGGTTGGTTATAAAAAAATCTATGATTTATTTAGAATTTGCTTTCAGCGCATTTTTTAGGTAGTTAGTTTTCTTCAAAATTATTGTCATCATCATATCAGTCGTACGACACCCACTGCTGGGTATAGGCCTCCCCTAAGGTTCTCCACGAAAATCGGTCCTGCGCTGCCCGCATCCAGTGGCTTCCCGCGACCTTCACCAGATCGTCGGTCCACCTTGTCGGGGGCCTACCCACGGAGCGTCGCCCGGTGCGCGGTCGCCATTTCAGAACTTTTCTGCCCCAACGGCCATCAGTTCTTCTCGCTATGTGTCCTGCCCACTGAGCAATCCTTCCTTTTTTAATGTACAATCAGGAACATTTTAATATCACATTGGTCTTAACATAATATAATATAATAATACAAGTCAATGTGACTTTGCTGCATCTTCTACTTTAGTCTTTATATACTTAGTTTTTGTTATTTGACTTCTTAGGTTCTGTTTTCCTTCCACCCTTCAGCGCTGAAATTGTAAATATTTTGTATTAGTTATCTTAAACCTAATAACTATTTCGACAGTTTATTGAGATTCGCAAATAGGAATCATAGAAACTAATTCATTTTAAACTAAAATAATAAAAAAAAAAACTCAAATTTATTTTGTCTATTTCATTTTGTTCTCGTAGAAAATTCTTATAAGTTGATAAGTATCACTTTTTGCAACCAGGAGCCGTAACGACTTACGCATCAAAATTCGAAAAGTCTGCTGGGCTTCAAATTAAAACAGATGTATCGAGCCCTAGTCGGGCCAAAATGGCGAACCCCAATTCATGATGTCACACGAACACCGATATCTTCCAAATAACTTCAGCAAATAGTACAATACAAAGTTCCTTACTTCGATTTATCTGTTTTAAGTTGAAGCTCGGCAGACCCGCCAAAGTTCGAAAAGTTAGCCGGTAGGGCCCCAGTAGGCGTATTAAGACGCTTACGTACTATACTCGATAGTGACAGTAGTTAACATATTTTGTATGAAAACATTTTTGTTGAGTGTAGTTACCGCCAGAGGCGCTGTGCCAAATTGAATACAAAATTCCTTACTACAGCCGCTACTGAGTATAGTAAACGTAACTGTACAAACTCATAATACAGGTACAGGTGAATTTGAGAATTTGAGCTCTTTAAAATTTCCTGGCCCATTGAAATCGACTTTAAAGTATTTTCATTATAGACGTTCTGAACCGGACTGACAACGCATGTTAGCCGGACCGCACACGCAAAAATGTACGGCCAAAGTCCGCTTGAAAACGTCTAAAATGAAAGAAGCACTTTGTGTTAGTCTCTCGCGATCGACTGCGCTGTTTCCAAAGATCGAGTGGTCGCTCGCCAATAAGTCTATCGCAAAATAGAGTCTACATATTATTATTATTATTCTACTACATATCTACATATTCTGTGCCTCTACTACTTACCATTTAACAACATCCCAAAGAGTCCAGAGAAAGGTATGTCGATAAACACTGTTACGAGGAACGATGCAAATATCGTTAAGTTTAAGTCAATAATTAATCTGTGCATCTGAAAAATAAATAAAATCTAAACTAAGTAATTTATTTCCATTGTACTAACGCTATCTGTCTAACTCTTACTTAAGGTGCCTATCTCGCTTACTGAGGGTATTAAGAATACTAACTAGGGCTAGGTATTATTTAAAACATTATTCATTGCTTAAATTAATTTAAGCAGATACCTACACTGACGAGCAAAAATAACAAATAACTTACATTAATGACAATATTTCATAAACAAGTAAATATATCTGCATGGAACAAAAATTTTATTAAATAGAGTTCCTTCTTTTTTCTCATACGTGGATATTTCAGGAGTTTGTTTAGGAAATATCGTCAGCTATTTAAGTGACTGTTTATTTTTTTCTTGTCAGTGTATTAAATCTATAAAGTCTTTTGTTCTATTCCTTGTTGAATAAGCATTTGCACAAGCAAAGGAATTATTTTTTTTCACTTATGCTCTCGAATATTATCATTTCATTACATTTGAAAAAACACTACTTCATCACGTTCTTGAAATTCAGTGCGGGGAATAAAATTCAATGCTTACTTCCCGCACAAGTATTACAAACACAAAACGATAGAACTCATCGATAGCATATTTTTACAAGCATAGTTCTAAAGCTTTGCGCGTACAGTTCATTAGAAACACAACACTTTTTACGGATTATAGCTTGTATATTGGTTAATTCAGATGTTATTGTAGAATTATTTATTCTTATTTGTTGGTTTTTTGGGATTCCCGACGTTTCGACACCTTTAAAGGGGCCGTGGTCACGGGACCTGGCCGTGGTCGTCAAAACAAATCGAAACTAAATAATTCTGAAATAACATCTGAATTAACCAATATACGCGCTGTAATCCGTAAAAAGTGTTTTATTTCTATAAAAATATATAGTTGCATGACCAGTCGTTTCACATATAGTTTTACACATATGAATCAATCATAAATGTTGCAATAAATAATCATAACAAAATGTGAAAATTTATTCAATATACTTACCGAAAATTCAATTGAAAAGTAAGTGGGTGCCAAAGCCGTAGCATTAAGTATGTAAATCATTGGCAGATGTAAGATATACATTGCGTAGGACAAGCGACTTAAAAACTTGAATACAGTCAATGACAGAAACCAGTTCATCGGACCTGAAAATAATATTTATGAGAGATAAATTTCACATTTTTTTACGATAATTAGGAGGTATTTTCAAAATAGGTTTGTTTCATTTTCTTTTTTTTCTAAAATAAGACTTAATTTTAAGTTTATTTCATAAGAAATTTTGAACATTATGAAAAAAACTGGTCAAGAGCGAGTCGGCCTCGCGCACCGAGGGTTCCGTACTATCATAATTGCACCATCAAACTACACTGCAGAGTATAATAATAAAGTTAGCATTGCAGTTTTAGGTCAGCGCCATCTCTTGACCGGTAGTAGAACTAATGTTAACTTTTTAGAAAATTGATAATTCCAAAAAAAGTGTGCTATATTGAGACATCGTTTTATTAATCTGTAATCTTTATATAAACTGCTATCACATAGAATTATTTCAAAATTTTCGCTTTGCAAACTTCGGAGATAAGGGGGGAACGGTTTTTTTTTTACATTTTTCATCATTTAAGTCAAAAACTATGCGGCCTAAAACAAAAAAAAAAATGAAAACGTGCAAACGGCGCTATTTCATATGATAGCCCACATGCCCTAGTAGCCCCACTTCAAATTTTTAAGACCCCTTTTCAAGCCCTGTTGTAAAAAATGTGTTTATTTTTTTATTTATTTCTTATTTGCAAAATAGTTGGGCAAATGTCATCTTAAACTATTCCAAATTTCAAGTTGATACCATTAGTAGTTCACGAGATATCCAGCTGTGACAGATAGACAGACTGAGTCACACCATAAGGGTTCCTTTTTTACCATTTTGGTACGAAACCCTAAAAACAAATGGCTTTAAATACCTTGCCTTCTTTGATATTTAAAACGACGTTTCGCACTTTGGCTAGCTTAAATCTATTACAGTTCGTTGTTTTGGAACAAAATAATATTATTAAATATTAATAAATATTTTTGCCTTAATAAACTGCCTTTTCCTTACCTCCATAACCATGCACGCATGCAAATATAAGCCATGCAATGCAAGCGGCCCATGCTGGTCTCATGCATGAGTTTAATATACTATCTATAGTTTGGTTGTCCCAATTTGGTTGGATGATGAAATATGTTGATATAACTATAGTTAGCGATGTGATCGTCGCGAGCAGCCATAAGAATGCCACCAAGACCTAGAACAGACACAAACAAGAAACATGAAAATTTATTTTCTTCTACTACTGTATAAGAAGTCAGTGAAAACTTACGATAACACAGGGATAACTTTGTCTGAGATTTATGATATACTAGCAGCCGCCCGCGACTTCGTCTGCGTGGAAAATTTTTTTGCTATCCCTCGGGAACAATACGCAGTACTTATAGCTATTCTGTGACAATACTTTTTTCGGACCCAATGCCCTTCTCTGTACCTCTGACAAAGTGTATGTAAACTTCCATGATGATTAGATCAGTAGTTAAGACGTGGAAGGCATAACAAACAAAGATATAGACTTACGCATTTATTATATTAGTATATGCCATAAACCTATACATAGGTCAACAGGCGTCTTAATTGAGACAACTAATCAAAAAGATAAAAGTCTTAAAACAGAAACAAACTCATATGTAAATTTAAGACTAAATAAACTAAAGATGCTTTAGTCTAGTGTAGATGCACATGGATTGAACATTTTGGCTTATTCCGTTTGTTCACCCTGAAACAGCCACCCCAAAGTGGATTCTCGGAAAATGCGTATCGAAACGTATCGTACGGAAAACGAGGTATCCCTCCTAGGGTGGCTGTTTTAGGGTGGATAAATGGAATAAGCCAACATTTTATGTTTATTTAAAAATGTAGAACACTAACCTTTGACAGCCGAATTTTCCGATTCCGACACGTATGAAGTACATAGCCAAAGAGCATCCCAACAAAAAATGGAGTTGAACGTGGAAAAGTGTGAATGTAGTAGTACTGGCTGTAGTAAGCCATATCCTCTTGAGTTCGACTAGAAGAAGTAAAAAAGTTGCATAAAAGTAACTTAAATAACCTTTAGCAATAGAAAGAAAGAAAAAATATTTTTTTTCAAATTTGAGATTTTGCTTTCACAATGCTATTTTTATGCAATACTAAATATTATACAAGAAAAGTTTCGACTCGCACCAGATCAATTCTCGGACGGGAATCGAACCCGCAACCTTTGGATATCCGGTCCAAATTGGACCGGATATCCAAAGTCACTTACTGAGCGGTCAGAGCATTGGACCGTCCAATGCTCTGACCGCTCGGTAAGTGACTTGGTAGCTCAGCTCACTTTATAAACTATCTATGTACAACATTTCAAGTGTCTAGATTCAGTAGTTTGAGATGGGCGTTGCTACGTCAGTCACCCTCCATTTTTATTTAAAAGAAAAAGATGGATGGGAATGTCTTAAAAAATCAAATGGGCTAAATATTTTTTATAATTAGGAAATGTTTCAGAACTTATGGTAAAAAAATAAACTTTTTTTTAAAATATGGTGATTAGGAAATAATCTCCATCTTGCTGTTACTTCCGTACATTTGCGAAGACAAAGCGATTTTTTTTTCACAAAAAATTTAATTACTTTATTCTATTAATACGGGAGCTTATTCCTACCTATTAAAATTATTCAGATTATTTCTTACTTTAGACTTTCCCCATTGTTTTTCAATATTTTTTTTTCACCGGCAAGTACAATCCATAGAAAATCCATAGAACAATAAAATACTTACGACATAGCATCCATTGATGACTGGAACTTCATTTGAAAGTTGTACATAGAAGTCCCAGCGAGCACCGCCAAAACAGAACCGACCAACGCCGTCCAAGCCGATTTCTTGTTTCCACCAAGAACCCAAATTAGTACAATGGGCGACAACACATACAATTGCATGTCCACTGCGAGATACCACGTGTGACCGAGACACTGAAAAAGCCAAAATTATTATTGTAGAAACCATAATCCAACTTCGCCAATCTAACCAAATCCGCCTTTGACACTGCAATGCACCACCACACGTCCTTCCTCTATCGGCCACCATGACAGACTGACTCGGACAGCCAGCACACCCCCAAGGGGATAAAATAAGGGATGAAATTTTGTAGAAAAACTTTGTCAATTTAAACCGATCGGGCTGAGACTTTGCAAATAGGCTGGTCGGATTCTGGTTGAAGGTTCCCTAAGGATTTTCTCTAATATCCACGCGGACGAAGTCGCGGGCGGAAGCTAGTAGTAATATATGACCACAGACTACGCACAGACTAGACTACACCGACTGTGACGTGTGTGCCAAAGCGTATGCCCTGTGTAGCCAATGCCACATTTGCAAATCTTCGCTATCGCTATCGCATTAATATCAAAATATGTATTTGATTAACATAAGTTGGTTAGCCCATCGCCTTGCGATTGCAGCAAATAAGCATCTTTTGCAAGGGTCGGTCACAGGGTGGGTGACCGAAAATTTTAGCTTTAGTTTCTCTCTTTCATCGAAAGGCACGTTAAGTCGTTAGACCTGGCTGCATTTTCAGTCATTTACACTCCGAATTAGGCCTGCGTTGTTTTGTAGGTTATTAGGTTATTACCTATCCTCCTTAACCACCGTTATGTAAGGCCTGTGCCCCAGCAGTGGGGACATTACAAATAACTAAGGTCCAAAATACTAACCAAATATCCAAACTTGGTCAAATTATGGACATACAGCAGCGTAGCCCACCAGTAGTTACGGCAGTCGTCCGTACTCTTGGCCACTACTCCCCAATAAGGACCATCTGATATGTGGTTTTGGAAAGATGCTTGAAGAAGAATTCCCGTCGCCAGTATAGGAAACATTCGGAGGAGACGGTTAAGGTAGAAAATGTGGAGATTCTTCAAGAAAGCCACTGAAATAAAAACTAGATGATAGAAATCTTGACCTCTTTCAATTTCATCGTTAAACCCTTTTACTTAACGATTATCGTGTAAAAATTTTATAACAGCAGGCCCCTAGTTCACTAAATCGACATTTGTCAGCGACAATGTCGGTAAATTTTACAATTCTCGTTACTTTAATTAGGGACAGAGTATGTTGTGATTTTTCCCTACGTGATCGATTCAGATACTACGAATCTCCTCATTGATCCGTAGGAGAACTAAAGTAACCGACATCGTTCGAAGGATTGTCAGTAATTCTTGACATAAGATTGGAGCTGTGTCAAGTTTGCGTGACTAAATTGTCGACTTTTAAAAATTATCTCTATTACACAACATAATTGTCCTTAATTATCTTTCTTCTTCTTTGTTTCTAATTAAAGTAGCGACAATTGTAAAATTCACCGACATTTATGACATTGACAAATGTCGATTTAATGAAATAAGGGCCAGCATTTTACAAGTACTGTTTTATTGACCTTAGCAGGCAATGAAGATTGTCGAATATAGTCTCCTCAATAAAATATGAGCTCTTAACGTCCTCTAGATCAGGGGTGTCAAAGTTATGACCCGCGGGCCGCATGCGGCCCGCAAGCTATCTCGATACGGCCCACGACCAGAATCTATCCAACGAGGATTTTAGAAAGCATTCGATGCATATACGTATTGTAAGATAATAAACAGGAGACCTCGGGTATTTGGATCCTCAAGCTAAAGATAACTCCTTTTTATTACATTTGTATGAAAATAAGAATTTTAATTTAGTATTTTTTATTTTGAGTCCGGCACGCTCTTAACTAAAAAATAGCCCTTTTGAAAAATCAGTTTGACACCCCTAATCTAGACAACGAACTTTAATGGTTTTTGGTTCAAGTTCTATAACCCAACTTTTTGTGTTTTCTTTAGGATCGGATCAATGTCTGTTTTTCAAAAATAAATTACTTCATATTCACTTCTATTGTCCACTTACTTCTTGACATCTTAGAAGCTTGAGTGTATACCAATAGTAAGCCAGTAAGCATGAAGAAAGTATCCACCGTTATATGACCACTAGTTATCCATAGGTACCCAAACGATCGCAAATGCTGAAAATCCATACAAGACACAGTTTTAGTTTTATCAAAATATAGATTTCAAGATGTGTCAAAAGTTTGTATTCAAGTACAAACGCCTTTCAATAAAAAAATTGTTTGCGTTCAAAAGTGGGCATACACTTTTTGTTATTAGCATTTTTTTATTCGATTAGGGTCCGGTCTCTAGGTAATAAGCTGAGAAAATTTAATAAACAAATGAATAAAATTACCTTGTTAACATCAACTGGATTAGCAGGCACGAAACTGGATTTAGTGCCAAATGTGTGAATTATTATTACCCAAAGCATGGCTATTGACCTAACACCATCCACACAATTCAAGGCTTTTGGATCTGACCTAAATGTCAGCAGTTGACGAGTATTTGTGTACATGGAGAACATCGTGTATAACTTCTTTGCGGCCTTTGGATCTGTAAAATAATGCATGTAGGTACATAATATAATAAATACAAGATGGCGAAATAATAACAGTGTTAACCGATTACGTTAAATTACATTAGTGTAAAAAAAAAAATTTTTTACGCTAGAATTTAACGCTTGCATTCAAAAACTTCAAATTTATAAATTGACATGGAAAAGATGAGATAATTTAATTTTATCATCAAAATTTATATTTATAAATTGAAATAAAGTGAAATTATTAGGTCTAAAAAAATATGAGATCAAACTATTTCAGTCGTGTTTTTAGGGTTCCGTACCAAAATGGTAAAAAAGGAACCTTTATGGTGTGACTCAGTCTGTCTGTCTGTCTGTCACAGCTGGATATCTCGAGAACTACTTATGCTATCAACTTGAAATTTGGAATAGTTTAAGATGACATTTGCCCAACTATTTTGCAAATAAGAAAGAAATAAAAAAAAATTTTTTTTTACAACAGGGGCTGAAAATGGGTCTTAAAAATTTGAAGTGAGGTGACTAGGGCATGTGGGGTATCATATAAAAGAGCGCTGTTTGCACATTTTAAAACAATTTTTCATTTTTTCTTAGGCCGCATAGTTTTCGACTTATGATGAAAAATGTAAAAACAAAAACACCGTTCCCCCTTATCTCCGAAGTTTGCAAAGAGAAAAATCTGAAATATTTCTATGTGATAGTAGTTTATGTAAAGATTACAGGAAAAATCAAACGATGTCTCAATATAACACATTTTTTTAGAAATTCAAAAACAAACAAAAATTCTTTAGTTTCACTACCAGTCAACAGATGGCGCTGTCCTAAGAATGCTAACCTAAGAAAAGAAAATCGTTCCACTATCGGTCACGAGATGGTGCAACCTAATACTACAATAATAAATTGGTGGCTGGTTCTAATATAATTACCTACTATTTGCCGTACGAATAAACAAAGAATAAGTTCCTATTTAGTAATATAAACAGTTTGCAATGTGGAGTGGCTGAAACGTTTTTCAGTCGGCATAAGCAGCTGTGGTTAAGATTTGTAAATTAACTGTCCGCCTGTTCGCCCTTTCACCTGTCTGCCGTTTATCCTACTTTTTTAAAGACTGTACTAAAGTAACATATTCAAATATATTTATGATTGTATGGAACCCTCGGTGCTCGAGTCCGACTCGCTCTTGACCGGTTTTATTCATTTATCAATTGGCCTTGGCAAAATATATCTCAAAGAGAATATAACGTTCATCGACCGCGAATGTCCTTCTTACAATATTAGTTAGGTATCTTATCATATCAGTATCGCAAACTTTTTTAAAGAATAAATTAGATTGATAAAATTGACAAAATAATAAAGTAGGTCAATAAAGTGACATTTTTTTACCTTTTTTTAGTATGACTGTGTGGTGGACGTCGTAAAATGAACTCAAAAGTGTCAGAAGTCCTATGGTTGAGAATATTGCACTGAAAACAAAGGTAAGTTTTATCATCATTTTTAAAGGGAGAAATTGATTGAAACCAGTGATTTACCTTATCAAGAAATTATTGTAATAAACTAGAAAATGCAAGAGTTATATTATTTAAATATTTAGTAGGTTGACTTGTGTCAACTACACTTTAGGTTTAAGTCCAAAGCAAATTTTATTAACACAAACTTTTTTTAAATATTGTCTGGCTTTATTTTTAAATGTATAGCAAAGGTGAAATATCACCTTTGCTTCTGATATTATAAAAGTTCTTCAACCGCCTCTGTGGTCTAGTAGTTCACCCACCCGTGTAAGACGCAGGGGTCTTGGGTTCGATTCCCAGGGCAGGTACTATTTGTACTCGGTTTGTTTGGTGGTAGGACTTATTTCAAGTCCGCCTGGCTAGCTACCCACCATCTTACCTAAGTCTGACGCCATAACAACAATTTGAAAATCGTTGTGTTCTGTCCGGCATTTAGAGGTAAGTTAGCCAGTTCCCCAGTGTACTATTAGTTATTCTGTGCCCCAGTGATGAGAGTTCCGGGTGTAGTGCGCTTCCACCTTCGGCCTTATCGTCACTTAACATCAGGTGAGGTGAAGGCCAAGAACTATCCCGTTGTGCACAAAAAAACTTAATTTCAGAATTTGATAATCACTATAATGTCAAATTACGTTCGCCATCAAAATTTCTGTGAATATTCTAAAATTAATTATCTTAATCGATCTGCCTGGTGGTTTGAGCTGTGCGATGATGAATCATTCTGTCAGGACAGGACATATATTTTTACAAATGATTATGTTGCTAATTGGCATACATTTCAATATTGCTAAATCACCCTTCTAATGTGATGTCGGAGGCCAAAAACCCTATAACAAAATCTCGAACACTATTTTTATGTTACTTGATCATTTGGCATTCGACATAACATATGACAGCCTGCACTCAAGGATACTCACATAGCAACATAATCAGCAGCTACCCAAGGCTTGTCATTGGGTAGACGACAAAAGGCCTCGCTGATGCCAGCAACCAAAGAAGCGTTGGTTGTCAATCTGTTCAGAGCCTGCTCTACAGAGCAAACTTTAGGAATGCATATCGCTAATTCTAAATTCACCTCAGCTTGCGGAATATCTCGTGCTCTCCTAAAAGTAATATTGAAACGTCATATTCTTCAATCATCTTAGATGTTTGAAAGTCATAAGTATTCAAAATTCTGCTGACAAATGAGGCCAACTTTTCCTCTGTTGTATTAACTACATAAAAATACAATTTAGTGCCTACTACTATTAAACACATTTGAAACCTAATGTTGTCAAGGTACTAATTTGATATTTTTTTACTACCAACTTTTCTTTATAATGGTTCGTCGTCTCGCTTAATATATGTAGGGCCAAAGCAAGTACATTTACTAAAATGTGGAACGCTTCTCGATTTTGCATGTCATCCTTGCGCAGGGCCATGCTAATCTTCTCTGTAACGTTCCAATTTTAGTTCCAATTTTAGTATATGTACGTCAAAATTAACATATAGATTATTTACCTGGATTTACTTTTGGAGTTTCCGAGATTATTCTTGATTTTTTCTTCAATAAGTTCGTTTTGTTGTGTTAGTTTCGTTTGAGCATTAATTGTCATTAATATTTCCCAATCGCTATAATCCCAAGGAAACTCCGGACTTATTACTTCAGAACTTGCTTTTTCAAACTTTTGGGGGAAAGGAACTTCTATTACACAATATTTTCCTTCCACTGACATATCTTGAAGTTCTTTATTAATTTGTAAGCATTGGTGGTAGTTGCCCATATCTCTATAGTTACTTATTAAAATACCTCGCGGTATTCTGATTCCTGCGTCCATAACTGTAACAAATCATTTTCTTAATTTCATATCAAATCGTAAGTAATTCTTAATTCATAAGTATATCAATTGCTGGCAGGTACTATTCAAAATGCTAAAGTACGTAGTTTACACAATAATTGAGTTATTTCTGGTTATACAAATAGTAATAGCAAAAAATATGGAAATTAAAATCACAAAATAAGTTATTATTTTAGTTTTATAATTATTTGCATTTTTACATAACATTGTTAATTTAATAAGCTAAATTTTATAGTAGAAAAAAAGTCATCTTGAGGAGTTATTGAATCCACGACACGACAGTATGTTTATCGAGAAATTATAATTTTGATAAAAAAATAAATAAAATAAATATGTAAATACTTACATTGAGCCTTCAACAAGCTATCTTCGTTAGTAATATAATCCAGTTGATATTTACATTTCTCTGGATTCAGTGCTTCTTCATATAGATTATGATCAAACGCAGAATTGTATCCTGTATCAGCATTGACAAATAATATTAAAGCTAATTGTAACATTAATTTTAGCATTTTTACAATATTTTTTTTCACAATTGACAATGACCGAAAACAAATACTGAATGAACATCTAATCTCTGGGACCAGTATAAGTAATGGTGATTTATCTAATCTTCCATCAATTCTGGTAGATTGCAGATTTAAATGACTGTCTTTTATTTACTTGGACGAATTAACCACCTCCGAAATTAAATTATTAAATAACGTTAACACAACACATTTTTAAAACGGACTAAATTATTACAACAAAAAATCAGACTAAAAACATTTGAACGGACTATTAAAAGCAGACTAAAAAGTAAAAAAAAAATCTTCTGTAAATATTTATAACTAAATAATATTTACTTATACCTACAGAAAATTTAAACATGCTAAAGACAATATGGCTGATAAATTTTACAAAATGCGCCCCACGTTTTTAGGTTTAAATTTTGTGTAGGTATAAGTAAATATTATTGGGTTTTAATATTTACAGAAGAATTATTTTTTTACTTTTTAGTCTGTTTTTACTAGTCCGTTTAAATGTTTTTAGCCCAATTTTTTGTTGTAATAATTAAGTCCGTTTTAAAAACGTGTTTAAAAAAAACATTTTTAGGTATGGTGTCTGTTACTAAGACCAAAAGGTTATAAAAAAACGCATCTTTCATGCAAAAATAATTCGCATAGTGTTTATCCTCTTTTGAATCCCATTTAAAAGCCAACAAATTTATATGGGTTTAATAGCCAATCTTTTGCCCAACGCTTTCTTTTTACCCGTTTCTTATTCAAAATCACTATCAAAATTCATATACAGGCCTTTCTATAATGAAAATCCATAATTTATACATGACGGGTGAAATCTTTGTGAATTTTTGCGTATGACTGACGATCAGTCAGAATGACCGTGTAATGTCGATATAATTCCATCAGTCACCAACAGTCAAACGTAATTCATGACTGATGGAATTTGAGTGACGCTTGCTTGACCATGTAAGGCACCCATTACACTGTAGGTTTTGCTGTCAGTGTAACCACAGTCACGCGCTGTGACTGACGATTAACCTACCGTGTAATGTAGTGACTGATGGTTGCATGATGTGATTTGTTCTTTCCATCTGACTTACCAGTCAACGTAATTCATGACAGATGGAATTTGACTGACGCTTGCATGACCATGTAATGGCTGCCTAATGGCTGCCACAGAGGTGAATGACCTCAACCTCAACCCCTATTCGCTAGTGCAATTTCCAGTGTCATAGGCATCCATTACACGGTAGGTTTTGCTGTCAGTTTAACTACAGTCACGGGCTGTGACTGACGATTAACCTACCGTGTAATGTAGTGACTGATGGTTGCATGATGTGATTTTGTCTGTCCATCAGTCCAACGTAATTCATGACTGATGGAATTTAACTGACGCTTGCATGACCATGTAATGGCTGCCTTAGAATATAAATATAAGATTCTTAACGTTTTTGAATAGGGTCTAACTTGCAAGGACGATTAAATATTGTGTCTATAAAGTATTTTTTAAGATCTTAAAAAAAGTTATTCTTTTATTCATAAGAACGAAACAAATTGTATATTTTTTTCAATACTGCTTATTTGAATACCTAAGTATACCGACTCTCTATTTTGAGGAATACGCAGTGACTGGACAACCCTAATTGGGTTTTAGTCACTCGGTTTTTCCAAAAATTTTATGTTTTGCTTTGTTTAATAAATAAAAAAAAAATAAAAAATTGCTTTTCACATTCACAAAATATAGAAAAAAAAAATGATTATTAATTTCCTTTGTCGTTAAGATATTTATTGTTTTTGTTTTGACTTGTTAAGAGGGCTCCACACTCGCGTCGCGAAAGCCCGCGAATGTCGCGAACCGCGAGTGTGGAGGGTTTCGCGGCTTCGCGAATGGGCTTCGCGGCTTCGCGTTCGCGCTTCGCGACGTTCCCCGTCCGGTGGCGGTTTTTTGGTCCGCGTCAAAGAACTTGTGTGCCGAATTAATGTTGCCGTGATTTGCGGCCGCGGTTCACGCGCGAGTCTGGAGGGCTATATTCTTCGCACCGTTTTCATGCGCAAACCGCGCCCGTGATTCGCGGCCGTGGTTCGCGGCGCGAGTGTAGAGCCCTCTATATGTTTGTGTTGTTTCGCATTTTACTTGCAAATAAACGAAATATATAAGTTTATAATATATTAATTTCCTACTTTGATCTTCATTACTTATTTTATATGAATGGTCCTCGATTAATCAGCAAAGATGAATATTGACACAAATAATTATGTCAGTAGGTATGACAAAATTAAATGGTTGATAAACAACCCCTGACGAAAAAAGAGAGGGGCGTTACAAGTTTAACGTGTCTGTGTATCTGTCTGTGGTATCGAAGCTCCTATACGGATGAACCGATTTTCGTTTAGTTTTTTGTGTCATATATAATTTTATCCCTAGTGTCCTAAGCCATGTTTCGGGAAAATCTGTTCAGCCATTTGAATATCATCAGATCTTTTCTAGTTGATGGAGGATCTGACTAACTTCATTATGTCCGATTGATTCGAAATTTGATACCGTGTTACTTCAATGATATTAGAAGAATATGTTAAGGTAGTCATGACCTGATCAGCCTTTAAACATCATCAGCTCTTTAATAGTTGATGAGGAGATCTGACTAGCTTTCATAATGTCCAATCGATTCGTGGTATCGTGTTACGTGAATCTTTATTTTCTTTATTAAGAGTTAGCTTTAATGTGTCGCCATTCTTTGATTTGTTTATGTATTGGTTTTGCGTATGTATAAGATAATTAAACTATGATTATTTGCCGTTTTACAAAAAAGTTTAGATGAAATTATAGTGGAATTTTTTTTTATACAAAACTAGCAATCCGCACTCGTTTCGCTTCAGTGTAGTGTGAATTCGGAGTTCGGAACCCAAGGGTTCCGAACGCGTTACTTTTTGAGACAACCCTAAGATATTTATTTAATTAAATGATATGGTGTAAAAGATTATAGTGATGAGCATGAAATTCTTAAGGTATGGGTACTAATACTGTAGCGTAGCCTCTTCTATGTTCACAAATGCTTCGGAGCGTATCCACTAGTCAATTAACAATTTTTTGAGCATATTTTTTGGAAACAGAGTTTCATGATGACATTTGCAATCAGTCAATTGATTTTGGCGTCAAAGTATTTCCTGTTGCTCCACCTAAGTAACAAAGTTCAATTTGCTTTGACAGTACAGCCCGACCTACGCCAACTTTAGCCGCCTGTGGTCTAGGGGTGCCCCCACACGTGGAAAACGCAGGAGTTCCGGGTTCGATTCCCAGGGGGGGTACAATTTGTACTTAATTTGGTTGGTGGTAAGGCTTACTGCAAGTCCGCCTGGCTAGCTACCGTCATCTTACCAAAGTCTGACGACATAACAACAATTTAAAATTTGTTGTGTTTTGGCAATTAGAGGTAACATAACCAGTTCCACATTGATGAGAATTCCGGGTGTAGTGAGCTCACCGCAGCCAACTTCGGCCTTATCGTCACTTAACATCAGGTGAGGTAAAGGCCAAGCACTACCCCGTTGTGCATAAAAAAAGTTTGGTGTTTTATTTATTGTTGAGTGGAAACTCGGTATCTAGCTAGTCTGCAATGAACTTTTAATTTGGAATCGATCGTCAATATGCTCAATATCAATAAGTCTTTTAGAAAATAAAATAAAGCACTGATAATAAAGCTTAAACAAAATTTATGCTTAAGCTGTCGTTACCAGAATTAATCGATAAGGGCAATGAACTGATTAAAACAAATCTATGAATCGATGTTAATGATCGAATTTGGCCTTGGCCTAAATACGTTTTAAATGTCAATATTTTTGTTTGACATTTTTAGTGTTCCGTACAAACTTTAGGATATTTTCACTTCTTAAGCTTATTATGAAAGACAAAAAAGCAATAATTAAATCATCCGGTTATAAATAAATGCTTTGTTCGGATCCTACTAACATTATAAATTCATGTGAAAGTTTGCATGTTTGTAACTCAATCACGTAAGAAACGGTTGAACTGATATGGATGAAACTTAGTACACAGATAGTTCAAAGTTCGGATTAACATAAATTTTATCCAAGTTGTATGTTTATGTGGGATGGTTCAACTTTACAGACCGCCGCCCGGACAAAGTCACGTGTCACTAAGTCACTAGCTAGTAGTGTATACTACAGAAAGAGTTTTTAAAGGTTTACAGTTTACTTACCGAAACGAAATATTTGAAGGAATTTAAGGGGGATGGAAAACTTGTTGATATTGTGTTAAATTAATTAATATCAATAATTTTCTTAGGGATAACGCTCACGAGCGATTTTTTTGTCGCTGAGAATAGAGCATAGAGAGTTAAATACATAAACGCCCACGAGCAACTATTTGTAGCTGCGATAAATGCGACGTTAACCGTGGCGATAATCGCGGCGCTTTTTTGTCGCTGGCTAAGTAAAACCTTTGTTGTGTCATTTCGCGGGTGATTATCGACGCGATCAAGCAACGCCGCGATTATCGCAGCTACAAAAAGTCGCTCGTGGGCGTTAAGCCTTACATTTACATAGGTAGTTATTTTAAGAAAACTGCCTCTTGATATAGCTATACATAAAACAAAAATTATCGCAACATATAAGTTTAAATAGTATGTGAAAAATATGAGAACATTAATGATTTTTATCATATTAACGAGATGATTTTAAGTAGTAATTCACGAAAACACTCTCGAAAATTATTATCCAAATAACATTCTTAAGATCAAATCAGTGATTATGTTATTCATTCAATATTGACCAACTGAATCCTAAAATATTTATCTTTGGTGATTTTGCGATGATAATACATCATACATAAACGTAAGTGATATAATGAAAACGTAGTAAAGGACACTCGGTCAAACTCATAATCAGTTGAAATCGTTGTTGTAATCTCAATTTTATGTCAACGACCTCAAAATATTTTTATGGTCGTTGTACCTAATAATTTGATATTAGTTAGATTTGTTAGTTTGATATTGATGGCTGGAAAGTAAGAGTAAGACCGCAGAAAAGATGGATGGATGGTGTGCGGAATGATATGAATGTGATGGGAGTGGATGAGGAGATGGAATGGAAGGGAAGGACGCACTGCACCGATGCCAAATAAATTGGGATAAGAGTAGGGGGATGATGGCCAAATAATTAACACTTCCCGGCAAAAAAGTGTCACAATACAAAAATAGCTGTTTTGAGAAAATGTAACTTTAATAGTTTTTTGTTCATTTATACGTCAATAATTTAAAAACTATAATCGTCAGATTACGGAAATTTTATGTGTAAATAGCTTATTTATATTTTTATTATAATGCTTTAAATTTAACATCAACTTTATTTTAAGTACTTTTTGGGAAACTCTTAATTTGATGTATATCATGACGTTTTATAATTAAAATTTCTGTAGTTTCAAGAATAAAACACATTTTAATGTGTCTAATCACCATTACTTTTATAATAAGGCTTCAATATTAATTAAAAAATAACGAAAAGTAACCAAATTACAAACATCTCATTAACATAAAATAAAAACATGACAAACGATTTTCTTACTTCTAAAGACTGGGCCAAAAACAGATTGTTAATTAGGCCAAACCTTCTGTTTGGCCTAATTAACAATCAGTCTTTGGCCAATAAACTGGGTACCTACATAAATTGTACCTGACCTGAGTCTTCTTTGTATTTGCTTTTCTATTGTTGTATGGACAGAGTCAACTTCATTTTGTGTTTTTCCTGTAATTAGGTACACATAAGTACCTATGTGTTTTAGACTTTATTTTAGGGAATTTCCGTATGATGTGGCAATATTTACAGTGCTTTTTCGTCACACTGATTTCGACGCCTTTTTCGTAATAATTCTAATATTTAAACGTAAAAATTAGCGATAAAAAGTCATATCACAGGTTAATACGCTTTTTAGGCGTGTGACCGGAGCTAAACAGCTCCGTGAAAAAGAAAACTTAGTGCCATCTAGCGATAACCATGCGTAACATAATAACGACGTTTTTTCAGCCGAACAAATGAAATACGGTCGATTTAATGCTGAGATTATGTCATTTTGTACCTAATATGTGTTGTGACACTTTTCTTGCCGGGAAGCGATTTCACATTCACAAAATATAGAATAAAACTTTTTGATTTTTAATTTCCTTTGTCCTAGACAACCTTAGAGATGCTCGATATCTTTCTAGTATTGACATTGCAAAAGCATTTTGGGAAATACCTTTGGACCCTAATGATAGGGATAAGACCGCTTTTTATGTACCCGGCAGAGGAATGTATCGTTTCACGGTAATGCCGTTTGGTCTGACGAATGCCCCTGCTACTCAACAACGTTTAATGGACCAATTATTTACTCCAGAATTCAAAAATAAAGTGTTCTGCTATCTCGATGACATAATTATCATTAGTAATACTTTTGAAGAGCATATTTCTCTTTTGATGAAAGTTCATCAAAAACTCTCTCATGCTGGTCTCACAATCAACTTTGGTGAGAGTCAATTATTTCGTAACGAACTAAAGTATCTCGGGTATATTGTTGACAACAAGGGTTTACGAGCTGGTCCAGCCAAGGTTCAGGCAATTTTAGATTTTCCAATTCCTACAAATAAGAGGGAAATGAGGAAATTTTTGGGAACGTGTAGTTGGTTTAGACGTTTCATTCCCAATTTTAGCTCTGTAGCATCTCCTCTTAATAAATTGACTTCTGGTTCAATTTCTAAATTTATTTGGAATCCTGATGCTGAAGCTGCTTTCCGCAAGCTGAAGGGAGCGCTTATCTCTGCTCCTATTCTTTCATGTCCTGATTTTGATCTTCCTTTTTCTGTCCATTGTGACGCTTCTAATGTATATCTGAAATATAAAAATACCTCGTAGGAGTGCTATTATCCTTTTGTTTTTAAAATAAGATTAAGAGAAAATATTCTTGTTTGGTTAATTAGAAAAAAAAACTTCGTTGCCGTTGTAAGGAAGTTATTTTTTTTATTAAATATTAAAATTTTAAAAATCTTATCGAAACTTGTTTGTGATAGATTCAAATTGTAGCAAATTTAGTTAGCTTTATAAATGTTTCTAAAAGAGATACCTAAAAAATGCTTCCTTAAGGTAGTTTTTTCGAAAATTATAAAACAAGTGCCAAGTTTTTCCATCAGTACAGAGTTTTCAAGGGTTAAAACATGAGTAAAACTACTCTCAAGGTACCTAACAACATCTGAAAAAATCGTAGTTACATGCGCGCTTGTGATATTTGCCTTTTTTTGTCGATATTGACTGGCATTTTTCGTTTTTCTAATAATTTACTAATATTTTTTACTTCTGCGTTATACTTTTTAAGTTTCTTTTAAAACAGTTATACACATAAAAGTGAATTATTTTAGGGAATTTAAGCGGGTTGGGAAAACTTATTGAAATTGTGTTTAATTAATTATTATATATTTTTTACATTTTTTTATTTTAAGAAAAGCCTTTTGATTTAATCCTACTAATATTATAAATGTGAAAGTTTTTGGGTTTGGATGTTTGGATGTTTGTTCCTCAATCACGCAAAAACTACTGAACGGATTTGGTTGAAATTTGGCACACAGATAGTAGATAGTCTAGATTAAAACAAAGAATACTTTTTATCCCGATATTCTTACGGGAACGTGAACCACGCGGGTGAAACCGCGGGCGCCGCTAGTTCTACATAAAACAAAAATTATCGCAACATTTATGTAAGTTTAAATAGTGTGTGAAAATTTTGAGAACAATAATGCTTTTTATTATATTTACGAGATATCGAAAATTATTATCCATATAACATTCTTAAGAACAAATCAGTTTTTACGTTATTCATTTAATATAGACCAACTGAAAACTAAAATATTTATCTTTGATGATTTTGCGATGATAATACATTTGTTTGATACACGATAAGGGCAATGAACTGTTTAAAACAAATCTATGAAATGAAATCAATGATCGGATTCGGCCTTGGCTTAAATACGTTTGATATATCAACTTCAATGTCAACATTTTTACAGTGTTCCGTACAAACTTTAGGTTTTTTTTCACTTGTTAAGCTTATTATTACTAAGCAAAAAGAGTTTTTAAAGGTAGGAATTAGTAAATGTGTACAGTTTACAAAATGAAATATTTTAGGGAATTTAAGCGGGTTGGGAAAACTTGTTGAAATTGTGTTTAATGTTTTTTTTACATTTACATATTTTAAGAAAAGCCTTTTAATTTAGCTCTACATTAAACAAAAATTATTGCAACATTTATGTAAATTTAAATAGTGTGTGAAAAATATGAGAACAATAATGCTTTTTTATATTTATGAGATTATTTTTAAGTAGGTAGTACGATTCACGAAAACGCTCTTGAAAATTATTATTCATATAAAATTCTTAAGATCAGATCAGTTCTTTACATTATTCATTTAACATTGACCAACTGAACCCAAAATTATTTATCTTTGGTGATTTTGCGTTGATAAAACATCATACGTAATTGATAACGTAATAAAGGAAACTCGGTCAAACTCATAATCAGTAGAGGAAATCGTTCTTGTAATCTCAATTTGATGTCAACCACCTCAAAATCTTTATAACGTCGTGGTGAGGCTTCACTGGGGGCAGGACGAGGAGGGCAATGAAGAGAAAAATTTAGTTAACATGTGATTTACTGGACTTCTATAAATAGGTATACAATCGTAAAGTAGTAGGTAATTAAAAAGAACCGTGACACTGACTATTCGTCCGTTTACGATGGGGTCGCAGGCAAAATGGCTGAGTCGAGCGAATGAATCTTCGTTTTAGGAGTGAAGCGGCGAGCGGCGACCGAAGGGACTGACGAATGAACGCTGTGATGCGTTAACACGTCGCACCAAATAATTTGATGTAAGTTTTAGTTCGATGTTGATGGTTGGAAAGTAAGAGGAAGACCGCATAAAAGATGGATGGATTGTGTGTGGAATGATATGAATGTGATGGGAGTGGATGAGGAGATGACGAGTGACAAGAAGGAATGGAGAGAAGGACGCACTGCACCGACCCCAAATAAATTGGGATAAGTGTAGGGGGATGATGGCCAAATAATTTGATGATACTTAAACTGGTGACAGTGTTGCTTAAACTGAACAACTTTCATCAAGGAACATAGGTCAAAATACGAAAAATAATGTTCATACTCCCATACAAAATGTTCAGTCAATATGGTCAGCTGAATGATTTACTAAGGAAACGCGTGAAAATCGTTTAAGATCCATATTCCTTGGAGTATGTTATTCAATTTAAGCAACACTATCACCTGTTTAAGTATCATCATCATTTGGTACCACCTTATTTCATATTACATGTTTTATAGAAACGAATGTTTGAGCTTATAATAACTTTTTGACTTTTACTATGACTTTTTATAGTGGGTATTATCAGTTTAAACTGCAACATAATAACGTAAATGCAAAATAGTAACGGTTAATGATGTTCATTTCTCGATAGATCCCCATTTCAGTGACATAGGACGCAAAACTATTTCTGCTAAGTAGTCCACTTAGCGCTATCGCACACGGGCAACTTAGTCGCCCTGCAACTGTTTTGTCTCTGTCTCAAGTCCACGGGTTTATATGAAAGCGCACACACGAAGCGACGCGGTCGTCTGCAACTTTTCATACAAACCATGTGAGAGACAAAATAGTTGCGGAGACAAAAGTCCCCCGTGTGCGATGGCGCTTATTTAAACCAGTTTAACTTTACCAAAAGTGATTGACTAAAGCAATTTACTTTTAAAACCATATCTGTTTTGTTTTGTTCAACCCTGTTCTTTAAACTCTAAGATAGCCACCTCTCGGAGGCCCGCCATGATGAATTTATTATTTGCCTCTCAGAGAACAATTAGGTGTTCCGATGTAGCCCCCGGTGCAAATTTGGACGTGAATCCAGGCGTCATTGTTGGGTGCTGCCCACCCATTGACCGCTATGGATTTTGGAAGACATCTAAAGGTTTTCCATTTGCGAGAAGTGTTTTGTTTTTCATTTGAATTTTACGATGCTATTTTATTTTTATGAGGTTTATAAAGATGCAGGTTGTTGATATCAGAAAGAATATGTATACCAAACCAAAAGAGGAGTAGACTACACATAAAAACTATAAGATACCTGTAGACCGTTCTCCGAAATAGCACTGTAGCTCATTTCATTAGACTGTTTTAAAAAGTGTTAATAATCATTCATAAAATACAACAAATGTTTTACCACGCTAAAATACCAAATATTTTGTAAATTGTTAATAATATTTGATTTAATAAGATAACATATTTTAAACAGTGATTAAGTTTAAAATAAGTAGGTATATTAAGTATCAAAATTTGATTACTAAAAATGAAAATTACAGAAGTTACCATACTCCATATCTATTTAAACCTAGTACTTTTGTGACGAGGGTATTACAAAAAAAAGAATAAAATCAAAAAGTGACTGAAAATCATAGAAATATACCTTCGCCATATTTATGTGATCCTGGTACTTTGGTGACGTTATACTTGTACCGTATCCAAAGCCCAATCTTAAAGCACTTAATAATTGCAACAGTTCGGTGATTTAAATCAACCGGACTAATGCAACCTTTTAGTTGCAGTAGTTCGGTTGATTTAAATCACCGAAATACTGCAACTAAAATGTTGCATTAGTTCGGTTAACTGGACTAACAACCGAACTACTGCAACTAAAGGATTTTTTCTCGTTTAGATTTAAATAAGGCTTATCACAACATTTCTATAGCAAATGAAGATATTGAAAAGACAGGCATATGTACCCCATTTGGACTTTAAAAATTCCCTCGCATGAGTTTTGGCCTAAGAAATGCAGCACAAACCTTTCAAAGGTTCATGGATCATGACGTTTCAAAAAGAAATAGAACGCGTAGGAAACTCGGTAGAAAATGACAAATCGGCACTTTTCTGTTTCATTGATGATATAATCACAGCATAAAGAATTATATAATTATAGCCTCAGATAACGAAGATATTCGAAAAGTCCACTTGAGAGAAATATTTAAAAAGATTTTAAGAATTTGGTATTACCATTAATTTGAGTAAATGCATTTTTGGTCAACTGGAGTTACCGTGAGTATAAACATCTGGTTGTACGGACGATAACAAAGCGTGTGCTTAGAGAGGCAAAAAAGGGCGTCAAATTTCAATCTCAAGTGGTCGCCTGTTGTTTAATGGCCCTCACTTCCGGTCGGTCTAAGGATATTCTATTATATAAAATTTACATTTACAGTTATATACAAAATATTTATATTGATACTTAACTTAGTTTAAACACATGAAATGAAGTAAACCACCTAAGTTCATATTTTAACGCCCCATCCCCCCCTGGATACGTTCATGAAAAAACGAAAATTAAGTACCTATCAAAATGCCTACTTTTTTCATAGCAACCACAGTTCAGCGTAATTGATTTTAGATAACAGCAACTGCAGAGCAGCTGCTGCAGCAGAGAACAAGGCAAAATAACTTTATGAAAAGTATTAGGAATTATAACAAGAAACGAGCAATAAAACAACTTATGGGTTGGTTATAAAAAAACTATGATTTATTTAGAATTTGTTTTCAGCGCATTTTTAGGTAGTTAGTTTTCTTCAAAATTATCATCATCTTCATCATCATCATATCAGCCGCACGACACCCACTGCTGGGTATAGGCCTCCCCTAAGGTTCTCCACGACGACGATCGGTCCTGCGCTGTCCGCATCCAGTGGCTTCCCGCGACCTTCACCAGATCGTCGGTCCACCTTGTCGGGGGCCTACCCACGGAGCGTCGTCCGGTGCGCGGTCGCCATTCCAGAACTTTTCCGCCCCAACGGCCATCAGTTCTTCTCGCTATGTGTCCTGCCCATTGCCACTTCAGCTGAGCAAACCTTCCTTATTTTAATGTACAATCAGGAACTTTTTAATATCACATTGGTCTTAACATAATAATTATAATAATACAAGTCAATGTGACTTTGCTGCTTCTTCTACTTTAGTCTTTATATACTTAGTTTTTGTTATTTGACTTCTGGGGTCCTGTTTTCCTTCCACCCTTCAGCGCTGAAATTGTAAATATATTGTATTATTTATCTTAAACCTGATTACTATTTCGACAGTTTATTGAGATTTGCAAATATTAATCATAGAAACTTATTTATTTTAAACTAAAATAATTAAAAAAAAAACTTAAATTTATTTTATCTATTTCATTTTGTTCTCATATAAAATTCTTATAAGTTGATAAGTATCACTTCTTGCAACCAGTGGCCGTACCGGCTAACGCATCAAAATTCGAAAAGTCTGCTGGGCTTCAAATTAAAACAGATAAATCGAGCCCCAGTCGGGCCAAAATGGCGAACCCCAATTCATGATGTCACACGAACACCGATATCTTCCAAATTACTAACAGCAAATGGCACAATACGAAGTTCCTTACTTCGATTTATCTGTTTTAAGTTGAAGCTTGGCAGACCCGCCTAAGTTCGAAAAGTTAGCCGGTAGGGCCCCAGTAGGCATATTAAGACGCTTACGTACTATATATACTCGATAGTGACAGTAGTTAACATTTTTGTTCAGTGTAGTTACCGCCAGAGGCGCTGTGCCACATTGCATGCAAAATTGCTTACTACAGCCGCTACTGAGTATAGTAAACGTAACTGTACAAACTCATAATACAGGTACAGGTGACTTTGAGAATTTGAGCTCTTTAAAATTTCCTGCCCTATTGAAATCGACTTTAAAGTATTTTCATTATAGACGTTCTGAACCAGACTGACAACGCATGTTAGCCGGACCGCACATGCAAAAATATACGGCCAAAGTCCGCTTAAAAACGCCTAAAATGAAAGAAGCACTTTTTGTTAGTCTCTCGCGATTGACAGCGCTGTTTCCAAAGATCGAGTGGTCGCTCGCGACGCTATTGACTTATTACGATCAACAATGTAGAGCAGTCGTGTCCAATAAGTCAATCGTAAAATAGAGTCTACATATACAGGGTCACTGGAAATATGACGTATTCCTGTTAAGGGGTTATAGATGAGGTCAAAACAAAAATTTTCAGTCATATAACTTTTTCTCAAAAAATAAATAGTTTTTGAGTTAATTGAAATTAAGTATTTTTTTACCAAAAGTACGTTTTCAGACACAAAAATTTAAAATAAAAGATAACTACTCATTCGATTCCGGATTTTTTATTATTTTGGGATAGAAAAGAATCTGAGTGCTGATAATGAATAAAAAAAATTTCATAAAATACAGGTGTTTATAAAAAAATCAATCCTTAAATGCATTTTTTATTTTTATTTTTTCAGATTTTTTAGAAATAGCTTCAAATATCTTTAAAAAAATCCTAGTAATTAAGCGTGCATAATATTTTAAAAACATCACCATCTATTCAGCTTTCAGTTGAGGTATAAAACTTAATAATAGCTTAAATAAAAAATGAGAAATTAAGACTTAACTAAATAGCAGTCCCATTTCATGTAGCAAAAATTTCCTACTTCAAGCGCTTCGGAGGTGGCCGTATTATCCTACTTATTCAATAAATGTGAAAACTTTCTTGTTTGGATGATTGTTAATCAATCACGCAAAACGGCTGAACGGATTTGGATGAAATTTGGCACACAGATAGTTTATAAGCCGGATTAAAACATAGGAGGATACTATTATCTTGATTAAAGGTTCCCTAGGGATTTTCTCAAATGTAAATGCGAATAAAGTCGCGGGCGGAAGCTAATTTGCCATAAATGATCGTGTTTACTAAAAATACTTTCGTCCGAGTGAGTTTGAAACGGGATTATTTTCTGCCGATGAGTAAAAATTTGTACAGACAGCATCAAAAATAACCATGCATATCAGCCATTTTTAATGAACAGGCCTTACTTTCCTTTTGGGATAAAGCGGACGGGCCATAACCCACCACGTGGGCCCAATGTGGATTGGTCGGTGTTAACTCAATGTACCTTACATTGAGCCCTTGGTTCTGGCTGCATTTACAGTCGTTAACACTGACCAATCCACATTGGGCCCACGTGGTGGGTATGGCCCGTCCGCTTTATCCATCCACAAGCCAAAAGGAAGGCCAGTTCCCCAGCAGCGAGGCATTGAAAATGACTGATATGCATGGTTATTTTTGATGCTGTCTGTATGAAATTTTGACTCATCGGCGGAAAACAATCCTGTTTCAAACTCACTCGGATGAAAGTATTTTTAGTAAGCACGATCATTTATAGCAAACTAGCTTCCGCCCGCGACTTCATTCGCATTTACATTTGAGAAAATCCCTAGGGAACCTTTAATCAAGATAATAGTATCCTCCTATGTTTTAATCCGGCTTATAAACTATCTGTGTGCCAAATTTCATCCAAATCCATTCAGCCGTTTTGCGTGATTGATTAATAATCATCCAAACAAAAAAACTTTCACATTTATTGAATAAGTAGGATAATACGGCCACCTCCGAAGCGCTTGAAGTAGGAAATTTTTGCTACATGAAATGGGACTGCTATTTAGTCAAGTCTTAATTTCTCATTTTTTATTTAAGCTATTATTAAGTTTTATACCTCAACTGAAAGCTGAATAGATAGTGATGTTTTTAAAATATTATGCATGCTTAGTTACTAGGATTTTTTTAAAGATATTGGAAGCTATTTCTAAAAAAACCGAAAAAATAAAAATAAAAAATGCATTTAAGGATTGAATTTTTTATAAACACCTGTATTTTATGAATTTTTTTTTTATTTATTATCAACACTGAGATTTTTTTCTATCCCAAAATAATAAAAAATCCGGAATCGAATAAGTAGTTATCTTTTATTTTAAATTTTTGTGTCTGAAAACGTACTTTTGGTAAAAAAATACTTAATTTCAATTAACTCAAAAACTATTTATTTTTTGAGAAAAAGTTATATGACAAAAAATATTTGTTTTGACCTCATCTATAACCCATTAACAGGAATACGTCATATTTCCAGTGACCCTGTATAATATTTACATATTCTACTACATATTCTGTGCCTCTACTACTTACCATTTAACAACATCCCAAAGAGTCCAGAGAAAGGTATGTCGATAAACACTGTTACGAGGAACGATGCAAATATCGTTAAGTTTAAGTCAATTATTAATCTGTGCATCTGAAAAATAAATAAAATCTAAACTAAGTAATTTATTTCCATTGCACTAACGCTATCTGACTAACTCTTACTTAAGGTACCTATCTCGCTTAATGCGGGTATTATGAATACTAGCTAGGGCTAGGTCCTTTTTAAAACAATATTCATCGCTAAAATTAATTGAAGCAGATACCTACACTGACGAGCAAAAATAACTAATAACTTACATAAATGACGATATTTCATAAACAAGTAAATATAGATGCATGGAACCAAAATTTTATTAAATAGAGTTCCTTCTTTTTTCTCATACGTGAATGTTTCAGGAGTTTGTTTAGGAAATATCGTCAGCTATTTAAGTGACTGTTTAATTTTTGCTTGCCAGTGTATAAAATCTACAAAGTCTCTTGTTCTATTCCTTGTTGAATAAGCATTTGCACAAGCAAAGGAATTATTTTTCCTCACTTATTCTCTCGAATATTATCATTTCATTACATTTGAAAAAATACTACTTCATCACGTTCTTGAAATTCAGTGCGGGGAATAATATTCAATGCTTACTTCCCGCACAAGTATTACAAACCCAAAACGATAGAACTCATCGATAGCATATTTTTTACAAAATTATATAGGTAGTTCTAAAGTTTCGCGCGTACAGTTCATTAGAAACAAAACACTTTTTGCGGATTACAGCGCGTATATTGGTTGATTGAGATGTTATTATAGAATTATTAAGCTTTGATTTGTTGGTTTTTTGGGATTCCCGACGTTTTGACACCTTTAAAGGGGCCGTGGTCACGGGACCTGGCCGTGGTCGTCAAAATAAATCGAAACTAAATAATTCTAAAATAACATCTAAATTAACCAATATACGCGCTGTAATCCGTAAAAAGTGTTTTATTTCTATAAAAACATATAGTTGCATGACTAGTCGTTTCACATGTACACACGAACCGATTTAACAATTTTACTAAGCAAATTTTGTTTCCTCGCATTTCTTGAGAAAAGCACTATACAAGCCGTGTGCGGTAAGCCATGTACATGCTAACTTCCCGTGCTCGGCTGAATGTAAAGTACCATTATTCCTTTCGATACGAGTAATGCATAGTTTTCAATATGAATGAATCATAGTTTTATTTTATTCTTGAAGTACAAAATGTGAAAAATTATTCAATATACTTACTGAAAATTCAATTGAAAAGTAAGTGGGTGCCAAAGCCGTAGCGTTAAGTATGTAAATCATTGGCAGATGTAAGATATACATGGCGTAGGACAAGCGACTTAAAAACTTGAACACAGTCAATGACAGAAACCAGTTCATCGGACCTGAAAATACTATTTATGGAAGATAAATTTCACACTTTCTTACGATAATTAGGAGGTATTTTCAAAAAAAGGGTTTGTTTCATGTTCTTTTTTTTAAATCAGACTTAATTTTAAGTTTATTTTTTAAGAAATTTTGAACATTATAAAAAAAACCGGTCAAGAGCGAGTCGGACTCGCGTACCGAGGTTTCCGTACTATCATAATAAAATTGCACCATCAAACCACACTGCAGAGTAGAATAATAAAATTAGTATTGCAATTTTAAGTCAGCGCCATCTCTTGACCGGTAGAAAAACTAATGTTAACTTTTTAGAAAATTGATAATTTCAAAAAAATTGTGCTATATTGAGACATCGTTTTATTGATTTGTAATCTATATAAACTGCTATCACACAGAAATATTATAGATTTTTGCTAAGCAAACTTCGGAGATAAGGGGGGGGGGGGGAACGGTATTTTTTTTACATTTTCCATCATAAATCAAAAACTATGCGGCCTAAAACAAAAAAAATTGATTGAAAACGTGCAGTCAGCGTTCTTTCATATGACAGCCCACATGCCCTGGTAGCCACACTTCAAATTTTTAGTCCCTGTTGTAAAAAATGTATTTATTTTTTTATTTATTTCTTATTCGCAAAATAGTTGGGCAATTGTCAGCTTAAACTTTTCCAAATTTCAAGTTGATACCATTAGTAGTTCACGAGATATCCAGCTGTGACAGAAAGACAGACAGACAGACTGAGTCACACCATAAGGGTTCCTTTTTTACCATTTTCATACGGAACCCTAAAAACAAATGGCTTTAAATACCTTGCCTCCTTTGATATTTAAAACGACGTTTCGCACTTTGGCTAGCTTAAATCTATTACGGTTCGTTGTTTTGGAACAAAATAATATTATGAAATATTAAAAAAAAAACTAACTGCCTTTTCCTTACCTCCATAACCATGCACGCATGCAAATATAAGCCATGCAATGCAAGCGGCCCATGCTGGTCTCATGCATGAGTTTAATATACTATCTATAGTTTGGTTGTCCCAATCTGGTTGGATGATGAAGTATGTTGATATAACTATAGTTAGCGATGTGATCGTCGCGAGCAGCCATAAGAATGACACCAAGACCTAGAACAGACACAAACAAGAAACATGAAAGTTTTTTTCTTCTACTACTGTATAAGAAGTCAGTGAAAACTTACGACAACACAGGGATAACTTTGTCTGACATTTATGGTATACTAGCAGTCGCCCGCGACTTCGTCTGCGTGGAAAATTTTTTTGCTATCCCTCGGGAACAATACGCAGTACTTATAGCTATTCTGTGACAATACTTTTTTCGGACCCAATGCCCTTCTCTGTACCTCTGACAAAGTTTATGTAAACTTTCATGATGATTGGATCAGTAGTTAAGACGTGGAAGGAGTAACAAACAAAGAAATGGACTTAAGCATTTATTATATTAGTATATACCATATACCTATATATAGATCAACAGGCGTCTTAATTGAGACAATTAATAAAAAAGATAAAAGTCTTAAAACAGAAACAATTTCATATGTAAATTTAAGACTAAATAAAGTAAAGATGCTTTAGTCTAGTGTAGATGCACATGGATTGAACATTTTGGCTTATTCCGTTTGTCTACCCTGAAACAGCCACCCTAAGGTGGATACTCGGAAAACGCTTATCGAAACGTATCGTACGGAAAAAGAGGTATCCCTCCTAAGGTGGCTGTTTTAGGGTGGATAAATGGAATAAGCCAACATTTTGTGTATATTTATAAATGTAGAACACTAACCTTTGACAGGCGAATTTTCCGATTCCGACACGTATGAAGTACATAGCCAAAGAGCATCCCAACAAAGAATGGAGTTGAACGAGGAAAAGTGTGAATGTAGTAGTACTGGCTGTAGTAAGCCATATCCTCTTGAGTTCGACTAGAAGAAGTAAAAAAGTTGCATATGAGTATCTTCAATAACCTTTAGCAATAGAAAGAAATCCATATCTTTTTTCAAATTTGAGATTTTGCTTTCACAATGCTATTTTTATACAATACTAAATAGTATACTAGAAAAAGTTCGACTAGCACCAGATCAATTCTCGGACGGGAATCGAACCCGTAACCTTTGGATATACGGTACAAATTGGACCGGATATCCAAAGTCACTTACTGAGCGGTCAGAGCATTGGACCGTCCATTGCTCTGACCGCTCAGTTAGTAACTCAGTAGCTCAGATCACTTTATAAACTATCTATGTACAACATTTCTAGTGTCTAGATTCAGTAGTTTGAGATGGGCGTTGCTACCCAACCAGCAATATTGCACTATAACCAAACCTTATATCTCAAAAAAGCTGGGTAAACGACGTATAAAGGTTTTGGCGGTGACCGATTGTTGTGTAAAAGCGTTTGACAATACATTTTAGCTCTATAAGTTTATACAGCAAAAACGACCTATTATGAATTGATGTAAAGGTTTACTTCGCGTCTTTGTATCGCTGTTATAGTCAGGCGTTATAGCAACCTTCAATGTGACTAGTATACAACGATAGAACTTTATAACAGTGTTTACTATCGCCTTAATGCGCCTGATTTACGCTATAAAGGTTCTGAACGAACTATAATGGGTCTTTCGTTATAGTAGAGATGAAAACTCAAGAATAGGGCAATATTGTCATATTGTGGATTTTTAGATCGTCGTTACAGTACATAGTACTACAGTGGGCACAAAAAGTCTACAACAGGGTGATTTGGTGATATAACTGAGTTTAAAATTACATTTATGTAGCTTAATTGTCATATAAAGACTTGTTAACACTCGTTATAGTCGTAGTGATAAACTTTTCACCAAGACACTTTTTTAAAACAGATTGTTTTTTTATAACTGTTATAGTCCCTCTATTACACAATAGAACTATAACGGAGATCCTTTCTCTTTTAAAACATAATTACGGTATATAGAGGTGGGTAAGCAATGCTTTTAAATGATAATTTAGTTTTGTTAAAGCATTTCTATCGCTCTTCTACAACAATATTGACATTTTGATTCAGTGTAATTAATGCTACAACCAATTTCATGTAATGGCGGTTGTTATCTATCATAACGAGTGCTATAGTAGAGTTCAGAAAGCTGAAAGTATGTTTATGACTAAAAATTCGTAATTATTTTAGCAAAAACTCAATAATTCGAGGGGGGCATTTAAATATTGTCGTGAACCCATACATAGTTTATCAGAAAAATTACAGTCGCACGTCATTTTCCCCGTAAGAGACGAATAATTTCATAATAAAATAATATTTAACTCCACCATGATAATCCTTGTGATCTCTTTTTATTATCTTTTTCTCTTCAAAAACACTGAGACACTGCAGCGGCGTGAACGAATGTAAAATGAATGAATGATGAATATTAGTGAAGTAATGGAATCATGAACTCTTTTACAGTACAAAAAAGTACTTTAGTAGCATTGTATGTCATCAAATAGAGATTGCGTTACTGTTACATCAACTGTTATAGGCCAAAATCGTCATGGCTGATACTGCTACAGTTGTACTTTAACACTGTAAGGAGATATAATTGCGCCACTTTCTTTATTAGGTGTACCTTCTTTGGCCTTTTATTGGACCACCGATTAGTTTTTCCAAAACGTTCTATGGTCTACTATACAACTAACTTTTGCTGGTTGGGTACGTCAGTCACCCTCTATTTTTATATAAGACAAAAAGATGGGGAATGTCTTATAAAATCAAATGGGCTAAATATTTTTATTATTAGGAAAAGTTTCAGAATTTATGGTAAAAAAAATAAACTTTTTTTTGAATATGTGGTGATAAGGAAATAATCTCCATTCTGCTGTTACTTCCGTACATTACAAAGCGATTTTTTTTTCACAAAAAAATTAATTACTTTATTCCGTTAATATGGGAGCTTATTCCTACCTATTAAAAATATTCAGACTATTTGTTTACTTTAGACTTTCCCCATTGTTTTTCAATATTTTTATTACACTGACAAGAACAATCCATAGATAATCCATAGAACAATAAAATACTTACGACATAGCATCCATTGATGACTGGAACTTCATTTGAAAGTTGTACACCGAAGTCCCAGCGAGCACCGCCAAAACAGAACCGACCAACGCCGTCCAAGCCGATTTCTTATTTCCACCAAGAACCCAAATTAGTACAATGGGCGACAACACATACAATTGCATGTCCACTGCGAGATACCACGTGTGACCGAGACACTGAAAAAGTCCCTCCTCTATCGGCCACTATGACAGACTGACTCGGACGAGACTAGACAACACCGACTGTGACGTATGCACTCGAGACCAAGGCGGCATTACTAATACACTACAATTTGCAAATCTTCGCTATCGCTATCGCAAAATATGTATTTGATTGACATAAGTAGGTTAGCCCATCGCCTTGCGATTGTAACAACTAAGCATCTTTTGCAAGGGTCAGTCACAGGGTGGGTGACCGAAAATTTATTAGCTTTAGCTTCTCTCTTTCATCGAAAGGCACGTTAAGTCGTGATGACTGAAAAAAAAGTGCAGCCAGGTCTAAACCTGGCTGCATTTTCAGTCATCAACACTCCGAATTAGGCCTGCGTTGTGTTGTAGGTTATTAGTTTATTACCTATCCTCCTTAACCACCGTTATGTAAGGCCTGTGATCCAGCAGTGGGGACATTACAAATAACTAAGGTCCAAAATACTGACCAAATATCCAAACTTGGTCAAATTATGGACATACAGCAGCGTAGCCCACCAGTAGTTACGGCAGTCGTCCGTACTCTTGGCCACTACTCCCCAATAAGGACCATCTGATATGTGGTTTTGGAAAGATGCTTGAAGAAGAATTCCCGTCGCCAGTATAGGAAACATTCGGAGGAGACGGTTAAGGTAGAAAATGTGGAGATTCTTCAAGAAAGCCACTGAAATAAAAACTAGATGATAGAAATCTTGACCTCTTTCAATTTCATCGTTAAACCCTTTTACTTAACGATTATCGTGTAAAAATATTATTACAGCAGGCCCCTAGTTCACCAAATCGACATTTGTCAGCGACAATGTCGGTAAATTTTACAATTCTCGTTACTTTAATTAGGGACAGAGTATGTTGTGATTTTTCCCTACGTGATCGATTCAGATACTACGGATCTCCTCATTGATCCGTAGGAGAACTAAAATAACCGACATCGTTCGAAGGATTGCTCATTGTCAGTAATTCTTGACATTAGATTGGAGTTGTGTCAAGTTTGCGTGACAAAATTGTCGACTTTTAAAAATTATCTCTATTACACAACATAATTGTCCTTAATTATCTTTCTTCTTCTTTGTTTCGAATCAAAGTGGCGACAATTGTAAAATTCACCGACATTTATGACATTGACAAATGTCGATTTAATGAAATAAGGGCGAATCATAAAAATACTCTGCAGGTGTCAACATACACGTTCATGCAATTTAGCATTTTATAAGTACTGTTTTATTAACCTTAGCAGGCAATGAGGATTGTCGAATATAGTCTCCTCAATAAAATATGAGCTTTTAACGTCCTCTAGATCAGGGGTGTCAAAGTTACGACCGGCGGGCCGCATGCGGCCCGCAAGCTATCTCAATACGGCCCACGACCAGATTCTATCCAATGAGGATTTTAGAAAGCATTCGATGCCAATACGTATTGTAAGATAATAAATAGGAGACCTCGGGTATCTGGATCCTCAAGCTAAAGATAACTCCTTTTTATTATCTTTGTATGAAAATAACAATTTTAATTTAGTATGTGTTTTTTCTAGTATATTATTTAGTATTGTTTAAAAATAGCATTGTAAATGCAAAAATCTCAAATTTAAAAATTATATAGCTATTTCATCTTAATCAATTGTTAAAATATCTGGAAAGATATTTCAATTGAATGTCGAGGTAATTCCTCACATTGGTGAAATAACGCTGGCTTACAGCGTAAGAGTTCAGGATATACTAGGAAAAATTCGACGATGTCACTAGTGACTTTGTAGCTCAGCGGTCAGAGCATTGGACCGGATATCCAAAGGTCGCGGGTTCGATTCCCGTCTGAGTATTGATCTGGTGCGAGTCGTATTTTTTCTAGTATATTATTTAGTATTGTTTAAAAATAGCATTGTAAATGCAAAAATCTCAAATTTAAAAATTATATAGCTATTTCATCTTAATCAATTGTTAAAATATCTGGAAAGATATTTCAATTGAATGTCGAGGTAATTCCTCACATTGGTGAAATAACGCTGGCTTACAGCGTAAGAGTTTAGGATATACTAGGAAAAATTCGACGATGTCACTAGTGACTCGGTAGCTCAGCGGTCAGAGCATTGGACCGGATATCCAAAGGTCGCGGGTTCGATTCCCGTCTGAGTATTGATCTGGTGCGAGTCGTATTTTTTCTAGTATATTATTTAGTATTGTTTAAAAATAGCATTGTAAATGCAAAAATCTCAAATTTAAAAATGTGTTTGAGTTTTTATTTTGAGTCCGGCACGCTCTTAACTAAAAAATGGCCCTTTTGAAAAATCAGTTTGACACCCCTGCTCTAGACATCGAACTTTTATGGTTTTTGGTTCAAGTTCTATAAGCCAACTTTTTGTGTTTTCTTTAGGATCGGATCAATGTCTGTTTTTCAAAAAAAATTACTTCATATTCACTCCTGTTGTCCACTTACTTCTTGACATCTTAGAAGCTTAAGTGTATACCAATAGTAAGCCAGTAAGCATGAAGAAAGTATCCACCGTTATATGACCACTAGTTATCCATAGGTACCCAAACGATCGCATATGCTGAAAATCCATACAAGACACAGTTTTAGTTTTATCAAAATATAGATTTCAAGATGTGTCAAAAGTTTATATTCAAGTACGCCTTTCAATAAAAAAAATGTTTGCGTTCAAATGAAAATGAAAATGAAAATGAAAAAAATCTTTATTCAAATAAGCTCACATAATGAACGTTTTTAAATCGTCAAATAATTTTTTTGCCCTACCACCCATTATGACGTCTTTTAGCTGACAAGAAAAACGGGCGCAAAAAACTTACCAGCTTTATCAAATGGAACGATATTTACAAATATGTATATCGTTTCCAGACTTTAACAAAGATTAACAAATAAATAAAATTTAATTAGATCATTACTTAATGAATTACAAATTTTCTTAATCAATTTACAGGCTTCAAGCTAAATTCAAAGTTTGAAGTTATTATTCAGTCTAGGCTGTTACAAGAGAGAAAAAAAAAAAAAACTTTACAATTCTATATGCGTTAAGATAGGTAGTCAGAAGCAGACCCATTCCCACTGGCAGCACCCGTTCACGAGCATGACGCATGAACCAGCCATCGCTTCGCTCAACCATATTTGAGGGAACGTAACGACCCGCCTCACGCGACACCACCGCAGAAATGATTAAAGAGAGCATGACATACTAAGGCTACCCATGTTAAGGCATCGAATTGAAAACTAATATCCAAAAGCTTTTCATAGGCAATATTTATGTATTTTATATTTTACTTTCCATAGTCAGCACTTATGAATTTTATAATACACAAATATTGACTATAGAAAGCAAAAATATTGCAATTAAATAAATCAAAACAAGGTAAGTTATTATGATATATACGTTTCGAGTAAGAAGTGCCATACATACAGACAATATAAAACAGATTCTCTATATACGACGCCCTTAATACAAGCAGACAGAAGCAGACCCATTCCCACTGGCAGCACCCGTTCACGAGCATGACGCATGAACCAGCCATCGTTTCGCTCAACCATATTTGAGGGAACGTAACGACCCGCCTCACACGACACCACCGCAGAAATGTTTAAAGTGAGCATGACATACTAAAGCTACCCATATTAAGTCGTCGAGTCAAGAAGCCAGTAAGTATGTATGTATAAGTAAGTATGCCCAAAAGTGGGCATGCACTTTTTGTTATTAGCATTTTTTTATTCGATTAGGGTCCGGTCTCTAGGTAATAAGCTGAGAAAATTTAATAAACAAATGAATAAAATTACCTTGTAAACATCAACAGGATTAGCAGGCACGAAACTGGACATAGTGCCAAATGTGTGAATTACTATTACCCAAAGCATGGCTATTGACCTAACACCATCCACACAATTCAAAGCTTTTGGATCCGACCTAAATGTCAGCAGTTGACGAGTATTTGTGTACACGGAGAAGATCGTGTATAACTTATTTGCGGCCTTTGGATCTGTAAAATAATGCATGTAGGTACATAATATAATATATATAAGATGGCCAAATAATAACAGTGTTAACGGATTACGTTAAATTACATTAGTGTAAAAAAAA
The DNA here is from genome assembly GCA_943789525.1 of Agriphila geniculea. Taxonomy (NCBI): domain Eukaryota; kingdom Metazoa; phylum Arthropoda; class Insecta; order Lepidoptera; family Crambidae; genus Agriphila; species Agriphila geniculea. The sequence goes on along the minus strand of OX038877.1, from coordinate 5,621,783 downwards.
ACTTTTTTCAACGCTAGAACTTAACGCTTGCATTTAAAAACTTCAAATTGATAAATTGACACGGAAAAGATGAGATAATTTAATTTTAGTATCAAAATTTATATTCATAAATTGAATTAAAGTGAAATAATTAGATCTCATATTATTTCAGTTGTGTTTTTTATCAATTGACCTTGGCAAAATATATCTCAAAGAGAATATAACGTTCATCGACCGCGAATGTCCTTCTTACATTATTAGTTATCTTATCACATCATTATCGCAAACTTTTTTTAAAGAATAAATCAGATTGATAAAATTGTCAAAATAATGAAGTAGGTCAATAAAGTGCCAGTTTTTTACCTTTTTTTAGAATGACTGTGTGGTGGACGTCGTAAAACGAACTCAAAAGTGTCAGAAGTCCTATGGTTGAGAATATTTCACTGAAAACAAAGTTAAGATTTATCATAATTTTTAAAGTGAGAAATTACCAGTGATTTACCGTATTAAGAAATCATTGTAATTAACTAGAAAATGCAAGAGTTGGTTTATTTAAATATTTAGTAGGTTGACTTGTGTCAACTACACTTTAGGTTTAAGTCCAAAGCAAATTTTAATAACACAAACTTTTTTAAAATATTGTCTGGCATTATTTTTAAATGTATAGCTGTATTTCATCTTTGCTTCTGATATTACAAAAGTTCTTTAACCGCCTCTGTGGTCTAGTAGTTCACCCACCCGTGTAAGACGCAGGGGTCTTGGGTTCGATTCCCAGGGCAGGTACTATTTGTACTCGGTTTGTTTGGTGGTAGGGCTTATTTCAAGTCCGCCTGGCTAGCTACCCACCATCTTACCTAAGTCTGACGCCATAACAACAATTTGAAAATCGTTGTGTTCCGTCCGGCATTCAGAGGTAAGGTAGCCAGTTCCCCAGTGTACTATTAGTTATTCTGTGCCCCAGTGATAAGAGTTCCGGGTGTAGTGCGCTTCCACCTTCGGCCTTATCGTCACTTAACATCAGGTGAGGTGAAGGCCAAGAACTATCCCGTTGTGCACAAAAAAACTTAATTTCAGAATTTGATAATCAGTATAATGTCAAATTACGTTCGCCATAAAAAATTCTGTAAAATATTCTAAAATTAATTATCTTAATCGATCTGCCTGGTGGTTTGAGCAGTGCGATGATGAATCAGTCTGTCAGGACAGGACATATATTTTTACAAATGATTAAGTTGCTAATTGGCATACATTTCAATATTGCTAAATCACCCTTCTAATGTGATGTCGGAGGCCAAAAACCTAATAACAAAATCTCGAACACTATTGACTTGTTACTTGATTTTTTTGGCATTCGACATTGCATATGACAGCCTGCACTCAAGGATACTCACATAGCAACATAATCAGCAGCTACCCAAGGCTTGTCATTGGGTAGACGACAAAAGGCCTCGCTGATGCCAGCAACCAAAGAAGCGTTGGTTGTCAATCTGTTCAGAGCTTGCTCTACAGAGCAAACTTTAGGAATGCATATCGATAATTCTAATTTCACCTCAGCTTGCGGAATATCTCGTGCTCTCCTAAAAGTAATATTGAAACGTCATATTCTTCAATCATCTTAGATGTTTGAAAGTCATAAGTATTCAAAATTCTGCCGACAAATGAGGCCAACTTTTTCTCTGTTGTATTAACTACATAAAAATACAATTCAGTGCCTACTACTATTAAACACATTTGAAACCTAATGTTGTCAAGGTACTAATTTGATAATTTTTTACTACCAACTTTTCTTTATTATGTTTCGTCGTCTCGCTTAATATATGTACTGCCAAAGCAAGTACATTTACTAAAATGTGGAACGCTTCTCGATTTTGCATGTCATCCTTGCGCAGGGCCATGCTAATCTTCTCTGTTACGTTCCAATTTTAGTATATGTACGTCAAAATCAACATATAGATTATTAACCTGGATTTACTTTTGGAGTTTCCAAGATTATTCTTGAATTTTTCTTCAATAAGTTCGTTTTGTTGTGTTAATTTCGTTTGAGCATTAATTGTCATTAATATTTCCCAATCGCTATAATCCCAAGGAAATTCCGGACTTATTACTTCAGAACTTGCTTTTTCAAAGTTTTGAGGGAAAGGTACTTCTATTACACAATATTTTCCTTCCACTGACATATCTTGAAGTTCTTTATTAATTTGTAAGCATTGGTGGTAGTTGCCCATATCTCTATAGTTACTTAATAAAATACCTCGCGGTATTCTGATTCCTGCGTCCATAACTGTAACAAATCATTTGCTTAATTTCATATCAAATCGTAAGTAATTCTTAATTCATAAGTATATCAATTGCTGGCAGGTACTATTCAAAATGCTAAAGTAAGTAATTTACACAATAATTGAGTTATTTCTGGTTATACGAATAGTAATAGCAAAAAATATGGAAATTGAAATCATAAAATAAGTTTATATTTTAGTTTTATAATTATTTGCACTTTTACATAACATTGTTATTATAATAAGCTAAATTTTATAGTAGAAAAAAAAGTTGTCTTTAGGAGTTATTGAATCCGCGACACGACAGTATATTTATCGAAAAATAAAATAAGTATGTAAATACTTACATTGAACCTTCAACAAGCTATCTTCGTTAGTAATATAATCCAGTTGATATTCACACTTCTCTGGATTTAGTACTTCTTCATATAGATTATGATCAAACGCAGAATTGTATCCTGTATCAGCATTGACAAATAATATTAAAGCTAATTGTAACATTAATTTTAGCATTTTTACAATTTTTTTTCACAATTGACAATGACCGAAAACAAATACTGAATGAACATCTAATCTCTGGGACCAGTATAAATAATGGTGATTTATCTAATCTTCCATCATTTCTGGTAGATTGCAGATTTAAATGACTGTCTTTTATTTACTTGGACGAATTGACCACCTCCGAAATTCAATTATTGAATAACCTTTTTTTTTACTAGTCCGTTTAAATGTTTTTAGTTCGATTTTTTGTTGTAATAATTAAGTCCGTTTTAAAAACGTGTTTTTAAAAAACATTTTTAGGTAGGTGTTAGGTATGGTGTCTGTCACTAAGACGAAAAGGTTATAAAAAACGCACCTTCATGCAAAAATAATACGCATAGTGTTTATCCTCTTTTGAATCCCATTTAACAGCCAACAAGTTTATATGGGTTTAGAAAGTCTTTTTTAATAGTCAATCTTTTGCCCAACGCTTTCCTTTTACCCGTTTCTTATTCAAAATCACTATCAAATTCAAATACAGGCCTTTCTATTCCTTTATACATGACGGGTGTACTCTTCGTGAATTTTTGCGTATGACTGACGATCAGTCAGAATGACCGTGTAATGTCGATATAATTCCATCAGTCACCAACAGTCAAACGTAATTGATGACTCATGGAATTTGACTGACGCTTGCATGACCATGTAATGGCTGCCACAGAGGTGAATGACCTCAACCTCAACCTCTATTCGCTAGTGCAATATCCAGTGTCATAGGCATCCATTACACGGTAGGTTTTGCTGTCAGTTTAACCACAGTCACGGGCTGTGACTGACGATTGCCGTGTAATGCAGTGACTGATGGTGGCATGATGTGATTTGTTCTTTCCATCAGTCAAACGTAATTCATGACTGATGGAATTTTACTGACGCTTGCATGACCATGTAATGGCTGCCTTAGAATATAAATATAAGATTCTTAACGTTTTTGAATAGGGTCTAACTTGCAAGGACGATTAAATATTGTGTCTATAAAGTATTTTTTAAGATCTTAAAAAAAGTTATTCTTTTATTCATAAGAAGGAAACAAATTTTATATTTTTTTCAATACTGCTTATTTGAATACCTAAGTATACCGAATCTCTATTTTGAGGAATACGCAGTGACTGGACAACCCTAATTGGGTTTAAGTCACTCGGTTTTTCTAAAAATAGTATGTTTTGCTTTGTTTAATAAATAAAAAAAAATAAAAAAATAGCTTTTCACATTCACAAAATATAGAAAAAAAAAGATTTTTAATTTCCTTTGTCGTTAAGATTTATTGTTTTTGTTTTGACTTGTTATGTTTGTGTTGTTTCGCATTTTACTTGCAAATAAACGAAATATATAAGTTTATAATATATTAATTTCCTACTTTGATCTTCATTACTTATTTTATATGAATGTTCCTCGATTAATCAGCAAAGATGAATATTGACACAAATAATTATGTCAGTAGGTATGACAAAATTAAATGGTTGATAAACAACCCCTGACGAAAAAAGAGAGGGGCGTTATAAGTTTAACGTGTCTGTGTATCTGTCTGTGGTATCGTAGCTCCTATACGGGTGAACCGATTTTCATTTAGTGTTTTTGTCATATATAATTTTATCCCCAGTGTTCTTAGCCATGTTTCGTGAAAATCTGTTCAGCCATTTGAATATCATCAGATCTTTTCTAGTTGATGGAGGATCTGACTAACTTCATTATGTCCGATCGATTCGAAATTTGATACCGTGTTACTTTAATGATATTAGAAGAATATGTTAAGGTAGTCATGACATGATCAGCCGTTTAAACATCATCAGCTCTTTAATAGTTGATGAGGAGATCTGACTAGCTTTCATAATGTCCAATCGATTCGTGGTATCGTGTTACGTGAATCTTTATTTTCTTTATTAAGAGTTAGCTTTTATGTGTCGAGTTTTTTTTAATTTTTATTTAAGTTTTATTTTTATTGATTTAGTTTGCAATGAAAAATTCTTCAAATACTTGGGTAGTAACTAAAAGATAACGCTAAATATAATTTCACCATTCTTTGATTTGTTTATGTATTGGTTTTGCGTATGTATAAGATAATTAAACTATGATTATTTGGCGATTTACAAAAAAGTTTAGATGAAATTATAGTGGAAATTTGTTTTTTTATACAAAACTAGCAACACGCACTCGTTTCGCTTCAGTGTAGTGTGAATTCGGAGTTCGGAACCCAAGGGTCCCGAACGCGTTAATTTTTGAGACAACCCTAAGATATTTATTTAATTAAATGATATGGTGTAAAAGATTATAGTGATGAGCATGAAATTCTTAAGGTATGGGTACTAATACTGTAGCGTAGCCTCTTCTATGTTCATAAGTACTTCGGAGCGTATCCACTAGTCAATTAACAATTTTTTTGAGCATATATTTTGGAAACAGAGTTTCATGATGACATTTGCAATAAGTAAATTGATTTTGGCGTCAAAGTATTTCCTGTTGCTCCACCTAAGAAACAAAGTTCAATTTGCTTTGACAGCACAGCCCGACCTACGCCAACTTTAGCCACCTGTGGTCTAGGGGATCCCCCACACGTGTAAGACGCAGGAGTTCCGGGTTCGGTTCCCAGGTGTGTACAATATTTGTACTTAGTTTGGTTGTTGGTAAGGCTTACTGCAAGTCCGCCTGGCTAGCTATCGCCATCTTACCAAAGTCTGACGCCATAACAACAATTTAAAATTTGTTGTGTTTCGGCTATTAGAGGTAAGATAACCAGTTCCCCATTGATGAGAATTCCGGGTGTAGTGAGCTCACCGCAGCCAACCTAGGCCTTATCGTCACTTAACATCAAGTGAGGTAATGGCCAAGCACTACCCCGTTGTGCATAAAAAAAGATCGGTGTTTTATTTATTGTTGAGTGGAAACTCGGTATCTAGCTAGTCTGCAATGAATTTTTAATTTGAAATCGATCGTCAATATGCTCAATATCAATAAGTCTTTTAGAAAATAAAATATAGCACTGATAATAAAGCTTAAACTAAATTTATGCTTAAGCTGTCGTTACCAGAATTAATCGATAAGGGCAATGAACTGATTAAAACAAATCTATGGATCGATGTTAATGATCGAATTCGGCCTTGGCCTAAATACGTTTGACATATAAATGTCAATATTTTAGTGTTCCGTACAAACTTTAGTATATTTTCACTTCTTAAGCTTATTAAGAAAGACGAAAAAGCAATAAGTAATCATGCTGTTATCAAAATGATTTGTTTGTGTCCTACTAACATTATAAATTTATGTGAAGGTTTGCATGATTGTTACTCAATCACATTAGAAACGGTTGAACTGATATATATGTAACTTGGTATACAGATAAGTCCTGATTAACATATATTTTTATTCAAGTGCCGTGTATGTGCCGGCTTAGAATAGTATTACTACCTCTTATCCCGTAAGTGTCGTAAAAGGCGACTAAGGGAATACAGCCATCAAGAGACGGGCAGCAGCGTCTTTAAAAAACTTTGGCCAACTGCGATCGCCAACCCGCCTGCCAAGCGTGGCGATTATGGAAAACCCTCCCAAGTATGATAAATGCAAAAAAATCGGTCCCCAGTCCCCGGCAGCCTCGCTATTCCTAGCTACAGTAGCGGCTATGGTTAACAGTGGGGCAGGGGGTGCTAAAGAATCCGCGGGTGCCGCTCGGCTACCACGAAACACGAAAACTGCACCTGGTAACATGTAACACGTGCACCAGTGTGTGAGGATTATCGAGTCCTCTCACTCTTTTCGGACTTCAGATAACTCAATTCCGGTAACTTTATATACTACCGGTAGGGGGACCAACAGTCCCTAGGCGGTGTCGGGTTCATCATCCACAAGTCCCTTGTCAACAACGTGATTACCATCGGAAGTGTGTCGACCAGGGTGGCGTACCCTATACTCAGAATATCCAAATGGTATTCGTTGAATGTTATACAGGTTTACGAACCGACCTCGGAGCACCAAGATGACGAAGTGGAGGCTATATATGAGGAGATCTCTAAAGCCATGCAAAGCTACAAAACCCACTACACCGTTGTGATGGGGGACTTCAATGCAAAGTTGGGGAAACGATGCGGTGATGAGTTGAGAGTGGGGCAATTAAGAGTTGGGCAACGGAATGCCAGAAGACAGATGCTGGCCGACTTTATGGAGAAGTAGAACCCCTTTATGATGAACTCCTTCTTCAGAAAGCCGGAAAGCCGAAAGTGGACCTGGATCAGTCCGGACGGTACAATAAAAAATGAGATAGATTTTGTCATGTCGACATAAAAGCAAATATTCATTGATGTCACTGTGATCAACGCCGTCAAGACGCGGAGCGATCACCGATTGGTGCGTGGCACATTGAATATCAACTTTAAGCTGGAAAGATCTCGACTGATAAAATCTACACTCCGACCATTGCCGGCCAAAATTCTAAACCCCGAGAGCTTTCAACTCGAACTCCAAAACCGCTTCGAAACTCTTGAGAACAGCATAGATGTGGACGATCTAAACAACATGGTGTTGGATACTGTCTGTATGGTAGGGTCCAAGTTCTTTAAAACCCACCGTCCCAAGCTAAGGAAACTCTCCGACCACATACTCCTACACATGGATCAGAGACGTGAAATGAGGCTCCAGAGTTTAGCGGATTTCGTCGTGGAGATATGATAATTTTACAGACCGCCCGGACAAAGTCGCGTTCATAAGCTAGTGTATACTACGGAAAGAGTTTTTAAAGGTAGGTACTCGTAGTAGTCAATACTTACAGTTTACCGAAACGAAATATTTAAAGGAATTTAAGGGCGTTGGTAAATATTTTGAAATTGTGTTAAATTAATTAACATCAATAATTTGCTTACATTTACATACTTATTTTAAAATAATTGGCTTTTGATTTATCTCATCATGAATTAACTGCAACATATAAGTTTAAATAGTATGTGAAAAATATGAAAATATTAATGATTTTTATTATATTTAGGAGATGATTTTTTAAGTAGTAATTCACGGAAACACTCTCATAAATTATTATCCGTATAACATTCTTATGATCAAATCAATTTTTACGTTATTCATTTAATATTGACCAACTGAACCATAAAATATTTATCTTTGACGATTTTGCGATGATAATACATCACACTCGTATGTAAGTGATACGTAATAAAGGACACTCGGTCAAACTCATAATCAGTAGAGGAAATCGTTCTTGTAATTTCAATTTGATGTCAACGACCTCAAAATTTTATAAGGTCGTTGTTCCAAATAATTTGATATCAGTTAGTTGTTAGTTTGATGTTGTTGGCTGGAAAGTAAGGGGAAGACTGCAGAAAAGATGGATGGATTGTGTGCGGAATGATAAATGAATGTAATGGGAGTGGATGAGGAGATGACGAGGGATAGGAAGGAATGGAGAGAAGGACGCACTGCACCGACCCCAAATAAATTGGGATAAGAGTAGGGGGATGATGGCCAAATAATTAACGCTTTCCGGCAAAAAAAGTGTCACAATACAAAAATAGCTGTTTCGAGAAAATGTAACTTTAATAGTTTTTTGTTCATTTATACGTCAATAATTTAAAAACTATAATAGTCAGATAACTGAAATTTTATGTGTAAATAGCTTATTTATATTTTTATTACAGTGATTTAAATTTAACAGCAACTTTATTTTAAATAACTCTTAATTTGAAGTATATCATGACTTTTTTCAATTAAAATTTCTGTAGTTTCAAAAATAAAATACATTTTAATGTGTCTAATCACCATTACTTTTATAAAAAAACTTTGATTCAATACGTCGTCATTCAAATAGTATAGTATAGTATATACTCTCCAGTTTATTAAACTAACTCATGATTTTTCTAATCTTATTCGTGAATATAATATTCGTGGACAAAGTTAAAGCCAAATTTGTTTGCGGTTCTTGAGACATTTATAATATACTTAAGTAGGATTAATTAAAGTTAATAAATGACTACCTTGCAGTGGCCCATCGGCTTACCTTTTAAAAATCCCACCCTACCTATCCGCTAAGCAGATCATAATCATTTTTGTATAAAGGCTTACTTTCAGCACTGCTACCTTGTACAAATATTTCTTTGGTTTAGTAGAGTTCGGTATAAATGATGATAGAACAAGTAATGAAGATCAAAATAGGAACTTAATATAATTTTAAACCTATTAATTTCGTTTATTTGCAAGTAAAATGCGAAACAACACAAACATAGCAAGTCAAAACAAAAACAAAAAATCAAAAACTTTTTATTCTTTATTTTGTGACTGTACATAAAATAAGTGACATAAAATAAAAACATGAAAAACGATCTTCTTTAGAAGGTTTGGCCTAATTAACAATCAGTATTTGGACAATAAACTGGGTACCTACATAAATTGTACCTGACCTGAGTATTTGCTTTTCTATTGTTGAATGGACAGAGTCAACTTCATTTTGTCTTTTTCCTGTAATTAGGTACACATATATAACATAATACAAGTACATATGTGTTATAGACTTTATTTTAGGGAATTTTCCGTATGATGTGGCAATATTTACAGTGCTTTTTCGTCACACAGATTGTGATGCCTTTTTCGTAATAATTCTAAAATTTAAACGTAAAAATTAGCAATAAAAAGTCACATCGCTGGTTAATACGCTTTTTAGGCGTGTGACCGGAGCTAAACAACTCCGTGAAAAAGAAAACTTAGTGCCATCTAGCGATAACCATGCGTAACATAATAACGAGGTTTTTTCAGCCGGACAAATGTAATACGGTTGACTTAATGCTGTGATTATGTCATTTTGTACCTAATATGTGTTGTGACACTTTTTTTGCCGGAAAGCGATTTCACAGTCACAAAATAAAGAATAAAAAGTTTTTGATTTTTAATTTCCTTTGTCGTATTTAGTGTTTTTGTTTTGACTTGCTATGTTTGTGTTGTTTCGCATTTTACTTGCAAATAAACGAAATTAATAGGTTCAAAATTATATTAAGTTCCTACTTTGATCTTCATTACTTGTTCTATCATCACTTATACCGAACTCTACTAAACCAAAGAAATATTTGTACAAGGTAGCAGTGGTGAAAGTAAGCCTTCATACAAAAAACCGGCCAAGTGCGAGTCGGACTCGCGCACGATGGGTTCCGTACCAAAAAACGGCAAAAAAAAACGTTTGTTGTATGGGAGCCCCCCCTTAAATATGAATTTTATTCTGTTTTTAGTATTTGTTGTTGTAGCGGTAACAAAAATACATCATCTGTAAAAATTTCAACTGTCTACCTGTTGTCATTATTAATATCGAGCAAAAAACGGGAAAAAAATCACGTTTGTTGTATGGGAGCCCCCCTTAAATACTAATTTTGTTCTGTTTTTAGTATTTGTTGTTATAGCGGCAACAGAAATACATCATTTGTGAAAATTTCAACTTTCTAGCTATCGCGGTTCATGAGATACAGTCTGGTGACAGACAGACAGACAGACAGACAGACAGACAGACAGACAGACAGACAGACAGACAGACAGACGGACAGCGGAGTCTTAGTAATTGGGTCCTGTTTTTACCCTTTGGGTACGGAACCTTAAAGATGATTATGATCTGCTTAGCGGATAGGTAGGGTGGGATTTTTAAAAGGTAAGCCGATGGGCCACTGCAAGGTAGTCATTAATTAACTTTAATTAATCCTACTTAAGTATATTATAAATGTCTCAAAAGCCGCAAACAAATTTGGCTTTAAATTTGTCCACGAATATTATATTCACGAATAAGAATAGAAAAATCATGAATTAGTTTAATAAATTGGAGAGTTTAGTGACTATTTGAATGACGACGTATTGAATCAAAGTTTTTTATATTGTTATGTGGAAAACGATTCATTTTTTTAAGTTGTAAGTAAAACGTTGTTTAAGGGTCTATATTTAGTACATGTTCCATTTTAAAATTTTCAATACAAATGAAAAAAACAACTCTGCGCGAGCCGTAATGAAGGCGAAATTTGAAAATCCCTATTAAATTTTTAAATAGATATTTGACTGATACAAAACAGTCAATACATTAGATTTATTCCTAAAAAAACGTCTTTAGAATCTTTAAATACCAGAAAACATGTTAAAGTGGACCAATTTGAGCACTCTGTGATCAAAAACATTAGTTAAAATTTTCTTACTATAGTGCACTTCTATACAATACAAATAAAACAATAATTGAAAAAATAAATATAAGTCGTATTCTTATTTGTTACAGCTGAAAGTTTTTTGAAAAATACCTCTGACAAGCAAATTTGGAATTACACTTGAAAAGATTGTCTTCGTTTTAAAATACCTGATAATTTATTATATTTTTCTCTGTATATACGGCATTAATTTATGAAATTTTTCTTCCTAAAACTAAAGTTTACATCAATAATTACTATTTATTCTTTAGATAACTTCTTTGTAAAAAAACGCTTATTTCTTTGAAAAACGAATTAATACAGCCTTAAATATTGTTATTTTATAAAAAACAGTCCTTTAGTGCCTACCTTATTATAATAATTATTATCCTTATCCTTATATACATATAATAAAACAGTAAAAAAAGTGTGTCTCTACATTACATTAATTTCAAAAAGAAATAATATCTGGGGCGATGAAGAGATAGTAATAGAGTAAGAATTTAAAAAAGTGTATCTGTTTGTCTGTTTGAACACGCTAATCTCCGGAAATACTGAATTGATTCGAATGAAACTTTTTTTATTATATAGCTATTTAGCCTGGGTATAGTTTAGGGTATAATTGATTTTGGAAAATGGAACACCTGATGCAGAACCATAATGGTCCAGCTAAACTATTAGAAATATAAAAATTACACCTTTGCAAAAGTTGTTCAGCCTGATGAGCAGTTTTTGTTGGGGTATAAAAATTTAAGATCTGCAACACCTGATGCAGAACCATAATGGTTCAGCTAACCTATACAAAATATAAAATTACACCTTAGCAAAAGTTGTTCAGCCTGATGAGCATTTTGTGTTGAGGTATAAAAATGTAAGATCTGGAACACCTGATGCAGAACCATAATGGTTCAGCTATACTATACAAAAATATAAAATTGACACTTTTACAAAAATTGTTCAGCCTAAAGAGCATTTTTTGTTTAGGTATAAAAATGGAAGATCTGGAATACCCGATGCAGAGGCAAGTTTAATTTATTTGCATAAACACGTATTTGCAAAAACACGTGTTTAGAAAAACCGAAGTTCATCTGATGTGGGAATCTAAGAGATCAGGTTGAAGTTATTTAGCATAATATAATAACATACGCTGGGAGTACCTCCATGTGGTGAAGGCGGTAACAGTTTGAGCCTAATTTTTGATATCGACTTGCCTAAATACGGGTCAGACGCTTAGAGCCGCTGGTTTCAATCTCAGGACTGGTTGCTTTTTTTGCATGGCGATCTTTATGTGGCTTTTTTCAGGGTTAGTAACGCTTCAAGTCTTTTCATATTGACTCCCGAAAGAAAGACTTCTAAAATAGTTTATAAATATTTTTTTTAAACCATGTTTACAATATAAAAAAAAAAACAATAATTTATTAACTATTAACATTTTATAACACTGCTACAAGTATTTTCTTATGCAACTTTATTAGTTCGTATTTATATGAATACGCCGTATTCATAAAGTCCACGCGTACGAATTAACGGGCATCAGCTTGTTAATATAATAGAAAAGTTATTATGTTCGACTTATATATAGTCAAATAATGTTGGATGGAAACGAAGAATTTTCTTGTAAATATCACGTGTTTTCAGAGTTATAACTATTAAATTAGTTCATTGACATATTAGCTACTCGTATGTAAATAATACAATAATGATACTTGTAAAATTAATGCATAAGTGTTGATCAAAGTATCTACTTAAGATCATTGTTTAAGTACATAAATAACTAATTATTACATACTAATTAAAATAACATTCCTGTTATTTATTCCATAACTTTTACCTAACATAAACACATGGGCACAATTAGATCATTGCACGAAAATTTTTATTCTTCAGCGATCAACGGCCAAGGACATTTTTGACGTATTAAAAATGTGTTACATAATTGATTGATTGATTGATTTATTATTTTGATAATGTTGTTAGGTATATAGTACTTTTATCTAATTAAAAAATATTAATTTTTCATTCAATTTGAAGTGAGCCCAATCATTCTACTATATTGTATTAAATATCGTGGAATGTCCTTAAATGCAGTCGTGCTATTTTAGTTTATACAGCTGCCTTCTTGAAAATATTAAAATATGTAATTCATTTTGGCACAATTTTTTTTGACTCTACCACAAAAATTATATAAAGTAAGAAGTAAAAAATATAGCTTGTTTAATAAGCTGTAGTTTTATATAAAAACCTAATTGTTGTAACTAAAGATAACGCTGAGTCTAACTTCACCATTCTTTGATTTGTTTAAGGGTTTTACTTTTGTGCTTACAAAAAAGTTTAGATGAAATTTTAGTGGAGCAAAACTTTTAATACAAAACTAGCGACCCGCCCTCGCTTCGCTGTAGTGTGGAATTGGACACCATGGTCCACGCGCGTTATTTTTTTGCAAAAACTCGTATGATATTCATTTAAGTCATAGTGTAAAAGATTAAATAAAACAAAAAATGTTGTGTTCCGGCAGTTAGAGTTAAAATAGCCAGTTCCACAGTGATTAGAATTCCTTCCATATTTTTTGGTAGTTCTGTGGAACCTTTTCTTGTGTACTGACACAAACCCGTCCGTTTAGAAACAAAATATCAACAGAAAAATTGAAGCTATGATCCAGATTTTGTGCTCAGCTGGGTTTTTAGGTGACTTTGAATATTTCTCATGTTGTTTTTAGGGTTCCGTAGCCAAAATGGCAAAAAACGGAACCCTTATAGATTCGTCATGTCTGTCTGTCTGTCTGTCTGTCTGTCTGTCTGTCTGTCTGTCTGTCTGTCCGTATGTCACAGCCACTTTATTCCGAAAGTATTAAGACTACACAGTTGAAACTTGGTAGGTAGATGTATTCTGTTAACCGCTTAACGAATTTAATACAAAAATAAGAAAAATAAAAGATTAAGGGGGGGCTCCCCATACATGGAACTGAAACTGAAAAATTTTTTTTTCTTCAAACCAACACGTGTTGGGTGTCTATAGATAGGTCTTTAAAAATGACATCGAGATTCCTAAGACAACTTTTTCTCAAAGTCGACCGTTTGAAAGATATTCACCGCCAAAGTGGTAAAATGTGTGTCCCCCCCCCTTTAACTTTTGAAATAAGAGAGTGAAAAATCTAAAAAAAATATATGCTGTAGATCTTAATAAACACTTTCAACCAAAATTGGTTTGAACGAGATATAGTAATTAGTTTTTGAGATATAGCACATTTTCCAAAACCGCAAATATAACTTTGTCATTCATACCAACACTGTGAAAAACAAAGTTATTTTTGCAGACGAAAAATGATAGGTGGTATTAAATATGGTATGGTATAAGGTAACTACGGAACCCTATGGCGCGTGGCCCGACACGCACTTGGCCGGTTTTTTAAAACTAAACTGCCCACTACATACTACTAATTTTGTATACTCAGCAGCATATCAAGCTATACAAAACTGTCAAAAATCAACAATGAATTTTGAACTTAAACTGCTCGACTTAAAATTTAAAAATGATTGAAGAAATTTGACACCTTGTGGAAGCCCAGCGTGCCGTTGACCGTATTTTGTGAGTGATATTGATGAATGATCTTGATGCAAAATCAAGATGTTTGCCGCTTGCATGACACTGACTAACTACTAACTTCAAAAATCGATTCTAAATTAACAAATACATATACTTTTTTAGGGTTCCGTACCCAAAGGGTAAAAACGGAACCCTATTACTAAGACTCCGCTGTCTGTCTGTTACCAGGCTGTATCGCATGAACCGTGATAGCTAGACAGTTGAAATTTTCACAGATAATGTATTTCTGTTGCCACTAACGCTATAACAACAAATACTAAGAGTATAATAAAATAAATAATTAAGAGGAGCTCCCATACAATACAACAAACGTGATTCTTTTACCGTTTTTTGCTTTATATTAATAACCACAACAGGTAGAAGGTAAAAAATTTCACAGATGATGTATTTCTGTTGCCGCTATAACAACAAATACTAAAAATAGAATTGAATAAATATTTAAGGGTGGCTCCCATACAACAAACGTGATTTTTTTGCCGTTTTATTGGTACGGAACCCTTCGTGCGCGAGTCCGACTCGCACTTGGCCGGTTTTTTATTTTATTCTGTTCGGTGATCTTTCGAATGTTAGGCGCATTTATAAAAGCGTATAAAAAGATTTATCTGTTTATTTGGATACATCGAAGTTTTTGTTGATAATTCATTAAATTGTAAACTTTGTAATTTTCTATAAAGGTTTTTGGCTTAATGTTTTACAAATTAACACACAAACAAAATTATAAGTACATATCATATACTTATGTATGTATACTTATGTATGTATACCAAACCAATGACGTCATTTTGCAGATTTTGTTTTGGAATACAGATGTCGGTAAATATTGATTTGATGAAAGGTTGACATCGGTCAACCGTCAAATGGACCACCTTCACTTCAGGTGAGAAGGCCAAGCGCTATCCCGTTGTGCATATAAAAAGAGGTCGTTGTTTAAATTTATTGTTGAGTGCGTAGTGGAAACGGGGGTCTAACTAGTCTGCAATGATTCTTTAATTTGGAATCAATCGTCAATATGCTCAACATCAATACAATAAGTCTTTTAAAAAATAAAATGTAACATTGATGATAAATCTTTAATAGAATTTATATAGATTTGCTGTCGTCACCAAGTTTGATACACGTTAAGGGCAATGAACTGTTTAAAACAAAAGTATGAAATGAAGTCAATGATCGAATTCGGCCTTGGCTTAAATACGTTTGATATATCTACTTCAATGTCAACATTTTTACAGTGTTCCGTACAAACTTTAGGGTTCTTTCACTTGTTAATCTTATTATGAAAGACGAAAAAGCAATAATTAAATCATCCGGTTATAAAAAAACTCTTTGTTCGTACCTTATTTACATTATTAATTAATGATAAAGTTATATGTTTGTGACAAAATCACGCCAGAAACGGTGGAACTGATTTGGATTGAACTTGGTACACAGATACTTTAAAGTCTTGATTAACATATTATTATATTTTTATCCAAGTTGTATGTTTCTGTAAGATGGTTTTTACAGACCGCTCATAAAAAGTCGCGCGCATAAGCTAGTGTATCCTACTACATAAAGAGTTTTTAAAATTAGGTAGTAATAAATGTTTACAGTTTACAAAATGAAATATTTTAGGGAATTTAAGCGGGTTGGGAAAACTTATTGAAATTGTGTTTAATTAATTATTATTTTTTTATATTTACATATTTTAAGATAAGCCTTTTGACTTAGCTCAACATAACATAAAAATTATCGCAACATTTATGTAAGTTTAATTAGTGTGTGAAAATATGAGAACAATAATGCTTTTTATTATATTTACGAGATCTCGAAAATTATTATCCATATAACATTCTTAAGATCAAATCAGTTTTTACGTTATTCATTTAATATAGACCAATTGAACCCTAAAATATTTATCTTTGATGATTTTGCGATGATAATACATTTGTTTGATACACGATAAGGGCAATGAACTGTTTAAAACAAATCTATGAAATGAAGTCAGTGATCGGATTCGGCCTTGGCTTTAATACGTTTGCTATATCAACTTCAATGTCAACATTTTTACAGTGTTCCGTACAAACTTTAGGGTTTTTTTTTTACTTGTTAAGCTTATTAATATTAAGCAAGAAGAGTTTTTAAAGGTAGGAATCAGTAAATGCGTACAGTTTACAAAATGTAATATTTTAGGGCATTTAAGCGGGTTGGGAAAACTTGTTGAAATTGTGTTTAATATGTTTTTTACATTTACATATTTTAAGTGAAGCGTTTTGATTTAGCTCTACATAAAACAAAAATTATTGCAAAATTTATGTCAGTTTAAATAGTGTGTGAAGAATATGAGAACAATAATGCTTTTTTTTATATTTACGAAATAATTTTTTAAGTAGGTAGTAATTCACGAAAACACTCTTGAAAATTATTATCCATATAAAATTCTTTAGATCAGTTTTTTACATTATTCATTTAACATTGACCAACTGAACACTAAAATATAAATCTTTGGTGATTTCGCGATGATTCTACATCATACGTAAATGATAACGTAATAAAGGACACTCGGTCAAACTCATAATCAGTATAGGAAATCGTTCTTGTAATCTCAATTTGATATCAACCACCTCAAAATCTTTATAACGACGCACCAAATAATTTGACGTAAGTTGTTTGTTAGTTTGATGTTGATGGTTGGAATAGTACATTACTGCCGCGGTATATAATGACTGCGTTGCTGGCAGCGATTATGATGGCCGAGAGCGGAGCTTAGCGCAGGTCCAGGCCGTCACAGCGCGGTCAGCATTGCAGCCCTTGATGGCCAAGCTGAAATAAAGGCCGAGACCGGAGGTCTCGGCCTTTATAGCGCGGACAGCAAGGGCTGCAATGATGACCAAGCTTGAAGGCCGAGAGCGTAGTTAAGCTTAGCTCGAGGCCATCATAACGTGGCCAGCAGTGCAGTCATTGTGGACCAAGGCATGTATAGTGCTTTACTCAAAAATGCGAGTACTACCTACTACTATAGTGGGTACGTATAACCTAATTTCGAAAAAAATACAAAAATGCTAATATCTTAGAAACGGTGCGTCGGAGCCAAAAAATAAGGTTTTTTTCGACCACCTAAGGTACCCTGGAAGTGGTCAAAAGGTATTTAATGAAAGGTCAAAAAACGGTCAAGTGCGAGTTTTTTATATTTTTCCAAACAAATTTTACATAAAAATACAAATATCACCTGTGTAATAGGGTTTTCTCCCCTCAATGTACAATACCCGCGCAGATAAAGAATGGGATTGAAAATGGCGGCTCACCGCGCTTACCACAACGAGTGTGACCGAGAGAGCGATAGGTGTGGCGTTCTATATTTGAAACAAAACTCGACAATAATGGATTCTCAAAGGAAATTGCTGGTAGCTAAAACAAGACAATAATGAAATCTCATACAACTTTGCCGCGTCACCATCGCAGGAGCGCGGCAACCCCGACTTTGCTCAAAGAAGGTTGTCAAAATAATGACCATATTACAAGCATTTTTGAGTAAAGTTTTTTTTTTATTATTTATTTTCCATTAAATAAGAATACAGTGTTTCACAAAAATACCTGCCAAACTGCTCAGCGGTTTGTCGGCAGTAGTTCTCGCCTTAGTTTTTAACTTACCGTCTAATTACATATGTGCTTAAACTAGGAAGACCGCAGAAAAGATGGATGGATTGTGTGCGGAATGATATGAATATGATAGGAGTGGATGAGGAGATGACTAGTGACAGGGAGGAAAGGAAGAGAAGGACGCACTGAACCGACCCCAAATAAATTGGGATAAGAGTAGGGGGATGATGGCCAAATAATTTGATGATACTTAAACAGGTGACAGTGTTGCTTAAACTGAACAACGTCTTTAAGGAACATAGGTCAAAATACGAAAAATAATGTTCATACTCCCATACCAAATGTTCAGTCAATATGGTCAGCTGAATGATTTACTAAGGAAACGCCTGAAAATCGTTTTTCGATCTATATTCCTTGGAGTATGTTGTTCAATTTAAGCAACACTAACACCTGTTTAAGTATCATCATCATTTGGTACCACCTTATTTCATATTTCATGTTTTATAGAAACGAATATTTGAGCTTTTAATCACTTTTTGACTTTTACTATGACTTGACTTTTTATAGTGGGTATTATCAGCTTAAACTGCAAAATAATAACGTTAATGCAAAATAGTAATGGATAATGATGTTCATCTTCTCGATAGATCACCATTTCAGTGACACTAAGCCCAGGACGCAAAACTATTTCTGCTAAGTAGTCCATTTATTTAAACCAGTTTAACTTTACCGAAAGTAATTGACTAAAGCAATTCACTTTTAAAACCATATCTGTTTTTAACCCTGTTCTTTAAACTTGAACATAGCCACCGCTTGGAGACTATAATGAATTTATAATTTGCCTCTCAGAGAAAAATTAAGTGTTCCGATGTAGCCCCCAGTGCAAATTTGGACGTGAATCCAGGCGTCATAGTCGGGTGCTGCACACCCATTGACCGCTATGGGTTTTGGAAGACATCTAAAGGGTTTCCATTTGCGAAAAGTGTTTTGTTTTTCATTAGAATTTTACGATGCTTTTTTTTTAATTTTTATGAGGTTTATAAAGATGCAGGTTGTTGATATCAGAAAGAATATGTTTACCAAACCAAAAGAGGAGTAGACTAGACATTAAAACTATAAGGTACCTGTAGACCATTCTCCGGAATAGCACTGTAGCTCATTTCATTAGACTGTTTTAGAAAGTGTTAATAATCATTCATAAAATACAACAAATATTTTACCACGCTAAAATACCAAACATTTTGTAAATTGTTAATAATATTTGATTTAATAATGACTAAAAATGAGAATAACAGAAGTTAGCATACTCCGTATCTATTTGAACCTAGTAATTTTGTGACGAGGGTATTTCAAAAAAAAGAAAAAAATCAAAAAGTGACTGAAAATCATAGAAATATACCTTCGCCATATTAATGTGATCCTGGTACTTTGGTGACGCTATACTTGTACTACGTATAAGAGCCCAATCTAAAAGCACTTAATAGTTGCAACAGTTCGGTGATTTAAATCAACCGGACTAATGCAACCATTTATTTGCAGTAGTTCGGTTGATTTAAATCACCGAAATACTGCAACTGAAATGTTGCATTAGTTCGGTTAACCGGACTAACAACCGAACTACTGCAACTAAAGGATTTTTTCTCGTTTAGATTTAAATAAGGCTTATCACAACATTTCTTTAGCAAATGAAGATATTGAAAAGACAGGCATATGTACCCCATTTGGACTTTATGAATTCCCTCGCATAAGTTTTGGCCTAAGAAATGCAGCACAAACCTTTCAAAGGTTCATGGATCATGACGTTTCAAAAGGGATAGAACGCGAAAAAAAATGACGAATCGGCATTTTTCTGTTTCATTGATGATATAATTATAGCCTCAGATAACGAAGATATTCACAAGGTCCACTTGAGAGAAATATTTAAAAGCTTTCAAAAATTTGGTATTACCATTAATTTGAGTAAATGCAGTTTTGGTCAACCTAGTACCTATAGAGTTTCTAGGGTATTTAGTATCACAAGACGGTATAAGTCCACTACCAGAAAAAGTTAAGGCTATTTCAGACTATCCACAACCTAATACAGTAGAAGAAATGAGACGTTTTTTAGGAATGATCAATTTTTACAGAGCGCTACTGCCCCATGCAGTTGAGTACCAGAGTTAATTTTTTTTGACATAATTTTAAAAAGAAAGATAAAACACAAATGAGTTGGAATGAGAAAAGTTTACAAGCTTTCGAACAATGTAAGGTTAGCCTCAAAAACGCAGCTACATTGTCACACCCAAGTCTAAATTCACCTTTAGCATTAATGACCGACGCGTCCGACTCATGTGTTGGCGCCGTGCTCCAACAGAAAATAGATAATAAATGGTTACCTTTACTTGTGCCTTCACGCTATTTTTCTAAAAGTTTATCTCATTCACAAAAGAAGTATTGTGCGTATGACAAAGAACATGCGGCAATTTATATGGCTATAATGCACTTTAGGAACATGATAGAAGGGCGAATTTTAACTAAGAATTATAATAAGAAACGAACAATAAAACAATTTATGGGTTGGTTATAAAAAAATCTATGATTTATTTAGAATTTGCTTTCAGCGCATTTTTTAGGTAGTTAGTTTTCTTCAAAATTATCGTCATCATCATATCAGTCGTACGACACCCACTGCTGGGTATAGGCCTCCCCTAAGGTTCTCTACGAAAATCGGTCCTGCGCTGCCCGCATCCAGTGGCTTCCCGCGACCTTCACCAGATCGTCGGTCCACCTTGTCGGGGGCCTACCCACGGAGCGTCGCCCGGTGCGCGGTCGCCATTTCAGAACTTTTCTGCCCCAACGGCCATCAGTTCTTCTCGCTATGTGTCCTGCCCACTGAGCAATCCTTCCTTTTTTAATGTACAATCAGGAACATTTTAATATCACATTGGTCTTAACATAATATAATATAATAATACAAGTCAATGTGACTTTGCTGCATCTTCTACTTTAGTCTTTATATACTTAGTTTTTGTTAATTGACTTCTTAGGTTCTGTTTTCCTTCCACCCTTCAGCGCTGAAATTGTTAATATATTGTATTAGTTATCTTAAACCTAATAACTATTTCGACAGTTTATTGAGATTCGCAAATAGGAATCATAGAAACTAATTCATTTTAAACTAAAATAATTAAAAAAAACTCAAATTTATTTTGTCTATTTCATTTTGTTCTCGTAGAAAATTCTTATAAGTTGATAAGTATCACTTTTTGCAACCAGGAGCCGTAACGACTTACGCATCAAAATTCGAAAAGTCTGCTGGGCTTCAAATTAAAACAGATGTATCGAGCCCTAGTCGGGCCAAAATGGCGAACCCCAATTCATGATGTCACACGAACACCGATATCTTCCAAATAACTTCAGCAAATAGTACAATACAAAGTTCCTTACTTCGATTTATCTGTTTTAAGTTGAAGCTCGGCAGACCCGCCAAAGTTCGAAAAGTTAGCCGGTAGGGCCCCAGTAGGCGTATTAAGACGCTTACGTACTATACTCGATAGTGACAGTAGTTAACATATTTTGTATGAAAACGTTTTTGTTGAGTGTAGTTACCGCCAGAGGCGCTGTGCCAAATTGAATACAAAATTCCTTACTACAGCCGCTACTGAGTATAGTAAACGTAACTGTACAAACTCATAATACAGGTACAGGTGAATTTGAGAATTTGAGCTCTTTAAAATTTCCTGGCCTATTGAAATCGACTTTAAAGTATTTTCATTATAGACGTTCTGAACCGGACTGACAACGCATCTAGCCGGACCGCACACGCAAAAATGTACGGCCAAAGTCCGCTTGAAAACGTCTAAAATCTTCTTCTTCTTCTTCTTCGTTTGAAGGCATCATATTTTATATTGCCAGTACTCCGACACAGCCACCCCTCGGGGAGTAGCCCTCCGCAAGTCATCGAGAGTGCAAGTGGTGGGGCAACGTGGACACTGCCTCAGGTGTTGCATGGTATGTGGTTGCCCGCATAAGCAGGCGACACTAGCGTCCTCCGGCAGGATACCCCATTTATGCATGTTCTCCCTAGAGCGACCGACGCCACATCGCAGCCGGTTCAGAGATTTCCAGTTCGGCCACTTCAGCCACGACCCGGCAGGCAGTTTTTCGGCGGGCTCCACCACGGTTTCGTCCTCGGCGAGTTGCTCCTTCCACTTTTGTATGCGTGCTTCATGGGTTGTTACGCCATTCTCCAAGGCGGTGGTTCTGCAGAAGCTTCTCCGGGACTTCAGGCGGCTCACGACTGCCTCGTGCAAGTGCATTGTATGTCGGGGGTCGTCCTCCTGTTTCCGCTTTTCCATTGCCGTAGTCACCTCACGCCGCACGGCCGGGGGGGCGATGCCAGCCAGCTGGTATAGGTAGGCGACAGGCGTCGGTTTGAGGCAGCCAGTAATGAGGCGACAGGTCTCGTTTACCGCCACATCAACTTCGCGCGTGTGGGCCGAGGTACTCCACACGGGGCACGCGTATTCTGCCGCTGATATACAGAGCGCGAGGCCGGTAGTGCGCAGGGTGTGCGGGGTGGCTCCCCACGTGGTTCCCGTCATGCGCCGCAACAGGTTGTTTCTGGATGCAACTTTCTGCTTGGTGTTTTTGCAGTGTTCCTTATATGTAAGGGACCGGTCCAATGTCACCCCAAGGTATCTAGTAGAGTGCGTGTGGTCCAGTAATTTCCCTTCCCATATGACGTTTAGTTTCCTTGTGGCGTCTTTGTTCCTGAGGTGGAATGCCGAAACTTGAGTTTTGTCCGGGTTAGGTTTGAGCTGGTTTTCCAAATAGTATTGAGACAGTCCCCATAGTGCCTCCGATAGTCTTTGCTCGACTTTTTCAAAGGATTTTTCTTGAGCAGTCAAGGCCAAGTCGTCGGCGAAGAGAAAGTGTCTCATATCAGCGAAAATTGGTTGGTCGTTCGTGTAAATGTTGAAAAGAGCTGGCGCTAAGACACTGCCTTGTGGTAACCCATTCTTCTGTGTACGCCATCGACTCTTCTGAGCCTGGAACGACACGTAGAACCTTCTGTTGCTAAGCAACTGCTCCACGACTTTGGAAAGCTTATGATCCTTCGTGCATTCGTAGACTTTGGCGATGAGTTTTTTATGGTTAACCGTATCGTATGCAGCGGTTAGGTCTACAAAGACTGCCCCCGTAA
Source organism: Agriphila geniculea (assembly GCA_943789525.1). Classification (NCBI taxonomy): domain Eukaryota; kingdom Metazoa; phylum Arthropoda; class Insecta; order Lepidoptera; family Crambidae; genus Agriphila; species Agriphila geniculea. The sequence goes on along the minus strand of OX038877.1, from coordinate 5,598,489 downwards.
CCAATCCCTTTTCGTAGCCATCCTCGATGTGCTGGGTTAGATTGAGCACTTGTGCTGTGCATGACTTTCCGGATCTGAACCCTGCTTGCTGCTTGATGAAAACATCCTCAAGTGTGCCTGATATCCTCTGTAAAATTAGCCGTTCAAATACCTTGAAGGTATGGCAAAGGAGGGACACAGGTCTGTAGTTTTTCGGGCTCGCAGGGTCTTTGCCTGGTTTTAGAAGAGCTACGACGTGAGATCTCCGCCAGAGTTTGGGTATTTTAGTTGTGCTGATACAGGAGTTATACAGATCCAGTAGCCACGTCCTCGCTATCGGTCCAAACCGTTTCAGCTGCTCGACCCTGATGTTGTCAAGGCCAGCGGCTTTACCTTCTTTGAGCCTATCAAGGGCTAACTTGAGCTCTGTTTCTGTGAAAGCCTCGTTCAAGTGGTTAACCTCTTTACCAGGGTCTCGTGTGAACTTCTTCGGGCGACTTTTCGTGGTAGCTTTCCCATTTTGGAGTAAGTGGTGAGCGATTTGGTTTGCAGTCACATTGGAATGACGATCAGCGATTTTAGGGTCATTATTTAGTTTTCTTATAAAACACCATGCCTTCTTGCTGTTATGCGTCATATCCACGCCTTCGATTAGTTTGTTCCACTTTTCTCTCGTTGTTTCGGATATGGCTTCTAGCAATTCATTCAAACGTCTAAAATGAAAGAAGCACTTTGTGTTTGTCTCTCGCGATCGACTGCGCTGTTTCCAAAGATCGAGTGGTCGCTCGCCAATAAGTCAATCGCAAAATAGAGTCTACATATTATTATTATTATTCTACTACATATCTACATATTCTGTGCCTCTACTACTTACCATTTAACAACATCCCAAAGAGTCCAGAGAAAGGTATGTCGATAAACACTGTTACGAGGAACGATGCAAATATCGTTAAGTATAAGTCAATTATTAATCTGTGCATCTGAAAAATAATTAAAATATAAACTAAGTAATTTATTTCCATTGCACTAACGCTATGTGTCTAACTCTTACTTAAGGTACCTATCACGCTTAGTGAGGGTTTTAAGAATACTAACTATGGCTAGGTATTATTTAAAACAATATTCATCGCTAAAATTAATTTAAGCAGATACCTACACTGACGAGCAAAAATAACTAATAACTTACATAAACGACGATATTTCATAAACAAGTAAATATATCTGCATGGAACAAAAATTTTATTAAATAGAGTTCCTTCTTTTTTCTCATACGTGGATGTTTCAGGAGTTTTTTTAGGAAATATCGTCAGCTATTTAAGTGACTGTTTAATTTTTGCTTGCCAGTGTATTAAATCTACAAAATCTTTTGTTCTATTCCTTGTTGAATAAGCATTTGCACAAGCAAAGGAATTATTTTTCTTTACTTATGCTCTCGAATATTATCATTTCATTACATTTAAAAAAACACTACTTCATCACGTTCTTGAAATTCAGTGCGGGGCATAAAATTCAATGCTTACTTCCCGCACAAGTATTACAAACTCAAAACGATAGAACTCATCGATAGCATATTTTTACAAGCATAGTTCTAAAGCTTTGCGCGTACAGTTCATTAGAAACAAAACACTTTTTACGGATTACAGCGTGTATATTGGTTAATTCAGATGTTATTATAGAATTGTTTATTCTTATTTGTTGGTTTTTTGGGATTTCCGACGTTTCGACACCTTTAAAGGGGCCGTGGTCACGGGACCTGGCCGTGGTCGTCAAAACAAATCGAAACTAATTAATTCTAAAATAACATCTGAATTAACCAATATACGCGCTGTAATCCGTAAAAAGTGTTTTATTTCTATAAAAATATATAGTTGCATGACTAGTCGTTTCACATGTCCACACGAACCGATTTAACATTTTTACTAAGAATATTTTGTTTTCTCGCATTTCTTGAGAAAAGCACTATACAAGCCTTGTGCGGTAAGCCATTTACATGCTAACTTCCCGAGCTTGGCTGAATGTAAATTACCATTATTCCTTTCGATACGAATAATGCATAGTTTTCAATCATAGTTTTATTTTATTCTTGAAGTACAAAATGTGAAAATTTATTCAATATACTTACCGAAAATTCAATTGAAAAGTAAGTGGGTGCCAAAGCCGTAGCGTTAAGTATATAAATCATTGGCAGATGTAAGATATACATTGCGTAGGACAAGCGACTTAAAAACTTGAATACAGTCAATGACAGAAACCAGTTCATCGGACCTGAAAATAATATTTATGGGAGATAAATTTCACATTTGTTTACGATAATTAGGAGGTATTTTCAAAATAGGTTTGTTTCATTTTCTTTTTTTTCTAAAATTAGACTTAATTTTAAGTTTATTTCATAAGAAATTTTGAACACTATGAAAAAAACCGGTCAAGAGCGAGTCGGACTCGCGCACCGAGGGTTCCGTACTATCATAATTGCACCATCAAACTACACTGCAGAGTAGAATAATAAAGTTAGCATTGCAGTTTTAGGTCAGCGCCATCTCTTGACCGGTAGTAGAACTAATGTTAACTTTTTAGAAAATTGATAATTCCAAAAAAAGTGTGCTATATTGAGACATCGTTTTATTAATCTGTAATCTTTATATAAACTGCTATCACATAGAATTATTTCAAATTTTTCGCTTTGCAAACTTCGGAGATAAGGGGGGAACGGTATTTTTTTACATTTTTCATCATTTAAGTCAAAAACTATGCGGCCTAAAACAAAAAAAAATGAAAACGTGTAAACGGCGCTGTTTCATAATTGATAGCCCACATGCCCTGGTATACCCCACTTCAAATTTTTAAGACCCCTTTTCAAGCCCTGTTGTAAAAAATGTGTTTATTTTTTTATTTATTTCTTATTTGCAAAATAGTTAGGCAAATGTCATCTTAAACTATTCCAAATTTCAAGTTGATACCATTAGTAGTTCACGAGATATCCAGCTGTGACAGATAGACAGACTGCGTCACACCATAAGGGCTCCTTTTTTACCATTTTGGTACGAAACCCTAAAAACAAATGGCTTTAACTACCTTGCCTTCTTTGATATTTAAAACGACGTTTCGCACTTTGGCTAGCTTAAATCTATTACGGTTCGTTAATTTGGAACAAAATAATGTTATTAAATATTAATAAATATTTTCTAACTGCCTTTTCCTTACCTCCATAACCATGCACGCATGCAAATATAAGCCATGCAATGCAAGCGGCCCATGCTGGCCTCATGCATGAGTTTAATATACTATCTATAGTTTGGTTGTCCCAATCTGGTTGGATGATGAAGTATGTTGATATAACTATAGTTAGCGATGTGATCGTCACGAGCAGCCATAAGAATGACACCAAGACCTAGAACAGACACAAACAAGAAACATGAAAGTTTTTTTCTTCTACTACTGTATAAGAAGTCAGTGAAAACTTACGATAACACAGGGATAACTTTGTCTGAGATTTATGGTATACTAGCAGCCGCCCGCGACTTCGTCTGCGTGGAAATTTTTTTGCTATCCCTCGGGAACAATACGCAGTACTTATAGCTATTCTGTGACAATACTTTTTTCGGACACAAGGCCTTTTTCTGTACCTCTGACAAAGTGTATGTAAACTTCCATGATGATTAGATCAGTAGTTAAGACGTGAAAGGCATAACAAACAAAGAAATAGACTTACGCATTTATTATATTAGTATATGCCATATACCTATATATAGGTCAACAGGCGTCTTAATTGAGACAATTAATCAAAAAGATAAAAGTCTTAAAACAGAAACAAACTCATATGTAAATTTAAGACTAAATAAACTAAAGATGCTTTAGTCTAGTGTAGATGCACATGGATTGAACATTTTGGCTTATTCCGTTTGTTAACCCTGAAACAGCCACCCTAAAGTGGATACTCGGAAAATGCGTATCGAAACGTATCTTACGGAAATCGAGGTATCCTTCCTAGGGTGGCTGTTTTAGTCTGGATAAATGGAATAAGCCAACATTTTGTGTTTATTTAAAACTGTAGAACACTAACCTTTGATAGCCGAATTTTTCGATTCCGACACGTATGAAGTACATAGCCAAAGAGCATCCCAACAAAAAATGGAGTTGAACGTGGAAAAGTGTGAATGTAGTAGTACTGGCTGTAGTAAGCCATATCCTCTTGAGTTCGACTAGAAGAAGTAAAAAAGTTGCATAAAAGTAACTTAAATAACCTTTAGCAATAGAAAGAAAGAAAAATTTTTTTTTTTCAAATTTGAGATTTTGCTTTCACAATGCTATTTCTTTACAATACTAAATATTATACTAGAAAAGTTTCGACTCGCACCAGATCAATTCTCGGACGGGAATCGAACCCGCGACCTTTGGATATCCGGTCCAAATTGGACCGGATATCCAAAGTCACTTACTGAGCGGTCAGAGCATTCGACCGTCGAATGCTCTGACCGCTCGGTAAGTGACTCGGTAGCTCAGCTCACTTTATAAACTATCTATTTACAACATTTCAAGTGTCTCGATTCAGTAGTTTGAGATGAGCGTTGCTACGTCAGTCACCCTCCATTTTTATTTAAGAGAAAAAGATGGATGGGAATGTCTTAAAAAATCAAATGGGCTAAATATTTTTTATAATTACCCAACTAGCACAAAACGTCTGCTTAAGACCTATATAGCGTATATAATTACAGTTATAAGCTGCAAGAGTCAGCTGCATAACGCGCTATGCAACCGTTTTGCAGCTGCTTTAGATCTAAAGGGGCGACTTTAGAACCTATTTTAATCTTATTTTAATAGATCCAGTAGAGTTTCATAAAAGCGCATGTAATTTCTTACAACCGCTATTTTCACTCCTTAAGCACCATATTGGTACTAATTGAATGAATGAACGTCAGATCTGCTCATTTATTTCATTCACTCCGAAGCGTAAATTACAGCTTTGAGTAAAAATTGCGACTTTCTTTGGGAAGTTTGGTGGTTTTTATGTTAGTATAAATTTCTATTACATGTTAGATGTTTTTGTATAATTGTGGCTGGCAGCGTGTAGTGAAATAATAAAATGGTGGAATTGTAATAGTGTAAATATACGATTTGAGTTACGCGGCTTGTTCGGGTGATAAACATCGGCAAATTTAATTAACTGTGAAACGTGTATGGTGTTTTTGGAACAAAACTAATGGGCCCTCAATTTATTGAAGATTTAACGGAAATCTAATAATTTTTTTTACTGCGGGTCAATTTTTTTTATCTTAATTTTTATAAGTTGTTGGAGAAATAACTGTATCAACCACGTACCTGGTGCTCCTCGTATGTCCTCGTCGCTGGGGCCCCAGGAGTGGTAGCTGGTTGCTGTTGGATCACAAATCCTCTCTAGATGAGCACTGGCTATGGTTTTAAATAGTTCACAGATCGATTTTGGGATTTGCTTTGGTTTTATGAATATTTAACGAATTATGGTGCGGTGATGCACGCTGCGCGCTCGCGATCGGAACGGTAGTTCTCTATTCTGACGTTAGAGCACTTGATAGCAGCACTGTCTATAGCAAAGCGCTGCGATTCGTTTTACGAAGGATTGCAGTTATTGTGGCCGATACAGTTTCAATTTAAATTAAGAATTAAAGAAAAGAAAATGATTTGTGCTAGCGTTAATACTATACACAACTTGTTCAATGTACGGAACATGCCGCCGACCTTAAAATATACATATTTTAATAAGAAAGAAACTAAGAATAAGTTACTAACCTAGCCTACAACTAAGAAAGTAAACTAAAGTTGCCTACTCGAAGGGCAACGGACAGACCTTAACGACAGGTCGTTTAGCAAGAGTATTACCAACGCGTACAGTGACAACACGAGTAATACCATCTGCGCCTGGATGCAGCTGATGCACGCGAGCCAGGCGCCATTTCAGTGGCGGTAGTGTATTATCTACTAACACGACTACCGAGCCCTCACGGAGGGGTGTGTGAGTGTGGTCACGAAACCATTTACCTCTTTGTTGAAGTTGGTGGAGATAATCAACGCTCCAGCGTTTCCAAAAGTGTTGGACAGCTTGCTGCAAGACTTGCCAACGAACAAGGCGACTTGTATTGTCATCAGTGAAGTTAAATTCAGGTAAAGAACTTAATGGTTCCCCGATTAGGAAGTGTCCGGGTGTGATGGGTAATGGATCCGCAGGATCATTACTCTGAGCAAAAAGTGGCCTCGAGTTGAGAACTGCTTCTATTTGGCAAAGAAGCGTGTTGAATTCATCGTAAGATAGGGTGAGTTGACCTATAACACGGAAAAGATGCGTTTTCATACTTTTCACGGCTGCTTCGAAAATCCCTCCGAAATGAGAAGCATAGGGGGGGTTAAAATGCCAAGTAACGGCTAAATTGGTCAGCTGTTTATTGATAATATTTTGATTATCTTCGTTCCGCAAGAACTCATAAAGATCGGAAAGGTAACGATCGCATCCAACGAAGTTTCGACCACAGTCGGAATAAATATCAGTGCAAAGGCCACGTCGTGATATAAATCGGCGCAATGCATTTAGAAAAGAATCGGTTGTTAAGTTTGGAACGAGTTCCAAGTGTGTCGCTTTCGTCGACATGCATACAAAAACACACACGTAGCATTTGAAGACCTTCGCGTTACGAAATTTATTGGATTTTAGGAAAAAATGTCCAGCAAAGTCGGTTGCAACGTGAAGAAACGGACGAAAGGCACGAACTCTCGCGGCCGGAAGTGGAGCCATCGAAGGCTGTGGAGCGACAGGGCGTGTACGGAAGCAGCGCACGCAGCGGCGAGTGCGCATACGAACTGCGTCACGAGCACTAAGTATCCAGTATTTCTGGGCGAGTATAAACTGTAACGTTTGCGGACCGACGTGCAAATTAGTCAGATGGTAAAAATCGATTAAAAGATTGGTAAAATGATGTCGTTTTGGTAAGAGAATTTGATGCTTTGCATCGTAAGGAACGTTAGCACGATTGATTCTGCCGCCGACCCTGAGAAGTCCGGCGTCATCAAGAAACGGTTTAAGCTTTCTTAAACGTTTGGTACACACGTCGTCATTTTTGATACGCGCAATATCTTCCGCAAAGTTTTCTTGTTGAACAAGATTGATAACTCGGTTGAGAGCGAATTTAGTTTCGTGGACTGTAATTTGAGAAGATTCATAAGTTTTCGACTTACGGCATTTATGGAAAAAGCGAAAACATAATGAAATAATACGTAGCATTTTAGATAAAGATGAAAATCTTTCGAATAATTGAATATCGGGTTGAACATTTGACACAAGTACATGCTTTCGACGCTCTTCGTCGGTCGAGATTATGTTAATGTCTACATTCGAAATAGGCCAATCAGATTCAGGTAGCCTGAGCCAGTTGGGCCCGTCGAACCACTGTCGTTGGTCTAGTTCGGATGGGAGAACATCACGCGACGCAACGTCCGCAGGGTTGTCTGCAGAACGCACGTGATGCCACTGTGAGGCAGGCACGCGGTTAGTGGTCTCTGTGATACGATTAGAGACGTATGTACGCCACTCATGGGGAGGTGAGCGTAGCCAAGCTAGGGTAATAGAAGAATCACTCCATGCAAATACCTTGTCAATCGATAAGAATGTGCTGTAAGCACCGAGAATTTTTTGAATAAGCTTCGAAAGAAGCAAAGCCCCACAGAGTTCCAAACGAGGAAGACTGAGGCGTTTCAAAGGTGCAACCTTTGTTTTAGCAAGAAGAAGTGAAGTGTGAATAACACCGTCTGAGTCAACAACTCGTAGATATACGCATGCAGCGTAAGCCTTTTCAGAGGCGTCTGAAAAGCCATGAAGTTGTACATCATTAGTACATGGAAGTACAGGACGATACAATTTAATGTCTTGTAATTGTGGAAGTTCTGTAACAAATCTAAACCAAAGATCACGAATACCATCAGGAGGACAATCATCCCAATCTGTACCAGAAACCCATAAGAGTTGGATCAGATGTTTGACAAACAAGGTTATAGGGCTCAAAAAACCCAAGGGGTCGTATATTTTAGAAATTTCTGCAAGCATTATGCGTTTTGTGCATTTTTGGGCAGGTGCCTCTGTCTGATAGGTAAAAGTATCCGACATAGGATTCCACTTTAATCCCAACACTTTGACTGAAGCGTCATTGTCAAGTGCTGAAAGAATAAGAGCATCGTCTTGATTGGAGATGTCTTGATTTAAAGAAGATAAAAACTCAGGACTGTTGCTTGCCCATTTGCGGAGTTCGAACGTTCCCGCTTTGCAAATGTCAATAAGCTCGCGTTGAAGAGCAAGAGCGTTATCGACACAGTCTGAGCCCGTGACGATGTCGTCTACGAAGACTTCGTTGAGAAGCACTTGCGAAGCAAGTGGGAAGGAAGCAGCTTCATCGACAGCTAACTGACGAAGAGTGCGTAAGGCCAGAAATGGCGCAGAAGAAACCCCGAAGGTTACTGTGCACAGGCGGTATTCCTGAACAGGATCAAGGGGAGAGAATCGCCATAGGATTCGTTGAAAATCACGATGTTCTTGACAAATATCTATAAAACGATACATCATTTTGATGTCCGCTGTAAAAACAATTTTATGTAGTCGAAATTTTAAAAGAACGTCTGTAATGTCATGATGCAGTTTTTGACCAATAAGAAGATTATCGTTGAGTGAACGCCCAGAAGTAGTTTTGCATGAGGCATCAAACACCACTCTAGTTTTGGAGGTGACTGCTGACTTTTTCACCACGCAGTGATGAGGAATATAATACGAAGGCGTGTCACTGGTCGTAGGGGTATGAACAGGTTCCATGTGTCCCAAGTCTACATACTCTTGCAGACACTGATTGTAATCCGCTCGTAAAGCTGGATCATGAGAAAGTCGTTTTTCTAATTTGTATAAACGTGAGAGCGCAATGTCTCGAGATTCACCTAGAGGAGGTGCATCCTTCTTGAAAGGAAGAGAAACTATGTATTTGCCAGTTTCGGCGCGCTTATGAGTTTCCACGAAAATGGACTCACAAAGGGCTTCGTCCTTAGTCAAGGGTTTTTCATCGTCAGGCACTGACTCAATGTCCCAAAACCGTTGTATGGTTTTGTCAAGTTGACTTGTACTAAGGTTCATACACACTTGAGGTGCAGAAAGACTATGAGAGATTTTACCGTTGAGAAGGTAACCAAATATACTATTTATTGCCACAGGAGTACCTTGTGGGCCTTTGATATTGTCGTGAAGCAGAATGCTATCAGTATAGTCTGATCCCAAAAGAAGTTCAACGGGACGGGCAGAACGTAGTTCTGGGTCCGCTAGAGGAAGATTTCTGAGATGTGAAATAAACTCAAAAGAGTCGGGAATGTTCGGTAAATAACTCGTTATTTTAGGTAAAATAAGAGCTTCAATAAAAAGTCGAGGCGTTGGTTTAAAGTGAGGCGTAACTTCACATAAAACATAACCACGCGGCTGTTCACCCTTATCACCGATGCCCGTGATGGTAGCACTCATCTGAGAATGATAACGTGGTAAACCGAGACGTCGGACACACGATTCACTAATTATACTGACCTGTGAGCCGTGGTCCACGAGGGCGCGAACTAAACGTGGAGTAAAGGGCTTAGAATCAGTGGGACGAACGTTAACTAACGCGGTGGTCAATAAAACCGTGCAGTCATTTTTATTGGTAGGCCCAGAAACACCGAGTGTCGGTGGGGGCGCTGAGGGTTCCGCTACCGAGTGTAACTCAGGGGAAGAAATGGAACATTCTGTTTTTAAAGTAACATTTTGCACGGGCACATCTTCATGTAATGAAGTATGATGCCGCTGTGAGCAAATACGACAGTTATGACGCGATTTGCAGTCCTTAGTTTCATGACCAAGGAATAAACAATTGCTACAAACCTTGTTTTCAGTTATGAATTTATTACGCTCCGGTAAAGATAATTTTTGAAATTTATCGCATTTATTTAGTGGATGAGAATTATCCTTGCAATAAGCACATTTTATTTGCTTTAAATGATCAGTTGCAGATGCAGCATGAAAGCTCATATTACGATTAAAATAAGGCACCTTATTATTATTACGATTTATATTATACTGCGCATCTGAGTGCGTGCGAGATAGTGCGCGACGAGCGGCTTGTGCGTGTCGCGACGGAAAGTTAGGTGCCGTCGAGCCGGCCGAGTCGCCAGCAGCGGCGTGCGGGCGCGACGCAGACGGTGCCGTGGGGCCGGCCGCGGCGTTGGAGCGCGCGGTCGCCGACATGATTTCTGTTGCCGCCAATTCCCTCTCAAGGAAATCGAGTAATTCGGAAAGATGCGGAATTTCATTAGGCGAATGTAATGATAATTCGAAACGCTTACGAATATTTGGCGTTATTTTACGTAATAAAATATTTAAAAGAATAAAACTCCAATCAGAGATATTAATACCTAAGGCCCTTAAAGCGGAGTAGTTCTCGGCATAGGTATTCATAATATTACGTAAACCGAGTTCAATATTTTTATCTGACATTGGCTCGAGATCCAATATTCTATCTAAATGTTTGGTTGCAATAATTCGCTTATTCTCGTAACGAGTTAATAAGATTTGTAAAGCATCTTCGTAATTACTGTCTGTAATCTGAATAGTTTTTAAAAGGTTATACGGTTCACCCCTCAAAGACGACAACAAATAGCGAAAACGTTCGACGTTTGTCAATGTTTTATTTTCATGAACAATAGATTTGAATAAATCGTAATATGCATTCCATTCTGTGACTTTACCGTCAAAGTTTTGTAAAGAAATTGTAGGTAAGCGAATATGCGAATCAGCTGTTGTCCCGCTGCCAGTACAGTGGGCATGACAGGGTTGTGTCATACTAATGTTCGCGACACTCTGTCTACGTTGAGTTTCCTTCATATTATCCAACACAACTTGAACTTGGTAGTATAAAGTATCAAAAGAATTACGGACTTTTAACTGTTCATCCTTATCGAACTTCGATTCTTTTGCTAATATTTTTTCAATCTTTAATTGAACTGCGAAAAATGACTTCTTAACGTTATTCAACTCTTTAGTGCGAACTCGAAATTCTGTGTCATTGTCAATGCAATCTACCATGCGTTGGATATTATTAAGGGCGAGTTCACGCTCGAAAATTAATTGCTCAACTTCCATTGTGGTGAATAAGATAAAACGTAGTTTTAAATTGTAAATAGTTTATTGTATTGTATGTTTTTAGTTAGGTAGGTAAATGTAGTTTGTAAGTTTAAGTAAATGTCCTGTAGGCTAGTTATGTTAGGTTAAAATGTAAAATATGCTGAGGTAGGTAATGTGTATCGTATGTAATTAGGACAGTCGCAGACTTAATTAATTACACTTTTAGGTAATGCTAAATATTTAAGGGTGAGTACAGTACGAAAATACATGAACTGCTTAATAGATATATACCTATGGGTAAGTACGTAATACTAACCGCGAGATGGGAACTGCACGAAAATACAGGTTCCGCTCAATAAGTATGCATGTATGGGTAAGTAAGTACGAAAATACGGACCGCTGAATTGGGAACTGTACGAAAATACAGGAACCGCTTAAACGTAATAAACTTTTAGTTTTGTACGAAAATACAAAATTGCTAAATAGTTCGCAAAATCTTAGTACGTAATACTAAGTGGAACAATAAATAACTAGTACGAAAATACTAATTAAATAAGAAATAATGTCATGTGCGTAATACATAAACACTATAAATATTTTGTGTGTAACTAGCCTTATTGAGATTGAAACGGATTCGCGACAGCGTGGCGCCTGCCTGGCGCGATGGACGGCACACCGCACGAAATATTATTAAACTAAGTTGAAAAATATCACTTGTTAAGTAAATGTATCGTTGTTTATCGCAAATATACGATGTAAAATCACTGTACGCAATGGTATTATCGAAAAATAATAACGCTAATTGCATAAAAGTGTTGCATGAAAGTTGTAAAATGGCGGTAGGATCCGCGCTTGTTGAACAAAATAAACTATCGAAAAATAGTTTTTAGTATGAATAACCAGCACAAATCAAGTTTTGAATTTAATTATGATCCAGGTTCGAATGGACCAAAACTTGTGTTGGAGAAATAACTGTATCAACCACGTACCTGGTGCTCCTCGTATGTCCTCGTCGCTGGGGCCCCAGGAGTGGTAGCTGGTTGCTGTTGGATCACAAATCCTCTCTAGATGAGCACTGGCTATGGTTTTAAATAGTTCACAGATCGATTTTGGGATTTGCTTTGGTTTTATGAATATTTAACGAATTATGGTGCGGTGATGCACGCTGCGCGCTCGCGATCGGAACGGTAGTTCTCTATTCTGACGTTAGAGCACTTGATAGCAGCACTGTCTATAGCAAAGCGCTGCGATTCGTTTTACGAAGGATTGCAGTTATTGTGGCCGATACAGTTTCAATTTAAATTAAGAATTAAAGAAAAGAAAATGATTTGTGCTAGCGTTAATACTATACACAACTTGTTCAATGTACGGAACATAAGTCTAACACTGAACTATATTTATTTATGGATAATTAACGATAACACGTTGTTTGCGATCATACTTAACTGTGCCGTGTGACCCGTATGTTTGAATAACCAAAAAAATATTTCAAATAAAATAAATTGTCTCAGAAAATGGCGTCAATATTATTGCAGCCTTGGTTTCTAGTAGCCTGTAGCCCCCTTTTGCAGAAATGGGTGACAAATATCACTGTTCAGAAACTCCGAGATCCAAATTGAGCTGCTAAATTCTTTGTTCTAGAACTTATACCTCCATACAATGTCCTATAAAGTGGATATTATAACCTAGAGTGTGAATTTGATGTGATTAAAGTTCGAACCTGCACTGTAGCACAAGTAGTACAATAAATAAAATTTACGGATCTGGAATAAATGCCGGAAACAATTGCTTGAATTGTTTGATTGATTAAAAAAAATGTGTTTATTTTTCCAATGAATTATTCTGTTATACTACTTACTTATGATCTCTAAAAATCAACTTCGAGGGTAATGCACCTATCTATAGATTGTAACTTAAAGAATTAATTGTCAAAAAAAAAACAAAGTTTGTTAATATTAATTTTCAAGAAAATACGACGAGAAATAATAAAAATAAAAATGTTGAAATAAAAACATAGAACTGACTTCAATTAAGCCTTCGTTTTTGCGAGTATTCGAGGGCGCCGACTTTATTGAAGCTATTTTTGCAGACGAAAAATTATAGTGGTATTATACATAGAATGGTATAACTACCGAACCCTATTGCGCGTGGGCCGACATGCACTTGGCCGGGTTTTTTTTTTGAAGTCGATTTATAACAAATATTGCTCAAGCTATTATTTTCTATCATGAAGCACTGCAGACTTCATAATAGTTCCACAAAAAGGAATTTTACGAGCTTAGGAGCTAATTTTACCTCACAGGCATAACAGAAACCGTAAGAAGTAAATTAGTTACAATTTCCTATCCTATGCAGAACAGGGTGGTAAAGTATGGCACGCAGGACCGTAATGCAACTAAAAGTGCCAATAAATATGCAATTATAACTACAATGCAGTCAATGGTGGTCTGAAATGCTATGCGAAACCATTATACGAGTAGAAGTGGTAAAAAAGTTACAAATTACTGCACAATAGTTATATTGTGCAGTTAATGGTGCCATAAGGTGTCACAATAATACTTTAGGTTTTTTCTGCGGTCATAGCTATAATTTTAGCTGTTATCGAACCTGTGCATAATTCTGACTTCCTTATGCTACTCCTATAGACACTGAAGCTTTAAGGAAAGCTGCATTTTTCACTAGTGTGCTAGTTGGGTAGGAAATGTTTCAGAACTTATGGTAAAAAAATAAACTTTTTTTTAATATGTGGTAATTAGGAAATAATCTCCATTCTGCTGTTACTTCCGTACATTTGCAAAGACAAAGCGATTTTTTTTTTCACAAAAAATTTAATTACTTTATTCTATTAATACGGGAGCTTATTCCTACCTATTAAAATTATTCAGATTATTTCTTACTTTAGACTTTCCCCATTGTTTTTCAATAATTTTTTTTCACCGGCAAGTACAATCCATAGAGAATCCATAGAACAATAAAATACTTACGACATAGCATCCATTGATGACTGGAACTTCATTTGAAAGTTGTACATAGAAGTCCCAGCAAGCACCGCCAAAACAGAACCGACCAACGCCGTCCAAGCCGATTTCTTGTTTTCACCAAGAACCCAAATTAGTACAATGGGCGACAACACATACAATTGCATGTCCACTGCGAGATACCACGTGTGACCGAGACACTGAAAAAGCCATAATTATTATTGTAGAAACCATAATCCAACTTCGCCAATCCAACCAAATCCGCCTTTGACTCTGCAATGCACCACCACACGTCCTTCCTCTATCGGCCGCCATGACAGACTGACTCGGACAGCCAGCACACCCCCAAGGGGATAAAATAAGGGATGAAATTTTGTAAAAAAACTTTGTCAATTTAAACCGATCGGGCTGAGACTTTGCAAATAGGCTGGTCGGATTCTGGTTGAAGGTTCCCTAAGGATTTTCTCTAATATCCACGCGGACGAAGTCGCGGGCGGAAGCTAGTAGTAATATATGACCACAGACTACGCACAGACTAGACTACACCGACTGTGACGTATGCACTTGAGACCAAGGCGGCATTACTAATACACTACAATTTATCGTTAGCAACGTACTGCCAATATACTACAATTATCACTATCAGTGTGTGCCAAAGCGTATGCCCTGTGTAGCCAATGCCACATTTGCAAATCTTCGTTATCGCTATCGCATTAATATCAATGATTAACATAAGTTGGTTAGCCCATCGCCTTGCGATTGCAGCAAATAAGCATCTTTTGCAAGGGTCGGTCACAGGGTGGGTGACCGAAAATTTATTAGCTTTAGCTTCTCTCTTTCATCGAAAGTCACGTTAAGTCGTTAGACTTGGCTGCATTTTCAGTCATCAACACTCCGAATTAGGCCTGCGTTGTGTTGTAGGTTATTAGTTTATTACCTATCCTCCTTAACCACTGTTATGTAAGGCCTGTGCCCCAGCAGTGGGGACATTACAAATAACTAAGGTCCAAAATACTAACCAAATATCCAAACTTGGTCAAATTATGGACATACAGCAGCGTAGCCCACCAGTAGTTACGGCAGTCGTCCGTACTCTTGGCCACTACTCCCCAATAAGGACCATCTGATATGTGGTTTTGGAAAGATGCTTGAAGAAGAATTCCCGTCGCCAGTATAGGAAACATTCGGAGGAGACGGTTAAGGTAGAAAATGTGGAGATTCTTCAAGAAAGCCACTGAAATAAAAACTAGATGATAGAAATCTTGACCTCTTTCAATTTCATCGTTAAACCCTTTTACTTAACGATTATCGTGTAAAAATTTTATAACAGCAGGCCCCTAGTTCACCAAATCGACATTTGTCAGCGACAATGTCGGTAAATTTTACAATTCTCGTTACTTTAACAGAGTATGTTGTGATTTTTCCCTACGTGATCGATTCAGATACTACGGATCTCCTCATTGATCCGTAGGATAACTAAAGTAACCGACATCGTTCGAAGGATTGTTAGTAATTCTTGACATTAGATTGGAGCTGTGTCAAGTTATCGTGACTAAATTGTCGACTTTTAAAAATTATCTCTATTACACAACATAATTGTCCTTAATTATCTTTCTTCTTCTTTGTTTCTAATTAAAGTAGCGACAATTGTAAAATTCACCGACATTTATGACATTGACAAATGTCGATTTAATGAAATAAGGGCCAGCATTTTACAAGTACTGTTTTATTGAATTTAGCAGGCAATGAAGATTGTCGAATATAGTCTCCTCAATAAAATATGAGCTCTTAACGTCCTCTAGATCAGGGGTGTCAAAGTTATGACCCGCGGGCCGCATCCGGCCCGCAAGCTATCTCGATACGGCCCACGACCAGAATCTATCCAACGAGGATTTTAGAAAGCTTTCGATGCCAATACGTATTGTAAGATAATAAACAGGAGACCTCGGGTATTTGGATACTCAAGCTAAAGATAACTCCTTTTTATTACATTTGTATGAAAATAAGAATTTTAATTTAGTATTTTTTATTTTGAGTCCGGCACGCTCTTAACTAAAAAATGGCCCTTTTGAAAAATCAGTTTGACACCCCTAATCTAGACAACGAACTTTTATGGTTTTTGATTCAAGTTCTATAACCCATCTTTTTGTGTTTTCTTTAGGATCGGATCAATGTCTGTTTTTCAAAAAGAATTACTTCATATTCACTCCTGTTGTCCACTTACTTCTTGACATCTTAGAAGCTTGAGTGTATACCAGTAGTAAGCCAGTAAGCATGAAGAAAGTATCCACCGTTATATGACCACTAGTTATCCATAGGTACCCAAACGATCGCAAATGCTGAAAATCCATACAAGACACAGTTTTAGTTTTATCAAAATATAGATTTCAAGATGTGTCAAAAGTTTGTATTCAAGTACAAACGCCTTTCAATAAAAAAATTAATTGCGTTCAAAAGTGGGCATACACTTTTTGTTATTAGCATTTTTTTATTCGATTAGGGTCCGGTCTCTAGGTAATAAGCTGAGAAAATTTAATAAACAAATGAATAAAATTACCTTGTTAACATCAACTGGATTAGCAGGCACGAAACTGGATTTAGTGCCAAATGTGTGAATTATTATTACCCAAAGCATGGCTATTGACCTAACACCATCCACACAATTCAAGGCTTTTGGATCTGACCTAAATGTCAGCAGTTGACGAGTATTTGTGTACATGGAGAACATCGTGTATAACTTCTTTGCGGCCTTTGGATCTGTAAAATAATGCATGTAGGTACATAATATAATAAATACAAGATGGCGAAATAATAACAGTGTTAACCGATTACGTTAAATTACATTAGTGTAAAAAAAAAAAATTTTTCAACGCTAGAATTTAACGCCTGCATTCAAAAACTTCAAATTGATAAATTGACATGGAAAAGATGAAATAATTTAATTTTATCATCAAAATTTGTATTTATAAATTGAAATAAAGTGAAATTATTAGATCTCATATTGTTTTCAATATCATTGAAAAAAATATGAGATCAAACTATTTCAGTCGTGTTTTTAGGGTTCCGTGCCAAAATGGTAAAAAAGGAACCTTTATGGTGTGACTCAGTCTGTCTGTCTGTCTGTCACAGCTGGATATCTCGAGAACTACTTATGCTATCAACTTGAAATTTGGAATAGTTTAAGATGACATTTGCCCAACTATTTTGCAAATAAGAAAGAAAAAAAAATTTTTATAACAGGGGCTGAAAATGGGTCTTAAAAATTTGAAGTGAGGTGACTAGGGCATGTGGGGTATCATATAAAAGAGCGCTGTTTGCACATTTTAAAACAATTTTTCATTTTTCTTAGGCCGCATAGTTTTCGACTTATGATGAAAAATGTAAAAACAAAAATACCGTTCCCCCCTTATCTCTGAAGTTTGCAATGAGAAAAATCTGAAATATTTCTATGTGATAGTAGTTTATGTAAAGATTACAGGAAAAATCAAACGATGTCTCAATATAACACATTTTTTTAGAAATTCAAAAAACAAACAAAAATTCTTTAGTTTCACTACCAGTCAACAGATGGCGCTGTCCTAAGAATGCTAACCTAAGAAAAGAAAATAGTTCCACTATCGGTCACGAGATGGTGCAACCTAATACTACAATAATAAATTGGTGGCTGGTTCTAATATAATTACCTACTATTTGCCGTACGAATAAACAAAGAATACGTTCCTACTTAGTAATATAAACAGTTTGCAATGTGGAGTGGCTGAAACGTTTTTCAGTCGGCATAAGCAGCTGTGGTTAAGATTTGTAAATTAACTGTCCGCCTGTTCGCCCTTCCACCTGTCTGCCGTTTATCCTACTTTTTTAAAGACTGTACTAAAGTAACATATTCAAATATATTTATGATTGTATGGAACCCTCGGTGCTCGAGTCCGACTCGCTCTTGACCGGTTTTATTTATTTATCAATTGGCCTTGGCAAAATATATCTCAAAGAGAATATAACGTTCATCGACCGCGAATGTCCTTCTTACAATATTAATTAGGTATCCTATCATATCAGTATCGCAAACTTTTTTTAAGAATAAATTAGATTGATAAAATTGACAAAATAATAAAGTAGGTCAATAAAGTGACATTTTTTACCTTTTTTTAATATGACTGTGTGGTGGACGTCGTAAAATGAACTCAAAAGTGTCAGAAGTCCTATGGTTGAGAATATTGCACTGAAAACACAGGTAAGTTTTATCATCATTTTTAAAGTGAGAAATTGATTGAAACCAGTGATTTACCTTATCAAGAAATTATTGTAATAAACTAGAAAATGCAAGAGTTATATTATTTAAATATTTAGTAGGTTGACTTGTGTCAACTACACTTTAGGTTTAAGTCCAAAGCAAATTTTATTAACACAAACTTTTTTTAAATATTGTCTGGCTTTATTTTTAAACTAGCTGCCGCCCGCGACTTCGTCTGCGTGGACAGTTTTTTCGCTATCCCTCGGGAACTATACGTTTTTTCTGGATGAAAGGTACCCTATGTCCTTTTCTGTACCCCTGACAACGTGTATGCAAAGTTTCATGATGATCGGTTCAGTAGTTAGGACGTGAAGGCGTAACAAACAAACAAACAAACAAACAAACAAACAAACAAACGGACTTTCGCATTTATAATATTAGTAAGGATGTATAGCAAAGGTGAAATATCACCTTTGCTTCTGATATTACAAAAGTTCTTCAACCGCCTCTGTGGTCTAGTAGTTCACCCACCCGTGTAAGACGCAGGGGTCTTGGGTTCGATTCCCAGGGCAGGTACTATTTGTACTCGGTTTGTTTGGTGGTAGGACTTATTTCAAGTCCGCCTGGCTAGCTACCCACCATCTTACCTAATTCTGACGCCAGAACAACAATTTGAAAATCGTTGTGTTCTGTCCGGCATTTAGAGGTAAGTTAGCCAGTTCCCCAGTGTACTATTAGTTATTCTGTGCCCCAGTGATGAGAGTTCCGGGTGTAGTGCGCTTCCACCTTCGGCCTTATGAGGTGAAGGCTAAGAACTATCCCGTTGTGCACAAAAAAACTTAATTTCAGAATTTGATAATCACTATAATGTCAAATTACGCTCGCCATCAAAATTTCTGTGAATATTCTAAAATTAATTATCTTAATCGATCTGCCTGGTGGTTTGAGCTGTGCGACGATGAATCAGTCTGTCAGGACAGGACATATATTTTTACAAATGATTATGTTGCTAATTGGCATACATTTCAATATTGCTAAATCACCCTTCTAATGTGATGCCGGAGGCCAAAAACCCAATAACAAAATCTCGAACACTATTTTTATGTTACTTGATCTTTTGGCATTCGACATTACATATGACAACCTGCACTCAAGGATACTCACATAGCAACATAATCAGCAGCTACCCAAGGCTTGTCATTGGGTAGACGACAAAAGGCCTCGCTGATGCCAGCAACCAAAGAAGCGTTGGTTGTCAATCTGTTCAGAGCTTGCTCTACAGAGCAAACTTTAGGAATGCATATCGCTAATTCTAAATTCACCTCAGCTTGCGGAATATCTCGTACTCTCCTAAAAGTAATATTGAAACGTCATATTCTTCAATCATCTTAGATGTTTGAAAGTCATAAGTATTCAAAATTCTGCTGACAAATGAGGCCAACTTTTCCTCTATTGTATTAACTACATAAAAATACAATTTAGTGCCTACTACTATTAAACACATTTGAAACCTAATGTTGTCAAGGTACTAATTTGATAATTTTTTTACTACCAACTTTTCTTTATTATGGTTCGTCGTCTCGCTTAATATATGTACGGCCAAAGCAAGTACATTTACTAAAATGTGGAACGCTTCTCGATTTTGCATGTCATCCTTGCGCAGGGCGATGCTAATCTTCTCTGTAACGTTCCAATTTTAGTATATGTACGTCATAATTAACATATAGATTATTTACCTGGATTTACTTTTGGAGTTTCCGAGATTATTCTTGATTTTTTCTTCAATAAGTTTGTTTTGTTGTGTTAGTTTCGTTTGAGCATTAATTGTCATTAATATTTCCCAATCGCTATAATCCCAAGGAAACTCCGGACTTATTACTTCAGAACTTGCTTTTTCAAACTTTTGGGGGAAAGGAACTTCTATTACACAATATTTTCCTTCCACTGACATATCTTGAAGTTCTTTATTAATTTGTAAGCATTGGTGGTAGTTGCCCATATCTCTATAGTTACTTATTAAAATACCTCGCGGTATTCTGATTCCTGCGTCCATAACTGTAACAAATCATTTTCTTAATTTCATATCAAATCGTTAGTAATTCTTAATTCATAAGTATATCAATTGCTGGCAGGTACTATTCAAAATGCTAAAGTACGTAGTTTACACAATAATTGAGTTATTTCTGGTTATACAAATAGTAATAGCAAAAAATATGGAAATTAAAATCACAAAATAAGTTTTGTGATTTTAATTTCCTTTTATAATTATTTGCATTAATTTTAGTTTTATAATTATTTGCATTTTTAGATAACATTGTTATTATAATAAGCTAAATTTTATAGTGGAAAAAAAGTCATCTTGAGGAGTTATTTAATCCACGACACGACAGTATGTTTATCGAGAAATTATAATTTTGATAAAAAAATAAATAAAATAAATATGTAAATACTTACATTGAGCCTTCAACAAGCTATCTTCGTTAGTAATATAATCCAGTTGATATTTACATTTCTCTGGATTCAGTACTTCTTCATATAGATTATGATCAAACGCAGAATTGTATCCTGTATCAGCATTGACAAATAATATTAAAGCTAATTGTAACATTAATTTTAGCATTTTTACAATTTTTTTTTTCACAATTGACAATGACCGAAAACAAATACTGAATGAACATCTAATCTCTGAGACCAGTATAAATAATGGTGATTTATCTAATCTTCCATCAATTCTGGTAGATTGCAGATTTAAATGACTGTCTTTTATTTACTTGGACGAATTAACCACCTCCGAAATTAAATTATTGAATAACGTTAACACAACACATTTTTAAAACGGACTAAATTATTACAACAAAAAATCGGACTAAAAACATTTGAACGGACTATTAAAAGCAGACTAAAAAGTAAAAATAAATTCTTCTGTAAATATTTATAACTAAATAATATTTACTTATACCTACAGAAAATTTAAACATGCTAAAGACAATATGGCTGATAAATTTTACAAAATGCGCCCCACGTTTTTAGGTTTAAATTTTGTGTAGGTATAAGTAAATATTATTGGGTTTTAATATTTACAGAAGAATTATTTTTTTACTTTTTAGTCTGTTTTTACTAGTCCGTTTAAATGTTTTTAGTCCAATTTTTTGTTGTAATAATTAAGTCCGTTTTAAAAACGTGTTTTTAAAAAAAACATTTTTAGGTATGGTGTCTGTTACTAAGACCAAAAGGTTATAAAAAAACGCATCTTTCATGCAAAAATAATTCGCATAGTGTTTATCTTCTTTTGAATCCCATTTAAAAGCCAACAAATTTATATGGGTTTAATAGCCAATCTTTTGCCCAACGCTTTCTTTTTACCCGTTTCTTATTCAAAATCACTATCAAAATTCATATACAGGCCTTTCTGTAATGAAAATCCATAATTTATACATGACGGGTGAACTCTTTGTGAATTTTTGCGTATGACTGACGATCAGTCAGAATGACCGTGTAATGTCGATATAATTCCATCAGTCACCAACAGTCAAACGTAATTCATGACTGATGGAATTTGAGTGACGCTTGCATGACCATGTAAGGCACCCATTACACTGTAGGTTTTGCTGTCAGTGTAACCACAGTCACGCGCTGTGACTGACGATTAACCTACCGTGTAATGTAGTGACTGATGGTTGCATGATGTGATTTGTTCTTTCCATCTGACTTACCAGTCAACGTAATTCATGACAGATGGAATTTGACTGAAGCTTGCATGACCATTGTAATGGCTGCCTAATGGCTGCCACAGAGGTGAATGACCTCAACCTCAACCCCTATTCGCTAGTGCAATTTCCAGTGTTATAGGCATCCATTACACGGTAGGTTTTGCTGTCAGTTTAACCACAGTCACGGGTTGTGACTGACGATTAACCTACCGTGTAATGTAGTGACTGATGGTTGCATGATGTGATTTTTTCTTTCCATCAGTCAAACGTAATTCATGACTAATGGAATTTAACTGACGCTTGCATGACCATGTAATGGCTGCCTTAGAATATAAATATAAGATTCTTAACGTTTTTGAATAGGGTCTAACTTGCCAGGACGATTAAATATTGTGACTATAAAGTATTTTTTAAGATCTTAAAAAAAGTTATTATTTTATTCATAAGAACGAAACAAATTGTATATTTTTTTCAATACTGCTTATTTGAATACCTAAGTATACCGACTCTCTATTTTGAGGAATACGCAGTGACTGGACAACCCTAATAAGGTTTTAGTCACTCGGTTTTTCTAAAAATTTTATGTTTTGCTTTGTTTAATAAATAAAAAAAAAAAATTGCTTTTCACATTCACAAAATATAGAAAAAAAAATGATTTTTAATTTCCTTTGTCGTTAAGATAATATATTTATTGTTTTTGTTTTGACTTGTTAAGAGGGCTCCACACTCGCGCCGCGAAAGCCCGCGAAGGTCGCGAACCGCGAGTGTGGAGGGTTTCGCGGCTTCGCGTATGGGCTTCGCGGCTTCGCGTTCGCGCTTCGCGGCGTTCCCCGTCCAGTGGCGGTTTTTTGGTACGCGTCAAAGAACTTGTGTGCCGAATTAATGTTGCCGTGATTCGCGGCCGCGGTTCACGCGCGAGTCTGGAGGGCTATATTCTTCGCACCGTTTTCGCAAAGATGAATATTGACACAAATAATTATGTCAGTAGGTATGACAAAATTAAATCAACAACTTTTATTCTGACAAAGCTGTGTCTAATAGTACTGTTACTAAGGGAACAGTTGCTAACTCTTTTTTAGGAATGTAAGGTTGACTGAAGAGAAGTCTAATGATGCTTTGACTTTGGTTCATCAAAATATTCTTAGCTTCTCTGGTAAAATACATAACGTTGAGTTATTGCTTGACAAATTTAATGTGGATATATTATGCCTAACAGAAACTTGGTTGACACCAGATAAAATGTGCTTTGGCATAGAAAATTATAAAATAGCCAGTGTGCTCAACAGAGATAACACTATAGGAGGAGGCTGTATTATATTAGTAAGAGACATGATGAAATGTAAAGAACGAAAAGATATAGTAGAACTCTCTGTTGAACAAGTATGTGATGTAGCTAGTGCAGAGTTTGATTCTTTCCTTGTAGTTTGTGTGTATAGACCACCGGCTAGTAACTTTAATTCTTTTATTACTGTTTTGGAAGAAGTCTTAGAAAAAATGATAAACTGCAATAAGTCACTTGTATTATGTGGCGACTTTAACGTAGATCTTCTTAAAGAAAACTCAGAAAAGCTGCTTTTACTTTATTATTAACCAGTTATAATTTACGTTGGTTATTTAACGAGCCTACTAGAATCACGCCCAATTCTGCAACATGTCTAGATAATGTAATTGTAAATTGTGATATTAAAAGTAAAGAACTGTTAAGTGAAATGCCTTCTGATCATAAGGGACAAAAAGTTGAGTTCGTTTACAAAGGGAACAAAACAGACAATGTAACTGTTTCGTTTAGGCCCATTACAGAAAATAGAACTGAACTTTTTAGAAACAATATTTTAAAAGCCATACCGAGTATAAATTTAGAAGCAAAAGAGCCGAACAATGCATACAATAATTTATTTGAAACGATCTCAAAGGAGTTTAATAAAGCTTTCCCAAAAAAAG
Source organism: Agriphila geniculea (assembly GCA_943789525.1). Lineage (NCBI taxonomy): Eukaryota > Metazoa > Arthropoda > Insecta > Lepidoptera > Crambidae > Agriphila > Agriphila geniculea. Next base: position 5,574,507 of record OX038877.1, on the reverse strand, counting down.
AGGTATGTTTAAAGGAAAAGCTAGTTTTTAGTGATTGGGCTACAAAAGGCATTAGGAAAAGTAGGGATACTCTTTATGAACTTTATGTTAAGAAATCATATACAACTGATTTAGGTTTCCATGAGTATGTCAAAAGGTATTCTAAAATTTTCAAAAATGTCTGCTATCAAGCTAAGTCTAATTGTATAAGTAATAAGATTCGTAATGCCAAAGATAAAGTCAAAGCTACTTGGAACGCTATTAATACTGAGACCGGAAAAGGAAGATGAAAAGAAACAAATATAGCACTTAAAATAAATAATAATATGACAGAAGATAAATTACAAATTGCTAATATTTTTGACAGGTTTTTTTCCAGCATCCCTATTGAGACTACAAAACACTTAGATTCATCTCCAGTCCAAGCTGAAAGGTTGCTCAAAACAAATTTTACTAAAGAAGTCCCGCATTTTAAATTTAGACCGATATCGGCAATTGACATTATTAAGTCATATAAACTTTTAAATAAAAAGAAAACAGAAGACATCTGGGGGCTTTCAGTAAAGGCTGTGGAGCCGATCATAAAAATAATTGCTCCAATATTAGCAGATATATTTAACAGATGTATAGAAGTAGGTTGTTTCCCAGACTTAATGAAACATAGCAAAGTCTCACCTATTTTTAAATCTGGAGATGTTCACAATCCTTCTGATTATAGACCAATCTCAGTACTTCCAGTGTTAAGTAAAATTTTTGAATCCATAATATACGCTCAAATAAATGCACACTTTAGAATAAACGGGATATTTCATGAACACCAGTTTGGTTTCACAAAAGGCCGATCAACTACTGACGCGGGAGCTAAATTAATGAAAAATATTTTAGAAGCATGGGAGAGGTCACATGATACTATAAGTACTTTCTGTGACCTCTCCAAAGCTTTTGATTGCGTTGATCACTGTACACTTATTCGCAAACTATATCATTATGGCATTCGTGGAACTGATCTGGACTTATTATCTTCCTATATATCCAACCGAAATCAGAAGGTAGGCGTGGCTGAGGTAGTGTCAGATGGATCAATTGTAAGGATGGGTGTACCTCAAGGGTCAATCCTTGGGCCTCTTCTCTTCCTAATATACATAAATGATCTTCCATTTATGGTTAAGGAAATATCAGAAATAACACTATTTGCTGACGACACCTCTTTAACTTTTTATTTGGATAGAAAGAACTACAAAGCCGGTGAAAGTAATATCAATGAAACTTTAAATAAAGTATCCTATTGGTTCACTACCAATAATCTTTTATTAAATGCTAAAAAAACTAAGTGCCTAAAATTTTCACCCCCAAACAGTCAGGTATCTTCAATTAATATAGAAATGGACGGGAAAAGTTTAGAAGTAGTTGATAATTCCATATTCTTGGGAATTAACATCGATGGCAAATTACAGTGGGGTCAACACATTAAAGGGCTTGCAAAAAAACTTAGCTCTGCTGCATATGCAGTAAAAAAGATAAGACAATTAACAGATGAAGCTACGGCTAGACTGGTTTATTTCGCTTACTTTCACAGTATAATGTCTTACGGTATTTTACTCTGGGGGTCAGCAGCTGATGTGGATTCGATATTTATACTACAGAAGAGGGCTGTGAGATTTATTTATAATATGAAACGACGCGACTCATTAAGAGATAAATTTAAAAGTATCAATATATTAACATTACCTTCCTTGTTCATATTTGTTAACATAATGTATGTCCGGAAAAATCTATACCTCTTTAAAAAACAAAATGCTGTTCATCGTTTTAATACTAGGAATAAGAATAAATTAACGATTCCCTTATTCAGACTCAAAAAAAGCAGCAAGTCCTTTTTAGGCTGCGGGGTTCGTTTTTATAACAAAATACCCGACGATGTCACAGCTCTGACAGACTCTAAATTCAAAATTTTCATAAAGAAAGCTTTAATAAAGAAGGCCTACTATAATTTGCCGATTACATTGCAGATAAATCCGCGTGGAAATAGAATTATTGCTCTGTGCTGGTGATTTACACCCACTGGCTGGAATAAATAAATTGTACCTAATGTTTATATAAATTGTTTGTTATTTATCTGATGAGGTCGAAAAGCGCCTGTAAAGGTTTACTTCGAATAAACATGTTTGATTTGATTTGAAATGGTTGATAAACAACCCCTGACGAAAAAAGAGAGGGGCGTTATAAGTTTAACGTGTCTGTGTATCTGTCTGTGGTATCGAAGCTCCTATACGGATGAACCGATTTTCGTTTAGTTTTTTGTGTCATATATAATTTTATCCTTAGTGTTCTAAGCCATGTTTCGGGAAAATCTGTTCAGCCATTTGAATATCATCAGATCTTTTCTAGTTGATGGAGGATCTGACTAACTTCATTATGTCCGATTGATTCGAAATTTGATACCGTGTTACTTCAATGATATTAGAAGAATATGTTAAGGTAGTCATGACCTGATCAGCCGTTTAAACATCATCAGCTCTTTAATAGTTGATGAGGAGATCTGACTAGCTCTCATAATGTCCAATCGATTCGTGGTATCGTGTTACGTGAATCTTTATTTTCTTTATTAAGAGTTAGCTTTAATGTGTCGAGTTTTTTTTTAGTTTTTATTTAAGTTTTATTTGTATTGATTTAGTTTGCAATGAAAAATTCTTCAAATATCTTGGGTAGTAACTAAAAGATAACGCTAAATATAATTTCACCATTCTTTGATTTGTTTATGTATTGGTTTTGCGTATGTATAAGATAATTAAACTATGATTATTTGCCGTTTTACAAAAAAGTTTAGATGAAATTAGAGTGGATTTTTTTTTTATACTAAACTAGCAATCCGCACTCGTTTCGCTTCAGTGTAGTGTGAATTCGGAGTTCGGAACCCAAGGGTTCCAAACGCGTTACTTTTTGAGACAACCCTAAGATATTTATTTAATTAAATGATATGGTGTAAAAGATTATAGTGATGAGCATGAAATTCTTAAGGTATGGGTACTAATACTGTAGCGTAGCCTCTTCTATGTTCACTAGTGCTTCGGAGCGTATCCACTAGTCAATTAACAATTTTTTGAGCATATTTTTTTGGAAACAGAGTTTCATGATGACATTTGCAATCAGTCAATTGATTTTGGCATCGAAGTATTTCCTGTTGCTCCACCTAAGAAACAAAGTTCAATTTGCTTTGACAGCACAGCCCGACCTACGCCAACTTTAGCCGCCTGTGGTCTAGGGGTTCCCCCCACGTGTAAGACGCAGGAGTTCTGGGTTCGATTCCCAGGGGGTACAATTTGTACTTAATTTGGTTGGTGGTAAGGCTTACTCCAAGTCCGCCTGGCTAGCTACCGCCATCTTACCAGAGTCTGACGCCATAACAACAATTTAAAATTTGTTGTGTTTCGGCTATTAGAGGTAAGATAACCAGTTCCCCATTGATGAGAATTCCGGGTGTAGTGAGCTCACCGCAGCCAACTTCGGCCTTATCGTCACTTAACATCAAGTGAGGTAAAGGCCAAGCACTACCCCGTTGTGCATAAAAAAAGATCGGTGTTTTATTTATTGTTGAGTGGAAACTCGGTATCTAGCTAGTCTGCAATGAATTTTTAATTTGGAATCGATCGTCAATATGCTCAATATCAATAAGTCTTTTAGAAAATAAAATAAAGCACTGATAATAAAGCTTAAACTAAATTTATGCTTAAGCTGTCGTTACCAGAATTAATCGATAAGGGCAATGAACTGATTAAAACAAATCTATGAATCGATGTTAATGATCGAATTTGGCCTTGGCCTAAATACGTTTTAAATGTCAATATTTTTATTTGACATTTTTAGTGTTCCGTACAAACTTTAGGATATTTTCACTTCTTAAGCTTATTATGAAAGACAAAAAAGCAATAATTAAATCATCCGGTTATAAATAAATGCTTTGTTTGGATCCTACTAACATTATAAATTCATGTGAAAGTTTGCATGTTTGTAACTCAATCACGTAAGAAACGGTTGAACTGATATGGATGAAACTTGGTACACAGATAGTTCAAAGTTCGGATTAACATAAATTTTATCCAAGTTGTATGTTTATGTGGGATGGTTCAACTTTACAGACCGCCGCCCGGACAAAGTCACGTGTCACTAAGTCACTAGCTAGTAGTGTATACTACAGAAAGAGTTTTTAAAGGTTTACAGTTTACTTACCGAAACGAAATATTTGAAGGAATTTAAGGGGGATAGAAAACTTGTTGATATTGTGTTAAATTAATTAATATCAATAATTTTCTTAGGGATAACGCTCACGAGCGATTTTTTTGTCGCTGAGAATAGAGCATAGAGAGTTAAATACATAAACGCCCACGAGCAACTATTTGTAGCTGCGATAAACGCGGCGTTAACCGCGGCGATAATCGCGGCACTTTTTTGTCGCTGGCTAAGTAAAACCTTTGTTGTGTCATTTCGCGGGTGATTATCGACGCGATCAAGCAACGCCGCGATTATCGCAGCTACAAAAAGTCGCTCGTGGGCGTTAAGCCTTACATTTACATAGGTAGTTATTTTAAGAAAACTGCCTCTTGATATAGCTATACATAAAACAAAAATTATCGCAACATATAAGTTTAAATAGTATGTGAAAAATATGAGAACATTAATGATTTTTATCATATTAACGAGATGATTTTTAAGTAGTAATTCACGAAAACACTCTCGAAAATTATTATCCAAATAACATTCTTAAGATCAAATCAGTGATTATGTTATTCATTTAATATTGACCAACTGAATCCTAAAATATTTATCTATGGTGATTTTGCGATGATAATACATCATACATAAACGTAAGTGATATAATGATAACGTAGTAAAGGACACTCGGTCAAACTCATAATCAGTTGAAATCGTTGTTGTAATCTCAATTTTATGTCAACGACCTCAAAATATTTTTATGGTCGTTGTACCTAATAATTTGATATTAGTTAGATTTGTTAGTTTGATATTGATGGCTGGAAAGTAAGAGTAAGACCGCAGAAAAGATGGATGGATTGTGTGCGGAATGATATGAATGTGATGGGAGTGGATGAGGAGATGGAATGGAAGGGAAGGACGCACTGCACCGATGCCAAATAAATTGGGATAAGAGTAGGGGGATGATGGCCAAATAATTAACACTTCCCGGCAAAAAAGTGTCACAATACAAAAATAGCTGTTTTGAGAAAATGTAACTTTAAAAGTTTTTTGTTCATTTATACGTCAATAATTTAAAAACTGTAATCGTCAGATTACTGAAATTTTATGTGTAAATCGCTTATTTATATTTTTATTATAATGCTTTAAATTTAACATCAACTTTATTTTAAGTACTTTTTGGGAAACTCTTAATTTGATGTATATCATGACTTTTTATAATTAAAATTTCTGTAGTTTCAAGAATAAAACACATTTTAATGTGTCTAATCACCATTACTTTTATAATAAGGCTTCAATATTAATTAAAAAATAACGAATAAAGTAACCAAATTACAAACTTCTCATTAACATAAAATAAAAACATGAAAAACGATCTTCTTTCTTCTAAAGACTGGGCCAAAGACTGATTGTTAATTAGGCCAAACCTTCTGTTTGGCCTAATTAACAATCAGTCTTTGGCCAATAAACTGGGTACCTACATAAATTGTACCTGACCTGAGTCTTCTTTGTATTTGCTTTTCTATTGTTGTATGGACAGAGTCAACTTCATTTTGTGTTTTTCCTGTAATTATGTACTTATAAGTACCTATGTGTTTTAGACTTTATTTTAGGGAATTTCCGTATGATGTGGCAATATTTACAGTGCTTTTTCGTCACACTGATTTCGACGCCTTTTTCGTAATAATTCTAATATTTAAACGTAAAAATTAGCGATAAAAAGTCATATCACAGGTTAATACGCTTTTTAGGCGTGTGACCGGAGCTAAACAGCTCCGTGAAAAAGAAAACTTAGTGCCATCTAGCGATAACCATGCGTAACATAATAACGACGTTTTTTCAGCCGAACAAATGAAATACGGTCGATTCAATGCTGAGATTATGTCATTTTGTACCTAATATGTGTTGTGACACTTTTCTTGCCGGGAAGCGATTTCACATTCACAAAATATAGAATAAAACTTTTTGATTTTTAATTTCCTTTGTCCTAGATAACCTTAGAGATGCTCGATACCTTTCTAGTATTGACATTGCAAAAGCATTTTGGGAAATACCTTTGGACCCTAATGCTAGGGATAAGACCGCTTTTTATGTACCCGGCAGAGGAATGTATCGTTTTACGGTAATGCCGTTTGGTCTGACGAATGTCCCTGCTACTCAACAACGTTTAATGGACCAAGTATTTACTCCAGAATTCGAAAATAAAGTGTTCTGCTATCTCGATGACATAATTATCATTAGTAATACTTTTGAAGAGCATATTTCTCTTTTGATGAAAGTTCATCAAAAACTCTCTCATGCTGGTCTCACAATCAACTTTGGTGAGAGTCAATTCTTTCGTAACGAACTAAAGTATCTCGGGTATATTGTTGACAACAAGGGTTTACGAGCTGATCCAGCCAAGGTTCAGGCAATTTTAGATTTTCCAATTCCTACAAATAAGAGGGAAATGAGGAAATTTTTGGGAACGTGTAGTTGGTTTAGACGTTTCATTCCCAATTTTAGCTCTGTAGCATCTCCTCTTAATAAATTGACTTCTGGTTCAATTTCTAAATTTATTTGGAATCCTGATGCTGAAGCTGCTTTCCGCAAGCTGAAGGAAGTGCTTATCTCTGCTCCTATTCTTTCATGTTCTGATTTTCATCTTCCTTTTTCTGTCCATTGTGACGCTTCTAATGTTGGCGTAGGCGCTATGCTTAACCAAACTCAAGGTTCTAATGAGGTAGTTATTGCTTATATGAGCAAATCTCTAAATAAAAATGAGCATAATTACTCAACAACCGAACGAGAGACTCTAGCAGTGCTCACAGCTATTGAACACTGGCGTTGTTACTTAGATAATGGCAAACAATTTACTGTTTTTACCGATCATGCAGCTCTAAAATGGTTTTTAAATATGTCCAATCCAACCGGGAGACTTGCCCGTTGGGCTCTTCGTCTGTCATGCTTTAATTTTATTTTAAAACATTAAAGGGGTAAAGAAAATTTTGTTCCTGATTTACTTTCTAGATCGAAAGCTAATATGATCGAACCTATTGCTATTCCTAGTGAAACCTCAGAAATAGATCGTTTTAATACTATATTTAACAATTGTCAGGAAAATTAAGATTCAAATCCTTATTTCAGTGTTCGGAACGGAAAGTTGTACCGTCGTATTAATTCATCTGAACCGCTGAACCAAGGTTTCCTTTGGAAGGAAGTGCCCCCACCTTCTGTTAGGGAAGACCTTATTAAAACCGCTCATGGTGACGCTTCAAGTCCTCATTTTGGTATGTATTTGCATAAAATTTTAAGGCATAATATGTCATAGCATAATATGATTTCGCCGAATGATGTTTACGCATAATATTATTTAGTCATAACAGCTTCGCATAATTTTTTTTAAGCATAACCACTTTAAGCATAATCATGTTTAAGCATTATATTCTTTAGCATAAATTTAAACATACATAATGTTATTTACGCATCCTTACTAATATTATAAATGCGAAAGTCCGTTTGTTTGTTTGTTTACTACTGAACCGATCATCATGAAATTTTGCATACATGTTCTCAGGGGTATAGAGAAGGACATAGGGTACCTTTTATCCCGAAAGAAAGTTGTAACGTTGTTTTTTTTCGTTGTGTTGGTCTATTTTCTTAAAGGGAAAGCTTTTTTGTAGTATAAAGATGCTTGTTCCCATTAATGATGAAATTTTATTTCTCGGCAGTATGCCTGATGTCTTTTTCCTTGTTTCCGTAAAAAATCCAATTCAAAATTTCGCGTCATTAAGTTAAAAAAAAAAAAAAAAAAAAAGAAAGATTAAATTCGTTATTTGTTGTAGTATTCTTCCCCGCTCCGAGGGCCTTTGCTGGGGGCTCTTAGCGCAAGGGTTGTCGTCCAATTTGCTTTACTTTTTCATACTGCGGACCTCCAAGGTTGTAGGAGAACCGACTTTTTTGGGCCGTCCGGTTTGAGACGTTCAAGTGCGTTCTTGGGTCGTGATTTCGTCGTGTGCGCGGACACGGCTTCGGCGGGCCGTACAGCGGGATCAATTGGCTGCAGTTTGACAATCTCTGTATGTCAAGTTGGACGGACGGGGTCGATGCGATACCCGCATCGCTGAGCCAGCGCTTAGCCTGACGGAATGCGTCTGAAGTCAAGCGGGTGGAGTGGTCTGTGAAATAGATAGGAGACCATAAGAGGTCGTTGGGCTTTTTGAAACACAAATTCAGCTTTGTCATTTGTTTTGGTTCTATTTTTCGCTGAAATTATTTGCAGCTAGTGCCGGAAGGACAATATCTAAATTTGCACCATACTACGAATATAATTCTTTTCGACAGTATCAAAGAATTCTCCAGGTATTGTGATTTCTTTGTGACAATCAGCTGTTGTCCGTTTTAGTAATTTGCAACTTGATTTTTCATCACCATATTCGTTTATTTGCAGAGGATTTTTGGCTAATAAACGCCGCAAAACGGAGAACGAAGTCGTCTTGTGATAATATACTACCGATTACTGTGGATTTGCACCAAATCAATTGGGAAACAAGGGGGAGTCGTAGGTATGCATCATCAAAATTTATTAAGATTCATTACCCAGTATGTAACAAGTGGATTTGTTCTATATACTTCTTTCAATTTCAGTTCTTTTCATGTGAAAAGAGACTTTGTAAGTTGAGAGCTGGCTACGGCATGTCTTGGCATCTCGATTTTGTATATTGTTAGAACAGAAAATCCGGCGATGAGTAATATTTATAGTCAGAATTAACATGTAAAAACAGAGTGTCCTACGGTGGGAACCAAATATGATCAAATACGAGTTACCGAGGGTGGTTGTTGAGTGACTTTCTTTTCGTAGAGTGATTTTTTTCTTGTTTTGGAGTAGATTCTTCCGTCCTTCGTCATGGAATCTTACTCGGAATCGGCCCCGAGTCATTGAGTAGTAAAGAGTTGTGCCCATCTGAGACCGACTTTGTAAACCATTGTTTTGATGCGCACCATTACAGGTGAAGACGCCACGATTAACCGCCAAACCACTCTGACGCCCATTGAACTTCGAAGTGAGCGGAGAAAAGGCCGAACTTAACTACACTCGAATCGTCACGGACGACTCCTAGGAATCTATAAAGCCAGCAGCCATCGTAGCGTTTTGTCAACCTGACTCGCTGCACGTTATTCAAATAGGTACCAGTTAACTTTCAAATCTATTTAACCCTTAACTAACCGAAGTTCAAGTATCCAGCGCTCCGTTCGTAGTCCTCTGAGGGAAATCTACGAGTTTCATTTTAGTTACCTAAATAGAAAACACTCTCTGATATCCAACGAGCAGGCAATTCCTACCCTTCCCGCTAGGGAGTACATTCTAAGCCTAACCATTTAAAATAACCTCTGTGGGAGAAATATTAGTTTTTTTTTTTAACTTCGTTCCTCGTATCTTATCTCTGTGTAAATTTCAGGATCTTAAATTGTCACGTTGATTGTTAGTATTGTATAGAATCAAACCTATTTAAATAAAATTGTATTAGGTATTGACTGTACATTAAGTTGTGTATTTATTTTCCCTTGATGTCATCGAGGTGAGTTCAAAATTGCATGAGTTTATCTAGTAATTATTGTTTCTGAAGCCAAAAGGCAGAAAGGAAGGAAAGATCATATGACAAAGTATAGTTCCCGAGGGATAGCAAAAAACCTTTTTCACGCAGACGAAGTCGCGGGCGGCCGCTAGTATTTTTATGAACAAAAAAATCACGACGTTTAAAATCACGAAAGAACATTTTACCTAAAATACAAAATCCCGAAGCTTAAAAAACCGAAGGTTAATTGAGGGTTACATGCCAGCAAGTCGGTTCTGGCACTTCGCCGGCTGCTGCCGCGGCACGCTCGCTTCGCTCGCTCGGCTCGTGCGTTGTTGGTCGCAATGGAACCTTACCTCCTCCTCGCTCGCTACGCTCGCTCGTCGTCGCACCTAATAGACCTAACAGATTTTCGGGATTTTTAACTATCGGCATTTTAACTTTCAGGGTTTCGAACTATCATCAGTCATTTAATAATCGATCTTTCAAGTTTCGGTCTATTGGATATCGACATTAAGGATTTTCGGTATTTTAAAAATAGGTGTTTTATGAGTCGATATTTAGGTCGTATGTGTTATGAGTTTTTGGCATTTTAATACAATACCTACCCCTTTTGCATGAAAATAAATGAGTGCGTAAAAATATTTATTCTTATTGTTTTTTAATTTTGTCTTAATAATATTAGGCGAATAGACATTATGCGAAAACAAATTAGTCTAAATGATAATTATGCGAATATAAATAGTATGCCAAAAAACAATTATGCAAAAGTATTATTATGACAAAAAAGATTATGCCAAATCTGTTATGCCAAATCAAATTAGGCTTAAAACAATTATGCGAAAACAAGGGATCCCATTTTTAAAACTAACAAAAACCTCTCTATTCTTTATTATTGGTCTGGGATGTTTAAACAAATTTCAAAAATTATTTCTTCTTGTGAATCATGTTTGGCATAAAAACATTTAACCACTCTCCTTTGGGCCAATGGGAAAACCGAAAATATGTTCGAGACCATGGCAATCCATATCCTTGGATTTAATGGGCCCTTTCCCAATGACCAGGCAAAGGAATCAATATATTTAAGTTGTAAATTGTTGCTTTTCCAAATACACACTTATTTTCCCTCTCAAACGCGCAACGACCGAGAATGTTATTTTTCATTCGGAGAACTCTGTATTTTTTATTCATGGCGTTCCCCAAACTATTATAATGGACAATGGTTCACAGTTCCAATCTCATCAGTTTTCAAATTTTCTCACACGTTATAATATTCCGTTCGTATCATTTACTCCTCGTTACTGCCCACAGGTTAATCTTACCGAGCGATATAATCGTACCATCGTAACCGCGTTAGCGGCCTTAGTAGGTAATGATCATCGCTCTTGGGACAAACATCTCAGCAAAATTCAATGCGCTATGAACTCTAGTGTAAATTTGTCTACCGGTTTTTCTCCTTTCTTTCTTGTTCATGGGCGGGAGTATGTTCCCACTGGCTCTCTTTATACACCAACATCTGACTTTGACGAGATAATTTTTATGCCCCGGGATATCTATGCTAATAATCTTGGGCATTTAGCATCTTACTTTGACCAGGTTCAAGTGGCTTTGTATAATGCGTATGAACACTGGTCCTTATAATTTAAGACGCTCTTTTAAAGAATTTAATGTCAGCGATAATGTTTGGCGTCGAAATTATGTTCAAAGTGATGCGGGTGCATATTTCTACGCGAAATTGGCACCACGTTTTATAAAATTTACTGTTATGTTAAAAGCTTTCTCCTCTTGTTTATGTTTTAGAAGACCAAAATGGAGCCAGAGGCAAATGGCACATAAAAGATTTTAAGTTGTAATTTTGTTTCAGTTTATGTTTATTTCTGTTTGTATTCTATTCTAGTATATATGCAGATGGCAGGCACACTATTTTGTTTATTTGGGCATATTTGTAATTTTTTACTCCGGCCATAGTGCACATCGTCTCTATGTTATACTCTCTGTTGGGGAAGTAGCTAAGCTCTCCAGACAGGAATAAAGTATAATCTCTCTCTTTATTCTCTTTGCTGCAGAGTACTACTCTGCAGGATAATGCCCTTTTGTGTCTCTAAAGCACAGTGGTGTTAATTTGTAAAGTACTGTACATATTTTATTCGCTTTATTTTACTCTTCAAAAATTTTCCTAAGCAAAAATTTTCTCTTTGGGGGGGGGGGGGGGGGGGGGGAATAATAAAGCGTACTGCCTGTTGCTCCTGAACTCTTAGTTTTAAGCTAGTTTTAATTAGTTTAAGTTACCTAGAGAATAAGTGTTTTGGTCATAACTTTCCTAATTCTTTAAAAATAAGCATTTGCTCGGCAGTAATATAATCAGAAATTTACGGCGATTCTTATTATGTTTGTAGTTTTATCCTCTCTCATACAATTTCATAGAATTTCATACATAAATTTCATTTCTAGTAGAAAAGTTAGGTTATAATTTTGCATTTATTTTGACAGCTGCTTGTTTACATGTGACAGCTAAGTTTATTTGCTTTTCTCAGTTTTATTCACACTTCGCGTAGGTTGTCTATCTTTTTATTGTTCATCCCGCTCTTTCGTATTATTGCCGAGCGAATATACAAATTCCCATTTCGAAATGCTGTATTATTTTTCTTCTACGTTTGTCTTTCGATTTTTCAAAATTTTCTGTGACTATAAAAATATTGTCAAATGTGTGACGGGAGTTATTTCTACGATACGAGTCGCATCGTGTATTGAGTTCTGGCCGTTCCCGGGCCTTAGGCGAAGGCCCGGGACTATAAAGCCCCGCGCCGACTCCAGCAAAAAAAAAACGTTCCGGCTGTTCTCCCTCCGTACATACCCTGCGGGCCCAGTGATTTGCTTTTTCGTCTTTCATAATAAGCTTAACAAGTGAAAGAACCCTAAAGTTTGTACGGAACACTGTAAAAATGATGACATTGAAGTTGATATATCAAACGTATTTAAGCCAAGGCCGAATCCGATCATTGACTTCATTTCATAGATTTGTTTTAAACAGTTCATTGCCCTTATCGTGTATTAAACTTGGTGACGACAGCAAATCTCTATAAATTCTACTAAAGATTTATCATCAGTGCTACATTTTATATTTTAAAAGACTTATTGATATTGAGCATGTTGACGATTGATTCCAAATTAAAAAAACCGGTCAAGAGCGAGTCCGACTCGCGCATCGAGGGTTCCGTATAATTATAAATATATTTGGATATGTTATTTTAGGACAGTCTTTAAAAAAGTAGGATAAACGGCAGACAGGTGGAAGGGCGAACAGGCGGACAGTTAATTTACAAATGCTGCTTATGGTGACTGAAAAACGTTTCAGCCACTCCACATTGCAAAATGTTTATATTACTAGTCCATCAGTCATTTTAATGTCCCCACTGCTGGGGCACAGGCCTTCCTTATAGGTGGATAAGGAGGACGGGCCATAACCCACCACGCGGGCCAAATGCGGATTGGTGGGTGTTAACGACTGCAAATGCAGCCAGGAAAAAAGGCTTAACGTGCCTTCCGAAGCACGGAGGAGCTCGAGATAATAAATTTTTGGTCACCCATCCCATGACCGAACCTTGCGAACGTTGCTTAACCTCCGCAATCGCTGTTCCAGGCGCTAAACCACTGCGCCACCGAGCTCCTCGTTATTATTATATTACTATATAGTAATATATATAATTACTTAGTAAAGTATGAACTTATTCTTCGTTTATTCGTACGGCAAATAGTAGGTAATTATATTAGAACCAGCCACCAATTTATTATTGTAGTGTTAGGTTGCGCCATCTCTTGACCGATAGTGGAACTATTTTTTGTCCTTAGGTTAGCATGCTTAGGACAGCGCCATCTGTTGACTGGTAGTGAAACTAAAAAAAATTGTTTGTTTTTTGAATTTCTAAAAAACTGTGTTATATTGAGACGTCGTTTTATTTTTCCTGTAATTTTTACATAAACTACTATCACATAGAATTATTTCAGATTTTTCTCTTTGCAAACTTCGGAGATAAGGGGGGGGGGGGGGGGAAACGGTTTTTTTTTTTCATTTTTCATCATAAGTCGAAAACTATGCGGCCGAAGAAAAAAGAAAAAATGTTTTAAAATGTGCAAACAGCGCTCTTTCATATGATACCCCACATGCCCTAGTCACCTCACTTAAAATTTTTAAGACCCCTTTTCAGTCCCTGTTGTAAAAAAAATATTAATTTTATTATTTCTTTCTTATTTGCAAAATAGTTGGGCAAATGTCATCTTAAACTATTCCAAATTTCAAGTTGATACCATTAGTAGTTCTCGAGATATCCAGCTGTGACAGACAGACAGACGGACAGACTGAGTCACACCATAAGGGTTCCTTTTTTACCATTTTGGTACGGAACCCTAAAAATCATTGCAGACTAGCTAGACCCCCGTTTTCACTACGCACTCAACAATAAATTTAAACAACGACCTCTTTTTAATTGGAATATCTGAAAAAGAAAAATACCTCGTGGGAGTGCTATTATCCTTTTGTTTTTAAAATAAGATTAAGAGAAAATATTCTTGTTTGGTTAATTAGAAAAAAAACTTCGTTGCCGTTGTAAGGAAGTTATTTTTTTTATTAAATATTAAAATTTTAAAATCTTATCGAAACTTGTTTGTGATAGATTCAAATTGTAGCAAATTTAGTTAGCTTTATAAATGTTTCAAAAAGAGATACCTAAAAAATGCTTTCTTGAAATTGAAAAAAATTTGGCACTTGTTTTAGTATACTCATGTTTTAACCCTTGAAAACTCTGTAGTTTTCAAGGGTTAAAACATGAGTAAAACTACTCTCAAGGTACCTAACAACATCTGAAGAAATCGTAGTTACATGCGCGCTTGTGATATTTGCCTTTTTTTTGTCGATATTGACTGGCATTTTTCGTTTTTCTAATAATTTACTAATATTTTTTACTTCTGCGTTATACTTTTTAAGTTTCTTTCAAAACAGTTATACACATAAAAGTGAATTATTTTAGGGAATTTAAGCGGGTTGGAAAAACTTATTGAAATTGTGTTTAATTAATTATTATATATTTTTTACATTTTCATATTTTAAGATAAGCCTTTTGATTTAATCCTACTAATATTATAAATGTGAAAGTTTTTGGGTTTGGATGTTTGTTCCTCAATCACGCAAAAACTACTTTGGTTGAAATTTGGCACACAGATAGTAGATAGTCTAGATAAAACATAAAATACTTTTTATCCCGATATTCTTACGGGAACGTGCACCACGTGGGTGAAACCGCGGGCGCCGCTAGTTCTACATAAAACAAAAATTATCGCAACATTTATGTAAGTTTAAATAGTGTGTGAAAATTTTGAGAACAATAATGCTTTTTATTATATTAACGAGATCTTGAAAATTATTATCCATATAACATTCTTAAGAACAAATCAGTTTTTACGTTATTCATTTAATATAGACCAAGTGAAACCTAAAATATTTATCTTTGATGATTTTGCGATGATAATACATTTGTTTGATACACGATGAGGGCAATGAACTGTTTAAAACAAATCTATGAAATGAAGTCAATGATCGGATTCGGCCTTGGCTTAAATATGTTTGATATATCAACTTCAATGTCAACATTTTTACAGTGTTCCGTACAAACTTTAAGTTTTTTTTTTCACTTGTTAAGCTTATTATTACTAAGCAAAAAGAGTTTTTAAAGGTAGGAATTAGTAAATGTGCACAGTTTACAAAATGAAATATTTTAGGGAATTTAAGCGGGTTGGGAAAACTTGTTGAAATTGTGTTAATATTTTTTTACATTTACATAATTTAAGAAAAGCCTTTTAATTTAGCTCTACATTAAACAAAAATTATTGCAACATTTATGTAAATTTAAATAGTGTGTGAAAAATATGAGAACAATAATGCTTTTTTATATTTACGAGATGATTTTTAAGTAGGTAGTACGATTCACGAAAACACTCTTGAAAATTATTATTCATATAAAATTCTTAAGATCAGATCAGTTCTTTACATTATTCATTTAACATTGACCAACTGAACCCAAAATTATTTATCTTTGGTGATTTTGCGTTGATAATACATCATACGTAATTGATAACGTAATAAAGGAAACTCGGTCAAACTCATAATCAGTAGAGGAAATCGTTCTTGTAATCTCAATTTGATGTCAACCACCTCAAAATCTTTATAACGTCGTGGTGAGGCTTCACTGGGGGCAGGACGAGGAGGGCAATGAAGAGAAGAAATTAGTTAACATGTGATTTACTGGACTTCTATAAATAGGTATGCAATCATAAAGTAGTAGGTAATTAAAGAGAACCGTGACACTGACTATTCGTCCGTTTACGATGGGGTCGCAGGCAAAATGGCTGAGTCGAGTGAATGAGTCTTCTTTTTAGGAAGAAGCGGCGAGCGGCGACCGAAGGGACTGACGAATGAACGCTGTGATGCGTTAACACGTCGCAACAAATAATTTGATGTTAGTTTTAGTTCGATGTTGATGGTTGGAAAGTAAGAGGAAGACCGCATAAAAGATGGATGGATTGTGTGTGGAATGATATGAATGTGATGGTGGTGGATGAGGAGATGACGAGTGACAAGAAGGAATGGAGAGAAGAACGCACTGCACCGACCCCAAATAAATTGGGATAAGGATAGGGGGATGATGGCCAAATATTTTGATAATACTTAAACAGGTGTCAGTGTTGCTTAAACTAAACAACTTTCTTCAAGGAACATAGGTCAAAATACGAAAAATAATGTTAATACTCCTATACAAAATGTTCAGTCAAAATGGTCAGCTGAATGATTTACTAAGGAAACGCGTGAAAATAGTTTTTTGATCTATATTCCTTGGAGTATGTTGTTCAATTTAAGCAACACTAACACCTGTTTAAGTATCACCATCATTTGGTACCACCTTATTTCATGTTTTATAGAAACGAATGTTTGAGCTTATAATAACTTTTTGACTTTTACTATGACTTTTTATAGTGGGTATTATCAGTTTAAACTGCAACATAATAACGTAAATGCAAAAGAGTAACGGATAATGATGTTCATTTCTCGATAGATCCCCATTTCAGTGACACTAAGCCTAGGACGCAAAACTATTTCTGCTAAGTAGCCCACTTATTTAAACCAGTTTAACTTTACCAAAAGTAATTGACTAAAGCAATTTACTTTTAAAACCATATCTGTTTTTAACCCTGTTCTTTAAACTCTAAGATAGCCACCGCTCGGAGGCCCGCCATAATGAATTTATTATTTGCCTCTCAGAGAACAATTAGGTGTTCCGATGTAGCCCCCGGTGCAAATTTGGACGTGAATCCAGGCGTCATTGTTGGGTGCTGCCCACCCATTGACCGCTATGGATTTTGGAAGACATCAAAAGGTTTTCCATTTGCGAGAAGTGTTTTGTTTTTCATTTGAATTTTACGATGCTATTTTATTTTTATGAGGTTCATAAAGATGCAGGTTGTTGATATCAGAAAGAATATGTTTACCAAACCAAAAGAGGAGTAGACTACACATAAAAACTATAAGATACCTGTAGACCGTTCTCCGAAATAGCACTGTAGCTCATTTCATTAGACTGTTTTAAAAAGTGTAAATAATCATTCATAAAATACAACTAATGTTTTACCACGCTAAAATACAATGTTAATAATATTTGATTTAATAAGATAACATATTTTAAATAGTGATTAAGTTTAAAATAAGTATCTTAAGTATCAAAATTTGATTACTAAAAATGAAAATTACAGAAGTTACTATACTCCATATCTATTTAAACCTAGTACTTTTGTGACGAGGGTATTACAAAAAAAGAATAAAATCAAAAAGTGACTGAAAATCATAGAAATATACCTTCGCCATATTTATGTGATCCTGGTACTTTGGTGACGTTATACTTGTACTACGTATCCAGAGCCCAATCTGAAATAGTTGCAACAGTTCTGTGCTTTAAATCAACCGGACTAATGCAACCTTTTAGTTGCAGTAGTTCGGTTGATTTAAATCACCGAAATACTGCAAGTAAAATGTTGCATTAGTTCGGTTAACCGGACTAACAACATAACTACTGCGACTAAAGGATTTTTTCTCGTTTAGATTTTTTAGGGCTTATCACAACATTTCTATAGCAAATTAAGATATTGAAAAGACAGGCATATGTACCCCATTTGGACTTTATGAATTACCTCGCAAAAGTTTTGGCCTAAGAAATGCAGCACAAACCTGTCAAAGGTTCATGGATCATGACGTTTCAAAAGGAATAGAACGCGTAGGAAACTCGGTAGAAAATGACAAATCGGCACTTTTCTGTTTCATTAATGATATAATTATAGCCTCAGATAACGAAGATATTCACAAAGTCCACTTGAGAGAAATATATAAAAGCTTTCAAAAATTAGGTATTACCATTAATTTGAGTAAATGCAGTTTTGGTCAACCTAGTACCTATAGAGTTTCTAGGGTATTTAGTATCACAAGACGGTATAAGTCCACTACCAGAAAAAGTTAAGGCTATTTCAGACTATCCACAACCTAATACAGTAGAAGAAATGAGACGTTTTTTAGGAATGATTAATTTTTACAGAGCGCTACTGCCCCATGCATTTGAGTACCAGAGTTAATTTTTTTTGACATAATTTTAAAAAGAAAGATAAAACACAAATAAGTTGGAATGAGAAAAGTTTACAAGCTTTCGAACAATGTAAGGTTAGCCTCAAAAACGCAGCTACATTGTCACACCCAAGTGTAAATTCACCTTTAGCATTAATGACCGACGCGTCCGACTCATGTGTTGGCGCCGTGCTCCAACAGAAAATAGATAATAAATGGTTACCTTTACGCTATTTTTCTAAAAGTTTATCTCATTCACAAAAGAAGTATTGTGCGTATGACAAAGAACATGCAGCAATTTATATGGCTATAATGCACTTTAGGAACATGATAGAAGGGCGAATTTTAACTAAGAATTATAATAAGAAACGAGCAATAAAACAACTTATGGGTTGGTTATAAAAAAATCTATGATTTATTTAGAATTTGCTTTCAGCGCATTTTTTAGGTAGTTAGTTTTCTTCAAAATTATCATCATCATCATATCAGCCGTACGAAACCCACTGCTGGGTATAGGCCTCCCCTAAGGTTCTCCACGAAGATCGGTCCTGCGCTGCCCGCATCCAGTGGCTTCCCGCGACCTTCACCAGATCGTCGGTCCACCTTGTCGGGGGCCTACCCACGGAGCGTCGCCCGGTGCGCGGTCATTCCAGAACGCCCCAACGGCCATCAGTTCTTCTAGCTATGTGTCCTGCCCATTGCCACTTCAGCTGAGCAATCCTTCCTTTTTTTAATGTACAATCAGGAACTTTTTAATATCACATTGGTCTTAACATAATATAATATAATAATACAAGTCAATGTGACTTTGCTGCATCTTCTACTTAAGTCTTTATATACTTAGTTTTTGTTATTTGACTTCTTATGTCCTGTTTTCCTTCCACCCTTCAGCGCTGAAATTGTAAATATATTGTATAAGCCTAATAACTATTTCGACAGTTTATTGAGATTCGCAAATAGGAATCATAGAAACTAATTCATTTTAAACTAAAATAATTAAATAAAACTCAAATTTATTTTATCTATTTCATTTTGTTCTCGTATAAAATTCTTATAAGTTTATAAGTATCACTTCTTGCAACCAGGGGCCGTAACGGCTTACGCATCAAAATTCGAAAATTCTGCTGGGCTTCAAATTTAAACAGATGTATCCAGCCCCATTCGGGCCAAAATGGCGAACCCAAATTCATGATGTCACACGAACACCGATATCTTCCAAATAACTTCAGCAAATAGTACAATACAAAGTTCCTTACTTCAATTTATCTGTTTTAAGTTGAAGCTCGGCAGACCCGCCAAAGTTCTAAAAGTTAGCCGGTAGGGCCCCAGTAGGCGTATTAAGACGCTTACGTACTATACTCGATAGTGACAGTAGCAGTGGCGAAGGGTCCATACAAGCCGATTCCCATCGGCTTCCCTTTGAGAAATCCCTGAACTACCCCAGTACCCACCACCGATCCACCATGCAGATTATAACATATCATTAATTATTGTCAAAAGATTGTGAGAAGAAATACATGGACAGTATTATTGTATCATTATTTCAAAGCGCCTACAATTATTTTCATAGCAAAGTTCGACGAGATAAGCCGCTTATTTTTGGCTTCATGTTCGCACTGCGTCTGGCGTGCGTTGCCATGGTAACCGTAACATTGTTATTACTCTGTCTCATTCACACGCACGCATGCCTTTCGGTTAAAATAACCCGATGCACCACCGGGTTGTATTTTTCCATCTCTTTCTATTTCAAGCGATTTTACGTTTCCCTTCTCTGTCTATTACGAGTATACGCGAATATGACGCGAATGAAACGAAATGACATCCGAGTGATTAATAAATAATAATTAGTACCTGTCCGCCATTATTATTGTTTATGTGCGTGTTTGGAAAGTGATTAGTTTTTTGCAAAATAGTGAATTAGTGAGTGAAAATCGATACTTTTCGCAAGTTTTGTTTATTTTACTGTGTTTATCTTATACCGATTTGTTCATTGCGGTAAGTTTTATTTGCCATAATGGCTTTAATTCATATGGAGTGTTGTTTACGTGTCTACTTACTTACTGGTAAAACTTTGTTTTCCAAACTTAGTTACGAAGTTATAGTTACGTTAGCAAGGTGGGTTTTTTAAACATTTTCAATATCAAACCTACATCTTTGTACGAAAAATATACGTGGATGACAGGCAGTTGCAAACTCAATAAAATTATTTGTTTTCCATGTTTATTATTTTCTGATTCTAACTCAGTATGAAATAGCATGGGCTAGAAACTATCACTATCTTATCAGTGCTTTTTTGAATGGTGAAAGTGAGGGCCTAACTTCTGAAGAAACGCTTGAAGCTTGCAGCAAGCGGTGGTTTTTTTTCGGCTTACCTTCGCGATATTTCGACCCCTCGCCACTGGACAGTAGTTAACATATTTTGTATGAAAACATTTTTGTTGAGTGTAGTTACCGCCAGAGGCGCTGTGCCAAATTGCATGCAAAATTGCTTACTACAGCCACTACTGAGTATAGTAAACGTAACTGTGCAAACTCATAATACAGGTTCAGGTGAATTTGAGAATTTGAGCTCTTGAATCCTATTGAAATCGACTTTAAAGTATTTTCATTATAGACGTTCTGAACCGGACTGACAACGCATGTTAGCCGGACCGCACACGCAAAAATGTACGGCCAAAGTCCGCTTGAAAACGTCTAAAATGAAAGAAACACTTTTTGTTAGTCTCTCGCGATCAACCGCGCTGTTTCCAAAGATCGAGTGGTCGCTCGTGACGCTATTGACTTATTACGATCTACAATGTAGAGCAGTCGTGGCCAATAAGTCAATCGCAAAATAGAGTCTACATATACACCCTGAAATTTTAATCATTTGGTTTCCGCCGTGGGGTGGTTCCACTCATGATTACAAGCAACTTTTACTACGGGGCCAACTCTCCTGCTCGCAAAAAAAAACAGCTGTAGCATACAAAAGTGCAGTACCTACTCGACCTTAATGTATGGAACAGCTGATTTTTTTTTGCAAGCAGGAGAGTTGGCCCCATAGTAAAAGTTGTTTGTTATCATAAGTGGAACCACCACACGGTTGGAACCAAATTATTAAAATTTCAGCGTGTATATACATATTCTACTACATATCTTCATATTCTGTGCCTTTACTACTTACCATTTAACAACATCCCAAAGAGTCCAGAGAAAGGTATGTCGATAAACACTGTTACGAGGAACGATGCAAATATCGTTAAGTTTAAGTCAATTATTAATCTGTGCATCTGAAAAATAAATAAAATATAAACTAAGTAATTTATTTCCATTGCACTAACGCTATCTGTGTAACTCTTATTTAAGGTATGTACCTATCTTGCTTAGTGAGGCTATTAAGAATACTAACTAGGGCTAGGTATTATTTAAAACAATATTCATCGCTAAAATTAATTTAAACAGATACCTACACTGACGAGCAAAAATAACTAATAACTTACATAAATGACGATATTTCAAAAACAAGTAACTGCATGGAACAAAAATTTTATTAAATAGAGTTCTTTCTTTTTTCTCATACGTGGATGTTTCAGGAGTTTGTTTAGGAAATATCGTCAGCTATTTAAGTGACTGTTTAATTTTTTCTTGCCAGTGTATTAAATCTACAAAGTCTTTTGTTCTATTCCTTGTTGAATAAGCATTTGCACAAGCAAAAGAATTATTTTTCCTCACATATGCTCTCGAATTTCATTACATTTGAAAAAATACTACTTCATCACGTTCTTGAAAACAAATTGAAACTAAATAATTCTAAACTCACTTCTGAATTAACCAATATAGGCGCTGTAATCCGTAAAAAGTGTTTTTTTCTATAAAAATATATAGTTGCATGACTAGTCGTTTCACAAGTCGACACGAACCGATTTAACATTTTTACTAAGAATATTTTGTTTCCTCGCATTTCTTGAGAAAAGCACTATACAAGCCCTGTGCGGTTAGCCATTTACATGCTAACTTCCCGAGCTTGGCTGAATGTAAAGTACCATTATTCCATTCGATCCGAATAATGCATAGTTTTCAATATGAATGAATCATAGTTTTATTTTATTCTTGAAGTACAAAATGTGAAAAATTATTCAATATACTTACTGAAAATTCAATTGAAAAGTAAGTGGGTGCCAAAGCCGTAGCGTTAAGTATATAAATCATTGGCAGATGTAAGATATACATTGCGTAGGACAAGCGACTTAAAAACTTGAACACAGTCAATGACAGAAACCAGTTCATCGGACCTGAAAATAATATTTATGAGAGATAAATTTCACACTTTTTTACGATAATTAGGAGGTATTTTTAAAAAAGGTTTGTTTCATTTTCTTTTTTACTAAAATAAGACTTAATTTTAATTTTATTTATTATGAAATTTTGAACATTATGAAAAAAACCGGTCAAGAGCGAGTCGGACTCGCGCACCGAGGGTTCCGTACTATCATAATAAAATTGCACCATCAAACCACACTGCAGAGTAGAATAATAAAACTAGTATTGCAATTTTAAGTCAGCGCCATCTCTTGACCGGTAGTAGAACTAATGTTAACTTTTTTAGAAAATTGATAATTTCTAAAAAAGTGTGCTATAATTGTAACATTATTTTTTTATTAATCTGTAATCTTTATAAGTAAAAAATGTAAAAAATGTATTTATATTTTTATTTATTTCTTATTTGCAAAATAGTTGAGCAAATGTCATCTTAAACTATTCCAAATTTCAAGTTGATACCATTAGTAGTTCACGAGATATCCAGCTATGACAGACAGACAGACAGACTGAGTCACACCATAAGGGTTCCTTTTTTACTATTTTGGCACGGAACCCTAAAAACAAATGGCTTTAAATACCTTGCCTCCTTTGATATTTAAAACGACGTTTCGCACTTTGGCTAGCTTAAATCTGTTACGGTTCGTTGTTTTGAAACAAAATAATATTATGAACTATTAAAAAATATTTTCTAACTGCCTTTTCCTTACCTCCATAACCATGCACGCATGCAAATATAAGCCATGCAATGCAAGCGGCCCATGCTGGCCTCATGCATGAGTTTAATATACTATCTATAGTTTGGTTGTCCCAATCTGGTTGGATGATGAAGTATGTTGATATAACTATAGTTAGCGATGTGATCGTCGCGAGCAGCCATAAGAATGCCACCAAGACCTAGAACAGACACAAACAAGAAACATGAAAGTTTTTTTCTTCTACTACTGTATAAGAAGTCAGTGAAAACTTACGATAACACAGGGATAACTTTGTCTGACATTTATGGTATACTAGCAGCCGCCCGCGTCTTCGTCTGCGTGGAAAATTTTTTTGCTATCCCTCGGGAACAATACGCAGTACTTATAGCTATTCTGTGACAATACTTTTTTCGGACCCAATGCCCTTCTCTGTACCTCTGACAAAGTGTATGTAAACTTTCATGATGATTGGATCAGTAGTTAAGACGTGGAAGGAGTAACAAACAAAGAAATGGACTTAAGCATTTATTATATTAGTATATACCATATACCTATATATAGATCAACAGGCGTCTTAAATTGAGACAATTAATTAAAAAGATAAAAGTCTTAAAACAGAAACAATCTCATATGTAAATTTAAGACTAAATAAAGTAAAGATGCTTTAGTCTAGTGTAGATGCACATGGATTGAACATTTTGGCTTATTCCGTTTGTCTACCCTGAAACAGCCACCCTAAGGTGGATACTCGGAAAACGCGTATCGAAACGTATTGTGACGCCATAAAGGAAATAAAATGAAAATATTTCAACTTTGCCTTACTGAATATACTGTTTACTATACATATACTGTACGTTACTTTGACTATGGCCTAAACTAGAAAACATTGTTAAGGGTTTCATAAATTATTAAACATTGACACCACTTGTAAACTTATGCTGAAAATATTCAAAAGTGGTAATAAAAATGTTAATAAATAAGAGTATTTGTGACACAAATGGCTCATAGTAAAATGAGTTCTTGTATCAAACAGCCCTTTATCTTACAGAACCAAACTTGACAAATGCAATCTTAACATTTCTAATGGCTTTGAATTCGTGGAAAGAACGGTGGGAAACAATAATGGGACGTGCGTATGCGTAGGTAATAACGAAGGAAGGAGGGATGCTAGGTGCGAGGGCGAAGGCGGGGTTTGGCTCGAGACTGCAAGTGAGGCGATGGAACTGGGTGGTTGTGATGTAGAGTTGGGTAAATTTCTTGATTTTAGAGTGTTGAAACAGATGTCATGAGGATAATGATTATTATTAGTGATTAGTCTTGGTGAAGTGTGGTAATTATTAGATTGCCATTCGGTAAGTTTCATTTCATTATTTATATTAATCTACTTTAATGACCTGCCTGTTGTTAATACTGGCATTGAGATGTGTCAACTAGACTAGCGATCTCTCAGCCTAGGATTATCGTAGGGTAATCGACCAGTGGTCGGCTCTTTCACTCGAAGTCTAGGGAACTTAGGGACTAAATCTAGGTACATTGCACAATAACACTATGTTTGAAAACAAATGGTTTTGCATTCACCACACGGACTAAACAAAGACACATACTTGATGTTGGTTTGACAATAGAGAGATCATTGTGGTAGCTGTCCCTTTGGAATTCCTCTTTTAGTAATATTAATACATATTATTAATTTTCTTTTAATTGTATTATGTCAGCTGGAGGTCTGTCCAGTCAGGTGTCGAGGACCACAATATGACGCGGTATCTAGAAATCTAGATGGTATCTAGATTTTTAGTTGGAGGGGCGTCATTTCTTCCCCCCACTTTTCACATTTCACAAGGGGGGGAGGCTGGTTATAATACAGTAAATAAAGTCTTAAAATCACAAACAACAACGTTGTCGAACCTAGGAGATAAACAGTCACAGTATCGTACGGAAAAAGAGGTATCCCTCCTAAGGTGGCTGTTTTAGGGTGGATAAATGGAATAAGCCAACATTTTGTGTATATTTAAAAATGTAGAACACTAACCTTTGACAGGCGAATTTTCCGATTCCGACACGTATGAAGTACATAGCCAAAGAGCATCCCAACAAAGAATGGAGTTGAACGAGGAAAAGTGTGAATGTAGTAGTACTGGCTGTAGTAAGCCATATCCTCTTGAGTTCGACTAGAAGAAGTAAAAAAGTTGCATTTGAGTATCTTCAATAACCTTTAGCAATAGAAAGAAATCCATATCTTTTTTCAAATTTGAGATTTTGCTTTCACAATACTATTTTTATACAATACTAAATAGTATACTAGAAAAAGTTCGACTAGCACCAGATCAATTCTCGGACGGGAATCGAACCCGTAACCTTTGGATATACGGTACAAATTGGACCGGATATCCAAAGTCACTTACTGAGCGGTCAGAGCATTGGACCGTCCATTGCTCTGACCGCTCAGTAAGTAACTCAGTAGCTCAGATCACTTTATAAACTATCTATGTACAACATTTCAAGTGTCTAGATTCAGTAGTTTGAGATGGGCGTTGCTACGTCAGTCACCCTCTATTTTTATATAAGAAAAAAAGATGGGGAATGTCTTATAAAATCAAATGGGCTAAATATTTTTATTATTAGGAAAGGTTTCAGAATTTATGGTAAAAAAAATAAACTTTTTTTTTAATATGTGGTGATTAGGAAATAATCTACATTCTGCTGTTACTTCCGTACATTACAAAGCGATTTTTTTTTCACAAAAAATTTAATTACTTTATTCTGTTAATATGGGAGCTTATTCCTACCTATTAAAAATATTCAGACTATTTGTTTACTTTAGACTTTCCCCATTGTTTTTCAATATTTTTTTTATACTGACAAGAACAATCCATAGATAATCCATAGAACAATAAAATACTTACGACATAGCATCCATTGATGACTGGAACTTCATTTGAAAGTTGTACACCGAAGTCCCAGCGAGCACCGCCAAAACAGAACCGACCAACGCCGTCCAAGCCGATTTCTTATTTCCACCAAGAACCCAAATTAGTACAATGGGCGACAACACATACAATTGCATGTCCACTGCGAGATACCACGTGTGACCGAGACACTGAAAAAACCATAATTATTATTGTAGAAACCATAATCCAACTTCGCCAATCTAATCAAATCCGCCTTTGACTCTGCAATGCACCACCACACGTCCTTCCTCTATCGGCCACCATGACAGACTGACTCGGACGAGACTAGACAACACCGACTGTGACGTATGCACTCGAGACCAAGGCGGCATTACTAATACACTACAATTTGCAAATCTTCGCTATCGCTATCGCAAAATATGTATTTGATTGACATAAGTTGGTTATCCCATCGCCTTGCGATTGTAACAACTAAGCATCTTTTGCAAGGGTCAGTCACAGGGTGGGTGACCGAAAATTTATTAGCTTTAGCTTCTCTCTTTCATCGAAAGGCACGTTAAGTCGTGATGACTGAAAATGCAGCCAGGTCTAAACCTGGCTGCATTTTCAGTCATCAACACTCCGAATTAGGCCTGCGTTGTGTTGTAGGTTATTAGTTTATTACCTATCCTCCTTAACCACCGTTATGTAAGGCCTGTGACCCAGCAGTGGGGACATTACAAATAACTAAGGTCCAAAATACTAACCAAATATCAAAACTTGGTCAAATTATGGACATACAGCAGCGTAGCCCACCAGTAGTTACGGCAGTCGTCCGTACTCTTGGCCACTACTCCCCAATAAGGACCATCTGATATGTGGTTTTGGAAAGATGCTTGAAGAAGAATTCCCGTCGCCACTATAGGAAACATTCGGAGGAGACGGTTAAGGTAGAAAATGTGGAGATTCTTCAAGAAAGCCACTGTAATAAAAACTAGATGATAGAAATCTTGACCTCTTTCAATTTCATCGTTAAACCCTTTTACTTAACGATTATCGTGTAAAAATATTATTACAGCCCCTAGTTCACCAAATAGACATTTGTCAGCGACAATGTCGGTAAATTTTACAATTCTCGTTACTTTAATTAGGGACAGAGTATGTTGTGATATTTCCTTACGTGATCGATTCAGATACTACGGATCTCCTCATTGATCCGTAGGAGAACTAAAATAACCGACATCGTTCGAAGGATTGCTCATTGTCAGTAATTCTTGACATTAGATTGGAGTTGTGTCAAGTCTGCGTGACAAAATTGTCGACTTTTAAAAATTATCTCTATTACACAACATAATTGTCCTTAATTATCTTTCTTCTTCTTTGTTTCGAATCAAAGTGGCGACAATTGTAAAATTCACCGACATTAAATTTATGACATTGACAAATGTCGATTTAATGAAATAAGGGCGAATCATAAAAATACTCTGCAGGTGTCAACATACACGTTCATGCAATTTAGCATTTTATAATTACTGTTTTATTGACCTTAGCAGGCAATGAAGATTGTCGAATATAGTCTCCTCAATAAAATATGAGCTTTTAACGTCCTCTAGATCAGGGGTGTCAAAGTTACGACCCGCGGGCCGCATGCGGCCCGCAAGCTATCTCAATACGGCCCACGACCAGAATCTATCCAATTAGGATTTTAGAAAGCATTCGATGCCAATACGTATTATAAGATAATAAATAGGAGACCTCGGGTAACTCTTTTTTATTATCTTTGTATGAAAATAACAATTTTAATTTAGTATGTGTTTGAGTTTTTATTTTGAGTCCGGCACGCTCTTAACTAAAAAATGGCCCTTTTGAAAAATCAGTTTGACACCTCTGCTCTAGATATCGAACTTTTATGGTTTTTGGTTCAAGTTCTATAAGCCAACTTTTTGTGTTTTCTTTAGGATCGGATCAATGTCTGTTTTTCAAAAAAAAAATACTTCATATTCACTCCTGTTGTCCACTTACTTCTTGACATCTTAGAAGCTTGAATGTATACCAATAGTAAGCCAGTAAGCATGAAGAAAGTATCCACCGTTATATGACCACTAGTTATCCATAGGTACCCAAACGATCGCATATGCTGAAAATCCATACAAGACACAGTTTTAGTTTTATCAAAATATAGATTTCAAGATGTGTCAAAAGTTTATATTCAAGTACGCCTTTCAATAAAAAAAAATGTTTGCGTTCAAAAGTGGGCATGCACTTTTTGTTATTAGCATTTTTTTATTAGATTAGGGTCCGGTCTCTAGGTAGTAAGCTGAGAAAATTTAATAAACAAATGAATAAAATTACCTTGTAAACATCAACAGGATTAGCAGGCACGAAACTGGACATAGTGCCAAATGTGTGAATTACTATTACCCAAAGCATGGCTATTGACCTAATACCATCCACACAATTCAAGGCTTTTGGATCTGACCTAAATGTCAGCAGTTGACGAGTATTTGTGTACACGGAGAAGATCGTGTATAACTTATTTGCGGCCTTTGGATCTGTAAAATAATGCATGTAGGTACATAATATAATATATATAAGATGGCCAAATAATAACAGAGTTAACGGATTACGTTAAATTACATTAGTGTAAAAAAAAACTTTTTTCAACGCTAGAACTTAACGCTTGCATTTAAAAACTTCAAATTAATAAATTGACATGGAAAAGATGAAATAATTTAATTTTATTATCAAAATTTATATTCATAAATTGAATTAAAGTGAAATAATTAGATCTCATATTATTTCAGTTGTGTTTTTTATCAATTGACCTTGGCAAAATATATCTCAAAGAGAATATAACGTTCATCGACCGCGAATGTCCTTCTTACATTATTAGTTATCTTATCACATCATTATCGCAAACTTTTTTTAAAGAATAAATCAGATTGATAAAATTGTCAAAATAATGAAGTAGGTCAATAAAGTGCCAGTTTTTTACCTTTTTTTAGAATGACTGTGTGGTGGACGTCGTAAAACGAACTCAAAAGTGTCAGAAGTCCTATGGTTGAGAATATTTCACTGAAAACAAAGTTAATATTTATCATCATTTTTAAAGTGAGAAATTACCAGTGATTTACCGTATCAAGAAATCATTGTAATTAACTAGAAAATGCAAGAGTTGGTTTATTTAAATATTTAGTAGGTTGACTTGTGTCAACTACACTTTAGGTTTAAGTCCAAAGCAAATTTTAATAACATAAACTTTTTTAAAATATTGTCTGGCATTATTTTTAAATGTATAGCTGTATTTCATCTTTGCTTCTGATATTACAAAAGTTCTTCAACCGCCTCTGTGGTCTTGTAGTTCACCCACCCGTGTAAGACGCAGGGGTCTTGGGTTCGATTCCCAGGGCAGGTACTATATGTACTCGGTTTGTTTGGTGGTAGGGCTTATTTCAAGTCCGCCTGGCTAGCTACCCACCATCTTACCTAAGTCTGACGCCATAACAACAATTTGAAAATCGTTGTGTTCCGTCCGGCATTCAGAGGTAAGGTAGCCAGTTCCCCAGTGTACTATTAGTTATTCTGTGCCCCAGTGATAAGAGTTCCGGGTGTAGTGTGCTTCCACCTTCGGCCTTATCGTCACTTAACATCAAGTGAGGTGAAGGCCAAGAACTATCCCGTTGTGCACAAAAAACTTAATTTCAGAATTTGATAATCACTATAATGTCAAATTACGTTCGCCATAAAAATTTCTGTGAAATATTCTAAAATTAATTATCTTAATCGATCTGCCTGGTGGTTTGAGCTGTGCCATGATGAATCAGTCCGTCAGGGCAGGACATATATTTTTACAAATGATTAAGTTGCTAATTGGCATACATTTCAATATTGCTAAATCACCCTTCTAATGTGATGTCGGAGGCCAAAAACCTAATAACAAAATCTCAAACACTTTTTTTATGTTACTTGATCTTTTGGCATTCGACATTGCATATGACAGCCTGCACTCAAGGATACTCACATAGCAATATAATCAGCAGCTACCCAAGGCTTGTCATTGGGTAGACGACAAAAGGCCTCGCTGATGCCAGCAACCAAAGAAGCGTTGGTTGTCAATCTGTTCAGAGCTTGCTCTACAGAGCAAACTTTAGGAATGCATATCGCTAATTCTAATTTCACCTCAGCTTCAGCTCAGGTAATATTTCTCAGAAAAAAATGGGAAGAAATGGGATGATGACTAAGTAATGGATTCTAATTTTAAGGTATTGTAAAACATAAAAAATAGCAAAATAAACCCCTACGCGAAATTTTGGCTCGATTTGACGAATTTTACGATGGTTTTTTAAGACTCAAAAGTTGGAAAAAATCAAAATGCTCCAGTGACAAAATAGTGTCGACTATTAGAAACCATACGTAATTACAAAAAAAAATGTATTGAAAAAATTATTGTTAAAACATCTATCGATATATCAGAGTATTTAATATCACCCGAAAAATATCGATGAACTTATCTCGTAATTTTTTCCACATCCCTACTATTAAATGTTTGTAAATAGAAATAAAGTATGCACATATTTTCACAATGTTTATTATGTTATCCTGCAAATTTATCAGTCCACAAGCAATCGTTACAATTTCATCCATGTAGCCTACATCCAAAATAGACACAATACATACAATACATTTCGCAATTTGGGTAAATTGGGCGTGTCAGTTTTTACAATGTTTTTCATCTGAGTTTCCACTGGTAAGCATTTTTATTATAATTTTACCACCTCAAAAATTATTGCGGCAAATTAATATGGTAGGTTAGAACCGTCACAACTGGATTAAATGAATAAAATAGAAGAAATATTAACTATAACTTATTTGTTTACAAACAACCATAAAGTCATTATGACAGGTAATGACACTTGGCCGATCTTTTTCTATAAGTAGATGGCAAAGGTTTTCCTTCTTAAATTTTCATGCCACTAATGACGTCATTCCGGTTGACCATATCCTCTCGACAAATATATTTATTTAAAAATAAATACGGGACCAAATGTTAAAATATTCAAATTAGTTTCTTAAATTGGCCTAATCTGTAGTAAAAAAATATAAAAAAATACCTTTTATTTTTTAACCAAAGCCAATTGATGACTCATGGAATTTGACTGACGCTTGCATGACCATGTAATGGCTGCCACAGAGGTGAATGACCTCAACCTCTATTCGCTAGTGCAATATCCAGTGTCATAGGCATCCATTACACGGTAGGTTTTGCTGTCAGTTTAACCACAGTCACGGGCTGTGACTGACGATTAACCTGCCGTGTAATGTAGTGACTGATGGTTGCATGATGTGATTTGTTCTTTCCATCAGTCAATCAGTCAAACGTAATTCATGACTGATGGAATTTTACTGACGCTTGCTTGACCATGTAATGGCTTCCTTAGAATATATATATAAGATTCTTAACGTTTTTTAATAGGGTCTTACTTGCAAGGACGATTAAATATTGTGTCTATAAAGTATTTTTTAAGATCTTAAAAAAAGTTATTCTTTTATTCATAAGAACGAAACAAATTTTATATTTTTTTCAATACTGCTTAGTTGTATACCTAAGTATACCGACTATCTATTTTGAGGAATACGCAGTGACTGGACGGACAACCCTAATTGGGTTTTAGTCACTCGGTTTTTTTTAAAATTGTATGTTTTGCTTTTCACATTCACAAAATATAGAAAAAAAAATATTTTCAATTTCCTTTGTCGTTAAGATTTATTGTTTTTGTTTTGACTTGTTATGTTTGTGTTGTTTCACATTTTACTTGCAAATAAACGAAATATATAAGTTTATTATATATTAATTTCCTACTTTGATCTTCATTACTTATTTTATATGAATGGTCCTCGATTAATCAGCAAAGATGAATATTGACACAAATAATAGGTATAACAAAATTAAATGGTTGATAAACAACCCCTGACGAAAAAAGAGAGGGGCGTTATAAGTTGAACGTGTCTGTGTATCTGTCTGTGGTATCGTAGCTCCTATACGGATAAACCGATTTTCGTTTAGTTTTTTTTTGTCATATATAATTTTATCCCCAATGTTCTTAGCCATGTTTCGTGGAAATCTGTTCAGCCATTTGAATATCATCAGATCTTTTCTAGTTGATGGGGGATCTGACTAACTTCATTATGTCCGATCGATTCAAAATTTGAATACCGTGTTACTTCAATGATATTAGAAGAATATGTTAAGGTAGTCATGACCTGATCAGCCGTTTAAACATCATCAGCTCTTTAATAGTTGATGAGAAGATCTGACTAGCTTTCATAATGTCCAATCGATTCGTAGTATCGTGTTACGTGAATCTTTATTTTCTTTATTAAGAGTTAGCTTTTATGTGTCAAGTTTTATTTTTATTTAAGTTTTATTTGTATTGATTTAGTTTGCCATGAAAAATACTTCAAATATCTTGGGTAGTAACTAAAAGATAACGCGAAATATAATTTCACCATTCTTTGATTTGTTTATGTATTGGTTTTGCGTATGTATAAGATAATTAAACTATGATTATTTGGCGTTTTACAAAAAAGTTTTGATGAAATTATAGTGGTTTTTTTTTTATACAAAACTAGCAACCCGCACTTGTTTCGCTTCAGTGTAGTGTGAATTCGGAGTTCGGAACCCAAGGGTTCCGAACGCGTTAATTTTTGAGACAACCCTAAGATATTTATTTAATTAAATGATATGGTGTAAAAGATTATAGTGATGAGCATGAAATTCTTAAGGTATAGGTACTAATACTGTAGCGTAGCCTCTTCTATGTTCATATTATAAGTGCTTCGGAGCGTATCCACTAGTCAATTAACAATTTTTTGAGCATATTTTTTGGAAACAGAGTTTCATGATGACATTTGCAATCAGTCAATTGATTTTGGCGTCAAAGTATTTCCTGTTGCTCCACCTAAGAAACAAAGTTCAATTTGCTTTGACAGTACAGCCCGACCTACGCCAACTTTAGCCCCCTGTGGTCTAGGGGTGCCCCCACACGTGGAAGACGCAGGTGTTTCGGGTTCGATTCCCAGGGGGGGTACAATTTGTACTTAATTTGGTTGGTGGTAAGGCTTACTGCAAGTCCGCCTGGCTAGCTACCGTCATCTTAACAAAGTCTGACGCCATAACAACAATTTAAAATTTGTTGTGTTTTGGCAATTAGAGGTAAGATAACCAGTTCCCCATTGATGAGAATTCCGGGTGTAGTGAGCTCACCGCAGCCAACTTCGGCCTTATCGTCAGTTAACATCAAGTGAGGAAAAGGCCAAGCACTACCCCGTTGTGCATAAAAAAAGAGATCGGTGTTTTATTCATTGTTGAGTGGAAACACTAGTCTGCAATGAATTTTTGGAATCGATTGTCAATATGCTCAATATCAATACGTCTTTTAGAAAATAAAATAAAGCACTGATAATAAAGCTTAAACTAAATTTATGCTTAGGCTGTCGTTACCAGAATTAATCGATAAGGGCAATGAACTGATTAAAACAAATCTATGAATCGATGTTAATGATCGAATTCGGCCTTGGCCTAAATACGTTTGACATTATAAATGTCAATATTTTTGTTTGACATTTTTAGTGTTCCGTACAAACTTTAGGATATTTTCACTTCTTAAACTTATTATGAAAGACAAAAAAGCAATAATTAAATCATCCGGTTATAAATAAATGCTTTGTTCGGATCCTACTAACATTATAAATTCATGTGAAAGTTTGCATGTTTGTAACTCAATCACGTAAGAAGCGGTTGAACTGATATGGATGAAACTTGGTACACAGATAGTTCAAAGTTCGGATTAACATAAATTTTATCCAAGTTGTATGTTTATGTGGGATGGTTCAACTTTACACACCGCCGCCCGGACAAAGTCACGTGTCACTAAGTCACTAGCTAGTAGTGTATACTACAGAAAGAGTTTTTAAAGGTTTACAGTTTACTTACTGAAACGAAATATTTGAAGGAATTTAAGGGGGATGGAAAACTTGTTGATATTGTGTTAAATTAATTAATATCAATAATTTTCTTAGGGATAACGCTCACGAGCGATTTTTTTGTCGCTGAGAATAGAGCATAGAGAGTTAAATACATAAACGCCCACGAGCAACTATTTGTAGCTGCGATAAACGCGGCGTTAACCGCGGCGATAATCGCGGCGCTTTTTTGTCGCTGGCTAAGTAAAACCTTTGTTGTGTCATTTCGCGGGTGATTATCGACGCGATCAAGCAACGCCGCGATTATCGCAGCTACAAAAAGTCGCTCGTGGGCGTTAAGCCTTACATTTACATAGGTAGTTATTTTAAGAAAACTGCCTCTTGATATAGCTATACATAAAACAAAAATTATCGCAACATATAAGTTTAAATAGTATGTGAAAAATATGAGAACATTAATGATTTTTATCATATTAACGAGATGATTTTTAAGTAGTAATTCACGAAAACACTCTCGAAAATTATTATCCAAATAACATTCTTAAGATCAAATCAGTGATTATGTTATTCATTCAATATTGACCAACTGAATCCTAAAATATTTATCTTTGGTGATTTTGCGATGATAATACATCATACATAAACGTAAGTGATATAATGATAACGTAGTAAAGGACACTCGGTCAAACTCATAATCAGTTGAAATCGTTGTTGTAATCTCAATTTTATGTCAACGACCCCAAAATATTTATAAGGTCGTTGTACCAAATAATTTGATATTAGTTAGATTTGTTAGTTTGATATTCATGGCTGGAAAGTAAGAGTAAGACCGCAGAAAAGATGGATGGATTGTGTGCGGAATGATATGAATGTGATGGGAGTGGATGAGGAGATGGAATGGAAGGGAAGGACGCACTGCACCGATGCCAAATAAATTGGGATAAGAGTAGGGGGATGATGGCCAAATAATTAACACTTCCCGGCAAAAAAGTGTCACAATACAAAAATAGCTGTTTTGAGAAAATGTAACTTTAATAGTTTTTTGTTCATTTATACGTCAATAATTTAAAAACTATAATCGTCAGATTACTGAAATTTTATGTGTAAATAGCTTATTTATGTTTTTATTATAATGCTTTAAATTTAACATCAACTTTATTTTAAGTACTTTTTGGGAAACTCTTAATTTGATGTATATCATGACTTTTTATAATTAAAATTTCTGTAGTTTCAAGAATAAAACACATTTTAATGTGTCTAATCACCATTTCTTTTATAATAAGGCTTCAATATTAATTAAAAAATAACGAAAAAGTAACCAAATTACAAACTTCTCATTAACATAAAATAAAAACATGAAAAACGATCTTCTTTCTTTTAAAGACTGGGCCAAAGACTGATTGTTAATTAGGCCAAACCTTCTGTTTGGCCTAATTAACAATCAGTCAGATTGTTAATTAGTTCAGATTGTTAATTAGGCCAAACCTTCTGTTTGGCCTAATTAACAATCAGTCTTTGGCCAATAAACTGGGTACCTACATAAATTGTACCTGACCTGAGTCTTCTTTGTATTTGCTTTTCTATTGTTGTATGGACAGAGTCAACTTCATTTTTGTGTTTTTCCTGTAATTATGTACTTATAAGTACCTATGTGTTTTAGACTTTATTTTAGGGAATTTCCGTATGATGTGGCAATATTTACAGTGCTTTTTCGTCACACTGATTTCGACGCCTTTTTCGTAATAATTCTAATATTTAAACGTAAAAATTAGGGATAAAAAGTCATATCACAGGTTAATACGCTTTTTAGGCGTGTGACCGGAGCTAAACAGCTCCGTGAAAAAGAAAACTTAGTGCCATCTAGCGATAACCATGCGTAACATAATAACGACGTTTTTTCAGCCGAACAAATGAAATACGGTCGATTTAATGCTGAGATTATGTCATTTTGTACCTAATATGTGTTGTGACACTTTTCTTGCCGGGAAGCGATTTCACATTCACAAAATATAGTATAAAACTTTTTGATTTTTAATTTCCTTTGTCCTAGATAACCTTAGAGATGCTCGATACCTTTCTAGTATTGACATTGCAAAAGCATTTTGGGAAATACCTTTGGACCCTAATGATAGGGATAAGACCGCTTTTTATGTACCCGGCAGAGGAATGTATCGTTTCACGGTAATGCCGTTTGGTCTGACGAATGCCCCTGCTACTCAACAACGTTTAATGGACCAATTATTTACTCCAGAATTCGAAAATAAAGTGTTTTGCTATCTCGATGACATAATTATCATTAGTAATACTTTTGAAGAGCATATTTCTCTTTTGATGAAAATTCATCAAAAACTCTCCATGCTGGTCTCACAATCAACTTCGGTGAGAGTCAATTCTTTCGTAACGAGCTAAAGTATCTCGGGTATATTGTTGACAACAAGGGTTTACGAGCTGATCCAGCCAAGGTTCAGGCAATTTTAGATTTTCCAATTCCTACAAATAAGAGGGAAATGAGGAAATTTTTGGGAACGTGTAGTTGGTTTAGACGTTTCATTCCCAATTTTAGCTCTGTAGCATCTCCTCTTAATAAATTGACTTCTGGTTCAATTTCTAAATTTATTTGGAATCCTGATGCTGAAGCTGCTTTCCGCAAGCTGAAGGAAGCGCTTATCTCTGCTCCTATTCTTACATGTCCTGATTTTGATCTTCCTTTTTCTGTCCATTATGACGCTTCTAATGTTGGCGTAGGCGCTATGCTTAACCAAACTCAAGGTTCTAATGAGGTAGTTATTGCTTATATGAGCAAGTCTCTAAATAAAAATGAGCAAAATTACTCAACAACCGAACGAGAGACTCTAGCAGTGCTCACAGCTATTGAACACTGGCGTTGTTACTTAGATAATGGCAAACAATTTACTGTTTTTACCGATCATGCAGCTCTGAAATGGTTTTTAAATATGTCCAATCCAACCGGGAGACTTGCCCGTTGGGCTCTTCGTCTGTCATGCTTTAATTTTATTTTAAAACATTAAAGAGGTAAAGAAAATTTTGTTCCTGATTTACTTTCTAGATCGAAAGCTAATATGATCGAATCTATTGCTATTCCTAGTGAAACCTCAGAAATAGATCGTTTTAATACTATATTTAACAATTGTCGGGAAAATCCAGATTCAAATCCTAATTTCAGTGTTCGGGACGGAAAGTTGTACCATCGTATTAATTCATCTGAACCGCTGAACCAAGGTTTCCTTTGGAAGGAAGTGCCCCCACCTTCTGTTAGGGAAGACCTTATTAAAACCGCTCATGGTGACGCTTCAAGTCCTCATTTTGGTATGTATTTGCATAAAATTTTAAGGCATAATATGTCATAGCATAATATGATTTCGCCGAATGATGTTTACGCATAA
Organism: Agriphila geniculea; assembly: GCA_943789525.1. Classification (NCBI taxonomy): domain Eukaryota; kingdom Metazoa; phylum Arthropoda; class Insecta; order Lepidoptera; family Crambidae; genus Agriphila; species Agriphila geniculea. Next base: position 5,536,839 of record OX038877.1, on the reverse strand, counting down.
TATTATTTAGTCATAATCAGCTTATGCATAATTTTTTTAAGCATAACGACTTTAAGCATAATCATGTTTAAGCATTATATTCTTTAGCATAAATTTAAACATGCATAATGTTATTTACGCATCCTTACTAATATTATAAATGCGAAAGTCCGTTTGTTTGTTTGTTTACTACTGAACCGATCATCATGAAATTTTGCATACATGTTCTCAGGGGTATGGAGAAGGACATAGGGTACCTTTTATCCCGAAAGAAAGTATAGTTCCCGAGGGATAGCAAAAAACCTTTTTCACGCAGACGAAGTCGCGGGCGCCCGCTAGTATTTTTATGAACAAAAAAATCACGACGTTTAAAATCACGAAAGATCATTTTACCTAAAATACAAAATCCCGAAGCTTAAAAAACCGAAGGTTAATTGAGGGTTACATGCCAGCAAGTCGGTTCTGGCACTTCGCCGGCCGCTGCCGCGGCACATAAATAGTATGTCAAAAAACAATTATGCAAAAGCATTATTATGACAAAAAAGATTATGCCAAATCTGTTATGCCAAATCAAATTAGATTTAAAACAATTATGCGAAAACAAGGGATCCCATTTTTAAAACTAACAAAAACCTCTCTATTCTTTACTATTGGTCTGGGATGTTTAAACAAATTTCAAAAATTATTTCTTCTTGTGAATCATTTGGCATATAAACATTTGAACCACTCTCCTTTTGGGCCAATGGGAAAACCGAAAATATGTTCGAGACCATGGCAATCCATATCCTTGGATTTAATGGGCCCTTTCCCAATGACCAGGCAAAGGAATCAATATATTTAAGTTGTAAATTGTTGCTTTTCCAAATACACACTTATTTTCCCTCTCAAACACGCAACGACCGAGAATGTTATTTTTCATTTGGAGAACTCTGTATTTTTTATTCATGGCGTTCCTCAAACTATTATAATGGACAATGGTTCACAGTTCCAATCTCATCAGTTTTCAAATTTTCTCACACGTTATAATATTCCGTTCGTATCATTTACTCCTCGTTACTGCCCACAGGTTAATCTTACCGAGCGATATAATCGTACCATCGTTACCGCGTTAGCGGCCTTAGTAGGTAATGATCATCGCTCTTGGGACAAACATCTCAGCAAAATTCAATGCGCTATGAACTCTAGTGTAAATTTTTCTACCGGCTTTTCTCCTTTCTTTCTTGTTCATGGGCGGGAGTATGTTCCCACTGGCTCTCTTTATACACCAACATCTGACTTTGACGAAATAATTTTTATGCCCCGGGATATCTATGCTAATAATCTTGGGCATTTAGCATCTTACTTTGACCAGGTTCAAGTGGCTTCGTATAATGCGTATGAACACTGGTCCTTATAATTTAAGACGCTCTTTTAAAGAATTTAATGTCAGCGATAATGTTTGGCGTCGAAATTATGTTCAAAGTGATGCGGGTGCATATTTCTACGCGAAATTGGAACCACGTTTTATAAAATGTACTGTTAGAAAGAAAGAAAGAAGAAAGAAAGAAAAAGTATTTATTTAGTGACCACTTACATTCAACAATCTATTGCAACTATGTTATACTTAACTAATTATGATTAATATTATAGAGAGAGCGTGGTAACAGTATAACTTAAATTAAATAATAAAGTGGCCCTAAAATGGTATCCATTCAGCATCTGTCGGGAAGCCATTATAATATGGCTCCTCGACGCTGGTCTTCCAAGGACACCAAGGGAGAAACGCAACTGTTATGTTAAAAGCTTTCTCCTCTTGTTTATGTTTTAGAAGACCAAAATGGAGCCAGAGGCAAATGGCACATAAAAGATTTTAAGTTGTAATTTTGTTTCAGTTTATGTTTATTTTTGTTTGTATTCTATTCTAGTATATATGCAGATGGCAGGCACACTATTCTGTTTATTTGGGCATATTTGTAATTTTTTACTCCGGCCATAGTGCACATCGTCTCTATCTTATACTCTCTGTTGGGGAAGTAGCTAAGCTCTCCAGACAGGAATAAAGTATAATCTCTCTCTTTATTCTCTTTGCTGCAGAGTACTACTCTGCAGGATAATGCCCTTTTGTGTCTCTAAAGCACAGTGGTGTTAATTTGTAAAGTACTGTACATATTTTATTCGCTTTATTTTACTCTTCAAAAATTTTCCTAAGCGAAAATTTTCTCTTTGGGGGGGGGGGGGGGGGGGAATAATGTAGCGTACTACCTGTTGCTCCTGAACTCTTAGTTTTAAGCTAGTTTTAATTAGTTTAAGTTTCCTAGAGAATAAGTGTTTTGGTCATAACTTTCCAAATTCTTTAAAAATAAGCATTTGCTCGGCAGTAATATAATCAGAGTTTTACGGCGATTCTTATTATGTTTGTAGTTTTATCCTCTCTCATACAATTTTATAGAATTTCATACATAAAGGCTTACGCCCATCTACGGCCCAACTTTAAAATACCGTGCACAAACTTTCGATAAAATTTAAAAATCATTATTTAATTTAATATGAATAATGCAATTAGAATTATTATGTAATAAAGTCGCCATCATCAAAAACATTTTAATAACAATTCAAAGATTTTTGTCCGAGTGACGTTTCTCTAGGTACGGAAAAATCTCGTAAACAATCGATTCGATATAAAAATCGATACCAACAAAATAAATTATTAATTACTAACATATTTGTAACGGCAATTCTTGTTTGACTGAGTATAACATAAAAAAATATAGTTTTTATTAAAACCAGTAATATGATAAAATATTTTTTAGATTATAACAGTATTGAACAAGACTAAAAATCGATTTAGTAATCGATACCAATAGAAAAATGGCAGCACTGTGTACTTGGCTAGTCTACTGTCAGTCTGACAGTATAGTGACAGTACGACGACGGCGACGTCACAACGTTTGATTGTCGTTTGTTTTGTTTTGTATTGGAAGTGTTGTATGTGCAGTGAGTGTGTTTTTTCTCGTGCTTTTTTTACTTTTTGACCCATTTTACGCTAATGGACTCCGAGTCTCCGACCCTATCTCGAACTTTGAAGTTAGTCCCCGCTATTTTATATGACGATAATCTGGAATGGAAACTGCCCACTTGACTCTCGCATGCATTGGATTCTGGAAGCAGCTCTGGTTAGTTTATTCAACATTATATTTAGTTAAAATTGACTTCGAGTGACTAAAACGATAAAACAAAAGCCTCTGATGTGAAAATGGTTGAAATAAATTGTGCCCATACTGACGAAAAAAAGTCGTTTTATCTAAAAAAGCCGACTTATTTTCTTAACCAACATTCAGTTTATTGAGTTTTTGACATGCCATGCTTTCATTTAATGCACAATTCGTCTGTGTACACCGCGGTGTACCGTGGGCCGGAACTTCTATAGACCCATAGGCATGGACCTTTCATTTCTAGTAGAAAAGTTAGGTTATAATTTTGCATTTATTTTGACAGCTGCTTGTTTACATGTGACAGCTAAGTTTATTAGCTTTTCTCAGTTTTATTCACACTTCGCATAGGTTGTCTATCTTTTTATTGTTCATCCCGCTCTTTCGTATTATTGCCGAGCGAATATACAAATTCCCATTTCGAAATGCTGTATTATTTTTATTCTACGTTTGTCTTTCGATTTTTCAAAATTTTCTGTGACTATAAAAATATTGTCAAATGTGTGACGGGAGTTATTTCTACGATACGAGTCGCATCGTGTATAGAGTTCTGGCCGTTCCCGGGCCTTAGGCGAAGGCCCGGGACTCAATAAAGCCCCGCGCCGTCTCCAGCAAAAAAAAACAGTTCTTCAAAGTGCGAAAGTTCCGGCTGTTCTCCCTCCGTACATACCCTGCGGGCCCAGTGATTTGCTTTTTCGTCTTTCATAATAAGCTTAAGAAGTGAAAGAACCCTAAAGTTTATACGGAACACTGTAAAAATGTTGACATTGAAGTTGATAAATCAAACGTATTTAAGCCAAGGCCGAATCCGATCATTGACTTCATTTCATAGATTTGTTTTAAACAGTTCATTGCCCTTATCGTGTATTAAACTTGGTGACGACAGCAAATCTCTATAACTTCTACTAAAGATTTATCATCAGTGCTACATTTTATATTTTAAAAGACTTATTGATATTGAGCATGCTGACGATTGATTCCAAATTAAAAAAACCGGTCAAGAGCGAGTCGGACTCGCGCATCGAGGGTTCCGTATAATTATAAATATATTTGGATATGTTATTTTAGGACAGTCTTTAAAAAAGTAGGATAAACGGCAGACAGGTGGAAGGGCGAACAGGCGGTCAGTTAATTTACAAATGCTGCTTATGGTGACTGAAAAACGTTTCAGCCACTCCACATTGCAAAATGTTTATATTACTAGTCCATCAGTCATTTTAATGTCCCCACTGCTGGGGCACAGGCCTTCCTTATAGGTGGATAAGGAGGACGGGCCATAACCCACCACGCGGGCCCAATGCGGATTGGTGGGTGTTAACGACTGCAAATGCAGCCGGGAACAACGGCTTAACGTGCCTTCCGAAGCACGGAGGAGCTCGAGATAATAAATTTTTGGTCACCCATCCCATGACCGAACCTTGCGAACGTTGCTTAACCTCCGCAATCGCTGGTCCAGGCGCTAAACCACTGCGCCACCGAGCTCCTCGTTATTATTATATTACTATATAGTAATATATATAATTACTTAGTAAAGTATGAACTTATTCTTCGTTTATTCGTACGGCAAATAGTAGGTAATTATATTAGAACCAGCCACCAATTTATTATTGTAGTGTTAGGTTGCGCCATCTCTTGACCGATAGTGGAACTATTTTTTGTCCTTAGGTTAGCATGCTTAGGACAGCGCCATCTGTTGACTGGTAGTGAAACAAAAAAAAATTGTTTGTTTTTTGAATTTCTAAAAAACTGTGTTATATTGAGACGTTGTTTTATTTTTCCTGTAATTTTTACATAAATTACTATCACATAGAATTATTTCAGATTTTTCTCTTTGCAAACTTCGGAGATAAGGGGGGGGGGGGGGGGGGGGAAACGGTATTTTTTTTTTCAGTTTTCATCATAAGTCGAAAGCTATGCGGCCTAAGAAAAAAGGAAAAATTGTTTTAAAATGTGCAAACAGCGCTCTTTCATATGATACCCCACATGCCCTAGTCACCTCACTTAAAATTTTTAAGACCCCTTTTCAGTCCCTGTTGTAAAAAAAATATTAATTTTATTATTTCTTTCTTATTTGCAAAATAGTTGGGCAAATGTCATCTTAAACTATTCCAAATTTCAAGTTGATACCATTAGTAGTTCTCGAGATATCCAGCTGTGACAGACAGACAGACAGACAGACTGAGTCACACCATAAGGGTTCCTTTTTTACCATTTTGGTACGGAACCCTAAAAATCATTGCAGACTAGCCAGACCCCCGTTTTCACTACGCACTCAACAATAAATTTAAACAACGACCTCTTTTTAATTAGAATATCTGAAAAAGAAAAATACCTCGTGGGAGTGCTATTATCCTTTTGTTTTTAAAATAAGATTAAGAGAAAATATTCTTGTTTGGTTAATTAGAAAAAAAAAACTTCGTTGCCGTTGTAAGGAAGTTATTTTTTTTATTAAATATTAAAATTTTAAAATCTTATCGAAACTTGTTTGTGATAGATTCAAATTGTAGCAAATTTAGTTAGCTTTATAAATGTTTCAAAAAGAGATACCTAAAAAATGCTTCCTTAAGGTAGTTTTTTCGAAAATACTAAAACAAGTGCCAAGTTTTTCGCTCAGTCTGTACTGATGGAAAAACTTGGCACTTGTTTTAGTATACTCATGTTTTAACCCTTGAAAACTCTGTAGTTTTCAAGGGTTAAAACATGAGTAAAACTACTCTCAAGGTACCTAACAACATCTGAAAAAATCGTAGTTACATGCGCGCTTGTGATATTTGCCTTTTTTTTGTCGATATTGACTGGCATTTTTCGTTTTTCTAATAATTTACTAATATTTTTTACTTCTGCGTTATACTTTTTAAGTTCCTTTCAAAACAGTTATACACATAAAAGTGAATTATTTTAGGGAATTTAAGCGGGTTGGAAAAACTTATTGAAATTGTGTTTAATTAATTATTATATATTTTTTACATTTTCATATTTTAAGATAAGCCTTTTGATTTAATCCTACTAATATTATAAATGTCAAAGTTTTTGGGTTTGGATGTTTGGATGTTTGTTCCTCAATCACGCAAAAACTACTGAACGGATTTGGTTGAAATTTGGCACACAGATAGTAGATAGTCTAGATTAAAACATAAAATACTTTTTATCCCGATATTCTTACGGGAACGTGCACCACGCGGGTGAAACCGCGGGCGCCGCTAGTTCTACATAAAACAAAAATTATCGCAACATTTATGTAAGTTTAAATAGTGTGTGAAAATTTTGAGAACAATAATGCTTTTTATTATATTTACGAGATCTCGAAAATTATTATCCATATAACATTCTTAAGAACAAATCAGTTTTTACGTTATTCATTTAATATAGACCAACTGAAACCTAAAATATTTATCTTTGATGATTTTGCGATGATAATACATTTGTTTGATACACGATAAGGACAATGAACTGTTTAAAACAAATCTATGAAATGAAGTCAATGATCGGATTCGGCCTTGGCTTAAATACGTTTGATATATCAACTTCAATGTCAACATTTTTACAGTGTTCCGTACAAACTTTAGGTTTTTTTTTCACTTGTTAAGCTTATTATTACTAAGCAAAAAGAGTTTTTAAAGGTAGGAATTAGTAAATGTGTACAGTTTACAAAATAAAATATTTTAGGGAATTTAAGCGGGTTGGGAAAACTTGTTGAAATTGTGTTTAATATTTTTTTTACATTTACATATTTTAAGAAAAGCCTTTTAATTTAGCTCTACATTAAACAAAAATTATTGCAACATTTATGTAAATTTAAATAGTGTGTGAAAAATATGAGAACAATAATGCTTTTTTATATTTACGAGATGATTTTTAAGTAGGTACTACCTACGATTCACGAAAACACTCTTGAAAATTATTATTCATATAAAATTCTTAAGATCAGATCAGTTCTTTACATTATTCATTTAACATTGACCAACTGAACCCAAAATTATTTATCTTTGGTGATTTTGCGTTGATAAAACATCATACGTAATTGATAACGTAATAAAGGAAACTCGGTCAAACTCATAATCAGTAGAGGAAATCGTTCTTGTAATCTCAATTTGATGTCAACCACCTCAAAATCTTTATAACGTCGTGGTGAGGCTTCACTGGGGGCAGGACGAGGAGGGCAATGAAGAGAAGAAATTAGTTAACATGTGATTTACTGGACTTCTATAAATAGGTATGCAATCATAAAGTAGTAGGTAATTAAAGAGAACCGTGACACTGACTATTCGTCCGTTTACGATGGGGTCGCAGGCAAAATGGCTGAGTCGAGTGAATGAGTCTTCTTTTTAGGAGTGAAGCGGCGAGCGGCGACCGAAGGGACTGACGAATGAACGCTGTGATTCGTTAACACGTCGCAACAAATAATTTGATGTTAGTTTTAGTTCGATGTTGATGGTTGGAAAGTAAGAGGAAGACCGCATAAAAGATGGATGGATTGTGTGTGGAATGATATGAATGTGATGGGGGTGGATGAGGAGATGACGAGTGACAGGAAGGAATGGAGCGAAGGTCGCGCTGCACCGACCCCAAATAAATTGGGATAAGTGTAGGGGGATGATGGCCAAATAATTTGATGATACTAAAACAAGTGACAGTGTTGCTTAAACTGAACAACTTTCTTCAAGGAACATAGGTCAAAATACGAAAAATAATGTTCATACTCCCATACAAAATGTTCAGTCAAAATGGTCAGCTGAATGATTTACTAAGGAAACGCGTGAAAATCGTTTTTTGATCTATATTCCTTGGAGTATGATGTTCAATTTAAGCAACACTATCACCTATTTAAGTATCATCATCATTTGGTACCAACTTATTTCATATTTCATGTTTTATTGAAACGAATGTTTGAGCTTATAATTACTTTTTGACTTTTACTATAACTTTTTATAGTGGGTATTATCAGCTTCAACTGAAAAATAATAACATAAATGCGAAATATAACGGATAATGATGTTCATCTTCTCGATAAATCACCATTTCAGTGACACTAAGCCTAGGACGCAAAACTATTTCTGCTAAGTAGTCCACTTATTTAAACCAGTTTAACTTTACCAAAAGTGATTCACTAAAGCAATTTACTTTCAAAACCATATCTGATTTTCACCCTGTTCTTTAAACTTGAACAAAACCGCTCGGAGACCCGCCATAATGAATTTATAATTTGCCTCTCAGAGAACAATTAGGTGTTCCAATGTAGCCCCCGGTGCAAATTTGGACGTGAATCCAGGCGTCATTGTCGGGTGCTGCCCACCCATTGACCGTTATGGTTTTTGGAAGACATCTAAAGGGTTTCCATTTGCGAAAAGTGTTTTGTTTTTCATTTTAATTTTACGATGCTATTTTATTTTGAATTTTATGATGCAGGTTGTTGATATCAGAAAGAATATGTTTACCAAACCAAAAGAGGAGTAGACTACACATAAAAACTTTAAGATACCTGTAGACCGTTCTCCGAAATAGCACTGTAGCTCATTTCATTAGACTGTTTTAAAAAGTGTAAATAATCATTAATAATAATAATAATAATAATAATAGTTTATTGATTTCCACCACAAACAAGTTACAATACAATATAATATATAATACAAATTAGAGAACTATATGCGGACAAAACTTGTTTGTGGAGACTGGTGAACCATAGAAAGTAATATACTTGTGTTACAGAACACCAGGGCTCCACCCTCAGATAACATCAGTAAAAAATAGTTACATTTCAATTTTTTTTTTTTTAAATATTATTACACCAAACTATTACATTTTTTATAATAGATATCCTCAGTCTCTTGGTATGGACAGCTTCATCAGCCAATTAAAAACAATATTTTTGCACTCAAACCGATTTTTGGAATAAATGCCAAGAAGTGAATTACTTTTATTATACAGTTTTGGACCTTGCGCACAGAAAAACCTATGTGTAAATACTCTATTATAAGATTCAGTATGGCAAACCTGCTTTTGTCTACGACTAGTACTAGTGACTGTCAATTCTTTTTTGTATTCTATTTCTTTGTGCTGCTTTAGAATGGTATTTAATATATAAAGTTGGCGAACAGTTAGGACTTCGCTATCAGCATACAGCAATACAGTTGGATATAAAAGAGGTTTGGCAAGGCAAATTTTCAGTATTAATCTTTGTGCCCGTTCAACCTTTATCAAATGAGTTTTCGCCGCTCCCCCCCAAACTGTTATACAATACGAAATTAATGACTGACATAGAGAGTTATAAATATCTTTTAAAGTTTTACCGTTTGCGACATGTTGTAGTTGTTTAAAAATGTATATTAATTTTCTAACTTTTTGAGCAAGACCTATTATGTGATTTTGAAAAGTGAGGGTATTATCCAGCATCACTCCAAGATACGTTATACTCTGCACCCGCTCTAGCACTGCACAAGAGCAGCTATTCAGTGTAGGCTGCGAACAGGTATGAGCGGTTAGCTGGAGATTTGAGTTTAAATTTTGAATGCTACGCATAGAAAAAAGAATATATTTAGTTTTCTTGGTATTTAGAGTAAGATAATTAGAAACCAACCAGTGACATACAATATTAAAACCCGCTTGTGCTTTTGCGTAAACTTCTTCCCACGTGTCCCCAAAGAAAGTCAGAGATGTATCATCAGCATATGCAATAATCTTACAATTTTCTAGTTTTAAGCTACAGAGTTCGTTTACATAACAGAGAAATAGTGTCGGCCCCAATACACTCCCCTGTGGCACACCATAGTTTATGGGAATATCTTCACTGACATAATCACCAATCTTGACTTTCTGTGTTCTATTTTTAAGATAGTCAGAAAATAATTGCAGAGGCACGCCTCGTATTCCCAAACTTTCAAGTTTCTTTATCAGTAGAGATACACAAACAGTGTCAAAAGCCTTTCTAAGATCTAGAAATATGGTAAGACAACGTTTGTTTGCATCTAATTTACGAACTACAAAATCAGTTAGATCGTGTACGGCATCGGAAGTGGATTTTCCTCTTCTAAAGCCATACTGCGATTCAGCCAATAAACTTTGCGTTTCCAAATACGAATAAAGTCTTGCATTTAAGATTTTTTCTAAGAGTTTAGCAAACGTAGTTAGGATGGCAATGGGGCGATAATTATCAATGCAATCTTTATTTCCCGTTTTAAATATAGGCACAAGCACGGACCTCTTTAAAGCATCCGGGAAAACTCCCATCTCTATGCAAGCATTTAGAATATAGGTGAGGTGAGTAATAATAGCACTCTGAATAATTTTCAGTATCTTTGCTGTAATGCCATCATAGCTTAATATGGGTAGCTTTAGTATGTCATGCTCACTTTAAACATTTCTGCGGTGGTGTCGTGTGAGGCGGGTCGTTACGTTCCCTCAAATATGGTTGAGCGAAACGATGGCTGGTTCATGCGTCATGCTCGTGAACGGGTGCTGCCAGTGGGAATGGGTCTGCTTCTGTCTGCTTGTATTAAGGGCGTCGTATATAAAAAATCTGTTTTATATTGTCTGTATGTATGGCACTTCTTACTCGAAACGTATATATCATAATAACTTACCTTGTTTTGATTTATTTAATTGCAATATTTTTGCTTTCTATAGTCAGTATTTGTGTATTATAAAATTCATAAGTGCTGACTATGGAAAGTAAAATATAAAATACATAAATATTGCCTATGAAAAGCTTTTGGATATTAGTTTTCAATTCGATGCCTTAACATGGGTAGCCTTAGTATGTCATGCTCTCTTTAATCATTTCTGCGGTGGTGTCGCGTGAGGCGGGTCGTTACGTTCCCTCAAATATGGTTGAGCGAAGCGATGGCTGGTTCATGCGTCATGCTCGTGAACGGGTGCTGCCAGTGGGAATGGGTCTGCTTCTGACTACCTATCTTAACGCATATAGAATTGTAAAGTTTTTTTTTTTTCTCTCTTGTAACAGCCTAGACTGAATAATAACTTCAAACTTTGAATTTAGCTTGAAGCCTGTAAATTGATTAAGAAAATTTGTAATTCATTAAGTAATGATCTTATTAAATTTTATTTATTTGTTAATCTTTGTTAAAGTCTGGAAACGATATACATATTTGTAAATATCGTTCCATTTGATAAAGCTGGTAAGTTTTTTGCGCCCGTTTTTCTTGTCAGCTAAAAGACGTCATAATGGGTGGTAGGGCAAAAAAATTATTTGACGATTTAAAAACGCTCATTATGTGAGCTTATTTGAATAAAGATTTTTTCATTTTCATTTTCATTTTCATTTAGCCCCCCGAACATTCACTTTTTAGGTTCCGTATTAAACTTAATACCTCATTCTCATCGGTAGTGTTTATTACAAAAGAGTGGCTCGGTGAACTAATCTTCTCCACATAAGGTAAATCTGGAATTGGATTTTTTTCCGCCAGTTCCTTCCCAATGTTAGCGAAATAAGAATTCACTGCATTTATGGAGTCGATTTTTTTATTATGTATATGTAGTAATTCATGGGCGGATGTTTGACGTTTTTTACGATTAGTAATTTTGTTTATAGTTTCCCATACCTTCTTACTATTATTGCCCGCAGAATTTAGAAGTTGAGTTTCAAATTGTCTTTTTACTTTTTTAATGAGGTTGTTGCAATAGTTCCGGTACCGCCTGTAAGTAGTTTCTAATATTTCATCATCTGGATATTTTTTTAGTTTTTTATACATTGCATCTCTGTTTCTAAGGCATCGTAACATTCATAAAATACAACAAATGTTTTACCACGCTAAAATACCAAACATTTTGTAAATTGTTAATAATATTTGATTTAATAAGACAACAAATTTTAAATAGTGATTAAGTTTAAAAGAAGTATCTTAAGTATCAAAATTTGGTTACTAAAAATGAAAATTACGGAAGTTACCATACTCCATATCTATTTGAACCTAGTACTTTTGTGACGAGGGTATTACAAAAAAAGAAAAAATTCAAAAAGTGACTGAAAATCATAGAAATATACCTTCGCCATATTTATGTGATCCTGGTACTTTGGTGACGTTATACTTGTACTACGTATCCAGAGCCCAATCTGAAAGCACTTAATAGTTGCAACAGTTCTGTGCTTTAAATCAACCGGACTAATGCAACCTTTTAGTTGCAGTAGTTCGGTTGATTTAAATCACCGAAATACTGCAACTAAAATGTTGCATTAGTTCGGTTAACCGGACTAACAACCGAACTACTGCGACTAAAGGATTTTTTCTCGTTTAGATTTTTTAGGGCTTATCACAACATTTCTATAGCAAATTAAGATATTGAAAAGACAGGCATATGTACCCCATTTGGACTTTATGAATTCCCTCGCATAAGTTTTGGCCTAAGAAATGCAGCACAAACCTTTCAAAGGTTCATGGATCATGACGTTTCAAAAGGAATAGAACGCGTAGGAAACTCGGTAGAAAATGACTAATCGGCACTTTTCTGTTTCATTAATGATATAATTATAGCCTCAGATTACGAAGATATTCACAAAATCCACTTGAGAGAAATATTTAAAAGCTTTCAAAAATTTGGTATTACCATTAATTTGAGTAAATGCAGTTTTGGTCAACCTAGTACCTATAGAGTTTCTAGGGTATTTAGTATCACAAGACGGTATAAGTCCACTACCAAAAAAAGTTAAGGCTATTTCAGACTATCCACAACCTAATACAGTAGAAGAAATGAGACGTTTTTTAGGAATGATTAATTTTTACAGAGCGCTACTGCCCCATGCATTTGAGTACCAGAGTTAATTTTTTTTGACATAATTTTAAAAAGAAAGATAAAACACAAATGAGTTGGAATGAAAAAAGTTTACAAGCTTTCGAACAATGTAAGGTTAGCCTCAAAAACGCAGCTACATTGTCACACCCAAGTGTAAATGCACCTTTAGCATTAATGACCGACGCGTCCGACTCATGTGTTGGCGCCGTGCTCCAACAGAAAATAGATAATAAATGGTTACCTTTACGCTATTTTTCTAAAAGTTTATCTCATTCACAAAAGAAGTATTGTGCGTATGACAAAGAACATGCAGCAATTTATATGGCTATAATGCACTTTAGGAACATGATAGAAGGGCGAATTTTAACTAAGAATTATAATAAGAAACGAGCAATAAAACAACTTATGGGTTGGTTATAAAAAAATCTATGATTTATTTAGAATTTGCTTTCAGCGCATTTTAGTTTTCTTCAAAATTATCATCATCATCATATCAGCCGTACGAAACCCACTGCTGGGTATAGGCCTCCCCTAAGGTTCTCCACGAAGATCGGTCCTGCGCTGCCCGCATTCAGTGGCTTCCCGCGACCTTCACCAGATCGTCGGTCCACCTTGTCGGGGGCCTACCCACGGAGCGTCGCCCGGTGCGCGGTCATTCCAGAACGCCCCAACGGCCATCAGTTCTTGTAGCTATGTGTCCTGCCCATTGCAACTTCAGCTGAGCAATCCTTCCTTTTTTTAATGTACAATCAGGAACATTTTAATATCACATTGGTCTTAACATAATATAATATAATAATACAAGTCAATGTGACTTTGCTGCATCTTCTACTTTAGTCTTTATATACTTAGTTTTTGTTATTTGACTTCTTAGGTCCTGTTTTCCTTCCACCCTTCAGCGCTGAAATTGTAAATATATTGTATTAGTTATCTTAAACATAATAACTATTTCGACAGTTTATTGAGATTCACAAATAGGAATCATAGAAACTAATTCATTTTAAACTAAAATAATAAAAAGACGCAAATTTATTTTATCTATTTCATTTTGTTCTCGTATAAAACTCTTATAAGTTGAAAAGTATCAGTTCTTGCAACCAGGGGCCGTACCGGCTAACGCATCAAAATTCGAAAAGTCTGCTGGCTTCAAATTAAAACACATAAATCAAGCCCCAGTCGAGCCAAAACATATATATATATATACATATTCTACTACATATCTACATATTCTGTGCCTCTACTACTTACCATTTAACAACATCCCAAAGAGTCCAGAGAAGGGTATGTCGATAAACACTGTTACGAGGAACGATACAAATATCGTTAAGTTTAAGTCAATTATTAATCTGTGCATCTGAAAAATAAATAAAAACTAAACTAAGTAATTTATTTCCATTGCACTAACGCTATCTGTCTAACTCTTACTTAAGGTATCTATCTCGCTTAGTGAGGGTATTAAAAATACTAGCTAGGGCTAGGTATTATTTAAAACAATATTCCTCGCTAAAATTAATTGAAGCAGATACCTACACTGACGAGCAAAAATAACTAATAACTTACATAAATGACGATATTTCATAAACAAGTAAATATAGCTGCATGGAACAAAAATTTTATAAAATAGAGTTCCTTCTTTTTTCTCATACGTGGATATTTCAGGAGTTTGTTTAGGAAATATCGTCAGCTATTCAAGTGACTGTTTAATTTTTGCTTGCCAGTGTATCAAATCTATAAAGTATCTTGTTCTATTCCTTGTTGAATAAGCATTTGCACAAGCAAAGGAATTATTTTTCCTCGCTTATGCTCTCGAATATTATCATTTCATTACATTAGAAAAAATACTACTTCATCACGTTCTTGAAATTCAGTGCGGGGAATAAAATTCAATGCTTACTTCCCGCACAAGTATTACAAACTCAAAACGATAGAACTCATCGATAGCATATTTTTTACAAAATTATATAGTTCTAAAGCTTCGCGCGTACAGTTCATTTGAAACAAAACACTTTTTACGGATTACAGCGCGTATATTGGTTAATTCAGATGTTATTTTAGAATTATTTAGTTTTGATTTGTTGGTTTTTTGGGATTCCCGACGTTTCGACACCTTTAAATGGGCCGTGGTCACGGGACCTGGCCGTGGTCGTCAAAACAAATCGAAACTAATTAATTCTAAAATAACATCTGAATTAACCAATACACTGTAATCCGTAAAAAGTGTTTTATTTCTATAAAAATATATAGTTGCATGACCAGTCGTTTCACATGTCCACACGAACCGATTTAACATTTTTACTAAGAAAATTTTGTTTCCTCGCATTTCTTGAGAAAAGCACTTTACAAGCCGTGTGCGGTAAGCCATTTACATGCTAACTTCCCGAGCTCGGCTGAATGTAAAGTACCATTATTCCTTTCGATACGAATAATGCACAGTTTCAATATGAATGAATCATAGTTTTATTTTATTCTTGAAGTACAAAATGTGAAAAATTATTCAATATACTTACTGAAAATTCAATTGAAAAGTAAGTGGGTGCCAAAGCCGTAGCGTTAAGTATGTAAATCATTGGCAGGTGTAAGATATACATTGCGTAGGACAAGCGACTTAAAAACTTGAATACAGTCAATGACAGAAACCAGTTCATCGGACCTGAAAATAATATTCACGTGAGATAAATTTCACAGTTTTTTTACGATAATTAGGAGGTATTTTCAAAAAAGGTTTGTTTCATTTTCTTTTTTTCTAAAATTAGACTTATTTTTAAGTTTATTTATTAAGAAATTTTGAGCACTATGAAAAAAACCGGTAAAGAGCGAGTCGGACTTGCGCACCGAGGGAATAATTGCACCATCAAACCACAATGCAGAGTAAAATAATAAAATTAGTATTGCAGTTTTAGGTCAGCGCCATCTCTTGACCGGTAGTAGAACTAATGTTAACTATATTAGAAAATTGATAATTTCTAAAAAAGTGTGCTATATTGAGACATCGTTTTATTAATCTGTAATCTTTATATAAACTGCTATCACATAGAATTATTTCAGATTTTTCGCTTAGCAAACTTCAGAGATAAGGGGGAGGAACGGTATTTTTTTATAATTTTCATCATAAGTCAAAAACTATGCGGCCTAAAACAAAAAAAAAAATTGATTAAAAACGTGCAAACGGCGCTCTTTCATATGATAGCCCACATGTCCTGGTAGCCCCACTTCAAATTTTGAAGACCCCTTTTCAGTCCCTTTTGTAAAAAATGTATTTATTTTTTTATTTATTTCTTATTTGCAAAATAGTTGGGCAAATGTCATCTTAAACTATTCCAAATTTCAAGTTGATACCATTGGTAGTTCACGAGATATCCAGCCGTGACAGACAGACAGACAGACTGGGTCACACCATAATGGTTCCTTTTTTACCATTTTGGTACGGAACCCTAAAACCAAATGGCTTTAAATACCTTGCTCCTCTGATATTTAAAACGACGTTTCGCACTTTGGCTAGCTTAAACCGTTAGTTATAGTTCGTTGTTTTGGAACAAAATAATATTATGAAATATTAAAAAAATATATTCTAACTGCCTTTTCCTTACCTCCATAACCATGCACGCATGCAAATATAAGCCATGCAATGCAAACGGCCCATGCTGGCCTCATGCATGAGTTTAATATACTATCTATAGTTTGGTTGTCCCAATCTGGTTGGATGATGAAGTATGTTGATATAACTATAGTTAGCGATGTGATCGTCGCGAGCAGCCATAAGAATGCCACCAAGACCTAGAACAGACACAAACAAGAAACATGAAAGTTTTTTTCTTCTACTACTGTATAAGAAGTCAGTGAAAACTTACGATAACACAGGGATAACTTTGTCTGAGCTTTATTGTATACTAGCAGCCGCCCGCGACTTCTTCTGCATGGAAATTTTTTTTGCTATCCCTCGGGAACAATACGCAGTACTTATAGCTATTCTGTGACAATACTTTTTTTCGGACGAAATGCCCTTCTCTGTACCTCTGACAAAGTGTATGTAAACTTTCATGATGATTGGATCAGTAGTTAAGACGTGGAAGGGTAACAAACAAAGAAATGGACTTACGCATTAATTATAATAGTATATACCATATACCTATATATAGGTCAACAGGCGTCTTAATTGAGACAATTAATAAAAAAAAACCGGTCAAGAGCGAGTCGGACTCGCGCACCGAGGGTTCCGTACCATCATAAATATAAATATTTGGATATGTTACTGTAGAACAGTCTTTCAGAAGTAGAATAGACAGGGGATCGACAAAAAGGTGGATGGGCAACCAGGCGGACAGTTGGAAGGGCGAATAGGCGGACAGTTAATTTACAAATCTTAACCACAGCTGCTTGTGGTGACTGAAAAACGAGTGGCTGACACTCCACATTGCAAACTGTTTATATTCATTGATGTACTATGGGCAACAGCGCCGCTTAACCAGTTTGCAACAAAATTCGTGTGGGCGCGTATCACCCCTGCACGAACTAAACGTATGTGACAGCGAGCGTGGCGTGCAAGCGATTTTAACCTTAGCAGTGGTTAAGCGACGCTGTTGCCCATGGTACATTTGACTTTCGCTTGCACTTCAGCTTCCGCTTCCTCGTCCACTTACACTTACCGTCACCGTAAAGGTATGATTCCGATCTCGGCAGCAGCAGCAGTGTTGCCGCAGCAGTGCACTCCAAACTGAACCCTAATGTTACGTATGAAAGGCTCAATTTGATGTGAGCGGAGAAGCGACGCGACACTGCTGCGCAACACTGCTGCGCAGCAGTGCTGCGCGGCACTGCTGCCGCAACACCACTGGTCCCCATACATTCTCTATAGGTTTATATGAGACTACATTCCGAGCTCGGCAGCAGTGCTGCGCAGCACTGTCGCGCAGCAGTGTCGCGCAGCAGTGCTGCTGACATCGGAATCATAACTTAACCGTCAATCTTTTTATTTATTTATACATCGCCATCCTCCGTCCCAGTCCCTCCTCCCCTCCCCTTTCCCCTTATAATTTTTAATCGTCATCGTCAGCCTAAACACAAAATTTTAACATCCTACCTTTGAAACTAAGAGACTTCCATACAAACTTTCATCCCTTAGGAGGTGAAATTTCCAAAATCCTTTCTTAGTGCACCATGAAAGGTATCTACTCTCCGGTGTCTTTAATTTCAGCCGTTAGAGCTCTAGGCATATCCCAACAATCAATCACCAATCAATCTCAATTCAATCACCAATCAATCGATTAATTTAGAGTTTTATATGTATAGATTTTATTTATTACTAGCGAACGGCTTTCGCTTCGCTTCGGTTCCTTCCTTTTTTTGCCAATTTCGACCTTCCAACAACACCCGAAAAGAAAACAAATGCCTTCCAGTCATCACCTCCCTTGGTCTGAAAGTCTGTTTCCATCCCGTTCGAGTCCCGTCATCGGTGTGAGAAACGCCCTGATGGTTAAAATTTACTCTCAGGTGATCGATTAACGATTGGTCTGCTGGAATGCACTCTGTGCTTGTTTTACTCTTTGACCCCCTGTCACGCGGCGTGACATACCGCCATGTTGCGGAAATATTTAGAGCCAATTTTATTCCTTTTTAATTATTTTTAAAAGTAATTAACTGTAACAATATTTGAAAGGGTCGAATTCATTAAAAATAATAAATATTGATATTTTAAAAATAATTAGTGGCGCTAATTATCACAAAAGTCAATAAGAAGTTAAACTATGACCGTGCATACCGTTGTTTCACTCGATGATAAAATTACGTATTTTAATGACTATATTTTTTATGATTTAATTACAAATGTACAGTTTTCAGTTTTTTCCCGTAGTGTAGTTTATGACGCTATTACTTGCCAAATTTCATAGTTCTAGGTCAACGGGAAGTACCCTATGAATTTTGATTCCTTTGAGAGTATCGAAAATGCGTTTTTTTGCGCCCTAAACAGCAGTATCTTTTTTTCACGTTAATTTAGAAGTTTGATTTTTTACAGCTTTAAGGGACCATAGACTTTAGTATATAGTTTAAATTTCAACTCGATACCTAAACGCGTTCCCGAGATAAAGGGTCTTGACAGACAGACGGATGGACGGACAGACAGACGGACAACAAAGTGATCCTATAAGGGTTCCGTTTTTTCCTTTTGAGGTACGAAACCCTAAAAAGATAAAAGTCTTAAAACAGTAACAATCTCATATGTAAATTTAAGACTAAATAAACTAAAGATGCTTTAGTCTAGTGTAGATGCACATGGATTGAACATTTTGGCTTATTCCGTTTGTCCACCCTGAAACAGCCACCCTAAAGTGGATACTCGGAAAATGCGTATCGAAACGTATCGTACGGAAAACGAGGTATCCCTCCTAGGGTGGCTGTTTTAGCGTGGATAAATGTAATAAGCCAACATTTTGTACTTATTTAAAAATGTAGGACACTAACCTTTGACAGCCGAATTTTCCGATTTCGACACGTATGAAGTACATAGCCAAAGAGCATTCCAACAAAGAATGGAGTTGAACGAGGAAAAGTGTGAATGTAGTAGTACTGGCTGTAGTAAGCCATATCCTCTTGAGTTCGACTAGAAGAAGTAAAAAAGTTGCATATGAGTATCTTAAATAACCTTAAGCAATAGAAAGAAATCCATTTTTTTTTCAAATTTAAGATTTTGCTTTCACAATGCTATTTTTTATACAATACTAAATAATATACTAGAAAAAGTTCGACTCGCACCAGATCAATTCTCGGACGGGAATCGATTCCGCGACCTTTGGATATCCGGTCCAAATTGCACCGTATATCCAAACTCACTTACTGAGTGGTCAGAGGGCCTATTACGAAAATAACGTACGCAATTGCGTAACGCAGTCACTTGGCCACGATAGTCGTCCGCAGTTCGTTGGTTGTAGTTTTATCAAACATTTTGAATTTTTCTATCGTAGTCCATAGACTACTAAACGAACGATGTCGGATACGTAAGAGAGAAACTGTCAAACTCACGTAATCACTCCGCAATATCGCATACGAAGTGAATTGTAATAGGCAACAATCAAAACGAAGCACGGACGCAGCTGCGTGTATCGCATTAAACTTTTCGTAATAGACCCCCAGAACATTGGACCATCCAATGCTCTGACCGCTCAGTAAGTGACTCAGTAGCTCAGCTCACTTTATAAACTATCTATGTACAACATTTCAAGTGTCTAGATTCAGTAATTTGAGATGGGCGTTGCTACGTCAGTAACCCTCCATTTTTATATAAGAGAAAAAGATGGGGAATGTCTTAAAAAATCAAAGGGGCTAAACATTTATTATTATTAGGAAAAGTTTAAGAATTTATGGTAAAAAAATAAACTTTTTTTTGAATATGTGGTAATTAGGAAATAATCTCCATTCTGCTGTTACTTCCGTACATTTGCGAAGACAAAGCGATTTTTGTTTACACAAAAAATTTTATTACTTTATTCTATTAATAAGGGAGCTTATTCCTACCTATTAAAAGTATTCAGACTATTTGTTTTTTTAGACATTCCCCATTGTTTTTCAATATTTTTTTACACTGGCAAGTACAATCTATAGAGAATCCATAGAACAATAAAATACTTACGACATAGCATCCATTGATGACTGGAACTTCATTAGAAAGTTGTACACCGAAGTCCCAGCGAGCACCGCCAAAACAGAACCGACCAACGCCGTCCAAGCCGATTTCTTGTTTCCACCAAGAACCCAAATTAGTACAATGGGCGACAACACATACAATTGCATGTCCACTGCGAGATACCACGTGTGACCGAGACACTGAAAAAGCCATAATTATTATTGTAGAAACCATAATCCAACTTCGCCAATCTAACCAAATCCGCCTTTGTCTCTGCAATGCACCACCACACGTCCTCCCTCTATCGGCCACCATGACAGACTGACTCGGACAGCCAGCTCACGGTCTGTATCGTAGACACATACTATGGTAATATATGACCACAGACTAAGCATAGACTAGACAACACCGACTGTGACGTATGCTCTCGAGACCAAGGCGGCATTACTAATACACTACAATTTGCAAATCTTCGCTATCGCTATCGCATTAATATCAAAATATGTATTTGATTGACATAAGTTGGTTATCCCATCGCCTTGCGATTGCAGCAACTAAGCATCTTTTGCAAGGGTCAGTCACAGGGTGGGTGACCGAAAATTTATTAGCTTTAGCTTCTCTCTTTCATCGAAAGGCACGTTAAGTCGTTAGACCTGGCTGCATTGTCAGTCATCAACACTCCGAATTAGGCCTGCGTTGTGTTGTAGGTTATTAGTTTATATCCTATCCTCCTTAACCACCGTTATGTAAGGCCTGTGCCCCAGCAGTGGGGACATTACAAATAACTAAGGTCCAAAATACTAACCAAATATCCAAACTTGGTCAAATTATGGACATACAGCAGCGTAGCCCACCAGTAGTTACGGCAGTCGTCCGTACTCTTGGCCACTACTCCCCAATAAGGACCATCTGATATGTGGTTTTGGAAAGATGCTTGAAGAAGAATTCCCGTCGCCAGTATAGGAAACATTCGGAGGAGACGGTTAAGGTAGAAAATGTGGAGATTCTTCAAGAAAGCCACTGTAATAAAAACTAGATGATAGAAATCTTGACCTCTTTCAATTTCATCGTTAAACCCTTTTACTTAACAATTATCGTGTAAAAATATTATGACAGCCCCTAGTTCACCAAATAGACATTTGTCAGCGACAATGTCGGTAAATTTTACAATTCTCGTTACTTTAATTAGGGACAGAGTATGTTGTGATATTTCCCTACGCGATCGATTCAGATACTACGGAACTCATCATTGGTCCGTAGGAGAACTAAAGTAACCGACATCGTTCGAAGGATTGTCAGTAATTCTTGACATTAGATTGGAGCTGTGTCAAGTTTGCGTGACAAAATTGTCGACTTTTAAAATTTATCTCTATCACACAACATAATTGTCCATAATTATCTTTCTTCTTCTTTGTTTCGTATTAAAGTAGCGACAATTGTAAAATTCACCGACATTTATGACATTGACAAATGTCGATTTAATGAAATAAGGGCCAGTAATAAAAATACTCTGCAGGTGTCAACATACACGATCATGCAATTTAGCATTTTATAAGTACTGTTTTATTGACCTTAGCAGGCAATGAAGATTGTCGAATATAGTCTCTTCAATAAAATATGAGCTCTTAACGTCCTCTAGATCAGGGGTGTCAAAGTTACGACCCGCGGGCCGCATCCGGCCCGCAAGCTATCTCAATACGGCCCACGACCAGAATCTATCCAATGAGGATTTTAGAAAGCATTCGATGCCAATACGTATTGTAAGATAATAAATAAGAGACCTCGGGTATCTGGATCCTCAAGCTAAAGATAACTCCTTTTTATTACCTTTGTATGAAAATAAGAATTAGATTTAGTATGTGTTTGAGTTTTTATTTTGAGTCCGGCACGCTCTTCTAAAAAATGGCCCTTTTGAAAAATCAGTTTGACACCCCTGATCTAGATAATGAACTTTTGTGGTTTTTGGTTCAAGTTCTATAACCCAACTTTTTGTGTTTTCTTTAGGATCTGATCAATGTATGGCTGTTTTTCAATAAGTATTACTTCATATTCACTCCTGTTGTCCACTTACTTCTTGACATCTTAGAAGCTTGAGTATATACCAATAGTAAGCCAGTAAGCATGAAGAAAGTATCCACAGTTATATGACCACTAGTTATCCATAGGTACCCAAACGATCGCAAATGCTGAAAATCCATACAAGACAGAGTTTTAGTTTCATCAAAATATAGATTTCAAGATGTGTCAAAAGTTTCTATTCAAGTAAAACGCCTTTCAATAAATATATTGTTTGCATTCAAAAGTGGGCATGCACTTTTTGTTATTAGCATTTTTTTATTCGATTAGGGTCCGGTCTCTAGGTAATAAGCTGAGAAAATTTAATAAACAAATGAATAAAATTACCTTGTTAACATCGACAGGATTAGCAGGCACGAAACTGGATTTAGTGCCAAATGTGTGAATTACTACTACCCAAAGCATGGCTATTGACCTAACACCATCCACACAATTCAAGGCTTTTGGATCTGACCTGAATGTCAGCAGTTGACGAGTATTTGTGTACATGGAGAAGATCGTGTATAACTTATTTGCGGCCTTTGGATCTGTAAAATAATGCATGTAGGTACATAATATAATAAATACAAGATGGCGAAGTTAATAACAGTGTTAACCGATTACGTTAAATTACATTAGTTAAAAAAAAACTTTTTTTCAACGCTAGAACTTAACGCTTGCATTTAAAAATTTCAAATTAATAAATTGACATGGAAAAAATGAAATAATTTAATTTTATAATCAAAAATTGAATTATAAGTGAAATAATTTGATCTTTTGAAATATCATTGAAAAAAATATGAGATCAAATTATTTCAGTCGTGTTTTTTATAAATTGGCCTTGGCAAAATATATCTCAAAGAGAATATAACGTTCATCGACCGCGAATGTCCTTCTTACATTATTAGTTATCTTATCATGTAATTATCGCAAACTGTTTAAAAGAATAAGTTAGATTGATAAAATTGTCAAAATAATAAAGTAGGTCAATAAAGTGCCATTTTTTACCTTTTTTTAGTATGACTGTGTGGTGGACGTCGTAAAACGAACTCAAAAGTGTCAGAAGTCCTATGGTTGAGAATATTGCACTGAAAACACAGGTAAGTTTTATCATCATTTTTAAAGTGAGAAATTACCAGTGATTTACCGTATCAAGAAATTATTGTAATAAACTAGAAAATGCAAGAGTTATTTTATTTAAATATTTAGTTTGTTGACTTGTGTCAACTACACTTTAGGTTTAAGTCCAAAGCAAATTTTAATAACACAAACTTTTTTTAAATATTGTCTGACTTTATTTTTAAATGAATAGCTGTATTTCATCTTTGCTTCTGATATTACAAAAGTTCTTCAACCGCCTCTGTGGTCTAATAGTTCACCCACCCGTGTAAGACGCAGGGGTCTTGGGTTCGATTCCCAGGGCAGGTACTATTTGTACTTGATTTGTTTGGTGGTAGGGCTTATTTCAAGGCCGCCTGGCTAGTTACCCACCATCTTACCTAAGTCTGACGCCATAACAACAATTTGAAAATTGTTGTGTTCCGTCCGGCATTTAGAGGTAAGGTAGCCAGTTCCCCAGTGTACTATTAGTTACTCTGTGCCCCAGTGATGAGGGTTCCGGGTGTAGTGCGCTTCCACCTTCGGCCTTATCGTCACTTAACATCAGGTGAGGTGAAGGCCAAGAACTATCCCGTTGTGCACAAAAAACTTAATTTCAGAATTTGATAATCACTATAATGTCAAATTACGTTCGCCATCAAATTTTCTGTGAATATTCTAAAATTAATTATCTCAATCGATCTGCCTGGTGGTTTGTGCTGTGCGATGATGAATCTGTCTGTCAGGACAGGACATATATTTTTACAAATGATTTTGTCGCTAAATGGCATACATTTCAATATTGCTAAATCACCCTTCTAATGTGATGTCGGAGGCCAAAACACCGAATTACAAAATTTCGAACACTATTTTTATGTTACTTGATCTTTTGGCATTCGACATTGCATATGACAGCCTGCACTCAAGGATACTTACATAGCAACATAGTCAGCAGCTACCCAAGGCTTGTCATTGGGTAGACGACAAAAGGTCTCGCTGATGCCAGCAACCAAAGAAGCGTTGGTTGTCAATCTGTTCAGAGCCTGCTCTACAGAGCAAACTTTAGGAATGCATATCGCTAATTCTAAATTCACCTCAGCTTGCGGAATATCTCGTGCTCTCCTGTAAAGTAATATTGAAACGTCATATTCTTCAATCATCTTAGATGTTTGAAAGTCATAATAATTCAAAATTCTGCCGACAAATGAGGCCAACTTTTTCTCTGTTGTATTAACTACATAAAAATACAATGCAGTGCCTACTACTATTAAACACATTTGAAAACCTAATGTTGTCAAGGTACTAATTTGATAATTTCTTACTACTAACTTTTCTTTATTATGTTTCGTCGTCTCGCTTAATATATTATGTAATGCCGAAGCAAGTACATTTACTAAAATGTGGAACGCTTCTCGATTTTGCATGTCATCCTTGCACAGGGCCATGCTAATCTTTTCTGTAACGTTCCAATTATACTATATGTACGTCAAAATTAACATATAGATTATTTACCTGGATTTACTTTTGGAGTTTCCGAGATTATTCTTGAAATTTTCTTCAATAAGTTCGTTTTGTTGTGTTGGTTTTGTTTGAGCATTAATTGTCATTAAAATTTCCCAATCGCTATAATCCCAAGGAAACTCCGGACTTATTACTTCAGAACTTGCTTTTTCAAAATTTTGGGGGAAAGGAACTTCTATTACACAATATTTTCCTTCCACTGACATATCTTGAAGTTTTTTATTAATTTGTAAGCATTGGTGGTAGTTGCCCATATCTCTATAATTACTTATTAAAATACCTCGCGGTATTCTGATTCCCGCATCCACAACTGTAACAAATCACTTCCTTAATTTCATATCAAATTGTAAGTGATTCTTAATTCATAAGTATATCAATTGCTGGCCGGTATTATTCAAAATGCTAAAGTAAGTAGTTTACACAATAATTGAGTTATTTCTGGTTATACGAATAGTAATAGCAAAAAATATAGAAATTGAAATCACAAAATAAATTATTATTTTAGTTTTATAATTATTTGCATTTTTACATAACATTGTTATTATAATAAGCTACATTTTATAGTAGAAAAAAAGTCGTCTTTAGGAGTTATTGAATCCACGACACGACAGTATATTTATCGAGGAAATTATAACTCTGATAAAAAAATAGTTTAGTATTTACATACTAAATTATCTACTCTGTGGTTTGACACTTGACGTTTTGGTTGATGGGACAGGATGGATCACAGACTAAGTAAAAAGTGTGAAAAATGTAACTCGCGCTGCACGCTTTTTCTGCATGAATTAAATAATATAACACCTTGTATGTAAATACTTACATTGAACCTTCAACAAGCTATCTTCGTTAGTAATATAATCCAGTTGATATTCACATTTCTCTGGATTGAGGACTTCTTCATATAGATTATGGTCAAACGCAGAATTGTATTCTGTATCAGCATTGACAAATAATATTAAAGCTATTTGTAACATTAATTTTAGCATTTTTACAATTTTTTTCCACAATTGACAATGACCGAAAACAAATACTGAATGAACATCTAATCTCTGGGACCAGTATAAATAATGGTGACTTATCTAATCTTCCATCAATTCTGGTAGATTTCAGATTAAAAATGACTGTCTTTTATTTACTTGGACGAATTAACCACCTCCGAAATTAAATTATTGAATAACGTTAATATAGCAATATTCTGTAATTCACTCATTAATTTCGTTCAACCGAGCACTCGTTTGTTAGTTACGCGCGCGACGCGAGTGAACAGAATTGTACTTGCCAGTTGACCTTCCTTACTTTTTTTTCTACTAACTTGTTTTTTATTAACAAATTGTAAAATACATAATGACGCAAACCATTGAGGTTTTTCAAGAATCTTATATTATGACACGGATGTTGCGTCACCTAACAAGGCTTGAGAAATGAAAAAATGTCCCAAATGCTCTTGAAATAACGGGATTTTTCTTTTTCTTCTCTTTGATTGGGGAGGCAACAATGTACACGACCTGGGTAAATTGCTAGGATTGGGATATTTTACATTTAGCAGTCACAGTGTAAGAGGGATGAACGATATCTACAGGCAATTACACGGTAGGTTTTGTGACTGACTGACTGACTGACTTGTTTCTGTGACTGACGATTAACCTACCGTGTAATGGAGTGACTGATGGTTGCATGAAGTTGACTGACAGAAATTTGGATATTCGTCATGCAACCATCAGTCATGACTTTTGAATGAACGTGTAATGGGATTTTGTCAGTCAAGCGTCAGTCAGCGCACAAGCAGCAATGGAGTCAGACACTTTTCTGGCATAATAATGTAATTAATAATTATAGTATAAGACTTGGTACACACCTACCTACTTGTAATAATTTTATTGATTTTTAAATAGGTACTTATTACAAATTGACTGTATGTAATATGTAAGCCAGCGGTTCCCGAATTCTTTTGGTTTGGCTACGGGACCCTTTTTGTTTCACTGTTTTTGGGCGGAACCGTAGCTCAAGTAAAAAGTAAACTAACTTAACTAACTGTAACATTGTACTCAGGCTTTTTGGCTTGGTGTTCACGTCTTGTAAGTTAATTTGACTTAAAAGAAGGACTTTTAAGATATACAATATTTATTTAGTTAGAACATAGTTAGAAAAAAAAAAGTAAAGATTTACCTATCCTAAATATTTTAATAGCCAATCTTTCGCCCAACGCTTTCTTTTTACCCGTTTCTTATTCAAAATCACTATCAAAATTCAAATACAGGCCTTTCTATAATGAATATCCATAATGTTTACATGACGGGTGTACTCTTTGTGAATTTTTGCGTATGACTGACGATTAGTCAGAATGACCGTGTAATATCGATATAATTCCATCAGTCACCAACAGTCAAACGTAATTCATGACTGATGGAATTTGACTGACGCTTGCATGACCATGTAATGGCTGCCACAGAGGTGAATGACCTCAACCTCAACCCCTATTCGCTAGTGCAATATCCAGTGTCATAAAGTATTTTTTAAGATCTTAAAAAAATATTTTTTTTAATCATAAGAACGAAACAAATTGTATATTTTTTTCAATACTGCTTAGTTGTATACCTAAGTATACCGACTATCTATTTTGACGAAAACGCAGTGACTAGACAACCCTAATTGTCTTTTAGTCACTCGATTTTTTCTAAAAATTGTATGTTTTACTTTGTTTAATAAATAAAAAAAAATCTTTTCACATTCACAAAATATATATATAAAAAAATGATTTTTAATTTCCTTTGTCGTTAAGATATTTTATTGTTTTTGTTTTGACTTGTTATGTTTGTGTTGTTTCACATTTTACTTGCAAATAAACGAAATATATAAGTTTATAATATATTAATTTCCTACTTTGCTCTTCATTACTTATTCTATATGAATGGTCCTCGATTAATCAGCAAAGATGAACATTGACACAAATAATTGTGTAAGTAGGTATTACAAAATTAAATGGTTGATAATCAATCCCTGACAAAAAAAGAGAGGGGTGTTATAAGTTTAACGTGTCTGTGTATCTGTCTGTGGTGTCGTAGCTCCTATTGGCTCCGTGCACGCTTTTAGCGCCACCTAGCGTGTTGCAACTTTGTTGGCTCTGACCTGACCGTTTTGACGTTTTGATATGTAATGGCGGCATTGTGACAAAATGTTAAAAAATACTACACATATTGTGTTATTAACGTAAATTTCGAAATTACTGTGATTTGGGTGGACAAAGTGTTGTGAAATCATTTTTGGTCATTTAAACTAAATATGGCAAGTAAGATCTATTCAAAAAGAGTGTTTTATTTTGGTTATATCAGGGTTTGTTTACTTATTTTTTAGTTGTAGATTTTGTAAAACAAGAGGATAAAGCTACTTTAATAATTTTACTAAGTGATAATAAACATATATAATTAATCCTGTATCGCTAATAATAAATTAAATATCGTTTTCAAACAGATTACAGAGCCTTCTTTATTTCTACTTTTTGCCACCATAAGCGCTGCGATCGATTATTATACCTTCGCACCCTCCCAATACGGATGAACCGATTTTCGTTTAGTTTTTTGTGTCCTATATAATCTTATCCCTAGTGTTCTAAGCCATGTTTCGTGAAAATCTGTTCATCCATTTGAATATCATCAGCTCTTTTCTAGTTGATGGAGGATCTGACTAACTTCAGATGATCGATTCGAAATTTGATACCGTTGTTACTTCAATGATAATTATTAGAAGAATATGTTAAGGTAATCATGACCTGATCAGCCGTTTAAACATCATTAACTCAATTTGCTTTGACAGCACAGCCCGACCTATGCCAACTTTAGCCACCTGTGGTCTAGGGGTTCCCCCATTCGTGTAAGACGCAGGAGTTCCGGGTTCGATTCCCAGGTGTGTACAATTTGTACTTGGTTTGGTTGGTGGTAAGGCTTACTCCAAGTCTGCCTGGCTAGCTACCGCCATCTTACCAAAGTCTGACGCCATAACAACAATTTAAAATTTGTTGTGTTTCGGCAATTAGGGGTAAGATAACCAGTTCCCCATTGATGAGAATTCCGGGTGTAGTGAGCTCACCGCAGCCAACTTCTGCCTTATCGTCACTTAACATCAGGTGAGGTAAAGGCCAAGCATTACCCCGTTGTGCATAAAAAAACCGGTCAAGAGCGAGTCGGACTCGCGCACCGAGGGTTCCGTACAATCATAAATATATTTGGATATGTTACTTTAGTACAGTCTTTAAAAAAGTAGGATAAACGGCAGACAGGTGGAAGGGCGAACAGGCGGACAGTTAATTTACAAATCTTAACCACAGATGCTTAATGGTGACTGAAAAACGTTTCAGCCGCTCCACATTGAAAACTGTTTATATTACTAAGTAGGAACTTATTCTTCGTTTATTCGTACGGCAAATATAAGAACCAGTCACCAATTATTACTGTAGTATTAGGTTGCGCCATCTCTTGACCGATAGTGGAACTAATTTTTTTTCGCGAGTCAGCATTATTAGGTCACCGCCATCTGTTGACGGGTAGTGAAACTAAATAATTTTTGTTTGTTTTTTGAATTTCTAAAAAAGTGTGTTATATTGAGACATCGTTTTATTTTTCCTGTAATCTTTACGTAAACTACTATCACATAGAATTATTTCAGATTTTTCTCTTTGCAAACTTCGGAGATAAGGGGGGGGGGGAACGGTATTTTTTTTACATTTTTCATCATAAGTCGAAAACTATGCGGCCTAAGAAAAAAAAAATGTTTTAAAATGTGCAAACAGCGCTCTTTCATATGATACACCACGCACCCTAGTCCCCTCACTTAAAATTTTTAAGACCCCTTTTCAGTCGCTGTTCTAAAAAAAAAAAAAATTTTTATTTCATTCTTATTTGCAAAATAGTTGGGCAAATGTCATCTTAAACTATTCCAAATTTCATGTTGATACCATTAGTAGTTCTCGAGATATCCAGCTGTGACAGACAGACAGACTGAGTCACACCATAAGGGTTCCTTTTTTACAATTTTGGTACGGAACCGTAAAAAGAGATCGATGTATTATTAGTTGTTGAGTGAAAACTCGGTATCTAGCTAATCTGCAATATTTTTTTTTATTTGGAATCGATCGTCAATATGCTCAATATCAATACAGCTAATACGTCTTTTAGAAAATAAAATAAAGCACTGATAATAAAGCTTAAACTGATTTTATGCATTTGCTGTCGTCACCAGGTTTAAACACGATAAGGGCAACGAACTGATTAAAACAAATCTAAGAATCGATGTCAATGATCGAATTCGGCCTTGGCTTAAATACGTTTGACATATAAATGTCAACATTTTTGTCCGACATTTTTAGTGTTCCGTACAAACTTTAGAGTATTTTCACTTCTTAAGCTTATTAAGAAAGACGAAAAAGCAATAACAAATCATGCGGTTATAAAAAATGCTTTGTTCGTGTCCTACTAACATTATAAATTTATGTGAAAGTTTGCATATTTGTTATTCAATCACGTCAGAAACGGTTGAACTGATATAGATGTAACTCGGTATACAGATAGTTCAAAGTCCAGATTAACATATATTTTTATCCAAGTGCCGTGGATGTGCCGGCTTAGAATACTATTACCACCTCTCATCCCGTGAGTGTCGTCAAAGGCGACTAAGGGAGCACAGCCAACAAGAGACGGGCAGCAGCGTCTTTAAAAAACTTTGGCCAACTGCGATCGCCAACCCACCTGCCAAGCGTGGCGATTATGGCAAACCCTCCCAAGTATGATTAATGCAAAAAAAATCGGCCCCCAGTCCCCGACAACCTCGTTACTCCTAGCTACGGTAGCGGCTATAGTTAACGGTGGGGCAGGGGGTGCTAAGAATCCCCGGGTGCCGCTCGGCAACCACCAAACACGAAAACTGCACCTGGTAACATGTAACACGCACAGACTGAGGACCGACACGAAGCTAACCGAGTTGGAAGAAGTTATTAGCAAGTTACACTAGGACATCATTGGGTTATCTGAAGTCCGAAAAGAGGGAGAGGACTCGATAATCCTCAATTCCGGTAACTTTCTATACTACCGGTAGGGGGACCAACAGTCCCTAGGCGGTATCGGGTTCATCGTCCACAAGTCCCTTGTCAACAACGTGATTACCATCGGAAGTGTGTCGACCAGGGTGGCGTACCCTATACTCAGAATATCCAAACAGTATTCGTTGAATGTTATACAGGTTTACGCACCGACCTCAAAGCACCAAGATGACGAAGTGGAGGCTATGTATGAGGAGATCTCTAAAGCCATGCATAGCTACAAAACCCACTACACCGTTGTGATGGGGGACTTCAATGCAAAGTTGGGGAAACGATGCGGTGATGAGTTGAGAGTGGGGCAATTTGGAGTTGGGCAACGGAATGCCAGAAGACAGATGCTGGCCGACTTTATGGAGTAGGAGAACCTCTTTATGATAAACTCCTTCTTCAAAAAGCCGGAAAGCCGAAAGTGGACCTGGATCAGACCGGACAGTACAATAAAAAATGAGATATATTTTATTTATTATGTCGACGTAAAAGCAAATATTCATTGATGTTACTGTGATCAAGGCCACCCAGCGTGCAATGGAGAGAGCCATGCTCGGCGTTTCCCTGCGTGATCGAATCAGAAATGAGGAGATCCGCAGGCGAACTAAAGTAACCGACATCGCTCGAAGGATTGCTCAGCTAAAGTGGCAGTGGGCTGGACACATAGCGAGAAGAACCGATGGCCGTTGGGGCGGAATGGTTCTTGTATGGCGACCGCGTACCGGACGACGCTCCGTGGGTAGGCCCCCGACAAGCTGGACCTACGGGGATCCCTTGTTTTCGCATAATTGTTTTATACCTAATTTGATTTGGCATAACGGATTTGGCATAATATTTTTTGTCATAATAATACTTTCGCATAATTGTTTTTTGGCATACTATTTATATTAGCATAATTATCATTTAGACTAATTTGTTTTCGCATAATGTTATTAGGCATATTGTCTATTCGCCTAATATTACTTAGACATAAAAATCAAAAACAATAAGAATAAATATTTTTACGCACTCATTTATTTTCATGCAAAAGTGGCATGTAACGCACTCATTTATTTTCATGCAAAAGGGGTAGGTATTGTAATAAAATGCCAAAAACTCATAACACATACGACCTAAATATCGACACATAAAACACCTATTTTTAAAATACCGAAAATTCTTAATGTCGATATCCAATAGACCGAAACTTGAAAGATCCATTATTAAATCACTGATGATAGTTTGAAACCCTGAAAGTTAAAATGCCGATAGTTAAAAATCCCGAAAATCTGTTAAGGTCTATTAGGTGCGACGACGAGCGAGCGTAGCGAGCGAGGAGGAGGTAAGGTTCCATTGCGACCAACAACGCACGAGTCGAGCGAGCGAAGCGAGGGTGCCGCGGCAGCGGCCGGCGAAGTGCCAGAACCGACCTGCTGGCATGTAACCCTCAATTAACCTTCGGTTTTTTAAGCTTCGGGATTTTGTATTTTAGGTAAAATGTTCTTTAGTGATTTTAAACGAGGTTATTTTTTTGTTTATAAAAATATGCGTAAATAACATTATGCGTGTTTAAATTTATGCTTAAGAATATTATGCTTAAACATGATTATGCTTAAAGTAGTTATGCTTAAAAAAATTATGCATAAGCTGTTATGACTAAATAATATTATGCGTAAACATCATTCGGCGAAATCATATTATACTATGACATATTATGCCTTAAAATTTTATGCAAATACATAGGGAACCGGACCGACGATCTGGTGAAGGTTGCCGGAAGCCACTGGATGTGGGAAGCGCAGGACCGATCGTCGTGGAAATCCTTGGGGGAGGCCTATACCCAGCAGTGGGTGTCGTGTGGCTGATATGATGATGATGATGATGATGACTGTGATCAACGCCGTCAAGACACGGAGCGATCACCGATTGGTGCGTAGCACATTGAATATCAACCTTAAGCTGGAAAGATCTCGACTGATAAAATCTACACTCCGACCATTGCCGGCCAAAATTCTAAACCCCGAGAGCTTTCAACTGGAACTCCAAAACACTTCGAAACCCTTGAGAACAGCATAGATGTGGACGATCTAAACAACATGGTGGTGTATACTGTCCGTATGGTAGGGTCCAAGTTCTTTAAAACCCGCCGTCTCAAGCTAAGGAAACTGTCCGACCCCATACATACTCCTTCACATGGATCAGAGACGTGAAATGAGGCTCCAGAGTTTAGCGGATATCGTCGTCGAGATATGATGATCATTATCGAACTTGTATGTGTCTGTGGGATGATGGTTCAATTTTACAGACCGCCCGGACAAAGTCGCGTGCAAAAGCTAGTGCATACTACAGAAAGAGTTTTTAAAGGTAGGTACTCGTAGTAGTCAATACTTACAGTTTACCGAAACGAAATATTTAAAGGAATTTAGGGGGGTTGGAAAACTTTTTGAAATTGTCTTGAATTAATTAACATCAATAATTTTCTTAAATTTACATACTTATTTTAAGATAATTGGCTTTTGATTTAGCTCTATATACATGAATTAATTGCAACATATAAGTTTAAATAGTATGTGAAAAATATGAGAACACTAGCGACCGCCCGCGGTTTCACCCACGTAGTTCCCGTTCCCGTAGCAATATCGGGATAAAAAGTATTCTATGTTTTAATCCAGGCTATCTACTATCTGTGTGCCAAATTTCAACTAAATCCGTTCAGTAATGTTTGCGTGATTGAGGAACAAACATCCAAACCCACAAACTTTCACATTTATAATATTAGTAGGATTAATGATTTTTATTATATTTACGAGATGATTTTTTAAGTAGTAATTCACGAAAACACTCTCAAAAATTATTATCCGTATAACATTCTTGTGATCAAATCAATTTTTACGTTATTCATTTAATATTGACCAACTGAACCCTAAAATATTTATCTTTGATTATTTTGCGATGATAAAACATCATAATCGTATGTAAGTAATAACGTAATAAAGGACACTCGGTCAAACTCATAATCAGTAGAGGAAATCGTTCTTGTAATCTCAATTTGATGTCAACGACCTCAAAATCTTTATCAGGTCGTTGTACCAAATAATTTGATATCAGTTAGTTGTTAGTTTGATATTGATGGCTTGAAAGTAAAAGGAAGACCGCAAAAAAAATGGATGGATCGTGTGCGGAATGATATGAATGTGAAGGGAGTGGATGAGGAGATGACGAGTGATAGAGAGGAATGGAGTGAAGGATGCACTGCACCGACCCCAAATAAATTGGGATAAGAGTATGGGGATGATGGCCAAACAATTAACACGTCCCGGCAAAAAAAGTGTCACAATACAAAAATAGCTGTTTCGAGAAAATGTAACTTTAATATTTTTTTGTTCATTTATACATCAATAATTAAAAAAATGTAAAAGGCAGATTACTGAAACTTTATGTGTAAATAGCTTATTTATTTTTATACTAAAAGCTTAATTAAGCTAAATTTTACAGCAAAATTGTATTTTTTAAAGTAACTTTCAAGAAACTTTTAATTTGTGTATATAATGACTCTTTTTTCGATGAACATTTTTGTACAATCAAAAATATAATACACATTTTAATGTATATTATATTTTTACATTAAAATGTGTATTTTAATGTTCACACAAGAATCACCATTTTTTTACTAAAAAAATGGTGATTCTTTTAGTAAAAGTAATCACCATTACTTTTACTAAAAGGCTTCAATATTAAAATTAAAGAAAAAGTCACTAAATTACAAACTTCTCATTAAAATATAAACACGAAAAAAGATCCTTTTTCGAAGTTTTGGCCTAATTGACAATCAGTCTTTGGCCGAAAACTGGGTACCATCATAAATTGGGCCTGACCTGAGTCTTCTTTGTGTTATTTTCTTTTCTTTTGTTGAATAAACAGAGTCAGCGTCATTTTGTGTTTGTCCTGTAATTAGGTACACATAAGTATGTGTTATTTACAATGCTTTTTCGTCAAAAATACAGTCATAGCACAGATTGTGACACGTTTTTCGTAATAATTCTAATATTTAAACGTAAAACTTAGCGATAAAAAGTAATTCTTGTGATCGGAGCAAAACATTTCCGTGAAAAAGAGAACTTAGTGCCATCCAGCGATAAACATACGCAACATAATAACGACGTTTTTTCAGCCGATCAATTTAAATACGGGTTATTTAATGCTGTGATTATGTCATTTTGTACCTACTATGTGTTGTGACACTTTTCTTGCCGGGAAGCGATTTCACATTCACAAAATAAAGAATATATGGAAATATTTGATTTTTAATTTCCTTTGTCGTTAAGATTTTTGTTTTTTTTTTTGTTTTGAATTGTTACGTTTGTGTTGTTTCGCATTTTACTTGCAAATAAGTGAAATATAGGTTTAGAAATATACTAAGTTCCTATATTGATGTTCATTACTTATTCCATCATTAACACTATGTACGAAAAGAGCGTGACCGGCAAATTCCAATGACAACCTGAAAAATATCGAACGGTAAATTTATAATCAGTTTGGCAACTTTGCGGCAAACTTTCCACCAATTTTCAGTAAAGACGTCCACGCGGATTTCAGTTTACGAGAAATGTCAGCGACGGTTACAGCATTTGTTGCCCTTATTTTAGGCTTCACCCACGCCCAAATATTTTCAATTGGATTGGCATCAGTGGTCTGTGAGGGCCAATCCAGCACATCAATACCACGTTCCGCTTTCCAAGAAGTGCAGAGCCGACTACGGTATTTGGGGTCATTATCCTCTTGCAGAATCCAGAAATCATGGGAAAACTTATGTTTTTTTACAAAGCATTTTAGGAAAATGATTGTTCTATTTAGCCTAAAATTTATTTTTAAAAGCTGGGGCCTTATTTTTGAATCGCTCGTATGACATGGTTTTGTCGCATGCGACTTAAGTCACACTCGTCTTCCGAATCGCATGACGCCGTTTTCCGTATTTTTGAATAGTTCGTTTCCGGTGCTGCCAAGATAAACGAAATGTTGGATTTTATCCGTTCCACGCAGAATCTAGAGAAAACCAGTAATTACCGCAACGAAAACGAAACGTAATATCCATGTTTCTATTGGCTGTTACATAAATATCTTTGTTTTTAGTAGAAAAGAATATCGCTCGCCGTGCCATATCGCTCGACTGCAAACGAGTGCCCTCACCCACTCGTTGCGGTCGAGCGATTAAAAAATATGGAAAGTCAAATGTCGAACGAAAATCAGTAGAAACCAATCGCTCGACGCCAGCCGAACGATTCAAAAATAGTGCCCCTGTATATTAATATTCAAAAATATGCCGGACACGTTTTTGTCGAACACACTATATTTGTATGGTCCTCGATTAATCAGCAAAGATGAATATTGACACTAAGAATTGAGTCAGTAGGTATGACAAATGGTTGATAATTTAAATTGAATTATTTCGCAATGAAAAATATTTCAAGAGTCTTGGGTTTGTGAAAATTCAGATCACCTATTAACAATTGTTTTTGGCAAATGTGACATGATTGTGTTAGTTACCCAAAGTTCTCAACCAAAGAAATGTTTGTACAATGTAGCAGTGGCGAAGGCAAGCATTTATACAAAAATGTTATAATCTGCGTAGTCGATAGGTAGGGTGGGATTTTTGCCAGCCTGCAATATTTTTTTTTAGTTTGGAATCAATCGTCAATATGCTCAATATTTAAAAATAAAATATAGCAGTGATGATAAAGCTTTAATCGAATTTATATAGATTTGCTGTCGTCACCAAGTTCGATACACGATAAGACCAATGAACTGTTTAAAACAAATCTACGAAATGAAGTCAACGATCGGATTCGGCCTTGGCTTAAATACGTTATCAACTTGAATAGCAACATTTTTACAGTGTTCCGTACAAACTTTAGGGTTTTGTACTTTTTAAGCTTATTATTAAAGACGAAAAAGCAATAATTAAATCACCCGGTTATAAAGAAATGCTTTGTTCGTACCCTATTTACATTATTAATTAATGAGAAAGTTGTATGTTTATGACACAATCACGCCAGAAACGGTTGAACTGATTTGGAATGAACTTGGTACAGATAGTTCAAAGCCTGGATTAACATATTATTATATTTTTATCCAAGTTGTATGTTTCTGTAGGATGGTTTTTTTACTTACCGCCCATAAAATTTCGCGCGCATAAGCTCGTGTATACTACAAAAAGAGTTTCATAAGGCAGAACGTAGCAATTAAATGCGTACAGTTTACAAAATAAAATATTTTAGGGCATTTAAGCGGATTGGAAAAAGTTGTTGAAATTGTGTTAATTAATTATTATCATTTTTTTTTATATTTACATAATAATATTTTAAGAGAAGCCTTTTGATTTAGCTCTACATAAAACATAAATTTTTGTAACATTTATGTAAGTTTAAATAGTGCATGAAAACTATGAGAACAATAATGCTTTTTATTATATTTAAGAAATTATTTTTAAGTAGTAATTTACGAAAACACTCTTGAAAATGGATAATAATTTTAATTAATAATATAAAATTCTTAAGATCAAATCAGTTTTTTTTAATTATTAATATAAAATTTGATTAACTCAAAATATCTCAATCTCAAAATAACACTTTAGTTGATAACTCTGTAACTGCTCTGTCTCAAAATAATAATTCCTTTCGTGTCTAAACATTTCACTATTATGTGCCAAAACATACAATGTCTTACAAATAAAGTGGATGAATTAAATATTTTATTGTCAGATTCCGATATCGATGTAATTGTAATGTGTGAACATTGGCTACAACCCACTAATTACCAATTTTACTCATTGGAGGGCTACGATCTAACAGCTAGGTATATAAGACGACACCATAAACATGGCGGTGTTGCTATATTCACGCGTGAATCCATTAAAACGAAAAAAAGACTTGATATACAATCTTACACTGTCGAGTTTGTTGTGGAATTCTGTGGAGTAGAGATTACCGATATGAATTTGTTAATAATATCTATTTACCACCCTGAACGAAATCGGGAGGTGGAAACATTTTTCTCACAAATGCAATTACTATTGGAACATGTCACAAAATATAATAAAAACAAAAAAATAGTTATAGGGGGTGATGTAAACATAGACATTACTGAAAACTCAAGTATGTCACGCAGATTTGTTAACCTTCTTACGTGCTATGGTTTACGCTGTATTAACAGATCTCCTACAAGGATAACACCAACCAGTTCATCTTGCGTTGACCAGTTCATAATCGGAAGGAACGTTAATATGACCACTAAGGTTCACCACAACCAGTTATCTGATCACAGTACCCTCATTGGTCAAATGTCAGTTGACAAAACTGTAAACAAAAATGATACTAAAAGGAAAATAAAAAATAAACGAATATTCAGCAGGAAAAATATGGAGAACTTCAAACACGCATTAAGCACTGTAAATTGGCAACAAATGTTAACAACAAATAATAATATAGATAAAAATTACGAAATATTTCAATCGCAAACTAGAATCCTTTTAGACCAATATATACCGAAAAAAGATGTGATATTCAAAAATAAAGGTAACGCAGGGTGGGTCACCAAAGGTATAAAAAGATGTTGCTACCACAAGAGAATCCTGCGTTACCTTAGTACTAAATTTGAAAATGATTCCCTTAATAAATATGAAAAATCCTACAGTAAATTATTAAAAAAAAATTATATTAAGTGAAAAACGAAAATCATTCATACACAGACTCAACACATCTAAAAACAAATACAAAACGATGTGGGCTATAATTAATGAGAAAACAAAGCCCTCTAACAATAATAGACAACGAAACATAATTCTAAACAACAAAAATGAAACAATCACATGCCCAAAGACCATAGCAAATCTATTTAATGACTATTACATCAGTATTGGAAAAAACGATGATATCCATAGCCCCAAAATACAGAATAAAAATACCATAGTGAATTCATTTTACCTAGGTACGGTCACTGAGCCAGAGGTAAGGAAGGTAATTTTGGACCTAAAGAGAAACAATACATGTGGTTATGATGAGATTCCAGCCACGTTACTGGCACATTGCGTAGATGAATTTCTATCCCCTTTAACATTCTTACTCAATCAATCTTACGAACAAGGTACTTTTCCACAATGCTTAAAACAAGCTATAATCAAACCTATTTTAAAAAAAGGTGATAAGTCCAATGTAGTGAATTTCCGTCCGATAGCCATACTATCAGTAATATCAAAAATTTTTGAAAAAATAATATGCAAACTAATTTACAGATTTTTTGAAAAATATGAGGTGCTTAATACGAACCAACATGGTTTTAGAGAGAAACACTCCACGACAACAGCAGTGCTCGACTGTA
The DNA here is from genome assembly GCA_943789525.1 of Agriphila geniculea. Classification (NCBI taxonomy): domain Eukaryota; kingdom Metazoa; phylum Arthropoda; class Insecta; order Lepidoptera; family Crambidae; genus Agriphila; species Agriphila geniculea. The sequence goes on along the minus strand of OX038877.1, from coordinate 5,497,211 downwards.
GCTTTGAAATTTTGAATATTCTTAATGAAAACAAGTGTGCTGTAGCGATATTTATGGATATCTCCAAGGCGTATGACCGTGTTCTGCATGAGATACTTATAAAAAAATTAGAACATCTAGGAATTCGTGGAAATTCAATTAAGTGGCTGACATCTTACTTGAAAGACAGAAAGCAACTCGTACAAATTGCACACTCCAGTGAAGGTGTTGTGGAAAATGTTAATTCCGAAATCGACACAGTCTCCGGATCAATACCACAAGGTAGCGTGCTAGGATGTTTGCTGTTTTTAGCTTATATTAATGACCTGCCTCATGCTACGCCAAACAAAATCGTACAATTTGCTGACGATGCTACTCTCATCATATCTGGTAACTATAATGACATGAATAAATTAAAAGATGAAATAACATCGTCCATAAACAATATAGCGAAACATTTAAGTGAAATAGGCCTCGTATTAAATCTGGAGAAAACTAAAATAATCCAATTTAGACCTCACCAAAGATCAGCACTTCCACTCAATATAACGTTTGAACAAAATAAAATAGAAGTAGTCGATTCATTCACGTTGTTAGGCGTCACCATGGATTCCACCTTGACTTGGAAATCTCACGTAAGTGCAGTTGTGAGAAAACTTAGCAGTTTTACGTACGCCCTATATGAGTTACGAAAATGTACAAATTCACAATGCGCGTTGACTGCATACCACGCGCACGCTGCGGCCTGGATTAGGTTTGGGATTATTTTTTGGGGGAACTCAACTGATGTCCAGTCAGTATTCATTTTACAAAAGCGTTGCATCAGAGTGATAGTCAATCTGCCACCCAAAGAATCATGCCGGCCATGGTTTGTCAGTTTAAAAGTCCTTACAGTTACTTGTTTATACATCTACGAGCTTTGTAGATTAGTTCGCACCAGTCCACATTATTTCAATAGAATAACCGACCTTCCCAGACGCTACGTTTCTCGCCGAGCAAATAATTTATGTCAATTAACCCCACACCTTGATCTTTTTAAAAAAGGGCCATTCTATATGGCAGTCAAGTTATACAACCACTTGCCTAACTCATTAAAAGCCCTCCAAGGAACAAAATTTGATAATAATTTAAAAAATATTTTTCTTGACAAGGCTTACTATTCTATAAAGGAATATTTTGATGATAATTTAGGAACTTAAATGAATTAAATATGTACGTACCTACCTTGAAAAATTATATGTTACATAAAGAAATATATAATTACGATAAATTTCAGTACCTGTTATGATATGTGTGTGTAGTGTAATATTTAGTATAAATTAGTAAAATAAGTTCTAATATAGTACCTATATAAGTATGTTGCCGTGCCCTTACAGGGTTCTTGTTTGTGTCTGAAAATTTTATGTAACACCATTGTATACAACAAGATGCAATAAAGAAATATGAATATGAATATGAACTGAACCCTAAAATGTTTATCTTTGGTGATTTTGCGATGATAATACATACACGACGGTAATTCACGTAATAAAGGACACTCGGTCAAACTCATAATCAGTAGAGGAAAGCGTTCTCGTAATCTCAATTTGATGTCAACCACCTCAAAATCTTTATAACGTCGCATTAAATAATTTGAAGTTAGTTATTTGTTAGTTTGATGTTGATGGTTGGAAAGTAAGAGAAGACCGCAGAAAAGATGGATGGATTGTGTGCGGAATGATATGAATGTGAAGGGAGTGGATGAGGAAATGACGAGTGACGGGGAGGAATGGAAGAGAAGGGCGCACTGAACCGACCCCAAATAAATGGGATAAGCGTAAGGGGATGATGGCCAAATAATTTGATGATACTTAAACAGGTGATAGTGTTGCTTAAACTGAACAACTTCCTCCAAGGAACATCGGTCGAAATACAAAAAATAATGAAATGTTCAGTCAATATGGTCAGCTAAATGATTTACTAAGGAAAGGCGTAAAAAAAAAGTTTTTCGATCTACATTCCTTGGAGTAAGTTGTTCAATTTAAGCTACACTATCACCTGTTTAAGTATCGTCATCATTTGGTACCACCTTATTTAATATTTCATGTTTTATAGAAACGAATGTTTAAGGTTATAATCTATAAAATCTTCTAGGTATGTTTTTCTCGTACAACAGTCCGCTTAATTCTTCTTTTGAAGGTATGTAGCGTTTTTTTTTGAGACAAGATACTTTCGTTAGACAAGTTTTCTACCATTTTCACTTTACTTTCATGGCTCACCTCATCGTCAAATAGTGACAAAATTGATATTTCCTCGTTCAAATACCATAAATGCTGAGTAAGCTTCTGCAATACTGCTTTCGATATATTTTTATCGATTTTTTCATAAGCTTTCATTGTTTTTAAAAAGGACAAATCTTGGTACGGTGCTTTGACTGCCAAAATACACTGAATCCATGGCTTGACATGGGATGAAGCGATGAACAGGCAGACATCTAACATAGCTTTCTTGTCTTTACTAGTAATTTCAAATTCAGAACTTAGTAGGTAACAATATTTTTAGGGAATAGATAGCTCTAGCCATCCATCGAGTTTGGTGCATGGCACCTGAGGGTCGGATTTTCAACTCGTTTTCTTCATCTCCACCTAAAAATATTATTGAAAGCTCTATTAACTCACGATAGTCGTCTCTGTCAATGGTTTTGGTCAGTTCAGAGCCGTAAAGCAAAAGCAGGTTTTCAATTTCGCTTACTGTCAGGCAAGATTCAATTTTCTCTCGATAATTTTGAATTTGAGTTTTATAATATAATATAATAAAATTTAGTTTATTTAAGTAACAAGGACTCATTTTATGTTAGTAGAACTTAATCTATGTTAGTAAGAATCAATTTATTAATAATTTCATTTAAAACCTAATCAAGTCACCGCTGAGCCATTCCATGGGCAATGGCAGAGCAGCGACTCAAGTAGGGACAATCGAGCCTGCTGGCGATCATTTTCAGGATAGTGTTGGGACTGGCTCGCACCCTCCGTACCAGTGACGCACACCTCTTGCGCATGGTTGTGAAAAAACAATCTACTCTAGCGGTAGCAAACATTCCGGATGCACTACAATAGCGGGGCAGTCCCAACAGTATCCTGAACGCATTATTGAATTGTACACGGAGAACGCTGTAAGATTTATGGGTACTTTTAGCCCACAGGCTGCACGTATAAAATGATGTACAATAGGCACGAAATAGAGTGATTTTAACATTTTCAGTGCAACGTACAAACCTGCGTGCCAGCATGTTTGCTCTCACTGACAGCGCTCTCCGTTCTCTCTCAATATCATCATCATCTTTTAGGTCAGGGGACAAAATATGACCGAGATATTTAAATTTGTATGTCCTTTTCAAAATTATGCCGTTAAGTGAAACTGGTGGCATGTTTATAACACTTCTACCCCCGGATTCAAAGACCATGACTTCACTTTTTTTTACATTATATATCAATCCGTGACTTAATGAATACTTTTCACAAATGTCTACAAGCTTTCTGAGTCCACAAATCGAGGCGCTCAGCAGCACCATGTCGTCTGCGTAGCTGATATTATTTACGCACACTCCATCCACATGACATCCAACTCTGGTGCTGCTGAGCTCACCAATTAGCTGGTTAACATATAGGTTGAAGAGAGTGGGTGAGGTTAACCCACCCTGCCTCACGCCACATTCCAAACCATATGAACGCGACATAGCTCCCGCCCATCGCACGTTATTGATCTGGTTTCCGTACCAATACTTAAAAATGGTTATAAGCTCCGACGGTAATTGAACTTCTTCTAGCTTTCTCCACAATATATCGTAGGAAACCAGATCAAAAGCCCTAGATAGGTCCAGGAAGCAACTATAGACCGGGGTTCTACGCTTCGTATAGTATCCGATCGTATGCTTAACACACAAAACTGCTGTTTCTGTTGATAAACCGGGTCGAAACCCGAACTGATTATCATGAGGTATTATATATTTATTTAGCTGTGTGTTAAGCGCACCATCAAACACCTTCGAAATTACAGTGGCTAGGGAGATTGGCCTGTAGTTACTTTTGTCTGCTAGGTCTCCGGTTTTATTTTTCACCACAGGTACCACGACCGTTCGTATCATTTCGCTTGGCATAAAGCTATGACCCACGCATAGGCTATAAAGCATAGCTAAGACCCTAGGCAAGTGAGGGCCAGCATGCCTAAGATGCTCAATGCTGAGACCATCATGACCGGGGGATTTCCCTCTAGGAATACGGGCTATTATACCCGCAATCTCTTTAGCTTTGAAGGTTACCTCTAGTTTCTTCTTGGTCTCAGCACTAAGCATCGTGCCCGCAGGCCCTAAAGGAGATTTTATACAAAACTGATCTACAAAAAGATTAGCAATATGACCCGGCTCACACATGCCACCGACGCTCACAGGGATGACCGGCTTAGTATTAAACTTATTGGTTTGTTTCCAAAACGACTTAAAATCTTTATTTGTTTGACACGACGCTAAAATATCCATTTTTATTTGCTCTTCATTTTTTTGGCACCATCTAAGACGTGATTTAAAAATTTTGCGAGCATCACACATTTGTTCATAGATTCGACCAGAGACCGGTTTACCGTACCAAACCCACAAAGTGAAATAATTTCTGGCATCCGTATGCGCCCAAGCAACATGCTTATTCCAGCCCGTTACAACTCGTTTTCTCGTGCCCCTGCTGCTTTCTCGACCCACCATAGCGGACTCTGTTAGGGCGCAAACTTTGTCATTGTACAAAGTGTTTATAATTATCTTATGACTAGAATTATTACACGTTTGGTCACAACAATCTGCCAATTCAGATGGAAAATCAATATCTTTCAATCTTAGATTACATTCCTTTTGGTAATATTCAATTTGTTGTGGATTTCTCTCACCCCATAATACATGATTTTTATTAACATTCAAGGCAGAGGTTTTTGGTAGTAAAACATTTAAATTACATTCAAGTATTAGGGGAAAGTGGTCAGACCATACAGCATTGTATTTTACATAAACATTTTGAACAGAATCCACAGCTGCTTTAGTTACTAAACAATGATCGAGCCATCTTCGAGACCCGTTCGCTTCACTTATAAATGGACATTTATGGACATTTTTCCAGTTGTCTCGGATTTTTTTAAATAAGGGAATATCTGGGCTTGTATTAAGCTTTTACTCTAATAATACACAAGCCCCATTGAGACGACCAGTGTTTGAAGCCGTGGTATCACAACAAAGAATTTGTACTTTATCTTCGAGGTTCCAGTCTACTATCGCGGTCCAAACAGCCTCCGCTTGCTCACTTCCAGTAGAACCCTACAAACGTGGCACAGATATAAGTTGCTCCTTATCTTCATAAGAAATGACTATAGGAAGGCGTTCTTTTTTCGATTTTCGAGCATCCAATGCTGGTAATAATTTACCATCCCAGTGAACAGTCACAACATCTGGCACTTTGTTTTGAAAGTCGATTTTTATAGTTTCTGCACGCTCTTTTCGTTTTTCCGTTCTAATTCTTTGGATGGAGGGTTTTCTTATTGGAAATTCGTCGATATTATATCCCAGCGCCTCAATAGTAGCTTCTAGAATGAACACAGAATCTCTCATACTCAACTGACATCGGTCCAATGCTGCTACTAATTTCAGAGTAATTAAATCCTTCCGCACTAATTTACAAGTTTCAGGTTGTATGTTTTCGCTAGGCGGATCTTTTGAACTTTCTTGCAAAGCCTCACAGTTGCTAGAATCTGAAGACTAATTCAAAGTTAAAGGTTCAGGAACTGTCGATGAAGTGGTCGCAGCTAAATATTTAGCACGGCGATTTTCTTCCTCAATAGCTTTGAGGCGCACCCTCTCCTCTTTGTCCGTTAATTTTTTGTCGACACCAGTTAAATGACCAGGTCGACCAAGCTCGCTCAGACGTTGCAGGAAGATCTTGTCTTCATCTATTTTCATCATAGTCCGTTGACATCGGCGCGACGTGAGCAATATCAAACAGATTATTCAAACTGGTAACAAACTCATCTCGACGTCGTTTAAACACATCTTGTGTTTTCTTTGAATTTTTTGCAAGTCTCTCCAAACTTGATATAAGTTTACAAGTTTCTTTACACAGTTTGGCAATGATTTAGTAGGTATTCGCGCCTTTTCCCAAAAAATAACACACTCTCGTATGGCAAGATTTGCACTTTCATTGACTTTTTAATTCACTTCGCGGATATTATAAAACAAAACTGCTAGAACTTGTCCATTAGAGGAAAGTTTTGAACCCGTTATTTGATGTTTTACGTTTCCAGTTAAATAAATAACACTCTTTTTAGAACTGCGTAATTCGACCGACATGTTGACTAATCGAAAACAATGGCATAAATGATAAAAAAACTAGAAACGACCTGTATTAAAATATGCAAGTCCTTGCGTGCTTATGAGTTCAAGTACTGACATGTATCGAGCCAAGTCGGCACGGGTTGCTGTTATCCAAAGTGAATGTAATTTATTTTAGAGTCATTTTGGGACCACAGGAAAAGAAAAAGAGGGTATGCGTTGAAAAACAAAAACTTTTATTTTTTGGGACACCCTAATAATCACTTTTTGAATTTTACCACAATAAAAGTCAAAAAGTGATAAAAGTGATTAAAAGTCAAAACTTTTTATAGTGGGTATTATTAGCTTAAACTGCAAAATAATAACGTAAATGCGAAATAGTAACGGATAATGATGTTCATCCTCTCGATAGATCACTATTTCAGTGACACTAAATCTAGGACGCAAAACTATTTCTGCTAAGCCGTCCACTTATTTAAAGCAGTTTAACTTTACCAAAAGTAAATCACCAAAGCAATTTACTTCTAACACCATATCTGTTTTTAACCCTGTTCTTAAAACTTGAACATAGCCACCGCTCGGAGGCCCGCCATAATGAATTTATAATTTGCCTCTTAGAGAATAATTAGGTGTTCCGATGTAGCCCCTGGTGGAAATTTGGACGTGAAACCAGGCGTCATTGTCGGGTGCTGCCCACCCATTGACCGCTATGGTTTTTGGAAGACATCTAAAGGGTTTCCATTTGCGAGAAGTGTTTTGTTTTTCATTTGAATTTTACGATGCTATTTTATTTTATGAGGTTTATAAAGATGCAGGTTGTTGATATCAGAAAGAATAATGTTTACCAAACCAAAAGAGGAGTAGACTACACATAAAAACTATAAGATACCTATAGAACGTTCTCTGAAATAGTACTGTAGCTCATTTCATTAGACTGGTTCAAAAAGTGTAAATAATCATTCATAAAATACAACAAATGATTTACCGCGCTAAAATGCCAAAAATTTTGTAAATTGTTACTAATATTTGATTTAAAAAGACAACATATTTTAAAACAGTGATTAAATTTAAAAGAAGTATCTAAAGTATCAAAATTTGGTTACTAAAACCTTCGTCTGTTTATCCTAACTTGTCCTTGTAAGAATAAACTGACGAAAGTTTTATGATTCATTTTTTTATTAATTATCAAAGGAATCTGAATATTTAAAAAAAGAGGGAAATTATTTTGTTATTAAAATCGATGTACTTTTATTATTTTCAAATATCTTTGGTCAACTTCCCTTAGACATTCGAAAAGAGTATGTGGAGAGTCATTTGTCATTAGTTTAAACACATGAAATGAAGTTAACCACCTAAGTTCATATTTTAACCCCCAATCCCCCCTGGATACGTTCATGAAGGAACGAAAATTAAGAATCAATTAATCAAAACGCCTACTTTTTTCATAGCAATCACAGTTCAGTGTAATTGCTTTTACGATAACAGCAACTGCAGAGCAGCTGCAGCAGAGAAGAAGACAATATAACTTTATGAAAAGTTTTAGGAATAATAATAATAAACGAGCAATAAAACAATTTATGGCTTGGTTATAAAAAAAATCTTTATTTAGAAATTGCTTTCAGCGCATTTTTAATAGGTAGTCAGTTTTCTTCAAAATTATAGAACACATTTTTTAATGTACAATTAGGAACATTTTAATATCACATTGGTCTTAACATAATGTATAGGTAATAATACTAGTCAATGTGACTTTGCTGCATCTTTTTGCAGCTGAAGTGGCAATGGGCAGGACACATAGCGAGAAGAACTTATGGCCGTTGGGGTGGAAAGGTTCTGGAATGGTGACCGCGCACCGGACGACGCTCCATGGGTAGGCCCCCGACAAGGAGGACCGACGATCTGGTGAAGGTCGCGGGAAGCCACTGGATGCGGGCAGCGCAGGACCGATCGTCGTGGAGAACTTTAGGGGAGGCCGATACCCAGCAGTGGGTGTCGTGCGGCTGATATGATGATGATGGTTGTTATTTGACTTCTTAGGTTCTGCTTTCCTTACCTGAAATAAAAAAAAATATGAGTTATTTTAAACCTAATAACTATTTCGACAGTTTATTGAATTTCTCAAATAGGAATCATTGAATTTAATTCATTTTAAACTTAAATTCTACTCATTAAAACTTATTGAATACAAAATTGCTTACTACCACTTGCTACTGAGTATAGTAAACGTAACTGTGCAATCTCATAATACAGGTACAGGTGAATTTGAAAATTTGACCTCTACATCTACTATTTTAAAATAATTTCCTGGCCTCATTTTCATTCTAGACGTTCTGAGCCGGACTGCCAACGCATGTTAACCGGACCGCACATGCAAAAATGTACGAAAACTTAGTTTTTATTTGTCTTATGACAACCACCTGCCATCCCGTGCGCGTTCCTGCTAATGTGCGACCAAAGTCTGCTTAAAATAAAAGAACCACTTTTTGTTAGTCGATCGCGAGAGACTGCACTGTCTCTAGAGATCGAGTGGTTGATCACGATTGACCTATTGTTGGCCACAACTGCTCTACATATGTAGAGCAGTTGTGGACGCTTAAGAACCAAGACCATCTATCTACAAAAAGTCGATTTCACAGGAGACGAAAAATGGTTTTCTTTCTTTTTCAAACAATTTCATTATAAATATGTCTGAACGTTTACAGGATTGGCATGAAAAAAAAGTTGAAATTAGGTGTTTACATGTATTTCAAAAGAGCTTCATTAGTTTTAAAATTACTGTAGATAGCTGGTATTAGTTAAAATTAGTTACTTAGGTGGTATTGGTATCTTCTCATAACTCCTTATTTGATGCGAATTTGAGGTAACTGATAAAAGGAAGCGATGCGTAAGTTAACCATAAAAAGAACTGCATTAAAAAGTAAAAATCACCAAAAGTGTAGATAGACGGTCTTGGTTCTTAAGCGTCGAATTGTATTCTGTGCCTCTACTACTTACCATTTGACAACATCCCAAAGAGTCCACAGAAAGGTAAGTCGATAAATACTGTTGCGAGGAACGATACAAATATCGTTAAGTTGAAGTCAATCATTCATCTGTGCATCTGAAAAATGAATAAAAACTAAATTAAGTAATTTATTTCCATTTGCACTAACGCTATCTCTCTGAATTTCACTTAAGGTATTTCGCTTAGTGAGGGTATTAAGAAAAGAAGCAAGGTATAATTTAAAACAATATTCATCGCTAAAATTAATTTAAGAAGATACACTGAAGAGCAAAAATAGCTAATAACTTACATAAAGGATGATATTTCAAAAACAAGTAAATATAGCTTCACGGAACAAATTTGAAGAAGTGAAAACTTCTTTAGCGGCGTTGTGCGCTTTTTGTATGGGGAAAAAATGCTAAAATCGCCCCAGTAAGAACCACGTGGCTGATCGAAAATGCGTAAGACGGATGTGACGGATGGAGAGTAGACAGCTGGTGGCAGAAGTTTCCCCCTCTCTTTCTACGGGGTGCGTTGAAAATGGCAGCGCGTCATTTTAAGACGTAAACACTTGTGTCACTAACAACGCGCTAATTTTGAAAATGGAACTAATAGCAGCGATCTCTTCGGTGAAATCATAGACTTATTTATACTCTGTGACTATAAGTTTAAATCGTAGAATGCGTGCATGTAGAAATTAAAAAGGCCAGCGCGTTTTTTTTTAGAATTTTTCTCTAATTACAAACTGATTGAATTGTGTGATAGGAAAGAAATAATTTTAAAACTTTGCCGCTAATTTCAAAATATCAAAAATGCACAACGTTAATATTATTTAAGTTTTCACTTCTGCCGGCACTCCCGGAGTGCCAACCGATTTTTTTTTTATGAAAAAGAGTTCCTTATTTTTTTTCTTATGCGTGATTTAAATACACTTAATTGTTCCTTTGGCTTTAAAAAGAGCTATCATGAGTTTGTTTAGGAAATATCGTCATCTATTTTAAGTGACTGTTTAGTTTTTGCTTGTCAGTGTATTCAGTCCACAAAGTCTCTTGTTCTATTCGTTGTTGAATAAGCATTTGTACAAGCAAAGGAATAATGTTTTTCTCACTTATGCTCTCGAATAAAATCATTTCATTACATTTAATAAAATCTACTTTATCACCTTCTTGAAATTCTAGTACAGTAGCCCGTAGAACATTTAAATTACCAAAAAGGTTACCGTTTGCCGTTGTGATATAGTTATTTATTACAAAATTATAGATACTTTAACCCAAGTTTTACAGATCGCAACCCGCCGAAACCTGTATTTATTGTATATATCCAAAAAAAAATATTTTTTTATTTTTCGATGTTTACAATATGGTTTAGCTATTGTCGTGTTCTACAGCTTTGTTTGATTGCCACAGATATAAGTAAAACTATGAAAAGTATCCATACACAGATTTAAGACCAGATGAAAACGGTTGGACTTTATCTGGTCTTAAATCTGTGTATGATCACTTTCCATAGTCTTACTATTGTCAGTGGCAATCAAACAAAGCTGTAGAACACGGCAATAGCTAAACTATGTGGTAAAACTCGAAAAATAAAAAAATATAATTTTTGGAGATATACAAATAAAGGTAACGGCGTGTTGCAATCTGTAAAACTTGGGTTAATGTATCTATAATTTCTTAATAAATAACTATATTACAACGGCAAAACGGTAACCTTTTTCGTAATTTAAATGTACTACGGGCTACTGTACTATTCAGTGCGGGGAATGAATTTCATTGCTTTGGGTACTTTCCGCACAAGTATTACAAATTCAAAACTATAGAACTCAACGCTAGCATGTTTTTTAGTCGTTTCAAATGTCCACATGAATCGATTTAACATTTTACTAAGAAAATGTTGTTCCCTCGCATTTCTTGAGTAAAGCAATATACAAGCCTTGTGCGGTAAGCCATTTACATGCTAATTTCCCGTGCTCGGCTGTATGTAAGTACTATTATTCCTTTCGATCCTTGTGCGTTAGCGCCAACGAATAATGCATAGTTTTCAATATGAATGAATCATAGTTTTATTTTATTCTTGAAGTACAAAATGTAAAAAAAATATTCAATATACTTACTGAAAATTCAATTGAAAAGTCCGTAAGTGGGTGCCAAAGCCGTAGCGTTAAGTATGTAAATCATTAGCAGATGTAAGATTTAAATTGCGTAGTACAAACGACTTATAAACTTGAATACAGTCAGTGACAGAAACCAGTTCATCGGACCTGAAAATAATATTTATGAGAGATTAATTTTCACATGTTTACGATAATTATTATGGGTTTTTAAAATCGGTTTGTTACATTTTCTTGCTTTTATAAATTAGACTTAATTTTAAGTTTATTTATAAAGAAATTTTCAACATTATGAAAAAACAAATAGCCTTAAATACCTTGCCTCCTTTGATATTTAAAAAGACGTTTAGCACTTTGGCTAGCCTAAATCTATTACGGTTCGTTGTTTTTGAAAAAAAATAATATTATAAAATATTAAAAAATATTTTCTAACTGCCTTTTCCTTACCTTCATGGTTATGCACGCATGCAAATATAAGCCATGTAATGCTGGCCTCATGTATGAGTTTAATATACTATCTATAGTTTGGTTGTCCCAATCTGGTTGGATGATGAAGTATGTTGATATAACTATAGTTGGCGATGTGATCGTCGCGAGCAGCCATAAAAATGCCACGAAGACCTAAAACAGACACAAACAAGAAACATGAAATTTTTATATTAAACTTAAAAATGACTGCGAACTATTTTAAAATAATTTCCTGGCCTCATTTTCATTCTAGACGTTCTGAGCCGGACTGCCAAAGCATGTTATCCTGACCGCAAATGCAAAAAATTACGGAAATTTCGTTTTTATTTCCCACCAAACCCAAACCAACCCAAAATCTGCTTAAAATAAAAGAACCACTTTTAGTTAGTCTATCGCGAGAGACTGCACTGTCTCTAGAGATTGAGTGGTCGATCGCGATTGACCTATTTTTGGCCACAACTGCTCTATATATGTATTCTGAGCCTCTACTACTTACCATTTAACAACATCCCAAAGAGTCCAGAGAAAGGTAAGTCGATAAATACTGTTGCGAGGAACGATACAAATATCGTTAAGTTTAAGTCAATTATTAATCTGTGCATCTGAAAAATGAATAAAAACTAAATTATAGTACATTATGAGACAAGTTAGCTTAGGTTGCTCATGTGTTTCATACGACGTTTTTCAACATATTTGCGAGGAAAATACAAAGTAATTTACTACACAGCAACAAATTCGACAAAGACCAAAATGTGACAATTATTTCACACGCCCAATGCATAAATATTTTGCGAACAAAGGGTGAGTGAGCATACAGCCTACTTTAAAATTATAGTTTTAAGAGATAGAATGCAAATATTTTAATATTTTAAAACAAAATATTGTAAATTTTGAATAATTTGATAATAATAAATATTTGTTTGACTTAATAAGGACGTACACATTTATTTATTTCAAAAATGAATATGAATTTTCAGCGGCATAAAATCTCTTTGCTGTTACTAATAAAAATGACAGTATTACCTAAAAAAATCCAATATCTTTGGTATTACCCGGTTAAAATGGGAATGCTCTGTTTACTCGCATAGAACTTGCAGTAAGGCACTGATTTAACTTTGTAGGGATAATTCTATAATAACCTAGTGTTTTATATATTATTGCACGCGTTTGTTATAGCTCGGCTTATGGCCCTAAAAGCGATGTATTAGGGCTCACTTTACTAGCAAGTGTGTTGAAAAGTAATTTATTTCCATTTGCACTAACGCTATCTCTCTAAATTTTACTGAAGGTATTTCGCTTAGTGAGGGTATTAAGAATACTAGCAAGGTATAATTTAAAACAATATTCATCGCTAAAATTAATTTAAGAAGATACACAGACGAGCAAAAATAGCTAATAACTTACATAAAGGACGATATTTCATAAACAAGTAAATATAGCTTCACGAAACAATTTTTTTTTATTAAAAAGAGTTCCTTATTTTTTTTCTTATGCGTGATTTAAATACACTTGAATGTTCCTTTGGCTTTAAAGAGCTATTGAGTTTGTTTAGGAAATATTGTCATCTATTTTAAGTGACTGTTCATATTTTGCTAGTCAGTGTATTAAGTTCACAAAGTCACTTGTTCTATTCGTTGTTGAATGAGCATTTGCACAAGTATTTTGTATTGTATTGTATTGTGTATTTTTCTAACTTATGCTCTCGAATATAATCATTTCATTACATTTAAAAAAATCTACATTATCACCTTCTTGAAATTCAGTGCGGGGAATGAATTTCAATGCTTTGGGTTCTTTCCGCACAAGTATTACAAATTCAAAACGATAGAACTCATCGATAGCATTTTTTTTAGTCGTTTCAAATGTCCACACGAATCGATTTAACATTTTACTAAGAAAATTTTGTTTCCTCGCATTTCATGATTAAAGCACTATACAAGCCTTGTGCAGTAAACCATTTACATGCTTACTTCCCGTGCTCGGCTGTATGTAAGAACTATTATTATTTTCGATCCTTGAGCCTTAGCGCCAACGAATAATGCATAGTTTTCAATATGAATGAAACATAGTTTTATTTTATTCTTAAAGTACAAAATGTGAAAAATTATTCAAAATACTTACTGTAAACTCAATGGAAAAGTAAGTGGGTGCCAGAGCCGTAGCGTTAAGTATGTAAATCATTGGCAGATGTAAGATATACATTGCGTAGGACAAGCGACTTATAAACTTGAATACAGTCAGTGACAGAAACCAGTTCATCGGACCTGAAAATAACATTTATAAGAGATTCATTTTCACTTTTTTACGATAATTATTAGGGACTTTTATAAATAAGACTTAATTTTAAGTTTACTTATTAAGAAATTTTGAAAATTATGAAAAAACAAATGGCTTTAAATACCTTGCCTCCTTTGATATTAAAAAGACGTTTAGCACTTTGGCTAGCTTAAATCTATTACGGTTCGTTGTTTTGGAACAAAATAATATTATGAAATATTAAAAAATATTTTCTAACTGCCTTTTCCTTACCTCCATAACCATGCACGCATGCAAATATAAGCCATGCAATGCAAGCGGCCCATGCTGGCCTCATGTATGAGTTTAATATACTATCTATAGTTTGGTTGTCCCAATCTGGTTGGATGATGAAGTATGTTGATATAACTATAGTTAGCGATGTGATCGTCGCGAGCAGCCATAAGAATGCCACCAAGACCTAGAACAGATACAAACAAGAAACATAAAACATATTTTCTTCTACTACTGTATAAGAAGTCAGTGAAAACTTACGATAACACAGGGATAACTTTTTCTGAGATTTATAGTGTACTAGCGGCCGCCCGCGACTTCGTCTACGTGGAAAGTTTTTTCATATCCCTAGGTAATACGCAGTACTTTTATCTATTGGGACAATACTTTTTTCGGAATGAAAGGTACCCACCCAATGCACTGCTCTGTACCTCTGACAAAGTGTATGTAAAATTTCATGATTATCGTATCAGTAGTTAAGATGTGGAAGGCGTAAACATAGAAATGGACTTACGCATTTATAATATTAGTATATACCATAGAGTAAAACCGGGATAGATGCCGCTGAGAGATAGGTGCCCCATTTTCAAAAAATCTAACTTCCCAAACTCACAACTAAGAAATAATAGTTATAAGTAGGAGCCGCAGTCACCTCGCATTTATTATTGTTTTGTTATATTTTTATGATATTACGTTTATATTGCTGTTTTAGGAGTAGTAGAACGACCTCATAAAATTTGTTTGAGTTTTCGTTTTTATTATCCCACACTAAGGGCAACTATCCTCAAAAAAAGGCTTCCACGAAAAGTTAAATTCTGCAAAATCTGTAATTGATAGTTCAAAAATAAATAATAATAATTTAACATAAATGATTAAGCTAGCCTACATTAATAGAAATTATTCATATTAATGAATATTTTTTAAATTAGGAGGCCATTTCAATTTTTTTTTAAAAATTAGGGCATCTATCCCGGTTTTAGCTTATACCTACCTATATACTATAAAGGTACTATATGATCTTTCAGGCGTCTTGATTGAGACAATTAAAAATGATAAAAGTTTCAAAACAGAAACAACCTTATTGGGTAAATGTAAGACTAAATAAACTAAAGATGCTCTAGTCTAGGTAACATTTTGGCTTATTCCGTTTGTCCACCCTGAAACAACCACCCTAAGGTGGATACTCGGAAAACGAGTACCGAAAGGTATCGTACGGAAAACGAGGTATCCCTCCTAGGGTGGCTGTTTTAGGGTGGATAAATAGCGCTATCGCACACGGGCAACTTTTGTCTCCGCAACTATTTTGTCTCACATCAAGTCCACGGGTTTATATGAAAGCGCGCACACGAGCGACGCAACAGCCGGGCGACTTTTCTGTCTGCGGGCCTTGGCAACGCAACTGTTGCCCTCCCTATAGGTTTAAGCCAACATTTTGTGGTTATTTAAAAATGTAGAACACTAACCTTTGACAGCCGAATTTCCCGATTCCGACACGTATGAAGTACATAGCCAAAGAGCATCCCAACAAAGAATGGAGTTGAACGAGGAAAAGTGTGAATGTAGTAGTATTGGCTGTAGTAAGCCATATCCTCTTGAGTTCGACTAGAAGAAGTGAAAAAGTTGCATATGAGTATTTTAAATAACCTTTAGCAATAGAAAGAAATCCATATTTTTTTACAAATTTGAGATTTTGCTTTCACAATGCTATTTTTATACAATACTAAATAATATACTAGAAAAAGTTCGACTCGCACCAGATCAATTCTCGGACGGGAATCGAACCCGCGACCTTTGGGTATCCGGTCTAATGCTCTGACCGCTCGGTAAGTGAGTCGATAGCTCAGCTCACTTTATAAAGTATCTATGTAGAAAATTTCAAGTCTCTATATTCAGTGGTTTGGGCTGGGCGTTTATACGTCAGTTCCATGTAAGGCGTGAAATACACAGAAGAGATGCGGCGGAGATAAGGCGCAGATACAGCGGCGATGCCGGCGATACGTGTATTTGATTAGCCGAAAGCATCCGAAAGTCTCACAACTGCACCGTATCGTCGCCGTATCCGCGCCGCGTCGCTTCTGTGTATTTCACGCCTAATGTTTGAAAAAATCAAATTGGCTAAATATTTTTATTGATAGGAATAAGCTTCCTCATTATTAAAAAAAGTCTCAAAATTTATGGTTGCATTAAAAAAAATATGTGGTGATTAGGAATAAAACTCCATTCTGCGTACTTCCGTACATTTGCGAAGACAGCGTTTTTTTTCTACCAAAAATTCTAAAACGTTTTTCTATTAATAAGGAAGATTATTCCTACCTATTTAAAATATTCAGACTATTTGTTTATTTAGACATTCCCCATTGTTTTTTATTATTTTTTTACACTGGCAAGTACAATTCATAGAGAATAAAGAAACAATAAAATACGTACGACATAGCATCCATTGATGACTGGAACTTCATTAGAAAGTTGTATACAGAAGTCCCAGCGAGCACCGCCAAAACAGAACCGACCAATGCCATCCAAGCTGATTTCTTGTTTCCACCAATAACCCAAATTAGTACAATGGGCGACAACACATACAATTGCATGTCCACTGCGAGATACCACGTGTGACCGAGACACTGAAAAAGCCATAATCATCATTGTAGAAACCACAATCCACGCCTATAGCTCAGCAATGCACCACCACACGTCCTCACACTATCGGCCGCCATGATTGACTGACTCGGAAAGCACACGGTCTGTAATGGCCACAGACTATGCACAGACTAGACAACACCGACTGTGACGTATGCACTCGAGACCAAGGCGGCACTAAGCGCCATCGCACACGGGGGACTTTTGTCTCCGCAACTATTTTGTCTCTCACATGGTTTGTATGAAAAGTTGCAGACGACCACGTCGCTTCGTGTGCGCGCTTTCATATAAACCCGTGGACTTGAGACAGAGACAAAACAGTTGCAGGGCGACTAAGTTGCCCGTGTGCGATAGCGCTAATACACTACAATATCACTAGCCACGTACTGCCAATATACTACAATGATCACTATCAGCGTATGCCAGAGCGTATGCCCTGTGTAGCCAATGTCACATTTGCAAATTTTCGCTGTCGCTATTTGGTTAGCCCATCGTCTTGCGATTGCAACAACTAAGCAACTTTTGAAAGGGTTGGTCACAGGGTGGGTGACCAAAAATTTATTAGCTTGAGCTTCTCTTTCATCAAAAGGCACGTTAAGTTGTTAAACCTAGCTGCATTTTCAGTCATCAACACCCAACAATCCAAATTAGGTCTGCGTTGGATTGTGGGATATTAGTTTATTACCTTTCCTTCTTAACCACCCTTATGTAAGGCCTGTGCCCCAGCAGTGGGGACATTACAAATAACTAAGGTCCAAAATACTAACCAAATATCCAAACTTGGTCAAATTATGGACATACAGCAGCGTAGCCCACCAGTAGTGACGGCAGTCTTCCGTACTCTTGGCTACTACTCCCCAATAAGGACCATCTGATATGTGGTTTTGGAAAGATGCTTGAAGAAGAATTCCCGTCGCCAGTATAGGGAACATTCGGAGGAGACGGTTAAGGTAGAAAATGTGGAGATTCTTCAAGAAAGCCACTGCAATAAAAACTAGATGATAGAAATCTTGACCTCTTTCAATTTCTACTTAACGATTATCGTTTAAAAATATTATTACAGCAGGCCCCTAGTTCACCAACTCGACATTTGTCTCGACATAATTATTTGTAGAATTGTCAGTAATTCTTGACATTATACTGGAGCTGTGTCAAGTTTGCGTGAGAAAATGGGGAATGTCCGAAAAAAAATTTGGCTGAATATTTTTTTATAGATAGGAATAATAGCTCCCTTAGTAATAGAAAAAAAAATCTGAATTTTCGGTAGCGTGAAAAAAAATAAAAACATTGAAGTCTCTTTGGCTTCACAAATATAGAAAAGTAACAGCAAAATGGAGATTATGCTTTTGCCATCACCAGCCGCAACCACAACATGCCGCAGCAACACACAAAAAAAAATTCAACACAAAATGTCAAAACTTTTTTTTTAATTTGTGTTGTCATTAGTGGCAGGTGTTGGCAAAGGTATAATCTCCATTCTGCTGTTACTTTCGTACATATTTTGTGAAGTCAAAGAGACTTTAATTTTTTAAAATTTTTTCACGCTACCAAAAATTCTGCTTTTTTTTCTATTACTAAGGGAGCTTATTCCTACCTATGAAAAAATATTCAGCCAATTTGATTTTTTTCGGACATTCCCCATTGTCGACTTTTAAAAATTCCTATTTAACAACATAATTGTCCCTAATTATTTTTTTTCTTCTTTGTTTCTAATTAAAGTAAAGACAATTTCTGTAAAATTCAACGACATTTATGACACTGACAAATATGTCAATTTGGTGAAATAAGGGCTGGCCCTTATTGTGTTTTCTTTAGGATCCGATCAATGTATGGTTGTTTTTCAATAAGTATTTCTTCATATTTAATCCTAGAGTCTGTTCGGAAAGAGAATCGTCCAGGGCTTTGTGATTGATTATCGTTTTTGTCATGTTGACGGCACTGTAACGTTTTAGTGAGACTGCAATATCTTGATGTCTATCAAGTCAAGATAGTCGCACCAAATTACGTATAGTCAGCACAAAGCCCACGGCGGTTCTCTTTCCTAACAGACTATTGTCCACTTACTTCTTGACATCTTAGAAGCTTGAGTATAAACCAATAGTAAGCCAGTAAGCATGAAGAAAGTATCTACCGTTATATGACCACTAGTTATCCATAGGTACCCAAACGATCGCATATGCTGAAAATCCATACAAGACAGTTTTAGTTTTATCAAAATATAGATTTCAAGATGTGTCAAAAATTTATATTTAAGTAGAAACGCCCTTCAATCACAAATGTTTGTATTCAAAATAATAATTGGTCATGCACTTTTTGTTATTAGCATTTTTTATTCGACTAGAGTCTAGTCTAATAATTTAATTCATAAAATTACCTCGTTAACATCAACAGGATTAGCAGGCACGAAACTGGATTTAGTGCCAAATGTATGAATTACTACTACCCAAAGCATGGCTATTGACCTAACACCATCCACACAATTCAAGGCATTTGGATCTGATCTGAATGTCAGCAGTTGACGTGTATTTGTGTACATAGAGAAGATCTTGTATAACTTATTTGCGGCCTTTGGATCTGTAAAATAATACATGTTTATTATAATTTATAGAAGACTTGCGGCCGCCCGCGACTTCGTTTGCGTGAACAGTTTTTTGCTACTCCTCGGGAACTTTTTTCTGGATAAAAAGTACCCTATGTCCTTATCTGTACCCCTGACAACGTGTATGCAAAATTTCATAATGGTCGGTTCAGTAGCTAAGGCGTGAAGGCGTAACAAACAAACAAAAGAACATTCGCATTTATAATATTAGTAAGGATGGCAAACAAAATAACAGTGTTAATCGATTACGTTAAATTACAAAAGTATTAAAAAATATTTAACGCTAGAACGTAACGCTTGCAATTAAAAACTTCAAATTCATAAATTAATATCCAACTCCTTTTTTTCCGACCACATGGAAAAGATGAAATTTAATTTTATCATCAAAACTTATAGACTGAGCGGTCGCGGGATTTTTGGTAACGATCAAGGAAAAGGTTAGATTCATTTTCATGGGTTGTAGAGTGGTCCCCTAATGTGAATGATCTCGGTCTGCCTGCTCTCAGTGGTTGCAACTTCGAGTTATAGCGCTTACAAGAGGCTTCATTGTGACGAAAAAAAAACGATCAGAGAAATGGGTAGTTTTAGTATATATTCAAAGTATGTCGTCTCTGCAGATGAAGCAAGTTGGTCTGCCAGCTCATAGTGGTTGCATTTCTGAGCTATGACGTGCACAAGTCACGTCATTGTTACGAAAAAAAAACGATACGGGAAATGGTCAGTTTTAGTACCTATTCAAAGTATAGTATCTCCACGTGTGAAACAAGTTGGTCTGCCGGCTCTCAGTGGTTGTATTTAAGAACTATCATTGTGTACGCAAGACGCTTATTTGTAGAGAAAGCCTAAAAAACTTTGAAAAACGGGACAATAGGCAAATTTTTAAGTGCACGCCGGCCGCTTGCGTATCTTCGACTATATGAGTTCCCTCCCCACCTTAAGGCATCTCTAAACTCACGCGCGAAAAGTCCCAAACCTCCCGCGAAGCAGTGTGCGTAGTGTGGAACCGATTTGAATCGAATCCACACACCCGCGCGTGAGTATGGAGAGGTCTTGCCATGCCTGTGCCACCGCTCATCCCCCATCCCCTACTCCCCCCACTTCCGGTTTTAGCGTCAATAAAGATGTTCGATCCGGGTGCCTTGTATCGATATTCCGGATCGCCATGGATCGTAATTCACTGTATCGATCCAGATTATAGAATCTGGATTTATAGGCATCGGCTACACGCTCGGTAAATACTGTGGCCCAGCGCCATAGAGTAAATTTAACCATGGAAAGTAAAATATTGAACATTCCATACAAATTACTTTCCATGGTTAAAATTTACTCTATGGCGATGGATCACAGTTAGTCTAAGCGGTCACGGGATTTTTGGTAACGATCAAGGAAAAGGTTAGATGCATTTTCATGGGTTGTAGAGTGGACCCCTAATGTGAATGATGTCGGTCTGCCTGCTCTCAGTAGTTGCAACTTCGAGTTACAGTGATTATAAGAGGCTTCATTGTTACGAAAAAAAAAAACGATCAGAGAAATGGTCAGTTTTAGTACCTATTCAAAGTATGGCGTCTCCGTAGCTGAAATGATGTGGTCTGCCGGCTCTCAGTGGTTGCATTTCAGAGCTATGACGCGCGCAAGTTACAAAAAAATTTTTTTTTCGTCAAATTGTTGTTTTAAAAATACTAATCGATAGAACTCTTTATTTTAATGAAAAAAATGTTTTAGGCCATTTTTGTCTAAAATGAATAGATTGGTCGGAAAAAAATACTTGTTTTTTTTTGTATGGAGTGAGATATTCAATGTGCTCTTTTGGCCAATTCCTAATTGTTTCTGCCTCAAAACTACTTCTGCGTCAATATTTTATTGTTATTTTAAACATTTAAATACTCCTATACTATCAGCCAACGCGCGCCCAAAATTGTCCGTTTAATACATATTGGATTTCAAAACAGTATCAAATAGTAATTTTTAAGTAAAAACTGATTGTTTTGTCGTTATTTATTACTTTCTCATCAATTAAAACACAATAAAAGCCAACAAAACTTTTGGTCACTATTATTACTATGGATGACTTTTTTACAATAATAAATCAAATAAAACCAAAATAACATAATGCAGCGGGATGTTAAGTAAGGCCCAGGCGGGTTATTACAAACTAAAAAGTATTATTATTTTACAAGGAAAAAGAAAAAAAAGAGTAAAGGGTAATTCAGATCAATGATTAATATCATATTCAAATAAATGAAGTTTTTAAAATATTAACGATAGAAACTAAATTTTATTAAGATTTTTTAAAACCTTTATATGGGCTTTACTAAAAAAATTAGGCTTGTTTATAAGTAATTTATAACAAAAGTAAAGATTTTGAAGATATATTATTAAGATCAAAATTGTATTTATGAACATTGATAGAAACAAGCAGAAACTAAAATCATCAATATTTTACTATGCGACAGATAATAAGAAGCACCAGTTAATTCATTTTCATACATCCTCCGCCAGAGATTGATCAAGCTGTGATTTGAAGACGGCTATCAAGAAAGTAAATGAAGGAGATCCAGATCGCAATATACACACAACTGATCTATCAGGATTGTAAGATCTGTTTCGATAAGTTTAAAAAAATCACGTAAATAGCATTAAAAGGTATGGAAATCCTGAAACTGAGAACTTTGGTACATACAGCTCTTAAAATGCCGTTCAGATCACTTGGATGTATCATCATATCAGCCGCACGACACCCACTGCTGGGTATAGGCCACCTCCAAGGATCTCCACGACGAACGGTCCTGCACTGCTCGCATCCAGCGGTTTCCCGCGACCTTCACCAGATCGTCGGTCCTCCTTGTCGGGGGTCTACCCACGGAGCGTCGTCCGGTCCGCGGTCGCCATTCCAGAACCTTTCCACCCCAACGGCCATCGGTTCTTCTCGCTATGTGTCCAGCCTACTGCCACTTTAACTGAGCAATCCTTCGAGCGATGTTGATTACTTTAGTTTTCCTGCGGATCTCCTCATTTCTGATTGGATCACGCAGAAAAACGCCGATTATGACTCTCTCCTTTGCCCGCTGGGTGACCTTGAGCCTCCTTATGAGACCCATAGTTTGCGGCCACGTTTCACTGCCGAAGTCATCACTGACAACACACACTGGTCATAGACTTTCGTCTTGAGACACTGAGGTAAATCGGACGGAAAGATGTTTTCGAAGCTGCCCGAATGCTACCAATCTGAGTTTGACTCGACGAGAGATCTCTTTCCCGCAGTTGGACTTACCTAACTGGACTGCCTGTCCTAGGTACTTCAACGTAATGGACAACAACTCCTAGTGTTCCCAATATGAACTGGAGTGGGCACAACATGGGCATTCGATATGATTTTCGTCTTATAAATGTTCATCTTGAGACCCACTCTTTGGGAAGCACTAACGGAAATCTTCGAGCATTGTGTTCAGGTCTTCCAAGGTTTTCGCCATAAGAACTATATCATCGACAAAACGAAGGTGTGTTAGGTACTGGCCATTCATCTTGATTCTGAGTCCTTTCCAGTCTAAGCAGTCTAAGAGTTTAAAGATATCATCCAACGCAGCTGTGAATAGTTTCGGGAAAATAGTATCTCTCTGTCCCACATCTCGCTGCAGTTGGATACAATTTGTGCTCTGGTTCTGTACTCGGATCAACATGGTGGCATTTTCGTACCACATCACCTCGATATACCTGTAGTCCACTTGGAAACTTTGGAGAGACTGCAGCATCGCCTAGGTTTCAATCGAATCAAAGGCTTTCTCATAGTCCACGAACGCCAAGTATAATAGCTGATTTTATTGATGTGGTCTATGGTACTAATGCTTTTTCGGAACCCGGCTTGTTCGGGAGGTTGGAAGTCGTCGAACTTACGAGCAAGGACCGGAATTGCTTTCTGTTAAAGGGGTTTTTGATTGGGTATTCCATGGACTTGTTTTCAAAAACCCTATCAATACGGTAACCCTATCAATACGGTAACCCTATCGAAAGGGTAACCCAAGTAAGCACTTACCGAATACGAAAACCCTATCGGGGAAACCCTATGAAGGCTTTATGAAGGGGTTTTAAAACGTGTTCAAGCAATTTATACCTAGTTCCACCTGGACCGAAGGACCAGGGGGCCTATTTTTGAATCGCTGGCGAATTTTG
The DNA here is from genome assembly GCA_943789525.1 of Agriphila geniculea. Taxonomy (NCBI): domain Eukaryota; kingdom Metazoa; phylum Arthropoda; class Insecta; order Lepidoptera; family Crambidae; genus Agriphila; species Agriphila geniculea. The sequence continues at coordinate 5,473,399 of OX038877.1, read as the reverse complement.
AAAACAAGTCTATGAAATACCCAATCAAAAACCCTTTTAACGGTAAGCGGTTCATGAAATACCCAATCAAAACCCCTTTAACGGTAAGCGATTCTGGGGCCCTATTTTTGAATCGCTCGGCTGGCGTCGAGCGTTCGTTTCTACTGATTTTCGTTCGACATTTAACTCAACCTCCATACATTTGAGTCAAATGTTGAACGAAAATCAGTAGAAAAGAGCGCTCGACGCCAGCCGAGTGATTCAAAAAATTGTTTAAAAAAACAAAAAACCGACTTCAAAAAACCTACCTCTAAAAAGCAAGAAATAATATTCGTAATAATAAAACACGTCTATTGAAGTCGGGTGGGGCTGGAGTACAAATCCCTTTTTTTATTCTAAAAGCCCCACCCGACTTCAATAGACGTGTTTTATTATTACGAATATTATTTCTTGCTTTTTAGAGGTAGGTTTTTTGAAGTCGGTTTTTTGTTTTTTTAAACAATTTTTTATTTTTTTATTTTTAGTGTAGGTACCTTTTGTGTTAGGTAGTGTAGGTATATTATTTAGGCAGAAATTAAAATCGGCTCAGCCAAACGTGAGTTAATCGCGGAGAAACATATATACATGCGGGTCAAACTGAGAACCTCCTTTTTTAAGTCGGTTAAAGAACTACACTTAAGATATCCCTTTTCAAACAAAAACATAATTATCTTATTCAGTTCATAAACAAAGAAGTTATACGACTGATCATCGAGGTAGTTCATACAAAATCATACTATTTTCGTGCTTTTTTCAAGATTACTCGAAAAGTACTTAACCGATTTCAAAATTTTAAAAAATGGGACCAACTTGGGAGTTTACCTAATGTAATAACGTTTGAATCATTTCAATCGGTCCAGCCATCTTCGAGTAATCGGTGTACATACAAAAAAAAAAAAAAAAAAAAAAAAAAAAAAAAACGGGTCGAATTGAGTACCTCCCTCCTTTTGAAGTCGGTAAAAATAGAGCCCCAGAACCACTTACCGGCTTAAAGGGTTTTTGATTGGGTATTTCATAGACTTGTTTTCAAAAACCCTATCAATACGGTAAGCATAACGTCGACTAACCCTATCGAAAGGGAAACCCTATCATTTGGTAAGTTTTTTATTAAGGTTTCCCTATCAATTGGGTTAACCAAAAAAGAGGTTTTCCGGTCGCTGTTAGCGAGCGAAACGATCAACGCATCAAAGTTACTTTGTTTGTATGAAAATTAAATTGTTTATCTAATTATCCATATACATATTTAACATTATACATTGGGTCTTATTGTATGTCTCTAGTTAAGAAGCTATGTGTACAAAGCCCTGTAAATTTTGGTAATCTTTATTTAATTTTAATTGTATTAGGTAGTCTATTCTTTAATATTAGTAAAGTCATGTTACGTGTGGTAATAAAAAGTTAATTTTCTTTAAATAAGGTGTTACAGTTATTTTATCAAGTAAATCACTTAAAAATTTTAGGTCTTCTTTGTTTCATTAAAATAAAAGTAAGGACATCAGATAATGGTATTGAAATTAGCTTTGTAAATTGGCTTATTATATTCGTTGTGTTTTTGGATGAGTTGTTTAATGGTGATGTGATATATTGTATTGTAGTTTTTCCTGAGCCCAGCCTGTTTGATTGGTTGAGTTTCATCAAGATTACCAGATACCATAAATAAATAAAAATAAATATTATTTATAGTAATGCCTTTGCAAAGACTTTGTATGTGTTTGAAATCAGTGATATGGGCTTGTAGTTTCCTATTTCCTTCCTTGATCCTTTCTTATGTAAGAGTATTATGTGTGACTCTGCCCATTGTCTAGGTATAATAACCGTGCGTAGTATTTCGTTGAAAACTTTAGCCAGTATTGGCCCCATCTCTTCCGCAATACCTCTTAAGAGTTCGTTAGGAATTTGGTCAGGTCAAAACTATTAATGAAACAATTACAACTCAGATATTTATGGTTTTTTGTTGAGAACATTTTAGCTTTATATTTTAGTTGCGTTGTAATTATGGTAAAAACAATTGTATAATAGACCTTAACTGAACGTTTTGTTGGCTTTTCTAGTGTTAAAATTGATGAAAATAAAGAATGGCAAAAAAAGTTTTTACTAAAAAATACGATTTTATACTGTTTAAAAATCCAAGCTGAGTAAATGTACAATTTTGGGCGCGCTTTGATAGTGTATGATTATTTTAAACGTTTGAAATAGTGACGCAGAAGTAGTTTTGAAGCAGAAAAAATTAGGAATTGGCCGTAAGAGCACATTGAATATCTCACTCCATACAAAAAAAATCAAAGTATTTTTTTCCGACCAATCTATTCATTTTAGTCAAAAATGGCTTAAGACATTTTTTTCATCATAATAAAGAACTATCGATTAGTATTTTTAAAAATACAATTTGCCGAAAAAAATATTTTGTTATAACTTGCGCGCGTCATAGCTCTGAAATACAACCACTGAGAGCCGGCAGATCACATCATTTCAGTTTCGGAGACGCCATACTTTGAATAGGTACTAAAACTGACCATTTCTCTGATCGTTTTTTTTCATAACAATCAAGCCTCTTATAATCGCTGTAACTCGAAGTTGCAACTACTGAGAGCAGGCAGACCGACATCATTCACATTAGGGGACCACTCTTTAACCCATGAAAATGCATCTAACCTTTTCTTTGATCGTGACCAAAACTCCCGTGACCGCTTAGACTAACTGTGATCCATCGCCACAGAGTAAATTTTAACCATGAAAAGTAATTTGTATGTAATGTTCAATATTTTACTTTCCATGGTTAAAATTTACTCTATGGCGCTGAGCCACAGTATTTACCGAGCGTGTAGCCGATGCCTATAAATCCAGATTCTATAATCTGGATCGATACAGTGAATTACGATCCATGGCGATCCGGAATATCGATACATGGCACCCGGATCGAACATCTTTATTGACGCTAAAACCGGAAGTGGGGGGGAGGAGGGGATGGGGGATGAGCGGTGGCACAGGCATGCCAAGACCTCTCCATACTCACGCGCGGGTGTGTGGATTCGATTCAAATCGGTTCCACACTACGCACACTGCTTCGCGGGAGGTTTGGGGCTTTTCGCGCGCGTGTTTAGAGATGCCTTAAGGTGGGGAGGGGACTCATATAGTCGCAGATACGCAAGCGGCCGGCGTGCACTTAAAAATTTGCCTATTGTCCCGTTTTTCAAAGTTTTTTTAGGCTTTCTCTACAAATAAGCGTCTTGCGTACACAATGATAGTTCTTAAATACAACCACTGAGAGCCGGCAGACCAACTTGTTTCACACGTGGAGATACTATACTTTGAATAGGTACTAAAACTGACCATTATACTATAATCCCGTATCGTTTTTTTTTTCGTAACAATGACGTGACTTGTGCACGTCATAGCTCAGAAATGCAACCACTATGAGCTGGCAGACCAACTTGCTTCATCTGCAGAGACGACATACTTTGAATATATACTAAAACTACCCATTTCTCTGATCGTTTTTTTTTTCGTCACAATGAAGCCTCTTGTAAGCGCTATAACTCGAAGTTGCAACCACTGAGAGCAGGCAGACCGAGATCATTCACATTAGGGGACCACTCTACAACCCATGAAAATGAATCTAACCTTTTCCTTGATCGTTACCAAAAATCCCATGACCGCTTAGACTATTATATATTCATAAATTAAATTACAAGTGAATTAATTTGATTCCATATTTTTTTTAAATGATAAACAGGCGGGTTTTTTATCTATTGGCCTTGGCGAAATATATCTCAAAGAGAATATTACCACAGATAACATAATACTATAGATATTACGTTCATCGACCGCGAATGTCCTTCTTACATTATCTATCACTTATCATTATCAGATATCATTATCGCAAACTTTTTTAAAGAATAAGTTAGATTGATAAAATTGTCAAAATAATAAAGTAGGTCAATAATATGCCATTTTTTCTTACCTTTTTTTTGTATGACTGTGTGGTGGACGTCGTAAAACGTACTCAAAAGTGTCAGAAGTCCTATGGTTGAGAATATTGCACTGAAAATAAAGTTAAGATATATCAACTTTATAAAATCATTAATTACCAGTGATTTGCTCTATCCAGAAATATAAGTAACATAATAGTATGTACTTATGTAATGTAAATAATTAGAAAACTCATTCCAATCAACTTTTTTTAGAAAAGTCAGAATCGTTTTTTTTAAGTTTTCAAGTATGAAATTGCCATTATGTATGGAGAATTTTAAAGAATTTGTTTTTTCCATACTAAAAATTGACTAAAACTTTCCGGGACAAAACATAGAACAACCGGCACTCTTTTTTATTATTATTAATGAGTTTGCTCTTGAGCCATACTCATGACATATACTCTTGACATATACTCACATAGCAACATAATCAGCAGCTACCCAAGGCTTGTCATTGGGTAGACGACAAAAGGCCTCACTGATGCCAGCAACCAAAGAAGCGTTGGTTGTCAATCTGTTCAGAGCTTGCTCTACAGAGCAAACTTTAGGAATGCATATCGCTAACTCTAAATTCACGTCACTTTGTGGAATCTCTCGTGCTCTCCTATAAAGTAATATTGAAACGTCATATTCTTCAATCATCTTAGATGATCGAAAGTCCCTACTGACTTTCGATCCCGTCCCGTCAGTAGGTATTCAAAATTCTGCCGACAAATAAGACCAACTTTTTCTCTGTTATATTAACTACATAAAAATACAATTCTGTGCCTACTACAATTAAACACTTTCGAAACCTAATGTTTTCAAGACACTAATTTGATAGTTTCTTCTACTAACTTTTCTGTATTATGTTTCGTCATCTCGACAATAGGAAATAAGCATAATTTTTTTTTTATATCAAAAGTGCGAGAGAAAATCAACTGTAATATTAAAACTTTTCTCTTGCGTTTTTTTCTCGTGACATAGTTACTTGAAGTTAGCACGCAGCAGCACCCGCCAAACGGTCATGATTTGTGACGTCACATGTCACGTTTCAGGCGCGTTTATTTTCAAATCAAATCAATCATTTATTCCAGGCAAGGCCCATATTAATGGAGTTAACCAAGAATTTTCAATTATTTTCAATTATCTCCCTAAATTTTGCGTTTAGGTACATATGTGTCATACAAAATATTATTTCTTATTCGATATTCTATATGACTGTCGAGTGCATTATATCCGAAAATTAAAATAAAAATTTGTTATTTAACCTAATTTCATCAGGTGATAAAACTATTATTTTTTTATATTTCTGTTCTATCATGTTTTTATACGTGTCCGAAGCGATCAAGCTCAAATTTATCAAAATCGTTGATTTAATGCATATTCCCTATTATATTGGCATTGAATAAAGTAAAAATTAACATATATATTATTTACCTGGATTTACTTTTGGACTTTCCAAAGACATTCTTGATATGTTCTTCAATAAGTTCGTATTGTTGTGTTAGTTTCGTTTGAGTATTAATTGTCATTAATATTTCCCAATCGCTATAATCCCAAGGAAACTCCGGACTTATTACTTCAGAACTTGCTTTTTCAACATTTTGGGGGAAAGGAACTTCTATTACACAATATTTTCCTTCCACTGACATATTATCTTGAAGTTCTTTATTAATTTGTAAGCATTGGTGGTAGTTGCCCATATCTCTATAGTTACTTATTAAAATACCTCGCGGTATTCTGATCCCTGCGTCCATAACTGTAACAAATCATTTCCTTAATCCATATCAAATCGTAAGTAATATTCTTAATTCATACATAAATATTTAAATGCTGGGCAGGTACTAATCAAAATGCTCAAGTAAGTAGTTTACACAATAGTTAAGTCATTTTTTACTTTAAGAATAATATAGCAAAAATTATAGAAGTCGAAATCGCAAAAGAAATTCTCATTTTAGTTTTCTATTTATTTACAACTATTTGCATTTTTAAATAACATTGTTATATTAATAAGCTAAATTCTATAGTAGAAAAAAATCAAGTCGCCTTTGGGAGTTATTGAATCCATGACACGACATTATATTTAGCGAGGAAATTATAACTCTGATAAAAATATAAAAAATAAGTAGGTAAATACTTACATTGAGCCTTCAACAAGCTATCTTCGTTAGTTATATAATCCAGTTGATATTCACATTTCTCTGGATTCAGTACTTCTTCATATAGATTATGGTCAAACGCAGAATTGTATCCTGTATCAGCATTGACAGATAATATGAAAGCTATTTGTAACATTAATTTTAGCATGTTTACAATTTTTTTGCACTATTGACGATGATCGAAAACAAATACTGAATGAATATCTAATCTCTGGGACCAGTATAAATAATGGTGACTTATCTAATCTTCCATCAATTCTGGTAGATTACAGATTAAAAATGTATTTTATTTGTTATAACTCCAATATTAAATTATTGCATAACGTTCAATAGCAAATATTATGTGATTCACTCATCAATTTCGTTCGATCGAGCACTCGGTTGTTAGATGCGCGCGCGACGCGAGTGAACAGTATTGTATTTGCCAGTTGACCTTGCTTACTATTTTCTACTTGTTTTTTTTTTAATTCCTAAATGCTCTTGAAATGACGGCACTTATCTTTTCCTTCTCTTTGATTGGGGTGATAACTATGTAACATGACCTGGGTAAATTGACTATGGATTGGGATATTTTACACTTAAAGTCGCATTACTTACATGTTTTTTCATCACAAACCTAATAAAATTAGATTAGATAAATATTCTGAATCATGAGTTTTGCGGCAAAAACAGTAATATAATTTAATATTTCATAATAACAGTTTTATAGTAGAAAACATTTTGTGATGCTGTGGACACATCAACTACAAATCGTACACATCAACCTTTGGTTATTTTATAAAATTTCATAAAAAATTGTATTACTAGTAGTAGCTGTAGTAGTAACATTAAAATTTGTCTTTTGGTATTGGGGGGGAACAGGCGAAGATGCTACGTATTTTTGATATTTTACATACAGTCAATATCTAAGTAAAATTTTCTTATCAGTTCGTTTCAAGAACTTTTAACATCAAAAATTAATAATAAATTACGCTTTATTGCACACAAGACAAAAAATTTAGAGAAAAGAGGACAAAATACAAAGAAGAAAGTATACAAGAGGCGGCCTTATTGCTTAGCAGCAATCTCTTCCAGGCAACCTTTGGGTGTTAAATAAATAGAAAAAGGAAAAATAGGGGAGTGAGTGCAATTTAAAAAAAGGAAGAATAAGTGTGTATATGAAAAACAATAGTTATATCTTAAGATGAATACAAATAAGAAAAAAAAAATAGTCAATTAGTCACCCAAAGTTACCCAAAATCATTTTGGCGCAAATTTTTGTCTCTTTACTATAACATTTATATTAAGGAGTAATAAAAATATTGCTTGTTTAATAAGCTGTAGTTGTATGTCCATCAGCCATTTTTGATGTCCCCACTGCTGGGGCACAGGCCTTCCTTATGGGTGGATAAGGAGGACATGCCATAACCCACCACGCGGGCCCAATGCGGATTGGTGGGTATTAACGACTGCAAATTCAGCCGGGACCAACGGCTTAACGTGCCTTCCGAAGCACGGAGGAGTTCGCGATAATAAATTTTTGGTCACCCATCCCATGACCGACCCTTTCAAACGTTGCTTAACTTACGCAATCGCTGGGCCAGGCGCTAAACCACTGCGCCACCGAGCTCCTCCTGTAGTTGTATACAAAAACATAATTTTAGCAACTAAAGGATAACGCTGAGTCTAACTTCACCATTCTTAGGGTTTTGAGTATGTATTAGATAATTAAACTATGATGAATTTGGCGTTTTACAAAAAAGTTTAGATGAAATTTTAGTGGAGCAAAAATTTTTTTATACAAAACTAGTGGACCCGCCCTCGCTTCGCTTCGGTGTAGTGTGGAATTGGACACAATGGGTTCCGCGCGCGTTATTTTTTTTGTAAATACTCTTATATTCATTTAAATTATATTATGGTATAAAAGATGAGCAAAAAAAATTATGTTTCGGCAGTTAGAGGTAGGATAGCCAGTTCCACGGTGACGAGGATTCCGAGTGTAGTGCGCTTCCACCTTCAGCCTTATCGTCACCTCATGAGGTGAAGGCCAAGCACTATCCCAATGCAATGATTTTTTTATTTTGGAAACAATCGTCAATATCAATAAGTCTTTTAGGAAATAAAATATAGCACTGATGGTAAAATTTTAATCTAATTTATACAAATTTTCCGTCGTCACCAAGTTTAATACACGATAAGGGCAATGAACTGTTCAAAACAATTCTATGAAATGAAGTCAATGATCGGATTGGGCCTTGGCTTAAATACGTTTGCTATATCAACTTCAATGTCAAAATTTTTAAAGTGTTCCGTACAAATTTTAGGGTTTTTTACTTATTAAGCTTATTATGAAAGACGAAAAAGCAATAATTAAATTAAATCATCCGATTATAAAAAAAAATCTCTTTGTTCGTATCCAATTAACATTACAAATTAATGTTTGTTACTCAATCACGCCAGAAATGGTTGAACAGATTTGGATTGAACTTGGTGCACAGATAGTTCAAAGTCTAGATTAACATATTATTATATTTTTATCCAAGTCGTATGTTCTTTAGGATGTTTTTACAGACCGCCCGAAAAAAGTCGCGCGCATAAGCTTAATGTTGATGTTGACTATACCAGGAGTTTATAAATATAGGAAGTAGTAAATGCATACAGTTTACAAAATGAAATATTTTATGGAATTTAAGCGGGTTAGGAAAACTTGTTGAAATTGTGTTTAATTATTTATTATCAATATTTTTTACATTTACATATTATAAGTTAAGCTTTTTGATTTAGCTCTACATAAAACAAAATTTATTGCAACATATAAGTTTAAATAGTAAGTATATGAGAAATGTGAGAAAATTAATGCCTTTTATTATATTTACGAGATGATTTTTTAACTAGTAATTCATGAAAACACTCTTGAAAATTATTGTCCATATAACACTCTTAAGATCAAATCAGTTTTATACAATACTAAATAATATACTAGAAAAAATACGACTCGCGAGTCACGACAGATCAATTCTCGGACGGGAATCGAATCCGCGACCTTTGAATATCCGGTCCAATGCTCTGGCCGCTGAGCAACCGAGTCACTAGTGGCATCGTCGAATTTCTTCTAGTATATCCTGCTCTTACGTTGTAAGCCAGCGTTATTTCACCAATGTGAGGAATTACCTCGACATTCAATTGAAATATCTTTCCAGATATTTTGACAACTGATAAAGATGAAATAGCTATATAATTTTTAAATTTGAGTTTTTGCATTCACAATGCTATTTTTATAAAATACTAGAAAAATACGACTCAATTCTCGGACGGGAATCGAACCCGCGACCTTTGGATATCCGATCCAATACTCTGACCGAAAAGGAAAGATATTTCAATTGAATGTCGAGTTAATTCCTCACATTGGTGAAATAACGCTGGCTTACAGCGTAAGAGCAGGATATACTAGAAGAAATTCGACGAGGCCGCCGGTGACTCGGTAGCTCAGCGGTTAGAGCATTGGACCGGATATCAAAGGTCGCGGGTTCGATTCTCGTCCGAGAATTGATCTGGTGCTAGTCATAGTTTTCCTAGTATATTATTGAGTATCATAAAAAAATAGCAATTTGAATGCAAAAACTTTAAATTTAAAAATCGAATCAGTTTTTTACATTGTTCATTTAATATTGACCAACTGAACCCTAAAATATTTATCTTTGGTGATTTTGCGATGATAATACATCATACGTAAGTGATAACGTAATAAAGGACACTCGGTCAAACTCATAATCAGTAGAGGAAATGGTGATTATAGGTAATCTCATTTTGATGTCAACCACCTCATAATCTTTATAAGGTGGCGTACTATTAGCGGGGGTCCTATTGAGCAAGAGTATGACAATTTTGCGTCGAGCAATGCTACTTGGCTTGGACGTTATATGGACCAAACCAGGGAATGTTAACGTTATTTTTGAATATAAAGTTATTTCTTACTTTTTTTACTGTTAATTTTAACATTAACGTTATGTCAATAAATAACGTTAATTTTACCGTTTACTTGAGAAATAACGTTAAATTTAATGTTATTTACTGAAATAACGTTAATTTTAACGTTATATCTTCCTTCTTTTTACCGTTACTTTAAAATTAACGTTATTCCAATTAATAACGTTATTTTTTTATCGATAATTTTACCGGTACTAAATTTAATGCTTTATTTTACGTTAATTTTATTGGTAAAATATTTATAACGTTATTTTTACCGGTAAATTTACCGAAAAAATGTTTTAACGGTATTTTTAACGTTATTTTTTATAACGTTATTTTTTTAACGGTATTTCAATCCCTGGACCAAACTAAACTCAAAAAGCTCGTTAGCCACAAACGATTCCGCGTCGGAGGGGAGGGGGGAAGGGTTAAAGTACCAAATTCCCGGAATTCGAAAAAATAAATCTAGTGGTCACATTTGAGATGCAATGCCAAGTTTGGTATCGTTTTTGGATAAATCGATAATGGCCGATTCATTGAGCATAACATGCCCGTCCTGAATTAGCCTGTTCTACGGAACGAAAAAAAAAATCAATCACTGTTTTAGGAATTAAAATATAGCACTGATAATAAAGCTAAAATTGAATTTATGCATTTTCTGACGTCACCAGTATTAACACACAATAAGGGCAATGAACTGTTTACAACAATTCTATGAATCGATGTCAATGATCGAATTCGGCCTTGGCTTAAATACGTTTGATATATCAATGTCAAGATTTTTGGCCGGCATTTGCACAGTGTTCCGTACAAACTTTAGGGGTAGGTATTTTTACTTCTTAAGCTTATTATGAAAGACAAAAAAGCAATAATTAAATTAACCGGTTATGGAAAAAAAACTTTTTTTTTTATCGTAGTAACATTATAAATTAATGTGAAACCTTGTATGTTTGATTCTCGATTACGCCAGAAACGGTCGAACTAATTTGGATGTAACTCGATACCTACACTACCTATTTTTATCCAAGTTGTATGTTCCTTTGGGAGATTCAATTTTACAGACCGCCTGGATAAGGTCGCGCGCAGAATCTAGTGTATATTACAGAAAGAGTATTTAAATGTAGTATGTATAATAAATGCTTACAACTTGTTGACATTGTGTTTAATTATTTGAATCAATAATTTTCTTAAATACTTATTTTTAAGATAACTACCTTTTTTATTGCAACATATAAGTTTAAATAGTATAAGAAAAATATGAGAAAAATAATGCGTTTTATTATATTTACGAGATGATTTTTTAAGAAGTAATTCACGAAAACACTCTTGAAAATTATTGTTCATATAACATTCTAAAGATCAAATCACTTTTTTAAGTTATTCATTTAATATTGACCAACTGAACCCTAACATATTTATCTTTGGTGATTTTGCGATGATAATATATCATACGTAACGTGAGCTTAGATCATCGCGGTTTCGATCGTGGCTTCGCAGAAGCGTGTCTTACTCTAAGTACGTAAGTGATAACGTTATAGAGGACACTCTGGCCTTCAGGAAGGGGTCAAACTCATAATCAGTAGAGGAAATCGTGCTTGTAATCTCAATATATTACGGGTATCTACAAATAAGATTATTAAAAGCCTTTGTACCGAAACATGTTAAAAATAAATATACCTAGTAAAGATTATTCCGAACATTTTAAGTATTGCAATCTGTTGACCGTACAAAATAAAGTAAGATTAGCTATTTTAAACGAAGAATACAGTAATGTGAAAAACTTAGAAATTTATATCAGTTTGGATTTTCCAAGGGTAAAAGTACTACGGATGCTGGAATTGCACTTCTCAAACATATTCTTGACGCTTGGGAAGAAAATTTTAATTATTATTAGTTTAATTATTATTATTATATTATTATTATTATAATGTCAATTTTCATAATGCCAACATTCAAGTAGCAGTTTTAGTTAGCGTAATATTCATTTAGTTGTTTATTGTTACCAAATGTTGTGGCCGCGAGGTAGGGGTATGGAAGGGAAAGAAGGGGGGCACCCCCTGGAACCACCCTTGAAGCAAGCCCTTGGTTTCTGAGATACTCATGGTTGAATTTTGATTTATGACTGTACCAATGGACCAATGTACCAATGTACCAACCTAATAGGAGGGGTAGGGGTACATCCCCTCCTCCAACCCCCATCTGCCGGAGATACATAATTTTTAATATTTTTTTGTAAACATAACCGCAAAAGCAAAATAGTCGCTACCGCGGCACGCTCGCTCCGCTGTCTCGGCTCGCGCGTTTTTGGTCACCATCATACTAACCTAACCAAACCTAGTATTTGCTTTTCTATTGTCAATGGACAGAGGCAGCTTTATATTGTGTTTGTCCTGTAATTAGGTACACATAAGAATGAGTTATAGACTTTATTTTAGGGAATTTTTCGTATAAAGTGGCAATATTTACAATCCTTTTTCGTCAACAATACAGCCATAGCACAGATTGTGACGCCTTTTTCGTAATATGTTATTCTAATATTTAAACGTAAAAATTAGCGATAATAAAAAGTCACATCACACGTTAATACGCTTTTTTTGACGTATGACCGGAGCTAAACAGCTCCGTGAAAAAGAGAACTAAGTGCCATCTAGCGATAACCATGGGCAACATAATAATGACGCCGAACAAATGTAATACGGGCTATTTTAAAGGTGCGTTCCCACGGTGCGTGCTACCACGCACCGCACCGAGCCGCACGAGGGCGAACACGGGCGCACCGTGGGAAACACTGGCACGGGCCGTGCGTCGTTCGGCCATGTTCGGCGCTCGGCCCGCTGTACTGTTCCCACGGTGCGCCCGCGTCCGTGCAACGACGCACGAGTGATGATGGCACAGTACAAATAGTCTTCGTAGGTTCTATTTATTTATTGATTGAAATACCTGTACTTACTATGGTAAAGTGGAGATAGTGCTGTTTTTATTATATTTATGTAGGTAACCAATTAATTCAGAGATAAAAAATCCGAAAGCTCCGAAATATAAGATTAAATATAAGTAAGTACTTTAAATACTGTTTAGTATACTGCCGCGCTAACTAAAAGTACAATAACTCGATTTTGGTCGATATTGAGTTATATATATATTTAGAATCAGGGAATCGAGATCTACAACTCTCTCTAAGTAGCTTTTCATGAATCCTTCAGGAACCTGGTTTTTCAGTAAGCAATAATGCAATAACTAAGACTTCACTCCAATTTTACTTAGCAATAATACAATAAGTATACTTGTGGTGTTATCAGTTTTCAACTATGCCTACATTACTTATAATAAGTACAATAACTATTATAGTTGTTCCACTTATATTTAGTAGGACTTGGATTTTCAATATTTGTTCACTAGTCATAAATACAATATGTTTGAATTATTGTACTTATGATTAGTGTATCCCAATCATTTACTGAGATAAATACTCAGAATTCACAAATAAATGCTGTTATTGTATTAATGAATAGCTTCCGCCCGCCACTTCATCCACGTGGACATTCGAGAAAATCCTCAGAGAAGCTTATACCAGGATAGAAAGAATTCTATGTTTTTTTATTTCATCCGATTCCGATCAGTCGTTTTTACGTGATTGGGCGGGTCCCCACCAAGCGCGCTGCCTCACGAGGCAGAACGTTTGCCGCAAGGGTTTTTCACGAGGCTGCTCGCTTGGTGGGGATCCGCCTAATCACTTGAATACGGCTGATCGGAATTTGATAAATTTATAACAGAATAATTGTTTCTATCCTGGTTTAAGCTTCTCTGAGGATTTTCTCGAATGTCCACGCGGTTGAAGTCGCGGGCGGAAGCTAGTTTATAATATTCAGAATTGGATCCAGAGATATTAGTATCCCGTTCTCGTTCCCGTTCCCGTTCTCGTCATTTCCGCAATCAACACGGTAGTCTAGTCTAGACACAATAGCCTAGTTTAGGTTTTTATACTCCATTTATCCTCTAAGGGGTTGATTTTCGGAAAATTACGAAATATGAGTTAGCTTTTTTATTTGTTTTTAAGCCTACGAAGTTTCAATTCGAAATGTCTATTTTACATTATTTTCCCATACAACATTTTAATCCCTATTTCAACCCTTTACGGTATAGATCATGTCCTCCGTATTGAACTTTAAAATAAATGCTATTTTTGCAATCGTCATACCATAAAACTTCAATAACGACATTCATATCGATTAATCGGTTTATTTATCTCATTTAACACCTGTTGAATTTCGAAAATGAAATATTATGAGTTTGCTTATTTGTTATTTTCCAACGATAAGGATAATAAAAGTAAGTTTTACTTTGAAAATGAAGGACTTTACAATTACAATTTCATCCCCTTTTCATGCTTTCGGGAGTAGAATTGTCAAAAACGCTGATACACGTAAATATTAATTTTCAATCGTCAGCCTAAATACAGAATTTGAAAATCCTAGCTTTGAAACTGACGGACTTTCATACAAACTTTCATCTCCTATTTTACCCCCTTAGGGGTGGAATTTCCAAAAATCATTTCATAATGGATGCCTATACTCTATAAGGTACCTAAGTGCAAAATTTCAAGTCTCTAGGTTTAGCGGTTTGGGCTGTGCGTTGATATCTCAATCAGTCAGTCAGTCAGGATTTTGAATTTTATATATGTATACAGAGTCATTTTGAACTTACCATTCAAATTTTAAGGATGTGTCCAGTCCATGAAACTAAACAACTTTCTCTAAGAAACATGTGTCAAATTTGGCCAGGAAAATGTTGGTCATCCCATACTAAATTGATCACGTGATCTCTTTGATTTGTATGGAAAGTCGATTTTTATTTTACATATTGGACCATGTGTTCCTTAGAAAAAGTTGTTCAGTTTCATGGACTGAACACATCCTCAAAATTTGGATGGTAAGTTCAAAATGACCCGATATAGATTAAAAGAAGTAAAATTTATGTGTTTGTTACAACTTTGGAGAAATTATACTAGTTAACGGCTTTTGATAAAAGTACATTTTTGTTTAAAATACATATTTATGATTACTTTAAACTTTAAATAAATACTTAATGAAAAAAGTTAAATATTATTTTATTTCATTGGGATTACCGACTAGGTCACACAGGTTTTTCTAACGATAAGTGCAATAACTACATCAGTTATTGTATTTATCGTTAGAAAATGATTAAATTATTTATGTAAGTGTTCGCAATATGTGTGTTTGCTAAAGATAAATACAATAAGTAATGTAGTTATTGTATTTATGGCTAGTGTTGATAGGTTGATCATTTAAACATTCCTTATTATAATAACAATTTCTACGATTTCAAGCCTTAAGCTTCATATATTCATTCTAAATATATTTTAAATTCGTTCTTTATGTGTTTTGCTTTCAATTGGTACAAGTTACATGTAGATCCGTTCAGTAGTTCATGAGATACAAGAAAAACAAAGTTTGAAATTTAGCGCGCGTTTTTCTCGAAAGCGGCAAATTCGAGTTATTGTACTCTTAGTTAGCGCGGCAGTATAAAGGTATTACCTACTAACTATGGCCAAAAGGATTTGTAACTAATTTTTTATACAGGCTGTTTGGTAATACCTTTATTGGGAGGGTGCGAAGGTATAATAATCGAGGGCAGCGCTCATGGTGGCAAAAAGTAGAAATAATGAAGGCTCTGTAATCTGTTTGAAAACGATATTTAATTTATTATTAGCGATACAGGAATAATTATATATGTTTATTATCACTTAGTAAAATTATTAAAGTAGCTTTATCCTCTTCTTTTACAAAATCTACAACTAAAAAAGAAGTAAACAAACCCTGATATAACCGAAATAAAACACTCTTTTTGAATAGATCTTAGTTGCCATATTTAATTTAAATGACCAAAAAGATTACACAACACTTTGTCCACTCAAATCACAGTAATTTTGAAATTTACATTAATAACACAATATGTATAGTATTTTTTAACATTTTGTCACAATGCCGCCATTACATATCAAAACGTCAAAACGGTCCAGGTCAGAGCCAACAAAGTTGCAACACGCTAGGTGGCGCTAAAAGCGTGCACGGAGCCAATAAAGCCGAATAATTATGGTAGGTAAGGACCATCAAACTGAATAGGTTTTACTATGGGACCAACTCTGAAATCGCGAAAAAAATCTGCTATTCTTTACATTTTGATATTTTCGTTATTAATTTTTGTATGAAACAGCTGATTTGTTTCGCATTTCAGAGTTGGTCCCATAGTAAAAGTTGTTCAGTTTGATGGTCCCTATCTACCATATTCGGCTTTATTAGGCTAACTAAAAACCCTATATTATAGGTTTTACGCAATTTTTTGTTTTCGCTATTAGTTTTGTAATTTGCTAACCTAGGTATTTTATTGCTTAGAAAGTATTTCGCATTGAAGGTAAGACCCTATATAATATTGATTCTAAAATATTATTATTATTAATAATAATAAAAACACTTAATTGCACACTAAGACAGGACATATACAAAGAAAAACAGCAAAGCACACAAAAAAGCGGCCTTATTGCTAAAAAGCAATTTACGTAATACGTACAATCACAAAACTAGAAAGATACGAAAGTACTTAAATGAAATTAAAATACTGTAGGTAATTATTTAAAGGCCAGGGCCAATTGACTACTGTCATACTATGACACGCGGCATATTGACAAAGCTGACGAGCCGCCACGAACGCGGACGCACAGAGCTACGCACCGCGACGCACCGATCCTTTGAAGTTACCGATAGTCTAAGCGGTCATGGGATTTTTGGTAACGATCAAGGAAAAGGTTAGATTCATTTTCATGGGTTGTAGAGTGGTCCCCTAATGTGAATGATCTCGGTCTGCCTGCTCTCAGTGGTTGCAACTTCGAGTTATAGCGCTTACAAGAGGCATCATTGTTACGAAAAAGAAACGATCAGAGAAATGGTCAGTTTTAGTATATATTCAAAGTATGTCGTCTCTGCAGATGAAACAAGTTGGTCTGCCGGCTCATAGTGGTTGCATTTCTGAGCTATGACGTGCGCAAGTCACGTCATTGTTACGAAAAAAAACGATAAGGGAAATGGTCAGTTTTAGTACCTATTCAAAGTATAGTATCTCCACGGGTGAAACAAGTTGGTCTGCCGGCTCTCAGTGGTTGTATTTCAGAACTATCATTGTGTACGCAAGACGCTTATTTGTAGAGAAAGCCTAAAATAACTTTGAAAAACGAGACAATAGGCGAATTTTTAAGTGCACGCCGGCCGCTTGCATATCTGTGACTGTATGAGTACCTGAGTCCCCTCCCCACTCCCGCAAAGCATAGTGTGAAACCGATTTAAATAGGCATCGGCTACACGCTCGGTAAATACTGTGGTCCAGCGCCATAGAGTAAATTTTAACCATGGAAAGTAAAATATTGAACATTCCATACAAATTACGTTCCATGGTTAAAATTTACTCTATGGCGATGGACCACAGTTAGTCTAAGCGGTCACGGGATTTTTGGTAACGATCAAGGAAAAGGTTAGATGCATTTTCATGGGTTATAGAGTGGTCCCCTAATGTGAATGATGTCGGTCGGTCTGCCTGCTCTCAGTGGTTGCAACTTCGAGTTACAGCGATTATAAGAGGCTTCATTGTTACGAAAAAAAACGATCAGAGAAATGGTCTGTTTTAGTACTTATTCAAAGTATGGCGTCTCCGTAGCTGAAATGATGTGGTCTGCTGGCTCTCAGTGGTTGCATTTCAGAGCTATGACGCACGCAAGTTACAACAATTTTTTTTTTTTCGTCAAATTGTATTTTTAAAAATTCTAATCGATAGAACTCTTCATTATAATGAAAAAAAATCTTAAGCCATTTTTGTCTAAAATGAATAGATTGGTCGAAAAAAGTACTTTATGTTTTTTTTTGTCTGGAGTGAGGTATTCAATGTGCTCTTACGGCTAATTCCTAATTGTTTCTGCCTCAAAACTACTTCTGCGTTAATATTTCAAACGTTTAAAATAATCATACACTATCAACGCGCGCCCAAAATTGTTCATTCACACAGCTTGGATTTCGAAACAGTATAAAATCGTATTTTTAGTAAAAACTGTTTTTTTTGCCATTCTTTATTATTTTCATCAATTTTAACACTAGAAAAGCCAACAAAACGTTCAGTTAAGGTCTATTATACAATTGTTTTTACCATAATTACAATGCAACTAAAATATAAAGCTAAAATGTTCTCAACAAAAGACTATAAATATCTGAGTTGTAATTGTTTCATTAATTGTTTTGACCTGACCAAATTCCTAACGAACTCTTAAGAGGTATTGCGGAAGAGATGCGGCCAATACTGGCTAAAGTTTTCAACGAAATACTACGCACGGTTAATATACCTAGACAATCGGCAGAGTCACACATAATACTTCTTACTTACTTCCTTGATCCTTTCTTACATAAGAAAGGATCAAGGAAGGACATAGGAAACTACAAGCCCATTTCACTGATTTCAAACACATACAAAGTCTTTGCAAAGGTCTTACTAGAAATAATATTTATTTACTTTTATTTATTTATGGTATTTGGTAATCTTGATAAAAATCAACCAATCAAACAGGCTGGGCTCAGAAAAAACTACAATACAATATATCACATCACCATCAAACAACTCATCCAAAAACACAACGAATATAATAAGCCAATTTACAAAGCTAATTTCAATACCAATATCTGATGTCCTTACGTTTATTTTAATGAAACAAAGAAGACCTAAAATTTTAAGTGATTTACTTAATAAAATAACTGTATCACCTTATTTAAAAGAAAATTAACTTTTTATTACCACACGTAACATGACTTAACTAATATTAAAGAATAGACTACCTAATACAATTAAAATTAAATAAAGATTACTAAACTTTACACGGCTTTGTACACATTATACTTAACTAGAGACATACAATAAGACCCAATGTATAATGTTAAATATGTATATGGATAATTAGATAAACAATTTAATTTTCATACAAACAAAGTAACTTTGATGCGTTGATCGTTTCGCTCGCTAGCAGTGACCAGAAAACCCCTTTTTGGGTTAACCTAATTAATAGGGAAATCCTAATAAAAAACTTACCAAATGATAGGGTTTCCCATTCGATAGGGTTAGTCGACGTTATACTATATTCGTATTGATAGGGTTTTTGAAAACAAGTCTATGAAATACCCAATCAAAAACCCTTTTAATGGTAAGCTGTTCATGAAATACCCAATCAAAACTCCTTTAACGGTAAGCGGTTCTGGGGCCTTATTTTTGAATCGCTCGGCTGGCGTCGAGCGTTCGTTTCTACTGATTTTCGTTCGACATTTAACTCAACCTACATACATTTGAGTCAAATGTCGAACGAAAATCAGTAGAAAATAGTGCTCGGCGCAAGCCGAGTGATTCAAAAATAGGCCCCCTGGTCCTTCGGCCCAGGAGCAACTAGGTGTAAATTGCTTGAACACGTTTTAAAACCCCTTCATAAAGCTTTCATAGGGTTTCCCCGATAGGGTTTTCGTATTCGGTAAGTGCTTACTTGGGTTACCCTTTCGATAGGGTTACCGTATTGATAGGGTTACCGTACTGATAGGGTTTTTGAAAACAAGTCTATGAAATACCCAATCAAAAATCCCTTTAACGGCAAGCGGTTCCGGTCCTTGCTCGCAAGTTCGATGACTTCCAACCTCCCGAACAAGCTGGGTTCCGAAAACGCTTTAGTACCATAGACCACATCCATTAAATCTGCTACTATGCTTGGCGTTCGTGGACTATGAGAAAGCCTTTGATTTAATTGAAACCTGGGCGGTGCTGCAGTATCTCTAAAGTTGCCAAGTGGACTACAGGTATATCGAGGTGATGTGGTACTTATACGAAAATGCCACCATGTTGATCCGAGTACAGAACCAGAGCACAAATCGTATCCAACTGCAGTGAGATGTGAGACAGGGAGATGCTATTTCCCCGAAACTATTCACAGCTGCGTTGGATGATATCTTTAAACTCTTAGACTGGAAAGGACTCAGAATCAAGATTAATGGCCAGTACCTAACACACCTTCGTTTTGCCGATGATATAGTTCTTATGGCTGAAACCTTGGAAGACTTGAACACGATGCTTGAAGATCTCCGTTAGTGCTTCCCAAAGAGTGGGTCCCAAGATAAACATTTATAAGACGAAAATCATATCGAATGCCCATGTTGTGCCCACTCCAGTTCATGTTGGGAACACTAGGAGTTGTTGTCCATTACGTAGAAGTACCTAGGACAGGTAGTCGAGTTAGGTAAGTCCAACTGCGGGAAAGAGATCTCTCGTCGAATCAAACTCAGATTGGTAGCAATCGGGCAGCTTTGAAAACATATTTCCGTCCGATTTACCTCAGTGTCTCAAGACGTAAGTCTATGACCGGTGTGTGTTGTCAGTGATGACTTCGGCAGTGAAACGTGGCCGCAAACTATGGGTCTCATAAGGAAGCTCAAGGTCACCCAGCGTGCAAAGAAGAGAGTTATAATCGGCGTTTTTCTGCGTGATCGAATCAGAAATGAGGAGATCCGCAGGAAAACTAAAGTAATCAACATCGCTCGAAGGATTGCTCAGTTGAAGTGGCAGTAGGCTGGACACATAGCGAGAAGAACCGATGGCCGTTGGGGGGGAAAGATTTTGGAATGGCAACCACGGACCGGATGACGCTCCGTGGGTAGGCCCCCGACAAGGTGGACCGACGATCTGGTAAAGGTCGCGGGAAACCATTGGATGCGAGTAGTGCAAGACCGTTCGTCGTGGAGATCCTTGGAGGTGGCCTATACCCAGCAGTGGGTGTCGTGCGGTTGATATGATGATACATCAAAGTGATCTGAATAGCATTTTAAGAGCTGTTTGTACCAAGTTCTCCTTTTCAGGATTTCCATACCTTTTAATGCTATTTACGTGATTTTTTTTAAACTTATCGAAACAGCTCTTACAATCCTGATAGATCAGTTGTGTGTATATTGCGATCTGGATCTCCTTGATTTCTTTCTTGATAGCCGTCTTCAAATCACAGCTTGATCAATCCCTGGCGGAGGATGTATGAAACTAATTTAACTGGTGCTTCTTATTATCTGTCGCATAATAAAATATTGATGATTTTAGTTTCTGCTTGTTTCTATGAATGTTCATAAATAAATACAATTTTGATCTTAATATATCTTCAAGATCTTTAATTTTGTTATAAATTACTTATAAACGAGCCTATTTTTTTTAAGTTAAACCATATAAAGGTTTTTAAAAATCATAATAAAATTAAGTATCTATCGTTAATATTTTAAAAACTTCAATTATTTGAATATTATATTAATCATTGATCTGAATTAACCTTTTCTCTTTTTTTTCCTTTTTCCTTGTAAAATAATAATACTATTTTAGTTTGTAAAAACCCGCCTGGGCCTTACTTAACATTCCGCTGCATTTTGTTATTTCGGTTTTCTTTGATTTATTATGGTAAAAAAGTCATCCCATAGTAATAATAGTGATCAAAAATTTTGTTGGCTTTTATTGTGTTTTAATTGATGAGAAATTAATAAATAACGACAAAACAATCAGTTTTTACTTAAAAATTACAATTTGATACTGTTTCGAAATCCAATATGTATTAAACGGACAATTTTGGGCACGCGTTGATAGTGTAGGATTATTTAAATGTTTAAAATAACAGTAAAATATTGACGCAGAAGTAGTTTTGAGGCAGAAACAATTAGGAATTGGCCGTAAGAGCACATTGAATATCTCACTCCATACAAAAAAAACAAAGTATTTTTTTCCGACCAATCTATTCATTTTAGACAAAAATGGATTAAGATTTTTTTCATTATAATAAAGAGTTCTATCGATTAGAATTTTTTAAAATACAATTTGACGAAAAAAAAATTTTGTTGTAACTTGCGCGCGTCATAGCTCTGAAATGCAACCACTGAGAGCCGGCAGACCACATCATTTCAGCTACGGAGACGCCATACTTTGAATAAGTACTAAAACTGACCATTTCTCTGATCGTTTTTTTTCGTAAGAATGAAGCCTCTTATAATCTCTGTAACTCGAAGTTGCAACCACTGAGAGCAGGCAGACCGACCGACATCATTCACATTAGGGGACCACTCTATAACCCATGAAAATGCATCTAACCTTTTCCTTGATCGTTACCAAAAATCCCGTGACCACTTAGACTAACTGTGGTCCATCGCCATAGAGTAAATTTTAACCATGGAACGTAATTTGTATGGAATGTTCAATATTTTACTTTCCATGGTTAAAATTTACACTATGGCGCTGGACCACAGTATTTACCGAGCGTGTAGCCAATGCCTATCTGTGTATATATGCCTATACAGTGAATTACGATCCATGGCGATCCGGAATATCAATACAAGGCACCCGGATCGAACATCTCTATTGACGCTAAAGCCGGACGTGGGGGGGGGGGGGGGTGGTGCGCAGTGGCATAGGCATAAAGACCTCTCCATGCTCACGCGCGGGTGTGTGGATTCGATTTAAATCGGTTTCACACTATGCTTTGCGGGAGGTTTGGGGCTTTTCGCGCGCGAGTGTAGAGATGCCTTAAGGTGGGGAGGGGACTCAGGTACTCATACAGTCACAGATATGCAAGCGGCCGGCGTGCACTTAAAAATTCGCCTATTGTCCTGTTTTTCAAAGTTATTTTAGGCTTTCTCTACAATTAAGCGTCTTGCGTACACAATGATAGTTCTGAAATACAACCACTGAGAGCGGGCAGACCAACTTGTTTCACCCGTGGAGATACTATACTTTGAATAGGTACTAAAACTGACCATTTCCCTTATCGTTTTTTTTTCGTAACAATGACGTGGCTTGCACACGTCATAGCTTAGAAATGCAACCACTATGAGCTGGCAGACCAACTTGTTTCATCTGCAGAGACGACATACTTTGAATATATACTAAAACTGACCATTTCTCTGATCGTTTTTTTTTCGTAACAATGATGCCTCTTGTAAGCGCTATAACTCGAAGTTGCAACCACTGAGAGCAGGCAGACCGAGATCATTCACATTAGGGGACCACTCTACAACCCATGAAAATGAATCTAACCTTTTCCTTGATCGTTACCAAAAATCCCATGACCGCTCAGTCTACGACGCTCGATGGATCGTACGCACGACGACGCACCGCGGCGCACGGTCGTTTCCCACGGTGTGTCGGTTCGGCCTGGTGCGCTCTCGTGCGTCCCAAGACGCACCGGTAGGAAGGCATTGCAGGCCTTTCCGCGCGCGGATTCCGCATTTGTTTTCCACGTCAAGCCTAGCGCCATCTAGCGCACGCGTTTTATTTTGAATTTAACTGGGATGTCCGATTGAAGGTTTCTTCCGCAATTTTGGGGAAAAACATAATTATTGAACAGGGAAAGAAAATCGTCTTTTTATATAAAACGAATTAGTGAGATTACCTACATGTTCAGTTTGGTTGGCATCAGTCATTTTAATCTTCTCCCCTTATAATAAAGTGTATCATTTTGGTTTGGGTAAAAATAAAATGAGATCAGGGGCCGTAATTTGAAATTATTATCTTTGCCGTGAAAATCCAAAACAATCGTGAAAATCATCTCTATAAAAATTTCCTCAGTTTTTTATTATATAATAAGGAAATATCAGTATATTATACAAAACACTGTAATTAAAATTATATTTATAGTTACCGTGTTATGGTTAGCCAATTATGTTGGACCTTATGTTGGACCTGTTATTATTATTTGAGTGTTAGGGGCAATGCAGCTCAGATAAAGCTTAGCTGTAGTCACTGTCGATAAAAATATGAAAAAACTTGTATACGCTGTTTTCTCAAAACAACTGTGTTTTGGATTTATACTAGCAACCCTAAATTTATACTGCCAACTAGTATATTTAAACGTAGTGGTTATTTATTCGCTTTAAGTTCATTCAGTCAGTGGTGTAGTCAAGAATTTTATATTCATATTCCTTGGTACTTGTAAACGCAAGGTAGGACGAAGAATTGATTGCGATTGCATACTTACTATCAGCAAACAAGAAGAAAGGAGTTTTTTTGGGCATTGGCAAGCACAATCGTTTTCCATAAATCGCAGCAGATTAGTCAAATTCTCGGGCAAGCACAGATCACACAAAGAAAGATCTGAGTTTTAGTGTACTCTGGGTATCATCAAATAAGAATAATCCTTTGATTTTAAGAAATAATCATGATCATCATACAAAAGAACTGAGATCAACACTTAACATGACAGACATAAATGACATGAGAACTGTTGATATTACAAATAAAGCAGAAGTGTGTTTTTTCTTCAGCGAGGAAAGCTGTTAAATCAGCTCTAACATTTTTTGAAATTGCGATGGAAGAAAACACTAAGTAAAATGTGGTAGTATTATTCAGTGGAACGGAACAAAAAAAACTATTATTTTTATACAGACTTTCTTGAATTCAGATTTTTGAAAATCATTTTTCTAAACGGTAAACGTTTTAATAGCTATTTTTTCGCCGCTGTTCTTTACTAAAGATATACTTTTTTAATATTTTAAAGAAGCAAAAATTAAAAGAACCACACAATTTAAAAAATATAAATATTGGACAACATCTACATAAATATTTTTCTACTAGTCCAAATAAGGTAAAAATCTACTGCAACTGGTCACACAGACGGAATTCCGCTGTGGAAACAAATTGTACAAAAGGTATGCAAGTGCTGCGTTCCGCATGACGTCATTCGGTTTTTTCTCCGAACGCACTGGCATTACCGTGCTGTCATTCGAAAAGCACGAGCGGATTTTTTCCGTACGGAAAAAACGTGTGAACAGTCAGTGTATTTTGTACTGGATTTGATGCATTTGGTTCTAAATAAAACGCGTGCGCTAGATGGCGCTAGGCTTGACGCGGAAAACGAATGCAGAATCCGGGCGCAGAAATTGCCTGTGTGCGGCCAGGCTAATGCTGTGATTATGTCATTTTGTACCTAATATGTGTTGTAACACTTTTCTTGACGGGAAGCGATTTCACATTAACAAATTATAGAAAAAAATAACTTTTTGATTTTTAATTTCCTTTGTTGTTAAGATAGTCAATTTATGGGAGCTTAAAAGTTAATTTTTAAAAACTAAACTTAAACTAGTGGGGACCAGCAACCAATTTTGAGGTCGACAAGGAAGGAACCCTTGAGTACAACAAGCTACCGATTCGGAGGTTAACTTTACTCAATTTGCCTGAGATACAGGTTCAACCTAGTTTAGGCACACTGTATTTTAGCTTTAATATTATATATGTCTAGACTTTTTTTGTTAAATTTTGATGTAAGATTATTTAAATAAAGACTTTTTTTTTAAAGTCTAACTATTATTATTATTATTATGACTGAATACAGAATGAAATTATTTAAGAAGACGTTGTTTAGTCTATAATCTTATTCTAAGAAGAGCAACCACTTCTGCTAAATACAAATACAAAGGTTACAAAGTTGCTGAAGTGGCCCTCACTTAATCGAAGACAGATGGGCTAGGGGGATATGTAACTCCGCTATTCCCAGCTGGAAAATTATCGGAATGTTTATTTTGTGGACTTTCCCGATAATTTTTCGTACATAAAATATATTTTCTTATTTTATTTCTAAACACATACAATATTAAAATAAGGCAAATTACAATGAACAATGTTATTATAATATATACAAAAACACCAAAATTTTTCAAGTCTGAGTCCTTTCTCTCCCTATTTTGTGGTAAAACACTTTCTAGCACTTCACTATGTTTCAACACCTGTGTCATGTATTTGATTTCGTCCAAGTTGACTTCTTTCATATCGAGTGCACGTGCACCGGATAGCGTCGCGTTCATATGTAGTTGCGGCAAGTTTATTATAGGTATAGGTGATACTTCGTCCATTTCAGTATATCGCTCGTAATGTCTGATCGGGATGCCGAAGATTTCCAACTCACATGTTTCATCCAAGGTAAGTATATAAGTTTTGAATACTGAATATTAACTTATTTCACCATTACATTTTTGGGTAAGAGTTTCCTTCAGTCTTGTATATAAAATCCAATTTCCAAATGCAATTTTCTGAATTTTCACTTCTTCGATGCGGATTGGATGCTGTATGCAGCTGCTGAGGTTGCTTTCGAACTTCATCAACTGCTCCACACAGGTATGGTCTTCATACAGGGCTCGGTCATCGTTCGTGCAGAGGAAGTCTTCTCTGGTAGCAAGGATACGGCACGCCTTCATGATCGGTAAGTAATTTACACCTTTCGCCAATAGGTAAGGATATTTAGGAAATATAGTTAAGGTTATATTTTCAGGTTCATGGAAAACAGGTAAGGAATACAATTGAATTCAATTACAATTGAAAATTGAAAATGTAGTAATTATATGTAATTTTATCTACCAAAGGAACTTCCAATATGAACGTTAGCTGGTTTTTCTTTAAATATGATTTTACACAAATAGTTTCTTCTAATTTAACTAAATTATCAGCATTGGGTTTGTACACTAAATTTTCATTTTCTGAAATTAACTTTAAATGTGCCAAAAGTTCTGTTGAATTTATAACAGACTGATGTAAAATGGAACCCTTACTTAATGCTAAAGCAGTTTCAATTTCACTTAGTTTAATAAATATTGTCCTGAAGTTATTAACAAATTCAAATAAAGTCCCATACTCGTAAGATAGAATGAAAGTAGCCAATCATTTTCTTTATTTAATAACTCATTTATACTGTTTTCTGTTGACGAATGCTGCCCATCCGAGTTGCATTCGACAAGAGAACTCTTTCTCAAAGTTGGACTTACGTAACAGGACTGCCTGTCCTAGGTATACGTTATGGTCAACAACTTCAAGTGTAATGTTTCCAAGATGAACTGGAGCGGGTACAACATGGGCATTCGATATGATTTTCGTCTTATCCATTTTCAATCTGAAACCCACTCTTTGGGAAGCACTACGGAGATCTTCGAGCATTATGTTCAGGTCTTCCAAGGTCTCAGCCATAAGAACTATATCATCGGCAAAACGAAGGTATGTTAGGTACTGGCCATTAATATTGATGCTGAGTCCTTTCCAATCTAAGAGTTTAAAGATGTCTTCCAACGCAACTGTGAACAGTTTCGAAGAAATACCGTCTCCCTGTGATCACACCTGGCTGTAGTTGGATGGGATTTGTGCTCTGATTCTGTACTCGGACCGACATAGTAGCATTTTCGTATAAATAGGTACCTCAACACATTGATATAACTGTAGTTCACTTGGCACCTCTGGAGAGACTGCAGCACCGCCCAGGTTTCTATCGAGTCAAAAGCTTTCTCATAGTCCACGAACGCAATCAAGTGGCAGATTATACTCCTCGGTCTTCTGTAAAACTTGCCGCAGCATGTGGATGTGGTCTAAAGCCTTTCGGCCTTAGGAACCCGGCTTGTTTGGGAGGTTGGAAGTCGTTGAATCTGCGAGCGAGACGATTCGTACGGATTCTCGAAAACAACTTATAGACATGGTTCAGAAGTGAGATGAGTCTGTTAAGTTCCTTCAGACTGTAGGTTCGATTACATGGTTCCATCAGTGGGACCAATAGAATTACCAAGTCCTCGTGTTCCCACTGCTAAATTTCGAAATAATTCTTCTAAATATTTTTAAAAATAATACAAAACAACTTTACAGCTTACGCATTTTGGATTCGGCTCTAAGACTATAATCATAAAAAAACAAACCCCTTATTTCTCTGGAAAGGGGTGTCGACCAAGTCTGTAACTTGAGGACAAACTCGGGAAAACTACCGGATACACATATGAGTAATCAGATTTTCACTACGACCTTTCGTTCTCGAGATCCAGGTAGAAAGGTCTCCACAGCATTTCCTCACATATCTCCTAAACGCAAGATCAACAAACTCTGATTCTTAGTGACAAACTAACGGCTACACACTCAAGTTATCAAATTTTCACTACGACTTTCCTTTCTCAAGATCCAGGTAGAAAGGTCTCCACAGAGTATCCTCACATATCTCCTAAACGCAAGACCGACAAAATCTGATTCTTGGTGACAAAATTTGACAAACTACCGGCTACATATATGAGTAATCAGATTTTCGCTACAACCTTCCTTTCTCAAGATCCAGCTAGAAAGGTCTCCACAGCGTATCCTCACATATCTCCTAAACGCAAGACCGACAAAATCTGATTCTTGGTGCCAAAATCCGACAAACTACCGGCTACACTACAAGTAATCAGATTTTTGCTACGACCTTCCGTTTTCGAGATCTGTGTGGCGCAGCTGTAGAGACGTCTCTACAGCTGCGCCACACGTATCTCCTAAACGCAAGACCGACAAATTCTGGTTTTTGGCGACAAATTCTGGAAAACTATCGTCTTTATCATGGCATAGTCAAAAAGTCAGATTTTCAATTTTTTTTTGTGGCACAGCGGAGGGCTCCCATACAACAAACGTAAATTTTTTGCCGTTTTTTGCTCGATATTAATAACGACAACAAATTTTCACAGATGATGTATTTCTGTTGCCGTTATAACAACAAATACTAAAAACAGTAAAAAATAAATATTTAAAGGGGGGGTCTCCCATACAACAGACGTGTTTTTTTGCCGTTTTTGGTACGGAATCCTTCGTGCGCGAGTCCGACTCGCACTTGGTCGGTTTTTTTAATTTCGAATCAATATCAATATGCTCAATATCAATAAGTAATTTAGAAAATAAAATATAGCACAGATGATAAAGCTATTTGCTGTCGTTATCAAGTATGATACACGATAAGGGCAATGAACTGTTTAAAACAAATCTATGAAATGGAGTCAATGATCGGATTCGGCCTTGGCTTAAATACGTTTGATATATCAACTTCAATATCAACATTTTTACAGTGTTCCGTACAAACTTTAGGGTTTTTTCATTTGTTAAGTCAAAGAAAGACAAAAAAGTAATAATTAAATCTTCCGATTATAGAAAGCGTCTCTGCTTCAGCTTGGGCAAAAATTCTTTCGAATGTCCTTCCGGCCGGCCGGCAGCTGTCCGTTTGTTCTCCTCTACAGGTCACATTTCTCAACCGATTCTCGGGACATTTTGTAAGCAGTTTCGAAAATTACATAGAATTTTTATGGCAATCTAGTTTTTCGAAATTTTTCAAACTGGCGGAGATATGTAAGAAAACATAGGTATCACAGTCCAGTTTTCCTGCGCTGATTTTTCTTCTTTACAGGTCGCATTTCTCAACCGATTCTCGTGAAATTTTGTAAGCAGGTTCGAAAATTATATATTCTTTTTTGTCAAGCCAGTTTTTTGAAAGTTTTCAAAATCGAGGAGTTATGTAAAAAAAAACCTATTTTGGTACAGTTTTCCGGTTCTGGCTGTTCTGCTCTACAGGTCGCATTTCTCAACCGATTATCTTGAAATTTTATGAACAGGTTTGATATTTATAGGTATAGAACTAGCGACCGCCCGCGACTTTGTCTGCGTGGAAAGGTTTTTTGCTCTCCCTCGGAACAATACTTTTTTCGGGATGAAAGGTACCCTATGTCCTTCTCTGGACCCCCGACAACGTGTATGCAAAATTTTATGATGATCGGTTCAATATTTAAGACGTGAAGACGTAACAAACAAACCAGGTATCTATTCTGTGTTATTTATTTTTAAAATACATGCGATTTGAGCTACTTTTTAATGCGAGGTCTACAACTCACGGAGCCACTAGTTGGATTTTAATCTAAGTTGTATGTTTCTGTAGGGTGGTTAAATTTTACAGACCACCCGAAAAAAGTCGCGTGCATAAAAAGCTTAGTGTAAGTTTAAGTTTAAGTTTAAGTGTAAGTTCCAGAAGGAATTTTTAAGGTAGAAAGTAGTAAATGCGTACAGTTTACAAAATGAAATATTTTAGGGAATTTAAACGGGTTGAGAAAACTTGTTGAAATTGTGTTTAATTATTTATTATCAATATTTTTTTTACATTTACATATTTTAAGATAAGCCTTTTGATTTAGTTCTATATAAAACAAAAATATTGCAGCATATAGGTTTAAATAGTATGTGAAAAATATGAGAACAATAATGCTTTTTATTATATTTACGAGATGGTTTTTAAGTAGATATTCACGAAAACACTCTTGAAAATTATTATCCTTATAACATTCTTAAGATCAAATCAGTTTTTTATGTTATTCATTTAATATTGACCAACTGAACCCTAAAATTATTATTATTATATATATGTATTATTATTGTATCTATAAATATTTTTTTTATGGTTTGTGAAATTTATTATGAATTTATTTTATTTATCTTTGATGATTTTGCGGTGATAATACATCATAAGTAAGTGATAACGTAATAAAGGACACTCGGTCAAACTCATAATCAGTGGAGGAAATCGTGATTATAAGTATTATATTTATTTGATGTCAACCACCTCAAAATCTTTATAAGGTCGTACCATACATCACCACTTCAATAACACTAAGTCTAGGCCGCAAAACTATTTCTGTAAATTTAAACCCTGTCTCTGTCTTAGTCTTAGTAGTCCATTTATTAAAATTAGTTTAATTTCCAAATACTTTACGTAATTCACCAAAGCAATTTACTTTTAAAACCATATCTGTTTTTAACCCTGTTCTTAAAACTTGAACATAGCCACCGCTCGGAGGCCTGCTATAATGAATTTATAATTTGCCTCTCAGAGAACAATTAGGTGTTCCAATGTAGCCCCCGGTGCAAATTTGGACGTGAATCCAGGCGTCATTGTCGGGTGCTGCCCACCCATTGACCGCTATGGTTTTTGGGAGGCATCTTTTGTTTTTTATTTGAATTTTACGATGCTATTTCATTTTTATTTTTATGAGACTGATAGTTAATTGATGTTTATAAAGATGCAGGTTGTTGACATCAAAAGGAAAATAGGTTTATCAATTTAAAAGAGGAGCAGACTACAAGCCTCGGCATATATCTTTAGCGTAGACTTTTTATGCGCAGAAGTAATTTTTGGGTCTCATTGGCGAGAGACGTGGTGCGGGGTTACTGCAAATATGCGCAGTAATCCGTAATCCCCTCCAATTTCTCTCACCGCTAAAGATGCATGCCGAGGCTTATACACATAAAAAATATAAGATATACCTACCTTTGTGACCGTTCTCCGAAATATCACTGCAACTCATTTCATTAGACTGACTAAGATCTATCTAAATTTGTCCACTAGACCACACTGTACTGTAATTACACCATAGATAATCATCATCACATCATTTTGGTTCGTTAACCTTTTTGGTATGTGCCAGACAGATGTAGCTAGATTGTCAGTAGCAAGATCCCATCAAGTTAAGTC
Source organism: Agriphila geniculea (assembly GCA_943789525.1). Taxonomy (NCBI): domain Eukaryota; kingdom Metazoa; phylum Arthropoda; class Insecta; order Lepidoptera; family Crambidae; genus Agriphila; species Agriphila geniculea. The sequence goes on along the minus strand of OX038877.1, from coordinate 5,441,939 downwards.
ATCGCCTGTGGCTAGCCACGCCTACTTTAAGCGGTAATTGTTACTTCGGTAAGATCTATTTTTCAAACCATACTGTACAGCAAGGGTCTCATTAAAAACATGGTAAGCACTGCTTCCATATTTCTTTGCGCGATGAGTTATTAATTACCTCAATTTATCATTATGCCGTGAGTAAGTTTTTTAGTTGTATGATAATTCTATTTTGGTTACATTTTTCTTCTTTCTTAGATCAATACTTAATTTTAATCACTTTTAGGAAAGATATTATCAATATTTTTTTGTGTTCATAACAGTAGTTTCTTTTAAAGTCAAATGTTAGAAATTTAATGCAACTTGATGACTGGAAAATGTTCTCTCTTAAACTTAAATTATAACAAAATTTTAAGAACCATAATTCTCTTTCGCCTATTCCTTTTTGTTCTACATAACGAAATTCGCGTGCGTTCTTAACAATAAATTGAAGGCAATTTTATAAAAGTATCGCCTACGGAAAGAGAATGGCAACCGCTACTTAGGCAATACCATGATGACTACCGTCGAGGCAGGAATCCGAAATCGGCAATCAGATTTGAAAACGAGGAATTTCATATGCAAAACGTGAATTAGTTTTTTTCAAATTTCTTTTTGGATCAGACGATCTGCAAATCGTTTATTTAGATGTTTTGATAATTTTTTGACTGGATTTTTAGGTATTTATTTTGTTAAGTTTTGAACATTCGTTTAAAAGAATTCTTCGGAAGCTTACCGAGGTGTATTTCACATTTTATATTGAGTGCTAATTGCAAACAAAATGAAGCATTAAGGCTGTCTATTCACAGTCTAGTTTTCTGAGGTTTAACTGAGAGTGTATGGTTGTAGGTGCCAGCATAAAACAGTCCCTCCTGTTCCGTGAGTGTCGTAATAGCCAAACAAGGAAGTATCAGTAGACGAGCAGCAGCGTCTTTTGGAAATCTTTTGGTATATTATCACTGTATCGCCAATCCACCAAAACATCGTGCTCGGTGGCGCACTGGCGTAGTGCCTGGTCCTACGATCGGCGATCATAGGATCATGAGTGGTTAAAAAATTATCTCGAACTCCTCTATGCTTCGATTAAGCCATTTGGGCCGGCTGCATTTGTCAATATGCATGCCGCAGCAGTGCGGACATTAAAAATAGCTGATGTCGACTTACTTCTTTGGTATAATGATAGAAAATGGGTAATGGGTAACGTGACCATTCGTCCCGCTTTCAGACTGTCTGTCCCACTGTCCCCAGTAAGAGCAAAAATGTCCCGCTTTAAACGAATGCATGATGCTGATGCCCATATTACGCTTCATTGATCTAATGTTAGAAATCATTGATCTGTAGATTAAATGAAAGCATGTTCGAAGAAACGGTTTTCTCATTTTGCGTTAATTCATTAACACTTTGTATAAAAATGACGCGGAATTAATGAGAGAGGCCCGTAGTAATACAAAATATGCATGGAAACATAGTCAAAATAAAAATGAAACATTCATTCAAAAGTAGCTTTCTTCCCTTCAGCTACGTAGTTCTCATATCTCTTACTTTGCTGACCCGCCCGCCGTTTGCTTTCATTGATTTTGAGTATTTTATTTACAAACATCCACATACATTCAACATGTCCTTCATTTACCAGTTACCAGTCTCTACAGTAGTTTTACTGTCAGTTTTAATGTTTTCAGCATATATATTTAGAAAAAAGACCCAACATTTTTTCCGCCCTTGTCCCGACTTTTGTGTTCCTAAAAGTGGCAACCCTGCCGGGAGGTGTCCCGCTCTAACGAAAAATATAAAATTGGTCACGTTAGTAATGGGACAAGAGCTCGTCACCTCTCTTTTGTCTCAGCTTGAAGTTCTCGAAAGTCAGCGGTCTCACCAGCGATATCTCGGTTGATCAACAGGGCGTTATTTTTTTGGTCTTCTACACCCTAATTATTTCAAAACCGTTTAAGGTTGGCCACATGGATGACTGTGCAAGTGATAATAATAAAAGTGACTTTTAATATTTTCATTGGCTAAATTCTTCTTAAACCAGCTGTGTACAGCCAGCCTTAAAAGTCAGGAGTCCGCAACCTCTTTTGCAGATAAGGCAGCGACTCCCAAAGAGATCCGCCTGCGATATCCTTCGGCTAACAATTAACAATGAGACATTATACTCACGAGTAATGCCGATAATTACCGAGCAAATCGGCTCGGCTAACTTATAGCCGCTTGTTACTTTACATGTTTTAATTGACTACCTCGTTTTGGAGTTTTTGTGTATTGTGGACCTTAAAAGATCAACGCTGGTGCGGCTCTAGCGTTTGAGATTGTTTATAAGGATAGTATTGAAGAAATGTGGAATCTAATTAGATGGTTCGAAAGTTGTTGTATGGTTTCAAATTATGATAACTTCTTACTTTCGATGTTATAAAGCGCGTCATGTGCTTTGATTTTTGCATTAAATAATTGTTTGTAATACAATAGATACTATAGTCGGTAAATTGATGGATTAAATAAACCAAAATACAAGCCAGAGAAATCTTGCAAGTAATGTTATGAATTATAATAAATCTAGGCATAGTCTGGGATGTACATTTCTAAAAGTACTTTATATTGCCGACAAAGGTTATTGTACTGGTATTTCTTAGTTTTAGAATAAAAGAATATAAAATAATTAAGATGTAAAATAACTTTTAAGATTTTTACTTTAAACACTAAGTTACCTAGTTAAATTCGGCAAAAACATCTTGTCTGTGCCAAAATGTTGCTGTTACTGTTGCATGCTGCATGCCCTTGACGGTTTCAGGCAAGCTACATATTATTTTTCGCATTAGCAAATGTGGCTATTCGCAACCCCGTGGATTTTAATTCGCTAATTGACTTACTCAATCTAAATGTGAGTGATTTACGCGTCATATCTCTACAAATATACTGCATCGGAAAATGACGGGGTATAATTGGTGGCATGTTCTTTATAGTTAGCGTGCCGGTATGCGCAAGCGGTGGCAGCCTCGGGGCCGGAAGAGGACAGAGCAAAATGGACTGCATCAAGGATGGCAAAAATAAACTAACCCATTTTAGGATAGATATTTCATTCTTCTATTTGATTTCAGTAATTAACAAAAGCGTCTGATGTGGAACTGGGCAGATCACATCTCGAGATACAAAGATAAGAGATGGACGCTGGAGGTAACAATATGGTCAGAGCCTAAAGGAATGATAGACCACAGACCTAATAGAAACCGCTGGGCCAAACTGGATGAAAGTGGTCCAGAACAGAAAAGTTGGCAAGAGATGGAAGGGGATTTCACCCAAAAGGGATCCATATAATATCGGTTTGCATAAATAATAGTAACAATCATTTGAAATATAAATTATACGAAACAAATGAAGTTCTATTATTGCTAATTAAAAAAACTGAAAATCATGAAACAAACGTCATAGAGTTTAAAAGATGCCTGTTTCACTCCTCTTGCTGATTTCATTCAAGACTATATAAGTTTGGACTAGATAGGTTTCATTGCATTTATAAGCAGTTTTTAGAGAAACTGGTGAAAAGTATTTAATTACAGTTAAATACCATAATATAATGATCTACACCAACACCCGATGTTTAATCTAGGCATTTTACTAAAAATACTCATAATCATAACCATAATCATAATAATCATATTTTTTTTGCAAAGAATGTAGTTATGTAGGTACATATTATTGATAAATGAATGGGTCCAGATGAAAGTGGGTGCAGTCGCCGGAAGACTCCCAGTATCTTCTGCCAAAATTAACATGCAAAATGGGTACGTAAAATTCAGGTAAGTAAGCGATTTACCAATAAGTATAATTAATTCGCATAATCACAAGTCCGTGCTGCTATGAATGTAGTTAGGCGTGCACATGTACATTATTTTAGTGGGCATCTGCACGCTTTCGTATGTTCACTAAAATAATGTGCATGCGATTGCGCACGCCTAACAAAATTCATAGCCAAACGGACTTCGTGAGAAAAAACAACTATAATAATAGTTAATTTATTTACATACATAGCAAGACAGCTTTTTGATTCCAAATCAAACTTTTCTTTTGACAGCCCTAACTGTGCTTATGCAAAACAAGACGCGTAACGCCGGGAGCCAATCACGCGCACGCCACACATAAATTTAGGTAGCGACCAACAACATAACCCTTAAATATATGGCTAATAATAACTTCACCTTATTCAAAAGCTTTTAAGGGAACTATCATTTTGAGGATAAGGTTCCATTATGTATTATGCAAATAATGATTGACCGAAGTTCGGCATTATTGCGCCTGCAATGCTATTTGAATTACTGACGACACATTATGCCGAAATTACGTTGCGTTTTTTTCATAAAAGCATTGCCGCCGAACTTCGGTTGCGTAACTTCGGCATAGTGTGTCTAGACACTAACTGCGTTTTGGTTGGTTTTGGTCATTTTGCCCTCTTAGTCTTTTTGCTTTTTAGGCAGTGTGATCAGGAAGGATATTTACGGATTTACATTTTTTTTTTAATAACTTTTGACAGGATTAAAATTAATAAAATATTTTTCGATACGGTTGCTCGAAAATGTGAGCTTACGATGACAGTAGGTACAGCGTGCAGTAAGTTGATTTTACCGTACGCCGTGCGTTTTTGTTTACGGTTTAGTACAGCGTGCGGAAATTTGATTTTATAGTTTTGTTTTTGTTTACGTACGTTTTTTTTTATTTCTAATAGCTTCCGCCCGCGACTCTGCGCGTGGACAGTAGAAAAATAAATCGACCAGTTTAAGTGACCATTTTAGTGTATGAAAGCTAGTACTATGGGGAGTTCAAGCTGTTCCTCGGTTCCACTCACCTGAATTTGGTGGAACATAGCTTAGATTTTAAGTTAGACCTCAATCTACCAAACTGTAAAAAGCCCATCAAAATCCGTTCAGCGGTTTTTGCGTAATTTTCGCACAAATATTTAGAATTTACAGTTTTCTTATAAATGTATAGATTTCAGTACCTAGTACCTATAATGTTTTCTCGCAAATGTATTAAAAACGTCGCATGGCACACGGTTGTTAAGGTTTTTTGAAAACTCGTGACGATTATAAACCCTCGTCTGTCAACTCGTTTTAAAAACCTCCTTACCAACCTTGCTTCATAAATCCTAAACTACTATTTGCGTTCATCTAAAAGTAGATTAAGTATCGTTTTCATAACTTGTGTGCAAAAGAAGCTTTGCCATTGATATCAAAGTAGGCGCGTAATTTAAGTAGTTTGAAATAAAACAATTTTTAACGGATACTAGCGCGGTTTTATTGAAAGTACTTTGGTAATTAGTTGGTATTTGGTTTGATTATTGGTTTTCCTGACGTTTCGGCAACTTTGCAGCTGCCATGGTCACCGGTGACTGTCCGACCGACCTATCCCCCGTGGTCACGGCAGCTGCAAAGTTGCCGAAACGTTAGGAAAACCAAAAATCAAACCAAATACCAACTAATTACCAAAGTACTTTCAATAAAACCACGCTAGTATCCGTTAAAAATTGTTTTATTTCATGTCTACGTAGTGAGCGCGTAAGCTTGAGAAGTGAATTAAGTAGTTTGGTTGTATATTTTTATTAATTTGCAAATCCTACTCACATAAAAATTAATTTATTTCAGATTATTAGATTTAAAATCCGATTATTATTGTTATAAACAACAACTTTATTTTACGACATTATGAATACATATTCACTTCTCAAGCTTACGCGCTCACTAGACATGAAATAAAACATTTTTTAACGGATACTAGCGCGGTTTTATTAAAAGTACTTTGGTAATTAGTTGGTATTTGGTTTGATTTTTGGTTTTCCCGACGTTTCGGCAACTTTGCAGCTGCCGTGGTCACGAGGGCCTGGCACTGTCAAACCAAATACCAACTAATTACCAAAGTACTTTAAATAAAACCGCGCTAGTATCCGTTAAAAATTGTTTTGTTTCATTATGAATACAGCCAAAAAAATTGACTTTTCATACAAAACTCGATCGACTGTTCGGACATTAATTTGTAGGGGAAGTCTGTTTTTTGTCTGTTTTCAGAAATGTCGTACTCCTGCGAGGTTGTTGGTATTTTAAAAATAACCTTATATAGAGTGGACTAATGCACTCAATGCAAATGAATTAAACATTAATATACAATCAATACTTGTGCAGATTTGTTTATTTATTGATTCTTTATTGCAAGTATACAAAATAAATACAAAACGGCGGATTTAATGCCATTAGGCGTTCTCTCCCAGTCAATTGTGTTAAAGAATACTACTGTGCAAGCAATAAACAAACATTATAATTTTTTAATATACGAAAGCCGAAACACGGGTCACATATTTTCATTTTCAGAATCAGTATTTTTTTGTTATAATAATATTTTAAAAACTCATGTAGTTACAAGCTTTTTGTGTTGTCCGGTTAGTAGGGTGTGCGTTAATTTATGGTTTTGTAAATACAGGGTCACTGGAAATATGACGTATTCCTGCTAAGGGGTTATAGATGAGGTCAAAACAAATATTTTTTGTCATGTAACTTTTTCTCAAAAAATTAATAGTTTTTGAGTTAATTGAAATTAAGTATTTTTTTACCAAAAGTACGTTTTCAGACACAAAAATTTAAAATAAAAGATAACTACTCATTCGATTCCGGATTTTTTATTATTTTGGGATAGAAAAGAATCTGAGTGTTGATAATGAATAAAAAAAATTTCATAAAATACAGGTGTTTATAAAAAAATCAATCCTTAAATGCATTTTTTATTTTTATTTTTTCAGATTTTTTAGAAATAGCTTCTAATATATTTAAAAAAATCCAAGTAACTAAGCGTGCATAATATTTTAAAAACATCACCATCTATTCAGCTTTCAGTTGAGGTATAAAATTTAATAATAGCTTGAATAAAAAATGAAAAATTAAGACTTAACTAAATAGCAGTCCCATTTCATGTAGCAAAAATTTCCTACTTCAAGCGCTTCGGAGGTGGCCGTATTATCCTACTTATTCCATAAATGTGAAAGTTTTCTTGTTTGGATGATTGTTAATCAATCACGTAAAACGGCTGAATGAATTTGGGTGAAATTTGGCACACAGATAGTTTATAAGCCGGATTAAAACATAGGAGGATACTATTATCTTGGTTAAAGGTTCCCTAGGGATTTTCTCAAATGTAAATGCGAATGAAGTCGCGGGCGGAAGCTAGTTTGCCATAAATGATCGTGCTTACTAAAAATACTTTCGTCCGAGTGAGTTTGAAACAGGATTATTTTCCGCCGATGAGTCAAAATTTTATACAGACAGCATCAAAAATAACCATGCACATCAGTCATTTTCAATGCCCCGCTGCTGGGGAACTGGCCTTCCTTTTGGCTTGTGGATAGATAAAGCGGACGGGCCATACCTACCACGTGGGCCCAATGTGGATTGGTCAGTGTTAACGACTGTAAATGCAGCCAGAACCAAGGGCTCAATGTAAGGTACATTTAGTTAACACCGACCAATACACATTGGGCCCACGTGGTGGGTTATGGCCCGTCCGCTTTATCCCAAAAGGAAAGGAAGGCCTATTCCCCAGCAGCGATATGCATGGTTATTTTTGATGCTATCTGTATAAAATTTTTACTCATCGGCGGAAAATAATCCTATTTCAAACTCACTCGGACGAAAGTATTTTTAGTAAGCACAATCATTTATGGCAAACTAGCTTCCGCCCGCGACTTTATTCGCATTTACATTCGAGAAAATCCCTAGGGAACCTTTAACCAAGATAATAGTATCCCCCTATGTTATAATCCGGCTTATAAACTATCTGTGTGCCAAATTTCATCCAAATCCGTTCAGCCGTTTTGCGTAATTGATTAACAATCATCCAAACAAGAAAACTTTCACATTTATGGAATAAGTAGGATAATACGGCCACCTCCGAAGCGCTTGAAGTAGGAAATTTTTGCTACATGAAATGGGACTGCTATTTAGTTAAGTCTTAATTTCTCATTTTTTATTTAAGCTATTATTAAGTTTTATACCTCAACTGAAAGCTGAATAGATGGTGATGTTTTTAAAATATTATGCACGCTTAGTTACTTGGATTTTTTTAAAGATCTTAGAAGCTATTTCTAAAAAATCTAAAAAAATAAAAATAAAAAATGCATTTAAGGATTGATTTTTTTATAAACACCTGTATTTTATGAAAATTTTTTTATTTATTATCAACACTCAGATTCTTTTCTATCCCAAAATAATAAAAAATCCGGAATCGAATGAGTAGTTATCTTTTATTTTAAATTTTTGTGTCTGAAAACGTACTTTTGGTAAAAAAATACTTAATTTCAATTAACTCAAAAACTATTAACTTTTTGAGAAAAAGTTATCTAACAAAAAATATTTGTTTTGACCTCATCTATAACCCCTTAGCAGGAATACGTCATATTTCCAGTGACCCTGTATATTGAGTCAAATTACAAAATTATATAAAAAATATTGCAATCGATTCTATTACTGATTCTGAACAAACAGTTTTCAGGTTTCGTATATAATTTTAAGTAGTCAATGTACTCATGCACACCAACAACTTTTACTACGGTACCAACATTGAAATCACGAAAAAAAAAATCAGCTGTTCTATAGAAAATTTAAAATCGAATAGATCAAAATGTATGGAACAGCTGATTTTTATTCGCGATTTCAATGTTGGTACCATAGTAAAAATTGTTTGTATGCATGAGTACATTGACCCCTTAAAATTTTGTGCACTATTTAAGAAGGACCTTATATACTAAAAATATATACCTACGTAACTATAATACACTTACATACAGTGAGTGTCAAATTGATATGAGCGTCTAAAGTAGTCAAAATGATCTGAAAAACAAAAAACAATTTTATCTACGGAATTAGAATGATCGTTTTGTTGTAAGCAGACAAAGTGTTCAAAATATCTACTAGTCGTTGTTTCATATTTATATGAGCAAGTTTCATACTTGTGTACAATAAAATTTACATTAAGATTGATTTCATCTTAATATTATTACAATATTAAAAGTAGAGGGAAACAAAATAAATCACAGCGTCATTTCCCAAATTATAACCCGTCTCATTTGAATCCGACCTGACATAATGATCTCAAAACACAGATCATCCCTCGGACACGTCATTGAACAATACTGGTTTTATAAAATTCAACGCGGGCATAAAAAAAGTCATTCCGGCACAAATTGAGTCGAAATTAATGACGATTAAGCTGACTGGACGTGCGGCGGCCTTAAGCCGCTTATCTTGTGGCGGACGAGCGACAGGCGTAAGCCCCTCCGCACACGGTGTCGTAGCGTAAGCGTATCGTATAAGAATTTTATCGTCATTACGATATATTCACTTCTCAAGCTTACGCGCTCACTAAACATAAAATAAAATTCTTTTTAACGGATACTAGCGCGGTTTTATTGAAAGTACTTTATAATTAGTTGGTATTTGGTTTGATTTTTTATTTTTCCGAAGTTTCCCTGACGTAAAGGTGCCGAAACGTCGGGAAAACAAAAAATCAAACCAAATACAAACTAATTACCAAAGTACTTTTAATAAAACCGCGCTAGTATCCGTTAATAAGTGTTTTATTTCATATCATTACGATAGTCATATCGTACTTGTCGCCCCACTGCTTGAATGGCCAACCGACCAAATTTACTTTTTTATTTCAAACTACAGCAACTCTGATTACACGCTAAACAATAAAATGATTTTAATTTTATTTGAATATAACTTAATTACTGCATGTTTTTAATTCGGAAACGATTATTAAATAAATATAATAATATCAATAATTAACTTATAAAAATGTCTCCTGTGAAATTTGTTCAATGGTCGATTGGTCATTCAAGCACTAAGGTGACGTAATGGCGTAAAAAGCAAGTGTAGAAAATACTTTCGATAGGAAAATAAATTTTAAGGAAGGATTAACGGAAAAATCTTGGGCAAAAATATACATTATAATTTTATTTTAAAACACACAGGAACATTTTTAATATTTTTATTTTTATAAAAAAAAATATAATACTTACACAATGCTGCCACTGCCACGGAAGAGAACTACTTACTAGGTTTTAAATAATGAATTACTAAATAATTTCTAAGCTGGTTTGGTGATGAATTTTCGTCAACGTGAAGCTCTTCATTATATTCTGGAACAACTCTGCATGTCTCGTACTCGTTGCGTCTTGACGATACACTTACGAAGCGACTGCGCTTGCGATGATCCATGTGTGAAGGGGCTAAAGCAGGCACGTTCTGAGATTGTTTGTAAATATACGGTTGGATGTTTGAAGCGATTCTGTTGCGGCTTTCGTTCTCAAAAAATAAATTCGAATAAAAATTATTTTAAAAATTACTTTACTTTAATTAATGAATGGTAGAGAGATCTAAAACGTATAGTTAAGCTTGCGTTAGTTCTTTTAGGTACATAAGTATTTGCATTTACCATCTTTTCATATTTGTAGTACCTGCATAATTTTTTTTTGCTGGTTTAATTTAAGAAAAAGTCATCAATAACTTTATTCTAATGCGTAATCATCATGGTACCTACAAACACTTCATTAAATGAAATACTGTACATTTTAATTGAGACAATGTTTATTTAGTAAATATATAGCAAAACTATGTATATCCTGTAAATCATCATCATCAATCAAAACTGCATTTATTTTTCGAATTTAAATGTTAATTAGTAAAATGAGTTTTGCAGTTTAAAAAACCCAAAATTTGTGTAAAAAAAATTTTGCATCGTATGTATACAAACAATGGGGATGGCAACGCAAAGCTAATTGTAGATGTCGCTGCGTACGCTTGTTCCTAAGACAGTAGACGTTCAGAACAAAACGTATGGGGAACTAGGTATTTATTTTGTGGTATTTTTTTTTTACCGAAAAAGACCAATTGACCCAAAATAGATATAAAAGACTATTCACAATGCAAGTGCCGCAATTGAAAGCCAAATTAAGACGTTCTTATTTTTACAGAATTTATTAGTTTTTTTTTATATTCTGATTTTTCGGAAATTTGTAAGTGACAACATCTTTACAGCCTATTACACATCAGAATTTGATCATTTAAGAGCCATACCGCACTGTCGACAGTCGCCGGGCAACTGTCGACAGCGACTGTAATTTCTACTAGTTTATATGGACGCGTACGCACTTGGTCGTCCGGTCGCTGGGCGACTCAGAGTCGTCGACCAGTCGCTCGGCAACCGAGAGAGCAAACATATCTTTGTACGATATACCACGTCGCGTATAGGGTTACCAGATGGTATATATAAAAATGCTGACAAGAAGCTTGTTTTCTACTAAAAAGTCCTGATATTTTGCTAAAACTCCCACACGGCTTACGATAACACATTGTAGATATACGTACCTAATAAATTATTATTTTTTCTCGTTATAATGACGTACAAAATTAATATTCAAGATTTTCAAGTAAGACGAAAAAGCTTTAGTTTTTGTTTTTAAGTTTTAGTTTTTGATTATTTATAATTTTAAATGTGGATTATTTGAAAATTGATTATTTATTGCAAAGTTAGTTGATTCTGCACGACTGTACCAGAAACACTACACGTATCGAGTCGCTGGCTTAGTCGTCGGCCCGTGCGTTTTGAGTTGCAGTCGCCGGGAGACCGAGTCGCTCGTCGACCAGTCGACAGTGCGGTTTGGCCCTTAAAGTTATAAGAACGATTTTTTTAAGTAAGAGTCCTTTGTTTTGATAATTCTCGTGGAACAAGCGTACGCACCGCCATTTTTATCAGTTGCCTTCCCTATTGACCCATGGCATATTAACTTTTTACTCTAATAAATTATAAGTGTAATGTTATAACACAAAGTAATATTTGATTTAACTAAATCGAGGGTGATTCACACTTATTTTATCAAAAATGGTGTTATGCTTTATATTCCTCTTATTAACTTTGGATTTATGTATAAAAGAGCTAATAGAATCGTAATAGAAATCATATGGTTAAACAGATTACAGTTTACCTAAGTAGGTAGCGATTAGAATTTTCATTGACGTTTATTGAGTAGATAAAAATATTATTATATACTTACATCATTGATAAATTTTCATATAAACAGACGAAAAGTTTCTTCAATCTTTTTATTATTTATGGTCGAGTCTGCTACAATAATATTTTTGTGGTAGATAAAAGATTTTACAAAATTATAAGTTACAAATAAATAATGTATTGCAGTTTTTTCATCTCAAATATGTATTTTAATGGGGTGAGTATTTAACCTACTTGTTACATCATTATTTTAGGTAGTTAAAAGTTTATTTTTTTTTTACTACGTAAATTAATAAATTTATGTTGCTCGTGTATTCAACATTTTAGGGTATATTCATTAAACGTTACAGTAGATATGCATAATAACTTCAACTATATTTTAGTACCACGTGTCTTACCTACCTACCTACGAAGTTGCATTTTTAGGTAAGAATTTTTTTAGTGCGTAAGCCTAATTTGTATATACTTAGGTTCATGCACAGAATAGATATAAGTACTACCGTACAGAAATGACACTCTCCGCCCCGCCCCAGAATCAATTACCTCACCCCACCCCGCGAGTTCGTGTGCCGAATCGTGTGCTCGTTAGTCGTGTTTGTCAACGTCAACTTGTTTTTGATATTCAAAGCAATGGGTCGTAACTTTTTAGTCGTGTTTGTCAACTGTCTAGTTATTTTGATATTCAAAGCAATGCATTGTAACTTTATTTACCAAAAAGTTCGAACTATGAATTGAACGCCGCTCATATAGTACAAACTGCACGGTACAGTACGAGGCATATATCTTGAAATCGGGTGGGGATTGCGCGGAACGCGTATTTTGGGCATTCGTAGCGGTGAAGGGCGCGGGCGGCGGCAGAGGGGCGCGAGCTATTGGTCGCTCACAAGAGCACATACGCGAACTTGGATAAGTCGCGTATGTGCTCTTGTGAGTGGGCTACTAGTGGGGATCCACTACATCGAAAAAAATTCAAGATACATGCCTCATGCTGTAGCCCTAGACTTAGACACACAATTGCGCGTGTACAAAGACTTCATCTGACGTCATCTCTTTATAATGACGCGGTTGTATGGAGTGTCCGGGATGTAGTTCAAGTTATAATTGCTCGAACTCTACTTTTTTGAAAAGGAAAAATTTATTTAAAAATCTTGAATTATCTGTCAACATGGATGTTTTAAAAATAAAATAATAAATACTAGGAAACAAAATTATTAGAAAAAATATATATTTTTAGTTTCTTTTTCACTAAATTACTTACATATCTGTTTAAATTATATGTTTGCAGGGTTAGTTATCAATATTAATTTTCCTCAGAAAATCAAACAGCAATATTATAAATCTTATCACAACCAGTACAATCTGATCTACATAATAAACAACATTATTGAAACCTGATACCAATCGGACTAAAGATTCAACACCAACAATAGCAAGCCGGTAACGCACATTGCGCCCGCGCAGAGGCCGACCTTACCAAGCCACGCCTCGCACAGACTCCGCCCATCCGATCTTGATACTCGCGCAGATGCGAAACGATACGTTTTTTTCACTTATTTTCGGATGCACATCATTGAAATGACTTTCATTCATGACATGTGTTGCTGTGATAAGTGTGTGGTCGGTATTGAATACGGATCGCTCTTTTTGCATGATGTTGTTATGTTTGTTTTGCATGCTGTGTCATAATGCTGGTGAGGATTGTAGCCATGTTTTATTAAGGCTTGTTTTCAAAATATTACGGATAGAACTTAAATAAAGCAGAAAAAATAGTTTAATATTTCTGGAAAATAATATTTGAGCGCATTACACTTTTTTTAGAACAATTTTAACAAGAAGTATTTTTTTTAATATGTATGTGGATAACATATACATAACGGTATTGCGAAGGCCTTTATCGACATTTCCGTGACCACGTCGTCACCTGAAAATAACGTACCTACCTGACGCTGGGAAAATATAAAATCGAGCTGAATTTACACACAAAAATTTAGATCCAATTTCACTTGCTGTTTGCTAAACTTTTTAATTAAAAAAAAATTGTTTTGCATAATTTGATTGAATTTGTTTCTTCCTACATTGAGCCGAACCGTCATGAAATCTCTTAAGCTAGATATTATTATCTGGCAGTGAACTAGATCATCAATTTGAGAGCTTGACACAGGGCCCGTTAGAACAAAAAAAAAATGTTTAACTTATACGTTATAATTCTTTGCTGATTAGAAATTAGCCTATATCTTATTTGCGATTGTATTATAGCTCATCAAAGTTCTTTTACAGCTATGATCACATTTTCACAATAAGTGTAATTCTTTTAAATTTTTATCAGCTTTACTGATTTTCACTATCCTTACTGTTACCATGATACATCAAACTTGTTGCCGTCTGTACTAAAATCGTCCGACACTCGGACGAGTATTGCGGTTTACGGCAGGTGTGTTTAGGTCGTCGACATTTTATGTATCATGTGTAACAAGTGTGAGCGAATTCGAACCTTAAACGATAAAATTTTTAACACTTTTTGTGTGACGAGCTTATTTTTATGTTTTGTGATTTGCGATGGTTGACATTTTGAGTTGTGCTAAAAGAAAAGGTTAAAAACGATAAAATGTTTTTATATTGCTATAAATAATGTATATTACAGAACCAATATTGGTCAGTGTTTGAGAAAATAATTAACCTAAAAATTAAGTCAATCAGAAATTCAGTATGTGTCTTCATATTTCAAATAAATAATAATAATTAAATAATCAATTGAATTTTCAGTAGGTATGAAATTATATTTTAAAATGCTCGAAATCACAGGGTGAACCTTTATAGTGAAATTCTCCCGTTAGAAATAATTTGATGCAGATTATCCTCATAAAAAATCAACCAATTTTTTATTACTTAATATTCCTATTATTATCGATCCCCAGTTTCTAATACGTCACAATACCCATCAGAATGCAATTAGTCGCATCAAAAAACTGTTTAGAAAAATCTTCACCTGCCCCATTTCAAATGTCATCGTAAAAAAACACGTTAAGATAGCTAATCATCGTAAAAAAACCACAGGTGGCATCAGGTGCGCCTGCGCACCGCGACGTTCTAAGCCGCTATGACGGGAGGCGCGCGAGCTTGCAGGTGCCGCCTTTGGAGGGGAGCACCTTACTATACACCTTACAAACTTAAACTTTATCCAACACTCAACCTTATTTTTAAGGTGGTAGAGTCGAGAATCTCAAAGGGAGATGTCGGTATAACTTTGTAGGGCTTTACTCCTCTCCTTTTTATCGAACAAAAAATGAACTGTAAACGCGATCACGGCCGCAGCTAAGGTCAATGTTAGCGCTTCCTTCAGTGCACGTTCAGAGAAGAGCGCGCGCGCATCCTGCGTGAGCGGTGCAGTACCCGCCCTCGAACGTAATGTTAATATTGTTCCGACGGTAACGTTGATATTGTTCCGGGCTCCGATTCGAATTTCAAAACTTTGAAAACTTTTTTGGACTTTGTGATGTTCGATTTACAAAATCCGACCGAGTGACTTCGATTGATCGCGCACTGATTTATCTACCCTGACGTTTCACCGGGCGATCGATCACGCAGCGAACCGATATTTGTTGGCGACATCGCTCGATAATCGAAGCGACGTCCCTGCGTGCTTTTTTTAATAATTTATTTATCCTCATTAAGTGTGATGGACGAGACCGGTAACATTCTTAAAGATTACTCATTTATGACACGTTGAAGACTGAGCAGTGGGTGGATGTTTTCGGACTAATTGATTTTGAGCGGACTAAGGTTTTGTGGTAGTGCCTTTATGATGGAGACGTTGGTTCTTATTCCTCAAGAACTGAGTCTGGCGTTGAGGCCTGGTGGGGCAAGAGGTCGTGAGGCATCCGTCAGCGTTTGGTCTTCGACTGAGATCCAGAGAGGAACCCTCCTGTACCCCTTCCAAGGCACGATAAGGATTGACAAACTGCATGTCTACTCATACGTACCAGACCATGATGTAAGTAACTACCACTTATTGTTTACTTTTGAACTTGCAATATTTGGTATATTTTTTACAACATTTTTCAATCAGTTGGACTTGTAAAATTTTCAGGTTTGTTTCTAATTACATAATCTAGCTAGATAATTTTAATGGTCGTATGTTTTTACGGACATGGTAAAAAATAGTAATTATTTTATTTTTAATGGTGTAAAATTTAACTACTCTTAAAATATCGAATGTTTTTATCTTGAAACTTTTCAAAGCAAAGCATTATTTAAAGGTTAATAAGAAGCATTTAAAAACAGCTTTTTTACACAGATAAAGATCTCGTTACATTTTAATCTTCACGGTCGTTTTGTTTATAATCAGAAGGAGAATATTCAAACTTTAAGCATTTATTGCGACATCTTTATGCAAATGTCCACGAAAAATGCTAAATTATACGAACCCGCACGGAATTAGTATAATTATATAATACTCGTAAACACGTCGTATAAAATTTGAATTTTTGACAAATTTGCGCCTAATTTGAGAAGTTAGAGCCACTGTGTATTCTAAATCAAATATTAAATATACTAATGATGTATCTGATGATATTAATGACTAAATGATATTAATTTATCGTTCTTTACTTTTCTAATAGATGATTTTTAATGTTACGATTTTGGAAAATAACCAAATTTAACTGATTTTTCAAAGACAAATAAGGCTCTATTCCAGGGTTTGATATTAGCGCAGATTTTATGAGCAATAATGTGTACGTATATCGTGAATATTGTATGACATATTGGTTAGTTGAATAAACATAATAATATTATATTAAAACTGACTATATGAATGAGTTAAAATAATATTTTTATATGCCGTTGTTATACTTGCGGTAATTTAACAAATAGGCAAATAATGCTTTGTTATCATTGTAGTTTTGAAATTATAAGTACATGGTGGCTACTGAGGTTTTGTTTTGTGAATTCCTAGATTGTCTTTTATTTTTTCTGCTTTGAATATTTTGTCTGATTTATAAAAAAAACCGGCCAAGTGCGAGTCGGACTCGCGCATGAAGGGTTCCGTACCAAAAAACGGCTAAAAATCACGTTTGTTGTATGGGAGCCCCCCTTAAATATTTATTTTATTCTGTTTTTAGTATTTGTTGTTATACCGGCAATAGAAATACATCATCTGTGAAAGTTTCAACTGTCTAGCTATCACGGTTCATGAGATACAGCCTGGTGACAGACAGACAGACAGACAGTACAGACGGACAGACAGACAGAAAGACAGACAGACGGACAGCGGAGTCTTAGTAATAGGGTCCCGTTTTTACCCTTTGGGTACGGAACCCTAAAAACATGTACTAATTGTCAATTTTTTTAAATCTATTATGTAGGTGAATTAAAATTATTCATAGCTACGACACAGTCTTACTTATAATTCTGTGGTTATGATCCAGAATAAAAAAGGGTAATATCCAATTGGGATTTATATTTTTTTTATATGAGATTAACTTACTTTTTGTTACTTTTAAGAATCTAAAAGAAAATATTATTGTTGTTATTGAATTTAATTCAAAATAATTTCCTAAAAAAAACAGTTCTGATTAATTTTTTTTGTTTTTTTCCCATTTTTTAAAAAGCCTGATACGGTGCAGCGCTAAACTATAATAAAATAGTTTGTTTAGTAAAATTTACTTTACAGAAACATTATAAATTTAAAATCTTATCAAAAGACGTGTTAAAGTAGATTATTTTTTAGAAGATTATAGTCAAGTCCGGAAGATAAATCTAACATATCAACGTAGACGTTATGAAGACCTTCAAACCTTGACCAAAATCAGTTCCTCACACTCCAAAGATTTCAATTAGTTTTAATGTTTCATTAGTGTGGTTATTGAATCTAAATGGTTTCTATATAAATATGTTTGCTTTCTTTCTTTCTTCCTTTTTTTCTTGTGTCGTTTTGCACTAATAGTACTGAAAAGAAAGTGATAAACAATTAATTGACGTCTCTGAGTACAACTGTAAGTTCTTGCGCACACCACGATTTTTATAGTGCGATATTTTTGACGTATAAATGCAACATATATGGGCACAGTATGGGTTGATAAACAAGTCAGTGCACGCATATACAGGTGTCCCAGAAAATATGGTTAAGTCGAAGTGAAATAGCCCATCACTAATAAAACTTTTACTAAAGGAACTTTATGTTGTTAATTCGTGAAAAAATGTTAGTTCTTTCATACAAAGTGGTCGTGTTTCTAGCAAAAACAGCAGATATTTTTTCCACGATTTGACATACGAGTGAGTTTCTTTAGTAAAGTTGCTCGTAATGATAGGCACTGTTATTTCACTTCAGCTTGTCAATATTTCTAGGACACCCTGATACCCGATAGGTATACCCAAAAAAGTTCATTTGTTTCATACAAGTGGTCATATTTACTCTAGCAAAAACAGCTGATATTTTTTCCTTGATTTGCGATACCTACTTAAGTTAGTAAATTGTATGTAATGTTTCACCTCGGCTTGATCATATTTTCCGGGACACCCTGATACCCTATTTGTATAGGTACCTGAAAAGTTAATATTTTAGAATTCTACCACAGAATTTGTTTCATACAAGTGGTCATATTTACTCTAGCAAAAACAGCTGATATTTTTTCCTTGATTTGCGATACCTACTTAAGTTAGTAAATTGTATGTAATGTTTCACCTCGGCTTGTTCATATTTTCCGGGACACCCTGATACCCTATTTGTATAGGTACCTGAAAAGTTAATATTTTAGAATTATACCACAGAATAGATATAAGTACTACCGTACAGAAAGGAAACTCTCCGCCCCGCCCCACAATCAATTACCTCACCCCACCGGCACCCACCGCGCGAGTTCCGTGTGTCGATCCGTGTGCTCAAATAGCTCGCACACAGTTGCGCGTGTGTAAAAACGTCACTGTGTAGCGTCTATGTAATAGGTAGTTGAAACGCGACGCTTGTATGGAGTGTCCGGGGTGTGATTCTACTACAAATTATCGCACTACAAAAAAAGTAGTGCGTGCTACGTTTTATGTTTCTCGAAACACGCGTTCAATATCCAATATTTGTTTTTCAATCGAAGCAATCACCCAAAGAGTACTGAATATAAAACCACAAAGTTAAAGATGAGGCACGTAGTACCAACAAGATGAGCTCTTTTTACTGGCAACACAAAAAGCACTATAAACTGACCGCACGGGTACGCTTTCCGGACTACTGGTGTTTTTTTTTATTTAGTAGAAAAATTGCAGTTGGATAATCTACTTATTGCGACAGAGAACTGATGTTTGTTGAAGTTGTTGGCTATATAAAATTAACACTTATCTCTTTAAAAACTTCGTTTCTGATATGGTATTATTGGATGCCTGTCGATGCGTTGCTTAATATCTGCTTGAATAAATTTTGCAGGAATTAAATAAAAAAATCAGAAATAAATTGTCTAGCCCTAATAGCGTAAATGTTTAATTTTAAACCGTTAATTTTGATATGGAAGAGAACTAATTCTTCTAAAAGTAATTAATAATTGATATTTCAATAACAATTCAATTCAATTTAATTACTGAAAATAATTTTATATTTTCTGTGCATCTGTGAATTGAAGAGGAATTGAAATTTTCCATGAACCCACCAGTGAGTTTACGAGGAATACAAATTATATCCATGGATCCACCTGTGGATCGAAGAGGAAAAATTGTATCCATCGATCCACCGGTGGACCGTGGCGGTGGATTCAAGTGGACGAAGGGTATTTTTTCAAGCAATATTACCAGAAGAGTACTGGATTTGGATTACTATTCATCTTACTATGCTGTTACGTTTATTCCGTGACATCTTCATTTACTTCTTCATATTCTCGTTTATTAGTTGTATCACGCCAACCGCTGCCCTATTTATCGACACTCAACTGTCAAAATTCATTGAGTTTTGACCGTTAAACGTGACAAATATCACGTTTCGGTGGTCATGCTAAGGCTGGACATATCATAATCATCAGCCATTTTAATGTCCCCACTACTGGGGCACAGGCCTTCCTTATGGGTGGATAAGGAGGACGGACCATTAACCCACCACGCGGGCCCAATGCGGATTGGTGGGTGTTAACGACTGCAAAATGCAGCTGGGACCAACGGCTTAACGTACCTTCCGAAGCACGGAGGAGCTCGAGATAGTAAATTTTTGATCACCCATCCCATGACCGACCCTTACGAACGTTGTTTAACCTCCGCAATCGCTGGGCCAGGCGCTAAACCACTGTGCCGCTGAGCTCCCCCTGGGCATATAGGCAGCTCCTAAAAAGTTATAATCGCCAGTTTGATCTCAGGAATAATATCTTAGAAGAGACTGTGGCTCATTTTCTAATGGCTGTCTCCCTTTGTCAATTTTCACAGCACCACGCATTTCATGAACATATGGAACATTTACACGAGTCAATTTTCCGGGTGACCTGCTAAGCGATTTTAGTTGACTAAGACTATTATATATCGAAAATCACTTGTAAAATCGAAACACCACATCATTGAAAATAGGTTTGCGATTAGATTTTGCAAGTGATTGTCGATAAAAAGCCCTGTTCAACTAAAGTCACCTAGCAAATCAACCGGAAAATCACCCTGTGTAAATGCCCCATGACTGATAGTAAACAATGATTTCTCTAATATCATAAAATATTTTTAATGTTAGTCCACAAAATGTAATTTACTTAAATTCCTTTCTAACTTCTCCTCCAAATTTGAAGCGATCGAAATACTTTATAGTAATTATTCTAAAACAACACCTTAGGCGCTAATACTCCGGAAGCAGAATCAGGTGCTATCGTATGCACAAACTTTCACCGCATCAGACAGGTTTGAGGCAAGCGGAGCCAGGTGATCGTCGTTGTATAAAAAGGCGAGATCGCAATGTCTAGTATGGGTGTTTTCCACTTGGCACTACATGTATTGCACCAAGGCGAGACAAAAATCTTTTGCACAAAGTATGTAGACAGAATAACTAGGGTAAATTCCTTAAACTTTGTATTTTTCCACTTAATTCGAAAAAACAACACAAAAAATTTTGATTTTAGCATTCACAATGGCATTTTTATATAATACTCAATTATAAATGATAATCTGATAATAAATAGGTGTGCAGACTTACAGGGTGGTAGATAGTAAAAAAACATTCTAAGTTTGAATTCAGACTCAAAATCATACACGATTATTTTCAGGTAGTAGGTGCTGCACAAACACCTTAAAGTTAACATAACCAACGTATATGGTGCCCGGAAACGGAGAGAGCGGAAGGAGTAGTACAGCGAAATTAGTGTCGGGCACATGCCAACAATAGAAGGTTATGAAAATTCTTAAGTTCGCTTCAAATAAACGAAACTAATAAATATATGAAAGAAGTTTTTTAACGGTTTTACTGTTATGGTATTGTAAAAAAACTATTCTTATTTTTATGCCCGGTTTCATTCTTATTATAAGGTGCACACTGTCAATGCGTTTCTTGAAATGAACCACTCACATTAATAATTTAGAAATTAGTACGCACTTTCTTTGATCTCAAAACTGCTTCATTTCAATAATTTAATATATTTACTTCTTTTCATGCATTCAATCACGCAGAACCAAAAGAAACATACCACACAGCGTTGAATACTCACGTACTTTAAAAAAATATTCTACGATTGCTCTGAAGGTTTCAATGGAGTTTTTAAAATCGTAAATGACTATTTAGAATTCATTCAATTGTTAATGACTGCGTATTTCATTCATTTTTTTTTATTTAGTTTATAATTCAATAAAAATGAAGGCACGTGCTTGATGTATGAAGTTTTCATTCATTTTGAAATGGAATACGTTCAAGTGGTGTATATCGAATTAGTTTTTCTTTGTCATCTTATGAATCTAGTGTTAAAAAAAGTTTTTGCATATCACAATTCGTTTCAGTAAAAGTGCTTATTTGAGTACTTAGTTCATTTATATTTTTTTCTTGCTCTACTTTTTTTTTAATTAAAATTTAATACCAATTCCGAGGCCTATATTCACTTTGGAATCTAGTAAATGCGTATTTATTAAGCTAGTTTTAACGAAAAATTACGTTTTTTAACAGTTATAGATCGTTACTTTATTTTATTGAATTAATCTTTCAAGCCAAAGGGCTTAGAAGAATAGCAATTTTTAAATATTTCTTTCATAAATTCTTGCTAATGTACGAGTCTTCCGAATTAAGAATTGGTTGGTGGTAGGGCTTGTTTCAAGTCCGCCTGGCTAGCTACCACCATCTTACCTAAGTCTGACCCATAACAACAATTCAAAAATTGTTGTGTTCCGGCAGTTAGAAATAAGATAGTTCCTTAGTGATGAGGATTCCGGGTGTAGTGCGCTTTCACCTTCGGCCTTATCGTCACTTAACATCAGGTGAAGTGAAGGAAGCACTATCTCGTTGTGCATAAAAAAAAAGAATCCGTTCGAAACAAATTGCTGAGCCTCTCTTCTGTTATAGATTCTTCCTTGGGAAGACCCCTACATCAGCAGGAATTTACACTGAGTCTACAGTCAACAGTAGATCAACTTAATGCAAATGTAACTTTAATTTAACCAATATTTAACTTAAACCCCTTAGCACAGAGTTGATTATTGTTTTACAACATTACGAGCTTTCGTCTGTACATACATTCACACTCTCTAAATGAACCGACGCAATTTCAAATCACATTTTTCTCTAGCGTGCCACAATATTTACGGCTAATGTGATATTTGCGTTCTCCGTTCGTAATTAATTTAGCTTCATTAGTCGCATTGAGTTATCTGGCAGATAAATAGATAGTTGGGGAACTAGATTCAGCGGATACGGAAGCGATTTGTTTTAATGATGGACGACATTACCGTTGCTTTATCGGTTTTAGATTTTTCGGTTAATGTTAATTTGTAACGGGATGGTTTTAATACTTCCAAGTTTGTTTTATGGTTTTCGGTTGGTAGTTTATGTTGTGAATTTTCGAGTCGTGATTTTTGAGGTAGCGTTTTGGTAATTATTGTATTTTAATGACGAATTCGAAGAGCTCGGTGGCGCAGTGGTCTAGCGCCTGGCCCAGCGATTGCGCATGTTAAGCAACGTTCGCAAGGGTCGGTCATGGGATGGGTGACCAAAAATTTATTATCTCGAGCTCCTCCGTGCTTCGGAAGGCACGTTAAGCCGTTGGTCCCGGCTGTATTTGCAGTCGTTAACACCTACCAATCCTCATTGGGCCCGCGTGGTGGGTTATGGCCCGTCCTCCTTATCCACCTCTAAGGAAGGCCTGTGCCTCAGCAGTGGGGACATTAAAATGGCTGATAGACAATGACGAATTTGGCGTCATAATCACTCACGCAGGCCCTGGGCTGGAATGCCGAAATGTAATGCTTTCTTTTACTGTAATTTGGAATGGAAAAAATCTAATGTGTGCATGCATGCAAGTTTGCATCTCGCTTGATGAATTGTGATTGCATTTAATTACAATTTAATAAAATAATAATACTTTTAACAGATACTGTTGCAATATATTGTAAGTGAACAATTTTATTTTTTTATTCTACAAAAGATCCGTTCCTTGCAAGAGCATTATAATATATACGTACATAGATTAAGTCACATTACAATAATTATTAAATAACTTTTATTACGGACTTATCACATACAGAGATTGCTCGTGACTGTACTTGGAGAAAATTCAAAAACTCTTAACAACATTAAAAAATGCTGTAGCTTTTTCAAACTCTTATAACTTGCATCACACAAACTAGTAGCTTTTTTCAACGTATCGACGCACGCGCCGCTCCCCGCTCCTTCCCGCGTTTGTTCAACACAAGAGGCTAATTACAATTGTTCCGAATATTTTGACAACGGCCATTTATAATAGCATTTGTGCCGTCCTTATTGGACCGTGAATTGAGTCGAAAATCTAATAAGTGTAGAAATCTAATATGGTACGTTGTGATGTGAGTCATAAGAGAATGTAATTAATTGATAAATATTATTTCTTTGATATTGTTTGAGAGAACGTTGGCATGTTTTGTATGTAATACATTGATTTGTTCAGACACTTTTGTGGGGATTTGGAAAAGTATTGTTCTGCATTAAGATAAAGCCTCATACAGGAGTTATTTCAATCTAAGATTCAAAACTTTCCCATCGTGTGCAATATAAAAGAAAGATCGTCAAATTGGATAATTAGGCGAAATATGACGAGATGAGTTGAAATTATTTTAGGAAATGAAATAATACTTTGTCATTGTTCAAGAAAAACGTGTGAAACTGCAAACAATAGTGTCGGTTGAATGTATGGTTACAAGAAAGATGAGAACATTGACATTGAAGAAGAAAATCTTTGCTAATCTTGTAGCTTCCCTGATTTTGTCTATATCTATATCCTTACTAATATTATAAATGCGAAAGTCCGTTTGTTTGTTTGTTTATTACGGCTTCACGTCCTTTTTATTATTATTAGAGTGAGGTAAATACGCTTTTTACGTATACATGCTTTTATGCATGTATACTGGGCTCGGTCAGGCACAGGAAGCCACTTCTGATCTGTCTCTCGCCGCCCCCAGGTCTCCCGTTGAGCCCGAATAGAGGCTCGGCGGGGGATTCTGGGGGTTCTAACCTCTCCCAGAGGGGGGAGAGGCAGAGAGCCTCCTCCCGATCTCCCCATAAGATTACCCTGATCAGATGGGACGATCTAGAGCAGGCGTTGCTCTCACGTCCTAACTACTGAACCGATCATCATGAAATTTTGCATACACGTTGTCAGGGGTACAAAGAAGGACAAAGGGTACCCTTTCATCCCGAAAAAAGTATAGTTCTCGAGGGATAGCAAAAATCTTTTCCACGCAGACGAAGTCGCGGGCGGCCGCTAGTAAATAAATATAGAGAGGGCAGAAGTCAAGCTTAGTACCTACTACGCACGCAACGCACGCACACAAACGGCTCATCCTTGCTACTCAAATGGCCATTCTACTAAAATTAACGCTAGTAGAATAGAATGACATGTATGGGAATGACATAAGTCAATCCCATACATTGTTATTCTATTCTACTATCGTTAATTTAAAATGTCAATGTATGGGAATGACATAAGTCAATCCCATACGTTGTTCTTCTATACTACTAGCGTAAATTTTAGTGAAATGGCCATTACAGTAGATCCTCTGCTCTCACCGACCGACGACACCTGCGTCGTCACGCTCTTGAATTCGTTTTGAGATTGGCCTGAGATTCCGGTTATTCCGTGTCTGTGAGAGTGTATCCATGTGTGCGTTGCTCGAGCACACGTAGTACTAAGCTTGACTTCTGTCACAAAACAGCTATAAGTACTAGGTCTTCTGTCCTCTCTCTGATTTGTGATCATGTAGTGTCTTAAATAATATATATTTTCCTATAGCAGGATGGCGAACTTTTATGTTTCAACGTGCCAATTTCCTAAATGTTAATGTTTAATGAGGTCACAGACGTGTTATCAAATCGTCGCGTAATGAATTTTGTGATCGGTGTTGTGCCCAAAATATTGTGTTGCGTGCGATTAATGGCACGCGTGCCATTGGTTCGTCATCCCTCCACTATAATATAGTGACGTAGCTTCTTTATCTCGACTATGTCTCGACGATGAATTAAACAAATGACGACTGGTACTACAGTCTCTAGTACCGCACTTTCAGAAGGTCCCCCTTTTATATGCCGCAGAAAAATGCTACCTCACCTCATGCTTGCCCTGTCAACACGGCTTAGCTAACACATAGTAATGATTACGCTATATCTATATACTTACAACGTGAAATTTTATTGTTGAAGGCTTTTTATGGTAGTGTTTTATCAATTTAGGTACTTTGTTAACTGTTGATTAACATGGACGAGGCAGAAACTATATACAGTACTAGGCACGTATCTTGAAATTTTTTCGACGGAGTGGGGATAAGTTCGCGCATGTGCTCTTGTGAGCGACCAATAGCGCGCACCCCTCTCCCGCCGCCCGCGCCCCTCACCGTTACGCATACCCAAAATACGCGTTTTTCGCAATCCCCACCCGATTTCAAGTTATATGCCTCGTACTGTACCCCTTAGTGCATGGCATGCAATATCGGGTATATAAATGTTACCTACCTATAGAGAAACAGGTAAACTGTGTTTATTACTGGATGTAGAGATATTACTAGATGTTTGTTGGAACGGAAATTGTCAAAGTTTAATTTCATTTGTGGTGAAACTGTTCCCGTTAACTAGATCAATGTTAACTGGTTATGCCATCCACTAAATCATAAAATAATTTATGCTATAAAATCATAGAAAACACATTTAATTTACAAATTCAACGATAATTTGAAAACTGTGATTTTAACTTCGATTAAGTGTTTCTTGAAAATTTCCTGCAACTAACAATGATTTGCCGTTAATAAAAAGAAAGAACCACCTGAAAAAATTACAAATTAGCTGCATATTTTTTTAAAGTAGAAATAAGCTTCCTTTTTTGTCATTTTGATCGAAACTTTTTTTTAATACCATGTTGTGTTTGTGGCAGGTGATGTCTAAGGTATAATCTCCATTCTGCTGTTACTTTTGTACATTTGTGAAGACAAAGTAACTATATATATTTTTTTTTAATTTTCACGCTATCGAAAAATCCGGAAACTTTTTTCTAACACTAAGGGAGTTTATTCTTACCTATAAAAAATATTCAGACTATTTGTTTTTTTTTTCAGACATTACCCATTAATAGGATAGATTACAACAAATAGAAATAGTTAAAAATAACCTGTCACGTAAATTACCTGTTACCCCGGGCATGGCATACCCCGGGATAGCTTCTCACTAGTAGTCCTTTTAAAAGGTTTTTAATGCTAATAACTGCATTAATAGACTTAAAAGTAAAAAAAAAATCAGTTGGCACTCCGGGAGTGCCGGCAGAAGTGAAAACTTGAATATTAACATTGTGCATTTTTGATATTTTGAAATTAGCAACAAAGGATTAAAATTATTTCTTTCCTATTACTTATACAGTCACACAATTCAATCAGTTTGTAATTAGAGAAAAAATCTAAAGATTTCGCGCCAGTGGCTTTTTTAATTTCTACATGCACGCATTTTATGATTTAAACTTACACAAAGTATAAATAAGTCTATGATTTCACCGAAGAGATCGCTGCTATTAGTTCCATTTTCAAAATTAGCGCTTTGCTAGTAACACAAGTGTTTCATGACGTCTTAAAATGACGCGCCGCCAAGAACCTATAAGGTTCTTGCGCGCCGCCATTTTCAAAGCGCCCCGTAGAAAGAGAGGGGGATACTTCCGCCACCAGCTGCTGTCTTCTCTCCATCCGTCACATCCGTCTTACGCATTTTCGATCAGCCACGTGATTCCTGATGCGAGTTTAGCATTTTTTCCCCATTACAAAAAAGCGTACAACGCCGATAAAGAAGTTTTCACTTCAAAAAACTATACCCTTACTCTAAAAACTAGAATTTTCTCTCCACGAACTAGATCGATCCGTCACCGCGTCATTGGCCTTCGAACTCGCTTCCGACAGATCACAAACAATAAGCGCCGTAAAAACTTTTTATCTACAGTTCACAGTCCAAACAATCAAAGAAAAACTCATGTGACGCAATCGGCAGTCTCCGGTGAAACACCTAATTACTTATCTCACATAACCGCTGAATGAACTTTCGCTTTTGTGTTCAAAACAATGACTTGTGCACTCTCTTCTAATGTGGTAACGCATGTTTTTGCATTATGTGGATTACAAAGGTTGGGGTGAACGTAGTTATGAGATTACCGACTCTATATTATGATTGTTCTTCCTTACTTAGATCGTAGCTTAGTTAAGCTTGATTTATTGAATTTGCGATATTGACTTTCTCACTTCAGGTGTCGAATTTAAAACTAAGTTTATGTCTAAACTTATTAACTATTACTCCATCCATTGCTTGTTCGTACACTAAAACTCTTTAACCTCTGTGGTCTAGTGGTTCGCCCACCCGTGTAAGACGCAGGGATCCCTGGTTCAATTCCCAGAGGGGTACAGTTTGTACTCGGTTTGGTTGGTGGTAGGGCTTATTTCAAGTCTGCCTGGCTAGCTACCACCATCTTACCTAAGTCTGACGTCATAACAACAATTTAAAAATTGTTGTATTCCGGCAGTTTGAAGTAAGATAACTAGTTCTTCAGTGATGAGGATTCTGCGTGTAGTGCGCTTCCGCCGTGTAGTGAGGTAAAGACCAAGCACTTGTGCATAAAAAAACTAATGATTTAGTCTAAGCCAAAGTATTTTGCTTCTTTAAATTAAACAAAAAATCTATTTATAACAGTAGAGAGTCAATTTTAAAAAGTCCAACAACTTTCAAATGCTTCTTTGTTTCATAGCAATCACCCGACTTATTATACAATTCGCGAAAGCAATCAATTACTCAATAATAATTATATTGCAATAAAAAAAAGTAAGAGTCGTGACAAACAAATAAGAAGCACTTGAATCATAGACTGAAAGTAACGTGTGCCCACGCGTGAAAACAGAAACTAAAAAAAAATAAGAAAAAGTTTAAAGCCATATTGCGTATGTAGTAGGGTTTATTTTGCTACCTTTTAACGATTCGTAACTTGTTAATGATGAGCAAATAGAGTCGATATTTAATAAAGGGTTCTCGTTTACATAAATAAATACAGAAATAACGCCATCTTTAAATTCAAGTGTAGCATAATAGTAATGAGACTCATGAATTTTGTTAAAGTTTCAGGATTCATAAAAAACATACGCATTGAAACAGTAAATAAGCTCTTAAGCGTTGATTAATTTATAACAACTTTAGCTTTTGCCTGCGATTTCGTTCGCGTGGAAATAGTTTTTATGGTATTTAACCTTTTGCCCTAATTAATTATTCATGTTAGTAGACCGCGTTGTTATGGTGAAAATCGTCTTAAGTGATTTTTGTATCCCCCGGGAACAGTATATTTTATCTGGATAAAAGGTACCCTGTGTTCTTTTCTGTACCCCTGACAAGGTGTATGAAAAATTTCATGATTCATGATGATTGGTTGAATAGTTAGGATGTGAAGGCGTAACAAAGAAACAAACTTACTTTCGCATTTATAATTTAAGGATTTGATGATGAAGCGGTCTTCTCTGATGATATGGTTTTATTCCCGTGGATGATCTAAACATGCTAATATTATGAACTAAGAATGGATTTTACTGATAAAGAAAGAACCCTAATAATCAAACATACCCCGATCACCATGCATTCTCATTAAAATTCATATTCATGTTATAATTAAAAGCGTCTTAAACCCAGTCCAGTAATTACCAACATCTACCTAATTGATGAATCACGGAACATTCAAAAGAGATTTATCCTAACCGTAATTCTTAGTCGTGATTTCGAATATAATTTTGAGCAGTAAATAAGCATGAAGTTATAGCGCATAAACAGGTACTCAATTAGCCAGTTGTTCAAATAGTGGATATTAATTAAAGGAAAGCAAACTGTCTATATTGCTTTGGAGTTTTACTGCTTGCACGGTGCCCGCGGTTTGTATGTTGTATCTAAGTGCCTGGATTTGTATTATAAATCAAGCTACGTTTTTATAGCAACTGCTCTAAATGTAACTGGTATGATATTAATGAGGTGATTAAGAGTTGCTTTAGTTTAAAACACTGGACGGCGATTTTGTTCCGTATATTTAATATCCAATAAAACTTCTTGATGATTAGGTAAATATTGATTTCGTATATTTTCGACTTTAAAAGTGTCTTGTAAACTTTTTCTTTAAATATACCACTGTTGATTTATATTTTAGATTACTGTAATAAACTAAATCTCAAATGATATTCATGCCATTCATTTTAAGATCTTTTGCCTTATTAACTACAATAGGTCACAATTCAATCAATTTTAGAACGGTTTTCTCACCAAGCACAGAAGATTTACTACTTTGTGTTTACAAAACATCTTAAATCTCAAAAATACGTGTTCGAACGTTGAATAGTGACATAGAGCTTTGTTCACATCACTCAAATGTCATCAATAAACATTCAATACTTGAACACATTTTAGTACTAAACTACTTAGAAGAGACGTTAACCACAACTAGGATTCAAGAAAAGTCAATCCTATAGAACCGATAGATAATGCAATATTCAAAATAAATGCTGTCGGAATGAACGTGGTAGAATGACCCATCAACACAACTTTATGGGACGAGCTTTCAGAATGGAAAGCGATATGCGAAAAGGAACCAGGAGCGGTGCAATGTGTCTAGCTCTTAGTATTCATGAGGAGCGTTTTATGCTAGATGTGCATATAAATAGAATACGTAAGACTGATTAAGAATGAAGTTTGAGTTCTACATTTTAGCTGAAATACATCTCATAGGCAGTGTATTTACTGCTGGTAAAGAATGATTGTGATTGTATTGAGATATTCCGAAGACATAAAGACGGTTAAGTATACAATATTATTCAGGAATTTCATCTGTCTAGCATTATTGATCAATACTGTTGGTAAAAATCTGCTTAAGAAAGTTTAAGAATCTCCTAAAGGGAAATCCAATGTTAGAGTTAATGTATCATAGCATTAAAGTGACTTTGTAAAATCTTTAGATTAGTATATTATAAAATGTGTTACATTTCGTATGAAGCAAATTCTGCACTCTACACGACGACGAGCTTATTGAAGATATGAATACGCAATCGACATAGTATACACAAGGATTATCCGGTTATATCTATATAGATGTTGACATACTGTTCATCTTGGTCTATCCAACTTTACAACTCGAGGAGGCATAGAATGCAAATGCTTTATAAACAGATCTGTATATTGACATCTGACTCATACTTTACTCTGTGACGACTTCGTGCGAAAGTTTCCATTCAATTCAGATGGATATTGAATAAATCACACAAAGCTACATTATATACTTTTATAGTATTTTGTAAAGCAGTCAATGTCATGTCTAACATAACATGTCTTTGTGATTGATGCTTGTACAGACGCTACTTTGAGAAGAAATAGAAATATCATAATTGAATCGATACAATTGATATGTTTGATGTACTTGTATAACTAATGTGCTAAATACAGTAAGTTTTTGACTAAATCATGAATAAAACAGATTTGACAAAGATTTAATAATTTTGAAGCATTAAAATTCTATAAAGTTATCAAAAAATCACCACGGACAGGATGATGGGTATGATGGGTGTGATGAGGACGGCTTTAAAAAAATGGAGAAGAAGAAGAAACCCGCCCGCCGTAACCTATGTGGCACCGCCCCAACTGGACACAAACACCTGCGGCACCCGGCTATTCCGACGATGCTAGTGTAGGTGTCCCGCTTGCATTACTTCACTAAACCAGACGATCTCGTGGAGTACATCCGAATTAAGTCAAAATATACTCTGAGGGTCCAACGGCTGGAGTCTCGCCACAATGTAAACTTCACCTCATTCGTGGTGAGGACACCGACCGAACATCTGAAGACTTATATAAATGAAGATTTTTGGCGGAAGGGTGTTCTGTTCCGTCGATTCCGCGGCCGGTTACCAGACATGTACAACACGTCGCCGTTTATAAGTGATAAAGTTTAATATAAGATTGTTTTAATAAGTGTCTATGTTATTGTATGGGCCATTAATGCCTGAAATAAATAATTAAATAAAAACAAATGTGAAAATCATTATTAAAATAAAAAAATAGAATTGTGTCAGATTAAACCTGTCAAAACAACCGCCAAGTCAGTCATAACATTAGATGAATACGATCGAACTTAACAATTGCATCAATCAATAAAAATCCGAAATCGATACAAGTGCGCAATCCGATTATATTCGCTCAATTGATAGCACAGAAAAGAATCATAAAGCCACATTAACAGTTGACCGAGAGCAATCTCTCAGCTTATTCATAGAAATTTAATTAATTGAAAACAGATGGTGGCTTGTTAGCCGGTCACGTTATTAAGAATCGATTTGTAATTGAAATTTCGATGGAGCAGTTATCGATAACCCCAGGTTTTGAATCGACGCACAAATACAATGATCTCCCCGCAGTGCAACTGGCTTTCTGTAAAGGTACCATAATCACCTATTGTTCGAGACAAAGCCTAAATGCACAATTAAAATCAGCCGTCTTAATGCTGTGCAAGAATTGTATACCAAGTGCCATACAATTTACGTAACGTTTTTAGAAAATTATCTTAAATGTCTTTCATCAAGTTATCTTTTTAGGGTTCCGTAGCCTAAATGGCAAAAAACGGAACCCTTATAGATTCGTCATGTCTGTCTGTCTGTCTGTCTGTCTGTCTGTCTGTCCGTATGTCACAGCCACTTTATTCCGAAAGTATTAAGACTACACAGTTGAAACTTGGTAGGTAGATGTATTCTGTTAACCGCTTAACGAATTTAATACAAAAATAAGAAAAATAAAAGATTAAGGGGGGGCTCCCCATACATGGAACGGAATCTGAAAAAAATTGTTTTCTTCAAACCAACACGTGTTGGGTGTCTATAGATAGGTCTTTAAAAATTACATTGAGGTTTCTAAGACAACTTTTTCTCAAAGTCAACCGTTTGAAAGATATTCACCGCCAAAGTGG
Organism: Agriphila geniculea; assembly: GCA_943789525.1. Taxonomy (NCBI): domain Eukaryota; kingdom Metazoa; phylum Arthropoda; class Insecta; order Lepidoptera; family Crambidae; genus Agriphila; species Agriphila geniculea. The sequence continues at coordinate 5,409,279 of OX038877.1, read as the reverse complement.
TAAAATGTGTGTCCCCCCCCCCTTTAACTTTTGAAATAAGAAAGTGAAAAATCTAAAAAAAATATATGCTGTAGATCTTAATAAACACTTTCAACCAAAATTGGTTTGAACGCGATATAGTAATTAGTTTTTGAGATATAGCACATTTTCCAAAACCGCAAATATAACTTTGTCATTCATACCAACACTGTGAAAAACAAAGTTATTTTTGCAAACGAAAAATGATAGGTGGTATTTAATATGGTATGGTATAAGGTAACTACGGAACCCTATGGCGCGTGGCCCGACACGCACTTGGCCGGTTTTTTTTAGTCAGATCTGGTGTCCAGTACATTACTGTTGATTATTTACTTTTTCGAACTTTGACTTCATTTAGAGCTTATTTTGTTCTATGCTACTGAATTATTAGTTAGATCCACCCACTCTACGTGTCAATCATGGTGTTCCTTAAAATATCTTAGATATATAGATCTACGTAATAACCTACCGTTCAACCTTCATCTTTTTGGGAAAGTTTTTGACTTTGAATAAATTCTTAATAGCAATGGTATAGAAATCTTTCGTAAAAATTATTAATGGTTCAACACTATTTTTATTTGCTTATTAATACTGTTAACGTCGCTGATCATATCATTCCATGCTTCCGAATGGTATTAAGCATATCTATGATCTCGATAATTTGGTAGTTAATGTTATGGTCTTTTAAATACGAATGGTTATGCATTTAATCTTTTATAATTGACATGATTTATATAATATAAAAGCAAAATATTTTTTGCTACAATCTTATGATCAAAGCTAAATATAGTTTTAATCTCGCTTGAATATCATACAAGTTAAGATAAATGATTTACTAGAAAAAATCGACTCACCCATAGCACCTCAGATGGGACTCGAACCCGCAATTTTGGGATTCGGGCCCAATGCACAGACCAGTTATGCTACCGAGTCTAGTGGGAGCGATGAAACTTTCTTGTGGGTACTCTTTACATTTTCGTTGCAAGCCATGTAAAATAAAAAAAATAGCACTGTAAATGCAAAAAAATATATAAATAATCACACAGGTTAAAGTGAAAAGAAAACACATGATATTGGGGAAGCTCTTATAATTCGTCAAATTTAAAATCCTACAGAGGTATTCAATATGAACCAGATCAATACGATGACTAGAAAAAAGAGTCGCTATCAGAAGCCACTGATAATGACACATTTTTCACGAAAAAATTACGAGTGATAAAGAACATAATAATGATCTGTATAACTCGTAATTTTATCGTTTCATTAGTTTCTTGGTATACTACACTACGGTATACTCACAATGAAAATTACCAAATTTTCTACTGGTAGCTTGATCATATTTCGTGTCAAAGGCATCATCTCTCCCTTTACAAAGTCATAGATAGATTACAATTTCATGGATGATTTTCAATGTTACTATGAGTGTGATGACAGTATAATTAGGTAGCCCAAGAAGGCGGGCCAACTCATTGTCTGTCAACCTCTGGCTGGAACCCTGTTTCACCACTACATGGTTCTAGTTTATGTCATGTCCACCGTGTTGGACTTCAAAATAAATGCCATTTTCAAAATCAACATCCAATAAAACCTCAATAACGACATCCATATCGGTTTTAGGTTTATTTACCCTATTTACCCCCAAGGGTTTAATAATCGGAAAAATTGTAAAATATATATTTGCTTATTTGTTTTTAGATTAAAACTACATGGACGATTTTATCATCAAAGTAATTAGTATAGACAATCTAAATTAACATTAATAGCCATATCAGATTTTGTCGTCCAGTAAATTTGGAGGCGTCGTCGTCAAAACAACTATGGTCTCATTCTCGGACGGAAGACATCGCCTTTAGTCTTTGGGTCCGTGGGAATTCATTCGAAAATTAGAGAATTTACTATTATAGAGTTGCTCCGAGCGATCTGTCCAATTATTTATGGCTAAACAGGCACCTATACCGTTGTAGCATTGTAAATTAAATCTCGATCAGTGAGTTTGGGTGAAGAAATTAACACGTTGTTTAGTAATTAACTAACATTATTGATTTTAATGAGGATGCTAATGTAGGCTTTGGAAACATTTTGCATATTTTTAACGAGGTTGATTAGATTTTTTAGAATATTGATAAAGAGGTTGATTAGGTTTTTTAGATTTTTGTAGTGGTGAAATTGGTGGATAAGTTAATACTACTAATATTTTTATTCTCATTAGTGAATGCAAAGAATAAACTCTTAATTAAATTTTTTGTCGGCTAAAAGAAACAATAATGTCTATATTTCAATCTAAAAATGAAAATGTTGCCTTAGTTTTTTAATTTGCTTTGTTTATAATTACTGAGCAAACATAAAAGTTTATAAGTTCTTCTAAGCATAGAAGTACAGTAACGCAAACAACGGATAGTTTAAATAAATTCAAACAACAAACAAATTCATACTCTCTCGAGATCACCAGTCGGGCTAGTTAGTTAGAGTTCCATAGAATTATGTTCTTTCTGCTATCGGTTCAGACGTGGCAATAAAATATAATTATTTGTTGGAAACCAATTTGTTGTTTGCTCTATTGAAATTGTGATTTGTAGTTCTCTAGTCCCACAAACAGCTGATTGAGGAAACAAAACATTACAAACGAATTTAAACTTAAAGGCTACACAAATAAGGATGGTTTTAGATATTGTAGTGGGAATCGTAGTTCTACTGATGTGTCTAAGTGATAATCTTGTAGATTTATGGCTTTTACATGGTTGTTGGGATCTTTGATGACATGATCTGATTACTTATCGAAAACTAGATTGTTCAAAAGTTGTTCGCTTTGTTTTACTGCTTTTTAATAATAGTATCTGTCTTGGTGGTATTGATCAATCATTGTTTTTGTGCAGTCTTCCGTATTGTTAATATTATATTGACTTATGAAGTTAACTCTTATTTTATATTCATATCCATATAACTAATTTTTCAAAGTGCCAAAAGTGCCAAAGTCTCCACCCAAAAATGAAATAAAACAGGTGATATTATGAGGCTAAAGGTGATTTTATTATCATTCTTTTATAACCGCAAAAAATTTAGGTCCACCAAAATAGGAAAAAAAACAGGAAGTGTGCAATCTATTGCATCGTTATTTAATAAAAACCGTATAAAGGCCAATAGTGCTGAATGCAAAAGTTGTGTTAGGAGAAAAAAAATGATACCTGCAGCTGTCAATGTAGTATTAATTGACGTGTGCTTAGCTAAAAAAGGTCTGTGGTAATGCGTCATAATGACATATTGGTTCGACCGAACTTTGATGTTGTATATAAAAAAATACATGTGCTGGAACTCGAAGTTTTTAAAAAGATCAATCCATTTTCGATTTATAAGTCCAATGTAGACATTTTTATTGTCTAGACTGAAGTTACAGTGTATGAAGCTTGGTAAGCATTCAAATATTGTTTTTATAACTTAGTAGACTGTATTCAGTATTATCAAAAAACAAAGATGTTTGTTGATAAAAAAAAAATATCTTTATTACTAAATTCCTCCTTATAATTTATTAAATAATGAAAAAGTTCAACTAAGTAAAAAATTTTTTCCCCATTATGATACATACTTTTATCATGGGTTAATTTAGTTTGCTCGTAGGTATATCTCATTTCTATTTAAGGAATACTAGAACAATAGTTAAAAATACCTAACTATAAACCTTGCATCTTCTACAATAGGTAGAGTCTAATCTTTTGACCGATATTCTTTCTCGTTCCGATTTCTTGAACATTATATGGTCGAGATTTTTCTCAAGGGATCACTTAGATATCGATATCAAACGCGATGATATGGGGATGGGAAAGCTGCCAGACGCAAACCGTGACGTCTACATTTACAGTTACGGGATCATGTGTCGTATGTTCACAGATTTATAAAACAAATAAGATGTACTAAACTTGTAAGTAAACCACAATGAGTTTAGCTGACTTTAAAACTGTGGATCACAAGTTTGGAAGTCCCTATTGCCGATTTTTGACTGTTCTGGAAATGAAATAAAAAATATTTGGAATCTCCGCAGGATGTGAGAGACGTGCTACCGACATGCATATGAATTAATCCCATCTTAACATTTATTGCACTAATCAGATGTGTAGAACAAACACGTCACGAAGAAATTGAATTTGATCAAACACACCCATAACACAGTTTATAATCTAAAGTCATGGATATTTTCACAAAACATATTTTCAAACTAGCGGCCCGCCCCGGCTTCGCACGGGTGCAATGTAGTTACTTAATGTAAAACTGTGCTAATGTGGTGTCAGTGTAAAGTTATTAGATTATACTACAGGATACATATACCTAGGAGGACGACATATACCTATACGACGTACGCAAGGGGTGTTATAATATAATTAACGTGTGTGTGTGTCTGTCTGTCTGAGGCAACCAACCTAGCTCCCAAACTTATGGATCAATTTTAATGAGGTTTTTATGCATAGTTTAAGAGAAGCGTATAGACGGCGGGAAGCGACTTTGTTTTATACTATGTATAGCTTTTGCCCGGGGCTCCGCCCGCGTGGCAGTCGGTAATCGTTGTAAGTCTTCCCTTGGAAACCAATGATCGGGATGAAAAGAAGCCTGTGTTAAGTATTCCAGACTTAATCTATATCTGTGCCAAATTTCTCCTAAATCCGTTCACCCGTTCAGACGTGATTGAGTATGATATGATTGAGTAGGTACCTAACAGAACAACATCCAAACATCAAAACTTTCACATTTATACTATTTTGTGATTATATAGGTAATAGCTGCACCCTGCGGTTTTACCCGCGCAGTCTGTCGATTCTGTAACCAAACTCGCATCTCACTTCACTTCGCGTGAATTTGTTATTAGACATTTGTTTACTAAATGAGCTATTTTACTGATTGCAAAAAATTTTGGTAGCCTGCGTAGCTATCTAAATTCTTTTGTGATAAAAAAAATTCTTATCATTATCTTATTTAGATTTAAAATTCCCGTGCAGTGAAGTGAGATTCGAAGTGGGGTTCGAGTTTGGTTACACAATCGACGCCCTGTTAACGATTCTGTATGAGTTAGGTAGGTACTTAATAAAATTTATTAGCGGTAATTTAACAAAATAAGTATAATTATATTATGTTACATTTAATACTTACCTTATAGTTAAAAATTCTAATATCTTTGCTTAATAGTTATCTTCTTTATAAATAAAAATCGATGTATGTGTATTTGTTTCCTTTGCACTCCTAAACCATTCATCCACATCCGATTATGATGAAACTTTGGTGGAAGTTTGGTGAATTGTTCTGCTTACTACTGAAAAGGTTTCTGGCTAAAAAAAACGTGACACTGCAACGCATGCCGGGCAAAGATTTATGCCGGGTGCAACTAATGTTGTGCATTATTATCAAGCTCTCCATCGAAACACTTCTCTAAATACCGCATTCCTTGTCATGTTATCTGATATTTGCCCGATGTTGCCGTTTTATTTGACTAATATTTCGTAAAGCAGTGAAAATAGGGATAAAATCTTATACAACATTATAAGAATCAAAGCTTGTCTTGAAAATCGGGAAAATTAGAGATTAAACGTCAGCCCGTGCAGTGACATCTGACATTTATTTTTCTTAATCATTCAAATGCACTAAGAAGTTTTGATTCCGATATCGAAGTCAACCACCCTAAAAATAGCTTTCTACCCCTTTTCAACCCTGTTAAGGGATACATTTCAAAAAAATACGAAACACGTGTTCAATTAATTTTGTAAAAAAATGTCTATGCCAAATTTCAAGTCAATCGGGCCAAGGAATCGCGTTCTCCCATACAAACTTTGCCACCCTGTTTCACCCTCTTAGGGATTGAATTTCGCAAAATCCCGTCTTAGTGAGCACCTACACCCTTAAAGAGACCCCCATGCAAAATTTGAGACTCCTAGCACTTGTAGTTTCTGAGATTTCGTGATGAGTCAGTGAGTGATTTACGCGTTTATATATATAGATAATTTAGTAAGTAGTTAAACAAATGAATAGCTACTGTTCGAAAGATTCTAATCAAGTACTCGATACGCTCTTCTCATGAAAGTTCATTGACCATCAAAAATAATAATTCACATAAACCAATATTCACACCAATGCGTTCCCAGTATGAAGAACTAGATCAATAAATTTAACGTTTTTAATATGCAAATATACAGCAGCGAGGCAGGACGTCCGTCGCGATTCAGGTTCGAGTCCATGGGAACATAAGTTTTAATGTGGTTTTAATCATTTTAGCGGAATACTTAAGCTTTTTACTAACGTGTTAACGCTAAAATACATAAATAAAGCGCATAACTACTTTAGATTATCTAAAAAATGTAAAGTGGAGCGAATTTTTGTAAGCAATCTTGATTTGTGTTTGGGTAATTATTATTTTTTTGAAATTATGACTAAATAACTTTTAAACTTATTTATTTCAACAACATATTTTCGTAAGCTTTAAATCTAAATATATACAGGGTCACTGGAAATATGACGTATTCCTGTAAAGGGGTTATAGATGAGGTCAAAACAAATATTTTTTGTCATGTAACTTTTTCTCAAAAAATTTATAGTTTTCGAGTTAATTGGAATTAAGTATTTTTTTACCAAAAGTACGTTTTCAGACACAAAAATTTAAAATAAAAGATAACTACTTATTCGATTCCGGATTTTTTATTATTTTGGGATAGAAAACAATCTGAGTGTTGATAATAAATAAAAAAAAATTCATAAAATACAGGTGTTTAAAAAAAAACAATCCTTAAATGCATTTTTTATTTTTATTTTTTCAGATTTTTTAGAAATAGCTTCTAATATCTTTAAAAAAATCCTAGTAACTAAGCGTGCATAATATTTTAAAAACATCACCATCTTTTCAGCTTTCAGTTGAGGTATAAAACTTAATAATAGCTCAAATAAAAAATGAGAAATTAAGACTTAACTAAATAGCAGTCCCATTTCATAAAGCAAAAATTTCCTACTTCAAGCGCTTCGGAGGTGGCCGTATTATCCTACTTATTCCATAAATGTGAAAGTTTTCTTGTTTGGATGATTGTTAATCAATCACAAACGGCTGAACGGATTTGGATGAAATTTGGCACACAGATAGTTTATAAGCCGGATTAAAACATAAGAGGATTCTATTATCTTGGTTAAAGGTTCCCTAGGGATTTTCTCAAATGTAAATGCGAATGAAGTCACGGGCGGAAGCTAGTTTGCCATAAATGATCGTGCTTACTAAAAATACTTTCGTCCGAGTGAGTTTGAAACAGGATTATTTTCCGCCGATGAGTCAAAATTTTATACAGACAGCATCAAAAATAACCATGCATATCAGTCATTTTCAATGCCCCGCTGCTGGGGAACTGGCCTTCCTTTTGGCTTGTGGATAGATAAAACGGACGGGCCATACCTACCACGTGGGCCCAATGTGGATTGGTCAGTGTTAACGACTGTAAATGCAGCCAGAACCAAGGGCTCAATGTAAGGTACATTGAGTTAACACTGACCAATCCACATTGGGCCCACGTGGTGGGTTATGGCCCGTCCGCTTTATCCCAAAAGGAAAAGAAGGCCTGTTCCCCAGCAGCGGGTCATTAAAAATGGCTGATATGCATGGTTATTTTTGATGCTGTCTGTATAAAATTTTTACTCATCGGCGGAAAATAATCCTATTTCAAACTCACTCGGACGAAAGTATTTTAGTAAGCACTATCATTTATGGCAAACTAGCTTGCGCCCGCGATTTTATTCGCATTTACATCCGAGAAAATCCCTAGGGAACCTTTAACCAAGATAATAGTATCCTCCTATGTTTTAATCCGGCTTTTAAACTATCTGTGTGCCAAATTTCATCCAAATCCATTCAACCGTTTTACGTGATTGATTAACAATCATCCAAACAAGAAAACTTTCACATTTATGGAATAAGTAGGATAATACGGCCACCTCCGAAGCGCTTGAAGTAGGAAATTTTTGCTACATGAAATGGGACTGCTATTTAGTTAAGTCTTAACTTCTCATTTTTTATTTAAGCTATTATTAAGTTTTATACCTCAACTGAAAGCTGAATAGATGGTGATGTTTTTAAAATATTATGCACGCTTAGTTACTAGGATTTTTTTAAAGATATTAGAAGCTATTTCTAAACAATCTGAAAAAATAAAAATAAAAAATGCATTTAAGGATTGATTTTTTTATAAACACCTGTATTTTATGATTTTTTTTTATTTATTATCAACACTCAGATTGTTTTCTATCCCAAAATAATAAAAAATCCGGAATCGAATGAGTAGTTATCTTTTATTTTAAATTTTTGTGTCTGAAAACGTACATTTGGTAAAAAAATACTTAATTTCAATTAACTCAAAAACTATTTATTTTTTGAGAAAAAGTTACATGACAAAAAATATTTGTTTTGACCTCATCTATAACCCCTTAGCAGGAATACGTCATATTTCCAGTGACCCTGTATAAATACCTTCATACTATTCATTAACTGTCTGATGTTCCGACTAACATCTGCGTGTACCGTAATATATTCTTTTAACACTCTCATTTATATATGAGTGTGTATTCACATAATAATCAATCTGATACTAGATTTATAGTGGTGCTATATAAAATTGACGCAAATTTATTCAAATATAGTCTGTTAATTGTGAAACTAGTGTTTATCGTTATAACGATTTTATGTTTGACGTGTGTCGATACATCACACTCTTTTCCATCCAGAAATTCATCAATTGCAACTGTTCAAATTGATTTCACAACTAACGCTGTGTTAGTAGCGGGGTGTAAGCAAGTATTTCGTATGTGGCCAGTAATGGTAGCTATGCTGAACGAAAATATACATATCAATTGATGGATTGCCGTTAATTCTAATATGATTTGTCGTGACTGCCTCTTCATAGGTAATGGGAATGTTTAGTTGGTGATTCGTGGTTGTGTATTAAGAGCATAGTTCAAAAGCTAACATTCGAAGATGGGAGGTCAAACACATTAGCCACCTAGCGGGTATAAACGTGTAAACCTTTATTAATCAAACGTAAGTTTTTTATAGCCGACTTTCTTTCGCCTGAGAATCAAAACTTAGCTTGATAGATGCGGTAACAAGCCATTTATTACGCTAATAGTTTATTAACTGCGATGCGCACGTACCAGCAAAAACCGTAAGACACAATAATAAATCAACTCGTATTTATATGATAATTTTCTCACGTATATGAGTATGTCGATTCAAAAATTATTAATAATACGTTACTGGATTTTAATTGGCTAAAATATTTTATTCCATACTTTAAGAATCAAATGGAGTCATATAACGAACCAATTTGTTAAGTTTTCTTTAGAGTGAAGATTTAATTAAATTACTATAGTTTCCATTGCTCTTGAACACCGTGTTCTCACATTTACAAGGCTTTAATGACGTTTCAAGCTGCGTATAATCGTTAAAATTGGTCCATCACCATAAATTTGATATCAGTAGCGAAATTAATGTGACAAATGCCACGATTTATAGTTGCTCCCATAACGGAAGCAAATTCATAAATTCTTGTATTTTCACAAGCTACTTTGTCGCCAGCTTGAGCAGTTATCGTCTTGAATTATTTACTTTTACTTTTGCATATAATCTAAACTAATTCCCTATAAAAAGAATCACTTCCTTTGGAACAGCGTTCGCGTCGGAAACATACCGTCGTTATAATTGATTTATATGTGATTTTCAACATTTTACCGTAATGTTCGACTTTGAAAACGCCTCAATTCACATAATGCTTGTAACATCATAAATTATTGAATTAACATTAACTTGTCTACAATAGTTCGAAAACAGTTTTATTAGTATTTCAAAATCGACGTTTATTTTAAATGTCTTCATTCCAAATTAAATCTTCGATTCAATAATATTCAACCGATTGAAATGTCAATTGATATTTGTCATTTTGTTAATTTAAATTCCTTTTACTTGTATTCAAACCTTCTACAATGATTAATGGGTTTGAGAATTTCCAATTACACATTTTCTGTTTGAAAAATATAGCCTTCTTCATCATCATAGCATCAACTCAGCATTGGTCTTAAAGTAAAAAATTGCCCATTTAGGAAGATAGTCATTAATGGTAGTCAAACAAGATCTTTTTATTTTTATTTTGACATGCCGAAATGGCGCTAGAGCCATAAACGTCAGCATTATTAGTTTTTAGCCGAGACGTTCTCATGAACTCTTCCTAATGGGTCACAGTTTCGATTCTCGCGTTGTAAGATGTAAAATTGGTCGTAAAGACGTCGCAAAGACCTCAAAGAATTACTAAGTTTTCGATTTTCTGATCTATATTAGTTTTACAATATTATCTAAAAAAAAATATTTTTTCCTATTTATTAGGATGCCGGGGGTTTACTTCGTTGTTATCAGTATAAAGTGGTTAAACATTTAAATAATTCTCAAACAAATTTCCCCGAAGGAAAACAGACATCCTCATCTTTAGGTAGGCTTGTTATTCTCGAAAATATATGGTTAGGTTGTATTCATTTTTTTCTTGTTCATTTATGATTTTTAGGATCAAGTGGCATATGAATGAATGTTGTAAGTAAAAAAGGTACATCCTTAAAACTTTTCTAAAATATTAATCGAGCCTTAAAAAGCTTGTTTACACCTCGTAGTAGTTTCCTTTTTAATGCATCCTCATTTAATGTTAAGTGACGATAAGGCTGAAGGTGGAAGTGGAAGAGGAACTGGCTATCTTAAAATTGTTGTTATGGCGTCAGACTTAAGTAAGATGATTGTAGCTAGTTAGTAAAATAAGACCTAGCACCAACCAAACCGAGTAAAAATTGTACCCCCCCTGGAAATTGAATCCAGGACCCTTCATTTAGGATCTTTAAGTAGCATATGAGTGTTGTAACTAACGAATTAACATCATGCCTTAAAAAGCCTGTTTTCACCTCACAGTAGTTTCCTTTCAATATCCAATTATTTGATCTTGAACGCGCATCCTTGGCCGCAACCGTGTAATCGTAGTATTGAATAGTCTACCGCAAACGATTCACTCATATTTCACCACAGAACCATACTAGTAGACACCCGATACACGACATTTGACGTAACATTGATGTTACGACTGCCTTGCTCTTGCCTTCTTATATTGTTTAAGTATCTTTTGGCGCGTGAAAAACTATCAAATACTCGTATATCTTGATCTTTATCATGATCTGGATCACACGATGTCCTCAATAGTAGAGTATTTTCAATTTAATAAATTACGATAAGTCAGCGGTTTTGGAGTGACATTAGTTGTCCATTGTGACATTACGCCGCATGCGACTTAAGTCACACGAACGATTTCAAACGATTGATTAAAAAATTGCATTGTATCCGCCTATAGTTCTATTGTTTAGTTTTACTAGTAGAAGTACGGAGCAAAAAGTTCTTTTAGTTCTACTAATTTTTGTAATCAAACAAAAAAGTAATTCAAGACCCGAGTTCACCAACTATCTAAACAGCCGATTAACTTTTAACCATCTGTTTTTGAAATTTTCTCCATACTCAAAAATGTCAAAAACACACGGTTAAAACTTAATCACCTGTTTTAGTGTTGGTGAAATTCAGCCTTAGTCCTACAGGGCCCGAGTGACACTCCTAGAACACAGACACACAGCCTTTATTTTGTGGTATCGGTCCCAGCAGCAGTAAAAACGAACTACTTAATTCGTTCTAAGCAGGTGGTTCAAGAATTAAAAGTGTTATAGCAACGGAAACGTAATCACGTGTGATTTATTTTTATCGAGACTGATGCTGTACAATGTGAATTACTCTACCGGTAGGAGGTGCGATTACCGGCTGCTTTACGAGCAGTCCGTCACGAACGGTATAGTGGTAGATTGAAAATTACTGGTTTTTAACCGGCTTTTATTACATCTGGGGGTCTATTATGAAAAGTTTAACGCGATACACGCAGCTGCGTCCGTGCTTCGTTTTAATTGTTTCCTATTACAAATCACTTTCGTATGCGATATTGCGAAGTGATGGCGTGAGTTTGACAGTTTCTCTCTAGCGTATCCGACATCGTTCGTTTAGTAGTTTATGGACTACGATAGCCAAATAAAAAATTTTTGTTATAACTACAACCAACGAACTGCTGACGACTATCGTGGCCAAGTGACTGCGTTACGCAATTGCGTACGTTATTTTCGTAATAGGCCCCCTGGAACGTATTATGTGTATTAAGATCGTTTCTAATATCCGTTCACGATCTCGACGCTAATTAAATAAGTGATTACTATTATTATTTTTATGTACGTATTTAGCGTCGCATCTGTATTGAATAGTGTAACGTGACCAATTTATTTGGAGATGTAAAATTTGATTAAGAGGAAATCGCAGATAAGACTCAGGGGCTCAATTCCTAGGGGGTGACAATTTGTACTCGGTTTGGTTGGTGGTAGGGCTTATTTCAAGTCCGCCTGGCTAGCTACCATCATCTTACCTAAGTCTGACGCCATTACAAAAAATTAAAAAAATGTTGTGTTCCGGCAGTTAGAGGTAAGATAGCCAGTTCCTCGGTGATGAGGATTCTGGGTGTAGTACACTTCCACCTTCGGCCTTATCGTCACTTAATATCAGGTGAGATGAAGGCCAACTCGAATAATTTTAAAAACCTATTAACAGTCATAATTATGAAAGTATCAAGTATAAACTAATTATTTCTGAAAACAATTTAACATCACAAACATTACTATGAGGTGCCCGCGGACTCACAGCGTCCCAAATACTAATCACACGTACATAATACAATCGAACCATTCACAGTGCTCTATTTCAACGCAGTGCGTTCGCATGGGCAATAGCGTCGTTTGAGTATTTGTCTTGAATACGGGAGTAACTTTTGTAATGTAACTAGGTATTCTCCTTTCTATTATTTTTATTTAATCCTTGATACTGAAATTGTATTGACTAAAATCCATTTGCAATATTATTCAAACTGTTTAATTCATCCAGACTTCCCCTAGTTTACATACCGTTCGAGACCGAACTAGTCTCGTTTATTGGACGAGATTCCCAAGGACTAGTTTTGAGTTATTTGCGAAGTCTGTGCCTTTATGAATAAGTATGATGCTCTGCGATCGGTTGTATATCTAACAGTTGTGATTAATATTGGACATCAGCTGGCAAATAATGTTTTTGTTGTCACTAGAGAAGATATTGTTTGAAAACACTGAGACACAATCTGACGTCACCCGTTTTTAATGTTCCCATTGCTGGGGCACAAACCTTCTTTATGTGTGGATAAAGAGGATGGGCCAAGACCAACTACGCGGGCCCAGTGAGGATTGGTGGGTATATCGTTACTGCAAATGCAGCTGGGGCTTATGGCTTAACGTACCTTACGAGGAGGAGCTCAAGATAGTAAATTTTTGATCACCCATCCTATGACCGACCCTTGTGGAAATTGTTTAACCTCCACAATCGCATGCAAGGCGCCACCGGGCTCCACACAGTAGAGAGATACAATCAATTACAGATAACTATATACAGATATTTGTAAAACACCAACAACCTCGCAGTAATAGATTACTATCATCTTAAACATAACCTTTTTGTACTACTACTTTTCCGAAAACAGACAAAAAAAACCGGCCAAGTGCAAATCTGACTCGCGCACGAAGGTTTCCGTACCAAAAAACGCAAAAAAATACGTTTGTTGTATGGGAGCCCCCCTTAAATATTAATTTTATTCTATTTTTAGTATTTGTTGTTAGAGCGGCAGCAAAAATACATCATCTGTGAAAATTTCAACTGTCTACCTGTTGTCTTTATTAATATCGAGCAAAATACGGCAAAAAAATCACGTTTGTTGTATGGGAGCCCCCTTAAATATTAATTTTATTCTGTTTTACAAATACTAAATTTGTTGTTACAGCGGCAACAGAAATAGATAATCTGTGAAAATTTCAACTTTCTAGCTATCATGGTTCATGAGATACAGCCTGGTGACAGACAGACAGACAGACAGACGGACAGCGGAGTCTTAGTAAAAGGGTCCCGTTTTTACCCTTTGGGTCGATTCACCATACAAACGTCCAGCTGATCGAGTTTTGTATGAAAAGTCGTTTTTAGGGTTCCGTAGCCTTAATGGCAAAAACCGGAACCCTTATAGATTCGTCATGTCTGTCTGTCTGTCTGTCTGTCTGTCCGTATGTCACAGCCACTTTATTCCGAAAGTATTAAGACTACACAGTTGAAACTTGGTAGGTAGATGTATTCTGTTAACCGCTTAACGGATTTAATACAAAAATAAGAAAAATAAAAGATTAAGGGGGGGCTCCCCATACATGGAACTGAAACTGAAAAATTTTTTTTTCTTCAAACCAACACGTGTTGGGTGTCTATAGATAGGTCTTTAAAAATGACATTGAGGTTTTTAAGACAACTTTTTCTCAAAGTCAACCGTTTGAAAGATATTCACCGCCAAAGTGGTAAAATGTGTGTCCCCCCCCTTTAACTTTTGAAATAAGAGAGTGTAAAATCTAAAAAAAAAATATGCTGTAGATCTTAATAAACACTATCAACCAAAATTAGTTTGAACGAGATATAGTAATTAGTTTTTGAGATATAGCACATTTTCCAAAACCGCAAATATAACTTTGTCATTCATACCAACACTGTGAAAAACAAAGTTATTTTTGCAAACTAAAAATGATAGGTGGTATTAAATATGGTATGGTATAAGGTAACTACGGAACCCTATGGCGCGTGGCCCGACACGCATTTGGCCGGTTTTTTTTGTCTGGTTTTCGGAAAAGTCGTAAAACAAATGTTGTTGTATACTTATGATGTTACTAATCTACTCCTGCGAGGTTGTTGGTGTTTTACAAATAACCCTGTGTAACAAGCATTTGAAACGAAGTGATCAGTAAACCATTATTATGTCTGCTTCGACAGCTGTTGGTTTGACTACTTGCATATTGATAGAGAGAGAGAGAGAGCAATATTTTTAACATATTTAGAGAAATTTACAGTTTGCAGAGTAGGCAAAGATAAGTGTCGAGTGAATAGGTACCTTATTTCTAAATCCAATTTAAAATAAACGTTATAATATAATAATAATTTATTTCAGGCAACAGAAATATCATTTACAATTTTAGGCCCATTTAATAAATACCTTACAGACTAACATACATCATATATTTATCTTAATGTTAACTATTTATTTACACGTATAGAAGGCGGTGACGTGTTACGCAATGGAGTGTCCGGTAACTTAAAATTAAGTGCTTCTGAAACGTCAATATCTTATTTGTATAAAACTTAGTTGACAAAAACACACACATAATCTTAATTACACAGAACTACTTAAAAATAAATAATCGACACCTAATCGAGAAAACGGTTAACTAAAACATATTTCAAATGAAATCAATTTGTAACCGTCAAATAAGGAAGTCACACTAAGAATTTTTAAATTAAAGCTATAATTGATAATTCCTTAAAAGCAATAACTGATAATCTCGCTCCAAAAAGTCAACCTAAAAGCGCAGAATTTACAACCAAAACAATAAAGTCACAAAGCTGATAAAAGTCAACTAGTAAAAAAGGTTGATAATACATTAAATAGGTGTAATAAATTATGTTTTCTGTCCCCACTTGGCTCACCGCGCTGTGTGAAGTTTCCGCTCGCTATTATACTAACCAATTTATGACAAAATTTATGGGATCGACTTTTCATTTAAAGAAATAGCGTTTTGAATTGACCAGTTCTTTTTGAAACCAGATTTCAACATGCAAACGGTCTTGTACCAGTGTAATTGGTTGATAAATCAATTGACACCGAACTATGGATAGTGTGTGAAAATTGCCAATTCTTATAACACTTTATTGTGCCTTTGAAGTTTTTATAGATGCCCAGTTGTTTTTATCCTCGAATAATTGGAATATAATAAACTTTATACTGTAATTTTGATGTTATAGGATTTAATTTTAATAGTGTTATTATGATCTTTTATACCTTATTGGCATATATAAAATTCAGTCTATAATTTTCTCCTTCAACTAATTTATTTGAAATAAAGATCTAGATCTAGTTAAAGGTTAACTTTATAACTGCCATAATAAACTTAGGATTGTTATTGCTGTATAAGACAATCCGACACTCGATTTGCTGAGAGGCAAAGATATTTATATCAGAAATATATTTTTAAATACTTTCAAAGGAGATGTTTGTTCGAGACCTAGCTTCAATAAATTCCAACAGCTTTTCCTTAAGGTGGTCCCTTGAGCGAAAGTGGCGCCGCGGTGAATTTTATTTAATATTATAATTCTAATACACAATTTTAATAATGTTTATCGTGGAGATTTTAGGGCCCACAGTCTAGTATTTTTAGACGGTATCGTTGCATTCCCTAGTAGTCACTGCTAGAAGAAGATAGAAAAACTGCTAAAAGTGGCCGTTTTTGACAAATTTGCTATCTACTTCTACGAATGACTACAAGGGCATGTAGTGATACCTTCTAAAAATACTAGACCATGGGCCCTGAAATTTCCACGATAATCATTATTAAAATCTTTTTCTATTAATAACTTGTTAAATAAAAACCTCTGAGGGCGCCACTTTCGGTCATACAACCGCCTTAAGTTAAAGTTAAGTAAAATTACTAGATGTTCCTTTAATTTGACTAGTAAAAATACTTTTTAATTTTCATAGATAATTTATTCTCCTGATCTTGTTCAACATAGTTGGTCTAAATCATACAGAAATTAGTGTTTATAAAAACAGTTAGATTCTAAATTTACCGCCACATTTCTTCAATAAGAGATGTTTCGAGTTGTTTTTTTCTACTTTCTCACGCACATTTAATTAGTCAAGTTTCGCATCACTCGAGAATTCTGATAGTTTCGTTGTACTTCCTGTATACCTTATTTACTGGTTTTATAGAAACGGTGCACTAATAAATCGTTGATTATACTGGTCGTAATATTAGAAAGTTGTATGAAATAGTAGTTTTTTTATTAAATATTTAAATAATCGTCATTAGTTTTCTCCTTTTATGTGGAACAGATGATATTTCACTATAACTTTTAAAGCATTTGAGAAACTAAAAGGTAATTATTTTCGTTAATGTCATCTCTTATTGGTGAAGTTTTGTAGTAAAAAAAAATGCATGATAAAGGTGATCAAGAGTTGCTAAAAATAACAAAATAAAACCTCTTAACACGATGGCAGTATTTTTAGTTCAACAAAAGATTTTTTATTTTTGAAAGAAAAAGCTGCGGTAGATTTTTTTTCTAAAAAAAATATTTAATTGTCCAAACTGTAATTAATAATTTTTAATAGCAATTATTTTTTATTTATTTAATTGTGAAGAACTTACATCTTAATTGCAACAATACTGTAGCATTATCTTAAAGTTAGTAGGAAAGATTTAACTTATCTTACCACCAACTGAACCGAAACTATTTATTATGAATAACGCTCGTCTCTCTCCCATCACGAGTAAATCAATTCAATTATAAAATTTTCATAAATTATAATAAATAAATATTTAAATCACAATATTTGCTCACACTAATCGCTGTTGAATCGATTTGAGGATTCTTTACGTCATTATCGTTGGATCTTAAGAGCCGCGTCATGCATTAGGCTTTATAATTTATTGGACACAGTCAACGGAACAAGTCATGAGATTTTTTTTTATTTCTATTTTTGTGAACATATTCTTCTTTTCCATCGAGTTACCAAACTTTAATTAAATTGATTTTGCTTGATTAGAAAGTTTGCTTTATTGGAAGTCATAAAATAAAGTAAGATAAACTTTCTGTCATCCAATTTATTTTATTAGAAAATGTTTAAATATTATAGGATTACAAAGTTAAGGATTAAAAAGTGATTGCACGTCGTATAAGCAAAGCAGTAACTAACGATATTCCAGATGCGTTTTGTTGAATAACGCGTTATTTTTTTTCGATCTGTCAAATCTGACAGTATTTATGGAAGACAAGCACTTTTTCCTGCGACTGTATCAACCCTACCACTGTTGTTTGCCACGACGCCCATTAAGGTACTGTCAAGAGCACTTCTGACCCGAATCGGTAGCTTAATCGTCTGTTAATTTGTTAGATCCCAGGTTAAAAGTGCCGCTCCCAACAATTTATGGCTTCATCTCAGTCACCTTGTTTATTTTATCCACTTTTCCAATACAAACCGTCTCGTTTGTGTCGTGCCGACGACATTTTTTTAGTTTATTAGCACTTTCCGATGTCGATAATGATGCAATTAATTTACTTGTGTTTTATTGGTTTAGATTTATTCACGCGATTATACCTTGACTTTTAGACGTTATTTTTTGTTAAACTTTTGTCACGAATCGGAATACTTAAGGATAGGTAATTCTTTAAAAAAATGTGTAATTTATAGCCATTATTGAAATTTAAGACACTACTTAATCCTAACACAATAATGCAATAATAGTACATTATGATACAAGTTAGCTTAGGTTACTTATTGCACACAAGGCTGTGGGTTGCAGCCCGAGCCGCAGGCGAGGGCGTAACTCAGCCGAGTGTGCAATAAGTAAGAGCTCACGAGTTTCATACGACGTTTTTCAACACATTTGCGAGAAAAAAACAAAGTAATTTACCACACAGCAACAAGCACGACAAAAACAAAATGATAATCATGATGAGAAAAGGCGCGCAGGTTTTTTTTTTTGTTTTTTTTACACGCCCAATGCAAGAATATTTTGCGAACAAAGGGGTTAGTGAGCATACAGCCTACTTCAAAATTATAAATTTAGGTGATAAAATGCTAATATTTTAATATTTTTTAACAAAATATTGTAAATAAGAAATAATTTGATAATAATAAATATTTGTTTGACTTAATTAAGGACCTACACATTTATTTATTCCAAAAATGCAAATGAATTTTCAGCGGCATAAAACCTCTTTGTTGTTACTAAAAAAATAACTGTATTACCCGGTTAAATTGAAAATGCTCTGTTTACTCGCATAGAACTTGCAGTAAGGTACCTATTTAACTTTGTAGGGATAATTCTATAACCAACTAGTGTTTTATATATTATTGCACGCGTTTGTTATAGTTCGGTTTATGGCCCTAAAAGCGATGTATTAGGGCACACTTTACGAGCAAGTGTGTTGAAAAAATATTTTCGTGATCAATTAGTTTTAACTACGTCACCATTTCACCATAGGGGCCATCCATAAATTACATCACACGTTAAGGGGGAGGGAGGAGGTCGACGAAGCGTGACATTGCGTGACAACGGGGTTGGAGTGGTCCTAAATTTCGTCACGCCACATTTCAAAATCATTAAAATTGAAATAAATCAAATTTCGAAACTGCTGTTATAATTCAATAATTATTTCTAGATGCAAAATTATAAAATATGTGACTTCACAATAGGGAAGAGGGGGTCTTACAAATGTGACCAGCTGTGACAAAGACGGGGGAGTGGGTCAAAAATCATAAAATTTGTGTGACGTAATTAATGGATGGCCCTATATTCGTAAATTTTTCTACAACTCAATTTATTCAGTTACTTAACTTGCAATCAGAGCAATAATAATAAGTGATAAAAAATACAAACCAATAGAAACACCGACCGGTATAATACATTGAATATCTACAATACATAAATATAAAACCTACATTCTTAACTCGTTCACACCTCAAGTAGCCGGCTATCAAAAAACACAAAACATCCACTCCTGCGCACAAGACCGACACTTAACTAGTTTTAATTCTTATTAATAAACTGTATAAAGAATCTGTATCGGCTAACGGGACCGACAAGAATGCTAATTCGTTCGGTACAGAGCAATATGTAATGTATTACGGGTTAATCTTGTAATTCGGTGGATAATTTCTTTGGTATCTATATGTACTGTCTGTACCTAAAGTGGGTGTAATTTTTTCATTGGGTTTTAGCTACTGATATTATTTTATATTTAGTAGGTGAAGAAATGTTTTTAATGTATTTGTAATAATGAAGCTTTATTTGTGTGTTTGCTTGCATATTTAATTAGTGAAAATGATCGATTTGTCAGTATTTTACAAGCTGTTACTTTCTTTTTCAGAAATTGATTTTCAGTAAAAATTTACAAGAAACAAATAGTTAAAAATGTCTTTACGTTATTATTACAGATAGAGGTACAATGTATGAATTGTAATTATTGTTTGTAAAACTTAGTTACGCTAAAGTTTTACAAAGATATAACTTTCTATACTCACCGACACAAGAGCACTAAACATTTAACCAATAAATTCTGTTTTAAATCCGCTCTCTATATTAGCGACCGGATAACTAAATAAAGTGTTTATTTTATTCACAGCGTTACAGTTTTAGCTCGGTGTAAGACGTCCTTTGCACAATTTAATATCGTTTGTTCCCTATTTAAGTATTGTACTGTACAGTATTCACATACATAAATTTCGAAATTCTGTCTCCGGTAAAGGTTTCTATTTTGTTTATTTTATAGGCTAGGGATGCAAACATATCTTTATTTTAGTAAACGAGGGAAACAAAACTTATTATTTAATTTTTATTATTTGAAATTCAATTACAAAAAAGATTTTCACTAAAAACATGAAATTGTAATATTATAACAATAGTAAATTGTAACAAAGGTTATACTTGGGTATAAATTAGAGTAATTGTAAAACTGGGATTCACAAAGATTATCGTAAATTAAGGAAAGTATTCTACCCATAGGATGGATTTAGGGGGGGAGGGATACAGTGGCACCTGATCCCCCCCAGACAGTTATTTTTTGTACTGTTGAGATTCCATCACAGTACATACTTACAAGTTTTTTTTGTCCGTCTGCCCCTAATATGGGTCGATAAACAACAAAAAAATATGTTAAGTACAATCAATAGCAAATAGTTGCCTTCTCTTGTGATTTAAAAATCATCACCATCATACCAAGCATAAGACTGTGTTGTTTCTAATATAAAATATAAAATAAAATAATGTTTATGGACTTTCATGACTTAAATAACAATAATTGTTGAAGCCCTCTTTTAGGCAAAAAAATGAGCAATATAAACTTGAGTATATAAATACTAGTGGCTCCGTGAGCTGTAGACCTCGCGTTAAAAAGTAGCTCAAATTGCATGTTTTTTAAAATAAATACCACAGAATAGTATTCGTTTTTTCTACTAATAAGTAATTTATACTGTGCAAATAATATACGCAGTCCTAGGTCTGTCACAAAGTCACAACCTTATTTATTTTCAAATTTCGAATATTGGTTAGAAATGTTTTGATTGATAAACTTTTGAGTCTTCTAAAAATAAAAAAAACCGGCCAAGTGCGTGTCGGGCCACGCGCCATAGGGTTCCGTAGTTACCTTATACCATACCATATTTAATACCACCTATCATTTTTCGTATGCAAAAATAACTTTGTTTTTCACAGTGTTGGTATGAATGACAAAGTTATATTTGCGGTTTTGGAAAATGTGCTATATCTCAAAAACTAATTACTATATCTCGTTCAAACCAATTTTGTTTGAAAGTGTTTATTAAGATCTACAGTATATATTTTTTTAGATTTTTCACTCTCTTATTTCAAAAGTTAAAGGGGGGGGGGACACACATTTTACCACTTTGGCGGTGTATATCTTTCAAACGGTTGACTTTGAGAAAAAGTTGTCTTAAAAACCTTAATGTCATTTTTAAAGAGCTATCTATAGATACCCAACACGTGTTGGTTGAAAGAAAAAATTTTTTTTCAATTTCAGTTCCATGTATGGGGAGCCCCCCCTTAATCTTTTATTTTTCTTATTTTTGTATTAAATTCGGTAAGCGGTTAACAGAATACATCTACCTACCAAGTTTCAACTGTGTAGTCTTAATACTTTCGGAATAAAGTGGCTGTGACATACGGACAGACAGACAAACAGACAGACAGACATGACGAATCTATAAGGGTTCCGTTTTTTGCCATTTAGGCTACGGAACCCTAAAAACATAATTTACTTTGCACTGCTAACAAAAAAGTTTTGTTACATTTTTGATCATTTTTTGAAACTGTTGAGATAAGTCTTTTCTTAACACATCTCCGCCATTTCAAAAAATTTCAAAAACCCGGCCTGATTTAAAATTCTATATAATTAATAAACCTGCTCACAAAATTTCATGAACATCGGTTGAGAAATACGACTTGTAGAGGAGAACAGCCAGCGCCGGAAAGCCAAATTAAAATATGGTTTTTCTACATATCTCCACCATTTTGAAAAATTTCAAAAAACTGGCCTGATTTAAAATTCTATATAATTTTTAAACCTGGTCACATAATTTCACGAGAATCTCTTGAGAAATGCGACTTGTACAGGAGAATAAACGGACAGCTGGAAGAACATACGAAAGAAATTTTGCCCAAGCTGAAGCATAAACGCTTCGCTCGCGCTTCGCGCTCTCTCGGTCAATAATAAAACATAAATTAAACAAACAATATAATAGTCATAACAACAAAATGAGAAAACAACAAGCACTATCTTGTTACAAGACCATTCGGTAGGTTTTTAATCTCGGACTGTGATATATCGGCTACTGCGCCGACCGCGGCCTACCAATTATTACTAAATAATTACAAAGGCTCACAGCTCGAATTAAAATTCTACCTGGATGTACCAACGCCGATTATCCTCTTTTAATAACCTCAGCTGGCAGAGTGTTAATTTATACATCGCCTATGCAGCTATTTCGCTTTGGTAGCTTGTTTTAGCCTTTTTAGCATGGATTTTAAATCGGCTGTTGAAAATTGGAAACTTGAAAGATCGCCTTCTAAATTCTACATGAGAATTATTTTCACTACATGATAATGAAAAAAATATAAATAGTTTATTTGACTAATTTTAGAAAACCATTTTTAATTATTCCTTATAATTATTCCTTATTACGTAATAAGCGCACCACATTGATATTTCAGGAAAACTCAATGTATTTTATTAAAAAATCTATGTTAAAGTTTAAAATTTTAAAACCGCGCCAAAAACGCTACGCTGGAAACGTCACTTGTTGACCTCACAAGCCTGTAAACATTGTAATATCCTTAGCTGTTTGACAGCCATTAATCGCGGATCCTAGGTCTATGGTCGTGTCAAACGCCTGAAGCCATATTTATTTACAGGCAAGTGACGTCATCAGTAATCTTAGAGCGTTTTCACCACAGAAAAAAAATCAAAAATTATTGCATTTTTCTAGGTGAAATTAATCAATCAATAGACTTAATTTAGTCTATATGATAGTTGAATTTGTTTTTACGCCATTATCTGTTAGGATGACCACAATTTGCAGTATATTTTCAATGTTGTCAAATACCCAATTACAAAATATATTTTTAGGTATAATTATAAATAGAGTTACGGTTTTA
Source organism: Agriphila geniculea (assembly GCA_943789525.1). Classification (NCBI taxonomy): domain Eukaryota; kingdom Metazoa; phylum Arthropoda; class Insecta; order Lepidoptera; family Crambidae; genus Agriphila; species Agriphila geniculea. Next base: position 5,385,870 of record OX038877.1, on the reverse strand, counting down.
AAATAAATCAACGCAAAAAAAGTTGCCTCTTATAGGTTCTAGAAAAAAGCATCTACTTACATCTTCGATCAAGAATACCTTAGATGTCCGGTCAGAGTCTCAATAAAAATAGCACCTCACCTCAAATAGCATCTCACTTACAAACTGGGCGCTTATTTTGCACTAAGTAAGTTATATAAGATGTGATTTTGTACAAAATAAGTGATATAAAATGTGAGTTTGTACAAAATAAGAGATGATTATGTACAAAATAAGCGCCAAGTTTGTGAGTCGCTATTTCAAGGTCCCATTTTTGCGTACTGTTCGTGAAGAATTATCTAAGATATTTTTGATCGAAGACTTACATGCCTCATTTCAAATAACTAAGAAAGAAGTGTAGCAACTGTAGTTCAAATAAATAAAAAATGAGGCTCATACATAGAGCAGCAAAAAATGCTTCTCAATTATTTCAACAAAAAGTTTGCATGCAATAACATTTATTTGGTAGCACGTCTAGCAAACGTTTATCCGAAAATCACCTACCGAATGCAACTGGTTGAATCTCGTCTGGCAAACCCCGCCCTGCTATTTAGTGTAATTATTATGTCGTTCAGGAATCCAAAAGGAACAAAGAAGTAAAATTTGAACGCGGCTTGATTAAAACTGCGCAGATGATTGTACTGGAATTTCCAAGATTTTTATTTAAGGTAGTGTATGTATATATTAAATTTCTTTGAAAAGTAATGGCATTAACGTGACTACAATTTTAAGAATTGAACGTTATTACAAATTATATTGGTAACATTGATAAAAGTTTTTTGAACTATTAAGAAGTATGAGGTTCGATTACGCTGAAGAAAGCCGCTTAGAACATCATACAATTTTTTTGGGAATCTGATCTCCATGCATCTTAAATTCTCTCCCACTTGACAGCTTTTTATATGACCAGCACCTAACAGTATTGATGCGTCGATCACGAGCGGAACGGACGACGTCGCGACGGACAGACAATCAAACATCTAATACAATTTAACGGTCTAATGTTTAGTAGTCTTCCGCCATCACGATTACGGCATTAGAGGCCTATTGAACTTACCGGAATTTGTCGTCTGCTTTGTAAGCTACTGAGTGTATTAACCGTATCTTTGTTTCTTCTTCTTCATCATCACATTTAATAACCTTACTTCCCTTTTAAATTCAAGAACCTTTACATTTTATTTAATTATTGCCAATAGGATCATTTTTAAGCACAGAAAGAGGAATTTGCAAAGTGCCAACGTGTACCAATAATTCACCTTTCTGTAAGTTGATATTATCACTGATAATGATGACAGTGTTTACATGGTCTAATACCCACCCCTTGTTTACACTATAACCATCTGTTATAAAGCGTGCATTATGACCAGGTATTAGTTACGGTATTGCACACCCTTTAAAGCTTACCTACCACTTAATTGATTGTTGCTGACAGGTTTGCCAACCTTTTATTATTTTATTATTTATCAAGCTTCGACATTATTCCTTAAGATTATTTTATCTTTCATGTTGGTGAGTTTTCTTTTGCTATCTCACATTCTTTATCCAATTCCATTATGCAATTTTTCCTCTGAGTTATTCTTGACACATTAAAATAATTACTCAAATACACACATCAACTTTGTCTAAGGATAGTGTTATTTTCATACAAACGAGGTAACTTTGAAGCCTTGGTTTTCTGCCAGGCATGTACTGTGCTCTGATCTGATGACAGCTATCCAGGGAGTGAATGGAGGAGATTCAGATCGCTATACACACCCAACTGATCTGACCAGCATTCTAAAAACGTAATGGACATGTTTAAAAAAACCGCGAAAATAGCATGAAAATGTATGGAAATTCTCAAACTGAGAACTAACCTATTAATCTTTTAGAATGCTGATCAGATCAGTTGGGTGTGTATTGCGATCTGAATCTACTCCATTCAGTCCTTGGATAACCATCATTAGATTACAGCACGGTACATCCTTGGCAGAAAACCAAGGCTTCAAAGTTACCTCGTTTGTATGAAAATAAAACCTGTATTCCTAGACAATGTTGATGTGTTTATTATATTTTCTTTACTAGTTTTTCTTCTCTTAATTTTCTATTTGTCTCTATCTCCGTTTGTAACTCCGCCAGTAGTAACCACATGTCATTTAGAGTGTTTTTTTGCTATTAAATACTAAGGAAACTTGTATTTATGTACACCTGTTAATTGAAACATTGTCATGGTTGGGTTCTTACCCCACACTATCTTTAATGCCACTAACACGTGGTATACCGATGCATGAAGCGTAATCATATTTCACGGTTAGATTAGCATCTTTATTTGAAAAAGCATGCAAGTATGACATATTTTATGGATATCTAATATTTTTGTCTGATTTACACCGTTTATTGGTGATGGGCTCTTTTCTTCGCATTTAGACTCCCATTTGGTCCGTTATGCGTGAACACAGCATGGTGTGGCTAGTCAAGCCATCCCAGCTCCTTCCAGAAGCGCAGAAGCCTCCTGGGGCGTTCACAGGCTTCTAGGAGCGACCTCACGTCTTTGAGGATTTCTGCCCGGTGTGTGGCCAAACCCACGCACTCCAGGATCACGTGGGCGGCTGTTTCCTCTGCGTCCAGGCATCCTCTACATAGGGGACTGTCTGTCGCATTCATGATGAATAGTTGTCGGTTTAAAGCTAGGTGACCTGTAAGTGTACCTACAACTATTCGGAGGTCTGGACGATTAAGGCTGAGCAGTCTACAGGTCAACCGCGGCGAGACTGCGGTCATCGCCAACTTGGACTGTCTACAGCTTGTTAGATCTACCCAACGAGTGTTATGTGCAGCACGAGTACGTTGTCTTACCCATGAGCGCAGTTGGCTGAATGGGAGTGGCAGGATGGGTATGGGTCCTGCCACTGTTGTGGAAGATCCCCTTCTAGCCAGCTCATCGGCGGCGTCGTTCCCGTGTGATCCACTATGCCCTTTAATCCATTGTAGGATTACTTTGTTGTTGGATGCTAGACGATCCAAAACTTGATGGCATTCGTAGACGATACTGGAGTTGATCGTGTTGGCCTCCAGTGCTGTTAGGAGGGCCATACTGTCGGTCAGTATGCGGATGTTTAGTTCCTTCATACCTCTAGACAGGGCCGTGGTGGCGGCATTTATTATTGCAACACATTCGCACTGAAATATCGAACTGTGTTGGCCTAATGCTTGTGATAGTTTGATATTTAGGTCTTGTGAGAATACTCCAGCTCCAGCACCAGTCCCCATCTTGGAGCCGTCCGTATAAATTCGGACTTCATGTATGCCGGAGTAATCTCGGTCACTTTCTACTAACTGTATCTGGTATTTCTTTTCGAAAATGTATTGTTTAGGGATCCTGTCGCATGGGGCAGCGATTAGTGGCTCATGTTTCACTAAATTATTCCACAATGTGGAGTGAGGACCCTCTCGGTTGTACCACAGACCCAGGTGTTTAAGCCTTATAGCAGCCATGGAGGCTTCCTGTTGTATAAACAGGTCCAGGGGTGCTAAATCCAGAGCTACTTCTAGGGCGGCTGTGGGGGTAGTTCGCATGCAACCGGTTATCGCAGAACAAGCCAATCTTTGGAATTTCTGCAGCTTGTTGATGACGGTGCATTGCTCTGTTTTGGACCACCAGGCAACGGCTCCGTATGTAATTATGGGACGTATAACAGTTTTATACAGCCACATCGTTATTTTCGGTGATAGCCCCCAGCTTTTGCCGAGTAGTCTTTTACATTGGCAAAAGATGATGGTGGCTTTGTTTAGCTTTCCTTCGAGATGTCTATTCCAGAGGAGTTTGTTGTCTAGTATCACTCCTAGATACTTGACTTCCTTGCTAAGGGACATACTGGTATTGAAAAGTTTAGGAAGTTTAAGATTGCCTAGACTTCGTTTGTTTGTGAATTGTTTGTGATCAATTCCGTCTTTGTTGGGTTCACTGTTAGATTGTGTTTATTGCACCACTGTTCAACGACCTTCAATGCGGACCTCATTTGGTCACATATCACACTCTCAACTCGTCCGCTGATGAGTATGGTTAGGTCGTCTGCATAGCCTACTGTGAGGAAGTAGCGGTCGTTGAGCCAACTAATCAGCTCATTGACCACAATGTTCCATAAGAGAGGTGAGAGGACACCCCCTTGGGGACATCCTTTAGCTACTACCCCTCTGGTAGTACCATTCACAGTAAATTGTATAGCTCTGTCTCTTAACATGCTGTCAATCCACCCGGCAATAGTGGGATCGACACCATGTTTAGAGAGGGCCTGGCTTATGCTGGTAAAATTGGTTTTGTCAAAGGCTCCTTCGATGTCGATGAAGGTGCCTAGTGTTGATATTTGGTGTTTGAGATTGCCTTCTATGTAAGAAACCACCGTTGAAATTTACACCGTTGATAAAAATGACTATTCATTAATAATTTTAAGTTAATGTTATAAGATTTTCATTAAAATAATATCTTCAATGAATTTTGCTAAACTTCATTATCCGTTATTGGATTTCAGTTACTTGGTCTTGGTATCAAATTCATAATTATACTCGTATTTATTCTAGTGCTTTTATCAGAAGATAACAAGGACTTTACGTGGCAGTGTCTTTGACTAATACGAAAATGAAAAATCACAACTAGTCGTATCACTAAATCAAACATCTTCGCTCGCGTGTCAGACAATAAATCGTCTAGTAATTGAATTAGCGTTACAAGATAATGACATTGATACGGCCATGTTTAGCCATTTACACGGTAGTTGCGTGCAATACCGACCGTGAAGGCACGCGCCGGTAAACCACGGCTGGTGTAAAAGCACGATTCCGCACCACGTGGGGTGTAAACGGACCGTGACGTCAACACCTGGGATTAGAATGACAGTTTGAATTTAGAACGCACGTTCCTACTTTTTTCAATCTGGTAAAAAAATTAAAACAGAAAATAGGTCGGTTTGGGAATCCATTAAACTAGTCTTTAGAATTTTCATATAGTATTATGACCTATAAGTTGAATTTTATCTTGCTCTCTATTAGGCGATTAACCGTCATAAAGAGTCACGGATATTCCTGGGTGGTGACGGATCAAGCAGTATACTATTTTTAAGGCATCAAGAATATAAGCTGAAGATCCGCCAGAATTTAATCAGATTCTTCCTAAAGTCTGTACAATAATCGTGCCCAAAGATTTTTTTTTATAATGATATGATACCGCTATACAGGGTGTGTGGAAATAGCCTTATAAAGCCAAATTAAAAAGCCGGTAGATAGGGACCATCAAACTGAACAACTTTTACCATGGTACAATCTCTGAAATCGAGAAAAAAAAAGCTGTTTCATACAAAAATTAATAACGAAAATAATAACAAAATTTATGAAACAGCAGATTTTTTCTTTGCGATTTCAGACTTAGTTCCAATGTACAAATTGTTAATTTTGATGGTGCCTATTTACCATTAAATATTCAGCTTAAGGTAGGGTTGCCAACTATACTGTTAAAAACAGTATTATACTGTTTTTCACTACATTATACTTTTTACTGTTTAACGAAAAAGTATACAAAAATACTGATTTCAGCGGGTATCACCTGGTAATCTGTTTAAAATGTAAAGGTGCAGCTCAGACCTCGTTTCTAGACACAGATCACAGCTGTGTTCCGAGTTTCTTGATGATCGAAGGTAATGAGGCATACAATGCTTTCAAAAAAACACAAAAAATATGTACTCAAAATACTAAAAATATAAAATAAAATACTGTTTATTTTTCTTTTCCGACCTTAATATACTTTTTATTTTGTAAAAAAAGTTGGCAACCCTAGCTTAAGGGGTTTTTTGTAACACGTTGTGCCTATATCCTTGTTTATATAAAGTTATGGATCTTTATTAAGTGGTTTCAATGAATAACACCTGTTTAATGCCACACATTACGTCATGCATCAGTATGCCACGTGGTGCAATATGCATTAGGGTGTTTCTCAGACCGTGAAATTCACCTGTTACAGGTTTACTAATGACCCTCATTTTAATACCTGTAGTGATATAATGGCGTTATGGGCTATTTACATAGTTTTATTTTAATCACCTGTGATGGTCGGTTTTAGTCACCTAGCAAGTAGCTTGTCAAATTGCATCGCAGGTAACACATCGGTAACGGCGGCGCTGTCGCTATGTAGTCGATGGCGTAACCTAGGTAACAATATGTAATAATACGTAGTTCTAATTTTGGCCACCGGATCAGATAAGTTTGTTGAGTCAGCTGCGGCCTAGGCCGAATTGACATTTACACAGTCGATTTTCGCCGTGCACTAAAATCTTTAGTCACTCGTGTAAATACCACATTAATCTACACCTTGAAAGTGAAATATAAGGATTACGTATTACGATTATTGTATTATGTTTAGGGAATATCTTCAGTTTTAAGCGTGCCCGCAGACTACAGACTTTCTATCGGCCGACAATTGGCCCGATAGTTGGTTTTGTATGAAGAATCGGCCAATACCAAATCGTTGTGGTGTGCACACTTGCATACTTCTTCATAAAAAATAACTTCGTCTATTTAAGTCTGGAACGGGTGGTATGAAAATATAGACGATTTTAAATTACTTAATTATTAAGTTTATTTGAATAAAGCTTATTTGACTTTGACTTTGACTTCATACTGATTCCAACTATCGGCTGACAGTTTGGTCTGTAGTTTGCGGGGACTCTAACAGTGATACCTGTAAGTGTCCAAATTACAACAAATCGCTGTATTGGTAGACAATCATAGCAACTGGTAGGTGCAGTGATACAAAATGAGGTGTAATTTGAGATCATGACTGTACCATTTGGCATCGGAGGGTCACCTCCAGTCATGTATGGGACAAGCGATGGAAATATAGCGATTTAGTCTTAGACTAGTCTGATATAATATTACTATTAATACCTGCGGTCAAATACGAAGCGATATTTTGAGGAAAAATGTCTCAAATATTATGATAACACTAAGTCAAACTAAATAATATTGTCTCTCACTCTCTCACTTTTAGCTCACAAATAATCGTTTGTTGCCATTTTTGCTCTACTATATAATTTGGGATTAACACAGGTTGATTTCAGTGAACTGTGACGGTTGATTTTAGTCAACTAGCAAGTCGCTTGTAAAATTGAATCGCAGGTGATGGCGTCGCTGTCGTCTGTGTAGTTGACGGCGTAACCTAGGTAACAATATGTAATAACGTAGTTCCAGTTTTGGCCACCGGATCAGATAATTTTGTTCGGTCATCTGCGGCCTAAGGCGAAAGTTGTGCGGCTTTAGTCATCAATATAAATACCCCATTGGTGACACTTCGGAGACGGCGTCAATGTCATCTATGTAGTTAACGGCGTAACCTAGGTAACAATATGCAAAAACACTTAGTTCCAGTTTTGGCTACCGAGTCAGATACGTTTGTGTGACGCATTTACACGGTCAATTTTAGTTATCTGCAGCCTAGGCCAAATTTTTATTTACACAGTTGGCTAATGTTGCTCTTCTTTTCTTCTTAAATATGTATACCTATTAGGTAAGTAAAACCGCTACCTATTCCTCTTATTAATTCACCCGCTCCCTCTTATTGATTAGCCCGAGCCCTTTTGTCCAGTTGCAGGTAATATTGTGTTATTACAGTTCACCTCCGGCTTTCACGACCTCGTACCATTTCAGGAATCGTTTGAAACACTTGTCTTGGGGCACGTGCCGTATTGGTTGCGAAACGTTGGTTGTGAAATTGTGGTTGTTTCTATCGGTAACCTATCGGTTCTGCTCACTCTGATAACATTATTTGCTGGTTAGATGAAAGTGCAGCCTTCTGAAACAAAACCCTTGAAAAAACCTTCTGAAAAAAGTTTGAAACGGGTGGTAGGAAAATAAACGATTCAAAAGTGCTTAATTATTAAGTTTATTTGAATAAAGACACTTTGACTATGACCTTTCTTTACTCTGCGATTGAATATAAGTTGTCACATTGTCATTTTTTTCTTGGTATTTGAAATATTTTAAGCTTGGTCCGTCGTCGTTCTGATAGTAGTTACATTTACTGAATAATAGAAAATATTATGAAAAAAATTTCCGTAAGATTAATTTTTGTATTTTACTAAATATATTATTTTCGTTAATATCTTACTAAAGTCAAATGGTATGATTTGAAACTAAACGCAGTCGGTACTTCCACGACATCTGTCAGTAATTCTCGTTTCGTGTAAGGCAGCGTTTTAATTCTAACATGATGTTTTCGGAATCCGTGTCGTAATGGCGCGCGCGCACGGACGCTGCGCGGGTGCGCAATTTGGTGGAAGTGCGGCAAATAATCGCCTCGGGGAGAGCAATCATGCGCAGCTGGGCGCGTGCCCATTGAACGAGTATTATTTGGTCGGTGGTAGCGAGTGTGGTTGTAAAATAATCATTACGTAAAGATAATTTGATTTTAACGAGTGTATATGCTATAGTATTTAAATAAAATAATGATCTAAGCACTAAATCCTAACTCTTGAATAAAATGTATAAAAAATTCCGGAAGTTTTTGTAGATTCTTAAGGCTCCGTTATGCGAAATCATTTGTCTCTGTCTTTTTCTTTACGTGTAAAGAGTATAGAAAATAACCTCACTTCTGCACTTTTTCGATATTTTTCGTTGTTTTTTCATCATTATCTTTAGCACAATTATCTTTTTTGAAAAAAGTTATTGGAGCAACTGCACAGTACGTTAAAGTGTATTTTCATGTAGAATTCAATACGTTCCCGCTATTATTTACGCCAAAAATTTGGCCCGCGACAAGCGATTTTGATGATATTCAGTTTTTTTTCACAGTCATCTGTGAGTTTTATACGCAATTTAATTGTAGCTACTAGATAATCTCTTTAGCTTGTCGCATGTTTGTTTTTGTGTCTACAACTTTACGTTTTCTATATAAAAATATGGCCCGCGCAAACGATGTTTTCCTATTATGGCTCCTTAATTATTACTTTAGGTAAAAAATGGGTCAAATAAATAAATCATGAAAGTCAAAGTTTTGCATAAGGAAATTCATACGTATTTCAATGCAAAACTCCACCAGTTTGTTTAGCTTAATACATAGGTATTAAAATAATACCTGTTTGGGAGTTGTATTCGCCGATTTGCCGTCACTTAATTAAGAAAATATTTATAATTTTTTTAAAGAATAATTGCATCGGTCTTTTAGAAGTCAACGTGTTTAAAAGAATTAATAATAAGATTTACGGCCGAATACTCAAAAGATTCTTAGCTAAAACCTTAAGTAAGGGTCTTCTTAACTTTAAGGAAGCTGTCAGTTTCATAGAGTGTCTTTAAAATCTGACAACTTTTTAAAGTGGCCTTAACTTTAAGATTCATTTGAGTATTTGGCCGTTAGTTTATCAACTGTCAAAATTATATCTTCATAAAACAGCTTCTATATACCTGTCCGTCTTTCCACAACAATGGGCATAAGCTCGGCTAAATTTTAAACCGTCCATCAAGTAGGGTTGTCAGAACGCGCGCCTCGGGGCCGGACGTTCATTTTGGCTTCTGTTTATGAACGCTATCTCGAAATTGATGTATTACTTATGCATTTATCTCAGCCCTTATACTTGTTCTAAGCGTATTTATTGGGAGACAACAAAGACGGAATTTGCATGCAGTTATTGTAAATTATAATCAAAATAATGATATTGGTGTGTTTCATGTCGTAGCTACTTAAAACTTATGTAGTTTGATTGGATAAACTGGAAGACATCATTAAACAATAGCAACAGTTATGGTTTTTGTTAAACTACTGCTTTAAGTAGTTGGTTTCGGTTCAATCTATGATAAAGATAAAGTTAATTTATTTGCATAAAATATGGTATGTGTACATTGAGATCTTAAAAACTTAATTCTCAGTTTCATATATTTTGCCAAATGAAGTGCAACTTTGACTTTTGAGCGCCTTTCAGTTCCACTGCTGTCAATATATCGCATATTTCTGAAACAAATCAATACTACTTTGTAATTTATAATATAACGCGCCTCACTCACGCATGCATGTCAACTTCTCAATTTGAGAGTAGTAGACTCAACCACTGACGTGGGCTCGAAGGACCATTTAAAGTTGACACAGCATATTGAACTCTATTGATAGACAATAAAGTACATATTTCCATTTGAATTGTTTTGTTAAGATCGTGATCGCTCCCGGTGCAGTGCGTTGCAAGGAGCCGTCTCGCTGTCCGTAATGTGATAAGGGGAATTATGATTTTGTACCGCGACGTTGAATAATCTATTCTCTCTGGAAACGTAGCTGCTTTAGCATAAGTGTGGCAATTTTGAAATCTAAGCCGTGTAATGCAGTTATATCTAGAAGAGTATTGTTGTTGTAGATTTTTAAATATTAATAAGTGTGTATTATAATTGACCGAGCGAGTGCTCAGCGCAAACGAAGCGTCTCCGTTTCAGCTTGGGTAAAAATGATTTTGTATATCGGTCCCGCAGTCCATTTGCTCTCCTCAGCAGGTTGCAATTCTCAACCAATTCTCGTGTAAATTTGTGAGCAGGTGCTATAATTATATAATTTTTTTATATAGGCCGATTCCTATTTCGATTTTTTTCTAAGTGGGTAAAATCATATTTCATACAATTCGGAAAATTTTCAAAAAGGTTACTAACGCGAGGTCTTTAGCTGTACAGTAGTTTTTACGCGTGTGAATTACATTAAATTATTCATATAACTATTTTTTACTTTAATGCAAATTAATACGATTATTTTTTTACTTACCTTTTATTTTTTTTAACCTAGTATGTGCCCGCTTTAAAATCTAAGTGCAACAGTTGTCTTTCGTTTCACCATGGGGTCCCATTTAGTACATCAGATGTGGCTTAGTTAACAGGTACCGCCATCTAGTAAGGTGAATTTAAACTAATGTGGAATTAGTTTAAATTTACCTCACTAGTTGGCGGTACCTGCTTCGATTTGTTTTTGTAATATTCAAATACAGATAAAAAAGTCATGAAACTTTTGAATTGCTTTTTAAAAAAAACACCTAATACAAAATTGCAATGAAACAGTAAAATGAAGGGCTTTTTAAACAAATTTCAATAAAAATTGAGCGACACCTATCGGCAATAATTTGTACTTTCTTTGAAAATTCGGTAATGTTTGTTGCTATCTGTGTTAAGCATGCTGCGACAATAGCGGCGCCATCTAGAATTCTACAAGAAAAACATTTTTAATCGCCCTGATAGTCGCCTAACGATGGCCATTTCTTTAGTATGGGATGAGGTATCTGTACTATAGTATTATGTAATCTGTGGTTTCACTTTTGCTAAATATGCAAAGTCACTTTGCAAAACCAAGCATGTCAAGAATAGCATTTTTTTATTTTGACTTCGGGACACCACTTTGTTTGCTGATTGTGTTTTAATAAAATGTAAATCATTGTAAAAGAATCTCAAATTAGTATTTATCCTTACTATCCTTATCCTTACTAATATTATAAATGCGAAAGTCCGTTTGTTTGTTTATTTGTTTGTTTGTTTGTTTGTTACGCCTTCACGTCTTAACTACTGAACCGATCATCATGAAATTTTGCATACACGTTCTTAGGGGTACAGAGAAGGACATAGGGTACCTATCATCCCGAAAAAATGTATTGTTCCCGAGGGATAGCAAAAAAATCTTTCCACGCAGACGAAGTCGCGGGCGGCCGCTAGTTAATATTATAAATGCGAAAGTCTGTTTGTTTGTTTGTTTGTTTATTTGTTTGTAACGCCTTCACATCTTAACTACTGAACCGATCATCATGAAATTTTGCATACACGTTGTCAGGGGTACAGAGAAGGACATAGGATACTTTTCATCCCGAAAAAAAGTATTGTTCCCGAGGGATAGCAAAAAAACCTTTCCACGCAGACGAAGTCGCGGGCGGCAGCTAGTAATATTATAAATGCGAAAGTCCGTTTGTTTGATTGTTTGTTTTTTTTGTTTGTTACACATTCACGTCTTAACTACTAAACCGATCATCATGAAATTTTATATACACGTTGCCAGAAGTACAAAGAAGGACATAGGGTACCTTTCATCCCGAAAAAAGTATTGTTCTCGAGGGAAACAAAAAAACTTTCCACGCAGACGAAGTCACGGGCGGCCGCTAGTTAAGTTATAATTATATAAAAGAAGTAAATTTTCAACTTAGTATGTTACCATATTTACTTATAACAACAGGTTTATAAGTCCATTCTTTTTTGAGAATTTAGTTTATCTGTTTTTCAACCAACCCATACTGGTAGTGATTTACTTACATTCGAGGCTTGTTTTTGCTTTAAGGATAATAAATTTAAGATCTGCCAATTAAGATATATTACATACCAATGTGACATTCAGTTCACCTCATCAATGACAAGTCATTAAAATTCTTTGTCTCAAGCAGACGTACCAACATCTCAATTCAAAACTGGTGCATAACAACCACAAAAAAACATGTAATTGGTGAGTGAAATATTCAAATACAAATCTCAACCTTATTTGAATGGAGCAAGATTGACGTCTTTTCCTAATGCTAAAAGGATTTGTACAAAATGCTCATGAATTTATCCGCCATATCAGAATCAATTTCAAATTCCTCAACAACATGAGTGAACATCGAATAAATTCCACTGACTTCTCGTTTTGGAGTTGATTTAATTACACGATTTTTGTTTTCGCATTTCTAATTGATTCTTAAAGTGTTCTTATTAAATTCAGAAAACATATTTCTTACTTGTATTATAAATATAATAATGTTGAGTACCAATACATTAAAATATCATGAACGCATTTTTTTTCTAACACTCTCGAATACAGTAAAAAAACAAATTCAAGTGATTAAAAAGTTATGTTTCAAATAGGTGAGTAATAACAACCTGCATACAGAAATAAAAGGATTTAATTATTTAAATTGAGTAAGCAAAAAGAAGTTAATCAAGATCAATTTAAATACCTTTTTGGACTACACTTGGGAAGTGACATAAAATGTAATAAGAAACATAATTTTGTCTAAACAACCACTCAATCAATTTAGAAAAAAAAGTTTCATTATCGAATTTTAAATAACCACCAACTCTTGTTGGAACAAAAACTATCCACCACGTTGTAATCCAGACCTTTCGATGTATTCAGTCCAAGAATAACGGGACCAAGATTTATGGGACGGGGGAATAAAAAAGGTCCTATAGGCCTTGAAACGAAACTATATTGTTTGAAAGCTTATTTACATTTTGAATTAAATAAGAGATACGTCACTTAGATAGACTGCGGTGAAATACACTGGATCGCTATTGTGTAAATGTAAATTTAAATGTATCTAATTTTTATTATGTACTTGTGTAACATATTTTTTATTGGGTACACTGCTGAAATTACTCTACTATAGTTTATGAATAAAGATTTGTTTTAGGTACCAAAACTCAACTTTACAATTTGTTTTAATATCCTGAACTGTAAGGTTCGGTATACTGTGGAATAAAAATGTATAAACATACATGTTAAATACATAACACATCCTTTGGACATCGCGGCAGTCGGGTAAAAAGGTCCAAGAATTATATGTTCCAATAATCTTAATTGAAATAGCTTTAATTATTTTACCAGCACATATAACTGACTAAAAGGACACAATGTTTAAAGTAGTAATAAATAAGCTACCACGAGAGTTAATTGCTTTAAAAAAAAGAACATCGGTAACAACATTATTACTAACTGTACCCACAAACATTTCAATTACCTAAAATGACTGGAAGCGTCATTAAAACCATTTGCTGACCGTATCTCAGCCATCATCCATTAATTGCAAAATGGCGGATTGAATCTTGCGGCTCGGCTCATGCGCAAGCAACTAGTTCATATTTGTTGTAATTTTCACGTCATTACGTATAACCTTACTATGGCGGTTACTTGAAAGCTACTCGGTGGACCATAGATTAGAAAATGGATGACGCAGATACGGCAAAACGCGAATACGAGAAAATAAACACAGTCCTATTTTATAAATGGAGATTAGGGATCGTAATAAGCATAAGTTGTATTTATTTTAGTCGTTTGGCGGATGAAAAGGTAGAGCTTTCTAAATTTTTGCAGATTTTTAGGGTTCCGTACCCTGTATTAAAGTTGTATTAAATGTAATCTGTATTAAGTAAAGTGCTAGTGAAAACGTGATTTATGAATATTGATTTTACAAATTTAAAGACAGATATTTAATTTTTGATAAAAAGAAAATACTTAAGTAGAGTGGAGCAGTAACTTATCCTCAAGTCAGCCCTTTAAAATAATTCTAGTATATTATTATACAAATTTAAAGAACAAAATAATCTAAAAGCTGTCTCGACAATCTAAATTCTAAAGAGATGAAAAAAAAATTTTTTTCATTTACAACTTATCAAAGTGCTATAAACAATTTAGTTTAAGCTTTTCCGTTATCCAAGGTATTAAAAGCAAAGTCGACTTATCTTACAATTTTATCCTCATAGTCTATGACGTGGGGCCGATTAGAGAAATGTAAGCAATTTACATCGCGTTATGATAATGCGGTTATGCATATTGCACTCGTGATATTTCCCCTGATATGGTGCTGAACGACTGTTAAGGGGCCTACAGCCGTCCACTAGCGCCACAAATAAATTTATTTTTATTACTAGGTTAATAATTGAAACAATGGGATCAGCCATGTTTTCATAAAATGATGGCGTATATTTTTAAACATTCACAAGTGCCTGTAACAGCCTAGACTCAATAAATGACTTTGAGTATGTCTGTAATACTCGTATTTATCAAAAAACTCGCAAAACAATAAAATAAAAATCTATTTATTCAAGAAAACACATTACAAAGCAAAATATGAACTGCTCCTATGGTCTCATATAAAGTATTCTTCCTATTGGTATTAGTTTAAAACCATGTTGGCGCTAGTTGACGGCTATATCGGGTCATTTTGAACTAACCATCCAAATTTTAAGGATGTGTCTAGTCCATGAAACTAAACAACTTTCTCTAAGACACATGTGTCAAACGCCAAAAAATTTTGGTCATCCCATACTAAATTGATCACGTGATCTCTTTGATTTGTATGGAAAGTCAATTTTTATTTTACATATTTGACCATTTGTGTTTCTTTAAGAAAGTTGTTCAGTTTCATGGACTGAACACATCTTCAAAATTTGGATGGTGAATACAAAATGACCCTGTATAGGCCCCTTAACTACTACTGAATTGCGTGCATAATTTGTATGAAAGCTGTGTAATTTCATCTTGAATTATCAAAGCGATTTTAATCATAATATGGTGATTTATGTTAAAATGTGTGGCGCGTTGAAAGTTTTATTACCTCGATACTTATTACAAGTTTAAGTAGATACCTGACTGTGTTTTATGAGGTTTCAAAGAATCAACGATTGTCATTTATTTATCGATACGTTCCAAATATAAAGCATTCAATTGTTTTTAAAGAGTAAAACTTATGATAATTTCATCTTTTGTCTCGGCGATAAATGTAGGTAGACAAATGACGACTAGAAAATACGACATCGCACTTTCAATGAGGAAAGTTAAGTACGGCTCGCCTGCACGGCATGGTAGCGGTGGGGGGACACCACCCTGCCTCGAACCCCACCTCATCGTTGCCCTGTCCACATGGCCGAGTTACCCCACTATTAGTTAACTCCTAGTACTATAAAATAAGTTAGTAAATATATAAATTTACCCTTACCGGTTGACTGTTAGAGAATGCCTTGCGGCATTAAGTCCGCCATTTGCTGTAATCTTAGCGATAAAGTTTAAATAAATAAAAATAAATAAATAAATAAATCAATAAGTTAATAAATATATAAATGTAGAGAACGTATTACTATATATTTCAGTTATAATAAACATTCGATATTTATTGTTCTCAGATCAGACACCGGTTTGGCTTATTCGACGAAGTATGTACGTCTGGGGGAATTCAAGTTCGACATTGCAATTGGGTCAGATTTCTTCGAGTTTCAGAAAATTATGGACCTCAAGTAAGTAAGAAAACTTTTATAATATTCAATTTAAAAGTAAGTAGTAAGTAAGTATCGAGCATTATTTTAGAGATGCAGAGTTCTTATGAACTCTTGTCACAAAAACATCAAAAAGTGGAAAAGGCTGTCAATTTTTGTCTAGTTTTCGAGGGCAGTAATATCGCAGCGACAAATTAGTACAAAACTAGAAAGTATAATTATGTTAAAAAATAAATTTGTACTCGGCAACAATTTAATAAGACCCTTTTCTCATGCATTTGTCAGTTCAGCATCTGTACGACATCAGCATGCTCGGTATACCCATTTCAGACAGCATACCAAAAGCTTACTGGACGCCTTTATTTCAATAGAGCGTTTGTCGGTGCAGCAGCGGCGTGTCATCAGCACGGCACTGTACAGATTCTGTACCGAATCGATGTTGTACCGACGCTGCTCCAACAAATGAGAAAAGGGCCTTAAATTTACAGACATTTGGCATTTTTATTTACCCAACTTTTTAGTACAAATAAAAAATAATCATTTATTTGTCTCCATTCAGGTAAATTTAGTATGTACAAAAGTAAAAGGGGAGCCAGTATACGAAGCTGTTAAGCCAGTATCAGCTCACACAGAGCTAGTGGTCTACTACCTTCCTGAAAGACCTGAGGAGATGTTCTTCGTCAGGATGAGGAATAACCTGTACAGACAAACTATGGACTCTATTTTAGAAGGTATTTGATTTAATTGCTGTTTGGTCAGTTTAAAATTAGTTGTGACTTAATGCTCACCAATTTTATTAATGAGCAGCATTTATGTAGTTTCTTGAGGTAAAATGTTGGAAAACTAAGGCCCTTATTTATAAACCGCTCTCAATGTTGAGAGCTATCTTGAGATAATACCTGAGATGCTGTTGGCTTGCTATAAGAAGAGCATCTCAAGTATGATCTCAAGATAGCTCTCAACGTTAAAAATATTATTATGGGTTTAATTTTTTTCAGCTTATTAGCGTGTTCATATGAGAAATAAAAAATAACAGTATAATCTATAAATGTCCATGTCCGTCTGTCCATCAGCCATTTTTAATGTACCCACTGCTGGGGCACAGGCCTTCCTTATGGGTGGATAAGAAGGACGGGCCATAACCCACCACGCGGGCCCAATGCGGATTGGTGGGTGTTAATGACTGCAAATGCAGCCGGGACCAACGGCTTAACGTGCCTTCCGAAGCACGGAGGAGTTCGCAATAGTAAATTTTTGGTCACCCATCCCATGACCAACCCTTGCAAACGTTGCTTAACTTACGCAATCGTTGGGCCAGGCGCTAAACCACTACGCCACCGAGCTCCTTCATCTATAAATGATATTAATTTAATTTGATATTACTTCTAACAAAACTGAAGTAAGTAATTAAGTAAGTGAATGTAATTTTTTCTGTCTTCAAAAGTCCCTTTTTCAAATCAGATTAGTATACGATATTAAATGTTTTATAAGTATTATAACCATATAACTGTCTACATATCAACCTAATAATATAAATTGTTTTAATTCTCTAATCTATGTTTAACATAGTAAATATAGAGCACTCAGCCCAAATTGCTATAAAAAAATCGCCCACTAAGACAATGAAAGCTTCTCATAAACAAAATAACAGATGCTATTATTTAACTCAATCGATATTCGAGAGAAAGTAGATCAATCGATTAAATTGCGCGTTCGGTATTTATTACCACTATAAGGTTAGGTTGTTGTTATAATAATGGAGTTTGAAACTTAAATACTTTTATCGATTTTGCGTAGGACCGACAGCAACCAAATTTGTACGAAACCTTTTTTTCTTTTACGAAACTTTTTTTCGAAAAAATTTGATAGCATTATACCAAATTCATAGAAGGGTTAGGAGTAAGGTTGAAAAACAATGGCGACCCGCCATACATGAATTTATTTGTTTTAAAATTTTAGGGTTTAGAAATGAGAAACTGCCTAAACGATCCAGAATAAATTTTTGGGGAACTTAGCTTCAAAATTCTTAGTAGGAAAAGTTTCAAAATAAAGATACTTAATTTTGTATTTATCAGGCTGACGAATCTCTTGTAGCAAAAAAAAGTTGAATGAAATAACTTTTTCTGAGCTCGGATAATTATAATCCGTTTGAGTGAATGTTGACGCTCATTCAGTAGGTGCCTAGGGAAAATATACTCTTACACACAAGGAATTATAAGTACTTTATAATTTCCTTGCTTACATCTTACTGAGTCATACTCGGAAGTCATTTTGGCTATGACTGTCATAGACCAAAAATATAGTAATATTATATACCTATATTCTCTTTGATATGACAGTTGATTGTCTTACGTACTATTATTGCTTTTTCTCTGGTTAATTGATACATACTTTATTTGCATATAAGGTTGGTTCATAATTTACCGAATTGGTCATTTAAGTGTCTAAAAAAACTATTATTATAATACAGACTTTCTTGAATTCAGTTAAAGTCCTCAAAATTCGTAAACTATTATTTTACTCAGATTTAAGAAAATCATTTTTCTAAATGCTAAACGTTTTAATTAATATATTTTCATTTGACTGTCAAGTGTCTTAATTATCTAAAAAAATTAACAAAACCTGAATAAAGTTTATTCGTTTGTTTTTCTATAACATAAACAAAACGTTAGCTATTTATTTTTGGTTTCTTTACGCGATCGAGCCCCTCAAATCCGAATGGAGCGTTGATGTCTTTTACACCACGGCTAGATGTTATTTTATATCGTGTATTCAAGATGATAATGCTTGTGTAAAAATGCATTTTTCATGATGTACCATCATGAAAAATGCATAATAATTGTGTAGATAATACCAGGTACCTATATGAGATATCATTTACCTGTAAGTATAACTCTCCTGATTATTGAGTTACTATTTGGATAAAAACATAAATAGGATCTTGAATTTTGAATTTTATCTTTTAACTTTAGCGACTACTAAAATTAGTTTGCTAATATTTTGCACTAAAATAATGCTACGCTAAAGAAAACGAGATGCTTGGTGGTGCAGTGATTTAGCGCCTGGCCTAGCGATTGCGGAGGTTAAGCAACTTTCGCAAGGGTTGGTTATAGGATGGGTGACCAAAAATGTATTATCTCGAGCTCCTCCGTGCTTCGATAGGCACGTTAAGCCGTTGGTCCCGGCTGCATTTGCAGTTGTTAACGCCCACCAATCCGTACTGGGCCCGCGTGATGGGTTATGGCCCGTACTCCTTATACACCCATAAGGAAGGCCTTTGTAATGTCCCCACCTAGCAGTGGGGATATTAAAATGGCTGATGGACAAAAAAAACGTCCAATTTCGTCAATGAAAAACAAAAAACTGTCTTTTAGCTATCAATATTATTCGTACCTACATAAATAATCGCCTATAACAATAAAATATTATGCCATTTCATATCAAACCTGCTATTCCATATTTCCATTTAGCACATAGCGAGTTGTACGGTCGGCACATCAAAGGGGTAGATCGCGGCGTCTCGGTTCGGTAGTTCGCCGCGTCTGCGCGTGATTGCTTTTTTATCGATCTAAGGCTACGGCCAGCGTGTTGGTATGAACGATGCAATAATTAGGAACTTTCGAAGAAAACTTATAAGAACTGTAGTGGACAATAATTAGGGTAAAAAAGTAAGCATTTTTTTGCCAAAAATACTTCTTAATACAATGTTCTCAAAAGTTTTCATCGGTTAATGATCTCTGTGGCTTCAGAATGTTGCTCAGAATTGTTAAGTTTATTTTTTGATGTTGTTGAAAGGTGACAAATTATTTTAATTAATTACCTAATAAAGTTGTTTTATTTAATCGAATCTTCAAAGTAGATTTTTTTTTGTGTTATACCTAAAAATATCCAAACGCATAAACGTTTATTTTTAAAACAAATCCTCCCGATTTAACATAAACACACATTACATTACAACTGTAAGTACATCTTTATATACGGAAAGATAACGACGCGGCTTCGTTTGCACAGAGCCGATCAGAGCCGATCCGATCGGCCGCCAGCCGATAATCCGAACGCGACTGTCAGCGGATGTTGCGTTATATTTAGAACGGCCGATAAAGCCGCCTGCGCATCCAAAAATGAGGGCCTACTCCGAAAAACGATCCATGATAAAATTATCGTCATGATAAAGTTAACGTCAAAATTAAGTAAATTTAAAGAGTAACATCGTACGATTATCGTGGTAACTTTTCGTTGTAAACCCTCTGAACCGAATTTTGTCTAAATTATGATTTTTGTTAGTATTAAATAGGAGTGCAAATCCAAGTTTTGTTGATGATGATTGCTATGTATGTTTATAATATTATTGTAGCTTGATCCTTAATTATGATTAACGGCTATTTTAACTTAGTTATCCATTTTTTTTTGCAGCCATGATTTCTTTCTTTAACACCCTTTCTGGTCGACTGTTAGAGAATGCCTTAAGGCATTAAGTGCGCCAATTTTATTTTCTTATGCAATAAAGTTTAAATAAACAAAAATAAATAAATGACCTCGAAACACTAAATACCTAATATAACAACAATTGATATTAACAAAACTGGTGGCGTTATTTTCCGTACTATAACCCTAATTATGATGTTACTATAATGTATACCACTGAAAACTATGAGGCTAAATATCAAAATCTTGACAATACTAAACGGGTACAAGAAGTTAATAACATTTCCTATACCTACTATGTTAATGTATTCTATTTGACTTTGTTGTATTATAAAAACCCTTAGTTATAAACCAAAAACTTGAAAAAAAAAAAAACAAATGAAGCAATAAAAGTTAAAAGTACTTTAATAAAAACCGAAGAAGTGAAATTACTTTAGGAAACAGAAAATGTTTCACTCCAGCAAATAGAGTAAGCAAAGCGAAGCGCAGACAGCTAACTAGCGAAAGATCTTATCCCACAACCATCTGTCTAGTCGCCGCGCCATATCAAGGAGTTCGTATGTTTAGATCTTGAAATAATAATATAACTACCCAAGTGCGGATAGCAAAATAAACCTAGTACGCGGCAGCTAATTAAAGATCTTCAAATGACATTGCTCTGCTAGTAATTTATTACTAGTCTAAAGATAAAAATTTTCTAGGCTTAACGTAAAACTTTGGTTTAAGACAAACTTTGCTATGTTACGAAATGTCCCCAAAGAGATATGACTGGTTACAATCAATTTAATTTGACTAGAAATCTTGAGAGAATTTACGATCGTTAAATATTAGTTCATTAAATATTTGGCTTGATTGGATCGATTGAATTCTTAATGTCAATAATACAATCTGAACATAAAAGCGCCCACTCAACTAATCACCGTAAAATTTGCATGGTTTAAGACGACGACGTCAAAAAAGAACAAATTGATACCAAATATTTCCTCTCGATTGATAAATGGCTTCATTGATACAACTTTATCGGGGGCACAATCTAATTCTTCCATTCAATATAATTGATTCGATGTTTTTATTAAAACACCGATTTCTGTTCTAACAGATTCTCCGTTAGACTTGTCTACGTCACTACTATCAAGAGTACTATTACCAATTTCTCCACCATCTGGACCAGAGGATGAACACAAATCTGTCTCAGGGGATTCTCTTACATCATCATCAGCAGGGTCATCCAATGAACTATTAGAAATGACTCCTAAAATCCAAAGAAGGCCTGCAAAATCTGAAAGAGCATTATTACCTTGCGAAGTTT
The DNA here is from genome assembly GCA_943789525.1 of Agriphila geniculea. Taxonomy (NCBI): domain Eukaryota; kingdom Metazoa; phylum Arthropoda; class Insecta; order Lepidoptera; family Crambidae; genus Agriphila; species Agriphila geniculea. The sequence goes on along the minus strand of OX038877.1, from coordinate 5,364,128 downwards.
GTGGTAAAGCGTTTGACAGACCATCACTTCTCAAAAGACATATGAGAACACATACAGGTAAGCTTAGATGTTTCTTATCTTATTTAATTTTATCATCATCATCATATTAGCCGCACGTCACCTACTGCTGAGTATAGGCCTGCCCCAAGGAACTCCACAACGATCGGTCCTGCGCTGCCCGCATCCAGCAGCTTCCCGGGACCTTCATCAGATCGGTCCACCTTGTTGGGCGCGTCCATAAATACCCACGGAGCGTCGTCCGGTGCGCGGTCGCCATTCCAGAACCATTCCGCCCCAGCAACGGCTATCGATTCTTCTCGCTATGTGTTCCGCCCACTGCCACTTCAGCTGAGCAATCCTTCGAGCAACGTCGGTTATTTTAGTTCTCCTACGGATCTCCTTATTTCTGATTCGATCGCGTAGGAAAACGCCAAGCATTGCTTAATACTTACGTTTAATTTATTTTAATTTATTCAATAAAGGATGGTGTTAATTATTCTCACATCAGAAGTCGACGCTACTAGCGCTTTGCAATTATTTAATTTTAATGTATCCTCTAGTGCTATTTAGATGCTTAATTAAATTTGATCGATGTGTCTCAAGTCGAATGCGGTATTTTATTTAATTTTCCATGAGGTTTGCTTAGCGATGCTATTAATTAAGAAAAGGTTATTTTCTCGTTGAAAATTGATGTATTAGGTAAAAGTTCCGTAGTGATAGCAAGTTAGGCCAGGATTGTGTAAATAATTATATCTATTTTATAAACAACCCATGAATAAGGATAATTTCAAGCTTTTCTCTAAATTAAGCTATTCGAGCAATTTTTTTCGCCGATTTATAGAACACTAGCGACCGCCCGCGACTTCGTCTGCGTGGAAAGATTTTTTGCTATCCCTCGGGAACAATACATTTTTTCGGGATGAAAGGTACCCTATATCCTTCTCTGTACCCCTTAGAACGTGTATGCAAAATTTCATGATGATCGGTTCAGTAGTTAAGACGTGAAGGCGTAACAAACAAACAGACTTTCGCATTTATAATATTAGTAAGAATTCAGAGTCGAGCTACAAAAAGTCGCTCACAAAATTGCTTACAAAAGTAGGGCCAAATATCGCCGTTATTATTGCAGCTACAAAAAGTAGTCCGTGTGCGTTTACACTTATTTTTTTCGGTCAATTACAATTTTATTGAATTTTATTTTTTCATTCTGGTGCTCACTAGATTTTATTTTGTTTTAGGTGAAAAGCCCCACGTGTGTATGGTATGCAATAAAGGGTTCAGCACATCAAGCAGTTTAAATACGCACAGAAGAATACACTCCGGGGAAAAACCTCACCAATGCCAACATTGTGGGAAGAGGTTTACAGCGAGCTCCAATTTGTATTACCATCGGATGACACATATAAAGGTTGGTTTTTTTGTATTTATATTTGTAGCAAACAAAACATCCTTTTTAGGGTGAATTTTAATCCTCAGTTAATAGATATCAGTCAGTTTAATTATTGACCAAATAAAATAAAAGTCATTCAAATTTTTCTCAGATAAATAAAAGACTAACATATACACTTTTAAGGCTTCCGCGCGTAGAGTTCATTAGAAATAAAACACAGAATGACTAACATTTTCAATTTATCGGTGTAATAAGTCGGTATAATAAATGTAATATCATTGAAAAACAAGCCTTTAGTCTTATACACACATCAACTTTGTCTAGGGATACCAAGTGTTATTTTCATACAAACGAGGTAACTTTGAAGCCTTTGTTTTCTGCAAGGGATGTACTGTGCTGTGATCTGATAACGGCTATCCAGGGAGTGAATGAAGGAGATTCAGATCGGTATACACACCCAACTGATCTGACCAGCATTCTAAAAACGTAATGGACATGTTTAAAAAAACCGCGAAAATAGCATGAAAATGTATGGAAATCCTCAAACCGAGAACTCTAACCCATTAGTCTTTTAGAATGCTGATCAGATCAGTTGGGTGTGTATAGCGATCTGAATCTACTCCATTCAGTCTTTGGATGGCCATCATCAGATTACAGCACGGTACATCCCTGGCAGAAAACCAAGGCTTCAGAGTTACCTCGTTTGTATGAAAATAACACCTGTATCCCTAGACAAAGTTGATGTGTATACTTACTTCTTACTAAGTATTTAATTTTATTCATAGTATTTTTCTAACCAAAATAACTGTAACGTTTTATAGTTGAAACTTTCAAATGCCACACAATGCTATACAATTCCATAAAGTTTTATATGATGACCGATATCACAGCCGATATAGACGGATTTTTTATTTCAACTTTATACAGAAGTTTCATTTAAAAATCGAAATTAAAATAGGTATTAAACTTTTTCTAAGCATTTACAGGAGTCTCAATGGTTTTTAATAGGTAAGTATACACGCAATATAATACTTCTTTGTTCCTCCTTATAGTTCACGCAGCACCATATAGTGTGTTAGGCGGGCGCACCGGGGCGGAAAAGTCATGCGTCTTGGACCATCGTCGTGGGAACGTTTTGAAAAACACCTTAAAATCACTTCATATTTTTTAAATGACTCACTGCAAGTACTGAGCCAGTTTTTGTGTTATTTACTCATGTAGGTAAGGGAACATTATTGAATTGTATCGACATTGTACTTGTGATTACTTAACATCGCTCACTGGCATTTGTGTTCGCGTATTTGACTTATTCGCCTAAATACGAAGATTAGAAGAGGCTCTATTTGTTTATTATTTGCCAATTTTCGCAAACATGACGATATGCAAATCACAAACATGCGTATTGATGGCGATATGTGGACGGTGTGTTGGTGTTTATTTTTGAATAATTCAACACAAATATTTGTAAACAAAGTTAAATAAAAATTCGAATACCGAATAGTGATGTGTAGTGCTAGCATCAGGTCAACAGAACTAAAGAGGGCTCCACACTCGCGCCGCGAAAGCCCGCGAAGGCCGCGAACCGCGAGTGTGGAGGGTCTCGCGGCTTCGCGTATGGGCTTCGCGGCTTCGCGTTCGCGCTTCGCGGCGTTCCCCGTCCGGTGGCGGTTTTTTGGTCCGCGTCAAAGAACTTGTGTGCCGAACTAATGTTGCCGTGATTCGCGGCCGCGGTTCACGCGCGAGTCTGGACGGCTATATTTTTCGCACCGTTTTCATGCGCAAACCGCGCCCGTGATTCGCGGCCGCGTTTCGCGGCGCGAGTGTAGAGCCCTCTTTAGGAATTCCCTTATACCCTGATCCTGGTGTTTATTTTTGTTTTTCGCTTATATGATAATTTGTGCTTCCTACCTATTTGCTAATGTTATGAAGACGTGTTACATAAAAAAACAGTTTATTGATCAAAAGAAAAAAAAAATGATCGTAAAACAAACTAAACAATGGACGAACGGTATCATTACTGCAGAGTATTGCAACTTCAGTATGCAAGCTAAATGGTTTTATATCATGCAACATATCTAATATGCATTGCACAGCCATTATTATCAACCCATTGAGTACTTACACAATCTAGGAAACACACACCATATAATCACTTTGTGAAACTATAAAAACGAGTTATCCTTGATGGGATAAACAATAGCCAGTTCTATTATAGTTTTTCTGGTGATAATTCACGTCATTCCTAGGAGTATATCCTTTTAAACCACATTAGAATTACGAACCGGTTTTTTGCTGCAAGAAATCCTGAAACAATTGACATGAAAACTACCATAGCAATTGTGCTATGGCAGTTTTCATGTCAATTAACAGCCATAAAAACGTATAAACGATTGGATCGAAAAATTATTCAATGTTACGTAATGATGAAGCTATTTATGTATTTTTTATCGTAATTGTCTTCTAATTTCCTTTTTTCTCAATCTTAGATTACATAGGACTGTTTACTATTTGAATAATCAACTTTTCTAAACCAACATAATAATATTATGTATGATCTGCTTATGTTTAGTACTATGTTAATGAATTAATAAATCAATGTTGATAAAAGTAATTTTTGTTTTCTACAAATCTGTAACAAACAATCACTTGTAGCACATAGATTAACAACATACTCATCTAGATCTCTTAATTAAATCTTTCCCACTGCATAAAAATTCAAGTAACTACACCAAAAAACGTAATTACCTATGAATAAGCGATGATAATATATTCCAAGTGGTATATTACGGGTCGGTAAAGCTTGGTGCACATTATACGGTGATGTTACCGTGCTCACTTCCCATAACGCCCCACCTAGAGTTTTTACTTACCAACTATGACCTCATATGTCCGCAACTTAAGAAAATCACACAACCTGTCAGGGATGTCTCCCTTTTCTTGAATTTTTTTATAACATATTTTTACTTGGGATTTGTAAAATCCCTAAAATTATATTGCCCAAGAACACCTTAGTACTTAGTGCAAAATTAAATGTAAAAAGAGCGAAAATCATTTTTATCACCCTCATACCAAACCAAACACGTGATTTCTTTTTTGAATCTATGTTTCACGAGAATAATTATGTTTTAGTTTAATGTATCGAAGTTTAATGTATTGAAATCATCCTTAAAGTTTTGATGATGACTAAAAACAATCATGTTCACATTAATTAGCGATCCAACCTATGAAACTCTTTTTCTAGAAAACTTTGCCCCGTTTAAAATACAGAGTCAATTATAAAAAGGATACGATAACTCCACCATTTGCATACTTCTCTTTTGTATTAAAACAAAAACTTTACCTATTAAACCAACAAGAACAATCAACCCCCGGTTTCCTGGTAGTTATCGGTGGTTAATCGGTTTAAAATTATCAGAGGGGGTCCACATTATCTGGTTTAATGTTAAGTGTATTACTCTAAACCCGATAATTTGGACCCCTCCGGTAAAGTACCTGAGAAAACGGGGGTAAAACATATATAACCTTCTATCTCACGAAGACCGTTTTGTTATGAATGTGTTAGGCGGGCGTGCACATACATATTGTTTAGTGTGGATCTGCACACTCTTGTAATACGCACATTAAAATAATGTGCATGTGCACGCCTAACAACATTCATAGCAAAACGGTCTATATTAGATAGAACAACTTTTTTTTTTGTTTTGCGCCAGCCCTGTTTTCTTAAGGTACACCTGCGGTCACAGGTAGTTATACTTAAGGCGGTCGTCCAGGCCAATAAATTACGCGGCAGGTCAGGTCAACGTGGGAACAGCGATGCGCAGGCGGCTGTGACGAATCGCGACGAATCGACTGTTTGCTTTTGTGTAACGAGAAAGGTTTAGTGAATTACTTGGCTCATCAAATGTAATGGAAATGTTTTTTATTTTCATTTGAAATCCCGCGAAAAAGTATTGTACAGTCAATTTTTTACGTGACCGGACAGTTAGTGTGTAAGAGAGCTTTTTTTCTCATTAAATACTGTCGAAATCTGATCTGTAATTACCTGAGATGAATATAATTCATCGTTATTATTGGCAGCCATCAAAATGAATGTGAATGTAAAATTTATATAATTTAATTAATTTTTTATTTATTTTATTTTATAAAAAAAATGATGTAGTCGGGAGTCTCCTTAATCAAAGTTTAGACAACACTTTAAACTTCACTTTTATTGCCAAATTATCTGTAAGCTTTTGTCTAATTATATGTTTCATAATAGCGCCTTTAATAATAATTATACTCAATACTTAGGCCATCTCATATAGCAAGGTTCATACACGCCGTGTGAAGACACGGTCTACCGACCATCCGTCTTCAGTGTCGTCTTCAGATACGGTTCCTTGGCCAACGTGGGAAATAATTTTTGGACGCTAACGAACGTCTCAAATGTTTGGTTTAAACAAAAGCTTTATTTAGCTGTGACTTGAAGTTTACACTTACGTTGATATCGAAGGCAGCTGATGGAAAAGGTTTCTGCGCGAATACATGATGCCAATAACTCTTAGGCCACCTACGTACCGACAAGTGCCTAGAATAGAGCCTAGATACACAAAATAGAGAGACTAACAGAAGTTTAGCTTAGTACTACGGGCGCTCGAGCATCGCACACACATAAAGACAGCTCTCGCCGCTGCATCACGTACTCGAACTGTTTTGAGAGTGGTTTGAGATTGTAGTTATACAGTGTCGGTGAGAGATGTCTATGTGTGCGTTGCTCGAGCGCGCAAGTGCTAAGCTGAACTACTGTACTCTCTCTATATTGTGCTAGATATGTAACCAAGTAAAACGAACGTTCATGAATGTTCGCAACCGGCTGCACTGCGCGCTAGGTGCCTCGATTCATCCAGGCGACTACCAAGAATGTATCGTAGGTGCGAGTCTTACAACCAAAGACTAAGAGACCAAGGCGACTATCCTAGCGACTCACCTACCAGAGCGGTCACCAAGTAACCTGGATATTAGTGATGGGACTCGAATCACAATTGATTCGAATGATTCGAATCAAGTCAATCCAAGCTCAATTTAAATGAATATTTATGCTGATTCGAAGCATCACCTGATTCGAATCGGTTGGTTGATTCAAATTGGTTGGGTGATTCGAATCATCACCTGATACAAATTGGTTGGCTGATTCGATTTGGTTTGGTGATTCGAATCATCACCTGATCCGAATCTTCGACGGCGTAACAAGCTTACCTTAGGGGCTGAGAAGGTAGTTTAATATTCGTTTTATTAAGTTCTTTAACCATTATTTAGTATTTTCGGTCACGTGAATTTAATTATTTTTCGTAGGTTAATAATTTATTTCACAATATTGTTATTGATTCAAATCATTACATTGATTCGAATCATTCGAATCATCACATTGATTCCAGTAATTTGAATCATCAAATTGATTCGAATCATTCGAATCATCAGCGGATTAGAATCATTCGATTCATCACCCGATTCGAATCATTCGAATCATCACCTGATTTGAATTGGTTAGCTGATTCGAATCATCACATTGATTCGAATCATCACATCGATTCGAATAATCGTCAAATTCGAATCGACGATTCGAAGTACGGGTGATTCGAATCGATTCGTATACATTTTTTCGGTTTGAGTCCCATCACTACTGGATATATCTAGGCACCTGTCAGTGCGTAGTTTTGTTTCCTTAGTTTTGTCCCGTTATTAAGGCTATAACATAAATTACAACCTTCTAACAAAATGGTCTTCGGCCGCCAAACTATTCAAGTCAATCCAATATTTTCTGTCTACATTTAGCTAGAGATTGAGAAATTGATAGTCTCTACCAACTTAAAATATTGAGACATCGTTTTTTTTTCCTGTAATTTTTAGATAAACAACTATCATATAGAATTATTTCAGATTTTTTCTTTGCAAACTTCGGAGATAAGGGGGGGGGGGGGGAACGGTTTTTTTTACATTTTTCATCATAAGTCAAAAACTATGCGGCCTAAGAAAAAAGAAAAAAAATGATTTAAAATTTGCAAACAGCGCTCTTTCATATGATACCCCATATGCCCTAGTCACGTCACTTCAAATTTTTAAGACCCCTTTTCAGTCCCTGTTGTTAAAAAAAATATTTATTTTATTTCTTTCTTACTTGCAAAATAGTTGGGCAAATGTAATCTTAAACTATTCCAAATTTCAAGTTGATACAATTAGTAGTTCTCGAGATATCCAGCTGTGACAGACAGAGAGACAGACAGAGTGACACCATAAGGGTTCCTTTTTTACCATTTTGGTACGGAACCCTAAAAACTATAGCCCCACCCACATAAACTGAGATCACCGTGGTTTAATCTTCTAAGCGAAAGTGGCTAATCCCCTGACTTAAGTGACGGTTGTGTTTCTCTCAAAACATTGCATTTTTTATTTAATTCATCGATGCCCGCACGGCTTCCGGCGTCCGGACAGCAATAGAAAATCTATTGTGTCTCTTTTACCGGGTCTTGATGGGTTAAATGTTCTGTATATCAAAGAAATACACTCGACGTCAGAAAAACCGCACCTCTTTGAAAATAAATTTAGACTTGGCCACCTGCTATTGCTATAGCTAACGTTTTATTGTGTAAATGTTGATATCTATTGAAAGTACATTTGTACATTTCAATTAATAATTGTTCGATTTTATTAACATAACAGTCACCATAATTAAACGCTTAAAGCGTTATTGCTTGCGCCTTTATAAAAGGGAAATAAAAGGAGTCAATTCAGGAATTGCGAGTAAATTCGCTATCTAGATGATGGAAAAAACACACTTCAACAGTTTAATAAAAAAAAAGAAATACCCAAGATGGATACTGGAATACATGGAATTGTCCATGAAGTTGCTCAAAAAATTGCAAAAAATGAGGCAATATAATGTTGTTCAGAAACTGAATCTCAGTAATTGGTTCTGTTCGAAGAGTATTCCAACGGTTTCTAGAGACTGTTGGCTATGTCCGAAGAGGTAGAAGTATATAACAATACTTACCATTAAATTAGATAGGATTAAATTAACTTTGAGGAAATTATTGAAATAGTGCGATTTTTTTGACGTCGAGTGTATATTTAATTGTAAAGAACCAACTATAACTTAGCTGAACTTTCCACAAGAACAGTACTATAGGCATTGTACCGGTTCAATGGTCCATTGATTGATCAACCATTCTTTGAATCTAGAATTTTCTCTGGACTAAAGGTCCTTTTGAGCTGTCCCTATGAATTAAACTCGTCGATACCGGCTAGTTAAGTCAGTAATGCGTCATTCAAAATAGCTCGTTGTGGCCGAGTGATGTACAATAGCCTTTATTCTTAGGTGGCATTATTTAAATGTATATAAGTTTATTGTATTAAAAGGATTGGTAGCGGTTAAATTATCTATTATACGGGAATTATTTAGACAAAGTTTTTACTGTCGATAAATTGTTTAGGTAAATCGTTGCTTTGCAATACAATTTTCCATGCAGAATTGAATTAATTTAGTAATTTTTTTTTTTTTTTTTTATTGGATAAGGGAAACATACAGCTTCATATTATACATATGAATGAAAATCATTATGTTTGTACATAGGCTAACACAGTTTCCACAGGGAATAATTAATGCAAAACAAAAGTTGAGTATAAGTACACACTACATAAAGTTAATGAATTATGTCATAGCCAATATAACTGTTTACAAGCAACCATGGGAAAATTAATACACGACATAGTCAAATGGTATAAACAAAGAAAGACATTATATAACATTGACATGTTGATCAGCTGTAATTGGTTAGGTATACTCAAACTTTTCCAAATATTTTTCCCCATGTTACAGCAATCTTATAATGCCTGTAATTCGAACGCAACTTTTCCATGCCTCCGTTTTCCTAGAAAGCTTAAGAGCTTTTGAGTCCTGATTGTAATACCTACATTTATACTTCTACATATGTTTTCCTGAGTATTAAACTTAAGTACCTACTTACTAATAATTCAACTGAAAATTATTGGCAGTTGTGGTCGTGGTGTTTATTCTAACGGGAGTAAATTATGGTTTTCTGATATGGTCCCTCTATTTTGAAAAGTCGACTTTTGAGGGACAGTCAAATTAAACAACTTTGTCTATGGGACCAATTTAATCAGAGCACCACAAAATTTGACGACTTTTTTCGATTTCAACCTGTAGATTTAAAGTTTTCGTTGTATTTTCCTGAATGTTGAACTCACTTGTACAGTAAACTCTACAAATTATTGATGGTCACTAGTCGTGGTGACACTTTTCCATTCGTTAGGGGGTCGTTATTTGTTTGTTGTCGCTGTCCGTTTGTCGTTAGACGTGACGCTCACCGTTCCTTCCCACAATTGGGGATCGCACAAAGCATGGTTGTATAGTACAAGTTAAATGAGTTGTGCGATTAGAAAACTGTAGAATTTCATAGCTATGAACATTGTTTTTTTTTGGAAAGTCGATAAATTTTAGTTTTTTTTTTATGAAAAAAAAAGTATAACTTCAGCCGTAGCTTTATAAAATGTTACTGAATCATTTAAGAAAATATTCACATGCATGATTTTTTTTCCTGTATTTTACATTTCCTATTGAAATGATCTCCCCCGACCACGAATGCTAATTGAATAAAAAAATTAACAGTCAGGTCTAAAAATATGTATGTTTAGAACTTTGTCACTTTGTTGTAGTTATCATTTTGTCAATTGATTTCTATTCAAAAAAGTAATAGCTTTTAGAGTGACAAAGTTCTAAACTGCATACATTTTATAGACGTGACTGTACAGAGAGGTGCCGGGGTGATAGCACGGTATCCACAAAATGTATCCAGTACAATATTATAATGGATTACAAAATTTCTTACTTTATTATCTTTTTTTAACTACAACCCGTTGTACCCGTGAGGTGAAGGCCAAGCACTATCCCGATAATGCTCCTCAAAAACGACTTTCATATCGATTTTTCGGTTTATTTACCCCATTTATCCCTTAAGGGGTAGAGTTTCGGAAAACCACGATACACGTGTTTATTTATTTGTTTTTGGAAGTAATCCTACGAAGTTTCAAGTGAACATGTCTTTTTTTATTCTTTTTCCATACAAACTTTGAATCCTCATTTCATCCCTTTAGGGGTAGAATTTCCAAAATTCTTTCTAAGTGGATGCTAACACTGTATAAAGTATTTATGTACAAAATTTCAAATCTGTAGGTTCGGTGGTTTAGGCTGGGCGTTAATTTGTCAGTCCCCGTCTGAGATGCCATATGGATGAGTCGATTTGTTAGTATTTTTTTCTTGAAGAAGTAAGATGTTTTATTATTTTCTGTAGTTTCTATATTATACGCATCCAGGTCCGCATTGCATCTGACCACCATCGATGATACTCGAACGTGAAGCCAGTACGGAACAGCAATTAAATCTTATTCTTGGCCCATTAAAGTGAAAAATATTGGTCGTAGTTCAAACGTGATTAACGCAGATATTATGATGCAATAAACTTTTGTACATAAATAAATTAAAGGAGATTGCATATTTCTAATTTAATCGGAAAACCTTGGATGAACGGAAAACTAATTAATTGCAATTAAAATTGAAATGTATTCAAAGATATTGACTCTGCGCCGTATATCAGCTGGAGTCAGAGTAAAAAGTGTTATAATAAAACACGCTCACCCCTAAATATAGATGAATTTTTACCGCTTCTGTGGTTTAGTAGTTCGCCCACTCTTATAAGATGCAGGGGTCCCAAGTTCGATTCCCAGGACGGGGATTCGTTTGTACTCGGTTTGGTTGGTAGTAGGGCTTATTTCAAGCTAGCCAGGCGGGCATGAAAGAAGCCCACCATCTTACTTAAGTATGACGTCATAACAACAATTTAAAAATGGTTGTGTTCCAGCACTTAGAGCTAAGATAGCCTCAGTGATGAGGATTCTGGGTGTAGTGCACTTCTACTTTCGGCCTTATCATCACTTAACACAGTCGAGCTGAAGGCCAAGCACTAGGTATCCCATTGTGCATAAAAAAAAGAACACCAAAATAAGGAATCCACTTGATTCGATAGTCTATGACATAAGCTCAATCAATAATATTTTATTCGACATAATTTTACACAACCGCCTTCGCTCCTTCCTCGATCCACTCGACTTTCTCGACTTTACAACGAGCCACCTAGTAACGAGGAGTCAAGAAGATGGGTGGCTGTCTCAAATCAGAATCAGCGTGCTATTTGTGTACGTGCATGCGCTCGGTGACAGTTTGTCACTTCGAAGATCGGCCTTGTATGCACTATAAAGATCGTAATTGTTAGTGTAGCTATTGATAAAAATATATATCATAATGGACTACTAGACGACCGTATTTGTAATTTGAATTTTTCATATAAATCTTCAGGAATCATCAATATGTTTGGTATAAACCCAAATAAGAAGTAAACTTCACATTTTTTCCCTCATTCCTCTACAATCCACTGACGAGGATCCACCAGTGGATTAAATGATATTTTTTTCCTCTTCGATCCACCGGTTTACGGCAAAAAGTGGATTTAAATAAAATCATACATTTCTTATTCTACTTTGATCCACCATTTTAGGGAAAATTTGTAAGTCATCATTGAGAGTTTATGCCGCTATTTTCATGTAAATATCTTATTATCACATGCCAAACCCAAGCACATAGCACACGCTCAGAATGGGCATTTAATACTTTTATTAGTACTTTAACCTTTTAATAACTATTTGATCCAAATATGTGACACATCAAAAAGAGTTTTAAAAAAACTGCATTGACTCAACCGTTTCTGCCCTTTGGGTACGGAACCCTAAAAAGACCTTCTTAATTTATTTTAGATTTTTAACGATCGACACCACACTCCTTTTATAATCTCATTAGGGATGACCGGTGCGTACGCGCAGCCTGTGCCTTACACCTGCCCCATAATACTTACTTAAAATCGGTATTGTAACTTTTATTGCACAAATTTTACGTCACCTAATCGGTAGTTAGAATCAAAAGATTTGTGCCATGCAAATACAATTTGAAAAGATGATTTCACTTTGCGCAATTTTGTTTTACAATTGTGTTAATTATTGATATTGATCTTTTATAATTTTTGGTAAATTGTATTTTATTAAAGTTTATTGCTTTATTAAGAGATATCTACACAGAATAATAAATTAGTATCGAAAAACTAATTTTATAGCCAACCAATATCATCAATAAACCGATAAAAGGCCCAGTTTAATTAAAATCCAAATCAATCCAAAAGTAAGAAATATAAGATTACAGTTAATGAATATAGTCCGTGCATAGATAATGTCTACTTTTGACGACATCGACGTAGACGAAAAATAAATTAAAAGCAAACATCGCATACATTTCGACACATCCGATCTCGACCGGAAAGATATAAAACCAATAATCTTCTCATTTGACAGTCAGTTAATGGTAGAACTGGGCGTGATTATTAAAATAAACATGAGTATTGATAGGTTTTCGTGATTGGACATCCCTAGTGTTATGTTTCAATTGGGTTGCTAATGAGAAGTTTCGTAAATCAGTATTTTAACGATTGTCATTGACATCTGTAAAGACGATAAAAATTGGTTGAGGCAACGACACTATTTCCTACTGGAAAATAATAATATTACTTGAGTAGATAAACTGACGTCCATACAAGTATTGTATAATGGAGTAGATATTATCATGACTAGAGACCGGATTATATGCAACATAAAAAGCCCAAAATACGCATGCAAATATGCAAGAAAAATAGCTAAAAAGTGCATGAAAATCCATAAAAAAAAACAAAATATGTAAAATTAGATGATAAAAAAGATGTCTTTAAGGTTTTTTAATTCTTAAAAGGTATTATTACTCAACGATAATAATTGTATTTGTGAAAATATCAATTACAAAATTTATTTGGCATTGAAATTGACTGAATTTTATATTTTAGCATTTACAATGATATTTTTCTCACGGGTGAGTCGATATTTTCTAGTACTTTTTTCTAATTATATTGATTGAAATTTACCTCTATAAATGTATACGACTAAGTATTGTTCCAAAGGTTCTGAAGACAAATTGTGTCTACAAGGTTATTTTTAGTTTATACAAAACCTCTCGTGGGGTTGATCAGACCATCAAACTGAACAACTTTCATCATGGGACCAACCTTGAAATCGCGAAAAAAAAATAGCTGTTTCATACATTTCGATCTTATTTCGATAGAGCAGGATTGTACTTTTGTATGGAACAGCTGATTTTTTTTTTTCGCGATTTCAAGGTTGGTCCCATGGTAAGCGGAAAGGATCATTCTACGACTACTTAACTGAGACATGCACTGAGGTGACTGGGCAGCGTTTAATATTTGAGTGCCATTGTTTAGACATAGATATCTGAACGATGAACGAGATCGAGTGTAAAATATGCATGATTTCCAAATTGTTTGCCAAAATATGCAACTATTACTGAAAAGGGGTTAAATATGAAAATGCATATTATGCAATATACATTTGCATATAATCCGGTCTCTAATCATGACCGTGTCCTTGGAAAGAGGTATAATTTAGAACCGAAAATAAGGAAGTGATCAATTATGACCAGAACAAAAAGGCTTTATCGTGAATGATATTTTTAAGAAAGGTATAAAAAACAGAGAACATAGAGAAAACTATAAAAATATGATTTTTTGGCTCAATCATCCAAAACTTCTTCAAAATAACTGTGTCTTGCCTCAAAAAGTCATTTCACGTAATAAAATGTGTGTTTCACACGATCTCATTTAAATTAATCTAAAAAACCTCTGAACATACACATTCAATAAAACTTGCTACTGATTACTTGTTTTTTTTTTCTTAAAACATACAAAATCGTGTGAAAAAATTAACACCGCTATATTCTCGTCTAGACATCGTGATTTGTATCGGCGCCCCATCCTTGACACATCTTCTTAAAACACGTTTTTATGAACTAAACGACAAAATCAAGAAAACCGCCGTACAACAGGAAGTCAATTAATGTTGTTTATTGGTCTATCTACAACTTTCCAATATATCTATTTTAGTTGTACGGTCTACATTACAACCACATAATCATATCTCAAAAATGGATTTTGAGTTATTTATATATTCGAAATCTGTATTTTTCTCTACAAACTGGTAAAACAGACATAACTCTTGGTCGTTTACATTGCGTTTTAAGTTAAGACGGTCTTGCCTGTTACCGAGGCTATTACGACGTCAGTTTGTGTCGCATTTCGAATTAACACACCAAAAATTGGAAGATTATTAACAAATGTGAGCGTATTAACTTTGACTTGATACTATAATTGCCTGTCTACTTTTATATAAAACTAGATTTCGCCCGCGACTTCGTCTGCGTGGATAGTATTTTGTCTATCCCTCGGGAACAGATCCTTTTTTCGGGATGAAAGGTACTCTATGTCCGTCTCTGTACCCCTGACAACGTGTATGCAAAATTTCATGATAATTGGTTCAGTAGTTAAGACGTGAAGGCGTAACAAACAAACAAACAAACGGACTTTCGCATTTATAATATTAGTAAGGATTAATTGTATTTTTGAGTTAATATTGTTTTACACGTTTATTTTTACTGAACCAAGTGACCACTTGACGCTGAAAGATTTATCACAATTCCAGTGTTGATTTTATCAATTAAGGCTCTGTATTTTACCGTAACCATATTAACCACCTGTTAATATGGTTACTCCTGCTACTTTCGATGTCACGCGATCAAACATTTACCATTCACAACGTATTTATTAAAACATCCGGATATCTGGCCACCATCTTTATCGCGTGCCAATAACATCTGCAACAATAATCTAGAAATAATGACCAATGCTGTAGGTATCACTAGCAATCATGCTTTTAATCAGCGACGCGCGCTTCTTTATAGCATTCTTTAGGAGTCAGCAAATGAATTTGAGGTAAAAAATCAAATTAGAAAAGTGAAAAAAACAACAACACAGGCTCTCCTCTCTCATGAAATACTGAAAAAAAAAAAAACGGTATGAGTCTGTTTTACTTATTCTGCGATAGAATTCTAGTTGTCACACCTCTCTGTACCCAAACCACAAACTATCGAGCGATTTGAATTCATGTCGAGTAAAACACGCGCAAAATAACATGGCGGTTCGGAAGTTAGCCGCAAGTGATATTTCGCGCAGGTTCCGAGTGCTTCTGCCCGCGCCCCGTCCCCGCGCAAGCTCTGTATTCGTCTACTGCGCAGCGTTCCGCGCGAAGTTCAGAACCGTCAAGTTATTTTGCGCATACTATACAAATGTAAAAAAAACTCTTAGAACTCTTTGTTCCCATAACAGAGGTATGTAACGCTGTTTTTCTGAAGGTACAAATAAATCCATACAATGATACAAACAAAATAAATTTTCGCCTTAAAGGCAATAAATAGTGGAAAAGTACTGATCTTAGCATAAAATCTATTGAGCGACATTGATATTCCACTCGACATACAAAAATATACAGCTAATACAATATTGTAAAGTATACGGAACATCGCCAACGCAGCTACAACAAACACTTGCCCATTTTTTTCATCATAAAGAAATGCGTGCAGTTAATGCTATTTTCCGCTTCAGTTGAGAACGAATAATGATGAGATGTTGCCATATAAAAACCACCTCAGATGTGTCAATTATGCGGCGATTGTATTAAATTTCCTTGTAATGACTCTAAGATTGCTTATCCCATTGTAATATTGTCACGGCAGATTACTCAAGATAAGCTATGAATTGTTTTTACATCACATTCTGTGAGTATCGATGAGAATGGCTTGCAATAATTTTGTCACGTTTCGATTTATTTATTTAACTTCATTGAAATAAAAACAATGATCAGACGTAAAATCTCTGGCTCCGTTTTTGAGTAGATATTCCAAAAAAACCTGCACTAAGCGTTTTGATTCTAATTTTATTATCCGTACCGCTAGAGAGTGGAACTCCTTGCCTGAATCTGTGTTTTACAATCTGGAGGCCTTCAGTCGCGACTGAATAGGTTACTTCTAGACAAATTTGATACTAAACGGATGTAAGTTAGTACAGTACTATGACTAATATATACAAATTATTATTTATCATCTAACTAGCGATTCACCCCGACTTCGCACGGGTGCAATATGCATGTATTATACATATAACCTTCCTCTTTTCGTTGCGTAATTTTAAATATCTAAGCATACATAAAGGACAGACGGCGAGAAGCGACTTTGTTTTATACTATGTAGTGACTATAAATAAAGAGGTCTGAGGTCAAAGCTTAAATTTCAACATACTCTTTTACCATCCCGTAGGAATTCTACTTCCGTTCCGTTTCGTTCTTCCGTTGAAATTAATATTACTAGGCCTTTCAGCCCAATAGGTAATCAAATCAGTCCATTAGAACATCTTAAGTAGGTACCTAATTTATATAATTAATAAATTGTTACAGAAACTAATTCATTTAACTGTAAAATAGCTAAAACATTCTTAAGAAGTCTTTTAATATCAGGTTTAACATTTTAAGTTACAAAACTAATCACTCAAGAAGTACTTTCCGTCTGAATTTCTTAAAGCAATTAAAAAACCTAATTATCATGTAACAAGTACAACATTTGACGTTATCTCACACTTTCGGCACGATGAAATGAATATTAAAATATAAGCTGCTGAGGGCCTATTACGAAATAAAAGAATAACGATTCGTCGTGGATTTAATTTATCTTGAAGTCGATTGTACTGCATGCGATATAGTTGAATATGTCCACATTCTTGTGGAATGTGTGCGGAACGCTGTATGACAGGATTTAAAAATAAATTTTAACATTAATCATAAAGAAATTGGCTGTTATAATAGCATTATCCTATCCCCCTCCCCTTTCGGAGGAGGGAAACGTAATCGAACTACTATTCTAGTAGGTACTTATTGTTTTGTGATTCTTTTGCAGGGATGACATGTTCAGTGTTGAACAAACCCCTTATAAACTGGTGACTCTGTAACATTTTTGATTATTTTTCGAAATCGTTGAAATATGTTTTTTCCTCATATCTCCGCCAATCTGAAAAAAAAATGAAAAATTAAATCGACATAAATCTCCATATAAGTATAGAACCTGCTCACAAAGTTTCACGAGAAACGGTTGAGGAATGCGTTTTGTAGAAGAGAACATTTTTGCCCAAGCTGAAATAGAGACGTTTCGCTCGCACTTCACGCTCTTTCGGTCAATAAAAAACATCCATGTTGTTATAATATCACGGAGTGGGATGAACCTCGTTCGATTATCGTGATTCTCCTTTTGTAATAGGCCTTCTGTGCCGTTAAGTATTAGCTTTTGAACGTGTCATTCAATGCTTAGTAAAGATCGAAATGATTTACGGATCAGAACTGTAAATTTATAAGACTAAGGTTTAAAATACAAAGACTTGTTCTTATAAATTTTGAGCCCTTATCAAACGCCTACGTATCAATCACTCATCTATTTTTAATCCGTGCTTATTTCGTAATCACTTAGTTTTATTGATTTATTGGAATGCATCTTGATGATCCCATTTTGACACGCTTTTTAGCATGTTAGGTAACTCAGTTACTTTTACAAGTGATTTCTAATGACATCAAGGCAAGTTTCATCGTTATAATAAAATAATTGATTTAATAAAACCTGAATGACACTATTAGCTTTGATAATAAAATACAATATAATGATCATTTATTATTAAGTACAATTAATTTTATTAATTGAACAAATTATAGACATCAGATAAACATATTTTTTCCACGAAACAAAACAAATTAATTAAATTAATTTTATTGGTTTGTAAAGAAATGTTTTACTCGTTTTATAAAAACAAGTATTTTTACAAGTGATGACTTCAAGGCAAAGTCATCCGCTAGCATTCAATAATAGTAATCAAAGTCGCGATCAATTTTATAAATCAGCACGAAAAAATCTCCACCGGTTCTCAAACTGCATATCACTGAGACAAAATGAGTCGCATACGCAGATTGCATCGGCCGCTGCACTATCAATCATTCTTTATCGTCCTTTTGCCGAGCGACTGATTAAATTATTCTGGAGAGGCAACTTAATGAAATAGCCAACTTGTTAGGGAGTGATCACACGATATACAGAAGCAAGGAATTAAAGTTTGGTAAAATAAAGTTTGAATTAACTGTAAGGAACTTTCGAATTGGAACGTGCGTGTTAAATGAGTTGAAGGAAGATGTAATCAAATGCTGGTATTGTGATTTAAATCAAAAAATCTATTTGTGAGTGTTTTGTTTTATAAATAACAGCCATCCATAAATTTCGATGTTGGTGATAAATATCACCAACATCGAAATTTATTGGCTATTTACATGAGTCGATTATTTAGTCACCTGGGTGGGACGGTAAACTTAAGTCACCTAGCAAGTCACTTCCAAAATTGAATCGCAGGTAATGGTGTCGTTGTCGTCTATGTAGTTGATGGCGTTACCTAGGTAACAGTTGTAATAACTTAGTTCCAGTTTTGGCCACCGCATCAGATGTGGCCTAGGCCGAATTGCCCTTTACCCGTTTAATTTTCGCCGTGAGGCGAAAGTTGTGTGGCTTTAGTCACCCATGAAAATTAGTCTGACCACGTTTGACAAAAAAAAGTATTTTCCTTCAATCCTATTATCAGATTTTACCTATGTGAATTGTAATCCTGTGTGTCCTCTACTTAGCAATACAGATATTGGTGTAATCATAACATAGAAGTATCGTGATATACGAGGGGCCAATTAATATGCTCCTTGTCTTAGCAGACACACAATATTGATTAACCCGACTCGTAGATAATTGGTACCGTCATTATACGCGGTCACCCTTATATTGATCGCTGTTATTTTACTAGGTGACATATTTGATGTGTTTTGTTTAATGATTTCTTTAAAAAAAAGTCTTTATTAGTCGTGTCGTCGTCGTTGCAAACGCAGATACAACTTCTTTTAAACTTTTTATAAGTTTATACTTCCGTGACCTGAAAATTTGAATTTTCCTATGAAAATAATACAATACTTGAAAGGCCTACATTCTTCAGTACCTAGACTAAATGGTCAGTTAGGGTAATGTTGAAAATTAAATATTTAATTTGCAACAAGCTCTTCCTGATATCGTTAATATTTAAGACAAACAACAATGCTTTCCACAAGCTTTTTAGGTCTTTTAGGCTGCCTGTCCACTGACGTGGAGCTAGGCGGCAGAGCGGAGAAACGAGAAAATATTAACCAATAGGATTGCATAAAATCTCCGCTCCGCAATCCTATTGGTTAATATTTCTTCGTTTCTACGCTACGTTTGCCTCGCTCCGCGTCAATGGACAAGCAGCCTTATTAAAACAGGAAGGATCTCGCTTGGTATCTCATACATATCCATTAAAATGATCAATACCTCTTATTCCAATAATGAATTGGATTATAATTGATTAGACAACATAATTTTTTAATATATGTTTCATGAGGCGTAATGAAAAATTAGAATTTCAATGTAAATCACGCATATCCCGAGTACGGAGAACGAACACTAACGAGCAATACCGAAACGAAATAGCGCTCGCACGCATGCTGCAGCGCATCAATTTATTTAGTTAAATTAACCGAGGCGCATCACATTTGCATTCGATTTCCATAACGCGGTGCAGGCGTATCTGTTGCCCATACGTCACTGTACGATACGGGCCCGAGAGGATCGATGATCGAAAGCGCGATTTTTTATCAAGTCTTCGAAACCATTTTGGTGCTGCGAGAAAAAGCTGAAGGCTGAATTATTGACATCGCCACAGAATACATAATAGTACATACAAGTCAATCGCATTAAATCAGCAACCTCTTCACATTTTTTTTAATTTAAATTTATGATAACGTTTTAAAATTACATAAATACTAGAACTAGTTCAGCGTCGATGTTTAGCCTATCTGCTGTAATAACACTACACTCGTTAAGTAGGTTTCGTATTTTAATGTCAACTAAACATAATATGAATCTTTAATTAAACGCACACATTAGTATTCTTAATCTAGAATTTATGTTACATAGAATAATTGTGTACACGTATCGTTTTATTATCGTTGAATCATAACAACCCTGCCTTCATTACTGGAGTACGCAAGACAACCAGTTTTTTGATCGTGATTTATCCAACGGAAATTGTCAGACAACTAATGGGTCTTTGTTTATTGATTTATATGCAGCAATATTCGGTAGCGGGAAAGGTCGTAATAATATCGGGAGTCTTTTTTTGCTCGCTTGATTCGGCTACCGACGCAACCCGCCCATATTAAGAGGGTTGTCTTTTTTAAGTAGCTGTATAGATCAAGAAAACTTTTGAATTTAGCAGTTTAATATCAAAAGTTCATTAATAGTGGGTGTGAATGGTGGGTAGGATAGTGAAAATGAAGTGGGTGGTACTTCGTTATAATTGCATTTTTTATGTTAACTCAATTAACAATTTTTTGATTAGTTTGATGGTTGTTAATAAAATAGATATATACGTTAGGAGTTAATTTGAGGATATTTCCGGGGTATCTCTTGTATTTTTTATTAACTCACAGGTTGTAGAAATTTGAGACCGTTTCCTTAATTTTAGTTAATATTTTTTATCCTTTTATTTCTTACAAGTAACATTAAGCACACTAGCTTAACATCAAAAACGTTTTAAGAAACCACATGTCCCAAATTGTTTTACTTGAAAAAAGTGGAGTGAGCAAATGATAATTTAGTACGCGGGAAGCCACAAAGAAATGACGATATGGTATTCAATTTGTATGTCCACGGTGAGTTTATGGCCCATCAGTGGGCTATTACTGTTCCACTACCGGTGCTAATGTGTCTATGAATCTCACGAAGAGTTTTTGAGTCATTTTTGTATGTTCTCTATGTTTACGACTGCACTGTGATTTTCAAATATCTCTATAATTTTTACATTCCAAAATTGAAAAACTACAACAATTATTATTAAAACACATACTTCCTAAAAGCTAAATTGAGATGTGTTTTTCTTTTAGCATCTTCGTCAAAATAATGGGGTATTTATTTGGGCGACTTAAGCCGCATAATTTTTGCCGCAAGGCGAAAATCGACTGGGTAAATGGCAATTCGGCCTAGGCCACAGGTGACTGAACAAAATATCTAATCCGGTGGCTGAAACTGGAACTACGTTATTACATATTGTTACCTAGGTTACGCCATCAACTAAATAGAGGACAGCGTCATCAGCCATCATCTGCGATTTAGTTTTGGAAGCGTCTTTCTAGGTGACTGAAGTCGATCGTCACAAGTGACTAAAATCGGCCCATGTAAATAGCCCATAAGGGCAGATATTTAACGATGTGCTAGGAATACCACAAATTACCATTAATACTGACTTACCCTTGATATTACAAGTCAACAATGTATCTAATCACATACATTGATATTGTTTCTATTGTCAAAGAAAGAAAGCAAGCAATCTTTAACTGCATAATACAATATTTAAAGCTCGAGACAGAGCTAGGCGATAGATTTTTCATAAGCTTTCCAAACTTTAATAAAAAAAACCGGTCAAGAGCGAGTCGGACTCGCGCACCGAGGGTTCCGTACCATCATAAATATAAATATTTGGACATGTTACTGTAGAACAGTCTTTCAAAAGTAGGATAGACGGGGGACAGGCAAAAAGGTGGATGGGCGACCAGGCGGAGAGGTGAAAGGGCGAATAGGCGGACAGTTAATTTACAAATCTTAACCACAGCTGCTTGTGGTGACTGAAAAACGAGTGGCTGACACTCCACATTGCAAACTGTTTATATTCATTGATGTACTATGGGCAACAGCGTCACTTAACCAGTTTGCAACAAAATTCGTGTGGGCGCGTATCACCCCAGCCCCTAACTAAACGTATGTGACAGCGGGCGGCGCGGCGTGCAAGCGATTTTAACCTTAGCTGTGGTTAAGCGACGCTGTTGCCTATGGTACATTTGACTTTCGTTTCCAGTTCAGCTTCCGCTTCCACTTCAACTTCCGCTTCCTCGTCCACTTACAGTTACCGTCACCGTAGCCGTCAATCTTTTTATTTATCTATACATCGCCATCCTCCGTCCCAGTCCCTCCTCCCCTCCCCTTTCCCCTTATAATTTTTAATCGTCATCGTCAGCCTAAACACAAAATTTGAACATCCTACTTTTGAAACTAAGAGACTTCTATACAAACTTTCATCCCCTTAGGAGGTGAAACTTCCAAAATCCTATCTTAGTGCTCACTTACACCATGAAAGGTATCTACCCTCCGGTGTCTTTAATTTCAGCCGTTAAAGCTCTAGGCATATCCCAACAATCAATCACCAATCAATCTCCATTCAATCACGTGAGAAACGCGCTGATGGTTAAACTCTTAGGTGATCGATTAACGATTGGTCTGCTGGAATGCACTCTGGGTCAAAGAGTAAAACACGCGGCGTGACATACCGCCATGTTGCGGAAATATTTAGAGCCAATTTTATTTCTTTTTAATTATATTTAAAAGTAATTAACTGTAACAATATTTGAAAGGGTCTAATTAATTAAAAATAATAAATATTGATATTTTAAAAATAATTAGTGGCGCCATTATCACAAACGTCAATAAGAAGTTAAACTATGACCGCGCATACCGTTGTTTCACCAAGATGATTAATAATTACGTATTTTAATGACCATATTTTATTATGATTTAATTACAAATGTACAGTTTTCAGATTTATTCCTGTAAGTGTAGTATAAGACGCTATTACCTGCCAAATTTCATAGTTCTAGGTCAACGGGAAGTACCCTATGAATTTTGATTCCTTTGAGAGTATCGAAAATGCGTTTTTTGCGCCCTAAACGGCAGTATCTTTTTTTTACGTTAACTTAGAAGTTTGATTTTTTTACAGCTTCAAGGGCCCGTAGACCTTAGTATATGGTTTAAATTTCAATTCGATACCTCCACGCGTTCCCGAGATAAAGGGTCTTGACAGACAGACGGACGGACAGACAGACAGACGGACAACAAAGTGATCCTATAAGGGTTCCGTTTTTTCCTTTTGAGGTACGGAACCCTAAAAACGATGTCGAAAGGGTTGACTATGCTTCACACTTATGTTCAACGATGCATGACTACGAATTGATCGACGTTCTTGACAATCTCTTTTCTACCTATTCGAGATTCTACACAATTTGAAGTAGCTTCATAACACCGCATACCTCAGACTATTCACGCACAAAAAAAAAACAATTACATCAAAACAAACTACAGACGCCCGGCGCATGTTACATTATAAATTCATTTGCGCGTACGCAAGATGCAGTGTCATGACTTTGATTATTGAAGTTGATGATTATTGTCCGTTTTATTGTCTCCCGAGATTGATTCTCTGTTCTTTTTCTGGTCATTACCTTTATGCCTGGATGAGGTTTTGTTTGCGAATACCGGTTTTTGTATGGACTGGTTTGCGGTTATCATTTTATAGGCGTCATTGGAGCGTGGGGCCGATATGAGTTTTCTTGGTGGAGAAATATGAGGCGGGTATTGCAAATAACATTCAAGATTTTTATCCATTAATTGTGTTTTGTTTTCAAGATGGTTTATTTTGACCTTCTTTAAAATTGCCAAAATCAACTGGTTCTCATTAGTTTTCTTGGTGTAATAAAAGGTATTGTTAAGGTATATAATGTAAATGTAATGTAATGTAAATGACAGTATTGTGGTATTGTTATGTTAAGAATCTTGTTTAGTCATGATAAAATTCTCTTAATCAAATACCTACTCTTCTAAAAATTACATTATAATCTTCGTACAACAACTGAACATTAAAAAAACATGAAAATCCTCAGCAATGTTTGTTTTTACTTTAATTAATAGTTGTTATAATTTAAACCGTAAAACAGCTAAATTTTTTTGGGATTTGAACTAAAGTTTCACAATGTTTCTTTATAAGAATTTGAAAGATTTAGAAACCTTAAGATTTTCTTTATCAGCAATTTATCTATATCCACTTATGTGTTTATGGTTATATATGATGTGTCATAAAAACTATCCAATTAAAAATTATTGTGAAGAAATTTCGCCCGTAGCTACGCACGTGTGTACGATATCTGATAGATCGGTTTTCAATTAGTACTATTAAGTTCATCGAATTTTACAACCGAGTTGTAACATTTCTGAACCTCAAATGAATAAATGATTTATTGGATTTCATACATAAAGGAGTTCTATATATTTTATTGGACGGCACTTTCACACTACTAAAAATGGCTAACGTTTCTGTAAATGTAGGTAAATTTTAATTACATTTCTTTTGACATTTGATTCTTTTTAATTTATCTTTGATTGTTAACATCGTTGGTTTTCATCTAAATTTTTGGTCATAAAACTTGTGCGGTGTTTTACTACGTAAATGTATTCGTCCCCGCTGACGGGCGAAAAATCGCTGAGCGATTTTTTGTCGCTGAAAATGGAACATACGGAGTTCTATACGTAAGCGCCCACGAGCTACTTTTTGTAGCTGCCATAAACGCGGCGTTAATCGCGACGCTTTTTTGTCACTGGCTAAGTAAAACCTTTGTCGTGTCATTTCGCGGGCGATTATCGCCGCGATTAACGCCGCGATTATCACAGCTACAAAAAAGCGCCCGTGAGCGGTTACGCCCGTGAGCGGTCAATACTTCTAGTTAACATGCTAATTTACTCAATACTAAATAGTCTTCACGTTAACTTCTATACTTTGCATAGCTAAAGTATATCCTAGATGGCGAAATAAAAACGAACTCGTTAACTTAATAAATGACTATTAAACTATTAATTTCGAATCAGTAAACTTATCAAGTAAGAACATAAAGTTTATCACGCTACCAGATACCAATATAATACCGGCCATAGACGGCAAACTTCTTGTATAATGGTGTCACTTGCGTAGACCACATAGGTATTTTAGGTCTCTTCAGTGATGAAATACAGGGACGCCACCGTTTAGAGCGCTATGGTCAACAGCCGACGACGTCACATCCGTGAACTTTCCCCCCACACGTGGGATCTGCACTACATACTGCATTTCATAAAGTATTTTCTTCTAACGCTATCTCTTTCTTTGTCCATAGGAAAAGCCCCACAAATGCAGTCTCTGCTCCAAGTCGTTCCCCACTCCTGGCGACCTGAAGTCTCACATGTACGTGCACAGCGGGTCCTGGCCATACAAGTGTCATATCTGTTCCAGAGGATTTTCGAAGCATACCAACTTGAAGAATCACCTGTTCTTACATACTGGTAAGTATTTGGCATTGTTATTTTGGGCTATCTGAATTACCCCACTGCTAGTGTACTGTGTAGAAGTATAGGCCTTCTTTATGGATGGAGGATGGTCATACATAGGTATCATAATCAACCACGGTAGCTAAATACGGATTGCAGGGTGTTTCAATATTGCTTAGGTAAACGTCTGCCTGATAAAATAAGCCCCGGATGTGTCGGGGCCTCCTGACACAGGCATTTCATAATGCCTACTGGGTTTGGTCCCAATCACTGTATAAAGCTGTAACTCGCGATAGACTGCAATAATGATTTTTGATTTTTTTTTTGGTCATCCACGCTGGTTCTATGTGGATACCGCAGCCAAGACCAAACGCCTTAACGATTTAAGGGTTAGGTTTTTGGTCACCCATCCAACACTTACTTAACAGTCGCAATTGCACCTATCGACCTACATGAGGAGATCCTCAATCCATCCATCCATCAATGTAGATACATTATTATATGGTTACGTTAGAATATATATAGATATAGACACGATAAAAGAAATGTTGATATTAAGTTGATATTAAATCTTTGATACCAAATTTGAAAAGTATTAATATTAGACATAAATTATAATACTTATGACTAATTATTTTTATTTTTGTTTCAGCAAAACATCAAAAGAACAGTGCAAGAGAGGCCACTTGAACAATAAAATAGATTTATAAAGAGGAAAGGATTACATATCTAAATAATTAAATGATATAAAAGTGTGATATTAGCATAATTAAGTTTAAGCATTAATTTATTAATATTTTTATAAAATACCTTCAAAAGTTTATTTACTAGGAGTTTATTAAGACTTGGTTAAGATTTTTCACAAGACTTTTACGCATTTTAGATCTATTAATAATATAAGAATTTAAGACAGAAAATTTTAAGTAAGCACTTTACTTAATGATTTTAATTTGACTACTAAAGTTATCATTTAATGTCATAAATTTAGGAAAAGATAATTTACCACACCTTATAATTTGAAAAGATTATGCTACATTTATAAATATATAAGTAGGTATATCAAGTATTGTGTAAATATTATATATATTTTGTAAATAAAGTGAACTATGAATATCTACATATTGTTATGTAGCCCGGAGTATTTTGATATACATACACTGTGTATTGTATATTGTGATTTCATATTCCGTCCAAAATATACTTGTACATACTTAAAATTCCAACATTACAAATCAATAATTTATAAAAAGCTATTTATACTAAGATAAGTTATTCGAGTAATAAATTTTACAGATAATTTAATTGTTAGCAGTTTCATTATTTTGATCCCTTTTTTATCATTATCTCTTAATATCAACCACTTTCCCAACGTTTAAGTAGTCAAAGATTAAACACGGGCTAAAGATTTCTACTATTTATTCTGTGGTTAAAGTAGCTTTTATTGTCAAGTAGAGGCTGCCCGCGGTGGTTCCTGTTCCAGTGGGAATATCAGAATAAAAAGTATTCTGTGTTTTAATCTAAGCTATCTACTATCTGTGTGTGAAATCCAACCAAATCCGTTCAGTAGTTTTTGCGTGATTGAGGAACAAACATCCAACAAGTAGGATTAATATTCACAGATGCCTAAAAGCCCCCTGACAATCTTCTTTGATTTTTGAACTAACGTTGGTGGTAGGGCTTATTTCATGTTCGCCTGGCAAGCTACCACCACACCATCTTACCTAAGTCTGCCACCATAACAACAATTTAAAAATTGATGTGTTCCGATAGGCAGTTTCGGCCTTATTGTTACTTAACATCAGGTGAGGTGAAGGCAAGCATTATCCCGTTGTATGTAAAAAAATTACTGGAGGTGCAAAAATGAAACACAGTTTACATTATAAGGTTCATCAGAAAAATTTTAGATTTTTGGTCTCAAGTAAGCCAATCCGAATCCGTACTGGAATGGCGGCAGTAGAATAAAAATAAACAAAAGAGGTCCGCACAAAACACTACATACTTTGAGGGATTTCCAAAGTAACATTAAAAAAAATAGTAACTATTTACCTCACTAGATGGCGTTGATGGAAAGAGAAGTGTCAATATTGACTTTAAAAAAAACGGCCTGTACCAAAGAGCAAAGTAATCGCTCGCTAGCTGACATCTGCCCAAAGAGAAATATTTTAGGGTTACATCTGCCTGCCTACCTGAGTACTCTTCGAAACTTAGTAAAAAAAATACATTGACACATACATTTTTATTAACTCCATCTATCGAGCCTACAGTTCTTTGTCATATTCCAAAGCCCTCATTCACTTACGGTCCTAAAAAAAAGAAAAATACCAACCTCTTTTCTCGCATCACACCTATTCTAACTCCAAAGAGAATTTATTACTCCTTTTAAATATAGCAACGGACGCGAGTAGGCGTCGCACACGCAATCCAGGTACTGATTTGCATGAAACAACTTCAGTTGGTGGTATTAAGTCTTAATTGTGGCTGCCGTGGAGCATAGCAGGTCCTGTGGGATGGTACATGCTCCTGAGAACCGATAAAAGCAATTCTAACAATTCATTCGGAAAATGTAAGTTATACTAGGGTTGTGGAGCTATTTGAAAGTGTAAGCTGACTATCGCCGTTGATAAATACGTGTATTCAGTATTAACGATGCCACTATTTTTTAGTTTATGTTTTTGGTGATTAAAAATGATTTTAATAGAAAAACAATGAGTAATTCGCCAACTCGTCCCACTTACATGCCTACGGCCTATTTAGTACGAGTTGAAGAAAATCAAATCGATTAATGTTTCTATTCTGCAACTCGTCCAACGTTTTTTTGTATGGAATTTTAAACGTTATAAACGTTTGGTACAGTTAGAAAGACAAGTAAAGTAGAGTGAATGGAGTAATATTCATGTTCTCAAAAACGCGGATGAACCATAATGTCAAAATGTGCGTCTGCTAGAGGGCTTTAAAACGCAATTTGAATTAGTAAAATCGGTAGGTAACTTTTAAAGATTACAGAGAAGGGCACAAGGCTGAAAGGATGGTTCAAAAATCTGTTTTTTTATATTTTATTTTCTATGGTAGTATTCCACGAGCTTTATCTTTTTGTCAAAGAATCAAGTCATAAGTTTTTGAAGAAAACACAAACGTTTTGCTAAAATGAATGCTAAAATACTGAGATTTTAAATTTCTGGCATTTTCAGTTCAGCTTATCTCAAAAATCTTAAGAATGCACGCTAAACTAAGAATAAGAAATAATTTCTGCCTTTAAAAAATCTTTGAACTACTATTGTCATATAAGTGTTTAATTTATAAAAAAGCCTTGCCTGTTAAGTCAAGCAATATAATAAATAACTCATACAAATTTTTGATATAATCATTAAGGGTAACTTTCACTGACTCGTAATAAATTAGTTTGATATATAATTAATTGTGATTGATTTTGTAACGTTGATGAATGAGCGTGTGCCAAGATTACTCTATTGATGAAACAAAAGACGAATTTAAAAGCTTTCGAACCTATAAACAAATAGGTATAGTGAAGACAAGCAATAATGAGATTTTTAGTAATCATATTTTTATTACTTTTGAACTATCAAAATCGTCATTTATTGACAAAAAAGGAAACTTTCAACTTTATCTGAATATTGAATAAAAGCACAGACTGTGACTTTGTGCTGATATAGATGCTTCGTGACGAGTTTTATTTTATAAATAATAGGGGTTAGTTAAAGTATGAATTTACCGAATTTTTTCTCATGCACACACAGAGGCTCTCATATCTTATTTATTATGATGATAAAGATGCTTCAGTTACTTGAAGCATCTTTTTAAGTAGTTGTTATTATTTTAAAGTCCAAGGCAAGCATTAACTAGTTGTTATTATTTCGAATTATGATCATGACGGCCAACTGTCAGCAACAAAAATATTTCTGATTTTCTTTCCTGAAAGTTAGAAAAGTATCTTAAAAGTTACTCCTTTTTCGTTAGCAGAAATTACCACTTAATACGATGTAACTTCATCATATCAGCCGCACGACACCCACTGCTGGGTATAGGCCTCCCCAAAGGATCTCCACGACGATCGGTTCTGCGCTGCCCGCATCCAGTGGCTTCCTGCAACATTCACCAGATCGTCGGTCCACCTTGTCGGGGGCCTACCCACGGAGCGTCGTCCGGTGCGCGGTCGCCATTCTAGAACCTTTCCGCCCCAACGGCCATCGGTTCTTCTCGCTATGTGTCCAGCCCACTGCCACTTCAGCTGAGCCGATGTAACTTAGCCGATACTTATTTTTCTCACTTAACACAAGTGGCATTAGTTAGCTGAGTTTTAAAAAAATTGTGTACAAAAGTTTAAAAAAATTGGCGTTCGTGGTTGTTAAATAAATTAAGACAATTTTAGTGTGGAAAATGCAAATTCTTTAAAATTCTCCATACAAAACGGCAATTTCTTACGTGGTATGACTCGCTAAATACGTGCTGATTTGGTTGTCACTGGTAGTACTAATCTGTCTTCTATCTCGTAAACCTAATTAGAAAAGCAGAATACCACCATGATTAGTTTTATTAACCTTAAGGTAAATAAAACTATTACATAATATTCTGTCTGTGCCTTAAGGCCAGTATCAAAATGTCAAGATCCCGGTTCCATACGATCATAGTTAGTATTTATTTTATACGTTACTTTACTTTAATTTATGCTAAAGGGGGTATGTTAACTCGACTGTTATTCGTTGTCACATTTCTAAAAAACAAACTTTTCCACAATTAATTAAGTTGCAAAGGTAAACCAAATAGGTCTACAAGAACAATCACATTACCGCCATTTGTTTTATCATAAACAACTACTCCAATAAACTACATCTAAGAACCCGATTCAATCACCGCTGTTATAAATCTTTACACGAAAACAATTATAACATTACTTTCGTTGGGTGGTCCGGACCACCAAAATGTCTGCTCTATTACTTAATGACGTTCTGAAGAGATCACGACGACGTCACTACACTCTAAACTACTGATGTATAACATAATCGTATTGATAGGTAAGTGCGATGAGGATCTTCCTTTATTTATAAGAAAATGGCCGCCTAGCTAACCAATTCACATCTTGTGAAAAAAGAATCGAAATTATTCGTTTTTAAAAGACTTGACTTAATGGATTTGACATTTTAAAAATATTTAATCAGTGAAATGTTTTCACTACAATATTTTGATAGAGAAGTTATGCAAATGTTACTTTGGCTAGGCAGGCTGGGGTCTAACTACAAATAAATAGTTACCTACTGTTTCGTTAATGTTTAAAGAATGAAAAGTCCTCCCTTTTAAATTGAAAATGACGTTGAAACTGTAGGCTTTGGCAGTCCATTCCATACTAATGGCACACATTTTTACCGAACATTAAGTTATTAATATCAATATAATCGAAATAACGTTTCTCTTTTGATTTAATCTTCCAAATTAGCAAAAGTTGGCCTCTGTTCTGATATCTATTAAAAAAAAGTTACGTTTGTAGAAGATAAAGAAAAACAATAACATATTTAGATAAATAGACCTATCAGATTAGGACCAATTCACTATTTACTTTTTTGTTTTTTTATCATACATATTATGAGATTTTATTTTATTCACAATATCGAGGTTTTCAATACTAGAGACATACATTGCATAACACGAATCGGTTTTTGTTCGCAACTACTTACTAGATAGAGGAACGTAATGATTAAAAAAAAATTATGAGGGTAGTTAGTGCTATCCTGTGATCTGTGACGTATCGGTCCGGGATACGCGTCGCTCGCTCCATCAAATTAAATAATTTGGTGTTGTGTTGATACTGAAAATTTGAACAAGGGAAACAAATCTTTATTATTCAGAATAGCACAGAAATAAACTGTCATATTATGTATATCAGTTTGTGTAACATCAAGAGCCACGTAATTTAGTATTTGCAGTCTACCAGCACGATTTGTTTGGATTACAGTATTTCACATGAAGGTATTTATAAATTTTAATTTATTTTATTTCTTAATAGTGTTGCGGAAGTTCTTTTGTAAAATGATACCCTAACTTAACTTCTTTTCGCAAAAAAAAATACCAAAAGCTAATTAATTGATTGAAAAGCTATCAGTTTTTCACAATAACCTCAAAAAACGCTTCACTTTCAAGAAAATACCGTTTTGCGCTCACCGCAGATACTTTGTTGTAGTGAAAAAGCAATTCCACCATACCCTAATCGCTTACCGTTTCAATGTTTTTTTACTCATTCTTCATTATCATTTCACTTTTCACAAAAAGTTGAGAGGTACACGAGCTAGTGTTGCATTCACAATCTAAACTGTGATTACAAAAAGCTCGATTAAATCAACAATTTAGATCGGCGCGGGCGCAATACAATACCATAGTTCGCAGTCTGTCGGCGGATTGCCATCGTCTGGTCTTTAGATAATGGACTGATTTGTATTTTGGACTACTAGCTTTTGCGACATGGTTTGGTTGTATTGTAACTTGTAGATTTTTAAATGCGCGTATCATTGCTTGTTTGTAACTAAAGCAGTTATTTAGCAATTATTTAAAAAAAATTCTTACCCTCATAATAACTCATGTAATTGCTCTCAACAATTTTCTATTTTTTGACATTTTATTCATATGAAACGACTCCTACTGCCTTATTTTTTGAGAGGAAATTCAAATAAAAATGAATCACTATGATCACGGTTTCGATTTCTTTTAAATCATTCTCAACTATTATGCGTGGTTACTGTGATATATTTCGTCATAAACTCACAGACATTTTGTTATTAGTGATGCCGCTTCGTCAGATAGAACCTATCAAGTGGACAAAAAAATCTAATAAAGAAGAAGCAAAATAAAAGAGTTGTTTGGATCAATATGGAGTTTTGTTCGCGGCAAACTGCTTTGTCATAGGGCGTAATCGAAGCGGGTGCTTGTGGCGCCTTTGTGCTGACTCCGTCATCGAGTTTTTGTGGCGTTATCTGATGAGTATTGCTCCCATTCTGTGGGCAAAAAACTGATCGGTGGCACGTTTGAGTTCGAGCACTACAGAGTCTGTGCGGGAGGAGTAGTGTTTACTTTCGGGTTGCCAGTGAAATGTGTGACTATGTTGCGTTTGCTGTGTGAAGTATATTTTAAGTATCGACAGAAAGAGATTGGGTTTTTATATCTAAAGGTATACATGTGAGTGATATATTAATAACATAAGAGATTCAACGCATGGTCAAAGATAAACGGATTGTTAGAGAGCACAGTACTACGTTTGAACAATTGCAAACCTGCACTGTGATTTTTATGTCTGTAACAACTTTCCTAAAGGCCCCCGGTAACGATCAATCATGCGATAGTCATTTTTACGTTAATGTCATTTTTAGAGGATGACAATCGCTTCAATTGCACATGTCAATGATCAATTCCCGCGGCAATGAGCGTCAATCACGTAAAAAATTACAATCGAAAATGATTGTTACCGGATGCGCATTTGAGTTTAGTTATTTATTTTATTTATTGATAAAAAAAGATTATGACAAACAGAGGAATTATTGTTTTTAAGTATTTATTTGATAACTGAAGTTTGTAACAGTAAAACATTACAAGATTTTATATTAAAAATTTACAATCGCAAGTGATCGATACCGAAGCGCTTCAATACACATTTGAGTTTTGTTATTTATTTTGTTTATTTACAAAAAAGGTCTTAACAGACAGATGGATAATTGCTTTTAAATATTTATTTGATTACTAAGGTTTGTAACAGTAAAACAAGATTTTATATTAAATAAAATGTTTTAGCAGTATCTATAGAAGCATTTCAGAAACAAGAAACGTTGGGTTACAGTAATGAATTGTCAAACTGAGTAATGCTAATAATGAACTAATATCTTCACAATGCCATAACTAAGCCTCTCAACACAGACCACAACAAGATCAAAATCAACAAACCTCTAATTACCCAACACGATAACCGTCCGTTTGATTTAGGTTCTGTCGATGGCGAATCGGGCCCTTAATAATCTCGATTAAACTTACGGTCGCTGCTTGAATTAATCGATAATTGTTCATAAATCATCGATGTTCGATTTGCACAAAGCACTATCGGGGTGCGAAGAGTTAATTTATCGATCGGGCACAACGCTTCAGGATGGCGTGTTAAAGCTACATAACTTAAGCGAGATCCCTGTTTATGAGTCGACTTGAACCGCGAATCAGTAGGCTGATTTTTTATCGATAATGATCGTGGAATTATGACGACGTTAAGGCAGTAAGGAGCACTTAACTACATTCAGTAGCGATCCGTTTAATTCTGTTTTAAACTTCTACTTTCCCTCCCGTACAGGCAAATGTGATTTCTTGACCAAATTATTCAACCAAACCGCAAAGGTGCATCAATTACTATTAGTGCGGCGGTAATCTTAAAAAACCGGCCAAGTGCGTGTCGGGCCACGCGCCATAGGGTTCCGTAGTTACCTTATACCATACCATATTTAATACCACCTATCATTTTTCGTTTGCAAAAATAACTTTGTTTTTCACAGTGTTGGTATGAATGACAAAGTTATATTTGCGGTTTTGGAAACTGTGCTATATCTCAAAAACTAATTACTATATCTTGTTCAAACCAATTTTGGTTGAAAGTGTTTATTAAGATCTACAGCATATATTTTTTTAGATTTTTCACTCTCTTATTTCAAAAGTTAAAGGGGGGGGACACATTTTACCACTTTGGCGGTGAATATCTTTCAAACGGTTGACTTTGAGAAAAAGTTGTCTTAGGAACCTCAATGTCATTTTTAAAGACCTATCTATAGACATCCAACATGTGTTGGTTTGAAGAAAAAATTTTTTTTCAGTTTCAGTTCCATGTATGGGGAGCCCCCCCTTAATCTTTTATTTTTCTTATTTTTGTATTAAATTCGTTAAGCGGTTAACAGAATACATCTACCTACCAAGTTTCAACTGTGTAGTCTTAATACTTTCGGAATAAAGTGGCTGTGACATACGGACAGACAGACAGACAGACAGACAGACATGACGAATCTATAAGGGTTCCGTTTTTTGCCATTTAGGCTACGGAACCCTAAAAAGACGCTTATAAAACACTTTTCGTACAAGTCATCTCGGAAATATGAAAATTTGGTATCGATGCATTCAGTACGATGCCCTGATCACAAATATATAAGATGACAAGTGCGAAAGTGGTGGGGGTAGAAACTGTGACGTCATTAAGTTTTCAGTACAAAGAATTTTTTTTTTCATACCATGTGGTATATCAAATGAAAGGGCTTTGTGAGTAGATTGCGAATATATAACACACTATAACATTTTCACTACTTGGTCTAACAAATTATTAGCAAACGTCGAAAAATTTCGCAATTCAGAGTCGCCATTGAACAGGTCTAGATTGAAAACGACTGAATTGATTTTTACAAAATACATAACAAATAACTCTGCACATACTCTTTTCGAATGTCTAAAGGTAATTGACCAAATATATTTAAAAATAAGAAAAGGACATCAGTTTTAATAACAGCATAATTTTCTGCTTTTTATATGATATAAATTACATATTAAAGATTTATAGAAGTTTATTATATAAGTTGACAATACAGTAAGTGACAGACATGACATGCAAAATCGTTGATGAAACTCTATGGCAAATGACGAAATGAGGTTGTAACATTCGTCCGCCCCAAAAGATTCTCATTCCATCTCATCAATCAATCGACGAGGAGGT
This sequence comes from Agriphila geniculea, assembly GCA_943789525.1. Taxonomy (NCBI): domain Eukaryota; kingdom Metazoa; phylum Arthropoda; class Insecta; order Lepidoptera; family Crambidae; genus Agriphila; species Agriphila geniculea. Next base: position 5,328,719 of record OX038877.1, on the reverse strand, counting down.
TTAATTGTACGCTTGCTTCTACGTGGAGCCATAGGTGTAGCAGCTGTGGCCCTGCCAGCTTCTACAACAGGTTCAGCTGGACATGACATTGTAGACCCATTCGAATTGGAATCCAATATCGGCATAGATGATGCCACTGGAACCATAGATGATTGAGAAGCTTCTTCTGGCTCAGGGAGCCGGGGTCGTATATGGTCTGCGTGATACCTCTTCTCCACCCCAACTGGAGTGTTAATGACATAAGAGTATCTATTCGTGCGTCGCAAAATGGTGGCAGGCTCCCATCGTGGCTGTTCCCTACTTCGCACATACACAGCGTCACCTGGTCTATGGTTTGGAGTCTGATCATCAGAGTTGACATTTGCTTGTATTTGTTTATATTGTACCAAGCGTCTAGCACTTGGTCGGATATTGTCAAGTATACAATGTAGCTGCCTTCCAAACATTAGCTGGCCCGGGGCTTTGCCAGTGGTGCTATGGGGTGTGATGCGGTAAGCGAAAAGAAAATTTTCTAACCGTTTTTTAAGGCACTTTGTGCTGGACGACATTCGGGTCTTAAAAGTCCTCACGAGCCGTTCAGCCAATCCATTTGTCCGCGGATGATAAGGTGACGATTTGATATGTTTTATTCCTTTCCTTTCACAGTAATCGTGGAACTCCTTAGAAATGAATTGAGGGCCATTGTCAGACACCAAAAATTGAGGCAGGCCCAAAATAGTAAAAATTGTGTCCAGTTCGTCACAAAGTTTGGTTGTCGTAATTTTGGTCATCGGCTTGATCTCGATCCACTTGGAAAAAGCATCTGACAGAACTAACCAATATGAACCTTCGAAAGGTCCGGCAAAGTCAACGTGAATCCTTTCCCAGGCTTGATCTGGCATGGACCATGAGAAAATTGGCAGATCTGACGTATTAGGCCTATTCTCCTGGCATTTGTGGCAACCCTTTACATGTGTGTCTATGTCTTCATCTACAGTTGGCCACCAAACGTAAAAACGTGCCAGTGCTCTCATTGCTGAAATGCCCGGGTGTCCAAGATGCAGGTATTTTAAGGTCGCTTTCCTCAGAGCTCCAGGAATAACAATACGGCCCTGCCACATGATTATCTTATTTTCTAGAGACAGCTCACCACGCTTTCTGGCGTACGGTTTTACCTCGTTTGAGTATTGATGCTCACGCCAACCAGTTTTTATAAAGTTAGAAATTTGCTTCAGTGTAGTATCTTTCTGAGTTTCGTCTCGTATAACGCTTTCAGATAACGCGAGATCGCCGATGCTGTCATTCTGCAGTCGCGCTACAATTTTGTGAACCTTAAGTTCAAACTTAGAAGGAAGTTCTTCGGGGTTGGGCATCCTTGATAAATAGTCCGCGATCAGGTTGTTACACCCTTTTGTATACTGAATGTTGTAATCATAGCTTCCTATTATTAAGGCCCATCGTACTAGGCGATTATTAACAAGTTTGGGTAAGTTTCGTTGAGATCCCAAAATGTGTATCAGGGGCTTATGATCCGTGACTAATGTAAATTTGGTGCCGCGAAGGTATTGATCAAATTTTCTAATTCCAAAAAAAATTGCGAGAGCTTCGCGGTCTATGACAGAATACTTCGACTCTGCTGGACGGAGTTTTCGTGATGCGAAAGCAATTGGTTGTTCAATGTTATTCTTCATGTGAAAAAGCACTGCTCCCACGCCCTTTTCTGAAGCATCACAGGCTAGAAAAAGTGGAGACTTATCGTTAAAAGTTACAAGTGGTTTAGATTGAACAATCATTAACTTAGCACGTTCAAAAGCCTCAGCTTCCCTGTTGGTCCATTGCCATTTCATCCTGTTCCCTGTTAGTGTATGAAGATCGGCGCAGACACTGTGTAAATGTGGTATGAAACGCTCGTAGAAATTAACTAACCCAAGGAATGAACGAAGCTCCTTAGCATTAGTTGGCGGGGCAGCCTTGCTGATGGCTTCTAACTTTGATTTTGTGGGGCGTACTCCATTTCTGTCAATTGTGTGCCCAAGATATTCCACTTCTGGCTGCAAAAAGGAGCACTTCTTCAAATTTACTTTTAATCCCGCTTGTTCTAGTCTTTCAAATACGGTACGTACTGTTTCAAGGTGGTCTTTGTCATTTTTCCCTGTAATCGCAATGTCATCAAAATAGACTGCTACATTTGGCAGTCCCTCTAGGAGCTTGTCAAGATAATGTTGGAATACTGATGGAGCCGTGGAAATGCCAAAAGGCATTCGGTTGTAGCTGTAGTATCCTTTGTGTGTCGATATTGTCAAGAACTTTTTAGATTCAGGCTCAATTTCAAATTGAAGATACGCGTCTTTTAGATCAATTTTTGAAAACTTTTCACCATCTGCTAGGCTCTGGCGTAGTTGATCAAACAAAGGAACAGGATGTGCGTGTGTTATTAGAACAGGGTTGAGTGTGCTGCGGAAATCACCGCAGATCCTGATCTGACCATTGGTTTTCACTACGTTAACTGTCGGTGTTGCCCACTGGATCGGGGTTATATTTGGGTCTACCTTGGTTATAATTCCTTCTTCAACTAAACGATCCAGTTCAACTTCTATGTTTTTCTTCATTGCAAATTTAATTGATCTGGCTGCGATGTGTTTCGGTTGTGCATCGGGCTTAATATGTATGTTTACTTGATAATCTTTTACTTTCCCAAGTTTGCCGTCAAAAAGGGTTGCATACTTGTATAGAATTTGTTTTAGCGTCATCGATTCCTGTCGAGTTTTTTTGATCGAGTAGACTGGTTTTGGAAAATGCATCTGGAACATTTCACTCCACTGTAGGCCAAACAACATAGGGTCTGCTGACTTCATGACGATAACAGGAAGCAGTTTTTCCTCATTTTGAATGCGTACAGTAACGTTTGTTAGACCCTTTGGCTTAAGTCTTGTATTTCCATATGCGCGCAAACTCGGAGCCTTAATAAGGGTAGGAGCTCCAATACGCGCCCAGAATTGTGTACTAATAATTGAATAGAGTGACCCAGTATCCCAGTCCATCGTGCAGGGAATGTCGTTAATGAAAACATCAATTTTTTTGCTGTCTTTACTTCTCGTTTTGCTTATTTGACAGACGACGTCCGTTTCATCTCCGCTATCGTCTGAGTAGGAAGAATGAGACGAGTGGCTGCTGCTCCCGTCATGCTTAAGTTTGTGCAGCTTGTTTCTTTTAGTAAATGTTCTAGGTTTATTGCTTCGATTAGGTAAACATGCTTTACCTGATTTAATGCAGCAATCCTCAAAATGGCCTGGTGTATTGCACTGTTTGCATTTATATGCCTTGGCAGGACACTGGTTTAATGGGTGTCTTTCGGGCTCACCACATCTCAAACATTGATGGGCCCGTAATTTGCGCGGTGACGTTGACCTGTTCTGGTAAGATTTGGGGTTTCTTCTAATCTTATTGACTTTGACGTGTGTGTCTGCATCACCTTCTGCTCGTTCCCGCGATTGAGCAACGCTAAAAATCTGAGAGAAAGTCACTTCTTTCATTTTACCACCTTGAAAATCTTGTAGCTCCGGCCATTTTTGTTTTAGGTCTATCTGTAATTGTTCGTGGTTAAGCCCGGTTGCAAATCGGTCACGTAACTGTCGTTCCAATAGATCATCGCTATAGCCACAATCTTTACTTATTTCTTTCAGCCTATTAGCATAATGTTCCATGGATTCGTTGTCTTTCCGTATGCAGTTCCAAAAATCTGTTAAGGCTCTGTATCTTATGCGTTTGATTCTAAATAAGTCGAGGAGCTTATTCCGAATATCCGCGTATGTACTGTTTTCAAAGTGTGGTGTAAGAGCAACCTTTATTTCGTGAAAGGTTTCCGGTGAGAGGCAGGTGAAAAGCAGTTCCTTCTGTATGATACGTGCATCCTCGCCCCAAAGTTTGCATTTTGTTTCGAAATAGTCGATAAAATTTTCAACTGCGGTATCGTCCGGGTTGAATTTGTCGCTCTTAAAACCGTTGTAAATATTGTTTCTGTTACCGTTAGTAGTCGAAGGGCTGGGTGACTCCGTGCCGTTTATCGTTGTTGGTGTGGAAGTCGCTGCAGCTGCGTTTTGCTGTTGCGCTATCAGCAATTGCAATATGTCTGAAATTTGTTTTTGTTGTGTAGCTTGCACTGCAAGGAATTGGTCAAATTGTTCGCTATTCATTTTGTAACGATTTCTTTTAAATCCTCGTCGCCACTGATATAAATTACATATTAAAGATTTATAGAAGTTTATTATATAAGTTGACAATACAGTAAGTGACAGACATGACATGCAAAATCGTTGATGAAACTCTATGGCAAATGACGAAATGAGGTTGTAACATTATAAATTCTCAGATTCCTTTTATAATTAATAAAAAAACAAATAAATAAACTTTCGTATGTTAATCATTTCTTGTCCCACTTAGTAAACAGTATTTGACAGTTTCCATGCTTCTTTCAAATTTAAATCACTATTAAAAGATGTGTTAACTATTTATTTGGTTTTCAATGCGTGGAAAACCATTTAATGAATTTTATACATGATTATTTCAAAATAGAATTAAGTAAAGTTTATTTACCAAATAGGACAACTAAGGATAACTAAAAGTAATGACAAATATACATGGAAAACACACACAGTTGCTCGGAGACCTAAATAACCTGACGAAACTCAATAGGCAAAAGTTATTTAGAAAAAATCAAAACAATACACAAAAATCACAGTCTTTTTAATGGGTGTAAAAGGGGCTTAACGGGTGTAAATAACCATAATAAAATACAACAAATTTTTTACCACGCAAAGAATACCAAAAATATTGTAAATTGTTAATAATATTTGATTTAATAAGACAACATATTTTAAAAATAATGATGAGGTTTAGAAGAAGTATCTAAATTGTCAAAATTTAGTTATTTAAACCTTCGTCTGTTTATCCTTACTTGTCCTAGTAAGGATAAACATACGAAAGTTTTTTTTTTATTAATTATTAAAAGAATCTGAGAATTTGGAAAAAGCAGAAAATTATGCTGTTATTAAAACTGATGTCCTTTTCTTATTTTTAAATATCTTTGGTTAATTACCTTTAGACATTCGAAAAGAGTATGTGCAGAGTTATTTGTTATGTATTTTGTAAAAATCAATTCAGTCGTTTTCAATCTAGACCTGTTCAATGGCGACTCTGAATTGCGAAATTTTTCGACGTTTGCTAATAATTTGTTAGACCAAGTAGTGAAAATGTTATAGTGTGTTATATATTCGCAATCTACTCACAAAGCCCTTTCATTCGATATATCACAAGGTATGAAAAAAAAAAATTTTTTGTACTGAAAACTTTATGACGTCACAGTTTCTACCCCCACCATTTTCGCGCTTGTCATCTTATATATTTGTGATCAGGGCATCGTACTGAATGCATCGATACCACATTTTCGTATTTCCGTGATGACTTGTGTGAAAACTAACCTCAAACCTTGTTTTACCGCCCTACTATATGGATAGATAGCCACAGAACAAAGAAAATTTTTTTCCCCCCAGTAGAAGTCGCAAGTAGGCGGGACCCGTGTAACCTCAAGTGAGCGTAGCTCCGCATACTTCTGAATTTTGCTACGTCAGTCGTGTGAGCGACTTACGTGTTCACAAAGTGTGTGTGCGTAGCATGTAACTATTAAACGGGGGGCTTGGCTTCGATTTTTAATGTGTTAGTTTGGTTACACTGGTTTTCATACAAAATTGAGCTCATACTACTTCTAACTACTTCTATGTTCTGTGTAGATAGCTGCTATGGAGGTTAGTTTTGTCTTAAGGGTGAGATAATAATAATAATAATAATTTATTTATCAAGTAATTAATAGTTATTTATACAACTGTACAAGGGGTATTAAAACACGAGTATCACGTGAGTATTTTAATACCTAATTATGTACAGTGCATACAAGACTTTATCTACACCCATTTTTTTATTTTTTCTTATTTTTATTAGGGAAACAAACAATATTTTAATACATATGGATTAAAAACACCCATGATATTTATCTAAACCCATGATATGTATCCTCTATAAAGGTTTTGACTTTGTCTTTGACTTTGACTTTCCTCTCCCTCCTCGTCATTATGTCTTCCGCAAGAGTGTTATAATGTTGTACTGAATTTCATAATGCAACGCTTGCGTGTGGTCGCGTGGCGCTGCAGGACCAGCTCTCGCTCGGAATATTGTAATTATGGCAGTAAGCTAACTGTTTCAGAACCCCTTACAGAAGATTTAAAGCATGGGTGTAGGTAAAATAACTAATAAGAACCCCTAAATTGTTAATATTTCTCTTTTATCTGTAGCCTTCATAAAATATCTATTTGAATTTCTGGAAAAGACTATTTTTATTTTCCTGAAAAATTAAGCTGTCTGATTACCTACTTTCACTGGAAATTATATTTCTGCAAAAGAGAGCAAAACAAAATATCTCATATAACCGCAGAAACTAATAGTAACATTGTTTGTTTCTTTGAAGGAAGAACCAGTATAAAATAAGGGTTATAGACTTATAGCATGATTTATCTAATGTTCGAGCAAAAACTACAATGAGCAGTTGCTTTTGCGCTAATATCGCTATGGCATAGAATATAAATAGTTTTGTTAGGGATGGCCATAAATTTAAGTATTTGCATTCTATACACATTCTTACTTAGTTCTAAGCACTAAGGACTTTGAGTCTTACCCGAATTCACAAATGACATCTTGCAAGCCAGAGGACAACTAGACAGAGGGTGATGACACGTTTAAACAGCCTCTCTATTTTTTCATCTTAATATCTTATTCACAATTTTAATTTGGCATCTTGTTTTTCACCATATTTTTTAAAGGCTATTGATAATTCTAAAGAGTTTGATAAAAAATAAAATAATGAATTTTTATCAGATAACTATTAAACAAAGGCTTGATATAAAGTCAGATGTAACTGAATTTAATAGTCGGCTCTTTTAACCTTTTCAGACTATAATTATTTTTGATCTCTAAAATATCTTGACATTCCGAACTGTGCCAGGCAAACAATCACCTAAAATTCCTTAAACTACAGAGGCACATAGAATCCTTTGAAACATCTCCTAAAAAATAGGGAATCATCTATCATATAAAGGAATAAGCCTCCTAAAATATATCTCAATAAACAGTAAAGAAGAAAAGTATCGGTAAACCCAAAAGAAATTAGAAGCCCAAATATTTTAGCACAGTCATAATGATTTCATCAACTCCAGATATTGTCATCAATGTGACAGCCCTCATTCCAACTAACATTGAAGTTGGAACTAGACTAAAAAAGGCACGTGCCGGAACCCGCAGCGAAAACAATTTCACCTTAATGCAGTTTTTTACTGTTGCTTTAGCATATTCAGTCATATTGACAAGCAGTAACGTTGGTTTTGCGATAGCATATGCAGCAACCACTCAACAGAATAGGGCTCACGTAGCGATATTATTTGTTTGCGGTGCTGATTACCCTAACACTTTGTTTGTTTTACATTTCGAAGGTACTGTTTTAGGAAATTGATCTAGAACAAGTGTATTGTCTACTTTTTGAACTTATAGAATATAGCATGAAGTTTTGATTAGTTAACATCAGTAGGGTCTGTTTTCTCTACCAGTGTCAGATAGGCATATTTGTATTTAGTATGTCATTAAATATCTCCTTTTTAATAACTTGTTTTAATTTCTTCAAACCTTTTAGCTTTAACATCCTACAGCAATTATTGCAGAACTATTTTCCCTAAAGAAGCTTCGTTAATTATTATCCAGCTCACACTATTACTTGTGGCTCCCATTCTAGCATTCTTCTGCCCAGAAAGATCTTAATAGGTGATTCATAAAAAAACAGAGGCAGATATACCTGTACGTTCGTACATCTAATCTAACCATCGTAATGTCAGGCGCATAAAGGAAGCGGCGACCGTTGGCGCAGGTGCGCTATCACCTGTTGCGACGCAACGCGACCGTTGATTCGGCCATGTTGACGTAACGTACGATTAAATCCATGTGCCTGTTTTTTCTTTTTCTTTTTCTTCATTCGCGGCTATAGATTTGGGTTTAATTAGAGCATGGCTGATTTAAAATAGGAAAGGGGATTCCTCTAGCTTTTTTAACTAGCTGATCGTCAATTGTCTAGATCACGCAAGATTTCAAACATTTTATTATTCGTAAAATTCCGTTGTTTTTGTCTTCATGCTTGAATGACTGCAACGTTTGTGGGGTAAGTTAACGGATTTTCATACTTTTTTGCTTTTGTTTTTAAAGAAGCGATAAATAAATGGAAACATATTCGTACAAGACAATTTAGGCCCTTTACTCATTTGTCGGCGCGGTACAGATGGTACAGATTCTATACCGAATCTATGCCGCGCGAAGCTGATGTTGCGCGAACAAATGCTCTATTTAAGTAAAGGGTTCCAGTATTCTTTCGGTATGTTTTCAGTACCGCGTATACCGAGCATGCTAATGTCGTACCGATATGCGTCGACATAATATGATTGTTTTTACTACGTTTTTATTTTTATCATAATATCCATTGACGATAGATAACAATAATCATGTTCATAACACTGGTTTATCTAATCAATATAAATAAATTAGGTAAGATGTCGGTACTTACAGCCATATCAATTATAATAGTATTAAACGTCACATATCCACAGACATCCGCGGACGCAAAGCATCCCAACTACCAATCACGTAACACGTAAAATAAACGAACCAATCGTAGAGCTGTATTTCAACGCTGTGAGTTCGCATAGTCAAGGGTCGTTTGATTATTGTTCTTGAATACGGGATTCTCTTGATTCTTCACTACACAGCACAAACCATTGGGTTACATTGGATTGGAATCGGAATGAAATTCGGCATCTATAGGTATATAGATAGTTATTATGATGATGATGAAGGCAACTGATGAGAAAGTATTTTTAAGATTTCCACGGAATGAAGTGTTTCACGCGAATAAAGTGGCGAACAGATGGTTTATGTCAACTGTAAAATACATTCTTGAGCATTACATTTTCTGTTTGTTAAAGATATTTATGATAAATAAATAAATATAAAAGCGAAAACCCAACAAGAACACATTTTATGCGAAACTGTTTTTTTTTTAAACCGAATGAAAGTTAAAGAATCTATTGAACTATCACAGCAATTTACTATTGACAATTTTATTTCCATTTCATGGTATTTACAAATAAGTTTCTATCAATAACAGTATCGAAACATCTATAATCTGAGCTACCGTGACATTTGGATAGTATTGAAATTTAGTTTCCTTTGATACGTTGCGACTACGATCATTAAAAAAATACTATTGAATTCCTAAACTTTCACTGTTAACATTTTATTACAAGCGCAAATGATGAAGTTTTAATCATCGGTCAATGGAATATTTAATTACAAATATTTTTTTTTTCAACATACGAGGAAAATTATGTCGAATGCCCATGTTGTACCCGCTCCAGTTCATGTTGGGAACACTACACTCGAAGTTGTTGACCATAACGTATACATAGGACAGGCAATCCAGTTAGGTAAGTCCAACTTGGAGAAAGAGATCTTACGTCGAATCCAACTCGGATTGGCAGCACTCGGAAGACAGAAGAACCTATGGCCGTTGGGGCGGAAAATTTCTAGAATGGCGACTGCGCACCGGACGACGCTCCGTGGGTAGGCCCCCGACAAGGACCGACGATCTGGTGAAGGTCACGCGAAGCCACTGGATGCGGGCAGCGCAAAAACGATCGTCGTGGAGATCCTTGGGGGAGACGCCTATGCCCAGCAGTGGGTGTCGTACGGCTGATATGATAATGATTATGATTTTTTTCAGGTTTTTTCTTTTAAATAAAGAGGAATGACTCCTCAAAGTCATTCTTCAGTGTTGAGAGTACTTTATCTCTAGGTTCGGTTAAAAAACTCCATCCTGTGTATTCCATATTGTTGGATATTTCAAAGTAAACCATTTATCTCGTCATACAAAGCAATATTGTCAAATAAGGTCATAAAAACATCCAAGTTGCGAAGATCATACTTCGCCTATACATGGTCAAAAACATCTCAGCAAAAAAAATAACTTATTACAAAACATTTGTCCAAAATACTAATATCTTTATTAAATACTCCACCACGCACCATAATACCAGCCTGTAACTATTAACAGTGGTATTAAAACTCCAATAGCACAATAGTAATGGCACAATAATGGTAACCACACGGGCCGGGGTCGCGGGACAGGTGCGGTGCGCACGCGCCGACCGTTAGCAGTAGAAAGTGCGCGACCGCGCCGGCACGCGAACAGGGTGTCCATGCTGCTAGAATAATTAAGAAAACATACTGTCATATCCTAAATAGATAAACATACAACAATTTTAATAGAAAACTTGATTTTTATCAAACTTTAATTTATTAGGTACTCTGGGCACTTGAAGAATACGTTTCATCTTCTTCATTTACCTAATTAGATAACAGTAAGACTTAGCATAATCAATAATTATTTAAATCGGTCCAAACATTATTGGTGACAATCAGTTAGTGTGGCCCCCGCTTAAAAAGTTAAAACTCTATTCTTATACGATAATGAATACATTTTCAGTTTTATCTGCCTCAGCCATATTAGTATTATGTGGCGTAGCTTCAAAAAACTCAGCAAACGATGATGCATTTTTTGCCAAATCATGGTCACCCCACTAGCTTAGCGAACATGCTAGTGTGATTAATGTCTGAAGAAAATTCGACGGCTGCTGTAGTTTTATCTACTTAACTGCACGCCTGTTTTTTTGTCTGTGTGTTTGTATGTAGAGCAGTTGTTAATGGCTCGAATATTATAACGTCGTTTTAGTGAGAGGTTTGTGTTGCATAAATGAGTTGCTTGTCTATTTTTGTTTTGATCAGTGATTGTCTTTTGTAATGTACGTTTCTGATGACCGGTCTGTGTTTGAGGAAGTCGTCTTGGATTTTTTGGTTGGGGATTTTGAGATGCTGAGTTGATTACTGCATTCTCATTCTCATTTTTAGTTAGCAATAATTTTAGTGATGTTAATAATTTGATAGAACAAATGTGAATAAATATTCAAGTTACTTACCTATTTCCGTTTTCCTCCTTCTTACAATAGTTTTTTTGCAGATGGTATGCCGCCGGCAACCAGTCAAAGAAGAACCAATAACACGACCACCAAATTGGTAAGGTAAATTACCATATAAATTTACCTTACCATTTATAGGTTGAGAGAGAAAGAAAGAAAGAAAGAAAATAATTTATTATGGACATATCATAAGAACTAATTTTATCCCAACTATTTTCGAAAAACTACGCTCGATTCATAACGCCTATTGTTCGACTCAACTACTGTTTAACTTACCTAACTTTAATTGAACTAAAATCAATTGAGATATTGGATGTTTCAACTATGTACGAAATGCCTATTTCAAATTCTGTTTAACTGCTCGCCGTATCACATAAGCAAATCTATCAAAATAATGCAACTTCTACTTTTCGCTTATCTATCCATCAATAAGAAAGCTCTGTGTCCCAGTATACCTTAAAAAGTACCGGACGTTAAAAAGGCTGACAGTAAAGAAGATTTATAAAAATTAAAAATGTTCGTTGTCAAATCTTATAAAATTGTAATGCAATCAAATTAAGGTTAGACCACGATCTCCATGGTTCTACAAACTTAGTGGAACAATTTTTTTCCGCAACTGTTACAACTTCGCTCGTGCCAGGACCACAAAATTTAAGTTCGTCACCGTTCACCAGGTGAACAATTGTTGGGGGTCCGTTAAGATTATGAAGTCCGTTATCTTTTTTGTAACAAACTTAAGGGATATTTGAAAGTTAGCTAACGATGGGGTATGTATCCAAAAACAGGGGAAAAAACAAATAAAAATAAGATAAAAAAGAGCTCCCATCCAGAGGCTAAACGTCTTTAGTATTAAAAATAACAATATTTCCATCATTAACTCTTTTAGTATTATTGAAAAGGATCTTTGTTTGATCGTTTGCAAATTTATAAACTAAAAAGGATTAAAAGAATTTTAATCCTTTTATCCTCCTTAGCAAGAACATCTACGGAAAAAAATCGTGCGTAAAAGTACTCGATAGAGTAATTATCTATGGAAAATTTAATTTCGCTTTACGGCGATAGATGGCACTGTTCAAATTTCCCATACAGAAATACTCTATCAAAATCTAGCGAATGTTTATAAGCGCGTAACTTTTTTCGATAGCTGTTCTTGCTAAGGGTACAGAGCTCGAAAATAAGTAATAGATTAGAAAATATTTATTCCCAATCTATTATATCGAATTAAATTTGATGGGATACCTAGGAATTAATTAAATAGCTCTGTCTAGTATTTTTTAAGTACCTATATATAAATCTCAAACACGGCTAGCAAAAGTTGCCAGTAAAATGGCAATAAAGTAAAGATTAATTAAAACTTGTCATTTAGTATTTAGAATTAATTAGAAAATGTAGATAAAGTTTTTTATCGATCGATTAATTTATGCTCGCATATCCTTCAAATTGTATTAGAGAATTAATATGCTCTAAGAAACATACCGCGTTTTTAACAGACTTTGATGTATTGTTTTATTACAAAATATATTTCTAAAATACTCCCTACATCAAATCTGCGGGATTTTTTATATTTTAATTTAAAATTTGAATTATAAAAGAGATTATTATGTCACCTACGTTTCTCATGTATGTACAGTAAACGGCACGCTGGGCTTGTGTGTCAGAAACGTAAGGTAGTTTAAGGTTCAAAATTCATTGGAGATTATTGACAGTTTTGTATAACTTGATGTGCTGTTGACCGATTTATCTATGTCCAATATCTTTTGAATATATTTTTGGTGCTCATTTTATTTACTTTAAGGGACATGTCACAGGTTTCGGATGTGATCCAGTTATTAGTCCTGGATGGACTCTGTTCATTATTAGATGGGTGCTATCTAGAATTTGTGAAACAGGCCCTTAATATGTCATAGGACACGATACTTTTCATAAGTTATTGTAATTTACCATTTTCTTCATTCACAACTGGTTACGAACAGGTGGTTTCTAATGCCAAAGGGATTAAATAAATAATTAAGGTAGGTATACAAACATTGACCTAATTTACAAGAAATAATATTGCATCAGCTTCCAATAATGTTAAGCCAGTCAAAGTGAAATCGGACAAAAATTTTTAAGTACTATACGGCACCTTTCCCTACCTCGACTGCATTTTTTGCGTGAAACATAGCGCGATGGAGCGCGTTAAATCTGGACACGCGACACCGTGACGGCTCAGGGTGCGCGCGCGCAGCGATCACAAAAACCCGTCGCGCGCTGCCGTGTAAAGTAAGGCTTCTACTGCATTCTTTGATTGAAGGCCAAGGCATTTCTGATTTGAAGCCAGATCTATTTATAGATTATCCCATTTAAATGCAATTTATCCCTTTTCTCTTATAATTTTTTTGTGGTTTTGCAAAGTACCTATATTTTATTTTCATTCCACTTGTTTTATCTTAATACCTTATGCAAACACACAAAAACTGAAATGATGTTGTATACTGAACTGAAGTTTATACATTTTTTTGTTTTTTTTTTTTATACACAACGGGATATTGCTTGGCCTATCTCACCTGATGTTAAATGAAGATAAGGCCGAAGGTGGAAGCGCACTACACCCGGAATACTGGCTATCTTACCTCTAACTGCCGGAACACAACAATTTTTAAATTGTTATTATGGCGTCAGACTTAGGTAAGATAGTGGTAGCTAGCCAGGCGGACTTGAAATAAGCCCTACCACCAACCAAACCGAGTACAAATTGTACCCCCCCTGGGAATCGAACCCGGGACCTCTGCGTCTTACACGGGTGGGCGAACCACTAGACCACAGAGGCGGTTAAAATTGCTTATTTAATACTATTATTTGTTTAGCAACACTAAAAATAATGAAATGGTTAAACGTTAGTTAGTATTAAACCAAGGAATTTATAAGTAGTTTGTAAAACTTATAAATTCCTTGTATTTAACACACAATCAAAATATAACTTTGCCCAAATATAATTTCAACTTAAAAGAAAGCAGTTTTATAATATAAATAATAGCTTCACAAACAACAATAGGTATCACTTGATAAGAAATAATCGCAGCTTCAAAGCAAAACGGTTGTAATTTAAAATAATGACCAGCAAAAACATGATATTATTAAATAATCAACACTAAATCACTTACTGGATATAGGCGAAAAGGTGGCTGTATATTAATAAAATAATTATTGTCTACTGATTGCTTGAACTATATCATCGGGTGGGTGTGGCCAATTCACACGAAGATACAATTTATGACAAGATGCCAGCCTCTTTTGAATGTAGTCTATAATATTATAACTCTACCATATCCTCACATAAAGTTAGTTTCTTAGCCATTGCTGCTACCAAAAAGAACGGTAGTAAACAATCACGTATAAATAACGCAATATATTTAGACACATGATTTATGTCGTACGACAATATTGGTCTTGGATTAGAAAATATTTTTTTAGTACAAGGACTTCCATTGGTAGCACTAAGCAGTTTTTTTATTTCTCTAGCAGCAACTATTTCCTGTTAAAAATAAAAGTCAGAACAATATCGATATCAAATAATTTAAGTTCGACTTCACTGCATAGTAATTCATATTTAGCTGTAACATTAATAAACATAAGAAATGCAAATTGACTCTACGTTGTAATTTACACAAATATTAATCTTGTTAAAAGAAATTTTATCAAAGCTATTTCATTTCTAATTATTTTTGATTCATTCTTCATCATAATTCTTTCGCCTTTTTTACACATACATCTATCATTAGTACTGACTTGGTTTAAAAGGCCATTGATGAATAAAACTTCATTGACTGATGTTAGGGAACCGAAAAAAACCGATCCATCACCTATTATCAATACAAAGGCTCTAATTGACTCACTGTAAGCTACCATTCTGGTATGGACACCTCAAAGGGTGGAAGTAAAAAACCGACAAAAGGTTGTTATAAGTAAAAATTGCCCGATTCTTATGAATATGTACGTATCATTATGGGAACATATGTGCGACACATGGCCAATGGACCATAAGGCCTATTGATAGTATTCGATGTTATTTTAGTCTGTAACGTAGGAAGTGGGTGTTTTTTGTTCCAATAAAATTAGTACAGCGAGTATTGGAAGGTTTAATGTTTACTTTAGTAGCGTTAAACCTTATATCAGATTTGCTTTTGTTGGTTGCGTCATTACAGGTTCTTTGCTACTTATCATTAGTAAAGATTTCTGTCATTAAAAATGATTTTCAGTATTGTTATGATAAGTTATATATTAAGTTAATAGATACTTGTAAATTATATTTTTAATATACCGCAGAAATAAATGAAACGTCAAAAACGACGATAATCTTATAAAAAGTCAACAATATTTAAATTACTATTTCATACTTATGGACTAATTATAATGTTTTTATCGTTTCTTATTTTTTTTTTAATAAAATTTTAGAGTACGAATACTTTGCCTAAAAAATAACAAAATTCTAACGAACCTCTTCAAAGAAAGCAAATCAATTCGTAGATGATTTAACATATCGATGGGTTAAGAATTATTCCCTCGATCAAAACGTCAAAGGAACTAGCCGATACTCCCTTACTTATACTTTACTTAATTCAGAAAATGTTTATATGTATATAATTTAAGCTGCCATGAAGTACGGCTGTGGGCAGTACTTTATGATTGAGATGTCAACTGAAGCTCGGCCGATTGAATCACAATGGAGTCACGTCCCGCTTCCAAGTGGCCAGTTCGATGCTCCGTTGATGCTGTTTCTTAGTTTATAATGACACTTTGACTATTATTCAGTTGGTATGGCAGAGTAATAGAAACGTTTCTAAGGGCGAAGAAGTATAAGAAAGACTAACAAAAACTTTGTGTACAGATAAAACAAGTAGTACATAAAAAAAACATATCATTTATTTATGCTGGACTGGGATGGCTTTCTCCTGTGGCTTTGTTTTATACTATTTGTCCCATTGTTTTTGACTTATCAAATTCAAAAACTTCAGTGTAGTTACCTATAATAAACCATTAGAAGAAACTAAATGTATTAGCACAGTAACAAAAACTTCAACGTACTCCATAGTGTCAAAGTATGTACATATCAAATAGAAGAAAACACTTCACACGTCATACGGAAGCAGTGCATCTACCAAAAGAGTACATTCAGAACTGATTAAATTCTAAATAGTCATTTATTTATTTCATCGAAGTCGGCAACTATGCAAGCCGCAATCACTGGACTTGATTGGAAAATCTCGGTTTCTGGTCTTCCACTTTCGTCGTTATCAATAGACTACCATTGAGCGATGTCGTGACCGATCCATTAATGGTTCAAACACTTACTTCAGCGATCGGGTAAACGTTAGATTTACGTAGATCAATAAGGTATTATTCACATTTCTCCTTACGTACAAAGGTAACCGTGCTGACAAACCCATTGCTGAGTTACTAGACAAAACGTCATAGGTAGATTAGATAGATCTCGCCAGACAGCGCTGCCACAGCGACACATTAAACGCTGTTCTTCAATCTAGGCCGGCGGAGTGGCCGATGCCGCCGGGCTGTATGGATCCACCATTAGAGAATAGCATAGCAGCTGATGATGAGCAGTCGTAGTAGCCCAAAGACACTTTAAAAAATTAGTCACGGGGCCAATGATAGAGACCAGAGATATTATTAATCATGTGCTTCTAATTTGTGATCATGTTTTCCACCCCAAAAGACCGCAACTCAACTGTAAGCGAAATATGTTTTACATGATTCCTATCTTCCTTATGAAGGTTCAATTTGACTGGAAAGTAACCGCTAGTGTGCCTTACCATAGGCATGTTTAATGTTGTTTAAACTAAGATTTTAGACTTGATCGAATTGTGTTTTCTTCCTAATAGTATCGATAGAAGCATTGCGCAATATCTATATGATACTCGCCTTTTCGATCGCACGTCATATGTGAATGGAACCTACAAACAGACTTTAATGCGAAGTAATAAATCATTACCAGTGGCCACCTTCGATAACCAGAGCGGCTTTTTAAAGGCTGCGTAGGCGATAGACGATCCGTAATTAAAGTTAGCGTTACCTGATATCGATCACAATAATGACGCTCGCTTGTCTAAGAGCATATTTTACGTTGATCCGTTTTAATCACGCCCACGTTGGTTACATTGAGAAATGTGTGAAAAGACTTGAATAACAAACAAGAGCCGATTCCATTTGGCGATATCTCAAAACGCCGATTGAGGTCAATGATCGATTGGTAAATATAGCGCGATGGGTGTACATAATTAATTATGTGGCTGATAACTTTTACTCTAGAAATGAGACTTGGGATTCATTATAAGATTAAAAGCTATTAAACCGACAAAATATTTTTTAAATGTATGCTATACAATTATACACTTATACAAATACAAATATCTTTATTGTCTCATGGTCATGAGTTACATGGTGGTAAATATTCAGAAGTATCATTATGAAGCCCTTTAGAGCACAATTTTTTTTTAATAAATTTAGTACATACTCGCCTATTTAAATTTAACATATATCATAGAATAAAATATAAACACACATAACATAGTACAAATCATTTTTTGAAAATTATCATTTACAAAACTCGGAAAAACTCCTGCATAGTATAAAAACAATAAACGTTATAATCTGTTTATTGGTATACTTACTGTTTCATTGAATTAATTTAATTTAACGTTATTAAGTTCTACTACGTAAATGGATATATTTAACTTTCTTTGTTAAAATAATGTTTCATTTCAGTTAGTTTTACTAAATAACATGGATTCAACTCTGTTTCTTTTATGACAACAAAACCATATTGTTATAATCTTTCGCGTTGCATTGTACTAAGTGGTACGTGGCACAAACCACTGGATTGAATTTTATCGTACGCAGGTTCTTTTCACTGATCGCCATTATTTTTCACGAGTCGTACGTGAAGCGATTGAAATTAAAAAAACATCCAAATAACTTCAATCGATGGCTACAAATTATCTACAGTGTGGAATCCAGTAATTGCAAACGCACTACCTCTTTGTTCGCGGTCGGCTAACTACCAGAATACGGCCATGATACGGAATAGGACACCGTAAGTATCGTGTACGGCGGTAGTTGGAAAAACTGTTCGACGGCGGATGAAGATTCCACCGCAGAGGAGGAGGCGTAACACCGCAGCTCCAGTCAGCCCGTGACCACGGCCGATGTAACTCGGTCGAAACGTCGGGAAAATAGGTAGGTGTGAAAATACCTATCGTAGTTGCACGCGTTTATTTCCTGTAACTTTAACTTAGTACCATAATGTTAGTTTGTATTCAACTACATGTATGCGTATATCTTACTATGCTAGTCTGAGAGTTTGGGAACCTGATGACCTGACATCTTGGATGAATTAACCACTGGATACGTAACGTAAGAAAAATGTATGAAATCACGTTCAACCAATTTTTGCGGGGCGAGGGCGGATTACACTTGTCAAATAATGACAATAGTGCGTAGAGAAGTCGATATTTTTTTATCGACACTGTAAAGAGTGAATGAATGAATGAACCTAATAAGTTTATTGAATTCATGTGTTTGATTAATATTGAAATGGACTTAATTTGCAATATTTCTTACTACTTTATATTTGAAATATTTGTTTTTGTTTGTTTATTAATTAACTACCATTAAAGATGATTACACTGCATCGAAATTGTTCTTTCACAATTTTTATAGGATATTAGTAAATTATTTCATGACTTTTGCTCTGTGGAATTCTTAAATGAAAATCTCGTAAAAATGCACTCACAAATTCATAGAAACTATAATAAATGCTTTACAATAGGTGTTTCGTTGTTGCGATAATCACGAGTATGTGTTGATTACCGTTTTGCAAAGCAATAATTGTAAGTTATATGAATTCTGGGGTAGGTATGTCTGTTTGGTGCCTACGCATACTCTTGAAGTGAATAAAAAAAACCTGCGCTAATTTCTTAGTCATTTAATCGAGTATTTTTTTTAATACAGTACACTTGTACTTTTGTGTATTTTGTGACATTCATTACCTATAATTTACAGCAATATGTGAATCAAAGTCATTACAGTTTAATAAATTAAAATATTATATGAAAATAACATGAGTTTCTAATTCTGGCATAAAAAGTGAAATCAAATAAGGTATTAATAAAAAACTATTATTTTTAATCAATAATAAATACACCGGAAATTACAGATTTTGGTCATAATTATATTTAAAAAAGGCAGGTTTTTTTGAAGTCGGTTTTTTTTTACAATAGCTTCATCATACCGTGCCTACATTTAATAACTTTTTGGCTTTTAGACATTTACAATGCTATTATATTAGGTCTTTACCTATGAAATTGCCGATATTTTGTCACATACAGAGAAAATAATAACTTCTACAATTTAAAATTTTAACAAAATCGTGAATATTACATCGAATTATGATCATGATAGTTAACTATCAGTAAAAATAAAGTCCATATTTTAGCTTTCGTGACATTAAAAAAAAGATCTTGAAAGTGACTCTTTTTTGTGAGCAAAAAAAAGGTGACCGAAGGGGTTGTAACTTAACCAAAACTTATTTTTTAGCTTATCTTAAATGGAAATAAGTTAGCATAGTGTTCAAACATTAGTACATAAAAGTTTTGTTACATGAGTGTTCATGGTTGTTATATGAACAAAGAAAATGCTATTATGAAAAATGCAACTTCTTGAAAAATCTCCATACAAATCGGCAATTTCATAGGTAAAGACCTATTATTATTACTATCTACTAGGATAAATAATATACTAGAAAAAAGCAACTCACCCGTAGCATTTCAGATGCTTGGGATTCTAACCCAATGAGTTAGCAGAAATTTTCTAGTTTTTTTTTACGTTTTCGCTGTAAGCCTGCGTTATTTCAATAATGTGAGGTAATACCTACATTAACTGGTGTGCTTGGTTTATTGTCTGTTCCTTTTGTTTGCGCCATTTCCATACCATCATCGGATAACATATTATTGTCGTCACGTTTCATTTCATGTGACTGAAAACATAAACTTTTGAATTGAAATCAAATGAAAAACTTTTCATGGTTTTGGTACTAGTGTCAGAAGTTACATATACTTTAATACAGAGTCTTCTTTAAAATATCAAGATAATAATTTAACATTTTAGCAAGTTCAAAATAATAATAAAACTTTTTACTATATCTGTTTATCATTCCTTTCGTAATTATGTGTTTAATGATTTAAAAATTGTTATTATTTTGATATCTACACCAGCCAATGTTTAATGTCCCCACTGCTGGAGCACAGGCCTTACTTATGGGTGGATGGGACATATCCATAGCCCATCATGCAGACCCAATGGGAATTGTGCCTTCCGAAGCACGGAGGAACTCGAGTTGTCAGGGGTACAGAGAAGGACATAGGGTACCTTTCATTCCGAATAAAATACTCTTAGTAAATAATAACACTAATTTCATTAGCAAAGATTTTTAAGATAAATGTTTGGTTAAATTAACAATATTTTGGTGAACTTAGTTAACATTTAGTATGAAGTAGCTGAAACGTTTTGTTGGTGTGTGTTGTGTACTTACAAATTTAGGCAAATTCAATGTCGGGACAGAATCTTTATTCAATTTTTTTTGTTTTAACGAATTAACATTGTAGCATTCTGTTTGAAAATGTATGCTGCATATACGGTGGTGTTTGGCAGGTATCCATGTAGTCTCCCTGCAAACTGCTTCTACCCATTTTCTTTTTCGTACTGGATCAACTGGGAATCTGCAAAATTATTTGCAATCCATACCCATTTCTATTAAAATTAAAGATGCTTATTATTTTTTTATAAAACTTAAATTCATTCACTTTACAAACACATCGATACTATTTATCGATATTTGTAACAGCCCTTTACTAATAAAAAATGACAAGTAAATGAATGAGTGAATGATATAATCCAACCAAATTAAATGCACCATTTATAAAGCATTTACTTTACCAAAGGGTACTTTTTTAAAATGACGTGTTATACTTTGTTTACACACCAAAATTTATTTATTTTACGAAGAAATAGCTACTATAATAGGTTGAAAATGTACTTACGCGTGAAAAGAAACATTTCTTGATATTCCACTAGTATTTTTGCAGTACAATACGGAGCATTTGCCCATTTTTTCTATCAATGTTTCGCCTCGAGCTCTCGCGTCACACTGACAACGCAAAATCGTTTACTGAGGCTATCGGTCACAGTAAGTGGCAGAGGGGTAAAGGCGAATATGGCTGTCATTTCGCATCCAGTGGTTAATTCATCCAAGCATTTATATGTCTAGTTTAGGCATCAGTCTCCCACAAAGTATTGCTTTTGATAACTAATAATAATGTATAATGAAACTAACTCTTTATGTATTACTAGCGGCCGCCCGCGACTTCGTCTGCGTGGAAAGTTTTTTTGCTATCCCTCGGGAACAATACTTTTTTTCGGGATGAAAGGTACCCTATGTCCTTCTCTGTACCCCTGACAACGTGTATGCAAAATTTCATGATGATAGGTTCAGTAGTTAAGACGTGAAGGCGTAACAAACAAACAAACAAATAAACAAACGGACTTTCGCATTTATAATATTAGTATAGTAAGGATGTAAACTTTGTGGAAGAAAAATAAATATTTTTTCCTTTTTTAGGGTTCCGTACCCAAAGGGTAAAAACGGGGCCCTATTACTAAGACTCCGCTGTCCGTCTGTCTGTCTGTCTGTCACCAGGCTGTATCTCATGAACCGTGATAGCTAGAAAGTTGAAATTTTCACAGATGATGTATTTCTGTTGCCGCTATAACAACAAATACTAAAAACAGAATAAAATTAATACTTAAAGGGAGCTCCCATACAACAAACGTGATTTTTTTGCTATTTTTTTGCTCGATATTAATAACAACAACAGGTAGACAGTTGAAATTTTCACAAATAATGTATTTTTGTTGCCGCTATAACAACAAATACTAAAAACAGAAGAAAACTAATATTAAAGGGGGGCTCCCATACAACAAACGTAATTTTTTTGCCGTTTTTTGGTACGGAACCCTTTGTGCGCGAGTCCGACTCGCACTTGGCCAGTTTTTTTTTTCATTTCCATTTCAATAGATTTATTCGAAGTCAATCAAAAAGACCATATAACGGAGTTTTCTAAGAGTCCCCGCAAACCACAGACCAAACTGTCGGCCGATAGTTGGAATCAGTATGAAGAAGTATGCAAGTGCGCACACTACAACGATTTGGTATCGGCCGATTCTTCATACAAAACCAACTATCGGGCCAACTATCGGCCGATAGAAAGTCTGTAATCTGCGGGCACGCTAAATAAGACATATGTACCAACTTGACATATTATTCAATGTTCTCTTACAGTTGCAACAAAGTTGTATTCGTGATCGCTCTTGAGCTTCGCACTTCATCTCTTTCCTCATTTTTCCGAGTAAAAGAATACTCTGCCACGTCTCGCAAACTCATCTATGTTTTATTATTCTTTCTTCCAAGGAATCCAATCCAAAGGTATCTCATTGGCAACTTTAAGAACATATATACGGTTTCGTAAGCAGCCAAATAATTTTTCGAGTAGCAGTGATAGTTGATTTTTTATTTTGACCTTAGTTGCATTTGAAAAGCTCTGTTCTGTATAAGGTAAAGTGTCAGGGGGCCATTATAATAAAAGTAAAAGTAAAACAAAATAATAAATTAAATCAAACCTATTTGAACTTTGGTTCTCCGATGTCTGTGGTTGAGTGGCTAACTGTCCGGGCTACTGAGGCTACTCAATAATTATAGTAGTTACTCGAATATTTATTTCGATTTCAATTCAATATACTCGTATATGTGGTAAAAATCTTAAGCTCGTCCCCAAGCTCCATAGTGCGTGGCCCAGTCTCCTTTAAACTAATAGGAATTTTATCCTAACAGTTTAAATTGTCGGCTTGTATTCCACGATCAATATGGTCCAATGAATACTGCGTCATATAAAATTAATTTCGCAAATAACATCATACGCTCATTACAAAAGTCCCTCAAGCATGAAATCGCATTATTTATATCACAAATCAATCTATTCATTATTGTCCATTATAATAACGGCACAAGTTGATCACCCAATTTTAATTAATTTATTAAGACAACAGTTCGGTTAATTCGTGATGCGGTGTACGTACGATTAATCAATTTTTTTTCGGCCCGTGACTGCGCTTGTGCTCGTTATAAAATAATCGAACCAAATTGGTTATGAAACTATAATAGAAAATAGTGAAATTACGTTATTTTCCTCAATAGTAGTAAGTACTAATACTTTTTAGAGCATAAAATCATCTTTTTCGGTGTGCAAAATTAATCTTACTATTAAATACTTAGTAGATAAGTTAGAGGTAAGATAGCCAGTTCTTCGGTGATGAGGATTCCGGGCTTAGAGCAACGCGGCTTCCGTGCCGGAAGCCGCGTTGCTCTATTAAGATTTCGGGTGTAGAGCTCTTCCATCTTTCGAATTCGAGGGAAGTACTATCCCGTTGTGCATAAAAAATGTATTTTTAGCGTATTAATGTATATTTAAATAAAATTCGACTTACAAATTATATTATTTTTGAAGTGGCTTTTTTAGTGGCGTTGTACACTTTTTTGTAATGGGTAAAAAAATTTAAACTCGCGTCAATCGAAAATTCGTAAGATGGATGTAGCGTAGACAGCCGGCGTGGCGGAAGTATCCCCCTCTCTTTCTACGGCACGGCGAAAATGGCGGCGCGTCATTTTGGCGTTCGGCGGGTTGATTTTTCTGTGAGATAAACTTTTTAATGTAATATAAATTGTCATGTTTGTGTACGATTACGCAATAAATAAATATTGTATTCTACATCATAAATGATAGTACTTTTATACCGATAATTAAAGCAGTTCGTGCAAAATTATTCCCTAACCATTCCAAAATATCAATAATTCACAACGTTAATATTCAAGTTTTCACTTCTGCCGGCACTCCCGGAGGGCAACCCGATTTTTCATAAGATCGATTCAATACAATATTTTAAAAAGAAAGATTTGTGTCATCAACTTATAGCTTTATAAAAAAATTCAAACAAGAAGTAAGTTCTTGAAACAGAAACGATAGCCATAAAAATTCTTGCTGAACGATCTTCATAAGGCACACTTGATAATAAACAAATGCCGATCAAATTCCATATTGCATCGTTTTACATTCCAATAAAAATCCAAATGGCAGTTAAAAGTTTGTATGACCCATTCATCGTACAATACGCTTTAACTAAATCAAAAGTTATAGCAAAGCAATAATCGAAGAAATTTGTAGCCTTAATTAATTTATAGAAAACCGGCGCTTCTCTTTGATGAATCAAATACCGAATTAGATATCAATTAAATATATCAAAACACATCCGTGAAATTGCCTTCGTGCCTCGTTCTAATCAAAACACGAGTAGCTGTAATTATAAAAAAACACGGTAATGTCTTCAGGGAATTATGTCCGCAATTTCGGAACATCAGTGGCATTCGTTTTGTTTTAGAAATAAAATCAGCTTTTACAGCATATTCATATGCTGGAGTATTTTTTAATTGGACACATAAAACTATTTTTATAATACCTAAATGATTTAGTCATCTGAATAAAATCTCGAATTAAGCAAATTCAGTCCTTTAAGAATAATCACTTTTATAGTTATTTTTTATTTAATACTAGCTTTCCGCACGCAGCTTCACCCTTGTGACTACATGTTAAATCGTGCGGGCGGAGGCCCGTCCCTAGCACCGGTGGGATAAAAAGTTGCCAATGTCCTTCCCTGAGATCCCAATAGAGAAGGTATATCTGCACCAAATTTTGTCAAAATCGGTCCAGCGGTCTAGGCGTGAAAACGTAACAGACAGACAGTCAGAGTTATTTTCGCATTTTTAATGAAAGTATGAGTTAGGTAAGTACTTAAAATTGTTATTGTAGCATATATAGTTTTAGGGCATCGGAAAAAATGCGCTTTTGTGGATAAAATATAGATAGATCAAAACATGAAACGAGATAAAGCCTGGCTCAATAACTATTTAATGAACTTACTGCTGAATCTAGTATCAAAGCAAACTATAAACTTAAGAAAGACTTACAGTTAAGGACGTTTTGACGAAGTGCTCCTGTGATGGTCGTTAACAATGTTAAGGACAATGTATTGTACCTTGCAACTTGCTAGCTTCTTCAATCTAGTCCTTTATTTATTGTACTGGGAATAAAATATCATCTCATTTAAATTAAATACTTCATAAAATTGGAACAGCTCTACCCAAGAGGCTTGTCAACAATCCGCATTAAATATAAGTATTAAACGTTTATTTTAATCATTCTATTCTATTTGCTGAGACTCAGTTGGGTGCAGATCTAGAAGATTATAATGACGTCATCCAAATAAAAGTACAACAATAAACTGCAGATTTGTTATTATTAATATGTAAAAACCAAAATATTGTAACGGATCATCCTATTAAAACGCGACTACGTGATCATCGCAAGTTCGCGCGGATTTTAGTCTTTGAATCTTCGATCAAACATATTGATGTCAAATAGGTGTCCTGATTGGCATTCGCGTGATAGTCGCGTTACGTCATCGGTACGCTATGGTTACATGCGATGATCATTCGCGTTGCGTTGCGTTACGTTCCCTCAAATTTAGTTGAGCGAAGCGATGGCTGGTTCATGCGTCATGCTCGTGAACGGGTGCTGTCAGTGGGAATGGGTCTGCTTCTAGTCAGAAGCAGACCCATTCCCACTCACACAACGCGTTAAGATAGGTAGTCACCTATCTTAACGCATATTGAATTGTAAAGTTTTTTTCTTGTAACAGCCTAGACTGAATAATAACTGCAAACTTTGAATTTAGCTTGAACCCTGTAAATTGATTAAGAAAATTTGTAATTCATTAAGTAATGATCTAATTATAATTTTATTTATTTGTTAATCTTTGTTAATATAAAGTCTGGAAACGATATACATATTTGTAAATATCGCTCCATTTGATAAAGCTGATAAGTTTTTTGCGCCCATTTTTCTTGTCAGCTAAAAAACGTCACAATGGGTGGTAGAGTAAAAAAAAAATATTTGACAATTTAAAAACGCTCATTATGTGAGCTTATTTGAATAAAGAATTTTTCATTTCATTTCATTTCGTTGTATTAGGACACACAATTCTTGTCATCGCGGGAACACGCGATGGTCAAGTCGCTTACTCGCGCGATGATTGCATAGTCGCGTTCTGTTAGGCGTGAAATACACAGAAGGGACGCGGCTCGGATACGGCGGCGATACGGTGCAGATGTCATTGTGAGACGGTGGGGTCGTCGAAGGAAATACACGTATCGCCGCCTTATCTGCGCCTTATCTCCGCCGCATCTCTTCTATGTATTTCACGCCCTAGGACGATCCCTAAAGCTTTTTAAAATAATATAACACGAACAAGAAAAATAAATATTCTAGAATGCCTATAGACTAGAGGATATCGATACAACCTAAAGTATTACTTGTTGTAAATAATGATATTCATGAACGAATCCGTTGACAGTGTAAAGTCGTAAAGCACAGCAAACAAAAATATTTTACCAACAACTTCAAATTTATTCTTCCATATGGACGGGCGTGGTGGTTCCAATAACGTAGCATCTCACCTGACAGTTGGTGTTTGGTTGGATGGCTTAAGTTATAAAACTCAGTGACAAATAGAGTATCTTACAAGAAACTTCATAGCCTATCTCGAAAATGCAGATGTTGTCGAAATAAAAAATACTAAGATTGACGATTAATAGATTTTAACAATTTCTAAAACGGCTCTTCTCGAAATCTCAAGTTAAGTGACCATAATTTGAGCATCATGATTGGGTCAATTCAACGCTCCTCTCAGCTCCTCCTAAAAACACACCCTTTCCGCATTATGTTACTGAAGGTCAAAGGACGTAGTGCATTACATGCTTAGGTTGAATTGTGAAATCACTAATTGTCGGAACCATAGACATAGAAAAGTTTTCGCTGCGCTCAAGAAGACCAACAAAGCGTGGAAAAGAGAAGTAAACATCATACGGACACGGTCTATGTAAAAAAGAGACAAAGGATCAAGTGACATGTGCCAACATTTTTTACAGTAAGAGCCCCTAGCGTCCCGCCTAGCAAATGAGCAATCACAGTTTGATTAAAATATTTGTTAATCTTAATTAGAATTTAAAATAAAGGTATCGTGGAGCCATGGTGTCTTGTGCTCTAAGTAATTGTGATGTAACAAAAAGAAACAATCCAAGTAATCACACTTTTCACAGGTAAATAAGATATTCCCACACATTTCTTTAAAACCGAATTTCGCTACATTTATTCGTTTATCGACAAAGAAAACAGTATGGAACATAATTTATTAATTTCCTTTGCCATATATTAGTCATATTTCATATATCTAAGTCATATTTTACATATCTCATATAAAATGTATGCATTTTTTTCGGATCACCTGTTTATTGACGTTGTTGTTCTTTGACATTCTATTTCTATGGTCGGAACATCCCTGATATGTTATTTTATATCTTTATATGATAAAATTTCACTCAAGAATCAAGTTAGTTTCTCTCAGACGGTTTTGTAAGCCTTTTACCATATCACTCATCACAGCCACTTCGGGGAATTAAGTTTCAGTCATTTGATTAGTATACTCGTTTTGGCAAACTATATGACAGAGTGGCAGAAAGAGACGTGCTATTGGAAAAATGCTTAGCCGAGTTTTTCCAATATAACTCATCCAAACAAAGACAATTATTGTTTTTCAATCAACGAGTGCTTATTGACTAGACGAAGTCATATGCAACAAGTTAGTAACTTGCACCATTGTGTAAGCCCGCAGGCAGACAACACCTGAGCTGATCTATAGCTCCAACGGTACTGCGGGCCAAATTGTTACTTGCAATAGTGTTTTAGTTTAAATAATACGTATACATATTACAAACATACAGATGTGTAATTTCGTGGGGCTTTAATAAGTTAGCGAGAGGTGTGCTAATATGACAAAATGCAAAGGATGTGTCTAGTATCTCTATAGTGTTGCTAAATCGAGGTGATACGTATAATGAAAGATAACTACCCTTAGTTATATTTCATTAAGGACAATATAATCAATTAAAATTACTGTTATTTTACATTTTTCTAATCAATGATGAAAATTAAGAAAGTAAATATGATTCCGATAGTTACATTATTCGTAAAAACAAGAATTTAGTAACAACTAATATCAATATACAACAGACACAAAAGTAATGCAAAGAATATTCTAAACACTACCAATTCAAATAATCATTCCAGACGAACACCAGACGAGCTAAAAGACAATAATAACACTCAACACAATTTCGATAATGACAGCGAAAGCCAAAATGCGACAAACACCTCTCATAATAATAGCGTCTAACCACGGCGGCGTAATCTTAACAACGATTCATATAAATCACAAGCGTCTGCACATGTGGTTATTCATAATAAAAAGAGCAATAAACAGTCGCCGAAATCAGCTTCCAGCTATTACGGTAAACCGGCAATTCAAAACATAGATACGGATTTTTTATTATCCACAATGAATAGTTATTACAGCAGATGAAAGGAGATATACGTAGCCGCACGCGCCTTCACAACACTAGAATTATTTCGGAATGTCTGAGCGCCAGATGTTATCGTTGGTAAAAGTTCTAATAATTTGTAGTGATTCAATTTATTGATTGTTGCTTTGCTTGTATTGATTCGCGCTTTTGGCGTTCCGTGGAAGTGTGGATGAAAACCACTTTGATACTTACTATGTAGTTAAAAATCAGAGTGTATGGTCGTAGGAATATTGTTTTTGGAATTATATTCTTTGTAATAATATTTAATCGTAGTAGTATAAAATTATGTAAAGCCTACTGTAATTTAAATTCCAAATCACTATCTATTTTTAGACCAAATTAATACTAAATATTTGTTTCTACGTTGTTTTTTATTTGTCAATAGATAGACACAGTGTCAATTATTTCAAATCAGTGAATACAGTGATTAGTTTGTAAGGAAATAAAATTACTTTCTATCACTTTTATGCAATAAAACAATCACATTGGAATTTACTACTAAATCGCAAATATTTTATAATGGTCAAGATTGAATGCTTTTATTATGTTACCACCCAGATTTCGATTAATTGGGCAAAAAATCTAAACTTGATGATAGACCTATTATTTGGATTTATTGGACAAGAAAATAGTATTATCGGATATACTTTTGAAACTCTTGGGCATTAGCGTTTCGTATTTAGATGGAAAATAATCAGCATTTATGTCAAGAAAATATTTTTATGTTCTATGAGTTTTATGCATTATCTTTTTTTTACCATTTTTCTAATCAATGTACTTACTTCTGTATCTCATCTTTGATTGAAGAAATGTTTCTTTAAACAAAATAAAGTAAATTTCATCGAAATTATGTTTTGAAAATAAACAATTCAAGTCATTTTTCACACTAATTTTACTGTTGCTGACATAACGTGAGTAAGCCTAAAAGCGAAACCTTCTCAGGAGTAATTTTATGATCTCCTATTTCCACATTTCTCTTCCAATTTAGAACAACTCAATCCATAGACACCTACGTCTTAAATCTTCTAGATATGATTGATATTGTCTTTGACCGTTCATCGCATCTCAATTGTATCATAATTCAAAAATTACGTTGAAGACTTCATTCTTCGGAGAAACTTGTACGGGCTTTGTCTAATTTGATCTATCAAAATGTGGGTACAAGAACATTAATAAATTATTGCCTCGGGCGTCTAAGTGGCCGGATATGGTACCTTAAAAACAGTCAAAATTGGATACTCGACCGTAAATCTGTATTTTTAAAGTTCGTTTTTCTTTACAAGTTTTAGTGATTTGCATTCACAAATTCAATGACTTAAATTAAGGTGGTTTCCGATTACTGAGAGCATTAAAAATGTTGCCTGAAGCGGTACTGTCTTGGTCCGAATTGGGCATATATTAGACACTTCCTTTGGAGCCAATAATGTTTAAAGGCTTATATAGGTAGTTATAGAATACAAGTTTTTAGTGTCGAATGTCTTTTGTATCACTTAAAAGTTTAAAGTGATACGAAAATCATTCATGTTATTAAATGTATTTTATTCCAACAATGATAATAGTATAAGGTGTCGTATCATACTCTGTTTTAATATGGGTCAATGTTTTGTGGAGGTAGCTTGGTTGGATACCTCAACCTGGATAAGGTAGTTTTGGATTTAGAATACCAAAATATTGTTTAGATTTATTCTTAACATTTGATATACTTATTACTTTTATTTATTGTTTATCAGCGCAGTTTATGGTAATAATCGGAACTAAATTATAATCTTATTTAAATAAAAATGAAAAGCTTCACGACTCCCATTGGAGTGTTCATATAAAGTTAGTGACCAAAGCTTGGCTTTACAAAAAAAACCGGACAAGTGCGAGTCGGGCTCGCCCACCGAGGGTTCCATACAGACCTACATCTATACATAAAATAAAGCTATAGAAAAGTTGTGTCGGTACAAAGGAAATATTTTGAAAAAAAGTGGTTGGTAGTTATTAGTTTTTTATATGAAAACTGTACTACGGAGAGTTCAAGCTTTATCCCAGGTTCTACCTACCGGAATTATGTGAAAAATTGCTTAGTTTATAAGTTGGACTCCAAGCTACCAAACTGTAAAAAAAATACCATCAAAATCCGTTCAGCAGACTGCTATATATAGATAACCATTTGAAATCCTTTGTCGCCACGTAGAAAATAACCCTTCCAGGGATTACGACAAAGAATTGACCACGGGCGAAGTTTGAAATGGAATAGTACATTACTGCAGCGGCACTCAAGACAGGCATTGAAGAACATACGTTAGTCCATCAATGCCTAGTTGCGGCCAAGGCTTGTGTAGTACTTTTAAACTTTTAACTTTTTAGTTTTAAAAGTTTTAAGCTTTTTATTTTAATTTTAAAATACTTACAGTAATTGAAAAAAGAAAATGGAAAGTGGAATGTGCACATAAAGGCCTTTCATTTGATACACATATTAAAAAAGAAAATCCGGTTTTTTTCATTTATTTCCAGTTTTTCATTTTTTTTCCCAGTTTTTTGGAAAGTGCTCATCAATCAATCAGTGCCTTTCATTTGATACCCATATTGCAAAAAAAATTTTTTTTTTTTTTTTCAGTTTTTTTGGAATGTGCTCATCAAGGCCTTTCATTTGATACCCATATTGCAAAAAAAAATACCTTTCTTTTTTAATTTTTTTTTTAGTTTTTTGGAATATGCTCCTTGATGAGCATATTCCAAAAAACTTTTCAAAAAACTTTCATTTGATAGGTATTAAAAAAAAAATTTTTTCGTTTTTATTTTTTTTTATCTTTTTGGAATGCGCTCATCAAGGCCTTTCATTTGATACCCAATATTGCACCAAAACAGTTTTTTTTTCGTTTTTTTTATTTTTTTTCAATTTTTTGGAATGTGCTCATCAAGGCCTTTCACGTGATACCAGTATACCGAATATAAAAAAAAATTTGGAATGTGCTCGCTCATTAAGGCGACATTTGATACCTATGTTTGTGTTTAATTGAAAAGTTCGCTCCATTTCTGAATTACACGTGTGTAATGAGTTTTAATAGAAACATTGCTGGACAGACGCCGGCAATTTTGTATGAGAATCCATTACTAACGTGTTATAATGGATTTTCATACAAATATTGACGGCGCGGTTTAGGTCTGTCCGTAAACTCTGATTTAGCACGAAGAAGGTTGTCAAAATAATGTTCGAATTTCCAAGCATTTTTGAGAAAAAATAAAATAATTACAAACCCACCGCACCTGTATAAAATACAAGTACTGTTGATTGTCAACAGATGGCGCTGTATATCAATAGTACACTGTATAATGTTCTGTGAAATGGTTTTATCTATCGCAATGTTATTAGAGAAAATGGGTGTATTCCAACAGGACCCTTTGGTTGTGTGAAGCCGAGATTTTTATTGTAGTGGTGGCTACCTCGGCTGACCTTACCGAGTAAACTGTCTTGATTATACTTGGTGCCAAATGCTCCAAGCAACATTGGAATGCGATGCACCCGCATTTTAATGTAAACTGAAACAATCTACCACTGAACTATTCAACACTTGACACTGGCAAAAATTACTTCCAAGAAGAAAGTAGATTGCCAAAACAAAAATAAGAAGAAGAAGACCCCCTGTCATACAGCGTGACACACCGCCATGTTGCGAAAATATTTAGAGCCAAATTTATTACTTTTTAATTTTATTTTTAAAAGTAATTAACTATAACAATATTTGAAAGGATTTGAATAATTAATAATAATAAATATTGATATTTTTAAAAGAATTAGTGGCGCGATTAATCCAAAAGTAATTAGAAGTTAAACTATGACCGCGCAATGCCGCGCATACCGTTGTTTCACCAAGATGATTAATAATTACGTGTTTTAATGACCATATTTTATTATGATTTAATTACAAATATACAGTTTTCAGATTTATTCCTGTAAGTGTAGTATAAGACGCTATTACCTCCCAAATTTCATAGTTCTAGGTCAACGGGAAGTACCCTATGAATTTTGATTCCTTTGAGAGTATCGAAAATGCGTTTTTTGCGCCCTAAACGGCAGTATCTTTTTTTTACGTTAATTTAGAAGAGTAGTTGAATATTGGGCACTCTAGCCCACTCCGTTCGCTCCGGCTTGCGCCTTCGCTCACTTCATGAGCTAGATTGCCCAATATTCAACTACTATTGGGTATTCTAGCTCACAAAGCGAGCAAAGCGTAGCGTAAATGATACACGAGACAAGAGATTATTTAAATGTAATGACCTGTCATATTATGCTCATTTTCATAAGATGCATGAAACATTACGGTTAGATTCAAACGTTGACATGAAATTCATAAAACAAAAAGAATCATTAAAATTAGACTGTATATGTCCCCCACCTTCAAATGTAGCTAAACGACATGGTAACTTATTACCAAACACTATACGCTGCATTGTCTGTGGTCCATCAAACTGTGGAAAGACAAATTTAGTTATCAGTTTATTGTTACACAAAGATGGTCTGCGTTTTAGAAATCTGTATGTTTATTCAAAATCTTTATACCAAGCTAAATACTTATATTTGGAGAAAGTGTTAGACATGGTTCCTGGTACATCGTTGCATAAATACAATCACAACAGTGAAATCTTGAGTCCACATGAAGCTTTGTCAGATTCTATTATAATTTTTGATGATGTTGCTTGTGAAAATCAAAACAACGTAAGAGATTATTTTGCAATGGGACGTCATAAGAACATTGATTGTTTTTATATTAATCAAACTTACACAAAAATCCCTAAGCAATTAGTAAGGGACAATTCAAATCTATTAATATTATTTAAGCAAGATGACATTAATTTGAAACATGTATATGATGAGCATGTAGGGTCTGATATGTCATGGTCTCAATTTCGTGAACTATGTTCCACTGTTTGGAAGAAACCCTTCAGCTATCTTGTGATTAATAAGGACTGTGAGAAAAACAATGGATGCTACAGGTCCACATTTGACACATTTGTTGTAGTGGATTAACATACAAAATAAGATGTCTAATGGCATATGAATCATTTTGATTTGAGACTTGAGAGCGAGCGAATCGTTTTAAAAATGGAAAAAAAACTCAAAGAACAAATTGTTAAATCCGCAGCAGCTGTTAAAAGAAAAGTTGAAAAGATAAAAGATATAAAGAATGCAAATAATATGGCACTGGAAACAATATTTAAGCCCATTGTAGATCCTCTTACCTTGTTAGCAAATAAAAATGAAGATAAGCATCTCAAGGAAGAGAATGATGAACCGTTGATGAAAAAAACTAAGAATGATGACAATCTTACGACATGTACTTCTGAGGAAGATCTTAATGAATATATCAATGAAGAGGAAGATAATTCCGATAGCGAGTTAGATAATAGTTACAACAAAACTCTTGTCGTACCACCGTCTGATAAACTAAACGTGAGCGATGGATCTTTTAAATCATTTCCCTCTTCACCAAGTGTTAAAAACCAATCATCATCGTGGTCTACATCATCTGAAGTAATTGTTAACATACCATTTGGAGTTAGAAATGAACGTGGAAAATTATTGCTTGGCAAAACTCGCGTTTTTGACGATGGCAAAATTTTGAGAATTGGAACAAAGACTTTGGAAAAAACTACAGGTTTAAAAGAACTATTGTTTAAAAAGAGACCCAATTTGGATGTGGTCACGGACGGTGATTTACAAGATTATAAATTGCTTTTAATAGAAACCAATGCACATCGACGTAACTTTGAGTCATCAAAACCAATAAACAGCAACAAGGGATTCAAATACACTAATGTTATTAAGCCTTTGTTCAAGTTCTGTCGAAATGCTACCACAAGCCTGGAGAGTATTCCAAAAGGAAAGGGCATTCCACTTTTGAAAGAAGTAAAAGAAAATACTGATTATGTTTACTGGGATGACCCAAACGAGTTAGTAGAACGATTAAAATTACTATTAGCATCATGGGCAGCGGGCAACACTGGGGTAAATAACGAAATCATTGCTATTGTTGAAGAATTGTATGAAGCTGGTCTCATAACTACTGTAGAATTTAAAGAGCTTCCATCAGGAAAATTACGCAGTACATTTTCAGTGGTCGACCCATCTAGACAGCGATGAATATAGACAAGTTTGGTCATCACGTTCATAAACGTTTACGGTTATCAGAATTCGTTGCTACTTTTAACGATACGTTAGTGAAATCGGAAACGGGTCACTACGATTTGAAATTGTCTAAATTAAAAGGTGTTTCATCACCAAATGAAGACGATGAAGCAGTGAACAAAGCTTATGTGGATAAAACTGTTCAAGAATTAAGAAATGAAATTAAAAAAACTCAGAGTGATATAAAACTGTACTTAAAAAATTTAGAAAATATAACAACGGACCGTTTAACAAAGTTATTTTATTCAAAGGCAGAAGTAGATAATTTAATTAAACTTAAATTAAATCAAAAATGAGTAAAAGAGACATAGTTGATGAAATTCACAAGGCAGCAAGAAGGAATTTTCCTCGTCGTAGAACTATCATAAAAGGAATGGATGATTTATGGCAAGCTGACCTTATGGATTTTCAAAAATATTCATATTTTAACAAAGGATACAAATACGTTTTGGTTGTAATCGATACGCTATCAAAATACGTATGGGTAAAGCCCATAAAATCAAAAGACAAAAATAGTGTTACCAAAGCAATGCATGAGATATTATCTTGTTCATCAAGAAAACCTTTAAATTTACAAACTGACCTTGGCAAAGAATTTTATAACGAAGTTTTTCAAAAATTGTTAAGAAAGTATAAAATAAATCATTATTCCACCCACTCTGTCAAAAAAGCTGCTATTGTAGAACGAGTTATTCGTACTATCAAATGTCACCTTTATAAACTCTTTAGTTTATATGGTTGTTACCAATGGCTTGGACCCAATTTGAATTCAGTTGTAGAAAAATATAATAACACTACTCATCGTATTACTAAATACAAACCTGTTGATGTAAATAAAGTAAACCAGATGGTTGTTAGATCTAACATTATGCAAACACGGATATCTAGTGCAAATAAACAACCTAAGTTTTGTATTAACGACAGTGTTCGTATAAGCAAATTTAAGGGTGATTTTTATAAAGGCTATACACCTAATTGGTCGACGGAAATATTTAATATAGTTAAGGTAAACGATACAAATCCACCTACGTATATTTTAGAAGATAAACATAAACAATTAATTTTAGGCTCATTCTACGAACACGAGTTGCAAAGAACGAAATTTCCTGATCTTTATCTCATTGAAAAAGTTATTAAAAGAAAAGGTAATAAGCTTTTTGTGAAGTGGTTAGGACTCAGCGAGGAAGAAAACAGTTGGGTGGATAAGAGTGCATTACTTTTGTAATATAAATTGTGTGTTGGGTGAAAATTATTCATTTAAAAAATATCCATGAAGAAGGGTAGAGGTATTTTAAATAACTTTATTAATAATTTACCAATTGAGCTACATATCCCTGGTTATCAATTTTGTGGTCCTGGTACTAAACTTCAGAAGCGATTACTGAGAGGCGATCGTGGTATAAATAAATTAGATGAAGCTTGTATGTTCCACGACATTGCTTACAATAACAAAGACTTGAGCGTTCGACATAAAGCTGATTTAGAACTCTTGAATATGGCTAAGAGAAGACTAAAGTCGAGCGATGCGGGAAAAGGCGAAAAGATTGCGTCATGGATAGTAAAAAATGCAATGAAAGCAAAACTTAAAGCTGGTTCCGGAATACGTCCCTTTATGTCAATTGTGAAAAAATTACAATCTCAAATAAAGAAGTTAAAATCTAAAGATAATCGCACAGCTATAAACTTCGCATATGCTGCTGCAAAAAAACTATTTAAAAACAAAAAAGGAATACGCTTACCACGATTTATTCCTATTCCAAAAACTGGAGGCTTTTTACCCCTCATTCCAATTTTTGCTGGTTTGTCAGCCCTCGGTTCACTTGCTGGCGGTGCCGCAGGCATAGCAAAAGCTGTTAATGATTCCAAGGTTGCTCAGAAAAACCTACAAGAATCTATACGCCATAACAAGGCAATGGAAGCTGTTGCTCTTGGAAAAGGGATGTATATTAAGCCTCTTAAAAGAGGAGCTGGATTATACTTGAATCCTTCAAAAAACTAAACAAAGGGCTACCCAGACGTCCCCTTACAAATCTAGACATTTTAAAGCATGCAGCTGACATCCCTTATTTTCGAGGAGTATTTATGAGAGATTCACTCCCCTCAAAACCAAGAAAAATAGAGTGTGCTATATTAAATTTAGATAGTTCTGAAAATCCAGGAACACATTGGGTAGCCTATGTTAAACAAAATGACTACTGTGAATATTTTGATAGTTTTGGTGATTTAAGACCTCCATTAGAATTAATAAATTATTTAAGGAATATGTCAATAACTTACAATTATGTGCGGTATCAGAAGTTTGGTACTATAATTTGTGGTCATCTGTGTTTAAATTTTTTAAGGAACTATTGGAAACAACATTTATATTAAGAGTAATATAATAAACTTTATCAGTATAAACATGTCTTTCACTGTGTCTATAACTGGCAGAGGAGCGTCTTTAATAACAAACTACTCTCCTATAATACAATTAGAAGGAGAGTATCAGTGTGGTTTGTTGTATTTTTCAACTTTTAATTCCATCCCTAATATAGATGAAAGAAATAATAAATTTTATTATGGTAAAGATGGCATTATAAAAATACCAGAAGGATCTTATGAACTTCAAGATATTTGTGATTATCTTAAGAGCAATATCAAAAATATTGCATTGAGATTGAGTGCAAACAACAACACATTAAAAACAAGTATTTTTTGTTCAGAAGAAGTTCACTTCAATAAAAATGACTCACTTGGTAAAATTTTGGGTTTTGGTATGGAAACAATAAAGGCTAATATAAATACAGAGTCTAGATATCCTGTTAGCATTTTATCAACAACTATCGTGCGCATCGAATGCGATGTAATCAGTGGATCATTTGTGAATGGAAAAGCAAGCCATATAATTTATGAATTCGTGCCAAACGTACCACCTGGTTATAGAATCATTGAAATACCTAAAAATTTAATTTATTTTCCCGTTAATCAAAGTTCAATAAGTGCTATCAATATAAGATTATTAGACGCTGATAATAATCAAATTAATTTACGTGGTGAAGAAGTACAGCTATACTTACACTTTAAAAAGACATGTTGAATTTCAATAAAAGCCTACATACTACACAAACTCAAGTCAGTTCTAAAAGATCATCTCATAAGGGAGCACCATTTCGATCAATAAAGAAACTGACAAAAAGCAATAAGGAATTTTTGAAGTCACTAGGATTGATAAAATGAATTTTTTAAATGTAACTCAACCTGCATCGTATGATAACAGTATTGAAAGTTTTGAATATCATTCGTACAAACCATACGTAACAAGTTTCAACAAGAACGATGAAATACGGATACCGATAAATCAGCAAGACCTCTACATATTGCCTTCACTCAGCAGTTTGTATATTGAGGGCAGAGTAAATGTGTATAAAAATACGAAAGAAAAAGAAGGAGTAACGAGTGTGCATTTTGTAAATAACCTCGCATTATTTTTATTTCAAGATATTCGTTATGAAATAAATGGAGTAGAAATAGATAGAATTAAAAATGCAGGCATTACAACCACTATGAAATCTTATCTGTCGTTGAACGATAATGAATCTAAATGCGCACGAGTTTGGGGTTGGTCTCCAACAGGTACAACTACTGATGGCAGTGGAATATTTTCCACCTGTATACCACTCAATAAAGTGTTGGGTTTTGCTGAAGATTATGAAAAAATTATAATGAACTGTAAACATGAATTAGTTCTTTTGAGAAGTAACACAAATCTCAATGCCTTAAAATTAAATGCTGGTGAAGTTGTGGAAGATATAACAATAAATAAAATTATTTGGCGAGTGCCTCATGTTAAAGTTTCAGATAGAGAAAGAATTAGTTTGCTTAGGCATTTAGAAAAAGATCGGCCGATTACAGTTGCATTTCGTAATTGGGACTTATATGAGTATCCATTACTTCCCAAAACACGTAAACATACTTGGTCTATTAAAACATCTTCACAGATGGAGAAACCACGATTCGTTGTAATCGCTTTTCAAACAAACCGTAAACATAATGCAACAATGTCAATGGCAGAGTT
Organism: Agriphila geniculea; assembly: GCA_943789525.1. Taxonomy (NCBI): domain Eukaryota; kingdom Metazoa; phylum Arthropoda; class Insecta; order Lepidoptera; family Crambidae; genus Agriphila; species Agriphila geniculea. Next base: position 5,289,762 of record OX038877.1, on the reverse strand, counting down.
CGACCATTGCCATATACGTGATGTAAAAGTTTTTCTAAATTCTTCTTATTATCCATATGAAGGTCTGAACATTAGTTTCATTGACAACAAATATACATTAATATACGAGCAATACGCCAGGTTCCAACAGTCTTATCACGGACGTCGAGCTGAACCGTTGATGAGTATAAAAGAATTCAAAGAAATCGCGCCCTTATTCGTCATTGATTGCTCTCGTCAACACGAAGCGTTAAAAGGATCAATTGACGTGCGAGTTGAAATCGAAGCCGATCAAGAAATACCTGATCAGACCGCTGCTTACTGTTTGATTCTGAACGATTGCATATTTGAATACAAACCTTTAAGTAACATTGTAAAGAAAATATCATGAATATCGATACAATAGTCGTGGATCTACAAGGGTTTAAAGATTTCAAAAATAAATTTATAGTTAAAGAGTTTGCAATCGCTACTAAAGATTATACTCAAACATTTTTAATAAAACCGCCTTGTTCTTTTAAAAATTTATCAAATGAAGAACAAAAGCAAGTGCGTTGGTTGGAAAGAAACCGTGGCATGACTTGGAGTGAAGGATTCATTGATTATCGAGAATTTCAACGAATTGTGGTTCCTTATTTAATTGGAAAAAAAGTATTGGTTAAAGGATTGGATAAAATAATGTGGCTTCAAGAGTTATGTCAAGAATGTGAAATAATAGAATTAGGTGAAAAGGGTTGTCCTAAACTTTTAAAGTTACATAATGATTACTATGACAGAGGAAACAAGGTATGGAATTGCGTTCATCATAAAAAAATGTGTGCATTAAAAAATGTATTGTGTCTTAAGATGTGGTATTGTGATAATTATATCTATGATTTTTTCTAATTTAGTATAAGAAATATTAATTTGTAAAATATGTTTCAATAAATCATTAATAAATATAATGTCTTTGATTTCACTTTAATCATGATAACTAACTAATTTTGGACCAACTGAGTAAAAACACATTGTACTTGAATCAAAACTTTATTACATTAAAATATTACTACTTCCCTAGTTACAATTACCATATTTTTTTAGAAATATAATTTGTTTTATATTTGTTATATTGATAAAACAATCTTAAAAAATATAATTATTTAATAAACATTCAATGAACTAAAACTACACACTTAGAAATTAGAAAATTACAATTAATTTATTACTATTTAAACAACATAGATTATTTATATTAATACCAATTAGTATAACTATAGTTACAAATTTTTTTTGAAATATTACTAACTATTTTTTCAGTCTGTTCCATAATTTCATCACCAACATCTTTTACCACATACTGCGAACTTAGCAAGACACTATCATCGTGTATACAGTCACTCACTAGTTGATCACTCTCTAAGTCCAGCACTTGAATCTTTATCAAACGAAGACCTTGGCGAGGAGCACTATTTATCACAAAAGAATGAAGTGGACGACGTTGCTTAATCACATTTTTCGAAACCTCACTCGTGTTACGACTTCTTTTATGCTTCAATTTTCGTTCATGAATCTTCGTTTTTGATTTTTGGTGAGCTTGCGGTTTGAAGAATTCCTCAGTGAATCCTTCTAGCGGATCTTGTGCATGTTGAAAGGAATCAATGAAAATTCCAGTATCCAAAATGGGACATGTAGAAACATCATCTGAATGTTGTGTTGTCTGTAACAAAAAAAAATAAACTGAGATAGGATGCAGATGTAGGGTATAAATTTTATTGAAAAAATAATTAAAGATCAATTAACTTACCATCTTTAAATCACAAACTTTATTGATGATATTCGGAGCGAGTAGTTAGAAGCTATCGGAGCGCTTACCAATACAAGAATGAACAAAAGCTAGGTTCATCAAAATAATAAATTCTATTACTTGTAATATTATCGTATTCAAGTAGAGGACTCAAATTACAGCAACACAGTGCGCACACAGAGACAGCTTTTGTCTTTGGTGACACGTGTTTGAGGCATAAGCTGCTCAGATTACTATTCAAGTTTGTACTTGTTATAACATTTTCTTCATTACATAAATATTGATAAATATTTAGGTGGTTCAAAATAAAACGAAGCAATTTTCAAGTTAAAAGTTTTATTTAAATGTAAAAATAATTTGATTAGTACCGTAACTATTTACATTACATTTTTTTAAGTATTACAAAACTACAAGTACATTACATTGACAATTGACAACACAAATAAGTTTATTAAACAAGCAAAAAAACACGTTTTTTAAATAAAGTACAAACTTATCTAGATACAAACTTAATATGATTATTTTTTGTAAATATGTTAAAAGTTGAAGATACTAGTGTGCCCCCATGCTTTTGTTGAAATTTTATCTTTGGATATGACACGCTTATCGTCATTAGCAGATAGAGCAATTTTTTTAACAGCACATGTATATAATTCATGTTTTATTGATTTAAATAAAATATTTGTCTTACGAACAATGTCGTCCTCATATAGAGTTTTTTCATAATCAGACACATTAAAATCACGCACAATGTTTCTCTTAATACCCTTTGCTTTTTTAATGATCTTGTCTTCGGTTTTAATGCAATATAATTTTGAACGAAGTCCTACAAATTCACTTATGATTTTACCCCCCATTTCATCTTTGAATAAGCCAGGAACTTTTTTATTTTGTATTGGTAAATTAAATTCATTATTTTCACAAAAATTGCTAGTATCAAAATAAGACAAAAAATATTTTTTTATATCATCATAAAAATCATTTGTTTCTATAAGATATACAAAACTATCTGTATCCGTGTAACACATCTGTAATCGATGGTTGTAAAAAGGTTGTATTGTGGAATAATGAAAATCATACATGTGACTTTTTGAAAGTTCTAAAACAGTAAAACCAATATAAATTGGTTTGTCCATGATTATTTGTTCAGGGTTTAATTGAACTGCAACTAAATTATTAGTAAAAACTGTTGCACTATGAAAATTAGGACGAGCGATAAGCTTTTGTGCACATTTTCTTTTTTTTGTCACATTGTTAGTATCGTTCCACTGATTAACTAAATGAACGCTAACCCTCTTCTCATTATTTTCCAAAGTTTTTCCAAACACGCTATTATTCAAGAGTTTAAAAAAATCTTGCTCAAAAGCTGAAGAGCTTTTTTGTCTTAATGCTGTATTCAAATCGATGTATTGTTTTAAATATGGACTTTGTCTGAAAGTGATTACTCTATGAATTTTCTTTAAAATCAAACCATGTTTTAAACAAGTCTGTAAATGAATATAATGTATTACATAATTGAATTTATCATATAAATTCGGAATCAATTTATAATTCTTCCCACCGGGTGGAATACATTTTTCTGGACAAAACGGTAGATCATTGTGTAAATTATGCAAATGATTAGGATAAACAAGATCTACTTCTAATATAAAACCATAATCTGCATCAGTGGCTACGTTAGTTATATCCAATTTGCTGATTTCATCTTGATCAAGGAATCTAAAATCTGAAAATGGCAAATATTGACACATACTGAACCCATATAAATTGTTACAATCGATATAAGCGATAAAGGAACTAGGTTCTGAATGTTTGTAATCCGGTAAGTAAGAATTATTTGCTCTAGCATGTCTATGCGAACATAAGCACACACCACCCCTTATACCACTCTGTAGCATCCGCACCATAGACAAATCGCTAATAAGTTCCAATTGAATTCCTGTTTTTAATAACATTGCATCGAATGCTAAACTAGGCGCAGTTAAATAAAAAGCTGGATCCAACTCATAGTGTTGTTTGCAAGTCCTTCTAAAATTTTCAAATATGTCTGCCAATAATAACACATCTGTTTTCAAATATAAATCTGTATAACTTCCTAAGTCAGGAATTTTAAATGTTGACCATATTAATTGTGCGTGTTTATAATCATCATCAGATATATGTTGATCATTAAGCGAACTGTAAAAACTTTCTTTGGGTGGAAGACAATTTTCCTGATACCGTTCCCATGAGTTCATATATTCATATGGATAAATACCCTTGCGAGTGAGCAACTGAAATTTGTCTTGACTAGGGAAATGACTTTTTAGGTATTTGAAATCTTCTGGCTTTAAAGTATCTGATAATTTACTTAAACTTGTTGCCAGAAACTTAAATGAATCGACGAATCGAAGTTGATAAAACTGATTCCTCGAAACTGGCACAAACTTTGTAAATGAAATATAGTTTTCTTTAGTTTTAGGTATAATTTTTATGTCACCAGGAACCTCAGCCAAGGCTTTTATAAATAAGTGACAATCATAACCAGCTAGGTTATGGAAAAAAATGGGAACAAATGAAGGACGTTTATATTGTAAATTACAATATGGGTGTGCAGCCCCGCGGTAACGACCGGTAATGTGACAGTGATCACGAACTTTGTCTGAAAAAACAAAGTTCTGACAAATGTGACAATGAGTTGCTTTATTAAAATCAGTTTGGTCCTCACTAGTAAAAATCATCGGAGCCGTTGAGCTAACTCTTTTATATATTTTACGTACGTCTTCAATAATTGATTCTACAAACCGCTTATCACAATCAGGCCCTCGATATGATACGTAACGATTATACTCAGGGTTGTCGCAACAAACGATATAATAGGCAAACGCTACAGGCACGTGGTGGTGCAACGTAGTCGTGTTTTTAGAAGAATGACAGTTAGCATCATTAGTTTGAAGCATTGATTCAAAATCAGCATAAATACAAAAGGGCATATTTTGTTTACGATCAAAGTTTTTAAATTGTATTACTGAACCCTTATCCGGTAGAATAGTCGCAACACCTCCACATAAATGATTATCTACTTCTTCCAAAGTACTAAAAAATAATAAGCACAAGTCACAAAAATAAACTTTACCGTGGTGAGACGTTACTTGGCTTCGAAAAAGTCTAGAACAGTCTTTAATAAGACAATAATGAGAGGAACTTTGATTTTCAAGAAATAGTAAATGTATAATTTTCTGATTGTTTTTTTTCTCAAATTCTGATTTATATAAAGGACCTACAATTGTTTTATTGTTTTTCAATCCATAAATTATAAACTTTATGTTTGAGTTATTCTTTTCGAATGTTTTAATATCGCGAAAAGTAACAGGGAATGACATCCCGCTTGTGTCAAAAAGTTCGCGAAAATCTGGATAAGACGATGTCCTTTCTGGGTGATTTTTAGCTGGGTGTAAAGCAGCTGTTACACACCATAAAAAACAATATTGATCCTTGTTTAAAATATTTAAACATGCTTTTTTAGCTTGAATTGATTTAGGTAAACTGATAAAACTTGAACCTCCTAGAGGTTGGTATTTATTGAGATTGACCTCAATATATAAATTGTTTAAAAAAGACCATCCGCTATCACAATGCTCAAATTCCTCGATACTTTTTTTTAAGTTCGTAACTGATTCAAAAAACAGTTTTTCAAAGTCATAATTAAAATACAAGATTTTGTTTTTTGTGATAAAAGATTTAACTGATTGTGAATTATCTTTAAATTGTATAAATGTAGCAAAAAATTCAAAATTCACTTTGACACATGTGTGTTTAATAAGGTACTCATCTAAAAGAGATTTTAACTTATCACGAATTGCAGTAAAGAAATTATCAACTGAAGCTGACAGAATTTGATCAGTCGCTATTATTTTGTACGTTAAAATACGATTACGGAAGGCAGAAGTTACGATTTCTACACCATCACTATGTTTTATGGTATGATTATTATTTTTATGAAAATTACTTCTCAGATGACCCACCCATGATTTATTGTGTACAGATATGTTACACGCGGTACAGAAAGGCATAGTAAGTGATTATAAAATTAAAATTAAACAAAAAGTATCTTTTTAAAAGCAAAATTTTGTTTGAAAACTAAAAAGTAGTAAGTACGAGTTAAGGTATTAAAATAATTACAATTTAAGATTAAGGTAGGTACCTACTTTAAAAATAAAACAGTGTTAATTTTAACACTATAAGTAAGTAAGTTTCACCGTCACCAAAATCGTTTTGTAGCAAAGATCGACAACGTAAGTATTACTAAAAAAATAAAGAAAAATTCATTACGTAGGTACCTACTTACCTAAAAATAAAATTAAGACTTAAAATGAATTTTATCACTGTAATGTACTGGCTCCGACCCTTCGAACAGAGTCCAAGCCCGACCTAGAAACCCTTGCAACGCCTCCCAAGACGACGAAGACTCGTCGCACTGAAGTTTGACCGTCACCAATGCCTTTTTGTAACGAACATCGGCAGCGTTGGACACGTAGTCAAGTGTTTTGTAGACTTTGAGGTCTACGAAATAATCACCGCTGGTTTTCAGTGTACGACGAGAAGTTCCCGTCGATACTCGGCTGGCGAAGCTCGATGTTACGTCACCGCCCCCGCGGTGTTTAGGTTCGCTGCAGCTGGCTTCCTCAGCCCGCAAGATGTTAAACAGGTCTGGTTTCTTTGACCTGTAATAAAAAAATAGTTATAGTTTAGTACTGTAAGGTAGGTTATTACCTAGTATGTTTGAATGTTGAAACGACTAAACCGATTTAGATAAAAATTGGTAAATAAATAGTTCAAAACCTAGAACTACAAATTAGATTTTTATCCCTGTTGTGGATTCCCGTAGAATGATTTCTTTACTCATGAATTCTATAGACCGTTTGGACGAAGTCGTGGGTGGAAGCTAGTAGTGTATAAAAATCAGTAAAGTTTCAATAGTGAATATAGACTGCACTTGATTAGAAAAAGAAAATAAAATAAGTATTTTACACTTCAATGAATGAAACAATTTTATTACCTGTGAGTATGAGTTGTGATAAAATCTGGTGGTGGCGAAGCTTTGCGTTTGGATCCGCCCGCACCCGCAGCCGCCGAGCTGCGAGCAAAATCAAGTGGCGGCGACGGCGTCGTCGAGTCTCGCGACTTCTTCGTAGTGGCCGGCGTCTTGCGCTTGCTCGGTTTCTTGGTGGCTTTCTTTGGCGGTGGTGGTGCAGCAGACACCACTGATGATGCTTCGAACTCCGAGTCAGACCTGTAAAAATATTTATTTATTTAGACACAAGAAAATAATGTGGCTTTTTACCTGTAAAAAAAATCACCTTGAATGAAATAAATTGACAAATAAAATAAAGTAAATCCATAAAAAATACTTACTAACATTTTTTTATTTGTAGACCGTTGGCCAGCTATTGAAGAACGCACTCAAATAATAGTGTAATTTCTGGCTTTGTAGGGCTTTATAAATAGAAAATAGCACTTACTCATCAAAAAAGATGGTCAAGCGTAAGTTTAGTAAGTATCAGTGGCGAGGGGTCCATACAAGCCGATTCCCATCGGCTTCCCTTTGAGAAATCCCTGAAATACCACCCCATAGATCCACCATGCAGATTATAACATGTCATTAACTATTGTCGCAAGTTTGTGAAGAGATTACATGGACAGTATTATTGCTTCATTATTTTAAAGCGCCTACAATTATTTCCATAGCAAATCTCGTCAAGGAAAGCCGATTTTGTTTAGCTTAATGTTTACACGGCATCTGGCGTGGTTGCCATGGTAATCGGAACTTTGTTACTACTCTGTCTCTATCGCACGCACGCGTGCCTTTCGCTTAAAAAACTCTGGATATAAGCTATGGCAGACCGGCTTCCATTTTTACATCTCTTTCTATTTCAAGCGATTTCACGTTTCCCTTCTCTGTCTATTACGAGTATACGCGAATGAAACGAAATGACATCCGAGTGTAATAACATTGCGAAATTAAAAACTATGAGTGATAGAAGAAAGTATATCGCGACTTAGACTTTTTATCTTAGTTGTATAATATGTTCGGCATGTTTCGGGTAGTGCGATAGTCGTAGGTGATCGGAAATTAATAAATAATAATTAGTACCTGTCCGCCATTATTATTGTTTATGTGCGTGTTTGGAAAGTGATAAGTTTTTTGCAAAATAGTGAATTAGTGAGTGAGAATCGATACTTTTCGCAGGTTTTGTTTATTTTATTGTGTTTATCTTATACCGATTTGTTCATGGCGGTAAGTTTTATTTGCCATAATGGCTTTAATTCATATGGAGTGTTGTTTACCTGTCTACTTACTTACCGATAAAACTTTGTTTTCCAAACTTAGTTACGAAGTTATAGTTACGTTAGCAAGATGGTTTTTTAAACATTTTCAATATCAAACCTACATCTTTGTACGAAAAATATACCTGGATGACAGGCAGTTGCAAACTCAATAAAATGATTTGTTTACCATGTTTATTATTTTCTGATTCCAACTCAGTATGGAATAGCACGGGCTAGACACTGTCACTATCTTATCAGTGCTTTTTTGAATGGTGAAAATGAGGCCTTAACTTCTGAGGAAACGCTTGAAGCTTGCATCACGCGGTGGTGTTTTTTTCGGCTTACCTTCGCGATATTTCGACCCCTCGCCACTGGTAAGTATTAACCGACTTTAAAAAAAGAGGAGGTTCTCAATTCAATTATATTGTTTTTTTGTAACAGGATATTTCAAAACGTTCTTTTTTTAATGGTTAAGTACCTATGTTTCAAAATATTATGTCAGAACATTCTTTAGGCTCCTAAAAAAATAAGAACCATTGTTTATTGATGAATAGTTGGGTATTTACTATACAGTGTGTTTTTTGAACAGTGATCAAATTTTGTGGTGTGGCTTAGACCATCAAACTGAACAACTTTATCTGTGGGACCAACTTAATCAGAGCAAAAAAAATCAGCTGTTCCATACATTTTAGTCGAGTAGATATTGATGTTTCCTATGGAACAGCTGATTTTTTTTTATCTGATTAAGTTGGTCCCATAGACATAGTTGTTCAGTTTGATGGTCTAAGCCATACCACAAAATTTGATCACTGTTAAAAAAAAAAACACACTGTATAATAACGTTAATTAAATAATTCGCTTAAGTAAAATTTTGATTTAACTTAATTGAAACAAAGATATAAAACTAACTTCAAAAACAAAAACACTATCGCTTTTATTTTTTTGTAGAAAAAATATTAGGTACATAATTTTAATTTGTACTAGAGAAATATGTCTATTTCTGTCGAATGCACATTTTGAACCATATTTTTTTATTTGTTTGTATTTGCTTTACCATTAATTCTGGATTAATTTACATTTTCAAATCAAAAGTAAATATGATTTTAATTATCATAAAAAAAGAAATAGGTAAACAAGCAGAACCGAACGTAACTACTATATTGGGAAAACATTTTTTGTAAATGATAATAACGACGTTACTTCACAATATCTGTTTACCAATTCTCGACTTAATTGATATAAAAGGAAACGGTACTTGAAAATAAATTGCTTGAGTAAAATTTGGTCTTGAGACATTTTTATTATTTCACATACAATTGAATGATATTTTAATATAATACTTGTAATATAATCAGCTCCACTACACAAGGTGAGCATCCAGCTTACGTTGCATGGTTGTCGTAGGTTCTCAAAGTCATGTCAGAACTAGTTAAAGATGGAACCGACATGAAAATGTGTCTTTATTATTATCAACTTTGTATTTAAAAATGATGAAAAACAATATTTCTTAATATTCTTTCAAAGTATGACTTTATGATTAGGACCTTGATTACGCATAAATAATAATAAGGAGCAACATAATGTCTCTTTTTGTGAATCAAAGATTTAGTTTAATTCAAATAATTTTAGAAATAATCTACCGTGATCGGGATACACAAATATTTGTTATTATTAATACAACCTATTCAATACAGCTGAGTGTTTTTAACCCACAGTATTTGAGTACCTACACTTTGAGAATCGTTGATTCGAATTATCGCGCAAAGCTTGCACAAGTTCTGAATGTTAGGGGTGTTACATGAGCGCGATGGTACCTATTAATCAACATTGTTGGATAATAATTTTGGATATGATGTAGATGAATGTTTGGGAAAAAAAGTTTGCTCGACTTCAATTATATTCAGCTGGGCTAGGTACGAACGAAACAAGTGTTCATCCAGTTTTTGTGAACAATAAATAGTTATGTAGTCTAAATATAAACTCGCGGGTTAAGTAGGTACACAAAAATGACACTACTCGAATGGGGTCGAAACTGCATGGTACCTATTTGCTTCGAGTTACCTTTATTGTTCAACATAAAACTCAATCGAATCAAATGTGACAATTCAACTCATGTGTGGCAGCCCTTACCATCACACTTGTATATTTCGTTCCCACCTATCTATGTTCCCACGCTTCTGCCATTTGTCATGAACCAGGACCTAGATTGGTAGTGATCAAGTACTTCCCCTGAGCAACTTAAAAGAAATGTGAAAAGTGGATCATGTGGATCTAAAGAAAGAGGAAAAAATACCTATGTAAGTATATTTAAGCTAATTCCCTTTTAAACTATTTTTTTTTGTTGAAAAGTTTAATAAATTCCCTTGTACAAATAGTATTTAACTGCCTTTATTCTATTATATTATAGTACCTATTCATAGACTAAAATTGAGAGCAAGTCAATAATAACTTCCTTTTGAAATCATTGCAAATATTGATTTATTGCAAAATAAAACTTATTAAGTTTTTATTTTTTATCTTTCAGGTATTTTCAAATGAAGAGAAACTCAAGAGAATACCTAAAAACTAAGCCGGAAAATAATAATGTGAGTACCTTTTGCAGTGAAATTATTTTCTAGTTATTTCATATCAAAGTCACCAAAAAATGATATCGACGACGAAGTACCAATACCTCCTAACTGATATATTTTCAAACAATTAATTTTCTTAAAGTTTTGAATAGGAATGATACCTTTGAATTCAAAACCTAAAGAAATTAATTTCTCATAAAAATGTCAGTTAGGAGGTATTGGCACTTTGCCATCGTTATAGGTATTTATTTTTTCGTTGAATATCACTAAACTGATTTATTATGAATTATCTTATTGTGCGTATCTATATACCATATAAGTATTTATTTTTTAAAGTAAAGTACACGTCTGCGTATTAAAATTAACTGGAAAAAAATACAATCCCTTTTGTAAAAAAATGAAAAAGATTAATTAAAATTGTGTTAGTACTTATTCATAGATAAAAAATTGTAACCATTACAAAATATTACCTTACAAACATTGACTTTGTCTAAATAAAACTTATAAGTAATTTATTGTTTTTTATCTTTCAGGTCTTTTCAAATTAAGAGAAACGAAACTCATGACCAAAAAACCAAATCGGAAGACATCAATAATGTGAGTATTTGTAATGATAATAATTATACCTCTTACCTACCTATATGATTTCTGCAAATAAATATTTAGTAGAAGAGAAATATTGATTGTTGAGAAAGTTTAGTACCTATTTGACAAAGTTTTTTTACATATTAAATGTTAAGTACTTACCTAATTCGTGTTTTGATTTTTTTGTTTGGTTCCCAAATTAAATTATTGTTATTTTTCTTTCCAGGTGATGGAGGTAAAAGAGCGTGGTGTGTTGAGTGAGTGGTTTATTTCTGTGTAAAAGTGAAATTATACATTCAATATTGTTTTTAATAAAGTTGATTTGTGTAAGTATACATTTTTTCAAATATATACAAGCCTTGTCGTATTTAACTATTGAGGCCTATTGAAAAGTAAACTTGCACGAAGTAAACTGAATTAGTTTTCGGTTAGGAGTCTGTTCGGTGCATGATCTTACCATGGGCTTGCAGGAAGTTACTTACCATGGGGCTTCCAGCCGAACGATTAGGTGGTGCTCGGTGCGTGATCTTACCATGGGCTCGCAGAGAGATACTTACCACGGTTCTCTCAGCTGACACCGGTTAGGAGTCTGTTCGGTGCATGATCTTACCATGGGCTTGCAGGAAGTTACTTACCATGGGGCTTCCAACCGAACAATTAGGTGGTGCTCGGTGCGTGATCTTACCACGGGCTCGCAGAGAGATACTTACCACGGTTCTCTCAGCCGACACCGGTTAGGAGTCTGTTCGGTGCATGATCTTACCATGGGCTTGCAGGAAGTTACTTACCATGGGGCTTCCAGCCGAACAATTAGGTGGTGCTCGGTGCGTGATCTTACCACGGGCTCGCAGAGAGATACTTACCACGGTTCTCTCAGCCGACACCGGTTAGGAGTCTGTTCGGTGCATGATCTTACCATGGGCTTGCAGGAAGTTACTTATCATGGGGCTTCGACCGAATGTGTTAGGCAGAATATTCAGTGATAGAATCTTACCACGGGGTTGGAACTCATGTGTTATAATATGAAATCTTGACCAGAAATATCAGTAGTTGAATATTGGGCACTAAAGCTCACGAAGTGAGCGAAGGCGCAAGCCGGAGCGAACGGAGTGGGCTAGAGTGCCCAATATTCAACTACTTAGAAGTTTGATTTTTTTACAGCTTCAAGGGCCCGTAGACCTTAGTATATGGTTTAAATTTCAATTCGATACCTTCACGCGTTTCCGAGATAAAGGGTCTTGACAGACAGACGGACGGACAGACAGACAGACGGACAACAAAGTGATCCTATAAGGGTTCCGTTTTTTCCTTTTGAGGTACGGAACCCTAAAAATGCATCCGTAGAGCATTTTATAGTTTTAGTAAGTATCTTGTTTCTTTACGGAATTCACCATTCCTTTCAAGTGAAACCTCGCTTGGAAAATAAACTGTGAGAAAAGAAAATCTCTTGGAAAATTAGCTCAAGTGTTAATAGGGAACATGCATCAATTTTTTTTTGTGAAAAATCAAAAGTATAATGCGTGAGAAAATCAACTGTAATATAAAAACTTTTCTCTTGTGTTTTTTTCTCGTGATATAGTTACTTGAAGTTAGCACGCAGCAGCACCCGCCGAAAACGCTCTATACAAAAAGGTCAACATTTGTGACGTCACTCATGTCACGTTTCAGTGCATTAGTATGGAGTTAGCCAAGAATTTTCAAATATCTCCCTAAATATTGCGTTTAAGTACATATGTGTCATACAAAATATTATTTCTTATTTGATATTCTATCCGACTGTTAAGTGCATTATATCCGAAAACGAAAAAAAAATTTCGTTATTTTCCCTTGTGTGATAAAACTAAAGTAATACATTTTATTTTTTATTTTTCTGTTCCATCATGTTTTTATACGTGTCCGCAGCGATCAAGCTCAAATTTATCAAAATCGGTGACTTATGCATGTTCCCTATTCAGAACATTCAGAACTCATTTTTAGAACATTGGAGCCGTGGTAGATCACGACCCGATGGACAAATGCAGTTAAGGAAGTCTGCCTAAATGTCATGCATACAGCAATCCGAATGACGGAAAACCGTACTGGATAGAGAGCTCTCTCATACACATGACTAACAGCCATTTTTTATTGTCCCTACTCTGGGGCACGAACCTTCTCATATTGGTGGATAAGGAAGATGGGCCATAACCTATCACGTGGGCCCAATGCGGATTGGTAGGTGTTAACGACTGCAAATGCAGCCGGGACCAGTGGCTTAACATGCCTTTCAAAGCACGGAGGAGCTCGACATAATAATTTTTGGTCACCCATCCCATGACCGATCCTTGCGAAAGTTGCTCAACATCTGCAATCGCCGGGCCAGGCGCTAAACCACTGCGCCATTGTGCTCCTCATACACATACACTGAGTGATCATGCTGCTGCGACCCTCAGTAATGAGGAAGTAGAAGAAATTAAAATATGAGCATACACTTTTGTAATAACGTAGTTTAACTTTCACGTTTTCACTATTCTGCTGATTTTATTATAGTGCATTTTTATTATACCTATGCATTAGAAAAAAAATAATCAATATCTGATTTTAACAACTACGTAAGTTGACTTACTTGCATCTTCATTAAATAAGTAATTAGAGGTTACTTAAAGATTTAGGGCTTTCTATCACACTCAATAATAAAGATATTTATTTTATTGTCTTACATAAAATTTTAAAAAAAGCTTTTACGTTTTATTACTCGATCACATAATTTAGCCGCAAGCTACCGTTCGTCACACGTCAATAATATATATTTTATGTTCGACCAGACACTGTTTTGTCGAGAGCCGAGTTTCATATAAACGAGTCGTTTTCGTCAATACGTTTCACATTTGATTAATTTTATTTCGTATTCATAAAGTTGAGCCATTGAATAAGCGAGAAAGATTTTTTTTTTAAATAAACTTTCATATCCTACTTATATCTCTTGCTGTTAGTGTCTACTTAGATAAAGTTCGTTAGTCATAAAGGTATGAATTTTGCATGAGTTAGCGGTTCATGATGTTGTTAAAAGTTAAAATAAAGCTAGCATTTGCATTTAGTACAGGGGCTCCCTAACTTATTTGGGACGAACACCCTTTCTAGTAAAAGAAAAAATAATACGCGCCCCCCTCTACCCAGACAATTTTAGGTTAGTAGCAGGTTTCTTGTTTACTCTGGTGGCCCACGCCTCCTTTGGAAAGTCATTTTGAAAACCCCTGATTTAGTGTAACGATTAAAATAGAAGATTTTTGTTTTCTCTGTGCTTTATTGTAATGCTACGGCTCCACCTGCGTTAACGTTAACGTTAATAGTAATGTCTACGTGCGCGTTAGCTAAGGCATTAACGCCATTAAGTCTTGGCCACATCTGCGTAACGCCTAGATTAACGCTTTAAGCTATGCTTTAAGACACAGGTGGAGCCGTAGCATAATAAACTGACGAGTTTTTAAGATGCTACGGCACTAAATTATTTCAGTAGTCATCAGTAAGTTAATAAGTACTTGTGGTTTAGATCATTATCATATCAGCCTCACGACACCTAATCCTGAGCGTGATAATTTCCGCGTCCATCAAGAGGGCCTGTCCACGGACTTGGACGAATTCCACAGATCATCGTCATTCCAGTAACGTAACAGCAAGATAAGTGCTTAAAATTTAACAATGATATTCTTTCCTTACAGTCGAACTAAATATTTTTCCGCTCACTTCCTGGCCCCGCACATATTCGCATCTTTACTAACGTGACTGAGTCAAAGCCTCCGTATTTATTGAGCTAATTGGTTGTAAATCGACGAAGGATTGTTGAAAATGGTTGCCGACCATTTTGTGTAGTAAAACTCATAAACCTCCCTCAGTGTTGCTGTCGGTTAATGACTCCAATGATAAGACCCAGTTTATAGTCTAATTGGAGATTTGAATGTGATTCTCCGAAGTTTTTTGTCTCAATCATTATTAATTTAAACGCCAATTAGGTAGTGATTGGTTTTTTGTGACTGTTTTTATTACGGAATTCGATTGCTTCAAATTTTAATTGCTATAGTCTATAGTCATATAATGGAGTAAGTACCGAGTACTAGCTTAATAATTAAGTAGTATTTTTATGACTGGAAAAGCTGAATCATTAGCTTTTTTATCTTAATCATAGACCGGATTATATGCAAATGCATATATCATATGCATTTTCATATTTAACCCCTTTTCAACGGTAGTTGCATATTTTAGCATTTTTTTTAAATCATGCATATTTACGCTCGATCTCGTTCATTATTCAGATAGCTCACATAGTGATATAAGAGACATTCGATCGCTAAGCAAGCCCGCATGCGGCTTGTGGACTGATCGAAGTAAATTAGTTTTATGAACTCCTCGTTTCCAGAGCGATTCCCGGGTAGTTTCTAAGCATACTAAATAATAACTCAGGGTTTGAACCCTGGTGCCAATTGCTAACTTTATCAAAAGGACGCGAGTGAAATTTTGTCTGGCGCAATAAGTCCAAACATGGCATCCAAATTTAAATTCTGCCTAGACACCTCAGTGAACGTAGAAAGGTATTTTTCCGCTTACAAAAAATATTAGTATTAAATAAGCGATCGTAGACACAGTTTGTCTTCAAAACATTAAGAACAGTCTTGGTTGTATACATTTTTAAAAGTTCAATGTATATTTTGTAATTGATATTTTCGCAAATACGATCGTTATTGTTGAGTAATAATAATACCTTTTTTAAAATAAAAAGAAATAACAATATCACTTTTTATTATTTTATGATGCATATTTTGGCCCTATTTATGGATTTTCGTGCATATTTTAGCTATTTTTTAGCATATTTGCTTTTTATCTTGCATATAAATAAAAAGTAAGAGAAAAACCACTGCTTTTTTTTCGGTTTTTGACGTCTTATTTGCATTGTTATAATTCATACAACGGCAAAAGTTTCAGAAAAAATAAATCGAAACAATAATGCTAATACTTACCGCATGACGTGCCAATACCGATTCAAGTTATTGTAAACATGTTATTATGTTAGGAGCATAATATTATATCTTATAACCATTTTCCATAACAATTTTACATCAGACAGGACTACGCCATAGTAGAACCAAATAAGTAGGCCAACTCGAGCCTCGAGCGAGCGATACAGCTTAAACACGTAGGGTTGTCACATCGCTAGTTTATTCAGTCGTCAAAAAATGCATAGTCAATCTCTATACAAAATATTTTTTTCTTATAGGGTAAGCATCAGGGATCTATAATTCAAAGTTTTTTTTTTATATTTTTTTGTACGTAGACCAGCGGGTCTATCGACTAAAATAATGAAGTTAATGTTAATTGTAATTTGACAGATGTATGTGATACATTGGCTCTTTCGTTTTGACACCAATAAAAACTTACTAAAGAAAAGTAGCAATGTATCACATTTATCTGTCAAATTACAATTTACATTAAATTCATTGTTTTCAGGAACTGACTACAATGTTTTCATTACCTACGTCATGTTATGTAATTTGAAAACTTACAAACGAAATAGGATTAATTAAAACGTGGCTTTACTAAATAATGTATTTATTCAAATAAAATAAAATGATTATGAAATTTTATTTTTTACACTATTAACTGTTTCTTACTTTTTCATTTACCTACACTTATTAAAATAATAATCTTTAAATTCGGAAATTGTTTACTTTCCATAATAGGCATGCATAATAGGCTTTTTTCTATAGGAATTTGTGATTTTATAACAATATTACACAATTGATATAAAAAAAAATTCGTCTGTTTCGACAAGTACGAAATGCCTTATTATTTAAAGTTAATGTATAATATATCCTCATTCTCACAAATCTTTTTGCAATAATATCTTTGGAAAGCATGGTATGTACTGTAGGTAGGTACACGTTGAAATTATTACGAACGGCGCGGCGGCGTGAAGCGTGCGTGAGCGGGGGCGGGATTACGTACGGTGCAGCCATGACTGTTGCACCTTTATCACCTTTAAATTTTGTCAGTGTGTGCGTGCGACGACGCATACGTACGGGCCCGCTCACATACAAACCGCGTTCATGCGTATAAAGAGTAAGATGACTTACTTATTTGGTTCTACTATGACTACGCTGCATCGTCGTCAGCGCATTATTACGTCATTACAATAATGCACCCGAATTTTAAGCGATCTTTATGAATAAAAAACAGATTTGTATGTATGAGATAAATCTACTTTGGGAAAGCTATGTAGCATGCTGTTTTTGAATATGATACGTTTATTTAAAGAGCACATTTTGAAAGCTTATGTTTCCAGCCTACGGCATCAATCTTCAAAATTATTATTCGGTACTTTTTCAATATGCCATCTGTTATATAATAGGAAAATATATCCGTGAGGTGCAATACTATACGTTTTTCGTACCTATATTAATAATAATTTAATAATTTATTTATTTATTTTCTCTCACAATCTTTTATATATACTACTACTACTTACTATACTTTTATATATATTACTTTCTTTGTAAATATTTTTTCGAAAAAATTAAACTATTTAACCCCAAAATAAAATAATAATTAATAACTTAGTTATCAATGCTTTGATTTCATGTCGGTTTAAGAGAGAGTACTTGGTCTTTAAATGTACTAGGGGGATTGAAAATTTCGCAGCCTAGTCACGAAAACAGAATAAAATAAGTACAAAATAGTAGATTGTACAACAAGTGCATAAAACGCATCATTTATAACATCATGTACGAGTTATACACTCTGCTTTTCACTTCGATTGTGAGGAAATTAAACAACAATAACGTAAAAATTAAAAAAAAAAACTTGAATTTTAGTAACAAATTAATATTTTTGGAATGTGCTCATCAAGACCTTTCATTTGATACCCATACTCAAAAATTGAAAAAAAGTTTTTTTTTCTTAATTTTTTGTGACAAAAATATATATTTTTGGCATGTCCTCATCAAGGCCTTTCATTTGATACCCATATTCAAAAAATTAAAAAAAAACTCATTTTTTATAAAAAAAAAATATAATTTTGGAATGTGCTCATCAAGGCCTTTCATTTGATACCCATATTCAAAAATTGAAAAAAAAACTCATTTTTTATAAAAAAAATAATAATTTTGGAATGTGCTCATCAAGGCCTTTCATTTGATACCCATATTCAAAAATTGAAAAAAAAAAACTATTTTTTTTATAAAAAACATAATTTTGGAATGTGCTCATCAAGGCCTTTCATTTGATACCCATTTTCAAAAATTGAAAAAAAAACTCATTTTTTTATAAAAAAATATAATTTTGGAATGTGTTCATCAAGGCCTTTCATTTGATACCCATATTCAAAAATAAAAAAAACTCATTTTAAAAAAATATATATAATTTTGGAATGTGCTCATCAAGTCCTTTCATTTGATATCCATATTCAAAATTTAAAAAAAAAACTCATTTTTTTGTAAAAGAAAATATAATTTTGGAATGTGCTCATCAAGGCCTTTCATTTGATACCCATATTAAAAAATTGAAAAAAAAATTATCAAGGCCTTTCAATAAAATTGATACCCATTTTCAAAAATAAAAAAAGTATTACAACACAACAAAAAATGAAGAAACAGAATGAAATAACAAGTTAATTCAACGAAGTGTTAAATTGCGTGTGTGGCTGTTTACCTGACGACCTTTGTCTTAAAGTCGGAGACTTAGATGAAGATTTTACTTTATGCACTAGAGCATAAAAAGCGATTTTATGCAGCCTATACCCAACATAAAGACGAACTTTACGAGCATGAGAAGTGAAAATATTTTTATTTGTCGACTTAATTTTCATTTAGCTCTATGCACTTCATTCGTCTTTCTTGTAAAGCCTTCATCCCCGTTTAAAAGAAAAATCTTTAAGACCCTCAAAATAGTCACTTACAGCGGCTTCATCTTCATCATTAGTCGAAAATATCATTCCATTTCGAATGTTATTTAGATTCTAGAGTTTGATGACGAACCCAAGTTTCATTTATAGTAATAAATCGATCTAAACTTCCTGCTGATTAGCTTCAAATAACTCCAAACAATCACGAGAATTTGTGAAAATTGATCGATTTTGCTCTTCTACCTACAGAAAATCACGCTGTTGATGCTGACACCTTGTGAAAGCTTAAAAATCATTGACATATCTATTTTTCGTCTACTTATATAAAATCCCAATTATCTCCGCTATCCCCCTAATTTTTTAATCTCTGGTGTCCTAATATTAAATCACATATGTTTTGGATATTGTAGTCGGGAGTGGGCGTTTTGAGCCTACATGGAAATGAGGTTGTCTTAAATGCTCTCCCGTTTACGTTTTAAATCAGCTGACATCTTTTTTTCTATGGCGTTCAATGAGGTGGATAATGTTGATGTCCTCACCATCTATTCGTGGATTTATTTTGGCCCTTAACCTTTTCTTAAAGAGATACCTTTAAATCAACGGTTTTCAATTTTGACAATTTTGCAGAAATACTGCGAGTACTCGCACAAAAATAATCGTGAAAAGAGTTTTTTTGGGCTACACATTTTAAGACAGTAAAAGGTGTAGACATCCCCGTACAAGGATGCTGCTCAATCCCACGCTTGGCAGGGAGGGTAGAAAATCGCATTAGGGTCAGTTCAGACAGAACGGCAATTTTCTGGCTTCATTGAAAATAGGACTGTATTATAATTAACTAAAGCAGAAAGTTGTGTGAATAACAATGAAGCCAGAAAATTGCTTGGGCATTTTTCCATTTTATTTGAATTGACTGACCCTTATGGACTGTTTCAACACAAAACACTGCAATCCATTTTCTGATCAACAAGTTACTTTTCACTATACCCTAAGTATGAAGCTTGGTGATGATGTATATGATGATGTATTGGTGATACTATGTTGTTGGGCCTTTTTGTTAACTTCGTAGTAAAACCAAAAAATTCACAGATCTCTCGTGCCTTTCACCACTTTCTGGTACATTGAAAATGAATTTATTGATTTTTATAAAAAAATATTCCTGTGTTTGAATTAGTACTTACAATACTTTGAAGTCACAGCAAAGCCATGAACATATTTTGGATCTACTTTACTGTGATTCCTGTATATGAAATTCATATAAAATTATTTTATTACTTACAATACTTTGAAATCACAGCAAAGCCATGAACATATTTTGGATCTACTTTTCTGTGATTCGTGAATATGAAATTCATATAAAAATATATCATTGCTATAAACATTACTATTTTATTGAAAGGTAAGCCTAAAACATCCAAAAAATTCTAAGATTTGTTTCGAGGGCTTCAACTACCTCAATAGCAACTCAGCGACGCAACCGGCATCTAAGTGGCACAGTTTGCGATTTTCAAAAAAGTATTTGAGTTGTTCAATTTTTTTATGCGTCTTTCAAGGCTTCAACCATTCATGAAGCTTAAAACTTACGACACCAAGGCGATGTCGAACTCTGACCGAAAATGGGGGCTATACTGAAGCGTTTGAAAAAACATTTTCAATATTAAAAGGTTAAGCTACAGGGCAAACCCTTAACCCGATCGTTTACGTTTTAAGCTCAAATTGTAGCTGACTAAATTGTCCAAAGGAATTCTTTGTTTCCAAAATATCGATCGCCAAAATCAAAAATTCGGAAAAAAATTAATTATTTTTTCACTATTTCGGCCAAAACTTTTTTCGTTTTTAATTTTCTCGAACAATTCTTTTTGCACCTTACATCTCTCTTGAATGCGCGTCTTTTGAGTTTTTGAATATCATATCTTCACAACTCTCCGAGATATAACGGGATCGCACTTTTTCCTAAAATCGGAGCCTATACTGGAGCGAACGAAGACATTTTCAATATCAAAAAATGTTTGAGGGGTGGATTTTGCATTCAGAAAGGGATCACTAAAAGATAGACAGTTTAGCCAACTGCGTACAAAACGTTACAAATATGTCCTAAATACTCTTAAGATTTACAGTTACAAAACGTTACTTATGTGTAATAATCTCAGCAAAATTACTGTACTCATATTCAAAATTCACATCTTTGTGTGACACAAAATTTGGCTATTTTCTTTGCTATTTAACATGAGTAACGTATTCCATTTGTTTGCGCAATTATATGAATGAAAGACGTGTGGCGTGTTTGAGTCAAATATTATTTAGATGAAGTTAAGGGGCCGACTAGTCGCATAAGCTGAAGCGTTTTAAAGGAACTCATCACTTATATAAGTATACACCCGTTTTCTTGTGGTCCAACTAATTTGTCCTACTAGTAGGAAAAATTATAACCTACATACAAAAAAGTACGATGAAAGTAAAAATGGAATCCAAACTGTTATTTTGAGAACAATATAACAATTCTTGACTTGAGTTAAGGTTTAAGGAAAATAATAGTTCTACTTTCATTTACTTAGTGAGCTATTCGGTTGTTGAGCATTCATGTTTTTAAATGTTCCACATAAAATAAAATATAATTTAGGGTAGATTAATAATAGGTCTTTACCTATGAAATTGCCGATTTGTATGGAGATTTTTCAAGAAGTTGCATTTTTCATAATAGCATTTTCTTTGTTCATTTAACAACCATGAACACTCATGTAACAAAACTTTTATGTACTAATGTTTGAACACTATGCTAACTTATTTCCATTTAAGATAAGCGAAAAAATAAGTTTTGGTTAAGTAACAACCCCTTCGGTCACCCTTTTTATTGCTCACAAAAAAAGAGTCACTTTCAAGATCTTTTTTTTAATGTCACGAAAGCTAAAATATAGACTTTATTTTTACTGATAGTTAACTATCATGATCAAAATTCGATGTAATATTCACGATTTTGTTAAAATTTTAAATTATAGAAGTTATTATTTTCTCTGTATGTGACAAAATATCGGCAATTTCATAGGTAAAGACCTAATATGTTTCCTTCCTTGAATAGCTCAACAGCGATAGCTATAATCCCTGTCAAGTTAACAAGATAGATACCTACCTGAAGCGAGAGCGACCCCCCTCCTTTTCTCCGTGCCTCATGCCACCGTCGTATTTTTTTTACGATAGATCATCGATAGATTATCGCTAACAAGTGTACTAACGCTACTGGCATGACAATAGTGGCGTGCGGCAACGAGAAAAGAAGAGGCGTGGCTTTTGTTTCAGGTGCCGAGTTAACCTGACCGGGTTTTTAAAATCCTTTCGCAAGAATTAATACTTACTTATTAGAAACCATCCGTAGTTTTATATAATAATTTTAATAAGGTGAGGTTTGATTGTATAATTTTAATAAAACCTTACCTTTATGCTGCATAAATAGCGAGGCGCATGCGTGTTACTGGATTGTTTCAGAGTTGGTCTCATAGTTAAACTCGTTCAGTTTGATGGTCCCTATCTAACATATTCGGTTTTATAAGGCTATTTCCAAACACCTTGTATATTACTAATAATACAAAAAATAATACCTATACTTTTTGTCGAAAAAAAATTCTATAAGTACCTAAATAATACCAAATTAATAAATATCTGAATGAACTTCAAAATCTATTCATTTAACTTGTTTTAGGATTCTTTTATGAATGTATTCGTACTGATTCATTCATTCCGCTGCGACAGATGTCAACTTATGAACTTACTTGCCTGCGGACAGTGTCGTTTACACGGCGGCAAGTAAGTTGGCGGGGAGCGGAAGACGAAGCGCAACCCCCTCCGGTTGCACGCTACTTGCCTATCCGAAAAATAGAACCCGAAGCGGCAAGTTGCTACTTACTTACTTGCCGGACGGTATCCACACGTGGTTTCTACTTATTTACTTACTTTGCTTATGGATGTGTAAACCGGGCTTAAATCTTACTAAGATTCCTTGTCCGTCTGTCTGACTGTCACCAAGTTGTATTGTATGTCATGAACCGTGATAGTTAGACAGTTATCATTTTCATAGATGATGTATTTCTGTTGTCGCTATAGTAACAAATACTAAAAATGGGATAAAATAAATATTTAAGGGGACTCCCATACAACAAACGTGATTTATTGACGTTTTTGGTACGGAATCCTTCGTGCGCGAGTCCGACTCGCACTCGGTCGGTTTTTTTTAAACAACCCGAAACATTATTTTTCTTTCTCTCATAGAATTTTGACAGTACTTACTAGTAAGATTTTCGCAGTTGCACATTGAGTCTACTATGTACCAAGAAGCGATATCATTTTGAGAAGGCATTGAAAATTAGCGACCGCCCGCAACATCTGTGTGGTCAGTTATTTCCATAGACTAGAAAAAAATGTTTTAAAAAACAAAAAACCGACTTCAAAACCCCACTCTGCCTCTAAAAAGCAATAAATAATATTGAAATCACTAGATACGCATTATCATTGTAATAAAACACGTCTATTGAAGTCGGGTGGGGCTGTTAGAATAAAAAAAAGTTGTCCTCCAGCCCCACCCGACTTCAATAGACGTGTTTTATTACAATGATAATGCGTATCTAGTGATTTCAATATTATTTATTGCTTTTTAGAGGCAGAGTGGGGTTTTGAAGTCGGTTTTTTGTTTTTTAAAACATTTTTTTATTTTAATCTTTTTAGTGTAAGTACCTTCTGTATTTTGTATTAGATATAATTTATCTAGGTAGATAGAAAAATCGGTTAGGCCAAACGTGAGATAATCGCAGACAACCATGCATACGGGTCAAACTGAGAAGAGAACCTCCTTTTTTGAAGTCGGTTAAAATACCAAAACCTTGTCCTAAATGTAACAAATATTTATCTGAAAACCGCATCAAAATCGGTTCAGCCAAACGCGAGATAATCGCGCACAAACATACATACATACATACAGGTCAAACTGAGAACCTCCTTTTTTTGTTTTTTGAAGTCGGTTAAAAATATTTCGCTGCGAAACGAATTATTTGGGAAAAGGTGGTAACGGGAACGGATGTTTTGGGAAACGGACAGAACATTCCGAAAAGTTTCTCTATAACTCAGTAACAGTACTTTTTCAGAATGAAAGGTACCTTATATCCTTTTGTGTACTTCTGACAACGTGTATGCAAAGACCATGTAACCTTTTTGGCATACCTACTCGCCATTTAGAAAATATCGGAAATTCTTCTGATAAAACTAGTGTCAATCGATAGAAAACGTCAAAATAAACACAAATTATTGATGGTCATAGTGTCGTAAATGAAAGTAAAATTTATAATTTCGGAGAGATATATGAAGAAGAGGAAATTGATGTGTTTTTTCTATCAAGATGTTTTTTTAAGTCCCAATATCTATATACATTATATACATTTAAGGACAATTTGACAATCAATAATTCACGTTTATTTTAACGTTTGCTATCGATTAAAATAAACTAGTTTCATCAGTTGCGATGAATTTCTGATTTTTTCTAAATGGCAAGTAGCACTGACGTCCATTATACCAGTATTGTATAATGGACGTCAGTGGCGAGTAGGTATGCCAAAAAGTTTACATGACTTTGCATACACGTTGTCAGAGGTACAGAACAGGATATAAGGTACCTTTCATTCTGAAAAAACTATTGTTACTGAGTTATAGAAAAACCTTAAGGAATGTTCTGCCTTTTCGTCGTTTTTCACGTTTATTTTAACGCTTGCTATCGATTAAAACTAATTTGATCAGTTGCGATGATTTCCGTTTTTTTTCGAATAAGTATACCGGATTCCATACTAAAACGTTACATGCCTTTTGTTATGATCGGTTGAGTAGGCAAGATGCAAAGGCATAACAAACAAACAAACTGCATTTTCGCATTTATAATAAATTCAGAATACATCTCTGGTTTTCCGATGTAAGATTTTATTTTTCTCGCTTAGTTGAGTCATTCTCACAAAAAGAATCTGAATTTAAATCTAATCGGAATTATTTATGATTCATAATACCTACCGTCCTGCCTCATTGTATAATTGATAAATTAATAGCAGATAAGATAAATTAGGAAACTTAAATAAGCAAACAATCATATTTTGGTCATTCTCATCGTTGCTCGAAATAGTAAACCGCTTTTAATTATTTTTATATTTTGTTGATTAAATTTTCATACATTTATTAGAGTTCGGTTAAACACGATGTTGTCATTGAAATTTTGTTTTTTAAAAATTATTTCAATAGTAGCTGTTAAAGCCAGTCTGCAACTGGATCCTCCTGGTCATAATCATGCGTTTGATTTAAATCTCTATGAAGATGTTCTGGATCCAGAAGAATGTGCGAAACAACTTGCTTATATCACTGGTAATGACACAACGCTTATGATGCAATGTAAGTACGTTTTTTTTGTTATGATATAATTATGACGACTTGTCGAGATCCTACTGAAAGACTCGTTAGACTTTTTTGAAGTGAAAACTTCTTTAGCGGCGTTGTGCGCTTTTTAACCGACTTCAAAAAAAGGAGGAGGTTCTCAAGTCGTCGGTATTTTTTTTTTTTTTATTTTTTTTTTATGTATGTTTTACCATAACTTCGTCAGTTGTTAACCGATTTATACAATTCTTTTTTTATCTTAAAGAACATAGTTCGTGTGTGGTCCCATAAAAAAATTACAGAGATCTGGCTGGTAGTTTTTTCATAATCCTGAAAAATGACAATTATTTAGCTTGCCATCACACGTGTTTTTACGGATTTTCGAACATAACATCTTTGTTTATGTACCGATTTAGATGATTCTTTTTTTGTTTGAAAGGGTATACTTCAAGAGTGGTCACATTTTAATTTCATCGGTATTGGACTTTGAACTTCGAAGATACACAAAGGAACTCCTCAAACTCAAATAGTATATGTAAAGTGATTTGGATTTTGGTAGGTTTATGACAATCCAAAACAAACCAAACCATGGTCTGCAATGCAAGGTTCTGGACTAGACTTGGACTACGAAAACCCAATGGAACTCCTCAAAAACAAACAGCGTAAATTGGGAATTTGAGTTGTGGGCATTTTACCATTGAAAATATTTTATAAAGTTAAAAAATATTTACATGTTTACATACCTGCCACTAAAAAGTTGAAAATAAAAACTTTTTTAACAAAAAAGAAAAACCTCCTTCAAAAAACCTGAAACAAAAACAGCTTCAAAATTAAATACCTCTAAAAAAGTGAGAAATAATATTCAAATCATTAGTTACGCATAACATTATTAACAAAACACGTCTAATGAAGTCGGGTGGGGCTTTCAGAAATATAAAAAAAAAAATACTTGTCTTCCAGCCCCACCCGACTTCAATAGACGTGTTTTGTTAATAATGTTATGCGTAACTAATGATTTGACTATTATTTCTCGCTTTTTTAGAGGTATTTAATTTTGAAGCTGTTTTTGTTTCAGGTTTTTTGAAGGAGGTTTTTCTTTTTTGTTAAAAAAGTTTTTGTATGGGGAAAAAATGCTAAACTCGCGTCAGGAATCACGTGGCTGATCGAAAATGCGTAAGACGGATGTGACGGGTGGAGAGTAGACAGCTGGCGGCGGAAGTACCCCCCTCTCTTTCTACGGGGCGCGTTGAAAAACGCGTTTTTGTGTCACCAGCAACGCGCTAATTTTGCAAATGAAACTAATAGCAGCGATCTCTTCGGTGAAATCATAGACTTATTTATACTCTGTGACTATAAGTTTAAATCGTAGAATGCGTGCATGTAGAATTAAAAACCGGCCAAGTGCGTGTCGGGCCATGCGCCATAGGGTTCCGTAGTTACCTTATACCATACCATATTTAATACCACCTATCATTTTTAGTTTGCAAAAATAACTTTGTTTTTCACAGTGTTGGTATGAATGACAAAGTTATATTTGCGGTTTTGGAAAATGTGCTATACCTCAAAAACCAATTATTATATCTCGTTCAAACTAATTTTCTTTGAAAGTGTTTATTAAGATCTACATCATATATTTTTTTTAGATTTTTCTCTCTCTTATTTCAAAAGTTAAAGTGGAAGGGGGGGGGGGGGGGGAACACACATTTTACCACTTTGGCGGTGTATATCTTTCAAACGGTTAACTTTGAGAAAAAAATGTCTGAAAAACCTTAATGTCATTTTTAAAGACCTATCTATAGACACCCCGCACGTATGGGTTTGAAGAAAAAAAATATTTTCAGTTTCAGTTCGATGTGTGGGAAGCCCCCCTTTCATCTTTGTATTTTTTTATTTTTGTGTTAAAATCGTTAAGCGGTTTACAGAATACATCTACCTACCAATTTTCAACTGTGTAATTCTAATACTTTCGGAATAAAGTGGCTGTGACATACGGACAGACAGACAGACAGACATGACGAATCTATAAGGGTTCCGTTTTTTGCCATTTAGGCTACAGAACCCTAAAAAGCACATGTTTCACAAAGTCAATTATTTTTTTAAAATTTTTAGAGTAATTTAAAGTATTGACATCAGCCATTGTTGATGTCCCCACTGCTGGGGTACAGGCCTTCCTTATGGGTGGATAAAGAGGATGGGCCAAAACCCTCTCAGGCCCAATGCGGATTGGTGGGTGTTAACGACTGCAAATGCACCCGGGACCAACGGCTTAACGTGCCTTCCGAAGCACGGAGGAGCTCGAGATAATAAATTTTTGGCCACCTATCACATGACCGACCCTTGTGAAAGTTGCTTTACCTCCGCAATCGCTGGGCCAGGCGCTAAACCACTGCGCCATCTAGTCCAATCAATGAGCATATTTGTTGTATGGAGACTTCCGAAAAATTCTCCCGTCTATAAAATTTGGCATGTGATGAAGTTAGGTAACACAGATTACAGATGAACAATAAGCCAATAAAATTTTTTTGAAAAAAGAAATATATGTAGCTTACTTCCGCAAACAAACAAAACAAAAAATATCTGCTGATTATTATTTTTTAATATGTTTTTGTACCCTTAATATATAGATTTGTTCAGTAGGCCAACAAATTTTCTTCTTTAATCATATTTATACATAAATGTATGAAAATGGACCGACTATTTTTCACATTACCTCTTAAGACCAAAAAATAAAAAAAATATGATTAAAGAAGAAAATTAATTGACTTACTGAACAAAGCTATATATTTAAGGATATAAAAACATATTAAAAATAATAATCAGCAGATATTTTTATCAAGAAAATAAATATTGAAAAATATTAAAATTTAAATTTGGAGTATCTCCGAAATCGAAAAAATATTGGATTCTTTTACATACTTATTCTAACTAATACACAAATACGTATACAGAAAGTATTTTAGCCCGAGGAAATATTCACAGAGAGATATAAGCGATTTTCATGTTTAGGTAAAAATACCTAACTTCTCGTAACAAAATTTATTGGATTATTGTTCATCTGTAATCTGTATTACCTAACTTCATCACATGCCAAATTTCATAGACGGAAGAATTATTCGGGTTGCATAAGCCCCGTTGATTGGACTAATCGAGCTCCTCGATAAGCTTCTCACCTCCTCCTAAAGTATGAGTCTTGATAAATCGGCTATCAATATTCTAATGGTGTTTTTCTTTCCGCAGTCTTAGATGCTGGCGCACGAATTCCAAGGGGTATAATAACTGGAAATTTAAGAGATATGGGCAATTATTTCCAGTGCTTAGGGATCCAAAAACAAGTGGGAGATTCATCCATTGAAGGAAAATATTGTGTGATACAATTACCACTGCAACAAGGTGGATTTGAAATACCTAGTGTACCAGAAATACCGCAAATTCCTTGGCCCAATGTGACATGGCCACCGAACCCTTTGTCCTCTCAATCAATGGACGAGAAAATATTAAAAGATTTAAGCGTATTTCACCATTTTAGAAGAAATTTAAAAGTATTCCTCGGAGTCAACTATAAAGAGACTTCTGCCAGGTTTGTAAAATATATCTTTTAATCTTTTTTTTGTCAAATTTTGTGGCAATTAACTATTGATATTGTATAGTACGTAATTGAATGTTAAAGTAATTGAAATGAAATGAAATTTAAAATGGAATTGAAATTTTGTTTATTTGACATTTTACAATGTTTCCACTAATACTAGGTAGGACTTATTCAAGTAAATTGACCTTAGAGCATCCTAAGAGCAATTCCATGTGCTGTTTTAGTAGAAGGTGTAGGTATAGAATATCACTAGTAAAATGTAAAAGTTGGCTCCTACCCTCCAAACTAGTTAAAACAGTGTTGCGGCAGAGTAGTGTGTCCCCGTCCCGTCGTAATTTACGTACTGCCTTACTAATAAAGAACTGCAACCCACCCGTTTTACAAGTGTGTAACTATGAGAGTGAAAGATGAGTTATAGATCGCGTATAAGTCGGTTACTAATAAAAACTTTTATTGTATTGTATTTACACATCAGTTAAACTAGGTCCCGTGAGTGTATAGTGACAGTTTAAGTTTCCATAGTAATTACCCACTCGTTACAACAGGCGTATGTCACGGAACTGTCAAAATTGGTTTATTAGTCAAGATTTCGCTGTATCACCCGTATACATCGCGGGTAAATGTTTATTAGTACGGCAGTTATTAATTATACAAAGCATAGCTAAAACATTGTAGCAGAATTTGCTATTAAATTAAATGTTAATGACTTATCATTTACAGGGCGGCAGAAGCACTACCAGCTGATGTTCAGTATGAATTTGAATTAGCTGTTTGTTTACCAAAAGTATGTTCAGTGAAGAATGCTGTTGACAGTGTAACGTCAACATACACGGGGACTTTAAAAGTTGAAGAAGCATTTTGTCGTCTTCCAAATGATAAAACTTGGGTTGCTGCTGATACAGTTGCTGTGTAAGTAAAAATAAAGATGATTTGTCTAAACTCTATTATATTTAGTTGGATTTCATTTTTATTTAAAAACGCTTTAAATATACACATCAACTTTGTCTAGGGATACAGGTGTTATTTTCATACAAACGAGGTACGAGGTAACGAGGAGATTAATGGGTCAGAGTTCTCAGTTTGAGGATTTCCATACATTTTCATGCTATTTTCGCGGTTTTTTTAAACATGTCCATTACGTTTTTAGAATGCTGGTCAGATCAGTTGGGTGTGTATGGCGATCTGAATCTCCTCCATTCACTCCCCGGATAGCCGTCATCAGATCACAGCACGGTACATCCCTGGCAGGAATCCAAGGCTTCAAAGTTACCTCGTTTGTGTGAAAATAGCACCTGTATCCCTAGACAAAGTTGATGTGTGTACTTAGATGATTAGGTATTTTAATAAAGTTGTCTTATTTATTAGATTGTCATATTATTGAAAAATTATGTGATATTTTTAGGAGACATTTTAATTTAATACATTTAAAATTTTCAGAGTCATATTTTCATTCATCGGTCTTTTAGTGATATCAAGTACAAGCTATGACGTTTTTTATAACGTTATTTTAGAAAAAGGTAAGAGTATTAAACTCAGGTATAATATATTTTTATCAGTCAAAATAAATAACTAACATCAAGTATTTCAAGTATTTCTTTCATTCATGGGTCTTAATAATAAAATTGAAAAAAGTTGACCAATTTAAGTATTTAGGCCACTGGGTCACTGACAATTTTATTTGTCAGATTCTGTGGATGTGGAGAGAGGCGTAGCGTAGGGCTTTGTGTGTTTGCTGTGTATTGTTGGCTCACAGATTTGCTCGGTGTAGTAAACAACTTAAGATAACGCTTTTTAAAAAGCTTACTGTCAATCTTTCGACACGTGCGGTCTGTGGGTGAACTTTACGCAGTGGACATATAGCACTCTACGCGCCCAGTACAATTACGCGTTCAGGATGTTGTTAGGCCTGCCGCACCACTGCAGCGCGTCATTGGTATTCGCAGAGGCACGTACTGATTGTTTTTACACAATCATCAGAAAGCGCTGCGCCTCGCTGTGGGCATTACAATGTCGAAAATTCGTAATACATACGACCGAAATATCAACGCATAAAACACCTATCTTCAAAATACCGAACATACTAAATGTCGAAATCCGATAGACCGAAACTTGAAAGACCGATTATCAAATGACCGAAAGTTCGAAATCCCTAAAGTTTAAAACCCCGAATGTTAAAATGTCGATACTTGTAACTTACTCTACCTACACAAACACATACATTTATTAAATTAGGCGTTGCGGTTAGTTTGTTTTACTCAAAAATGTTTGTAAAATGGTCATAATTTTGACAAAATCCACCAACTGAGTTTGAAATAGTTTTTTTTTCTGGCGCTTTGCCGGCTGCTGACGCGGCACGCTCGCTTCGCTCGCTCGGCTCGCGCGTTGGGTTCATGTAAACCTAACATTCTTGTCGCTATTCTCCTTGCACCTATCCCGTGACCTGTCTACGGTTTCTAAATCCCAGTAGACTAGTTTAGACTCTTTTCTGGCAGCTAAATTTGCTATAAAGCATTTCAGGCGAAGCCCAAAGACACCTCTACAGCCAATTCGGTATTAAGTAGTTCGGAGTATAGAACTAAGGTATATTAACCTTCGGTTTTTTAAGTTTCGGGATTTAGTATTTTCGGTAAGTCAATTCAGGATTTTAAACGTACGGCCAAACAACCATTCGACCTTTTGATTTTCGGTTTTTCGTCCATAGGTCTTGTAAAATTCGGTCTTTTCTACTTCGGCATTGTAATGCTTACCCGTGGGCACGCATGCGCGGCAGCTCAAACAGCATAAGCTAAGCACGTTGGCTAACCGGTGGGATGCCACACTGTTGCGCCACTGGCTGCACCTCCATGCCCATGTCACTAGCTATGACTATACAACTTTATTTTTAGTTAATACAAAACCTCTCAAGAAGTTGATCAGACCATCAAACTGAACAACTTTTATTATGGGCCAACCTTGAAATCGCGAAAAAAAAAATCTGCTGTTTTATACATTTCGATGGAGTAGGATTGTACTTTTGTATGGAACTACAGATTTTTTCGTGATTTTGAGGTTGGTCCCAATATGAAAGTTGTTCAATTTGATGGACTGACCAACCCCACGAGAGGTTTTGTATAAACTAAAAATAACCTTGTATATAGCACACGAGACGCATCGGTGGCCAAATTATAATTTGTTATGTGCCGTTAAACTACCTAACACCTTGAGTGGAATTTATGTCCGAAACAAATAATTATTATTATTATTACAAACAAAACACACAATGATCATGAAGAAGTTAGAAGAAGCAGAATTATGTAAGTGATGTTTTTTACAGATCCGAAGCAAACTAAAACCTTGTATACGACCTTTTCCGTGTTCACAAACTCTCGGAAATTCTTCACATTCTACTCAAGCCCTAATGCTATAACCTGTTTGGATGGAATTAGGTCTATTGCTATGATGTGGGTCATCATTGGTCACACCTTCCTCGCGCAGTTAACCTTTGTTCCTGCGAATCCATTAGCCATATTACATGTAAGTTATAGACACTCAATATCTGAAGTACTAAGCTGTAGCATTCCGTTTGATATGCTTTCATTCACCATCCAGATGCAAGACAAAAAAGTGTTCTTATAAATTGACCTAGTAAAAACTCGAAAAATTTAAACCTAATGCCAGAAAGTATTGTAATCGTATATTAGTCGTCTTATTGCGACACGATCCTTAACATTTTGTTGTTTTTTATTTCAGTTCATGACAGCATATTCTTCTGTTTGGATCACAAGTTCTAATATCACGGTGGATACTTTCTTTTTGATTAGTGGTCTGCTACTTGTTTACACAGCAGCTTCAAAGTTATCTCAAAGTAAGTTAATGTCGCTAGTTCCGATAAGTTTTTTTGATCATATTTCCAAAAAGTTAGTTCTGT
The DNA here is from genome assembly GCA_943789525.1 of Agriphila geniculea. Lineage (NCBI taxonomy): Eukaryota > Metazoa > Arthropoda > Insecta > Lepidoptera > Crambidae > Agriphila > Agriphila geniculea. The sequence goes on along the minus strand of OX038877.1, from coordinate 5,256,786 downwards.
TTCACCCCTTTGTACGACTGTCCAAAAACGGAGTGTCTTGTGTTCAGGGTTCATGGGTGCTAGTATTTATCTGAGTTTATTTATTCCACCATAACTTCCATATGCCTGAACAGACTTGGATATAATATGGGGTAGGTTAGGTATTGTTAGAATCCTTTCATCATCCCGAGTAACACTGGATTTGGAATTTTAGAAAAAAATACGGCTACTTGACGCTACTTTAAAATGTGAATAAATATTTTTTCTTTAATTGTATTATTTCACAATATGGATATCATAATAAAAGGCATTGATAAACACATTCCGTAATATATATTTTTTTAATCAAATGTATAATAAAAGAAAGAAAAACATGACTGCCCTGCCAAAAACCCCAAAACGGTTTCCTGACTGCAATGACTCTTGTTTTTTTTTTACTTTCTAGTGAGGTGTTAGGCAGGGCAGTCGTGGTTTTTAGTATTTTTGAATGGGGTTTAATTTAGTTTTTATTTTATGCACAAAAGGATAGTGCTTGGCCTTCATCTCACCTAATGTGAAGTGACGATAAGGCCGAAGGTGGAAGCGCACTACTTCCGGAATCCTTATCGCTGAGGAACCGGCTATCTTACTTCTAACTGCCGGAACACAATTATCTTTAAATTGTTGTAATGGGGTCAGAGTAAGAGAAGTAAGATGGTGGTAGCTAGCCAAGCGGACTTGAAACAAGCCCTACCACTAACCAAATTGAGTACAAATTGTACCCTCCTAGTAATCGAAACCGGGACCCCTGCGTCTTACACGGGTGGGCAAACCACTAGGGCACAGAGGCAGTTAAAAGTTAGTTCTCAGATCATCATCCAAGTAGGGATGAAGAAATACGTCAAAAAAATAATAATAAATTGCGCATAGGTACCACGTAGGTACTCCTTTTTTGTAGTCTTAGTTAAAACTTTTCTCATTCAAACAAATCAAAACATACATGATCACAATAAACTCCCTTTTTTGGGCAGTCATGTTAAAATATCAAGAAAGCAAAATATCTCGACCTTCCATATTTCATATTTCGTTATCTTAATGTAATTGCGGGTTGAGATAATCGATCAAAATAGATTTCCACCTGTGTGTATGTCGTCTTACTAATCAAAATATGTTTTCGATTGTCTTGAATAAGAAAAGAAAATTGATAACAAGCAGATTTTAGCAGAAAATAAACTAATGAGAGACTGGACAAATGTGAATCGGTCAGGCTTCACAGTTTCTGAAAACAAACCTATCCTAATCCTAACCTTAACCAATGTTTCATTTGTTACAGTGTCTCTACTTAAAAACCTGCATTTATTCTACTTAAATCGTCTGTTACGTATGTTTCCCGTGTTGGCTACAGCGGTTCTTATGCAAGCGTCTTTCCAAAATAGGGTCACCGATGGTCCTTATTGGCAGGTGAATGCAGCGAATACAAACGACTGTAGACAATATTGGTGGACCACGTTGCTTTATGTACAGAATTTAGTTAACCCCTACACTATGGTAAGTAGCAAATTAAGCCATGCAGTATTAGCCAAGATTTAGGGCGAACAAAATGGGCTACATATTTTTTTGTTTCTTTAGTGAAGAAGTTTAAAAACATTTTTTACAGTGTCTTGGTCATACCTGGTATTTAGCTATTGACATGCAGTTGTACATACTGTCACCTATTATACTATATTGGGTGCTTGGAGGCAACAAACGGTCTGCTTGGATAGCATTAGCAGGCGCTATGCTGAGTGTTATAACAGCATCAACTATTTACAATTTCATTATGGAGTTCCAGTCGGCTTTCGTTTCTTTATCGTAAGTAAACTCCTTTGTCGTATCGTGTATAATCTGTATGGTCCTTTATGTGACGAGACAATGTTACCATGAATCGCTATTCTGAATTTATTAATTCTCGGAAACATAAAAAAAACGTAAGAGTTCATAATTCTTCACAATCTTGTAATATGACAGGAGATTTGATTAATATTGTAAATTTTATAAAATTAATAGTGTTAGAAATCACAGAGGAAATAATCACTACGTGTTAGAAACCACAGAGGAAATAATCATTACGTTTTAAAACCACAGAGGAAATAATCACTACGTTTTATTAGAAACTTTAACCATGACACTTTGCGCAGTGAACAGGTTTTTGTAGTTTGCATTGTAGTTTCATTGTTCATTGTTGCATTGTTGAAACTGTTAAATTTTAGTTAACTTAATTATTTCAGTCGGACACCTGAAGAATCTATGCGGTTCTCGAAAATGTACTATCTGCACACTTTTCCTCGCGCAGCACCTTTCTTTGTTGGCATGGTATTTGGATATGCGATGCATTTGGTTAAAGGAAAAACCATTAAGATTCCCAAGGTATGAAAATATCTAACAGTATTGTTGTTCTTATATTTTTACACCTTGCATTCGAAAAAGTAGCCTTTAAACCAACAGTATAATCTTTTAAACTGCAATGCACTTATCAATTTTTTTTTATTGCAGCTTCTAGTGTGTCTTCTATGGATCATAGCCGGCGGTACCACCACAGCTATATTAATCTCCACTTATTACACTATCCAGCCTACCTGGAACAATCAGACAATAGATAACATTCTCAACTCCTTCATGAGACCTGCCTGGGCTGCAAGCATTGGTTGGCTTGTGTTTGCCTGCACTAAAGGCTATGGAGGTATACTAAGTAAAATATTAAAAATTTCATATTGGCATGAACTTACCAACTTTTATGTAAAGTTATACAGAAACTTTTCTTATCATAGTTAAGGGCATTTATGTTCCCTTGTACTCATAATTGTAATTTTAATCTTCTTCTCTGTTTTAGGTCCAATCAACTGGTTCCTTTCTCTACACATTTTCAAAATTTTGGGTCGTCTCTCGTACGCAATGTATATATTACATTACCCCCTTATATTTATAGTTAATGGCACAACAATCGCACCAATATTTTTCTCCACTGAACACTCGGTAACGCATTATTTCTTTACGTATCCATAAATATCCAAAGTTAATCAGTATTACCTGCCTATTTTGTCATAATAAATAGTGGACTTCCGTAAGGTAATACCTGATTCTATTTTAATAGAATCAGGTTATGGAAGTCCATTTATTATATTATTATTTATATTAACATTTTTTACATTTATTTTTTAGTTCCACCGATTTATCGTTGATTTTATGATAACAGTAATCGCAGCTTACCTTATTACAATTTTAATCGATTTGCCTTTCTCAAGACTCATTGGAATGTTATTGGGAGGTAAGAAATGTAGTCACATATCATTTAAGAACCTAATATGTAGTAGGTAATTGTAATTATTTTCTTTGAATATTTTTTTTCTGGAATTTTAGATCGCAAATGTTTCAGACAATTTTTAATAACTATGTATAATCCAAATACAGATATCCTTTATTTAGTAATGTAGATTTTATTAAGTTTAAGTTGATCCGTATTTATGAAAATAATTTGTTTCCAGGAAACAAAAAACATTTGGATGCTAAGAAAAATGACGAGTTGAAAGTAAAAGATGATGAAGCACCAGATGTTTCAGAACTGAAAAAAACTCACACCAACGACACTCCATCTGAAGTTACATCAGTTGCAAGAAACTAAATAGTGTACTCGAAACATCTATCAAATATTTTATTATATTTTTCAATCTTTTGTTACAGTGACAAATAAATTGCCTTGTTATATTTATAACTTTGTAAATATTTTTAATTTATTTCATATTGAACAAAATAATAGCAAAGAACTTTATAGGTTGTGCATAGTCAAATATTAACATAAATTTAAATTTACAATTTATTCTAAGTATGTAGGTCATTGCTTAATTTTATATTTTGATGCTAAAAAGATCGAAAGGCAATTTGCCGCCCCCTAGGAAACAATTTTCAACAAATGAAATACTGCGATTTAAGAAAAATATATTTTAATAATAACTGAATAATTTAAAAATGATTCTATAGTCTACAGGCCTCGATTTCGTCTCGGCGAAATCTTCAATAATACTGATGTAATTGAGTTTGCTAGCTATTTTGCTCCCGATTGATAGTAATGCCAATCCTGTCAACCGCCCATGAGATATTGTAGATTATAATAATTTTTAATAATTTTCTAGATTCTGTCTAAAAAATCTGTTTACTTGGGTAATTTCAAAGGTAATTTTATTACCTACCTAAATCTCCAACCACCCCACCAATACCCATCTAAATAAAACTGAGAAAAGTTATATTTACAATTAGAATTTTGACAGCACCAACAGGGTTACCATTTAGACAGACTCTATTTGCTAAAGTTTCTTTTACAGGAAGCCAAAGTGATAGGTTGGGTTACATAGATTTTAGAGCTATGGTATAGATACTTAGGAAATGCATCCTGTAAATTGTTAGTACATATTAATTATAATTAAGAAACAGGTTGTAATTCGGAAATATTTGCATGTAAAAGTGGTCCTTGTTCTTTAAAAATTTCAAATTCGGAAATGAGTTCCGCTGAATTCAAGTCCATGTCATATTTAACAGCCAAATTGAGTCGTTCGACAGATTTTAACATATTGCTTTTTAAAAAAGCTGATTGTTCTAATATGGTAGTGAATTGACGTAATTGTAAAATAACTATTACCGTAATTAACAAATAAAATTGGGTATCAAAAACATTGATTATAAGATTCTTTTTGTACTTTATAGCAGCTAACAATTTCAGAACCATGAAAGAAAAAAAAAAGAAAAAAACGGCCAAGTGCGTGTTGGGCCACGCACCGTAGGGTTTATCATATTTAATACCACTATCATTTTATGTCTGCAAAATTAACTTTGTTTTTCACAGTTTTGTGTGAATTACAAAGTTATATTTGCGGTTATGGAAAATGTTCTATCTCAAAAACTAATTACTATATCTCATTCAAACCAATTTTCGTTGAAAGTGTTTATTAAGATCTACAGCATATTTTTTTTAGATTTTCACTCTCTTATTTCAAAAGTTAAATGGGGGGGACACACATTTTACCACTTTGGCGGTGTGTATCTTTCAAACGGTTGACTTTGAGAAAAATTGTCTTAAAAACATCAATTTCATTTTTAAAGACCTATCTATAGACACCACGCACGTATTGGTTTGAAGAAAAAAAAATCAGTTTCAGTTTAATTTCAAGTATGGGGAGCCCCCCCTTAATCTTTTATTTTATTTTTGTTTTCAAATCGTTAAGCGGTTAACAAAATACATTTATCTACCAAGTTTCAATTGTGTAATATTAATACTTTCGGAATAAAGTGGCTGTGACATACGGACGGAAAGACGGACAGACAGACAGACAGATATGACGAATCTATAAGGGTTCCGATTTTGCCATTTAGGATACGGAACCCTAAAAACGACAGTAAAAGACCACTTAAACAAATTTGTAAACATATGGACATGTTTTAACATAAATAGCCAAGCCAGCTAATAAATAATAAAATACATGATGATCTTGATAATGGAAGCCGTTAGCAAAATAAATTCTCATAAACAAAAATAACGGCCCCCACCTAAAATTAAATGGCACATGTTAGAGAAAGAAGAATGTGCGGAGGTTAAAAGGCGTGTGGTAAATAAGATGACTGAAATAGGAGACATAATTGGACGAAGTGTAAATGATTGTTAGAGTGAGTTAGCAGAGTGTATCAGAAATGCAGCGAAAGAGATGTTAGGAGATACAAAAGGGAAAGGTGTAATAGATAAGGAAACGTGGTGGTGGTCGAAAGAGGTTCAAAATGTACTAAAAGAAAAGAAGGATAAATTTAAAGAGTGGCAGAGTGTGACTGATGAGGATGAAGATTTGAGAGCGTTTAAGAAGACAGAGTATGATATGTGTAAGAAAAAGGCCAAGAAAGCAGTTGCTGTTGCAAGAGCAAAAGCCCAGACAAAACTATACAATACCTTAGATACACCAGCCGGCCAGAAAAATCTTTATCGGCTTACTAAGGCAAGGGAAAAAAAGAGGAGGGATGTGTCTCACATAAAATGTGTGAGAGATGAAGCAGGAGAAGTACTAATGGATCACATGAAAATTAGGGATAGATAGACAGACTATTTTAAAAGGTTTATGAATGAAGAGAATGACTGGAGTGGTGCACTTGAAGAAAAATCTGTGAATTTAGGATTAGTAAGCGAGATTATCGTGGATGAAGTCGAAAGAGTTATAAATGGAATGAAGAAGGGAAAAGCAGTGGGGCCAGATGGAATACCAGTAGAAGTATGGAAGCTATTAAAAGGTGATGGATGGGAGTGGTTAGCTCTATTCTTCAATAAATTGATGCATGAAGAAGCTATACCCAATGAATGGTGTAACAGCTCTCTGGTACCCATCTTTAAAAATAAAGGGGATTTGCTCGAGTGCAACAATTATCGAGGAATAAAGCTAATGTCACATAGTATGAAAGCGTGGGAGAAAGTAATAGAGCGACGGCTGAGAGAGGAGACTGAAAATACACAAAACCAGTTTGGGTTCATGCCTGGTCGAGGAACAACAGATGCCATTTTAGCAATTCGGCAACTATGCGAAAAATACAGACGTGCACGTAAGAACTTGCACATGGTTTTTGTAGACCTTGAAAAGGCATACGACCGGGTACCCCGTGAGGTTTTATGGTGGGCCCTTAAGGAGAAAGGTGTGCCTGGGAAGTATGTAGAGTTGATCCGTGTAATGTACAGTAGGTGCAGTACCCATGTCCGGACTTCAGTTGGCACAACCAATAATTTCAATGTGGCGGTAGGCTTACACCAGGGGTCGGCTTTGAGCCCATACCTCTTTCTAATAGTGATGGACGCTCTTACGGCGAACCTAGAGGAAGAGGCCCCCTGGTGCATGCTGTTCGCGGATGACATTGTGCTAGTCGCGGAGAATGGTCAAGAGGTAAAAAAACGTGTTTTTTTCAGTTAATTATTAATTTCTGCTTTTTAGTCAACGAGCTAAAACTTAAATAAAAATCAAAAATCACCTATCGGAGTTCTCGTTAAGACGAACTAGACGATCCCAAACTCGATGGGATTGCATGGTTTTATTACAAGAGTTCCTGTGACTGTGGCCCTCTTACGGCGCCATCATCAGATCCTGGACACTATTTCCCAACAGAGTACTCGTCAAGCGATTCAAGCGAGCCCAAACTCGACGGGGTTGCATTGTTTTTATTACAGCCTGTGGCCTTCTTCTGGCTCCATCATCAGACCCTTGGACACTATTTCCCAATAGAGCTGTAACGTTGCAGTGGGACCTTTTTCCCCAGAGTAAAAATGTATTTCTCAATTTTAAATTCGATACTATGTCAAATTTTTATTTTGTTCCGAAAAATAATTATTCAAAAATGAGCGTTCGCTGTCTTTAGACGTTTTTTTCCCTCTGTAAGTCAGTCCAGAAAAAATAGACGTCAAGCGAAGTAATGTGAATAAATAAAACAATTTTTAACGGATACTAGCGCGGTTTTATTGAAAGCACTTTGGTAATTAGTTGGTATTTGGTTTGATTTTTGGTTTTCCCGACGTTTCGGCAACTTTGCAGCTGCCGTGGTCACGGGGGACTGAAGATACCGCGCTAGTATCCGTTAAAAATTGTTTTATTTCATGTCTAGTAAGCTTGAGAAGTGAATAATGTGATTAAATTGTGAATTGTGAAATTTCTATCAGTTGCAATGTGTTTAAACAAATAAACAAAGTGTATATCACAAATTATGTAAGCTGTTGGCTAAGGCCACGCAACGTAGAACCTTCACAGGTTTTTTTATTTAGAAATACAAATAATTACTTTGGATTACGGTCTTTCATTTCTCACCGTAATCATTTCTCACCAAACTCGATGGGAATGCATGGATCCTGTAGTATTCTTTTGGTTTCATCGTCAGACCCTGGACCTCACCTTCCGTTAAAGTACTTGTCAAGACGATTCTAACGAGCCCTATTTCGATGGGTTTGTATGGTTTTATCACAGAGTTCCCGTGGTCTTCTTCCAGCTCCATCATCAGATTAGCTCAAAGACACCATATTATTGCATTTCCTTTCAGTTTTGACCTATGTTCAAAGTGCTAGCTAATTTAGCTTTCCGATGTACTTCTAGCACATCGGAAAGCTAAATAAAATTGTTTGCAAACTTTGCAGACACACAAACAAACAAGAAAGCAACCTAATAAAATCGTCTTAATAAAATGTTTAATAATAAATAAAAAAATCATATTATTTCGAAATTTTGGGCTTAATTTAACGACCAAATCATCATTTTAGAAAGGTTCGGAGGTTCGGCCGAACCGCGGGTCAAGGTTCGGTACCCGGCTGAACCTCGTAAAAAGTGCCAATCCTGCCGGGTACCGAACCTTTGCCGGGCCGCATAATCAAATAAATATAATGCGATTCCAACGACATTCTGAATTAAAAGACGAAAAATTACATTAGAAACCACGAACATGTCACCATTTTTTTTTAACTTAGGTACTCTATATAATTGCATGAAATATTAAATAAGTATTCAAAAACCAACAACACCATAAAAAAAAACCTTTAAACGTACCGTTTCAAAATTGCTAAGTACTTCATTTTTAGGGTTCCGTACCAAAATGGTAAAAAAGGAACTCTTATGGTGCGACTCAGTCTGTCTGTCTGTCACAGCCGGATATCTCGAGAACTACTGATGGTATCAACTTGAAATTTAGAATAGTTTGAGATGACATTTGCCTAACTATTTTGCAAATAAGAAATAAATAAAAAAATAAATATCTTTTTTACCACAGGGACTGAAAAGGGGTCTTAAAAATTTGAAGTGGAGTAGGGCATGTGGCGTATTATATGAAAGAGCGCCGTTTGCACGTTTTTAATCATTTTTTCTTTTTGTTTTAGGCCGCATAGTTTTCGATTTATAATGAAAAATGTAAACAAAATACCGTCCCCCCCCCTTATCTCCGAAGTGTGCAAAGAGAAAAATCTGAAATAATTCTATGTGATAGCAGTTTATATAAAGATTACAGGAAAAATAAAACGATGTCTCAATATAGCACGCTTTAATAGAAATTATCAAATTTGTAAAAAAGTTAACATTAGTTCCACTATCGGTCAAGAGATGACGCTGACCTAAAACTGCAATACTAATTTTATTATTCTACTCTGTAGTGTTGTTTAATGGTGCAATAATGATGGTACGGAACCCTCGGTGCGCGAGTCCGACTCGCTCTTGACCGGTTTTTTTATTCTTTGCGGATTGAAAGCTATTTATTGATCTGGTGCGAGTCGTATTTTTTCTAGTACTTATATTATTTAGTATTGTATAAAAATTGAATTGTAAATACAAAAAACCAAAATAAAAAATATATAGCTATTTCATCATAATCAACTGTCAAATTATCCGGAAACATATTTCAATTGAATGTCGAGGTAATTTCTCACATTGGTGAAATAACGCTGGCTTGCAGCGTAAGAGCGGGATATACTAGAAGAAATTCGATGGTGCCACTAGTGACTCGGTAGCTCAGCGGTCAGAGCATTGGACCGGATATCCAAAGGTCGCGGGGTTCAATTCCCGTCCGAGAACTAATCTGGTGCGAGTCGTATTTTTTACACGACTACCCAAAGAAAAAAGAGTATATATGTGTTCAGGGTTCATGTATGTTTGTGGGTATGTGAGTTTTTACACGACTTCCCAAAGCAAAAAGAGTGTATATGTGTTCAGGGTTCATGTATGTTTGTAGGCATGTGAGTTTCATTATTCCATTATAACTTCTAAATGCCTAAACTGATTTGGATAAATGGGGTATCGTTAGAAACCTTACAGCATCCTGAGTGACAATGGCTATATGTTTCTAGAAAACTCAATATGGCGACTGTACGACGCCGTTTTGAATTAAGAAAAAAAAATTTTTTTTCTTCTTTTATTACAATATGGGCATCAAATGAAATGCCTTGATGAGCACATTTCAAAACTATATAATGTGTCACTAAAATGTGTGATATAAAAAAAATATTAAAACACGACTGCCCTGCCAAAAACGAACTAAAAAGTTAAACAACAAGTGTCATTGCAGTCGGGGGACCTCTTTGATCAAAAATTGTTCCATAATAAGGTCCCCCGACTGTAATGACACTTGTTGTTTAACTTTTTAGTTCGTTTTTGGCAGGGCAGTCGTGTTTTTAATATATTTTTTTCCAGTATATTATTTAGTATTTTATTTATTAAGCTTTAAACCATCTTAGGTTTAATGAAACAGTACTTCAATACCGTAATACAATAACTATGTTTCTAATTATAAGATGTGTTTCAAACGAGGGCTTTACCTTATCGTAATAGAATCCAGATCCGAAAAGATAACTGAGCTACTGTGTGAAGGAAATATGTTCTTGTAACTTCAAGTTTCCGAGGTTAAATATTGCGTGAAAAACTATTTGAAGTTGAAGCTAACTAAACTTATAATTTATTTTTTACATGTTCATAAAGGTACGATTAGATAAAATCGTTAACCCGAATTCGGGTGCTTGGAGAATTTGGACAGTTTAAGTCTAAATTTAAGTTTAAATGTGCGTAGTCGCACTCGCTTTCGTATAATTGCAACTTGTCTTCGGAATATTTAATAATGAAGACCTGAATTAGAGTGTCCCTCTGTTTACAAAACGTTAGGTTATTTTACCGGTAAACTCGCGTGATCCTACTAATATTATAAATGTGAAAGTTTGTGGGTTTGGATGTTTGTTCCTCAATCACGCAAAAACTACTAAACGGATTTGATTGAAATTTAGCACACATATAGTAGATAGCCTAGATTAAAACAAAGAATAATTTTTTTTCTGATATTCCCACGGGAAAGGGAAACCACATGGGTGAAACCGCGGGCGGCCGCTAGTATTTGATATGATAACCAACCATAAGAGTCAGGTAATAAAAAAAGGTGACATAAAGTACCCAAGGTGGAAGCAAAGTGAACAATAACACCTACCTATCCTCATATATAATAATTCAGGGTAGTGTGAAGTAAACGTACGGTACTTAAAAGTTAATTGTAGGGTAATGTAAATTTACTGTAAAGATAGATGTATAAAATACATCTTTACTTCTGCTCATGTCATGATATGAAACTGATAAATATATCTGTTTTAACACCCGACGCAAAAAGAAGGGTTTTATAAGTTTTGTATTATTGTTTAAGTCTTCTTTACCTACATTCTTTTAAGTATACTTTTTACTGTTAAATAAAACCCACTTAATTACCTAACGAACCCTAAAACACGAGTGCTGCAATGAAACCGTCTGTGATTACCATAATTCCATCGCACCACGTGTCTGGAGACGTTGCTGTACAAAAACTGGTAATAATCACAGTACACACTGGTACAGGCGCGTACAAAAGAAAAACGAATGACAAATTACAAATCACTACTGTCTTGGATGGCACCTAATAAGTGGTGTGGTTGGGGTCTTATGGACATAATTATTGGTTTGATTTTTACCGACATGGTTATATTGTAATTTATTAAAAAAAACATTGGAAATAATAAATATCGGATAGTACGCATTAAAATTTAAAATAAAGAACCTATTTGGCCACGTAACTTTGGAAAATTTTACCAATTAAAATTTGAGAGGAAAGACTAGCGTCAAACATTACGAATCTGTAAAAATACCTTCTAGTTTAATCTAAATTTATATTACACTAAAGTATATTCGCTTGTATATAAATTATTTAATTTTTAAATATAATAAAAACCCCACCCTCTTAGTAAGGGTTATTGTAAGCTCGCCACCACAGTTATTCATCATCGTAAAAAAAAAACAAAATTAAAATTGACTTGATTTTAATCAAGTCCTAGATTTCAATTTAAAACAATATAAATACTTCACTTTAGAGTCCGTAAATAGTATTTTAATTTTATAGAGTCACATCGAAGTTATTATTATGAAATAAATTTAAAATTTAAACTTAAGACCATCCTGATAATCTCTTAAAAGGTCATTAGAAATAAAACACTTTTTACGGATTACAGCGCGTATATTGGTATTAATTCAGATGTAATTTTAGAATGATTTGAGAATGATTTAGTTTTGATTTATTAGTTTTTGGTTTTCCATCCCAATACTTTTTCAGGGGCCGTGGTCACGGGAAGACTAACATCTGAATTAATACCAATATACGTGCTGTAATTCTTAAAAAGTATTTATTTCTAAAGCCCTTAAAAGTTTTCTTCGTAACATTACGTAAGCGCAGTAGTCCACTCGCCGCGCTACCGTACAGTATAATAGCTTTTTTGCCCAGGACACCGCCTTCCGATCTTCTTCGTATTTTGTGTATAAACACTGCGCCTGCGGCTCATATTGGTATACTAAAAACACCAAGCGAATCTAACCCTTATACTGTTGACTTAAGACTTAAATATTGCACTGTGGTTGATTGTAGTACGAAGCACGACACTGTTTTATTTTAGATCTATTTAACATTTCAGGTGATTTAAAAATTTCGTTGTAGTCATTGCATTTTCACGCATGTCTGCCCCTTAATTACTTAAGTCTGTTGCCAATAATTCTCGATTGAAATCGATTGAAAGCGCAGTTACATTGCTATTCTAAGTAAGATAGTTACCACATTGGTTCTTACCAAAACAGCAATGTAACTGCGATTTCTGTCAGAGTTGATTGCAAAAAAGTTACATAATCAGTGGGCTGTTCATATTTGTAATTTTTTGAACATTATACACAAACACTATCATTGATTAAGTGCATAATTTTGTTGAAAAATAATTTACAAGTTACCGTATTAGTTACACATATTTTGATCCCCATCGTTATTTTTAGCAAATTAGCACAACACTGTCAAAAAATATTTATATCGCACATTTCATCACGGAACCACAAATTATATCGATTGGTTTTGAAACCAAATACTAAGCTTTTAAGGTTTAAAATATGCAAAACCTTATATGCAAGTTGTCTGCAAGTCACACATCGGTTTTATAAAAACCAAATGCCCTCAATTCGCATTATCAAAATATTAAAAACGTGCGTTAGAGCTAAATAAAAATAAAAATGGTTAATAATTGGCCCGAAGCGCCATGACGCTACCGATTGGCAGACGCCCTCGGGAAACCATTAGCGGAGGTAGCTCATTACTAAGGCGTCCAGGCAATTTTATACCTTCGTACTTTATTGTATTTTATTACTATTCTGAAATTAAAATTAGTCAGCAAAACAATCTTTAAAAAAATGTTTTACTTAATTTTTTTTGTAATTCCGTAGATGTGCAGCTTGAACGTGCGACGAATGTGCAGGCTCGGTTACTATAATATTGTCTGCAGAAGAAGTTTTCAATCAATGAGGGATTTTCAAAATAGGGAGTATGCATAAGTCACCGATTTTGATAAATTTGAGCTTGATCGCTGCGGACACGTATAAAAACATGATGGAACAGAAAAATAAAAAATAAAATGTATTACTTTAGTTTTATCACACAAGGGAAAATAATGATTTTTTTTTTCGTTTTCGGATATAATGCACTTAACAGTCGGATAGAACATCAAATAAGAAATAATATTTTGTATGACACATATGTACTTAAACGCAATATTTAGGAAGATATTTGAAAATTCTTGGCTAACTCCATACTAATGCACTGAAACGTGACATGAGTGACGTCACAAATGTTGACCTTTTGATATAGAGCGTTTTCGGCGGGTGCTGTTGCGTGCTAACTTCAAGTAACTATATCACGAGAAAAAAACACAAGAGAAAAGTTTTAATTTTACAGTTGATTTTCTCACGCATTATACTTTTGATTTTGATACAGAAAAAAATTGATGCATGTTCCCTATTGGATGGGGCGTTGATAATGTTGCCTGTCAACTGTAGAAAATGTAGGAAAAAGAAAACAAAATTCACTTTTTTAAAGCCAATTTTGACAGTACACTTGTCCATCAACGCCATCTAGTAAAGAAAAAGTATCTTTTTTTGTTTTTAAATGACACTTGGAAAATCTCTTATTCACAATTTGTTAAAATTCTTTACAACGCGGCATTTCTGTAAAAAACCAAAATTGAAATCATTATATTATATCTTTAGATTGTAAGTAAAATTGTAATTGAGTAAATTTAAACACATTTTTATATGAATAACAATATTGGTTATCATCATTTTACCTAAAAAATACATCGATTCACAACTCTTTTTGAAACTAATTAAAAAAAAAACTTGTACGCTCATCATTTTCATTGCAAACCGTGCAGCTACTAAGAAATAAAAATATAATTGATCACCTTCTCACTTACGTATATAGGCGACGATATTGTTAATTTTATCTGATACTTGCGTGATTTTATATCCCGTTGTTCACCTCTAGCTTACGCGCGTACTAGATTATGAAATAAAACCCTTTTATCGGATAATAGCGCGGTTTAATTTAACGAACTTTGGTAACTAGTTGGTTTTTAGTTTGAATTTCTGCCCGTGACCACCAAGGTGCCGAAACGTTGGGAAAAAATCAAACTAAATACCAACTAATTACTTTCAATAAAATCGCGCTAGTATCCGTTAAAAGTGTTTTATTTAATTTATTTCATTTTATTTAACAATAAACCCTTTTTCAATCTTTCCTCTTACTAATAATTTATTATTATTAATCTAGTTTAGAAATTTGAGGTACTCATGCGTCCCTAAAGGGTAACTAGTTTTTAAATCATGTTATCTAATTTTATTTTTTGGACTGGAAAGGACTCGGCATCAACATTAATGGCCAGTACCTAACACACCTTCGTTTTGCCGATGATATAGTCCTTATGGCTGAGACCATGGAAGACTTGAACACAATGCTCGAAGATCTCCGTAGTGCTTCCCAAAGAGTGGGTCTCAGAATGAACATGGATAATACGAAAATTATGTCCAATAGCCATGTTGTACCCTCTCCAGTTCATGTTGGGAACACTACACTTGAAGTTGTTGACCACTACGTATACCTAGGACAGGCAGCCGTTGGGGCGGAAAGGTTCTGAAATGGCGCCCGCGCACCGGACGACGCTCCGTGGGTAGGCCCCCGACAAGGTGGACCGACGATCTGGTGAAGGTCGCGGGAACCCGCTGGATGCGGGCAGCGCAGGACCGATCGTCGTGGAGATCCTTAGGGGAGGCCTATACCCAGCAGTGGGTGTCGTGTGGCTGATATGATGATGAATTATATTTTTAGGCTCTTCTCAAACATCTTTTTGTGACACTTTCTGATAAATCCGTCATCTGCTAAAATCTTTCAAATAATATTTATAGTCTGGAAGAACCCTTATAATAAAATAAATTTAAATAACAAACTTCTAATTAGTTTTGGAGCTAAATAAGCCTTATCCTTACTAATATTATAAATGGGAAAGTCCGTTTGTTTGCTTGTTTGTTAAACTTTCACGTCTTAACTACTGAACTGATCATCATGAAATTTCACATACACGTTGTCAGTACAGAGACAATAAAAAGTCATAATAACATAGGTATACATCCTTAAAAAATACCTACCATAATAATTTAAGCAGTCTAAATATTAAGTAGTTTTAATACTTTTAACAAAGTATTACAAAGCACCAACAAACTAAATAATATCTTTCATTTGTTTCTAGTATTATTAGTCCAAGTCAATGACTTCATCGAAGCTTCAAACATTTGCTTTCACATCTGTTTCCATTGCGTCAGGCACGCGTAAAAAACAAATCATGGTCCAAATACAGCACTTTTCCATTGTGACTGTCTAATTAGTAACGTAAAATTGACATGTGAACTTAATAAAATCGATTGAAAGCTCGCGATGAAATGGATACCTAAAGTGCGTTTTGTATTGTGGCCATGAGAGAAGCGGATTTCATTATTAATAAATAATAATAAGGTTGTTTTATTAAATAAATAAAAAAAAACTATTATTCCTGAAACCGACCAAATAATAGTTTATTCATTATTTATTTACTTTATTTCTTTTCATTTTTTTTTTAATTCACAAGGGATAACAACAGCCAACTCTTTACTAATGCAGGATAAAACCAACTTTGCTCTAAAATTTATTGGGTCAAAAACGTTATTCACTTTGCTTATGTTTATTGTATATCAAAGAAACAATATTTAAAAGTAATATCTATATCTAGCTTTGGATGTATGAATGAATGTATGAGCTTATTACATACATATGTATGTAATAAGCTCATACATCCATTCATTGATTAATAATTAAATAATGAATTTCTTCCTTAAGGTGGTTGTATGACCGAAAGTGGCAACGTGGTGAATTTTATTTAATATTGTAATTCTAATACACAATTTTAATAAAACTTTACATGGAATTTTAAGAGCCCATAGTCTTGTATTTTTAAATGGTATCATTACATTTTCTCGTAGTCACTGCTAGAAGTAGATAGCAAAACTGCTAAAAGTGGCTGTTTTGGACACATCTAATTCTACGAATGTTTACGAGGGAATGTAGTGATACCTTCTAAAAATACTAGACCATGGGCCCTAAACCATCCACGAAAATTTTTATTAAATAATTTTCTATTAACAACTTAATACATTTCCTACGCTTTTCAAAAGATACCCAGTTAATATTAAAGATACAATCAACTCTAATACAAATTGTAATATACAAATCTAACTGTACTCTACATCGCTGGTTTCATAGCCTCCACCGTAATCTCATCTGGTTTGGCCAGAGTAATCACACGTCACTCACCGCTGGAAGTGGTCTGGTATGTATGATACAAGCATATCTTCAATTATCGTGCCTTACTTAAATACACGGCAACTACGCTTACTGGTTTCCCATAGAATAGGTGTATGCGCAGACGAGTCATTCCGTAAAAATTTTTTGAAGTTTTTAAAATTGTAAATGGGGTTTTACATGGAGCGACTTGGCAGGCAACTTGGCAGGTGATTTTATCAATTAACGCTTTTTATCGACAAATTTGTAAAATATAATCGCATACCTAATTTCAATGAGGTGGTCATTCGATTTTAGAAGCGATTGTCGATAGAAAGCGCTAATGACTAAAGTCGTTTACCAAGTTGCCTGTCAAGTTGCTCCGTGTAAATACTCCATAGAGGGTACTTTTTTAAACTTTAAGAAAGTAAATGAAGCAAGTGCAATTGGGATGCAGATAGCCTAAGATTTTTTTTAATTTAAGTTTTTAAGTTTCTGAAGCATTATCTATGAAAGTTTGTTAGTGATAATCTCATAAGCTTTATACTTAGTTGTTTATACAACATGTTAGGATAAAACTGAAAATCATCAACTCTACCCTTATCGCATTTATTTGCGGTAGGTGCAGTGCGTCCTTCTCTGCCATTCCTTCTTGTCACTCATCGTCTCCAAACTGAAATATGGTGTTAAATTATACAGAATATTTATGAAGCAACAACAACCACGCAGGAGTAGATTACTGACATAATCAGCAACATTTTGTTATATAACTTTTCCGAAAACAAACAAAAAAATCACAGATCTCGTGCCTTTCACGACGTTCTGGCACATTGAAAATGAATTTATTGAGTTTCATAAAAAAATATTCCTGTGTTTGAATTTATTACTTACAATACTTGCAAAGCCATGAACATATTTTGGATCTACTTTACTGTGACTCCTGTATATGAAATTCATATAAAAATATTTCATTACTTACAATACTTTGAAATCACAGCAAAGCCATGAATATATTTTGGATCTACTTTTATGTGATTCGTGTGTATGAAATTCATATAAATATATTTCATTGTTATAAACATTACTGTTTTATTGAAAGTTAAGTACTATTATAACCTAAAACCCTTTCGACGCATAGTGCCAGAAACGCAAATTATCATACACGCTAATGACCATATTTCAAATTCGCAACTTACCAGACGTGCAAATGACCCAAACGACCTCAAATTAATCCACAATTGACCAGGTACGCAAACGACCTGAAATTGGTCTTAAAATACAATATTTTTTGGTGTTTAGGATATTTTTTTGGTAAAAGAGCTTAGGGTATCAAAGTATTTTTTGGTAGTCAAAGACCAAGTTTCTAGCAGTTAGGGCTCCCGTTGAGGGCTGTGGGGAATATGCTGATCGGATCTAGTGAACAGGCATGATAACCTCCTTTACATTCATGATAGCCTGGTACTTTTCAATAAACTGATTGCCATTGTTAGACCACGTCTCCAGCAGTTAGGACTCCTGCGTTGAGAGCTGGTAGGGAAAATGCTGACTCGGATGAATCTGATGAACAGGTACTTTGATTAGCTCCTTTACATTAATGCTAGCCTGATACTTTTCGTTTTAATCGTAGTTCAAGGTTATCAATGCCGGAAATCATTCTTTATCGTACTGAAGATATAAAGTGATACTGGTAATTTGCAAAAAAATGAACTGATCGTTTTTATATCTGGTACTTTGCTGTTGAAAATATGGTCGTAAGCGTGCACGGTACATAAAAAAAACTAAGATTTGCATTGAAGCCCTAGGCACGTCAAACCTCAATAGCAACTCAGCGATGCAACCGGCATCTAAGTAATGCGGTTTGCGATTTTCAAAAACAGTATTTGGATTTTCCGATATTTTTACGTGTCTTTCGAGGCTTCAACCATTCATATAGCCTTAAAACTTACGACACTAAGGCGAAAATGAGGGCTATACTGAAGCGATCGTAAAATTATTTTCAATGTTAAAAGGTTAAGCTACAGGGCAAACCCTTAACCCGATCATCTTTGTTTTAGGCTCAAATTGTAGCTGACTAAATTGTCCAGAGGATTTTTGTTCCATTTTTTGATATCATTCTTCGTTTCCAAAATATTGAGCGCCAAAATCAAAAATTCTGAAAAAAATGAATTATTTTTTCACTATTTCGGCCAAAACTTTTTTCGTTTGTTATTTTCTCGAATAATTCTTTTTGCATCTTACATCTCTCGTAAATACGCGTCTTTTGGGTCTTTTTTAAATATCATATCTCTAACTCTCTGAAATATAACGGGTTTGCACTTTTTCGTGAAATCGGAGCCTATACTGGAGCGAACGAAAAGACATTTTCAATGTCAAAATTGACTTTTCATACAAAAGTCCGAACAGCTGATCAAGTTTTCTATGAAAAGTTAATTTTTATTGTCTGTTTTAACAAATTAATGTTGTTGTTTATAATGTTAGTAATCTACTCCGGCTGCGAGATTGTTGGTGTTTTACACATCACCTGTATATCAATACCACAAACAATTAAAAAATTAAATTCTACTAGGTATTCAAAAGCAAAGAGAATTGATGATAAAGCTATCAAGTTTTAGGCAGAATACTCGCACCGTCTGCGCCACCGATACTTTGTCAACTTTTTTACCGCACCAGCACCCGATCTAAGATCACTAGAAGTGATAGCCGATCGTGATCACTGTGATCGCTAATCACGTCTCACTGACGGGCTAAGAAGCCATTTCCTGTGTTACCGTCTAATTCTCGGGTACACGTGAGCGTACGCAATAAGTTCTTAATGGAACAGTTTTGTTTTGATGCATGCCTCACTTTTGTTTGAACCGGGTCAAGCTATAGTGAAATGGTGAATTAGAGGTTTCGTTTGCATACGCTGTTAAGGATGTATTGATGGTGTTTTGTTTTTATTGAGAAGATACTTAAGTATCAAGAAGAAGGTGTTATAATGTCTCGTAGTTAGTTTTCTTCTTTAATATGGAGGGAGCTGGCTATTAAATTTAAAGAATGTTCCGGAGATAGATTAGTACTATAATCATACATATTCTTCGCTGGAAAACCTTGGATGGAATGTTTTAACTTAATCTAACAATGCAAGAAATCGAGATGAATACCTATTAATTGTTTTTTTTTTTATATTAATGTAAAGTCAAATAGGTACGATCGGCAACTCATGTGTTTTACTTTGCAGTAAAATTTGCGTGTGCGTATTGCCGCCCTGTTCTTCTAGCATGACAGACGAAACACGATATATATCGCGTGATATAGCGTTTTAACGATACCCAACTGTCAAAATCTATTGTCTTTTGACAGTTAAACGTGATAAATCGCTATATCATATCGAGTTTCGGTGGTCATGCTAGGGGGGCAGTTTGAATTAAAGTATATTAGTGAGAGCGCGGCATGCAAGCGATTTTAAACTTCGAAGTGGTAACGCGGAAATGTTATCGATAATACTTTAACAATAATTTTTCATTCCACCGTCTCATCTCTCTGCTCTTATCCCAGGCTATTTTCAAGAAAATTATAAACATATTAGAATGCCATTTTTTGTAGTCGAGGGAGCAAGTTTTCCTTTTTCTATTCTCTTAAATAATGCAAAAATGCTTCACCTGCATGTACTTCATGCATTCTAAATTCTATCACAAGCCCCACAACAAGCATTTGATCTTTACTTTAACCAACAATTCCTAACTTAATTGCTCAATTGTCGGAAAGGTCATCGATGGCCCTTTAAAGAAATTCAAGACTTCACATGAAGTTCGCGAATCCATAATGAAATTGTGAGTCAACCAGTCTGGGTGACTAAGAAGTGCCTCCCTTCGGAATGTCAGGACTAGTTTTTTTTGATAAAATATGGGCGACAGATGGATTTCACAGAACTTATTGACTAAACATGGGATTGTTCTAAATGCGTCAGTCTAGCAACGGTGAAATCTTAGCTCGTCAAAAGCATTTAACTGTCCCATTCTAGTAAGTTTGTATTGGTCAAACAATTGAACAACAAACTCCAAAACATCTTAATTTAAAGAAACAAAAAGTGATCATGGTTAATATAACTAGCTACTAGGTGATGGTGTAACTATTGCAAGCATCTAAAGACAAGGGGCATTATTGATAACACACAGGCAGACAGGCTAAAAGATTTATTTTTTGTTATCTTTGAAGAACCAAGAGTGGGGGAATCTATTAAAAAATGAAATAGAATGCTTATCAAATTAATGTTGCGTTTTATTCAATAAAAATACTGACTCATGATACAACTTTCAAGTTCCACTCGTATCTAGATTATGTTTAGACGCAATATTAGCTAATTACTGCCTCCTGAGTCCTGTCCGAATGAGTTTTAATCTCAAGAATAATGAAGTATAATAAAACCTCATCCCGATAGCAAATCCCTTAACTCGCTCTAGCAGGCGCCATCCTGATGAGCTGTCGGCTGTCAGACGGTAGCCGACTCTGCTCCTAAGTCGATTATAGTAATTTCTGAACCACGCACCAACGTAGTTATTTGCTTCACATTACGTCAGTATCGATTTCATTAGATCGCCACCGATTTAATAATAAATCTCTAAGATGGATCGAACACCGGATGAGCACTTTTTTGTCCATTTTTACTTGTAATTATTAGTGCAGATCATTTCTAGAGCGGTGTGGTGCAACGGTCTCTGTTTGATGGATTGGTATGATGGCACGCCCCCTTGTAAAATTTGAAGCGACATTGTAGGTTTAATTTAGTTCGTTATTTTCTGAGGAGCTGTAAATCTTAATCACTAGATGCCTGTTCGTGATATAAAAAAAAACCGGTCAAGAGCGAATCGGACTCGCGCACCGAGGGTTCCGTACCATCATAATTGCACTATAAAACCACACTGCAGAGTAGAATAATAAAATTAGTATTGCAGTTTTAGGTCAGCGCTATCTCTTGACCGATAGTGGAACTAATATTAACTTTATTACATTAGTAAACACAGGTTTTAAACGCGTTTTTAACTAACCTTTTTCCCGACGTTTCAACCGAGTTGCATCGGCCGTGGTCACGGGCTGACTCAGCCCTGTAATAAAATGCAACGCGAAAGTTTAAAAGTAATATTAACTTTTTTAGAAATTTGATAATTTCGAAGAAGTGTGCTATATTGAGACATCGTTTTATTTTTCCTGTAATCTTTATATAAACTGCTATCACATAGAATTATTTTAATTTTTTCTCAAAAAAGGTATTATATTGTATTATAAATGTATAATAAAAGAGGGGGATGGTATTTTTTTACATTTTACATCACAACTCGAAAACTATGTGGCCTAAAACAAAAAGAAAAAATAATTAAAAACTTACAAACGGCGCTCTTTCATATGATATCCCACATGCCCTAGTAGCCCCACTTCAAATTTTTAAGACCCCTTTTCAGTCCCTGTTGTAAAAAAGATATTTATTTTTTTATTTATTTCTTATTTGTAAAATAGTTGGGCAAATGTCATCTTAAACTATTCCAAATTTCAAATTGATACCATTAGTAGTTCTCGAGATATCCAGCTGTGACAGACATACAGACAGTCTGAGTCACACCATAAGGGTTCCTTTTTTACCATTTTGGTACGGAACCCTAAAAAAAGCTCAAAAGATTGAGAATAATTTAATAGAGTTGACATCAGCTATAAGTTTTTCCGGTATGTTACTTTGAAACATAGAACCTCAATTCCCACAAGCAAATTGAGTAAGTAGATTAGTTTTTTAAAAGAAAAGCGAAATCAAATCAAATCAAAATATTTTATTGCGAATACGGGTAGTAAGAGATAAATAGAAAATTAGTTGAACCATATTCTGACTCTTTGACATGCAACATTTATTTATGGTGACTGCTAAAACATTACAGTCATTGAAGGTTTTTAATACGAAAATAATTTACCCATAAACATAATATGCGTAGCGAAAAATTTTCTGTGTCTATGTAATTTACCTTAATACAAAGATTTAAATCTTTGCCTTAATATGAATGAGCAAGTAAATCTACGCATGTCAGAACAAGTTTTCTCATCCAATATGTTCAAGATGTGGTTATCAAATTAATCTTACAAATTTTGTGTTGCGTGCTCTAGTATCCATAGATCATATTTTTTCTTCAAAATAACTCAAGAAGTAATCACGAGGAGTAAAAAGCAATTTTAGATTTGGATCAAAAAACCATAAAACGTGCCAGCGACGATATGATAGCGCGCACTGTCGTGCACTATACTATATTGCTAGTGATGCGCTGCTCCTGAACTATTAGCAATTAGCAATTATCTATCAGCTATAATTAAATAAAAATACGTAAATATTGCTATGGACGATAATCACAATAATGCACTTAAGGGTACAACGACAAATTTTTGAGCATTAATTTTCACACAGTATCACTTGATTTATCAGTCCCAAAAAAAAATAATGTTCAAAGTAAATTATAGTATTCAGTTATGTCATTAACAGAAACATGTTAGCTAAAACTTTTCTTGTTAGAACAAAAACATAAAGCGACCTCCAATTTTGTAGTTTTTCAGTGCTGTGCCAACCAATAATAAACCTTATTAATCTTGAAACTATTAATATATAGCTAGTAATTTAGTTATAGACAGTTTTTCAAAATAAGAAATAGTTTTCTAGTAAATTTTAATAATTTTTACTATGAAATTCTTCCAGCGTTGTACGCCCCCTTAAGCGCAAAATACGATTAACTTGAACTACTTTTGCTAATAATCTAATTATAATATTATAACGAAAAGGCTTTTGGGTAAAAATAACGAATTTTGTATCGATAAAAAATATTTCATGCTAAATATGCAGATCTGTACCGTTAACATGAACAGCCCCGTCGAGAAAAAAAACGTGCATTAAAGTACTCGATAGAGTTATTCTCTATGGAAAATCTCATTTCACTTTTCAGCGGGTAGAAGGCGCTGTAAAAATTTCTTTTACACGTTATTTTTCTCGATAGCTGTACGTGCTAAGGGTACTGTTTTAAACAACTCTATTTTCTGCATTCATTTAAGTATGGCATTTAGGCTCACCAAATAATAATATTATTGATATTAGATGATAGTGAAATTAGAGGTTAATTAGATCCACAGTTCCACAACCCATTGGAAATAATTTAGCGTTTCCCGTTAAAACGTTACCGATGACACCAACACTATTTACGTCAGATTCAATTACGATACCAAAGGCGGCACCGTGTTCGATACACGAACAAACCGGGAGCCAGCCATTCTAATAATAATTGTATCACGATCGATTAATTTATTAAACTCCAACCCAACTCTATTCATATGTCTTTTGTGGATATCGATTTATTGCCTATCGAGTGGTTCGCTTTATGCGAAACTTCCGAAACATTCGATTGGACCCCATTCAGTATTGGTAAGTTAATTTTATCGATCGTTAGAAAGTTTTAAACAGACATTAACAGAAAAAGGCACTTAATTAATTAACTTAATTTATGTAAGCATTGTCATGTTATGTATTCTGTGCTATTTTTTATACAGGGTATTAATAAATGAACCAAATATGGGAAAAAGAAAACCGTTTCTTTAGACCATCAAACTGAACAAGTTTTACTATAGGAACAACTGTGAACAACAACAAAAAAAATGTTGTTTTATACATTTTAATAATTTTTTTTGCGATTTCAGAGTTGTTCCCATAGTAAAACTTGTTCAGTTTGATACTCCGAAAAAACAGTTTTTCCTATTTTGGTTTATATTTTTGACATTTAATCAACGTTATAATACAACTCATTAATTATATTAAAAAATAGTTTAGTCTCTTGTTGCGAAATAGCATCAAAACTGAAGAAGTTTTTGATAGCTCTTATTTTTGATGGCGGGATGCTAAGGGTTGAAAACTTGAAACATTAAAATAGTATTAAGATAAATAGAAAAAATTTTTAATAGAAAAAATACTTGAAAAAATCGACTCACCCGTAGCAGCTCAGACGGGACTCGTGCCCGCACCCTTAGGATTCCGGCCCAATGAGCCTAGTAACCTATTGGCGTAGTATATATAAATTTCATAAACACCTATATCTTGCAAATTTAAGAATAAACTTGTTATTTCTTTTGGTCAGTAACGTAAGTATGGATGAATCTTTTTTTTTTTCAAATTTCTTAATGTCAGTACAGGCCTAATCTAGTGATGGGACTCGAATCACAATTGATTCGATATGATTTGAATGACGTCAATCCAAGCTCGATTCGAATGAGTATTTATTAATGCTGATTCAAATCATCACCTGATTCGAATTGATTGGCTGATTCGAATCAGTTTTTTTGATCCGAATCTTTAATGACGTAGCAAGTTTACCTTAGAGGCTGAGAACTACTGTTAAAACAGTTTAATATTCGATTAAAGTTTTTAATTTCTTTAACCATATTATTTAGTATTTTCATTAATTTAAATTTACAACATTGTGTTATCGATTTGAATCATCATTAAATTCAAATTGACAGTTCAAACTATTCACAGGTAAATTCGAATCAACTCGAATACATTTTTTGATTCCAGTCCTATCCTATCACTACATAAAAACAATCGCGATAAGCAAACGATGTTGGTCCCACTCTGTGACACTATTACCTCACGAATAAGGTTCAATATCAAATAAATTTAACGACAAATTGCTTCCGGTTATTGCGATTCTTTTTATGAAATAGGCCTGCAGTCAGTACAGATATTTTTATAACAAAAGCATTATATTTTAAATAATTATTAATAAACATACCTATACATCTCGTCTAAAAACTTGTATCAGACAATGCTGATTCACTCGGCAAATTATGAGGACTTTTTAATCGAGAATATATTTTAAAATATCCACTTATTAAAATACATAAGCAGCTGTATGTCACTCTACTTAGCTTATTCGCTTTCTGCATAAAAACTCGGTAAACGCTCAAAAAACCTTACCACCTTTGGTTCAAAAAAAGTAACGTATGCAGGCATACCCCTTCAGCTAGTCGTATAAGATTCCGAATTCTTTTGTGTTTGCCGCCAAGCGAACAGTAGCCGCATACATTGAATACAATACAACACTTATTTATAGTCAAAACTGTCGTGGCCATACCGTCTCAGCCGGTTTTGTAAAGGAGGATACACATTATGTTTAAAGAGGGCTAATATGGACTATATGACTAGTGGCTCTGTAGAGCCGTAGACCTTGCGTTTTATGTGACTTTATGAACATTTTTTGAAATGGCTGAAATATGTTTTTACCCATGTCTTCGCCATTTTGGAAATTTCAGAAAATCTGAATCGAAAAAACAAAATTTCACAAGAATCGAATGACAATATGGTACGTAGAGGAAGCCAGCCGGGCAGCAGGACAGCCGGACGTACAAAAGCATATTTGCCTAAACTGAAACGGAGACACTTCGCGCTCGCTCGGTCAATAACAAAGACTTTTTAGGGTTCCGTACCCAAAGGGTGAAAACGGGACCCTATTACTAAGACTCCGCTGTCCGTCTGTCTGTCTGTCTGTCTGTCACCAGGCTGTATCTCATGAACAAATGATAGCTAGAAAGTTGAAATTTTCACAAATGATGTATTTTTGTTGCCGCTAGAACAACAAATACTAAAAACAGAATAAAATTAATATTAAAGGGGGGCTCCCATACAACAAACGTATTTTTTTCCGTTTTTTGGTACGGAACCCTTCGTGCGCGAGTCCGACTCGCACTTGACCGGATTTTTTGCTATTGACTATACATACTTGTCTCGGGGAGACTGGGTATAGGCAAAAATAAGTTTTTCATGGTAAATAAAAATTTAGTAAGCATGCCACGCACCAAATTTCCATTTTTGTTTACAAAATATGTGATTTATTTTTAAGAACTAGTTATGTCGATGTGTATTCCAAAATTTGGTGATTATTTGACAAAATGAACTATGTTTTTTTACATCCATTATTCATTTATTTATTCCACGTCATTCTTAAAATCCTTGTAACGTGTTGTAGCTAAAAATTTACTTTAGAACTTACATTTTTAATTCCCTTACATCGCGGTTGTACAGCGAATGTAGAGATATATGTACATAGTTACAGACACCGGAATTCTCTATCATTCTCAAGTTTGACATCAAAAAGAAAAAGACAAAACAATCGTGAGTACACTATTAGACCAGGTCTATATGATCGAAGTATTAGACTCTCAACCTGTGCTGTGTATATTCCCCCTGCTTTTACTATAAACTTCAGATAGCCAACGTCATTTCGCCAATACTCGCTCTCATAACTCTTCACAACGGTCCATTGTAAACGGTCTTTAACAGTCTATATCACTCGGCCCTTTTGCGGCTCACGAGATCAGAGGAATAGCAGCGACTTAGCTTTTGTTTTGAAAAAAAAAAGGTTTCGCTATAACGGTCCCCGAGACCGCAAGGTCAGTGGGACCTAACGATTTGTTTTTATACCCTTTTTGGTAGAACCTTTTTTGTTTCGTTGGGATATTGTCTTGCGGTGGTTTTTATGGGCAACTAATTGCTAAATAGGTCGTATCGTTTTGACATTCCGATATTAAATTTAATACTGATATTGTTTTATTAGGTTTAAGTAGGTACCTTCTCGGTTACAGTATTAATCGTATCTGTTACAGTAAACAACTAGGGCTATTGATCCCACTTAAAGGTTATTTGAAGTTTGATTTGAAATAAAGGTTTATAAGCATCCGCTGAGAAAGGATTAAAAAAAATAACTTTCATGGGTGGAAACGGAAAACTTTTTATGAAAATCTTTGAAGTTAGAAACATGAAAGCTTTGATTACAGCTACTAATTGCTTGTTCAGGTTTTATTTTATTTATATTTTCTTTGGAATCAAAGTGAGGGCGGGTCACAAGTAAAGGCAATACATATTTACTAGAAAAATGAGAAGATAAAAATGCAATTAAAACTTTAACATCTTTTCAAATCGCTGAAAGGAAGACGAACGTATCATTAAAATTCATACGATCACCCATCCAACTATTGACCTTTTCTAAAGACACCTTTTTATCACACTGCTATACAATAACTAGAAGTTCAATTAAAACAAAATGAAGTCGGGACAAGTAAGCCGGATAGATGTGTCAATGAAGATAGTGTTTGATCGACGTTAGTTTTAATTTTACCAGTCGGTTAAGCGATGCGCGTGCCCCGAAGGTATGATGTGATGTACCCAAATGATACTGATGGGTTTGTATGCCTGTTAGGTAAGATATGTTTCAGTGAAGTACCAATTTTTATGTTGGTTTGGTTATTGTTATAATTGTTGTTTTAATGTCTCATAACCATAACCTCTCAAGCTTACGCGCTCACTAGACTAGACATGAAATATAACACTTTAAAGGATACTAGTGCAGTTTTATTGAATGTAACTTGGTAATTAGTTGATATATGGTTTATTTTTTATTTTCCAGACGTTTCGGCACCTTTGCAGCTGCCGCGGAAACTGCTCATGAGCCTTCGCGAGTTCTTCATTTAAAAGAGCCTTCCATTAAAAAGTGTTTTATTTCATATCTTATAACGATTTTTAATGAAACCATATTTATAGGAACTTAGAACAATGTCAATCTAGCAATATTTTTAAACAAGTAAGAACCGGAAAAAAACCATACTTATATGAATAAAAATAAAACTTCTGATTTAATTGTTTCTATAACCAGATACTATTTGTCATGACAAAAAAAAAATAGTCAATATACGTTTCATAAATTTAGAATTGCCTTTTTTCAGAAAATAATTCAAAATGTTAAAATGAATTGTGGAAATAATAAAAAATAGGGCTGAACCTGTAACTAATTACGAATTTATGTTATTTAATTGCATTTATATAAAAAATGTTACTAGGACATTGGCTCTCATTTTATTACAATTATATTCAAAATTTATATCGAGCTACTTCATTTTACATTGTAAGTAACAATACAATCGCGTTTACAAGTATATAAGGAGAATTATCGAACACTTCGTAATATAAGAAAACATTGCAAAATATTATTAGATTACGATAGTCTTAAAAAATATATCAAAGCCCAAAAAACAAGCCTAATCAGAAAAGCAAATTAGTTATCATTAATCCGTATAGGAATAATCCTAGGGTTTATAATTTGACATCGCGTCACCACTGATCGCAGTTTTTAGAACCCCAAAACTGATGGGCCGAATAAAAAACTCGTTAGCGTTATTATCCCTAATAAACGTGAGTGTATGGTCAGATACCATAATGGTGTAGCCATTAAGTTATAATGGACTGAAGATACAGTATGTTAACTTTTAGTTTCTAGACACACTATTCCGAAGTTACGCGACCGAAGATGAGCGGCAACGCTTTTATTATGAAAAAAAAACGCTACGTAATTTTTGGCAGATGCTAGCCATTCACAAAGCATTGCAGGAGTAACTAGACCACACTAAAACGAAATTCGGTCTCGAAACTGCGGCATAGTGTGTCTAAACACTTTAAGGGTACGAGCCAATTTTGATACGAAAAGTGTCATAGTTCAATGCTAACTTTTTATACTTATATCCAGAATTTTCAATTCGCCGTTTAATCGCCGGAACAGATTTGTTACTTACATAATAGGCAACAATTATGCATACTTTTTAAACAACAGAGCCTTATTAGATAATAGAGATTTACATACACATCTCATTGTTCACTATAACAGCTTCTTGCCTGTTGTGTGTGGAAGTAATCATAAAATAAACTATTATCTTCGAATGGAGAGCTTGGCGGAGAGGATTATCTTCGAACTAAAGCTCTACAGTGACATTTACTTCACTTTTTTAAACTATAAATATAATTATTTTCATTGTTTGCAATTGGTTTACGATTACCAAAACGCCTATATCCTTTTCTATACCATTTTATTTTACACTATGACCAAGAAGACGTTGAATTGCGCCTTTAGGGTGCGTCTTTGTGTCGCCAATGGGTGGACTGGCTTTATTTAGAAACTTTATTAGACGTAATTAGGGAAATTAGTAAATACACCTGCACGATTTGATATAACTAATTGAAATACGAACATTTTTACTGACAGTATTTGTGGGTCCTCTAACTATACCACTGTGTTAATTACAACGTGTTACAAAATAACCCCTAATGCCGAATATGGTAGATAGGGACCATCAAACAGATCGCCTCTGTGTTCTAGTGGTTCGCTCACCCGTGTAAGACGCAGAGGTCCCGGGTTCGATTCCCAGGGGGGGTACAATTTGTACTAGGTTTGGTTGGTGGTAGGGCTTATTTCAAGTCCGCCTGGCTAGCTATCACCATCTTACCTAAGTCTGACGCCATAATAACAATTTAAAAATTGTTGTGTTCCGGCAGTTAGAGGTAAGATAGCCAGTATTCCGGGTGTAGTGCGCTTCCACCTTCGGCCTTATCGTCATTTAACATCAGGTGAGATGAAGGCCAAGCACTATCCCGTTGTGTATAAAAAAAAAACTTTTACAATGGCACCAACTCTGAAATCGCGAAAAAAATCAACTGTTTCATTCATTTTGATATTTTCGTTATTAATTTTTGTATGAATCAGCTGAATCATTTTGCTATTTCATAGTTGGTCCCATAGTAAAAGTTGTTCAGTTTGATGGTCCGTATCTACCATATTAGTCATTAGAGGTTACTTTGAAACACGTTGTATATTGCGAAAGTATTCTCACATTAGTTGCTGTTGGGTTTACAGATTTTAGAAAGACATGTAGATTATGAAAAAAACTATACTTAAGACGATATGAAACAATGTTGTCCAGACGTTTATAGCAATCAAACGCATGCAATAAGTTTCAACGATTCTTTAACACTCTGTCTGAGTTTTGACAGAATTTAATACTTAATTTTATCTTAATAACTTTTGCGCCAACGGCTCATTTTGATGTTGGAAGCACAATAACAATAAAATAACAAAAACATAAACATCTTTGACCAATTGCCGCAATATGCTACCAGAATAGAGAAATCTTTTGATGCACCTACAATATCATGTCATTTTTAGGGTTCCGTACCCAAAGGGTAAAAACGGGACCCTATTACTAAGACTTCGCTGTCCGTCTGTCTGTCTGTCTGTCTGTCACCAGGCTGTATCTCATGAACCGTGATAGCTAGAAAGTTGAAATTTTCACAGATGATGTATTTCTGTTGCCGCTATAACAACAAATACTAAAAACAGAGTAATATTAATATTAAAGGGGGGCTCCCATACAACAAATGTGATTTTTTTGCCGTTTTTTGCTCGATATTAATAACAACAACAGCTAGACAGTTGCAATTTTCACAGATGATGTATTTCAGTTGCCGCTATAACAACAAATACTAAAAACAGAATAAAATTAATATTTAAGGGGGGCTCCCATACAACAAACGTATTTTTTTTGCCGTTTTGGTACGGAACCCTTCGTGCGCGAGTCCAACTCGCACTTGGCCGGTTTTTTTTCATCACAGTCGCCTCCGAAGTTATTCACACTCACACCCTTTGTGATCGAACCTCCACGGCCGATTTAAAATCAATAACACGTTCAATAACATCACTTTCCCGATCACAGTGAGAGATCGATCAGTGATCTGTGGATCTTTTGTTAACCGAAATCGATCTGGAGTTTGATTACGCGAATGAAACGGTCATAGTGAAGAATGTAGTTGTTTTTTTATCACTTCGTGCTATGGGTCAATACCTATGTGTGATTGGATTCTGTAGGTGAATAGGTATCATTCGCATCCTCCCATTTCTATTTCAAATTCTTTTATAGTTTATAAATTGTATCAGAGTTGCTGACAATGGAGTTAACAATTTTAAGTGGTTCGGTAAAAAAGCTTTTCCATCTAAAATGCTGGGGTTTAATCTTTAATAACCCTATTATAACCACACAATGTATCTAATTGCTTGACTATTTTATTGGTAGTATAAGTTACATCAAATATTGTATTAGTTTCAAGAGGTTTAGATACAGGTATGGCGTTAAAAAGTAAGTACAGGTATGGGCAAAATTTCAAAACTATCGGAATGCAATGGAAACGTGGAACATGAAAAGGAAAAAGTTGCTTTCAAATTTATTTTTATATGAAGTGTTATTCTTCATATTTTTATGGTTTTTTTATTTATGCACAACGAGGTATTGCTTGGCCTTCAGCTCACCTGATGTTAAGTGAGGATAAGGCCGAAGGTCGAAGCGCACTACACCAGGAATCCTCATCACCGAGGAACTGGCTATCTTATCTCTAACTGCCGGAACACAATTTTTTTTTATTGTTGGGTAATAGTAGCTGGCTATAGCCACCTGGCTAGGCGAACTTCAAATAAACCCTACCACCAAATAAACCCAGTACAAATTGTACCACCTTTGGGAATTGAACCCAGGCCCCTTACGTATTACACGGGTGGCCGAACCACTAGACCACAGAGGCGGTTAAAATTATTGATAAACATTTAAAATTTTCGAGAACCTAAGTATTTGCAAATATTTTACAGTTTTGCAAAGTTTTCATGAAAAAAAAATATGTTGCTTAAACAATTATTTAAAAGCGACCTTAACACAGAATGTTAGATCAAAGCCTTATAAAGCCAAATAAGGTAGGGCACCATCATACATACAACCCCGGAAAATTATTATAAACCCTAAAATTCTCCACAATGGCTGAGAAATTTTGTTTTTTTTTATTTGTAAGGAAAAATGCCAAATGACCATTCTAGACGCAAATAGACTATTGTATTCGATAATCAATCCTATTAAGGGGAATATCAAAACACAATTTCGGCCTAGGGCTGCCACTATGCAGATTATCAAAACCGATTTAAAAAAAAAACTTAAAAGTGGTGGTTTTCAATTTTCAGGGTTTATATTACAAAATACCAAATATATTGTACCAAAATATAATTTACAAAATTCGGCTTTATAAGGCTATTACCAAACATTCTGTATAACAATATAATGCAAAATTGCTTTCAATACCTTTTCACTTTATAAAGCGTAATATTGTACCGTTAATTAAAACGTCACAACTGGATTAGAGTTTAGTTCCAACAGATAAGCCTTTGATTAATAGTTGTTCTTGATCAATAGATAAAGCATCTGAATATTAATTTAAAAGAACAAACAGCTAAATGATGTCACAGTCTATACTGTACCAATTGAATAATGACCTGGAAAATTATCGGGAACATCAGTAGTTAGGCATGCTGTGGAGAGCTCTTAAATATATCATTTTGTATTAAAAAGTCTAGAGATAAAATTAATCTTGTTTTTTATGCTTTAAAAAGAAATTGCTTTTGCTTGTCTCACATTGTAATTTTGCTAAAACGAATCCTACTAATGGCCGATTTCAATAACCTATCCTTAGAGATATAGGCTTACTAAAGGTTTTTTGTCTAGATATTTCTGTTGTATGACGGGAAATAACAACAGATCTAGATTATTGCAAACCAGCCGTAAACCTCCTTAGATTTATATACACTACCATTAGAAATAAAATACTTTTTACGGATTACAGCACGTATAATATTATTAATTAAGGTGTTATTTTAGAATTCTTCTTCTTCTTCAAGTGCCTCTCCATTACTGGAGGTCCGCCGTCAGCCTAAAGAACTTATCTATGTCCTGCGCCAAGCAAAACAGTTCTTCGACGCTGGCTATACTAGTCCATTCCCTGATGTTGCGCAACCACGATTTTTTCCTTCTTCCAGCGCGTCGTTTGCTTTCAATCTTGCCCATCATTATAAACTGGAGAGGCTGGTATTTCTCGTGTCGCAGGACATGGCCAAGATATCCGACTTTTCTTTTCTTGGCGATCTGCAGAAATTCGCGACTCTTGCCAACGCGCTGGAGAACTCTCGTGTTAGAAACCTTCTGAGTCCAACATGAGTCCAACTAATTCGCATCATTCTTCGGTAGCACCTTTGATGTATTTTAGAATGGGGAATATTTAAAGGCATGGGCACACCGGCTGCGTAGACACGCGCGTAAACATGCGCATAGTGACGCGCAGCAAAGATACGTGCGTGTTCGGTGTGACGTCCAATAGGGAATGCCATTGAGTACAACGTCACGAGTTACGCATCAGTCTACGCGTTACGCATGCGGTGTGCCATGTCTCATAAAGTTTCAGATATTACAACGTCATGGTACGTCTACGTGCACGCTACGCATCCGGTGTGTTTCGCACTTAAACGTACTTTAAAAATAATGTAACACACTTTAAAAATTTTAACTTTGAAATTAATTGAATGAACTATAAAATAATGGTTTTCACTTAGTAATAATTTGCACTATACAATTTAATTTTATAACTTTAGTTTTACACCTTTGGTAAACAGACGATCCGGTGCGATGACAAGCGAGCGTAGCGAGCGAGGAGGAGGTTAGGTTCCATATTTCAAAGTGCTGATACTCGTATACAATTTTATAGCTGTTTTCATAAAAATTAAAGAAACCCCTATTAGAATAGGGTATTTGACAACATTGAAAATATACTGCAAATTGGGGTCATCCTAACAGATAATGGCGTAAAAAACATATTCAACTATTATATAGACTAAAAGAAGTCTATTGATTGATTAATTTCACCTAGAAAAATGCAATAATTTTTGAATTTTTTTCTGTGGCGAAAACGCTATAAGATTACTGATGACGTCACTTGCCTGTAAATAAATATGGCTTCAGGCGTTTGACACGACCATAGACTTAGGATCCGCGATTGATGGCTGTCAAATGGCTAAGGATATTACAATGTTTACAGGCTTGTGACGTCAACAAGTGACGTTTCCAGCGCCACAGCATTTTGGCGCGGTTTTAAAATTTTAACATTGATTTTTTTTAATAAAATACATTGATTTTTCCTGAAATATCAATGTGGTGCGCTTATTACATAATAAGGAATAATTTAAAATGGTTTTCCAAAATAAGTCAAATAGCCTATTATTTGGGATGAAGTCATCCCGTGACCTGTCGAAACGTCCATAAATCAAACTAAATTAATAATTCCAAAATAACGCCTGAATTAATAATATACGCGGTGTAATCCGTTTAAAAAGTGTAGTACTCCCTATATTTTGTTCTTGTGATTGGTTTACCAAGTTACCAATTCCTTTAGGAATAAAAAGAAACAAAAGGCAATCCTTATGCAAAGTAAAATCATTCACTTCCTATAGATTTACCTTAAGCCTTCTGAATTAGCGTTCTTTAACAACCGCAATACCATCCAATACCTACTCATCAACCAGAACAGAAACTGCAAATAGCGTTTTGTAAAAATCTACTAAATTGAGCCCTATTTTGATGCCCGCAACTGTCATTGCCTCTCTCTTCAATTTACCATCTGTACGTCTAAACCACAAGTTACAATATAAATGCGTACACCCGCAGGGGACATAAGTCAGGGTTGTAGAGTACATTGATTCAGTAGGATAGCTCCTCAGGAATTTATGTTTATGCAATGTTTAAAATAAAGTATAGAGTTGGTAATCTATTGGCTCTCCCAGATTACGATCCGAAGTATTAAATACTTGAAAGATCAAAGAAAATAATGTTATCCTGTTGTTTTTCTCATTACGTACAATAGGAATTTTTCGCTTTAATTGGAAATGGTAGACCTGAAGAAATAAATATTGTTTTGCGGAAGAAAATTACGTATCATACCTATCAGTGCTAGAGCTGCGGGCGTACCTTTGTTGCAGGTTTATATGTTGCAGTATGACGTTGTTACACGGTAACAACGTCATACTGCAACTGTTGATATGTCTTCAACTATCTTTTTTTTTACATTTAATGGGCTTACTCTTGGCCACATTCGAGAACCATAAGGCTAAGAAAAGGCCGAAGATGAAGCGAGCTTGCCCAGAAGAAGCCTATTCACTCGTGCCTTAAATATCGCTGGGTTATATTCTTTCGGGTATACAGACGCAGGCAGGGAGTTCCACTCCCTGGCTTGTGTTACAACTGCGTATGCTACTGGTACTACCGAGAATAATCTCGGACTAAGTATCGGTTCAAGAACTGCGGTCTTGCGTTTGTAGCAGATTAATATGTTGCAGTATGGCGTTATTACACGGTACCGTTTGACATTCTGTCTCCAACTATCCTGTGTCACAACTGCGTATGCTACTGTACTCCCATGATTACGTATCGGTTCTAAAGCTGCGGGCGTGCGTTTGTTGCAGATTAATATGTAGCAATATGACGTTATTACACGGTACACATGCTGGAAATGCTTTTGTGATATAAATTGTGGGATATTTATTTTGACTGACATTCCAAACAGATTTCAGGAATAGACAATAGAGGTATGTCAAATATCATATTTCGTACGTAGGGGTATGTAAAAAAAATGGCATTCTGACAAATATTGTAAGTTGTTGATCAAAAAGCTAACATAATACAAATAAAACATCAATAACTTAACGAAAATCAAACAAAATATTTGAAAAAATTTCTAAAATCTATTAATTTGATAATATTTTGAACAAATTCAGCAAAGCAGTTTTGCAGTGAACAAAACATATTTATAATGCACATGCATTTTGCGACTACGTCTGCTTGCTTGCGGCTAGCGTACTTATTCTATTCTATCTGTTGCATAGGCTTCGTTCATTTAATTTTATGCAAAATTATTGTATGTAACAAAGCAAGATAGATTCTGGCACTACATTTTTCCATGTCAAAGATATCTTGAATGAACGATAACCGGACAATTTAAAAATATTTGAATTGTATTTGAATTTCGGTTATCTTCTTATTGTTAGTTTTCAGGATGACCTATAAATATGACGTATCTAGTTCCATGACAGCTGAAAGCTTGAACGTCATTATTGCAATAAAAAAATATGTATACCTTAATTCCTTTAGGTACCTTATACCTTAGGTCTCCGGCAAAAAAAAAATACCTTATACTTAAATTGTGAACCACGGAGTACCTAAGCTACGCAGTGCTACGTTTAGATACGTCTGATTAATATATCGACTCGTGCGCCGGCGCATAACCACCGGGTAAAATACACAGTAATGCGTATTGCCACTATAAATATTGTTGCGCATCTAAGTATAGGATTCATGCGTGTACTAGATGACGTTAGTTTTTTTTTTAATTCCTATCGAGTCCGCGCCACCAAAGACGTCGCGTAGACGCAGTTTTGCTACAGAAAAACATTTTAAAGAGATTTTAGCAACCACAACTATTTTCATACAATACTTACTAAATAATATAGGTACTAGAAAAATACGACTCGCACCAGACCTATTATCGGACCGGTCTCGAATATCGAATCGCTCGACCGCTGTCGAGCGCTCTTTTCGACTGATTTTCGTTCGACATCTCATTGTTTTGAGTCATATGTCGAACGAAAATCACTCGAAAAGAGCGCTCGACGCCAGCCGAGCGATTCAAAAATAGAGCGCCAGATTCCCGTCTGTGCGAGGTGCGAGTAGTATTTTCTCTAGAATATTGTTTAGTGTGGTTGATTCGTCCAAGTGTTTAGTATTTGTGAAGAAACATTTTTTACTCAATATCGTTTTAAGTCGATCGGAAAAGGCTTTATTCCAATACTAGTCCAATCAATAAAGGAGTTGTAGAATGCATGAGAGGGGACCTAAGCGATTTCTCCTGAAACTTGTGCAGGGTACTTAGGAAGTAAACATACTAAAAGTCCTGACGTTTCGGAGGTGAGCCGGAGGGTGGAGGGGGGGATAAGGTACCACTTTTAGGTTTTTCGCCAATATCTCAAAAATGGTGCGTTGTGGCAAAAAATGTTCAATGATGAAATGAAAGCTTATAAAATTCTCTATAACTTTAGTTTTGTTCACTTTGTTCGAATTTGTAACCATTTTTGGGCTACTCGCTCAGGAAATGTGAAAATTTGGATGATGGGCAAGATGACCAAGGGAGTTGTTCTATACACTCTCTATCAACAAATGATATATCATTAGAAAGGCCTTTTTAGACCAATATTAAATGCAAACAAATTTTAAATCAATTGTTAGTATTTTTGGAGTTATAGGTTAATTAGCTTCCGCACGCGTCTTCGTCCACGTGGACCCTAGGGAAGCTTCGATCAGAATAAAAAGTACCCTGTGTTTTAATTCAGATTATAAACTATATGTATGCTAAATTTAATCTAAATCCGTTCAGCCATTCTTGAGTTATAAGTTGTGTAAATAACTTGACTTTGTTTCATAAGGTTTTTATTTGTCTAAAAAAGGAGTTGTAGAATTGCTTTTTCTGGAGTGTGTAGCTCGAAAATTATAACTCATACAACTTATAACTCAAGAACGGCTGAACTGATTTAAATTAAATTTAGCATACATATAGCTTATAATCTGAATTAAAACATAGGGTACTTTTTATTCTGATCCAATGTTCCCTAGGGTCCACGTGGACAAAGACGCGTGCGGAAGCCAATTGACTTTTTACTCCAAAAATACTAAAAATTTATTTAAAGTTTGTTTGCAATTAATATTGGTCTAAAAAAGGCCTTTCTAATGATATATCATTTGTTGATAGAGAGTGTATAGAACAACTCCCTTGGTCATCTTGCCCAAAATCAAAATTTTCACATTTCCTGAGCGAGTAGCCCAAAAACGGTTAGAAACTCTTTCAAAGTGTACAGAACTAAAATTATAAAGAATTTTATAAGCTTTCATTTCATCATTGAACATTTTTCGCCACAACGCACCATTTTTGAGATATTGGCGAAAAACCTAAAAGTGGTACCTTCTCCCCCCCCCCCCTCCACCCTCCGGCTCACCTCCGAAACGTCAGGACTTTTAGTATGTTTACTTCCTAAGTATCCTGAACAAGTTTCAGGAGAAATCGCTTAGGTCCCCTCTCATGCAATCTACACCCCCTTTTGGGTCATTTATTGACTGAACTATACATAGTCTGTTTAATATAATTCGTTGGAAAAAAAGGCTTTATTTCTACAGTGTAGACATCGTATTTTACGTTCCATCAAAATACAGCGGGACTTTTTCAGACTAGGTATATTTTTACACTGCCTCTACCTATATTATTTATTATAGGAAAATCAAAAGACTGAAATAGGGATTGTAAGTTCGGAATTAGGGATGAATATTAATTTCTGCCTAGGTTATGGGAAATAAAACTATGAATGTTATGAAATAGCATTGAATTAAAACCATACAGGGTTTTCCAAAAAAATATTATCCAGTGGAAGACCTGCTCTCAGAAATAGGCTCTTCATAAGCATATAAATTATAATAAAAAAAAACGGTCAAGAGCCACACTGCAGAGTAGAATAATAAATTTAGTATTGCAGTTTTAGGTCAGCGCCATCTCTTGACCGATAGTGGAACTAATGTTAACTTTTTTACAAATTTGATAATTTCTAAAAAAGTGTGGTATATTGAGACATCGTTTTATTTTTCCTGTAATCTTTATATAAACTGCTATCACATAGAATTATTTCAGATTTTTCTCTTTGCAAACTTCGGAGATAAGGGGGGGGGGGACGGTATTTTTTTACATTTTTCATTATAATTCGAAAACTATGCGGCCTAAAACAAAAAGAAAAAAAATATTGAAAACGTGCAAACGGCGCTCTTTCATATGATACCCCACATGCCCTAGTAGCTCCACTTTAAATTTTTAAGACCCCTTTTCAGTCCCTGTTGTAAAAAAGATATTATTTATTTTTTTATTTATTTCTTATTTGCAAAATAGTTGGGCAAATGTCATCTCAAACTAAGTATTCTAAATTTCAAGTTAATACCGTTAGTAGTTCTCAAGATATCCAGCTGTGACAGACAGACAGACAGACTGAGTCACATCATAAGGGTTCCTTTTTTACCATTTTGGTACCGAACCCTAAAATGATCGCCGAAAAAGTGATCGCCTCACCAATCTTTTTCGCAACCAAATAATTAGGTACTCATGTCACTAAAGTACTATTTTTGCAGTAGTGCCATCTATGTTTCACTCGATGAAACAGAAGCATCGCCTTTTCACTTCTACAGCGCTTTAGAGCATGCTTTACTGTAGTTATGCTTTTACCTACAGCTGCTTCTGCCTGATGCTTGTGAGAGAAGCAGCTATTAGTTCTTTATATGATTTCAAGATGGCGCTTTTAAATGATTTTTAACCTACTTCAAAAATTAAAAGAGGAGGTTCATTCGATTTTCTTTGATCGTTGTTTGCGCGTAACTTCGATTTTTATGATTATTTTTTTGTTTGGATGAGTTTTCTTGCGAGATGGTCCTTTGAAATCTGTTCAATACACTGACTGAATAATGGACGTCAGTGGATCAATAGTTTTCAAGTAATCCTGAAAATACTATGATTTCTGTAATAATCCCCTTGATGATAATATGGTCGTATCGATTCTTTGTTAATGAACCGATTCATTCATATAATTATATTTTTGAGTAGGAAATGAAATACCTTAGAGTGAGTTCTTTTAATTTCTTCATTGATATTGGAACTTGGACCATTGACTTGGACATCGAAGATACCCAAGGGAACTCCAAAAATGTCAAATAGGCCATGTATAGTATAGCAAGTCGCAACGCAATACAACTTGAACCAAACCATAGACAATAAATAAATTTGGGAAAAGTTGTTTTGCGCGAGAATATTGGTAGGTTTATGACAATTCAAAACAATCCAAAACAAACCCACCTGACTAAGTTCTGCGACGTTTTGGACTTCGCTACGAAAGTAGAATGGAACTCTTTCGCTAGAGTGCTGCATAAACGCTCTTAAAAAGCAATATATATTTTTTCTGTGACTGTCGGTACCTGTTCTGTGAAAGTTATGTTTTGGTATTCGTTAAGAATAGATTTTGAACTTCATTAAAATATTTAAAGTTTGGGATTAGTTGGGAATAGAAATTTATAATAAAAAATAAAAAAAATTTAAATAAGATTTATTCACTTTCTTATGACTAAAATAACAATAATTTATTGAAGCCCCCTTTTAAGCAAAAAGATGCCTGTGCCAGGAGACTCCGCTCTTTTAACTTATTGTCTATACAGTCAATGAAATTTTCTTATCTAAATATTGTACTTAGTTAAGAAATGAGAGAAAAAAACTCTTAATTTTAGGATGCTTAACGTTTAGAATAAATAAAAGGTAAGTACTTACTAATGTTAATTACGTATGTTTATGTATATATTCTATATTAAATGATTCTATTTAAAATTTTAAATAAGGTTGTAGATAATATATTTACTTTGATTTAATTTATATATTCCAATAAACTTTCAGTTTCGATATAGGTTAATTTTTGTATCCAATTTGTTAATATTGACTTACACTCGTAAATAGGTTTATTATATATATGTGTCTCTTTATTTATTTTATTATATAAATATGCTGAACGTGTTTCGTACTATGCTCTTGCAAACATTGTTTTATTATAAGGAAGCGTTACCACATTTTTCTTTCCCCTTCTACCCTCATTAGTTGGACTGAAGATGATGTTTTTATGTTTTTTTAGTATAGTGTGGACGATGTATAGTTTACGTATAGATAGTATATTAGTTATTTGGTAAAGCTCTTGTGTTGGAAAAGTCCTATTCTTAAAATACATTATCTTCAATAGGGTACGCTGGGCTCGTTCGACCTCCAGGAAACGCGTTTAATGGCAATAAACAATTACCATTTGCTATTAGTTTTAGAAAATATATAGTTATAGAAAATATATAAGTTAAAAAAGATTGACACGCTTTACATACCACAAAAAAGTTGAAAATAAAACATAAAAAAGGTTTTCATTTTTTTAACAATGTTTTTTTACATTTAAAGCCTACCTAGATGAGACAAGACCACATGAGGCAAGACCTCGGTCGTCGTTGGTATGCCAAAATAGAACTGAATTTGGTTACGTAGTCAACTATAGAGTTACCGCATCGGCAATGAAAAATTCTTAGAGTAAGACGCGCTTCTGTCCCAGAAAGAGAAGCCATACGAAGCTTTCCCCTCTGCCGAAGTACAAGCCCAAATGGGCATATGCAGTTGATAAAACCAGTTGCGCCCGGATTTCTTTCTAGACCGAGTCCAGTCGCGCATGTGAACGCTGCAGTGTTTAAAATGCCGAATTGATGAGTTTTTTACTGTTAAAAGAGGTCTGGAACATCAAAGTTTACAAAAAGTCGGTGTTACATTTCACATGAAAGTAATTTTTTGTCGTATTATTGCTATTTGTTTACATTTAAACATTAAATTCGTATATTTTATTCTTGAATAGTTGTCAAATTTATTCAGTGACATCGGGTCTGCTCGTCCATGTCTCCTCCGTACAAATTTCAGATCTGTCGCTAGATAAATCCGAGTTCTCGCCGATGAGCAACTTAGTGATGTTACCGTATCACAATGTTTGTCGATAAAGAATATGGCCTGGTCCTGCTCCAGGCATTCTCATAAATGTGATATACCTAAAAATTCTTAAATATTTATTAATTCTTTTTAACTTCTGACAGACTCAATTTGGTCTTTGCAGTTTTGCACTGTTACATTCTGCGTCAAAGAGTAAAATAAAATCACAGCATAAACGAATTGGTTCTCTCACAGAATAAATAATCTTTTTGATACATCTTATATTATTATAAAAAATGAATGGAATAAGATCATTTATAATAGAAAAACGTCATAAAATGCTCTTAATACGTATATGAGACTTGACAATAAGACTGAGTGTTCTTGAGTCCGTATTAACTTTTTTAAGACTATTTTAAGAACGATGACATGTCACAAAACAATTATAAGAGCCCTGTAAGCCTACCACTCTAATAACTTACGCATCCTGAGACTTTTTTGCTCCTTCCGGACCATCTGACCACCAAATCCTACCACCAGTGGTTGGTTGTGGAACCAAACCGAAAATATTATATTTATAAAATATTCAAATCTGACTGCGATATGATTATTTCCCAACTTCTGCTGACAAGGAGTTTCAGTTTTTTTTATATATTTTTAATTACTTACGTTTCCTAAGTACCAGGATCATATAAATATGGAGAAGGTTAACTTCTATAATTTTCTGTGTCATTTTTATTTTATAATTAACTAGCAACGTGTCCTCGCTTCGCTTTGGTTCAAAATGAAATATTTTCAATCACTTGCATCTCCAAATTACCAGGATCACATAAATATGGAAAAGGTTAACTTATGGTGGTTAAATTATGATTTAATGAAATAGGCTTACATAGTTTTCAAAAGGTCATCCGTAGTCAGTTGAAACAAAAAAACCCCCCCACTTCATCAGTTTCATCATTGGTGATGAATTAGGGATAAATTGCTCCCAATTCACCTCCAGTGGTCAGATGAGAAATTCATTTCTCAACTGACCACTGGTGATGAGATTTAGTGGTCAGTTGGTCCAAAAGGTTTTTGCTTGTTGGGCTCTTTGTTGTTATTCACCCCATGTAAAATGTTTGAGTTTGTTACCTTTATTCCTTTTTCCGTATCGATATTGCTGCAACGACAATTGAGCCCAGCCCTTTATGTCAAAAACGTGTCATATTTTGATGTGTGACTCATCCGTACACAAATTTTAGCTGTTTTGTTTTATTTTTTATGTGTTGGTGTCGTCTTTACAGTGTTGTTTTTGTATGTGAGTATGCGGCACTGCACTTGTGTGCACTTTCCCCCCCCCCGCAAAAAATGCCAGAAAAAATTGAATAGAGTAATAATCGCTAAGGCTGCTCCCTTCCGCGATGCTCTAAGGAAAAATTATACAATAATTAAAAACAAAAGATAAAAAAAATTACACCCTTGTATTAGGTCGCATTCTCATGAACAACATCAAAACATGGTATAATATTATAAACAGCCAGGGCGTGTTCCAAATTTAAAATAAGAAAAACTATAAAACATTGGCGGGATACCTAACTCTGAGTCTTTGTGCTGTCTGAGCCGTATATAGTTTTGAGTTGATTTTGTATTTACCTACTAAAAATGAATATAAAAATAAAACAAAAATTTCAAACAAAATAACAGAAACTAATTCGCCTCCACCAACTACTTCAGGAGAGTCTCTGCCAAATACACTTCACCGTCTAATCAAAGACCAATGAATATCTCCAACTTTTACAGGCATCCAACAGAGCCAAATCTGTCATCAAGTCATCATAATATAACAAACAGTGTAAATATTCCAAGCAAGAATTTAACTTTAAATTTCACAAATTATTAAAAATTTTCAATTAGATAGGTAAGTATAATAAATATATATAAGGTCTAAGCACCTATGTAGTTACTAGGTACAGGTAATAATGTGTTTTTATTAATTAACATTTTGGAAAAACTAGGAGTTTTTTAGTTTCCTTATATTCTAAATAAAAATTAGAGTGTTGAACACGGGTAAAAGTAATCCTTCAATTCCATACTCGAACTATAGCCACCCTCGCTGTGCTCGGGCGTCTAAATATCGCGTATGGGAATTGCTTCTTTTTGACCCTTATACAACATATATAACAATCTACTATTTTCTATCTATACTAATAAAAACTATTGAGACACTAAACATAGAAATGTTGTCATCTGGGGTTCAATTTATTAAATACATAAGTAAATAAGCAAGTAATATATTTGTTGTTCGAATCGAAACACGAATGCAGTGCAATTTTATTTGACATAATTTTATTCCAGAAAAAGATAACTGGGCTTAAATAAACGAAGGCAGGAATTGAACCCGCATTCCTTTCATTGAAGGTAATGGCTCCGATTGACCACTGACCTACTGAAGCATCAAAAATAATAATAATACAACGTATTAATGAATGAATCCAATGGAATGGGAAAAACCGTTTCTTAGGACCATCAAACTGACAACGTTTACTATGGGTGGGACTAACTCTGAAATCGTGGAAAAAAAACAGCTGTTTTATACATTGATGTTTTCGTTATACATTTTTGGATGAAAGAGCCGTTTTTTTAACTGAGCCATAGTGTTGAGCTGTCCCATAATAAAGGTTGTTCAGTTTGATGGTCCGAAGTAACGGTTTCCCCATTTTGGGTTCATTCATTAACACGTAGT
This sequence comes from Agriphila geniculea, assembly GCA_943789525.1. Taxonomy (NCBI): domain Eukaryota; kingdom Metazoa; phylum Arthropoda; class Insecta; order Lepidoptera; family Crambidae; genus Agriphila; species Agriphila geniculea. Next base: position 5,212,108 of record OX038877.1, on the reverse strand, counting down.
AGATGTAAAAATTAAATAAATTTAAAAAAATCAAAAACAAGACTGCCCTGCTTAAAACAAAATAAAAAGTTAAATAACAAGTGTCATTGCAGTCGGGGGACCGTTTTGTGGAACAATTTTTAATCGAAGAGGTCCCGCGACTACAATGACACTTGTTTTTTAACTTTTTAGTTTGCTTTAAGCAGGGAAGTCGTGTTTTTTTTTTAATTTATTTATTTTTATTTCACACATTTTAGTAACAAATTATATATTTTTGAAATGTGCTCATTAAGGCCTTTCATTTGATGCCCATATTGTAATAATTTAAGAAAAAAATTTTATTTTCATATTTGAAAGTGGCGTCATACAGTCGACAAATTAACTTTTTTTTAAATATAGCCAGTGTCACTCGGAATGATGTAAGAATTCTAACGATACCCCATACATCCAAATTTGTTGAGCCATTTGGAAGTTATGGTGGAATAAAGAAACTCATATACCCACAAACTTACATGAACCCAGAACACATATACACTCTTGTTGCTTTGGGCAGTCGTGTAAAAAATAGATTTTTAAGTTATCGTATTCTCATGTTTGATTTAGTATTTATTGACGTTTTAACACCTTTTTCGAGGCTTGTGCCGGTGTCGAGGAGATTAACGATAAGTGTTTTTGTTGCAACAAATTAATTATAAAACTATACCAAATAAACATAAACTATATCAAAATTACTAATATAAAAACAAATATTATTATCTCCGAATCAAATTATGTAGTACTTAATTTAAAAAAAAATATGATTTTTGTATTCTCATTCATGAGGTTATTATAAGTTACTCGTTGGTAACATGATTGTATCTTCAATGCGTAGAGTATTATGGTAACTGTAAGTTATACCACGTGCTCACGAGCTAAAATAAAACTAAACGCCCTTACTATGTAGGCACAAGTTCAATGGCTTCACCTTATTCATTAAGAGGCTCTCAGGTCTCGGGCGCTCGCGCAGGTCTCTCACTGAACGTAAAACACCGTTATGACGACCCACTCTCGAGCTTACTAGCATAAAGTTGTTGACCAGTGTTCATCTTAACGCGGCTACGAAACGACGTCGAAATGTTTTTCGAAAGTTTTATTTTAAACCTTTTCGTGATCGTGGTTTTGATCCTCGCTCTCACGTTTGACTACGTCACCAAGTATTTCAGCTACTGGTATGTTAGGCACATACCTAACAACACCACCATCCCATTCTTCGGAACCGACTACTACAGAGTTCTCGGTCTGAGAAGCAATACTGAAGAAGTTAACGCGCTCTATGCTCAACATCCAAAGGAAAAGTTTGCAGGAAGTGTCAAAAGTCGGATGCCAGACCTGATACTGAAAGACCCAGAAACCATAAAGATGATACTGTCTACAGACTTTACGAATTTCCATTGCAGAGGGCTCGCCTTGGACAAATCTCGGGATGTTTGTATTCGAAACAATTTGTTTTATGCGGAAGGCGAAAAGTGGACCTTATTGCACAATACCCTGGAGTCTATATTGAATGATATGGAATGTAAGTTTGAGGAAAGTTTGCATGACTGTTTGTCGGGAACAAATGGAGATACAAATGTTCAACAGTTATTGTCGAAGGTATTGGATGTTGTTTTCAAGGATTTACTATTAGATGAAAGTTCCGACGGCACAGTTATCACAAATATGAGGGCAACGGTACAACGCAAAACGTTTATGGAGAAATGGAAGACTTATTTGAAAAATATTTTCCCGTCTTTGTTTATACTATTCGGAATGACAACAATGGCCGGTGAACCATCGTCAAAAACAAAGAAAGCATTAGAGAAATCCAAACTTATGAACAAAATAAAGAGTGATAATCTCTTCCAGTTGCGATTAAAAGATAAGAATGGGAAATCATCAACCGACGTTGATTTCGCTTTTGCCATATTAGCTACTTTTATAACGGAAGGCTACATACCGTGTTTGAATCTGTTGACTTCGCTATTTTATGACTTAGCTAGAAACCCAGAAACGCAGAGAAAGGCGAGGTCATCCGTAGAGTATTTGAATGCTACCATCAAAGAGTCATTGAGGCTGCATCCTCCATACTCAACAATTACGAGGAAATGTGTGAAAATGTATCACTATCCCGACAGTAGTTTAGTTCTGGATAAAAATGTGACGATCACTGTGCCTGTGGAGGCAATTCATTGCGATGAGATGCATTACAACAATGCTAAGTCGTATTGTCCCGAGAGATTTTTGGGCGGAGAGAATTCATCGCATTCGCATAGCTTTGCATATTTGCCTTTTGGAGCCGGTCCAAGAAAATGCATGGGTAAGTTGTTTCTGTCGTTGGTTTCAAGACGTCTTTATAAAGTAAACAATGATCTTTATAATATTACATATTACATAAGATGAACTTTTTACAATATAGCCTACTTTTTAAGGAAAATATAACATATCTTGCTGTTATTTGATTTATCCAGCTTGATTGTTGATGGATAAAAGAATCAACATAATAAAACCAATATATCATAAAAGGTCAAAATAAAATAAATAGCTGTGCTTTCCAATGGATGTAGAAAATAAGCTATCATTGATATTAAGGTTTAAGGCACGTCTTTGTTTTATCAAGCAATCACGAACGATTTAACAACCGGTTCTTTAGAAAAATGTATTCTATTATGAAAAAAACTTTCCAACAGTCGATTGCCTACAAACCTATTTTTTTCTATAAAGCAACATGTCACTATCGAGTAGTTTTACAAGTATGTAGCGGTATATTCGATTGACCTCGATAAATAATTTAATATCTTGAATTGTAGATACTTAGCGGGTCATCTGTGTTGATATACGAATTGATTGATTGTAGGTAAATATTTGTCATATTTTTTTTTACAATCTGCTAAACTTATATTTGTGTGAGTTGAAAAAGCTATGGACCATAAGAAAAAGCTTTTTGTCAAGCTACTTGACTTGACTAATATTTTTTGTTTTTTATGTTTTTCATTTGTTCTTCTTGTCAGTTAAAAAATTCTGGAACGGGTGGTAGGAAAATATAGACTATTCAAAAGTGCTTAATTATTAAATTTATTTAAATAAAGACACTTTGACTTTGATTATCTCAACCCAACTCAACTTTGTAAATGAAGCTCAAAATAATTTGACTATTTTTTTTTTGTTTTGTTACAGGTGAGCAGTTATCAATGCAAATAGTGCAGTCCGTAACCAAAGCAGTGATAAATAAGTATCAAATTGAAACTACTGAAACTTCACCAACAGAGCTAAAAATGGTTGACCACAATTTTTCGAGAGTCGTCCAAGAAGATATTTGGTTAAGATTCAAACCTATTAGTGCATAGAATTAAGTACAATTTTAACTATTACAGTAAGTACCATGGGCAACAGCGTCGCTTAACCACTGCTAATAGGTTAAAATCGCTTGCACGCCGCGCCCGCTGTCACATACGTTTAGTTCGTGCAGGGGCGATACGCGCGCACACGAATTTTGTTGCAAACTGGTTAAGCGACGCTGTTGCCCATAGTACCTACATAATATTTTATTAATTTACAGTAGGATTTAGGGTAAGTATTTATTGCTCAATTCGCTTTTTTAACATTAATTGAAAGGGAATCATAGAATTTCATGTGTTCTGGGAACATTGTTTTCATCAGATTTAGGTAAAAGGGTACTTTTCAAATTCAATAATTTAATGCAATGCTTTTGAAAGACTTTAAAATTAAAATCTATAAGGACTGAATTTTAGCCATAAATAAAACTTTAGGGCTTTGTTGTTAGTTTTTTTTTTATCAAAACTGTCTAAGACTCTTTAAATTTACTTACCTTAAGACTAAAATGTAAGGTATGTTTAGTAATTTATTAATTTAAAATCTTGCCCCAAGACTTCCCTTCCTATTATTATATTACGTTTAATAGCACTAGGTATAATTAAAAATGATGTGGTCCACGTGATATAAATAACTTAAACACCCGCGTGATGATGAAAACTAACTTTTTATAATTGTTTCTCTTGTGTAACTTCACGTGTGATTAAATTATTAAAGTATGTTTTTCACTTATCTTCTTCTTTTTTATTTCAACCAAAGTTTTTTTTATGAACTTTTTGAAGTTCCTTTTTTAAAACTCTTGATTACTATATTTTGATATTTTTGTTAAAATACTCGTAATTCAAAATTTTTAATTCCAAGTATTGTTTATACTAATAAATATCAATTTAGCTAGTCTTTTACTGCGTTTACTTGCATCCAAAATCACCGCAGCACTTGTATTTAGCAAAGCGACTTAAAAAAACATACAATTTATGTGCCGGATTGTCCGCTAATCCACAAATTTACGGTGAACGTAAGCAGAATGTCCTGATTTATAACGCCCTTAAATCTCACAGTATGGTCCTACCCTACGTCAGTATGTATGTACAGTTAGTAGCATGTCAGTTTAAGCCAAATTTTCAAACAACAATACATTTTAGACCTTAGCGGGGTTGATGTTAATCCGAATCGATTAAGGATAGTTAAAATTTAGTGGTACCTAACGATTTGTTACCGATTTGTTTGTACTGTATAATCCGACCAAAATAAAGGTCTGAATAACATTTTTGAAAAAGTTGCTATGTTATTAAATCATTTGCTATTAAATTCTATTTTAATATTTTAAAAGTTTTAATCAAAATCACTACATATTGGAGATATTATTAAACCTTTTTAGGGTTCCGTACCAAAATGGTAAAAAGGGAACCCTTATGGTGTGACTCAGCCTGTCTGTCTGTCTGTCTGTCTGTCACAGCTAGATATCTCGAGAACTACTAATGGTATCAACTTGAAATTTAGAATAGTTTGAGATGACATTTGCCCAACTATTTTGCAAGTAAGAAATAAATAAAAAAATGAATATCTTTTTTACAACAGGGACTGAAAAGGTGTCTTAAAAATTTGAAGTGGAGCTACTAGGGCATGTGGGGTATCATGAAAGAGCGCCGTTTGCACGTTTTCAATCATTTTTAGAGTTCCGTACCAAAATGGTAAAAAAGGAACCCTTATGGTGTGACTCAGTCTGTCTGTCTGTCTGTCACAGCTGGATATCTCGAGAACTACTAATGGTATCAATTTGAAATTTGGAATAGTTTAAGATGACATTTGCCCAACTATTTTGCAAATAAGAAATAAATAAAAAAATAAATATCTTTTTTACAGCAGGGCCTGAATAGGGGTTTAAAAAATTTAAAGTGGGGCTACTAGGGCATGTGTGGTATCATATGAAAGAGCGCCGTTTGCACGTTTTCAATCATTTTTCTTTTTTTTCTAGACTGCATAGTTTTCGACTTATGATGAAAAATGAAAAAAAAAAATACCGTTCTCCCCCCCCCCCCCCTTATCTCCGAAGTTTGAAAAGAGAAAAATCTGAAATAATTTTATTCGATAGCAGTATATATAAAGATTACAGGAAAAATAAAACGATGTCTCAATATAGCACACTTTTTTAGAAATTATCAAATTTCTAAAAAAGTTAACATTAGTTCCACTATCGGTCAAGAGATGGCGCTTACCTAAAATTGCAATACTAATTTTATTATTCTACTCTGCAGTGTAGTTTAATGGTGCAACTATGATGGTACGGAACCCTCGGTGCGCGAGTCCGACTCGCTCTTGACCGGTTTTATTTATTTATTTTTGTTTTAGGCCGTATAGTTTTCGATTTATAATGAGAAATGTAAAAAAAAATATCTCCGAAGTTTGCATAGAGAAAAATCTGAAATAATTATATGTAATAGCAGTTTATATAAAGATTACAGGAAAAATAAAACGATGTCTTAATATAGCACACTTTTTTAGAAATTATCAAATTTCTAAAAAAGTTAACATTAGTTCCACTATCGGTCAAGAGATGGCGCTGACGTAAAACTGCAATACTTATTTTATTATTCTACTCTGCAGTGTGGTTTAATGGTGCAATTATGAGGATACGGAACCCTCGGTGCGGTTTTTATTTTTTTTAAAGTAGACACATAATGAAGTTCAACCCAAAATTCTCTCATTGCGAATCTAAAGCTAAATAATAAATCAAAATTGCAAAGAAATTTCTTGCGTAAGGAAATAAATTGGATCTTTATCAGGGATTTTTTTGCACAACGAGATAGTGCTCGGCCTTTAGTTCACCTAATGTTAAGTGACGATAAAGCCGAATTTGGGAGCGCACTACGCCCTGAATCCTCATCACTGAGGAACTGGTTATCTTACCTTTAAATGCTGGAACACATTTTTTTTTAATTGTTGTTATGGCGTCAGACTTAGGTAAGATGGTGGTAGCTAGCCAGGCGGAGCTGAAATAAGCCCTACCACCAACCAAACCGAGTACGAATTGTATCCCCCTGGGCATCGAACCCGGGACCCGTGCGTCTTACATGGGTGGGCGAACCACTAGAGGACTAGATCACAGAGGCAGTTAAGAGGTGTCAAGAGAAGGGCGTATTTTCCATATTTTTGACATATTATTTTATTTTATTTTGGATGCCTCAGTTTTCATGTCGCCAGAAATAAATTATTAATAATATAAAAAGTCTATGATAAATCCCGTAATAAAATGTACTTAAACGTAAACGTACAGCCACTTCTAATACTTTGTAAATAACGCAGGTACGTTTTTTTTAAATGTCAGAAGTGGTCCTTTGTGGTCAAATTTTACTAAAAGTAGACCACATAGTGGTCGCATTGTCTAGAAGTAAGTAGCTTCAAAGTCCATGCCCTTGTGATTATAACTATTATGTGGTTAAGATCATCGCCATGAATTGCTGTTACTGACTGCGACCTAGCTCAGTTTATATACTATGTAAAGCTAGTGGTAGAAATGTAAACGTGAGTTTTTAAAACTCATTATAACAACTTTATGTGGAATAATCATTTCTTTGTTTGAATCTATTAAATCAAAGACGTTCTTAAATTCTTTTTTTAACTTAGGTAAGTACTTATTTTTTTATATCTTATCAGAATATGCAATAAGTACCTATACAAAATTATATCACGTTATTTTTTGGGGTTCCGTAGCCTAAATGGCAAAAAACGGAACCCTTATAGATTCGTCATGTCTGTCTGTCTGTCTGTCCGTATGTCACAGCCACTTTATTCCGAAAGTATTAAGACTACACAGTTGAAACTTGGTAGGTAAATGTATTCTGTTAACCGCTTAACGAATTTAATACAAAAATAAGAAAAATAAAAGATTAAGCTCCCCATACATGGAACTGAAACTGAAAATATTTTTTTTCTTCAAACCAACACGTGTTGGGTGTCTATAGATAGGTCTTTAAAAATGACATTGAGGTTTTTAAGACAACTTTTTCTCAAAGTCAACCGTTTGAAAGATATACACCACCAAAGTGGTAAACTGTGTGTCCCCCCCCCCCCCCCTTTAACTTTTGAAATAAGAGAGTGAAAAATCTAAAAAAATATATGCTGTAGCTCATTTTAAACACTTTCAACGAAAATTGGTTTGAACGAGATATAGTAATTATTTTTTGAGATATAGCACATTTTCCAAAACCGCAAATATAACTTTGTCATTTATACCAACACTGTGAAAAAATATGGTATGGTATAAGGTAACTACGAAACCCTACGGCGCGTGGCCTGACACGCACTTGGCCGGTTTATCGTGCTTCTTTATCTAATATTTAGGCCACGTACGCACTGACAGGTGGCTTGCTAAGTGCCTAGAGCCTATCGAGGTAGCGAGTCACCTTAAGTGTAGCGACCAAGCGCGCAGTGCGGCTGGTTGCGAACATCCAAGCGAGCATCGTGGTCAGTTGTAAGCATTCGTGAATGTTTCTTTTACTTCGACACACTAGGTGACTAACTAGGCCCTAGCTAGGCGCTGAGCAAGCGGCCTGGCAGTGCATACGTGGCCTTACAATTATTGTTATTGGAACTTACAATATAAACAAAAGAGAAAGCCTATCAAATCTCCTGCCTGTATGAATGATGGATAACTGTTGACAAACGCAACCGATATTTCAAATACAACTTATACCTTTCATAATATTTGATTATAATATTAGGTCTTTACCTATGAAATTGCCGATATTTTGTCACATACAGAGAAAATAATAACTTCTATAATTTAAAATTTTAACAAAATCGTGAATATTACATCGAATTATGATCATGATAGTTAACTATCAGTAAAAATAAAGTCCATATTTTAGCTTTCGTGACATTAAAAAAAAGATCTTGAAAGTGACTCTTTTTTTGTGAGCAAAAAAAAGGGTGACCGAAGGGGTTGTAACTTAACCAAAACTTATTTTTTCGCTTATCTTAAATGGAAATAAGTTAGCATAGTGTTCAAACATTAGTACATAAAAGTTTTGTTACATGAGTGTTTATGGTTGTTAAATGAACAAAGAAAATGCTATTATGAAAAATGCAACTTCTTGAAAAATCTCCATACAAATCGGCAATTTCATAGGTAAAGACCTATTAATTAAAGACAATGCTAGTTTTCGGCTTTTATACCTACTTAGATACGCAAAAGTGGAGTAGGTATTTCTTTCTTTCATCTTTTAATGAATGACAAAGGATTTTGTTTAAGTAACAGTCAATTTAATTTTGACATTTAGGGCGACTTGAAATAATTAAATGTTGTTTAAGTACCACTTAAACATAATTTGGTGTAGGTAAATTTCATAGACTTTAAAAGTTATAAAATTGAACCAGACGTTCTTGGTACCACTCCAATTTTTTTTATCTGTTAGGTACAGAGTTAATCAGGATAAGTGTCTCTAATAAGTGGATTTCTATGTTTTCACCAGCAACCTGTCTAAAATACCCCACACCTGCCTTCTCTCATTTCCGTTTTTACTTAACCAAAAAGCACTAAACTACATTGACGAGTCGCACTAAAGCTTGCAAATTACCTTTGCAACGCGCTAAATAATTCAGATTCGCGCGCGTCGCTAATAAATGTTGCAGGGTGGCGGATTGGCGCGGTGTCGGGAGCGACGCGTCTAATCAAATATTTTTATGATCGACGCCTTTTTACGACCGGCCTGTTCGTACAACTGGATGAGGTTTGGTGCAAGTGGTAGGCGGTAGCGGGAAATCTAGAATATAGCACCTGCACAGAATTACTGCCCCGGCAAGTTGCTAAAGGACCTGGTGGCCATTATTTAACCTCAAAAACGAAAAACAATTGTATTTTTTTTGTATACCTAGACCCTATATTATTAAAATGGGTTATTATTGAATTACTTCAATAATTTTATTATTACCTACATGTCATTTTTAGTTGCAGATGACGTTAACGTGGATGTTAATGGATTCCATTTCCATCGTATTAGCAATGTGTGGGGATACTAATAAAATTATTCTGTATTCAATCCTGTATAATGCATGACGCAGGCTGGTCGCCGTTAATTTAGAGGACTTTCAAGGGTAAAAAAAGAACTTCTGGCGCATGACCATCTTTTATACAAAAGAAGTCATAATAGGTCGATGCATGTAATTGTCAGTAATATTTTACAACAAACGCGGTAGTAATAGTACATTATGCGACAAGTTAGCTTAGGTTGGTCATTGCACGCAAGGCTGTGGGTTGCAGCCCGAGCCGCAGGCGAGGGCGTAACTCAGCCGAGTGTGCAATGAGTAAAAGCTCACGAGTTTCATACGACGTTTTTCAACACATTTGCGAGGAAAATACACCTAATTTACCACACAGCAACAAATACGACAAAAACAAAATATGACAATTATGGAAAAAGGCGCGTAAGGTTTTTTTTTGTTTTTTTCACACGCCCAATGCAAGAATATTTTGCTAACAAAGGGGTGAGTGAGCATACAGCCTACTTCAAGACTATAATTTTAAGTTATAAAATGCAAATATTTTAATATTTTATAACAAAATATTATGAATTATGAATAATTTTATAATAATAAATATTTGTTTGACTTAATTAAAGACTTACACATTTATTTATTTCAAAAATGAATATGTACTTTCAGCGGCATAAAACCCCTTTGTTGTTACTAAAAAAATAACTGTATAACCCAGTTAAATTGGGAATGCTCTGTTTACTCGCATAGAACTTGCAGTAAGGTACTAATTTAACTTTGTAGGGATAATTCTGTAACAACCTAGTGTTTTATATATTATTGCACGCGTTTGTTATAGCTCGGTTTATGGCCCTAAAAGCGATGATTAGGGCTCACTTTACGAGCAAGTGTGTTGAAAAGACAATGAAAATGATTTTTATTTTTAATCGACACTAAAATAAAGTTGTTTTTAAAGACAAAATATCTGTTAAGAATTCCTGTACTTAAGTACAGGAATTCTTTCTGGAATTCTGTACTTAAGTACAGGAATTCTTAACAGATATTTTGGCGTAAGCACAATGCCTTTAATTATGTCAATTGTCCATTTAAGTGGATTAAAAGAAACATTACAAAACAAACGAAAAGGAAAATCGAATGATGACACAGTATTTGTAAAGTTCTAATTAACTCTTTCATTTTAAATAAATAGTATCACACAAAAATACGTAATTATTTACTAAAATAATAAACTAAAACTCTATTATCTCGTCACTTGGATGCAGTCCATACTGAGACGTCATTCACTGCGACTGCTCATTCCTGTACATAATTTGGACGAAAAAGCTGAAAAGATATATAATTCTTCTAGCTTGAAATCAGGTTGACCTACTCTAGTTTGAAAATCATTTAGATTTTATTGATATAGAAAATAACGCAGCTGGAAAACGATAGCATCAGCTGTAATCTTCATAAATTGATATGGTTAGTAATTTGAAATACTGACTATTACTTACCTAAAGGGTGTGCATTGGTTACGGTCTTTAAATTTTTACAACGTGAAGTATTCCTGAGATATTTAATTACTGAAAACTTCGATAAGTTTACTTTTTATGCTGCATACAATGCGATCATTGTATCTAAAAATTGTTATACACTATAAATCCCGGAAAATTCGTATTCACCCACAAACAATGCATATAAAGCAAATAAGTGAAAAAATAAACAAATAAACAGCGTGTGAGTGAATTATTATCCACCTGGTTCTGCATGGATCACGTATAGGCATGAAAGATTTTGTGATTCGTCCTAGAAAAAGAACTGCAAGTTTGATTTGTTTGTATTACTTACCTAATTTATCTGGTATTTGTGTATTTAGGTGGTTCATACTGTTATTTGCGATAACTTATAATGGTGCATAGATTCCTACACGGATTACTTATACAGCTATTAAAGTCACTGTATGTTTTCCTATGAAATCAAATATAATAAAATACAAGTGTAAATTAAAGTAACCAGAGTACCAAGTGAGAAAAGTGAGTAATAATAGTTTAACTGCCGTACAAATAAGTGAAGAATAAGTTTATGCTTAGAATAACTAAGTTTAGGAATAGAGACGTCAAACGTGATTGCGAAGCAATATTTTTGGTTAAACTATGTATAAACTTATTCTTCGTTTATTTGTTCGGCAGTTTTACTGATTCTACTCTTGCTGCACGCTATTACTGAACCCAATCAATTGTAACCATCAACAATAAAAAATCGCATGCAATACAAACTTTTATTAAAAAAAAACTTCTAACAATATGACGTCATACAATTCGTACACACATTCAAACTTACACGAAGACTAATGTGTCGCAAACGCCTCGGCCCGTAAATCTACTGTAAAATAACAGTTTAGTGGTCGACAAAGAACGCGACAAGTATTCTACTGGCACATTATGCGGATAACTGTGAGGAGTTAGTCGGGACATAATGACTGCTAAGCCGGGACTGTGTAGCAGTTAATTCAGTGCAAAATAGGCGCTTTACATATTACATTAAAGAGGATTTTTCGATTTTAAAGTTGTGTACATTACACACCATTAAAAAGCCAAATATGGTAGGTAGGATACCATGAATACAACCCCGGAAAATTATTATTAATAGGTGATAGTGGCCGATGGTGGTAGGAAAATATAGACGATTCAAAAGTGCTTAATTAAGTTTATTTGAATAAAAACAGGTTGACTTTGACTTTGACTGAAAACCTCCACTTAAACAAAATACTTTTGAAAATTACTTAACTGTATAGTGGCCACCCTAGAATGAAATTGTGTTTTACTTTTGCCCATTGGGAATGGATTCGATTATCAAAAACAATAGTTTATTTGCGTCTAGGGTTGTCACCATTTTACGGATGACAACGCGTGTTTTAATTTTGGTATAAAAATGTGTTTGATTGATTACTCAAGTATTGTGCAGCTTTCTATTAGTTAAATAATTATTTGAATCACGTAAATTAGTTTTGGAAATAATCTACTACATTTGTAATAAATAAACTTGTTTTTTTTTTCAAATGTCATCATCGGACGCACAGTGAGGCACACAAAATGCCTTTCTTATGTTTAAAGATTTATGTCTAGGAACATTTTCCAATAGAGGAGAGATATATAGCTTAAGTATAAGCACAGATAACATTATACTGTGTATAAGTATAATGAACAGGCACTCAAGTTTTGTGTGTTCAAAAAATTTTTGCGATCTCAATAAAAAAACTTTCTAATTTCACTTCATCCTAAACTTACCTACTTTGTAAGTATCATTTAGCAATTTACTTAACTGAAACACGTTATCCATATTCATAATACGTTTTCCGTGCCAACTTTCCAAAGAGACATAGATGGCGCTTGTTCTCAAGATTTATGTGTACTTTACGAAAGAGGCCTACTCCCGACTGCACTCGTACGTAGTTTGAATTGTCAAAAATGCTCTCAAAACTTTGGTTAAACCTTACTTCTGAATACTTTCGGGAACTTTTGCTTTAAGAAGTGTTCTTTTTTAATCTTTTATAATCCTGTAAATAGACATCGTGAGTAGAAAACATCTGAAACTTTGCCCGAAACTAAAGAAAAGTGCAGTTGGAAGTGAGCCCAGTTTCTGGCCAACCGGCCGCCGAATAGATTTTGGCTTTATCTCAATTTGGCGCAAAGTGGTTTACGTTTTGGCAAAGAAGCTGTTCACTTTGAAAAATGTATTAGCAGATTTGATAAACTAAACTGCTTAATTTTAATTACAGTCAAAAACATTATAAGGAAAGATGAGATCTGACATGTCGAGCCGGAGGGGGAAATTCCCAGACTTTTTCACGATCACGTGTTAGACTTACACTCAGAAACTTTTTATGATTTGTATTAAACGTGTGATCTTTTGCAGGAATTTGAACTTAAGGAGTCTTAATCCAACGCATAATAAATTACCTATTACATACAATATAGAATACAAAACTATAGAACAGTTCGCATCATCTTATTTGATAGGCAAATTCTGTTCCATATAGAAAATTGCGCTAACTCAGGCCAAAATAAAGTAAACAAAATAATAATACTGAATAACAACAGTAAATACAATCTGAAATTCATTCCTTTTGACGTAGTTGCGTAGTAACGCTAAGTGTTCACTCATCCGTATCCACTTCACAAGAACACTCTCACTTTGATTCATTTGAACTACACTTTAATTACATTCCATCCACTGTATCATTTTGTCTCTGTTATATACACAGCAGCACTTCAGCGTATACAGAACAGAAATTCGAATGTGTTGTTAACCTAATGTTGAATGTAAAGAAAAGGATAATTATACTACCTGTTTTCACAACACTCAATTGGAAATTTAAGTATTATTAATTTAACTATTAAAAAATAATAAAATCTAATTTAGTTATCGTGAGACTGAGACACAATGCTCATGTCATCATCGTTGACGAAATTTACTTCGTATTCATTAGAAATAAAACACTTTTTACGGATTACAGCGCGTATATTGGTTAATTCAGATGTTAATTAGTGTTTTTGATTCTATATTTGGCTTCCCATAAATATTTATTTTATTTTCAATCAGGCCCTACTTTTGACGGGAATTGATGAGATCAAGTTCACATCAGGATCGAAAAACTCTGTTATCTAGGTACATTGAAAACGGTTTCCATGGTTTCCATAGTACCGTTTTGACGTTTACTCGATTCCAACTCGATCTCAATATTATCGATCGATCGAAAACTTTGACTTCAACCATTACCTACTCCTGACAACCCTATGAGTCGTTACCAATACATTCGCGTAACTACACCAAACAGTAATTAAGAGTTTTATAGTCAACAAACAAGAACAAAACGAGTGTAAATAAATGTAAGCCATCCCAACTAACACTACGTTGGAAGCAACTGCAATAAAGGTAAGTGTCTGAAACTGCATTATCGTTAGCTACTTCCCTGATATTTGTTCAGATTGGCGTTCGGAATTAGGTGGAGGATCCGTGTTCTAGTTAATGTCTCCATATTCGATGCTGAGTGTAATGAAGTCGTTATTTGAAGTAAGACGGTGGCTAGGAGTTCTGATGTATTTCTAGAAATTGGAACAATTGGAACAAAATTTCACGAGAATCGGTTGAGAAATGCGACCTGTTGAAGAGAACAGACAGACATACCAAAGAATTTTTGCCCAAGCTAAAGCTTCGCTCGCACTTCGTGCTCGCTCGGTCAATTAATAAATAAGAATGTTAAAGAATCTATCTGTGCATTTTTGTTATAAATCATCAAGCCAACAATTACATTTTAAGTGAAAATCCATAAACTACAAGGTATTTTTTTTATTTGGAATACTTTGTACGGAAAGTTAGTATTGGAATTCTTTCCTTGCATCGAATTTCTGAATGTGATGAACCAGCCACCACGTAAATATGAAACCTCTTGCACTCGCAGTATTTTTTCAAATTCAGAATACAAGACTGGACAAAATATTTCTAAATATTCTGTTATGTATCGAATGCAACGTTATCAATGCAATTTATCCTACCGTTTAAGATAGCCATGTCGTATATAGTGCAGGTTCCTGGTTCAGCCCTGGGATTTGCAATACAAATTGGTTTAGTTATAAAACTGTGTTGTATGAGAATTCTGCGGTCCCCTGGGTAATGTTCAGCTGTATTGACCGGATAGTTCCCCAGGTAAGGGCCAATGCATTAGCATAGTATGTTATGTGAAATATACATATTAAAGTAATCATTTTTTGTTCGGGAATTTTGTTGATAGTTTTTTTGGTATTTAACAATGGATCTATTGCTAAAGAATATTTTATTTTGAATATAATTTCATATTCTTTGAAAAAATTGATGATGTAGAATCAAATACTTATATATACTTACGTTGTAAGTTACGCAGGAAAGAAGGGTTACCTATGATGTTTGTTATGTTAAATAGGTACTGTAATTATAAAATTTAGATTACTGTTTTTGCGTAAGGTAATTCCTACAATGCGATCAAATTGACAATAGACAGCGATTCGATCGTATATAAAGAAATTGGTATTTGACATCTAATTTTGTAATTTGATAAAAAAACCTTAGCTAGCCAAAATATAACAAGTCTATGTCGCTAAGCTAGCTCTATAGTTTTGTAATTAACAATCATATAAATTTACCAAAATAAGAAATAATTTATTAGTTACTAATTAAAAACAATGTTGTCAATAAATTTGACAATATTACTAAGAAAATTTCTTCGCGATAACGCCCCTTAAGTTTAAACTGTATGATTTGTTTAATTTTAGTGTATTGTCAGCCCATGAAATTTTGAGCTCTTTACTACTGTGTCTATAATCTGTGACTGTGTCGAATTAAATAACAATTAAGGCCCTACTAATTCTGTTGAAAAAACTTTTAATATCTACTAACATCCAGATATTGTAGTGTGTTATTGTTGTTAAACACAACACAATACACCATTAATAGTTTTTTTTTTCTCTTAGATAAAATCTTTCTAATTAATAGAACTGTCATGGAGAACGGAGTCGTTGCAAACGAGAACGTACATTACATAGTGTAAATTACGAGCAGTATTATCGTTTTAATTGTTGATAAGTGATTGCCACTCTATTGTTTTACATTTTAATTGTATGATAATACCGTCAACATCAATCTTTGTCATTAAAAGTGGTTACAAAGTAAATAACAATATTAAATAGGATGTCTATTTTAAACGGTGAGGATGATTCTTTAAATTTTATCTTGATAAACATGTTTTTTTATTTTGCAAACAAACGTAAAAAAAATATTTCGTAAAATACAAATGCTTTTTCAATTTAATTTTCAAATTTTTTTTATGTATAACTAACGATATTAGATTTGTTTAAATATAATTCCAGTAGACAAGTTGGAGGGAAACTCAATTATTTAAGTAACGAAGCGCCATCTAGCTTCGAATAGATTTAATAAAAGAATTCCTAACCTACCAAAGAGCATATAGTACTGCTTTTCAAAAGCAGTGGCGAACCTCGTGGCGACATCTATTAGATTATTTTTTAAACAATTTGAACGAGGTCTACAGCCCACTGAGTGTTTAGCGTCTAGCTTGGTGACTAATGAATGATTTCTAAATATTCCATAATTATTACGGCTTGTTTGCTGTTGGTGGTAGGGCTTATTTCAAGTCCGCCTGGCCAGCTACCACCATCTTACAAAGTCTGACGCCATTACAACAATTTAAAAATTTTTGTACTCCGGCAGTTAGAGATAAGATAGCCAGTTCCTCAATGATGAGGATTCCGGGAGTAGTGTGCTTTCGCCTTCGGCCTTATCGTCGCTTAAAAACAGGTGAGGTGAAGGCCAAACACTATCCCGTTGTGCATTAAAAAAAATATCACACTGTATCAACTTCAACTATGGCACAGCCACAAAGCCTACAAAACCGAGTGTATGCTCAAAATATTACTGTTAGAAACGGTGATTGCAACAGGTTATGTTTACTGCGCGTGGATTTGTTATAGAACTTCGGACACCTTCGGATATTCCACGGAATTCCACGTAACTATTACCTACAATGTAGGAAATTATACGATTTCATTGTATGAAGAACCCAAAATTAAATCCTCGGTAGATGAAACTTTGCTGTGATGTAAAGTATAAGCCAATACCTTTATCTAAATATTAAAAAAACGAAGTTAGGTCATAATATTTCGATATTAAAATTAGGTGTCTTCTGCTAAGATATTTTTTTTATTCACTTTACATTAATACTTTTGGTAAAGAAATTTTAACCAGATTTTTTTGCTTGAGACTAAAATCTATAACAAATTTGTTCATTATCATATTCGCCCATTTGAAACAACATATTATAAAGAAATATATAAGTGGGGAAGTACTTATTTGTTTTTTTTTATTTTCTTTACACTGGCAAGTACTGACATAACATAAATACTTGAAACATAATAAATAAGGTTGAGGTTTTCGTGTTTTTAATGTGTTTGCATATTTGTTCCGCCACTCCATAAATATTTAAAAGGCTTTTACTAGAACTGATCATTTAATACAGATTCTTTTAAACCTTTGCAATTATTTTTGCCTTGATATGTTGATATTTCCATATTATTTCTTGTTCATTTCTTGAGGGTTTTTTTTCACGTTTTTTAAAGTTTCCTTTTTTGTTTATTGGTTAATTTTCATTTTTACAAAACAACCTCAAATGAAAAAAAACCGTATTATATAAAAGTAGGTATATTTATTGTGCGTTTTGACCATTACAGTAGCCGCGCTAACCTAATCTGCTACAAACTAAATCAATATAGGTCCATGTATAAATAAAGAAGTAATTGTAAGTGTTAAAATCAATTTTAAACCATATTTTGTTGTCTAAAATATTGTAAAGTTCATTCTATTATAGCATCTTATTGTTCACAGTTTTAGGTTTCTATTTCCTAAAGGTTAAAATCATTTATTTAGGTGGGAATACAAGTTGTAATCAAATAAGTACGCACAACAGACTACGAAAACAGCTCTTATTAAGTACGTCATAAAGACGGTCTCAGATCAAAATGTATAATCTGACATGCCGCTGACTGTACTTGATCACACAAAGGTACAGTTAGGGTCAAACATTAGCAGTTACCGGAAGTTAATGGTTGAACTTTGGACTAACTTCAGGGTCCTACGATAGGGTTAAGCTCTTAGATTGAAATGGTAGCGGAAAGATATTATTAATACTTCAATTCTACTAATATTATAAATGTGAAACTTTGGATGTTTAGTTGTTTTTAATCTATAATATTAAAAGAAGTCAGTCTAAGTCTACTAATATTAGATAGATAAAGCGCACAGATAGTTTATTTATAGCTTGAAATAACACAAATTATACTTTTTATTCCGGTCAAATATACTATAGGGATTTTTCAAATGTCCACGCGGACTAAGTCGTAGGCGGAAGCTAATATGAAATAAAGTATTACCTTACAAATTCTACAACTTTTACTAATTTATTAAAAATAATTATTAAAGAAATAGGAACCTTTCTCCTTACGAAACAGAAATATTTACCCGGAATGTAAGATTTGAAATACATGGAAATTATTATTTACTTAATTAAAATCCAGCATATTAACTAACTTAATAGTTACTTAATAGTTAACTTATCAGCCATTTCTAATGTCCCTACTGCTGGGGCACAGGCCTTCCTTATGGGTGGATAAGGAGGACGAGCCCATAACCCACCACGCGGGCCTAATGCGGATTGGTGGGTGTTAACGACTGCAAATAAAGCTGGGACCAACGGCTTAACGGGCCTTCTGAAGTACGGAGGAGCTCGAGATAATAAATTTTTGGTCACCCATCCCATGACCGACCCTTGCGAACGTTGCTTAACCTCCGCAATCGCTGGGCCAGGCGCTAAACCACTGCGTCACCGAGCTACGACGTCTTATTTTGTTCTGGCTTATAAAATCTAAGATAAAATTCGTTTTAACTGACGACAAAAAAAGTTGGAATTACTGAAAGCACAATGTTTCTCAAAAGCTTGATTGCTTCTAAGATAATTAATATGTTGTACCTACAAATGTATTAGTCAATAAGTTATTATAAAAAGTTGACCGTCGAAAATCTTTTTTAAGAGGTTAGGTTAAATAATATTTTACAAGCGGCCGCCTGCGACTTTGTCTGCGTAGTCAGTTATTTCTCTATCCCTTAGGAACAGTACCTTTTTTAAGGATGAAAGGTATGTCCTTCTATACCCCTGACAACGTGCATGCAAAATTTCATGATGATCGGTTCAGTAGTTAAGATGTGAACGCGTAACAAACAAATAAACAGACGGACTTTCGCATTTATAATATTAATAGGGAAAAATCGTTGTTATTCTAAATGTATGTTATTTTATTATAGAGGCAGCGCAGAGTTGCTGAGGGCCTATTACAAAAAACCGGCCAAGTGCGTGTCGGGCCACGCGCCATAGGGTTCCGTAGTTACCTTATACCATACCATATTTAATACCACCTATAATTTTCGTCTGTAAAAATAACTTTGTTTTTCACAGTGTTGGTATGAATGACAAAGTTATATTTGCGGTTTTGGAAAATGTGCTATATCTCAAAAACTAATTACTATATCTCGTTCAAACCAATTTTGGTTGAAAGTTTTTATTAAGATCTACAACATATATTTTTTTTAGATTTTTCACTCTCTTATTTCAAAAGTTAAAGGGGGGGGGGACACACATTTTACCACTTTGGCGGTGAATATCTTTCAAACGGTTGACTTTGAGAAAAAGTTGTCTTAGGAACCTCAATGTCATTTTTAAAGACCTATCTATAGACACTTTTTTTTTCAGAAAAGTGTCTATAGTAGGTCTAGTCACAAAAATTTTTTTTTCAGTTTCAGTTCCATGTATGGGGAGCCCCCCCTTAATCTTTTATTTTTTTTATTTTTATATTAAATTCGTTAAGCGGTTAACAGAATACATCTACCTACCAAGTTTCAACTGTGTAGTCCTAATACTTTCGGAATAAAGTGGCTGTGACATACGGACAGACAGACAGACAGACAGACAGACAGACAGACAGACAGACATGACGAATCTATAAGGGTTCCGTTTTTTGCCATTTAGGCTATGGAACCCTAAAAAGAATCACGATAGTCGGACGCAATTCGTCGTTTAATTTACATGATACCTATTGAATCTGTGAGTGAATAGTGCTACGGAGTGGGACGAACATCGTACGCTTATCGCGATGCTTTTTATAGAGGTCTCTCCCAAAATCCATAAGAATTTTAATAGGTATATCGTAAAAGTAAATGCGGAGTTAAAAATAACTATTCATTTATTTTCAACATTTTCATTATAAAACAACATCAATCACAATTTATCAACAATAACAAAAAACCCGTACAATACGTATATACTAATATCACAGCTGTACTTTGGTAGATTAGCCCTTTTTGCCATGGTGGTGGCCCCAATCCTTGTGGTCGTGGTGGCCTCCCTTTTTGCCATGGTCGTGGTGGTGGTGATGATGCTCATCATGTCCGTGATGGCCCTTGTGCCCCTTGTGGTGCTCATCATGATGATGCTTGTCGTGATGATCGTGGTGGCCATGATGATGCTCATGATGGCCGTGGTCGTGGTGACCGCCCTTTTTGTGATGACCGTCGTGCTTTTCGTGGTGTCCGTGGTGATCTCCGTGCTTGTGGTGCTTGCCTTCCTTGTGATGGTCATCGTAGAAGTGGTGGTCCTTGTGGAAATGATCCTTATGGTACTTCTTGTGGTAGCCATCGGTGTGTTCTCCCTTCTTGTGGTGCTTATGGTGGCCGTGCTTGCCTCCTTTGTGGTGGTGACCGTGCTCATGATGATGGCCGTGGTGATCGTGCTCATCATGATGCTTCTTGTGGTGACCACCGTGTTCATGGTGATGGCCTTCATGGTGATGCTTGTGGTGGTCACCGTGGTCGCCTTTGTGGTGATGGTGATGGCCTTTGTGTCCTTTATGGCCTTTGTGTCCGTGCTCATGGTGGTGATCAGCATGGTGCTCTTTGCCGCCGCCAGATTCATGGTGGTGGCCTTTATGGTGGCTGGCGGCTACAGCAAGATCTTTCTGCTCTTCATTGAGCTCCCTAGCGTAGGCCGCCGCTAGGCAGACCACAGCTAGTACTACCAACAAATTCATGCTGTGATTGTTGGTGGTTAGATGTTGTTATCACTATTTATACTGGTGATGAAGAAAGAGTGCCGCAAGGTGTGCGCAAGCGCTGCCTCAGGGACAAAATTGGGCTCCGATTCTGCTAACGTACCAATCGTGTCTTAATGGTGTTTCAATTGTATTTTGACGCTGTTTCTTGTTACAAAAACACAAAAAGGAATACTTTTGTTATTGAGACACGATTATCACAGAATCGGGGCTCTGAGACGCCGTGGAGCGTTACGCTGCAATTGTAAGAAAGTTGCATTGGTCAGAATGATTGATTTTACGGTGACAATGATGTTTTCATCATTTTAATTAGCCATGAATACGAATTAACTGTATCAGTTGTAGGAATAAATAATAATAATTGTTCAGACTAACTTTCGATATGAAAACATTGTGTGATTTCATAAATATACGGGGTTATTTGTAAAACACCAACAACCTCGCAGGAGTATATTGCAACATCATAAACAACAACATTTGTTCTATGATTTTTCCGGAAACTGACAAAAAAGCGACTTTCCATACTAATGTCCAAACAGCTGATAGAGTTTTGTATGAAAAGTAGATTTTTGGATGTTTTCAGAAAAATCGTAGAACAAATGTTGTTGTTTATAATGTCAGTAATCTACTCCTGAGAGGTTGTTGGTGTTTTACAAATAACCCTGTCTAATTCATCTATAAACAAAAATAAATAGACCTTTCTATACTAATGTGTTCTATTTAATATTTCCAATATTTATTGCCAACTTGTAAATTCTTCAAAATCCTCTAACTTTACTTAAGTCATTTCGTATCGAATAAGTCAGATCTCAAGGGTAAAATTTTAGTCTCTAACTAAATAATGGAGTAGCCAAATATGAACATACTGTGATTTTTAAACTTACAAAAATAAAGTTGATTTTCGTTTACGACAGTGCGACGAAAAGCCGATTTTCGTTTGCAAATGCAACTAAAAATATTTCATAAACCTTCAACAGAACAACAGAATATTTGCGAGATTCACTCCCAAGCTTGTGCGGGATAGAGACCATCTAAAAATATTTTTCCGTCCACTCCAATTGGCTCCCCTCGCGATGCAAAAAGAACAATATGCACCAGCCTGTTGAAATTTAATCAAAACAACAATAGGGATTGTCCGTGGCTCGACCCAGCTTCGCATTATTCTGGTTCGGACGATAGAAAATTCTTCTAACAAGATATTTTCCATGGAAAAATTTTTGGCGATCTGAAAAAATCATCTGTTTTTGTAGTTCCTTTGATTTACATGAAAAATGTTATTCACAGTGCTAATTTAAAAGTGTAGTTTTCAAATATTTTTTTACCTAACACAATAAATATTAGAACTAAAAAGTTAGGTAGTTATAGGTATCAATTTGCATTTCATATTCTTATCATCTATTGCTGTTAACCTTAGTTTTTTTTACAGCAGTGGGAGGCTAATAAGAAAGTTGCAAGTTGTTGCATTTTCGTAACATTTTGTACAGATTTTTTCAAAATAAGAACCACAGAATAGACTCTTACTTAACCAGAATAACCCAAACGGCAAATATTTTCTGTTTTTGAATTATAGTTGCTTCTTTATATTTTCGAGTCACTTAACTATAAAATAGTTTACTATTAACACTATTAACATACAGTGTATCCTAGCTTACGTACTAAACTGAAAGCTTTAGTACTAAACTGAAAGCTCTAATTAATTCTTGGGCAATGTAAATATTTTACTTTCGTTCTCAAAAACACTATGGTAGGTAGCTCAACTACCTACGAGTATTATGTGTAAAAACAAGTAATAACTTCAACTTTTTAACTACCGTAAGGAACAACACTTACAATATTGACTAGAAAATCTGAAACACAGGTGCAAAAGTTCCCGTAACAAATCCGATTCGAAAACAACTTTTTATTCCATTACACCGAGTTCGTAAGTAGGTACATACAGGCAGGAGTCGTCAACTCGGAATTGTAAATAGAGATATCCTTGGCGACCCCTGATTTGTCAGCCGCTATCTGGAGCACTCCAACTCGTTTGCTACAAATCATTCGCGCGATCCGTGACGGAAACGGAATATATCTTGGGGGGTGAGGTGGGATATAAGTTTCCGAAGACAACACTTATTAGTCGATTCGTTTCACACGGGTGATTTTATGACGTTGGTGGTTTTGGTATAATTTATTTTGTATCGAGGCCGTGCGACCTTTATGTCAGAGAGTAAAAACTTTTTTTTGCGAAACTATGTCAAATTTTTATTCTGTTCTGAAAACTAATAATTCAAAATTGATGTGTTCGCTGCCATGGGACCTAGTTTACTCTCTGTAATGGAGTCCAAGAAAAATTGCCATCGGTATATGCTATTTATCCAGTTAATTGTAAAATCATCATCATCATCATATCAGCCGCACGACACCCACTGCTGGGTATAGGCCTCCCCCAAGGATTTCCACGACGATCGGTCCTGCGCTTCCCACATCCAGTGGCTTCCGGCAATCTTCACCAGATCGTCGGTCCACCTTGTCGGGGGCCTACCCACGGAGCGTCGTCCGGTGCGCAGTCGCCATTCCAGAACCTTTCCGCCCCAACGGCCATCGGTTCTTCTCGCTATGTGTCCAGCCCACTGCCACTTTAGCTGAGCAATCCTTCGAGCGATGTCGGTTACTTTAGTTCGTCTGCGGATCTCCTCATTTCTGATTCGATCACGCAGGGAAACGCCGAGCATGGCTATCTCCATTGCACGCTGGGTGACCTTGAGCCTCCTTATGAGACCCATAGTTAGCGACCACGTTTCACTGCCGTAAGTCCTTTCGTCCTGAGACACTGAGGTAAATCGGACACGAAGATTTTTCGGAGCTTCCCGAATGCTGCCCATCCGAGTTGGATTCGACGAGAGATCTCCTTCTCAAAGTTGGACCTTGTAAAATATTTATATAAAATACTAGTTTCTTTATTTCAAAATATAAATATACCTACATACTGTGGAATCTCTCTTTTATTCACTCCGACGTAATAAGTTTTATTCACTCCAACGTAATAAGTTTGAGTCAAGCTCCACCATGAGTGCTTCACTCATGGTGGAACTTGACACACTGATCGTACTCGATCACGTTTGTTAAGCAACGCTCGGTCCAGTCAGGTGTCGAATGGGTGACCATTAAGTGGCATTACAGCTGAGCGCTTCCATACTTCGGAGGGCACGTTAAACCATCGGTCCCGGCTGTTGTCATCGAATAACAGTCGTTAAGCCAAGCTAGAGACCTTACAGGCGGCTTGATAAACTCTAACACCAGAGGAGAGAGCCACTAATCGTCATACGATAAGAAAGAAAGAACGCCTGAAGAGTATATTGAAAACGTTTTATCATTTCCTCTGTTGGTTATTCTATTTTGAATGATAATTAAATTCAGTTATTGGACACTTTTTTAAATAAAACTTTTTGTCCGATCACAATCTGTAATAAAATAATTATGCATAACATCATCAAATATCTCTTAAATTAGAACGATTTCTCAATCTTTTCAGCAATCAAATAGTGAATAGTCGTAACTACCTAAATATTTAACTAACAACCTATAGCTGACAAATGAATAAAATGGTTCAACGCAACGGCAACTGAAATGGTTAGCGCAACATCTTCTAGTGTCAAGGTGAAGGCCGCGGCTTCATTCTTAGGTTTCATTCACCTTTTGTATGTTCCGTGACAAATAAAAAGAACAAAATCGTGGAGGATATTGCAAAGCAGTCTGCATCATACATTTCGAATTTAATTTTGATTCAAATAATCGATACTTTCCTTGCGATTACGAAGTAAATCCTAAATATAACTACTAGAACATCCTAAAAATACACGTAGAATAAAAAAACAGACTCGAAAAATCTCTCTTTTAGCATTAGCATTTAAAAAAAAGCTTGACTTAAGCTTTTTAGAAATACTAAGTGAATGGTACAATGACAGAATTTTGAGATGCCTGTCGACTTTTAGCGTAAAAGTGTTTTCTTATAAGATATTTAGGGCTTTTTAACATCACCTCGTGTGGCAGCACAATAATTTATTCGCACTACTCCCACTATTCGGGCGTTCAGTTTTTATCGTTCTCGATGACAACAGGATTGATTCCCTATTCGAAGACCGGCCCTATACGTCGGATATCGATGGACTATTAGGAGCTTTTTATTGGATGCCGAATATAAATGGCCCCATCAAGACCGTTCTGGGGAAATCCACTTAGGTACCTTTCTTTGTGAGATTAGATGCTGTTATATTTTTTGCCCTAGTAGTAATAAAATGCCATTATTACTTGATGTAGTAACTGACATTTATCGTATCATTGAAAAAAAAACAAGTTACTAATTAATATTATTTTATTATGTATGAATTGGTTGCAAATCAAAATACCACTGTGGACTTGGTCTCCTCTATGAAATGGCACAACTGTGATTTAATTTTGTTTTATTAATTTTCACCTGATCGTTGATTCTCCTGGTTGAAGTTATACATTTTTGTCACTGTACTGCACTAACAGACTAGTACTAGTAGTACAACTTACTAGTACTAGTACAACTAGTAGTACTAGTACAAGTACAACTAGTAGTACTATTACAACTAGTACTAGTTCTTGTTGTATGGTCTGTGACTGAATTGCACTTTGAACAAAACTAGTTCAAACTACAACAGAAACAAAAGACGGTTTACTTTCGCAGCAATCTCGACTTGCTCTCTCTCTACTCCATTTCTTTATCTCAAAACGTACGGGACCATATAAAAGAAAAATAGACAACGCACCCAGAATGTTCCCTCGGACAACATATTCGACAACCACGTACACTATGTTATAGGATTTTCATATAAGTTTTCCTTTAAAAAATTTCAGACACTCCCCTCGTCTACAGAATATGCACGGTGCACGAAATGTGGATTGTTACTTATTAAAGTGGAGTGAAAAGGCGCTTTTATAAATTCCTATACACAATTACCTACATAAATGATTAATTTGTTTTCAATAGATATTAGGTTCGTTGTGTGACGCTGCTGATTTAAATTTTCTCTTCGTGTGGCAACAGAATAATCAACAGTTTGATTCCGCTTATTACTCTATTTTATTTGACTTCAATTCAACTTGCATGCTGTTGAATTTTACTTTAGAGTGCCAGTATTCAAGATGTAAAAGTATAGTCAATTTTCGCTGAGAAAGCTTGATTTTTTTGAGCCTTTTCAGCTCATATTTCCATGGAAGTAATAGTTTTGCAATGATGATTTCGCTGAAGTTTATTTATTACTCTGCATTCTCCAAAATATGAACCGTGCTGCTGAATTTGAGAGGATAAAATTTTGCCGAACACGCTGTGGAGTTTCGAAATAAATTTAAAAGCTAGCACTAACTTCATACCGCGTTTGTTTGAAGGAATTTCTTGAGAGCAACTGGTACGTGCCTTTATAATACGGACATTTATTTGAGAAATGAGTGGAACTGGCAAAGAATAAAGCTTTATAGTTTATTGGCGTTAAAATGCTTGGCGCATTCGGCACAAGATCACCTCGTCGCTATATGTAATACATAAAGTTATTGGCATAAAATGCTCTTCGACTTTGGTATACTATCGTATTATCGTCGCCAATACGATATGATACAGATCTGAAGAACCATTTTTTTATTGAAAAATAAGTGAGCATTTGTCCACAATCACACCTGGTGTTAAGTAATGATGCGGACTACGATGGAGCATGCTCACTTAGATAAAGCCTATTTACTATAGTCTTGAAAAGGCCCAAGTTATAATTATTAGGAAACACATCGGCAGGCAGGCTGTTCCACTCCTTAGCTTTACGCATTATAAAAGTGTTGGCAAAATGCTTCGTGCGGATAGTTGGAATATCAACAACATAAGGGTACCACCCTTATGTTTCGCCAATCTGCGTCTAGTGCTTCGATAGTGGGATGGGGCTGGAGAAATTAATTCGTGTAATTCCTTCGCACACTCTCCGAAGTGCATCTTGTAAAATACCGACAAACAAGCTATTCTACGGCGGTGGTCGAGGCTACTTAGTTTGGCATTCATGAGTTCGGGGTCTCCAATAAGTCGCCTAGCCCGTTTTTCGAC
This sequence comes from Agriphila geniculea, assembly GCA_943789525.1. Taxonomy (NCBI): domain Eukaryota; kingdom Metazoa; phylum Arthropoda; class Insecta; order Lepidoptera; family Crambidae; genus Agriphila; species Agriphila geniculea. The sequence goes on along the minus strand of OX038877.1, from coordinate 5,185,015 downwards.
CGAGTCCAGAGCGGAAAGCTGGTATTTGGCTGATCCGTCCCAAAGGTGACTGCAATACTCCATGACCGGTCTGATTTGCGCTTTGTAAAGTTGAAGGAGCTGATGCGGGGAGTAGTAACTTTTAACCCTTGAGAGGATTCCAAGCTTTTTCGCAGCTGTTCCAGCTATGGACTCTTTATATTTGCCGAAGTATAGAGTCTATACCATCTTGCAAAAAAGCTAAGCAAATGTGACTGGTGTAGTATGCGAAGTAGGATAATTACTAGGTTGGCTAACTACGAAGTTGTTCATTGAGAAGTAGTCGGTGATGAGAAATTGGCTAATTGATAAGTAGACGCCTGGCGCCGAAAGGGTAATTGAAATAGATTTAGCTCAGTTATATCCAAAAGCTGCTGCATGCCAGTATGAACAGGCAAAACTAAACAAAAAATATTTATAAGTCGGAATGGTCACCGGGTCATCTTTATTATGGATGCTACAAAACGCAGGCGTCATGCACAAACGAGCTACGTGAAGCTTTGGTAAAATCTCGGTGCAGCCGGTAGACGTCGGCACAGGAGTAAGGTCAACAACGAAAGTTGTTTAACACTTTAGTACTTTGTCATAGTAACTTTTTGACTAATTTTTCAAACCGCGAGCCACCTGTTAAAAAAGTTGCTATGACAAAGTACCAAAGCGTTAAGTGACTTTCATTGCTGACTGTTCATCATAGGACAGTGATCAGAGCTATTCCAAAGCGGGCGCGTACCTAGGAACTGCCCTTGCGTTTCGTTCGTATGAAAGACAATTAGATAATAGAGTGTTTTGTCATTATATTGATAGACTTAAGAATAACTGTGGAAAGTTAAGTAAAGCTTTGTCATTGCATATGGTTTTATATGAAGAACTAGCTTCCGCCCGCGACTTCGTCCGCGTGGATATTAGAGAAAATCCTTAGGGAACCTTCAACCAGGATCCGACCAGCCGTTTTTACGCGATTAGGCGGGTCTCCACCAAGCACGCCGCCTCGCGAGGCAAGACGTTTGCCGCGTGTAGTGAGCCTCGCACGAGGCTGCTTGCTTGGTTGAAGTACTAACAATATCAATATACGTTGCGTTTGATTTTCTTCCATAAGCCTTTACTATAAATTAAGTGATTTTTACTTCGAAAATGAAGGATTTTTTCTATACACAACTTCATACCCCTATTCAACCCTTCGGCTGTAGAATTTTGAAAAACGCTGAGACCCGTATTTATTAATTTTCGATTTTCAGCCTAAACACAAAATTTGAATATCCTAGCTTCAAAACTGAGGGACTTTCATACAAACTTTCATCTCCCTTATTTCACCCCCTTAGGGATGGAATTTTCAAAAATCCTTCCTTAGTGGATGCTTACACTGTATGAGGTATCTGTATGCAAAAGTTCAAGTCTCTAGGTCCAGCGGTTTGGGCTGTGCGTTGATAGATCAGTCATTCAGTTTACGATTTTATATATTAAGATCAAGCAACATAATAAGATAAGGAGTGCAGTTCCCACCCACTCGTGCCCACTCATACAGTAAATAAAATTATGCAAATCAGAAATTTGGTATTTATGATTTTTTTTACGTTTTGGTTGCGTGTGCTTGTTTGACCGCGAAATTTAGTTCACATAAAATTTTTACAAAACCAAATTTCCGTAATGCCCACACGAGGGTGCCCAAACACTGTACACGCTAAAGATAATTGCTATTTGCTGAAGCTTAAAAGGGTACGGGGTAAAACGCTCCATAAAAAATGTACATGCAAAAACTTTGACTGTATTTTCTTGATAGGGGAACCCCTTTCTTCCAGACCATAAAACTTTTACTGAAGGTGACGTCCCTTAAGCATAGTTTGGGAGGCGTTCGGGAATGATAAAAAAACTTTTCAACTTTGCGAATGACTGAACTGTATTATGCCATGCGCCTTTTAGGTTAAAAGTATACAAAAAAGTCAAGAGTCTCCTCGTATCTGACTGTGACATACGACTACAGTACACACACAGTATTTGTATAGGTAAGAACACAATTATTTTAGCATCGAAGATTTACATTTTTAAGAATGCCGATGATCTTTTGGTGACTAATGTGGTATTTACACGAGTGACTAAGCCGCACAACTTTTGCCGCACGGCGAAAGTCGGCTGTGTAAATGGCAATTCGGCCTAGACCACAGGTGACCGAACAAACTTATCTGATCTGGTGGCCAAATCTGGATCTAAGTCTTATTACATATTGTTACCTAGGTCACGCCATCGACTACACAGAAGACAGCGATGCCATCGCCATGTGTCACCTGGGATTCAATTTTACAAGAGAGGCTGTGTTCAGACGATAACATGCGACCCGACCTCAACTCAAACTCACCTCAACCGCAGCCCACTCCTAGAAATACATCGCTTACAATTTCGAGTTTTATGACACATAAATAAGCTTCATTTTATTTTGTCGATGCAACTGCACTCGCCCCGCGCACAACCTGAACTCAACTCAAACTCAACCCGAACTCAACTCAAACTCAACCCGAACTCAACTCGAACTCATCTCAAACTCACCTGAACATTACACATGAGCTTATTAATGTGTCATAAGACTCTAAATTGTAAGCTATGTATTTCAAGGTGGGCTGCATTTGAGGTGAGTTTGAGTTGAGTTCGGGTTGAGGTTGGGTCGTGCGTTATCGTCTCAACGCAGCCTAACTTGCTAGGTGACTAAAGTCGACCGGCACAGGTGACTAAACCGTCACATGTAAATAGCCCATAACTGCGTTCGATTGTGGCAAAGCGCAATTTGGTGACTGTCTTGATGCTGTATGATGGCGCGTTAGCGATCAGTTGCTGTATCTAGCAACAGAAAGGCAGCTAAATTTGTCAATCAAATATGTTCAAAGCACAGAACATAGAAGTAGTTACAAGTAGTATGAGCCAAATTTAGTATGAAAACCAGTGTAATCAAACTAACACATTAAAAATCGATGCCAAGCTCCCTATTGAATAGTTACATGCTACGCACACATACCTACTTTGTGAACGCATAATTGGATAAAATAGGGAACATGCATAAGTCACCGATTTTGATAAATTTGAGCTTGATCGCTGCGGACACGTATAAAAACATGATGGAACAGATACAGAAAAAAATTTATGCATGTTCCCTATTGCGACTTCTACTGGGGGGATAAATTTTTTCTTTGTTTTGTGGTTCAAAGTATCAGGAGTCCGAAAGAAGTTTTGCAAGCTGTTTGGAAAGTCAACTTGCTGTCTGGAAAATCAAATTTTCAAACTCACACCCAAAAAAACTAAAATGAAATTCCACAGCTATAAAAAACATCAATGAAAGGTGTTCCGTGTCATATAAACCGCGTTCTCACAAAAAACAAATAAAACACAAAATCTACCTCGCTTAATAAGCAAAGAAAATGGCTGAACCTTGGTTGAACACAACTTTTCCATTTTCTTTTAGGTAACTTCATAACTTTTCACCTTTGTATGTGTTCTTAACGTCGTTTATTAGCGCGAAAAGTAAGTAAATCTGATATTTTATTACACGTTGACTGAGAAAGTTTATTGCAAAATATGGCGAGTTTTCACGAAATTCTAACAAACTTTTTCGGGGGTAATTTTGATGACCTTTGTTCGTTATTAAATTGTCAAAGAAGTGTAAATGCTCAAAGAAAACGAAAAATAGACAAACTTTATTACTGGGAGTCTATTTAAAAATTGTTTTCCCAAAAATATATTATATAATATAATTAGTACAATATTTTGAAAATATCAAAATGTTAACACAGAACTATTCATGACAATTTAGGTTTAAATATTACATAAGATTCTTCTTCACCGTGTATCTGGAATTCCATTTTAAAAGGTTAAAATATAAAAATGTCTACGAGAAACTCACTTATAACATCGCTCTTAATAGGCAAAGAAAACAAAAGACTGAGTTCTCCGTGGAAAATATGATTTTTTTTAATGAAACGACAAATTCTTTGTGACCGAGGAGACCACTTTATTAGATTACGTTAGCTAAATGAAAAATAAAAGCAACAGGCGGGACTGCGACAGAGTCGCAACGAGTATCAGTGCGGTCGCAAATGGAACGGTGTCACAGGAAATGTGGTCATAAGGGTTTTATTGTGTTAGCTCGGATGGGTTTTCGAGAAAAAGCTTTCTGTTTATGATTTGAGGTCAGTAAATGGATGCGATGCGGTTTTTATTGTAAATAATTACAGCCTTTTTAATATTAATATTAATCACATTGTTGATAATGATTATGAATTTACAATTCATTCGTTATTAGAGTAAAATGTTCTATACCAAAAGTGCCGCCCTCAGATGTTTTTATTTAAGTGGTTAAAAGAAATGGATTTTAATAAAACTTTACTTGGAATTTTTAAGACCCAGTCTAGTTTTCCTTTAGTTGCAGTAGTTCAGATGTTAGTCCGATTACCTGTACTAACGCCTGACAATCATTTTTGTTAATAGTCAGTCAGGAATCATAATATCGGAATCTAAAAAATCCATTGTCAGGCTGTCTTGATAGAAGGTATCGTTACGTTCCCTCTTAGTCATTCGTAGAAGTAGATAGTAAATGTATCAAAAACGACCACTATTTAGCAGTTTTGCTTGCTATATACTTCTAGAAATGATTACGAGGGAATGTTATAATACCTTCTAAAAATATTAAACTATGGGTCTAAAAAATTTCACGTAAAGTTTTATTAAAATTATGTATTAATAATTACAATATTAAATAAAATTCGATTAAATTACAAGTATTTTTCAAAATAGAAAACGTCGATAATAAGTCCATCAATTATTTCCCTTCTGTTTGTTTGAAATAATGACTCGTCAGTCACTGTTAAAAAATTGTGACGTGAATACGCGATATTCATTTTTTTGCCTCCATTAAGCTTAGCTGTCCAAAGCAAAGAGTATAGTTAAATGATCGGTGGTACTCTTCTTGAATGGGCTATTTAGTCGGCGTTCGTACTGGGGTTGTGATAAAGCACCATTCATTCGTATCAAATGCAGACACCTGGATATTGAGGGTTCTCCTGGGAATGATATGACGGTATAGCTGTGCTTTGTTTTTATTTTTTGCTCTCATTGACGTTTATTTAAATATGGAACAGTTTTAATTATTTTGTTTGAATCTTCAGTTAGATTTTTTATTTCTAATGGCACCTAGTATGTAGGTTACGTACGAGTATATAGGGAGGTTTACTCTGTTGTTGTTTTTCTTTCTCTCTAAAGTTATTTAATAACTTTAGACATATTATAATTATGTCCATTTAAACACAAATAAGTATAACTGAATCTGCGTAAAACATAATGTTCGTTTCTGATGACAGCGTTAAGCGGATCAGGGTTTTCAATTCTTAAATTCACATGGGAAGAGGAGACAAAGCCGTCGCCGGAAACTAGTACTTAGATCTTATTAAAATGTTTGCAACTGAAGTACTCGTACAATAAAGGTTGCTTATTCAACTCAAATCATTAAGGCGATTCGCTGACCGAAAGTGGCGCCCTTAGAGGTTTTTATTTAATAAGTTCATAATAGAAAATAATTTTAATAAAATTTCGTAGCACTTTTAGGGCTCATAGTCTAGTATTTTTAGACGGTATCACTACATTCCTTCGCAGTCATTTGTAGAAGTATATAGCAAATGTGTCAAAACAGCCACTATTAGCAGTTTTGTTATCTACTTCTAGCAGTGACTACGTACGAGGGTAATGATACCGTCTAAAAATACAAGACTGTAATAGGCCCTACAAATTCCACGAGTAGTTTTATTAAAATTGTGTATTAGAACACAATTTTAAATAAAATTCACCGCGGCGCCACTTTCGGTCAGGAAAGCGCCTTAACTAAACTATACATCGTGAATTTTTTATCATTTGGTTCCCGCTGTGGAGTGGTTCCACTCATGATTACAAGCAACTTTTACTATCGGGCCAACTCTGTGGGTGCGAAATAAAAATCAGCTGTTCCATACAAAATCGCAATACCTACTCGACCTAAATGTATGGAACAGCACTGATTTTTATTTCGCACCCACAGAGTTGGCCCCATAGTAAAAGTTGCTTGTAACCATGAGTGGAACCACCCCACTGCGGGAACCAAATGATTAAAACTTCAGCGTGTAGATAGAGCAGTCAGCTCGCTAGTCGTTATCATCTTGCCCATACCTCAACAGCTATTGAAGCGCAGGTGTCCACACACCCTCGTCAGCAACGGTTACCTGCAACGCACGTTAAGCATTTTCCACCCTTTTGTTAGACGAAGAGCTCGGAAGCGGTGACGTTCGTCGAATACGGGTTGATGGCTCTTTGGAATTTCAATTTATTTGTGTTTTCACATGTGCCAAAATAGATTTGAAGCTTTTGATGAAAACGATGTGAAGGCGAAAGGTTGAACGCGAAAACATAGGGTTATTTAAATTTCGGGTTCTTTATTGACTGTAAAATACATGAAAGTAAAATCTTAAACTACATTTGAACTGGCTTTATTAAGACTTTAATTTAAAATTGTCTTTTGATTAATAAACACTGTATTTTATATTTTTTAATAATGTACGCACGGCAGCACGGTATGTTAAACAGTTGAACTACGAAAACAACTTTTATTACGTACGGCATAAAGACGGTCTCAAGGTCAACATTTATAGTCTGATGTGCTGCTGACTGTACCTATTTATAATGTTAAAATATATATTGAGATAAAAAAAACGATTATTTGGATATCCATCTGTCTGACGGACGTCCTTTTTCTCATGAACGCGTAGACATATCAAGTAGAAATTACAGTGAATTGCTTCTGGCCTAAACGACTGGAATGACGTTTTCTTGCTATTGAAATGAAGGCTTGACCGCTGCGCTTTATTGTATTTTTTATGTGCCAATACAAGACCACCAATGACATAGTCTAACTAAAAAAGTAGACAAGCAACGTGGAATTCTCGGGGCACTTAAAACTTTCACGTGGAAAGCTTAACACTTCGCTATTCTGTGAGGTCCCTAAGTGCACAGCAGAGTCTTATATAAAATGTATCGTATCTTTCTGTCTCCACCAGTTAGGAACCATGAAGGGAGGCCTGAATTAGTAATAACATCAACTTCAATTGTTTTGTTAGTCAATTACTTTGGTCAGGGTTTGGAAGATTTTTTTGTCAATTTAGTAGATACCGCTTCGATTTCACATGATATTTATAAAAAAGTAAAATATGTAAGTATCTATATAAAATTCAGGCAGAAAACAAATTTACATTATCACTAATTTCAGATTTTTTAAAATAATCTAAACGCAATCATTAGAAATGGTTATTTACACAAATTAGCAATTTATTATATATTAATTTTAAATTTACAAATCAAAATAATTGGCATTATTATTGCTTTACCTTAGTTTCATTCAAGTGCAATTGAATAATACCCTGCTTAGAATAAAGTACTTACACATAATTGTTGCAATTCAAGCAATTCTAAAGATAGAAATTTAATTTTTATAATCGTGCGACAACTTCCTGTTCATTTTCCTGAAAATGAAAGAGACAAATGATTGTACTGTACTGTACATACAATGTGGAAAATAAATATTTTCTGAAGAACCAGTTTCTCATAACTTTAATAACTGTGTCAAACACGCCGATTTGCCATTGATAGTTTTTAAGATAAACGACTGCAAGTTATCTAGTCCTTTTTGTTCTATTATCAAACAAAATTAAGGAAAAACATATTATGTTTAGATTTATTGTTTGTATTTTTTTCATACTTTCATATTATTTTTTTCATACTTTGTACTTTATTTAAAAAAAAGACACAATAACTAATACAAAATGTTATTCATAGGTTTTCAAAACTTATTTTCTGTCACAGTTCAATAACATTGCAATGTTTTAATGCTGTTTAGGGTTCCGTATCCAAAGGGTAAAAACGGGACCCTATTACTAAGACTCCGCTGTCTGTTTGTCTGTCCGTCGCTCTGTCACCAGGCTGTATCTCATGAACCGTGATAGCTAGACAGTTGAAATTTTCACAGATGATGTATTTCTGTTGCCGCTATAACAACAAGTAGTAAAAACAAAACAAAATATTTATATATTAAATAGCGAGTCCGACTCGCACTTAGCCGGTTTTTTTAAATTTCATTGCGTGATTTGATAGAAAATTATACTTAGTTCGTACCTAGTCCATGATCAAAATATACAGTGCCTTTGGTCTTCAACTAGCGATAATTTAAAGGCGTGAAATACACCTAATTTTATCGACAAAAACACCCACATATTGGGGTCTATCCCCACTCCTGTTGGAATGGCCGCCATTTTAAATTTGACTTTTTATTTTAGATGACCCTGCGGAAAAATATTTATTTCTCCGGATTTAGAAGTCCTACAGTTATAAAAAAAAATATTATTCGAGAGCTAATATTACTTATTAATATAAAAAAATAATGTGTAATATTTTAACTTAAATACGTCATAAAAAAATACTGAAATAAAATTTTATACGAAAATTGTGTGCTTTTTTTGAGTTTTTATTACATTTCAAATTCAACTACTACAACAACTACAATTCAAATAGTTCATTAATGTCCATCTTTTTTGCATTATTCAAATACACAGAATTAACTACAAATCGACTTAAAAATTTATTGCTCTATATTGCATATTTTGAGAGTTATTTTTGTTTGAATTATGACGCTTACGTAACCAAAAAATGACTATTTTCGAAAATGGACATAATTACAAGCATTTTTAACATATTTTAAATTAGGCGGATAATTTTATCTGAATACAAATTTCATCAAATGATAAAATTTAGTTTTTGGAAGTTTTGATTTTTTTCATTTTCGAAAATAACCATTTAATGCTTGTAAGGGTCATAATCAACCAATAATAGCTCTCGAAAGATGCAACATAGAGCAATAAATTTTAAAATTATTTTGAAGATAATATGCCTGTGTATTTGAATAATGTAAAAAAACTTTGTATTAATATCCTAGTTTTTGAGATATGTTAGAAAATCTAAAAAAAAGCACACAAATTTCGTGTAAAATTTTACTTCAATAATTTTTTATGACGTATTTAAGGAACAAGTTTACACATTTTTTTTTAAATTGTTAGGTAGTATTATTAGCTTTCAAACAGTGTTTTTGTTATGACTGTAGAACTTCTAAATCCGGAGAAATAAATATTTTTCCGCAGGGTCATCTAAAATAAAAAATAAAATAAAATAAAAAGTCATAAAAAGGGATAGATCCCAACATGTGGGTGTTTTTGTTGATAAATTAAGTGTATTTCACGCCTTTAAATGATTGCTAGTTTAAGACCAAAGGCACTGTATATGTACCTACCATACTTTTTTATGCTTGTTTTGTGCTTTAAGGCTGGGGTTAGGGCATCCAATCTCGGTATGCCGAGATGCCGGTTTATTTTCCAGTCCCGCAAGGAGCGAGATTACCAGTGTGGGATCCGCTGGATTTGCGGGACTGAAAAGTAGCATAGAAACGTCCTCTCGCAAGCGCTGCTAGCCTGGCATGGCACGCGAGTACTGAATGACTGACTGGCGAACGACCGCGCGCTTGTCCCGCGCTGTTAATATCGCCATGTTTACTTTTATTGCTAGATTTTGGTGACAGTACTTTAGAAGTAAAAATTTGCATCGTTGCTAATTACGCTACTTAATACGAGTTTAATTAGTTTTTCAGTATAATTTGGACTTTCTTTTAAAAAACATATCTTTACACAACATTCAATAGGCAGCTCATCTACACCTGCGGGATCCCGCAAATTCAGAGATCCGGAGGGATCGTAAATCATCGGACCCGCGAATACCGAGATCACAAATGTCATGCAGAATTGGATACCTTAGCCGCGGTCAAGACAAAACATCATCCTTTAGTAGGTATTATTTACTGATTAAACATCATAACATCCTGAAGTATTATTTACTGATTAACGACTAGTAAATAGCTTCCACACTGCACCAGCAGTTCACCCCGTAGTTATTGCAAAATTAATTGGCGAGTAATTGGCCTCGCCCGGTTAGGTTTCGTCTGAAGGCGGTCTGCTGTTGACTGTTGGTTAATTAGAGTCGAACTGGCGGAACAATGCGGAACAAGCGATCCGGTTGTGCGGAAACGAAGGGTTCGATAACGGCTGTGTGTTTGGGTGATTCCTTCAATACACCTAAAGGTGGTAAGGTAAGGTAAGTAAATCGTTGGAGCATAAGCGACTCCAATTGTGGCTAGTATTTCTAAACAACAGATGAATGTTTGAAATTATGCGTATGCGTAACTCCATATTGTGTATTGTTATGAGTTGAATTGCACTAAATTTGGTGATTCCCTTTGATGTTCGATCACTATTCATGGAAGATGAGGCTTTTGGCTTAGAATAACAGATATTAGACCAAACACAAAATGTGAACAATTTTTATGATTATTATTATCTTCCAATATAATGGTTTTTACTGAAAGGCTAGAGAATATTGTATGGGGGTGATGTGTCTGGGCGTGTTACTATCGGGCTGTAGTCTGGTGGTATTCTAGCGTATCTTGGGGTAGGTCTTGAGCCATAAATAACTCGAGAAAAAACTGAAAAGATAATAGAGAAACGGCCTGCCCCGTATTAATCATTGAGACGCATTGATAACCATTCAGAAAATTGACAAGTTTTAAGAGGCTGACGAACAGGGAACTTCTTATACAAACGTAATACGGAAATGATTTGCAATTTGAGCATAATGAACTCTTCTTGTAATGTTATTCGGATTAAGACAGTATTTTTCTGGGGTTCTATTAAATAAAAAAAATCCAAAACGGACGGCAAGGGTCCGTCTAGATCTGACAAATGCGCCGCGAATGCGCAGTTGTTGCGCCTTTTTAGTGCAACTCATGCAAGGCACTTAGGATGTACGCGAGGTGCGTACATCACGCCACGCGTGAGCAGTTTGCAGTTCAAATTGCACGTACACAGAAATGAAATGAAATAAATTTAATTGCGTAGCTCGCGAGCTATTCGCAAATAGACGCATTCGCCAGATGTGGACAGACCCTAACAAGGAATTGAATATCCTCAATACAAGCAAGCTATTAGCGAATAATTATTTCCAAAATATTTTGGCGTATTTCGACACGTTTCTTAGAGAAAGTTGTTCAGTTTCATGAACACATCCTTAAAATTTGGAGAGTGGTCACAAATACACCTTGTATTAAGTAAAAACATTTGCCATTTTATTTAAAAAATATCATAACAAATACAAATACTTTTCTAATGAATACATTTATAACCTGTAATCATTCCTTATTTACTCGTGCCCGAATATCCAAAATAATTTTAGGTTTATTAATAACTTATTTATATTTCCAGCACCAAACTCTATCCTTCATATCTATTGATATACCGTACTTCCTCGAACAGCCAAATTAACGAAAACATAGAAAACTCGGATAAATTGGTAATCCCGAACACTTGGTACACCCACGTTTTAATTTATTTCCGTGCCAAAGTTGCTTATCCAACTTTAATCCGATCCACGCGTAGAATTTATCGCACCGCAGATAGGTAAACGCAAGAAAAGGGTCGTGTAGTTAGAAGCACGGGGGTTAACTGCGGAAACAGATCAGGTAAACGAATGGAATTAATCACACCTCAACGGATGGGATCGAACGGTAGTCAGCGTTTGGTAAGTAAGGCCACGAGAATAGCGGGCGAGGAAATTGTTTGGCGACTGCTTCGATGTAAAAAACTAACATTTCTTTATTATTTCGGGTCTGGATGTTTGCAGTAACGTCATTAAATTTCCGATTTCTATTTGATCAAGTGCAAGAAGCAAGTGCTTCAGTTTTTTACTTCGTGCTAAGAGTGAGACAGGCACCTAACTCTCATTTTGTATAACCTACTTTTAATTATTAAGTTCAATTCAATTTAGTATTTTATCGCACACTACTCTTAAAGGTATAAGCTGTGGATAATGTTGCTGGTTGTATAATTAGTACTTAATGATTATTTGTAAGCATAGCTATAAAATAATATTGTGTAACCGTTTGTTGTCCCTGCAAAAATTTAAAGAGCAACGCAACAACGCAACGATGTTTTTATTAGATACTTATATATTTATGTAACATAGCTTTACACTTGGCTTGATATCCATTTTAACTATCAAAAGCACATGCCTTTTTCAAATAGGTTAACCATTAAATTATAGTGGAACAATTTTAGACACTGCAAAAGGAAGGCGCTCGTTCATTAACCGCTTCTCCCGTGGCCCCAACTCCACTCACTCACGCCGAACCTTTTCTCAGTCAGAGTAGATTCTCATTCAATTATCTAAATGAAATCGGGATCAGTCTTGCGATCGCAACGTTAACACGATTTGCGCAAGTCCAGCTACGAATCTTAGTTTTGGCCGGTAATTTAATAAACAGACCCTTGACGTAGTTTTTTCATTAACTTAATTCTGTAATAAGCTAATTGATATGAGGAAAGTAGGAGTTTGATGCTGTTCGTGTTTTTATTAAATTCAACGACTGAAGTTACTTTAGTCAACTTAAGTAATTAGTAAAATTAAGATACACCTGTTTTTTTAGTTTTATAGTTAACATCTAGTTTTTATGTCTAGACTAAAGTTTGGATATCAAAATTTTCTGCTATTTTGGTTTGAGTAGCTTTATTTTGAGTTACTTTTATGCTAAGGAATATACGGGTAGTATCAAATAAAGTAACTTCAATAAAAATAATTAGGTACGTATTGCAATATGAAATAATAAATTAGATTATAAAATGCTATTAAAATGAAAATAAATAGTGAGCAGCGAGCAGCTGCAATTTCACTTGAGAATATAATATATCTTCCCATATTATAGGAGATTCAGAACATGAGAAAAGCTCTCTTCAGAGAGAGTCCTTTTGTACCGCAAGCGCTCTGAAGTTGCTGCAGACCACTGTCTATTATCAATTTAACCGCATTGGTAGTTTAATTAATAATTAAGGTAGAAACAACATGAAAAGTAAACCATATATTTTTATAAAATCTGAAATAAAATTTCTACAGGTTTATTATCGTTATATTTCAGACTCCTGTTAGCTTTGACGGAAGCGAGTAGCACGCGCCGGAAGTAGACGTTGTACACCGGATATGACGTACAAATTCCTGATATCCGCCTTAGAAGCGTTCATTTTAGTATCCCGTTTGTCATGAGGTGTCTACTCTACTACATACTTCTTTATTTTTGCAATCAGTTTGTTAAACTATTAATTAAAAAAATATGTTTTATTACATAGTATTGTTTCGGCAATCATTATTGACGAAATCGCGAATACAGTTAAATATAAAAACAAAATTAATACAAAAAGTATATTAACAGTATCTATTGTTAGCTCAGAATTATGTAAATCACCTTTTAATTCTGAAAACTAAGGGCAGCGTGCTCATAAAATTTAAAAATTACGAAGAACATCTACATCCTTTTCATAATCAAGATCAAGTAAAAAAGCTAAATGAACTGCGAAATGAGGGAATTTCAAAATGAACATAGCAAAGGCCATAAGTTATCCTACTCTGTAGGATTAGTATTCCAATAAGTCTGCTTTGCCTAGACTGAAAGGATAACGGAGTTTTAATTAACGGAGAGGATAAAAATCGACCTAATCATTACCTACTTGCATTTTATCTTGCTAAGCATTATTGGGAAAAGCTTCCTTTGTCTTTTTCCACTAGAAAAAAACTTTACAATCTGCCTGCCATAATAGTTTACCTACTTGTATTAAGTATATTACTGAATACACATGCAATAATTTAATTATTCAATCTCCGCGCGGTCGCATGCGGCTGGACAACAATACAAAATCTATTGTGTCTCATTTTCCGGGCCTTGAAAAGATAAATCTAAACTATGTTCCCTTTTAAAGTAAACTAGAAGTTAGTGGTAACTATAACTTAATTTTTTATGTCCAGGAGAGGCTAGGGGCGTGACGGTAATAAATAATACTTAGGTTTTGATACATTTCGAATTTTATTTTTATCATTTTTATTCTCAAAAACTGGACCGCCTGGTGTAACTTAATAGTAATATACGAGTATAATGTATATTTTCCAATTAAAATTTATGCTTTAAATACCTGTCTACACAAAACCTAAATAAACATTGCATGGATCTAGAAATCTACTTAACTATAATTTATTACCTGGGAAGACCGAAATTCATATATCGCTCCAACTGGGAAGGTTGTGTGTGACAGACATACATTTGTTAAGAGAAGACAGTATGACAACCTGAAAACATGGACGTAAAATATTTAACAAAGAAAATTGAAACCTTTTTATCGTGCGAATGCGTCTGAAATACATCATCTTACCTTTGTACACCGTTTACAGATTTTGTGGTTTCAAAATTTAACTTAGGTATGTTTAGCACTTAAGTATGTCATCTCAAATAAGCAATCAATTAATTATCAATAATACAGTGAACAGTTGTTTTTCTCAAGAAGTGATGTCTAGCCATTGCACGCACTCATGCACTCATGCGCCATGCACTCAAGTGCAAATGGCGACTGGCGATTTTTGTTACTTTTATTTATAAATAGGAGCCCCCAGTGTTTCTCTCAGGTACTAATCTGGGGGGGTGGTGCCCCCCCGGAGCAGATTTAGTGCCCCCCCCCCCCCCCCTCCCGGAGAAAAATGTGTGGTGTGTAGGTAGACGGGCTAACTAGAGTAATGATCGACGGACGAGCTCCCCCAAATCTCTTAATTGCCCCCCGGAGAATTTTGTCTGAAAGAAACACTGGGAGCGCCACATAGCAAAGATAGGGATAGTAATAAGATAATAAACGCTTTTACTAATATTTATTATTATTAACATTACTACCATAGTACCATGGGGCTCATTGTTTAAAAATAGTTAAAAATGTCGGTAAGTTTCCTACTATCCTTGTTTGCTTCTGTGACAAATGTTGCACTATCAAGAAAACATTTCACGCATCATCCTGTAATATATTTCAAACTTTAATGGCGTGGATTTAAAGGTGTTTTAAATTATATTTGTATTTAAGCTATATTTATTTTAAATGGCAGACAAGGTACCTACTTATAATGTAGCAATTACTATTTTGAAATAAAACGACAAATGAGATAAACATTCAAAATATTTTTTACTTCATTTCTTTTGACAAAACTTTAGTACGATGTACATATTAATATCATAAACAACATAGTAATTAAGTATATAATATAGATATATATATATAAATATAGTAACAAAGAAAAAAAATGTTTATCACTACATAGTATAAAACAAAGTCGCTTCCCGCTGTCTGTCCTTATGCTTAGATCTTTAAAACTACGCAACGGATTCTAATGCAGTTTTTTTAATAGATAAAGAGATTCAAGAGGAAGGTTTATACGTATAATATATGGTGTTAAATTCCACACTACACCGAAGCAAAGCGAGGGCGCGTCGCTAGTTTGATGTATAATAATACATTAAAATAAAACTAAAAATCTTGTTCATCGAATTGTGACTAAAATATTGATAATAAATAAAAATAAAAAAACATTTTTTTACAAACAATATCATTAAACGAATTTTAGTTTTATTACAGCTTCTTTCTACAAAACCACAATGTATCACAAAATAATTATTATTTACGTGCTTCGCATATAAGCCACAGATGCAGAGAGTAGAAAAGCCAATAGGAAACAAAAAAAAATAAGCCGAAAAAGGCACTCCTCCCAGGTTTATTCGCAACGGAATCATGAACTAAGCACAGAACACTCGTTTAACCCTTGGCATGCCTGGTAGGGTCTGACAGACCCACTGTTGCATAAAATCGTTGATATTATTTCTAGTTCTCAACTTGGCGCATCCTGCGCTTGAGTAGCTTCGCATTATGAATTCTAGGTCATTTTGACGCCCCCTCCGCAGGTGTGGCGCGGGCTCCTGTGTGAGTAACACGTGCGTGAAGTACGTACGGGTCTGAGAGGCCCGACCAGGCATACGACGTAACTTTCTGTTGGTGAGTAAATTATTACTATTCGTTATTATTTTATGCTATTATTGTTTTATTTAGTAATGATTTATTTTGGAATTATATTTTGTTACAGTAAAATATGTTTAGACCATTATCAGACGCCCAAATTAGTTATAATTTGGGCATACATGAAGACGAAGATGACGGCAACCCTGTGGAGCTACCATGCAAGAAAACTGATCCTGGTACAAAATGGTGATATTTTTTGTGCCCAGTCAGAAAGATTGCAAATCAAAATATACCTGTGCGTCTTGCAATAATCACATTTGTCTAGAATATGCTAATTTTATGTGCTGAAATTGTATGACAGAAGAGGACCAAGGAAACATTGAAGACTAAACTTAATGGTTCATATTTGATGTTAGTATGCTTAGAGCATCGCGGAAGGGAGCAGCCTTAGCGATTATTACTCTATTCAATTTTTTCTGGCATTTTTTGCGGGGGGGGGGAAAGTGCACACAAGTGCAGTGCCGCATACTCACATACAAAAACAACACTGTAAAGACGACACCAACACATAAAAAATAAAACAAAACAGCTAAAATTTGTGTACGGATGAGTCACACATCAAAATATGACACGTTTTTGACATAAAGGGCTGGGCTCAATTGTCGTTGCAGCAATATCGATACGGAAAAAGGAATAAAGGTAACAAACTCAAACATTTTACATGGGGTGAATAACAACAAAGAGCCCAACAAGCAAAAACCTTTTGGACCAACTGACCACTAAATCTCATCACCAGTGGTCAGTTGAGAAATGAATTTCTCATCTGACCACTGGAGGTGAATTGGGAGCAATTTATCCCTAATTCATCACCAATGATGAAACTGATGAAGTGGGGGGGTTTTTTTGTTTCAACTGACTACGGATGACCTTTTGAAAACTATGTAAGCCTATTTCATTAAATCATAATTTAACCACCATAAGTTAACCTTTTCCATATTTATGTGATCCTGGTAATTTGGAGATGCAAGTGATTGAAAATATTTCATTTTGAACCAAAGCGAAGCGAGGACACGTTGCTAGTTAATTATAAAATAAAAATGACACAGAAAATTATAGAAGTTAACCTTCTCCATATTTATATGATCCTGGTACTTAGGAAACGTAAGTAATTAAAAATATATAAAAAAAACTGAAACTCCTTGTCAGCAGAAGTTGGGAAATAATCATATCGCAGTCAGATTTGAATATTTTATAAATATAATATTTTCGGTTTGGTTCCACAACCAACCACTGGTGGTAGGATTTGGTGGTCAGATGGTCCGGAAGGAGCAAAAAAGTCTCAGGATGCGTAAGTTATTAGAGTGGTAGGCTTACAGGGCTCTTATAATTGTTTTGTGACATGTCATCGTTCTTAAAATAGTCTTAAAAAAGTTAATACGGACTCAAGAACACTCAGTCTTATTGTCAAGTCTCATATACGTATTAAGAGCATTTTATGACGTTTTTCTATTATAAATGATCTTATTCCATTCATTTTTTATAATAATATAAGATGTATCAAAAAGATTATTTATTCTGTGAGAGAACCAATTCGTTTATGCTGTGATTTTATTTTACTCTTTGACGCAGAATGTAACAGTGCAAAACTGCAAAGACCAAATTGAGTCTGTCAGAAGTTAAAAAGAATTAATAAATATTTAAGAATTTTTAGGTATATCACATTTATGAGAATGCCTGGAGCAGGACCAGGCCATATTCTTTATCGACAAACATTGTGATACGGTAACATCACTAAGTTGCTCATCGGCGAGAACTCGGATTTATCTAGCGACAGATCTGAAATTTGTACGGAGGAGACATGGACGAGCAGACCCGATGTCACTGAATAAATTTGACAACTATTCAAGAATAAAATATACGAATTTAATGTTTAAATGTAAACAAATAGCAATAATACGACAAAAAATTACTTTCATGTGAAATGTAACACCGACTTTTTGTAAACTTTGATGTTCCAGACCTCTTTTAACAGTAAAAAACTCATCAATTCGGCATTTTAAACACTGCAGCGTTCACATGCGCGACTGGACTCGGTCTAGAAAGAAATCCGGGCGCAACTGGTTTTATCAACTGCATATGCCCATTTGGGCTTGTACTTCGGCAGAGGGGAAAGCTTCGTATGGCTTCTCTTTCTGGGACAGAAGCGCGTCTTACTCTAAGTTAGTATGTAAGGACATTTAATAGTGTTAAAAACTAATTACCAAAATTCTTTAATATCAAAAAAATTAATGTCTCAAATGTAAGATTTATAATGTTAAACGTAAATGTTAGATTTTTGTTACCATTTCTAAGAGGTTAATTTGTTTTAATAATAAAGATTGAATATTTACTTCTATTTGGTTTATAATTTAATTTCCTATAAAACATGATGGAATTAACCGATAAACAACATAAAAAGCTTCTATAAGGCTATCTTTAATTAGAGACATATTTTTAAATAATGGGTCCATTAGACCCACCAGGCATGTGACGTGATTTTCATCCACCAGGCATGCCGAGGGATAACAAAGTTAACGAACCACGAATGGGTGCACGGGAATAACCCGAAATGGTGGATTGCAACAATCGCGCAAAACGCAGTAAATTTTATTTCCTGTCGCAAGTTGTGGGCGGAAAGCGGACTGTGGCTAATTATGATGTCTAAGTGTTTATCTTGTTTAGTGTTTAAAGAAATAACACAAATAGGCAAATTAGCGAATATTTATTTTACTATATTGTCAATCGATTCACTGTTGCAACTTTTGTGTTTAGAGCCTTTTCTCATTTGTCATCGCAGCATCGGTACGACATCAACATGCTCGATATTGGGAGGGTGCGAAGGTATAATAATCGATCGCAGCGCTCATGGTGGCAAAAAATAGAAATAATGAAGGCTCTGTAATCTGTTTGAAAACGATATTTAATTTATTACTAGCGATACAGGAATAATTATATATGTTTATTATCACTTAGTAAAATTATTAAAGTAGCTTTATCCTCTTGTTTTACAAAATCTACAACTAAAAAAGAAGTAAACAAACCCTAATATAACCAAAATAAAACACTCTTTTTGAATATATCTTACTTGCCATATTTAATTTAAATGACCAAAAATGATTTCACAACACTTTGTCCACCCAAATCACAGTAATTTTGAAATTTACATTAATAACACAATATGTATAGTATTTTTTAACATTTTGTCACAATGCCGCCATTACATATCAAAACGACAAAACGGTCAGGTCAAAGCCAACACAGTTGCAACACGCTAGGTGGCGCTAAAAGCGTGCACGGAGCCAATACGCAGTATCGATATAATAACAAAAGCTTACTGGACGCCTCTAACTCAATAGAGTGTTCCTGCAGGCCTGTTACATAAAAACAATCGCAATAAACGGCCAATTTTCGTTCCACTCGACACTATTAACTTGAATAAGGTTAAATATCAAGTAAATTGAACGACAAATTGCTTCCGATTAATAGTTATTAGTCGGCGCAGCAGCGGCGCGACATCCATGGTGTAATACAAATTCGGTACAGAATCTGTACCGCACCGACAAATTAGAAAAGGGCTGTTGAATTGAAAAAAAAGCAATAGAAAATTATTGGTGATGTGACATCATTGCCAATTTTATATGGTTTTTCCAATGATACGGAGCTACGTAAGCGTTTTTTACACGACTACCCAAAGCAAAAAGAGTGTATATGTCTTCAGGGTTCATGTATGTTTGTGGGTATGTGAGTTTCTTTATTCCACCATAACTTCTGAATGCTTGAACTGATTTGGATAAATGGAGTATCGTTAGAATACTTACAGCATCCCGAGTGACACTGGCTATATTTTTTTTTAGAAAAAATCAATTTGGCGACTGTACGGCGCCATTTTTAAATATGAAAAAAATGTTTTCTTCTATTATTACAATATGTGCATCAAATCAAAAAAATGAGCACATTCCAAAACTATATAATTTGTTACTAAAATGTGTGAAATAAAAATAAATAAATTAAAAAAATATTAAAAACATGACTGCCCTGCCAAAAACGAAGTCGGGGGCCCTCTTTAATCAAAAATTGTTCCATTATAAGGGACCCAGACTGCAATGACTTGACACTTGTTGTTTAACTTTTTAGTTCGTTTTTGGCAGGGCAGTCGTGTTTTTAATATTTTTTTAATTTATTTATTTTTTTGTAAAGGGTTGGTTGAAGGATTGTGTACCTACTAGTCAAGAAAATTTAAAACTTAATGATAGGGAATCGCCAACAAAACCAAGAACTGCGCTGATAAAACAAAACAAAAATCTCATCCGCATTACACCTTGGACCACAACGGTTCCAAAGCCAACCGCGCCATTTGTATAAAGTTACGCCGCGAAACTTCGAACGAATTATTCATTGCCATACCGGATAAAACGGCAATGATGTTACTCCGACTGTGCCTCCCATTTGAATACAGCTTATCAATTTCATTACAGCTCACAAAATATATCTGATTTTCATTTTTATAATACTTTTACCTCTCCAGTATATACTGTTATCTGTTAAACAAGTTCCCAAGAGAAGAAGCAACATAGGAAAATACTTGTAAACGATTGAATTTTATCTTAAGATATAGCTAATAATATTTGCTACATGGATCAAGATCTGTCTTACTTTGTAGAAAAAAAATATTTATTGATATGGAAACACTACGTAAACTACTAGTCATTAAAAATATTCCGTTATTCACATTAGATTTTCGAAGTGTAGAAAAGTCACTATGTAAATGTAAAAACGTGGTCGCTTAAACCGTTATTATTTTCCCTTTTTCGAAGAAAACGATATGTCAACTTAACTTCCGATTTGGAATTAATTTGTCATTTGGTTGACAGATACCACAGACTAATAAGTGAAAAAATACAGCAGACTAGATTGAATCACAGATTAAAAAAATTAAAAAGTACACAACTTCAGTATAAAATGACGGGTCTCCTTTTGATTATGATTTGATTATGAATTTTATTCCATGAAGTATCATGGAATAAAATTCAAGTACGTATGCACTGCTATAGTAGTGTAGTGCGACGAAATACTTTACTTTTTAAGCAAAAATGACTTATTTCATGGTTTACTATTTACATATTATTCCGAAAAAATCATTTTTATATATTCTCAGACACTTTCCTAGGATCTCAGGTTGCCTTTATTACTCGGCTGTTTGCTTTCAGTGTTTGATTAACCTCATATTTATAGTGTGTTTTTACTTGAATAGAGCTTTAGCTTCGATAGTAACTTCGAGCAACGACGACTTCGGCTTCCTCTCGAAGGGAGGAGCCTTAGCGATTATTACTCTATTCAAATTATTCTGGCATTTTTTGCGGGGGGGGGGAAGTGCACACAAGTGCAGTTCCGCATACTCACATACAAAAACAACAGTGTAATGACGACACAAACACATAAAAAATAAAACAAAACAGCGAATGTGTACGGATGAGTCACACATCAAAATATGACACGTTTTGTGACATAAAGGACTGGGCTCAACTGTCGATGCAGCAATATCGATACGGAAATAGGAATAAACTTTAAATGCTCTAAGGGAATAAAGGTAACAAACTCAAACATTTTACGATGGGGTGAATAACAACAAAGAGGTCATTTTTAATGTTTGTTTCTTTTGTCTCGAAACTGTTGTTTAGGTAAAAAATGTTTAGTGCGCACGCCGTGTTGTTTATGGTTTGGTTCACCAGTGGTGCCGAATTTGAGGTCTAAAGTCAACCAAATTTCGAAAAGCTCGTGAGTGTAGGTGATTGGAACTAATGTGTACCCAGGGAAGTTAGGCTCAGGCTGCTGGCACTGAACGGAAAGCTTCGTATGGCTACTCCGGCCGGCGCGTTGCTCTAAGGATAGTAATAATTGTTTGCTTAATCTAAATTTTGCTCAAGAGTTTTGATAATCAAAATATTATTATACTGTAACTAGCTTTCAGCCCGCAGCTTCGCCCACGTGGGTTACAGGTTATATCGTGTGGGCGGAGCCCCGTGCCCAACAGTGGGATAAAATATGACCTTCCTAAACTTGCACCATGATGAAACGCCAAGTATGTACCTACTTACATGAGATAATCACAAACACAAATTTTATCACTAGTAACGAACTTAGGTCCGTATTTAAAAACCGCTCTCAATACCGATCACAAGAGCGATCTCAGCTGATACGCTCTCAAGATGTGAGCAGCATCTTAAGTTGGATATTAATTAATAGTCAGATATCAAGAGCGTATCAAATGAGATCGATCTCAGCTCCTAAGATCAATCTTAAGAGCAGGATCTTAAGTTCACGGTGGTTTATATACAGTAACATGACAATTTTGAATTAAGATTGAATGATTGGCGTTTTAATTGGCTCAAATTACAAAAAAAAATATATAATTTATAAATTGTACTCTCATAAATTTAGTGCCAAACATTTTAGACAAGTGGTAAAATGTAATATTTATTTATACATAAATATCACTTTATTTTACTACGTCAGTTCAAGAAGACTGAAGTCTTGGATTATGTATTCAGTGGCTGTATGGGCTGTATGATGCAAATGTGCCTTTGCCTTTTCTGTTTCATGATGAAAAAACGGAAAAAGTTGGCGGGATATTGTAATTGTTATGAGTTATGTATGACTTATGACCATGTTATGACTAAACATTTCGTAATTTATGTAATATCGTAATAAATGAAATCACAATGATTAACTTCGTTTATTAGATTTTAAAACTCTATATTATTTAAATATACTGTATCGGGAATTTCACCATGTACCTTTTTATTTTTGAGACTCCGATATTTCGGCGCAGTTGCATGCGCCGAAATATCGGAGTCTCAAAAATAAAAAGGTACATGGTGAAAATCCCGATACAGTATATTTAAATAATGTTAATAACCATGGAAATTTAAAACAATATAAAACTCTATAGTTTTATCCACGTACATAGGTACAAACACATACGTAGCAGTTCAAAATTAAATAATTATCACCCGCGCGCACGCTCTCAAGTCACGGTTTTGCAGCACTTGGCGAACATGATCTCAATCATCATCTCAATAGTGAACTCAAGTGCAAAGTTTTGTTTATTAATATGAGTGATCTCAGTTGATACCACGAACTTAAACCTGTACTTAAGAATGATCTATTAATTAGAACAGCATCTCGAGTATGATCTCAAGATAAGCTCTCAACGTTGAGAGCGGTTTATAAATACGGGTAAGTGTTCATTAAACAGTCTTTTTGCTAATTACATTTTACTCACTTTTTTTACTATTTTCATTTGGTTAAAGCTATCCGTAACAGTCCCATCTATACCCTTACCAAATTTCATCAAAATCAGTCAAGCGGTCTTCTGCAGGCGTGAAAACGAAACAGACAATTTACTTTTCTATTTTATATAGAAATCTTTTGTAAAATATGCTAGTAAATATATTCAAAGTTTTGTTTATTACGACTTTTAATCAGCCCCAGTATGTACATACCACAGACCATACAACAAGTACTTGGTCTGTGCTACATTCTTATACACAATAAATAAATACTAGGGTAATTTCAAACAGCGCCATCTAGCCAAACTAAGCAACCACCCGCGACTTCGTCTGAGTGGACAGTTTTTAGGTTCCGTACCCAAAGGGTAAAAACGGGACCCTATTACTAAGACTCCGCTGTCCGTCTGTCTGTCTGTCTGTCACCAGGCTGTATCTCATGAACCGTGAAGCTAAAAAGTTGAAATTTTTACAGATGATGTATTTCTGTTGCCGCTATAATAACAAATAGTAAAAACAGAATAAAATTAATATTTAAGGGGGGCTCCCATACAACAAACGTAATTTTTTTGCCGTTTTTAGGGTTCCGTACCCAAAGGGTAAAAACGGGACCCTATTACTAAGACTCCGCTGTCCGTCTGTCTGTCTGTCTGTCTATCTGTCTGTCTGTCACCAGGCTGTATCTCATGAACCATGACAGCTAGAAAGTTGAAATTTTCACAGATGATGTATTTCTGTTGCCGCTATAACAACAAATACTAAAAACAGAATAAAATTAATATTTAAAGGGGGCTCCCATACAACAAACGTATTTTTTTTGCCGTTTTTTGGTACGGCACCCTTCGTGCGCGAGTCCGACTCGCACTTGGCCGGTTTTTTTGGTACGGAACCCTTCGTGCGTGAGTCCGACTCGCAATTGGTCGGTTTTTTTTTGCTATCGCTAGGGAACAATACTTTTTATGGATGAAGGGTACCCTTTGTCCTTTTCTGTACTTCTGACAACGTGTGTGTAAAATTTTATGACGATCGGTTCAGTAGTTCAGACGTGAAGGCGTAACAAACAAACAAAAAATCAAACAAACGGACTTTCGCATTTATAATATTAGTAAGGATAGTAACACCCAAACCCGTCACAGAAATTAAAATATACATAAGTATACAGGGTTATTTGTAAAACCCCAATAACTTCGCAAGAGTAGATTACTAACATAATAAACAACAACATTTGTTCTATGACTTTTCCGAAAACCGAAAACAGACAAAAAAAATTTCGACTCTCCATACAAATGTCCCGAACAGCTGATCGAGTTTTGTATGAAAAGTGGATATTTTTTTCTGTTTTCGGAAAAGTCGTAGAACTTATGTTGTTGTTTACGATGTTAGTAATCTACTCCTGCGAGGTTGTTGGTGTTTTACGAATAACCCAGTATATTATGTTCACAAGAGCTAAGAGATTAGAACTTGCACATTTTAGTTCACTGACTCAAGTCCTAAAAGCACAGCAGACCGTGTGTGGCGTACTTGGACAAAGTTCTAGAGTGGAGAGAAACTTTCTTAATTAACCACATTAGTAATTTCTCAAATTAAATAAGATGATATTGCAGTTTATGTAGGTACAGTCAAAACTGTGTACGACGACATCGAAGGGACTACTCATATTTGGTCGTAAAAACCAATTGTCGTATCAACCGGCGATGTTTGAATGTGTAGGTACAGTCAACGGCACGATGGGCTACCACAAAAGGGTAATCACTTTATCTTTTACTTAAATGAGAAGATTTTAAGTTTGATTTTAAACTGACTCAAGTGAAGAGATGAGAAAGAAAACGGGGTTTGATTTTACTGTATATTTTGGTTCTAAGAATTACAAACGAGCCAAAACTCATTAGTTTTTGTTTACTTTTGCGACCTTAATGGCCATTGAACATTGATACTGTGCCAGATGTGCACACTTTTACCTATTCAAAATGTTAACAATGCAGCTGGTCGTATTATCAGCCTGAATTCTCCGAAGATAATGGTAAAATGCAGTCGCCTAATGAGATATGTCGTATTGTGCAGTGACGTATAAAGCAATGTTTTTTATAAGGCGATTATATAGCATTCAGCCGGGACCTATAATTTTGGTGATCATAACTTAGGAGCTTTTGGAGCAGCCTTAGTGCCCCCCCGGAGAATTTTGTCTGAAAGAAACACTGGTCGCAAACGGTTTTGACTGTATTTGGCTGTCTTCTAGAAATATTTATTGACAGCATTTTTACTTAGAAACAAAAGATGTCCCAAGTTTCTATTTTATTATCGATGAGTAGATCGTGCGTATTCTTTGATAGTGAAAACTATAGTATTCTGTGCCAAAACTAAATCTTGTCCGCTTAAGGATATTTGTTGCAAACTCCTTTGATATATATTATTTATTTGTATTTGGTATATTTATATAATAATGATGCCTCTTGCATCAGACATTCTTTGTTAATCAAGTATTTGGGCTTTGTTTACATATTGTAGGTCTGATTGCCAATCGGCATAGGCCTCCTCCAACCTTTTCCACTCCCACCGGTTCTCCGCCACTCTGTTACAGGTAACTCCTGCTACTTTTCTGATGTCGTCGTTCCACCTCTTTAGTGGTCAACCTCTCCTTTTGTAGCCCTCTCTGGGGTACCACCTTGTAATGAGTTTACTCCATTTATCCCTTCCTCTCATCATATGGCCTGCCCATCGCCACTTGAGCCTTCTTATTTTATAGGTGATACCTTGCACTTTGAAAAAACTTGAAATACTGGGGCTTGAAAGAGATAATGAAGGACAAAACGCTTGACATACATTTGAAAAGTAGACTATTCAATACTTGCATACTACTTGTACTAATGTGT
The DNA here is from genome assembly GCA_943789525.1 of Agriphila geniculea. NCBI lineage: Eukaryota > Metazoa > Arthropoda > Insecta > Lepidoptera > Crambidae > Agriphila > Agriphila geniculea. Next base: position 5,158,840 of record OX038877.1, on the reverse strand, counting down.
GGCAGTCAAACTTGGGCTTAACACAAAATAATACAAAGAAACGAGCAACATGCCAACACGCAATGGAAAGAAGTATGTTGAATGTAAAGAAATTGGATAGACTACACAACCAACATATTAGAATCAAGACTTAAGTTCAAGATTTGGTATATTTAGCTATCAAAATTATTCCCGTAGGTATAGATACTTACGTTAATTAAACTCTAAGATTCTCGTATGTAATATTGAAGCAACTTGTTCTCTTCAAGTCGACAGAAACTTGTGCATTTACTTAGTTTACTCTACACTGCATGTACTATTGTTATTAAATTTCATTATTAAGATTAAATTTCAGTAGAAAAATGAGTTTTACCGAGTACAATTTGTCTTGTTTATGGTTTATTTTTCAATAATCATAGCATAATTTGTTACTGCCTTTTATAGGCGTTTATTAGGCTTCAGTGTCTAAAGTTTTTGATAGACACAACATTCATAATTATTTTTCATTTTTAATATGCATAGATTCTATTATAATTTAGATAATGTATGTATAAATAACTAGCAGCCGCCCGCGACTTCATCTGCGTGGACAGTTTTTTCGCTATCCCTCGGGAACTATACATTTTTTCGGGATTAAAGGTACCCATGTCTTTCTCTGTACCCCTGACAATGTGTATGCAAAATTTCATGATGATCGGTTCAGTAGTTAAGACGTAAAGGCGTAACAAACAAACAAACAAACGGACTTTTGCATTTATAATATTAGTAAAGATTGCTGTGGAAAAATGAGTTTTACCGAGTAGATTGTACCCTTAGTTTAGTGTAAAGTTTTGAAATACACAACATTTATATGGATTTATCATTTTTAATATGCGGAGATTTTAGTAAGGCAAAAAATTAGAAGTCTATCGTAAAGCTACCTCTGTAGAATGTGTTATTCTTTAATTAAAAAACCGGTCAAGAGCGAGTCGGACTCGCGCACCGAGGGTTCCGTACCATCATAATTGCACCATTAAACCACACTGCAGAGTAAAATAATAAAATTAGTATTGCAGTTTTAGGTCAGCGCCATCTCTTGACCGATAGTGGAACTAATGTTAACTTTTTTAGAAATTTGATAATTTCTAAAAAAGTGTGCTATATTGAGACATCGTTTTATTTTTCCTGTAATCTTTATATAAACTGCTATCACATAGAATTATTTCAGATTTTTATCTTTGCAAACTTCGGAGTTAGGGGGGGGGAACGGTATTTTTTACATTTTTCATCATAAGTCGAAAACTACACGGCCTAAAACAAAAAGAAAAAATGATTAAAAACGTGCAAACGGCGCTCTTTCTTAAAATACCCCACATGCCCTAGTAACCCTACTTAAAATTTTTAAGACCCCTTTTCAGTCCCCGTTGTAAAAAAGATATTTATTTTTTATTTCTTTCTTATTTGAAAAATAGTTGGGCAAATGTCATCTTAAACTATTCCAAATTTCAAGTTGATACCATTAGTAGTTCTCGAGATATCCAGCTGTGACAGACAGACAGACAGACAGACTGAGTCACACCATAAGGGTTCCTTTTTTACCATTTTGGTACGGAACCCTAAAAAGTAGCATTTTAATATAGAGCGAGGTGTCCTGTTTCGTTTATGACCGCGCTGGGCTAACTTGTTAGTTACATAAATTAGCCACCGCCGTAGGAAGTTTAATAAGACGCCACGCCACCTGTCGGCTGAGGATTTAGACTTAATTGCCGTTCAACATTTTACCTGGAATATCTAACTTCAGGCCGAAGTTCAACTTAATATCCCATTGCACGTAACTTTCATGAACTCTTAATTACGTATGTAATTAAAGTTTTGCTGGGAAGTTTAAATTCAAATATCTTGCTGTGAGAAAGTAATAGTTGCTTTTGTCAAAGAGAACAGAGCAACAAATGAATTTAATAATAAAGCTTATATTATAAATTCCTTCCTTCCTCGTGATCAAACTAAGTTAAACCATAGACTTAGAAAAAATTTCGCATGAGTCAAACTGATTTGACCACGAGACATTTTTACATTCTTCGTGGACAAACTGTAACTATATAAACTCTCTCAACATACTGTGTATAATGTAGTCTTATTGTACATGAAAAAACAATTACTTCATCCTAAAATAAATCAAACATGAAAGTCTATATGACAGAAAACTTTTCAATGATTGACAATGCACATACAGTTGTCCTAGTGATTTTCTATGAATTGAAACATAATTTATTTATTTTTAAGTTGAGTTATTTTATTTTAAGAAATATATTGAAATTATGTTAACAGGATAATTTGCCACCATAATCATATAAAAAATATTGCCGTTTTAAATCTCCACTACATTGAGGAAGTTATCTGATAATCACCGACCTTTTGCGGAATGACCACGTGACAAAAACCACGGTGACAAAGGGCAGATTGCCGCAAATTAATAGCAACTAATAATGACCTCTTATAAAACGGGCGGGGTTAAAATGGCGCTTTTAATAATACGACTATTTTATTAAGTTTTCTACCAGTGATGTGCGAAGCACCTAAGGGGCTGTAAAAAAATATTCATCAAAAGAATTATTTCATTTTGCCCCGTTCAGCTCGGCTCTGGTAGAAAAATGAGGCCTGCAAGAAAAACATCTCTATACATTACTCCAATTCCAAAATAAATAGCTAAAGCAATTGTGTTATGGAAATCAGGGACAACGGTACAGAAAAGTTAGTTTTCTACACTGACTCAGCCGAGGATCGAACCCGGGACCTCAAAAGATGGTGATGCCTTGAAAACTGGCGTGCAAACCATTCGGCCACGTAGGGCATCAATATCTTTACTAATTTGACATTACGTGGACCAAGGTATCAGTTACAATACCCAACTACAGAATGTGGTATTTTAGAGTCCCAAGCTGTCCTCCAATCAGATAAAGCAGGTCACATGGCAGGGACAAATGCGGTCGTAACTCACCGCGAGGCTCCCTTAGGATTTCTTATACACCGGTTATTACCTTTTATATCTACACATGCGGCCGAAGTTAGGGGAATACACCGATTTCAAATTTAAATAAAGGATAACGACTTAAACTTTAGTTAGGTACATTTGAAATCAAATTTACATTTGTTTCAAATTGTCAGGTCGATTCCGTTTTGTTTCTTGTTTCTCACCAAAAAGTATTTCATTGACGTCTAATTACTGGTAGCAGCTAAGCTTCACAGTTTGGCTCAGCGCCGAAAAGTAGCTTGGCTGTCGGTCTTTTATAGATTATACTTCGGTGAGTGTGCTCAAGAGATTCATGAGCTCATTCCACATTCTCCTTTCTATCATCAGACATCCAGACGCACTGCGGGTTACCACCCGTTCTTAGTAGATATACCTTTTCTGCGTACCAAACCCTACTTAACATCGTTTATATTGCGCACAGCTAAGAAATGGAATTCCCTGCCGGCGTCTGTGTTTCTGAGTACATATAACCTGGCTCTTTTCAAGGCCAGAGTGAATAGGGACCTTCTGGGCAAGCTCGCTTCATTGTAGACCCTGTCTTTGCTTTCGGGTTAGACTGGGGCCAAGAGCAAACCCATTAATTATTAAAAACAGTTATATTAGATAAAAGAACATTATTATTTCAAAAATAATCATCATTTATTATTGATTGGATTTTGTTTTCTTTATATGTTTTGCTTTCATTGCTAGTCATTTAAGACTGACCGATAACCAAAGACTTAGATAAAAAGTACTTAAAATTTAATTTTTACTGTGATAACATTTTATAAATTTTGTAACCAACTAATTTGGACATACAGTGTACCTATTTTGACGTTTAGGCTAGATGGCGCATATTTCTTTTTATTTTCTCCTGAAGTATCTGCAGTAGCCGGATATTGGATATAAGGTTTAGACAGAAGTACTAGTTGAGTTTTCAGTAAATTACAACTCCATCATACCATGGAATTCTTAATAAAAATTTTGAGAAACTGCTTCATAAAAATATAATTACGAAGTTTAAAAACTATTACTACTAGGATGCGAGAAATTGAATATCGTAGAAATAGTTTTTATTTAAACCATTTCTCTTATAAATTCATTGTCCTCGCAATATAGAACTTGAGTTATCTCATGTATGTGATTTTAAACTAGTTATCATAATGTCGGCCATACGACACGCACTGTTAGTCATAGGCCTCCCCAAAATGACTACAGAATTATTTACTGCAAATCAAAATCTCTTTATACTTGTCATTAAAAGCACATGAAGCTTTCTTTTGGGCTTATTATAAACCTTCCTAAGCATCTCCACGACGATACCAACCTTTGTCTTCCCGCAATCTCCACCATACCATCGATCCACTTACCGTCGATTTCAATAATCTATCTTCAGTCAGGCTGCGTTCAGACGATGACACACAACCCGACCTCAACCCGAACTCAACTCAAACTCACCTCAACCGCAGCCAGCCCACCTTGAAATACATCGCTTATAATTTTGAGTGTTATGACACATAATAAGCTCCTGTGTAATGTTCAAGTGAGTTTGAGGTGAGTTTGGGTTGAGTGCGGGTTGTGTTTGAGTTGAGTTCGGGTAGAGTTCGGGTTGAGTTTGAGTTGAGTTCGTGTTGAATGTGGGGCGTGGGCAGTTGCATTGACAAAATATAACGGAGCTTATTAATGTGTCATAAAACTCAAAATTGTAAACGCTGTATTTCAAGGAGTGGGCTGCGGTTTAGTTGAGTTCGAGTTGAGCTTGAGTTGAGATGAGGTCGTGCGTTATCGTTTGATCGCAGCCTAAGATTGGATTTGGCCTTCTATGTGGATCTGTTACACGCAACTATTTCCCGTCATTTAACAAAAATGTCTAGCCAAAAAATATTTAGTTAGCCTATCTCTTACGGCCAGGCCCAATAAACAATCCACAGATAGGGGTAGGCCTAATCCAAATTAGTTGCTATGTAACGGTTGATATTAATAAAAAAAGTAACGACATTTACTTAGCAACTAATCTAGATTAGGTGTATCCCTATATGTGTTTTGATTTATTGGATGTGGGGGTTACTGAAGATAGGTTATTGAAATGGCCGTTATTAGGGGGTTCCACGGAGCGTCGTCCATTCCATAGTTGCCATTACAGAATCTTTCCATCCCAAACCAGAACCCTTCAAACTCAGTATTTATTAACTACTTTAAAATCTCATTCCATATTTACCTTTCCGCTCATTTGGCAAAGGCGATATACACGTACACCCCAAATCTCTGATTACGATTCCAATTTATTCGTGCCTTGAACTTCGAAATAACATTTGCAATCGGTTTGCGTTTGGAATCAATAAAATTCCGAGTCGAAAGAAAGAAAAAAACGTTGAAAACCGATTGTCTGCGTTATCTCTGGTTATCTATCTTGTTTTCAGGTCTTTGGGGGCGATTTTTCCTTATGTTCCGACACCGAACAAATTATCATTCAATTTATATCTTTGGGAACTTTTTATCGGCTTTTACAGTTCACGATTGATTTAAGAATTTCTAGCCACTTTATCAGAGTTGAGAGGAATTAAATTCTGTCGGTTTTGTGGTCAAATAATGAAGTGTTTGTTATTTTATCTCCTTATTTCTTTGAAAGGAAAAGAGTGTTTTTATTTGGTAATATTAACAATTTAATTTCGCGCCTTTATCTCGAAATTGTCGGTATAATGGTATTTTAAAGTAAATTGCCCAACACTTTATTATTTTCATTAGCGGTAAAACTCAGAATAATGACCAACGCGTGCCTTATCCCCTTTTGAGTGAGTGAGGGCGCTTTCAGAGGGGCACGAAGTTTATGGAAGAGATTCGTTGGTACCGCTGTTAATTAAGTTTTACATAGATTATGTTGATATTGAAACAAGCATCTATAACCTACATATTTTAGTACGCTCTCTACGAGATTTCTCTTGTTTCTGTAGCACCGTGGTATTAATTCAACAATACCTAGGTATACAATTTGTCACATATAAATAAATTCTTTTCCAGCTATCAACCAGTAACTCATAGTAACAAAATATTTTAATTTATGATTTTGTGGCAAACCTACCATACCATCCTGCTTAGATTACAGACTTTATTTTATTTTTCCTTCAACATAGAATTAATCCTTCATCGGTTTAAATTTCATTATTAAATACTTAGAATAGCTATTGAGTACGTTAACATAGACTTAATAAAGGGATTTCAGCCCAATATTCCTTAATTGACTTATCTAATATCCATTCAGTGAACTGAGAATAAATTAATTAGACCGACTTCTGCTGAGATACTGTGTTAATAATCGCGAATGAGCAAAATTCTTTTATAAACACTCGCTCAAGTCCAAATTAATACAATTCTTTATTTTGTGAATTTTCCAAAAAACTAGACATTAATTTAAAATCCAGTGACATTTTCTCTTGTAAATTGTTGTTCTTTCAAGATACTATCAAAGAAAATTAAATAATCTTATTAAAGTTAAGGTTATTTGTTCAAGTTAGAGAGGACATAGAGGGAGTAAAACTCTCTGCTATTCCCACACGATGGTGGGCCTGCCTTCCGTATCTTTAACATACAAGTTTAACATACAAGAATTCACAAGTCAAAGGTAAAAGCAATCGATATCTACACCGCCTGTAACTTATCAAAATAACTTAGTACACTTAAGAAGGTGAAGGAGAAATCCTCACAAGTAATACTTTTGAGAGTTTTCCTAAAGATTTATGCTAAAAACTTGGGCCATTTTTCATTTTTTCCTTGCCGCGTTCGCCTTCGTTCGGTGTGAACGATTATCATTTTCATATTTTTCCCTAAGCCAAAACTTTTAAGCAGCCCTTCTTTTATTTTCACCTTTTTGTTCTAAATTTCGTTTGTCGTTAACAATTTTGGGGAATGTGTGATTTCATTAAAATACATTTCTTACTTATGTATTTTGAATGCATGTACCGGTTTTCACACTAACGCACCACGCTACATCATATTTATAATGTTACAACAGATTTTGAAATGTGGAATGCTAAATTTTTATAAAAAAATATGTTTGTAAGGCACCAACAACGCACATTTTTAGGGTTCCGTACCTGAAGGGGCCAAGCAGAGCCCTATTGCTGTCACTCATATGACCCTCAGTCAGTCATTTTCTCCGTCCGTCGTCTGTCACAAAGCTTTAGCAGCTAAAGTATACAAATTGTTTTCCAAATCATTTAGAGGGGCCTAGAGGGGGGTCCCATAAAAGTGAAGGGGCGTGACAAAAAACGAAATATTTTTGCATGTCGTAATGATGCGTGTCAGTCCCCAAGGTTTTCATTTTATTAAGAAAACTAATTCTAGAAAGAAAACTACTCAATAGGCGTAATTTAAGAACATTTAATTCACCAGTTGTGTATCAATAAATAAGTCGACTAGGCAACACCTTCGTTGTACGCTTATTTTAATGGCTTAGCTTATACTCTAACTTCTGTCTTTGATAAGCAAAATTGAAGTTTAACCACTATTATTTGGCATCAAGTCACAAAATGAATACATGACTATAAATAGTTTGATTAAATTTTTGGTTAATGCGAGACCAAAAATCTTTTTGGCCGTAGGTTTTTTCCAGTTCAATAAATATGCTGTCCTCTTATAGGACTGTTGTCACTTCACATTTCCTTAAATCTGGAACGTTAAGCGTAAAATGCCTATTACAGTTACAATTTAATGAACCACCTATTTCGTTTTTGGCAATACAAATATTTGGTGATCTGAATTTTTCTTCTTCTTTCTTTTTCTTCATACCCCGTGTTACTACTTGTGGAGCGTATATAGTATTAACATCATTAAAGACTGGATCTTTATTGTCGACACAAGGTGTTTTACTATAAATATTGTAAGGTTTGTGTAGATCATTTTTGTTGAACCATTCGTCACCAAAATGTTCTTGGTTTGTATTGAATACTATCTGAGAATAGTTGATGGGTTCAGATTGAACGTCCATGTCTGAGGTGGGGACTTCGTTGGTGAAACGTTGAGACATCCAGACGTACCTGGCCATAGGCTCTTCAGGACCCCATAATCTTGAGGAACTGAATGCAGAAGCAATTTTCTGGAAAGTGGAAATGAAGATAGTGAATTATATAAGACGGGTAAATTATTTTAAAATATTCCTTTTAAATTACTGTGAAACTGTTCTACAAACTTAATCTTTACTTTTCGCACACTTAATTTTAGTTTTTTTCTATTGTTTACTATAAACAATAATTTTATGTTATAAAAATGTGAAATATTAAGGTCAGAAAATGCCTCAGAGAATACATTACATTTTATTATACCCCAGACTCTACTTTTACAACGTGTTACAAAATAAACCGCTAATGCCGAATATGGTAGGGGGACCATCAAACTGAACAACTTTTACTATGGGGACCAACTCTGAAATCGCGGGAAAAAATTAGCTGATTCATACATTTTGATATTTTTGTTATTAATTTTAGTATGAAACTGATTTTAGACATGGTCCCATAATAAAAGTTGTTCAGTTTAATGGTCTCTATCTACTATATTCGGCATTAGGGGTTATTTTGTAACACGTTGTATATTTAATGATTTTATAAATGAATAGGCAGAACAATCATTTAAAATTGAGAATCCTACTTAATATCAATACAAAGGTAGAAAGCACCACAATGGATATTAATGATGCTGACAGAGAACTGTTTTCACAACTTACAGAAGCTAAATTGAACTGCTCTTCCTTAGCGACGGCAACAGCGGCCATGAGCACCATCACAACTAGTATCCCGATGAAGACTCCCACCAACGGCCACAGCGTCTGACCCTGACTCCAGGTCACCCTGATGACAGTTCGTAGCCACCAGCCTGACACGCCGATGAGGAAGACGGGAATCGTCCACCATGTTACCGCCCAGACACATGGTAACTTATTTCCAGTAAGGAATTCTATGTCTACTGAGAGGTAAAACCAGCCTGAAAAAATCAATTGCTTTGGTTAGTTATAGTTACCACACACATTAATTTTACATCTAAAATTGGCAAAAGATTTTTTCATCATCATCATATCAGCCGCACGAAACCCACTGCTGTGTATAGGCCTCCCCCAAGGATCTCCACGACGATCGCTCTTGCGCTGCCCGCATCCAGCGGCTTCCTGCGACCTTCACCAGATCGTCGGTCCACCTTGTCGGGGGCCTACCCACGAAGAGTCGTCCTGTGCGCAGTCGCCATTTTAGAACCTTTCCGCCGGCTCACTCCAACTTTAGCTGTGAAATCCTTTGAGCGATGTTAGTTACTTTAGTTCTCCTGCAGATCTCCTCATTTCTGATCAAGCAGGGAAACGCCAAACATGGCTCTGTCCATCGCACGCTGGGTGACCTTGAACCTCCTTATGAGACCCATAGTTAACGACCACGTTTCACTGCCGTAAATCATCACTGGCAACACCCACTGGTCATAGACTTTTGTCTTGAGACACTAAGGTGAATCTTTTAGGATTTACTATTTACTCTGTGGGTTTAATATAACCCATGCCTCCATATTTTTTAGTATTATGTGTACAACGAACATCAAAGTGCATCTATTTCATATCCCAAGGAATATTTTGGTGAAGTATACTGGTACAAGAGACCATAGGCTGTTGGTCGTAACAATCTTAATCTCATCAGCTAAGCAAGTCAATTTTGTTGCTTATACAAGAAAGTTAATTTAATCAATAAACTTACCGTAAATAAAGGCAAAACCAACTACTTCAACAGTAGTTGTGAAAACAGCTAGCACTGGTACTACGAGCTCATCTAAAATTGTGACTATCTCCAAACTCCTGGCTAAGGCAGCGACTGAGAATGCTGTGCCTATAGCAGAAACAGCTGCGGCGTAGAACCTCCAGTGGTCACCCACCAGCCGATGGAGCTTGTCGTAAATCGGGAAGAGCAATGTTAGCTAGAAATAAGTAAAACTATTTTGATTAATACCCCGAATACTGAGTAGTTAAATATTATTTTCTGTATTATCTCTGGGATTTGTGGGACTGTTCAGATTAAAGCAATGACATGTCGTATTTCATTTACAGATCAATTTGTGAATGCAAATCCCTTAAGTTCAAAACTTTTATAGTATTTTTATCCTGTCTCTGAATCCTTTTTACTCGTATATTCTTTTAAAACCATTGTTAATTATATTAAATATTATATTAGTCATTCATACCTACCAAAGTAATGATGCCAGACACAAAAACGATTCCGAAAGAAATAAGCGGCCATTCCTTCGTCCTTTTCTCCGATACACTTGACTGGTATATCAGAACTAGGATGGCCACGAAACTAGTATCCTTCCTTGAGGAGCCCCCTATGGACTCCCAAAGCAACACCCAGATCCAACTTGAGAGAAGGTTCGTTGTGATAATTGACATCGATGTCCTGAAAATTTATGAGATTGTATTAGCATTCATAGTATTGTTATTGTGTAGGTCCAGGGGTGGCAAACAAGTTTTTTTTTATACACAACGGGAAAGTGCTTGGCCTTCATCTCACCTAATGTTAAATGACGATAAGGCCGAAGGTGGAAGCGCACTACACCCGGAATACTGGCTATCTTACCTATAACTGCCGGAACACAACAATTTTTTTAAATTGTTATTATGGCGTCAGACTTAGGTAAGATGGTGTTAGCTAGCCAGGCGGACTTGAAATAAGCCCTACCACCAACCAAACCAAGTACAAATTACCCCCCCCCCCCCTGGGAATCGAACCCGGGACCTCTGCGTCTTACAAGGGTGGGCGAACCACTAGACCACAGAGGCGGTTGACCGTGGCAGTTGACAATGATCGACCAGTCTATCTCTGCAGACAGTGCAGTCGATCGCGAGAGACATAGAGAAAACTGATTTGCTTATGTTAGCAAAGCAAGTAGCAACCGAACGGTGCGGGAGGCGGGTGCGGCAGTTTTGTAGTGAAAAATACCCCAAAAATGAAAATACTTTATATCGATCTTAATAGGCCAGGAAATTTTAAAGAAACCCCAGCCCTAGACAAGTTGGCCACCCCTGATAAGATAGATATTTGTATATATTAGGTAATAAATATTTTAGGTATATTGCCAGTATTTTGGGCACCTGTCCCACCGATGAGGAAGAGTCTAGTTACCGACTGTTATCGTTCTCAAATACAATAGATTTTGGTCCGTTGTTTGAAAAATATATTTTTTATTGATACTTGATACTGACTGTTCACTACCAGCGAGAACAGAACAATAGATGTGTATAATAAAGTAAACAAGCATATATTATATGCTTGTTTACTTTATGCTTGTATAGCATTCTAGTTCATTATTATTACAAATATTATCCTTATGTTTTTTTGGTGTCTTGACCAGTCGTCAAACTACACGACCAAATTTCTCAGGAGAGGCAGTGACTTTCTGTCCGATACTCATTAATTCAGTTCACAAATCTACAAGGTATTTGGCAATACAAAAGGTATTTCCGAAATTCCTTTTGTGTGGTACATAGGCACCATAAAACTAAACAACTTTTACTATGGGACTAACTCTGAAATCACGAAAAAAAGTAGCTGTTTCATACAAAAATTAATATCAAATTGTGTGAAATAGCTGATTTTTCTTTCGCGATTTCAGAGTTGGTTCAATAGTAGAAGTTGTTTAGTTTGATGGTCTTTATATACCATATTAGGTTTTCTAGGGCTATTTCCAAACACCCTTTATACACAATGTTTACTTTTATGGTTATACAATTCTAAACTTACCACCGAACATCGGAATGTCTGTAAATAGTGCCTCCACCGCTTATAAGAAAACCAGTCAATAAATGTGTTGACATCAATGCCTGTACTAAAGCACTGTGCCATATGTAAGGTTGTGATATTGGCATCCAATGCTCACACGATTCGAACATCGAGTTTAGAGATTCAACATCAGAGACAAATGTACATAGCACCGCAGCGATAACGATGATTATGGGTGCTAACACGGTGAGAGAAGTTTTCAGAGATTTTCGAAGTCGATATAATCTGAAAAAAGGTTTTTAAAATATATTTAATGGAAAATAAACTATGTTAGAAAATTATGTGGCTTATTTTAAGATTTCAGCCTATGAATAAGCTCTTTTGTTTGATACATAGTAAATATTTTAGCAATAATAAAGTTGTTCTAATTTCAGTTCTAAATCTAAAGTCCATTATTTTGGTGAAATAATTGTGATCATTAGTACCAAAGTTTATTAAAATGACTAAAATAGAACGCTTGCCCATTATGGTAATTAACAATAGTAAAGTGAAAAAGGACTTTAATTATTTTCAAACAGCGAAATTAATTTAACTTTACTGTACTAATTAAAAATGAGACCAAATCCATTAGCGTTTGAATGTTTAATGTTTCAGCATTTCTTTTAATTCAATAATTATTTTCTATGCAAAAATCGTTCTTTATTTATTGTATAGTTATTGTATACTCATGCTTTTATGAATTCAACAAACATCAAAACCAAGTAATGCAAGAAAATGAGTTTTTGTTTGTACGTACATTTTTCCGAGACTTTTTTCTTTTCAATACTTATATTTTTATTAACACCAACAAAATTAACACATGATAGCAACATTACAAAAAAAACTTTGTATAAGATTTAAGAGTAATAAATTATTTATAAAAAGTAGAAGATAATGTTTACAAAACAAAAAAGCTTTTTAAATAAACATTATTATTAATTAGTGAACGAAAAGTTTACTTACAAAATGGGTACGAAGAACCATAAAACAAACATAAGAATACCCATTATTCCCAAATATTGAGGGTATTCAGTGAATGGTGCTAAAAAAGTTGTACTGAAACAGAAAAAAAATGGTAAGTTAAATAACATATACTTGATGAAATTAAATTGTTTCTGTGAAATATTCTCTTTGTTTTTTAAAACAAACTTACTTGAAACATTCTGATGCGTTCATTTTATTCTCGTAACCTCGCTGAAAAAAACAAATGTTAAATGTAAGTATATTTCATTTAGTGACTGATTATAATACTAACATTCATTAATTTAATGCAATAAATAATTATTACCCTGTAAACATTTATATCTTACTTTATTAGTTTTACTCATTCATTTCAGGCTTTTATGAATTTAAATTATTACTTTTTTTCTCATAGATTAGTTTTGTTACAATTTTCAATATATTATCTATTTGAATTTTAATTAAAATTTCTTTCAATTTATCTAACAATTGAGTCTGCTTATCGTATCTAATTATTTTGAAAATATGAAATGTTGTAGATTTCTACTTAGAAAGAAAGAAAAAAAAAGAAAAACATTTTTTTTACCGCTATAGAAATGCAGATATATCAAATGATAATAATAAGAGATATAGATACCTATATAAGAAGTATATTTTTATTTAGACCCTGTTGTTTAACAAGGACTATATAAAAATATACATTAAAAAAAAACTAGGTTGTGGGGGGCCATCTAACATAGGCCCCGTCCTCAGCTCAGCAATGCTACAATGACATACCGGAGCATGCAACTGCAATGTTGGTACTCTTGATAAGCCTAACTTAGTAAATGTGTACTTCATTGTACCTTCAAATAATCAGGCATCGATACATTGATATTTATTTATTTAAAAATGCAAGTCAATGCTTACTTAAGAAGTATGATATTACCGGTGTAATACGTAGACGGGTGCAGTCCCTCAACGGGAAGGATCCTTTTCCAATCCATATCAGAAACGCCATTGCGAGGGCCACATAAATCACGCTGTATATACAGCACAGGTATGACGTCAGCAATTTCAAATGACCCACACCTGAAAAATATAAGAAAATAAAACATAAATTAAACGTGCTGGAGCAAAAAAATATAGAGTGGTGGTAGAGGTAGACCAGAATCTCATGAAACAAAAGTGAAATTATTTTTACACTAAAAACACGTGGTTGATGCATACAGTCTGTCAAGAAAGTCATAAAATAACTTTCTTTGTCATCATTATTGTTTATAACAACAGTTTACTTTTGAAATGCAACACCCACGTGTTTTTTACACGACAGCCCAAAGCAAAAAGAGTGTATATGTGTTCAGTGTTCATGTATGTTTGTGGGTATGTGAGTTTCTTTATTCCACCATTACTTCTAATTGCCGGAACTGATTTAGATAAATGGGGTATCATTAGAATCCTTACAGCATCGCGAGTGACACTGGCTATATTTTTTTTTAGAAAAAAACAATAAGGCGACTGTACGACGCCATTTTTAAATGTGAAAAAAAAAATCTTCCTTTATAACAATATGGACATCAAATGAAAGGCCTTGATGAGCACATTTCAAAACTATATAATTTGTCACTAAAACGTGTGAAATAAAAATAAATAAATAAAAAAAATATTAATTAAAAACACGACTGCCCTGCCAAAAACGAACTAAAAAGTTAAACAACAAGTTTCATTGCAGTCGGGGGACCTCATTGATCAAAAATTGTTCCATAATAAGGTCCCCCGACTGCAATGACACTTGTTGTTTATCTTTTTAGTTCGTTTTTGGCAAGGCAGTCGTGTTTTTAATATTTTTTTTATTAATTTATTTTTTAGTAAATATAATTTCACTTTCGTTTCATGAAATTGGTCTTCCTAGAGGAAGTCCTCATTTCTCATAAGTTAAACATTGCAATGTGAATGTGAGTAGCGTTGTATTGATACTAGTTAATTCAGTGCCAGATTTAAAATTGATGAGATGAAAACAATAAAAAGTGACCATCTGATTTCTAGATACTTTTTGTGAGGTAAAAAGTACTTATTTTAAAAAATGAACTAAATAGAATAAATGACACATTGATAACGTTATTAAATTTAGTACCGTCGTCAGATTTTCTATCAATAGCTTAGATAATAAATATATTTTAACAAATCTATTGGTAGAAAATCCTTCCATCATCTATATCTGGTATAGAAGATCCAAGAGAAAATCGGAAAATGGTGGACATTGGCGCCCTCAGAGGTTTTATTTAATAAGTTGTAAAAAAAGGACATTGATAAAACTTCTCGTGGAGTTTTTAGGGCTCATAATCTCATATTTTTAGAAGATATCTACATTCCCTCGCAGTCATTCGTAGAAGTACATAGCAAATGTATCAAAAACGGCCGCTTTTAGCAGTTTTGATATTAACTTCTAGAAGTGATTACGAGGGAATGTAATGATACCGTCTAAAAATAATATACTATGGGCCCTAAAAATTCCACGAGAAGTTTTATTAAGGTGGTACCCTGAGCGAAAGTGGCGCCGCAGTGAATTTTATTTAATATTATAGTTCTAATACACAATTTAAATAATGTTTATCGTGGAGATTTTAGGGCCCACAGTCTAGTATTTTTAGACAGTATCGTTACATTCCCTAGTAGTCACTGCTATAAGTAGATAGAAAAACTGCTAAAAGGCCACTTTTATATTTTTTATAACGGCTACGTTATTAACACATTTGCTATCTACTTCTACGAATGAATACGAGGGCATGTAGTGATACCTTCTAAAAATACTAGACCATGGGCCATAAAATCTCCACGATAAACATTATTAAAATCTTTTTCTATTAATAACTTATTAAATAAAAACCTCTGAGGGCGCCACTTTCGGTCATACAACCGCCTTAAAATTGTGTATTAGAATTTATTACAAAATTAAATAAAATTCACCGCAGCGCCACTTTCGATCAGAAAAGCACTGTATATTCAGACAACTGTTTACGTTTTCATAAGCTAGATGGCGTTACCTCTCAATATGGGCACCGCTCTCCACACTCCCACAGCATCTTTCTGGCTCAGTTGCCCCATTGCCACCTGCAACAGCACCGATGGCAGGCCCACCACAAGCAGCCAGAACGAGTAGACCACTAGGTAAGGAACAGCTCCATATCTGAACGCCTCTCGAGGGAGACGCGTTGAGTTGAAGAGAGATAGAGACACTGCTAATGTGCATAGTTGTGTTTTGATGCAGTCGCATGCTAGCTTTGCTGACTGAAACATAGATGAATGAAATCATTAAAAAATATTATAAATTCAGACTACAGACAACCGAATCGATCGAATCGAATAAACGTCAAAACAGCACAATGGAAAACGTAGCAACCGTTTTTTTGTTCTCTACCGCCCCTAACATATGGTCAGAACTTGTTTTTACATTTTCCTATTCTTTTGTTTCATACCAGTTCTAGCTATTTTGCTTCTCGCACATTCATACTGCATACTACACATTCATACATATCTTTCTGTTATAGTTCAACAGCTGGGGTTGCTGCCTGATTTTTATTACCTGTTGTATACAGGGGTGCCCATACTTTTTTATAAGGAGATCGACCTAGCAAAAATTTATGACAGAGATCAACATTTTGACCGTTTAACCCACCAAATATTTACCAAGTCACCAAATATTTATCAAGTCACCGTTTAACGTGTAACGTGTTTAACGTGGCAACCGTTCCAATATACCAAAATAACAGATTTTTGATGTCAATTCGATCCTGATGTGAACTCGATCCCGTCAAGATTAGGAGGGTTCACTTAGTGTAATAAAAAATTTACCTACATCATCTTCCTGTCCTTATCCCAATTTATTTGGGGTCGGCGCAGCATGTCTGTTTCTTCCATACATCTCTATCACTCGTCATCTCAGAGTTAACTTCCTTTCTAGCTATAACCTCTCTTATACAGTCCATCCATCTTTTCTTTGGTCTTCCTCTACCCGTGTATCCATCCACCTTCATACTTAAAACCTTTTGCGTAACATGCTCCTCATTCCTCCGCATTACATGTCCATACCACGACAACCTGTTTCTCCTTAACTTTTCCGTTACTGGTGCTACTTTCAAACTCCCTCTTCCTCTTTTCTAATTTTGTCCTTTCGCGTAACACCACACATCCCTCTTAACATTCTCATTTCAGCTACATGCATTTGTCTTTCATTCATCTCCTTGGCGGCCCAACACTCTGATCCATACATGACAACATGGTCTTATCATTGTTTTGTATATCTTCCCCATAAGTTTAAGGGATATTCAGGAGTCGTAAATAGTTCCCGTGACCTGTCGCCATTTAATCCAGCCTGTGTTTATTCTTTGTTCGACAGGCCGATCTACTTCGCCATCGCCTTGTATAAGTGAACCGAGATACCGAATGTCGGAGCAGACT
Source organism: Agriphila geniculea (assembly GCA_943789525.1). Lineage (NCBI taxonomy): Eukaryota > Metazoa > Arthropoda > Insecta > Lepidoptera > Crambidae > Agriphila > Agriphila geniculea. The sequence continues at coordinate 5,141,695 of OX038877.1, read as the reverse complement.
GGTAGCGACACGCTGTCTAGCGCTATGTTATAAGTACTAAAGATACCGCCGAAGTCGCAAAACATGTATTCTGTTTTGGTTCTGCTAATTTTAAGCCAACACTCTCCAGCCTCTGTTGCCATTTCCCTAATCTGCTCTGGATCCCCTCTTCGCCAACAAGAACATTGTCGTCCGCAAACATATACCAGGGGGCCTATTCCTGTATGTCCGACGTCAAGGCGTCCATAATTAACAGAAAGAGATACGGACTAAAAGCCGATCCCTGATGTAAGCCAACCTTCACACAAAATTTTACCTTCATGACAAGAAAAACCCAAATTAAATGAAAAAAACTTAGGTTACCAAAATGTTCATCAATGTACTTAGGCTATAAAGTATTCTCACAACTTCCAAGATTCAAAAACTTCCGTAAAAATAACTACCTACCATAATTATCTACTCAACGGCAAACAGCTTTTATTCCTAGCAACAAACAGACTGTCGGAGTCATCTTACGCCATTATCCACCATCATAATCGTCGACAAGTATCCACTTATATTGAAATCGTAATTGCTACGCAAAAACCATTTCTGCAGCTCAGTGGTGCAAAACTGTTTCGTCTGTTTGCAACCCAGCTATGGACTGGCTAACTTTAATTGCATCATAATAAACTAAAACCTTTTTTGACTATAAATTAATTTTACGGAGAGTTTCTTGAGCCTCTATAAGTATTATATATACTGTACATTTAGATGTACTTATCTAAATAAGTGAGAACTTATTAAATTTAACCGTGGGCTATTAACAGCTAAAACTTGTTGTTTATAGTCGAATTGAAACAGGGTAATTGGTTACGGTTTAGTCTTAAAAATAATTAAAAATTAACTTCCTACATATTGTGTAACTCTAAGATTTGTTTACCTTTTTAAAAATGCTTCTCAGACTTTTTTCCTATGTTTGTGTGAATTAATGGATTTTTATGGTTATTGTTAATTTTAAAGTTATTCAAGTATTGATAGTAGTACAAAGCTCAACATATTGAAAGGTCATTATTAAAAATTACTTACTTTAGAAGAACAATCATGAGTTATAATTTGTAAGTGGAAATACCTTTCCAAAAAATTGGGTAAAATATTCCAATGCTGGCATGCCTCCACTTATTGGCACCCTTAGCACACGAGTAAATAAAACGTTTATTTACTCATGTGCCCTTAGTTTGGTAATGAAAAATAAGGAAATTATTCAATCGACTATGTTGTTTCGAAAGATACTCGTTGATTGTTGTTATAATTATGGTAACACCATACTGTCAAAATAAAAAAATTCTATAGGTGCCAATAATCGATGTTACAGGACTTAAAAACAAAGAAATCGTATAAATCACTGATTGGGACTGAAAATTCCATAATTTCTAAAAAAATATAATTTGTAACATTTCTGTTACACACTATATATTTTTAATACTAAAAACAGAAAACATTCATCATTTCAGAAAAAAAATGTATATTATTGCCTCATGTGACAATAATTGGGTAGTTTACTCTAGTTATTAAAAAAAAAACAAGTGCGATGTATTTGATGTTTATGAGTCACTCCATGAAACAAAATATTTCTACTATGAATCGACTATCGGACGCGTTCGTGCGTTATGCAGTAGCCGTAATATCTTTTTTTACATTGTCTCCCAGTACTATTTCAAAACAATAGATCATGTGTCGTTATTCATCGTAAGCCGTGAATGTTTTCCAAACTGCGTTACATTTACGCACACATTCCCCGGTTTCAATACCAAAACAAAGACACCCAGCAATGTATCATGAAAGCCTAGAACGCTTTTGTATCACATGTTTTGAAATATAGAATATTGAAAGTGGCGTATATTCTGTGAAATTTGAGGGATGTTTTTACTTTTAGGCTCATGTCGATGTCGTAATCAAACATTTAACCTAGCCTCCGTACGAGCTACGTCCAAAATTTTTATTTTTATTTATGAACATTGACGGGCAATGAACATAATTTATACACATAAATAATCATGTACCTAAGGCATTTTTACAGGGGATAGATTAATTAATACGTGACTCTAGCTAGAAACAAGCATTTAATGCAATACCACAGACACAGACGATCTATTCCTATCGAGTACCAAAAACTAATACCAAATGGTATTTGTTTATTGCCGTTATAAAATTCTATTCCCAACGAGTACCACTCATAAACGAATCCTAAAACAAGTTAAATGCTATGAGGTACAGTCAGTAATAAAAATGCTTTTAAATGTGATTTTAAGTAGTGTTTATTTAATAAAAATCAGTCTCTCCAAACATATTAAAATGTAGTATGAAAACGTTTGGTTCTTTATTATAAAAACAGAGATACTTAATTATATAAGTACCTACATATCTAAATTTTTTATTGTCATCAAAATGTAACAATTAAAGGATATCACAAACAATCAACTATTAAATACTTATTTACTAAAAAAAGCTTTTTGTATACTGGTGGTTACTAGTATACAAAAAACTATAGTATAAAAAACTGGTTAGCTCTCAACAGCACTAAGCCACCATTTCTTTTTATAAAAGTCAATCCTCCTGTGTTTTCTGAAGTTGTGGGAGGCAGAGTAACAGCTTCTTCATCAGACATTTCTAAAAAAAGAAATGCATAAACTAAAACGGGAATTTGTACTTAGGACTTTACAAAACACGTGACTTTAATTGTTATCTTTTAAAAATTCGACTAAGTAATACATTATAATTATAAATACATATCATATTGAATATAAACATAGGTATACTAAAAAACTGATAAGTAAATCAATACAAAATTACAAATTAATAAGTACTCACTGAATAAATAACACTTTCAATTTTGTTTCAAGTTATTACGCGCACGCCACCACACAGAAAAATACTAAGGAATAGATAACAATATCAGTTAGAATTGACCAGTTTAATAGAAATAATAATAATTTATGCAAGAACAAAAATATAAAAAAACAGTCCTTATTTCATTAGTCTTAGCGTTTATTCCAACAATCAATAAAAAAAAACGTTTGCACACAGCGCTTGGATTTTGAAATTATAAAGCAAACTCACCTTTTTTCGCAGGTAAAAAAATTGGCAAGTGATACACTTAAGCTACTCGTGTCGTGAGTAAAAATGCCGGAATGAAGTGAATTTAGGATTGTATTATGATGATCATAATATTAAATTATTAAAACGCAAAATAAATTGTTTCGGTGACTGTACCAAATGTTACGTTTTGGTATTCGTTGGGAATAGATTTTGAGCATCATTTAAATATTTAAAAATTGGGACTCGTTGGGAATAGAATTTTATAACGGCAATAAACAAATACCATTTGGTATTAGTTTTTGGTACTCGATAGGAATAGATCCCACAGACACAGAGTAAACAAAAAACCTTCCTCGCTGTTATTCATGTTGACAATGAATTGAATAATATAAAAGTATTTATTATTTTGCGTAAACAAGGAATTGTTTCCAGCAATATTATATATAGTTATGACTGTTTTATTAAAACTTACATCATTTTTAAGGTGAAGAGAAGTTAAAACTCAGTAAGTCGACATGAATTGAATTTTAACAACACGCGATAAAATTACCTTCGATTAAAAAACAATACTTCTGCTTCTACCTATACAGTCCAACCTATAATTATAAAATCATTTTTCAGAGCTCTCAATCAGTCTTAAGTTTAATGATAAGTTAATTACAGTATAGTATCGCGTGTCTAAGTTTCACTATCGGTATTGTATCTATTACCATTTCATTTCCTTCCATCTTTCTTTGCCATTTCTTATGTAATAGTTATGCGGTGGTATGGAGAGCGATTGTTTGAAACACTTATTCAGGTTGGACCATGGGACTGCTTCCGGGTCATTGTCCTACTAAAATAATATTTGGACCGCTACCCTTATATAGACGGCATATTTCTAACTAGTTAGAGAGGGCAGTTAGACCACCACCGCAAAATCAATACAACTACATTTGTTAAAGCCTTTTAAAAAATTACGATTCTAGAAATAAAAAAAAATCGGGTTGCACTCCGAGAGTGCCGGCAGAAGTGAAAACTTGAATATTAACGTTGTGCATTTTTGATATTTTGGAATGGTTAGAGAATAATTTTGCACGAATTGCCGTCTTACGAATTTACTCTGCATTTGAATTTACGAATACAGAACAGTATTGTAGGAACGTCTTATCCATAGCTTGACAGAAAATCTAGAGTTTTGACATTGAATTAATAAATTTGCGCGTCGCTATGGTGACACAAGTGTTTACGTCTTGAAATGACGCGCTGCCATTTTCGCCGCGCCCCGTAGAAAGAGAGGGGGATACTTCCGCCGCCGGCTGTCTACGCTACATCCGTCTTACGAATTTTCGATCAGGGTCACGTGACCCTCACGTGACGTTTAACATTTTTTCCCAATTACAAAAAGTGAACAACGCCGCTAAAAAAGTTTTCACTTCAAAATTTTTTTTCTAGGATTAAAAAAAAACATACGATTTCCCAGATTATGTAGTGTTGTTTTAAAAAAAGTAAAAAGAAAAGTATAGTTGGAAATAATTGGCGATAATTTTCTGCTAACAGAGGTTGGTACTGTATATTTTTTGCTTCTTGTTATATTAGTGTAAGTTAGTTTATGCTACAGTCCATAGTAACCTAGCCGAACAACCTTAATTGGAGCGGAAATTTTGTATTAACTATTTATTTGTTATTGAAACAATTTTTCATCACGTTCATAATAATTCACTGAAGCGTGTAGCCGACTAACTATAAGATAGTATGATGTAATTGTGTGATGCTTACATACACGTAACGAGCTAATTAATTTTAATTGTATTTTGATAAAAATCAATTATAGAATTGTAAATACTTGGGGCGGTACCCAGGGCGGAAGTGGCGCTAGGGCCAAGCGGGCGGTGGGAGGTGACCTACCGCCTGCCTTTGCACGGCCCTGAAGGTGTGGAGAGTTGGCCAAACTTGCCCGGCCATCTCCCCAGAGTGAGAAGGCCCGGGTTGCCGGGCAGCCGCCAGGTCGCATTGGGGTGACTCCCACAAGGACCCCCCATGGCCAGACGGCGGCGAGTGGGCAGGTACTGAAGTTTTTTAGTGGGTATTCCCTCCTCCTGGGATTCCACCGAGCTTTGACTTGGTGGAATTACAGGAGGTAGTCGTGGAGGGAGCCGCAACGTTGAATGTTGCGGTCCCCTCCTGGCGAGTCCCACATACCCCCCTCCCGCTCACCTGTGGGGGGGAAGCGCGTAAATGCGTTTTTCTTCAGTATAAAAAAAAGGGCGGAAGTGGCGCCGCGGTGAAATTTATTTAATATTGTAATTTGTAAAACATAATTTCAATAAAACTAAACATGGAATTTTTAAGACCTTGATCTAGTATTTTTAGAAGGTATCGTCTCTCATAGGCATTTCTAGAAGTAGATAGCAAAAATGTTAAAAATGGCTGTTTTTGACACATTTACTATTTAATTCTACGAATGATTACGAGAGAATGTAGTGATACCTTTTAAAAATACTAGATTACGGGTCTTAAAAATTCCACGTTTGTTTTAATAAAATCTTTTTCTATTAACAATTTACCAAATAAAAATCTCTGAGGGTGCCCTTTCGGTATGGGATGCACCTTAAGTAATACTAAGTACAGGATTGATCGTTGGTCGTGCGCACCCATGTGGAAGCTTTTGCCTACCTAGTAGATAATGAAATACTTAGGTGTTCTACGTGATGATATATTTAAGTATCATAATCCTTTAGATGCACAATACCACCTACGCAAAACACCACCTTTACTCATAATACCCCATATATACAAAATATCACTTACGCAAAATACTAACTAAGCAGAACACCAACTTTGATTTACGCAAAATACCAATAACGCATAATATTAGTATCGTTACAGTATTTTGCTAATTAATTTTATAACAGAGTATCAGAGTTAAAATTCTCTATTTCTTTGAATATAAAATAAATTGGAGGTAGATTTTGAAATAATTAGGTGTTTATGTAATATTTGACTCGTTTCAAACATAGGTCTTATGTCTCATTATAGTATTTTGTTCAATTTCAATAAGCTTTTAAGTTTTAAGTTATGATAGGAGAGCAAAATAAGAGAGAATATTTTCTCCATTTATTCGAATAAGTCATAAATAAAATTGACTTATAATTATGAATTTTTATATAAGCTTCTATGTAATTATCAAAGCAATGATTTCAAATAATATAGACACTTATTATCTCTGCGTGTTTGTTTTGCCACGAACGGCTATTATTTTGATTATTGCTTTATCAACCTTGCAATAAAATGGGTTTATTTAATTTCAATCGTGAAAGTTTACGCGCCACTTGAAACTGTATAGATACAGTTCTACACATTCAAAGTAAAACGTGGTTATTTTAAGTGAATAACATAATCATATAAAAATCTGTCTCATTTGTGTAATTTATCTTAATTAAAATGATAACTAGTCACATGGAGTCTACTTAATCAAAATTGGAATCTAATCTAACGGTTGTGACTAAAAAAGTCCATATAGTTTTGGAAATGTTGGATGAAATGATTCATTATTATTATCATCTTTGCACATGTTGAGCTATAATTAATTCTCCACGAAATTTCTAAGCTTATACCACCTAAGCAAGCTAGAACGCAGATGTGCAGTAGCATCAGTACGGTTTGCGGTTTTCACCCCAACTAATATTATCCAGTAGTTTTACTGGAGTCGATCAGATGTTATAGTTTGGCGCATAGCCGAAGCGTGGTCGCATCCGTTTGCGGTCAGACTCTGAACTTAGAATTTATACCTTTGCGTTATGCCAGTAACAGATCCAGTCTAGTGAGCATAAATCTGCACTGAACTGCAACTTCAATAATTCATACTGACTACAAAATAAGTAATTTAAATCTATTCACCTCTCAAACTTACGCGCTCACTAGACATGAAATAAAACGTTACACTTTATGGATACTAGCGCCCGTAACCATGGCAGCTGCAAAGGTGCCGAAATATCGGGGAAATAAAAAATCAAACTAAATACCAATTAAGTACCAAAGGATGTACTTTCAATAAAACCACGCTAAAGTCCGATAAAAGTGTTTTATTTAAATTTAAATCTACTTCAAAAATTTTCTGGTAAATAATTAAATGAAATTGTAAAGACATTCAGCATGTTTGGTTTAATGCTTTAAGTTCAGCATGATGGACTATCAACATTTTTAATTTGATTAATATGCTGTTGTGGAATATTAGCTTCGTAAGCCGATCAAAAAAATATTTGGCCGTATTTTGGTCCTGTCGATATATTCGTTATTTGTTCGTATCGTCTATTATTTGGGTTGACATGTAAGCGGCTATCAGATAATGTAAATGTAAATCATCCTCCAACATCATAAATATTTCGTTCGCAAATATTTCCCTTTCATTTGACTAAGAAAGTATATTAAGTCACAATAATGTTTTTAGCCGGAAAAGGCTTATCCTAAAACATTATTGGGTTATGTGGGAGTAAGCCTCGACAAATGGAGGATTTAATAACATTTAGACCAGCCTGGATTTTTAATTAGTTTACTTTTGAAAGGTTTGGATGTGACTTATTTATTACACTTGACTATACTTCTAGTCTTAATTATGTTACATTATTGAAAGAGACTTTACCATGTAAATACTCGAACTCTACGATCACACGTTTCACAATACAACTAAATCAGAATTAATTAATTAATTATTTAGTGGAACAAATATAATACTCAGAATGTTCATTTTTGTTAGTTTAAAATCTACAAATACTATCAAGACAACTACCAAAATAACAGACACAATCAGAAAAAATTATATAACAAAATGTTATAAATAGCAGTGTACTCATACGTAAAAAACACGAAACCATTGTCAAAAATATTCATTTACATATTATTTCCACAAAACAATGAGAATTCGTGTCGCATGAAGATGTTCTAACGAGCATTCACGTTTCAAGGTAAACTAATCACTAATCTCATCGCTCTGTACATTTTATTTTCCTTACGAAATTACCTAAAAATACGTTTAATATGATTTTTGAGACGTGTCAAATCCTTGAGCTATGTTTTTGGTCTAAAAGATGTTGTAAGTTGAGGTCTAAAAGTGAGCAATTAGGTACTTATTGCTAGTTTGTTTTTCTGACCCAAAACGAAACATCATTGCTTGGTTTAAACAGCATTTAAACAAAAAAATGCATAGCACATGGTGTAGTCACGAACAATAAGATGTACACACTTTAGAACTTATGTCATATTACGTTATTGAATAACCTATGACATTTTCACACTGAGAGTTGAATGTGACATAGTTCTAAAGTGTGTACGTACATCTTATTGCTCGTGACCAAACACAAGGCACAATTTATTGCTTCTGAAGAATGACCCTTTAAATGTTTCTTTGCAATTTTATAAAACAGAGTAAGGTTATAACAAGCATCCCATCTTAGCTATAACTTTAATTTCCTATAGATGTCTTTCGAAAAATTTCATCAATGTGTCATGTCTATAAAAAATAAAGGGTTTTTCTATACTACTATTAGTTACCAATCGTAACTACAGCCAAATTAAATCATTACAACGTGTTACAATTTTATTTATTACAATGATAGTAGTTAATTTAATCATTGTTTACGAATTGACTTCTATGTTGTTTGAAAATAATACTAAACAAAAGATATTATTTTTTTATACACAACAGGATAGTGCTTGGCCTTCATCTCACCTGATGTTAAATGACGATAAGGCCGAAGGTGGAAGCGCACTACACCCGGAATACTGGCTATCTTACCTCTAACTGCCGGAACACAACAATTTTTAAATTGTTATTATGGCGTCAGACTTAGGTAAGATGGTGGTAGCTAGCCAGGCGGACTTGAAATAAGCCCTAACACCAACCAAACCGAGTACAAATTGTACCCCTCTGGAAATCGAACCCGGGACCTCTTGCGTCTTACACGGGTGGGCGAACCACTAGACGACAGAGGCGGTTAAGATTATACATATCAGATACTATACTAGTAATATCAGAGGTATGACGGCCTCCGTGGTTGAGTGGTTCGTACGCCGGATTTCAAGATGTCGCCATCTCGGCCTATTTCCATTGTGGCCCACTTTTGTCCACCACTGGGGGTTATCAAGAAAAAAAATTTTTTCGCCACTGGGGGATCCCAGTGGTAGACAAACGTGGGGCACAACGAGAATAGGGCACTATCTTTGAAATCCCGGGTTCAATCCCCGGCTAGGTCATTTTACAATAACTAACTTTTCTGTATTGGTTCAGGTCTGGATTTTTGTAGGTTTTCTATGCACAATGGGATAGCGCTTGACCTTCACCTGATGTCAAGTGACGATAAAGCCGAAGGTGGAAGTCCTCACAATCCTCATCACTGAGGAACTGGCTATCTTACCTCTTACTGCCGAAACACAACAATTTTTAAATTGTTGTTATGACGTTAGAATTAGCTAAGATGGTGGGAGCTAGCCAGGCGGACTTAAAATAACTCTACCACCGCCTATCTCTGATTTTTAAATAAAAAAAAACATAAAACAAGAGCAATCAAAGCAATGTTTGTAATGCTGTCTAATATTTATTTATGTAAAATTGTACAACCTGCTTTATTTACTCTTGGTTGTATATTGTATTGTTTTATAATTGATGTTTTCCTTAAAGACAGAGGCTTTGTATTGTTGTTTGTAGCTAGTTCAATTAACGTAAACTATTTTTATGTAAACTTGAACTAACAAAGGTTATTTTATTGAATGCTTACCCACGGTCATTATCACGGTCGCTAAGTGTAAAGACGCTTCAGTATTTAGTTTTTAGGGTTCCGTTCCAAAATGGTATAAAAGGAACCCTTATGGTGTGACTCAGTCTGTCTGTCTGTCTGTCTGTCACGGCTGGACATCTCGAGAACTACTAATGATATCAACTTGAAATTTGGAATAGTTTAAGGTGACATTTTCCCAACTATTTAGCAAAAATTATATATGCTAGCAGTTTATATAAAGATTACAGGAAAAATAAAACGATGTCTCAATATAGCACACTTTTTAGAAATTATCAAATTACTAAAAAAGTTAACATTAGTTCCACTATCGGTCAAGAGATGGCGCTGACCTAAAACTGCAATACTATTTTTATTATTTTACTCTGCAGTGTGGTTTGATGGTGCAATTATGATGGTACGGAACCCTCGGTGCGCGAGTCCAACTCGCTCTCGACCGGTTTTTTTTTTGTAAAAGGGATTAGTACATTGAAATCGTGGTTAGCGTAGAACGATTAAGCGATAATAATGTTGTAGTCGAGGCTGAAATGCGGGATGATGATTACAAACTTTTAATACTATAATTATTATACTATGGATGGATATGTATAATCGATAGTACCTATTTAGAATCCTTTGCATGACTTTATAACAAACAATTTCGATATGCAAGTAGTTATAAAACAATTACGTTAGCGGAAAATACTGACTATGGTAATGACAGAAATAATCTTTGGTAAGCACGATGAGATAACTATTGACAGCATATAGTCCTTCAAAATAATTGTATGGAACGTGGATCAACAGCATTATTACCTCAAGATGACGTGCGATTGCAGTCGCAATTATATTTTCATATCTAACTTGAAGGAAAATGTTTGAGTCATTTTCCTTTTAAAGAATAAAATAGAAGAAAGATAATGATTGAAGTTTTGTAGTCACTGGGTGATATAAAAAAGTCGATACTGGTTAACGAAAGAACCCAATATATTATACTAGTAGCTCTGCATCTACTAGTAGCTCTAATTTGCAGTCGTTTACCCCACCAATCCGCATTGGGCCCACGTGGTGGGTTATGGCTCATCCTTCTTATCCACCCATAAGGAAGGCTTATGCCCTAGCAGTGGGGATATAGAGAGGTGCGTGTTTTCTTATTAGTGTGTACTTCATTTACTTATTAGAAATCTAATGAAAAAATATGACTCGCACCAGTTCAATTCTCGGACGGGAGCGACCCCCGCGAAACCCGCGACCTTTGGATGTCCGGCCCAATGCAATGGTGCGAGTCGTATTTTTTCTATACACTGCTGCAAATAAATAATTCTATTCTAATTCTATTCTATTCTATTACTACGTTACTAAGTAATACTACTTGAATTTAATTATTGTATGTTTTACTTTGTAAAATAAATATAAAAAAGCAAGAAGAAACGTACGTTCTACGTATGTGTACCAGTTTTGTACTAATGAGGTTCACATATTCACAGCTGGGTGAAGATTTTACTTTCATATTTGAATCACTTTGCTGTTATTTTTATATCATATTAAATGCCCGTGACTCTAAGTTTTTATAATCAAATGTATTTCAATAGGAATTACTTTTAACGGTTAGATAATTATGGAGATAAGCGATTTGAGCATTTGCTATTAAATTTTCTGCGACAAAAGAATCATAGTGTTGTATAAAATAATATTCTATTTTGGGACTTTAGAAATAACTAGCTCTACCAACAGTGTTAATTAAAAACATTGAGTAGCTTTTTGCCAGGTATCGGATATAGTGTAGTTTAATAATAAAAAAACGTAGTTTATAAGTAACAAAAATACCAATGACTTACAAGCACAAAGTTATAAAACTCGGTAAAAAAGTCGAAATATTATATTACCCAGCCATTTTTAGAAGTCCTCCCGCTGCCCCCTCTCGCCTTCACATAATGTAAGTCATCACATGGACGTATCACCACTGCCATATAAACTCAATTTCCGAACTACCGCGTTGAAACGAACCTCTGAAACAAGACACGATCGCGCGCATGCGCCATGTACTTAACACTGAATCGCTGTCAAGGAAGGCCGGTGGATTAGAGATGCCCGAGCGCATAATAGTGTCATCGATAATTTGAGTCGCGTGGCCTGTCAGCTTTATTACAATTTAACGGCCTAAAAAACTGCAATTGTTTTTTCCTCTATATTTTTATCTATGTAAATAAGTAAAAAAGAAATAAATTTATAAAAAAAACATGAGACACATCAGCCGCACAACACTCAGGCACTAACTTTTTTTAGTATTTTTTTAGCCGCAAGACACACATTTTTTTAAATAAAAAAAATCGGAGGAGGCTCCTATTATTGCTATTTGTTAAGTAATCAAGATCTTTAAGGTATCATAAATATTAAATAGATCTAGAAATATTAAGTTCTAAATTAACTTGTCATTAATATTGTCAATAACCCGTTGCTGAAAGATAATGTTTAATCGATTTAGTTCCGTCGTGAGTAAATTACCTTGCGCATACTTTGACGAAGCCTTACAATATCGACACTAATCTCAACTGGTTACATAACTTATCATGTAGCAATATTACATTATGAACTATGAGTAGATTTTGTTTTTTATTCGAAGAATATTGATTCTTCTTGATACACATATTCTGCAAAAAAAAACAAATTTTCTATATCAATAAGAATTAAAACTAAAGGATATTTGCGAATCCATTTATTGACCTTAGAAACAAAATAAGGAGATTCATTGTGGAGTTTTACAACTACAATTAGTATAAAAATGAACATAAAAAAATAGTTAATACTTATTCCTCTTCTTACAAACACAATTTGAAGAAGAAGTAAAACAAACTTCCTACTTAAGTTTCACTTGACTCTTGTTTACACTATTGAAAATTATACCCTACTCGGAAGAGAATTTTATCGATGCAGCACATCTCTAACTGCGCCGGCGCACGCCACGGTAGACCGCGCACCGCTCGGTTATGGAAATTAACACTGGATGAGTAAAATAAAAACACCTGGTAATTACAAGCGATGTGGTCAGTGAGCATAGCTCGGGCCAAAAGGGACCATAAATTGTTTGACCACTTCTGTGGTCAAGTAGTCTGACCACCTGTTTAAGACCCTGGTTTGATTCTAGGACAAGTACATTTGGTATTTGGTTTGGATAATAGAACAGCTATCACCATCTTATGTAAGTTTTATGCCATAACAACAATGCTTTTTTGTTGTGTTCCTGCATCTAGATGTAAGATAGCCAGTTCCACATTAAATGAGGATTCCGGGTGAAGTGCGCTTCCACCTTCGGTCTTATCATTGCTTAACATCAGGTGAGACAAACTTTTTGTTAAAAGAAAATTGAAGTTGCAAATTTCTTCTGCACTTCCGTATTCCTTTCTTCGGATTGTATGCAAACTCATTATACAATAGTTAATTGGTATTCTAGGTAAATTAATGCTAGTGGGGATTCAGCGGATGATATAAGTGAACGCATTAACACTTTCTTTTTTATTCAACTGCGGTTTTCTTATGTTTTTAAACAATAGTTATTTGTTATACAAGAGAGCAAAGTCATTTTTTGCTGCGAGTGCTGACTTTTAAATTACGAACTAGCGAAGTAGTCTAGAATTGAATCACGAGCGTAGCGAGTGATTCTAATATAGACTACTGAGCACCGTGAGTGATTTAAAGGCACGAGACATCAAAAAATTTGCCCTCGTGTTAAACATACAACTTTTCACCTCTACCAGCGAGAAAAGGTGTTAGAAATTAAAAAAGCACTTTGCCTCACGCTCGCAGCAAAAGTCGATTTTGCTGCGAGTTTTTGGTAAAAAAGCACTTTGCCTCACGCTCGCAGCAAAAGTCGATTTTGCTGCGAGTTTTTTACGCGCCAAAAGCACCCTTTTCGTGCTAGAGAGGTGAAAACTAAAAAGTTTTATTGCAATCGCAAATGCAATGTAAGTAAAGCTATGGACAATTTATTGTTCTTAGCATTTTTTAACGGTTACCAAAGTTCAGGTTTTTAAATTACCAGAGAACTTATGTAGTACTTACATAATTAGACTTCATTAAAATCCCCACACATTTCGACACGTGATTTCCTCCCACCACACATTTCGACATATCTGAATGCTGGCATAGCAAAACTACAGAAGTACATTTTTTTATTGAAGAGTGCATATTTTTTTTCATTGTTAAATATAGAACCAATCTATCAACCAGTTACATAAAATATACTATATCGGGATTTTCACCATGTACCTTTTTATTTTTGAGACTCCGATATTTCGGCGCAGTTGCATGCGCCGAAAAATAAAAAGGTACATGGTGAAAATCCCGATATAGTATATTTTAACAACGTTAATAACCATGGACATTTAAAACAATATACAGTTACATAAATTTAAAAAAATTAAATCACCACTTTTCGGGGGACCTCTTCGATTAAAAATTGTTCCACAAAACGGTCCCCCGACTTCAATGACACTTGTTATTTAACTTTTTGTTTGTTTTTAGCATGGCAGTCGTATTTTTAAATTTATTTATTTTATTTCACACATTTTAGTGACAAATTATATATTTTTTAAATGTGCTCATTAAGGCCTTTCATTTGATGCCCATATTGTAACAATTGAAGAAAAAAAAATATTTTCACATTTTAAAATGGCGTCATACAGTCGCCATATTAACTTTTTTCAAAAAAAATATAGCCAGTGTCACTTTGAATGATGTAAGGATTCTAATAATATCCCATACATTCAAATCCGTTGAGCCATTTGGAATTTATGGTGGAATAAAGAAACTCACATACCCACAAACATACATGAACCCTGAACACATATACACTCTTTTTGCTTTGGGCAGTCGTGTAAAAAAATAATCATTTATGGTTGAAAATATTCATATAAATTTATTCCACTTATAGTAATAAAATAATACTTTTAGTAGATAATAAAATAATATTAAAAACATTTGAAAAATACATTAACGACACTGAAAACGAATAAAAATTGCTATGACTCGTAATTCTAAAAGCCGATTCTGAAAAACATCAATTTCTCTCTATCATGAGCCACATAAATTTTACACCACGTACATTAGAGAAGCTATTAATTTGATGAACTGTTGCATTCGTTTCGCCATTTATAGAATTCGTTCCTTCTTTATGAAAGAAAAAGTTTATACGGAAATGAATTTTTCTTATTCATTGTTCATTGCGTTATGCAGAAAGATACGAAAAATATCAATTTAAAAAGTTGTAAGAAAAGTATGTTTCGGGACTTGTTAAAATAATATTAAATAACTGCAGTGGTAGGCAACACAGGCTTTGATGGTCAAACGTGAAGTGTGGGCCGAGGCGAAGCTGAAGTACATATATATACGTGAGTCTATCAATGCCTAGTTACAGCCAAGGCTTGTTTAATATTTTTTCAAACAATGCGCGGAAATTCAAAATATTTTCATCACTCTCATGTGCCTCGCTTGAATTCATTTCATTTAATGAATAGGTAGGTACGGTACCAACATGTTCAAAGATAATCACCTATTTTTGTTTTACTTTACATGTGTGATATCATTTTATGCCGATCCGAATCATTAGACGATGATACTTCATCTTACATGAGCGTTTTGTAAGCATGAAATGGACCGGGCGAACTTTAACGCTCTCATGGTGCTGTAGTGATATATACGAGACCACAGCTTTCCATTTGAGCCAGCCAATTTTAAACAAAATTTTTGTTGGTCCGCCTCTTTGGTTGCCGTATCCCATTGAAAAGTTTGTTACATTTTTTCAGTACAGAGGAGTTTTCATAGAAACATTGCAGGCCGCTAAACATGGCAGAATTAAACTTCAGAAGCACGGAGGAGTTCCATAAGTCCAATCCCCAAAATACACATATAAGCGCTATCGCACACGGGCAACTTAGTCTCCCAGCAACTGTTTTGTCTCTCACATCAAGTCCACGGGTATATATGGAAGCGCGCACACGAAGCGACACGGTCGTCTGCAACTTTTCATACAAATCACGTGAGAGACAAAAAAGTTGCGGAGACAAAAGTTGCACGTGTGCGATAGCGCTAAGTACTAACCAACGTAAATAAAACCACCATCTTATCATGTTTAGCGAGTCATGTCTGTAAAGCTAGAGATTATCATAAAATACGGGTGTTAACTCATTACATTACGTAACCGCAGGTAACTTTATCATAAAGTAGCTGAACATTTTGTAACTATGTCGTTCCAATGAGTATACGTCCATATAGTAGAGTCATAAACTAACATAAAAAGCCTTTAGTGTGACAAAGTACTGAAAAGTGTTCAGGAATTTCTGAAAGAGACTGTACCCATTGTTTACTGGTAGTTCGACTACAATAGACTTAATTGTTTTATGAGCTTATATTGGTTTATGTTGCCTTAGTGAGTAACTTAATTTATAGTGTTATAGATCATATTGGGAGTTATGGGAATAATAAAATTCTGAAGCAATATTTGACCGAGCGAGCGCGAAGCGTCTCCGGCTTCCGTATCGCTCGCTATCCCGCCGTCCATCCGTCTGTTCTCCTCTACAGGTCAAATTTCTTAACTGATTTTCATGAAATTTTGTGAGAAGGTTTGATATTAATATATGGTTTTTATGTCAATTTTATTTGTCAATTCAGTTTATCGAAAATTTTCAAAATATACCGTTTTAAACTTTGCTGTTGCATTTTATCAGGTATTAAACCCGTTTAAACTAGACATTTAAACCAAAACCTATGTTTAACACCTATGTTTAGTTTAATTGCGTTTAATACCTGTGACCTGTGTTCCTAATTCAATTTTTCAAAATGTAAAAAATCATTAATTTCGGCCATTCCGAAAAAATATCTAAACGCGAGTTCTACAGCTCATAGAGCCACTAGTTTATAGGTACTGACCTACATACCTACCTATTACCTATTACATTTTTTTCTGAAAAGGTGGTCTTTAATTAAGGCCGATGAATAGGTAATCGACTTGTTTCACCAAACACATGTTAGTTTATCGCAATGTTTATTGTTTTCAGTCCAAAACTTTAGCTCTTTTCTCTTTTCAAAATTTTTCAGCTATAAAATTTGAGTATTATTATCTCAAGTATTTTTGATGATTAATGTTACATAAAGTTTGTGGATTAGTACAACTTTTCAATGTGTATACTACCGTGAGTCATAAATAAGACATTGTGTTGACACTACAGTGATAACATCTGTGTAAACGTTATATAGCGTCATTATTTACTTTATCTTTTCACTGAAACATAAACATAAACTTTGTCATTTTTATATTTATTTTTACGGTAGCCATATTAACTCCTACCTAATCTATGACAGAAGATTACCTATTAGTATATTAGATACAAATAAGTTCTCATTTTTATTTACGACATAATTTAATTCGATTTCGGTTAATTAATATTATGAATTTCACAGTTTTTCACGTGTTTAAGTTACTCAATGCAATGTTGTATTATTAGAACGTGGTTTGAATGGGATGATTATTTTGTATGGGAAATTTGGACAGCGCCATCTACCCCCGAAAAGGAGAACTTTCTCGTAGACATTTACTCTATCGAATCGCATACTTTTACGCGCGTTTTTTCTCTGTAGAGACGTAGTTTCATGATAACAAACTAGTAACATCTGTTAAGATTGTTATTAACACAATCAATAAAATAAGAAATAATATAACAATATTTATGTACTTACGACAGCCGACGATTTTGCTTTGCAAATAAATAAAGTTACTCATTCAAACTTTAATAAATTATGTAATCCAGATACAACATTATTGTTTTGCAGATAATTGTTAAGTACCTATATCCTTATACATTTTACTCTTCAGAATAACAGAACAAAATATATTCTGAGTTTCATTCGTTTAGTTTTTAACTTTCATTTGTAATTATGCAAACGTTTTACTTATTGAAAGGTTCTAATTTATCTCAGTAGTAGTTATATAATATTATCGTACCTACCTACTATAAGATATGTATTGTATTTAAGTATATTGATGTCCGCATAGGCGTAGCCAGGCCAGTTTTTCGGGGGCGAGGAACAAGGCCAGTTTTTTTGGAGGAGTCGGTCGGTATGTTAAAAAACCGGCCAAGTGCGAGTCGGACTCGCGCACGTAGGGTTCCGTACAAAAAAACGGCAAAAAAAATACGTTTGTTGTATGGGAGCCCCCCTTAAATATTATTTTTATTCTGTTTTTAGTATTTGTTGTTATAGCGGCAACAGAAATACATCATCTGTGAAAATTTCAACTTTCTAGCTATCACGGTTCATGAGATACAGTCTGGTGACAGACAGACAGACAGACAGACGGACAGCGGAGTCTTAGTAATAGGGTCCCGTTTTTACCCTTTGGGTACGGAACCCTAAAAACGCTTGACAGAAAAAAGGATCTTACTAAGTATGTCTTTATTTCGAGGGGGAGAGGGGTTTGACCCCCAAATCCCCACCCTCGCTACGCCCATGTTGATGCCATAACCTCCACGCTTGATGATAGCAGTGGATGGCAGGGACCTCTGGCTTCCCAGCGTTCTTGTTCGTGACAGATCGTGACAGGCGATGGTCTCCTTTGCGTGGATGTCATCTCACAAAAGGAGGCCTTAGACCGAGTCCAGTAGGCAGACCTGCAAGCGGGCTGACTCCGAAGACGACGGCTGGAGGTAGAAGGAGGCGTTAAGCGTGAGGGGGATGACTTTTATGGTCTGTCCCCGTGTTGGGACCGAAGGGGCGCAAAACGATTAATAACGGGGCGTAAAAATATTACACGGTGACACTACGATCCCGTAAGTCTTTCGTGTTAGTGCGAATCTTAGTAGGGAGTTTAGGGAATCCCTGACAAGTTTCACGTACCTTTGGGATGCATAAAAGCAATATCCACTACTATAAAGAAAAAACCTCCACGCTTGGTAGGCAGCTCGCTGTTAATTTACTGGTCCAAAGCGATACAAAAAACGCATTGTGACCCATACTAACACACTGGCGCTCGCACTCACCGACACATCACATGACATAAAGAGACTGAAGCGTTATGCTATTGATGAACTGGAATAGAGGGAATAAAACCTAGTAACTTAACCAAAGGAAGAGTATTCCAATGGGAGTACCGCCTTACAAAACATGTGACACCTCTCAAAACTGCTTATAGTGTGGAAACTGATTGCAGTAAGAAATAACAATAAGAGAAAAAATAAATCTGGTCCACGGTGGTTTGATATACTAAATACCTCGCCATTTACTACATTTTCGAAGTGTGAAGGGTTGAA
Source organism: Agriphila geniculea (assembly GCA_943789525.1). Taxonomy (NCBI): domain Eukaryota; kingdom Metazoa; phylum Arthropoda; class Insecta; order Lepidoptera; family Crambidae; genus Agriphila; species Agriphila geniculea. Next base: position 5,122,590 of record OX038877.1, on the reverse strand, counting down.
ATTTTTTTGCTAGGGCTGGTGTTATTGCGGTCTTCACTTTATTTTTATTATAGTACGAACATGTTGAAGAGGGCGGGTTGCTAGTTGATTATAGAATAAATTATAGTTACAGACTTTTTCGTAGAAGATGTAACTAATTGTCATTTTATTTTATTTTTTTGTAGATAGCTGGCACACTTAAATCTTCCTCCAGTAATAACACTAATTTGCCCTATTAGTTTTAATTTTTGTTGTATTTTTGTCTAACATTTGTGCGCAGTAACGTACCTACGTAATATACCTATATCTACTTTATCTGCAATAGGAATGTCGAGAATGCTATGATAATTAGACCCATTCAATACATAATAGGACGTATGACGGTATGACATATGCTAATATAATATTCACTCCACGGTCTCGTCAGTATATAAAATATTTTTAACATAACATAATAATATTATATATAATAACTAAAGGCCGGATTTGCGGTGGCAGGAATACAAACTTGCTAGTGATTACCAAATTATCGTAAATGTTTTTAAATATCGATGTTTTGAACATATTTTTGAAGTGGAACTTCTTTGATCGCGTCTGTATTTATTTTTTGTATTTTACCAAGGAGAATATATTTCTTAAAAAAATGACATTCTACTTCACTCACTTTGACTTTGCTATATTTGCATCAAGAAAAACTACAGTGAATTTTATTATTTATACATTTCACGATTTTCACTTTTCTTAATGTAGGTAGGTAATTTCTACTATTTCCGACAGTAAGTCTATGTATATCACGTTACATAATTATATTTTTTTTATCGATAAATTACACAAATAGATAATCAAGTTGTCCACGCACTATTAAACGTCATTTTATTCGTGCTACCGAAAATCCGGGGTCTGATAATAACGTATAAAAACCATACCTACCATACCATAAATACGAGTAGAATGTGAAATAACACCTTCATTATTTTTTTCTGTCGTATATATTAGGTAGTGATTATTCTGAAAAATATATTTCAGTTATTAAACCTCAAACATATTCTAAACAAAACTGGTGTAAGGTCGTGAAGGGTATATTAAATGGTTGAACCATAGACATAGAAAAATTTTCGCTGCGCTCAAGAAGACCAACAAAGCGTGGAAAAGAGAAGTTAACATCATACGGACACGGTATATGTAAAAAAGAGACAAAGAATCAAGTGACATGTGCCAACATTTTTACAGTAAGAGCCCCTAGCGTCCCGCCTAGCAAATGAGCAATCACAGTTTGTTAAAAATATTTTTTAATCTTAATTAGAATTAAAAATAAAGGCATCGTGAAGCTATGGTGTCTTCTACTCTAAGTAATTGTGATGTGACAAAAAGAAACAATCCATGTAATCACACTTTTCAAAGGTAAATAAGATATTGCCACACATTTCTCTAAAACCAAATTTCGCTACATTTATTCGTTTATCGACAAAGAAAACAGTATGGAACATAGTTTATTAACTTCCTTTGCCATAATATAGTCATATTTTATAATTCTAAGTCATATTTTACGTATCTCATATAAAATGTATTGATTCGTTTTCGGATCACCTGTTTATTGACTTTGTTGTTCTTTGACATTCTATTTCTATGGGTTGAACGCATTTTACATATTTAACTTTAAGCACGTCTGTCAACTTCAGACAATGTTAACGTCAAAACTATTCCATATAAAGGTAAATACTCTGTCGATGAAAGCCCCGTTGGCCGCCATTTTTTAGATACACGCTTTCCTTAGCAAGCAAGTCACGTACCATAGTTCTTTCTGAACGGAATTGCCTCCAATAATCCAGTAAACCAATTGAATTTAAACCTTTTTCAGCTGGTAACACGCTACATTTTGGCACTGTACGTGTCACCGCTGTGATTCTGCTAGAAATCTGAAAATCTCCTTGTACACTTTGTATGGACCGCGGGGTCCGATGTTGGGACCTGCGCGGCGAAACCTTTTACATCAATTTTCGTATTACCAATGGATTAAATCCAAGGGTTATCCCCCGAAGGAAACTTTCCGATTGGATTGGGAGACCGGTTGTCGTGAATCAATGTTATAAAATTTGTATTCAGGTGGTATCTCTACTTTACTCCTAACAGAACGATCGATTTAAAAAAGTCTATTCACTATGACCTTTTGTTTTCCATCTTTTGTTGTGCTTCAACGTTTTTACGGTGTATTCGTTGGTTGGAATCGGACTGGACTGCTTTATTTTTATTTTTAGTGAAAACAATACAACGCAATCGAATACCAAAGAAATGATTGTCGATTTGTCACAGACGTAATTACTATTTAGGGCGTAGACGTAAAGACAATGTAAAAAGAATGAAACACTAAGAGCAGCCAGAGCAAGAAAAATAATTTATTACAAAATTGTACTATGAACAAGAAAAAGCTGTATAAATTATATTACTATGTTATATATATATATATATATATATATATATATATATATATATATATATATATAGATACCTAATATACGGAGTTATGTGAACTGGAAACACAACCTGGAGTATCTTTAGCAGAACCTTATTCCGTAGCGTCGTAATTTTCAAGTATTATGTTCCTCGCTTTAAGCACCTAATCCGTACTTCTTTGTCTTAAGACCACCGCATCAGCTTAATGAGAAATTGTATCCTTATAAAATCCCTTAGTTCCGTTAAACACTGCCCACTATCGCAAAATCCGTATCACGTGATAGCATCGCACAACCCAACGTATTGTCCCTAATCCCATTGTGTGGTAACTTCGGAATTGTTCTAAGGAGAATTAATAGAAGTTCCTGCGCCCCAGAGCCCCATTGTCGACTGATTTATCGGTGAAGAACAATAATAAATCAAATGAAAATTGCCCCTGAGCTCAACACTTACCTTAGTTGGGATTAGTTTCATATAAGAGGTTGGTGATAATTAAGAATTATACATTGTTAAAAAAGATTGGGAGCCCCTTTTGTAATGTGTTCCTTTTACAGGGTTTGTAAAACATCAACAACCTCGCAGGAGTAGATTATTAAAATCATAAAAAAACAACATCTTTCATACAAAACTTGATCAGCTGCTCGGACATTTGTATGGAAAGTTGAATTTTTTGTCTGTTTTCGGAAAAGTCCTATATTAAAATGTTTTTGTTTATCATGTCAGTAATCTACTCCTGAGAGGTTGTTGGTGTTTTACAAATAACCCTGAATTTAATTGTGTGTATATTATTTTAACCTTTTTATTTGTGAAAATATTAGTACCATTTTTGGCTTAGCTTTTGAGACGTGGAAAATTAATTTGTATTCTAAAAATTTTTGTAACAAGTCAAATGTGGACATCGTAGAACAGCCAGAGATAAACATGCAATAATAAGAGCATTAAGGTGAACTTCCAAGAAGCTCATTATGATTGGATTTATAACATTAAAAATATTAATAATTTATGATTCTGTCTGTGTGCCTACTGACCTTTTTCAGATCTGTAAACAATCATTTCCAACTGTTACAGTAATAAACCCACCCATATCACATGTCGAAAAACTATCCAAACTTCCAAATTCAAACACAAATCGATTTCCAAAATGATAATTCTAAAATTACCTTTCTGTACCCTTCTCACGGTAAACGGTCAAAAGTTTCGAGTCCATTAGTTCTGCCGTGAGTGGAAGAAAAGCTGTCTCTATTTGATCGGGGTCGGCTATTAGCCGATTGGACGTGGGCCACATCAATCAATGTACAGTATTGACCGGGGATGGATTTATTGATGAGCTACTCCATTGTTTGTTATCTTATGGCTTAATGAGATGAATATTAGAAAAGTTAAGTTCGCTGATCGCTCAAGATCGCTAATACGCTGTTGAGATTCTAAATAATGAAACAGCTACTAGATGCTTTAAATATATGAGAAGATATTTTATATTTCATCTGCACCCATGCTTTAAGTCCTCTGTAAAGCGTTCTGAAACAGTTAGCTTACTGCCATCATTACAATATCCCGAGCGAGAGCTGGTCCTGCGAAGTCCACGTGCGAAGCGTTGCATTATGAAATTCAATACAACATTATCATATACAACATTATATTATCACTCTTTCGGAAGATATAATGACGAGGAGGGGGAGGAAAGTCAAAGACAAATTCAAAGTCAAAACCTTTATAGAGGATACATTATCACCGGGTGTAGATAAATATCATGGGTGTATGTTTTAAAATATTGATCGTTTCCCAAATAAAAAAATGGGTGTAGATAAAGTCTTGTACCATGGGCAACAGCGTCGCTTAACCACTGCTAAGGTTAAAATCGCTTGCACGCCGCGCCGTCACAACCATACGTTTAGTTCGTGCAGGGGCGATACGCGCGCACGCGAATTTTGTTGCAAACTGGTTAAGCGACGCTGTTGTCCATAGTACCTATGCAACTGTACATAGTTAGGTATTAAAACACTCATGTGATAAACCCACATTCGTGTTTTAATACCTCTCATTATAGTACAGTTGCATCAATAACTATAAAACTGCTGCAATACATAGGAGGAAGACAAATTTATTGATGAGCTGTTTAGCATTGTTTGACCAATGAGATGAATATTAGATAGGAGATTTCACTGATCCCCAATAGGCTGTTAAGGTTCTTATATGTGCTTATTCATTATACGATACCTTATTATGTAAATAAAAAAAATGTTATAGTTTACAACGGGTAATCAAAAACTTTACTAGATGATGGAGCGTGGAGTTCAATTACCAAAGGATAAGTGTAAAATTGGAACTTTATGAGGTTAATAATATGGACAACTTTAGCAGCGCGTACAAATTTAAATACATACTTTTTATAGTTACAATAGTACCTATATCGTGAGTCTAAGCTAGTGACCTCCCTTAAAAAAGGGAATGTCAACTGAAATCCGAGTTAACCTTAAACGAGCACTATCTAATTGTCCCAGTTATTCCGTTATCAGCAGAGAGCTTTATCAAGCAGGTTAACAGGGACTTTAAGCCTCGCATAAGCTACAGATTTAACAGGCTCCAAGGCTGCATTATGAGACAAAAAGCATTCGTGTGAGGGGCTTATCTGCGACGTACATTCGTACGTACTTGTCAACAGAACTGTATGGAAGAGGCTGGATTAAATTATTAAGGGAAAGGGAAATAAAACAAAGGCTATTACTGAAAACATTACATTTATTTGTTATCTTAAAACATAAATGAGAGAGAGATAATTTTAGGGTTTAATTTAATTAACACTCTTCTGGCCAAAATGCTTAGCTTAATGTTTAATGTTTTATAGACACTTTGCAGTGCCTATAAAAAATACTAAAGCCCTTAAAAGTAATAATTATAAGAGAAAAATCTATCTATCTTATAATATTTAGAGCCTCCAATAAGCATAAATATTTGGGTCATAGATACAGATTTCTTAGACGAAATTCATATTAGGGATATTGTAATAAAATAAATACCGACTGACAAATTATACAAACATAATAATATTTTGTTAACACAAATAAAACTCCTATATTTTTATTATGAGCAATATCATCAATAAATTTCTTTGATCTATATGATAAGTATTTTGATTATGTACGGAAATAAATATGAGGTTTTTTTATACACAATATGTTTGTAAATATTATATACTAGATGCCGCCCGCGACTTCGTCTGCGTGGAAAGTTTTTTTGCTATCCCTCGGGAACAATACTTTTTTTCAGGATGAATGGTACCCTATGTCCTTCTTTATACCCCTGACAACGTGTATGCAAAATTTCATGACGATCGGTTCAGTAGTTGAGACGTGAAGGCGTAACAAACAAACAAACAAACGGACTTTCGCATTTATAATATTAGTAAGGATCATCAAACTGAACAACTTTTACTATGGGGCCAACTCTGAAATCGAAATATTTAAAACAGCAAACTTTTTTCATGATTTCAGAGTAGGTCCAATAGTAAAAGTTGTTCAGGTTTGATGGTCCGATTGGTTTTCCAATTATGGGTTCATTTATCAGCACGTTTAGTAATAATACACTTACAATAAAATTATTATTAGAAATCTTATCCAGAATAATTAAATCAACGTTTCTCAGATAATTTGTGTACGAAGGGTAGAATTTTGTCAAATTTATCTGGGCTTAAGGGTTCCTCCTAATAGCGCAAGCTTTATAAATTGTATGTTGTCGTAATAATTGGCCTCGCAGGTAGTTAGGCTCCTAATGCCCTATCATTATTGATTGGAACTCCATACTTGGGGGACTTAAAGAGAGCCTCCCAAATTAGAATACTGATCGGGGGTCCAAAAGGGGAATAACTTTGGCAAATTTTTATGACGATAGAGCAGAGTATTTTGCTTTCAAATTATTGTAATGTTTATTTTACTACGTGTTTTATAGTCCAAATCATAAATTGTGAAAGTTATAGAAATCAAAAAGCTCCGACTCTGAAGATAAACTTTTAATAGAAGCCAAAATTGTACAAATAAAGGGGGAGACTTTCAAATTCAATATGGGAAACTTTTCGTTCAATTCTGGACTCAGATTTGGAACTCTTAATAATGGTGAGAAACGAGTTTCTATAATTCCTCCATGGTGTTTGTTAGAAAGCTTGTTAAGAGAGCAAGGGTGGGGTGTAAATTCTGGCAACTACCCTGTGATGTGGGGCCCCGACACGTGGGGTTAATCAGATTATTCGTTTCACCTACAAAATATTTCGCCGTGTATTTACTTTACCGTGAACTTTCTGAAATGAAGTTGCGCTTAATTTTCCGTGAAAGTGATCTCACGTTTATGAGCATAACGCTGAAATGTCACCGAAAATGTTAAACTTGTTTTTGATACAAGTATTCTTGGAAGAAGTAAATTTAAAAAGTTTTTTTTAAGTATTCCCCAAACACTAGTCTAGAAATGACTACAAATACCTATTTACATAGGGACCAGCAACATAGGGACCAGCAACATAGGTATTAACGGATGGCAAAGATAATTTTCATATTATTTGTAAAGTTGATTATTCTGATAATCAGAAAATGTTCAAAATATTTCTCCTCTTTATTTTAATTTTGAGTTTCCCTAGAAGTAAAGAAATAATTGTCCCAAGATAATAATTATCTTACGTGGGCATGCACAAATGTACTTTTTTATAACCGCGAATCAATTCTTTGTTCGTCTTTTGATTCTGAATCGCTTATTCTCTGGCCACAGTGTCGTTAAGCTGTGTCTAATAAATTAGCTTGTACTATTGTGTGGGCTCACTTAGTGGTAGACTTATTTACCTGACTGTTCTCACAGACGTAAACTGCCCTATTTTGGCTTGATTGCGTCGCTTTAAGTTGGCGAACGCATATTGTCTTTTTGCTTACAAGCTTATTCAGTATGATAGCATGCCGTAGCATTAGGAAGTTATTTTTTAACACAAGCATATTTTCAAAGTCAAAGTATATAAGGTCCTTCATAAATAGTGCACATAATTTTAAGGGGTCAATGTACTCATGCATACAAACAACTTTTACTATGGGACCAACATTGAAATCGCGAAAAAAAATCAGCTGTTCCATACATTTTGATCTATTCGATTTCAAATTTTCTATGGAACAGCTGATTTTTTTTTTCGTGATTTCAATGTTGGTCCCATAGTAAAAGATGTTTGTATGCATGAGTACATTGACCCCTTAAAATTATGTGCACTATTTAAGAAGGACCTTATATATATTCAAATAAGTTTAGAATTGTCTCTATTTTCCTACCACCCGTTCCAGACTTTTAAAGCTGATAAGAAGAAAGAGTGCAAGAAACTTATCAACTTCAACAAAAATAAGTATGTAACGATATTTAAAAACTTAAACATATTTTACTGAATACAATACAACAGCATTATTAACAACAAAGTAACTTTTTACTTTCTTTATTTGTTTTTGTAAAGTACTTTTAATACCTTCTTCACATAATTAACTTTGAAATGAATATAAATAAAACTCCACAATAATATTGCAAATTAAATTGTTTTTTTGTTTAGTCAACATTTGTTAATGAAACCGGAACCTAATCGCTTTTTACGAAACAAACCTTCACGCTATAACCGATCAAAGAGAGCTTTTAAAATATTGACTTAGAAAGTTTTAATTACTGCGCGTAAAGTTAGGCATCCCCTATTACCATACACTGGAAGTTATGTTTGCTTTCAAACCTGCGAAATATGCCAGATCAAATGTGAAGCCCGCAATAGAGACGTTAATCTATTTGATTTATTATCGGGATGGATATTATTAACCAAGTTTTTTTTAAATAATTGGAGTAATAAGAAATGCTTCTATTTAAGACGGAGCTACGAGTATGAGTATGTTTGTGGATTGAAGTTGTTTAGGGTGAAGATATATCAATGGATTAAAAAAATTTAGGAACTTAAAGCCAACAAAACTACAAGTTACCTTTTCAGTATCAATTAAGAAATCATGAACGAAAACAAATTCAATGGTGTGAAAATCACGGATTCGAATTATTCCGTACGTACCTATTTGATTAATCAGGTATTTTTATTTTTACTGTGATTTCTTACTTAGTCACAATTATTACAGCAACCACACCAACATCTTTTAGCAAATACTTTACATTATTTATAAACAAACTATAAAAACCGCCCCAATCCAAGGGGATTTTCAACTCGTATGCATGCAAATAAGAATCATAAAGAGCATCTGTAAAATGAAATGTAACACGAGTGGACCCCCAAGAAACGGTAAATTTAAACTTATTTTCATAGAAAAACGGGGGACTAAACATTTATTACGACGATAAATTTGAAGAAACATTATTTACACAAAGCTTTCCCGACGTTTAGTGTGTTTCGGTATGGTGAAAGGAGGGAGTCCTATCGTTGTGCAATGAATTTATTTCTACCGTAATGGGGTGATTTTGGAAAACGTATTTCGGTAAATTGACGTTGTCACTTTCTAATGAAATGTTACAGAAATCTCATCAGATTCATAAAGTTAATTTGATTGAAAAAAATATATGTTAGCGACGCAGCTCAGACTCGAGTCCAGGGCGGTTAATTTTGGTTAAAAATATATGTTTAAAAAATGAGTGGGCAGAGATTAGTGTGTACTCTTGTCGAATGTCAAATTGTCAAATATACGTGCGACTTTGGTGCGACTATAATTCTTGTTTTAATTTATTTTTACTCCGTCGCCTTCAATATAAATATCATCTTCTGCTTTTGGGCTTTTAATTGACAAAATAGTGCAGTAGAATGATTTATTTTTTAAACAATTTTTTTAAAATAAATCATTTTTTTACATTATTTTATATCAACTTTTGATATTTAAGGTAGAACAAAATTATGTAATAATACTGTTTCTTATACTGAACAACTTTATCCTAGGAACAATTTTTTTTTTCACTTTTCTATTTTGTATGGGATATTGTTTGTTTTTTTCATTTTTCGACCTTTTCTTGGAGAATGTTGTTCAGTTATAGCAACACCATCACCTGTTTCAGTTTTCAGTATAATAGAAAGTCAAACGAACTTACCTGTAAGTGAAGTTCGATGACTATTATACGATGTGATTCGCCCGAAGAGATTACATTTCTTTACTCGTAGTAGCACGGATATGTGCTGCCATCATACACTATTTGAGAGAAAACACCAGACAATACCATAGATAAAAAAGAAAAAATGCTAATTTATACTTTTTGAGCTGGCAACTCTCATACACTTTTGAAAATAACGTGGTCTATCGTCAGCTATTTTGGATATTAAGGGAAGGTCTTCAAAAAATAAAAAAGGTATTTGAAGATTAGGGTCCGGGAGGGAATGTAATCTCTTCGGGCGAATCACATCGTATAATAGTCATCGAACTTCACTTACAGGTAAGTTCGTTTGACTTTCTATTATACTTCAGTGATTCGCCCTCGAGATTACATTTCTTTACTCGTAGATGTTCAGAGAATGCAAAATAGCTTAAGTGAGTTATTAAATAAAACGTTCAAAATATAATCACCACTTTATATTATTAATCGTCTAGATCTACCACATTCCATAACAAAATAGATATTTTGTATTATTATCGTAAAGCTTAATCATTATTATTGCCAAGTTTATTAATCTGCTAAACTTATGCTTAATGATTATGGCTTGAGACCACACTACACAGAGAGCGTGCGAAAATGACAGCCGAATCTGGGACGATTTGTCTGTTATAAAATCGAGCAAACGTTTGAGAAGTAGCCGTCCAACCGGCGGTCTTTTTAATAATATCAATGTTCACTCCTGCGCGGCTGGCGGCAGATGTCGCCGCGTGTCTAGTACTGTGGCCACTGAAAATCGTAGTATCGATTCCGCTCTCTTCGAGTGTGTTCTTAATCCATCGACTTAATGTTTGTGAGCCAACCTTCTTATGTGGTTTTTTATTACTAATAAACAGAATATTACAATCATTGGACCGCATAGATTTTGACGCTGTTAAATAGTACTCTAGAGTGCTTGCCGGACAAATGGCAGGTCTTTCATTAAAATAAGGCAGACACAAAGTAGGTTGTATTCTATTAATGTTTGATGTTTTAATGTTATCTGAGATGTGAATAACAAACTTTTCCCCTGGGATATGTATAATGTTATTGATTCTTATCAATGATAAAGTTTGTACTCTGTGAGCAGACACTAAAGCCAAGAGTGTACACAACTTTTTTGATAAAATATCAAAAGGTAGTTCTTCGTTAGGATATAGGTTACTTAGATAATTTAAAACTATTGCCGGGTCCCAAGTGATGCTATACTTAGGTAAAGGTGTGCGTAATTTAAATATACCTTTCATAAATCGTGTTATTCTATTGTCATTTATAACTTCTGATCCTAGTATCAGTGACAGAGCCGCTTTAGTGGAATTAATTGTACCATATTTGTTGCCCTCTTTATATAGAGAAACTAAAAAATTGAGCACACCATTGACCGATGTTGAATAAAAATCGTAATTATTTACCTTACAATATAAATACCACTTTTTTAAACAGGAGTTATATTGATTAAGAGTACTATCCGTGAGTGAAGCCAGCATTACGTCTGCAGCCTCTGGGGGACTGCCATTCCTGATGAATGCTGTCCTGATACAATGCCGGCTTCCAGGGAAAGGGACCGATGTAATTTGTGTTCGGCACTGTAACAGGATGATAACAAATTTGGATTAGGCTTAAATTCTATAACCTGGGAAACTAAAAGCTTTTTGAATAGTGGGTACCAGGGTTGCGTCGGCCACTTAGGCACTACAATAATTCCTTTTGCTTTATCATTGATAACTTTTTGTAAGACTTTTAAAATTAAACAAAATGGTGGAAATGCATAGAAATAATATTCAGTCCATGGCAAAGTAAAAGCATCTATCGCATAAGCTTCAGGGTCTCTATGCCAAGATATGAACTTGGAACATTTTTTATTTAAGCGGCTGGCAAACAAATCAATTTGTGGCTGTTTAAAGCTCTCGCAGATCGAATGGTAGGCATAATCCGCCAACTCCCACTCAACGTCAGCGTGTGTGCGTCGTGATTCCGCATCGGCGACATAGTTGTCACTCGAGCTAATGTACGATGCAAACACATACAGGCCCCGCTGTTCGCACCACTGCCAAATATCGCGACTGATAGCGGTCAAGTGGGGAAAACGTATGCCTCCCATTCGGTTTATGTAGGCAATAGCCGTGGAATTGTCAATTCTAAGTAAAATTTCACAGTTATTTAAATCTTGCGCAAATATTTTTAGACCAAAGAATGCTGCTTTTAATTCAAGTGCATTTATATGTTCCGTTTGTTCTTGACTAGACCATTGACCGCTTGCTGTATGTTTTGAACAGCTAGCACCCCAGCCAGTGCGAGATGCATCACTAAAAATCTCTAGTTTGTAGTTGCCTATTCGAATGGGACTGACTGACTTATCAATGTTAATCAACCACCAATCAAAATCAGGTTTTAAAAATGAAGGCAAGGTAATATATTGATTATAATCATCTTTTTGTTTAAGAGCGAGATATTTTACTCTTTCGAAACTTTTGGTGTATAACCAGCCAAACTGAATAGCAGGACAACTGGAAACAAGTAGTCCAATAAGGTGTGCGAAGTCACGAAGTTTACATTGTTTTAAATTACGATAGTGTGAAAGTTCATTTTTTATTCTTTGTTTCTTTTCTTCCGGCAAACTAATGGTGAAGTTTACAGAGTTAAAAATGAATCCTAAATATGTTGTGGTTTGACTAGGTATATTATTACTTTTGTCAAAATTAATTGTAAATCCCAGTGATTGTAACAATTGCATTGTTACCTTATAATTATGTTTACAATCAGCATACGAGTCCCCTAAAAGTAAAATATCATCTAAATACAGAATAGAGATAAAACCCTTATTTCTTAAGTACTGCATCACAGGACGCATCAATTTTGTAAACACATAAGGTGCTATATTAAGACCAAAGGGAAGAACTTGGAATTCAAATATTTTGTTTAACCACTGAAATCGTAAATACTTTCTGGAATCGCTGTGTACACTTAAGGCGAAGTATGCATTTCTTAAATCAATAGAACACATATAAGACCCTTTAGATAAGAGTCTCATAACCGTTCTATAGTCCTCCAATTTAAAATGAGGCGCTGGTATATATTTATTTAATATTTTTAGATTGAGTATAAACCTATTTTCTCCATTACTTTTCTTGATAAGGAAAATACTTGATAGAAATTGGTCACAGCGGGAAACACACTGTTTAACTGCCCCTATTTTTATGAGCTTGTCAATTTCCTCGCACATCTCTAATTTATATTGATAATTATTAGGTATATTATGAGGTATATTGTGTTGTACAATATTATCAGGCACTGGAATTCGAAGACCAGAAACCCAGGATAATATCACAGGGTCATCGGTGATGTACAACCATGAATTGTAAAAATAGATAAGTTTACCAGCCTGATGATCTGTAAGTTGAGTCGAGCTGGCGGCATCCTCTAGTAGCGGCGGGAGCGAGCGGGCGCGCGCGTGCTGCGCCTCTCCGGCGGTGGAGCTGGAGCCCGTCGCGACGTCTGCTGCTGCTGCTTGCGCCCACCAGCCGTCGAGTTCAGCCTCGCTGCCGCTGCGGGGCGGCGAGCTGGCGCAGGCGGCGGTGGCGGGCCCCTCCAGTTTAAAGATCTCGACGTGGATGGTTCGGCCTGTTTGCCCTTTGTAAATTTCTTTTTTGGTATTGATGCTCTCAGCTCTGCTCCAGTCTTGGAGATGGCTTTTATGCTTTTTAACTTTTCTTGAAGATCTGTACCAAAAAGGAATCGGTCTCGCTTAGCTTCCTTCAAATTATCCTTCATTTCCTTATTTAGACTGGCCAGTAGAAAATTTTGTCTTGTCACTGTTTCTGTGTAATGAAAATGGCATAGTAAACGCCCTATGTCACTAAGATTTTTCAATATATCTTTGTTCTCATCTTGAGATATTTTGTTTGAAGTCAGGTATGCAATGCTAGATATCACAGCTGATATTATTTTTTGTTTATCCTTTAGGATTCCATCCCGTTTTACAATATTTTCATTCACTGCAGCCTTAATCTCAAGGTTAAGTTCGGGTGGTTGGGCCAATATTAAGTTTTCGGGAATAGAGAAACTTGATGTTTTTAATATTTCATTTTTGATATCGTCTTTGAGACCGTTGGTTAAAATGTGTGACCATCTGTTAGATATTTCTTTATGGATAATGGGTCCGAGTATTTCCGTCTTGGCGGGCTCGTCCCCCAAAATATTTAGAATTTCAGTCGTTAACTCTGGTTCTGTTAATTCACTATTACCAGGAATACCAGATTCAGTTGTAATCTGAATGGGGTTCTGAATTGGCGCATCTGAAATAAATACATGCTTAGTGATATAACTCAATAAGTTACGTGAAATGGTTTTTAAAAGATATATTATTTCTTAACGTTTTATACTTTTATAACCATAAAATACTTTGTGTACCTATTATACAACAATCAATCTTCCAGATTGATTTGAAGTATGTTATGGTAGGTATAACCTTGCAGATCATACTGAACACATGGATATTGAGGTCATTATTGATTAAGAATATTATTAATAGGCTTTTTTTAAAATAATTATATCTCGGTATAATTTCACGAATCATACTCTTGATATTGGATGCCAATAATTCTCCATTGTAGGGTACCAAATAATGTTTCAACTTGTCAAAATGAAGTAAAATTTCGGCAGATGTAATCTTACAAATTACACTCGAGCTCGTCATAATACTTCTTTGCAACAATAATCAAAGATACAGATTCTCGATCAGTATTCATTGACCCTGAATGAAACAATTTGGTTCGGTAGGTAGGTACTTACCCATTTCTTGTTGCTCTGGCGAGGAAGAAATGATTACATCATCATTATTTCCACATCCTTGGTCCATGTCTTCACCAAACAGATTGTTAGTGCATAAGTTCTCTTTTTCAGACATTTCCTGGGATTCCCTGTCTGAGAATTCGTCGCTATCGCTAGATGTTAACAAGTCATGGGCGTCATGGCGGCGGTGACGCTTTCTTGATTTTAATTTTCGTTTTAAACGTTTCAACTTACGTTCTATTTCTTCGTATTTACGTTTTCCCATTATTGCACAATAGATTTATGCAATTCACAGTGTATTTCAATAAAAAAACTCACTTTTTACTTACAGGAGATAATTTTTAGATGTACGATGGCCGCGACACAAAACGTGTATGAGAGTTGCCAGCTCAAAAAGTATAAATTAGCATTTTTTCTTTTTTATCTATGGTATTGTCTGGTGTTTTCTCTCAAATAGTGTATGATGGCAGCACATATCCGTGCTACTACGAGTAAAGAAATGTAATCTCGAGGGCGAATCACTGAAGTATAATCACTTCCTTTGGTTCCACCTTATATATAAAAAGGAGTGTTTTATTTTTCCACACACTCATTATTAGGCATATTTAATTTCATCTCTGGAAGGACTGGAGTAACCCGCTCACCACACTCCACCACCATATCAGCCGCACGACACCCACAGCTGGGTATAAGCCTCCCCCAAGGATCTCTACGACGATCGGTCCTGCGTTGCCCGCATCCAGCGGCGCACCGCGACCTTCACCAGATCGTCGGTCCACCCTGATCAAGCTCACCAGACTTACACGCCAGGAATTCATCACGTCACATACTACGCTTCTTCCCGTGGTCAGGTGGTTTCATGTGCATTGATCGGCTTGCATTTGCTTTGCTGTAAACTGTCATTAATATGGTTATCATATCAGCCGCTCGACACCTACTGCTGGGTATAGGCCTCCCCCAAGGATCTCCACAACGATCGGTCCTGTGCTGCCCGCATCCAGCGGCGCACCGCGACCTTCACGAGATCGTCGGTCCACCTTGCTTAACCTCACCACACTCATACGCCAGGAATACGTCACATCCTACGCTTCTTCCCGTGGTCAGGTCTTTACGTGTGCATTGATCAGCTTGCATTTGCTTTGCTCTTAACTCTCATTAATAGCCGTCGGCCTAGTAATTCTAAAAAACTTTAACAAAATTTATGTGTATCAAATTCCTGTCGAGAGTCCTTGGCATCCGTCCAACAGGATGTTTGTACGATCTGCCCGTTCGACCGTCGATCGTTTTTCAACTGATCGTCGTTTCCTTCCTCCGGACATTTCGAGTGTTTATTGTGTGCTTAGTTTTATTAAAAAAGGCTTATGTTTAAATGATCACCATACACCATAACACAACCTAAGCCAGAATTAGTAGTTAAAATAAATGCTCACCAAAATTTCTTGGGTGGTTAAGGATTTGGTGAGCATTTACTAATTTTGGAGAACAAAATGTTTTTATTTGGTATGCTAAAGTAAGGTACAGGTTGGGTACATTTTTGCTATGCTATATGAATCTTCCATCCGTCCGTTCCGTGTACTGATAGCGTCTGAATACTGCGTGAAAATTTGATCATTTGGTTCCCGCAGTGGGATGATTCCACTCATGAT
Source organism: Agriphila geniculea (assembly GCA_943789525.1). Taxonomy (NCBI): domain Eukaryota; kingdom Metazoa; phylum Arthropoda; class Insecta; order Lepidoptera; family Crambidae; genus Agriphila; species Agriphila geniculea. The sequence continues at coordinate 5,106,610 of OX038877.1, read as the reverse complement.
TACAAGCAACTTTTACTATGGAGCCAACTCTGATAAAGCGAAAAAAAATCAGCTATTCCTTAATTAAGGTCGAGTAGGTGTTGCGCTTTTGTATGGAACAAATGATTTTTTATTCGCGATATCAGAATTGGCCTCATAGGTAAAGTTGCTTGTAATCGTGAGTGGAATAACCCCACTGCGGGAACCAAATGATTAAAATTTCAGCATGTAAAACGTGCGATATAAATCCTATGTAATCGGTTGTTTTTAAAATCTTCTTAGTAGCATGTCTATGGGTAAACTCCAAACTAAACCTTTGTAAAGTTTCATACAACAATTTGTGGCTATTATTATAGTACGAACATTACTTATAGGACAAATAAATGGTGCCAATAGTTGTTAATTTTTATGTATTCTTTTTCCTTCTTTCCACTTCTCAACGTCATTAATAATTCAGTCAGTTCTTAAAATCTACATCGGTCTCGAAACTACTATAGTTTTCACCAATTTTTATTGTATTTTTCTAGTCATAGGTTCAACCTAAATACTTATACAATTATTTATAATATAAGCAATAATTATTCGTACCTATGTAAACATAATTGTTTACCAAACTAAATAACCTAGTGGTTAGAACTGTAGACAGTTAGTCAATAAATGAATGATTTCCCTTAGAATAGTGGTTAAATCTGTAAGTGTTTTGTGTTTAAGTTCAGTGGCGTCACCATAAACAAATATTTTTTGTTATATTTAAAGAAAAATTAAGGAAAATTAGATGGACAAGTCGTACTACGTTCCGATATATTTTTTATTTAATTGTTGTAACGGTTTATATTGGATTGTTTATTCATAATCATAAAACGAAAGTTGCACCGTTAGAAACTCCGTTTTATTGATTATGTATGAACAAATTATATCCAATACGTTACTCTTACAACAATAAAAAAATGAAATGTAGTACGACTTGTCCGTCTTTCTTTACCTCGATTTTACTTAAAAAAAAAAAAAAAAAAAAATTAAAACACGACTGCCCTGCCAAAAACGAACTAAAAAGTTAAACAACAAGTGTCATTGCAGTCGGGGAATCTTATTATGGAACAATTTTTGATCAAAGAGGTCCCCCGACTGCAATGACACTTGTTGTTTAACTTTTGAGTTCGTTTTTGGTAGGGCAGTCGTGTTTTTAATATTTTTTCTTTTTATTTATTTTTATTTCACACATTTTAGTGACATATTATATAGTTTTGGAATGTGCTCATCAAGGCCTTTCATTTGATGCCCATATTGTTATAATAAAAGAAAAGTTTTTTTACATTTGAAAATGGCGTCGTACAGTCGCCATATTGATTTTTTTCTAAAAAAATATAGCCAGTGTTACTCGGGATGCTGTAAAGATTCTAACGATGCCCTATTTATCCAAATCCATTCAGAAATTTAGAAGTTATAGTGGAGTAAATAAACTCACATACCCACAAACATACATGAACCCTGAACACATATACACTCTTTTTGCTTTGGGCAGTCGTGTAAAAATACTCAGCACTTTACTATACTAACTAACAAACTATGACCGTAAGCAACTCGTTATAGCTTCCGTTGTTCTTACAACAAGCTAGCAAATCTTCGGGGAAAGCCTTGGGAAAGCCCACCGAATCCCTAACAAATACAAACCATGAACTCGAAAATAATTCATGCATGAAATGTTCAACGTACACTGAACTATTTATTTCGGTTCTGGCGAGCGTCCAGAACGGTGTCGGTGTGCAGTCACCCTATAACAGACTTGTCGCGTCCCGTTCGTATTGTCATGTATGCATAATGTTTTGTTAAATGGTTTCCGACATTAATCAAAAAGTTTTGCTAAAAATTAATACAATACCAGTAGCAGCTCGCCTGGAGAGGAGTAACAATAATTGAGTGAGCGAGCGCGAAGCGCCTCCGTTTCAACTTGGATAAAAATGCTTTCGTATATGTGTTAGGCTATTCTCTACAGTTCGCATTTTTCTTAGAATCTCGTGAAATGTTGTGAGCAGGTTAGATAAATGTACAAAACGTTTTTGTCGATTCACAAACACAAAAGTTACAAACGTGATATCTACGATGATTCACCTACAACTACATAATTATCAAAACAACTACAGAGTTTCACAGGTTGCGGTCGCAGGTGCGCCGGTAATGATCAATTGCGATTGTAAATTTTTTCGTCAATGCCATTGTTGGAGCAATTGACAATCGCTTCATTTGCACGGGTAAACGATAAATTTTCGCATCAATGAGCGTCAATGACGTAAAAACTGACAATTGCAAAATTGACCGTTACCGGAGCGCTTGGAGTTATTATTGGCGAGAGTTTACCTAGGTCAGGGATGGCGAACCAATGGCACGCGACACTATTTTGGGATCACAAAATAGATCCCAAAATTTCATTACTTATGCACTGCGAAAAAATTACGAATTACTTAATAAATTTAAATTAGTCGTATAACAGAAACATTGCAAAATGTACATACTTATTTTTGTAGTAGGTAACTAAAGAGTTTTGAGTTGATAGTATTTGAAATAAATATATAATAAATTGATAGTATTTATTATTATTTTTCCAATAATCACAAAATCCTATCACTAGACAATACGATACCGTCATGGTTAAAGCTGTGTTGTAGCATGGTAAACAATTCTAATCGATCTGAAAACAACTGGTAACATTACAAATTATGTTTGTGAAACAAAGCCGAGAAATCTTGAAAGTTAAATAGTGCTGAGGAAAATTTTTAAGAGGTTTCAACTGGATTTCATGACATCTTTTATTTCAACCAATCGCATCAAAGAACTATACACCCTTATGCCGGTAATCAATCCATGTACCATTTATGTCCTAAAAACATTAATGGACAATCATTACTCGCCAAACATCCTGTTGGCCCGAAGCCAAAAACGCTCCAGTCGAAATTTTAGGAACTAACTTTGTTTTTTTAATACCATGTTCTACACGGTGTCATTTGCTGCATGACCTATGAAATACGATACCACAACTGTAAAATAAAGGTTTTCGGACTAAAATATTCTTAAAATTATTCAGCTTAGTCTTTGAGGTTTCAGAAATATATTTTCAGGTCTGTGTGGATTACAGAATTCTGAGCTCTGGAGATGGAGATTTTACGGACTCCTGTCTTTTCCTGTATCTCACAATCTCAAACCGAATGGCGGGAGGTGATTTAACACCCGCTAGATGGACACCTATTGGTCTTTACCAAAATTTATTCAGCGTAAAATTTTAATCATTTGGTTCCCGCAGTAAGGTGGTTCCACTCATGATTACAAGCAACTTTTACTATGGGGCCAAATATGATATCGCGTATAAAAATCAGCTATTCCACACATTTAGTTTGAGAAGGTATTGTAATTTTGTATGGAAGAGCTGACTTTTTTTCGCGATTCCAGTGTTGGCCCCATAGTAAAAGTTGCTTATAATCATGATGAGAACCATTCCCTTGTGGGAACCAAATTTTTCAGCGTGTATAATAGTACTAAGTGTAACTAGGGCGACGGGACGCCCCCAGTCAGTAGATTCTGATACTGACCAACACTTTGTCGCTCGCTTACAACTGAAGGTGGGGCTGCGGTACATCACTATTTTTATTGTCATTAAATATTATTTTGACTTTGCTGAAAGACTTGTAAGGGACGCGCCAGTCATCATCAAAAGTTACCACCTAAGTTCTAAAATTTTTTTTGTTACGTAATTTTCCATAATATCAAGGTAAGAATATTACGACATCAAAGAAGAATCTTAATCATTTTTATACACAATTAATGAGACAATGTGATGACAGATTGTCACTTTCATTGAATCAACTGGATAAATATATAAATTGGACCGTTGCCATAATGATTCGAATAATATTGCCAGCTATTTATAAACGTATCAATTTGGAATATTAAAGAGTATTTTGTTAACTCCTTTGTTTTTTGTGGTAACAAAAGATTCCCAGATATTGTCTCATTACATAACTTAAAAGCATATACACCTAAAATAATGTATATTGTGTGTGTAAAATAAATATTTTAATGTTATTATTATTACTTTTAATATAACATAACTTAAAAGCATATAAATTTCTAATGAACTTTAAAGCGATTACACTGAGTGAACAAAACACTACCTTTTATTCAGCTAACTGCATACATAAAACTTTTATTTTTGTTTTTGATATTAAATAATAATGAATATGCGTAACACCAAATACAATAGGATAAAATCATAAATGAAAGCCTATTATCTTCATCCCTATCCGTGACACTATAAACTTACGAAAAAGGTTGAATATCAAGTAAATTGAACGACGAATTGCATCCGATTAGCGCAATCCTTTTTAGATAATAAGCCTGCATAAGAGTAGAAAATGCAAGTACATAATAGGATTAATTACTCGCCCATGTTAATAATATTGTCTAAACTGAAAAAAAAATTTTTGCTCACTATTTTCACATAACGTTAACCACAAACAAAGTTTTCTACGTCAACGATTCAATAAATAGGCCATACTAACAAGTAGGTCTATTGTAGAAGCCTATATAATGATCCTATTAATAGCACTATCGCAGCGAACTACAGCCCTTTCTATTTGTTATCAAGTTTATTGATATAAGCAAACATAAAAGATATCGTGCTATATATTAATACCTACAATTCTTTGACAAACTTTCGTCACAACATGTTCGAAGTTTCACAAAATCCTTTCAAGTATTCACCGTAGTTTTAGAACTATTATATAATGTACGTTAGTAACAAGTGAGAATCGAACCTACGTCCAATATCGGACGTGTGTCGGCCGTCGAACCCATTTATTATTAAAGTCCCGTCGTATCGATTTTGGTCATTTGCTTTCATTTGCCTCTTACTATAAGTGTATTGGGAATACACAAAGAAAGGTATGTAATGTATTTCACATCATTATGTATATTATACTAAAAAAATCTAATAGCCCAAATTGAATGTAGGCATAGACAAGAAAAGTAGTTATCTCCCTTATTCTGTACGGAGAGTATTTTTTCCACATCATACAACAATATACAACCTGCACATTATCAACATACAACCTGCACGATGTCCAACAGTACTGAGCATTGGCCTCCCTCAAGGATCTCCATGGCTTTACACCACTCTCACCAGATCGTCAATTCTGGTACACACAAGAGCACGTCAGGTTATACAGTGAAACTGCGAAAACAGCTTTTATCACGTAGGGCACAAAGTCGGTCTCAAGATCATCATGTATCAAGTGCCGTCTCGTGTGTATCAATCAAGCAGGGGGCTTATGTCTGATGCGAGGTCACCGTTCTAGAACCTTTTCACTCACCACTGAGGATCTGGCTATCTTACCTCTAACTGTCGGAACACAACAATTAAATTGTTGAGATTGACTTATATAAGATGGTGGTAGCTAGAAATAAGCCCTACCATCAACTAAAACGAATACAAATTGTACCCCCCTCCTCGGAATCGAACCTGAGACCCCTGCGTCTTACACGTGTGGGCAAACGATTAGACCACAGAAGCTGTTGAAATAAGTTTATTCATTTATTACTCCCAGTGTATCGCCCAGTTCAGCCAATATTGATTTTGGGGTTGCCACGAAATCGGAAACAACAATAAGCAGCAATATTTATTTTCAACACACTTGCTCGCAAAGTGAGCACTAATACATCATTTTTAGGGCCATAAACCGAGCTATAACAAACGCGTGCAATAGGTAATATACAAAACACTAGTTGGTTATAGAATTATCCCTACAAAGTTAAATTAATACCTTACTGCAAGTTCTATGCGAGTAAAAGCAACAGTTATTTTTTTAGTAACAACAATGAGGTGTTATGCCGCTAAAAATTCATATACATTTTTGGAATAAATAAATGTGTAAGTCTTTAATTAAGTCCAACAAATATTTTTTATAATCAAATTATTCATAATTCACAATATTTTGTTACAAAGTATTAAAATATAATTTTATATATAAATTACAATTTTGAAGTAGACTGTATGCTCACTCACCCCTTTGTTCGCAAAATATTCTTGCACTGGACGTGTGAAAAAAAAAACAAAAAAAAACCTGAGCGCCTTTTTCCATCATTTATCATATTTCCTTTTTGTCGTATTTGTTGCTGTGTGGTAAATTATTTTGTTTTTTCCTCGCAAATGTGTTGAAAAACGTCGTATGAAACTCGTGAGCTCTTGCTTATTGCACACTCAACTGAGTTACGCCCTCACCTACGGCTCGGGCTGCAACCCACAGCCTCGTGTGCAATGAGCAACCTAAGCTAACTTGTCTTATAATGTCTCATAATTGTTCACTGTTCAACTTTTAACCATACTTTGTAATATCCTGAAACCGCGGCTACAATAACGAAAATTAAATGATTACTTTGTACTTTAAATACGAAACTTTTTCAAACTACTCGCAGCAATAGTATTGTTTGAAGTAAAAAAATAATTGTGAGTTTAGGAAATTAGCTTTTGTTCTGTTTTTGAAACCAAATTACGCTCTATAAGTATAATTATAATTAAAAAATGCATTGAAATAAATGTAATTTATTCAATCCAATCGTAAACATAAATAAAAAAAATAAAAAGCAATATTGAGAAAAAAGGATTTTCTGTATTGCTGACTGTACACAAATTTCAAAGGGCAATTTCCAAACGCCATATACAAAAGTAACTTTTACAACGATGTTTATCAAAACTAACACAAGAATAGCAAATGATGTGCAATATAATACCATTACAGAAAGCGTCTGAAGGAAAGGAGGCTTTGAATTATGCACGAGCAGTTGCACAAGGTTCTGTGAATCTGACACCTGCACTTTCCTTATTATTTCTGATGCAGACAAAGGAAAGTCTCGAAAATACCCTATATTTTTTTTAACCGACTTCAACAAAAGGAGGAGGTTCTCAATTCGATTGTATGTTTTTTTTTATCGTTGTTCGCGCGTATCTTCGACATTTATGGACCGATTTTGATGATTCTTTTTTTGTTCGATTGAGTTTACTTGCGAAATGGTCCCATTTATTTATTTTTTTCAAATCGGTCGAGTAGTTTTCAAGTAATCCTGAAAATACTATGATTTTGCATCAACTATCTTGACGACTTTGTTATTTATGAACCGAATTAGATGAAGTTTTTGTGTTGGAAAGGGGATACCTTTAGTGTAGTCATTTTAACCGACTACAAAAAAAAAATAAGGTTCTCAGTTTGACCTGTATATAGTATGTTTCTCCGCGATTGTTTGGCTGAGCCGATTTTTCTACCTAAATAATATAGGTACTTACCTAAACTATCTAATACAGAAGGTACTGACACTAAAAATAAACAAATAAAAAATTGTTTAAAAACAAAAAAACCGACTTCAAAAAATACCTTCCTCTAAAAACCAAGAAATAATATTCAAATCATTAGATACGCATTATAACGTCTATTGAAGTCGGGTGGGGTTTTAAGAATAAAAAAAGGAAGTTGTACTTCCCGTACGTACGTACGGTACGTCCGTACCCCACCCGACTTCAATAGACGTTATAATGCGTATCTAATGATTTGAATATTATTTCTTTCCTTTTAGAGGCAGGTATTTTTTGAAGTCGGTTTTTTTGTTTTTAAACAATTATTTAAATTAAAAATTCTTTAAATTACTTTTTATCTGATTGTATTGGTTCTTTGCAGTACAATTGAACTCGTCAATAAAACATTGTGTATGAATACTCATACATAACTAAAACTATTGATGTAGTCACAGAACAAGAAAATTTTCCTTGTACTTTGGATATAGTTATAAAAAGAAAAAACAAAAACACTATGTAATTATTGATGATGCGCTCTACAACATTCATTATTTACGAAGTGCAAATATAACATTCAGGTATTCTAAAAAACATAAATAATGACAGATCGTTACACCGTCCACCGAATTTAAAAACAAACAGCCAATAGCACTCGTCGTGTCATTGGCAGATACTCAAAAAATAATCGTGAAAGATCAAATCAAGACTTTCACAGTTTTCCAGTGCGCTATCAGTATAGACTGTGCCGTTGAAAATAAATTGTTTATACGTCTACGTAAATATACGTAGCGGTCAGTCAGTTGTCAGTTAATAGTGCAAGAGATAGGCGCGTGGCATGTGTCCGCGGTGAAAGAGTTTTTTCCTGTTTTCCGTGAGCAACACGTGGGTTGAAAGTTTGGGAAACTACCTGATTAGCCGTTTCGGATTGCACGTATAATTGCGGTCGGGATTTTGTTACGTCGATGTGTTGTGTTTTACGGGTTTCCGGTTGTTTGTTGTGTTGTGTTCGTGGTTTAGTGTTGGGATACGTCGGTAAGTTTATGCGTTTGTTAATTTAATTAACCCTTTGTAGTGATTCGCAATTAAAATGAGATAGATTTTTGAAATTAAGTGCAACCAATTTTCGGTCTGTAAACAAATATATTTATGTTATTTCAATATTTATGTTAAAAAGAACGAGTTTCAATACAAACAACACTCTTTATATCAGGGATTTCCAAACTATTTTGGGCAAGAGACCCCTTTTCGAAAAAAAACTGATACCTCAGACCCCCATCACCAAACTGCTTTAAAAATCCTATCAAATATCAAGCGTAATTAATAACAATTATTATTATTATTCGTTATGTCGACCCCTGGGAAACCAATTTCGACTCCAAGGGGTCTGCTTTGGTCAGTCAACTTTGGGAATCCCTGTTTTAGATATTTACTTTGTCACACTAACTGTATCGTTTGTCCAGAAAGTTACAGTCCTACAAAAGTAATACAACATTTTGGTATCAATTTTATACATTTTTGAGAGAGTAACCGCGGTCGGGCTGATGTTTTTCCGTTTTGTTGATGAAGGAGCAGAGTTATCAAGCTGAAAGTCATTTTGTTATTTTACCATAAGTATTTTTGTGATAAAGTAAAGCATGTTAGTGTTTTAATTCATTAACGTCCGAGTGGTCGCCGGCGTCCAGAAAACAATTGAAAATCTATTGTGTCTCGTTTTCCGGGCGAGTTCGGCAATGGAAAAACTTTGGCATACGTGAAAAACGATATAAAGTAGGCAACGCGCATTTGAGTGAGAAAATCTGTGAATGAAAATCTGGAAAATGGATAACATACGAAGTCTAATTTCATTGAGTCACAACACGTAATGGTTCTTATGGTATGTCTTCACACAGTCGATTTTCCGTTTCTCTTGCGTTTTTAACAGAGGCATGCCTCAGGGCAAGCAAAAGTATATGCCCGATCTTTCCAAAAAAACATCAATATTTGTATGGCATGCGTTTGACGCAAGACGAATTGAAAGTTGAAGACGAAAGGGAAAGGGAACGGGAAAGCAACTCAGTGAATACACACCATTATTAAGTTTTTCAAAAACTCAAACAAATCTAAATGACCCTGTTATGAATTTTCACTCCAGCCGTGCTATTCCAAAACGAAACTCGCAACTCACTTCGAAAGTCACTTTTTTATGCACAATGAGATATTGCTTGGCCTTAACCTCACCTGATGTTAAGTGACGATAAGGCTAAAGGTGGAAACGCACTTCACCTAGAATCCTCATCACTGAGGGACTGGCTATCTATTTTTTTGCGACTGCTCCCCGCTTTTTGGCAGGCCTTTTTTTTCCCAATTCGTTTTTTATTGTTACTAAATCTTTTTTTATTTTTTCTGATGCTTAATGTCTATCTTACTTATAACTGCCAAGACACAACAATTTTTAAATTGTTGTTATGGTGTCAGAGTTAAGTAAGATTGTGGTAGCTAGCCAGGCGGACTTGAAATAAGCCCTACCACCAACCAAACCGAGTACAAATTGTACCCCCCTGGGAACCGAACCCGGGACCCCTGCGTCTTAAATGCCACCCGAACCACAAGACCAAAGAAGCGATTAAATATTAGAAATAAGATAATAATAGACTAATTGCAAAAGACTTCAGGTTGCTTCTGTAGTTTTCTAATTTTAATTTTCAATTGAATAAATAACCTACAATTGTCTCAAACTCATGCGAAGTGACTTTCCAAGTGAGTTGCGAGTTTTGTTTCAGAATCGTCCGGCAGGAAAAGGCAGATGTTCAAAGAAATAATGCTATACCTATTTTATAAAGTGAATCTATAGGTATAAGGACACAAGTGTAGATTCCCTCAGTTATAAAACATTAATTCTAGAGTTATCGCTGTTCCGACGGATGAGTAATTTATTTGAATGTCCCAGTAATTACTTTTAGATAATGTTAGGGAAACATCAATATGTCGGAATGGACTGTCGAGGCGATCGATAGTAAAATACTAATTGATGTCTGTCGAGGTTGAAATTAAAAGCGTTTATAATTTGACAGTTTATGGTATATCGTATCTACGTAGTTCTTATGTAGGTACTGGGTATATATATGCTGGAATACAAATAATGAAATCTACTCTATTAAAAAATTTACCGTATTTAAAGTTATTAGTAAGCTATAAGTACCCTTTTTTTTATTTTTTTTATATGCCGAGGAAAAACGCATTTACGCGCTTCCCCTCCCGCAGGTGAGCGAGAGGGGGGTATGTGAGACTCGCCAGGAGGGGACCGCAACTTCGGCGTTGCAGCTCCCTCCACGACTGCCTCCCGTAATTCCACCAAGTCAAAGCTCGGTGGAATCCCAGGAGGAGGGAATACCCACTAAAAAACCCCGGCATCTGCCCACTCGCCGCCAAATGTCGACAGCCGTAGGGCTATATGAGGTTCCGTGGGGACAATCTCCTCAACGACAGACGGCCTGCCCGCATCCGGGCCTCCTCCGTTGGGAAATGGCCGGGCAAGTTTGGCCATTTCCCCCATCTCATCAGGACCGTGCAAGGCGGGCAGTGGTTCACCTCCCACTGCCCGCTTGGCCCCGACTTCGAGCGGCCACCTCCGAAGAGACTTTCGCTCCCCTCGCGCGTACTGTCTAAATGGTTTCCGCCTCCATGTAAACATAGAAGCATGACTCCCTCTTAGACCTCCGCAATCGTTCAAAAGGGTTCTAGGGGAATGCGCCACCCGCGCTTCCCTAGTCCCCAAGACGTACAACCAAAATAGGCTTTCGTCTCCGACACGCCAGCCTGTAAGGCCCACGGTCTGCGAGCAATCATCTCCGAAGAGACGTTCGCTCTCGTCTCGCGCGTACTATCTAAAAGATTTCCGTCTCCATGTTAAACATAGACACGTAGTCTCTCTTAGACCTCCGCAGTCGTTCGAACGAGGTTCAGGGTAAGCGCCACCTGCGCTCATCCCTGGTCCCTCGGTGTCGGATTATTAGCCGCCAGCTGTAAAAGAAGCTCAAAAGAGTCTTTTACAGAGACGCCCAGGGTGCACCGGCCCTCCCACTGTCTTTCCCAGTCCACGGATGCACTGGGACAAACAGTAGTCGGGCACACGAGGAGGTTATCCGACCACGCACCCCAAGCTATAAGTACCCCTGAAGGGGAAATAGCATTTTAGATAATCGCACTATTCATTCACTAATAGAGGTACACAAATTATAGATAAACAAGCGACTGCCCACGACTTCGTCTTCGTGGACACTTTTTAGGGTTCCGTAGCCTAAATGGCAAAAAACGGAACCCTTATAGATTCGTCATGTCTGTTTGTCTATCCGTCCGTATGTCACAGCCACTTTATTCCGAAAGTGTTAAAACTACACAGTTGAAACTTGGTAGGTAGACGTATTCTGTTAGCCGCTTTACGATTTTAACACAAAAATAAAAAAAAATATTAAGGGGGGCTTCCCATAATTATGTAACTGATACTAAAAAAAATTTTTATCTTCAAACCAATACGTGCGGGGTGTTTATAGATAGGTCTTTAAAAATAATATTGAAGTTTCTAAGACAACTTTTTCTCAAAGTCAACCGTTTAAAAGATATTCACCGCCAAAGTGGTAAAATGTGTGTTTCCCTTTTTAACTTTTGAGATAAGAGAGCGAAAAATCTAAAAAAATATATGCTGTAGATCTTAATAAAAACATTCAACGAAAATTGGTTTGAATGAGATATATTATGTAGTTTTTGAGATATAGCACATTTTCCAAAACTGAAAATATAACTTTGTCATATGAATGACAAAGTTATATTTTCAGTTTTGGAAAACAACCAACACTGTGAAAAACAAAGTTATTTTTGCAGACGAAAAATGATAATGGTTGTTTTGGTATAAGGTAACTACGGAACCCTATACGGCGCGTGGCCCGACACGCACTTGGCCAGTTTTTTATCCCGTGGGAACAGATCCTTTTTTCTGGATGAAATGTACCCCTATATCCTTCTCTATACCACTGACAACGTGTATGCAAAATTTCATAATGATCGGTTGAATAGTAGACTTTCGCATTAATAGGTAGTAAGGATTAGTAAAGAACGTTAGTAATATTATATTATTCTGTGGTAAGGATATGAAAGAGATAATTTCAAACAATTGTTTGAAAGATTATTTGATTGATTGTGAGAGATTGTGACAAAAAAAAGAGACAAATGTCGTTAAGATTTTCGAATCGTGCGTTGGTAATTTTCTAGTCAACTCATTTTACCTTGCTTACATGTGGTTACATTGAACTTTTATCAAATAAAATATTTACGTGCACAAATTCTTTTGAGTTGACATGATCACCAAAAAATCTGATTTGGAAGTAATTTATACATGCCTTGAGTCTAATTTCAATAAATCATTATTGAATTTTGAATTTCTAACAACTACAAGGACTCAATCGATAACATTATGTGCATTATATCGTGATCATTATGACCCCCTCTTATCTTTAGGGCACAGGTCAGTCAAACAATATAGTATGCAAGATACAGTAATATTGTATGAAATTATCAACGTTCCTTGATCGGTGTTATGTCACAGGACGTTCAATGCTACATTTGTTTTTGTGAATACTTGTCTAACAATTTCAAAAGTTTTGAATATTTAGAAAAAAAAATTTGATCAAATTGCAAAAAAATCGGCAAACTGATTGAACCGATTATTCTTTTACCTGTACTAGCTTATCTAATTAATTAGCCTCTTTAATTAAGTAACAATAAATACAATAAACAAAATAGTTTTTCCTTAGCAATAATTAAGTTACTTAATTATTATTAGTGCATAACATTTAAAAGATTTATTTTAAATCAAATCAAATCAATTGCTTTAATGTAGTCATATAATAGATATACAAAATAGGTAACCAGTACCGAAACATGAACCCTGTTAGGGTATTGCAACATCATAAATTATTGTAGAAAAGAGGATGACAAACACTAATAATTATTATGTAAGAATATAAAACAATATTTTTAATGTTTGAATAACTTTAGTGTTAACATTTATTGGAACATAAATTCAAAATTCCAACACAACAATGGTTTTTGTTAGTTTGCCTTTGACTGAACACTGCATAGATGTCCATGCACAGGTGTTTTGGTCGAATGTTCACTGGGTATGTTCGATCGAGCAGAAATAAAGAAGTATAATTTTTCGTCGGTCAAACGTTATTCGACAAAATTGTATTCGAAAATATGTACGAGAACTTCTTCACTATTTTCTAGTTGACTAAACTTCTTTTCATCACTGGACTGGACTGGACTCGAAACTATAGGCCAAATAAATGGTGTTAATTTAATCATAGCTTGGTTTCCCAGAATTTTAGTTTTCACACAATACATTTTAGCGTGTCCGACAAAAACCCCAATTCTTCACTATGAACTATTTTATCAAAGCCAAATTATCCCATTATATGCTGAATATTACTCACACTGTCTGTCTGCCTGTTATATTCGGTAAATACTATTAGTTACGAGTCCAGTGCTGATGTTTAACCTTATAAAACAATTATTTCAAGGTTTAAATATGTAGTAACTAGTTGTATTGTTTTACTATTTACCTTACCTTAAGGTCGCTATACCACCGAAATTAAACCCACGGATGTTTTTATTTAATAAGTTGTTAATAGAAAAAAAAATTAATAATTCTTTACGTAGAAATTTAGGTAGGAAGGTATCAATACATTCCCTCGTAGTCATTCGTAGAAGTAGATAGCAAATGTGTCAAAAACGGCCACTTTTGGCAGTTTTGCTATCTACTTCTAGCAGTGACTGCGAGGGAATGTAATGATACCGTCTAAATATACGAAGTCTTTGGGCCCTAAAAATTCTACGTATAGTTTTATCAAAATTGTTTATTAGAATTTAACCTTGGTGCCACTTTCGGTATGGGTGGGTCACCTTCAAATGTCATTCCGTAACAAAAGTCAAGTTATAAGTCAAAATGGCCAAAAGTGGCCGTTTTTGACACATTTGCTATCTACTTCTACGAATGACTACGAGGGAATGTATTGATACCTATACATTCCCTCGTAGTCATTCGTAGAAGTAGATAGCAAATGTGTCAAAAACGGCCACTTTTGGCAGTTTTGCTATCTACTTCTAGCAGTGACTGCGAGGGAATGTAATGATACCGTCTAAATATACAAAGTCTTTGGGCCCTAAAAATTCTACGTAAAGTTTTATCAAAATTGTTTATTAGAATTTAACCTTGGTGCCACTTTCGGTATGGGTGGGTCACCTTCAAATGTCATTCCGTAACAAAAGTCAAGTTATAAGTCAAAATGCGTAGTTTAAAAGAATCATTATCCATGTCACACGAGACAATAATACTTTGTTTCCGAGTGTATTTCGTGAAAGTGAAAAACAAAGTGATACGCCAAAAATATATTGCAGCTATAAACTCTGGGCTGGTGCACGGAGAAAATAAAAGTTGAATTACGTAGGTGCGACCTCGAATTTATAATTATTTCGGTCTTGCATCGCGATACCCGCGCATTGCATGAAGATAGAACTGTCGCTATACAGTTTATTGAAATATTTTGTTACTTTCTGGCATAAAATATGAATATTATTTACTAGCAAGCATAATTAAGATGTAATCAAATAAGCTTTCCCTAACTCTACATTTTTTACCCTTAAAAAACTATAAATAAATTACATTATCATCAGGATGATGATGCGTTGCGCTGTTGGCGTATAGCTGGAGCGCAACATTGTGTTGGGATGACACACACTTTGGCTGCGAAAGTGCAAACGCACCAATAGGTGTCGAGATTGGTGCCTAGATATATCCAGGTTACTTGCTAGAATACACGGTGACCGCACTGGAAGGTGAGTCTAGGTCAGACACTAGGATAGTCGCCTTGGTTTCATAATCTTTGGTTGTAAACCTCGTGCCTATAATACATTCGGTATCCTGTCGGTGCGAAGGCGGCCTGAAAGTTCGTTTTACTTTGTTACGTATTATCTAAGCTCTAGGGACTAATCTAGGCACCTGTCAGTGCGAGCCCCTGCGTCGATGTTGCGTCGATGCAACGCAACGCAGCGCATAGTGTGGTTCAGGCTGTGACACAATTATATAGGAAGGATAACGTAGACGTTAGTTAGAGGGAAAATACCCTAAATATTAATGATGGCAAATTTTACTCAAAGGAAACATTCCTTTATTTTTTTTAATAATTAAATCCGCATTCTTAGATTTTTGATAAATTGCTTCAGCTGTGAACAAAATGGACAAAAACCAAAAAAATAAAATCCTGTACTTTTTGATACCAATCAATAGGGTCGATGATGGATGACCATCAATTTTTTCTAAATAACATAGTGTCTTGAGTTAAAGGCAGACACCAGAACGTTAAAATTCTAGTTTTTTTTTTTATCTTTCTTGGGTCTGACTTTAATCTAAGATACCGTGTTATTTAGGAGAAATTGAACCTATTGATCGGTTTCATAGTAGAGATTGTTATTTTTAGAATTCCGTACCCAAAGGGTAAAAACCCTGTTACTAAGACTCCGCTGTCATGCCTGCTAAAGACAATATGGATTATATATTTTTTATTAAGGTTATAAATATTTACAGAAGAATTTATTTTTTACTTTTAAGTCTGTTTTTACTAGTCCGTTTTAATGTTTTTAATCCGATTTTTTTGTAATAATTTAGTACGTTTTTTAATTTCTTTAGTAATTAATGTGTACCAATATTTTGGCAGCCAACAACACACTTTGGATAAAAATGTGTGTGTACAAAAATATTAGGAATAATGACTGTTAGCTGTCAAATTCTTGGCACATTCAACAATAGCGAAAAAATGAAGTGAGAAATGGGCAATTTTTAACTCCATTATGTTTTTTATATCGCCTATTTCCGACGAACAAAAGACATAATTTAATTTAATAATTTTTCCCTTATTTTCATAGGGCTGCCGAACCGAGCAAAATAATCACGTTCACCCACTAACTGAGCCCAGAGTGTTTCTCTCAATTTCGAGCCGTTGGCGTGAGCGCTATACTGACTGCACTAATTGTTTTGGAGTGCATCCAAAATACATACTTACGCGAAATTCATTGGTCTCACGCTCACGCCGAGTTAGAAACTCAAGTGTTCTGTTAATTTGTTGCGAAATCAACTAGGTTTATTAATTGATGGGATTTTGTTTTATTGACTTGAAACTTTCTACTCAAGTAGAATTTATTTTTGTGTCTTGGATATTTGCACTTATTCATTTATTAGTTGTATTACGTTTCTCACATTGACAAAGTACAATTCTAAGGAGCTCCACACACCAAATGCGGCGCAGAACGATGCGGCGCAGCGTGGGATTTGTATTGTGTCCATAATGTTACAATGTACACCAAGCCTAAATTATCACGCTTTAGATTTCGACTGACAACCAGAGCCACACTGAAGATTGAGCAGAGCCAGCTAGAGCCAAGCCAGAGCTGGACTCGGGGCTCAATGTTTTTAGGGTTCCGTACCCAAAGGGTAAAAACGGGACCCTATTACTAAGACTCCGCTGTCCGTCTGTCTGTCTGTCTGTCACCAGGCTGTATCTCATGAACCATGATAGCTATAAAGTTGAAATTTTCACAGATGATGTATTTCTGTTGCCGCTATAACAACAAATACTAAAAACAGAATAAATTGTTATTTAAGAGGGGCTCCCATACAACAAACGTGATTTTTTTGCCGTTTTTTGCTCGATATTAATAACGACAACAGGTAGACAGTTGAAATTTTCACAGATGATGTATTTTTGTTGCCGCTATAACAACAAATACTAAAAACAGAATAAAATTAATATTTAAGGGAGGCTCCCATACAACAAACGCAATTTTTTGCCGTTTTTTGGTACGGAACCCTTCGTGAGCGAGTCCGACTCGCACTTGGCCGGTTTTTTATTGGTAACTGTGCAGGCATTTGACCACCATCTTGCTTGGTAAACAGGATGTGGTCTAAGGTGAAGCATGCTTGCCCAGAAAATACCTATTCACTTTTGTCTTGAGGTTGTAACTATCGGGGAACGCATGAGCAGGCAGCGCATTCCATTCTTTAGCAGTTCGCATAAGAAATGTATTGGCAATGCGCTTGGTACGGATCCTTGGAATATCTAAAATGTAGGGGTCATATGCTAACCTGCATCATGATATCGTAAGCGGACTGCAGTGGAGGTGGTGAACCTGCATAGACCCTACAACGGGATTTCAGTACATAATGACGATTTAGTCAAACTCTGGTCGCTCCCGTCGACGTTTGGTCAAGCTCCGGTCTAGATCCATTTGATCTCCCATGCCATCTACAGTCAGTCTTAGTTTTATGAGCAGAATATGCTTTATTTCGCGGTGCAACGGGTTGTGTGTATCGGCCATAAGCAATTCTATTTAATCTTCGCTCATAATCAACTTGTCATAATTACGTTTATTATAATGACAGTCTTATGAATTACAGTGACGAAGAATTTTGTCTCACTCATGTATGAAAATGTATGAGAGGAAATGAATGACCGCTATATTGTTTGGCACTGGGCCGATTAGTTCAGAGACATACACTGTCACACATACCAATCAAAAGACATGTCTATTTATATTCTACTTAATAATCCATAAAGGTAACCATGAGGAAGGAATGAAAGTCAATTAGTGATTTTCAATACCACATTATAAGAAGAAAAAAATAGTTAATTTTTTCTCACTAGATGGCGCTATGTAAATGTATTTATAGCACTGACCTCTATGAAGGCTTTTCAAAATGACAAAAAATTGTATGCTCGATAGATTGCGTTGATAAAAATGTACGTGTCAACTAGCGGCCGCCCGCGACTTCGTCTGCGTGGAAAGGTTTTTTTGCTATCCCTTGGGAACAATCCTTTTTTTCGGGATGAAAGGTGCCCTATGTCCTTCTCTGTACTCCTGACAACGTGTATGCAAAATTTCATGATGACCGGTTCAGTAGTTAAGACATGAAGGCGTAACAAACAAACAAACAAACGGACTTTCGCATTTATAATATTAGTAAGGATGTGATTTTTTTTCTAAGCTTCGAAGAGTATTCAGGTTAGGTAGGCAGGCAGATGTAACTTTAAAATTTTTCTCTTTGGGCAGATGTCAGCCAGCGAGCGCTTACTTGCCTCTTTGGTACAGGCCGTTTATTTTTAAAAGCCAATTTTAACACTTCACTTGATCATCAACGCAATCTAGTGAGGCAAATAATTACTATTTTTATTTTTCAAATGTCACTTTGAAAAGCCCTCATTATACTGTATGATAGAGGTCAGTGATTTATAGAAGGTATCACTACATGCCCTCGTAGTCATTCGTAGAAGTAGATAGCAAATGTGTCAAAAACGGCCACTTTTAGCAGTTTTTCTATCTACTTCTAGCAGTGACTACTAAGGAATATAACGATACCGTCTAAAAATACTAGACTGTAGGCCCTAAAATCTCCACGATAAGTATTATTAAAATTGTGTATTAGAATTATAATATTAAATTAAATTCACCGCGGCGCCACTTTCGCTCAGGGTACCATCTTAA
This sequence comes from Agriphila geniculea, assembly GCA_943789525.1. Classification (NCBI taxonomy): domain Eukaryota; kingdom Metazoa; phylum Arthropoda; class Insecta; order Lepidoptera; family Crambidae; genus Agriphila; species Agriphila geniculea. The sequence continues at coordinate 5,087,730 of OX038877.1, read as the reverse complement.
CGAAGGAACCCTTAACGCGATAAGTGGTTTGAAAGCTTCCTACAAGATCCTAACTAACAAGTAAGGAGAGTAATTATTTCAATCTTTTGTAAGACGAAGCAATATAGTTTTGGCACATTATGGTTTTGGCACAGCATAGAAAAAAATGTTCTGGTTAATCAAATGGTTACTTGATTGTCAATATAAATGTAACCATTGCGTGCATTAATTCATATCCTTTAGACGCAAGTTAATAGGTACCTTCTAGGCAAGCGCGTTCTATCGTAGATCGCATCATCGCTTACCATCAGGCGTGATAGCGGGCAAGCGCTTGCCTATCTATCATAAAAAGTTGGGCATTGACACGGGTCGATTCTCCTGACAACTTGCTAGGCGACTTTAGTCGAATAGGGCTTTTTATCGCCAACGCTAATCAAATCTATTTTCAATATGGTAGCGATCCAATTTTACAAGCGATAGTCAATAAAAAGTGTTAGTGCGTCCGCTGCGTTAAGCGGGATCCCGTCGCGGGCACACGGCGCAGGATTATAGATTGCTGGTTTTCTGACGGACAGATGCTTGCAGTGTATGAGTAAGCTCTAATCTATGTCGCCCCGCTTTGGGATCCCGCTTCGCGCAGCGGACGCACTTAGTCGGCTAAAGTCGCCTAGCAAGTAGCCTGGAAAATCGAAGTGTGTGCTACCGTAAGCTTTTATGAAAAAAACATACCACTATCAAAAATATTACATCCAACGTAACAAGAGAATATCAAAAAACCCTCCTGCATAAAAATACAAGTCAACTGAAAATATGGAAACAAGATTAAATATTAAAGGCAACATTATAACATGCAGTCGGAGGCATGCATAACGAAAAAAACCGGACAAGTGCGAGTCGGGCTCGCCCACCGAGGGTTCCGTACAGACCTTACATCTATACATAAAATAAAGCTATAGAAAAGTTGTGTCGGTACAAAGGAAATATTTTGAAAAAAAAAGTGGTTGGTAGTTATTAGTTTTTTATATGAAAACTGTACTACGGAGAGTTCAAGCTTTATCCCAGGTTCTACCTACAGAAATTATGTGAAAAATTGCTTAGATTATAAGTTGGACTCCAAGCTACCAAACTGTAAAAAAATACCATCAAAATCCGTTCAGCAGACTGCTATATATAGATAACCATTTGAAATCCTTTGTCGCCACGTAGAAAATAACCCTTCCAGGGATTACGACAAAGAATTGACCACGGGCGAAGTTTGAAATGGAATAGTACATTACTGCAGCGGCACTCAAGACAGGCATTGAAGAACATACGTGAGTCCATCAATGCCTAGTTGCGGCCAAGGCTTGTGTAGTACTTTTAAACTTTTAACTTTTTAGTTTTAAAAGTTTTAAGCTTTTTATTTTAATTTTAATTTACTTTCAGTAATTGATAAAAGAAAATGGAAAGTGGAATGTGCACATAAAGGCCTTTCGTTTGATACACATATTGAAAAAAAAACCGGTTTTTTTTCCTTTATTTCCAGTTTCTCATTTTTTTCCAGTTTTTTGGAAAGTGCTCATCAAGGCCTTTCATTTGATACCAATATTGCAAAAAAAAATTTTTTTTTTTCAGTTTTTTGGAATGTGTTCATCAAGGCCTTTCATTTGATACCCATATTGCAAAAAAAATTACCTTTCGTTTTTATTTTTTTTTCAGTTTTTTGGAATATGCTCCTTGATGAGCATATTCCAAAAAACTTTTCAAAAAACTTACATTTGATACCCATAGGTAATGTAAAAAAAATTTTTTTCGTTTTTATTTTTTTTTTATCTTTTTGGAATGCGCTCATCAAGGCCTTTCATTTGATACCCATATTGCACCAAAACAGTTTGTTTTCGTTTTTTTTTTTTTTTTTCAATTTTTTGGAATGTGCTCATCAAGGCCTTTCACGTGATACCAGTACCCTTAGCACGAACAGCTATCGAGAAAAAAAACGCGCGTAAAATTACTCGATAGAGATTAAAAATAATGTTCGAATTTCCAAGCATTTTTGAGAAAAAATAAAATAATTACAAACCCACCGCACCTGTTTATACAGGTGTGTACAATACAAGTACTGTTGATTGTCAACAGATGGCGCTGTATATCAATAGTACACTGTATAATGTTCTGTGAAATGGTTTTATCTATCGCAATGTTATTAGAGAAAATGGGTGTTTTCCGACAGGACCCTTTGGTTGTGTGAAGCCGAGACTTTTATTGTAGTGGTGGCTACCTCGGCTGACCTTACCGAGTAAACTGTCTTGATTATACTTGGTGCCAAATGCTCCAAGCAACATTGGAATGCGATGCACCCGCATTTTAATGTAAACTGAATCAATCTACCACTGAACTATTCAACACTTGACACTGGCAAAAATTACTTCCAAGAAGAAAGTAGATTGCCAAAACAAAAATAAGAAGAAAAAGACCCCCGTCATACAGCGTGACATACCGCCATGTTGCGAAAATATTTAGAGCCAAATTTATTACTTATTAATTTTATTTTTAAAAGTAATTAACTATATCAATATTTGAAAGGATCTGAATAATTAATAATAATAAATATTGATATTTTAAAAAGAATTAGTGGCGCGATTAATCCAAAAGTAATTAGAAGTTAAACTATGACCGCGCATACCGTTGTTTCACCAAGATGATTAATAATTACGTATTTTAATGACCATATTTTATTATGATTTAAATACAAATATACAGTTTTCAGATTTATTCCTGTAAGTGTAGTATAAGACGCTATTACCTGCCAAATTTCATAGTTCTAGGTCAACGGGAAGTACCCTATGAATTTTGATTCCTTTGAGAGTATCGAAAATGCGTTTTTTGCGCCCTAAACGGCAGTATCTTTTTTTTACGTTAACTTAGAAGTTTGATTTTTTTACAGCTTCAAGGGCCCGTAGACTTTAGTGTATGGTTTAAATTTCAATTCGATACCTCCACGCGTTTCCGAGATAAAGGGTCTTGACAGACAGACGGACGGACAGACAGACAGACGGACAACAAAGTGATCCTATAAGGGTTCCGTTTTTTCCTCTTGAGGTACGGAACCCTAAAAAGGGACATTATGAATGATTTGAGTTATATGCCTCCGACTGCATGTTATAATGTTGCCTTTAATATTAATTAATCTTGTTTCCATCTTTCCAGTTGACTTGTCTTTTTATGCAGGAGGGTTTTTAATTTTTTGAAATTTATTTTTTTATTTATTTCTTTTTAGTTATTATTTATTACAATCATGATATATCTTTTTGAAATCCTTTTAATGAGACCTTTAATTTGACACCCATATTGCAGTATTCTAAAAAAAAAAAATTTTTCCACTACGTATAATAGCACCGTGCAGCCGCCATGTTGGTTTTTTTATAACGCCACTTTCTTAAGAACACTTGGGCTGGCAAGACAAATCTAAGGATATGTTAATCATGGAAATCCGTTCTGCCGTTTAAAAGATATGAGGTAATAAAGAATATTACATACAAACAAACATACTAACTTACTTACATACTTACAAGATACGCGCGAAAAACATAACCCTCTTGCAGTCGGGTAAAAACTATTTAAAAAATTCACGTCTCGTTCTATTTCTGTAACATCGCATTACGTGTATTTCATTTCCAATTTCCCAATCGGACAAATTACCATGCCTCGTTGTAAGGAAAGGACGAGACTGATCGATATGACAGTTCAATAGTTGATGAGGTCGGCAGTTACTTGGATACGGGGTGGACACAAACGTATATTGACCGATTGGCTGGCTTAAGACGCGTGTACAATAAGCTTAAATAATACGAAAAATATTATATGTTTCAAAACTTCCAAAAAAACCTGATGAAATGAAAAAAATTTCTATAATGTTATTGTGTCCAATTTTCAACGAAATCATACCTATGCTGAAAAAGTTAACCAAAATATTTTTTGCGATGAAACCCCTCGGTGCACTTGTGCCACTTTTCAAGTATGATAAGTACTTATTAGAAAATTTAACCCAATATTATTCTGACAGGCAAATTCTACATACTTACGACATAGAATGTATTGAAAAATAGTATTTGATCTATTCACGACATAATATTTATTTTATTACTAAGCGTCTTGTGTAAATTTCTTATTACACTGATCAATATGACGGACTTTTTGTGACCTATCATTATTATTGATAATGTAACTATTCTATAAAATCCTAGGTCAGCCCCCCTAGTATGACTACCGAAACGCGATTCAACATACAACAGTCTAAATCCATTGTAAGTATTTTGACAATGTTAATGGATAGACACTTATCATGATACAATTTTTGTAGCTGCCAAAGATAAACGAAGTAACTCTTCTGTAGACCTTAAGGCATTCTCGTTAAGAGTTCTTCCATGATATTATTTATTCATGAACAATTTGCCATGCAATCAGGTCAGATATGAGCCCTCACAATGTTGAAACTGGAATTGACTTTGATAAAATGTGATTATGAACTTCAGTTCTTTTTTCGAATTTTCATAGCAAACGAATATTTTTCCTGAAATGATGAAAATTTCCATAATTGTTCAGATATTTTAATATAATTTGAATGCTATTAAGGTTTTGTATCATCGTTAAAACTTAATAAAATACGGAGTAAATAACTTATTTAAAACATTCAACATTACTCTGTGCATAATTTTAAATTAACACAGAGTAAAAAAATATTTCTTCACACCGCATAAATGCGCTTATCCAAGAAGTTTCTATTACTTTATGTTAGGTATGTCTCACTACTGGCCACTAATGTCAAAATTTATTTCAAAAACGGTTGACTCATGGTTGACTCTGTCATATCTTTTCCCGTAGTAGTGATACAAATGGCGAAGCAATGTGACTGAAATTTTAGTAATTCTTTTGTGTTGTGTGTTTTTATTTTTATGTAGTCTTTATCTTTTGATTTTTTAATTTAGACTTTTGTACGAAATTCTTTGTGTCTATAACGTATCGTATAAATAACAATATTGTTGAATCCGTGACTCGATCCGCTGTCCGCCGTATATATTTGGATTTGAAAATTTCTCGTTGATAAAGGTATGTTTTGTTTCCTTTATTAAATAATTGTCTTGATATTGCTGACCACTACAAAATTTAGATCTTTTTTCATTGTTTCGTAAAGTTTTTTCTGACTGTTATCCTCGTATTTTACAAAAAAAAAATAAGAATACACAGTGGCGGTCACATTAATAAAGACACCAGTCAATTTTCATACAAATGATAACTTTGAAGCCTTGGTTCCCGCCAAGGATTGACCGAGCTGTGATCTGATTGTAGCCATCCAGAGTGTAAATGTAGGAGATTTAGATCACATCGAACACATTCAGCTGATCTGATTAGTATTCTAAGGGATATCAGGATATGTTTAAAAAAACCGCTAAATAATTAGCACAAAAATATATGAAAATCCTGAAACTGAAAACTCTTATCTTTATATCTCTTAGAATACTGATCAGATCAGTTGGGTATACTCTTCCATTCACTCCCTGGATGACAATCATCAGATCACAGCTAGATCAATACTTGTAGCGGAGAACCAAGGCTTCAAAGTTATAAAAATCGACTTGTGTTTTTAATAATGTGACTGTATCTTTGATTATCATAATACAAAGCCAGATATCGTATGGTATTACGTTCCAATTAAATTACTTTAAGCGAATAATTTAATATAGTTTATATTTCATTTTGAAAGGAAACCTGATAAATAGGTACCCACACCTTTTAGTAAATCCTTACTAATATTATAAATGCGAAAGTAAGTGTTTGGTTGTTTGTTACGCCTTTATTCACATCTGAACTACTAAATCGTTCATCATGAAATTTTATATACACGTTTTCAGGGGTACAGAGAAGGATATAGGGTACATTTCAACTAGAAAAAAGTACCGTTCCCGAGGGATAGCAAAAAATAATTGCACGCAGACGAAGTCGCGAGCGGCTAGTATTTCATGAAATACTGAAGAAAAAGTATTTAATGAAATACTGAAATAATTTCTCGATAAACGGATTTCGTAGTTTCATAAAATATAATTTCTCGATAAACGGATGTACGCATGCGACCAATTTTAACATAATATTTCGATACTCAACATAGTTTTAGAGCAATCTTTTTATATCTCCTATTGAGTACGAGCGAAGTGTATGGAAGGGATATTATAAACGATAGGCAGCGCACGGTGTGGCAGAATTGTGTAACAAAAGGGGTTAGTGAAACTCACTCACAGACTATAAACGCATAAAAGAAAGAGTCAAGAAATGTTTGATCAACTGTTTTTAACTGCATTTGAACGTAGTATTTTTAATACGTTCGTTAGGAATGAGCTTTTGCTCATTCCTAAAATAGGCACAGATTGTTTTGAATTCATATAGTTTCAGAAAAACGTCTAATATAAATTTTTGGCGGGTTAGTATCTGCTAGCTATAAAACATTTCTGTAAGTAAAAAATTTACAGTTGACATTCTGGTAATAACGGTAAAATTTAAACACATAATAAATTGTCTTACTTTTTCATATTTTTAATAATTTTTATTAGATACGTTTTACATTTTTTTTTCGATTAGGATTCAGTCAGACTCTTTATAAAAAAGAGTGCAGTGCTGCTGTATGGTGCTCAAAAAATATTTGAAATGTTAATGGAGAAGATGCTTTGTCGAATACTACTGCAAAAAAATGGTTCAAATGCTTTAGTTTATAGTGATAAAGATGTTCCTCGCTGTGGTATCTTTATTATTTTTAGTAGGAAAAAGCCGAGACCTTTTCCGAATACCTACCCTAATATGTCCTTTAATTGCAGTTGTTCACTGAAAACAAGTTAAATAAACTTCTTTTTAGATTAAATTGTTGTTTTCTTTCGTAGTTTTATGATTAAGAAAATGTGAATTATAATACCTACTTATTATATTCCAAAATAGTCTGAAAATAAATAGTAAGTAAATAATTATATAAAAATATAAAATATCTATAAAAACACTATTTATTATTATTCTTTATATTTACTTTATTTATTTTATAACAAAAAACATTATGCACTGATCATTCACTGTTTGACATACTCACCTCTTGTTGCGTTTACATGGTGGCGCTGGTGTCGTGCACGTTCCGAATTCACCATCAAAGTATTTTTTTACCAAAGTGTACCTACCTACTTACAAAATAGTTAATTAAATAAAATTGTCATTAAGTAATATTTCAGCAGAACTCCATATATTACTAATGAATAATTTATGCTTCTTCGTATTTACAGCGGGTAAAATAATCATAATAATTCAGTGCTTACTTACATAAGCCATCTGTATTAATCTGCCATTAGAATTAAGGATGAGTAAATTAAAACCGTGTGTTAAAACTGTTTCACGTAAGTATTAGGTGGAGAACCTATATACGTTCTACACAGTGTTGATAAGTTCGGCAAAATAAATGTCTGGTGGCAGGAAACACATCCTTTTTTTAACACGTTTTTATTAGGTTGCTTTTTCGCTTGTTTGTTTGATTTTTTAATCCACAATAGGTTAGAGTTCTTTAATAACTTCATCGAGATTTGGCACTTGTTCAAATCTTTTAATAAAAAAATAAATATTAAGGTTTGTAATATATATTTTGTCCCTCATGCGTTCCTAAAACTTTTATTTATTTGGTAGACACACATTTTTATACGAAAAATAATGGATAGAAGATTAGTACACGAGCACAGGCCACATCTTATTTCATATTGAAATTTCTTCTAGCTGGTCTGGAAAAGGAAAGAAGCATTCATCCGAATGTGATGTTTTGGTGAGTTGTTCTGTGTACTTCCGCAAAATATGTACCTATATCTTGTATGTTTCGGGTTCCTTATTTATTTACGTACGTTTGCAACGCAAATACATTGCGAGAAAAGCTAGTCAATTATAAAATAATGGCTTTTTAGTCTTTCATCTTAATTGCAAATACATGCCGGGCAAAGCTAGTAAATTATAAAAAATAGCTTTTTTGTCTTACAACTTAAATTGTACAAGAGAGTAAAAGAAAAAAAAACACTTTATAAACCTCTATTTAATCTGATTGTTTTTATGAATGAATATAATATATAAGGTTTATAAATCAATATAAACTTACTAACATTCAATAAGTACAATTTAATTTTGTTTGCTTAGAAATAACTTTTAGATTTCAAAAATGTTGTTACTATTTAACTACTTTTTTTTGTATACTTAAATGGAACTATGGTATTTTTTTTAACATTGCGAAATAATTGTATTATATATGACCGATTCTTTCCTTAATAAATAAAAAATAATAAAAATAAAAATAATATATACGAAAGAATGCGTTTCTGGCAGATTTTATCAAGTTACTCATGAAATCTGAATAAAATTTATTTTCAGTTATCTTACGTTTGTTTAGTTTCCGGATAATAGACTTATTCTCTTTTATTCGTACTTTCTCGCAGTCTGTATGTCACTTGACGTAGTCTCATCGGGGTTTTAATCGGCTTAAATCTCGGCGCAGTAACATCCACTCGAAAAAGCCCCCGCCCGGGTATTATTAATTCTATAATTTAATAGGAACAAGTTTGAAAATTTAAACATCCTTATTGAGAGCTCTTCCAAGTACTTAGCTTACGCCGTTTAAGTTTAATTTCTCTTTGTAATGTTGAAATTTCAATTTGTAATGTAGAAAATATTAAAGTTATAATAATGATTGATTTAACGCTTTTTAAAACGATTTTTAAGTTAAGCATTTTGTTTTGAACGTAAAAATACTTTGTGACGTAATAATTTGTTAACATTCTGTGTACCTTTTACAGATAAGAAAAAATGAATTTTCAAAAACTATATCTTTTTGTTTATTTATTATAAATAATAATTATTCAAAATACCATACAAAATACTCATTTGAATAGCCTTATTTTTACAATTACAGCTGATACATAAAACTAATTAGTTAATCGAAGTTTCGTCTTAAATGGATTTTTATTACATATGGAACTGTATTTTTAAAGTCATAGTTTTTCTTAATTTTTTTACAAAGAAATTGCATTTCTTCTCATATACAGTACTTTCGAACATTACTATAGCGAATGCGACATTATTACTTTCTTTGATGTTACTCTAATATTGCTACGACAAGGGAGTGCATTATAATAATAAGCCCTGCCAGTTCCCTATTATATTAGCTTTCGCTGCCATTCGAGTAGCAATCTAATGACAGCTCTATAAAGATTGCATTTCGTATGCACCCTTAGTTCATCAATTATAACTGTTGCGGGAGAAGATATTGAATTACAATTATTTAATAATCCAAATAAATTACAAATGTGATTATATTTTCTTTTCGACATCATCATGACTATGAATAAATGATAAATCCATAGTCTGAATACAATTTATTTAATAGAAAATTAACGCAAAAAAAAATTTTTTCTGAGTTATTAACATTTTAAATTATAACCACAATAGCAATAAAGGTCATGAATATAATAATATGTAATTTTGTGGTTTTTTTTTTGTAATGCTCGCAATGAGGTCATAGTTGCGCTAACAAAATATTGCAAAACTCTTCCAATCATTTTAGTTCATTTGAGAAAGAAAGAAAATACTTGGTTTTGGATATTGATGCCTACTTATAATGATTTTAAATAATAAATCAATAGATCACTAGCTGCCGATAGCTACATTCATAATCACTTGCTTCACTCCACACTCGTGTGTTCTCTTTTTCTGCTTGAATAGATAGATATATGCATATTGGTGGCTGGTGTCGGAATATGCGTGGGCAACCCCCTTATCCCAGTCTGTTGGGATTAGGGTTACCATAATGCAATACAAAATTACTAGAAAAAATTCGTATCGTCACCAAGATTGTCTCAGGTGGGAATAGGACCCGTGACCTTTGGAAGTCCTGTCCAATGCTCTCACCAACTGAGCTACCGAATATCTAGGTGGCATCGTCGAAATCTTTCTAGTATTGTCTAAAATAACAATGTGAATGCTAAAACTCAAATTTAAAAATTACCATAAATGCAGTTATGAAAGTCCCTGAAGGCCTGAACGTTATATCATCAAGTAGTATTGTTTTTATCAAGAAAACCTCAAAAATAACTTTTTTTTTAGATTTTACATTTCTTGTTCTGTCTGACTTTGTTTCTTGTCAACTATTATATTTTTATAAAAACGTGAAATACCCCTTAAGTTGATCGATTTATTCTGAATCGACAAATGTGACATAAATAGCATTTTTTTTTATTAAATTGACTAAGAAGCTGAAACCACTCCAAGATTATATTTAAAAAATGGATTTTAACCGGACACACACAACTGACTTAGAAGTTCTAAAAGGTTATTAGCGTTCCATTGTCCTTTAAAAAATGTAAACGAAAAGTCTAGGTGAGAAACACTTCACAAAATTACTTCCCAAAAATTAATTATACCCATGTCCGAACAATTCCAAACGTATGGTTATGCCAGTCTGGGGTGGGAACAAATCACAGTAATTACTGCGTGCAGAGTGCATTGTCAATGCGCCCCATTGCATTTCTACCCGATTATACTTCTAGATCTTTGGGTTGCATTACTGAGATTTAAATACAATCTTTCAAAGTATTCAAGAGAGATTTTACTAGCGTAATTAAAAAGGGGGCAGATGATTTAACCTGGACGATTAGGTACTATATGGCTTCAAAACCCAACTGCCACGAACATTCTGTAGTTACAAATTGTAATAGTAATAAATTCGAATAAATTTTCATTAATGTAAATGAATTAAATTCATGTTAAAACAATGCAGATTTTAAAATTTACTATTATCTGAAATTATCAATAAATAATTTACCTGCCTGATTGAGAATTTAATAAAATTGTCTACAATAATTACTGTGAACGGAATCAGAATAAAATTTAATTACGTAACATATTTATTTGCTACTCATATTTGAAATGGAACCAATTAATTTGCCTTCATTACATAAAATTAACATTATATTCGTTTTAATAATACATTTTTTTTCTTCTTAAAAAACGTATATAAATACTTAAGAGCACATACTAACTAAACGCCATACTCATTTAAATAATCCCACCACCGCTTAGAAATGACGAGTGACAGTTTGCAGTGAGATTTCACATTGGCTGACGCGACGTTGGATAAGGGGTCCGTTTTAATTCCACCTCCTTGCTTAACGAGAGATGAAGCAGAAACGCTGACACTAGCTACCGGCAATCACCCTGTGTGCTCATTGTTCGCGCTGAGTTATAAGCGAAGCGAGCGAAGCGGATTTTGCTGAGAAGGTGGGACTGGAAACACTTCTCATTAAAATGCTTATGGTAGTCTTTGTTCAAGTACTCAACTAAGTTTCCACAGATGATTAGCTTTACTGAATTGTTAATTCTACTAATATTAATGCAAATGTTTGTGTGTGTGTTTGTTACCTCTTCACGCTTAAACGGCTGGACGGATTTGGATAAAAATTTAAACACAGTTTATAACCTATATTAAAACAAAGAATAATTTTTATCCTGCTCATAATTTCCTTAGGGTCTGAGTTGCGGGCGGCATTAGTAAATTAATATTATTAACTTTGCCGAATTAACGATGTCCATGTTTAGATTTATAATGCGAAAATGACTTGGTATTAATATTTACAGTAAATATCTGAACTTTATTTGTTGAAGTTAAGTAGGTATACATTTATGATCTATCACTAACCAATAATTAACTGTGTTTAAGCTAGTGGACTCACGATACAGCCATAAAGCAATCCTACTAATATTATAAATGTGAAAGTTTGTGGGTTTGGATGTTTGTTCCTCAATTACGTAAAAACTATTGAACGGATTTGGTTGAAATTTGGCACACAGATAGTAGATAGCCTAGATTAAAACATAGAATACTTTTTATCCCAATGTGCCCGCGGGAACGGGAACCACCGCGGGTGAAACCGCGGGCGGCCGCTAGTACATTTATAAATTCCAGGTGAAGAGAACGGAAGTTTTATTGGTCACCTAATTTTAAGTTTGTTTAACTGACTGGGTTCTGGTCTTAGTTATAAGCGAAGCGATAGCCTCACTAAGTTAGTTGAGAAGTTAAAAAACTGAAAGTAACAGTACATACTGAAGATTATTTTAACAAAATTAATTAATTAAAAGCACTCTTTGATTAATAAAAACAAGCAACATACATACACGATACAGAATACTAGTTCCTTGCTAATGATTAATCTAAAATCTTGAAACAACTGTGAGCGTATTCCCTCAACCGTATTGAATTCGTCCCCTCCTAGAGACGAATACGATACGGTTTTGGAAATCAAAATATGTCCCGTGAGCGTATCGATTTCGGCTCCATCAGTAGACGAAATCAACATGGTTTTGTGCATTTATTTGTATGAAAAGGTATCTTCCAAAAATGTATCGATTATGTCTACAGCTAGCGCGGTGATTAACAGAATACCTACTACGTTTTGTTAATAGTTATCAATATGAAAGCTGTTGACAAAAACAGTATTGAATTCAACCTGAAAGGTTAAGAGTTTAAAGTGAAAGAAATAAAACGAAGTAGTTATGGTAAACAATCAACATTTGTAGGTATATTAAAGTTTAATATAATATATTAGGGATTAAAGTATGAAATTGCCGTTTTTTACGGAAAATTTTAAAGAAATTGCATATATATATATATAGTACACACAACATTTTACAAGAAAAATAATGGACAGAAGAGTACCTAGTACAAGGGCACAGGTTATTTCATACTAGCAGCCGCCCGCGACTTCATCTGCGTGGAAAGGTTTTTTTGCTATCCCTCGGGAACTACACTTTTTTCTGGATGAAAGGTACCTTATGTCCTTCTTTGTGGCCCTGACAACATGTATGCAAAATTTCATGATGATCGGTTCAGTAGTTAGGACGTGAAGGCGTGACAAACAAACAAACGGACTTTCGCATTTATAATATTAGTAAGGATTTTATTTGACAACGATGTTTTAAAACTATTATTCACAAAATGTTTAACAAGTATTATCGGCTAAGATACAACGAATTAATTACGTAGTCATTTCTGCTAACAAAAAGGAGTCACTCATAAGAAGGTACTTTTTTTACAGTAGGTGCGAGTATTCTGTGATCGATTCTGTTATAAAGTAGACGATTATCTTAAAGATCAAAATGCGTGGAAATGATGTAACACATAACTACTGTAAGTACTTTGTTGCCAATGATAGTAATATAATAAGTCTATGTTTGTTGCCAATAATCCTGTCACCCTGTTGTAATTATCTGGTAACGATATATTTAAGTTTGTAAATATCGTTACTTATTGCTATTAAAGCTGATAAGTTTCTTGCGCCCGTTCTTCTTGTCAGTTAAAAAAGTCTTGAACGGGTGGTAGGAAAATATAGACGATTCAAAAGTACTTAATAATTAAGTTTATTTGAATAAAGCTAATTTTGACTTTGACTTTGACTTTGAGGAAAGAAAAATCAGAAATATTTTTATTGCCGATAGTTGGCCATCGTGATTATATTTCAAAATTATAACAGTAATCAATGATCAAAAACAACAATACCTTGAAAATCCGCGATAAGGTCCAATTTTATTCAAATCTGATAGTAAAAAAAATACAGAATATCTGGAAGATTATCAATGCTTCGTAGCCCCCAAAGTGGTGTGCAGTATGTTGGCTGAAATATTGTCTTTTCTGTTCACGTCTGTCTTGTCTCTTAATTAAGTAGGTAGCCTACTATTGAAAAAAATATTTTATGACAGTGCGTTAGAGTTCATAATTAATAATTATTTAAACGTGGAAGAGATAAAAGTGATTGATAGATTTTGCAACTATTTGAAATTAAAAAATAGTTTAATACTTTTAGCTACAGTGAGATTAAGTTAATTTTCCTACAAGGAGCCTAATCAAGCTAGGAGGCGACGAAATCGATACCTTTTTGGAACATAAAAACTGTATGATTAACCTACACATAAGCGTATTGATTTCGTCCCCTCCAGTTGACGAAACCGATACGGTTTTGGGAAATAATTATATACGACAAAATTTACAGCAAAACCGTGTTGATTTCGTCTACTGATGGGGTCGAAATCGATATGCTTACGGGGCATATTTTGATCCCCAAAACCATATCGTATTCGTCGCGAGGAGAGGACGAAGTCAATACGGTTGAGGGAATACGCCCACCGTGATTGTAGAGCCCGGGTCGATATGATGATTCAAAATTTGCTCCAAATTATCAAGCTCCGTAGCATTTATTTATAATACTTTACTAAAATGTTATAAATGCGAATGTCTGTTTGTTTGTTTGTTACGTCTTCACGTCTTAAATACTGAATCGATCATCATGAAATTTTACATACACATTGTCAGGGGTTCAGAAATGGACATAGGGTACCTTCATCCCGAAAAAAAGTATCGTTCCCGAGGGATAGCAAAAAACTTTCCACGCTGACAAAGTTGCGGGCGGTCGCTAGTACAATATAAGTAACTTTCACATACTTAATTATAACTTACCATATGACCCATATTAGGTTTTTTAAATGGCGAATTAGGCAAATTAATCAAAATATTTTTCTGATTTTAATAATCGTAATCGTAATCACGAAAAACATAAAATACTGCTGTCATAAAAAAAATATACATCTTCATAAGAATAAATAAAACTGTTTTTTCTTATGCCAAATATTCTATCTTTTAAGTAAAATCTATCGTCATATTTGCTTCGCATTTTCCGCTATTCTCACCCACTACGTTCGTAACATTACCGAGTGAGGCACGACAGCGACCGTATCAGCTAAACTTAACTTTTCTCGTTAGTACAGGGGGTGAAAACTCCTTACTCCTGAGGTTTTATTCATTATTTGTTTCTACTTATAATGATTTTAAATAATAAATCAATAGATCACTAGCTGCCGATAGCTACATTCATAATCACTTGCTTCACTCCACACTCGTGTGTTCTCTTTTTCTGCTTGAATAGATAGATATATGCATATTGGTGGCTGGTGTCGGAATATGCGTGGGCAACCCCCTTATCCCAGTCTGTTGGGATTAGGGTTACCATAATGCAATACAAAATTACTAGAAAAAATTCGTATCGTCACCAAGATTGTCTCAGGTGGGAATAGGACCCGTGACCTTTGGAAGTCCTGTCCAATGCTCTCACCAACTGAGCTACCGAATATCTAGGTGGCATCGTCGAAATCTTTCTAGTATTGTCTAAAATAACAATGTGAATGCTAAAACTCAAATTTAAAAATTACCATAAATGCAGTTATGAAAGTCCCTGAAGGCCTGAACGTTATATCATCAAGTAGTATTGTTTTTATCAAGAAAACCTCAAAAATCACTTTTTTTTTAGATTTTACATTTCTTGTTCTGTCTGACTTTGTTTCTTGTCAACTATTATATTTTTATAAAAACGTGAAATACCCCTTAAGTTGATCGATTTATTCTGAATCGACAAATGTGACATAAATAGCATTTTTTTTTATTAAATTGACTAAGAAGCTGAAACCACTCCAAGATTATATTTAAAAAATGGATTTTAACCGGACACACACAACTGACTTAGAAGTTCTAAAAGGTTATTAGCGTTCCATTGTCCTTTAAAAAATGTAAACGAAAAGTCTAGGTGAGAAACACTTCACAAAATTACTTCCCAAAAATTAATTATACCCATGTCCGAACAATTCCAAACGTATGGTTATGCCAGTCTGGGGTGGGAACAAATCACAGTAATTACTGCGTGCAGAGTGCATTGTCAATGCGCCCCATTGCATTTCTACCCGATTATACTTCTAGATCTTTGGGTTGCATTACTGAGATTTAAATACAATCTTTCAAAGTATTCAAGAGAGATTTTACTAGCGTAATTAAAAAGGGGGCAGATGATTTAACCTGGACGATTAGGTACTATATGGCTTCAAAACCCAACTGCCACGAACATTCTGTAGTTACAAATTGTAATAGTAATAAATTCGAATAAATTTTCATTAATGTAAATGAATTAAATTCATGTTAAAACAATGCAGATTTTAAAATTTACTATTATCTGAAATTATCAATAAATAATTTACCTGCCTGATTGAGAATTTAATAAAATTGTCTACAATAATTACTGTGAACGGAATCAGAATAAAATTTAATTACGTAACATATTTATTTGCTACTCATATTTGAAATGGAACCAATTAATTTGCCTTCATTACATAAAATTAAAATTATATTCGTTTTAATAATACATTTTTTTTCTTCTTAAAAAACGTATATAAATACTTAAGAGCACATACTAACTAAACGCCATACTCATTTAAATAATCCCACCACCGCTTAGAAATGACGAGTGACAGTTTGCAGTGAGATTTCACATTGGCTGACGCGACGTTGGATAAGGGGTCCGTTTTAATTCCACCTCCTTGCTTAACGAGAGATGAAGCAGAAACGCTGACACTAGCTACCGGCAATCACCCTGTGTGCTCATTGTTCGCGCTGAGTTATAAGCGAAGCGAGCGAAGCGGATTTTGCTGAGAAGGTGGGACTGGAAACACTTCTCATTAAAATGCTTATGGTAGTCTTTGTTCAAGTACTCAACTAAGTTTCCACAGATGATTAGCTTTACTGAATTGTTAATTCTACTAATATTAATGCAAATGTTTGTGTGTGTGTTTGTTACCTCTTCACGCTTAAACGGCTGGACGGATTTGGATAAAAATTTAAACACAGTTTATAACCTATATTAAAACAAAGAATAATTTTTATCCTGCTCATAATTTCCTTAGGGTCTGAGTTGCGGGCGGCATTAGTAAATTAATATTATTAACTTTGCCGAATTAACGATGTCCATGTTTAGATTTATAATGCGAAAATGACTTGGTATTAATATTTACAGTAAATATCTGAACTTTATTTGTTGAAGTTAAGTAGGTATACATTTATGATCTATCACTAACCAATAATTAACTGTGTTTAAGCTAGTGGACTCACGATACAGCCATAAAGCAATCCTACTAATATTATAAATGTGAAAGTTTGTGGGTTTGGATGTTTGTTCCTCAATTACGTAAAAACTATTGAACGGATTTGGTTGAAATTTGGCACACAGATAGTAGATAGCCTAGATTAAAACATAGAATACTTTTTATCCCAATGTGCCCGCGGGAACGGGAACCACCGCGGGTGAAACCGCGGGCGGCCGCTAGTACATTTATAAATTCCAGGTGAAGAGAACGGAAGTTTTATTGGTCACCTAATTTTAAGTTTGTTTAACTGACTGGGTTCTGGTCTTAGTTATAAGCGAAGCGATAGCCTCACTAAGTTAGTTGAGAAGTTAAAAAACTGAAAGTAACAGTACATACTGAAGATTATTTTAACAAAATTAATTAATTAAAAGCACTCTTTGATTAATAAAAACAAGCAACATACATACACGATACAGAATACTAGTTCCTTGCTAATGATTAATCTAAAATCTTGAAACAACTGTGAGCGTATTCCCTCAACCGTATTGAATTCGTCCCCTCCTAGAGACGAATACGATACGGTTTTGGAAATCAAAATATGTCCCGTGAGCGTATCGATTTCGGCTCCATCAGTAGACGAAATCAACATGGTTTTGTGCATTTATTTGTATGAAAAGGTATCTTCCAAAAATGTATCGATTATGTCTACAGCTAGCGCGGTGATTAACAGAATACCTACTACGTTTTGTTAATAGTTATCAATATTAAAGCTGTTGACAAAAACAGTATTGAATTCAACCTGAAAGGTTAAGAGTTTAAAGTGAAAGAAATAAAACGAAGTAGTTATGGTAAACAATCAACATTTGTAGGTATATTAAAGTTTAATATAATATATTAGGGATTAAAGTATGAAATTGCCGTTTTTTACGGAAAATTTTAAAGAAATTGCATATATATATATATAGTACACACAACATTTTACAAGAAAAATAATGGACAGAAGAGTACCTAGTACAAGGGCACAGGTTATTTCATACTAGCAGCCGCCCGCGACTTCATCTGCGTGGAAAGGTTTTTTTGCTATCCCTCGGGAACTACACTTTTTTCTGGATGAAAGGTACCCTATGTCCTTCTTTGTGGCCCTGACAACATGTATGCAAAATTTCATGATGATCGGTTCAGTAGTTAGGACGTGAAGGCGTGACAAACAAACAAACGGACTTTCGCATTTATAATATTAGTAAGGATTTTATTTGACAACGATGTTTTAAAACTATTTTTCACAAAATGTTTAACAAGTATTATCGGCTAAGATACAACGAATTAATTACGTAGTCATTTCTGCTAACAAAAAGGAGTCACTCATAAGAAGGTACTTTTTTTACAGTAGGTGCGAGTATTCTGTGATCGATTCTGTTATAAAGTAGACGATTATCTTAAAGATCAAAATGCGTGGAAATGATGTAACACATAACTACTGTAAGTACTTTGTTGCCAATGATAGTAATATAATAAGTCTATGTTTGTTGCCAATAATCCTGTCACCCTGTTGTAATTATCTGGTAACGATATATTTAAGTTTGTAAATATCGTTACTTATTGCTATTAAAGCTGATAAGTTTCTTGCGCCCGTTCTTCTTGTCAGTTAAAAAAGTCTTGAACGGGTGGTAGGAAAATATAGACGATTCAAAAGTACTTAATAATTAAGTTTATTTGAATAAAGCTAATTTTGACTTTGACTTTGACTTTGAGGAAAGAAAAATCAGAAATATTTTTATTGCCGATAGTTGGCCATCGTGATTATATTTCAAAATTATAACAGTAATCAATGATCAAAAACAACAATACCTTGAAAATCCGCGATAAGGTCCAATTTTATTCAAATCTGATAGTAAAAAAAATACAGAATATCTGGAAGATTATCAATGCTTCGTAGCCCCCAAAGTGGTGTGCAGTATGTTGGCTGAAATATTGTCTTTTCTGTTCACGTCTGTCTTGTCTCTTAATTAAGTAGGTAGCCTACTATTGAAAAAAATATTTTATGACAGTGCGTTAGAGTTCATAATTAATAATTATTTAAACGTGGAAGAGATAAAAGTGATTGATAGATTTTGCAACTATTTGAAATTAAAAAATAGTTTAATACTTTTAGCTACAGTGAGATTAAGTTAATTTTCCTACAAGGAGCCTAATCAAGCTAGGAGGCGACGAAATCGATACCTTTTTGGAACATAAAAACTGTATGATTAACCTACACATAAGCGTATTGATTTCGTCCCCTCCAGTTGACGAAACCGATACGGTTTTGGGAAATAATTATATACGACAAAATTTACAGCAAAACCGTGTTGATTTCGTCTACTGATGGGGTCGAAATCGATATGCTTACGGGGCATATTTTGATCCCCAAAACCATATCGTATTCGTCGCGAGGAGAGGACGAAGTCAATACGGTTGAGGGAATACGCCCACCGTGATTGTAGAGCCCGGGTCGATATGATGATTCAAAATTTGCTCCAAATTATCAAGCTCCGTAGCATTTATTTATAATACTTTACTAAAATGTTATAAATGCGAATGTCTGTTTGTTTGTTTGTTACGTCTTCACGTCTTAAATACTGAATCGATCATCATGAAATTTTACATACACATTGTCAGGGGTTCAGAAATGGACATAGGGTACCTTCATCCCGAAAAAAAGTATCGTTCCCGAGGGATAGCAAAAAACTTTCCACGCTGACAAAGTTGCGGGCGGTCGCTAGTACAATATAAGTAACTTTCACATACTTAATTATAACTTACCATATGACCCATATTAGGTTTTTTAAATGGCGAATTAGGCAAATTAATCAAAATATTTTTCTGATTTTAATAATCGTAATCGTAATCACGAAAAACATAAAATACTGCTGTCATAAAAAAAATATACATCTTCATAAGAATAAATAAAACTGTTTTTTCTTATGCCAAATATTCTATCTTTTAAGTAAAATCTATCGTCATATTTGCTTCGCATTTTCCGCTATTCTCACCCACTACGTTCGTAACATTACCGAGTGAGGCACGACAGCGACCGTATCAGCTAAACTTAACTTTTCTCGTTAGTACAGGGGGTGAAAACTCCTTACTCCTGAGGTTTTATTCATTATTTGATTTTGAACAGCTGTCATCAGTTACCCTGACGATTAGGGAGATAATTGTGAATTGTAAAGGACAGGATGACAGCCCGCTTGATAACGTCTGTTCGTTGTTTGTGAATTGAAAATGAAAAGGAAATCCTTTGGAAATTTGTTTTAATTAGGGTTTCTAAATAAAGACTGAAAGAAGCAAAATGGCTTCACGAAAAATTTTCAGTCACGGTTTCTCTTTACTTAATATAATATTTTCATTACTTGTTACAGGTCTTCGAAAATAGGCAAACTGGCGCACATAAGTAAGTGCTTCTTTTATTCAATACTTATGTGTATTTTAAAACGGTTAATAATTTATTATTATTAAACAGGATGTTACAAAAAACCGCAGTAACGAATATGGTAGATAAGAACCATCAAACTCGCTCGATGGTCCCTATCTACCATATTCGATATCGCAGGTTGTTTTGTAACACCCTGTATAGTCATCATCGTGCTTCCTCATCAAATGATCAAAGTTGCAATTGGAAAAACATTAAAGTAGTAGGTACAATTTTCAAATAACCAATGTAACTTTCTATGCAGGATTTTGTGAATATAATACAAATATCAATAAATTTCAATCACTGGCATGCATATGCAATTTTTAAGTTCCTCAATCTCGATTCGAAACTTTTGGAACAGTACAAGATTGTTAAAACACAACAAGTTGACTGGAGTTTGCAACGAAAGCAATTTTGCCGCACTAAGAAACTTTTCAAAATCAAAATTAAACTTTGTGCAGTTTTCAGTTGGATTTTAATATTGATTGTACCGCTGTTGTTTAAAGTAGGTTCCAATTGAAACGTTTCTAGCTATAGTTTTATTAAAAGCAGCTAAATAAAATCAAAATGGAATGTTCCAATAAAGTCAGTGAAGAAATACTTTCAATTTTCTTTAAATTAACTTAACTTATCTGGGTTTTGGTACTTTCTTCGTTTTAGTTTACTTCAAACTATAATTAATAATGACATGGCCGTACACGCACCCAATCCTTCCCAAGTCATCCGTAATTGTGTTTTCTAATACTTTAGTTAACCTTTTTTAACCCTAAAGTAATCAATTTCTTTAACTATAATCCTGGTAACCACAAAATTCTTAACCAAAGAGAATTGGCCAGGTTAAGTAAGAAATGTGTGAAAAAATTAGACGAATTTATATCGCTTAATTAATATCAAACCCGTCGTCGTATCTAACGCTTAGGGTAGATTTCATTCATTGTGTTTGTTTTCAACCTTGTTTATTGCATAGTAACAAACTAATTATAAGAAATAGATCAAATCACTTAAAAACGAAATGGTTTTCAGTTTCCTACGTGTTAGTGGTGTCTGCAGAAAATTGATCCAATTGGTTACTCGCCAAGAGTAGCAAATGCGCGGGAAATTCAAAATAAGGATAGACACAGCTAATATTAAACGGTTTTATGTATACTGTGTTTTGACCTGGGTACTACCAAAATCCATTTACAATAGAATAGAAAATCTTTTATAAACAGCACACAAAGTATAACATTATACAAAGAGACGAGTAAAAAAGAAAAAATATAGAAGTATGTATAGTATTATATAAATATAAATACATAATAAACACTAAAATACAAACAAAACGTGTGTGCTAATGGGCCCTGTCTCAACTTCTGGGTCATTCTTTGATGGTTAAAATGACCCAGAAGCATTGGTTCTCTGACAGGGTCTAAGGAGTGATTAGATACAAAACAAAGTTAGAGATACAAAACAACAGTAAAAACAATAGACACATTGAGAGATTACAGCAAAGAACATTTATAACATACAACATTGACATTAAATTGTAAAAAAACAAGAAGTTTAAATAAAACTAATCGTTAGGTGCACGATTCCTTTGCCCCAAAAAAGGCGCATAACATCAGAAACGCAAAATAGCCAATTTGCGAAAAAGAGATTCTTATTATAACAGATTCAAAAAATAGCCAAAATCGTCATAATCTTGTAGTTCGCCACACGTTAGTAACTCTCCATTAAAAAAAATTGGGAAAAAGTGTCCCTAAAATCTAGCGTAAACATTATCACGCGTCTTCATCAGTAGCATCAGGCATACACAAAAAAGCTAGACAAAATGTATGTTTTATCAACAGACGACTGTACCGATCCCGGAATCGAACCCCCAACCCCGGAGTACTACGCGATGTTGAATGCGCTACAGCCACAGTTCGTCGGATATACAGGTAAGGCTCTTAATATGAAATAGTTGCAAAGCTGTGACAAAATACTGCAAGAGGTAACTCAAGGCCCATCATTCAATATGATATAGTGTTTAGGGTGTACATGAGTCAGCACCTACTCCCAAGGCCAGAAAGTGGAACACCTGGCGTCAGCACGCTTTCAAGTATGCAAAATTTCGATATGCTCAAGACAAGACTTATCTCAAGGTTTCCAATTTTGAGGTCGGTACAAGAGCTTTTTCAAGGCTGAAAACTCGTATACTGCTTAATTATTATGCATAGATTAGATTAGATTAAACAATATTTTATTTTAACACCAAGAGAAACATACATATAAAAAAAATTACAATAAAACTTACAGTGCTAAATATCGCTAAAAGCGTTCTTGCAGGCAACCAGAGGCATAATTTATAAAAAAAAATTGTCAGACCACAGATTCATAGAACATAGACAGTCAGCAGTTGCTCAAAGCGATTGAAAGCGTACTGATTCCAGGTGTTCTATTTCCTGGCCTTGTGAGTATGTGCTAACTCATGTACACCCTAAACACTATATCATATCGAATGATGGGCCTTGAGATAACTTTTACAGTATTTTGTCACTAGCTCTGTAACAAGAATTGACTATATTACTTTGTCATAGATTTCCAATAATTATAGATTGAGAATTAATAATTTTGGC
Organism: Agriphila geniculea; assembly: GCA_943789525.1. Taxonomy (NCBI): domain Eukaryota; kingdom Metazoa; phylum Arthropoda; class Insecta; order Lepidoptera; family Crambidae; genus Agriphila; species Agriphila geniculea. The sequence continues at coordinate 5,064,711 of OX038877.1, read as the reverse complement.
ATTTTTCTTGTAGCTTGTAGCTTACGGACTGTAGCTGTAGAAAAGTAGGAGTTTAATAAACTGCTTTAATTATGGTAACCTTTGAACAGTAGATCGATATCGTTTGTCCTGAATCAAACAAGATTTTAAGTTTCTCCGTTGAATCCTGTGAATGAAAAAAGTTTGAGACACATCACCGAGGGATTCCCACCCCGAAAAAGCGGATTCGTTATTCTAAGCCTCTTATATTCTTAACACGGACGAAAAACGGTAAGATTTTTTTTCACTCGCGACGAAAATGTAATTTCACGACTAACTTTTCACTTAGGTAGCTTGCAAAGTTTGCAGATGCTCCACTGTAAGTTTAGATTATTTTGTGCAAAGTTTTTTGGAGTACTTCCAAATAAAGTGGGATATGATTCGCGCTCGCAGCTTTTTGGTTCGGGGTTGTTTAAATATTGATAACAATCTTGAACGTTGGCCTTATATTTTACCGATCGGGTTTCAATGAAAGTAGGCTCTTGGACAATTTTAAAAGTTTTCAGTAATGGATTTATACATATTTTAAGATTAGAATTTTGCAGATTCCGGGTTTTTGTGACAACCTATTTATATTTAAATAAGTAAATACCCAATAAACTTTTTATCCGCGCTTAAGCACTCGACCTTGCCGATTGATAATATGAATCAAAAGCGGGAAAGATATTTTTTTTTTCATTTTAAAATTGTAAAAATAACGTGTTAGCTTACTAATATAATGTATAAAATTTTGTACAATATTGTTAATATAATTATTTATACAAGTTTGTATAATATTTTTCATTAAAATAAGGTTTTCTAGGAAAGACTTGCTAAAAACTTGCACAACATAGGTATCATGGGACTTAATAAAGCCGGGGCTCTCGCAATCTCAGAGGTCACAATCACAATCAGAGTGCCTACTACGAAAAACAGTCGTCGAAATCGGATTGATCCCTCAATTTATTTACCTTTGGACCTTATACCTGAGCCAATAATGTGACGATCTGGAACGAAATTCTTTCGATTTTCGTGATTTGGTTTTCTCAGTAGACACTTTACGATGATTTAGTTTCTCTTATATTCACTTAAATTGTATCGACTCGAATTGAAACCCAGTTTAAGCTCTTAGGCTTGCTAGGTAAATAGATGGAAAGTAAACAATATGGTTACAAAACAAAGCGATACCTGATAGTGTTTTGATTTGACCTGTAAAGTGTTTTAGTTAAACAAACAGGAAGAGGGAAGAAAATGCAGCAATTATAGTTGAACTTAATCACATAGTCGTCTTGGAAACCGTGTATAAAAATGTAACTATAATAATAAAGAAATAAAGGCCAATCATATAAACTAACTGCTTAAAAAGGGTCCAGAGGGAACAAGGACCTAGGCGGCGTAGTGGTTAAGCACCTGGCCGTACCATTGCAAATGTTAAGCAACTTTCGCAAGGGTCGGTCATGGGATGGGTGACCAAAAATTTACTACCTTGAGCTCCTCCGTGCTTCGGAAGGCACGCTAAGCCGTTGGTCCTGGCAACATTTGCAGTCGTTAACACCTACCAATCTGCGGCCTGCGTGGTGATTTATAGCCCATTGTCCTTATCCAACCATGATGAAGGCCTGTGCCTCAACAGTGGGACATTAAAAATGGCTGATGTTGATTAGACTTGTCTAAATGTAGCTGCGACTGGCATTCAGACTTGTGCGGGTTGTGGTGAAATCGTTGCATCTAGCTTGTAAAACGCATTATTCGAATGTTCACATCTAGCATATTATGCTGCTATGCTTGAAGCGACAGAGAAGAATAGGCAAGTTATTACTTGCTGTGTGACGTCAAGTAAACGTCAAGGGAGCCTGAAACATAGAGTTTTATTACATACAAGTTTAAAGTTAGTAAAGTTAGGCTGCGGCTTCGAGCACAACACCTAGAGTTCTGTCATTATTTAGGTCTTGACTAAACTCCGTGACATTAACAGCGACAGGTTAACGCTAAACAATACTTTATACGAGATCTATTCTGTGACAATACTGAAATAGTAGCGAAAACATAATATTCATCTAAGTACATAGTTATAAATTATCCCGTCTTCGTCTCTGAGATTTAATTTGTTACAAAGTAGTAGCTCTGCTACTCGCTCGCACTCACTCGCACGTCGTTCAATGCCCAAGAGAGAAAGAGAAAGCAATAGCCACCCCCTCTCTGCCTCCGACCATCGCTGCTCGCCGCCGCGTCAACCTCATTCTTTGTTGCGCGCGCGCGCAAGACGCACGTTGTCACAAAAATATTACTTTTTGTTTAACTATAGTCTTAAAATCAGTGAAATTATAAACGTGAATTAATTCGTGAGACGGTAAAATACCGTCACTATGCAAGTGATACAAATGTTGAAGGTAGACTCACAATTTATCTTTTCTCTTAGTGATGAAAAGTATGCAAGTTATTCACAAAGGCAAACTGCCCTATATCTGCCTCGAGTCAATACGAGATATTGACCAATGGTACGTTTTTCCCGAGTCAATACGAGATATTGACCAGTGAATATTTTGCCCGAGTCAATACGAGATATTGACCAGTGCCACTATTATGAGTTAATACGAGATATTAACCATTATTTTACAATAAACTGCCGAATACTTGCCTCAAGTCGATACGACACGCTTTTGTGAGTTAATATGTCTTCGGACGACTCCTTCGTATAATTATGATTGAACTTCACTTACAGGTAAGTCCGTTTAATCATTAAATATTAACCGCTTCATATTTCACAAAATATGAATAGATTTGCTGGTGTTAACTGCAAAATATTTGATTCGAGTCAATACATACTTATTTTTATGAGATTTTTTTTTCTTGAGTCAATACGAGATATTTACCAGTGATACTAGTGTGAGTTAATACGAGATATTAACCCTAATTTTATAAAATATATATAGATTTACTGATGTAAACTGCAGATTATTGACTTTAAGTCAATACGAGATATTAACCGTTATTTTACAAATATGAAAAAAGAAAAACTATCAAAGTTTAAGGCCTAATAGCCTTTTTAGTGACACATCAAAATTGTTGTCACTGATACAAGTATGTACAAGTACTTTTATATGTTTTCGGTTTTCTCGAACAATATTATAAAACAGAATTCTGATTCCTCATTATTTTTTGTTAAAAAAAATCATCAGTGATGTTTAACATCAAAATACTCGTACACTCCCAAAAGTTTACACTTTTGCCCTTAAGATCAGTAAAATTTTAAAAAACATTACTGGCAAACTCATCGCCTGCTATTGCTTTCTCTTTCTCTCTTGGGCGTTGAATGACGTGCGAGTGAGTGCGAGCGAGTAGCAGAGCTACTACTTTGTAACAAATTAAATCTCTTCGACGAAGACGGGATAATTAGGATCGAACTTCACTTAGGGTAAGTTCGTTTGATCATTAAAATATGGTTGGTTATTTAAATTTCATCAACTTCTGATAAAGTTAGGAGGATCCGCATTTTAGGTTATGCTATAGGTCTTATTAGAAAGAAAACCTTTACGCCCAATAGCATGATGAATTCTTCCTTACCTTTATCTTCTTAATCATTTCTACAAAAATACACTAAACATGAACCCAAATAACCATTTCATCTCAGGGAGACTGTCACCTTCGTAACTACTGGCACAGAATAAATAAGCTAACGTATTTTATCTCGCCCAGTGTCCTTAAAACAATACCAACGACTGCTTTGTACTAAAGCACACTCATAGCATTCACACTTTAAACCCCTTCCACATGATACAATTTGATTGCTAATTGAATTGGGTATAATCTGATCGTCCATCCACACGTACACAACTAAATCGCTAATTTTAGTTTTTTTTTGCTACCTCTGCTGAACGGACTTGTTTGTATCAAGATGCCTCGTACCAAGGAGCAAAAATTTGGATTGTTCTTGGCTCTAACTACAAAAGTAGATGAAAAAAAAGCAAAAGAAGAATACGGACAAAACCATGGTTGCGTTAAAAAAAGCAACTGAGTCACGTAAATATAGGTATAGTTAGAGAGCTGGACAGTGACGATTTCCGAAATTTCATGAGGATGGATCATGACGTAACACCTTTCACGACTCAGATCAAATAAAAAAGGAAGATGGAGCGTTGCGCAGTGGTTGCGAACAACTAAGCGAGGCCGGTTCTTGATGGTAGGGGAACACCGGACAAGATGGGGTAGTTAAGGTTTAAAGCTCCAAAAATCATAAGTGTTCATGGTTTCACAATCACTTTTATTCTTAGATGGCACCCTGACCGAAATTGGCGCCGCGGTGAAGTTTTTAATATTGTAATTCCAATACACAATTTTAATAAAACTTTACGTGGAATTTTCGGAGCCATAGTCTAGTATTTTTAGACGGTACTTCTTCGTAGAAGTACCGTCTAGTCATTCGTATGACTACAAGGAGATGCCTTCTTAAAATACTAGCTAGACCATGGGCCTAAAAAAAATCACGTAAAATTTTATTAAAATAATTTTCTATTAACAACTTATTAAATAAAAACCTCTGAGGGCGCCACTTTCGTTGGTATTCGGTGGTAGAGCCACCTTAACAAGGGTGCCATTTCGGTCGCATAATCTTTTTTATAATGTCGTTTGGCATAACAGTTTTGGCATAAAGTCTTTTCGCATAATTTATGATAAGCAGAGTTTTATGAACGCAGAAAGGTTTCATCGGCATAATTCTTACTTACTCTAATCTCCTTTAACATAATTTTAATTACCATAAAAGGAAAGGGCATAATTGTTATACGTCTAAAGGTAATTTACCATAAAATACGAAGTGCATAATAGATGTAACCATAAATATTCAAGTCAAAAACGATTTTTGGAAGAACAATTTTAATTCAGATTACCTAAAAAATATAAGATAAATACGACTTGTAAATAATTATCTTTTTTAGGGTTCCGTACCCAAAGGGTAAAAACGGGACCCTATTACTAAGACTCCGCTGTCCATCTGTCTGTCTGTCTGTCTGTCTGTCTGTCACCAGGCTGTATCGCATGAACCGTGATAGCTAGAAAGTTGAAATTTTCACAGTTGATGTATTTCTGTTGCCGCTATAACAGCAAGTACTAAAAACAGAATAAAATTAATATTTAAGCGGGGCTCCCATACAACAAACGTAACTTTTTGCGTAACTATGTAATTAAAAATGTACATAAGTAGGTAGGTACTAATGTTTTAAAGCATAATATAAAAAAAACCGGCCAAGTGCGAGTCGGACTCGCGCATGTAGGGTTCCGTACCAAAATCCGGAAAAAAATATGTTTGTTGTATGGGAGCCCCCCTTAAATATTAATTTTATTCTGTTTTTAGTATTTGTTGTTATAGCGGCAACAAAAATACATCATATGTCAAAATTTCAACTGTCTGCCTGTTGTCGTTATTAATAATGAGCAAAAAACCGCAAAAAATCACGTTTGTTGTATGGGAGCCCCCCTTAAATACTAATTTTATTCTGTTTTTAGTATTTGCTGTTATAGCGGCAACAGAATTACATCATCTGTGAAAATTTCAACTTTCTAGCTATCACGGTTCATGAGATACAGCCTGGTGACAGACAGACAGACAGACGGACAGCGAAGTCTTAGTAATAGGGTTCCGTTTTTACCCTTTGGGTACGGAACCCTAAAAAGCATAACCAATTTAAGTAATTATTATTAATGAAGAAAAACTTTTAATGCTACCATCTTCTCAGTTAAAAAAGTCTGAAACGAAGGAAAACGTAAAAGCGCTTAGTTACTAAGTTCATTTGAATAAAGGTATTTTTATTTTGACTTTAACTTTGACTTTTACATTGGTGGGTTAGGTTAGGTTAGTGTTTTGACCACTCGTAGCGGAGCGCGTGAAGCGGGTGGAGCTTAATAATGCTTGCATGCATGTTGCGTGCTTGCTTGCTTGTATGCTTGCATGCATGCATGCTCGCTTGCATGCATACTTGCATGTTGGGTGCTTGCTTGCAAAATGCTTGCCGGGGGGTGCAGGGGGGCTGGCCCCCCTGCTCGGGGGGGTCAGGGGGCCTGAGGCCTCCCATTATAAAGAAAAAAATTTAATGCACTATAGGTAGGTTAGGTTAGGTTAGTGTTTTGACCACTCGCAGCGGAGCGAGCGAAGCGAGCGGAGCTCCACATTACTTGCATGCATGTTGCATGTTTGTATGCATGCTGCATGCTTGCTTACATGCTTGCTTGCATGCTTGCCTGCATGCGGCATACTTGCTTGCTTGCTGCATGCTTGCTTGCATGCTGCATGCTTGCTTGCATGCTGCATGCTTGCTTGCATGTTGCATGCCTGATGGTCATGGTCAACTCTATACGCCTATGCTTCAATTATAGCAAAGTTTCCAAACTATAAAACATAAATAAATTTTATTTACGTTGTTACTAATTTGTTAGTATAATTTCTACCCGTTAAAATTATGATATTTGATAAATATGACTTGGAATATTTATGATAAAGATTGATATGCCAATAAATGGTATGATTAGTAATCGGTATAGCAAAAACATTTATGCAAAAAAGAAATGTGCCGATATATTATTATTACAATAGAGGTTATGCGGAAAAAAAGTATGCGTTATGATTTATTCTGTATGAACGTTATGCGAAATGATGAGTATGCCAAAAAACGTTATGCAGTGCAAAAATATGCCTTTCTATTTTATGCAACCGAATATGGACCCCCTTAACAATACAGTCGAAATCATCATGATGATAGTATGTAAGGGTGGTACAATGGCGACTGTGGTATGCCGAAGAATACTGAGATTTCTAGAGTTTGTCAATAAAACGCGACTTACGTGCGAGTTGACATGCGATTTGGTTTCACTGCTTTTATGTCCGGATTACACGAGGCGAGATTTTGAAGCAATAGCAACCCAGTATACTAGAAATTAAGATAAGTTCTGTTTATACGAAGCCAGAGTTATTAGCTTGTCATCTTACTAACACTGGCTTGCTATTCTGGCTTAAAAACTAGACTCGTCTACCTCTGTGTCTAATCCAGACATTAATGCATACGTTCCTGTAATAGCAGACTACTAGTGAACAAATATAGTACGTAGTGGCAAAGAATACTAACTATTACTACTTAGTAGTGGACAGGGCTTAGCACAATATCCCAGCGGGCGCACTTTCAGCCGGTTTGTAAGAAGACGTAATGCTGGAGCTTATCTATAGCATAGTATAGATTCTATACTATGCTATGATGTCTGAAACCAATAAAGTTGCATCGAGTTGCAATCTTCGAGGTCATAGTCAATCGTAACCTGTTTCTAATTTAGTTTTCTCTCCTACAGTTAATATGGCAGTGCCTTGGGATATGAAAGTAATCAAATATTAGGTATTATTGTTAAAAATATATTTGTCACTATACATGCAGGAACATTCATGTTTTGCTTGGGCATTGCTTTCGTAATAGCTTAAATATTGAGTTTATTGCATAGCATTAGTGAAAATTTCACACTCTTTAATAAAAAGTGCCAAAACGTCGTTACAACAAAAGATCAAACTAAATACCAACTAAAATTACGCTTGTATCCGTTAAAAGTGTTTTTTTACACTCTTTAGTAAACTTAATATGTCCATAACAATATAATTATGTTGTCTACTCAAAATCAAAGTTTGGGTAATTCCATGGTAACTCGCGTTACAAAAAGATCACTTTTATATAGTTTAATATTTTTTTTAATGTTGTTTCATTTGCTTAATGAAATAATTTATTTTCGAGAATCTAATGTTATCCTGGTTTTCAGAACTTTCTAATAAAAATAGTAATTTAAACGTTTGATGTCAGTAATGCCACTATTAAATATTTTTTGGCATGGTAAAAAGTCGAAAAAGGACGTTATGTCATTTGTTTACTTTTCCACATTTTCATGGAATTACCCGTTTACGTTTTTTAATAAAAAAAAATCAAAAATACCGTTCTCCTCCTTATCTCCAAAGTCAGCATAGAAAAAAATCTGAAATTATTTTATGTGATAAAAGTTTATGAACATAATCGGTCAAGAGATGGCGCTGACCTGAGACTGCAATATTCTACACCGCAGTGCATTTATTATATTTATTATGATGGTACTGATGGTACAGAACCCTCGGTGCACCAGTCCGACTCGCTCTTGACCGGTTTATTCTAGTCAGGTTTATAAAAACGTACAATTTACACATAAAAATATTATTCGTTTAAATATTATTTTTTACATTCACAAATAATATTTGTAAGTATTTACTGTGTTTTCTGTTTTAAATTACATTTATTTTCTTTTATTATACACTAGTGTCCGCCCGCGACTTCGTATGCGTTGACAATTTTTTTGCTATCCCTCGGGAAGTTTGCCTACGTTTTTTCAGGATTAAAGGTACTTTATGTCCTTTTCTGTACCCCTGATAACGTGTATACAAGATTTCATAATGATCGTTTCAGTAGTTAAGACGTGAAGACGTAACAAACAAAAAAACAAACAGACTTTCGCATTTATACAATTAGTAAGGATAACAATGTCAGTTGAGATAACTTATTGCAGGGCGTTTCCATAAATTAAATTTACTCTCTCACAGCTTTTTTTCACAAAAGTGAGCAATTTTCCAAGCTAAGAAACAGTAAAAGCAAATAAGGTACGTACCTAAGCCCTAGGGATGCAATGAGATTGCAGTCGGCAGTCGCAATCTCTAAGTTCCAACAATCAATCGGTAGCTGGAAAGTAATTTTGTTTTCCCGCCTTGTAAATAACCTCCAAACGTACACCCTTGAGGGAGAAAATGAACGGACATTTTTATTTACTGCTAGTTAAACTTGAAAAATAAAGCTGAAAGATGGAAACAGCAGCGAATCAAGTAATTTGAGCTTAATGCCCGGTTTACACTTTTCCAGTAACATTCCAGTGCAGCTATGTATAATGGAATGGGATGTTACTCCAATAGAAGTTATACATAGAAATAAATAAATAATAATTAGTACCCATCCCAGTGAGCAATCTGATCCAATGATACCAGCCGGCTTACATTATTCCTGTAACATTTCAGTGCTGGATTCGATCGATGGACTGTGGACTGGAATGCTATTGGAATAATGTTGTTTGACATTTTGATTTCATGGTATCTAAAGATATTTAACGAATTAATAAGGTGAAATAAAACAATTTTTAACGGATTCTAGCGCGGTTTTATTTCATGTCTAGTTAGCGCCTAAGCTTGAGAAGTGATTAATAAGGTTTTGCTTTTGACTAAAAGAACGCAAACTGTGACAAAGTGCTATTTATTGGTCTAATATTTTCCTTTATTCTAAAACTACAATTTTATATCTGAATAATGTGTTAACATTATAACTGACTATTGTTAAGTCAGAACAAATAAAATGTAAGTACCTACATTACACGAAAACTAAATCCTTGTATTGAAATATTCACAGTCATGTTAAAAATAAATAAAATCACGTCAACCGTTTTTAGTTTATTTTAAGCGCAGTAAGGCACGGTATTGCCTTAAATTAAATTTGTTTTCAATTTTCCGTGAAATTGGTGGCCATCACTTTTTAATAACACATTCAATTTTATGTTGTAATTTTGACACTCATGTCTACACAAGAGTAAGCTGTGACATGAAATGTTGCAAACAGACATTCAATATTCAATTTTAACAAGGGATAGTCATAATATATTATTATAACTTATCATAACACTTAACTTTTTTTTCAGTTTCTTTAATTTACTGGATCTCGACAATGGTATTTTGGCAAGAAAGCGGAAAAAACCTATTTAATCAGTTGCAATATCAAGTTTAGCACGAATCCTTTTACAAACTATGATTAAATTATTATTAAAATCTCTAACACGTCTCAGGTTGGCTGGAAGAGATCTCTTTTAGAGATAAGTCCTCCTTTGTGTACGTACATATCTCAATTTATTTTTGTGTTACTGTTTTTATAAGCGCAATAAAGAGTATAATTAATGCTCTTTTGGACCATTAATATTATTAAAGACTTACCTACTACAAAGTACTAAGAAAAAGAATTTGTACTTACCTAATTAAATATTTGGTATTTACTGAATTTCATTAATTTACCTACTTAGGTTGTCTCACCTATTTCAATTTCAATTCAATCATAATTTTATCATAAAAAATAACTAGGTATGCAATTTAATAAAATAACTTGAAATACAGGTCTAATAATTTTAAACTTTATACTAACTAAAGCAGCTACATAATTTAGTTATATAAAAAAATCACCGATCATTTTGCAGACCTTTGTTACCATTTTACAGTACTCACTCTCAGCCGCTCAAAAATTACATTAAACTTCAATTTGCTGAGTAATGGATTTCCATGACAGATTTTCATTGAGGAGGATACCCTAAAAAATCTTCACCAAACAATATCACATGGTCACCCCAGCGGTCGAATGACGCGTCGGATGATTGATCACCGTTTTTTTGTTTTCTCCATCATTTTATTGAAATTGATGACTTGCTCTGTGTGCCACCACTTTTATAGGTAATAAAGCGATTTTCAAGTGTTATAAATGACATTAATTGCGTGATCTTTAGTTTGTAATTACTTATGAATTAGTTTCTGAGTAAAATACTGTATATTCTAGGTTTTAAGCTACTCGAAAGGCTTTTTAAGATTAAGTTACTTTTACTAATTTAAGTCATTAGTTGTAGAAAAATACTTTTGCACCAGTTTTGGACTTTAAAAAATATTGGCATGAATTATCTATTTTATGCTTTCAAGAGGAAAAATTGTTCATAAGTGACACAAACGGTCATTTATTCAACGCCTAAGCACGCAATTCAAAAGTTTGCTTCACATTTTCGATCAAAGTTGTCGATATTTCGATCTAACTCGCTCGTTGGCGCAGTAACTGACATACGACTATTAGGGTCTAGATAAATTTATAAATCACGACACGATCACAGTGGGGGTACTTTTTTGCCAATAAGATCTATCGTTTCCTGATTTTAGTTAACGAAGACAGCAGTCCTGTTTTAAAAAAAAAGAATCGCGAAAATCGGACACAATTCGTCGTCCAATTCACTTGATATTGAACCTTAGTCGTGAGTTAATTAATGTCACGAAGTGAAACGTATATCGTCCACTTATCACGATTCAATTTTTAGGGTTCCGTACCAAAATGGTAAAAAAGGAACCCTTATGGTGTGACTCAGTCTGTCTGTCTGTCACAGCTGGATATCTCGAGAACTACTAATGATATCAACTTGAAATTTGGAATAGTTTAAGATGACATTTGTCCAACTATTTTGCAAATAAGAAAGAAATATTTTTTTTTACAACAGGGACTGAAAAGGGTGAGGTGACTAGGGCATGTGGGGTATCATATAAAAAAGCGCTGTTTGCACTTTTTAAAACATTTTTTCCTTTTTTCTTAGGCCACATAGTTTTCGACTTATGATGAAAAATGTGAAAAAAATACCATCCTTATCTCCGAAGTTTGCAAAGAAAAAAATCTGAAATAATTCTATGTGATAGTAGTTTATGTAAAAAATACAGGAAAAATAAAACGATGTCTCAATATAACTCACTTTTTTATAAATTCAATAAACAAACAAAAATTCTTTAGTTTCACTACCAGTCAACAGATGGCGCTGTCCTAGGAATGCTAACCTAAGAAAAAAATAGTTCCACTATCGGTCAAGAGATGGCGCAACCTAATACTATAATAATAAATTGGTGGCTGGTTCTAATATAATTACCTACTTTTTGCCATACGAATAAACGAAAAATAAGTTCCTACTTAGTAATATAAACAGTTTGCAATGTGGAGTGGCTGAAACGTTTTTCAGTCACCATAAGCAGCTTGGTTAAGATTTGTAAATTAACTGTCCGCCTGTTCGCCCTTCCACCTGTCTGCCGTTTATCCTACTTTTTTAAAGACTGTACTAAAGTAACATATCCAAATATATTTATGATCGTACGGAACGAACCATAGAAATAGAATGTCAAAGAACAACAAAGTCAATAAACAGGTGATCCGAAAACGAATCCATACATTTTATATGAGATACGTAAAATATGACTTAGATTCATAAAATATGACTATATTATGGCAAAGGAAGTTAATAAACTATGTTCCATACTGTTTTCTTTGTCGAAAAACTAATAAATGTAGCGAAATTTGGTTTTAAAGAAATGTGTGGCAATATCTTATTTACCTTTGAAAAGTGTGATTACTTGGATTGTTTCTTTTTGTCACATCACAATTACTTAGAGCAGAAGACACCATAGCTCCACGATACCTTTATTTTAAATTCTAATTAAGATTAAAAAATATTTTAAACAAACTGTGATTGCTCATTTGCTAGGCGGGACGCTAGGGGCTCTTACTGTAAAAAATGTTGGCACATGTCACTTGACCCTTTGTCTCTTTTTTACATAGACCGTGTCCGTATGATGTTAACTTCTCTTTTCCACGCTTTGTTGGTCTTCTTGAGCGCAGCGAAAATTTTTCTATGTCTATGGAACGAACCCTAGGTGCGCGAGTCCGACTCGCTCTTGACCGGTTTTTTTTTTAAATAGGCCTGCAGAATGTAGGTCTCTCCAGTAGGAGGTCATTGTCATAACATTCACTCTTTATAAGCGGAGTGGAAATATCTGTGTTAGACCGTTTTCATTGGAAAACGCTGCTGTACATTTTCTGTCAGAAATACACATAAATCAGTCGTACTATGAATTTCATTCTGTTTTGTGTAAATAAATGACGACAACCCCGGATCGCGCATCCCTACGGAACCCTCGGTGCGCGAGTCCGACTCGCTCTTGACCGGTTTTTTTAAATAGGCCTGCAGAATGTAGGCCTCTCCAGTAGGAGGTTGTTGTCATAACATTCACGCTTTACAAGCGGAGTGGAAATATCTGTGTTAGACCGTTTTCATTGGAAAACGCTGCTGTACATTTTCTGTCAGAAATCCACATAAATCAGTCGTATTATGAATTTACGCTTACTAACTCGATAGCTACTGTAGTTAACATTTGTATGAAAACTTTTAGTGTGAGCTGCACCAAAACGCTGTCAAAGTTAAAGTTATCGTCAACTGATAATGCTACCTATTTGTCAAGTCAAACTTCCTCTTTTTTTGGCTAACTTGTGCTTAACCGGTACTATAAGAAGCTTGTTACAGTTAAAGTTAGGTGGTGCAACTCAGCCTTAGTTTAGAATAGTTATCGCCAGAGGCGCTGTGCCAAATTACATACAAAGTTGCTTACTACAGTCGCTATCGAAAAACTTTTTATAACGTGACTGTGCAAACTCATGATACGGGTACAGAACAATTAAAATGCATCGACTTATAAATTTGAAAAAAATCGTGGGGTGTAACCGCGCCTCCTTGGAAGCGTAGCAATGGCGTTGCAAGGTTTCACCCCGTTCCGACGTCTGTCCTACGGCTTCACAGAGGTGAATAATGAACTGGGCTGCTCGTTTGCAGTACAGACAGCACCACAAGTGGTTTGATTTAGTATTGTATAGTGTAATAAGAAAAATCATAGAGTAATATTTTTTTATAGTGAAGTAACTTTCTTGTCTTTGCGATGAATGCTCACAAAGAATAACACTAGTTCACTTCTCAAGTTTCCGCGCTCACTAGACATGAAATAAAACACTTTTTAACGGATCCGTCCCCCGTGACCACGGCAGCTGCAAAGGTGCCGAAACGTCGGGAAAACCAAAAATCAAACCAAATACCAACTAAATACCAATTCCATAAAACCGCGCTAGTATCCGTTAAAAAGTGTTTTATTTTAATAACACTAGTTACTTACTATGGTACCGAACTTATAGCAGTAAAAAGTAAGGTACGACGGCTCGCCTGTCAAAACAGCCGAATTACCTGACTTTACTATCCTATTACAATTTTGATAACTACTGGTAGTGCCAAACATTAGTGCCTAGAGTGATAAAAGGCTAGTTTTGTGAATTTAGTGCCAATATTTAAGAAACATGTGGTTTGTCGGTTAGTAATAGACGAACGTATTGAAAGGAAAAGCAGTGTCATTAATTCATAATATTTAGTAAACCATAGGCTGTTTTGTCTTTATATGTACCAAATGTAGAAGTACAAACTGAGCTATGGTCAGGAAATAAACAACTTTTAAAAGTTGCGAAGCCATAGATGCTTCTGGAAACTTTGGGAAAAGTTTACAGGGAAAAGAAAAATCTTTAGCCTTATTCATCAATGCACGGTCATGGTATGAAAAGATTTATTAATGTCTATTTTTGCTTGCAGACGTCTACTCTATTTATTTGTGTTAACATTACCACACTATTTGAGTTTAAAAATTTTATACATCATTTCATAAAATTTATTTAAAAAAATGTTTGAATACTTTTTTCCATAAAACAACCTCAATAATATGGATTACTTTTATTTTCAAAAAAGTAAAATTAATCTGCTGGCATGGTTTCAAAGCTACAATAGGCACACTGTCCATCGGACGCCATTACGCATAGCTTGCGGACCGCTCGCAATCCAATCAATACAATATACCCATAGATATTACGACAGACGTGCACTTACGAATGCGACCGAGCAGATGTGGCATTTCGATTTTTTTATGCACAACGGGATAGTTGGCCTTCACTTCACCTGATGTTAAGTGACGATAAGGCTGAAGGTGGAAGCGCACTACACCTAGAATCCTCACCACTGAGTAACTGGCTATCTTACCTCTAACTGCCGGAACACAACAATTTTTAAATTGTTGTTATGTCTTTTGATTTAGGTAAAATGGTGGTAGCTAGCCAGGCGGACTTGAAATAATAATTAGCCCTAACACCAACCAAGTACAAATTGTACCCCCTTCTGGGAATCAAACTCGGGACCCCTGATTCTTACACGGGTGGGCGAACCACTAGACCATAGTGGCGGTTGGTCAAAATGGAGTGCAGTTTTTCAAGAAATGCCTTTGGTTTGTCCTTACTAATATTATAAAAACTGGCCAAGTGCGTGTCGGGACACGCGCAGTAGGGTTCCGTAGTTACATTATACCATACCATATTTTAATACCGCTATCATTTTTCACCTGAAAAAAATTACTTTGTTTTTCACAGTGTTTGTATGAACGACAAAGTTATATTTGCGGTTTTAGAAAATGTACTATATTTCGAAAACTTTTTACTGTATCTCGTTCAAACTAATTTTCGTTGAAAGTGTTTACTAAGATCTATAGTATATTTTTTTTAGATTTTTCACTCTCTTACTTTAAAAGTTAAAGGGGGGGGGGGACACACATTTTACCACTTTGGCAGTATATATCTTTCAAACGGTTGACTTTGTGAAAAAATTGTCTTAGGAACCTCAATGTCATTTTTAAAGACCTATCTATAAACAACAAATATTGGTTTGATAAAAAAATAACTTTTCTGTTTCAGTTCCATGTATGGGGAGCCCCCCCTTAATCTTTTATTTTTTTTTATTTTTGTGAAAAAATCGTAAAGCAGTTTACAGAATACATCTACCTACCAAGTTTCAACTATGTAGTCCTAATGCTTTCGGAATAAAGTGGCTGTGACATACGGACGGACAGACAGACAGACAGACGGACAGACAGACAGACAGACGGACATGACGAATCTATAAGGGTTCCGTTTTTTGCCATTTTGGCTACGGAACCCTAATAAATGCGAAAGTCTGTTTGTTTGTTTGTTACGCCTTCACGTCTTAACTACTCAACCGATCATCATGAAATTTTGCATACACGTTCTTAGGGGTACAGAGAAGGACATAGGGTAACTTTCATCCCGAAAAATGTATTGTTCCCGAGGGATAGCAAAAAATCTTTCCACGCAGACGAAGTCGCGGGCGGCCGCTAGTTAATCTATTATTAATTATTAGGAAATTGGAAACTGGTGTCAACTTTTTTCCTTTCGCTATATGGGCCTAGGTACTCTCTTATTTATGTTCATACTTTAAAATGTTTTCAGAAATCATTAAAATACAAACTTCTCATTTTCCTTACTCGATGTAAACATTCCAACGTAAAACTGTATGAAACATGACTCGCGCCATACAATAAACGTTCAAAAGGCCTAAATATTTGCTCTGGCACCAGCTCGGTATTGTCCACTCATAAATAACGTAGATAAACTCGTACTGTCGATTTTCTTGGAATATTATCGCAGTTGCTATTTGTACTCTATTTGATACGATATAAAACAGATTTTTGTTATTTACTTGTCAATAAATTGAGGAAAAAGTGCCATCGGATTGTTTGATGTATCAAATTCCTCTTTCATATTGTTATTTTGTTTAATATAACTAGAAATACGGTATCTGTTTCCTAAGTAAATCTTACAAAACATTATTATATTATTTTGGTATCGTTATAATCTATTGGTTATTTCTTTGTGAGAACATTCAAGAAGTTATATTTACATTTGATGATCAGAAATGGCGCTGTATGGTTATTAACTTTTTTAATAATTGTTTTTAATTTATTTTACAACATTACTGACAACTAAGTTAAAAGTCTCTAAATAAATAAAGATAAAAAAAACAATACTTAAAAATTACTACCGCCAATATTATAAATACACCAAATTGTATACCAAACTTTAAGTCATCTTTTTTAAAATCAAATTAAAATTTAACTTCTTCCTTGTCTTCCTCACTCAGGCTTAAAAGTGACGCCCCGGGCGCGGCACCACTGCCAGTCTTCAAAAACAATTGCGGGGCGACAAAGCAGATCGTACGCACACTCGCGAATTTCCCTTTTTTCCCCACCAAGGGCTCGTGGTATCATAAAACTATACGCACGAACGACGCGCCTCATGAACCAGACGAGCCAACTCGAGCGAGAAATTGATTCAAAAATATCCCGTCAAATTGAATAGTCGTAAGCGAGTTACGCCCCAAAGCGTTCTCGAGAATTCGTTAAGGGTCCGCATTGTTTCATGGTAAGGGACCTTAATCTGTGCCAGCGATTTGTTTTGTGAACTCGGATTTGACTATCAATAGGCTTCGTAAACAAGTCATGTTTTTAAAGAGAATTTTGGAGATAAAATGGGGAAGAGAAAGATACCTTTTTAATATTAAACAGTTCATCAACTTCAGAAACCATTTAACAGTAGAAGAGATTACAAAGTCTTCTTATGAACTTATTAAAACACGGGTTATAGATGATAAGACATTGTGCTACTTCATAGTTAAAATATTGTATAATGTGTCTAAGTTATCCAAGTGTCAAAATTAGAAAAAAATCTGGAAAATATTCGTTATTTTAACAATTTGAACGCGATCCAAAGCCCCACAAGCGTATCAAATTCGAGAGGTTTCGCCTCCATTATATTTTTTCTATCAACTAGTGTTGTTCCCGTCACGATAACTATACACGCCCGCCCCAGCATATTGATAGGACACCCTCGGAAATCCTCCTCACTATAGGGGGCCAGAAATCAATACACCTTTCGAAATTATAAACGCGTAACCAAGGGTTTTTGGAAGGGGCTGGTGTAGGGAGAACCAGCTATATTTGATTGGTATCGGAGGAACTTTTTAATGATTATGAGGTTGGAAAATAAACAGGTGAAAACTAGCACTTAAGGGACAAACTAGTAAATTTTTTTGACGTTTGAATTATTTGTAATATTTTTATCTCTTCACTTATATTTTTGAATATGAACGCAACAAATTGTGATTCAACGATTTCACTTTGATAGATTATTAGTAATTTATTGAAAAATAATGCCTCAAATTTAAGCAGTGTGTTATGTTAGATACCTAGATTATAGGTATTCGTTATTTTCAATTACATCGCAGGACCGATCATCGTGGAGATCCTTGGGGGAGGCCTATACCCAGCAGTAGGTATCGTGCGGCTGATATGATGATGATGATATTACATTATAATCAACGGTATTTTCAATTTTACGGTGACATATAAATAGATCGATTTTATACTAAAAACTTTTTATTGCGTATCATAATGCTTATTCAAGTCACGGCAACAAAAACCACCTGTCAGCCAGATTTGTCATATTTTGACGTTTAACGCTCGTTAGTGTCCGTGTTGTAAGCCCTCAAACGGCTGACTTGATTGGACCCTAAATCCGTATCTGATTTTACATTTACTATATATTTAGGGGTAGTTCCTATCATAGGGTGAATTTAATATAAATTCGTGTAATTTGAGTGTTATCATGAAGACCTGAAAGGTGCAGTGGTCAACATGCCGCCTACCACGCAAGAGGTCCCGGGTTCGATTCTCGGCCGGGCAGAAAATGAAATGATGAATTTTAATTTCTGTGACGGGTCTGGATGTTACTATGTATAATAAGTATATATTTGAAAAGTATATAAGTAGTATATCAGTTATCTAGCACCCATATTACAAGCTTTGCTTAGTTTGGGGCTAGATGGCGCTGTGTGAAATTGTCGAAGCATTTATTTATTTATTTATCTTACATCGGCTGTCATACACAACGTTGTCCATCAATATAATTTTAATATCGACCATTCTATATTGAAATTACTAATTAACGGAATATTAATATTTTGAACTTTTGATATTTTATGTGATAACTTTTAAAGAAAAAGAAAATTACAATCCTGTGAAGTAAAGTACAAATTTACCTATAAAATACATGTCAGGTAGGGTGGGCCGATTTTGTATGGAGAAAATTTTTTTTTCGAATTTCATAACGCAAGAGGTGTCAAAAGTTGCGGCTGATTGCGTAGATCCTAAATACACTATTAAATGTTAAAAAATGTAAAATCTTTAGCCCTCTACCAGCAGTCAAAAAACTTTAATTTTTTCAAATTTTACTAATTTTTAAAATAATTATTTATGCATGTTTTAATAACATTTTTAATGTTTTTCTAACGACAGATAATAAATAAAACTATACTTAAAGTAATTATAACCATTTCTTTTAAATTTTCACATAGGAGTAATAAAATCAAAGTTTTAAATTTAGGAAAAAATCTTCACTTTTCACTACATTTAAATTGATTTTTGCTGTCGAATTCGGGCATTTCTGAACGCGATTTAAGGGTATTCTTGATGAAACCATCCCTAGCAGGTTCTCCGATGATACGTAGAGATGCTTCAGTTACCAGTTTCACCGACCTTTCTACGGCTTGAGTGTGGCAAGGATAATCGTACAGAGGCCCTTGAGTTTTTTTGCCATGTCTTGTAATTCTTCGTTACTATATTTTGTAAGGATTGGCGGTGGAGTAATTATTAGATCTTGCCATAATAACAAGTCAATATAGTTTTCAGCCATAAAGTTTAACTTTGGGGGTTTGAAATTCCGTATCGGAGCGGTAGTACCCGAAAGCCTAGCTTTTAAAATTCGCGCAACAGCGAGTTGTCGCACATGATCTTTTAAGTCATACAACATTGCTAGCAGCAAGTTTTCTGGGTGGCAGAAAAAAGCATTTCTTTGTATCACTGGATCAATGATAGCTCTTACATTTTCAGGTAAATCTCTAGAAAAAATAATCAATTTAAAATTAGGATGTGGTCCATCTTTCAAATTTGGTTGATTTTTAATAAAAAACCAAACTGGAGCATAAACTTTCATGATGTAGTTCACAATATTTCTCAGATTTTCAGAAGGATCACTTGTACTTATGTAAAGTCTGAGAATGCGGTTGGCAAAGGTAAGCCACCTCGAATGTGCCATTTTCCCTGGTTGACGATTCGCCAATTCTGGTGAGCAAAAGCCAGAAGCAACTGACTGACAAATCTCAAAAAGGTATTTTTGATCGGTACTTAGATCTTTAGTAGCATCAATTTGAGGTATATTTCCAGATACACCACATCGTTACAACATCGTCGAACAAAAGGTTATAAAATCATTTAATTTCTGGTTAAAATTAAAACTTATGAATAAAAGATATTTATCAATATGAGATTTTAACATTTGTTTCATGCGTTCTTGAGAAACGGTAGGAATTGATGAATTTTTCCATATACATTCGAGTTCTTGAGTTACTAACATGAAAATTTCGCTGTTAGACGGTTGTTTTCCGTTATATTTTTCTTTTAGTTCGTGTCATTTCAATAATATAAACTTAATAACGTCCAAATAAAGGAGGATCGGAATAAGGTCCAAATAAAGGACAGACTGTGTCACTTCGCCGTGAACCAGCGCTCATTTTGGTCTACGACACTTAATATCAAGTTGCAAAAACCAAGAAAAACTGTTATTTTCAAATGAGTGGTTCAAACAAGACTATGACGTGTTCTTATAGCAAACTACAGCTATTTTTGCCGCGCGATACTTGTCAAATCGAATTATTTTAAAATACTTGCATATCAATCAAGAACCTTATATATGACTCTGGACATTGCGTCACCTTTTGGGGCTTGAAGAACGAAAAAATAACCTTGAATGACGTCAACGATATTTTCCATCTCTTTCATTAGGGTGACAACAATGTTGTCCATTCGTAGGACAGTCACTACAAATAGGTACTTACTACAGACTATCAACTTATGCCTACGGCGTAAGTTTTTTGGACGACCAATCCAAACATTCAAAAGTGTTTAGATTCTAAACATTTGAATGTTTAGAATAGTTTAGATGTTAGTTAGTGCCAAAGTTTGTATGTTTGGGTATCTCTAAACGTACAAACATTCGCATTTAGAATATTACTGCATTTATAGGATTATTACTACTCTTGACCAACCATATTATAACCTTTCTATATATTCATTCAAACCCTCCTTTTGGCCAGCGGCGGCGCGCAACACAAAATATTTACTTAATGATTATTTTCGGTTGGCTCCTCTCCGGATGGACGATACTGTTTTGGAATGGTGGTCACACTGGGGGTCAAGTCTGCTATTGTTAACATCATATAATCGTGTTTCAATGGTGTTTGAACGGTAATGCTTTTTAACACAGTTCTTGATTCTTAAACCCAAAACTGAGACACAGTGTCTAACGGGTTTGGATTTTTAGGAAAATAATGTGTTTCAATTTTGGGTTTACAAAAACAAGAATTGTGTCAAAAAGCATTACCATCCAAACACCATTGAAACACGATTACGGCGTTAGTCACGATAATAGCAAACTTGACCCCTTGGTCCTGTACGGTCCGGCTGGTTAAAAGTCAAAACATGGAGATACGTGGTGAGGTTTAAGACTTAGGTACAGATGCCGGCATATATATTGGCAAGAAAATGAAAGAGACAAAAGATGCGCAGTAGCCATAAACTTAGTGTTTATGGCTACTGCGCATCTTTTGTCCCTTTCTTTCTCTTGCCAATATATATGCCGGGCAGTATACACACCTGCCCTTCCACCCTAAAGTCACGTGTATTTTTATTTTGTACAATGAGGAATGTCAAAAAAACAAATTGGCTGAATATTTTTATAGGCAGGAATAAGCGCCCTTAGTAATAGAAAAAAGTTTTAGAATTTTCGGTTGTGTGAAAAAGAAAATTAAGTCTCATTATTAGTCATTGTATTAAAAAAAGTTGCAATATAAAATGTCAAAACTGCATTATTTTGGCTGTTGAAAATAATTTCCCTCTAATGGTAATTGGGATATACTATAATTGTTTCTTTTCCTCATCGTTTCGGAATCTGAAAAATAAAATAAGATTAATTTTATTTTGTTACTACGAATAAACAATGGGTGTCAAAGACCATAATAACTAGTATAGTAATAAGGTAGTAAGTTAGGTAGGTCCGATTCTTAGCTGAAACTGATCTAAATTGTTTAACTCAACTCCGTAAGATAATATTTTAGTTTACATTACATTTTTTCTCTCTGTTAAGAATACAAAAAAATTCCGCTCTCAAAGTTAAATGTGGCATAAAAACATAAAATGTAATGTTAGGTAGGATAAACGTAAATTTTTCATCCAAATCTTTCTTTCTTATTCAAAAGTTCTGCTGTGATTATGGTCACCCTGCGATATGCAGATAATATTTCTAAAGCTTCTTATGTGTCGAAAATGAATACAGATTTGTACATATTATATTTATTATATTGAAATAAAAAATACGTAATTAAGGTGGAATTATAATTAACTTCTATAATATTTCCGAATTAGATCGGAAACAATCTTTGAAATCTGCTAAAATTCAGATTTCTGAGAAGGAAAAATTGAATGCTGAAAATACTTTAAAAAACACTTACTTGTGAAATATAATGTTAGAATTTGGTTTTGAAACACTTTTGCAATTTTGCACAATGCAACACATGCTTTGTAACGCGAATTTTATTTAAATAATTTTATATTTTTGTACATAAACGTGAGATGCGGTGGAAAATCATTGACATTAGTGACATGTCAAATCAAAGACAATTCCATCAGTGATGCCACCTTATTTTTATTTGGTAACTTATGAAATATGGAGAAATTACTGTTAAACGTAAAATATTGTAATAACAAAATGGACTCATCTGTCCTCTAAATAATTACTTTGGCATGTACTAATAAATTTTTTACATCATGTCACTAATTTAAAGTGTGCCGATATTTACATTTATTTAGAAAATCTAATTAATTTTTGTACATGACCTGGGTAAATTGACTATGGATTGGGATATTTTGTACTTAGCATGGCAATTCCAGTCACAGTGTGAGAGGGATAAAAGATATCTGCAAAGGTGAATGACCTCATCCCCAACCATCCTTCAGTAGTAGAATGTCCAGTGTCATAGAATATGAATATAAGGTTCTTGATATCAATTTTTGTTGAAAAGATTAAATAAAGGGTTAAAATACATTAGTAAACTAATAAAATGGTCAAAGAATACTTATTAACCAAAAAAAACATGGGTTTGAAATGTATGAAAATATTGATATTTAACCAAACTTTGATCGATGGTAGAGGGCTCAAAATGATCAGCAAGTTTTTTTTTATTATTTTTTCTATAATCTAAGTCGCATTACGCAACTTTTGAGGGGTCTTGTGAGACAAAAATCTAAAATAATTGAAATCGGCCCACCCTAATGTCAGGGCTCAAATTATTTTTATGTGGAAGACCTTGTCATTTAATTTTAATAACATTTGTGAATTCTAAATATTTTGAGGTACGAAGTTGAACAAGTAAGATTTCATTTACGTACGTTTTTAAGTGGAAGCTGACAAAGAGCAATTTGTTTTATGAAAAAGTAATATGAAGACAAATTAATAATAACCCCTCTGGCTAGTTCACAAAGCTCGGATCAGATTCTTGTAGAGGGCATACAGTCACAGTGAAAAATTACTGGCTTTCTAGAAATTATGTAATGCTTTCTAATGTCGGTCGATGAATGTTTGCGACTGTATAGAATGCGATACAAATCACTAAAGGTACTGTATATAAATTCAAATATTCCTTCATTTGAAGTTTATTATAAGTGGCTCCGTATTTTGTAGTCCATTTCTAAGAAACAACAAGGCAATTAATGTAACGCCAGACCCAGATTTTTAGCAATTACCGGATTATTAAAAAAAGTTATATTTATTAAAATAATAGTTTATAACCCCGATGGTGTAGCTTCTTCGTCATTCACAAATATTAGTAACAGCCTAGACTGAATAAATGATTTTGTACAATAGAATATCAATACATTTTTTTCATTTTTCACGTGATAGTATAGACTACTTTTAACCTTTTAATTTTTCAGTTCAAACAGTAATACACTCCCCTTACAAATAGATAAAAAATAGTCCCTAATTTGTCGCCGCGATGACCATCCTGACTGACTGGTACTCTCAGCATGAATAGGCCTGTCCTTTATAATAGAACTGGGCTCTATACAATTCTTTCGATATTGGAATCCAACGACAAAAGATTGGTCAACCTTTTACCCCTCAGTTCCCCCGTACTATAGGTATGACGAGGCTTTTATCCATAAGAGATATAAAAGGACAAGCAAACTGCTGTCTGGATTATCAGTTCCAAAAATGAACGCCAATGATATTAGATTTTTTGATGTTTCAAAAAATTGGACTCTTATATTGACGTCATTTGGTTTTGGTTGAGGTAGAGGTAATGGAAAAGATTACAATGTTATTTTTATTTGTGATATTTTTATTGAATTGAAAAATCTGCCTCATAGATGAACTCGATGGTTGGTCTTCGTTTGTATGTAAAAATAAAGCAGAGATTTTGTTAATGTTATTTTGATAGCTACGGCCAAATACTTAAAGATTCTTAAAGTTAAGGTCATCTTTTTTCCAAATAAGTTGTCAGATTTGACAAAAACACTCCAAAACATCAACCAAAGATTTTAGCTTAAAGTGCTTTGAGTGTTCGGCACTCGAATAAAAAGACAACTATTTATTTATCTCTTATATAAAAGTGAAGGGGTGACTGACAGACTATTTTCCAGCCCAAACCACTGAACTAGAGACTTGAAATTTTGTACATAGATACTTTATACAGTGTAAACACCCACTAAGAAGGGATTTTTAGAAATTCCACCCCTAAAGGGTTGAAATGGGGGTACAAAGTTTGTATGGAAATAAAAAAATTAATAGACATTTCAACTTGAAATTTCGAAGGAGTACTTCTAAAAACAAATGAACAAACATGTGTTTCGTGGTTTTCCGAAACTCAACTCTTTAGGGGGTAAATGGGTAAAAAAGCCCAACATCGATATGGATGTCTTTATCGAGGTTTTATGGGATGTTGTTTGCAAAAATAGCATTCATTTTTACGTGGTAGACATTATTCAACCCCTAAAGGGGTCAAATGGGGTTCAAACTTAGTATGGAAAAAATATAAAATAGATATTTCGACTTGAAACTTCGTAGGAGTACTTCTTTATACAAATGATCAAACATGTATTTCGTGAATTTCTGAAAATCAACCCCTTAAGGGGTGAATGGGGTAAAATACTCAAACTCGATATGGATGCTGTAATTGAGGTTTTATGGGATGTTGAATGCAAAAATATCATTAATTTTTAAGTCCAACATCAATGGCTATGTGTTGACCCCTAAAGGGGTAAAATGGAGTTTATGTTTTATATGAAAAAATAATATTAAATAGATATTTTGACGTGAAACTTCGTAGGAGTCCTTTTAAAAACTAACAACTTTCAAAAACAAGTATTTTGTGATTTCCCGATAATTAACCCCTAAGGGGTAGATGGGGTAAATAAACGCATAGAATAGAATAGAATATCATTTATTTGCATTTGATTAGGGTACACTGGAGGTTTTTAAAAGATCTGCCTATTCAACGTAAATAAAAGCACGAAAATAGTATGATTTTGTGTGAACTACCTCGATGAGCAGTCGTATAACTTCTTTGTTTATGAACTGAATAAGATAATTATTTTTTGTTGGAAAAGGTTCTTTAACCGACTTTAAAAAAGGAGGTTCTCAGTTTGACCCGCATGTATGTATGTTTCTCCGCGATTAACTCACGTTTGGCTGACCCGAGTTTTCTACCTAAATAATATACCTACACTACCATAAAAATTAAAAATTGTTTAAAAAAACAAAAAACCGACTTCAAAAACCTACCTATAAAAAGCAAGAAATAATATTCGTAATAATAAAAACACGTCTATTGAAGTCGGGTGTGGCTTTTAGAATAAAAAAAAAGGAATTCGTACTCCAGGCCCACCTGACTTCAATAGACGTGTTTTTATTATTACGAATATTATTTCTTGCTTTTGGTATTGGTAGGTATTGGTAGGTTTTTTGAAGTCGGTTTTTTTAAACAATTTTTTTGCTATACACAGTAATGTCCACGCAAATTATTGTTTACATTATATTTGCATGACTTAAAACATCAACAATGAGGAGCTCGGTGGCGCAGCGGTTTAGCGCCTGGCCCAGCAATTACGGAGGTTAAGCAACTTTCGCAAGGGTCGGTCATGGGATGGGTGACCAAAAATTTATTATCTCGAGTTCCTCCGTGCTTCGGAAGGCACGTTAAGCCGTTTGGTCCTGGCTGAAATTATAGTCACCAATCAGCACTGGGCCTACGTGGTGGATTATGGCCCACCCCCCTTATCCACCCATAAGGAAGGCCTGTGTCCCAGCAATGGGGACATTAAAAATTTGATATTTACCCAGTATTTGTACACAATTGCACATACTAACTAAAATTTATTTTAAACAATCAACAATAAAAATAAAAGTCTATCAAAACTGCAACGCAGGAAGCAAGCCATCAAAATAATCGTTCATAATGGTTAAAAAAGTTTTTCACAAAATAAATACATGCTAAACATTAAGGATACCTTCACACTGATTCTGACTTCACACGGCCGTACGTCAAGTCGCTGCCGAATCCTAAGGCTTTACATGAGCGACATTTCCAATTAAACGATATTTATTAGGGGTTTAACTCTGATCCCGGTCTATTGGTTACAGTAATTACCTGACGTGCATTTCTCCCCGTTTTAAATTATTGGAATTTTAAGTAATTATGTTTTACATTTCATTGATAACGGTAGCTCATAGATGATACGATATTGGACCAAGCATTTTTTTTAATATTTGACGCAATATAGTTAGGTACACAAAATTTAACTATTGTTAAAATTTGCGTACTAACTCAATTAATAAACTTTAAAGAAAGAAACTGCAATATTTTTTAAAGTAAAATCGATCATTGATATTTGAACTATCTTCTTTTATGAGTTTATTGGTTAATTCCTTAGGAAGATGAACGAAAATAAATAACTTTTCAAAATACCATAAATACTCGGAGTGTTTTATTTATTATTTATTTAATCTTTATTGCTTATACATAAAATACAGCAAATGGTGGACTTAATGCTAAAAAGGCATTTTCTCTCAGTCAACCAGAGAGGATGTGACAGTAAAAGATGTGCAGGCAATAAAGCGAATATGAAAAATAATAATATTCAAACTATACATAAGTACTATAACATAACATAACATGAGTGTTTCAACTGGAGTTATTTTATATAGTGGCGTAACCTAAAATAATGTAGTCAACGTAAACGTAAAAAAAAAAACCACGCACCCACCTTTGTCAGCGTTTCAGATTTTGTTTATGGTCTAAAACTAGGACGATGGGAGCCAATTTCTCTAATTTTCAACGATTAAGCCAAAACTAAATCGTTACCGTTTCAATTTCGGTAACAAAAACATACAATTTTAACAAATTTAAAAGTTTTGTTAAAATAAATTGTTGAAAGCATATTCCTAAGGAGACTAGGATGCCAATTTTTGACAATTCAAATGAGAATTCCTAAGCTTAACCAAAGATTTTTAATATAACCTAAAGGACAACGTAAAGGTTTTGGTTTTATCGTTCAAATTAATGGGGTATTTCACCACCTGCTATTCAATTTTGGAAACGACTTGCAAGGAGAATAAAATCAACCGTCATAGACTAAAATCAACCATGTAAATAACCCATTACAGCGATTGGACCCTTGATCCCAACCCAATTTATGCCAAAGCTCTAGGACTAAAGTTTCTGTCAGCACCACAGATAAAACCGTACTTCATCATCTTCGTACACACCAAGGAGTTATTATATAGTGGCGTAACCTAAAATAATGCAGTCGACGTAAAAAGATTAACCGCGCACCCACTTTTGTGCGGCGGACAGGGATCAAGAAATATAGCCAGGAAGCGGGAGTAAGACGGCGGAAGGCACCTTAGGAGGCGTCCACAATTCTATGGCCTAGATATTAAAACCTTTTCCTCTACCTACAGGTTTTGTTAAAGTTTTACATTTCTTTTGTATTTCTAGGACAAATCAAAATTAGTTGACGTGTTGTTGTTATAAAAAAAATGGAACAGAATACATTATAGCAATTTTTTATTTATAGTTTGAAAAGTGCACACTTTCCTAAATTTATACTTATTGTAAAGCCAAGATTATTATAAACTTTTTGAATTACTTCAACGCTATCTTCTCATAGCAGTAAAACTATTGTTTAGGCTTAATCGTATTGGTGAATTTCATTTTAATTACTGCGTGGATTCCTTTTTTGTGTAAATGTTTCGGGTAGATATTACTACATAAGGGTTCCACCAAATCAGTGGAAAGACGAAGTAGTGCTGCACTGTAATAACTGTGTTGCGTCACGCTTCTAAATTTTCTATGAAATTAGCATTAGGATCCCCTAAAAATGCGAAAACTATTAATGTTTTGGTCAATATCAAGACTTACAGGGCAACACAATTCCTGATCGTTTTACCGCAAATGTTATGTTCGCCAGAAAAAGTTTGGTAAGAATTCCTATAAATCCATACCAAAGTATGAAATAAAGACAATTTAGACAATGCATGCCCTTCATGGATACGCCCTAATAAGCCTTTGCCTAAAGGGACGAGTATAGAGATAGTCCGAAAAAAGGCAGAATTCAAAGAAGCAAAGGTTCAAATAAATCATTGGCGCACAAAAAACGTGACTACTTTGATTTGTAGCTTCGGCGAAACGTGATTTGTTGTTAAGTGCGATTCGACAACGTGATCGTCGAGAAAATGCTTTTTACACTCGATTGGTTGTTCGAGACTTTTGTTTTTATTTCTATAAGGTTCATATTGGCTAGCTGTTTGAGTTGAAGTTTGAATCAAAGTTTCGTCTAAAGTGATTCACACAATTATCTTCTTTCTTTTCAATAAATCTTTCATTCTCAGTTGAAAATTGTCTTAAATTCTGATCTAGCGATCAGGAAGTTTTCAGTCTTTTGAATTACCTTTTTAATAATAATAATGTGAGATTTATTTCAGAAATTAAATTACATTAATATTTTTTAGTTTACTTAGATTATGTTAGTAACATTAAAACAAACCGAACGATAATTAGTTTTAATATTTATGTGACCCGTACATATTGTGCATCTGGGTCCAATGCTTTGCATTAGAGCAATCAGATCTATCTTCAATCAGGATGCTGTTAAGGTTCATTATTTTATATAGTTTTATACATTACCGATTGAAATAGCACTGTTGGATTAGTAGATCTACGTTAAAACAGCACTGATAACATTATTTTTCATAACTTCACTTTTTCTTTGTAAGGTATCAAACACTTTCTTAAAGTAAGTATCTGATATCGAAAACAAAAATAATCAAAAGCCAGAAAGCTCTCGCAAGACATCTGCTTTGGGGTGATAATTTTGTGACCGTTCGCTCTTAGGGGTTACGTGAACCAAACGAAGGTTTGCCAGAGGTTATCTCTGTAATCGAAGGCTACGCATTTTGATTCCGCAGCCGACTCGTTTGAATCGCTCCCCCTTTTTATTCCATCAAGCACGTACCAATATGCGAAGGTCGCCTTAAAACTTTTCGGATTCCCCGGCGTTTGCTCGAAAATTGTTTTTTTCCGACCCCCGTACAAAAATTTTGGAGGGAAGTGTGCCACCTAATAAATTGCTTGGCGATAGAACGGCAACGTTGATAGCTCGATACGAGAGGGAACTCGGCAAAATTTCCTGTTTGCAAGTTTGGAGGAGTTGTGGAAGTTCATGTTATAAAGGATGCCATATTTCTTTTTCACTTTGATGCCAGTGTGTTGTGGAACACAATAACTGAGTTTACTACAAAACGAGTTTGCGTAACGAGTATTTCGTGATACATCATTATTATTATACTTCTCTTACTGGTACGCCGTACCATATTTGCTGAGATGAAAATTATACTTCATATTATTTGAAGGGCTTGATTTATTACTCTCAGGTTGGTAGATTTGTCTTTAATATTTAAAAAATCCGAAAGAAATTCTGCAATTTAAAATAATATCGTTAAGTAAATATATTGTACTTGTTTGCTAAATTGCTAATGTTAATTTATTTAGAGAAATAGACATAAAAATATGAAGTAAATGTTTATTCATGCCTTTTGTAAAAGAATATTTATTTTCTTTTTATCAGACTCTTGAATTAATGTAAAAATAATATACCTTTTAACTTTATATTTCAAAAATTTATAATATTAATTTCTTTAATAAATTGGCACTAGTTTAAGTTAACTTCGCAACTATAGTGATTTTATTAGTAATGCAATATTTTGTACAACTACCAAACTGATTGCAACCATTCATTTCTTCATTACTACAACTACACAGATAAATATCCGTCGATTTATCCACAAATTCTTCGCCGTTTAAGCAATATCTTGTTGTCAAAGTGAAGCACCGAGAATAAATTCAAAACATCATTACTCATCGACACAGAATATTATGTTGCAAAATAGATTGCTGCCATCAAGTATACTTTTGGTATAGGACAGAGTGTAAGAGCGGAGAGGTCTCTCAAACAGAGGGGAGTGCTCTTGAGAAAGGGAAAAATGCATGTAGGGTCCTTCGGTTACTATGAGCCGACCCGGAAAATATGGAGTGCCCCTAATTATTTAATTCTCTTTTGTGGGTTGTATATGGCATATAATGGTGTTAGGGACAGAAAAAGGTACATGTATATAACC
This sequence comes from Agriphila geniculea, assembly GCA_943789525.1. NCBI lineage: Eukaryota > Metazoa > Arthropoda > Insecta > Lepidoptera > Crambidae > Agriphila > Agriphila geniculea. The sequence goes on along the minus strand of OX038877.1, from coordinate 5,034,349 downwards.
ACGTGCATTTCATAAAGGTTTTTAAGAATCACCAATTTGAGTCACCCTCAAATACGCTCTAATTTTTAATTTCACACCCACTAAAATAGGTCCTTATTTTTTTCAAAAGTTAAGTAAATGTTACGTTGAAAAATAATGTATTGGCAAGGAATACATATAAATGGTATTGGCGAGTTTGAACACAAAAGTGATTATAGGGAGTTTTCTATGCGCCATTTTTTTTTTCATATTCCGGGTAAAAACTTCTTTCTGAATATCATTTAGTGCCTCCATTGTATAGGTACAGGCTATTGGTAATACCCTTATAAAGCCAAATATGGTCGATAGGGTACCATGCGAACAATCCCGGAAATGACACTATAGATTGGTATCACAAAACTAATACTGGATATTTTTTTCTATTCGATTCTGGCTGAGACAAGTGAAAACTATGCAAAGCAGTTTTACTTATTTTTAAAAATAAAGGAATATTTTCTTTCAGTTTTCCATTTAGGATACTTTCTCCAACTACCGTCTTTTCTTCCACTCTGTATATTATACAGCAGTCAAGTACAATAAAATTACCTCTCGGTAGTGGCCTGCTTTAGTTTCTTCTTTAAGGTACTCAAAACCTCACTTACAAACTTATTTTAGCTCTGGTTACCTTTAAAAACGCCCTTTCCTCCCAAACAGCCCTCACCTGAACCCCAGGGTAAGAACGCCAGTACTTGCCACCTTACTTCCCCTTGTCACGTCGCCTATAAATGACGGCCCCGGGCAAACAACCGTTTTTATATCACCACAAGCACAAAATATAAAGTTGACAGAAGAGCCAATCGTAACATATCACGGCTTTCCGTGCACTCATCCATAAACATTGCGGACAGGCAATTTCAGATCAAATTAAGCTAAATTCAGTACTGGAATCGTTCGTGTAGATTTCACTGGAGTTCGATCGGTGATCAACTGAAACTCTACCGTAGTAGCCAGATCGGAGTTTAACCGGAAAAAGGTGAGACGTGCTTCGGTCAAAATCCGTTTGAACTCCAGTCCGGGCTATATCTGTTCCGACTCCTGTCAAGCTAAGTGTTAACTACATGAACGGCAACAGTTACCAAAAAGTTACAAACAAATTTTTATCATAATTTTGAATGCTAGTTATTTTGGCTAAACATGCTTTGCGCTTATTATCTGCCCCCTACTTTCGACGGGAATTAACGATATCGATTTCACATCAGTATCGAATAAACGTCAAAAATCTGCTATTTTAGGTACATTGAAAACGGTTGCCATGGTTTCCATTGTACCGTTTTGACATTTACTCGATATCAATTCGATCTTAGATTCTCGTTCGCCTTCGGGAATAACCCCCCGGTATTTATACATCTTTTGTATTCTATGTTTAATTGCAAATAAAGATTATGATTTAGCATGATAAAATCAAATGACGGTAGTGTTTCAAATACAGCCAAACCGGCGCTTCTGTATGTAACACAGACAGAATATTTTGTGCCACAAGACTAAGGTGGAAACGGTATGTTACGGACGCCTTTCGCTTTTATGATTCTCTTGTGATGTGATATCGGAAACCCGATGTAAATCACCGATTGATTCAGAATAAGGATATTTTGATGGACGTTCCCTTAAAGTATCTGTTTTCTTGTTACCTTGGATTTGTCGACGGAATTTACAACCGTCATTTACACGTCTTACAACTTATAAATAAATATCCATATTTCTAATGCATTCGATTCCAAAGACTGCAATATAAGGCCGAAAGTAGAAGTAGGGTAGGAAAGGAAGGTAGTGGTGGACCCCTGTAGTAAATCCTCAGTAGACGAAACTTTACAGTATGATAAAGTATAATAAATGAAACATATTTCTCAAATTATCAAATTTTTTTTTTTTTTTGGTTATTTGTACATAGGTTTTGGTTCATACTATATTGCATCCCTGCAAAGTTTCTTCGAATGAGGATTTAATGTTAAGGTCTCCATACAAAAGATCACTTCATTTCCTACACTAAGGAGTTGCTTGAATTTTTTTTAAAAAGTCTATAAAGTTCGTTACATATTTTCATTGTTTGAAAAATTTAGGAAAGGAAACGTCGAGTTAAATTCTTTAAAATTTTGTCCTTTCTTCATTTTGTCCCAATTTCACGATTATTGTTGGCACAACATCGTCTTTATTTTTTATCAAAATAGATGGTACGCCTTAGCGAGGACTCAGCGCCTCGCGAGGGAAGTCATTAGTCATCGAAATAAGCAATCATTTGGGCCACCCCTTTTTAATTATGCAAAATCTGTCCCATTCATTAACACCCCTCCCCCCTCCAAGGCCTTCCATTATGTCGCGGAATGGACAAGATTATTTACTACAAAATTATGAAAAATATAGAAAACAAATGACGGAGCTATCCATTCCGTTTTTGTTTTATTACGAATAAGCGTTGTCAGATTAAAACGATAAATGTGAGAATTTATAGGTTTCTGTTCACGAGTTCCATAAAATATATCTGTGCATTACTTTATTTTGAAATATCTGTACAAATATTGGAAGTGCTATCAGCATTACACAGTTTAATATTTATAAATTCTCTACTACCATGATGAAATAATAATTAATGCTTAATTTTTAAATAATTTAAAGAAAGAAGAAGCAAGCAATTAAAAAAACAAGAGTAATCTCAAATTTCAAATTGTACAAGTAAAAATTATATTTTTTATCCTTTTAATATTTTACTGTTTTAGTTGTTATTAAAATATTCAAACTTTAAGTTACAAGTATGTATCCTCCAATAATCCTTAAAATTTCCTAAAAAGTTTGAACGTTAAAAGCTTTTTCGGGTTATTTTAGATCCATACTGCCTTCGAAAACAATAAACTGCTAACACTATAAGTCACTTTATAATCAACCGAATAAATATCCAAAACTGAATTATTCAGCGATTATCAATTCAAACCGCTCGCTAGTTCGATGTCAATATTCATTTAGACAGTGGTCGCCGGCGTGATTTGTCGTTACGCTCTCCGCTCGCCGTCGGAGGGCGTCGTGATTCGAATACGAAATCGGCGAATTTCGCTAACACTAATGGTACACGGGCGGTTATGCCGCCGCAGGAAACCGCTACGGAGGATGTTTTATTTGCTGCGGTTTAAAAATAATACCTATTGCGCTGCCCGCTAGATGCGGACAGCGCATGACCGATCGTTGTGGGGAGGCGTATCCCCATCGTGTCACCTCCACACCTGCTAATAGTGATTACATTCATCATCATGAGCATCATATCAGCCGCATGACACAGCTGGGTATAGGCCTCCCCAAGGATCTCCTCCGTGAGTCCTATGTTGCCTTCTTCCAAGGATTGCTCAGCTGTAGTGGCAGTGGGCTGGACACATAGCGAGAAGAACCGATGGCTGTTGGGGCGGAAAGGTTCTGGAATGGCAACCGTATACCGGATGACGCTCCGTGGATAGGCCCCCGACAAGGTGGACCGACGATCTGGTGAAGGTTGCGGGAAGCCGCTGGATGCGGGCAGCGCAGAAGATTACATTAAGCCGCCACAAATTGAACTAAATATGAAGTTTTAATAACATTGATTATCCACGGTTCCAAACAATATAAATTAACAAAATTTTATAGCTTTCTCGTACAGTTTCCCGCGACGAGAGAACCGTCCGTGTACCTTCAAATAAGGGTGCCACCATTGGCGAAAATCGCTCGCTTATTAATAATTCTGACTACGTACGATTGATATTATTTGAGTCGTGACTTATGTTTATGTAGCGGTGATTGTGCGAAATTTGATGGCGAGGCATTAATTTAGAATTGTCTGAGGCACTTAATAAAGAACGAGATAATGAGTCAAATATTTGACGCATACTTTATTTCAATGATATCAAACTAGAACCAACTGTATTCGAAATATGTCAATTTGTGAGTGTCGTAAAAGGCGACATAAGACAGCGACTATTTACTAATGTACGATTCAAACAGACCGGCCGGAATCGTTCTTGATCGGGCCGCGCCGGAACGGATGCGTACGTATGCGTCGGCAGCCGAACGCAGCCGTCGGCATGCGTACGGATCCGTCCGCATCCGTCGGCACGCGTTCGCATTCGTCAGTACGTTCTTATAGGAGGACCACATTGCAGTCTGTAACTCAGTGTCTGCTTGCCCGCGTTGAGGTAATTTTAATATTATACGAGTAAAATGGTAGATAAAATAATATAATAAAAGAAAAAAAAGAAAAATGAGAAATTGGGTTGATGAAGGTTCGATGCCTTTTTAGGGTTCCGTGCCTCAAAAGGAAAAAACGGAACCCTTATAGGATCACTTTGTTGTCCGTCTGTCTGTCCGTCCGTCTGTCTGTCAAGACCCTTTATCTCGGAAACGCGTGGAGGTATCGAATTGAAATTTAAACCATATACTAAAATCTACGGGCCCTTGAAGCTGTAAAAAAATCAAACTTCTAAGTTAACGTAAAAAAAGATACTGCCATTTAGGGCGCAAAAAACGCATTTTCGATACTCTCAAAGGAATCTAAATTCATAGGGTACTTCTCGTTGACCTAGAACTATGAAATTTGGCAGGTAATAGCGTCTTATACTACACTTACAGGAATAAATCTGAAAACTGTATATTTGTAATTAAATCATAAAAAATATGGTCATTAAAATACGTAATTATTAATCATCTTGGTGAAACAACGGTATGCGCGGTCATAGTTTAACTTCTAATTACTTTTGGATTAATCGCGCCACTAATTCTTTTTAAAATATCAATATTTATTATTATTAATTATTCAGATCCTTTCAAATCTTGTTATAGTTAATTACTTTTAAAAATAAAATTAAAAAGTAATAAATTTGGCTCTAAATATTTTCGCAACATGGCGGTATGTCACGCTGTATGACAGGCGGTCTTCTTCTTCTTATTTTTGTTTTGGCAATCTACTTTCGTCTTGGAAGTAATTTTTGCCAGTGTCAAGTGTTGAATAGTTCAGTGGTAGATTGTTTCAGTTTACATTAAAATGCGGGTGCATCGCATTCCAATGTTGCTTGGAGCATTTGGCACCAAGTATAATCAAGACAGTTTACTCGGTAAGGTTAGCCGAGGTAGCCACCACTACAATAAAAGTCTCGGCTTCACACAACCAAAATCTCGCCTATTTCCATTATTCCACATATTGTTCAGTCAATATTTGTATGAGAATCCATTACTAACGTGTAATAATGGATTTTCATGCAAAAATTGCCGGCGTCTGTCCAGTAATGTTTTTATTAAAACTCATTACACTCGTGTAATTCAGAAATGGAGCGAACTTTTCAATGAAACACAATTAATATAGGTATCAAATGTCGCCTTGATGAGCGAGCACATTCCAAAATGTTTTTTTTTTAATATTCGGTATACTGGTATCACGTGGAAGGCCTTGATGAGCACATTCCAAAAAATTGAAAAAAAAAATAAAAACGAAAAAAAACTGTTTTGGTGCAATATGGGTATCAAATGAAAGGCCTTGATGAGCGCATTCCAAAAAGATAAAAAAAAACGAAAACAAGTTTTTTTTTCAATACCTATGGGTATCAAATGTAAGTTTTTTGAAAAGTTTTTTGGAATATGCTCATCAAGGAGCATATTCCAAAAAACTGAAAAAAAATTAAAAACGAAAGGTAATTTTTTTTTGCAATATGGGTATCAAATGAAAGGCCTTGATGAGCACATTCCAAAAAACTGGAAAAAAAAAAAAATTTTTTTGCAATATGGGTATCAAATGAAAGACCTTGATGAGCACTTTCCAAAAAACTGAAAAAAATAATGAAAAACTGGAAATAATGAAAAAAACGGATTTTTTTTCAATATGTGTATCAAATGAAAGGCCTTTATGTGCACATTCCAAAAAATTGAAAAAAAAATAGAAACGAAAAAAAACTGTTTTGGCGCAATATGGGTTTTAAATGAAAGGCCTTGATGAGCGCATTCCAAAAAGATAAAAAAAAACGAAAACAAAATTTTTTTTCAATACCTATGGGTTTCAAATGAAAGTTTTTTGAAAAGTTTTTTGGAATATGCTCATCAAGGAGCATATTCCAAAAAACTGAAAAAAAAAATTAAAAACGAAAGGAAAATTTGTGATTAGCGCCATGGCAGATTTAAAGAACTTCATTTACTCATGTGACCAAAATTACTTTTTATTAAATAACTCATTTGGTAAATTAAATAATATTGTAATCATAATGTAATCAAAATAATGAAAGTAATTTATACAGTAACCTAACAATTGGTTTTGTTATATCTCAAAGGGATTTTGCAGTGTTTTCGATGGAAGCTCTCAGGTAAAGCGGCTTGACTTTTTCAGACACTTCCAATCCAACAAATCGTTATATTTCAACCAATTTACACAAAACTTTGACAAATTATATTCATAAACCTGCTTTGTTGGTAAAATATACGTTATAATAAACATTATCATCAAATTTCAAGTTTATAAGTCAAATAGAAGTTGAAACTATAACCGCGCATACCATTGTTTAACCTCGATGATTGATTACGTACTTTAATTCCTTTTTTTATGATTTAATCACAAATTTAGAGTTTTGAGATTTTTCCCTGTAAGTGTAGTATAAGACGATATTACTTGCCAAATTTTATAGTTCTAGGTCAACGGGAAGTACCCTATGAATTTTGATTCCTTTGAGGGTATCAAAAATGCGTTTTTTGAGGCATAAACGGCAGTATCTTTTCTTTACGTTAACTTAGAAGCTTGATTTTTTCACAGTTTCAAGGGCCCGTGGACCTTAGTATATAGTTTAAATTTCAATTCGATACCTCCACGCGTTCCTGAGATAAAGAGTCTTGACAGACAGACGGACGGACGGATGGACAGACAGACGGACAACAAAGTGATCCTATAAGGGTTCCGTTTTTTCCTTTTGAGGTACGGAACCCTAAAAGTAACAGAGTTGTACGATTTTGCCATGACAATCTATATCTATACATATAATAAATCTGAAGAATAGTTGTGTGTTTAGAAAGGAAATATTTTTCAAAAAGTGGTATGTTTACAAATCGAATCCATTATTAACATTTTCTTTCTGTTTATCTGTTTGTTTGTATGCTTATACGCTAATAACGTCAAAAATACTCAATCGTGTTGACGTTTACATAAAAATTTATTACATAAAAAAAATGTATTTTGGAGTAACAATTAGTCTTTATTTCATCGCAATCAGTTTACTCCAACAAAAGATATTGGAATTTTAAGTTTAAAACAAGAGTTTACCATAGCTATATGGATGGCATTGGTATGGTATTGCGAGTGACATACGAACTTACGAGAGGGCGGACCGTCGGACTAACAGCTGCTAAAATGAGACATACTGAACTGATGATGATGACATTTCATTAGATGGCGTGACATGTATTATAAATCACGTTGTGTTGTTGGGCATTAAAGGTGTATTTGACAAAAAATATTAAGTTTAGTTGTTAGATGCTGTACTCTATATCTGCGTTTAAATGTCAAAGTGCCAATCACTGTGAGGGTTCCAATATAAGTAAAGCTTACCCTGTTACGAAAAAATTTGTACCTACATCAAGCGAAATGATTTAGTCTAACCTCAGAATAGATATAAGTAAGTAATATGTGTTTAAGAGTTGACAGAACAAGCTTCTAAGAAAAGTTACAAGGAAAGTCACGATAAAATAACTATTTTTGCCTTACACTTTTCTCGCTGGTAACAAGTGAGAAGTTGTATGTTTCGCATGAGAGTAAATGAAATAACTTTGTTAATGTGTTGCACAAATAAAAATTAAATACGTTAAGTAATTTAAATACCTCTACGTTTGTCCCTTAAAAAATCAGCTACAAATATAAAAAATATACAGGTACGCGACTAATTGATAACCTCCTCCTTTTTTGAAGACGGTTAAAAAGTGGCCGCCTACCTTCAGAGGTAGGCGGCCACTTTTTAACCGTTTAACTTCAGTCTTAGCTGATCGGCGCTTATGGTGCGTTGGTTTAAATTTTAGTGTTGGAGATTCTGTTGTCATGCGACTGAGCCACAGAATAGATTTAAGTACTATATAACTGAGCGCCAGGAACCATCTTCATAAGTGAATACGCCCGAAGTATATATGATAGTACAAGCGGGTCGGCTGCCGCGACGTACATGCGGAGCCGGTCGGCCTCGACACGTGAGGACGGAGCCAATCGGCTGCCTACGCATCCGAACGGATGCGTACGGATGCGGACGCATGCCGACGCGTGCCGACGGAGTCGGTCGAGTTCAAAGCTGCGTTAATTTCAAAGAAATATAGAACTTAACTACCTATATTGAAAGATACATTTCCTTCAACAGTTTGTAAAATGCGTTTCGGTGCGGGCCGACTCTGGCCGGTCTGTTTGAATCGTACATAACGACCTTACTCATAAGAATTGTATAGCGGATGTATAGTTACACACCGATACTCTCTGTTAAACTATTGACATTTGAAATAAAAAAGAAAGGGGCAAATCACTTGTTATAGAACGTTTATTGATAAGGGGGCAAATATCTAATATTTCCGTGGCATTTAACATAGAAAACGGTTGAAACTATGATCTCCATGAGAATCATGGCAACACCCCTCTCAAGAGAGGACTTCTTCTTGCAATGGACTATACACCTACAGTTCAAGACTATAATGGACTGTATGTAAATTCATTGTTATTAAAATTGTGTTCTTTTTTTATTTACAGATTTTTCACAGTTCAAGACTATAATGGACTGTATGTAAATTCATTGTTATTAAAATTGTGTTCTTTTTTTATTTACAGATTTTTCACAGTACATGGGTGACATGGAAATTCAAGACTACAAGGCTATGACTGGTGGAACTGACAGGTAAGTGTTTCTTACAATCAACTCTTGGACGAATTAATTCGTCCAAGAATCAACTGTAAAAGTGTTTTTTTATAATTCGAATAAGTACCGACAGCATACGAAACCAATAGGAAACTATGGTCATAGATAGGTTTTCAAGTTTAAAATCCATAAAAAATAAAATCCAAAAAGCTCATTATCCGCCTTTGGTGCATTTATCTTCCTTATTCTAATTGGTTGAAAATCGGTTACCCTAATCTCCAAAGCTTTCTACTTGTTTATTCTATTACGAATTCGTTCATTCGGAAAAATATATTTTTAAACGCTTCCCAAGCTCATGAGTGGGCAACGTCATTCATCTTGCTTTTTTTCTGCTCTCCCTTCGCGTCTGTCAAAGTGCAATATCATCAAATCACTGCAAAAGAAGTTCCATGATTTGGCTGGTGAGAGAGGGGATAAAATATTACAACGAGAGAGGTTCATTTCCGAAAGGACTTGTTAGTAAAGCTTGGATAGGAGTGATAGATATGCTACGTCAAGCTACTCACATACTCTCATATATGTCAGTGGCCTCAGAGTGTCGTCGTCGTCCCGTGACCACGGCCCCTGGAAAGGTATCGAAACGTCGGGAAACCCAAAAAAAACAACAAATCAAAACTAAATAATTCTAAAATAACATCTGAATTAACCAATATACGGGCTGTAATCCATAAAAAGTGTCTTATTTCTAATAAACTGTACGCGTGGAAAGCCTTAAAAGTGGATATAACGTGTCTCATTTAGAGTCACCCTCTATCCGGAATTCGGTTACGGTTACGGATAGATTTTCATTTCTGAGATCAGATAGTTTCGGTTACAATTACGTAGCTCCTTTACATTCCTGCTATACCTTATAAAATAAAAAATGTGAAACATTGAACTATTTTTACACTAATTACTTTCAAAAATATGTAGAATAAACATCGCCTCATTTATTTAATACTAGCGGCTGCCCGCGACTTCATCTGCGTGGAAAGTTTTTTGCTATCTCTCGGGAAGAATCCTTTTTTGGGATGAAAGGTACCATAAAAGTGATAGAAAAATATTAGACGACGATATATAAACGATTCAAAAGTGCTTAATTATTAAGTTTATTTGAATAAAGACACTTTGACTTTGACTTTGACCTATGTCCTTCTCTGTAACCCTGAAAACGTGTATGCAAAATTTCATGATGATCTGTTCACTAATTAAGAAGTGATGCCGTAGCAAACAAACAAACAAACTGACTTTCGCATTTTATAATATTAGTAAGAACTCATACTCGTATTTTATCAGTATAGCTCTATCTGTGACATTAGCTTTATGTTTTTAGCTGCGGCATCTTGTGCCGAGTCACTCAAGACGTATTTCATGGTACGTCGACTCACGAAATGATATTGTCGGGAATATGATTCGAGAGCGTAACAAATGTATTATGTACCACCTCCACACGTGTGTTCGAACCTGAATTATATTATGTATTACATACGGTTTCTATTGCGATGTTTGAAATGGCAACAAAGACGGGAACAAAGGATATTTGTAAAGCTTTTATGTGTTTTAATAGTATAGATTAGTTGAGTGAAATACAAATTTATGCACTAAGTTATAATTTAAAACTAAAAACGTAAAGAGGCAAAACAATTTGCTACGGGCTACGAAAGCGCTACAAGTTCTACGACGTAGCAAATTGAGAGATAAATATCTTTTGATTAGTGTGATATTAATATTCCGTTTCCTCAATATCTTTTTATATCAGTAAGCAAGTGATATGTGTTTTGGCTTGAATATATGTTTTGATTTTTCGGTAAATCCTTGAGTAAATGTATAGCAAGAATAATCTAAGACAAGAGAAAATATAAATTAGGGGTTTAATTATGAAATATCCGTTTTGTATGGAGAGTTTCAAAGAATTTGCATTTTCCATACTAATATTGTCTTAATTTATTTAACAACCATGAAATGTTTTGAAACTTTTATGCACAACTATTTAAACACTCAGCTAACTAATTTCACATAATTTGAAAAGAAAAAAAAATAAGTATCGGCTAAGCTACAACGATATAAGTGTTCATTACTGGAAAAAATGTATGATGCGTTTTAACGTTCAGGAAAAAAAATCAAAAATATTTTTATTGCTGTTAGTGGACCGTCATGATCGTAATTCGAAATAATATCAAGTAACTGCAGCATCTTTACCATCATAGAAGATACGAGAGCCTCCGTATGTGAGGACACTGGGGCAATGGCGTACCTATAAGGGATGCGCCACACTAAGTTGCGTACTGTTCACGCCTCGAGGTGCATCGGCGGATATGGGACGTACTATGGGCAACAGCGTCGCTTAACCAGTTTGCAACAAAATTCGTGTGCGCGCGTATCGCCCCTGCACGAACTAAACGTATTGACAGCGGCCGCGGCGTGCAAGCGATTTTGAACTTAGCAGTGGTTAAGCGGCGCTGTTGCCCATGGTACGTGCTATTTACAACCGCGCTTTTATAAACAGATGGACGTTTTTGTAAATGTGTGTGTAAGTCTAGGGCTACCGTGTAGTTAGTACCACATGAGTTTTCTTTACTCATGTGATTAGTACTGCATGAACGGCGATCAATTCACAATTCGAACTTTATAAAGTTACGACTCATTGCTTTAAATATCAAAATAATAATAATTTATTCTAGGGCGGGATGGAGAGTGTCCTTTCTGTACTGTAGTACTTATATCTATTCTGTGACTGAACAATAACCAACTTTATTTATAAACAAGCTAGGTCTAATAACCAAAGGTGCTTGTTTCACGCACGCGCGAACACTAGGGCAATGGCGTATAAGGAATGCGCCACACTAAGTGGCGTACTGTTCATGCCTCGAGGCGCATCGGCGGATATGGGACGTACGTGCTATTCTTGTGTGAGCTATACCGCCTGTTTGGGCGTAGTTCAAGTGACTGGACTGAGCGATTTGTTAAACTACGATTTTAGTTAGAGTTTTGAGTTTGACTTTACAAGTTTCATTTGAACGGTACTTATTTCACACACTTTTTCCATCTTAATATACTTTTGACGCGATTTACTAAAATTTTCTGTTATAAATAAATAACAAGCAAAAAAAACCAAACAACAGAAAGAAATCGAATTCATTATATCAGTCAGATTCTGCTGGGGGACTATTAAACATGAGTTATTTTTTGAGGTTATTGTCTTATCTCAACTTATTAGCAAAATTAGATACAACTACATTATTAACCCTATAGCAACAGAAAAATGAGACATAATATAGTTATTTCATTGTTTTGAGGCTACCGGTAGCCGCGCTTGATTTCTTGAAGTAATGTGACTAAAATTAGCTACCTATCATGCTCCGCACCATTGTCTCTTGAAGCGAACAAATATTATAAATACTACAATCTAAATTTAAGTCGTCGAAACAGACACAAAACTATGTTTGCAAATATTAGAATTTCCGCTTCCGCTTATAAATTGGAGCAAAGTGTTTCACACAGGGTTAATTCAGGTAGGTCTAATAGAGTCTCGTGGCGTTGAAGTTATTGTTTAAGTCTACTCGAGCAACTGATGCAGTACCTATTGAAGCTGAACTAGCTCGTTTAAGAAGCGTTAATTACTTTTTTATTTTTCACTTAAGTGACGTCAATTACAAAAAACTTCAAAATTATTGTATATTCCGCCGTCATTTTTTGTTGTTAGTTTACTACTTTATTTCAGGTCATTTTCGTCAATACTCCAGCATTCACCTCATTCAAAGATAGGCAGATTTACAAAAACATTTTAATGTACTAATTTTATTCAAGGAATAATTAATGATTAAACGAACTTACCTGTAAGTGAAGTTCTATCATAATTATACGAAGGATTCTTCCGAAGATATTAGTACTATTAAAACATGTAGTATCGCTTGCATGTATCACCACTTAGCACGTTATTTTAGAGTAATAACCTAAAAAACCTAATAAGAGAAGGTATTTGATTTAGAATTGACAGATATTTTGACATTTCCGGCTCGAATTCTCCTCGCCGTTATTACGCGCCAACCGTTCATTTAGTTTAAAGTCCAAATCGTATGATATTTCCTCATTTTCTTCAGTGGGTGAACACTTATTGTAATTAACAATAAGCAGTAGAGTAGTAGGGAGGGTGGGACTCTATACTAATATCTTCGGAAGAATCCTTCGTATAATTATGATAGAACTTCACTTACAGGTAAGTTCGTTTAATCATTAATTATACTTCATGATTCTTCCTCAATATTAGTACTATTAACACATGTAGATGTTTAAAGCATTATATAAGAAAATGGAAATATCATCACTTGTGTAATTAGTCTTTTTAAATTTAAAAGAGAAAATCAGTCACATTTAACATAATTCTTAAAGTTTTGGAAGCAAAGATGGTACCTACAGATGGTTGGTACCAAAAAATAAATAAGCAAGATTCGTTAGGAAAACGAATCTTGTTTAGTTTAATTATCATTAATCGATGATATCTTGCAAAGATAGTGAAATCATCTACCATTCCGCCATGTTACGTGGAATTTCTATAATAAAAAATAAATGTTATGGCTATATAGCCATAACATACCTATATAGGTATCGGCGTACGTCGAGTGCTAAAACTGTTTACCATGGACTTGAGTCTACTCCACTATCATTGAATTTTACATTTCAGTAATCCATTATCTATTCTACATATAAGAATTTTATTTCTATTTTTTTTAATATGTATTACTATTTTTATTTTATATTTATAAATAAAAAGAAGTGATTATGAAATGTTTATTATAATAACAATATGTAGCATTCTCGAAAAAAAAGGTAATTATAGAATGGTTTGTGTCAAAGTAAGAAGAATTCATGTTTCATACTTGAACTAAACAAATAATTAATTGATTATATTGTTTTCATTCTATGTGCAATAGGCAAGGTACCTCAATGTGAAACCTTTTTTTTTCTTTTTTTTTAAGTTAGAAAAGTTGGAAAAAAAACTAATTGGAAAACATTTAATTAATAGTAATAAGAAATCTAAGATATCCATTGTATTTGAGCAATAAAAGTCTACGCCAAGGCGTAGTTAAATTCGATACCAAACCTTGAGATTAGCTCATATTGTGCAATCAATAATGAATCCAATAACAGTAATCGAAAGTTGTGAAGGTAGCTGTATAAAAAAATTGTGTTTATATCTCAATTCTTTAAAAAATGTTCTGAGACACATTGTTAGAGTAAATATTATGTCCAATATAACAGGGAGATAATGCTGTCTAAGATGTCGTAGCCGGCGCCGGCGGCAGTAATTTTGTAAAAATATGGGCACTACAATACCCAAAAGTTAAGAATTTAAATTCGTATATTTCTATTACTTTTCCAATATTAAAACCATAAAGTTGATGGGATTTCTAAAATGCAAAGACTTCCATGTTGTATTCTTGTTTTCTTACAAACAATAACCATTTTTTATTTTAAATATAGGTTAACTTTTATACTTTTTATAATAATGCGACTTCTGGGATTTCTTGAATGTGTTTTGTTATAAACAATAAGCATTTTTTATTGTTATTATAGGATAACATTTTTACAGTTTATAATAATATGACTTCTGTTAGATTTTTACTAAACCTGATATGACAACCTGATAAAACATTTTTCTCGAACAGAGATGTTGAACCTTCAACTTAATGTGTAGTTAACAAATTATTGTCTGTGACTAAAATACAACGTATGATGTGGCTGTTATATATTTCGCCCGAATTTTAGTCAAATTAATGTTAGAATTCAATATATATCTCTGGAGATGGCACAAGTGAGTACGAGTGAGTATAAAAGAAAATAATAATAATCTTGGTGCCCTCTTAGCGCAGTGAAAATAGTATTTTCACACATGTCGAATTTAGAGCAAACAACTATGTGGACGCCTATGTGCCTATAGTTGGCGACCACTGCCTGTATTCGCTGAATACAGATAAATGCTGCACCAGATCCTTACGAGTATCCTTACCCCGCGTACGATGATCAAATGTGAATGTTGACGAATGTATCCTCGGCAACTGTTTCGATGGACCGTAACGGCCGCCTGCGGGTCTGCTGCTATCGACGAAAGAAATCGTTGATGGAGCTCGTCGCCGCGTCTCGATATTCGTTTGCCGTCGGAATTAAGCATATGGTATACCTGGCTGCATGTTTCGTTTGTTGTTTTCAAGTTTAAATTGTTTTAAAACAAAATGTACCAGCAAATAAATATATAAATCAGTTTTAAAATTTATGTTATATTTAAGTACTGCGCCTGGTTTAATTACAGTTTTTTCGTTGATCAATATCGTTAACCTCAGGCCTGTGGCCAATGCATCATTCATATTCGACTCAACTGTTGGTGGCCTTTTAAGTGGACAGCATCAATTACACTTGAATTGACCAAATACCTTCTGTTTATAATAAAATGTATATTGTGCACAACAAATGAATGTTGCAATGCCCCATTGTATAATGTATAAAGTGCAAAACACTGTCTTAAATTACTGTCATAAAAAGGTGTTCTTTGGAAAGCTGCTCCTTAAGCTTCATTATTACTATAATATATCTACTTGGCTAATAATTTCTGCACAGCAGAATCATTATCATTAAGATCGATCAATTTATGTTTTACACACACAAATTCAATTTGAAAATTAATAGACAGGTAATTTTTACATTTTACAAGGGCATAGCTTAGAAATAAACATACTAATTAGTTAGTGATTAAACATAAATAATAAGCCTGAAACATAGGATCTCCTAGTTAAGGCAAATGTTTAAAGTTTTTACTTATTAAAACTGTGGTACACAGTAATAAACACTTACTGCATTTATGGATAACAAAATGTATGGATTCTATTATTCAATTTCTTATTGAAATTTCTATCAGCAGGCCCATGTTAGACGTACCCATATTAATAGAAGCTATTTCACATAAAAATTGTGAAATATCAGGTATCAGCTAGTTGCTGTATAACTTATTATCTGGTTCCATGAAGTTGATAAATTTTAGCATTTATTTATAGCTCTGCTTATGAACGTTATACTGGCAGTTTTGCGTTACAGTTGTAACAATGTGTATAATAAAATCATACATAATTATCCTTACTAATATTATAAATGCGAAAGTCCGTTTGTTTGTTTGTTTGTTTGTTTGTTACGCCTTCACGTCTCAACTACTGAACCGATCGTCATGAAATTTTGCATACACGTTGTCAGGGGTACAGAGAAGGACATAGGGTACCTTTCATCCCGAAAAAAGTATAGTTCCCGAGGGATAGCAAAAATTTTTTTCACGCAGACGAAGTCGCGGGCGTCCTCTAGTATTGTATAAATTTTTCAAGCCAGAAATTTATCTCAGTACCGATGGTACTCTATTATTCCGTTGGGATCAACGCAACACCAAGGATATCTATGATATCAAAATTCATACCTGATGAACTAAGCTCTTGTCAGGGCTGCTGTTGCAGCTCCAGCAGAGCAGCCGCCTGGCTGGAAGGCGGATGGCGGCGAATTCGGCGGACGGCGGAGTCACCCGATTGGTGCTCGGCAACGGTTCCAACATGGTAACCTTTGAGGGCAGCTTGCTTTTTACACTGTCGCGTCATCAGGGGCACTTTGAGTTGCTGCACTTGTTGCAGTTGCGTTGTCTGACCTATCTATGCGGTGAAATAGTCCAGTGTGAATATTTCGAGTGCAATAGATATTTTGTTCATGCCTTATTAGACACATGCCTTATGACAGAAAGTACCCAGTATGGTAAGTTCGTGTCAGACAAAATTAAATAATTAAATGGTAAAAGCCCAGTGTAGCAGTTACGCATTTTTAAATCTCAGCAAACAATGTTGTCTGGGAGGGAATGCTATTAGCATTAAGTCCGCTCTTTTTGTACTCATGTACATTAAAGTAAAATAAAAATATATGGTAAAAGCCCAGAATGGCAGTTACGCATTCATAAAGGTAAGCAAACAATTATGCAGTTAAGCTAAGTAAACGGTAAAAGCCCAGTCTGGCAGTTACGCGTTCAAGTCAAGTAAACGGTAAAAGCCCAAAATGGCAGTTACGCATTTAATAGTGTTTCTCCATCTTGTATTCTTCTTCTTGTCCTCTTCCGTCTTGAAAACTTTTTTCCTTTCTGCACGAAGCATTTTAACTAAGTATAATTAAATTTTCACTGTATAAAATATAATTCTGAAGAATTCTCACTTTGAGATTGTATGCGTGCGTCCGTGGCGAAGCACGAAAAGCGAATGAACGGTTGGCGCGTAATAACGGCGAGGAGAATTCGAGCCGGAAATGTCAAAATATCTGTCAATTCTAAATCAAATACCTTCTCTTTTTAGGTTTTTTAGGTTATTACTCTAAAATAACGTGCTAAGTGGTGATACATGCAAGCGATACTACATGTGTTAATAGTACTAATATTGAGGAAGAATCATGAAGTATAATTAATGTAATTATTTATTAAAATAAAAAAAGAGAAAATTTTAGTTGGTAGCAAATATTATTTTAATTTCCCTTAAATTCCCAAGTGCATACACTTTTTTATTTTAAGTAAGTAGTAGTACTTTTAGTTTATTTTAATTTCATCACTTGCAGAGTAATGAAACTCTTAGTGAGAAATCAAAACATTTTTAATAGCACATTACTGCTATATTTCTCAGTAAAAGCTTTCAAGTGTGACTAGCCAGTAATAAGTTGTTAAAAGCAAACTTTGTATAAAACGACTATCTTGCCAAGACGATGCTGGATCGATAACCAATCAGCGAGCGGTACAGTTACCTGCCGTAATTAGGTGCCTAAGCACTCGTATTGCAACTGAGACGACCAGCGCTATAGGGTGACCAATCAACGTGGAGCTATGTTGTGCTAATCTCAATTTAGTCCCATAGATCAAAATAAGAAAAAACCAACAAAACAGCGCTTGAAGCTGTGTTATGTACACGCAGCAGATGATATACTCTTTGTCGAGCTGTGCTGCGCTGTGCTTAGTGTACCTATTATCACCCATAATATTATGAGCTACACTTACTATAGATATAAAAAAAAGTTTATTTGCTAAAACACACATTCATACAAATAACATTACATAGGTACATTAAGTTAAAAACTTATAAAAAGAAAGGACAAACAAAATGGACATGTAAAAGAGATAATCAGAAGAATGCATGCATGTGTGCGCAGTAGCAAGAAAGGTCTAGGCCCAGTGTGTGAATTTCGCCTTTCGGCAAAACACCCATTTTTACCCATCTATACTTGATACCGATTGTAGTTGTAGGAAAACCTTTTTAGGGTTCCGTAGCCTAAATGGCAAAAAACGGAATCCTTATAGATTCGTCATGTCTGTCTGTCTGTCTGTCTGTCCGTATGTCACAGCTACTTTATTCCGAAAGTATTAAGACTACACAGTTGAAACTTGGTAAGTAGATGTATTCTGTTAACCGCTTAACGAAATTAATACAAAAATAAGAAAAATAAAAGATTGAAGGGGGCTCCCCATACATGGAACTGAAACTGAAAAAAAAATTTTTCTTCGAACCAATACGTGTTGGGTGTTTATATATAGGTCTTTAAAAATGACATTGAGGTTATTAAGACAACTTTTTCTCAAAGTCAACCGTTTGAAAGATATACACCGCCAAAATCTGTAATGTTATGTTATTATATTAAATCTGTGTATGATTACTTTCCATAGTCTTACTATTATCAGTGGCAATCAAACAAAGCTGTAGAACACGAAAATAGCTAAACCATGTGGAAAACCTTGAAAAATAAAAAAAATATAATTTTTGGAGATATACAAATATAGGTTATGGCGGGTTGCGATCTGTAAAACTTGGGTTAAAGTATCTATAATTTCGTAATAAATAACTATATCACATAGGCAAACGGTAACCTTTTAGGTGATTTAAATGTTCTACGGGCTACTGTACTAAAACTAAAGAATCTTCAAAGGTTTCCTGCCCACAAGCGACTTTTTGTAGCTGCGATAATAGCGGCGTTTATCGCGGCGATAATTACCCGCGAAATGACACGACAAAGGTTTTATTTAGCCAGCGACAAAAAAAACGCCGCGATAATGGCCACGATTAACGCCGCGATTATCGCAGCTACAAAAAGTCGTTCGGGGGCGTTAACGCATTGAAATTTGTATGTTCTATTTTCAGCGACAAAAAGTCGCTCAGTGATTAATCGCTCGTGAGCTAGTCTTTTCCTAAGTACAACTCGACCAAGATAATGAGGCGCATTTCGTTCATGACACCGTTTTAATTTGGTCGAGTTGTAGTTAGGAAAAGACTTATGCGGTTCTTAAGTTTAGTGCAAATGACCGTTAGTCTTAGAAAACAGTTCAACATAGCTTCATGTTGTTGTCTTTATATCAGTTGTTAGTTGAAAGCTTAAAGATGGACTAATTGCTTTACTGCCTAGTTGTTGATGATATAGATCATGGGTCTCCAAACTTTTTAACCTAAGGGCCAGACTAACTCTTCCACGAAGTCCCAAGGGCCAGGACCTGCTAGCTCATCGCACCAAATACTGTAAATTACAGTATGTTGGTACGATCGGGGCCGCTTTCACGGGCCGGATTGTTGGTGCTCGCGGGCCGGAGCTGGCCCGCGGGCCGTAGTTTGGAGACCCCTGATATAAATAAAGACTCAGTTGAATTTTTCATGAAAATAAGCTTATTTTCATAAATTTTTATGAATTTGGTTTCAATAAAAATGAAATTTTTAAGAAAATAAAAAATAAACTACCACCCGCAATCACACAGCATAACTGTCTTTCGGGATTTGAATAACACCGGTTATCAGTTATGAAGCTATCAAGTTTGGTTGAAATTCTATGTCGTATTAATATAATATTTTTTTACAATCTACAGATATTAATTAAAACCTCCAGAACTATACTGTCAGCAAACCGTGTCGCTTTACACGCTGAATTCATAGCCTACTATCACAGGAAGCCTTTTGATTTATTGCATTTGTGTTGTCTCTGGTATTCATTTGAAACCTTTGACAGATCATTTATAATTATCCTGTAATTCACATTATGCTGAAATTCGTGATAATATGAGCGATATTCAATGAAATTATAACGATGCACATGGTGCTTATTGGCGGCCAAACGTTTGTGAAAATTCAGGAGTGGATTATACACCGTTAATTTTTAAGTATAACTAAAAATGAAATGGGGATTTCAGACCACGTGAATGAAAAATTTTTACTTTGGGGCCAACTACGGAATCTCGAAAAAAAAATCTGCTGTTCCATAGAAAATTATCAAATCGACCATAATGTATGAAACAGCTGATTTTTTTTTCGCGATTCCGTGGTTGGCCCCATAGTACGTAAAAGTTGTTCATTCACGTGGTCTGATATCCTCTGTTCATTTTTAAATATACTTAAAAATTAACGGAGTATTTTTACTGCTAAAATTATCATGTTACATTCGGAGATAAGTTATATCATAGGTGCTTATCATATATCCCGCCCGCAGCTTCGCCCGCGTGGACTACCAGTTATATCGTGTGGGCGGAAACTCGTGCCCAGCAGTGGGATAAAAATAAGCCTATGTCCTTCCCCAAGGTCCCATCTATATCCGTATCAAATATCGTCGTAATCGATCCAGCGGTCTAGGCGAAAAAATGTAACAGACAGCCAGAGTTACTTTCGCATTTATGTCTAACTAGCAGCCAACCGCGACTTCGTCTGCGTGGAAAGTTTTTTGCTATCCCTCCGAAACAATACTTTTTTCTGAATGAAAGGTAGTTTAGGTCCTTCTCTATACTCCTGAAAACGTGTATTTATGATAATCGGTTCAGTAGTTTAGACATGAAGGCGTATCAAACAAACAAACGGACATGAAATAAAACACTTTTTAACGGATACTAGCGCGGTTTTATTGAAAGTACTTTGGTATTTATTTGGTAAAAACAAGCGGACTTTAACATTTATAATATTAGTAAGGATACTAGCTTTTGTATAGATTATATTAATTAGCGATTTGTTAAGCTTTTCACATTAAAACAAAATACTATTTTATCTTCTCAATTAGCGTTATACGGCGTTTCAATATAAACGAAATTGACTTTGATATGATTTGATTTAATGTGTACACAAGCTAATGAATGTACCAAATGCACAATTTTTTAAAGATGTAGTGCAATAGACACAAAAAAAAGAACCCGACAAAATAAGAAAAGCTTTTTTTCATCAATCGCAAGATGCATTGTTTACATTTGGAGTAAGTCAAGTAAAAACAGTTAAACACTTCGACGGGCATCATTAGTGATCGAGCTTTATTTTGTTTAACACAAGCACCTTTCAAGATGCAACGAGCAGTTTATGCTCCGTATTTACAACTAACGACTTCGTTTTTAAAGATCTTTGTCTTGTTGTTATTGTAGACGAGCTTCTTTATTTTTTTTCTTTTCGTAGTTAAATTTGAAAAGTTTGAAATGTATATGCTCTTTAACAATGGTATGGTATACAATACCTGCCTGCCTAGCATGACCGATTTATATCGCGTGAAATAGCATTTTATCGACACTCAACTGTCAGATTCCTTTGTATTTTTGACAGTTAAACGTGATAAAACGCTTTATCACGCAATATAAATCGGTCATGCTAGGCAGGCTGAATTACAGTAGAAGGGCGGTAGACAAAAACATTTAAAACTATGACCATCAACCATTTTTAATGTCCCCACTGCTGGGGCACAGGCCTTCCTTATGGGTGGAGGACAAAGGAGGATGGGCCATACATAACCCACCATGCGGGCCCAATGCAGATTGGTGGGTGTTAACGACTGCAAATTTACCTGGGACCAACGGCTTAACGTGCCTTCCGAAGCACGGAGAAGCTCAAGAGAATACATTTTTGATCACCCATCCCATAACCAACCCTAGGGAAAGTTGCTTAACCTTCGCAACCCCTGGGCCAGGCGCTTAACCACTTCGTCATAGAGCTCCT
Source organism: Agriphila geniculea (assembly GCA_943789525.1). NCBI lineage: Eukaryota > Metazoa > Arthropoda > Insecta > Lepidoptera > Crambidae > Agriphila > Agriphila geniculea. Next base: position 5,012,490 of record OX038877.1, on the reverse strand, counting down.
CAAAATTAACTAGAAAAAAAGGTTATTTTTATTTTTTGTCCCATTAAACAATACCGTTATCCTCAATACTTAAGTCGGCGACTTCGCCAAATCAACAATACGACAAAATAGTCAGTGTCTCGTTCGCTTGTCAAAGACGTCTTGTCGCGTCTGAGTGGCGCGGAGAGCTCTCGACAACTTTATTTATGAGGACTGGAGCACGCCGAACCGGCTGTAGTGCTATTACGACAAATGATGCCAGAATTTCCTTCTCAGTCTTGGGAAGCTTTTGACCGGTCGTTGTTAGAAGAGGTTAGAAATAGAACAGTCAATTTATGTATTATAAGGGCTGGTTTAGGGGTCAGTGACTGGACCCAGTGAATCGGAATTGCGGCAGCAAGTCGTACTGTTCCCGAAAATAGAACGGGTGGCTAATCAGCTAGACTGATTTGCGAGCTTGAAGTCAGTACTGGACTGGGTTGAAACTAGTGTCTACACGAGCCCAGTGGCAAGTAAGCGCTAGTCAAGCACTATCAGTCGGTGTAAATGACCCCGTATAAACCAGGCATGAGGGAATGATTATAGAATTATGTCGCACTAGCAGGAGGCTTCATCCACGTGGACTTTTCTTTCCCTATTAATTGACACATCCTTGAGTTAATAATATTAATTAATTTACGCAACAAAGGTATGCCTTTGTCCTTTCCCGTAAACCAATATGACAATTTTTAAGTTTTTACTAAAACATCAAAATTGGTTCATTTGATTCTGACGTGAAAAGATAACGGTCAGATTTACTTTAATTTGGTCTGTGACGATTTTGTGGTGACCGTATAGTACCAATAAAAGCAGATTTCTGCGCTGTTTTCGGTGTTTTTTCGCAATGCATCAGCGTTGTCACGAGAAAGCATGAGTCTACTTTTTGCCGAGAGTAACCCTCCCCCATATCTCGAAAACTTCGTGCCATTTTTAGGGCTCCGTACCAAAATGGTAAAAAAGGAACCCTTATGGTGTGACTCAGTCTGTCTGTCTTTCAGTCACAGCTGGATATCTCGGGAGCTACTAATGGTATCAACTTGAAATTTGGAATAGTATAAGGTGACATTTGTCCAACTATTTTGCAAATAAGAAATAATAAAAAAATATCTTTTTTACAACAGGGACTGAAAAGGGGTCTTAAAAATTTGAAGTGGAGCTACTAGGGCATGTGGGGTATCATATGAAAGAGCGCCGTTTGCACGTTTTCAATCATTTTTTTTGTTTTAGGCCGCATAGTTTTCGACTCATGGTAAAAAAAGTAAAAATAAATACTGTCCCCCCCCCCCCCCTCTTATCTCCGAAGTTTGCAAAGAGTAAAATCTGAAATAATTCTGTGTGATAGCAGTTTATATAAAGGCGTGTTCCTCAGTGGCCGGACCACATTTAAGTACTCAGATGGTTTAGTTCCACATAGTTGCTACCTAAAGTCTACCTTCACAGGAATATATCATAATTAATAGTACCTCAACAGATAAGGAAATATTTAACAAATAAAGTGGTCCGGCCGCAGAGCAATGCTATCTGGCCGCACCACCTCAAATTTTAAAAAGTGTGATACATTTTCAAGAAATTTATATCGCAGTAAAACCTACCTAAATAGTACCTTCCACACGACAAGTTTCGTAAAATAAAACTCATTGGCTTAGAAGTAACAAGCCGTAGTTTGTGGTCCGGCTGGGAAGCATTCTCTGCAGCAGGTCAAAATCGTAAGTATGATACATTTTCAAGAAAGTGATATCCCAATAAAAGCTACCTAAATAGTACCTTCCACACGAAAAGTTTTGTAAAATAAAACTCATTGGCTTAGAAGTTACAAGCCGTAGTTCGTGGTCCGGCTGGAAAGCATTCTCTGCAGCAGGTCAATATTATAAGTGTGATACATTTTCAAGAAAGTGATATCCCAATAAAAGCTACCTAAATAGTACCTTCCACACGACAAGTTTAGTAAAATAAAACTCATTGGCTTAGAAAATACAAAGCCTAGTTTGTGCTCAGGCTAGAGAATATTGCTCTTTTATTTCATCAAACTAATAATTTGTATAATTAAGCTCAAAGTATTTAATCCGGCTAGGAAGGACTACTTTTCAGCGAATGGAAGCAACTTTCGCAAGGGTCGGTCATGGGATGGGTGACCAAAAAACTGTGCTTCGGAAGGAACGTTAAGCCGTTGGTCCTGGCTGCATTTGCAGTCGTTAACACATACCAATCCGCATAGGGCCCGCGTAGGTGGGTTATGGCTCATCTTCTTTACAGTTCTTTACAGCAGTGGGGACTTCATTCGCGTGGACATTCGAGCATGATTCGGTAGAGCATGATATTACAATAATCTGAGTTTTCAAAGCGGGACGCGAAAAGAATACTAGCTTTCCCCCACAACTTCGTTCGCGTGGACATTCAATTCATTCAATTTCATTCAAAATCCTTAGGGAATCATTAACACCACACACACTGTGCGCGCTGCCTTGCGAGGCAGGATATTAAAATATATAATACTTTTTATCCTGATTAAAGGTTTCCTAAGGATTTTCTCGAATGTCCACGCAAATGAAGTCCCCACTGCTGTAAAGAACTGTAAAGAAGATGGGCCATAACCCACCATGCGGGCCCTATGCGGCCTTGGTATGTGTTAACGACTGCAAATGCAGCCAGGACCAACAGCTTAACGTTCCTTCCGAAGCACAGTTTTTGGTCACCCACCCACCCCATGACCGACCCTTGCGAAAGTTGCTTCCATTCGCTGAAAATTAGTCCTTCCTAGCCGGATTAAATACTTTGAGCTTAATTATACAAATTAATAGTTTGATGAAATAAAAGTGCAATATTCTCTAGCTTGAGCACAAACTAGGGCTTGTATCTTCTAAGCCAATGAGTTTTATTTTACAAAACTTGTCGTGTGGAAGGTACTATTTAGGTAGCTTTTATTGGGATATCACTTTCTTGAAAATGTATCACACTTACGATATTGACCTGCTGCAGAGAATGCTTCCCAGCCGGACCACGAACTACGGCTTGTAACTTCTAAGCCAATGAGTTTTATTTTACGAAACTTGTCGTGTGGAAGGTACTATTTAGGTAGCTTTTATTGGGATATCACTTTCTTGAAAATGTATCACACTTACGATATTGATCTGCTGTAGAGAATGCTTTCCAGCCGGACCACGAACTACGGCTTGTAACTTCTAAGCCAATGAGTTTTATTTTACGAAACTTGTCGTGTGAAAGGTACTATTTAGGTAGGTTTTACTGCGATATAAATTTCTTGAAAATGTATCACACTTTTTAAAATTTCGTTGGTGCGGCCAGAGAACATTGCTCTGCGGCCGGACCACTTTATTTGTTAAATATTTCCTTATCTGTTGAGGTACTATTAATAATGATATATTCCTGTAAAGGTAGACTTCAGGTAGCAACTATGTGGAACTAAACCATCTGAGTACTTAAATGTGGTCCGGCCACTGAGGAACACGCTATATAAAGATTACAGGAAAAATAAAACGATGTCTCAATATAGCATACTTTTTTCATAATTATCAAATTTCTTAAAAGTTAACATTAGTTACACTATCGGTCAAGAGATGGCGCTGACCTAAAACTGCACTACTAATTTTATTATTCTACTCTGCAGTGTGGTATGGTGGTGCAATTATGATGGTACGGAACCCTCGGTGCGCGAGTCCGACTCGCTCTTGACCGGTTTTATTTGTATATTACTTCCCCAATGACTCAGGTTATGTGAATTTTTAAATAAAACTTGTGCTCAAATAATTTGTAGCAAGGAATCCATTTAAGTTATAATAAAATAAAACACTTAATAACTAAGGTCTGTCTTATTTCTTTCGAATTAGATAAACGGCATTACGACAGGCCTTTTGCCCTAAAAAAACAGTTTAACTTTCAATGTGGTTTCAGATATTGCTCTTTCTGTCCACGTATTGGGTTTAACACTCTTAAATAACTCTAAAACTTTACGACGGTAAAGAAACGTTTTAATGTGTCATGTGCGTGACGCAGATACAAAGAGACGTAAGTTTATAATAAACATAAATGTTTTCGAACATCCTTTTTGTTTCTTCCTCGTGTAATATTTGCCACTCTTGGGTTAGAAATCGTCAGAAATTATTTGCATGATCAGTCAAGAGAAGTTTTACTGTCCTGCCCCCTACTCAAATGGCCAACATTCTATGCGTTTGAACACTACACTTAAATACGCATAACTTTAATAGTAAATTAAAATTTTAAAATAAGCAGTAAGCTATAAAATTACGTGCCGTAAATTTGACAATCTCCTAAAATTCAGAATTTACTTAGGATAGTTTCCTAAAATGCATTTATTGTTTAATGAATAACTCTTCAATTTATTATTATTATTTTTAGTTTTAAAATGGGCTTACTCCTAAAGTGTCTACTTTATAACTCCGTGTAAAACGAATGTTTACAACGTGTTTATAATAAATGAAGTGTGACTAAGCAGCTTTAGATAAACCGGTGCTGAAGTTTAAAGGTAACCTTTAACTAAATCTTCCGTTACAGGGGTCATTTACTCTTATCTATTATTAAATCCCGGGCCTAGAGGAACCCGCTGTGGAACAACTTTCAATTATGTACCCTTGTGACGCTGCTAAATAAACTGGTTAATCTAGAATCTAAGTGAAGGTAGCTGTTGAAATATACTACTTGAGTAGGTGACTCATATAATCGTTCAAGCAAAGTACAACGAATGAAGAAGACATTTAATTTCATTTGAGTGCCAAGATTTATAACAAGTTGAATTCGGTTTTATCAACCCAATCCTTGACATATCACAACTGCAAGCTTATAATTTCTAAATGGCTTAAAGACATGAGCTATGACGAGACAGAGAATTTTCTTCGTTGTTAGAATACTTCTTTACCAAAATTTATACGGCTGTTTAACCTAACTTTATTAATTATTATTATTATTATACTTTTTTTTTGTAATCGCTTCTTTCTATTGAGTGTATACACGGTTTGTTATTGTACCATAATTAGGCTATTTGCTTTTGATTTTGTTAGAGGGCCCCAGTTACCTGTAATACAGGTTAGCCTACCATGGGTAACAGTAATAGAAAATACATGTTTTTATTAAATACAGTACTTACGTGTGAAAATAAGCATTTTTCCGATCTTTGACTGTTGCTGTATAAATTGTACATCGTCCAAAGACGCAAGTAGAGAGAGAGAGAGAGAGTAGAGTAGATATTTTTTTAATGGAATTTCACAATTTTATCGCGTCTGACTGACGAGAGCCGCGTGTGTTTTCGTGTCGCGAGACAGGCACAGTAATTGAAAGTCGGGCAATTACCTGACTTTCGTCTTGCCATTTTGGAGTGCGGGTAACGTATCTACATTTTTTTAATATCATTGACGCTAGTAGAATAGAATGACAATGTATGGGATTGACATGAGCTAGCTTATGTCATTTCCATATATTGTAAATTTAACCTACTAGCATCAATTTGAGTAGAATGGCCATTTGAGTAGGAGGGCAGATGGTTTTCAATATTGTTGACAGTTTACGTAATACCGTACCAAGGCCACGATGCATCTATTAAATCAGTACAGTTTTAAACTTAAGGCTCTTATTAATACCAATGACCTTGCTGAATGACCTTGAGATGCCTTGAGCTTACACGTTTCGCGGATAATCGCGCGCCTCGGCCACAGAAAAGAAAATAAGTACAGATGACCTACTAAATAAAGAACAATGTATGTAATCTAATTACAGCCTCTTCCTTACCAGCCTTTTTATTTATTTTTAAATAAGGTTTCTTTTTTCTAACTAATCGGTTACATATTAGAATAATCTACGGTCATAACACCTATGGACGAAAAACCTAATTTGCAAAACAATGCACAAAATACCTAAGCTCATAATATATAATAGTTGAAATGCATAATGTGCGGTTTACCTAAAGTCGATTCAGGATAATACATCCCTTATGTCTGTGGCCTAAACTTTAGAAATTCTAAAACATAAACATTTTATATGAGTAGAGTAGGTATGTTAATAAAATCTTGACATCATGCCTAGAATCTTCTTTACCAAATGGGAATCAATGCTATGAAAAAACAGTAATAGTGAACCAAAACCGGTAATGTGTAACTGTCGGCCATCTTGGTCTCACGTTAATCTCTACGTTTGAACATCAATATTACCCCGTCACGCCACCTAAAATTTACTCAACAAGCATTCACAAAGACTGAGTACAGAGTGGCTGTGTTTGAAAAACAGCATTAGGGAACGATCAACGCAAGCAAATTTTGGGAAGTCTGTTTACGAAGGCAAGATGATATTTTTATGGTTTTAATAAAACTAGTAATAGTTCAAATTCATAACGTTTTAAGATTACCTACTTATTTGTAATTAAATTTAGTAATGTCGGAAAAATTAGGGGAGGGGGCTGGAATTTGGTGGGTTATTTTCCATAAATTCCTTTAATTAGCCGCGGGCTGATATATGATGGGTATTTAACTTTCGTTTAACAAATTAAATTCATCTTAATTTGCTCGTCTTATGGCCAAATACTCAAACGCTAATTAACTTTGAGGGGCTCTCAAACGTCGTCCTGTCGCATTAAATGTCAAAGATATGACAAAGACAGCATGCTGTTTGAGAGCCGCTCAAAGTTAAGTAGCGTTTGAGTATTCGGCCATTAAGGTTGTAATTTGTAGTGCTATTAACCTAGAATTACTAATCCTGCACTCAATGGCCTAAATACAGCCAGGTAAATAATGTGCAATTCCTAAGATATTTGTCCTGCAAATGAGGAACTTATATTAGAAATATATTTGAACCTAACATCAGCCGGTCATCAAAACTTTACGGCAATATACAGGCTGTTCCGAAATATTATTTAGATAATGTTTTTATATATTTGTTTATTGAATTTCACTTTTTGAAAAGAAAACGCCTCAAAGATTTCAATTTCAAATAATTAAAACGATCTCGTACTCGTTGATTATTACATACAACGTCTTACAAAAAATCACAGATCTCGTGCTGTACCTACACGACTTGAAAGGGTATTGAAAATGAATCGACCTATTATAGATTATTCAAAAAAATAAAAATCATAACGCCTACTTTTCGGTCGAAAATTTTAAATATTTTTTCATAAACAAAAAAATTTTGTCTTCAAAAACAACTATTCTAAAATATTTTTGCATCATCGTAAGCCCTTCGAATTCCACGTCTTTGAAGCTCTCATACGTCCTCGTGCCCGCACGAGAACCACCCGCCGCGTGATATCGCATCTCGCTCCGTGCAAAACTCGCGGCTAAGGGTACCTCTACAGCCTCGACCGTCACCAATATCGAAAAAAACCAGGCCAAGTGCGAGTCGGACTCGCGCACGAAGGGTTCCGTACCAAAAAACGGCAAAAAAAATTACGTTTGTTGTATGGGAGCCCCCCTTAAATATTAATTTTATTGTGTTTTTAGTCTTTGTCGTTATAGCGGCAACAGAAATACATCATCTGTGAATTTCAACTTTCTAGCTATCACGGTTCATGAGATACAGCCTGGTGACAGACAGACAGACAGACGGACAGCGGAGTCTTAGTACCTAATAGGGTTCCGTTTTCACCCTTTGGGTACGTAACCCTAAAAAGTGTAATGACCTTAAATGTTCCTTCGTTAGATAGCAAGGTACTTTTTTCATATTTTTGAAATTCGGCCCCGTTCTCGAGATATCGGAAATTTTCTGTGAAAAGACACAATTTTTCGGTCGAAAAAAGTCGGTTTTTTTCGAATTCCAAAAAAGTTTTTGACTCTTTCAAAATATTTTTCACATCTTATGCACTTTAAATTTCGCGTCTTTTGAGCACTTATACGTTCTCGTGGCCCTTAACCTCAGGGTATCACGGCTGAGTCGCACTTTCAACGAAAATTTCAGGGACCTACTGGAGCGAACGAAAAAACATTTTCAATGTTAAAAACTCCTAACTAATGCGCGAAAAAAAATCAGCTGTTTCATACAAAAATTAATAATGAAAATATTAAAATGTATGAAACAGTCGTTTTTTTTTTCGCGATTTCAGAGTTGGTGCCGTAGTGAAAATTATTCAGTTTGATGGTCCTTATCTACCATATTCGGCATTTAGAGGTTATTTTGTAACACGTTGTATATTAAACCAAAGACTTTTTGCGGTATTTTTTTTTGTTATGCCATTTTTCATATATTTATATTCTAAGTTGTTTAATATTTACAAAAGATGTATTAATTTCAAAGACTTAAGCTAATACATTTAATAGAAAAGATACTAGAAAAAACCGGCCAAGTGCGTGTCGGGCCACGCGCCATAGGGTTCCGTAGTTACCGTAGTTCCGTAGTTTCTTCAGAACTCCATCGATCTCACATGATGTGGCCGGATCCGTTATCATTATTCAAATCGTCATAGAGTTTGTCTAATGCCATCGGTTCCATGACTCATCAATGACAATATGTCAAGTGTCAGAATTTTCGTGTCTTTGGCATGTGCTATCTTTGGTATGTGCTACAGCCTAAATACATTTCGTAGGGCAGTCGACATGTACTTTTTCTGGTAAACTTATGTTGTTGAATTTTTACTCTGTGGGGTTTGTTGACCATTATTTTCTTATTGTCTTGGTCTATGACAAGTTGACAAATCAGTGATTATCTTTGGATAACTTGTCAATGTCTTGAAAATAGTTTTGACTTTGAGGTTTATTTCAATTCTGACACTTATCATATATTGTAAATAGAGTAGGTTTAGCTTTGAAGTTTTATTTCGAGTGAATGTTTAAAGTTAAGGCTAGGGATGTGCTGTGTGTTTGGCTTTTTTGGTGGGTTTTTGCCAACATAAAACCAACACACGGGTATGATGAAGGCTAGTGCCGACTAAGGGAATAGACAATGACCCGTGTGCAGGTTCGCCTGTAGTAAATGACTGTGTGAAAACTCCCACTTTAGGTAGGGTTGTGCTGGATTAGGAAAATTTTGTGATGGTAGGGAACTGTTGCAAAATTTATTTCTTTTCTCGCAAAGAAATAAATTTTAACGGTACCGGGGGAATGTGATGTAGTGACATCATATTCGGCCTTTTCGGTAGCTTTATGGTCAAAATTCATAAAGAAATAATAGTTTATGTTTCGAATGAAAAGCAGCCGTTCCCGTCCGCGTGTCTTTTGTCGAGGCTTCTTGCTACGGCTCGGGACCCTTCTGGTCGGGCTATGTAATGTAATTCGTAAAGAAATAAAAAACAATATTTAAAAAGTGATAAAAGTTTTATTTAATAATATAATTTAAAGGCTCTTCGTTAGTACATGGTGGAGGCGCCGGGTACCTTATACCATACCATATTTAATACCACCTATCATTTTTCGTTTGCAAAAATAACTTTGTTTTTCACAGTGTTGGTATGAATGACAAAGTTATATTTGCGGTTTTGGAAAATGTGCTATATCTCAAAAACTAATAACTATATCTCGTTCAAACTAATGTTGGTTGAAAGTGTTTATTAAGATCTACAGTTTATATTTTTTTTAGATTTTTCACTCTCTTATTTCAAAAGTTAAAGGGGGGGGGGAAACACATTTTACCACTTTGGCGGTGAATATCTTTCAAACGATTGACTTTGAGAAAAAGTTGTCTTAGAAACCTCAATGTCATTTTTAAAGACCTATCTATAAACACCCAACACGTTTTTTTTCAGTTTCAGTTCCATGTATGGGGAGCCCCCCCTTAATCTTTTATTTTTCTTATTTTTGTATTAAATTCGTTAAGCGGTTAACAGAATACATCTACCTACCAAGTTTCAACTGTGTAGTCTTAATACTTTCGGAATAAAGTGGCTGTGACATACGGACAGACAGACAGACAGACATGACGAATCTATAAGGGTTCCGTTTTTTGCCATTTAGGCTACGGAACCCTAAAAAAACGACTCACCCGTAGCAGCTCAGACGGGACTTTAACCCGCACCATTGGGATTACGGCCCAATGCACTGACCAATAATGCTACCGAGTCGCTAGTGGAAGTGCCGAAATTTTCTAATACTTTTTACGTTTTCACTGTAAGCCAGCGTTATCTCATCAATGTGAAGACTTGTTGAGGGAATCATAATTTTAGAGCCTTTAAGTGTTTTATTATCATTATTGATAGTTACAAAATTAATTTCATACAAACATGGTTGTTTTATTTTTTAACATCACGTACCTGGTTGGAATTAGGGAACAAATTGGCTAATGTTAAAACAAAGAACGCCGGAATTAGGGTTTCTCGCCCTTCCTTCAACATTGGTGCCAAATTGCTCGATGTCATGTTTTTTTAACATAAATAATATGTTGATTATTAGACTAATATAAATCTTATAATCGACAAAACGCAAGGGCTGTTATTAGGGGTACTATCTAATTGGGATACTGGAGAATTGCGCACTCTGTGGCACTTTAATGTAATATTTGTCAATGCAAACGTCAAAAAATTGCGCAGCGCAACACAGGTCCATTCAGCAATACGCCTCCTCCCCCACTGATTTTTTAGACGAGAAAATGGCGCGACGACATTTGACCGTGCGCGAAATGGAATATAACAATATTGAAATTATTTTTGGCTACTAATCAAAAATCTAAAACAACCATGCCCTACGTCTTTTTTTGTAGAATATTAACAAAGAAAAAATAATGATTTTTGACTGATATTAACCGAGCGAAATGGATTTAAAAATTATAATGGAGGTAGGTTCAGGATTTTTTTTCCATAAATTATAATAAAAAAATAAAAAAGTAAAACAACTATGCCCTCTGATATATAATGTAGTTTAACATATATTTTTTTGGCTGCTGTAACTATAATTTTGATGGAGAAAAATGCATTTAAAAAAGATGGAAAATCATGCTTTGCGATATATATGAGCCTTAATAATAAGTGAGAATTTATTTAATAAATTTGGATCCAGACATCAATTGGATGTCGAAGGTTCCTCACAAATCGATGAAATAACGCTGACTTGCAGCGTAAGAGTAGGTTATACAGTGAATGTTTTGGAGCGAAGGGAGCGCTGTGCGACCTGAATTGCACTTTATTGTGTCAGAGCTAGAGTCGCTATTTATTTAAACGATTCTATGGAGTGCAACTTCTGTACGCTAGTACTATTATCTATTCTGTGGTTATACTACAAAAATTTCGATAGCTCAGTTGGAAGAACATTGGACTGAACTTCTTTGGAAGACGACCTTTAGGTCGTGGGTTCGATTCTCACTTGATAAAATGATCTGGTTATGAGTCGAATTTTTTCTAGCATATTATTTAGTACTAGCGACCGCCCGCGACTTCGTCTGCGTGGTCAGTTTTTTCGCTATCCCTCGGGAACAGTACCTTTTTTCGGGATGAAAGGTACCTTATGTCCTTCTCTGTACCCCTGACAACGTGTATGCAAATTTTCATCATGATCGGTTGAGACGTGAAGGCGTTACAAACAAACAAAATGGACTTTCGCATTTATAATATTAGGAAGGATTAAGTGAGAAATAGTTATGACATACATGGGCGTAGAATAAACAAAGGGTTTAAAAGATATCAGTAACCAATTATTTATTTAGTGTTATTTATTGTTTATTTACTTTCACTTTCAAAATATACTTATTTACGGGCAGCCTATCATCAAAAAGCTATTTGTATCCGATATAGGGACAGAAAAAAGAAACATGAATGTACGAGTACCTATTTCATGCAATTATGATTCTTACTCAAAAGACAGTTCGACGACGCTCTTACTTACACATGAAACTTTTTTTTAATATCTGTAATGAAAGCTGCAAATATGATGCAGATAGAGTGCATACGATGAGCCAGGCGTTAACATTTGGGGTTTCGACCATAGTGCTGAGATTCAGCGGAAAATTACAAAACATTATAATTATGCTGTAAAGTTTAATATTGTAACGGTGGTCTCAGCTACAATGTGCTGGTTCATAAAATATTCTTTTAATAATATTTTATTTTTAGCTTCCAGATAAAAGTTCTTTGAATACTAAACCAGAGGCCGTACCGGTTAACTTAAATGGTTAACTTAAATGGCTATCGTAATCGTTTTCATTTGACAGATAGATGTATCAAATTGCTACTTCAATTTGGCATAAATTAAAGCTTACCAAAGGAAAGTAGAAATGTATCACATCCATCTGTCAAATGAAAGCGATTACGATAGCCATGTAAGTTAGCTGGTAGGGCCCCAGTAATGTATTTGTTTTTATTGACTTCACTTACTTTATTAACCTAATTTGCTGTTAGGTGAAACTTTAGCCAACGCGACCCCAAATTTAAAATTGATTAAGACGGAACCTGATTCGGAATTCTGAAACGGAATATCGATAATGTATGAAAATTCCGAACGGATGAATACTACATGTGTGTGGTAGGTCCATAAATTTGTATGATTTAGTTACATTTGGAATGATTCCGTTTCGAAATTCCGAATCAAAATTCTGTCTGCAAGTGGCCAGTTTAAATATATAAATTTTGAACGGTATGCGTATTTTATAACTCCATTTTGCACTGGATTCAGCACTTGACTTACTTGACTTAATATCCTGTGACCCCTTAATGGGGCAGCGGGCGTCCACAGTGAACCTCCATCGCGTTCGGTCTTGAGCTTCGCGTTTCACTTCGCTCCAAGTTATCCCGATGCCTTTCGCCTCGTCAGCTACAGTACGCCGCCATGTTTGCTTGGGGCGGCCGCGTTTGCGCTTTCCTTATAATATAAAAAAAATAACTATGCAGATATTAAAAACTCAAATCAAATCGTTAATCACCCAACACCCTACAACTACCCTCGTTTTCATCTCCCATTGCTAAAACCAACGAGGACGGTGCATTAGTAAATTACTCACGTACACGAGAGGCCGCACTCTTCAGTTGGAAATCTGTCGCGAGATTTTACACCCGACTCCGACGAATTTGTTTAATTAACATTAGTCTACTGGAATTAGTTTGTTATTTATGACCCATAATTCAATTAGTTGAACAATGCTCGGGAAAATTGTTGTTGATTTAGTGTAACTAATTTGGAAATATAATGGCTCTTAATTGAACTTGTGGCGATATTGCGTAACTTTTGAACGATAATTTGTTTTTGGTTATTGTGTATTTTTGGGATAATATTTGAAAACATCATTTTTGTTTGGTGATTTTATATTTTATATTTCGAGTCTATAAAAGTTTTAGAAATTTTCAGCTATAATAATATTAAACTATTGAGAGTCTGATGAAAATTGATATTGTCTGGTTTGAAAAATGAATGAGAAAATGTATATTTCTTGAATAGCATTCATTTCAATTACAATTTGGGAACATGAAAGCAGCTTCAATCTTCTTCAAAAAAATAATACATTATTATCTTGGTATTTTGTTTCTACATTTACTTCGTATTACAAAAAGAAGTCTTTTAAGTCGAGAGAGTAAAATTGTGTCATTATTTTAATAAAATAGTTTTAATGGATACCAAAAAATACAAATAAAATAACATAAAAGCTGTTCGTGACAGCCTTTGAACTTGTTTTGATGTCTCGTAAAGCTGGCCGTGTAAAAGCTCACCTGAAGCCGTGAGCTATAACGACGGTGGCACATATACTTCAGTGAAATAATATACTTGGACTATGAATTTTTTTTATGCATAACGGGATAATGCTTGGCCATCACCTCACATGATGTTAAGAGACAATAAGGCCGAAGGTGGAAGCGCACTACACCCGGAATCCTCATCAGATCTGGTTATCTTACCTCACCTTTAATTGCCGAAACACAAAAAAAAATTTTGTTATGGCCTCAGACTTAGGTAAGATTAGGTGGTAGCTAGCCAGGCAGACTTAAAATAAGCCCTACCACCAACTAAACCGAGTACAAATTGTACCCGCGCTGGGAATCGAACCCGAGACCCCTGCGTCTTAAACGGGTGGGCGAACCACTAGACCACAGAGGCGGACGAACTTGTTACTGTAACAGCGCTGACAAAGGATGAGGTTCTCTTGTAAGTCTATAATAGTGCAGATATAACACGTGGATAATACTCTATTTTTAACGCGCGAAGCAAAAAGTCCACGCGAGTTAGGTCTTCAAATAAGGATTAAAGACTATAATTCTAGTAATGCAGTGAACAATTTGATATTGATATGTAGTTTTTACAGTAGTAGAGTTACACAACATAATTCGGTTAGTTTCGACATTATTAAGGTCAATAAAGTTCTTACCAAAAATTCTCAAAAGTGATGTTTCACGTATTCCAACGTTGAGTAACAAAAAGGAAAGTGCTCCATATAAAAAGCTCACCTGAAGATACGTTACCTTAACGACAGCGTGCGAGCCTGCTCGGGCGTAAATCGGGCGCACGCTCGCCAGAGTAATGGAATAAAAACATAAAGAGCATTAGGCTGAAGGACGAGCGAGATAATGCGGGCCCGTGAGCGTTGCTTGATACAGTCAGAAGGTTGACTATACTAAGGCTGCGTTTCCACCATAGATGTACGTGGATCCTAAGCGGATGCGTGGCGAAGCTGTGAATCTGTATGAGAGGTTCTAACAATTATACTCGAGAATTCTGAACAGTGTCAGGATGTGCAACAAACTTACGAGTGACTAATAACAACACCATATATTAACTTGTAGTGCAAGCACATATTTCATTGTTCGCGTCCCTTGCATAAATCTTTCATGGGTTTTGTGTGTACAAAGACCACATTCCGCTAAGCCCTACTAGAGCTGAGCTAAGCGAGGCTTTGAAAATGAAGTCATCTTATTGGTTAATTTTCATTCCACATCGCTAAGTTATTTCGCACATATTTGGTGGAAAGGTAATCTTAGAAGGTAACTGAGAATTATGTAGGTACTTACATGATGTTTGGGGATAGGTGAACTTGGAATACATCTAAAAATAGCTACTTGGACTCTTTTACTATATTATAAGCATGACGAAGTACTTTACCGTATAAAAGTTTTTAAGACAAAGAATTTTTGCTTAAGTTACATTGCCTACTAATAAAAATTTTACACATTAAAATGTTTGGTAGCTTTATATTCTCGTTAAAATTGTCCAAGATTAGCATTCTAGGCTCCCTAGAGTCCATAGGTGTAGCTATCAACAATTTAAACTAAAGCAAGTATTTTTCTGTAAACGAAATATAAAAAGTAACTATTTAGTTTTGGTTTTATCGTTGAAAAATAATGCAATTGGGCCCGGTCGTAGCGTTACGAATCTGTAGCCGTAGCACTCACTCACTACTCCGTCGTAGCAAGCTCGCTACGAAAACAATCGTAGGGCGATTTTACATAAAATAACACTTAAGCATTTCTGTAACACCATAGGAATGTTTATGATAAATGTATATAGCATAAAAAATATAGTCGTTTCCTTAACTACACATAAATCTGTTAATTAAAAATAACTATTCTCGTTTTTCTGATTTAAAAAAAGCAGGTAGAAGTTCCATTAATTCAACAACATGTATAAATATTAAAAGCAGACTCATTGAGTAACTCCGATGTCTGCCAAATCACAGTGCAAAAGTTGTGTCGGTTTTTAATCAGCCGTTGGAAAATGTCCAGAAACTACCCCATCGGCAAGAGGAAATAATATTTTTAATCTTAAACCCGCACTTTAATCAGCGGCTGGTAGCAAAATTCACGTATTGAATATTTTTTTAAATTATTAAATTGATGTTTTATGGTAAGTGAATGCGAAATGGTTTTAATTTTTAACCACTTTTTATCAACGGAGAATTAACAAACTTGTTGCAATGCTTCGTTTATATATCGTGAAATTTTAATCATTTAGTTCCCGCATTGGGGTGGTTCCACTCATGATTACAAGCAACTTTTACTATGGAGCTAACTCTATATCGCGAAAAAAAATCAGCTGTTCCATACATTAAGATCGAGTAGGTGTTGCGCTTTTGTATGGAATAGCAGATTTTTTTCGCGATTTCAGAGTTGGCCCCATAGTATTCTTCTTCTTCTTATCAGTGCAGGCGGTTTTCGCAACTCGACGTCCATTGTGCCTATTTTGCGTCAGAGGATGTGCGGCCGGATCACTCCAGCTAGCCCAGCTCAGCCAGGAACGCTCCAAGGGCTTTCTGTTTCAAAATACACATTTGTGATCGCTTCCTGGACGCTGCCCGGCGAGCCGAGTTACCTCGCCCGGTAAGGGCCCCCTCTGCATTCCAGCAGCACGTGGGCCCCATAGTAAAAGTTGCTTGTAATCATGAGTGGAACCACTAGTTTTTTAGTCTAACCTTTTTCATTGAAAGCCCACTTTTTATTATATGTCCAGGTCTAAACTTTCATATATTGATATATTAATATGACGGGTCCCATCTGGGATGCGGGGTGTACTAATTCGCGCGTCCAATGAAGCGTCTAGGGGGATCGCTCCCTGTGGATCTGGGCGCGTGTCGAACACACGTTTAAGGCGGTTGTATGACCGAAAGTGGCGCCCTCAGAGGTTTTTATTTAATAAGTTATTAATAGAAAAAAGATTTTAAGAATATTTTACGTGGAGTTTTTAGGGCCCATGGTCTAGTATTTTTTGAAGGTATACATGCCCTCGTAGTCATTTGTAAAAGTAGATAGCAAATGTGTTAAAAACGGCCACTCAGTTTTGCTATCTACTTATAGCAGTGATTACGAGGGAATGTAACGATACTGTCTAAAAATACTAGACTGTGGGCCCTAAAAATTCCATGTAAAACATTAAAATTGTGTATTAGAATTTTTCAATAAAATTCACCGCGGCGCCACTTTCACTCAGGGTGCCACCTTAATGAGAACGCTTATGTACAGTCACGAGTGATAATATTTCACACTATACAGTGTGTTTATTTGAACAGTGATCAAATTTTGTGGTGTGGCTTAGACCATCAAACTGAACAACATTGTCTATGGGACCAACTTAATCAGAGAAAAAAAAATCAGCTGTTCCATACATTTTGGTGGAGTAATAGATATTAATGTTTTCTATGGAACAGCTGAATATTTTTTTGATCCGATTAAGTTAGTCCCATAGACAAAGTAGTTTCGTTTAATGGTCTAAGCCATTCCACACAATTTGATCACTGTTCATAAAAACACACTGTAGAACCATTACTATCACATTTGGTTAATCTCTCTCTATGTATGATGTGTCATCAAAGTTATTCGATTTGTGTTCAGAAGAATACGAAAGTCTTTTTATAAGTAAAATCGTATTACGTTTTGTCGTAGTGGGTTTGCTACGGATGGTTTGCTATGGAGCGGTGACGAGTGCTACGGCTACAGACTCGTAACGCTATACTTAGGTACTTACTTCGGTGGCTCAGCGTCCCAAAGTGTGTCTTGGCCTCCGATACTAGAGCTCGCAATCTATCTAGATCTTTTGCTGTTTCGCGCCAGTTTCCAGCATCGAGCTCACGTAGATCGGCCTCCTTCACGTCTCTCCATCGGTAGCGGGAGCGTCCGACCGGGCCTCGGCCAGTTATTTGACCGAGATAGGCTCTTTTGGCGCTCCTCTCCAATCCCATTCTTTCGACGTGACCAAGCCATCGGAGTCTGTGTGCCTTCGTTTCTCCAATGATATTAGGCCCAACCAGGAGTTGTTCTACTTCATCGTTTTTGTTATGAAACCGATATTAGAGAAAAAAACCGACTCGTAACGCTATTCGACCATAAATTATGAGGCGGACATAGAACTATGTCACGTTCAATAAATTTTTATCTGTCAGTGTGATAACGTCATAAAAGTTATTAACTATAATGTGACATAGTATTTTAGCTCATCTAGGATGCAGAGTACTAATTCGCGCATCCAATGACGCATCTAACGGGATTGCTCCCTAGGGATGGCACGTGTCAAACACACGTTTACTTGGTAATGGTGTATACGTATTAAGTGTTTGATTTTCATCAGTAAATTGTTAAGAAAATATTTATCCACAAACTACAACGACACATTGTAACGTTTTAGGTCAAATAAACAAAATTGCTAGGCTAAGATTGTAACAAATTAATAGAATATCTTAATAAATATTTTATGAAGAATTACCTAGCTAAAATAAAAAAATATGAGCCATATCTATTAAATTTTTACTTGTGGTGCATATTGCCGTAGCAAATGTTAAAGCAAAGCATAGAAAAAACTACACTGATACATAAATATTAATGGATAAACTCCTTTTCATAACCTAAGAAGTCCTAAATCAATATTTTGTTCAGAACTGATGCAAATTTATTCAGATATTTGTTTCTCAAAAGTTCACTTTTAGGGTAAAGACTTGATCGCTCGAATTTTGATTAGAAGACGTCTCGACACGAATACAGAATCGCAAGATCAAAGTGATGTTTGTCCAAAAATATTTGACAATTTCTCAATATTCCATCAGCACGGATGAAAGTAAATTAATCTTTATGATGTTGATGCGAGTTACGGCATGAAATATGCAATCCGGCTACTGCTTTGATGATGAGCTTGCCTTTTAACTTTTGCTTCTCTGAAAAGGTTTCAATAAAAAAAAAACTTTGTAGACCGAAAAAGGTTTTGTTGGTTGGTAGTAGTTTTGTCTACATATGATATGATCGAACACAATATTTTTCTGTTATAAATATTTCAATGTACATAGAGACATTTAAATATAACAGAAAAATATTGAATTATATCTATCAATAATTTCCACCGATACAAATGTTAAAGACGACGGATAGGTTATAAATTATTCCTGTCATAACTTTATACCTGCAAAGATTTTTAACTGCTAAATTAGTATTTCCTGCTAAATACTCATCAGTTGCAACTAGCGTGCGTGTGGAATATTGGTTTATCTTGACCTTATAGTCTTTTAGACGTATCGTGACAAAATACATAAATAAGCAGACTGTATATACACTCAAAAGTTTACCGAGCAAAACAATAAATTAAATATCAAGACAAGAAATTACCATTCATATTTTCTTTTAGTGCAAAAAACGAGCTTTATAGAAATCGTTCCGCAATCAGACCGTTTCAATACAACATTGAAAATCTACAAGGAAACTGTAGGAAAAAATCTGGATTCGTTTTAACGATCTGCAGACTGCCGCTGTGTAGACGACGCGTCTTCGCCGCAAAATTTCCATAAATCAATTTCAATACAAACACCTCTTAGTGAACTCGGTCCGCAGTCTCAACGCGGTTGGGTCTTTGTGATAGCGGAGATGATAAATGTTTGACATCAAAATGAGATAGGCAAGTTAGATCTTTATGTAGGTACCTGTACGCTTCATTTTGCATGGGATTAATGAAGCACAATCAAGTAAAATACCTACGCAGTATATTTCATTTGCACCACCTAGAATGAAGTTTGAACGAGTGTGACTTCATTCGTTCAGACTCGCACACTTATATCAAAGATGCGCCTATACTGGGAAAATCACTCCAGACGCTGACCTACCTATGTATTATTTGATAGAGCCAAACTTCATAAAGCTGTATAAAGCAGAACATCTTATTTATAAAAATCTTTCAAATCTTGCATTTATTTAGTTTATTATTTTAATAAGTATTAACTTATTATTGATGAACATGGCGTAACATAATCAGACCAAAATGGCAAAATATTTATGTAATTAATATGATTTATGATTATTTAATTCGAATAATATATTTAAGCTTAGTGAGTAATCAAAATGTAGTGTAAAAATGTAAACTAAAAAATTACGAGTATGTACGAGTAAATTAACGGAAGTGTATTTGGTTTTACAACAAAGTTTATTTGTCACAGGTAAATAAGCTCATATATGAGCGTAATACTAATTCAATAATTATTACTGTCCATTTTAAAATGTGTTATGCATAGTTTCTTGGAAATTCATAATTTACAGTTGTTGTTTAAACAAAAAATTAGACTATGGGCAGTAATGGCGGGAGGCGGTTGCAACTCCCGCCATTAACGAATGAATAAAAGTGAAATCGAAATAGGGTAACAGCCCAGTCTGATATTGTTCTTCATCGAATTAAAAGATAAGTATTGAATAACTGTGTTAGTTATTTGATTTATTAAAGAATAATGGGTTATAATTATAAGGTCTAGGATGTTTTATCTTGTTTAGAATTGAGTGTTCATTATGATGAATGTGTTTAAAATGTGTTGTTTCTGGCAACTAATGCAATGTCGTTAAGAATCATTGTTCAGCATGAACAATGAGATCTGATGTGCTGTTTTATTAGTGTTACAGTTTAAAAATGATTGAAGTCACGTTTAATAATTTGTGCATGATGATTAATGTGATGTTTATTACAAATAATTGAATATTGGTTAGTATCATTGTCCACTTTGAATAATGAAGTCGTTCATTATGATTAATGTGATGTTTTATTGGCAATTAATTGAATATTAGTTAATATCATTGTTCACTTTGAATAATGAGGTTTTATGTATTGTTTCATTAGTAATACAGTTTAAAGTGTTAGTTATGACAAAAGTTACGTTAAAATTACAGTGACTATCTAGGTTAATGATGTTGTTTTCTTGTTTCATCTTCTAACTTATGCCTAAGCACTAATGTTGGTTATCCAAATATATCCTAGTTTAAATAATGATGTAATGTTTTTAATTATGTGAGCCTAACCCCTATATCTTAAACATTATATCGTATTAGCACTATTACGTATTTTGTGTTATAAGCATGTATTTCTATGTGTGCACGTGTTTGGATATCAGTTTGGTTCAAAACATATCAAGTTGTTATTATGTGCTATTGTTGACTGTCATCTGTTGTGTATGCTATGTATACGTATAACAAATAAAATAACAGCTGCTAAATGCTATCGCTATAGTTTCTAGGACCTATAATTCTAGTCACTGCACACGGGGACATAATTTTTTTACTCAAAAAATTATGAAAATAATTATATTTAAAAGAATGACAGCGTTCAAAACGCATCATATTCACCTACTAATGTAATTTTTTTATTATTTTTTTTTACGTTTCGTGAGAATAAGAGAAGTAGTTCAACTATAGTATATTCTACCAGTTGTTACTGAGGCCCCACCCAAGTCCGTGACTTGGATGGCGAACGGGCCGCGGTCGGGCGACAGTTGGAATGCAGTTATAGTGATCAAATTGAGTCAGTTCGCCAGAAGTACCGTCGAATGCGGGATGCGCCAACTATAACTACAACTATCATTTAACTTGACGTAATATTCAACGGTGACTACTGGTGAATAGAAATAAAATAAACAGTTGGTTGATAAATTTAATTTAATTTGCGTTGTTGTACCGAAAAATACTTTTATAACATATTTGCTCGTAAAGGGTCTCTTATTACACCAATTTCAATATCGTATTGTATCTCATTACGAACTTGTGCGGTAATGTAAACTAAAACGCACGGTTTCCTTGATAAACCGTGCGTTTTACTTTACATTACCGCATGGTTTATCTAGATGCTTCGTCTAAAACGAACGGTACTTTTTTAAATCTTAGCAAAGAGTTTTTATGTCAGAAAAAAGGTCAACATTTTATTAAAAAAATTAACTTTGGGAGATAAAATATAATAAATAAACATTTAATTATTTAATTTAATTAATGTTGACAATAAATTACAACCATTTATCTCTAACAAAAACACAAAAATATTAATTTATTTTATTAGTAATACTGGCTGTTTTTTATGTCTTTGCCTTTAAAAAAGCGCTGATGCGCGCGCATTGCTAATTTTTTTTTTGCTGTATTGTTTTTATTTGAAAATGTCGTCAAGTAGTGATGAACTTATTAATTCAACACCGCCAGAAGTCTCAGAGGCAGCGAAAAAGGCTACTCTAAGCCTCTTGCCCGAAAAATTGACCGATAAGATACTTACAAGCGTATCAAAATTTAATCATATGGAAAACAAGCAAAGGTGCAAAGTCCAAGTTTTATTTATTTCCTCGCAAATATGTTATAAAACGTCGTATGACATACGTGCGCTTTGATAATTACATCATAATGTACTATTACTTTAAGCAGAAAACAAGATTTATTATAATTACAAACCGCCCTTTTTTGAGATTTGCATTGGGTATAAGATTTTCACAGCCGCATATAATAAAAAAATATTTAATTTTCTACTATTCCCTAGTTAGTTCAACGTTGGATAACTCGGTTGATACTAGTACCTATATCAGTTTCTATTATAAGTAATAAAAAAAATGCGCAATATAAAGGATTAACCGTAGAGCCTTGTGTGTAGCAATGCTTAACAGTTTCAAACCTCTCATTTGCATCCGGAATTTATGAAACAAATCATATAATTTACATAGTACCAGTTCGATCCGGGCACAGCTGTGTTCGACAAGTGCCACCGTGATTACACCAAGATTGGTGCGACTTCCCAACACATTAATCATTATAAATGGAATTTGTCAAGTTTCCAAACTCCCTAATTATGTTTATAATTTTGCAACACTCTCGTCTTGTTGCATCTGCTCTCTTTCCCATTACTTAATTGATGTTTCGTTAAACAAAATTTGTAAGAGATTAAAATTTTCTCGTAGAGTCTTATGTTGCCAGTTCTTTAATTAATTATTTATGACATTTTTGTCATTCGATCTGTGAACTTTTGTGTTTTTAGAAGAATTTTCAAGGGATGTAGTTTTAACTATGTACCGTAGGTATTATGCAATAAACAGTATGACTATGACTTATCATAAATTATTTTTAGAACAATATTTTATGAAAAGCAATTTTTTTCAACTTTTTTATTAGAAATTTTATTGTTCGTCCTTTTATTAACTAGAAGGACGAAAAATAACCCTTTTTTGTAAGCGTTTGAAAAAAAACTCCCTTTTTAAAAGTACGAGTATTTTATTACCAAATATACAAGTTTTTCGACATCAAAAGCTTTGAATATAAACTTTGGTTTTTAAGTTACCTTATCGTACATTTTGCAACAGATGTACATTTTGCGTATTGTACATTATGCGACGAAGGGGACTTTGGTCACCTGTGACGGTCGAATTTTGCCACCTAACAAGTTGTTTCCAAAATTGAATCGCAGGTGATGGCGTCGCTGTCATCTGTGTAGTTGGTGGTGTAACCTAAGTAACAATATGTAATACCGTAGTCCCAGTTTTGGCCACCGGATCAAATAATTTTGTTCAGTCACCTGAAGCCTAAGCTGAATTGCCATTTACACGGTCGATTATCGCCGTGCGGCGCAAGTCATGCGGCTTTAGTCAACCCATGTAGATACCCCAATAACAATAACCTTCATTATCATTGTTTTATAAATATAATCTTAAGAAATCTTAATCATCAACCCTATTTTTCTTTTACAGGTAATTTCAAGACTGCAAAAAACTAAACTACATTATGTAAGGTAAAACTTTGTTTATATTTGTTGCAGACTTGAGACTCATTTATTATTGAGACACAATAATGTAAATCTCAATTAAGCAGTTTGCGTTTAGCGCAACGTTTACAGCCTTGTGCCTAAACTTTTAGCATCTGTACAAGTTTCATTAATCCTTTTTTATGCGTGTCCTGAGTTCAAAAGCTGGTTCATTAAGTAACCGCGATATATATCGTGGCACCTGGGCCGTTGCGGTCGACTTTCCCCTCTTTACTGTTAAGGGATATAAGGATAGAACCCACGATGAAAATTATGTTTGCACGTTAATGGTGTCGAAAATAGTGGGAAAATTTGTGGTAGATGGTCAAATATTATAACACGATCAGTTTGTTGAGTTTGAACTTTCAAAATACTAAATTAAAAACTAATTTAATAAATTTTCATTTATTAAATTAGTTCATCGAGAAAGATAAATATTGTGTTGTGTCATTCATGTACAAGAATTTTTGTTCGAAAATTTTCCGAAAAAATCGCTATCGTGCATATATTTTTTTGTAATGAAACTATTGGTAAGGTTAACAATGTAACCTGCAGATAATTATATACAAAACATCGTTGTGTGAACTCCTTTATACGTATTTCTGAAACTACGACAGTAAAAGGAACTTTACAATAGATTGACTCGACCATTGTTATTCAGTTGGCTTTTAATGGTCACGTAATTAGCTATAAACCCTTCTCTATTCCTATGAAGATACGTATTTATCTGAGTTGGGGCAACGGTGAAAACAAAAGGTAATTTCAGTGTTAGTTTGCGTTACAGTTTAAGCTAGTTGTCGTACGTAATCTTCAAATATCTATACTTTGTTTGTGGTCTTGTTTAGCTATATATCATTTCTCGGCACCCATCCACCGATATTTTTTGACAGTTTTTAAACTCGAAACTCTGATTTTCTTTTTGGAAATCTGAGAGTATTATTATAAAAACCACTTGAAGTTGTTTGTTTTTGTCAATTTTAAATTCAAATTTAATATAGAAAAGTTCGTTTTCTAAATTGACCCAGTTGGGGATCAAACCTAGCCGTGCTATTCCGAAACGAAACTCGCAACTCACTTCGAAAGTCACCTCACTTCGCACTAGTTAGATATTAGAAATAAAATTATAATAGACTAATTTATAATTGCAACAGACTTATCAGCTTTCTTTTGTAGTTACCTAATTTTAATTTTCAATTGATGAAAGTAACCTACAATTATCTAATTGACAATATCAAACTAATGCTAAGTGAGGTGCCTTTCGAAGTGCGAGTTTCGTTTCGGAATCGTTCAGCAGGACCTCGGAGATGGCGAAATCATGAAAACTGGTGTTCCGGTGTTGGAACACCGGTTTTCATGACTTCTGTGGTAGACCCTAACAAATATGTGCAAACCACTCTTTGCACAGAAGGTCTACCACAGACTGAAGTCGTTATTGTCGCCTGTGATCTTAAATATAGTATTGAAACTACCTATTATCGCTTTACGGCCGGGCCGGGCTGATTTCCATATACACACGTAAATTCCGAAGGCCTACTGGGACTCGAAGGGTCTACGTGGAGGCATATGCGCGTACAAGGATTCCAGGGCTAAGGGCGGTAGTAAACTATGAACTTTGATAAAAAATAATTTAAAAAAATGATAGTTTATATGCTATGTTACTAGAATGATCATAATTGTTATCACCTAGTTAAATCAATAACCTTTCGACGCATAGTGCCAGAAACGCAAATTACCGTGCGCTCATGGCGGAACTTGACAGACTTACACTTACTCGTTCAGGTTTGTTAAGCAACGCTTGGTCCGGTCAGGCGTTGGATGGGTGACCGTTAAAGTGGCATTACAACTGAGCGCTTCCGTGCTTCGGAGGGCACGTTAAGCCGTCGGTCCTGGCTATGGTCATCTGATAGCAGTCGTTAAGCCAAGTTAGAGACCTTACAGGCGGCTTGATAAATTCTAACTCCAGAGGTGGCCACTAATCCTCATTCGATCAGTAAGAAAGAAGAAGAACCGTACGCGTTAGTGACCATACTGTCGTTTGTTTTTATCATATCTTTCAAGCATTTTTGTTTACTTTTAAAAATATTTATAAATAGAATGCGATATATTATTTTCAACACACTTGCTCGTAAAGTGAGCCTTAATACTTCACTTTGAAGGGCATAAACCGAGCTATAACAAACACAGTGCGTAAAATATTATACACTAGTGCGTTATAGAATTATCCCTAGTACCTTACTGCAAGTTCTATGCGAGTAAGCAGAGCATTCCCAATTTAACCGGGTAACACAGTTATTTTTTTAAGTAATAAATAACAAAGAGGTTTTGTGCGCTGAAAATTCATATAGGTACATTTTTGAAATAAATAAATGTGTAAGTCCTTAAGTCAAACAGATATTTATTATAATAAAATTATTCATAATTCACAATATTTTGTTTTACATATTAAAATATTTGCATTTTATTACCTAAAATTATAATTTGAAGTAGGCAGTATGCTCACTTACCCTTTGTTTGCAAAATATTCTTGCATTGGGCGTGTAAAAAATAAAACCTGCGCGCCTCTTCCCATAATTTTCATATTTTATTTTTGTCATATTTTTTGCTGTGTGGTAAATTACTTGGTTTTTTCCTCGCAAATGTGTTGAAAAACGTCGTATGAAACTCTAACTTGTCTCAGAATGTACTATTACTCTGCATAAAAAAATCATAGAACTGAATTAAATTTTGATAAAACTTGCACTTTTCTTTCCGTCTGCAACAGCCCTTAGGTGCGTTTGTAAATATGATATCGGTACCACGGTTGGATGAATAAGTTTCAGTGTTACCATGAATTGAGTGAAGGTTGTAATTTGAATTATTAGATGCTATGTAGTTTAAACTGTTTCTTTTATGTTAGTGTTGATTATAAACCAACTTTTAATCAAGCTGTTTGAACTTCATAATACAGTATTAGAAGTTAATTTTTACCATAACTTGATATAACCCGGAACTTTCGCCAACACAAAGCAGAAGGCATGCATGCTAAACAAAATTTAAGTGTTGTTCCGGTAGTTGATGTTTGAAACTATCTTTATGTTAGCAAGTTTAGTATTAAAATGTAGGAGGAATGGAACTATTACAATATAATAAACTATGTACTATAATGAACACACATTACTCGTTAAAGTCATCTTTTGCGGAAGCTACTGTAAGCTTCCGCCAGCGGCTTCACTCACGTAATAAATTCAAAAAAATCCCTAGGGATTTATTAACTGACATATTAATTATCTTTTGTTTTAATCCTGGCTATAAACTATGTATGTGCTACTTTTTACCCAAATCCGTTTAGCCATTTTGTGCGATTGAGTTACAATATTGACCTCTCTAGGAGCAAACGACGTAAAAGCGATTTTGGCCAAAATCTGTTTTCAACGGTTTCTTAGTCAGAATCGCGCGCTCTTTCGATCTTTATATTTAAAATGTTAAAATTTTCAAAAACAATATTTTACTACAAGCTCCGATTCACTCTCTAAGCCCAGTTTTTTAAAATGTCATAATGAGCAATGTTTAAAGTAAATTTACAATGTTATGTAGTATTTTTTCATTTTGTGACTAATACAACAACATTATATACAGTATCAGGTAATAATATTATTGAACTTTTTATGGTAAACTACACAATATTATCAAATATGGCTTTTACGACAATTTTTCAAGTAAAAATTTACAAATGAACGATGTCAATTTACGTTATAATTTTACGAAGTAAATTCCAATTAATCATTACATAGGTAAAAACTTTTCAAATCTAACGGTACTGTAGAATTTGTTACACAGATCGAATCTCATTTGTTCGTCTTATTCCTATTCCTTACAAGTTTAACGTAAAATCCCAGGAATACGTCTTCCTCCCGTCTACCTGTTGCGGGCGTAATCAATCAATAGGTAATCTCACTAGGCTCCTCCATAAATATTTGCATTCTGTACCGATAGCCGTGCAATCCATCAGATGCGGTGTCTGACACTTTAATTTGTACATTCCTTAAGAATTGGTACGAAAATAATATTTTTTTCATACAATAAAGCTGTTACATGTGGAGGCAATAATGACTGTTAGATGTGGAGGTAATAATAGATTTGGATTGTCGTTTGCAAATGATCAAAAACAATACGGATCTCATACTGCCGCAAATTAATGAATAATAGTTATTTGTTATACAAGAGAGCAAAGTCATTTTTTGCTGCGAGTGCTGACTTTTAAATCACGAACTAGCGAAGTAGTCTAGAATTGAATCACGAGCGTAGCGAGTGATTCTAATATAGACTACTGAGCACAGTGAGTGATTTAAAGGCACGAGACATCAAAAAATTTGCTCTCGTGTTAAACATACAACTTTTCACCTCTACCAGCGAGAAAAGGTGTTAGAAATTAAAAAAAGCACTTTGCCTCACGCTCGCAGCAAAAGTCGATTTTGCTGCGAGTTTTTGGTAAAAAGTACTTTGCCTCACGCTCGCAGCAAAAGTCGATTTTACTGCGAGTTTTTACGCGCCAAAAGCACCATTTTCGTGCTGGAGAGGTGAAAAACTTTTTATTTAACTGCAATACACGAGACATAAGCTTACTACACAATAAAAATAAGAATACAATACAATAATTAATAAACATTTACTAAATGCACTACTAATTACCATACTACGTCTCACGGCTGCAGCCTCGCGCTGCGTGCTCGAAATCTCGCTGCATAATTGCTATTTTTTTTTTAAATTGGAAGGTTCAAGGAAGGATTGGAAGTTAGTATAGATGTCACGCATGGTGTAAGTGTAATACAAGCAACACATTTAAGCGACACATTTAAGGAGGCGGCTCTCAAACTGAAGTGTAGGTCACATTTTACGACTGTTGTCCCATCTCCTTTGTGAAGCGCCATTTGCGCGCAGCTACAAAGGTAGAATGGGACCGTAGGTACTCTTCAGAAAGCACGGCGAGCACCACAAAATTCTTCCTACCGAATGGGGTGGAGGCGTACAGCATAGTGCGGAAGATGCAGGTGGACCGGCCAACCTCGCAGATGCTGACGGGACATGGTGGGTTCGCGGCGTACTTGTACAGATTTAAATGCAAGGACAACCCTGCCCTCTGCACTGCATTGATAGGTACACATTAACACAGACACCAGACACAC
The DNA here is from genome assembly GCA_943789525.1 of Agriphila geniculea. NCBI lineage: Eukaryota > Metazoa > Arthropoda > Insecta > Lepidoptera > Crambidae > Agriphila > Agriphila geniculea. The sequence goes on along the minus strand of OX038877.1, from coordinate 4,983,959 downwards.
CACTCAGCAAAGACACCCTAAAGGATATAATGAGAGACAGTAAAGAAATAGATAAATTAATTGAATTTGCAAAGAAAATTATAAAAATAGTAAATGAAAGAAACAAGACATAAGGCAGAATAGAAAACATTGTAAGTACAAATGCATAATAATGAATATTAAGACACGCAATATTGGAATATAAACAATTTAGATATTAAGAACAGTAAATATGTAAGAAAGAAATGTATTAGAATTAAGATAGTGTAAAGAAAGAAAAAAAAAGAGTGTAAAAAGAAGGAAAATTGTAAAATAAAGACCTGGACCCCATGTCTAGGGAGACGTTGCAATATATATATAAAAAAAACACATTTAAGCGCGTGGTTTTTCTACCAAAATCTAGATAACGGAACATCATGTTCCGTGGCACTGTGATATGTATTTAGGTAATTGATTTAGCCATTTTTTACCATTTTAGTTTTTCAATATAAAAGTTAATTAAAATCAAATTATTTGGTGTCTGACTGCATCGCAGCCGCACACGCTTAAAATCTTTTCAGATTTGATTAAAAGGACAGTTACTGTTTCTCTAACTTTGCTCTTTTTATTATATTTTTTTTAAGACAATGCAAACTATGTCACAGGCAATATCTTCCTCTGATTCATTCCCAAAGCTACCAATAAGGGATAGCTGAACACTACAGAACTTACAGAATGTAGGTCTGAATGCAAAGCGTGACAAAGGGACCTCGGTCGGTTCCGTACAACTGTCGCCGGCGTTATTCACCGGTGTCCGACACGACAGAGATATCGACACGTTTCCAACTCGTGTACGAGGGCCTTTGTAGAATGCACCCTTTATAGGGAAAGATATATTGTCTATGGTAAATGAATTGGTTTCGTCGCTTTATTTATAGTTTGCAAGGCAGGTGGAGCTATTAGTGAACTTTCACCTGTGATGCAAAGGCCTCAAAATATTTTGAATGCCAATAATTCTATCATTAAATAAATTAATATTTTATATACTAAAAATAGCTTGTCATTCCCTTATCTTTTGAAAAGTTTGTAGGAATGTAGTAGGGTAGTACGGAGAGAGGTAGCCACTAGTAGGAAGGCCAAAGCGGAAGATCTTCCTCCAGGCTGGATGGTATTTGCCCGGGGACCGCGGTCCAACCGATGATGGTTTCCAGTTGTATAAATGCTGCGTCGCTGAGTAAACTTCGTCAGCGAGATCTAATGTGCGGCGTTACGGTAGATGCCGCCACAGGTTTATTAATTTTTCAATTTAATTACATGAAATCAATAGTTGTTTTATCAAAGGTAGGTAACATCTATATTTATTGGAAATGTCTTTTAAGTAACCTCGTATGGTATCATCATTACTAGCAGCAAGACCGACGCCCACAGATGGGCATAGATATCCCCCAAGGATTACCAGGCATCTAGAGGCTTCCCGCGATATTCGCCAGATAGTCCGTCCATCTTATCTTGTAGGAGGCCTATGGGCGGAAGGTTCATACACATTATATTTATGTACGATTCAAACAGACCGGCCAGAGTCGGCCCGCACCGAAACGCATTTTACAAACTGTTGAAGGAAATCTTTCAATATAGGTAGTTAAGTTCTATATTTCTTTGAAATTAACGCAGCTTGGAACTCGATCGGCTCCGTCGGCACGCGTCGCTATACGTACGCATCCGTACGCATCCGTTCGGAATGCTTAGGCAGCCGATCGGCTCCGTCCTCACGCGTCGAGGCCAACCGGCTCCGCATGTACGTCGCGGCAGCCGACCCGCTTGTACTATCATATATACTTCGGGCGTATTCAATTATGAAAATTGGTAACTGGCGCTCAGTTATACAACGTGTAACAAAAAGGGGGTATCAACCCAAAAGGAGGTCAATGTACTCGTGAATCTGAACACCTTCCACGAGAAAAAAATTTAAAATCGAAAAAAAAAATTGATCTCTCCATAGAAAATTTGAATTTGCCGCCAACATTTTGTATGGAGAGTTTAATTTTTTTTTTTTCTGCTGGAATGTATTCAATTATACGAGTACATTGACCTCCTTTCGGGTTGATACCCCCTTTCTGTTACACGTTGTATAGTACTTAAATCTATTCTGTGGCTCAGTCGCATGATAACAGAATCTCCAACACTAAAATTTAAACCAGCGCACTAGCGCTGATAAGCGCCGATCAGCTAAGATCAGAGCTAGGCCGCCACTTTTTAATCGTCTTCAAAAAAGGAGGGGGTTATCAATTAGTCGCGTACCTGTATATTTTTTATATTTGTAGCTGATTTTTTAAGGGACAAACGTAGAGGTGTTTAAATTACTTAACGTATTTAATTTTCATTTGTGCAACACATTAACAAAGTTATTTCATTTACTCTCATGCGAAGAAAAGTGTAAGGCAAAAATTGTTATTTTCTCGTGACTTTCCTTGTAACTTTTCTTAGAAGCTTGTTCTGTCAACTCTTGAACACATATTACTTACTTATATCTATTCTGAGGTTAGACTAAATCGTTTCGCTTGATGTAGGTACTAATTTTTTCGTAACAGGGTAAGCTTTACTTCTATTGGAACCCTCACAGTGATTGGCACTTTGACATTTAAACGCAGATATACGAGTACACCATCTAACAACTAAACTTTATATTTTTTCTCAAATACGTAATATATAATAACGTGATTTATAATACATGTCACGCCATCTATTGAAATGTCATCATCATCAGTTCAGTATGTCTCATTTCACAGCAGCTGTTAGTCCGACGGTCCGCCCTCTCGTACGTTTGTATGTCACTCGCAATACCATACCAATGCCATCCATATAGCTATGGTAAACTCTTCTTTTAAACTTAAAAGTCCTATATCTTTTGTTGGAGTAAACTGATTGCGATTAAATAAATACTAAATGTTACTCCAAATTTAAAAAAAAAATGTAATAAATTTTTATGTAAACGTCAACACGATTGAGTATTTTTGACGTTATTAGCGTATAAGCATACAAACAAACAGATAAACAGAAAGAAAATGTTAAAAATGAATTCGATTTGTAAACATACCACTTTTTGCAAAATATTTCCTTTCTACAGACACAACTATTCTTCAGATTTATTATATGTATAGATATAGATTGTCATGGCAAAATCGTACAACTCTGTTACTTTTTAAAATTTGGCATTACAACACTTTAAAAAAGGTATCGAACCTTCATCAACCCAATTTCTCATTTTTCTTTTTTTTCTTTTATTATATATTTTATCTACAATTTTACTCGTATAATATTAAAATTACGTCAACGCGGGCAAGCAGACACTGACTTACAGACTGCAATGTGCTCCTTCTTTAAGAACGTACTGACGAATGCGAACGCGTGCCGACTGATGCGGACGGATCCGTACGTATGCCGACGGCTGCGTTCGGCTGCCGACGCATCCGTAGCATCCGTTCCGATGCGGGCCGATTCCGGCCGGTCTGTTTGAATCATACATTATTTTATACCAAATGTAGTGCATATACATCGTGAAATTTTATTAATTTGGTTCCCGCAGTGGTGGGGTTCCACTCATGATTACAAGCAACTTTTACTATGGGGCCAACTCTGATATCACGAAAAAAAATCAGCTGTTCCATACATTAAGGTTGAGTAGGTATTGCACTTTTGTATGGAACAGCTGATTTTTTTTCGCGATATCAGAGTTGGCCCCATAGTAAAAGTTGCTTGTAATCATGAGTGGAACCACCCCACTGCGAAATCCAAATGATTATAATTTCTGTGTGTAAATGTAAAATGTTCTTACCATAAAAGCGTTATGAATCGTTATTGTGGGAAAAGAATGAAATTTTCTTTATAATTGCTACGTAAGATATGTAACATGCATTACCTTTTAAAATAGCATTTGAAAAGTGAACTTTAAAGGGAACTATTGAATACAAAATTTAGCGAAGAGCCGAGTTTGAATCGAACTGAGAGGGTGTACTGTCATCGCCTATTATTCATGCGAACGTTCTAGATAGGAGCTCCCCTTTTACATACTACCATAGTATGCTATATGTTACACAGTCTGCATTACATAGTCTGCATTTAATAGGCTTCTTATGTAATAAACTGACAATACACAATCGGTTGATCGTTCTGACAGAAAAAGGATGGTAGCGTTTACATTTTTTCGTTGTGTCGTATGAAAAAAAACATTATTAATTATAAATTAATACATAAGTTGTTCAATGAATTTCTCAATATGGGGATGATTTTTAATCACAGATGTAGCTGAACACAATCAGAACTATGTCACAAAAACAATGCATTCAATAAGTTGTTTAACTTAAGTACTTCAAAAACGCATCACTGAAACCATGTTAGTATGCTTATTTCAGTACTAAGCCTGATTGGACAAAGCAAAACATACACTTAATATCAAAAGCAAATAATAGCTGTAAGTCTAATACTGAGTGAACAATAAAGTATTTTAAATCTACTTCCATAATAATCATAATATTATGCATTTACTAACCACCTGTTTCAATTGAAAGCTAGCAAAAAGGTCATTAAGATATAGCTGGAACTGTTATTATAGTACTACAATTAAGTGTTCTTGGAATATTGCACAGACTTGTGTGAAATTATAACCACCTGTTTAGTTAGTTTCAAGCCATTTGCAGCTAACTAAACAGCTAGTATAGTGCAGACTACAATCTTCCTAAGTATGAATCTCGTGTAACACAGGCGAATATGCAAAGCGAAGTATAATAAAAACAATTGTTGTTAAAATTATATTGTAATTTAATTATAATTAAAAATATATTTTTTTTTAATAAGGTTAAAATTGGATATTTTTACATAACTGAACAATTTACATAATACATACCCATACCAGAAAATTATGTACCTAATTAATAGAAACAACAAAATGGACACAGTCATTATGAATAAATTCGACTGCCAATTTGATTAAATTCGTGATATGCAGTGGGCTTCTAAAGATAAACAGTTATGATTCGTCACGGCATTTCATAACAACTTTCAAGTCCTTATTTTTTTTAAATTAATAAAACGATTTTAATGATACTTCATACGCAGTAGGATACATAAGTCTAAAATGTTAGTCAAGAACATTTTTGAAATGTCTTATTTAAAATTTGTTTTAATGGAAAATTTAAAATCGCACTAATTTAGCTGTAATACTAATTTTCGAAAACGTTTCCAATTTTTTTTTTAGATTAATGTGTTCTGCTAATGTGTATGAAGTTTCAGTAAAATCGGTTCGTTCATTTAGACTATGAATGATAATATGACGTATGAAAAATAAGGACTTGAAATTAAAAAATGCCGTGACGAACCAACGCTATTAAAGATCAAAATACTAGATACTGCTCAATTGGAAACATTTGTACTGCTGAGTTTTCAAGTCTTGTAATGACACATTAACCTGCTTCTGCCTACCTGTAGTCCCAAAAAGGAATAAATTTCGAGTTGTACACGTTCATTAGACTTACGTTACAAAAGGAAAACTTGATTACGGACATGGCAACTCATTTCCAACCTTTGTTTGAACCAGTAAAAGAGCTCGCGGCGGAATTATTCAAATAACCAGCAAATTTGTACGAAAGATGTCATACTTAATAAATATCTTAAAAAAATCAAACGATTTAAAAACATATTTTTTTAGGCTTTGCCGATAACATTTGTGTTGAGAGGATGAATGACTTTCATAGTAAAATTTCCGATTTTTTTTGTGGGTTTAAATATGTTTGCCAAGGTAACGTTATTATTGTTCGTTTCCGAATTCTGTTCCACTATATTTCTACCTACTTACCTTCTACTACTACCACTTACTACCTACCTTAAATTGATTTTTATAATTACTAGTTTGTAAACATTACCCCAGTAAACGAAAAGGTGTAGAGGAAAATGATTGGAACACAATTTTTTACTTCGTTACTTTGTTTGGACTAGTTAGGAGGTAAACATCAAAAGTCCCCGTCCGTAGCCCCTATGCCGGGGGGAGAGGGAGGGGGGGTTTCAAGGTCATGTTTTTAGGTTTTTCACATATATCTCAGAAACTATGCGTTCTAGCGACATGAAACTTCTTACAAAATAACAGCTGCTTAAATTAACTACAAGTTTTTTTATTAGGTTTTTCAATATCTTTTATAGTTTTCGAGATATCCACTCCTGAATGTCTGTCATTTTTCTTAGCATTATGCTTAACAATCATGGAATGGCGCATTTTTCCTGTGTCAAATGGTATTAAAAGATCAAATTCAGATCGGTTAACGGCATTATAGTTTATGCACGTAGATTATCTTCAAGCTTCACCTTAAGTATGTTGACAGACATTTTGGAGTGGATATCTCGAAAACTATACTAGATATCGAAAAACTTGACAAAATAAAAAAAAGTAGCAAATTTAATCAGCTTTTATTTATAGAAAGTTTTATGTCACTATAATGCATAGTTTCCGAGGTATATGTGAAAAACCGAAAAATGGGACCTTCAACCCCCCAGCCCCCCCCCCCCCTCTCCCCCGGCATAGTTTTGATATGTTCACCTCCTAACAGGTCCAAACAAAGTTACGAATACCAAAATTTATTTTATTTATATATTTAGTACACACAACATTTTTACCAGAAAAATAATGTACAGAAGAGTAGTACAAGGGTACAGCTTATTTCATATTGACTTCCAGCTGGCCCGGGACAGGAAATAACATTGAGAATAAAATTGTGTTCCAAGCATTTCCCTCTATACCTTTTTTTGAGCTTTCTTTGCCTGAACTACATTGGCAGTATTGACTATGTGGTTATCCTCACGCAAATAGAGAGAACTGGGCCCAGAGATCAAATAGAATGATTGATTAATCACAAAAAAAGACAACCCTCTACACGCTCCGGGCCAGGTGTTTACGAAATTAATCAACCCAAAAATCAAAGAGGGTGTGGGGTGGTTTAAAAACGAGCCGTGTCGGAACTAATTTTTTCGCGCAGTCTCGCCGTTCGCCGCCGGATAATTTCCCGGCGGGCCGTCATAATTTGTTAAAATTACCGCGCTCGGATGGACCCTGGATTATTCAAGATTGAACGCGCGCGGTTACTTGGACCCGTGTCGCAGTTGCGGGTTAACCTGCTGAGTTATAATATGAGAACTGTATAATTTAATCTATTTCTTTTTTATGTTTTATGTTCTTTAAAGTCTTTTCAGTAGGTATTGTTTAATTATTCATATCAATCACTTTTCTGTTAGCCAACTTTCATTGGCTTGCAACTACATACCTAGTAGCTTTTAAATTAAGTTATTCAAATATTTTGATACTCATCTTGTTGAATATTAATATCGTTTGCTATGTAAATGTTGAAGTCTACAACAAAATATTGCTATAACTAATATTCAAAATATTTAACTTAAAGCAATCAAAGTTTGTTTTTTCGACATTTCATAAAAAAAGTAAATGACATGAGTCAAGATATTAAAACTACTAACATAAAAAAAACATGATTTTATTATGAGAATGCTTGCTGGAATAACTGGAGATTAAAAAAAACTTATTTATTTATAGTGATTAAAATTAATCGAGATCTATTCGTATTGTCTTATATTTTTAGTGATATATACTTACCCAAAACAGGGGGTCTATTTCGTAAAGTTTAATGCGATACACGCAGCTGCGTCCGTGCTTCGTTTTGATTGTTTCCTATTACAAATCACCTTCGTATGCGATATTGCGAAGTGATTGCGTGAGTTTGACAGTTTCTCTCTAGCGTATCCGATATCGTTCGTTTAGTAGTCTATGGACTACGATAACCAAATTCTAAATGTTTGTTATAACTACAACCAACGAACTGCGGACGACTATCGTGGCCAAGTGACTGCGTTACGAAATTGCGTACATTATTTTCGTAATAGGCCCGCAGAATCGTATTGTTTTAGGGTTGTCATTCGATGCTGAATAACTACCAATTCATATTGTACTTTTGACCATCAGCCATTTTTTAATTCCCCTCTGCTGGGGCACAGGCCTTCCTTATGAGTGGTTAAGGAGGATGAGCCATAACCAACCACGCGGGCCCAATGCGGATTGGTGGATGTTAACGACTGCAAATGCACCCGGGACCAACGGCTTAACGTGCCTTCTGAAGCACGGAGGAGTTCGAGATAATACATTTTTGGTCATCCATCCCATGACCAACCCTTACAAAAGTTGCTTAACCTCCGTAATCGCTGGGCCAAGCGCTACACCACTGTGCCATCGAGCTCCTCTTATACTTTTTACCAAAGATTTAATTCGTCAGATACGCCCTCGAACCATAGTGCGACTGCGCTGAAATGTGTCAAAAGAGTGAGCTCTACTCTTATCGTAGTGACCAATTTATTTGGACCGGCTGGTGTGCCGAGGTCACTGCTTAAAAGTGATCATTCTATCAATGCACTTGCAATGCCCGTGTCGCCATTTTGCTACACGCACAGACTACAAAATAATGCCACAGTTTTCGGTGCCAGAGCATAACTAATTATTTAAATCTTTGCTTCAAAATTCCATAGGGAATGAGACCTTCCCAGGGTCGCTTAAAACATGATAACTATAGATTCTGGAGCTTTAAAAGGTAAACATGTGAGCTAGGAGGTTTAGGCACCTGTCGGACGGCTTACTCTTAAGCCGTTGGGAGAGGTTGTAAGCCTGAAGGATTTGCAAGTTTACATACAGCGGTGGGTTGTTTGAATGATGGCGATTGGCGGAAAGAGATCGGAGCGCAATACATGTGCTCTATATCTTCTTGTTGGGTTGAAAATTGACGTCCAAATCAGAAATTGTGGAAGATTTCCAAATAAATCTGAAGCTGTTCATTTTATGCAGCAAAATTTTCCATTCCATGAGATTATAATTTTGGCTTATGTTGAATTTACTTTAAATAAGCGGAACGACCTGAGATAACTTGTTATTAATTCTTTAGTAACAATCTTTAATCCAACTTTGGTAATTTTTAATAGAAGAAGAAGTTAGGCTGTTAAACTCTAGCGCCGAATTAAATATTTTTACGATATTTTAACCATTTCATAACGAACAGCTAACAATTTCATTCAACGCTACCACTTCTCCCGCTCCGTTAGTGTCTGTTTGACTATTGCCCTGCCGCTGATCACATGACCAAATAGTACCATTTCGCCATAAGCCTCCGTTTCACTGTGGCCCCGCCCGTCGCTGATATTACAGCCATACCTCTTTATAGAGTAAGCGATATGATTCCACGATAAAAATTTTGCTAACGTGGAACTGCGCACATCATAATCGAATTTTGTAGATATTAGTTAAACTAACCACAATAATATTGCTTAATTCAATTTCTTTCATATTCAGATTAAGTTTGTTTTGTCAAAACTTACTGACAAAATAATGACCATAAAATTTACAACTATTAAGGGCCCTATCACATTTTTTCGTCGAAATTTCGATTTTGACGGATTTTAGTGCTACAACCTAGAGAAACCTTTGGGTCTACTAAATACATTTATATGTGTTCGCGACAAAAAGTAATATGATGTGATGATACACTGGAAAGTTAAAGGGTTAGAAAGGAAAATTAAAATTGGTGAACGTTTTCCTTAGAGTGAACTTTGAACATACACAGAAAGAACAACAAATAAAAGTATAAAATTTGATTTTCTTATGAAGTAAAGACTATTCTGATATAAATTTTACGTAATAATAAAATTATGTATCTAGGAGAAATTCACAGTTAATTCTGAGCATTTTTAGTAATTTTATGGTTTTTGATTGGGATTTTTTCCACATATTCCATACATAATTTCAAATAAGAGATAATATTAAATTTTTTTTATTTCATTTGTTTTGCACAGTAGTTCAATCCACGACCCCAAAAAAGTGCCTTCGCGCATTTTATGAAAATCTTTCTCTGCAATTTTGGGTTTAATTATAAAGTTAAGCAAATTTTCAAAAAGGCGAGGCCGCTATAAACTATTCCAATAGCTATTCTACACTATTCAATAAGTCAAAACTATTAATGTATTTTTGTTTCTGAGATCGATAACCCCAAAATTGGCCATTTTACGCAAAAATCACAGTCGAAACGTAATATGCCTCTTAACATAATTTAAAAGATAGACAGTCATGATGACACAGTAAATTCAGATCGTGATCAGTGATTTTGATACAGATTGTATGAGATTGACAGATCGAGAACACCTTATACAGTAAATCTCACTAATTAACGGATCTTGATCGGATCATAACCTGAATTAACCATTTAATGGTTGCCATAGACTTCAATTGAAAATAATATACCTACGTAAGCCATTAGAATGAAAAATAATCTATGATTTTCACAAGTACATATTTCAAATAAAGGGTCACATACACAACCGACGACCAGACAGCGTCGCATCGGTGTCGGTGTCGCGTAATCGATCGCGCCCCATCAATCACCGCTGTGTCGTCGCATAGTGTTACCAATAGCTGTCCGTCGGCACATGCGGTGTAGCAACCAGACGTGAGCCTATATGCTTATTTTAATTAACCAAGACAGAAATTAGCATATTTTAGATTAACTTTAGTAAAGTATATAGTTTTATTTACTCAAGTTTAGTTAAATATTTTGAGGGCTGTTTTATTAAATTTCTTAATAGATCTCAAGATTTTCAAAACTTTACGTAAACATAATTATGATATCATTGAATTATGCTGTAATCAGGTAGACCGAATATAACCTATAGAGTAGAATAGAATAATAAGATCAATTAAGATTGTTTTTCTCTTATTCATAAAATTATAGGAACGAGAAGATATTTATAAAATCTTATTTCAGTAAAATCTTTGATTGTAGGTATGCAATATCAAATTATTGTCAATACTTGTCGCAATTCATGCAATATAGCCTTTACAAAATGAATAGCGTTTACTGGGACGCGGAAATGGAGTCAAAGCATCCGGTTGCTAAGCAACTGCATGTGTGTGTAGTGGGAAGCCATTTTACACAGACCTGACAGCTAATCACTTTGTCATTGTTATATAGTATCATTTATACCATTTGTATATGTTGTGTGTTAATTGTCAAATGGTTTGCTTGTAACGTTGTAACAAGTTATACTTGCTATAAATTATAATTATTTACCTTGTCTATTGTATACTCGACTTTTTTTCATTAATTTCTCTCAGTGGAAACTATGTTAGCCTATGTACAAACATAAAGCTTTTAATTAATATGTATTATATTGAGCTTTATGTTTCATTTATTCCATAAAAGGAGATGTCCCAGCGTTGCCTTAGTTTCATTTTATTTAATTACTTTCATAATTAAAAAAATCTAATTACATTTAATTTTGGTATAGTATCAGTCAAGAATTGTTTTGTAATTAGAAAAATAATTACAAAAACATTAAGTTGTTTTCTGAAGTATTTTGTGAAATAAATGTAAGTAAATAGTACTATCATGATAAAAAATTGTGATTTAAAAGCGTTTTAACTTAAAAATCCCACTTTTTAATGCAGAAAATAATTATTAATGAATGATTCTAGAGTAAAATATCTACTCTGACATACTACTTTGATTAAAATGCGATAGACTTCACTTTTTGAGAATGGTGGGGCAAATGATATAGGCGTGATGGGACATGACCTTTAAAATAAAAATAAAAAAACAATATTTCACGATTTAGTATGAGAAACAAATATATTTCGTTTTATTAAATATTCTGATTTCACGTCGCTGAATTGTAATTAAAGTTATTTGCTAACGTAATCTATAATAAACTCTCAATTGATTCACTTATTGATTTACATTACAACGTCATGGTACGTTTACGTGCACGTCTTCGCTTACGCTTATGCATTCGGTGTGTTTCGCACGTAATTGTTGGCATACGCGTAGAGCCCTAACGGCTAGATAGATACCTTTCATGGTGTAGGTGGGTAATAAGAAAGGATTTTGGGAAATTCCCCATAATACAGTGTGCTACAGGGTGTTCCAGTATGTATGGGAATTTGTGTCGGAAAATTGAAATGTTTGATAGAGCCCTAACGGCTGAAGGTAGAAACACCATTTTTGGAGGGTAGATACCTTTCATGGTAGGTAGGCACTAAGAAAGGGTTTTACTCCTTTCATCGTTCATAAGCCGTAAACTCTTAAAAGTACCCACTTAGTGATCAGGCAAAATAAATTTGCTTTTATAACCGTGTTATATTAAAGCTGTCTTGGTATAAAAGTATGTTTTATTGTGCTGAAAAACCGGCCAAGTGCGAGTCGGACTCGCGCTCCAAGAGTTCCGTTTGTTGTATTAAAAATTCGTTTGTTGTATGGGAGCCCCCCTTAAATATTATTTTTATTCTATTTTTAGTATTTGTTGTTATTGTGGCAACAAAAATACATCATCTGTGAAAATTTCAACTGTCTACCTGTTGTCGTTATTAATATCGAGCAAAAAACGGCAAAAAAATCACGTTTGTTGTATGGGAGCCCCCCTTAAATATTAATTTTATTCTGTTTTTAGTATTTGTTGTTATAGCGGCAACAAAAATACATCATCTGTGAAAATTTCAACTTTCTAGCTATCACGGTTCATGAGATACAGCCTGATGACAGACAGACAGACGGACAGCGGAGTCTTAGTAATAGGGTCCCGTTTTTACCCTTTGGGTACGGAACCCTAAAAATTAAAAAGCTTTAAAGAATTTACCTACCCATATTTCACTCTAATAATATACATAGCATGCTCGTTTTAAAACATACCTTATTATAGACTGTTGTAAGCGCCACTACGGCTGTCAACTACGAACATGGCCAGTTTAATTACGTCCGTTGGTTAACACCTAGGTGTTAATACAATCATTCTTCCAGTTTAATATTGGTTGGGTAAAATAATAAATTCATTTACCCTATTACGTGAAACATAAGGTCGTATTTCGCTTGCAAGTTGGAGTCTGAAACGGAAGATACTTTGTGGTAAATGCATTAGGGGAGATCTTGATTTACTAGCCACGTTCAGCATTATTACAGTTTTGGTTTTACTATGATTGATATATAAAATCATTAAAAATGAAATTAGAATTCACATATAAGATCAAAGATCCCATTGGATCCCAAATTTATTTTGATTGCATTTGGTGTTAAAACCAACAGTTTTAAAATATTGTGGATTGGAAACATATTTTTTTTGGATGGTTCATTCAATTGTTTTTTTCTTGTTTTAGTCGTAATAAAGAAACAGAAAACTCTTATCTATCACTATCACTTACATTTCATCACCGAAATTACGAATATGTTTGATGTAAGTACATAATGTCGTACTGCAAAGACAACATTCCTTAACTATTTTCTGAAATTATAAAAATGATGGAATTATTTAATAATGATAATCCATTTTCGAGTTTCATACAGGAACGCTAAACCACAAAAAAAGTTATAAGACTACAAAATCATGAAATACCAAAAGGTTAATTCCATCAGAAAATAGGTCCTATTTAAACAGTGTCAATTAAGTCCTCATTCTGTTTCAATATTGGCTCTTAAGGGGAGGAGGGGGATTAGAGTTGAGTTTGTAACCTATTAGTGACTAGAGGCTGTATATGTTTTTCTTTTCCTAAATTATCTCTTTTTATACACAACGGGATATGCTTGGTCTTCACCTCACCTGATGTTAAGTGACGATAAGGCCGAAGGTGGAAGCGCACTACACTCGGAATCCTCATCACTAACTAACTGGCTATCTTACCTCTAACTGCCGGAACACAACAATGTTTAAATTGTTGTTATGGCGTCAGACTTAGGTAAGATGGTGGTAGCTATTCAGGCGGACTTGAAATAAGCCCTAGCACCAACCAAACCGACTACAAATTGTGCCCCCCTCCTGGGAATTGAACCCAGGACCCCTGTGTCTTACACGGGTGGGCGAACCAGTAGACCACAGAGGCGGTTAAAATACTTTTTCCACATTCGTTTTCGCAACAAAACAAAGTCAAATGTATCTTCATACAAATATTCATCTAAATTGGTCCAGTGGTTCAGGTGTAAAACTGTAACAGACAGAATGAGAGTCAGAGTTATTTTTACATTCATAACATTTCTTGAAATAAAACACTTTTTGCAAATATGTAACCTACTGCGGTTTATCAAAGGTATTTTGATGGTTTATTTGGTTTTTTACTTGACTATTTTAATGTTCATATATCTACCTGTAGTAGGTAATAAATAGTAGTTTATGATACAAGGTTGGTAAAGAGGTTTTTAAAACGAGTTAACGTTTTTTATTTATAATCGTCACGAGTTTCAAAAACCTTTACAACCGTGTACCAATCGACGTTTTTCAATACATTTGCGAGAAAATATTATAGGTAAGGTACCTACTGAAATTGTAATAGAAATAAAATAAAACAAACAAAAAAGCACGGCATGCGGTAAAATCAACTTTCCTCACGGCTGTCTAAACCGTGAATAAAAACGCACGGCGTACAGTAAAATCAACTTTCCGCACGCTATACTGTCATCGAAAGCACATATTTTCTTTACTGAAAATTATATTTGGGATGAAAACTCTCGGGTACCGTTGGTGTTATGTTTCTTCCTCTGTTCACTTTAAAAGTGAGATGCTTATACTATCATTAACATGATTAAATAATAATTATGCATAAATAAACTATTCATGCATAATAACGAAGCAGTGTTAATAACACATTTTGTGTTGAAAACGCAAAATAACGTTACGCCCGCCCCATGTCGTTAATCAATTAACTCACGTGAAATTAATAAAATAAAGTTGATGTATACAGTATGGATTTTTGAGACGGTACATTAAGGGCAGGTACCTTAACCGTTATGGTTACAGGAAAACGTTTTTTGGAGACCATCTATAACTTTTTAAGATATTATGAACTGCATTCACAGACTATGTAAATTAATACCGTTAGCAAAAAAATGCTGAAATAAGTACCAAATATTCTTTTATGCCATTCGATCCTATTTCGTGTGGGAATCAAAAGACTCTATGGGACCATTTAAGATATGAGTACTAGAAACGACAGAAATCGCCAAAAACTTTTCCCATACATTTTATACTGAAAAACGATAAATCAACTCGATTTTTTTTTTGCCAAATGATCCTATTTCATGGTGTGATCAAAATGCTCTTTAAGGCCAACTGAATTTTGAGTATTTCTGTCGTTTCTAGTACTCATACCTTAAATGGTTATATAGAGTCTTTTGATCCCCACACGAAATAGGATCGATAGGCAGTAAAAAAAATATTTGGTATTTTAGAATTTTTTTGCTAACGGTAAGTTTTTTCCAAAATCTGTGAATGCAGTTCAGAATATCTTAAAAAGCTATGGATGGTCTCTTAGGAACGTTTTCCTGTAACGGTTAAGGTGCCCTTTATGTACCGTCTCAAATATCCACCCTGTATAGTTATAACGTTACGTAATATTATCGTTTACTTTACAACAAGTTGTATTAGGCCATTATTTACTTGGGGACAAGCAATGACAACTACATAGTCAAAAGCTTTTTGCTAATAAATGTGAGACGAAAAGTCACCTGTTTTAAGGATTCAGACAGACATAATCTAATTTGCCTTGTAAATAATTTGACTTTCAAGAACTAATGTTAGTAGTAATAAAACGTAAAAATGTCTACTACTCATTTTCAAATTAGTTTAAGGTTTATGAGTCATTTCATTGCTCTGATGTAAATCTCCTAATATTATTATTATTATTCATTATTATGATATCAGTGGTACCATTTAAAGATTCATTTGGGATTTACACGGGTCGATTTTACAGGTGACTTGCTGGTCGATTTTAGTTGATTGACTAGCACTTTTTATTGACAATCGCTTGTAAAATCTAATAGCAAATCTAATTCCAATGAGATGATTCGAGTTTACAACCGATTGTCGATAAAAGCCCTATTCAATTAAAATTGCCTAACAAGTCTCCCCGGGAAAATCAACCCGTGTAAATGCCCTATTAGATGTCTTTATATTTTTATAATTTCCTAATGATTATCTGAACGGTTGATGTAAAATTATTTAATAATAGTAATAAAAATAAATGCTTGGACAATTTCACACAGCGCCATCTAGCCCCAAACTAAGCAAAGCTCGTAATATGGGTACTAGACAACTGACACTACTTACACAGCATAAAGAATTTCTTACAGTAGGCCGACGGAGACGTCTAGACAGGGCAATCGTGCGGGGTTTGAGGGGGGAGAGGTGAGTCGGACGAGCCCGAGCTGCATACTTCGCAGTTCTATGTAGCTCGGGACACGTCTTCTAGGGCTATCGCGTCGTTACCGTTTTAATTTCCTATTAAATAAATAATGCGATTTCGATGAATCTCGGTTTTTTCTTCTATTTTGACAAGAAAACAGCAACGCAATGTTAAAAATATCAAAAATCCAAGATGGCGGCCATCTTTTTTGTTTGTGGGCTGATTTCGATGAATCTTGGTTTTTGCTACTATTTTGACAAAAAAACAGTAACGCAATGTTAAAAATGTCACAAATCCAAGATGGCGGCCAACATTTTTGTTTGTGGGGCGATTTCGATGAAACTCGGTTTTTGCAACTTTTTTGACAAAAAAACAGCAACGCAATGTTAAAAATGTAAAAAATCCAAGATGGCGGCCAACTTTTTATTTGTGAGCCGATTTGGATGAATCTCGGTTATTGGTACTATTTTTACAAGAAAATAGCTACGCAATTTTAAAAATGTCAAAAATCCAAGATTGCGTCCTACTTTTTTGTTTGTGGGCCGATTACTATCAAACTTTATTTTTGGTACTATTTTGACAGAAAAACAGCAACGCAACGTTAAAAATGTCAAAAATCCAAGATGGCTGCCAACTTTTTTGTATGTGGGCCAATTTCGATGAAACTCGGTTTTCGCTACTATTTTGACAAGAAAACAGCAACGCAATGTTAAAAAAAAAGTCAAAAATTCAAGACGGCGGTCAATATTTTTGTTTTTGGGCCGATTTCAATGAAACTCGGCTTTTGGTACTATTTTGACAAGAAAACAGTTACGCAATGTCAAACGACAAGAGTCAAAATGACTGCCGACTTTGTTTTTAGGTTGATTTCGATGTAACTCAGTTGAAAAAAGGAAGAACAAATAAAAAAGTTGGCCGCCATCTTGGATTTTTCATATTTATAACATTGCGTTGGTGTTTTCTTGTCAAAATAGTACTAAAAACCGAGTTTCATCGTAATCAGCCCAGAAACAAGAAAGTTGGCCGCCATCTTGAATTTTTCATACTTTTTAACATTGATGCTGCCGCACTCACTCGTGATATAAAGAAAACCGTTTGGAACCTTTATGTTATAAAACCTTTATTTAAAAATATGCCACCTCTAATTCATTATTTTATATAATTTCGCAATGCTTTTAATTATGTACCCGGGGGTCGTAAAAGAAATCCACCTTCCAAATTGTAAATTTGTGACAACCCTTCCGTATTTGCATAAATACCCTGCAGGCGGCGGTATCGCCCAACAATAAAGGCGTCGGCCTACTGTAAGGAAAAAAATCTTTATGCTGTGCTACTTATATACTATTTAAAATTTATACTTGTTATACATTGTAATACCCAGACCCGTCAAAGAAAATAAAATTCATCATTTCAATTTCTGGCTTCTGCCTGGCCGGGAATCGATCCCGGGACCTCTTGCGTGGTAGACCGACATGTTGACCACTGCACCACTCGGGTCATCTTACGTCTTATTTATAAACTTACTCCAATAGAATATATCTAATGTCACATTTCAAATCCCTTTCCCAATAATAATTAACTATTCAAACATCTAGAGTAAGGAATTCAAACCTGTTGTAATCCCTAGGATTTTGTTAATGCCTATATTGAGTAGTAAGCAAATCCCTTGATTCACACAAATGAACCGCGCCTCTTGCTTCTAAAATTATTATCAGTAACCTCTTGATTTCAGTCGATTGATAATCGCGATCACGGCACACGAGATTTGTTTAACCAAGGGGAGGGATGGGAAACAAAGAAAGGCGATGTAAGGGCGGGCGGGGTGACGCTCTGGGAGGCAGTTGCGACCGAGCAGTCGTCCCGGACGTACGACCCGCGCCCTAACTCCCGAAAAAGCACGCGACAGTGCATTGTGATAATCGAACGCCGATATTTAACAAATTATCAGTAAGTAACGCGCTGTGTGTGTATAACGTTGCGATATTTCGACTCAATAGGGTGGCAACCATGTGATTATTCAAACGAGATTCGACAATGCTTCTAATGGAGATTTTGAATGGTGAGTAATTGGTTTCCTGGTTGTGATGTTTGATGTAATATCTTGGTTACGATAGTGTCGTGGAGTTGTCTCGACTCCATATTTGTATTGGCCACCGGTAGAGATATTTTGATATCATAGATAGTCAATGACCGGTTCTATTTGACATTTGTCACTGTCCAAGCGTTGTCTACATCGGAAACAGAAAATAGTGAATGAACTTTCGATTTCTAGCAAGTGGGTTAAATGTAATTAAGTAATCAATTACAAAATGCATAAAATGTTTGCGTTCAACCATATTTATAAGAAAAATTAAATAACCTCAACTTATTGTATTTAAAATTGTTTAGCTTTGAAAATACACTTGGGCCATTGTTTTATTGATAGTAAAATTATAATAAAATTGATATAGGTATTTTACCTGCATCAGCGCTTGCTAGAAAAGGTTTTTATGTAAATTTGTTTCAGTAAAACAATATTAATAGTAATAAATGCCATCATTTAGTTTATACAATATACAATTATTTCAACAAACATAATTTAATAACACTACATAGATAATGTGAAAAACTATACCTCAAACACAATATAACTATAATATGCAAAATAAAATGAATTATTGTGTCTACAATGTTATGCCTTAATAATTATAATTATTCAAATTCGAATTTAAGTTAAAAGGCCATCTGCTGTAACCAGTTAATTAACTGAAGTACGTTGACCTCTGCGAGTAATTAATGTTGCAGTACGAGCTTTCGATATTAATTTATACCTGCCCCCTAGCATGACCTCCAAAACACAATATACAGGATGTTTGGTAATCCTACTAATATTATGAATGTGAAAGTTTGTGGGTTTGGATGTTTGGATCTTTGTTCCTCAATCACACAAAAGTGGCTGAACGGGTTTGGATGAAATTTAGCACACCGATAGTTTATAGCCTGGATTCAAATATTTTGATATTTACGCTATTATTTTTTGTGTGAAACAGCAAATTTTTTTTCGCGATTTCAGAGTTGGTCCCATAGTAAAAGTTGTTCAGTTTGATGGTCCCTATGTACCATATTCGGCTTTATAGGGCTATAACCAAACACTATCGCGTGATATAGCGTTTTATCGACACTCAACTGTCAAAATCCATTGTCTTTTGACAGTTAAACATGATAAATCGCTATATCGCATCACGTTTCGGTGCTCATGCTAGGGGGGCTGGAGTGCAATCACACTAATTCTGACAAAACCAAAACCGTAACGTTGTCTTGTCATTTAGATTAGATTTACCTAAAACTCTTTGTTTTAGCTTTAGAATTCTCATTTAAATTGTCCAATATTGGCATCCTAGGCTCCTTCGACATAGTTTTCAACAATTTTAACAAAACCGAGTATTTTTCTGTAAACAAAACTAAAAACGGTAACAATTTTTAGCCCTTGATGTTTTGGACACTTGCACTGACTGAGTGCAAGTAAATATTATTAACACTCATTACGCGTATCGTTTAAAGTTATTGCATCTACCTTAGTAACTTATAAAATCTTGATTTTCAAGAACGAAAATGATAACATTGACTTTGAGATTTAAATTTTGAATCAAAAACTGGATGAAAGTAGCAGGGCCAGCAGATTTTCCACCTTTAGACTGTAATAAATCTATCCAAATAGACTGTAAATACTTACGTTTAGATGTATAAATAACAAACATCATTGAAAATTTAACACAACAACTTCGGATTCGAGTTGGAATTTTCAGGTAACAGCTGTAGGTATAATGTTAAATTGATAACAATGTCACTTTGAAATACACTACTATCAGCCTAACTTGATAATCGATGCAAGCTTATAATAAATTCAAGCCATACAGGAATCGGTCGATAGAAAATAACTAAGGCATCCCCTAGCTAGAACATCGTAATCGAGATCCACAGATTATCCCTTCCCAAAACCAGCCCATTCGTTTGAACGCTACGCTTACTATTAAAACTTTAAAATAAGCAGTAAACTATAAAATTACGTGCTTGACAATTCTATACAATACATCGAGTTGTAAGTCTGTGATTCGACATGTGATTTAATCATCTAATTATCTATTGTTCATATTTAAGCTTTAAAAGTAAGGGTAGCGTTCAAATTTGACCTTTTGAGTAGGGGGGGTATCAAAGTAGTCAGAAGAGCTGCACGAATCAAATGGCTTTTTGTGCACGCACACATAGAAATTGCGAATTAGTAATCTCGAGCCAAACCGGGCTAAAGTCAGTACTGTAGTACTGTAGCAGTTTCTAGCGCAACAAAACGAATGATGGATGTATTTTCGAATACGAACTCACAGTACTTCAATATAAAGAACTTTTAGGGCCAAATTACTTTTTGTTAATTTGTCTTTGTTATGTTAGGCGATTGTTTCCGATGTTTGCGATGCCCATTCTTTATCTTAAAGTGCTTTTAGTGGCGCTTCTGTCTAGCTAGAGATATCGGACTTTATCATTATGTCTTATTCACCAAATTATGTCTTATCCAACAGTTAGAACGTAAAAAAAACATTAAGGCGCATTTGGTCCACTTCTCATTTGGTCCACTCGGTCCATTTCGAATTTGGTCCATTTCGCAGAACTTACATTTCGCAGAACGTCCATTTCGCATTAACGTTCTGCGAAATGGGCCAAATTCGAAATGGACGTTCTGCAAAATGGACCAAATGCGATAGAGACGTTTTTTCGGCAAGTGGACCAAATGAAACCATTACTAAAAATAAAAGTTTCTAAGAAGTTATTTCAATGAATTTTTCATTTGACGTCTTGAATTGTGTTGAATCTAGCCGACGAAGAAGTTATTATTTCTAAAAGGCTTTTAATTAAACGTAACTTTGTCGCGGCATACTGACTCGCGCAGTAACCAGGGGGTCTATTACGAAAAGCTTAATGCGATACACGTCGCTGCGTCCGTGCTTCGTTTTGACTGTTTCCTATTACAAATTACTTTCGTATGCGATATCACGAAGTGATTGCTTGAGTTTGACAGTTTCTCTCTAGGGTATCCGACATGGTTTGATCAGTAGTCTATGGGCTACGATAGCCAAATTCAAAATGTTTATTATAACAACAACCAACGAACTGCAGACGACTATCATGGCCAAACGACTGCGTTACGCAATTGCGTACGTTATCTTTGTAATAGGCCCCCAGGAATTGCAATCGGGCGGAGCTTTGCTTTCAAATTAAAATTTAATATTTACAGATGCCTGCAGCTGTCGTTCATCAGAATTTAAATAAATAACTCGAAGCCACACGAATGGTGATGTTTTTAGGGTTTCGTACCTGAAAAAGAAAAAACCGGCCAAGTGCGAGTCGGACTCGCGCACGAAGGGTTCCGTACCAAAAAACGGCAAAAACAAAAAAATACGTTCGTTGTATGGGAGCCCCCCTTAAATATTAATTGTATTCTGTTTTTAGTATTTGTTGTTATAGCGGTAACAAAAATATATCATCTGTGTCAACTGTCTACCTGTTATCGTTATTAATATCGAGCAAAAAACGGCAAAAAAACACGTTTGTTGTATGGGAGCCCCCCCTTAAATATTAATTTTATTCTGTTTTTAGTATTTGTTGTTATAGCGGCAACAGAAATACATCATTTGTGAAAATTTCAACATTCTAGCTATCACGGTTCATGAGATACAGCCTGGTGACAGACAGATAGACAGACAGACAGACGGACAGCGGAGTCTTAGTAATAGGGTCCCGTTTTTACCCTTTGGGTAGGGTACCCTAAAAACGGACCCTTATAGGATCACTCTATTGTCCGTTCTTCTGTCTGTCGGTCAAGACCGCTTATTTTGGGAACGCGTGGAGACATCTAGTTGAAATTAAAACCATAGTCAAGTCTACGGTCCCTAAATGGTGAAAAAATCAAACTTTTAAGATTACGTAAAAAAAGATACGGCAGTTTATGCCGCAAAAACGCATATTTTGACACTCTCAAGGGAATCAAAACTCATAGGGTTCCCTATGGCCTAGAACTATGAAAATTGGCAAGTAATATCATCTTATACTACAAGTATAGGGAAAAATCTGAAAACTATACATTTATAATTAAATCATAAAATATAGTCTTTATTTACGTACCAACAAATTGGTACGGAACCCTTGGTGGGCAAGTCCGACTCGCACTTGTTCGGTTTTTTTTTTACTAAGTTTTCTAACTTACAGACCCGGTACTAATTAAATATCTGAATGTATTTGGTAAAGCTGTATAATGTTTTAAACTTTATAAGAGCAAAAAACGTTACGGAATGAAATTTAATAAGTACTTCATTTTATGTATTGATTGAACCTTCACTTGATTTTATTACGCTAAATATTTGGTCCTTGGAAAAAGGAGATTTTTTTTCACTATTGGCCAATAGAAAAGAGTTCATTCTCAATTTCTCAAATCACGATATTTAAAAGTAAATAATAATTTATAAGAAATATTTACTCTCATACAAAAACAGCATAAGAATATTCTTCGCCAGACATTCTGTTGCCAGACAATCACTTTTTATTACAACTGTGGAAAACAGAATTAAATAAACCAATAGATTTTTGCTAGCAAACTCTCTCAAACAGCCGAATTTCCATTTGGCAAGATCAGCACTATTTTCAAAATTATTATAATTAAATTTCTTCTGCATCTGCAGTAAGATTCCCAAATATTTTTTTTACGTGTACAATTTTCTATTCGTAAACTGTTACTAATCAAATTATGCAAAAATATTCATGGAAAGTTCCAATTTCGATTCGACCTAAGCTCCTGTGGCGCCTAAAATGTACCGTCGGCAAATTACGTAACGCTAGTAACATTGGAAATGTGCAGCGAAACGCGAGAGAAACGCTTCTAATACGCTAACGTGGACGTTGTATTTGTAAATAATTTACGTTAAATGAAAAGAATTGAAGATTTTAGTCTTAAAATCATTTAAAAATATATAAAAAAAACAGTTAACTTTAATATTCTAAAACTATGTTAATGCATTTCTAAATAGCAACAAAATTATCTAGGAAAATTAAAATAAATAAAGATGGCAAGATAAAGGCATTTATTATTAATGATCTGCATTACTTTGTAAGATTAGTCTATACTACACTAATATATTCTTTGGTTAAGTGTTCACTTCAAATCATCTGACTTTGCTTTTATATTAATTACTCAGTCAACTTCAATAATGTTCACAGCAGCTTGGTAAAGATTATAGAGCCCTATGCAACACTTCGTCTTTATCTACTTCGATAAGTGTCATATCTCACCGGCGCAACCAGACGCGATACCAATAAAATGTATACAAAATGTATAAGGGTTACCTCACCTGGTATCCGCTTGGATGCACAATCAATTTGGGGGCGGCAAGCGAATCACCTGCTGGTGACGCAGCCATAGTATCCTAGTGAGATAGGGCCCTAACAGTCAGTTGTTGACAGTTAAGACTAGTGGCTCAGTGAGCAGTAGACCTCGCCCAAATTGAGTGTTGTTTAAAAATTAATCTAGTACATGTCGCCTAGGAGCTCGATGGCGCAGCGGGTTAGCGCCTGGCCCAGCGATTGCGGATGTTAAGCAACTTTCGCAAGGGTCGGTCATAGGATGGGTGACCAAAAATTTATTATCTCGAGCTCCTCCGTGCTTCGGAAGGCACGTTAAGCCGTTGGTCCCGGGTGCAATTGCAGTCGTTAACACCCACCAATCCGCATTGGGCCCGCGTGGTGGGTTATGGCCCATCCTCCTTATCATCCATAAGGAAGGCCTGTGCCCCAGCAGTGGGGACATTAAAAAATGGCTGATGTCATGTCGCTAAGAGGTACTGCTGAAAAGCAGTACTATGCAGTGCTGTTTGGTTTAGTTTGGCCTAACCTAACTTAACCTAGGTATTATTTTATTATATTTATTCAAAGCTAGAATGCGCTTTTAATTTTGAAAATTTTTCGAATGGGTGATTTTTTCACAACATTTCGATAAACTGGCTCGACAAAATAAATCTATATGATTATCGAACCTGCTCAAAAAAAATCGCGAGAATCGGTTGAGAAATGCGACCTGTAGGTTTTCTGAACAGCCGGACAGCCTGAAAGACAGACAAGAATGTTTGCCCAAGCTGAAACGAAGACGCTTCGCGCTCGCTCGGTCAATAATTTCCTCAACTACACTCGACAGATTATCTCATGACAATAATTTTGTATGATATATACGAAAGCCGAAATACGTGTCACATATTTTCATTTTCAGAATCAGTATAAAAAAAATACAATGATACCTTAAAAACTCACGAAGTTACAAGCTTTTTTGTGTTGTCCCGTTAGTAGGGTCTGCGTTAATTATGGTTTTGTAAATATTATTAAGTCAAAATATAACATGATATAATAATATTGCAATCGATTCTATTACTGATTATGAAAAAACTGTTTTCAGGTCTCGTATATATTAAAAATAACCTTGTAGATACATGATGTACAAAAATAAACAGCTTAAAATTTGATATAAGCATGAGATTCTACTAAAAAACAAGTTAAGATTAATGTAGCTCTCCCAAGTCTACTTCTAAGAAGAAAATTGCAAGAAAAGAAACTGAAATATCATTGGTACAAAAATACACTGACATAAATCCCGTAACCCAACGTATCCTATAAAATATTAGCATATTGCATAACGTCGAAATATGCAACGCGAAACAGACGGGACACGAGAGCTCGCATCCGCGAGAAAATAAATCGCTCACGTCGTCGTGTAAACTAGGCGAGATGAATACGGCCACGATCGTGATTCTCGATTAAGGTCACATTCGATTCCTCATCTGATCTTTTGCATAATTCGTTAAGGGTTAAATTCTCAGTTTTCGTGATCGAAACAGATAAATAAGACCACGTTCGTGATTCTCGATTAAGGTCACATTCGATTCCTCATCTGATCTTTTGCATAATTCGTTAAGGGTTAAATTCTCATTTTTCGTGATCGAAAGTAATTTTTATTTGTCATTGATCTTTGGTTGTCATTGATCGTTGTTCTATATTTATCTTTTAACTACTTATCCAATGTACAGTTCTGATTGGGTATTTTTTAATGTCATCATCAGCAGGTCACGCAGGCCTACTTTATGGCTAGACAAAGAGAAAGATTTTCAAAGGAGATCATATCGGCGCCATGCATTTTTGGGTTATTTCTAAATGTAATTGCTTCGTATGATTAGTTTTAGCAAAACGTATCATTATTTTATGTTTCCCAGCACTTTCAGAATTCAATAAAATTAATTATGTATGAAAATTATGAATCTTCGAACTTGGATAACTTGGTTCAGAGTAATCCTAAAAGTTTTGTGCTGTATTAACTATTGCTCCAAATAGTTATAGCTATGAGATAATAAAATAATACTATACTTAGATACTTCTAGTAAATAATAATCTACTACTATAGTAGATAATAAAATAATATTAAAAACATTTGAAAAAGACATTAGCGTCACTGAAAACGAATAAAAATTGCTATGACTCGTAATTCTAAAAGCCGATTCTGAAAAACATCAATTTCTCTCTATCATGAGCCACATTTTACACCATGTACATTATGAGTACCATTTTTTTCGTCAGCCAGCACTTTCAGAAATAGTCCAAAATGATCTCCTTTGTTTTTTTGGGTTCCGTACCCTAAGGGTAAAAACGGAACCCTATTACAAAGACTCCGTTGTCCGTCTGTGTGTTTGTCTGTCTGTCTGTCTGTCTGTCTGTCTGTCTGTCACCAGGCTGTATCTCATGAACAGTGATAGCTAGGCACTTGAAATTTTCACAGATGATGTATTTCTGTTGCCGCTATAACAACAAATACTAAAAATAGAATAAAATAAATATTTAAGGGGGGCTCTTCCTCGTATACAATAAACGTGATATTTTTGCTGTTTTTTTTGCTCGATATTAATAACGACAACAGGTAGACAGCTGAAATTTTCACAGATGATGTATTTATGTTGCCGCTATAACAACAAATACTAAAAACAGAATAAAATAATTATTTAAGGGGGGGCTCCCATACAAAAAACGTGATTTTTTTTGCCGCTTTTTGGTACGGAACCCTTCGTGCGCGAGTCCGATCGCACTTGGCCGGTTTTCTATTTTATTACATTAACATCAAAAATAGTCAACCTATGCAACTTTTACCGTGTTATTAAGTAAAATCATTACAATCACAATTTCAAAATGGTTTCAGAGACCCATTTCACTCATAAATTATACTATATTTCATCGTGGTATACGCAAGTTAGCTTGTTCCTAAATTTCCTTGCAAGATGTTATCCCCTATAGATGAGAAGTTGGTTTGAACGCGCCATTATTGCGTCCTGGTGTCTGCATCCCTTATAAATTGCAACTACACCGTGTTGCAATTTATAAATTGCAACTACGCCATATTGCAATTTAGTTAATATGGCACATTGGAGTATCCATTGCGCGAACAACAAACTCCATATTGCCACAATAAATATTGAACGCGGCAACCATTTTTATCTTCGTGTATTACATTCATTGCGGGATTCCAAGTAGTTTTATGGCTATAATTTGTAAGAAAAATAATGAAGAAGTTTCGTTTTATATAAATTGCTGTTAAAGACTCTTTTTCTGTAGCTGAAATTATTGAATCGATACTTATTTAGATTCTGCATTTTGTATCTTGAAGTTTTGAAAGGCCTATTAAAGCCCTTTCAGCGCAGCATATCGCTACAACATCAGCATGCTCGGTATACGCGGTGCTGAAAGCATACGGAGCGAAAGCTTACTGGACGCCTATAGTTCAGTAGAGCGTTACTCTTTGTCGTTATATTTTTACCGCGTTGCGTTACAGCTCGGCGTACTGCGCCGACAAATTAATCCAATCAAATTAGGCATTTATCGTTACATCATATCAGGTATTTTTGGTTTTTGGATATATTGTTGGTAATGTGGAGGCAATGTTAAATCCAAGTTTTCGACCTCGGCAGACGACCGGGTCATACTAAACAAAAGTTACCTTTATTCAGTTTTGACCCAAAAGGACAAATTTTCCATCAAGATTGTGTATAAAGTTTTAAAGATAGTTAAATTTGCAACAATTTGAGGGTAAAACAGTTTTGATGTGACCGATAGTTTCGGAGACACAGCTTTTCAATATTCAGCCAAGTGACCCAACCAAACAAGGTGTTAGGTAGAATATATATAAAATTCAAAGTCCTGACTGACTGATATAACAAAGCACAGTCAAACCCACTGAACCTAGAGACTTGAAATTTTTCACATAGATACCTTATACAGTTCAGGTATTCACTAAAAAGGATTTTTTTAAATTCTACCCCTAAGAGGGTAAAATAGGGGATGAAAGTTTGTATGAAAGTCTGTCAGTTACGAAGTTAGGATCTTCAAATTTTGTATTTAGGTTGAAGATTGAAAACTAATATTGATTTGTGTCAGCGTTTTTCATAATTCCACAATCGAAGGGTTAAAAAGGGGGCTGAAATTGTACCTAGAAAGTCCTTCATTTTCAAAGTTAGGATAGCGAAATTTTGAAAAATTGTGTTTCTGAAACTGTCGGTCGTATCAAAACCGTTTTACCCTCAAAGTTTTGCAAATTAAAACTACTTTAAAATTTTTGTACACAATCTTGAAGACAAACCGCCCTTCCGGGTCAAAATCGACAAAAACTGAAAAAGGTATCTTCTGTTTTTTTAAGAATGACCCGGTCGTCTGGCGAGGTCGAAAACTTGGATTTAACATTGCCTCCACATTACCAACAATATATCCAAAAACCAAAAATACCTGATTTGATGCAACCATTACCCCCTTTTCATGTCTAATTTTACTGTAGTAAATCAGTAAAAATAGGCGTCCATTAAGGTTTCGGTATGCTTTCGGTACCGCGTATACCAAGCATGCTGATGGCGTACTGATGCTGCGCCGACAAATGAGTAAAGGCTCGTAAAGATAGTTCTATCTACAGCTTCTGCTCGCAACTTCTTAGAGTACATTGGAGCCCTAAGGAACCTTTGACCGGGAAAAGTAGATCCTTTGTGTAAATCAAGGTTATAAAGTACTATTACTAAACAAAAAAGTTATAACTACACTATTTATTTGCATGTCACGAGTACATTTGTTCTGAAACGTCAAAATAATAATAAAATTATATGTTTGAGGAGCTCGATGGTACAGTGGTTTAGCGCCTGGCCAAGTGATCGCGGAGATTAAGCAACTTTCGCAAGGGTCGGCCACGGGATGGGTGACCAAAAATTTATTATCTCGAGTTCTTCTGTGTTTCGGAAGGCACGTTATGCCATAGGCCCCGTGTTTGCAGTCGTTAACACCCACCAATCCGCATTGGGCCCACGTGGTGGGTTATGGCCCATTCACCCTAAAGGAAAGCCTGTGCCCCAGCAGTGGGGACATAAAAAAGCCATGTTTGAAAAATTGTCAAGGTCAACACCTAAAATCTTTTAGGGTAACAAAAGATTCTAGCATCAGGGTCGGTTCTTACGACCTCATTTCACATAAATTACCGCTGCGCACAACTTTGTGTTGTTTATAAGGAGTTTTTCCTCATAAGTCGCGGAACAAAAGTTGTTTATTTAGCTTAAAAGCAGTTCTTAAGAGGATTGGTGAGGAGGGTCAAGTAGCATAAGTAATTTCGGTAGATATCACAAATTAAATTAAGCTTTCTTTTGGTGATACCGATTCTTTATTTTGCTCCTCTTTCAAGTCTCAATATTAATTAAAATTATTGTCAGCAGAATAAATTCAAACTCTAAATCCTAATGATTGTGGTAATAAAATTGACATACATTTTTTTATGATAATTTGCATGTCTTTTAGATAATGAACAGTTTCACAATACAAATATAAAAAATACATTTAAGCCACCGAAATAATAATCGAGAGCCAGTGATCACAGTTGTATTTTTATTTTTTTGTTTATTTTGTAGACCACAGCTTGTTTAATTTATTTGTTGTTTGTTGAACATTTTAAGTAATTTCAAATATTTAGACAACGTGTCGTAAATGAGTTTCAGTAATAAGACAGAGAATCTCTTTGAATTACATATATTATGTTCTTGAATTACATATATTATGTTATACGAAATAACGCAATTTATCAGTAGGTATTTTCACATATTACTAAACTCTGACCTCTAGACATTTCTCTGAAATGTTAGAGGCTTACTTATAAAATTGCCGATTTGTATGTTGAATTTTAAGTGTTGCATTTTCCATTTATATTTGATAAAAGTATAACACTGATGTTTAACTTCAAAGAAATAACAAACTGAGTTTCTTTTACCGTCGTCAAACCGTTCTTCAAATCTTATAAAGTTACATTCATTTATTATAGTAAACAACAGAACGTAACAAAGTCAAAGATGAATCGCTACAGAACTAAAAAGGTTTAGAAGCGAAACACACCGGATGCGTAAGCGTATGCGTACCATGACGTTGTAATGCCTGAAACTATGAGATATGTCACACCGCTTGCGTAACGTACGCGTGCACGTAGACCGATGCGTAACCCTACGCATTGCAGCTACCATGAGACAAACCGGCTGCGTACCTACGCAGAGCGGAACGCATTGATGACGTTGTAGTCAATGGCATTCCCTATTGGACGTCACACCGAACAAATTCGAATACGCACGTATCTTTGCTGCGCATCACTACGCGCGTGACTTTTTTTTTCATCATCATTCAGTTGTATTTTTTTACAAATAGTACCGGTACTACCGGTAATAAGTGGTATTTGATTTTGTTTTTAAATAATTAATAACGATATTAAAGAAAAACTAATTGAATTAGTGCGAAAAAATAAGTCCATTTACTCAATCTTCGTCTGACATCGCGCACTAGAGTCGCAAAGATGGCTGCCGCAGCGGCTGGGTACGCAAGGGACAGGTTGCGTTGCGTGCTGCGTAGACGTATGCGTAACCCGGTGTGTCAGGGGGTTACGTGCGTAACTACGCGCGTGTCTACGCAGCCGCTGTGCCATAGTAGAACCAAATAAGTAGGCCAACTCGAGCCTCGAGCGAGCGATACAGCTTAAATACGTAGGGCTGTCACATCGCTAGTTTATTCAGTCGTCAAAAAATGCATAGTCAATCTCTATACAAAATATTTTTTTCTTATAGGGTAAGCATCAGGGATCTATAATTCAAAGTTTTTTTTTATATTTTTTTTGTACGTAGACCAGCGGGTCTATCGACTAAAATAATGAAGTTAATGTTAATTGTAATTTGACAGATGTATGTGATACATTGGCTCTTTCGTTTTGACACCAATAAAAACTTACTAAAGAAAAGTAGCAATGTATCACATTTATCTGTCAAATTACAATTTACATTAAATTCATTGTTTTCAGGAACTGACTACAATGTTTTCATTACCTACGTCATGTTATGTGATTTGAAAACTTACAAACGAAATAGGATTAATTAAAACGTGGCTTTACTAAATAATGTATTTATTCAAATAAAATAAAATGATTGTGAAATTTTATTTTTTACACTATTAACTGTTTCTTACTTTTTCATTTACCTACACTTATTAAAATAATAATCTTTAAATTCGGAAATTGTTTACTTTCCATAATAGGCATGCATAATAGGCTTTTTCCTATAGGAATTTGTGATTTTATAACAATATTACACAATTGATATAAAAAAAAAATCGTCTGTTTCGACAAGTACGAAATGCCTTATTATTTAAAGTTAATGTAAAATATATCCTCATTCTCACAAATCTTTTTGCAATAATATCTTTGGAAAGCATGGTATGTACTGTAGGTAGGTACACGTTGAAATTATTACGAACGGCGCGGCGGCGTGAAGCGTGCGTGAGCGCGGGCGGGATTACGTACGGTGCAGCCATGACTGTTGCACCTTTATCACCTTTAAATTTTGTCAGTGTGTGCGTGCGACGACGCATACGTACGGGCCCGCTCACATACAAACCGCGTTCATGCGTATAAAGAGTAAGATGACTTACTTATTTGGTTCTACTATGGCTGTGCCCAGGCCTTTAAACGCATCATTGGAAATTAATCAACTTAATAAAAGGTTAGATTCAAGCTTACTCAGATTTACTAAATCAAGAATTAATTTTCTTCAAGAATCAAGTTCTTTAGTTCTTTGGTTTTTGTGTAGTTCGAAAAGTTATTATTGATTGAGCATTCAATTACACGGTGGTAATTTCACTTTATATGTGTAGCAGACCTAATAATTAACTTTGTTTTGTTTTTCATTAGTTCAGGCTTCTAATTCATGAAGCATAAGTAATTATTTATTTTTATTTCAGCAATGCATTTGGTTTTAGTTTGCCGTTTCATACACAGCATAAAAATCAGTTTGGTCAGTTCACAAATACAAATGTTTTTAAAGACACAGAGAGCGATGAATATGGAATTTCAAAAATTGTTTCGCCTATAGGGATAAGCTGTTTGTTATATAAATGTGACATTATGTAATTTTCGTAATAATGTATTTAAGTGTCTGCCTTTCTTTTGACTGTAAAAAAGGTTTAAACTAGGCAGATTATAATTTGATGATGAAAGTACGTAAATATGATTTATTTTTGCAGGCTTGTACTGGTCTTCATTATCCCACACGTAATTTAATATGGAACTTAACAATTTACTATGGTATATTCAACCCTTCATCTGTATCACCGTACCGTTTATAACATCGACTACCTTTAATAAAACGCACGACTACACCCATTAGGGTCAGAGTTTTCGATATTTGGACACCTTCAATAATTGTTCTTTAATGAGAGATCGCGCCCGGCTGAATTTTGCAGGGGCGGCTGGTCCCAGAACGTATGTTGTAATACATCATTTATTTTTAATGGAGCCGTGGGACAGTTTGACCAACATGTTGCGGCTAAAGGGTTTGATTGATTTTACTAAGAGATTATATTCAATATACTACTTTTACTTTTAAAAACTTGTTTCCCTGAGAAATTATTAATAAATCATTGAATTGGCTCAATTTGAAATTAATTCAAATTCAATAATTTTTTAGTCAATTTCAATAACTTGAAAATACGAGAATCAGAATTTGTATAGTGTCAGGTGACTTAATTAATCCAATCAGTGAATCGTATAATATGATTAAGATATAACGGTCTTGAATTTTGATACTCGTCCTTTCGGATCAAGAGGCTGGATTATTACCAAGAAATAAATAAATTATTCCAAAATTTTATTACAATTTTCGACTTCAAAGCTTGTAATGGGTAGCTTGTTTATTTGCGTTTTAAATAGTTTCTTATTCAGTGAAGTTTATAAACTGATCACAGCCTTTGATATAATATTTGGTTTCATGTAGCAATTTAGTTTAATATCGCTTTTACAGGGATTCAGGAAGCGTTTGTTATTATACCGTCAAATTAAGCTCGTGCTAAAGGTACTATATAGTTTTGGAACAGTTTTGGAGTGCACCGAGAGAACTCAATATTCTACTTACGAAATATTCTTGAAGTTGGCGTATTTACGGTATTAACATTCATAATTATATTAATAATAGGTACTATATTAGTTTTTTAAGCGAACTTATAAGTTCACTAAATGAACCGTGATATTTTGCCAGAATTATAAAATATATTTAAACAGTATAATTCTAAACATAAAAAAATGGTTTACTTTCCATTTAAGATCAATTAACAATTTTTTGTATAATTTCTTTAAGAATTAATAATCTACCTAAAGTCCTCATAATTAGTAGGATACGAGTGGTATTTCAAAGCTTTATTTGTACTTTTAGGGAAAAAAACGTTCCTGAAAAATGTAATCAGTTATAAACTTTTTGTTTTATTACTTTATGATATGAAAAATCTACCTAAATTCCTCATCATCGTCATCATCAGTTCCTAGCCAAATTCTGCCTCATAATTGGTATAGTGGGATACGAGTGGTACTCAAAAGCTTCATTTTAACTTCTAGGAAAATAAAACTTTCCGAAAAATGTACGAAAAAATGCCTCTATCGTACGGAAATAACAAAGTTACGAGTAACAGCCAACTATATCAAAGACAAGCATCATTATTGCTGAAGTGAAAAATTTTCTGGTTCATTTTACATAGTATTCTTCATAGAAATATAATGACTAACAAAATAAACAGTGTGCATGTTTTTACAACAGTATGCTGGATCCATAAAGCGAGGAACGATATTGTTAGTGTCACAAAAAAAGAAACATTTTTCTCGAAAATACTTCATTCATCTCATTCATTCTATTAGTTCATTTTATTAGTTTTAATAGATACATCTTTAAAATTCTAATATATTTAATATCAATGACTGAACTTCTCTTGCTTCTCTTTACTTAATGGATTTAAATAAACATAATTTAACATTTTTGATATCGCCGAAGAATTTCTTCGAAGTAAAAGTCTTTATATTAAAAAATATATGTGTTGTAGCCTGAATCATCTACCTAAGAGCTATTATTGAAAGGCAATCCCTTTTTTACAAATCTATAGACTAAATTAAGAACAGCAAAAAATATTTCACCAAAAAAGTCATTTTTAGTTTGACCTCGACCTTATATTTCTATATACCATGTTTTTGTAAATTATACAAATCGCATGCCACCTACCAAAGTGTATTCACACGGGGAGCAGAACTAAACCCTTACATTACGTATAATGATACATCACCCGAACTGCCGGGTGAAAGGAAATTAGCTACCGATTCGAGCCTTGATTACAAAAGCCGCCATTCAGAGTGAAAAGCTCTATGAAATTAGGTAAATAACAGCTACGGGTGTGTGTTCAACGGAACATTAGCCTGATTTGTCGCGACAAAAGACGTGTGAAAAGAAAATTTGAATCACGTTAATACCATGTAGCATTATATAATATTAAAGTATACAGGGTTATTTGTAAAACACCTACAAACTCGCAGGCATAGATTAGTAACATCATAATAATATACAACAACATTTCTTCTACGACTTTTTC
This sequence comes from Agriphila geniculea, assembly GCA_943789525.1. Classification (NCBI taxonomy): domain Eukaryota; kingdom Metazoa; phylum Arthropoda; class Insecta; order Lepidoptera; family Crambidae; genus Agriphila; species Agriphila geniculea. The sequence goes on along the minus strand of OX038877.1, from coordinate 4,949,746 downwards.
AAAAACAGACAATTAAAATCGACTTTCATATAATACTCGATCAGCTGTTAAGACATTTGTATGGGGAGTCGAATTTTTTTTTTGTCCGTTTTCAGTAAAGTCATCGTACCTACAAATGTTGTTGTTCATGATGACAGTAATCTACTCCTGTGAGGTTGTTGGTGTTTTACAAATAACCCTGTATAGTTGGAAAAACTTACAGTCAAATGTTACTATCTACCTACTGAGAGTTTTGTATCGTAAACCATTCTGATTACATTAAAAAACAGAATTTTAATGTCAGCAAAGTTAATAATCACCTTATTGTATCAACGAATAACAGAATTAGCAAATATTTTTTTTATTTATTTATTTATTACATCAGATATCTTTTAATACTTTTCTTCTAATAAAAGAACGGTAGAAAAGCTAAATGGTGATACTTCAAACACAATGAAGAAAATTCCGTTTTAGATGACGAAGTTTTATTGCGAGGTTCAAACCCAAGTGGCGACACCAAGAAAACCATGTAGGTGCAAGCCACTTGACTATGGAGATCGACAAACTATAATGAGAAAAAATAATGGTTTGTTTATTTATTATTTCTACATGCTACAGATCGTTACCCCCGCGGAGTAATCCGAATCTCGAATTGCAGCTAAGCACATACTATAATATAGTCATAATATGACACGGGCTAATTACAATTTGAATCACGCATTGCTTGTTGTATTAGTATTCTCTCTAGTATTGTGTGGTTTAATCGTCTAATTGCTAAAATAGCGTGATTCAATAAACCCTTGTTTGACGTCTGAAAAATTTATTTATTTCAACTAGGTTTTAATATTTTGTTACACTTTATATTTTTCTATTAAGTATTATGACTATTCTACTATTCTCTGAGAGATCGGGTCCGGGACGAGGTGATCCGACAGAGAACTAAAGTCATCGACATAGCCCACCGGATCGGCAAGCTGTAGTGGCAGTGGGCCGGCCATATTAGCCGTAGAACCGATGGCCGCTGAGGCAGACGAGTTCTTGAGTGGAGACCGTGTATGGACAAACGTAGTGTGGGACGCCCTCAGACAAGGTGGAGCGACGATCTTCGCAAGGTGGCTGGCATAAACTGGATGAGTATAGCCTATGTTCAGCAGTGGACGATGATAGGCTGATGATGATGATGATTATGAAATATAAAAATACGAATCTTTACGAGATTATCAAAAGCTTAATTTCATATTTCGTAGGTACTCTAATTGACGCTTTTGTATATTTTACAAGAAACTTTGAAGATCAAGCGGAATTTTTATTTTTTATACTTATATTTCATTTAGAATAGAAAATATATGCGCGTCACGAATTCCTCAAACGTTACCGATTTACCCACATAAAGCTAAACTAAAATTTCAATTAATTTAAATAAAGTGGTCACTGGATTAAACATATTAATCTTTATAATAGTATATATTAGATTTATCAAATACATAGAATATTAATTGAAAATATAGTACGCGACACCTCCAGGCCTCATCACTATTGATAGCAAATCACGGGCATGTTTAGGGATCAGTTCGGTTGCATGAATAATTTAAACAGCCCCACTGTATTAGTTTACGCGGATCAATTGTAATGAATTTAACGTGTCAATCGGTCTGCAGGTTATTTGGGACGAAATCTCTCATTGAACCTGAAGTACTCGTCTGATTTATTTGTATTTCCAAGAAAAATACTTTATGTGGCATATTGGTGTCGATTCGATTAGCAGCGACTTAACTAAATTGACAGGACTAAACTAAATTTAGTTTTCCATCCTTTTCTTTCTGTATCGAAAAGACAAGAACAGAACGCTAAAATTAAGTTTAGTCCTGTCAATTTAGTTAAGTCGTGCTAACTGAATCGACACCATTGTATATTTAAAACAATTTGACCAAAATCTTAGTATAAAATTTATGACATAGAGCTAGAGGCATAATTTTACCCTAAGATATTTATGATTGATCCTAAAACCAAGATCAGATACATCCCTAGTTTTTTTTAATAGCTAGTATAGCTATAGCATTGTACGAGGAACTCGGTGACGTAGTGGTTTGGCGCCTGGCCCTGCGATTGTGGAGGTTAAGCAACTTTCACAAAGGTCAGTCATGGGATGGGTGACCAAGAATTTGTTCAGATTGCTCCGTGCTTCGGAAGGCATGCTAAGCCAATCAATCGCATTTTGCCCGCGCGGTGAGTTATGGCTCATCCACTATATCTACCCATAAGGAAGGCCTGTGCCCCCGGTAGTGGAGATATTAATATAGCTGATGTCGACTGTACCTGCTTTCACAGTCAAGTGCCACTCTTGAGCAGACTTTATTTTAATACCAAAATTTCCATAACAAAGGGTTTCAATTTCCTTCACCTACCAAACTACCTCAATTTAAAATATCTTCACGGAAAATAGGAGGTTTGAAAAAATATGAATGAATCCAAAGAAAGAAAGAAAAATATACAATGAAAAGAATTTCCCTAGGGCGGGCCTTTGGAATGAAAACTTATTGATGTCAATTCGTTACAATATGAATATGGACTTGTTTATAATCCTCTAATTCTTCTCGTCTTTTCATTAGATATAAGGTTAACTTTTTGTACTGTACAAAAAAATGTAGAGTTAAAAATTAGAAATTCTGTAATTTTTTGCAACTTATGGTTTTTATTCATGTTTATTTTTTAATATTTTTTTGTTATATGTAACATTAATTTGTGTTACCACACAATACTCCGAGTAATCGATTTAACAAATCCATAAATTACAAAACTTACTTCAGCTATAAATATAGAGTATGATTTTTAGTCCCAAGTAAACATTAGGCTCTCGAGTTCAGTTAAAAAGCTGGCTTTTGATTCTACATTTTCAATAAAACTTTTATTAGGATCATGATTTTAATCCCAAACTTTATAGTTGTGAACAAATACTAAGTTTTTGATTGTTTAACGATATTGCTTTACTTTTGTTTATTGATTTTTGTACGCTAAAAATGCCACTTAACCCCTCTTCAAGTAACGTACAAATGATGTGTCGATATTATACATCACTCCACAATAGCAATCAGCACTGCAAGGTTTAAAATAGCACTTTTGGCGAGTGTGTGCCCGGACAGGGGCCAAATTAAAAAAGTTGAAACGCTCCCTACCGTATGCAAATAGAAAAAAGTTTGCGATGCGTGCGTTCAGATGGATTCGAGGGCCGGTTTTTCGGTGTACTTTTTGTAGTACGGGTAGATTGGATCCATCTTCTTATTGGGTTTCCATTAGATCAATTTTGTTGTTACCTTTTCAAGCCGTTTCGTGAACTTAAACACGTGCTTATTTGAATAGATTTACACGTTGGGAGAAGGGTTTTGTATTTATTTAGGTAGGTACCAATTGTTGACAAATCACACTTTTGTTAAATTGTACGTTATCTTTTATTTTAATTATTTATTTCTATCATTAACAAAACGAATCCAGTTTTAAAATGTCATTATTTGGTTTTATTCTAAGCACTTATATGGTTTACAAAAAACTACCCTATTTACGTAAATGTCTTTTAACTAAATTGAGTTTTAACAGACAGCTTTCCACTTATTTAATTAACAGCATTACAAGCTCAGAACCAAAATTAACTGCCACAGGTAATCTCATTTTGGAGATAACCAAAACCAGGCAGAACTCATCAGGCCATGACTAAGGGAAAACATTGAAATTGTATTACAAAACGAGCCTTTGTCTTACGGGCAGAAAGGTCAGGGTGAAATGAAAAGTTGCTGGTTCAGCAGGCACGTACAACGGCACTGGACGGCATTAAACCCTATGAGACAAAGCAATTTAACACTGGATAATTGGCCATCTATAACGGGGAATGTACGTGTTACTTACTACAGGAGGTGTCATTGGTGTGTACAGTGGGCGTCGAAATTTGGAGACAGCCATTTCACCCACAGTTCGACATATCTGAAGTGATCAAAAATATGCTGAATAGAAAAAATGCTATCAAGTTGACAACCCATTGACAACGTTCAAAGTTTTCGTTAAAGTTTACACTTGGTTGTAACGATATCATTTTGAAACAGCTATGGATATTTGAAACTACAATATGTGCCCGTATTATGAGTTTGCACAGTTACCTTCATATACTTGATAGCGACTGTAGTAAGGAATTTTGTGTGCAATTTGGCGTCTGGCGGTAACTACACTAAAGTAAGCGCTATCGCACACGGGCAACTTTTGTCTCCGCAACTTTTTTGTCTCTCACGTGATTTGTATAAAAAGTTGCAGACGACCGTGTCGCTTCGTGTGCGCGCTTCCATATAAACCCGTGGACTTGATGTGAGAGACAAAACAGTTGCTGGGAGACTAAGTTGCCCGTGTGCGATAGCGCTAAAAGTTACATACAAATGTTAACTACAGTCGCTAAGTATTAAGAATAGTAAGCGTAAACAATCGTAGATAATAATGTAAGAGATAAAGAATATAGCATCTTCAACTCACATAAAAGATCTACAATACACACGCAATTCGAGTCAAAAAATGTTTATGCTAAAATATTAAATGTACCTTACCTTAGAAATAAAAAAAATATTTTACGCGCCTTTGTTATGACTGTAAGCTTCACTAAGTTCAAATCAGACAGAAAACTGAATTGTGCCCTGTTCTAACTTTTAGAAATAACAAACTTGCGCTTTCATAGCATTTATTTAAAATAAAAGATTAGTTAAAATCCATTAAAGGATTAAGTACCTACTAAAATTAATATGGTTTGCAATATAGAGGTACAAAATAACCCAGGTTTCCGATTAGCGATAGCAATTAAATGGAATAAGCTCCAATAAAAGTCTGCTCTACAGTTATGTATTGATCAATTTGCGGGAACCCCGCCAATGTTCCAGATTGAGCGCTCTTGCTTTCGACTCTCGCATGGGTAGAAAGGGTGGGTCATTGTTTATTCATAGTGTTTTTCTCCCCGTATTGCAATCATTCGTTGCGTAAATGATTGTGCTGTAATGATTTTGTAATGATGGTTTTAAAGAATCAATCAATCTTGAATAATATTTAGAATAAATGCTTCTGAAGGAATGAACACATTTGTACCGTGTAACTCTTGCCTTCGTTTCTATGGTTGCGATCATTTATAAGACTTAAATGGATAGTATACAATTCTATTCGACAAAAATGTCGGTTATCCCCTTTTACCCGTCAGCCAATCGATATAAATACTTATAGCATTAAGGTTTATTTTTAAATGAAATAGTACACTCCTATTGGGACATCCTATATGAGGATTGTGCACGGCAAAAGGATTAATAAATAAGATTAGTTTAATGAAGCACTATTGTTCAAGCGACTGTAAAATGATGTTACAAAAAAGTCAATGCTAATTACCTACTTAAGACTGTTCAGTTTGTATGCTATTCCTGAAAAAACCTTATGAAAGTATGCATTAATTAAATTTACTCAGTCCAACAGATGGGAATTTTCAAAAATCTCCATAGAGGTTGAAATACTACCAATAACAATATACGTTGCGTTAGATTACCATCCATAAGCCTAAATTAAAAAAATAAATGAAAATGAAGAATTTGCTTCTAAACACAAATTCATCCCCATCTTCACCCCTCCGGGGGTAACATTTTGAAACGCTGAGATACGTATTTATTAATTTTCAATCATCAGCCTAAACACAAAATTTGAAGATCCTAGCTTAGAAATTGAGGGACTTTCATACAAACTTTCATCCCTTATTTCATCAAATAAGAATCATCATCCGGGGGTAAAAATTTTCAAAATTTTACCCCCGGAGGGGTGAAGAGGGGGATGAATTTGTGTTTAGAAGCAAATCCTTCATTTTCATTTCATATTTTTAATTTGGGCTTATGGATGGAAATCTAACGCAACGTATATTGTTATTGGTAGTATTTCAACCTCTATGGGGATGAAACGGGGGTAAAAAGGATGTCGATATTGGGGTTTTCTGGGATGACGAAAATGACATTCATTTTGAAGTCCTACATGGTGGACATGATCTAACCCCTAAAAGGGGTAAAAAGGGGTAAGTAAATGCTTGCAAAATAAAATATTCTTATTCTTATTCTTATTCTTATTCTTATTCTTATTTTGTACGGAAAAGGAATATAAAATAAACATTACATCTTTAAACTTCGTAGAAGCACGTCTTAAAATAAATAGGCAAATATATATTTTGTGATTTTGATAATCAACCCCTGGGATAACTAAACATGAAAATCGATGTGGATGTCGTTCTTGAGGTTTTATGGGATGGTGATTGCAAAAATGACATTTATTTTGAAGGCCAACACAGTGGACATGACTCAGCCCCTAAAAAGGTGAAATAGGGGTTCAAACTTTTGTTTATGCCCCTATGACGATAGATTTTGAAATTAGACAATAGAAAGGCAGTTTTGTCTTGTGCGTTACATAAAATTATATTTTATACATTTTGATTACTGGATTGTTTCATTAAATGCACAGACACGTTGTTTTAATTGTATTAAACATACCAAGCTTAAATCACTATTGAACTGTATCCACGGTCACAACAACGTCGGAGCTCTTTAATTCCACATTTGGAAATCAGTCGCATCCACTGATTCAGGCGTACGCTTTTTGGTGGTCATTTATGCGTTTGTGCCACAGAATACAAAATCTACAGAAGCGCAAATAACTACATTGTCCTGTTGTGCTCAGTACTATGTAACATTAAGTATGCACTCATTTTTGTATGAAACACCTATCAAAACTATTTAAAAATCAATAAAAAACATAAGTATAGAAATTTAATAATTAGAATGTTTATTATTTTTTTAATAAAAAGGAATGTTTGCCAAACATAATTTTTTTTCGATTCTACAGTTGAATAAAATATAAAATAAGTTATATAAATATATTAGGAGTATGTATTTCGACACACTGCAAATTATTATACAGCCGTTTAGGTAGGCAGGTACTCATATCATAAGTATCAAAACGCGTGATTACACAACTCTCCCGCAAACAATGTATATCACCACATTAATTAAGAGTAAGTGCCATTCGCGTCTGAAAGTTTAGTTTGGTCCGAGATTGCCTGTAATGGAAAATCTTGTATTGCGGTGTTTCTGTAGCCCTTATATTTGTGTGTTTGCGCGACGTAACCGGAGCGGGCCGGCTTTAAATAACGCTCAAATTCGACACTGCAATAATGCCGCTCGTTGATGGGGCTTCATCCTGATTCGATTCCCCGATCCCTACCGGCGTATGTGACTGAATTTATTAATTGGCCAGCGCACATGATGTCTGCTTTGTTCACTCACGTGTATTAATTGATGTGTACGTTTTTTCTTAGTGTTAGAAGGAATGGATTAATATTGAAGTGTAGCGGCCTTAGATGGTTTATAGGTATGTCCTGTTGTATTGTTTATTTTGTGGAGGCATCTAACTGCAGGCGGCATCTAATGTGGTTCATACTTGTTTACTTGACATGAGACAATAAAAATTGTATTATCACGTCACGAAAAGGTAACGAATCTATAGTTTGTAACCAGTTTTGTTGTGTATTAAATAGCTGTTGCGAACTTAACTTTTGTAGCACGCCAGACAAATCCCTGTGGTTTATGGTGTGTTTTTTAAATATTTAATTTGTATTTATTGATTAAATAAATGAAAAAAAAAACTACGCCGTACACCGTAACAATACACCGTAAAACAACGAGTCATCCCCGTGATGGCGCTGATATCAACAAATGAATGGAAACAACGAAACAGTATGGAAACCTACATCTCGCTAACGGAGTTCTCTCAGCAACTCAGCATATACAACGTGTTTAACAACCCTAAGTACCGTATATGGTAGATAGGGAACATCTAACTGAACAACTGTTATTATAAGACCAAATCTGAAATCGCGGATAAAAATAGCAGCAATTTCATACATTAATATTTTCGTTATTAATTTTTGTACGAAACAGCTGATATTTTTTCGCGATTTCAGAGTCGGTCCCATATTAAAAGTTGTTCAGTTTGATAGTCTCTATCTTCCATATTCGGCATTAAAGGTTTTTTTGTAACACTTTGTATCAATCTTCGGTAGGATCGCGCTAACACCACCCAGCCCGGAGGAAGATCTTCCATTTGGCCTCCCTATCAGTAGCTAACTACTTCCATTCCATCCATACCATATCCCATTTCCTACATTGGCTGCATTGGTGACCCCTACGGAGCACAAAGCACCTTCAGCAACGCAGCGCAGCCACCACTCTCCATAAATAAGCCAGTATTCGCAGCAGTCACACCACAAGCAGAAGCAGAATGAAAAGGTTCATACTTATTATGTTTGAGAAAGTGCTCCTTCCTATGTAGATTCCCTCTCCATCCTCTCTCGCTATCCTCGAAAATTGTTATCTAAACTTGCCGGACTCACTAGGGTTGGTCTTTATTTTGTAAACATAAACAAAAACGAAAATAAAACAAAACAAGAAAAATTAACAGTGAATCTCTTTATAAAGACTTAAAATAATCAAGTCTTTTTCATACCAGCGCTAGCACTCGCGACAGACGCGACTGAGCCCTATCCAAAACTACCCGAGAATCCCTGTAAAATTGTTGTCAATGTGCACGTGCAAAATGGCGCTTTGTTCGAAATGGGCTCTTTGTCTGCGGAGCGCCGCCGCCGCCGCTACATACTTTGTGCCTGTAGCTAACACTTTTGAGTAAAGCAAGAGTCTTGCTTGACTCATACCGATTTAAATCTTTAATGCTGTGAATTAGTGACCTCTCTATCTTCACTGCACAGAAGTTTGTTGAAGTAGTCTCTGGAAGGTCTGATCATCTCCAAAAGTGCATCGGTCCCCCGTACCCCCCTTTTATGGCCCATTAGATGCGTCCACGGGAAATCGTAATTTGCATAAGCGGCTTGGCTCTCTACACGTAGTAATTGGGATCACAGGAATGTGACCACCCTAACGGGACACCAGCTCCCAATTCCGCCAGAACTACTCAGAACCAGAAAGGGAAAATTCGGAGTTCTACATAAAATTGACTGTCCAGTATAGATTTAAGTTAGCTCGTAGCACTGTTTGCTTTGCACTTAGGCGCGTTGCTCTTAAAGCTTTTAATCGAAGTGCGAAATTTGAATGTGATTTAAATTCGTATTGTTTAAGTTGGACTAAATTCTGGTTCAAGAACGTACAAGTGGTCTTGGCATTAGCATTGACTTTGATATGCGTGGAGTTGATTTTGGAGCTCGCTGTTTCGTCGCAAATTACGTTGAATCTGGTGTTTAATGGACTTGTAGTTGGAACTAATCTTTTGTAAAACGCTAAGTAGTAGTTAACTTTACTTATTTTACACTTAGTAGCGCAATTTATAGTGAGCCGTCACAGTGGTTGTTAAATTTATTAAAACAGGCTTTATAAATTGTTTAAAAAATACGTTCGACATAAAATACTTTTTCCATATAAAATTTTAAATTTCGATTGTGTGGCATTATAACTTTTTCATATTCCTTGAAATGGACTAAGATATTTGTAAAAAACAGAGTTCACACACTTTAAAAATAATATGTATACTTACTTAAGTGCTACTAACGTAGTCAACTGCACTTATAACTAGTTGTCATGTATCTAAACATCTGTCTAATTCATCATTTCACAAAAAATATCGACTTTAACACTTTCACAATAAATACTATGATTGCCTTCTAGTTTTAACTTTATCAGCTGTTTAAAGCGTAGAACGTATCTTTTCCTTCACCCTGATGGAAGCAGTTTATAACATAAATCTGTCAAATAATTTGAATTTTTAGTACTTAAATAACTATTAATTTAATTAATTCAGATGGTGTCATTAATTACGCTAATAAAGTCGATAACCCAGTAAAATAAGACATGAAAAGGGGGTAATGGTTGCATCAAATCAAGTATTTTTGGTTTTTGGATATATTGTTGGTAATGTGGAGGCAATAATAAATCCAAGTTTTCGACCTGGGCAGACGACCGGATCATTCTCAAAAAAAAATTGTACCTTTTTTCAGTTTTTGTCGATTTTGACCCAGAATTAAGGGCTTGTTTGTCATCAAGATTGTGTAAAAAGTTTTAAAGAAAATTAAATTTGCAACAATTTGAGGGTAAAACGGTTTTGATACGACCGATAATTTAAGAGACAGAGCATTTCAAAATTTGGCCATCCTAACTCTGAAAATGAAGGACTTTCCAGGTACATGGTTGTCGGTGGGACAAGAGGCGCGCGCGCCGGCCGTGCCCGGCTATCGACTGCGCTCCACCCCGCGTCCACAGCACATGTGCGGCGGGAGGGGCGGCGGGGTTGCGTTCTACATTAAGAGTGGAATACACGTGCGATATGTAAAGCATCCTGACGCTGATATTGAACAAATGTGGCTCACTACTAATGTTAACGGTCGCCGTTTTGCAATCGGGACGGCTTATCGGCCGCAGTGGGTTAACACTGAGAAGTTTTTGGATGCGTTGACGGAGTCCGTGGCATATTTCGGTGAGCATGATTTTGTTGTTTTATTAGGAGATTTCAACATAAACCTTTTAGATCAATCCAGTGGTAACAGCGTTAAGTTGAACCAGTTTTTGGAGTACATGGATCTTGAGCAGGTGGTGACTGAACCGACACACTTTACGTCTGACTCTCACTCACTCATCGACATAGTATGTACAAATTGCCCGGTTCAGTGCGCAGGTGTGTCTCACATTACAGGTCCACTAGGCCACGCATTAGTCAGTGTATCTTTTCGAGTGAATAAGCCTAAATATCCCTCTCGCCGTCTAATGTACAGGCCTATTAAGCAGATGAATGTTGAACAATTTAATATCGATCTACGTTCCCTTGATTGGACGTCGGTTACTTCTGCCCCGGCAGTGGCTGAAATGGTTAGACTTTTTGAAAACTTGTTGCTGACCCTTTACGATCTTCACGCTCCTGTAAAATTTATCACGATCAAGCCTGACAAAACCCACCCGTGGATAACTGACACTTTGCGCCACATGATGCAACTGCGTAATGAGGCTCTTAAAAAATATCGCCAAACAAAATTGGACAAGGATAGAGGTCCATGGAAGGATTTGCAGGGGATGGTTGAAACGGGTTTGGATACCGAAAAGCGCGCATTCTTCAATCATTTCGTCAACTCCCAGGTCCATAACGGCAAGACATTTTGGAGGAGCCTAAAAGAAAAGGTCTTAGTCGACTCTAGTCATGACTCAGGTTTGCCTCCAAACTTCAATGATCCTAATGTAATCAACACACATTTTTTGAATGTACAAAGGAACAATGAAGTACCTCAATCAATGTTTTCCTTCTACAACTCGAACCGTTTCAATCATTCAACCTTTCAGCTGAGGCCTGTAACCGAGAAAGAAGTGGGCGAGTTCATATTATCCATAAAATCTAACGCCTCGGGGTCAGATGGTTTTAGCAGGGACATGATACTTTTAACTTTGCCTCTTACACTGACAACTATCACTACTATTATCAACGCCTCCATCACTACAGGTGTCTTTCCTACCCAGTGGAAGCATGCTATAGTTACTCCCTTGCCCAAAATTGACCGCCCCGTTGACCTTAAGGATTTGAGACCCATTAGCATTCTGCCATTTCTCTCAAAGATACTGGATAAAGCTGTTTATGAACAACTAATGCAATATATTGAAGTAAACAATATCCTGCCGGTACATCAGTCGGGTTTTCGTCGAAACCGTGGCACATCGACTGCTCTGCTCGATGTTGTTGACAATATTCTGTCAGAGCAAGACGTCGGCAATGGCACTATCCTAGCGCTGCTGGATTTTTCTCGCGCATTTGACAGTATCAATACGAAGCTCCTACTTGCAAAGCTTAGATATTATGGCCTGGGAGACTTGTCGCTTCGGTGGTTCGAAAGCTACTTGTCACACCGGTCTCAATCAGTGAGATTGGTTTGTAGTAAAAGTGGGGATACAAAGTTCTCTGATCCAGAACCTGTGACTTGTGGAGTACCTTAGGGCTCAATCCTGGGCCCATTGCTATTTATCATATACAGCGCAGATCTCCCTAAAGTTTTAGAATATTGCAGATACCACTGCTATGCTGATGACGTCCAACTGTACATATCCGGTAATCCTGCTAATATTCCTGACACTGTGCGGAAAATGAATAGTGACCTTCAGAAAGTAGCTCAATGGACAGATGATAATGGTCTCCTCCTCAATCCATCTAAATCAAAATTTCTTATTATGGGAACCAAAGCGCAAATTCATAAAATAGAAATCTTTAACCCTACACTCTGTATTAACAGCCATAACTTGAAGAGAGTACCGGAAGCTCGAAACCTAGGAATACTCTTTGATGAACAGCTGCGCTTTGAAACTCATGTGTTGAGTTTAGTGAGGAGTTGTATGTATCGATTGAAGGTTCTGTATAGGATACGTAAATACCTCAGTGAAAAGTCGCGACTGATACTATGCGAGTCCTTAATTTTGTCTAGACTGAATTACGGGGATATTGTGATAGGACCTCGTTTATTATCCCGGACGCAAAAACTTATTCAGCGCGTTCAAAACGCCTGCTGCAGGTTTTGTTTCAGCATACCTCCTAGAACTCATGTCTCACCTTATCTAAACACCGCGTCAATTTTAAATATGGATATGCGTAGGCGATTGCATCTGTTGTGTCTCGTGTTTGATGTGAAAAAGAATAAAAAAACCCGAATACCTGTTTGAGAAGCTCAAGTTTACGCCACTTGGTGACAGATATGGAGTTAGATTGTTGCGGAAGCCACTCATGAACTACTGTCACCGTACGGTAGCATTCCGGGGCAGCTTTCGATTCCTAGCCACCAAGTGCTGGAATGATCTGCCGCCGCCTATTCGGAATCTAACTTCTAAGTACACTTTCAAACACAAACTTAACTCATATTTACTTACAATACAGAAGTTAGGCATTCCGACTGGGTGGTAGTATGATCGATGCTGTCACCGCGGAGTTCTGAGCCCGTGTCAAACATGCACCCTAATTCTAATTTAGGCCCATTTCCTATTACTAGATTATTTTAAATTTATCAATATTACGGTACCGTATGAATAAATTAATGACACATATTTGTTTTAATCTTTTATTTTATTTCTTTTTTATTTTTATTTTTATAAAATATTTGTTCACACGCTCAACATGCACACAACCCAGAAACACACACGCAGACAGACACACGCACACGCACATACATACGCACATACACACAAACGCACACACACACACACACACACAACAGCGCAGTTACTGGTTTCCGCGTTTCATCTATAGGTGACGGCTGAAAATCGGTGTTTTTGCTGTCAGGCAAATGTGATACACCGAGCCTAGACCTTACTTGCTGCTGCACACACGTGCATTCCCTCTTCTCACTGTTTTTTGTCATCTTTTTTTTTTCTTTCTCTCATACTTATCGCAAATGTATTTTTTATCGTTCATTTTTAGGCATTTCTGTATTTGTATTGATGAATGTATGTGTGTGTCGTAGTGAATAAAACTTTTTATCTATCTATCTATCTATCAATTTCATCCCTCTTTTCACTCCTTCGATTGTGGAATTATGAAAAACGCTGACACACATCAATATTAATTTTCAATCTTCAACCTAAATACAAAATTTGAAGATCCTAACTTCGAAACTGACGGACTTTCATTCAAACTTTCATCCCCTATTTTACCCCCTTAGGGGAGGATTTTTTTTCTTAGTAAATGCTAACACTATATAAGGTATCTATGTGCAAAATTTCAAGTCTCTAGGTTCAGCGGTTTGGGCTATGCGTTGATAGTAAGTCAGGACTTTAAATTTTATATATTCGATATTCTACTTAACACCTTGTTTGGATGGATCACTTGGCTCCCTAAAAATGGCAAACAATAAACGATGAAAATGCCAGTAAGAAAACCTAACTCGAGGAATTAGCGATTATCTATATATCTATAAACATATAATAAAACTGTAAATTCTAAAAGTTTGTGCGCGAATCACGCAAAAACCGCTGAACGGATTTTGATGGGATTTTCACAGTTTGGTAGTTTGGGGTCCAACTTGAAATCTTAGTTATGTTTTATCTTATTCAGGTGGGTAGAACCTGAAACCAGCTTGAACTTTCCGTAGTACTAGCTTTCATAAACTAAGAAGATCATTTAAACTGGTCCTCTTATTAAGTCGCGGGAAAAAGGGATACCTACTGGGGATTTTCCTACTGTCCACGCGGACGAAGTCGCGGGCGGAGGTTAGTTAGAAATAAAGCTTCAGAAACATAAATACTTCCGAATAACATGAAATTTAGGTAAAAAAAATGTATTTTTAAAAATTGGCTAAATTTGAAAAGCTGTTTCTCCGAAACTATTCGGTCATATCAAAACCATTTTACCCTCAAATAGTTGGAAATTTAACCTTCTTTAAAACTTTTTTACACAATCTTGATGAAAAACTAGTCCTTCTGGGTCAAAATTGTCAAAAACTTAGTAAAGGTATCTTTTTTTGTTTTTGAGAATGACCCGGTCGTCTGCCGAGGTCGAAAACTTGGATTTAACATTGCCTCCACATTACCAACAATATATCCAAAAACCAAAAATACCTGATTTGATGCAACGATAAATGACTAATTTAATTGGATCACGAGCGAGGTCAAAAACTGAGAACCCACACAGTCGAAATGTCAACTAATTTAATAGCCGTACCTATCATCGATAGTTTGTACCCTAAACTCAATTCCATTTTAGCAGATAATGTGTAATAAAAATGTGCACTTGTGTGCTTTTTAATATTATTTTTCACTTTATTTTTGACATTAGATTTACACTATTGAATTTTTAAATTTTACGCATTCACAATGCAATTTTTTATACTAAGATAATTGATATATTAGGAAAAATACTAGATGAATTCGACTCACCCGTAGCCCGTAGCAGCTCAGACGGACGACGGCATCCCGTCTGAGCTATTACAGGTTAGTCGATTTTTTCAAGTACTTTTTCTAATATTATATCAATTATTATCATTCCAAGTAGTATACAAGTTTTAAAAACGAATGAGATATTACTTTTACAAAAATTGAAGACAAGATAAGGTGCCGGCGCGGATCGTGAGCGGTGAGACAACTTGGAGGGGATTAATACGCATGTTTGAGGTAGCCCCGCACCACGTACTCCGTCAATAAAATCTAAAATGACTTCTGCGCATTAACTGTCACTGCTCAATATCCTTAACTGCCCAATAACCTCAGCACGAGAGGTTAGTACTATTAATTATATTTTGTGTTTGAGGCCTTAGATGTACATAAAATTAATTTAAAGTTTAAAATTATCCTACCGAATTCCATTGAAGGTATACGTTCACATTCACGGATTAACGGCATTATCAATCATTCAGTGTGAACTGGTGTCGCACTTTACATAGTTCCTTTTGACGAACAATGAGCATGCGTCCTATGGATTACACGAACATATAGTGGATGAGTTGATGATTCCACATCTGTCGAATGATCCGCAAGTTCACATGACCGTATAGTCGGTTTAAAGTGGAAATAATATCATTCCGTTCATGTTCCGTTCATTCATGGCAAGACAGGCCTTCTGAGGCAGATTCGCGATATGGAAACACAATTTTGCCTTGCGAGCCAATGTGATTATTGCCGAGCGACTTACCATTCTGTCTAAGCATTTAACGAGCCCTTACATACGATATTCGATATAAGAAAATCCTTACTAATATTATTAATGCGAAAGTCAGTTTGTTTGTTTGTTACGCCTTCACGTCTTTACTGCTGAACCGATCATCATGAAATTTTGCATACACGTTGTCAAGGGTACAGAGAAGGACATAGGGTAAATTTCATCCCGAAAAAAAGTATTGTTCCCGAGGGATAGCAAAAATACTTTCCTTGCGGCCGAATTCGCGGGCGGCCGCTAGTAATACATAGATTATCTAAATACCCACTACCGCTCCACCACTCCGATTCTCTACTCCACTCCACTTCTTTTCTCTTCTCTTCTACTCTCCACTCTACTCTACTCCTCTGATCTACTCCTCTACTCTTCAACTACTCTACGTCTTGGTGTTGCAGTCATTTGGCTACATTATTTTCACTGTCTAGTGGCACTGTCTTTACCTATTCCCGAATTTAATAAAGCGACGGTTTGCGTGTGTTGTCATTTACATTTAAAGTGCCAATTATTTGGTGTCATTAGCGCGCCCTGGTGGCCATAAAACGCACCCAACTCGCGGAGCACCCCCTTATTGCGATTATAAATTAGAAATAAAATGGCAATTTTTAATCTCGACCGCGCGTTGAATTGGCCTTCAGCAATGCAAATGAATTGTGAATTGATGGTAAGAGCGCTTGATGTTCCACTGTGAGGCTAAACATTTAAGTGAAATGTGTAATCCTAACAGTGTATATCTTAATAATTGACTGTTTGGGTAAATATTAGGTCCTTACTTAAATTGACGTTTGAATGGAGAATTATTACAAACAAATTGCATCTTCCATACTAACATTTTCATAATTTATTTTATCTACACCCATGCTTTAAATTCTCTGTAAGAGGTTCTGAAACACTTAGCTTACTGCCATCATTACAATATCCCTATGTAGGCCTAGGATCTATCCAACCGTGAGTCTGTATGCGGAGAGTGAGGTTCTCACAGTTAGGCAACTGCCTAACTGTGAGAACCTCACTCTCCGCAGATTACGCACTCTCTGTTTACGCAGGATCATACGCAAGATAGCCAACTGGCTATCTTGCGTATGATCCTGCGTAAACATTCTTTACTGCCTCTCGATGACGTTACGTCTTCAAGACGCCACGGTACTCTTGTTTGTCCGCAGGTTGGATGTCGTACAACTTGGGCTAAATACCAATATAATGCACTTAGTTCACAACTTTATAACAGAGTTTACAAGATAAAACGAATATACTCACTTACTAAGTACAAATTAAAAAAAAAACTGTACATGAATATCTGTTATCTCTTAATTACGATGAGACCGAAAGTTTAATCAAATAACGCACTCATTACACCACACACACAAGCCCACCCACCCACCCACCCACACACACACACACACACACACACACACACACACACACACACACACACACACACACACACACACACACACACACACACACACACACACACACACACACACACACACACACACAAACAAACATAAACACACACACACACACACACACATATATTTAGTCTTGTAACCTAATAATACTTACATTTTTTTAACGCTTTACTGCGCTTTAAGAAGTTTTTATACGCAATGCTAAAGGGAGGAGTCACCAACTCCTAAGAAACAGGATTCGTCCTAGTTTAGGAGTTGGTGTTATTTTGTTTTGTAACTCTAAAAAATCTTTATAATAGTGTAAAGTAAAAATGTAATTTATTTATTTTGGTTGAATAAATTATTATTATTATTATTATCCCGAGCGAGAGCTGGTCCTGCAGCGTCGCGTGCCCATGCGCGAGCGTTGCTTTATGAAATTCAGCACAACATTATAACACTCTTGCGGAAGACATAATGACGAGGAGGGAGAGGAAAGTCAAGTCAAACTCAAAACCTTTATAGAGGTTACATATCATAGGTTTAGATAAATATCATGGGTGTTTTTAATCCATATGTATTAAAATATTGTTCGATTCCCTAATAAAAATAATAAAAAAATGGGTGCAGATAAAGTCTTGTATGCAACTGTACATAATTAGGTATTAAAACACTCCCTCGTTATAGTACAGTTGCATAAATAACTATATTACAACCGTGGACGCTTGTAACAAAACTTTTACGTTCAAATGTTTGAACATTAAACTAAGTTAAGCAATATAAGTTAAGCGAAAAAAATATGTTTAGGCTAAGTTACAACGGATAAATCAAGGATAAATTGGTCATTTTCACTAACAAAAAAGGAGCCAATTTCAGGGTATTTTTTTTACTAAGAAAACAAAATAAATGAACTGTAATTATGCTGATAGTTGACCGCTATGGCCATTATTTGATGTAATATCCAACAACTGTCAAATATTTTAAATCACAGAAGTTATGAGGTTCTCTGTGTGTGAGAAAAAAACACAAATTTCATAGGTAAGGAAGGACCCAATAATATTTGGTACTAGAATATGATTTATGAATTGGTCGGCAGATAGGTACTTAACAATCAATTTACATATTCTACATCAGACGTCTCAGTATCTTATCATACGCAATATGATTTATTGCAATCAGTCTTAAGCGCTCTGTTAGATTTGATCCGTAACATATAATTGCGTTCACCCGACTGTGCTCCACGGTGATTAGAGTAATCACGTCTGTACAGTGTACATACACGTTGTCTGTATGTCTCTATTCAATAATTGAGCCGATTAATTTAGTAGTTTCCTAAAGCACTAACTACTGAAGAAAATACTTCGCGCTATCTCACATGCTGTTTTGGAATTTAATAGCAAAAGTTACTATACTAAACGAACAATGTACATACGACAGAATATCAAACTTAACAGGATCGTCTTTAATCTTTATGCTCTACGTAATAAAAGCTGTTTTCGCAGTTTAGCTTTTTTACTTTATGAGTTGTCGTATGTCGTACCTATGTACTACGAAATGCGTCTCAGTTGTGGCACATGAGTGTTTACGTTTTTTTAC
This sequence comes from Agriphila geniculea, assembly GCA_943789525.1. Taxonomy (NCBI): domain Eukaryota; kingdom Metazoa; phylum Arthropoda; class Insecta; order Lepidoptera; family Crambidae; genus Agriphila; species Agriphila geniculea. Next base: position 4,931,066 of record OX038877.1, on the reverse strand, counting down.
TCATGTGGTTGTGGCGGGTACATCTGAACAGAGTCTTACTGATCATAATGCGGTTTATTTCTATTTTTTAATGTTACAGCTGCTTTTCAGCTGCCGTGTTTATACGTTACTTTACTTAACCTATAAATAAGTTGCGTTCATCGTATTCGTTACTTTAGTTTATTAAGGCGCTAAGAAGGGTCAAATCCCAATATTCAATTCAAATTATTGAAAGATTACGCGCGTAAAGCTATCATGGAAAAAATATATAATGTACTTGGAATAATATCTAGTAAAAATGTGATAACAGGCCATCTTATATCACTAAGTACTGATATTAATATCGTATATAAGTAACGCTTATCACTGCTAGTTGTATATCTGTGTTTGAAACACTTATTAGCTGTATCAGGATATACAGCTAAATTGTCATATTAACCTATCACATAAACGTTTACTCAGCTGCTTTATACAACACTAGCGGCCCGCCCCGGCTTCGCACGGGTGCAGTGCAATGTAGTTACTAAGGTAAAACTGTGCTAATGTGGTGTCAGTGTGAAGTTATTTGATTATACTACAGGATATCTACATATATACGATGTACGCAAGGGGTGTTAAAATATAATTGAAGTGTGTGTGTGTCTGTCTGAGGCCACCAGCTCCCAAACTTAAAGATCTATTTTATTGCGATTTTTATGTATAGTTTAAGAGTAGCGTACAGACGGCGGGAAGCGACTTTGTTTTATACTATGTTTAGCTTTTGCCCGTGGCTCCGCCCGCGTGGGAGTCGGTAATCGTTGTAAGTCTTCCCTTGGAAACCAATGATCGGCATGAAAAGAAGCCTGTGTTAAGTATTCCAGACTATAATCTATCCCTGTGCCAAATTTCGTCTAAATCCGTTCACCCGTTCAGACGTGATTGAGTAACAAAATGAACAACATCCAAACATCAAAAATTTCACATTTTTACAATTTTGTGATATGTAGGTAATAGCTGCACCCCGCGGTTTTACCTGCGCAATCTGTTGATTCTGTAACCAAACTCGCATCTCACTTCGAACCTCACTTCACTTCGCGTGAATTGTTATTAGAAATTAGCTAACTGAATGAGCAATTTTACCGATTACAATAAATTTAGGTAGCTATGTAAAATATTCTGTGATGAAAAAAAATCTTATCATTATCTTATTTATGATTTAAAGTTCCCGTCCCGTGCAGTGAAGTGAGATTCGAAGTGGGGTTCAGGTTTGGTTACAGAACCGACGCCCTACTGTTCACGATTTTGTATTAGGTAGGTAGGTAGGTACTTAATAAAATTTCTTAGCAGTAATATAACAAAATAAGTATAATAATATTATCTAACATTTAATACTCATACTTAATAGTTTAGTAGGTATCTTCTTTTTAAATAAAAATCTATGTATGTTTATTTGTTCCTGGTTCCTGGCTAAAATAACCTGACATTGCAAATTATGTCGGGTGCAACTTATGTTGTGCATTATTATCCGGCTCTCAATTTCAACACTTTACACCACATTCCTTGTCACGTTAGATATCTGATATTTGCTAGATTTTGCCACGTTTTATAAGTAGACTAATATTTCGTTAAATAGGTAGTGAAAATCAGGATAACATCTTATACAACATGAAATGTCAGCTCGTGCGGTGACATAATTACAATCTCAGGGGAGGTGACAACCTGACAACTGACATTTATTTTTCTTAATCGTACAAATGCACTAAGAAGTTTTGATTCCGATATCGAAGTCAACCACCCTAAAAATAGCTTTCTACCCCTTTTCAACCCTGTTAGGGGATACATTTCAAGAAAATACGAAACACGTATTCAATGAATTTTGTTAAAAAATGTCTATGCCAAATTTCAAGTCAATCGGGCCAAGGAATCGCTTTCTCCCATACAAACTTTGCCACCCTGTTTTACCCCCTTAGGGGTTGAATTTCGCAAAATCCCGTCTTAGTGAGCACCTTCACCCTAAAAGGGACCCCCATGCAAAATTTGAGACTCCTAGCACTTGTAGTTTCTGAGATTTCGTGATGAGTCAGTGAGTGATTTACGCTTTTATATATATAGATATATAACACAGCTACAAATTGATACTCCTTAACTTGAATATGGAGCAACTATGTTGTATAGTAGGATTTATGATCCTATTAAAACACTTGTGCTAAATAAATGATAAGGGGATCCTAATAGCACTCATAAGTTGTAATGAAGCTTTGTGCGCGCTCATATATCTCCAAATTATAATTTATCGTAATGGCCGCCCGATGTTGTATATCGTCTGAGTAGCAGCAACACTAACACTAATTAATCATATATTGGTATCTTCACAAATAATTTGAGAAATTAAATCAATTTTATTAATTAAATACCACGAATTCGAGGGGGGCACTAAAAAATAAATAACATTATGCTACTAATTTAACAATAGAATTGCAACCGCATGTGAAATTGCACTTACACTAATCTTTTTTACACACATAAATTGGATAATAAAAATGGAGCACATGATGGTGACATAAAAATACTATTTAACGAAATTTACTTATGAATATTTTTCTTTCTGATAAAAATAACCAGTAACACGTTCAATTATTCACGTTATTCAAACAGTGTTATTGTAGAATCACAATCACTAATATATCACTATATTGTGTTGCAACTGATTCGAGGTCACTGATATGTATCTGATTAGTCCTAAGTGGAGCTACAATAGATATACTGTATCACTTTATAGTGATAAAAGTGGGGCCTTTTTCCAATGATAGAAACGTTTCTGTAACACATATGCGACTTTTTATATCATCGATATACAGCTAAATTCTGTGTCGTTTTGCTAGCTGATAGATTTAGTTGAAAGCATTTGTAAAAATGTTACCACTTTTGATGTAAAAAAATATACCGTGGACCCTGTTTCTGGTCCTATTTGCAAAATTTCTCGGAAACAGAACATTCGTTTATGTTAAAACCAACACATAAAAATTGGCGATGTTAATACCTTCAATCTTAATTGAACAGATTTTTGGAACACGTTGGAACGCGCACTGATTTGAACCCACAGTGAGTAGAGTTACGTTCGATTTCACACCATCATGGATCGACCCGCTCGGATTGAGGCATGTTAAAGCCTTAAAGGACATCATCCATTTTGGTCCAAAAATGTGAAAGTGCCAGCCGAAAAGCAAAAGAGCTTTATTCTGATAGATTTTATCCACCTAAGCATTTCTTATTATGGCACCGAAGCTGTAGCACCGCTATATACTTGATTTTAAATGTAAACTGTTTGTTGTCCCCAATAAAATAAAATAAAAAATAAATAAGTTCACAAAGTCTGTCTTTTCATACATTTTGACACAAATGTGAAGCGGTGCTACAGCTTCGGTACCATAATAAAAAATGCTTAGATGGACAAAATTTATCTGAATAAAGCACTTTTGTCTTTTGGTCGGCACTTTGATATTTGGACCAAAAATGTGGATGATGTCCTTTCTGTTACTTATGTTGTTTTAGAACAGTAAAACACTATCATCAATTTGAAAATATAAATTTTGATACAATATTCATAAAAAACATAATTACAATGCACATTAATATGTTCAATCGGACCCTTAGGTAATTACAATTCGCATTCAGTCACCTGAATATTGTTAGCTAATAATTAGTATATTGTTCATCGGAGTTTGTGTTAGCTATGTATGTTTTGTGCTGACTTTAGCTTACTAAGCCATCGAGGTATAATGTAATAAGTAAAAGTTCAGTTTACCGAGCACTTTATTCATCAAATTCGAGTTGTAATTCCATAGGTTAATTAATATCAGTCAGGTTGAAAGTACTCGTACAAGAAATAGTTTCGTTTGCACAAATTATGACTTTTTACGTCGAATAGAACTTATGTACCTATAGAGCTTTTACGGCTTTTTGTGTGGTTTGTAATGATGAAACTCTTTAAGGGATTTATTCAATCTAACGAGCTGTTTTGCGCGAATAACATCTGAACTTTAATAGTATTTTGATGATACTAAAGTAACAAAAAAAAATGTTGTGTTGAAGGTAATGAGAATAACATAACTAAGATAATTGATTTGGTAGGCTTTACAAATTGTCAATTTTTATAAATATTAAATAATATTTATAAAAATTAAGGCAGTTTTTACCGAAAGTGACGCCGCGGTGAATTTTATTTAATACTAGCGGCCGCCCGCGACTTCGTCTGCGTGGAAAGTTTTGTGCTATCCCTCGGGAACAATACTTTTTTTCGGGATAAAAGGTACCCTAGGTCCTTCTCTGTACCCCTGACAACGTGTATGCAAAATTTCATTATGATCGATTCAGTAGTTAAGACGTGAAGGCGTAAGAAACAAACAAACAAACGGACTTTCGCATTTATAATATTAGTAAGGATTGTAATTCTAATACACAATTTTAATAGAACTACCTGGAATTTTCAGGGCCCAGTATTTTTAAACGGTATCATTACATTCTCGTAGTCACTGCTAGAAGTAGATAGCAAAACTGCTAAAAGTGTCCGTTTCTGATACATTTGCTATCTACTTCTACTAATGACTACGAGGGAATATAGTGATACCTTCTAAAAATACTAGACCATTAGGCCCTAAAAATTCCACGTAAAGTTTTATTTGAACCATTTTCTATTAACAAATTCTTAAATAAAAACCGGTAAGCGCGCTACTTTCGGTGGTATAACCACGTTAATAGAAATATTTATTCAATTCCTTAAAATAAATAGTTCTACGAGTATATTACATACTTACTAAATAATTGTTACTTTTTCAACATTATTCTGATTGGAAATTAAATCTATGAAAGATGGTAAAACTGTATGTATGAGATGCGAGTTTATGTTTCTTGCTGTTTAATGTTCAGTCAGTAAGAAATAACTTCAGGAAATTTCTTTCAGCTTACTCATACAAGTGTCATCTAATTAGAATAATCACAACACTATAGACTCCTCTAGTAACAATGTGCGAAGCTCAAGTGCGAAACACAATATTATAGAGCCACTGCCCTTTGCGGGCCGCCCCATTTTATACGGGTGAAACGAACCAGCGCGTGACGAGGCACACCCGCCGAACCGTAAAAAAGGGAAATCAATTATAACGAAATGGCAACCCCGCAAGGGTTAACCAGCGTAAAATGAGCCTAAACCAGCCGCCGGCCTAAGAAACGGCTAAGGCTAAATGCCTATTACACCTGTGTGTGAGGGGTCGCGGGTCACTGGACGTTTTTTGGACACCCTCGGAATACGACACAATACGTCTAGTCCCTTTCGAGTGTGTCTAATTAGCGCGACAACTATATTTCTATTTGACGACCAGCTTTTATTTGTCCCTTTGTTACACCCTCAAATTTTGATAACAGTAGTGATTCGTTAAGATTTCTTTATTAACGTGATTTAACAACATAAATCCTGCAACACTTCATTAAAAAAGCAGAGATTTCTAATCAAATAAGTTCTTACTGTTTTATCTTTTACGAAGATTTTAGAAAAACTAGGTAATAACTCTACTATAAATGGGTATTTATTTTGCTGTAACTCAATAGAATGAACTACTGTAATTACATTTATTCGCCGTATAAGGTTTTATTAAATATTTCTGACGTCATTAAAGGTCATTGGTACTCGACCCCACCAGCAGTTCATCAACTTAAAAGCATTGCATTCGCAGTGATAGGCTCTAACTCCTAAAAATCGACTTAAAACTCAATCACGAAAGTACTTATGTTTTGTTTTCACAGTTTAAACGGTTCAAAACTCAAATAGGCTAAAACGACAAACAATTTACATGTCACCTATTCGCTAATATTAGCTGTCTTCACGGAATGGGGAGTTTCAATTTAGTTAGCGTTTGTTTACAAGGGGCGTGAAAACCAACGAAGGAACTAACCCTTTTAGTGTACTTTATATTGATTCTACAATTTCGTCGCGTGACAGCAGAAATTTAATGAAAAATTATACGCGTCATAGAATCGTCATTGCGGCAACTACACTAATGTTTAAATTGTAGTCACCGAGTACCTAGTTGTTTTCTTGGAAATTATTTGTTTTTCGTATGTATAAATTTTACTTTTGAATCCTTTTGCAGTGTTGGAAACCTATATACTTGGCAAAGTAAACCTTTGTGTATGTATTTTACAAAAAAAAATGTGAGATCAAATATAATAAATCATTTATAGAATATTGTTTTAATTAAATATACCATTTTGTTATGAGTAAATTGTGGTAGGTACCCCAATATCGTGGGGTTAAGTTAAATTAAAAGCAAGTAAAAAAAAATTGTGAGATCAGATAAAATAAATCATGTTATCAAATACCATTTCATTTCATTAAGTTCATCATTTTGTTATAAGTAAATTGTTGGTAGGTAACCCTATAGGGAGGCCTATACCCAGCAGTGGGTGTCGTGCGGCTGATATGATGATGATGATGAACCCTGTATCGTGGGGTAAAGTTAAATGCATCGTTGTGACATTTTTTTTATGCACAACAGGATAGTGCCTTCAACGCACCTGATGTTAAGTGACGATAAGGCCGAAGGTGGAAGCGCACTACACCCGGAATCCTCACCACTGAGGAACTTACCAATAGCTATCTTACCTCTAACTGCCAGAACAGAACACAACAATTTTTCAATTGTTGTTATGGCGTCAGACTTAGGTAAGATGGTGGTAGCTAGCCAGGCGGACTTGAAATAAGCTCTACCACCAACCAAACCGAGTACAAATTGTACCCCCCCGCAGAATCGAACCCGGGACCCCTGCGTCTTACACGGATGGGCGAACCACTAGACCACATAGGCGGTTTAAACATTAAAAAAACGAACGGTTTTTGCGACAAGTAACTCCTTGAAAACAAAAACTCGATTATTATGTTTATGTGCTAATATTTAGCGAGTGGTTTTCTTATCTCGTTGCTGTTTCGTAGCGGCGAGGGAAGCACCTGTTGAGTCGCGAGAGAAGGCCTAATCCTGGCCGAGATGAAATAAATACAACATTGGTACCGACTCGAGACTTTCCCGTCGCATCTTTTGAAAGGGCTTGCTGTTTTGAGCCTTATTTAATATTAAGTTAGGGTTGATGTTCGTTTGTTATCGAGTGATGACTTTTAAGTCAACGTAATTTGTTAGACTGCATAGTTTCGCTTGTCTGTTTCAGTCCGTAACTTCGTTTGCTTATAATGCCACTTCCTGGGGGAATAGAATCCGTTTTTGTAATAAAATATGCCACTCAGGGTTACTGTAGCTTTGTAATGGTAAAAAAATCCTTGCTTAATATAATAAATGCGAAAGTCAGATTCTTTGTTATCACGTCTCTCTACCAATCATCATGAAATTTTGCATACACTTTATCAGCGGTACAAAGAAGGACATAGGATACTATTCAACCCGAAAAAAGAACTGTTCCCGAAGGATAGAGAAATAACAAACCACGCAGACGAAATCGCGGGCGGCCGCTAGTTTCTTATATTTATATCCAAACTAACTTGACCTCTTTTAATAAAAAGTGTTTGAGATTAAAATTGTTTATATTATTTCCGAATATAATAAGGGCAAATGATGACGTGTTTTTTTTTGTTTCAGGTAACCAACGTTGTTATACACTTGAAATTATGATGTCTTTTGTATACTTAACTATGATGATCCGACAAACTAAACAGTTGGTAAGTGTAATGTTGCACTAGACGAATTATTGTTTGTTAAGTTACTTTTAACCTCAAAAACTATTGAATTTCAACTGATGTTATTCGCTGATATTTAAGATTTACTTTCACATATCTTTGACCGAATGAACGCGAAGCGCGAGCGAAGCGTCTCTGATTCAGCTTGGGCAAAAATGCTTACGTATTTCCCGCCGTCTGGCTGTCCGTTTGTTCTCTTCTAAAGGTCGTATTTCTCAACCGATTCTCGTGAAATTTTGTGAGCAGATTCGATAATTATATAGATTTTTTTGTCAAGGCAATTTTTTTAAATTTTGCAAAATAAAAAATAACACTTTGGACGATTTTACACAGCGCCAACTAAGCAAAGATTGTAATATTTGTGCTTTTTCTGTGAGTCATTACCAAACAAGTCTCTTTTGTGAATTGTTGAATTCTATGAAAACGAAACACTGAATACTGATAGGTTAATATTTCAAATAAGCACTTATTCAGTATGTTTATGTACACGCAAGGTATTAGTATAAATTACAAAGCATTAGTAATTAAGCTCGAGTAAACTAAGAATAACTAATACCTTACATCCTAATAAAGTAGGTACTGGTATTTAGTTCGTTGTAAAAAAACCAACCAATAATATTAAGCGACTCGCCTCATGATATGTGCCGATGCTGTCGAACAGAAATGAACGTTGCAGAACTGAATAGTGTCGTGTAACGGAAATAGGCATGCTGGGAACGGCGAACTGAACACTGCCGGCTGGCTGTGTTGGCACTAGGCAGCGAGGTAATTATTAAGCGCATGGTGAAAATCAAAATACACTTGTGATGGAAATGATCGTAGTATGTTAAGGTAGTACATCAAATTTCGGAACAAATTTCGCTTTACCCTGCACCCAATAGACATTAATAATAATAATAAATGATTTATTTGCAAGAACATGGCTACAATAAAGTTCTTAAATAGGTATTTCCAACATATTCTATCGTAAGAAAGTCGATGTGCAAATCTTTCAAAATTATATTAACTAGTTACGTACTTGTGAGATATTTAAATAAGTAATAATCGAATGTAATGCTAATTGTTATAAATAAAATAAAATAAATTAATTGTCATTCAAAATAGTAAAATTAAGTCAGATACATTATAATACAGCTTAGTCAATAAAAAATTGAATAATCTATGTTTAAATTTGTAAAATGTCAATATTTTAAAATCGTCAGGTAGTTTATTATACAATCGAAACGCCATGCAAAATACATTCTTTGAATATAACTTTAATCTTTGACCTGGTACAAACAGATTTTCCTTTTTTCTACCTCTGTATTGACTATAACTGTTATTGAATTTAAACAATACGTTATATTTTTTAACAAAAATTAACATTTCAAAAATATAAAGACTCGGAAGAGGCAAAACATTTAGTTGTTTAAATAATGGCTTACAACTGTCCAAATAGTCTGCACCACAGATAGACCGAATGCATTTCTTTTGCACCCTAAGTGCTCTGAGCATATCGACAGAATTTCCCCATATGATTAGTCCATACCTTAATATTGACGAGACATAACCGTGATATGCCATTAGTGCCGTTTCTTTAGAACTAACATTTGTAAGTCTGCTAAGACATATCTTTCTAATTAATATACCTAATTGTTAATAACGAGCAAAATATTTTATAGATCATTATTTGTATGAAATATGTAGTTAGATACGTTCTTTCCCCAATTCTCTCCACATTCAAAATAACAAGTCGGTGAAATAATTACCTAATAAAAGTTTTTTCATATTATTGCCTTGAAATTGAATATTCAAAAAATCTCTTCTCTCATCACTTCGAATTTGAACTACTTCCATTTTTCCTCCACCTCAGAGTAACTCTAATAAAAGTGTCATAGAGTTCAATACACATTGGCCACGTGTCGTCCAGTTCTGAGCGGAAATATCGCCGGTGGCGCCCCCGCGGCGGAAACGCGCGGACTCTAGCGCCAGTTCCGGCCCGCCCTCGTTACCGACGCTTTGTGACGGAGTAGACGGGTGACGGCGTTATGTGGACCAGTTATATCGATATATCACCTTTATTCAGCAATGTAAATAATTTTGAATAAAGTATCAACTGAACCTCTAAAGATCACAGACTTTTTTAATACTTCAATATATTTATTTTATTCATTTAACAATCTTTAGTGAACATTTATAAAACAAACTATCGGCCGCTCGCGGTTTCACCCGCGTGGTTCTCGTTCCCGTAGGAATATCGGGATATTTTATGTTATAATCTAGCCTATCTACTATCTGTGTGCCAAATAATAATCATCGAAACATCCAAACCCACAAACTTTCACATTTATAATATTAGTAGGAAGTAGGATGTTACAAATGGCGGACTTAATGATAATGAATGAAAATGAAAAAAAAAATCTTTATTCAAATAAGCTCACATAATGAGCGTTTTTAAATCGTCAAATAATTTTTTTAACCCTACCGTTAACCTTTAGGAAACAGATATCAATGAAGGCTATTTTAATATGTAAGAATATTTAAATGTAAAACCTATAAACACGTGGACGCTAGTGCCATTTCCGGCCCGCCCTCTTTACAGTTGCTTTGTTACGGAGTATGGGAGAGGGTGACGGAATTATGTGGCCCAGTTATATCGATATAATACCAACTTTGTTAAGTAGCTGTAAATGATTTTGAATCAGATGGCAACGTAGGAGTCCACAAATCATAGATTTTTTCTCGTACAATAGTTTACTTTAATCGGATTCCTAATCAATGTGAACTATCGCATCGCAGACGTTAGCACCAGTTCTGCCTCGCCTTTGTTACGGGTTACGGCATTATGTGGACTAGTTTTAGCAATACAAACGTGATAATATTATCGATATCACCTGTTTGAGGTTGCACTATAAATTATTTTGAATAAGGTAGCAACTGAGCCTCCGTAGATCACAGGTTTCTCTTTTGATACGACTGACAATCAGTGTGAATTATAAAATAATGTATAAGCGCGCGGACGCTGGCTGTTTTGGCCCGCTATTGTAACGGACTCGTTGCGAAGTATAATTGCGCAGTTATTTACATTTCAGTTATGAAACAGTCATTGACGGAACGTTCTGTTCTGCAAGGCATTCAGAAGCATAACAAAGTGTAATTGATTTCGCTCGGTTGGTTACGCCAGCCAGAAAAAAAGCAAAAGGCTATTGAATGGATACTTGTCTCTCTCTCTCTCTTTCTCTCTTTTTTATCATAAATCGTCAGAGTACCTAATATACCTATAATAAGGTGTTATTCTTCGCTTCAGTGACGCCTAGTAACATAAGATTTGCTAATCGAATAAATTATTTCTAATTTGTTGATGGTCTACCTACGCAGTCGCTATTGTAGAACCTTTCTGTTCAAGTATCAATCAAATCTTCTCGCTATGTTTGCCGCCCACTGCCACTGTTCAGATTGGTTAATAATTGTGTCCTGTGGGTGTGCCTTTACGAGCGTGAAAACATATATTTTTAACACCGAGTAAAATCAACACGCCTATTTGACTAAAACGAAAAGTACCAGGTTAGCATGAATGTAAAAGAGCTAATCAAAGTACCTGTTTATCAGATCCGGTCAGCACTTTTCCCCACAGCTCTCAACGCAGGAGTCCTAAATGCTTGAGACCAGTTCTAACAGGGCAATCAATCTATTGAAAAGTACCAGGCTAGCATGAATATAAAGGAGATCGCAATAACATCTGGGACACGAGGCGAAGCCGAGTGTCACAATCGTAAAAATAAATAGGTACTACCTACCTAGGTAACTTTAATAATATAATAGGATTTTGCATTTGAATTGATTTTGGTTTTTCGTAATTTTTTGTATTCAATGTCTCCGAAGATTGCGGGAACTGCAGGGTCTGTGGATTTTTTTCTCCTACGGATGTGCTCATTTCTAAATCGATCACGCAGGAAAACACTGAGCATAGCTTTCTCCATTGCCCGCTGTGAGACCTTGAGCCTTCTTATGAAACCCGTTTAGCGTCCAAGTTTTTCTGCTATAGTCATTACAGGCAACACACACTGGTCAAATTCGTCTTGACTAACCAAGTAGGTCGCGAAGAATTGCCGAAGAATTACCTATCCAAAATATAATTGTTCAAAACAATTCATTGTGAACACAGTGGCGTTCACGTGCTATAAGCACCATTGTAAAACCAGCCTTAGTGATTTAGTTTATTGAAAATAACCAAAATGGCTGCGCTGAGGTACGAGTAATTTACCGCGCGCCAAACAATGCCGCTTTGAAAGTTCAGAAACACCTTGTTCTGTGTGTAATTAATTTTCGGTTTTGTGCTGTGTAATATCATCTATTTGTGATTTATTGAATTACGATTTTGTAAATGTAAGCATATTTATTTTAATATTTACTTGTTATGGTGCGAACTTTGACCTTTTTGATCCCTTTAAATTGGATTTACGGAAAACTGGAACAAAAATTATGGGTATATTTCTGAATGTAAAAGACAAATCAATGGAAATGGTCCTATATATTTGAAACGATTTTTTTTTAAGTTTATAATTACTAATCTTATAATTTCTTACAATACAATAAGCGACCACTAAAAGGTTTAAACTCTAAAGTTCAGAACTTTTTTAGCTAGTAGGGTGATTTTCTACATAATTATACCTATTTGATACAGGTGCGGTATACTTTATGGTACGATAAAAATATTACAGTATTTTAATGGCACATAAACATGATGTAACTTTTAAATCATTGGACCGTCGGCCAACCAGAGTCATTTTCAATCTATCGCATATTGGTACCAGACCAAATTGGCAAGATAGTCATTAGCTTGGTGTTATCAAAAATCATCGTCTAGGTTGCAAAGCAGGAAGCTTCTGGGAGATATGCCACCCTGAACATGGTCACCCATCGCTAAAAAAAATATCGATCGAATATTTATATAAATGGTGAATAGGGTCGTAAGTGGCATTATTACCTAAAATATTTTTTGTGTTTTCATATCAATCGAATAACAAGAGCATATGTGAAATGTACTTACCTGCTCTGCCGTAGACGCTTCCTGAAAGCGACGCATGACTATGGTTTTATATACGTCTGGGACCTGCCTCACTCCCTAAATATAATTACATGCCAATATGTAGTCTATATTTTTTTTAGAAAAAAAATCTTTATGTTTATACCCTGGCCGCGTGCATGCTTCCTGAAAACTAACCAAGCCGATATCTAACATGTTTGTAATGATGCCACCTACGACCCTGTTCACAATATCAATACTCGATAGATTATTTTTTGCGATTGAAGATCATTGTATGGGAGGCCATTTGTTCAGGGTGGCATATCTCCCAGAAGCTTCCTACCTCGCAACCCAGACGACGATATTTGATAACACCAAACTAATGGCTAACTTGTCAATGTGGTCTGGTACAAATATGCGATAGATTGAAAATGAGCCTCTTGGCCGACGGTCTACATACAAAGTAGGTAAATACGGACTTATTATTTTTCATGCACTTTTTGAAATAAGTCAGCAGATTATAAGAAACAAGTGACTACGCGAAGCTAAGTGATTGCAATAGTTAGACAAAATATTTGCGTAGCCTGTGAGATATTACTATTATTATAACAATTTTCTTTGAAACGCGTGTTTCGTATTTTTTTTTGTGACAGAGGTGAACGAGAAAATTGGTAACTTTTTATAATTATGATACAAAGAGAAAGAAGAAACCTATTTTTATATTCGGAGATCAATTTTGTCGCAGTCGTGCTTTTTATTCGTTGCACTATTGTTAAAGAAAACAAATATATAGGTAGCGCACTGAACTTTCTGACTTTCCACATTGCTTCTAACCTTTTTAATTGAATTCCTGTCAATTTTATGGAATATGTCAGGCCTAGTGCTATCGTATTTGTTGCAGGCGACGCTTCGCAGTGTTAACGAATTTGGCATCGACGTGCAATATTTTTTTGTTGTGTAGTGTAGTAAACTTTGAACTTTGTTTTCACAGTGGGGTATCGAGATTGTAAACAGGATATCGATATCGTTTCTTTTTTTTAGATCACTGTCAACAAAAAATTGAACATTATTTTGTCCACCTTTTTTGAAACTAAACACGATTAAAATTTTTTGTTTGGTGTAATAACACAAAATATGTTCTAGGAAATAAATGCCATTAAACTAGTTACGTTTTTATAGCTTCATAGCAGACCGCGAGTATTATGGTGTCTACTCACGACAACCGACATTTCAGTACTAGCCACTGGTGAATTAACTAGAATCCTTATTAGAATAATAAATACAACTTTAATTGTCTTGCATAAAACCTTACACTAAGTTTCAGTAGAGCAAAAATAATTGGCAAATTATTTAAGTTATAAATGCCATTAGGTTTTACGAGGAAAGAGAAAAGATTTTAGGTATGTTGATTCTAATGAAAAGTAGTGTATTTTGTTTTATCTACACCCATGCTTTAAATCCTCTGTAAGATGTTCTGAAACAGCTTACTGCCATCATTTCAATATCCCGAGCGAGAGCTGGGCCTGCAGCGCTGCGCGCTCACGCGCGAGCGTTGCATTATGAAATTCAGTACAACATTATAACACTCTTGAGGAAGACATAATGACGAGGAGGGAGAGGAAAGTCAAAATCAAAGACAAAGTCAAAGTCAAAACCTTTATAGAGGATACATATCATGGGTTTAGATAAATATCATGGGTGTTTTTAATCCATATGTATTAAAATATTGTTTGTTTCCCTAATAAAAATAAGAAAAAATAGAAAAATGGGTGTAGATAAAGTCTTTTATGCAACTGTACATAATTAGGTATTAAAACACTCATGTGATAAACCCACATTCGTGTTTTGATACTCCTCGTTATAGTACAGTTGCATAAATAAATATTGATCTACTTAAATGAGGTTTTTTAACATGCAAGAGAACGAGATGCTTTCAATCCCAGATATTTACGGAAAGCAGTCTCCAGGAAAGCTCTCAATACTGTACAACGAGGCTTCGCTCAAAAAATCACCAAAAGCAACAAAACGGTATCCCTTAATGCTGCCTTAGTACTGTCGGGGCTGCTTCCGCTGGATCTTCGGATCCAAGAAGCATCCCTGCTTTTTGAGGCAAAGCGTGGGAAACCCCAGGCAGTACTAGGGGGTAGGAAGGTTGAACAGCGAGCCTCGTTCATGACTGACACCCACCCCAGCAGGATGCTAAATTCAAAATTTACTTGTTTGGACAATGCGGAAGAGGATGGCAAACTGGCAGAAGGCTTAGTAAAGATCTATACAGATGGTAGCAAACTGGAGGGGAAAGTTGGAGCCGCCCTGACCTGTTGGGAAGGGCCGATTGAAACGTGTACCCGGAAGTTTAAGCTGGCGCCATACTGTACAGTCTTTCAAGCCGAGCTGTATGCCATACTCCAAGCAACCGAAATTATTATTGGCAAAAAAATTCAGGAAACGGCTGTACTCAGCGACTCGAGATCTGCTCTCCAGACGCTACTTGATCCGGACTCTTCACACCCTATCACAAAGGCAATTCAGGGTAACCTTCAATTCCTCAGAGACAACCAACAGCTAGTCTCACTATTTTGGATAAGGGCCCATGTTGGAGTGAAAGGGAACGAGAGGGCGGATCAACTAGCGAAGGAGGCTGCTCTCAAGCTGAAAACCAGACCGGACTATGACTGTAGTCCCATCTCGTTCGTTAAACGCCACATCCGGGCGGAAACGATTGAGGAATGGGACTGCAGGTATAGATCTGAAAACACGGCCGAGACCACCAAGGTCTTTTTCCCTGATGGGGTGGTAGCTTACGGTGTGGTGAGGAAGATGTCCATTGATCGATTGGCGTCGCAAATACTGACTGGTCACGGAGGGTTCTGTGCATACCTGCACAGATTTAAGCGCAGGGACAGCCCCTCCTGTATTTGCGACCCAGCAGCGATCGAGGACATCTTTCACATCATACTGGACTGTCCAATACACAGTATCGATAGGCACACTCTGATACAGAAAATTGATACAAAATTGAGTAAAGACACCCTGAAAGAAATAATGAATAGTAAGAATGAAAGAATTTTATTAATGCAATACGCTAAAAAAGTAGTAGAAATTGTAATTGAAAGAAATAAAGATTGACGGGCACCTATGAGACCCCAAAAATTTATAAATTGGCAGGCAATTGATATATATGTATAAAAGCCCTCTATTAAGAAACAAGAATTTTAATACAGTTATAAAGAACATAATAACATTAGTAACATACATATAAGAATCAAAATGTATAAAAGTAAAATATATATAATAAAAATAGGCAAGAAATTGAAATTGTAAAATAATATATTATATGAAAGTATACTAGAATTAATGTACATAATACACAAGAAAAAAATAAAATGTAATAAAAATAAGAGATATAGAAACCAATGTAATACAAATAAGAAGAAAACTGTATTAGCTATTAAGAACATTGTATGTAATATAGAGAAAAAGAAAACGAGTAATAATAAAAAAAGAAAAAATTACATAAGTAAAGCTCATAAAGCAACGGAAAAAAAATGTAACAAAAAAAAAACGAATTGGCAAAAAAGGTCCTGCCAAAAAGCGGGGAGCAATCGCAAAAACAAAAAAAAAAATCCCAGATATTTTTCAATCGATTTTATAAAACATAATGTTTTCTTATCATTAATTCTTGAATCCGCTATTATATCAATAATGTTGAGCTTATCGACAGACACATTTCATTTATTTGCTAGTTTCTCGTAAAAATAAAATACCGTACTTAATCCAAAGAATTAAAGTCGCAATAGCTTTTATCGCACTTCTTCATTATTGTTATATGAAACGCTTTGAAAAAAGCAAGCAGAATCGAGACTTATTAAAAGTAATTTGTACTGAGATTTCCTAAAGCGAGGCGAAGAAATATAAACTCATTTAATAATTAGGTCAAGGCTGCGCGTTTTGAATGTAAGCTCACTGCTGGTGTTATTATCAAACAAAACAAAGCTCTTTATATTCTATAGAAATCTTGCTTAATTCTGCGAATATCCAAACAAAATATAAGAATATCTTTTAAGACCGAATTTTACGTCATGTATCTTTAATGCGCTATAAAGCTCCCCCACCAGGGTTTTATCACAAACATAATAATTGAAATCCGACTCGTGCTAAAAATAAATCATACATTCCGCACAAATCAAAGCGTAAACACGGCAAAATGCCTGCGAATTCCACGGTTACATTTTTATCGTTTTACAAGGAAAATATCTCAGTTTCTCTCCAGACGCGGTCGTATATTACACCTATAATTTACAAGAGCGGGAAGTAATAAAACTTAATGCAAACGCCGACTCGACGGTATTTGTCGAAATCCGCGCGGAGGCAGTTAAACACGACCAGAGGGTTAGATCCCTGCGATAACTTGACGGGGGGTGGTTATCGCCTGTCAATGTTCGGGTAGCGGGGGGCGAGGTAGCTCTCACAACCATGGTTATAAAACCTCTAGATGTAATGGGGTAAACACATTAGCTCAGACGCAAGGTGTAGATCGTTGTAAGAATCACGGCACCTGTACTCTTTGGTGAGATTAATGGCCGTGCTTATTAAATTTTGTAAAGGACCTGGATATATGGGTTGTAAAGAATGGTTTTTTTGAAGGAGGAGCCACTTCTTTGCTAATTTATAATTGAAGATAATAATTTCAACGTTTCTGTTCCTTGTCCAAAAGTATGTATGAGAACAACAGCATACACACGCACACATACTGCATTAAAAAACAATGACACTTGAATAAAATTGTGGATGAAAGCTAACATAATATACAGGATGTAAGGGAACGCTTCCGAAAAAAAACAAGTGGAAAAGTTAAAGATTCTGGATAAGATATTTCTACTTCTATGGTGTGAAATAAACTTATTATAACGACTTTTATAAAAATAATTGCTTTTTTATTGTTTTTATACTACCCTACTGGCTGCGGCGCGGGCGGTTACTGATCCACGCGAAACTCACAAAATACTCGTTTAATATAATAAGTGATCCCATTGCACCCTGTATAAAGAGTGCTTAATAATATTGAGAGGCTTGCGAAACCAAAATATTTTTTATCACAGCCGTTAGTGAATTTCTTTCTTTAAGAGATATCTCCTTAGCCAGCAATCTTAAACACTGTCGTGTTTTGTAAGGTACCTTCGACCTTACACTAACCTTATTACTCGAATTGACTCGTCCTTTGTCCCTTTCTTGAACAGCCCTTTACATACGTACATATTTTTCCAATGATTCCAGTCTATACTAAACTAACAAACATAAATCACTACACTTAATGGGGAAGTCTAGCCATATAATACACCCTCTTTGGAGTAGGTACGTACGGAGTGAAAATAATTGTTTCCTGTATTGCCGATGTCATTGATAGGGGACCTTCCGTGTCCGATTCCGATAGCCATAGAAAGGGGAGTGTAGGTGGACTTTAAGTTACGAATAGTACCTTCACTTGTGGAGTGGTCACCAAGGAAAATGGGAAATTATACTCGTATTTTGTCACAAGGACACAATTCTCCTATATGCCACTATACGTTTTTTTTCTTTGTATCATAGGATATTATTAACAATTTTGTAGATATATATGCGGCTCGATACTAATCTGATTGAGCTACATAATTGCTAGCAGACTAATAATTACAGCACATTAAAATCTGACTTTAGGAATTCACTTATACGTACTTTTTTTAATAATTTGTAGACCGACACATTCGCGGAGTCACAGCTGTCATTTAATTATCGCAATCTGTATGACGGGCGCCATTTTATCGCCACGCGCACTGAGTTATGTGGTACGAGGCATGCGTTGTTCTTAAGCACAGGGCCGCAAGAGGTCAGGCTTCAGTCACAGTCTTCAGTCGTCCGTTTCTTGTAGGCAAAATTGGCGGACTGCAATTTGTAATCAGTTTAGAAACCCTGATTTTTTATCAACTAAATGAAGTAAAAACCATTTTCAGTGGCTCCATTAGTCAATGTGGTGGGACGTCTAATGGAACTACGGAAAAGAAGGGTAACCGTAGCTCTATTGGATGTCCCATTGATGGGAAAACAGAAAAATAATTTAACCGTGATCCCATTGACTGATGGAGCCACCGAAAATAGTATTTACTCCACACTATCATTTTTCTATAGAACCATTAATAGAGATGTCAAGATGATGAAAATTAAGTAGGTAACACATAACCAAAGGATTAGTGACCACGAACAGAGTATAAGTACTAGAAACAAACAGTGTAAAACTTCTGCAAAAACCTCTTTTTGCCGTGACTGTGTAAAAAATAACCGTTTTCTATAATATATTGGAATCTTTTTCCAGCTTTCACGCCACGGGACACACAAAACGCCAAAATACCAACTTAATTGCCAGCCGCCTAATATTACAACACATTACGATCATGGCTTCTATAATGTCTGAGTGGGGAGCAGCTGTTTACGGCTTCCATTGTAGAGGGGAAATGTTTCAAATGTATTTTCTCTGATACTGGAATTGAATTATGTTTCGGTGCATTCGAAGACGCTGCAAAGCCGTCGTTATATTTGCATAAAATGTTTGCTGATTTATTATTAAAATTTTTGGCCTAGGGGTTTAGGTGGGGTTGTGTCTTCGAATAGATATCTTCTACTTCTTTTAATAAGATTTTTTTTTTTTTTTTTTTTTTTTATACACAACGGGGTAGTGCTTGGCCTTCATCTCACCTGATGTTGAATGACGATAAGGCCGAAGGTGGAAGCGCACTACACCCGGAATACTGGCTATCTTACCTCTAACTGCCGGAACACAACAATTTTTAAATTGTTGTTATGGCGTCAGATTTAGGTAAGATGGTGGTAGCTAGCCAGGCGGACTTTAAATAAGCCCTACCACCAACCAAACCGAGTACAAATTGTACCCCCCCTGGGAATCGAACCCGGGACCTCTGCGTCTTACACGGGTGGGCGAACCACTAGACCACAGAGGCGGTTGAGAATTGAAGATTTTATAGGTACGTTTCTTTTAATTATAAATAGTATTCAACTTTTGAATGAACTGACTATAAGCTTTACCTGATTTATGGTAAATCTTAATATTTTATTATTAATTTCAACTAAATAGGTATTTCCAGTCGTTTTTGAGAAAAATAATCTTGAGAGATAGACAAATAGAAAGACAAACGAACAATCATGTTATCCTTTAAGATTTTCGTTTTTCCTTTTGAGTTACACAGCCCAAATATTTGATAACAAATCCAGACATGAACGAAGACGGAATGAAATAAATGTCAAAATTTGTATATTACGAATCGTCCCAGTACCAAACTTTATACGGGTCAAGTTTCTGGCGTTTGATGGGTGAAAGTTTCCCAATAAATTAAGCTGTTAACTTCAATGAACAACTATTTCTATGGAATCTTGTAATTGAATCAAAATGTGAAGATGGGTTTGCAATCAGTAATACTTTACTTTAAGAAGCTCGATGGCACAGGCGGTTTAGCGCCTGACCCAGCAATTGCGAAGGTTAAGCAACTTTTGCAAGGGTTGGTCATGGGATGGGTGACCAAAAATTTATTATCTCCAGGTCCTCCGTGCTTCGGAAGGCTCGTTAAGCCATTGTTCCTGGGTGCATTTACAGTCGTTAACACCCACCAATCTGCATCAACGTGGTGGGTTATGGCCTATCCTCCTTATCCACCCGTACTATTTTTACTCTTACTATTATGGCCAGTCAACATCAAAAATAATTCTTCCATTTTCTGAAAGTCGACTATTTATTTTTTATTTGCTGCATTTTTTCTTATAGCAAGAAGTGAAAGAAGTGTTGAATTATATAGGAATTTTAAAAAATGTAAAAAGATGCAAGAGTATCTAATCAAACTCTAACTTACATCATTTTTTATTTAATTCAATTCAAACAAAGTTATACAGAGATAAATTATAAGACAGTGCAGTGCTAACGAGGTGCGCAAACGCTATTATTTAATTATTATGCATTTTGACGTGACGTGCCTTAAATCCCTTGAAAGGGGTGTTTTTAACTTCCCTTGCCTTGCCTGTGCGATGCGATAAGCACGCGCAAGGGTGAAACGAAGTTAAAAAGTTATTATTTATCAATTGTAAAAACAAATGCCTTCGATATTGTGTGTGATTCACGAGTGAGAAGAGGGTGAAACAAAAGTCAACACAAATTCACCAGACATTAAAAAAATACAAAATATTTATTTAAAGCATAACATAAAGTGGATTACGTTGTTTATAACAAAACAACTTACGATACGTGAGAACAATAAATAACACCAGAAGAGAAGACACTTTGTACGCTCACATCGGAAACAAATTATGTGAGACTATTTCATTTGTATTTTATAACCATTCTCTCCACGTCCTCCCCACTTTTGTGTGCAAAAAACCCGCTAAATTCAAGCTGACATGACAATCAAAAATCACTTTGTTCCCTCCGATGTGAGACACCCCCTGGCATGCACATGACCTCGTTATGCGAAGACACGATTCGGACTTAAAGTATCGGGTATTTAGTCGTATAATAATATATCGCTGCGTAGTAGGTATTATAAGTAGTGAACTAGGGACAGTTCCACTGCCATAATTTAAAAATATGTGTTATGTTACGACCAAAGTACCACATACCTGGTTCTGTGTACGTGTACGTGTTTGTACGAGTAAACTTGAGAAGTGAATATAACTGGTTCTTGTTGTCAAATTCTAAAATCAATCCTAAAACAGTTAGTAAACCCAAAAATGGTACATCTTCTGCATGTTATAATGATGATGATGAAAAATAATGTAAAAATTATAATAATAATTACATCACTTGATAAAGTGTTATTGCGTCAGCATACTTATAGGGTTTGAAGACATTTTTATTCTCATAAAAACGAGTCAGGAAAATTGGACATTATTGCGAACTGGACATTTTGCAAATTGGACATTTTGCGCACTGGACATTTTGCTAAATGGACAATTTGCGAATTGGGCATTTTGCGAACTGGACATTTTGCGAATTGGACGTTTTGAAACCACTGGACATTTTGCGAATTGGACATTCTGCGCCTAAACGTTATTACATACCCTATCCTTCAACATCAGTTTAGTCTCCTAAAGTTTTAATCAAATTTTTTGAACAGTTGTCATTATTCTTGGTAGATATTGCTAAAAGAAATAAGTCTATGGTCCCAGGGTAAAGGGAGGTGTATGAATTTTTGACATGTGCGTACATAATTCGAATTCAATTTGCATACAATTTCCACTTTGACATTTGACATTAATTCGACACGGATTGGGTTGATATGATTTACGACTGCGATTTTTGAGTGATGAAAAAATAAGGCAATTGTGATATTTTAATAGCAGTCTTATTGAATTTATATTTTTATAATTTTGGATTAAATTAGGTTAGTTATCCGTCTTTGAAAAAAAGTAATAAAAAACTGTGTCGCAATCACAAAAGCACGCAAAAGTAAAAAAGGATCGTACGGGTTTTTTAAGGTTTATCGAAATAAAATTGTAATCATTTTCAGGTATTGTATGGTGACATGGGTGTAAATTGACTTGAATAGGCTCACATCTGACTCTTTCAGTTGTAGAGTAGAAGCGTCTTTGTTAAACTATCACTGTCATCCCTTTGAGTTGGAACATTTCAATAGGCATATACAGCTCTATAAAATTTTCTATTATTCAATAAATGGATTTACAATTACACTTACTATTTATATAGGTAAGCAGCTGTTGGCAGGCGAAATATCGTAGAGATCAAGTTTATGAAAAGTAAGGCAAAGTAATTAACTCAAATCCAAATTGATTTGAGTACTATACCCGGGTTTTCTCGAGGTGATTTTAGTTGATTAACTGCTAAATCGCTTGCGACAATTTAATTTTTTTGTTGACCGATATTTTTTTTTAATAATAAGTATTTAATTGGTTAACTAAAATCGCTCCGTAAGTACGTTTAGTACTAATAAAACAACGGAACGCGATCGTTAAATAATTTTGAGGAGACCGCATGAATGTTCCCGAATAGGAATGCACTGAATTTGAGAGCCGCTAGGGAAAAGATCAAGAGCGTATGCTTATTGCCTTCATTTTCTTGGGGCACGCGCTAGCCCCGGGGTATAGGCTACCCCCACAATTTATATCGCCTCATCAAAACGTCAACACGTTGACGCGTATTTCGGGGATTTTAATCGCGCCCCGCCACAGGCGTCCGTGTCGCCCCCTATGTAAATTTGGCCCCGTCAACGTCCGTGCCACCCTTAATTGTTTTCGTTGCGAATTGACACGTACAAAGTTTTAGTTTTGACGCGTTCCTTTTTTGCTTTAATTTGCAATCTTTTTATGAGCAATTACGGAGGGTGCCGGAACGCCGCCGCCGCAGGCGCTTGTTTTGTAATCTTGTAACCGAAATTAAAAGTTGCCCACCTAATCATTTTGATTTGTTGAGGCTTTTGATTTTGTTTCATTTAGGTGCTTTTCTGTTTATGATCAGGGTGGTTAGTCCCGAAACACGAACGAGGTTCTGAGATCGAATTGGTATCGAGTACATATCAAGTCAAAACAGTACAATGGAATCCATGGCAACCGTTCATTGTACTAAAATAACAGATTTTTGATGTTTATTCGATTCTGTACAAAAACTAAATTCCTAATACATATTTTAAAACATTACCTACCTACATATATCTTTTACAAAATCATGTTTCGAATTCGTGAAAAAAAACTGTCAACCGTTGTATTATAAAAATTTCTGAAGACTATAATTTATAATATTATTTACCAAAATTAAATTATGTAAGTAAATTGATAATTTATACGACTTTCACAACTGTCATTATTTCGAAAACATTAATACAATTTTCCACTGAAGCCTACATTGTTTGTTATATATTATCAATATCCAAACAAACTCGTTAAAAATACACAGAATAGCTTTCGAAACATACTCGGAACAACAAAACATGTGCAAAACAAACAACTGTTGAATTATTTATTCTCCACGGGATACCCGACCTCTTTCTGACCACAAAAACGAACCAAACAGATATAATTATCTTGCTGCTTGGTTAATCATTAAATTATTCATAATATTTAGTAGCCTGCGGTGCTGTAACGACCGGAAAATGGATGGAATCCTAAACCTTTCTCTGAGTCCCAGAAGGCTTTGGAGTTTACTGTAAGACGGGGTGGGAGTTACCTTGAACTTTAAATACATCGTTAAACAGTACCTAATAAAATACTTTGCTAAAATAACACACGGTAGTACGAAGCTTTGACTTTCTCGACAGTATATTGTTCGCGTCATTGAGATGTTATTTATTTTATGATAGTTACAACAAAGATGTTACCAAATATGTCAAGTTTTATAAATCATTGCAATGAAACTTAGATTGAACACTTTAAAAATGTGCATAAAAATATATTAAAATATGAACAAATTAATAATAAAATCGATCAGTAATTCAATATCACATACATAACCAAAGATTTAACGTATGCCATCTATATGACACATTTTAAGCTATTGATAAGTTTTCAGTACCTATCCTTAGTTTTTTCTGGGCTAGTATAATATGCATCCAGTATGCAAATCCAGAAATAGTTTTATATTTAGACTCTAAAGTGTTTCCATGAAGTATAAAACGCTGACATGATTCATTACTCGCACGTCCTTTTAGTGCAATATTTTAAAAAGAGCACACTCAGTTCTTTGAGCGAAGCCTGATGTTCCGCTTTCTAATGCTAATGAATGTCCTAATTTTACTAAAGTCCATACGTTTGATTTTTAACTTTAATAAGACTTATACGTCGGCGTTGGGCGGACCTGCGTTTTTCACAAAGTTTTTATAGACTAGATTTTCCGATTAATCAATGCTGTTTTAAAAAATTTCAAAAGTTGAAGCAATTTTACTTTTATTGGATATTTATTCATTAAGATATTTTCGAAAATGTGCATTATATTGGGTCCTTACCTATGAAATTGGTGGTTTTTTCATCTACACACCTCATAATCTGTGATTCAAAATATTTATCAGTTGCTGGATATTACATCAAATCAAATAATGACCATATCAGTCAACTATCTAAATAATCTAATCTAATCTATTTATTTTGTTTTCTTAGAATTAAAAAAAACCGGCAATGTGCGTGTCGGTTTCGTAGTTTACCTTATACCCTTCGATCAAGAATACCCTAGATTCTAGATGTCCGGTCAAAGTCTCAAAAATGGCACCTCAAATAGCATCCCACATACAAACTGGGCGCTTCATTTTTCACAAAGTTAGTTATAAAAAATGTGTTTTTGTAGAAAATAAGCTAATTTTGTACAAAATAAGTGATATGAAATGTGAGTTTGTACATAATAAGAGGTGATTATGTACAAAATAAGCGCCAAGTTTGTAAGTGGGACGCTATTTGAGGCTAAATGGCAAAAAACGGAACCCTTATAGATTCGTCATGTCTGTCTGTCTGTCTGTCTGTCCGTATGTCACAGCCATTTTATTCCGAAAGTATTAAGAGTACACAGTTGAAACTTGGTAGGTAGGTGTATTCTGTTAACCGCTTAACGATTTTAACACAAAAATAAAAAAAATAGAAAGTTAAGGGGGGCTCCCCATACATAGAACTGATACTGAAAAAAATGTTTTTCTTCAAACCAATACGTGCGGGGTGTTTATAGATAGGTCTTTAAAAATTACATTGAGGTTTCAAAGACAATTTTTTCTCAAAGTCAACCGTTTGAAAGATATACACCGCCAAAGTGGTAAAATGTGTCCCCCCCCCTTTAACTTTTGAAATAAGAGAGTGAAAAATCTTAAAAAAAATATATGCTGTACATCTTAATAAACACTTTCAACCAAAATTGGTTTGAACGACATAAATTTTGTTGTTTTTGAAATATAGTACATTTTCCAAAACCGCAAATATAACTTTGTCATTCATACCAAAACTGTGAAAAACAAAGTTATTGTTGCAGGCGAAACATGATAGTGGTATTAAATATGGTATGGTATAAGGTTACTACGGAACCCTACGGCGCGTGGCCCGACACGCACTTGGCCGGTTTTGCGTACTGTTTTAGAGCGTGAAGCGTTATCTAGGATATTCTTAATCGAAGCTTATACCATACCATATTTAATACTATATTTTTTTGTCTACAGAAATAAAATTGTTTTTCATAGTGTTTGTAAAAATGACAAAGTTATATTTGCGGTTTTGGAAAATGTGCTATATCTCTAAAACTGCTAACTATATCTCATTCAAATTAATTTTCGTTGAGATCTACAGCATATATTTTTTTTATATTTTTCACTTTCTTATTTTAAAAGTAAGAGGGGGGACACACATTTTACCACTTTGGAAGTGTATATCTTTCAAACAGTTGACTTTGAGAAAAAATGGTTTTAAGAGCGTCAATGTCATTTTTATAGATCTATCTATAAGCACCCCGCACGTATAGGTTTGATAAAAAAATTTTTTTTCAGTTTCAGTTCCATATATGGGGAATCCCCTTAATCTTTTATTTTTTACTTTTGTGTTCAAATCGTAAATCAGTTTACAGAATGCATTTACCTACCAAGTTTCAACTGTGTATCTTAAAAGTTTCGGAATAAAGTTGCTGTGACATACGGAAGGACAGACAGACAGACAGACAAACAGACAGGCAGACAGACAGACACCTGAGTGACGACCTGAGTGGTGAAGTGGTCAACATGCCGCTTACCACGCAAGAGGTCCCGGGTTCGATTCCCGGCCGGGCAGAAATTGAAATGATAAATTTTAATTTCTGTAACGGGTCTGGGTGTTACTATGTACAATAAGTATATATTTAAAAAAGTATATAAGTAGTATATCAGTTGTCTAACACCCATATTACAAGCTTTGCTTAGTTTGGGGCTAGATGGCGCTGTGTGGAATTGTCCAAGCATTAAAAAAAGACAGACAGGACGAATCTACAAGGATTCCATTTTTTGCTACGTTGCATTAGGCTACGGAACCCTAAAAATACCTCGAAAGTGATGTTTTTTGCGAAAATAACCACTTTATCCGTTGCATAACTTAGCCTAAACTTATTTTTTTCGCTTAAGTTATGTTACCTAAGTTAGCCTGAATGTTCAAACATTTGTACACAAAAGTTTTGTTACAATAGCGTTCACGGTTGTTAAATAAATTATGAAAATGCAGTTTGTCAAAAAATCTCCATACAAAACGCCAATTTCATAGGTAAGGAAAATGCATATCGTAAGTATTACTGTTTTCATGTATATTTGATTCGATTCTTTCAGCTAATTCTAAACAATACCAATAATGGTTTGTAGTAAAAAACATCAATAAATTACTCGCTGGTTATTGCGTGAGCTTTGATTAAGTTAAAGCAACCTTACTAAGTCATGCTATTGCTACAAGTTGTGGTGCGCCGAAAATGTTTTGTCGGCATTAGGGTTAAATCAAGGGACAACCGTTCCGTCTTGGTAGACTTATAAATGAATTATTATAGTGTGTAGGTAGTATACCTAGTTAAGGAAACTTTGGAATCGTATACCTATATTTAGTTTTTATCGTTTATAAGTTTTCATTTTTTTCTCTTGTAAATGGTTTTCTATATAATATAGATTGTGAAAGTATGTATTTTGCCTCACAAAACCGGTTCTGATGAAACATCAGCGCTGGTCATACATAAGCCTAGCATTATGCTGAGTCAGGACAGATTTGGGACAAAACTAACACAGCCTTTGTTTATTTTTAATTTTTATGATCACATACTCATTTTAATTGTTTTGTCTCAAATAAATGTTTTTCTATTTCTATTATTAGAATTTATAAAGATACTTTGATTTCGTTTCTTCGAGCAAGATGAATTTGTTCAGGTAATTTAAAAAATTGGAATAAACTTTGACGTAGCATTTACGTTCGCAGCTGTAACAACAAAAGGAAAGGTACACATTTTGTTGAATAAAACCTCTGTACACTGGTTCCACGCGAACAGTGGCCATTTATCATGACCCGCTCGCCCCCAAACGGTAATGCAGTAAAAAGTCATATTTTTAGCAGCACCGAGGCTCCTCATCACAAAAAGATTTATTTCTGAAAAGGTGCCTACCACGCTAACACTAGAGAAGTCGAGCATGAGTTTTTCTTTTGACGCTCGCCCTTTATTTGCGTACAGTTCTTCACATTTTCTCGACTAAAAAGGTCCTCCGTGAGACGTTCTTTGATGTCACTTGGATCGGAATCGAGCGGTTGCGAAGGGAATGTGAATTTAATGAATGGGGAAAAAGGTTTCGTTTTCGATGTAATGTAACTGTGTACGTGGAAATTTTGAATGGGTGCGGCATTTTAAAATTCCTTGACCCGTAGCTCTTGGTTGATTAGTTGTGACGTAAATAGATCTCGCGTTGTTTTAAAGATTGATTAAATTCGTATCAAATGTAAGTTTGTTGTTGTCTGTCTGCCGTTTATCCTACTTTTTTAAAGACTGTCCTAAAATAACATATCCAAATATATTTATGATTGAACGGAACCCTCGGTGCGCGAGTCCGACTCGCTCTTGACCGATTTTTCTCGTTTCTGTACATTTGTAGGCAGGTCCCGCTTTTTGGCTAAGTACCGCATACATAATTCTGATGTCCCGGATACCAGTGAATAAGGAGTTGGCAACACTCGTGAGTAACGATTTAGTTTTGTTTTTATCGTTAAAAATTAGCGTGATTGGGCCCCTATTCTTGCTACGAAAATTCTACTATTCCACGTACACTATTCGAATTGTTATAACAAATAACAAAAATATCAAATGCTCTCTGAATTTCCAGTTGCCTTCTCACATACAATGAGTTATATTTACATAAAAATAATGTAAACATGTTTATTTTATTATCGAAGTTAAGCTAAGCTATATCAAGTGTTTTGGTGTCTGTTTTTCACTATGATATTAACAAACAATAAAGACCAAATTCATATTAAATTACACCTCTAAATGAACCAATTATCTTTGCATTCTGAAGATAATATTAAATCAGTATCTTCTTTGCGATATGTTCTGTTTGCATACACAAGTTCATCAACATCAGATCCTTTATCTAAAGCGGGTATCCTCCGGCTAAGTAAGTTTAGAAGTAATAACAGAGTTTTGCCAACACGAATAGTTAACCCGCCTTTGATGTATCAACTATTATCCCACTTAATTTAACTTCATAATTTATTTCTGGAACAATTTATGAGTATCTGGATACGAAATCTGGTTGTGTGGTTTAGTTGTAAACCACTAGTTGAGAAAAAAATCCATTACATAGTTTCATCCATACTATAGCAAACATTCACAACGATTTTGCACTTTTTCAAAGTTATTTAATTTAGTTTAGGAAAAAATCACACTGCTCTTTTTTATGTGCTTAATAAATTTTTAATACAGTAACAAATCCGTTTAAGATTATTAACATTATAAACAAATGTTTGGACACTTTCATACAGCGTCATCTTAGCCCCAAACTAAACAAAGGTTGTAATATGGGTGCAACATAACTGATATATTACTTATTTATTTTTAAAAACATACTTATTAAACATAGTAACACCCAGACCCATCAGGAATAAAAATTTCAATTTATGCCCGGCCGGGAATTGAACCTGAGACATCTTACGTGGTAGACGGTTCTTACCTATAACACTTTTCTCGCTGGTAGAGGTGAAAAGTTGTATGTTTAACACGAAACCAAATTTTGTTCTGCCTCGTGCCTTTAAATTTCTTACTCTGCTCAGTAGTCTATATTATAATCAGTGCTTAGTAGTCTATAGTAGAGTCAATTACACACATCAACTTTGTCTAGGGATACCAGGTGTTATTTTCACACAAACGAGGTAAGTTTGAAGCCTTGATTTTCTGCCAGGAATGTACTGTGCTGTGATCTGATGACGGCTATCCAGGGAGTGAATGGAGGAGATTCAGATCGCTATACACACCCAACTGATCTGACCAGCATTCTAAAAACGTAATGGACATGTTTAAAAAAACCGCGAAAATAGCATGAAAATGTATGGAAATCCTCAAACTGAGAACTCTAACCCATTAATCTTTTAGAATGCTGATGAGATCAGTTAGGTGTGTATAACGATCTGAATTTACTCCATTCAGTCCTTGGATGGCCATCACCAGATTACAGCACGGTACATCCCTGGCAGAAAACCAAGGCTTCAAAGTTATCTCGTTTGTATGAAAATAACACCTGTATTCCTAGTCAAAGTTGATGTGTATATAATAGAATAGAATGAATTCGCGGGAAATCAAAGAGGTTGAATCTAGAATCTTCTTCCCTCAGACTTCCATTATGTATACGTTTGTATGGATAAGCTTTGAAGGTATGTCGAGTAAAAAGTCGACGGTGTATAGCAATAATGAGAGCGCAGCAATCATCACAATGAATGGGAGAGTCTGAATGTGAGTCTGAATCCTTCGCCGCATCGCTGCGTAGCGGTGACCATACATCTGGCGTTGTATGGGATTTATTATGCTTGTACCACAGATTTTCACAATGCTGAAAGTAAAAATTTCTGTTTTATTAACAAAAGTTTAATAACATTAAACATATTATACTCACACACATAAGGTGAAATAACTTTTTTCTGCCGGTCGGTACATAAAAAAGTAATACACAATTTGAAAAATGAGATTGAATTCTTCAATTTAAAACTGGTTTGGTTTTTGAACGTGAACTTTCATTAAGGCTCCGTTATGCGAAATCATTTGTCTCTGTCTCTTTCTTTACGTGTAAAGAGTATGGAAAATAACATCACTTCTGCAATTTTTTGACGTTTTTCGTTGTTTTTTCATCATATTCTTCAGCACAATTATCTTTCTTAAAAAAAATTGGAGCAACTGCATAGTACGTTAAAGTGTATTTTGATGTAGAATTCAATACGTTTCCGCTATTATTTACGCCAAAAATATGGCCCGCGACAAGCGCTTTTGATGATTAAAAAGTGTTTTATTTCATGTCTAGTGAGTGCGTAAGCTTGAGAAGTGAATATGTCAACCAGTACGGACTGGCTATTGCAAACCAAAGTACATTCAATAAAACCGCGCTAGTATCCGTTAAGAAGTGTTTTATTTCATGTCTAGTGAGCGCGTAAGCTTGAGAAGTGAATATGTCAACCAGTACGGACTGGCTATTGCAAACCAAAGTACATTCAATAAAACCGCGCTAGTATCCGTTAAAAAGTGTTTTATTTCATGTCTAGTGAGCGCGTAAGCTTGAGAAGTGAATATGTCAACCAGTACGGACTGGCTATTGCAAACCAAAGTACATTCAATAAAACCGCGCTAGTATCCGTTAAAAAGTGTTTTATTTCATGTCTAGTGAGCGCGTAAGCTTGAGAAGTGAATATGTCAACCAGTACGGACTGGCTATTGCAAACCAAAGTACATTCTATAAAACCGCGCTAGTATCCGTTAAAAAGTGTTTTATCTCATGTCTAGTGAGCGCGTAAGCTTGAGAAGTGAATATGTCAACCAGTACGGACTGGCTATTGCAAACCAAAGTACATTCAATAAAACCGCGCTAGTATCCTTTAAAAAGTGTTTTATTTCATGTCTAGTGAGCGCGTAAGCTTGAGAAGTGAATATGTCAACCAGTACGGACTGGCTATTGCAAACCAAAGTACATTCAATAAAACCGCGCTAGTATCCGTTAAAAAGTGTTTTATTTCATGTCCAGTGAGCGCGTAAGCTTGAGAAGTGAATATGTCAACCAGTACGGACTGGCTATTGCAAACCAAAGTACATTCAATAAAACCGCGCTAGTATCCGTTAAAAAGTGTTTTATTTCATGTCTAGTGAGCGCGTAAGCTTGAGAAGTGAATATGTCAACCAGTACGGACTGGCTATTGCAAACCAAAGTACATTCAATAAAACCGCGCTAGTATCCGTTAAAAAGTGTTTTATTTCATGTCTAGTGAGCGCGTAAGCTTGAGAAGTGGATATTCTTATTTTTTTCTACAATCATCTATGAGGTGTATATGCAATTTAATACTTGTAGCTACTAGAATATCTTTAGCTTGTCGTATGTTTTTTTTTTGTGGCTACAACTTTACGTTTTCTGTATAAAAATATGGCCCGCGTAAACCATGTTTTCCTATTATGGCCCCTTAAGCAGGTCGAATATAACCTTTCAATATGAAAAATAGTTCAAAAGATTATAAATTATATTTGCAATATTTAAATCAATTCTATTGATATTTTACTTTACTTGTATTATCTAAAATTGTATGTTCATATTAATTGTTAGATATTGTCCATCAGCCATTTTAATGTCCCCACAGCTGGGTCACAGGCCTTCCTTATAGGTGGATAAGGAGGACGGGCCATAACCCACCACGCTGGCCCAATGCGGATTGGTGGGTGTTAACGACTGCAAATGCAGCCGGGACCAACGGCTTAACGTGCCTTCCGAAGCACGGAGGAGCTCGAGATAATAAATTTTTTGGTCACCCATCCCATGACCGACCCTTGCGAACGTTGCTTAACCTGCGCAATCGCTGGGCCAGGCGCTAGACCACTGCGCCACCGAGCTCTTCACCTAATTGTTAGATATTAAACTACAGTAATTTAAAAAAAACATTACCTGCTTACCTGAAAAACTAAGAACGTATTTAAGCATCGCGACTTACATTTTTAACTAGCTGTTGCCCGCGACTGCGTCCGCGTGGACGAAACTGAACATGACAAACAATAAAATTATTCTTCCAAAACTACAGTGAAATAAGTTGGTTACAAAATATTGACAAAGTAATCTCAGATTATTTATTAACAAATTGTTAACAGTTTATTTACAGAAAATAACAGTGTAGGACCTATAGTATATGACTCCTAGCATGGACGCAATCCTCCACCACCGAATGTTCTGATCAGAGTTGTTAAAGCAATTATTAATTATTTTGCTCTATATTTAATTAATGAAGACTTAAGCTCAAAACTAAATAAAATATATTAATAATCTGTAAAAAATGCAAGCGAGGACTATATAATTGGTCACCTACCTTTTCGGAATAATTAGAGTGGTTGGATTAAACGACCACAAAACCTAATTCCACTCTACGAAATAATTGCGGCCAAATGGAATGTGGCATGAAATGTGGCGTGTTGCGTGTCTACCGAAACAAATGACTGACGGACTCATCCGTGCATCCACCTGTAGCGTGGTCACACTAACATAGGACTTCCCTTTAATTTGTCTCGCACTCAGACGCTGAAAAGATATAACTCGACGACTCCAAACCTTCCTTTTGAGGCGAAACATTCTGTTTTTATTTAAAAAATAATAAACAACCTTCTTTCTAAAAGGCGAAACCAAACAAGGAGTCCTTTTCGGGATGAGGGAAGATGCTCCCTCCGGTATGTAAATAATTTAGAGGACTGTCCTTTGAGCCATACCCGCACCATTAAATTTGGCCTGTTTGTTTAGCTAATTAGCTAAATTACTCTTGGGAAATTTTTGCAACGAAAATGTGGGTGATGTTAAAATCTTCGCTTTGGGTGTAAGTTTTTATGATCACGTGCTAGACTTGACCGGTAGTAGGAGTGGACTTTTAAGTGTCATGTTTATACCCTCACTGTTAAAAGGAATGCATTTTTCCTTTTGAACTGCGCTAAATAAAAGTAACGTAAAACTTATGTAGGATACGTTTAATAGTTAAAAGCTACATATACCTTCAGTACAGATATTGAAACTTGGAATATGTCGAATATATTATAATTGTAAGTATAATATTTTCGATTAGATAAACTCTGCATCATTTTGTAAATAAGCAAAATTTTAAGTTGTCACATATTTATTGCAACTTTAAAAAATGAAATCAATAAGGGAATATGATTTTTAACATTTTCTGAAGCATAAAAATAAAACTGCGCTAGTAGGTATCCGTTAAAAACTGTTTTATTTCATGTCTAGTGAGCGTGTAAGCTTGAGAGGTGAACATGAAAATACTTCCAATGTATCCCTAGAAATTACGCTTCAGAATATACAGGATGGATTTTTGAGACGGTACATTAAGGGCAGGTACCTTAACCGTTATAGTTACAGGAAAACATTCCTAAGAGACCATCCATAACTTTTTAAGATATTCTGAACTGCATTCATAGATTTTCAAAAAAAATACCGTTAGCAAAAAAAATGCTAAAATATAAAAAAAAAATATGCCAATCGATCCTATTTCGTGTGTAGATCAAAAGACTCTATGGAACCATTTAAGGTATGAGTACTAGAAACGACAGAAATCGCCAAAAACTTTTCCCATACATTTTGTACTGAAAAACGATAAATTAACTCGCAATATTTTTTATTGCCAAACAATCCTATTTCTTACTGTGATCAAAATACTCTTTAAGACTAACTGAAATTTGAGTACAGAAACTTGTTTTTTTTAGATCTAATGTTGTAGAAGATTGTGCCTGCGTGTAAAGCCGGTGTTGTGACTTACTGTAGTTTCTGTACTTAAATTTCAGTTGGTCTTAAAGAGCATGCATTTTTGATCACATGCAGTAAGAAATACGATTATTTTGGCAATAAAAAATTTTTCGAGTTGATTTATCGTTTTTCAGTACAAAATGTATGGGAAAAGTTTTTGGCGATTCCTGTCGTTTCTAGTACTCACACCTTAAATGGTCCCATAGAGCCTTTTGATCCCCACACAAAACAGGATCGATTGGCATTTTTTTTTATATACTAGCACTTTTTTTGCTAACGGTAATTTTTTTACAAAATCTGTGAATGCAGTTCAGAATATCTTAAAAAGTTATGGATGGTCTCCTAAGAACGTTTTTCTGTAACTATAACGGTTAAGGTACCTACCCTTAATGTACTTTCTCAAAAATCAACCCTGTATAGTAAAAGTATTTTTATTTTATTCTCGAATGCACAGTCAAAACCTACAATTAAAATGGAACAGTTTCTTTTCCCCTCATTCCACCGTCTCTTAAAATGGAATTGCTGTACAGAAGCTTTAATAATTCCCAAACGCAGCTGTAGCTGCGTAGTCAGGTTCAGCATTCAGACGTCGCGCGGTCAGTCAAACGCTGTGATGCTTTATATATGTCCTAGGCCACTTCATACATACGAAATAAGCGACAGAACAGCTGACCTACTTCGCATTGAGTGGAAAACTATGTTGTGGTGTGTCAAAGTTTGTCCAGATCATTACTGTTTAGAAATGTGCAAGCAACAAGTTGCAGACTGATTTTCTGACCGTGCGTTTCCACTGCATGGACTTGTTAAACCAACTTGTCAATTATAAACATTTTTGAAAAAGTTGTGTTCTCACAATCTATCAGATACTGTTCCGAAACGATGTTTAAAGTACGTACCTATTGTTAAATTCATTATTGGAAATGCACGGTGACTTGCATAAAGTCACTTGTATATAATGTTCGATTTGTTTACAAATACCGTTTACAGCACTCTTAATGCTTTATTAAAGTTGATGCTCTCATTTTTTTCCATAATATTGGTAAAAAATTACATGACGTAATCAATTGTAAATTGTTAATTACCGTTCAAATGTTACTATAAAACTAGCAGGGTTCAAAATTTAAGTACCTTCGTACTTACATATTTTAATATTGAGGGTGGAAAGGCCTACAAACTATTTGTGGAATATTTAAATAAATAAATTAGCATTGTTAAAGTACTACTGACGTTTATGCCCACCAACCATCGCTCCGGCGCGGCGCGGTGTTTAAACGTCTATTTTATTTGCAAATCGCGAAGATTGTTGGTTTAATTTTGATACAGACGAGACGTGAATAGACTTACAGTTTTGTGCTGCGAGTAATGAGTGGAAGATTTTAGGTTTCAGATTTATGTTTTATTTTGTAAAAAATATTGCGAAAACTACATCACCGACTCTTGCCAGCTGAACTTTCGGTCGTAGTTTAAGTGACGTTTATTTTTTTCCTTTTTATTTTAATTTGCATGTGTGCATTGGGACTGGGACATAAAAACATTTAATTTTTTACTATCACTTTAGAACATTATCAACTCATTTTATATGAAAATTTATCTCGTGATATGTGTGGGCTGATAAAATTAAAGGAACATTGTAAGGGTTTCGTTCCTTAAAATTAAAAATGAAGCCCAGTTTTTTTTTCAGGAATTTTTATTTTACACGCAAATTATAAATAAAATTTTTGTGTGGCTCGTACGGACATTGATTTAAAGCCATCACCATTCCACTATGTAAACAACTGTTTAATTTGCAATTCCTTTATACCTCTGAAATGGTTTGACGTCGAATTAATTTTTATTGCATTCCGTGAACAGAATATTCAGACAGTGCCCCATTAAATTCAGTTTACGGACAGAAGAATTTCTCATTGTAGAGAGTTTGAATAGATTTATTTAATCAACGTTGATTTAAATTACTTTCATATTTGGGGTTAAATATAGGGGATACTTACAATTCTTATCGCTTTTGTATTTGTTTGATAGAATAACACGGCTTCCCTAAACCAAATTCAAGTAGGTATCTCATTCCAGACAAATTTTACAGGAGAGCTTAAAAACGTTATTTAGTGTTTTTATTGAAAAAATGAGATATTCTGAACACTAAAATGTTAAAATATCATTGGTATTTAAAGTAAAAACATATGTCTGTAAAAAAAATAAGTTCTCATACCTACCTACATTTTGACGAACGAAAATAGTGTTCTGCGTAGAATATGTAATAATTTGTCAATAATATTCTACGCTATAAACAAGTAACTTGAAATTAGCTATTGTACTTTAGTAGATGCTTGTTTTCAGCTTTGCATATAGAGCCATAGAATAGAGTACTTACCATTGTAAAATAAATACATAAAAATCAAGTATCTACTAATCTATTTCAAATACAAGTATCTTGATAAGGCTTGCTTGTTTTTAAGTTAGAAACGGGAAATATACTTTGTTTTAGCGTAGATTTTGCGAAATAAACCGAATTTTAATAAAAAAAATTTTTAAGATTATTAATATAATTGAAAAATATTAGAAAAAATTGACTCACCCGTAGCAGCTCAGACGGGACTCGAACCCGCACCCTTAGGATTCCGGCCCAATGCACACGTTTCCGCTGTAGGCCAGCGCCATCTCATCAATGTGAAGTGAATTACTTCGACATTCGAAAGCAACACCTTTGCAGGTGCTAGACAAATCAATTAAGATGAAATAGCCATATCATTTTTAAACTTTTAGATTTTTAATGCATTCACAATGCTATTTTTATATTAAGATTATTATTAATATAATTGAAAAATATTAGAAAAAATCGACTCACCCGTAGCAGCTCAAACGAGACTCAAACCCGCACCCTTAGGATTCCGGCCCAATGCACTAACCAGGGTGAGTCGATTTTTTCTAACATTTTTCAATTATATTAATAATCTTAATATAAAAATAGCATTGTGAATGCATTAAAAATCTAAAAGTTTCAGAATTTTTTTTTGGAAACTGAGCTACAGAATACAATATTTAACAAAATTGTATTACTTGATTGGGTTGAATAACTTTACTAATAATGCGAAAATCAATAATTAACATGTAAAACAGCCTCACCCGAGGCCCGCAGCGCGCGGTTAACGTCCTGCCTCGCGAGGCTGCTCGCTCGGTGTACACTTGCCTCGCGCACTCACCCAAGGCCTACCGCTCGCGAGGCATGTCCACGTCCCGAGGTGAGCCAACTCGCGAGGCAGAAAGTTTGCCGCGTGCCTCGGGCCGGGCGGGGCTGCTTGCTCGGTGTGAACCTAGCTATTAAGTAATCGCGTCCCTAAAATAAAGAAAACCTATATTAAACTCTTTCTTTATCGAAATGTCTCTGTGATTGGCATGGGTGATATTCCGTATGAGCATCAATCATTCCATATTATTACAAGGCATCAATCTTCAATACTGAAACGTTTTTTTTTTCGTATCTGTAATTGGAATCTGGAAAAAAAGAAAAAATATAGAACTAGGCTCTGTCACTCAAGTATTAAGTGCCTGCATCGCCACATATATTAGGAGGTCATAACAAATTTGGTAACGATCGCGTAAGTGGCTGACTCTTGGTTCACAGGATGGAGAGGCACTCTCTGATGCTAAATATGTCAGTCTGTTTGCCTGAAGTGATTGCGTTCTTTTTATATGCAGGTTGAAAAATGTGTCATCGTTACCAAAAAAAACACGAAGAAGGTAAATGGCTGACAATAGTACAGCAAGTGAGTACTAGTTGTACTCACGTGAACTGTGTAAGGACTGACCAAAATTGGGTTGCGTTTCGTAAGTATAAGCGATTAACTTTTTGTTTGTTTGTAATGTATAAACTCAAAAAGTACTGATCCGATTTTAAAATTTTTTTCACTTATAGAAAGCTATATTATCAGCGAGTAACATGGGCTATAATTTATTTTCAAATAAATTATAGCCTTTATTCAGCCTGCATATAAAAAGAACGCAACCACTTCACGCAAACAGACTGACATATTTAGCATCAGAGAGTGCCTCTCCATCCTGTGAACCAAGAATCAGCCACTTACGCGATCGTTACCAAATTTGTTATGGCCTCCTAGTCTAACATATATAATTATTTTGTTCTACATTAATAACATTATCGCACTTGATCTGAAGTATGTGTTAAATTAACTGAAACACAAAGATTAAAGCGCATTCTTAACAAAACCCTTATATGACTACTCTCACGTTTTAATCAATGTGATAATGTAATGTACCTGCTCGTATTCTTACTAAGAGAGAAATCTTAAAGGTAATAATACTACCTCTTTACATAAGAATAAAATAAAAAATTACTCTTACCTTTTTTATGCACAACGGGGTAATGCTTGGCCTTCATCTCACCTTATGTTAAGTGACGATAAGGCCGAAGGTAGAAGCGCACCACACCCGGTATCCTCATCAACTGAGGAACTGGCTATCTTACCTCTAACTGCCGGAACACAATAATTTTAAAATTGTTGTTATGGCATCAGACTTAGGTATGATGGTGGTAGCTAGCCAGGCGGTTGAAATAAGCCCTACCACCAACCAGACTACAAATAGTACCCACACTGGGAATCGAACTCGGGACCCCTGCGTCTTACACGGGTGGGCGAACCACTAGACCACAGAGGCGGTTAGAACCTATATACTACCCATCAAAAAAAATCAAGTAGGTAGGTACCTAGTAGTATATTTTTTATGTTTTTGTACATTAGTTATTAGCTAAGCATAAACTATATTGTAATATAGGTAGCAGTAAAATAATCGGCTTCAGAAATTCTTGGGGCGTTTGTCGTATCTTCCATGACCCAAATACGGCTGAATCAAAAGAGGATTTATATTCGCATAATGCGAGACACCATTAGGTCGCTGCCTTCATACTTGTGTAGTCCTGTGAGCATCGGAACGGTCGCACAACATATTTTTGTATCCCTGCACAACAAAATATGTCGCTCGATCGTAGGGAACTTAAGAAGGGTACCTTTGTTGCTAACAGAGTTATGTGGTTTGTAACCAGTGTTTTGATAAAGTGTAATAATATGGAGCAACTAGAAGCAATATTGCCGAAACTATTGCCGGCATTTGATATAATTGCTCCATGCCGCTCAATATTCGTGAATTGCTCCGGATATCGCTTCATTTGTGTTGCCCGCTAAATATTGCCCAAAAAATTGCCCGTGTAAGCGCTTCTTAATGGGTCTCGGTAGTCATTTACCTATGGAGTTTGTGAAAGCCAATGAGATAATTAATAAGACACCGAAAACTTTCTAACTATAAATATTTATAACGATTATCTGTCACACTACGCATTAAATTATCCTTAACCTTGTTTCAATGCGAATTTTCTTCCATTAACAGGCATCGAAATGTATGTTTAACAGGAACAATTTTACATTAACAGGCATAAAGCAATGCACAAAAAATATAACAGTATTGCCATGATGGGCCCGAAGTTCGTTAGCTACCCTATTAGAATAGATTTTTTTTTAATACAGTATGCAATCCACGAAACATCAGAGGACTGGGGAATGTCATATTTTGTTGTATCTCAACTTTATTTACCCGCCTCGCAGCGCAGGGAGCATAAAGTGGCTCATTAGTGGTGTTTTCAAAAAGTCGGATGGGGCTTGCCTTGTTGTACCAAGTCGAGTCAGACTATGTTATTTTGCTTTTAATTTTTGGTCCATCTCGAGGCCATCCTCATTTCTTTAACTTGTCGTTGTTTTGTTTTATTTGTTCACTTTGAATCTGCGGTTTTGCAGACTAAATACTAATTTGAAAAGTTTTTCTCACAAATAAAACAAATGTCATCTTTATAAAATACGCATTCATAAGTTACTCGTTTATTTATTGTAGTTGGTCTGTTTTATTTTACTTTATATTTTCTCGTTCTGAGTCTGACAAAACGAAAGAGAGTTAACTTTTTTACCAGTGTTTCGATTTGAAATAAGCTTGTGTTAGCTCACTCCGAGTACCAGTACCTATGTAAGTAGTGAAGCCGCGAGTCAAAGATCTTCAGTCGTATAGAACCTTTTCAGCTGTTATGAAACTGAGTCGATTGCACTTCAAGCTAGGTCTCCACAGCAAATTACAGACGCCTCGGGGAGGTTGTGTTGCTACTGAATGTAGGGAAAGTGGGCCACTTGCACATTTTATTGGTAAAGGGATAAGTGAGCATGAAGTTTGGATGATACTGTTGTCAAAGTATAACGTATGTCCTCAATTGGGAATCACAGTTTTATTATGAATATAAGTTTAGCATTGTGAAGGTAGATTCATTATATACCATTGTGAAGGTAGGTTCTAAGGCATTTTGTACACGAATAAAGGTATACTAGAAGTTATACTAGAAGACTCGAAATTATGAAAACATGGAAACAGTGTGTTATACCTGCTTTACTTTAAAAAAGACTGAGTTATGTGGGTAGAGCAAATTTCGGCATTTTGAATGGCTTTTGTATCCATCTGCTTTATCAGAGCTCATGTTGATATTTATAACTTTGTAGAACTTGTATCACTTTATCTAAAATTAGTTCACTGTTTTGCGGCAAATAACCGAATATTCAAAGTTTTCCCTTTTGTCTTCGCACGCTTCTATTAAAGTACTTAAGTATTTGCACAACTGTGGTGCGTCGTCAATATCTATCAGATAGATTTAACTACAACTTTCCAGACGACACATTATTATTAGTCTTAAATGTAGGCTCGATCGATAAGTTTTGTTCCACTTAGATATTAAACTTTACACCAAGTAAATAGAATTGAATTTCGAAGAAATTATAAGTTTTATCTAGGCAATTGACAGTTTAACGCTTTCGATTATTGGCATCGATTTCTTTGTCTTAAATTGACTTAGTTGTTCTTTTCGAAGACACCTGCAAATAATATCGCAATTTATCATACCTTTTACAGTGGGATTTATATAAAGTTATCCGTTTAGTTTACGTTGGATGACATGTTGGTTAAGTTGGGATAATATTACAGAGTAAACATGTAAATTTAAAAAAACATCGTTATATTATGACAATTCTATTTTTATATATTTTTATTGAGCTAGATTTTAATGTAGGAGACTGAAAAAAGTTTTTAAAAAAACTTTTTTTATTGATTTTCAACTAGGTTCATTAGTAAACAGTCGGAGTGTTTTAATTGTATTACCTACTATAATATTGTCAGAAATTTCTTTTCTTACTGCCAGCAAAAGG
Source organism: Agriphila geniculea (assembly GCA_943789525.1). Classification (NCBI taxonomy): domain Eukaryota; kingdom Metazoa; phylum Arthropoda; class Insecta; order Lepidoptera; family Crambidae; genus Agriphila; species Agriphila geniculea. Next base: position 4,889,648 of record OX038877.1, on the reverse strand, counting down.
GCTCTGCAATTTATACCCATGCTCTTTATGCTCGTACCTCGAACAATAAACGAAATAGCAGTAGTGAAACTTTTCTATTGTGTTCCTTTGAAGATATCTGTTGTAATGTAACCTTCTTCTTTTTAAGATAAAGGTTAATATAATACAATCATTTTTTAATAAAAGTAGGGTTGCAACTTGATGAAGAAATGATATAAGTATGGGCAAAGTTGTAAAGGGCAGCTTCTGTTGTGATTTAAATCGAAAATCAAAGATAATAAACTTGTTTACGGCGGGAAACACAAGGTTATACTATGAAAAAAGAATCGCGACAATCAGAAGTTTGTGCGTCCGAGTTAGGTTTATAATTTTGGCACTAATTCTTGAACCAGTTATGTCACGAAATATAAGCTTAACTTAAAATACGCCAAGGGTCAGTTACCAATCCAAAATTAAGTCCGTGCATGCATGTTTTGAGTTGAGCTATGTTTTTCCTAGCTGGTTTTTCACTTCAGCTGCAAAGTATATGGTAAATGGGTAAATAAATACACTTGTGTATGTGTTTGGTTACAAAAGGTACCGCACGTCATTTTGTTGTTTGATTTGATTTACTGCATTGTCCAAGATAACAAGGTCTGACATTCTGGGCAATGCACAGTCATACGTCACTATCTAGTTGCGAACAAGTAAAGACTGAATGTTTTTTTTTCTGTCGCACTCATTACTTTAATTTAAATTAAATTATTATTTAAATTAAATAAATCATTTTAATTGTGATTTGTTTCTTAGCAAACGGAAGAATTCAATTAAAGTTGAATTAAAGTTAATTTTCAATACCGGTAGCGCAGATGACGTATGCCTGTGCAGACCCACGTCACTCTGTCTGGGAGTGTATTATTGTACCATGGTATTATTGTACCATGGTATACTGTAAAATATTTTGTTATGTTGGTAGTATTAGACGTTCCGTTCCACTCGGTCTATTTAACTCGCCGACTGGCATGCTACATCAAACGTGTAATGATAGTGCTCCAGCTAATGGACTGTGCCGATGGCCCAACAAAATAAACCAACAATACGACCAACAACATACAGGATTTAGAGTGACAAATGGATCCGGTATTTTGTTTTTATTGAAATGGAAGATGTACGAAAAAGAAATAAATTCGTATATTTTGCAGATTTATGGGCATAACATTCCAATCAAAGTAAACAGAATCTTTTTTAAGTGAACTAAGTAAGTACATAATATTGTAATCTTTTAAGACTCATTTTGTACCAATGATTTTACATTAATATAACAATTCATACTTAATTAATATTTACAATCAGACAATTGACACAATCTCCGTGGTCGAGTTTCAAGTTTTTCAAGGCGCCATCATCTCTTGAGATCCCTGGTTCGATCCCCGGCTGGGTCAATGAAGAAAATGAACTTTTCTATATTGTCACAGGCCTGGGGCCCTATTTTTGAATCGCTTGTATGACACAGTTTTGTCGCATGCGACTTAAGTCACACTCGTCTTCCAAGTCGCATGACGCCGATTTTCCGTATTTCTGAATCGTTCGTTTCCGGTCCTGCCAATATAAAGGAAATGTTGGATTTTATCCGTTCCACGCAGAATTTAGAGAAAACTGGTTATTACCGCAATGAAAACGAAACGTAATATCCATGTGTCTATCGGCTGTTACATAAATATATTTATTTTAGTAGAAAAGAATATCACTCGCCGTACCGTATCACTCGACTGTTAACTAGTGGGTAGGGGCACTCGTTGCGGTCAAGCGATTCAAAAATAGAGCCCCTGCGTGCTTGTGATACCACCGTTGTCTCTGATACAAGTGTTTTAGCTATATAATTTGGAATCAGATCCATGTAATGTGATGTTGTCAAATAATATTTATTAATATATTAATTGAGCGCTATTATCCGATTAGCCAATGTAATGATTTTTGTAGGAACTGTGTATTTTAGACTAATGTTCAATTTGAATGTTATGTCCAATTCAATCCTGCTTCAATCAGAAAAACCAAATTAGAGAGTCAAAAAAATAAAATTGGAAAAAAATTCGAAGTGATAAGCGAGTGGAAAAGTTGAGCTTAACGGGCAATTAGCTCTCGAGTCGGGCTCAATATTCAATACGGGAATTGATTGTAATTGACGCTGGCAAATTGATTAGTCCGGGATAAGTCGAACTAATGAATATGTAAATGGCGAAGTCGATACGACTTGCCTTTTGTTTCTTATTGGATTGATATAAATAGAATGCGGAAGGTGTCGGAGAAAAGGCTCGATAACGTAACAAAATATGAACATGTTTAATTAATATCTATTGAGTCAGCTTGTAAAGAATCTTCTGTTCTGTAAATTCTTAAAACAATGCGAGAACATTTTTCACTGTCTTATATATTTTCTGCGTGGATTTGACCTCGCCATTGTTACTTTTTGACGATCTGGTAGTGGTCACGGAAGGCCACTGGACTGTATGCGGGCAGCGCATTCACAAACTTACATGAGCATGACTTAGGTACATGAAACTTATACAATAATTTAAGTTTGTGTGAGACTGATGCCTGCGCTAGGTGTAATACCTATATTACAGGTCATCATCATCGGGCTCCCACTACCTCGAACCTATATATTACATACAAATTATGATGATGAGTGAGTGACATTTAAACGAAATAAAATTGATTCCTAGTAAAAGTACCTGCTGATTGAATTATTATGTAAGTATTCCATGTGTTTTGCTTGCCACATTTAAGTAATATTACTGTATCTGACAGTTATAAATAGCACAGCACATCGCAGCATAGTTGTACGTTGATTAGTGTCTCTGTAGTTTCACAATAATCGGCGCACGGCAAAATGTATCGCTCCAACGTATACTGTGTTTGGTACGGCGATTTCTATCCACTATTTGATTAATTACCAAACGTCATAGTGGCGGTTGTGACTAGCGCGGCTACGATATAGTTATACGCTAATTTATTTACGCGCAAACAGCTTTTGCATGTACGCGATTGACGGGTGACGCGTCGCAACGCCCGTGATGTGTTGTTGCTAATAAGATTCACATTAGAGTAAAATGGTATCCTACTAAAATGTGAATGTTTGTGGGTTTGGATGTTTTTTCCTCAATCACGCAAAAACTACTGAAGGGATTTGGTTGAAATTTGGCACACATAATATAGTAGATAGCCTAGATTAAAACATAGAACACTTTTTATCCCAATATTCCTACGGGAACGGGAAAATAATGTTAAAGTGCGTTTTGTATAATTAAGCACGTTACACATACATTCACGAATATGCAAAAAGAAATAAGTTTTACAATTTTACAATACAATAACTTAGATAATTTCATGAAAATATGAGCAGCCTTCTTGCTTTAGTCGTCCCGTGACCCCGTGGTCGTGGTCCCTGGAAAGGTGTCGAAACATTGGGAAACCCATAAAACCAACAAATCAAAACTAAATCATTTTAAAATAACATCTGAATTAACGAATATACGCGCTGTAATCTACGGTTTAAGTTTTATTTCTAAAATGTTTATCAAAATTACCAAAGAATGTGTGTGTGTTCTATTGTTTTTAAATATTGTTCGACTTATATTGAATGCGCTTTCCCAAGTATGCGAATGTAAAACATCAATTCAAAAATCAAACGATGGAAAGCAGTGGAAGCGCAAAAACAGTGCTGCAATACTTTTCGCAATGCATTTTCTTTCTCAGTAGATTCCTTCTCGGTTTTCATCATTTGCATTCAGATCTTGTTTGAGATCTCTGTAATATCACTGACCTATTTAGCAGAGAAGTGCTCTAGGATGCCTTTTCTTTTCATCTAACTAAAATGAGCTACGCCTTCTTAACTAACAAGCCACGAGAAAGAATGGTCTGAAATGTTTTAACAAAATTAGCCTTTCTATTATCGTAGTATAACGTTTTGAATGTCTGTTGCAGATGATTGGTGAAGAAGTATCTATTTATTTACATGTACTTCTCTAGATCGTTTTTTAGGGTTCCGTACCCAAAGGGTAAAAACGGGACCCTATTACTAAGCCTCCGCTGTCCGTCTGTCTGTCTGTCTGTCTGTCTGTCACCAGGCTGTATCTCATGAACCGTGATAGTTAGACAGCTGAAATTTTCACAGATGATGTATTTCTGTTGTCGCTACAACAACAAATACTAAAAACAGAATAAAAATTATATTTAAGGGGGGCTCCCATACAACAAACGTGTTTTTTTTTTGCCGTTTTTTGCTCGATATTAATAACGACAACAGGTAGACAGTTGAAATTCTCACAGATGATGTATTTCTGATGCCGCTATAACAATAAATTCTAAAATCAGAATAAAATAAATATTTAAGGGGGACTCCCATACAACAAACTTGTTTTTTTTGCCATTTTTTGGTACGGAACCCTTCGTGCGCGAGTCCGACTCGCACTTGGCCGGTTTTTTTCTTTTTATTTGTATTTACGATAATAACAAACGCTTGTAATCAGCCAAAGCTATGGCAATATACTCTGCCACAGACAGGATAAGAGTATTATAAGTGTAAAGCTCTCTTGACATCGTGCCTTTACACAATGCTTTTTGAATTTACACCCCACTAGCAACCGCACGCGACTTCGTCTGCGTGGAAAGTTTTAATTTTGCTATCCCTCGGGAAAAGTATTTTTTTCTGGATGATATGTAAGGACACATGTAAGGACCCTATGTAAGGACATACACACAAGACAGACAAGACTTAACTACTGTACCGATCATCATGAAATTTTACATACACTTTTTCAGTGTATGCAAAATTTTAAGGTGTAACAAACACATAAACGAATTTTCACATTTATAATATTAGTAAGGATATCGACTTCTGATTACAAAACTAATTTATTTTGTAAAAATAGCATGACTTATACAACGTGTTACAAAAAACCATAAAGTAGGTACCAGGCATACAACCCCGGAAAAATATTATAGGTAAACCTTATAAACCACCACTTTATTGAAAAAAAAAAAAAATATTTTCATGCTAAACTGCTAGTGGCAACCCTAAACCTAAATTGTGTTTTGCTTTTGCCCATTAATGGGGTTGATTACCGAAAACAATAATCTATTTGCGTCTAGGGTTGTCACTTTGCCGTTTTCCATACAAATAAAAAAATCTACGGGTTTTTATGAAGCACCCTGTATATTTGCTGTCGAAGGCAAACTAATAAATACACCGCAATCTCGTCCATTAACTCTTCATTAACGCAAAATAAACCGATCCATCTTCGGTGGACGGTGGCACTGTGTTACGACAAGTTAAAGGCGGAATTAGCATAGAAATTATATCCCGTCCGCTTGTTCATGGAAAATTTTCCTAATTAAAACGCCTTCGGTGCGCGGATTTCGTGCCAATTAAAAGTTTCGCCAAGTGTAGCGGCCAGTGTATTGTGTGGTTATTGATAAAATTAAAGTATGCGTGAATGGTAAATCTTTTATGGAAGTCAAGACTGTTTTGTCATATTATACTTAGCAATAGAATTAGAGAGCTCCAATCACAATAATAATTTAGTGGCTCCGGTTGATTTTGAGATGTTTTCATACTTTTTACTTAATTTGATTTTTGCTTTTAACACCTTCATCGTCATGCAAAAATACAATTAATGTAGTATTTACATAGGCGACTAAAGCCGTACGGCGAAAATCGACCGTGTAAATGGCAATCTGGCCTAGGCCGCGGGTGACTGATCAAAATTGTCTGATCTGGTGGCCAAAATGGAACTACGTTATTACATATTGTTACCTAGGTTACGCCATCAACTACAAAAACGACAGCGACGCCATCACCTGCGATTCGATTTTGAAAGCGATTTGCTAGGTAACTAAAGTTGACCGTCACAGGTGACTAAAAACGACCGTCATAGGTGACTAAAATCGACCGTCACAGGTGACTAAAATCGACCGTCACAGGTGACTAAAATCGACCGTCACAGGTGACTAAAATCTACCGTCACAGGTGACTAAAATCGACCGTCACAGGTGACTAAAATCGACCGTCACAGGTGACTAAAACCGACCCATGGAAATAGCCCATAACTGTTGCACGACACGCTGTCAGAAACATAAAACATGACTCTAGAGTTTTTACATATTTCTATAATTAACGACCAACTCGTTTGACACAACTCAAAATATTGTATTTTAACTAATCTCACAAACATGAAAATATCTCATATTTAAAAATCTGTTACTTACGTATGTTACTTTGTTTAGTACTTATACTATTTATCAAAATGAATGGACCTTTCTGTCCTATCCTAAAATACCACAGCGTTATGAGGAGAAACGCACAGTTCCTAAATTGACATTTCTGTAGTCGCACAGTGGTCCCTCGAGGGATAACCTTGGACTATAAATTCATTACCAAAATCCCTCGCTGCCTTACTTTAAGGAGAGTACTCTGTTATAACCTTATATTTTTAGCTCTCTTTTGTTAAGTTTACCTTTGATATTTCTCATAACATTGATATTTCTTATAACTTAGGCTTTGAAAAAATGGTAAAGCTTATCCATAATAATAAGTGCCACTTTTGGTTTTTGATGTTCTTTAATCAGCTGTACGTCAGTTTTAAAAGAAAAAAACGTTTTTTCAACTTTAACATACCGACTCGGTAAAACCGCATAAGTGTGAATTTGTAGTTACTACTTGGATGTACAATATGAGTATTATGCAATGGATATGATACTGATTCCGCCAAAGACAAAAACACATAAATCTTTATTGTAACGATCGGTACAAAAGTAAGCAACTTCACCGCTTTTTTATCAAATAACCGTATTCATTCATACCTTTTCCTCATACATAAAACGCGAAATCAAGAGGCCGTGAATTTGTTAACGTCACAAAATCTACATTTGCATACATACCCTCAGCTTGGCATAGTGGCAGCCCCCTCGGCACCGAAACCACTTGGAAATCGTCGAAATAGAATATTTAAGCCCCGTCTACACGGCTCAATCTACCCGTGGGCCTATGTCAGCGTTTTGGTACGAGTGATCTTCAAAAAGAGGGAGAGACGAATTTTTTTCTCTATTCAAGCGTTTTATGAGAACTTCTTGTCTGGAATCCTTTTGTTTTAATATATGTGTTTGCTTCCTTGCAGGTATGAATCCTTTGGTGTTTTGAATCTTTCTTTGGTCGTGAGTATACATAGTTTAAGGTACAAAAGAGCACAGAAGTAAACTTCAATATTTTATTTTTTTTAAATAGCGCAAGTTATTTTTTTATATTTTGTTACATTTACATTTTGTTACATTAACATTTTGTAACAAATACCATGCTTAAGTTACGAACGTAAATTTGTGTAATAAAACTAGACTTAGTGACACTTATAAAATACTCTTCGATTAGCATAGCAGTTATACTAGATACTATTCTTCGATAGAATCTTAATGTAGCTGTAATATTTTTTTCTAAACTGACCGATTTATTACAAAGCTCACCCATATCATAATAAGGCTGTGTTGTCGTTTAATGGGAACTAATAGTGGTTAGGTCGGACACTCAGCCACAATATGTTGTCCCAGTTCATAACCGAGATTATTCTAAACGAAACTTTATGTTATTGTAACACATTTGAAATCAAAAATTGTTTTTATCGCGTAAAACAAATGATGACAGAAAATTTAGAAAGAGGGTTTTTATGAGACTAGTGCTCTATGAACGAAATTGTTTCCATATTGACCTTTGCTTTTAACAGGCACTTTTCTTGAGTGGGTGGGGCCCAGTCGCGCTAATTCTGAACGATAAAACCAAAACCGTTACGTTGTCATTTAGGTTCTATTTATCTAAAAATCTTTGGTTTAGCTTTAGAATCCTCATTTGAATTGTCCAAAATTATCATCTTAGGCTCCCTCGGCATAGCTTTCAAAAATGTTAACAAAACTTTAGCGATTTATCTGTAAACGAAACTGAAAAGGTAATGAATTAGCGTTGCTTTTCTCGATGAAAATTAGTACGATTAAGCCCCTGTAACAAAGACTTACCTTAAGAATTGAACACTGAATCATCCCGGTTATATTTAGTTGATTCTGCGATATCGTAGTTAATTGAATAAAACACTGCTCAATGGAAGTATCTTGCTAGCGAGACGGCTCTCATGAATATGGATTTCAGTTTAAGTGTTCTTCAGCTTTGTAAAAAGTTCCACTTATTAAGTAGACAGGCCACTAAGCGGGCGGGAGATCTCTTCAATGCTTCGATCGTATCCTTATTGGAATATGTAATCCGCTATTAGCTAGGCAACATGCTTCATTGTTATGGATATAGTATTTCTTTACTCTTGTCTGTTTCTTATTTTAATGGGGAAGGCAACTGTCAAAATGGCGCTGCGTACGCTTGTTCCACGAGAGCTATGAAAATAAAGGACTTTAACTTAAAAAAAAAGTTTTTTTAACTTTAAAATTGTTAAATTCTGTGTAATAGGCTTTAAAAATGTTGGCACTTACAAATTTCCGAAAAATCTGGATATAGAAAAAATGGATAAATTCTGTAAGAATAAAAACGTCTTAATTTGGCTTGTATAATAGTCTTTTATATCCATTTTGGGTCAATGGGTTTTTTCCGGTATAAAAATACCACAAAATAAATACCTATTTTCCCATACATTTTGTTCTGAATGTCTACTACTGTCTTAGGAACAAGCGTATGCAACGACATCTACAATTAGCTTTGCGTTGCCAACCCCATTGTGTCTGGTTATAAGTAGGATTTATGTATTGAAGCAATATGTTGCTCCCAGGTTTCATTGCTATAAGCAATGTCCTTTCAAATTGATAACAGCATAGGAATCATATATAAATCAGCAAAAAAAATATAATTCGTATAATATATGCCTTTTAGAACTTTTTGTCACAAAAATCACACATAGAACACAGTGGGAATCCTATGTCGCTATCTTTGTATTATCGACTACCAAATAAAAAAGACCAAATACACCGGAATTTATCAGATTTAAATCTATCTAGACTTATAAATCTGATGTACCTGCTATACTATCTGGCCTGCTTACGTCTTATCCAGTGAGCTTTACCTCGATGTCAGAAAAAAATGCCGTCAAAAAAATTGGCATAGAAGATCAGGTTGTTCATCAGTTTTGGAAGCACGCCAGCGTTTACTTATCGAATTCATATGGAAATTGAGGTGAGAAAATGCCAGAATACTCTATTCGGTTGGTGAAAATAGTTGAGACACTGCCTGGTAGCACCAAATCTGAGGAGGTAATTGGTAATTATAAAGTCATACAAAATCATTCTCCAAATCTTATTGAATTGAAGAGGATTTAGTTAGATAATACTGTGATTATGATGATATACTGCTGATGTAGTGGTGTGAAATATATGAAACTAATAATTTTCAAATACCTAATTTTTTTTCATTTTCATTTTCAGGAGACTCAATTATACAGTCATAATTGTTTTTTAACAAGAACTAGTTTATTGTAAGCCTTTAATTTTCCATTGCCGCTCTCATATTAGTCTGTAATCTGTATAGCCTCTAAATACACTCAAATAGAAACTACAATAAATAAACGCAATGCCGACTAATATTTCAAAAATGTTTCAAAGCAACATAAAGTCGCTCTAAGTGACGTCAATTTCCATTCTCCACTTCAAAGCAACATATTAACGATCTCTTCATCATAATTAAGTATGAGATATCTCCAATTTACGAGAAATTTAATGGCCCCAAATCGAAGGGTGCGCGGCGAGGCAAGCCCCTTATTCTTACATCTGCCAGGAATGTTTTTGCATCGGAGGCTTATTAAAATTTCATGGTACCTACTTCCCAATTTCCAGTAGATAATTTCAATATGCTTGACTAAAAATCGAGTGAGGAAATTAAGAAACGCAAGTGGCACCGCTTTGAATTTTATTAAATACTAGCTTTACGGAACATCGTTTAATGTTAAGTATTAACATTAAAGTCCCAATATTTTTTTAAATATAATACCTACAATAACAAATTCTTTCCATGTTTTGTAACAATTTTAATTACCTATCATTGCATTCCTAGCTTGCTTAAATCAGATAAAATGTTACCGAGATAATTGGCAAAATCTAAACCTAGGAGCGCCACCTTTGTGACGTCGTAGGTACTTGTTCCACTACTTTAGCGAGTGACAAAAAATTATTTGATGATCAGTAACGCGCGCGCAAAGAGAAAGTAGTGGAGTTATCAAATAGGATACTATTGTTTAATCCTTCTACGGTTAACGATAAAGATTTATTCTCATTTTTGTTTTTTTGCACTTATTTATAAATTTTAGAATATACCCCATTATACGTTACTAATTTATTTAATTTAATTTATTTATTAAAAGTTTACATGCTGACTTACAGTAAAGCCCAAATCGCCAACAAGTTAAATATTACAAATAAAAAAATACATTACACATAATTTCATGCACATTACATAATTTTAAATTTGCAAAGATGTCAATATGGGGAAAATTGTTAAAATTGAATACCTATAAATTGTCAAAATATAGAAAGCAAGATGTGTCAAATTCTATCTTAAATGTCAATACTCTACAAAATGTCAAAATTTTGTCATATGAAAATATACAAATGTCAAAATTTAGTCATGAAAATATACAAATGTCAAATTTTAGTCATATGAAAATATACAAATGTCAAAATATTATAAATCCATGTCAACAATTCATCAGGACATTATTGATTAAAAATTAAATTACTTATATATAATAAAGCTGTGTTATATAATTGTCCAAATCTGTCAGCAAATAGATCGGTCTCGGAATCGTGAGCGAGCATATCTCCGATCAGGGGTAGAGCACGAGTGGTAGGCGCGCGCGCAGCATACCTAGTTCGCGTGGAGGGCCGCTGCAGAAGGCGCGGCCTCCGCCGCGGTGCAACCGTCCCCTCCGCGTCCCAACCCAGGCGCTTGGAAACCAATAGTCTCATCTTACTTAATATGGCTGGACTATCCATCTTATTGCGTATAATTGAGAGATAATGTATCAAGATCTGCATGACTCTTCGAAGTTGAAGAGTTTCCAATCCGACCATACCAGACACAAATAAGGACGGATACAGATAAGGGTAATAACCATATTTGTTCCGGTAAAACCAGCGTGCAAACTTCCGCTGTATTCTTTCTACCATAAGAATATATTTATCTTCATATGGATCCCACACAATGGCACCGTATTCCAGTCTACTTCGTACATATGCGTTATAAAGTACCAATGCAACTCTAAACCCATCAAACTGAGATGCAATACGTAACACAAAGCCAAGAATTTGGTTAGCCCTTTTACACATTGTGGTCACATGATTATGAAAGTCCTGTTTCGAATCCAAAATTAATCCCAAGTCACGAATATCACTTACCCCTTCTAAGGGAGCGTCAGGTAGTTTGTAAACTGAATTTAGTGGACAACGTTTACGCGTGAAAATGATGGATTTACATGTGCTACTATTAAATGGAAGACGGTTTGATGAACTCCAATCCGACACCGAGTCAATATCTTTTTGCAAAGCCTCGCGATCAAGTGGGCTGCCAATACCTAAGCTTAATTTGAGATCATCTGCGAATATATTGTTTTAAATTTCCATGGTTATTAACGTTATTAAAATATACTATATCGGGATTTTCACCATGTACCTTTTTATTTTTGAGACTCCGATATTTCGGCGCAGTTGCATGCGCCATGATCACGGAAGAACTGTCGGTTGTCACGTGCGGGTAGATGTTATTGGCAGACGAATCGGTCTAACCTCCGTCTAGTTCTTTTATTACGGTCGGTACCGGTACCACTGTCTGCAAACTCACTATTCACTCAAATCTGTTCTCGACACACGACACTCACTGTATCTGTACGCGGAACGGCACTTTTTTTATTTTTGTTGTTTTGACACAGCCGGACTACTGGATTCCAGACACTCGACAATTTAAACCCATCATCACGATTGAAATTTTTGTATTTGGTAATTTCAATCACTACCCTGACCATTTTTGGTATGTAGTGGCGTTCTGTGGAGATGATCTGAGGGTTATGTAACTCGATCCAGTGATTTGTGTCCGAATGAATTAAATGTTCAGCGATGGCCGATTTTTGCGTATCGTTGTTTTTGACCGCTTTTATGTGTTCCTTTATACGGCATGCTATTGTATCGGAGTCTCAAAAATAAAAAGGTACAAGGTACGGCTAATATCGGAGTCTCAAAAATAAAAAGGTACATGGTGAAAATCCCGATATAGTATATTTTAATAACATCTGCGAATAGTAAGCAGTGAGAAGTGTTAACGCTTTGCGGCAGGTCGTTAATGAAAATTATAAAAAGCAATGGTCCCAACGTACTTCCCTGGCTTACCCCGGATCTTGTGTATTAGTCTTCTGATACAAATCCACTAACTTTCACAAATTGACGTCGATCACGTAGGTAATTTGAAAAGAACTCGACTAGTTTAGGTACAAAGCCCATTATAGCCAATTTGCGCAGCAAAATGTCATTGTCCACCAGATCAAATGCTTTTTTAAAATCAAAGTAGGCAGCATCCACCTGCCTACCAGCGTCAAACTCCGCATAAATATAATCAAGATGAGACACAAGGTTAGTTGTGGTAGAACGTTCTTTTCTAAAACCGTGTTGGCTATCATGTAATAGATTTGCAGTTTGACTATTAATTTGCTGACATAGTATAATCTCGAATATTTTTGCAAATACTGATAAAACCGCAATTGGTCTAAAAGATGAAACGTCAGTCCCACCATCAGCTTTAGGAACTGGAGTGACCCTAGAAACTTTCCAAACATCTGGATACCTTGACTGAGCAAGAGACAGGTTAAAAAGATAAAGAAGAGGACTCTCGAGAGCTGATATGCAGTCCTTTGCCAAAAAAACGGGAACACCATCAGGCCCCCCCGATGATCTTGGTTTAAGCCGCCTAATTGCCTTCTTGAGGTCTGTATCATCAACAGCATTCACAGAATTGCAGGTGGCATCGCATTGGCTATGGGCCGCTCGCATTACCTCACTGGAGTTTAATACAGGTACTTCGTTTTGAAATACAGAGCTGAAATAGTTTGCAAAAGCATCGGCTGCGGCTTGACCAACAACTTTATCATCACCAACTGAATAAACATTCTTAGAATGCCTATCACTCTTTCTATCTTTTACGAAGTCCCAAAATTTTACCGGATCATTAATTATATTTTGTTGTGTCAAATGTAAGTGCTGTGCATAATATGCACTGTCAATCAACTGTTTTACGTGCCACCTATAATATTTAAATAATTTTTTATTGAAGTCTTTGCCTTCAGCCTTATACCGTCTCAGGTGAAAACATTTATTACGTATGTAAGTATAAGGATTGTAAGGTATAATTATTAGTATGTGTGTTTGTTAAAACATATATACAATTTCTTTTTTATGAAAAATAAGTGAGCATTTGTCGACAATCACACCTGGTGTTAAGTGATGAAGCGGACTGCGATGGAGCATGCTCACTTAGATAAAGCCTATTTACTATTTACTCTAGCCTTGAAAAGGCCCAAGTTATAACTTTTAGGAAACACATCGGCAGGCAGGCTGTTCCACTCCTTAGCTGTTCGCATTATAAAAGTGTTAGCAAAATGCTTTGTGCGGATGGTTGGAATATTAACAATATAAGGGTGGTACGCTAATCTGCGTCTATTATTACTATACCTTACATCGGCAACTTTCCCAACTTATTAAAATTCTACTAACACAATCTTAGAATCCTACACTGGTAATGAAATAACAGTTAGCTCCCTCGCTTTGTTCTAGTCGTTGATTCAACACAGCCATTCTGAAGAAATTCACAAACTTTACTGAGCATATAGTGATTTAATTAGTCTACTTTGATGTTTGCTTTGCGATAGTGCTTTCAAGTTCTAATTGATATTTCTAGTGCTTAAGTGCTTGATTTTAGTTTAGACTTTATCACCGCACGTAAGTAGCGAATTAAAGTTTTAGCATTAAACTGAATTAAGTTAACCTTTAAGAAAAAAAATCAACTCGACACCAGTGGCTCTACCATGATTTGCTGCAAACTGTTTACGTTACCGTAAACTTTCGGATATACTGCTCACAGTCAATAAGAGTGAAAGAGAGAAAACGATAGTTTACGGTGACGTAAACAGTTTGCATCTACTCATGATAGGGCCACAGATCATTTTATCGGGCGGAAATCGAACCCGCGACCTTTGGAAGTTCAGTCCAATGCTCTTCCAACTAGGCTACCAAGTCACTTGGAGTCAGCTGCGTATTTTTTTGTCCAGAAATTGAAGAAGAGTTGAAACGTAAAAAAGATGCCATACGTGGACGACACTACATATACAAAATCCTTTAGATTGTATTAATCACATCACATCTAGTAATGTCACAGAATAAAAATGTATGTAATTATGTAATGTATAAACCACCACATGGCTGAGAAATTTTGTTTTTCTATTTGTATGGAAAACTGGAAAGTGACAACCCTAGGACTATTGTTTTCGATAGTCAATACCATTAATGGGTAAAAGCAAAATATAATTTAGTACAAAATATAATTCTAGGGTTAACACTATGCAGTTTATCATAAAAAGAAAAAATGATTTTTCAAAAGCGGTGGTTTTTAGAGTTTTAATTATTTTTCCGGGGTTATATGTATAGTTTTATACCCGTCTGCCATATTTAGTTTTATAAAGATATTACCAAATACCCCCTATAAAAACGATAAAAATGGCTGGTCAACATCCATTACTATGAAAAAGAGCACCATTTTATAGTAGGTACTTAGATTTAGATTACACCTTGAATATTTACAACTTAGTTCCACTGCGTTAAAATCCCTGGAGTAGTTCAGTTTAATACTCGTATTTATTTTCTTGGATCCTAAAATACTATGTGATTGATAAAAAAAAGGTTTTGCTTATCAGTAAGAGTACCTACTACCTAACCCAAAGATTTCTATGTGTATATTACACTAGATATGCTGGTCAGCACCGAAAAATTGCTCATAGACTTACGGTGCATGATCAACAACTCATTTAGTCTATTGCGAGCCACAGTGAGGAACAGTTGATGGCCGCGAAGCTTGGTCGGCAAACTAACACTTAAATTGATTAGTGTGAACAATAAAACATTGATATTATTTACCTGCGATTTTTTTTCTACGTTTTTCATGTTATTTTAGGTAATCAACTCTATTATTTCTTGATTTCCGACAAAACAATATTTATAAATGACACATTATGGCGTAACTGACAACTGCCATCTTAATATTGACATTTCTTTTACTCTTAACTAGAAATATTATAGAGCAAGCAGTACTACCGAATCGCTGTCAAAGATTAAGAAAATTATTCAAACAGATGTGCACTTAAAATGTGGAAAGAGGTTTCTACTGTTTAATGTTATACCATGTTTCTCAGAAGAGCAAATTCACCTTGATGTAAGTAACGAATGAGTAATTTCTACGTGTTTTGTGTTTGTATTTTGTTTCATTCTGTCATAAAATGAAAATTCCGAAATTTCACCAAATTTTTAAATTATTTTCAAAAGGTATTATGCAGGATAACAAGACACTAAACATCTATTTGCAACATTAGAGGTTGCAATTACTTTGAACGCTAAACCACGATGGTATGAGGGGATGTTTAGATTTATCAAGTATCGCCAAGAATCTTATATTTATATTCTATTGAGTATCGCCCACCTTACGTCGCTTTTTCAGGTCGATGACACAACTTTGAAAACCAAAAGATAGGTACTCACTGGCAAATCTGCCTGTTGATTTTCACTTAATTTAGATTTTTTTGATAAACACACACAGCAGCGTGCGCGCACGTTACAGCTCGGCAGGCTGATTATCTAACTAGAAACCGTCTAGCGACCAGTCTCATTTGACAGATGAATGTGATACATTGCTACTTTTTTTGGGGTATAAAAAAACATACCAAAGAAAAGTAGCAATGTATCATATTCATCTGTGAACTGAAACCGGTCGCTAGGTGGTATCTAATTAGATAATCAGCCTGCCGGTTTTTGCTAGCGACTCACAAAACTTCACATAATAGCCACGTGACGTGATAGCCGACGTCAGAGATACATTCGGAAATTGGTAGTGGGAGGACAAAAGGATGTGGTATTGATTTTAGGCTGCAACAGTATGTAAAAAAAGTTTTCGTTGTACAGAAAATTTTATGACGTCACAGTTTCTACCCATTCAAATGGTGGTTGAATGCATCGATACCACATTTTCGTATTTTCGTGATGACTTGTGCGAAAACTAACCTCAAACCCTATATTACCGCTCTGCTAATATAAAAATAGCATTGTGAATGCCTTAAATCTAAAAATTCAATAATAATAATTTGTCTTTTTAGGGTTCCGTACCCAAAGGGTAATAACGGGACCCTATTACTAAGACTCCGCTGTCCGTCTGTCTGTCTGTCTGTCACCAGGTTGTATCTCATGAACCGTGATAGCTAGATAGTTGAAATTTTCACAGATGATGTATTTCTGTTGTCGCTATAACAACACATACTAAAAACAGAATAAAAATAATATTTAAGGGGGGCTCCCATACAAGAAACGTGATTATTTTTTTGTGCTGTTTTTTGGTACGGAACCCTTCGTGCGCGAGTCCGACTCGCACTTGGCCGGTTTTTTGGTATGATTTTCTCATCTTAATATATAAAATCGTAAACTGAATGACTGAATGACTGACTGACTGACTGACTGATCTATCAACGCACAGCCCAAACCGCTGGACCTAGAGACTTGAAATTTTGCACACAGATACCTCATACAGTGTAGGCATCCACTAAGGAAGGATTTTTGAAAATTCTATCCCTAAGGGGATGAAATAAGGGATGAAAGTTTGTATGAAAGTCCCTCAGTTTTGAAGCTAGGATCGTCAAATTTTGTGTTTAGGCTGACGATTGAAAATTAATAAATACGGGTCTCAGCGTTTTTCAAAATTCTACCCCCGAAGGAGTCAAAAGGGGGATGAAGTTGTGTAATGAAGAAAATCCTTTATTTTCGAAGTCAAAATTGCTAAATATATAATTTAGGCTTATGGATGGAAATTTAACGCAACGTATATTGTTATTGTTAGTATTTCAACCCCTACGGGCATGAAATGGGGGTGAAAAGGGGTAAATAAATCTAAAAATAGATATGGATGTCGTCATTGGGGTTTTCTGGGATGACGATTGCAAAAATGACATTTATTTTGAAGTCCAACACGGTGGACATGATTTGACCCCTCAAGGGGTGAAAATGGGGTTCGAATTTTGTATGGAAAAATAATGTTAAATGGACATTACAACTTTAAACTTTGTAGGAGCACGTCTAAAAATAAATAAGCAAACATATATTTTGTGATTTTGAAAATAAACCCCTTAGGGGGTAAATGGGGTGAGTAAACCTAAAAATAGATACGGATGTCGTTATTGGGGTTTTCTGGGATGACGATTGCAAAAATGACATTTATTTTGAAGTCCAACACGGTGGACATGATTTAACCCTCAAGGGGTGAAAATGGGGTTCAAATTTTGTATGGAAAAAATATTAAATGGCCATTACAACTTTAAACTTCGTAGGAGCACGTCTAAAAATAAATAAGCAAACATATATTTTGTGATTTTGAAAATCAACCCCTTAGGGGGTAAATGGGATGAGTAAACATAAAAATCGATGTGGAGGTCGTTCTTGAGGTTTCATGGGATGGTGATTGCGAAAATGACATTCATTTTGAAGTCCAACACGGTGGACATGACACATCATGGACCTGTACCTGGACATGCACATCCAGGTAACGGGAACGAGAACAGGCACGGGCACGGGCACGGGAACAGGAATGGGAACGGGAACAGGAATGGGAACGGGAACAGGACGAGAACGGGACGGGAACGGAACGGGCCGGAACGGAAACGGAACGGGAAGGGAACGGGAATGAAACGGGAACCGAAAGGGAACGGAATGGGAACGGGAACGGAAGGGGAATGAAACGGGAACGGAATGAGAATGGAACGGAAAAGAGAAAGGTACAGGAACGGGACGGGAACGGTACCGGGAAAAGGAACGGAAGGAGTACGGGACGGAAACGGGACGCGAACGGGAACGAAACGGGAACGGAAAGGGACGAAACAATAATGGAATGGAACGGGAACGAAACGGGAACGATACAGGAACGGAACGGGAACGAAAACGGGACGGGAACAGTAAAGGAACGGCACGGGAACGGAGGGGAAAGGATCGGGAACGGAACGGAACGGGACGAGAACGGGACGGGAACGGGAATGGGGCAGGAACGGGAACGGGAACCGGATGGGAACGGGAACATGACGGGAACGGGAACCGGAAGGGGTACGGAACGGGAACAAGAACGGAACGGGATGGAATGGGAACGGGATGGGAACGGGAACGGAACGGGTATGAAACGGGAACGAAACGGGACGAGAACGATACGGAAACGAGAACGAGAACGGGAATGGCAACGGAAGGGGTACGAGAACGGGACAGGAAAAGGACGGGAACGGACGGGAACAGAATGGGAACCGGAACCGGAAACGTAAAAATGACTGGTCAGATCCTGGTTGAAGGTTCTCTAAGGATTTTCTCTAACATCCACGCGGACGAAGTCGCGAGCAGAAGCTAGTATTCTTATAAAAAAATAACAGTAGAAGATAATCTGTTATTCATTTAATTTTTGTATCTTGAGAATTTAGGTAGACACAATATTATTACAATACAATAAATGAGTATCTACATAATTATTAAATTTTATTATTAAAAAATTTATACCTAACTACTCTCAGAGTCTAACAAGAAAAACGCATAGAATACGTTAGTGTCGCATCTGCGTCAACACTGAACTATTCTTTGCACATTTCCCCTCTCCTGCCTCCCAATACCTCAGCCCGCGCACGTCCGCCTTGTGAGACAATTTGTATTTTGACCAGCATGTCTAGTGTAGTATACACATAGAAGTCTTTGACCTAACCTATCTTCACAGTAACTCAAATTTAGCAGGGAAAATATTTATTTCGTAGCATAGGTAGGTAACATAGGTAGTTTAGTACTTCGAAAGTTTATTACTAGCACTTAATTTTTATATATTCAAGATGACTTTGCCGATACTAATTAGGTAAGGTTAGTTTAAGAGTTTACGGGCCCGGAATCATAACCCTAACAAGTTTGCCACGTAAAGTTTGTCGTTCGCAATTTTGGCGTCAATCTAACTTTTTGATCTGGTCGGGTTATACTAAGTTTTACGACACGAGATAGTGTTCGCAAAAGTAAATTTGTTTTGGTGATGAGGTGTATTAATACAAAGTCGTTACATGTAGAGACATTAAATTTCATGACATGGCCCTAATAATGTATGTCATAATCATAATTTTGTTAATACCGCATTAATGGAAGATGATAGTAATTATAGAAGATATCTTAGGTAAAGCGGTGAAACTACCAAAGTCTGTACAGTGAAACTATAAAAGTAATTAGGTACCTACCTAGCCCACCAGTTCTTCTGACAATCTTAATAATAGTGAAAAGAACAGAGAGAGTGAGAGTTTAAGAAAATATCATAAATGCTTTACCGTAAAAGAAAAAAGTATTAACCACAATTCTATGTGAATTTTGACAAAACAAAAAATTATGTATTATGAACATTTGTTTTTTCCGCGAAAAGAAATAACATCGGTGTTCAGCAATAGTGGTATATTTATAGATGTCGAAAGAATCGGATCAACATACCGACTCTCTAAGTTGACAGTAAGCGTAAAACTCCCTTAAATTTCCCGCTCAATTCGAAGTAGCGTAGAGTCGATGCGACAGTACATCACCAATTGATAGTTTTTAATAATAAGTAGAGATACATTTTGTATGTCACGGATATTTTTAAAATCACTTTATAAGCTTGGCACCGCACCGCACCACTAGTGACAAAGTGTTCATATTATACATTGTTCTAGTTTATTTATTATTTTGTTTAATGATGTGTGATGAACGCACTTGCCTATAAGATACCTATTCACTCGCGACTTGAAGGCCCCCAGATTGTACCTATCGGGAAATACAGACTTGGTAAGGAGTTCCTCTCTTTACTCTACCGGTACGGATGATATAATTTGAAGCAAAACGCTTAGTGCGAGTCTTTGAAATACCCACCAAAAAAAACGGTGGCGCTGATTCGTACGTTAGTGCTAGACAACTGATATAATACTTTTATATACTTTTTAAATATATACTTATTATACATAGTAACCCGTCACAGAAATTAAAATTCATCATTTCAATTTCTGTCCGGCCGGGAATCTAACGCGGGACCTCTTGCGTGGTAAGCAGCATTTTGACCACTGCACCACTCAGAAATAAAAATAGATATTACTACATTCAAAGCTCAACGACAAAAATGCAGTAGCGGTTTGATGTAGTAGTTATTGCTAGCTCTGAAAATCGTATCGCAATGGCAGGCCATGAATAAATGCATAGCAATAGTTTGCTTGAGTCTCTCTTGCTTGTGACACATCTTTTTATGATTATATCAGATAGGTATCAGATGTTTCGTAAAACAAAATTATTGTATTGTTGCATTTCGATCGCGTATTTGTTTTATCTACTAACACAAAGATACTGGATGGAAATTTTGGAGTAAAATGTGACGTTTACATTTGCGCTTCTCGCAGACAGTTTTACGCTGCTTTTATCAGCTGATATTTTGTAACAAAAAGTGACTTAAAATATTTTAAAAATAACTTTCTACTTGCACTATAGTAAGATAGAAAGGATAAGATAATGATTTATTCAGCAACTACTACAACACATAACAACAATAACAAGAACACTTGAGGCAATACAAAAAAATAATAGATAACTTAAAACTAACAAATTGGCCAAGATAGTACCGTACCGGAGTGTGCAGCAGCGGCAGACAGAAAAGGAACTCAACTCAGTGTTGATAGTTCCGCGGGCTGATTATCTAATTAGAAACCACCTAGCGACCGGTTGCAGTTCACAGGTGATAGTGATCCATTGCTACTTCTTTTTGGATTAAAAAAAACATACCAAAGAAAAGTAGCAATGTATGTGGAATGAAACCGGTCGCTAAATAGTTTCTTTTTAGATAATCAGGGTGCCGAGGAACCAGACACTGATTTTCAGCCAAGTCCCTGTCATCATTAGGTCGCAAGCAACAACACAAAGCAAAAGAGTATAGTTTGATAGTTAGCACTAGATGATTAGGTATATCATCAGACTATAACAGCATTTTTCTAGCAGCTAGCTAGAGAGAAGAAAGGTGGTAGTTATTAATGATAACATAATCTATACTTAAAATATACGAACAACACAATGGTATTTAAAATATACGCCTATTCATAAATAGTTTAGCATTGTCTAGTTATGAATTGTGTTGTAAATTTTATCTTTTACTCCCACACACATAACAGCTGTTTAGAAATAAGAAGGATATAAATTCAAACTATGAAAGGGAAGGGCATTTTCATATTTGGAATTTTAAATAACCAGCCAGTTTACATTAACAACACCTGAAACAACCTGAAAAGAGGATGATTAATAACCAGCACCTAAAGCTGAAGTGACAGTATCTGATGGCAAAGTTAAGAGTCATCCCGATCGCTGTCCCATCCGCGATGATACGCGAAATATTTTCAATGGACATTTTTTTCCCAAATTTCGTATACCATTCTACTCTATTGAAAGAGGCACTCCACCACAGCCTAGGTACGTTACAGTACTATGACTGCTTATTTTTGTTTGAAACATTTGCCATATATGAATGTTAAGTGTTATTGCATTAGCAATTTTTTTTCAGCTTTTTTTAATAAAAATGATGAAAAGATTACTGTAATACTCCGTTATTATAATTATGAAAGTGTAACCTTGAAGCATAAATACAATAAAATACTAAAACAAATAGAATCATAGACTTTATATAATTTTCTGATTTT
This sequence comes from Agriphila geniculea, assembly GCA_943789525.1. NCBI lineage: Eukaryota > Metazoa > Arthropoda > Insecta > Lepidoptera > Crambidae > Agriphila > Agriphila geniculea. Next base: position 4,867,662 of record OX038877.1, on the reverse strand, counting down.
TGGCTTCTTTTCAAGGCTCACACCTATCTCGCCTCAATACTTAAGCCTGATTCACACATATCAGTGAAGTCACAGTTCCGGCATAGTACCGTTACCGTGATAATTATTCTTTCATACATTCTCTAATGAACACGCGTTCACTAATACTGAGACCACTGTTTCATCACTGACACTGATAGGTGTGGACGCGTTTATAGAAAACTAGCGGCCGCCAGCGACTTCATCTGCGTGGAAAGGTTTTTTTCTATCCCTCGGGAACAATACTTTTTTTGGGATGAAAGGTACCCTATGACCTTCTCTGTACCCCTGAAAACGTGTATGCAAAATTTCATGATGATCGGTTCAGTAGTTAGGACGTGAAGGCGTAACAAACAAACAAACGGACTTTCGCATTTATAATATAGTAAGGAAGTAATAAGGATGTATCAAAGAATAATTATAACGGTTGCGGTACTTCACTGATATGTGTGAATCAGGGTTTACTCGTAGTTTATTGTTTTCATATCGTCGGATGTTTATAACAAAAATAGGTCAGCTACGGCTCATCTATAATAATAAAGTATCTCTTCCAAATGAAACGCATTTAGTCTGTGACATGTAAGCTGCCCGTTCACCGACAACAATGCAGGCCATCCGAAAGGACCGCCACTTACCGGCGTCCATTGTTCGTAAAGATTAATTTATACGGCAGCCTCCCCACTTCTTTCCACCTCCTTATTACTCCCCCCCCCCCCCCCTTCAAGCACAAAGCAAGAAAAGAACCCGGACACGGAGACCGACTTTGTCATCTTGTCTAATGTAGAGGGGACTTGGTTATTTAGAGATGGAATAAAGAGCTGGTAAGCAAGTTAAAATGGGATCATGATTTAACAGAATGGATTGATTGTAAACAAATAGCTATATTTAAAACCAATGTGATAATAATAATATGATGAGCGATGAAATTGAATATCAAAGTCAAAATATCTTTAATCAAATAAAAACAGAAGTAAGTAACGATAGTTACAAACTTAAATATAGCGTTACGTTACCAAATATAGTATGTATGCGCCGGGATGGAGTGCTGGTTTGTTGCAATGAAGTACGACTTCTTGAGATGAAAAATTGTGTATTTAGTACAAAAATGGTACATTTATTTTATAGACGTGTCGATTTTTATAGATGAAATTGGAAGACGAGAAGAAAGAGACGTGTGCGTCGGCCGGCCGCGCGCCCTTTCTGCTTACTTGACATTGACATTAACGTTGATGGATTGTTGACAGTTAGCGTTCCGATAGTAGTATCGCCAGGCGTGAACACAGTAAAATTGTCAATAATCTTGTTGTTATTGACAACAAAGTACTTTATATACTATCATTTCCACGCATTTCAGTCTTTCAGATAATCGTCTACCTACTTTATTACTGTGTTACCTTTATTACCTATGAGCGTCTTTTTAACATAGTTTTTAAATTCATGCAAAAGAAGATCAATCTAAACCCTAAACCCAAATCTCGGAATCACGCGCGTGGTCACGCGCGTAGTGACGCGCAGCAATGATACGTGCGTGTTCGAATCTGTTCGGTGTGACGTCCAATATCCATGCCATTGAGTACAACGTCATCAATGCGTTCCGCTCGTTACGTAAGCGGTGTGCCTTGTCTCATAAAGTTTCAGACATCGTCGTCGACAGGTACGTCTACGCGTACGTGCACGCTTACGCTTACGCTTCCGGTGTGTTTCGCTTCTTAATCTTTATTTTTATATTTAGCTGGTTAGTATCGCTGTTCTTAGCAAAATGAATCATAGTGTTTCCTTACATCAACTAAGTTTTCATACATGTATTATACCGAAGTTAATAAATTTATTTATTTAAATAATTCTCTCAAGGAATCTCTCCGCCGAAGATAGAATATGCCGTGAACAGCTTTTTTTTAATTTAGTCCATAAAAATACTGAAGGTGTCTATAAAATGTTGGCAATAACTATTAATAATAGGCACTCAATAAGCACCGTTGATGAGTAGGTACTTCCGAACTAAGAAACTTTGTTTAATTCCGAACACGAGAACTCCATTTGCTTGGCTTTCAATATTCTATAGGATGAAGTTTTAGGAGGTAGATAATTGATTAGTTATTACATTGGATATTGTGGAGCTGTTTTAGTTATTGACTTATTTGTTTGTTGATCATCGGATTGTTTTACAATTATTATATTTTGTAGTTAGGTAAGTACGGTCAACGGCACGCTGGGCTTCCACTACAGTTTAATGATATTCAATCAATTTTATACTTAAATGAAAAGCTTATAAGGTTCAAAATAAATTATAGATTTTTTGCATAGAAATTAAAAACTTCTGTTTTATAAACAAAAGTTAAATAATATTGAACATAATTATCTTCTCACACATACTGTAAAATAACTTTTTTCTGCCGGTCAGCTTACATAAAAAAAAAATATATATTTTGAAAAGTGAGATTAAATTCTTCAATTTAAAACTAGTTTGGTTTCTGTACGCGAATTTTCATCAAATAGGTAAAATATGCCCAATAACCTTTAATCTATTTATTTTCCAGCCTGTATCGTATTTTCTTACTTTGCATCATTAATTTAAGTTACTGTTGTTTTCAACCAATCTCCAAAAAAAGATAAATGTATCCTTATCGTTAGTCGCAAACACATCATAGTTACAAGCTCCACTCATTATTATCACACCAAGCTTAAAACTTATGTCTACAATCATGTGTCTGGCCAGATATGGCACGTACGAATCCAACTTAACGCACGACTGCCCCGGGCTGCCCATATTTGGTACTACTTCTCTAACAACGAACTTAAGTTGTTAGTCGCTCCATATCTTGTATCTTAACTAACTTTGATGTGTGTTATAGGAGTAAATTTTGTAACAGCCATGTCTTTCGATTATTGGTAACAAACACTATTATTTGAACTAATATCGATGAAGACAGTTTGGCGGTGGCGGCTAGGCACTGGAAACCGCACAATGTTATTTGATCACTTTCACGAAATGTCTATAGTATTCTTTTTTATCAGAAGGATCAGAAGGATCGCGTTCACTATCAGTTTGGAGTGACTACCGGGACGATACAATAAAAGAGGAAATTACGTACAGCAGCTTGTATTGATCAAAAACACTTTACAATTATCGTAATAAAAAGAGCGCGGAACGCAGCGCGCGAATACCAAAGGCGAGGGTGCGGAGGTGACTGGTTGCAAAACGTTGGCTACGCACGAAATTGCTTACGCGCACTATTTACTGTGTCACCACAACAGTAATAATAAGTACCTCATACCTAACTATTTTTTTACAAATATATTTTTTATCCATTTTGAATTTTAAAATTGAAAAAATATTTTGATCACAAAATAAAACTTATTTTATAAAAATTAAGTATTTGACTGAATCAGTCGTCACTTGGCAGAAGTCTCAAGCCATTTTGAAACAAGAAATATATGTAGCTTACTTCCGCAAGCAATATATGCAAGATGCAAAGCCCGCCCGCCCGTAAAAAAATGCACATGCACACCACAAAATATCAGTGCACAATACCTGCATTTAGCAAGACAGTAACACACCTTGCACTTTAACCAATTAGGCCACTCTACACGTGTTTCGCCCCAACCCGGAGCATCCTCAGGAGTTAGATCGTGCGTAAACTAACACCCACCGCGGGCGGGCGGGCGGTGCATCTTGCATATATTGTTTGCGGAAGTAAGCTACATATACGATATTTCTTTATTCAAAAAAACTTTAATAAAGCCCTTCGAAGTCGATTGAGAGCAACATTAATTTTTAATCATATTTGAAAGCTGACTAAAATTACTTCCCGTCAAAAAAGGGATTAAAAAGGAATTTTAAAGCATTCACAACGCTACAAACAGCCGTCAGTGAACTTGAAGTCAGGAACGCGCGCTACTCCGTCACTGGCCGAACGGATCGAGGGTTATATTGGATCCGACGAATTTGGTCGTTCCGCGTTCCACGCTGTTCAATTACATAAGTTCGGGCGTTCGTTTTTAGGGTTCCGTACCAAAATGGTAAAAAAGGAACCCTTATGGTGTGACTCAGTCTGTCTGTCTGTCTGTCTGTCTGTCTGTCTGTCTGTCTGTCTGTCTGTCTGTCACAGCTGGATATCTCGAGAACTACTAATGGTATCAACTTGAAATTTGGAATAGTTTAAGATGACATTTGTCCAACTATTTAGCGAATAAGAAATAAATAAAAAAATTAATATCTTTTTTAAAACAGGGACTGAAAAGGGGTCTTAAAAATTTGAAGTGGGGCAACTAGGGCATGTGGGGTATCATATGAAAGAACGTCGTTTGCACGTTTTTAAACATTTTTTCTTTTTTTTTTAGGCCGCATAGTTTTCGACTTATGGTGAAAAATGTAAAAAAAAATACCGTTCCCCCCCCCTTATCTCCAAAGTTTGCAGAGAGAAAAATCTGAAATAATTCTATGTGATAGTAGTTTATGTAAAGATTACAGGAAAAATAAAACGATGTCTCAATATAACACACTTTTTAAGAAATTCAAAAATCAATCAAATTTTTTTTAGTTTTTCTACCAGTCAACAGATGGCGCTGTCCTAAGCATGCTAACCTAATGAAAAATATAGTTCCACTATCGGTCAAGAGATGGCGCAACCTAACACTACAATAATAAATTGGTGGCTGGTTCTAAAATAATTACCTACTATTTGCCGTACGAATAAACGAAGAATAAGTTCCTACTTAGTAATATAAACAGTTTGCAATGTGGAGTGGCTGAAACGTTTTTCAGTCACCATAAGCAGCTGTGGTTAAGATTTGTAAATTAACTGTCCGCCTGTTCGCCCTTCCAACTGCCTGCCGTTTATCCTACTTTTTTAAAGACTGTACTAAAGTAACATATCCAAATATATTTATGATTGTACGGAACCCTCGGTGCGCGAGTCCGACTCGCTCTTGACCGGTTTTTTTAAAAACACGACAGTCCACCATTTTGAATTTCGACATTTTTCCCTCGCCGTACCACCAGTTTATGTATGTCGTAATAGAGTCTAGAGTTCGCCACTGTCTGGTAGATGTTACACAGGGTGTCCCAAAACTTTGCCACACGGAGGGACAATAACTTAAATATTGAAGATAGGAAATTTTACTGAAAGAAGACTTCATTTTGTTTTCAAATAAGGGAACTGCTTTCAAAGATTTTTGGATTCAAAAATCGCCTGCCTTAACCAGGAATCGAACCCACTAAAAACAAAAAGTTTTTTTTTATAAATTTTTACGATACCAATCGAAAGGGTTAGGTACTTACAAGGATCATTTTTTCTTATAATACAACTTCTTCTCTTCTTATCTTACAAAACAAAAGGAAGACCATGAAATTTAACATTTATAATTATTACGGATTGTATCAATTGGTATCGAATCGTATGCGATTTAAAAGAAAACTTTGAATACAGTTCTATTTCTTTTTAAAAACAAAATGAACTCTTCTTACAGTAAAATTTCCTATCTACAATATTTAAGGTACTTTCCCTCCGTGTGGCAAAGTTTTGGGACATCCTGTATACCCATTACTGGTTATATCTATGGAATTTCTCATTTATTCCTAGTGACTCAGTAATGGGTATATAATATCTGTCAGAAACTTAATAAATTAAGATTGGCAGTAAAATGCGTTTTAGAGAATCCCACTTCTGGATTCCGGTTTCATTACATTCTCCAGGCAATTTGTTCTGGCGCTTACGGAACTGACGAGTGTTCAGCTCTGAACTAGACACATTTATTGACTGTTCCCATTGATGAAATGAACTATCTGCTTCGCTGACTCCCGGCAAATAGACGAGCGATCTATTGACTGAGATGAGCGTCCGTCGAAACTCAATTGTTTCATTCCAACTGGCTGCTGAATCTGGGCCGTTGGTTTGTCACAGTTTGATGTTAGATGAAATTGTTAATCTTGTACCTACCTAAGTTTTTTTAAACGATCCGCTACCGGTATACCGAGTGTATGGGACAGCTTGGCCAAAACTGAAACAGTGGCTTCAGACCATGATTTATGATTGAAAATAGCTGGAATTTTCCTCAGGAAAAATTTCTAATTTTCCGACTTTTTTTCCGAAGTTATCAACATATCACAGATTAAGTGGAAAAAAAGTCGAAAAATTAAAAAAAAATCCTGAAGAAATTCCAGCTATTTTCAATCATAAATCATGGTCTGAAGCTAATGTTTCAGTTTTGGCCAAGCTGTCCCATACACCCGGTATTACAAACTTATTTAATATACTTGGTAGGTTCTAGCGAGTCTAATTATAGTTTAATCAAGCTGGTAAAGTTACAACTACTTATCAAAATAATCTTTCTAATCCACCCATGAAGAAAGACTGTGCCCCAGCAGATAGGGAGGTTTAGAAAATCTGATGATGATCGGAAATATAATGTCATTATGAAGATCTGATACCAATATACCTATTTCGAATTCATTTTGTAGACGAGAGTTATCTAAAAAATGTCTTACATTGTCGCCATAACAAAAATGTTATCGTCACTTTTGTTACAACAGCAAACTCTTGTAAAATGAAGCCATTATTTAAACATGGAATAAATTCAAGTGTATTTTGGAAGATAAGTATGATTCTGTCAATCAAATTAAATTTGACCAAAAACATTGTGTTGCACACTCCTATCTGTTTCAAAATTGTCCGCACAGATTTTTGCTGGTCCTCGTGTCTGCCGTATAATAGTGTCCAGTCCGGCGCCGGAACACCGGAAGGGCCGGATCAACCGTGTTGATTGGATCCCGATTCTGGTACATGTTTTGTTTTTCGGGACTTTGTACAGGGTCACCTGTTATATCGACAAACGAAATAGCTACCGATACAATATAGCCACCTTTGTGTTTTGTTACAAGATGATTACTATCACCCCTCTATTACTTTTTTTGCATGAAAACTTTGTTGAAAACGACTTCTTTAATAATATTTAAACGATTTTTGTAAACGCTACTCTTTCAAAATAAAAGACAATATATCAAAAATGTCAGTGTATGTAAAACAAAATATCCTTAAAAATTCATACAATACGAACATTTAAAAAAATAATATAATTCATTATTAAGAACAAAAACTAAAAACAAGTAATTTTTCTGTTAAATAAGGTTAATTTGGTTAATTGTAAATATTTAATTGTAAATTGTAATTTTAACCGCCTCTGTGGTCTAGTGGTTCACCCACCCGTGTAAGACGCAGAGGTCCCAGGTTCGATTCCCAGGGGGGGTACAATTTGTACTCGGTTTGTTTGGTGGTAGGGCTTATTTCAAGTCCGCCATCTTACCTAAGTCTGACGCCATAACAACAATTTAAAAATTGTTGTGTTCCGGCAGTTAGAGGTAAGATAGCCAGTATTCCGGGTGTAGTGCGCTTCCACCTTCGGCCTTATCATCATTTAACATCAGGTGAGATGAAGGCCAAGCACTACCCCGTTGTGTATAAAAAAAAAACAATTAAGTTTATTTAATAAGTGAAGCATATTGATTCATTCAAGTAAAACTGTAATGGAACGTTAAATTATAACGATCACGAAAGTATTCTCTTATCGGCTAAAATCTTACTTTTATAGCTCAATATTTTATGTTTATAAGCAATGAATCATAATAAAATTACTCGCTCTTTTATGTACGATATAAAATAGAGTACTTTCATATTACGTCGTTATTTAATACAATCATTAACGTAAAGTAATTCGTATGTAATGGCTTTTGTTTTCGCATTACATTTTTTCAGTGTTTTTTGCGTGCTTTTCCAATTCGAACTTACATTATCTTATCTAATAGCTTTATAATTATACTAGCTTTTGCCCGCGACTTCGTCCGCGTGGATGTTAGAGAAAATCCTTAGAGAACCTTCAACCAGGATCTGACCAGTAATTTTTACGTTTCCGGTTCCCGTTCCCGTTCTGTTCCCGTCCGTTCCCGTCCTTTTCCTGTCCCGTTCTCGTACCCCTTCCGTTGCCATTCCCGTTCCCATCCCGTTACCGTCCCGTTCTCGTTCCCGTACCGTTCTCGTCCCGTTTCGTTCCCGTTTCATTCCCGTTTCATTCCGGTTCCGTTCCCGTGCCCATCCCGTTCCAGTTCCGTTCCCATTCCGTCCCGTTCCGTACCCGTCCCGTACCCCGTCCGGTTCCCATTCCCGTTCCCGTTCCCGTCCCCGTCCTCGTCCCCGTCCCGTTCCCGTCCAGTTCCCATTCCCGTTCCCGCCCCGTCCCATTCTCGTTCCCGTCCCGTTCTCGTCCGGTTCCGTTCCGTTCCCGATCCTTTCCCCTCCGTTCCCGTGCCGTTCCATTACCGTGCCGTTCCTTTACCGTTCCCGTCCCGTTTTCGTTCCCGTTCCATTCCTGTATCGATCCCTTTTCGTTCCCGTTCCATTCCCATTCCGTTCCGTCCCTTTCCGTTCCCATTTCGTTCCCGTTCGCGTCCCGTTCCCGTCCCGTACTCCTTCCGTTCCTTTTCCCGGTACCGTTCCCGTCCCGTTCCTGTACCTTTCTCTTTCCCGTTCCATTCCTGTTCCATTCCCGTTTCGTTCCCGTTCCATTCCCGTTCCCATTCCGTTCCCTTTCGGTTCCCGTTTCGTTGCCGTTCCCTTCCCGTTCCGTTTCTGTTCCGACCCGTTCCGTTCCCGTCCCGTTCTCGTCCTGTTCCCGTTCCCGTTCCTGTTCCCGTGCCCGTGCCTGTGCCTGTTCTCGTTCCCATTACCTGGATGTGCATGTCTAGGTACAGGTCCATGATGTGTCATGACACATGACACATCATGATAACACATGACATTTATTTTGAAGTCCAACACGGTTCAAAATAAATGTCATTTTCGCAATCACCATCCCATGAAACCTCAAGAACGACCTCCACATCGATTTTTATGTTTACTCATCCCATTTACCCCCTAAGGGGTTGATTTTCAAAATCATAAAATATATGTTTACTTATTTATTTTTAGACGTGCTCCTATGAAGTTTAAAGTTGTAATGGCCATTTAATATTTTTTTCCATACAAAATTTGAACCCCATTTTCATCCCTTGAGTGGTCAAATCATGTCCACCGTGTTAGACTTCAAAATAAATGTCATTTTTGCAATCGTCATCCCAGATAACCCCAATAACGACATCTATATCTATTTTTAGGTTTATTTACCCCTTTTCACCCCCATTTCATCCCCGTAGGGATTGAAATACTAACAATAACAATATACGTTGCGTTAGATTTCCATCCATAAGCCTAAATTATATATTTAGCAATTTTGACTTCGAAAATAAAGGATTTTCTTCATTACACAACTTCATCCCCCTTTTGACCCCTTCGGGGGTAGAATTTTGAAAAACGCTGAGACCCGTATTTATTAATTTTTAATCGTCAGCCTAAACACAAAATTTGACGATCCTTGCTTCAAAACTGAGGGACTTTCATACAAACTTTCATCCCTTATTTCATCCCCTTAGGGATAGAATTTTCAATAATCCTTCCTTAGTGGATGCCTACACTGTATAAGGTATCTGTGTGCAAAATTTCAAGTCTCTAGGTCCAGCGGTTTGGGCTGTGCGTTGATAGATCAGTCAGTCAGTCAGTCATTCAGTCATTCAGTTTACGATTTTATATATTAAGATGTGTTAAGAGGAGCTCGGTGGCGCAGTGGTTTAGCGCCTGGCCCAGTGATTGCGGAGGTTAAGCAACGTTCGCAAGGGTCGGTCATGGGATGGGTGACCAAAAATTTATTATCTCGAGCTCCTCCGTGCTTCGGAAGGCACGTTAAGCCGTTGGTCCCGGCTGCATTTGCAGTCGTTAACACCCACCAATCCACATTGGGCCCGCGTGATGGGTTATGGCCCGTCCTCCTTATCCACCCATAAGGAAGGCCTGTGCCCCAGCAGTGGGGACATTAAAAATGGCTGATGGACAAGAGAGACAAAAACGTGTTTTTTTCGCAATCATTAAAGTGTTTTAAAACAGAACATGAATTTAAAATTGTGAAATTATTTTTCAAAAGGTACTTATCAATAAACGTAGAAATTATCTAAAATGATTTATTTAAAAACTTTGATTAATTATATTTTAGATAGACAGTCAAAGCTACGAACACGTCGAATCACTCAACTGTCAGTGATAAAAACACACACATTGTAAGTAGTGTGACGCCGGCATAGTTTTTATTACAATACCAATACCACAGTATACATACACATAATTATAGTACAATTAGTACAATACTCTTTGGATGCGGTGATGATAGGTACCACACACCACCCTAAAAAAGTTGTCTCGTTTTAGTATGTCAAAAGCGCAACGTTCTATCAGATATTAGACATATATAAATAATCTAAGATACTTAAATTATTCTTATTTTCAACTGACTTTTAAGATACATTAACACCCGTTTTCACTAAACTTAAGAATCGTCCAAGTCATTTCTAACTACAACTCAACCAAATTAAAACGCTGTCATGTACTGTCATGCATGCGCCTTATTATCTTGATGGAGTTGTAGTGTAGGAGGACTTCGACAATTCTTAAGTTTAGTGCAAACGGGTGTAAGATTCATCACCATATTGTCACTACTCTTATCTCAATTTATTGTTTACATAAAAATAAAGTACTTAAAGCAGCCAGACTTTTTATTAAGTGTTTAGAAAATATATTTTGTAAATAATAAATACTGTAACTACTGTAATACTAAATTTTGAAACTTTAATCTCGTTTTCTTTGATAAAAAAATGAACTTAATTTACTTTAGAATAGTGAAGTCATAATCTAAGCAGAGCTAACACGTAGATACAAAAAATGAAGTTATAAGAAAAGTAACCATAGACCATAACTTCGACTCAAGTTAGACTAAGCATGTTTTCAAATAGCGTTGTGAATAATTATTTTTAAAACGAAGCAATAATGTCTCCATGAAAACCAATCGTAAATAGGTTCAGAGCCAGACACAGACGATCTAACTTTAAAGACCCCTGAACACAAATATCATTTAACTGCAGCTCTAAAAAGGGTCGCCTAGACGAAGTTAGGTCGTTGTGCCGAAGGTATTTTGAACAATCCCGGTTAAAATAAGGCTCACTGAAGTTACAGTACATACTTAAAACAGTATCTCACCTAAGGCTGCGTTCAGACGATAACACACCACCCGACCTCAACCCGAACTCAACTCAAACTCACCTTAATCGCAGCCCACCTTGAAATACATCGGTTACAATTTTGAGTCTAATGACACATTAGTAAGCTCCTGTGTAATGTTGAGGTGAGTTTGAGGTGGATTTGGGTTGTGTTTGAGTTGAGTTTGAATCGAGTTTGAGTTGAGTTTGTGTAAAGTTTGAGTTGAGTTTGGGTTGAGTTCGGGTTGAGTTTGAGTTGAGTTCGGGTTGAGAGCGGGGCGTATGCACTTGCATCGACAAAATATAACGGAGCTTATTAATGTGTCCTAGTACTCAAAATTGTAAGCGATGTATTTCAAGGTGGGCTGCGGTTGAGTTGAGTTTGAGTTCGGGTTGAGGTCGAGTCGTGTGTTATCGACTGAATACAGCCTAAGTGCTGCATTCAGACGATAATAAACGACTCGACGATGATGCCAAAGACAGGGCGTGACGAGAAAAGGGCTTACCTTTTTCTCGTCACGCCCTGTCGTTGGCGTCATCTTCGTCGTCGTCGGTGCGCTAAGCTTGGCATTCTCCGGTGCGCGGCGGCGGGCGTAGCGTTAATGTGAGCTGACAATACCTACCGACACGAGCGACCGACGCGGCTCTCGTGACTGGCAAGCTACTGGGCCGTACAGTAAACATTGCTTTAGAAGTTTAGAACTCTCGTTGCAACGTGATACTGTATAAGTGCGCAGATTTGCGACGTTTGTTTGCAGTTGCATTACTGCTTTAGCTATTTATGCTGTGCCGAAGTTTTCTGCCTTGCAACTCACTTAGCTTCCAGTTTTCCGCAGAAGTACCAAACAGTGTTTGAAGCACTTGTTTCGTTTATTGCTGCTGTTGTGGAGAATTCTGGGTGTATACTACAGGATTGGAGTTTGGAAGTAATGTTTTACTTTGACTTAGATCTTGTGTATTAGTGTAGATAGAATTTAGTTTTTATCGATAGTCAACTATCTACTTCCCTAGATAATTTGATCAATGAAAGAACTTGACGAAGCTGTAAAGTAGGGTAAAACCGGGATAGATGCTCTTCTTTTTGAAATGGCCTCTTAAATTAAAAAAATATTCATTAATATGGATAATTTCTATGAATGTGGGCTAGCTTAATCGTTTATATTGAATCATAATTACTTATTTTTGAACTATCAATTACAGATTATGCAGAATTTATTTTTCCGTGGAACCCTTTTTTTGAGGATAGATGCTTAAGCCTATGGATAGTTGCCCCACCATGAAAATACTAAGAAGGATAGATGACTTTAGTGCGGGATAGTGAAAACGAAAACACAACCAAAGTTTATGAGGTCGTTCTACTCCTAAAACAGCCATATAAACGTAAATACATAAAAATAGAACAGAACAATAAAAATATACACTGACACCATATATGCTTATAATTACTCGTATATGGTATATGGAAGGATAGATGCTCCTATTAGGAGCCCTAACTATGGTTCAAATTGTGCATAGTAACTGTTGGTTCCCTATGTATTCGCATAAAATTTTAAGGCATAATATGTCATAGCATAATGTGATTACGCCGAATGATGTTTACGCATAATATTATTTAGTCATAACAGATTATGCATAATTGTTTTAAGCATAACTACTTTAAGCATAATCATGTTTAAGCATAATATTCTTTAGCATAAATTTAAAAACGCATAATGTTGCTAACGCATATTTTTATAAACAAAAAATCACGACGTTTAAAATCACGAAAGAACAATCTAAAATACAAAATCCCGAAGCTTAAAAAACCGAAGGTTAATTGAAGGTTACTTACCAGCAGGTCGGTTCTGGCACTTCACCGGCCGCTGCCGCGGCACGCTCCCTTCGCTCGCTCGGCTCGTGCGCTGTTGGTCGCAATGGAACCTTACCTCTTCCTCGCTCGCTACGCTCGCTCGTCGTAGCACCTAATAGACTTAAACAGACTTTCGTGATTTTAAACTATGTACATTTTAACTTTCAGGGTTTACAATACCTACCTCTTTTGCATGAAACTAAATAAGTGCGTAAAAATATTGTGTAAATGTTTTTGATTTTTATGTCTAAATAATATTAGGCGAATAGACAATATGCCTAATAACATTATGCGAAAATAAATTAGTCTAAATGGTAATTATGCTAATATAAATAGTATGCCAAAAAACAATTATGCCAAAGTATTATTATGACAAAAAAGATTATGCCAAATCCGTTATGCCAAATCAAATTAGGTATAAAACCATTATGCGAAAACAAGGGATCCCGTAACTGTTACTTGATAAGGACTCTATTTGACTAAAACTTTGTTTTAAGCTAATTAACCTATTACAATGCATACCTACTCATCCTACCTCACGCAACAACTTCATTAAAAACCGGAACAATCGACAATCTTAAACTCTCAATATTATTCTCGTGTGCCAAATTCAACGACAATTTCATGTGGCAGTTTCTATGCAATGGAGGCAATACGGTGCCACCGGCAGGATTAGGGCCAAACTCCCAGCGGCAATTCGCGACCTTACTCCACCAAGGTAGGGCTAACTCGATTACGTGGCGATTTGTTTGACGCAAATGCGCCGTATGATCCGAGTGGGCTCTATCGTGACTCGGTTCCTAATGCTTTGCAAATGCTGGTGTAATTAAACTTATTTGTAACTAGCTGCCGCCCGCGACTTCGTCTGCGTGGAAAGGTTTTTTTGCTCTCCCACGGGAACAATACTTTTTTTTCGGGATGAAAAGTACCCTATGTCCTTCTCTATACCCCTGACAACGTGTATGCAAAATTTCATGATGATCGGCTCAGTAGTTAGGACGTGAAGGCGTAACAAACAAACAAACAAACAAACAAACAAACAAACAAACAAACAAACAAACAAACGGACTTTTGCATTTATAATATTAGTAAGGATGAAGCTGACTGAGTTTGGAGAAGTGACTTTCCGACTCCGAAAATTCCAAACCGCTCTACTCACGTGTGGATGAAAATTAATACGCTTGATTTTAACATACATAAGCCAGAGTTTCGAATAAACTTTGCTCACTCTAAAATACTTTTTGAGGGTGAACCTGCCGCTGCTACGACGACGTCTGTGATTTATGCCTCGTACTAAAAAAATGAAGAAATTCTGTAAAATATTTTAATGTAAAATTTGCTTACACAGTACCCGCGGACATGCAGCATCATGGCAGCATCTCAACTGCCAATCACACGTAATACGTAAACAAACGAACCAATTACAGAGCTCTATTTTCAGAGCAACGCAGGCGTTTGCATAGGCAAGGGTCGTTTGAGTATTGTTGTTGAATACTGGTGTGACGTAAAAAGTTAACCTCACCGGAACCAGGAATTGTTACAAGATAATCAAATAAAGTATTAATAACCCTACAGAAGTAATCGAATCGAACTGAATAAAAAAAATATTGAATTCAAACTTATTTTGACGCACGAAGAGCGTCTTTATACGTATGCCTTAATACCCCAAAAGTATTTACTCTACTTTCAAAGCCTACGTGTATTCCGCTTTTCTACACTCGCCCCGGGGGTTATATTGGCTCACCGAGACCCTGTCTCTAATTGAACCGAGTGGGAAGCTGGTGACAGGCGTGGCATGAACCTAATTTTACGCACGTTTCTCCTTAATAAGATGCAATTTATGCCAATGGGAAGTCGATTCTAATGGACTTAGTTAACTTTGGATTGGGGTTTAATCTGTGCAAAAGGTTTTTTAATTAGAATATAAGGAGGACAAGTATTTTGTACCTTTTTCTTAGTAAGCTTAGTTTCCTGTCCTGATAAAAATAGCAGAAGTACTGATCTAATATAAAAGGTTGCGACTAGGTATCATTGGCGAAGAGTCCATACAAATTCATTCAATTTAAAAAAAAATCATACACGTGATATCTTACTACATCCCCCCGTCCCCCCTTGTGATACCTTAATTAATACTTGTTAACTATGCCTTAAAAGCATGAAACATTTAACTATATTTCATTAGATATCACATCCCAAATTCATTGCTGTTAATAAAATCAAAAAATATTATGATAATATCACTGAATAACTCCGGTTTTTTTTTTAAATTACTTCAACCAAATAATTCACAACTTCACTGGAGAATTTATAGACGTTCATAGCAACTGAAAATGCACATTTGTTATTCTTGAAATAGAATTGTATTTGCATAACGGCGTGCGACATACGACAATTTGATAAAATGTTGATGGTATAGATTTGAGCTGAAGTCGCATTTGATTTATGAATTTTCGTATTCGCAAATATACATAGTTCTGTTTTGGTAGTATTTGTTTATGGTATTTTATAAAGGTTGTTTTTCGTACTTCTAGATTAAGGATTTAAAAACGACACATAGAAATCGATGGATTTATTTAATATTTAAATAATAACAGAAATACAGTATGTAAACTTCTATTCTGATCAGCAGATTTTCAATAACTAACATACAAGATCGGAAAAATCACAACCCAACAGATTATAAATAGATGCAAAGGTGTTAGCAATTCTGCTTTAAAAATATAAGGTCCTTCTTAAATAGTGCACAAAATTTTAAGGGGTCAATTTACTCAAGCATACAAACAACTTTTACTATGGTACCAACATTGAAAACGCGAAAAAAAAATCAGCTGTTCCTTAGAAAACTTAAAATCGAATAGATCAAAATGTATGGAACAGCTGATTTTTTTTCGCGATTCCAATGTTGGTACCAAAGTAAAAGTTGTTTATGCACGAGTATATTGACCCCTTAAAATTTTGTGCACTATTTAAGAAGGATCTTATCTATTGTGATTGTATTCAATATTTTTACCATTATATTCTTTGAAACGATACGTCAATGGCTATGATGAATGAGATGTAGATAGATTGCTTCTCACGAGAAAACCCACGTCAGAATTGTTTCCAATAGCGAGCAATCAAAAATCGGTTTTGTTTTAAAACAAAAGGGTTACTTTCCAAACTGTAACATGTAATCTAGATAATACGAACGCGATACGCCCGATCGACTCTTTTCAATTTGTAGGGGGTGCTTTATGCCTCAACCCATCCTGACTTACGGCCGTTGAAATAATTAAATTAGTTTTGCGGGAACTTTGGCCTCGAATTGGGCGATTCCGGCGAAAAACTCTGTGGGCAGTCGAGGGTTGAGTGCGGTCGGGTTACATCGAACACGCGGTCTGCACTTTATATGACTTTTCATGTTATAGCAAGTTAAACCTTAGTGGTTTATTACAGCTTAGGTTCTTTACACTGAAGCTTAAAAAATATTTAAGAGGTTTAACCAATCTTAGCACTTTTAATTATTCTGTGGTTATACCTAGATGTTTGCAATAAAAGTCCATTTAGCAAGTGTTATTATTGAATAAATGGCATCGTTTAACTTTAAAATATTATGTAACTTGTTTCAATTTATTTAACTGTCCTTACTCTCGCTACAAACTGTCTCATCCTAACTATATTATATACTATACTATAATACTATATACTTACTATACATAATATACTATATTTATACTATCCTTACTATCATAACTTTTTAATATCCTTACTTTCTTACTAATATCACAAAATAGATATAAGTACTACGAGTACTACGAGTACTACGAGGTATCTTGAAATTTTTTCGACGTAGTGGAGATAAGTTCGCGCATGTGCTCTTGTGAGCGACCAATAGCGCGCGCCCCTCTCCCGCCGCCCGCGCCCCTCACCGCTACGCATGCCCAAAATACGCGTTTCGCGCAATCCCCACCCAATTTTAAGATATATGCCTCGTACTGTACCGTACAGAAAGGACACTTTCCGCCCCGCCCCACAATCAATTACCTCACCCCACCGGCGCCCACCGCGCGAGTTCCGTGTGCCGATCCGTGTGCTCATTCAATAGCTCGCACACAGTTGCGCGTGTGCAAAAACGTCACTGTGTAGCGTCTGTGTAATAGGTAGTTGAAACGCGGCGCTTGTATGGAGTGCCCAGGGTGTGCTAATATTATAAAAGCGATAGTTCGTTTATTTGTTTGTTACGCCTTCACGTCTTGACTACTGAACCGATCATCATAAAATTTTGCAAACATGTTCATAGGGATACAGAGAAGGGCATAGGGGGGTACCTTTCATTCCGAAAAAAATAAATTGTTCCCAAGGGATAAACAAAAAATCTTTCCACACAAACGAAGTCGCGGGCGGCCGCTAGTTCAGTCATAAATAATACAGGAAAACCTTCAATAAAAATACAATTGTTAAAAACTACAAGAGAGACTTTCGTTTTATAAGTATATCGCTATGAAGCATGAATGCAGGGATAAGCAAGATTTAACTTACTGCGGAATTTAAGCACCTAAACATTCTTAAGTTTACAGCTAGGTGCTCTATGCTCGAACTTAACTGAAAGTATTAAAATATCTTTCCCCTCCAGAGTCCACGTAGAATGTGTAGTATTAAATTAGCTCAAAGTCGTGGCATTTGTTCATTATAGTTTTACAAGTTCTTAGCAGATTTTGTTTGAAATTTGTTTTTTATGTAGGAAAGTTTTAGGGTTCTTCGTTGTTCACTGAAAACCCTGAGAACACACTTTTTCTGATACAATCCTGATTACAGATATCCTAGTTTTTTAACGTGTTGATTTTTTATTATTGTCTAACTTCTTAACGCATTGCTCGATCATTTCTTTTTATTTACCAACTAAAGAGTGAAATAAATTTAAAGTGTTTTATTCAAAGAACGTATAGGAAAATTAGTTTATCTATAAGTACCTACACTTGTTGAAAAATCCCCACCATTTAATTTTTGACAAGTTATAAGTAGACATCGGATTTTATGCATGCATCTCTCTAATTACGACGTTAATGCATATTTTAACCCTTTTTCCCCAATAGTGCATATTTTGTTTAGTAGCAGGAGGTATGTATAGGAAGCTACTTAAGCCAGCCTCTATTTAAATTAATAGATTTACTGGAAACAATAATCGAGCTCGCCAACACCCTTCCTACTTAAATATGTACCAGAAAAGATCAGTAAAAAGTTAGACGCTATTTTGCGTAAAAGCATGAGTCTTGAAGATATGAAGATCATTAATGTCTACATCAACGGCACAGGTAGTATACTGCCCAAACAGGTATCTCCAGAAATGGCGTCATAAATTTTGTCCAAACGTAAGATGAAAAGAGGTTGTTTTTGTCAAATCGATACCTACTGGGTGTGTCAAACCTCACAAAGGTCAATGGGCATTTTGGTCGAACGTTTGACCTATGGCGTACACAAACGAAATAGGGCTAGATATGTAGATAAATGTATCTGCTACTCAGTGATATGGGTCGCATTCTTGCAGGTCATGTTTCATTTTTTATTATTATGTCATATCATTTCAATAATAAATATAATAAAATAAATAAATAAAGACAATACAAACGTTTATTATGCTTGTAGCACACATTTTCATAATGCTGAAAGTAAAAACTTCTGTTTTATTAACAAAAGTTTAACAACATCATAGATATACTCGCACACATACTGTAAAATAACTTTTTTCTGCCAGTCGGTACATAAAAAAATAAGACATATTTTGAAAAGTGGGATTGAATTCTTCAATTTAAAACTGGTTTGGTTTCTGTACGCGAACTTTCATTCACCAGGTCAAATATGCCCCAATTGCGGTCGAAAATTTGGAAAAACACTTGATTGTATATTGTCACAAGAACTATGCAATATTTCAAGAATATTTCGCTGTTTTTGTAACGTCTTTAGTTAAAATATAGTTAAAAAATGATTTTTTTGCATTGTGCATATTTTGGGCATATTAACAACTGTTTTAGTGCATAATGTCGGCCTTTTTTAGTGCATACCTATATGCATGCATATCTTGGCACTTTGTTAGTGCATATAATCCGATGTCGAGTTATAAGTAAAATACAAGTCTAAGGACGTACCCTAGGCTTGTGTTTTACTTATTACTTGTCATCCATCTCTACAGAGCACTTTTAATAACATCAGCCTGAGTAATTTGATACTTCTTTGTTAACAACCAAAACTCAAATGCTAAGTTGGCAACTGCGCAAACAAAGACGACGTATAAAGCTGTGAGCACACAGCCGCCGCTAATCCGCCTGCTTGTACAGTGAATAGTAAGTACATCTTCACTTAAAATTTTTATCATTAATTTGAAACTTAACTTTCAGGTAACAAGGTTTAAAATACATTGTGGGAATTTGTCTATAAATTTAAAGGATGTGCTGTCAACAGTACGTTGTAATGCGCTCGACCGCGACGAAAAGTTGAGCGATCCCAGCGCCCTCTTGATATTAAACCGGTTCAGTGCGGTTTATTCTGGCTTTATTATATTAGCGCGTCGACGCTCGAATTTGGCGGTTTAATTAGAAACGTAGCGATATCAATTGCGTGATAAACAGATTTTGAACAGTATCTCGTGTGAGGAGGATCGGTATTTTCATCTGTTACGTGTTTGCAAGTTGCGGTTGTCTGATGTCTCTCGACTGGGTGTTCAGATGTGTAATAAAGTGTATTAATTTGAATGCACGCGAGAGAATGTTGGGAGAGACGACTTAAAGCACGCTCACGTAGTAACTCTAGCAAATATACCTAATATTCAAATAAGATTTTTGGGATTTTATTTAGTGCCCTGTTTATCATCCAATCGTTTTAAAAATACAGCCGTACTAAATTAATGGCATATCTGATAAACGTCGTCAAACTTATAAAGAAGTTAGAATTCTGTCTTGTTTATAAAATTTAATTGAAAACGTTGATAAATTATGTTTTCATTCTAGAGCTTAACTGTTTAATAAAATAATGAACTTAGTTTTTAACAAGACAACTTGGTACAACATGGCATTCGTTGTATCTTTTGAATTTTTTCTCGTAAAGTACCTACTGAAACACCTGTTGTAATGTAGGTACTGTATCTACAGTTAATGCGTAAAATGATAGTTACACTACTGTCCAGTGGTAAGTGGTATTATGCCTGCCAAAAAAAGATGAGTATCAAATCGATCGGGGGAGGCCTTTACTCAGCAATGGGTGTCGTGCGGCTGATTATATGATGATGATCATGATGGGTATCAAATAAAAGGTTTTGATGAGCACATACCAAAACAACATAATTTGTTACTAAAATGTAAAAGATAATAATAAATATTTAAAAACACGACTGCCCTGCAAAAACGAACTAAAATGTTAAATAACAAGTGTCACTCCAAATGGGGACCTCTGATTAGAAATAAATTTAAAAATAAATATACCTCTGATTACATTTCCGTCCGTGCACTTCCATCTTTTCAGTTGACATTTATTTATTTTCATTTTATATTTAAGAATGTGTTTTTAGTTATTATATAACGTGTTAATAAATGACCCCAAAATAGGAAAACCGTTTCTTTGGACCATCAAACTGAACAACTTTTACTATGGGACCAATTCTGTAATCGCAAAAAAAAACTGTTTCATAATAAAAAAAATAACGAAAATATCAAAATGTATGAAACAGCTGATTCTTTTCGCGATTTAAGAGTTGGTCCCATAGTAAAAGTTCTTCAGTTTGATGGTCAGAAGAAACGGTTTTCCCATTTTGTTCCATTCAGTCGGGTTAAAATTGTTCCACATAACGGGCCCCCGACTACAAACAATGACACTTGTTATTTATCTTTGGCAGTCCAGTCATGTTTTTTTAACAATTGTGAATGTGAACATGCGTTAACTACTCGATTGATTTGTATCTGGCGTACAGTAATCTATAATGCTACTACCATCGGTACTCGTGACTAGATTTCACGGTTTAATGCTGATTTATTTGGCTGCGAGACAGCTCATACGTGCTTTATAGCCGTTTTCACAATTACCCAGTAACTGGGGAGTTTACGTGACACCCAACTTGCAACCTTAATCGTCGTTACAATTGCAGGATTAAGCGGTTCCTTTTATGATAATTACTCAAATTTTACTGCGCTGTTGTAAACTGTTTACGGACTACAATTAAAGTAACAAATGAAACCTTCGCATTTAAATGCTATTAAGAAAGCTCATTACTGTATGCAACTTTATTTAAAAAGCATTCTAGAAGAATTAGAATTCTAATTTAAGCATAACAAAAGCCTTCGCGCTATTTTATAGTACATTATGAGACAAGTTAGCTTAAGTTGCTCATTGCACACAAGGCTGTGGGTTGCAGCCCGAGCCGTAGGCGAGGGCGTAACTCAGCCGAGTGTGTAATAAGCAAGAGCTCACGAGTTTCATACGACGTTTTTCAACACATTTGCGAGGAAAAAATAAAATAATGTACCACACAGCAACAAATACGACATAAACAAAATATGAACATTATGGGAAAAGGCGCGCAGGTTTTTTTTGTTTTTTTCACACGCCCAATGCAAGAATATTTTGCGAACAAAGGGGTTAGGTGAGCGTACAGCCTACTTCAAAATTGTAATTTTAAGTGATAAAATGCAAATATTTTAATATTTTATGATAAAATATTGTAAATAATTATTAATTTAATAATAATAAATATTTGTTTGACTTAATTAGGGACTTACATATTTATTTATTCCAAAAATGTATATGAATTTTCAGCGGCATAAAACCTCTTTGTTGTTACTAAAAAAAATAACTGTATTACCCGGTTAAATTGGAAATGCTGTGTTTACTCGCATAGAATTTGCAGTAAGGTACTAATTTAACTTTGTAGGGATAATTCTATAACAAACTAGTGTTTTATATATTATTGCACGCGTTTGTTATAGCTCGGTTTATGGCCCTAAAAGCGATGTATTAAGGCTCACTTTACGAGCAAGTGTGTTGAAAAATTTTTAACGTAACAGCGCCGCGCTTTAGAGGTAGAATATCAGAGTTTTGTTTTACCAATAATAGAAACGCTAAAATATCCAGGAGCACTAAAATATTATACACTCGCGACCACAAAAATATGTAATCAATCAATATGCATATTTTTAAACAAACGAGGTAACTTTGATTCTCCGCCCAGGAATAAACAAGATGTGATCTGATGATGGAGTTTAAGAGTGGTGGAGGCCCATAATGCCAAAGAAATCTAACGGATTAGACAAGTCGTTTAGCAAAGGGTTGAATTAACAAAATATCAAGCCAAAGGTATTGAAAATGTCGCACTAAAAACTCCATACAGTTTAAACGACTCTTTGGATCCGTTGGGTTTCTAAAGTGATCTGGGCCTCCTTCATTCACTCTTTGAATGGCCATCATCAGATCATTCCCAATTTAATCATGGGCGGAAAACCAAAGTTACCTGATTTGTTTGAAAATAGGCCTGTGATTCAATATTTTTGCTCGCGATTGTAGTTAGACTTTAGGTCAGAATTCGTAAATAAGCCAGTAAAGCTTCGCGTTCACTACATCGCAATCAGAGCGAAGGGCGCGGATTGATTTGTACGGATTTTATG
This sequence comes from Agriphila geniculea, assembly GCA_943789525.1. Lineage (NCBI taxonomy): Eukaryota > Metazoa > Arthropoda > Insecta > Lepidoptera > Crambidae > Agriphila > Agriphila geniculea. The sequence goes on along the minus strand of OX038877.1, from coordinate 4,845,062 downwards.
GCGCGGAAATGTCAATGCACTGCTCTCAGTGCAATAAAAATCCATACTAAGCAACAAATCCGTCCCCACCGTAAACTCCGATTCCGATGCAGTGGACACGCAGCTTCACATTCCGTTTTCCTCTAAAAATTATTGTTTTACATGTCGTGAATATTCAATTATGGCATCCAACCGGTATTCCTAGCGCAAAATTTGAAATCTGTGTTTTCTAGACAGAAGCGCCGCTTTCGACATATTCAAAAACACTTCCGTAATTTATTTTGTTGAGCTAATTGAAGTACTGACAATGTGTGTGAACGTGGAAAACCCGATGTGTTCCGAGCAGCTCTACTGTATTTTTCATTTATATTGCTTTCTTAATTTTCAAATAAAGAGGCTAAATATGTTTTTATTTTTGCATTGTGCACTAACTGGACGGGAGTAGTTTCGGCTTTTTTAAACTTTTTTCCAAACTCGGGGACACCTGAATGAATCCGTGAAACTTTTTTAAATGATCGCAAAGTTTCCCCCTCGCCGGCTTAACAGTAACTACTCACTCAACTCCGATGCTTCCTAAACTTTGTTGTGTTTTTTCCTGGTTTTGTGGCGTAGTCGAGTGTTAGCTGGTTTTGAAAGGAAATTAATGGTTAAAACCATTTATTTCCTTGAAAAAATGGGACACATAGCGAGAAGAACCGATGGCTGCTAGGGAAAAAGGTTCTTGAATGGCGACTGCGCACCGGACGACGCTCCGTGGGAAGGCCCCCGACAATGTGGACCGATGATCTGGTGAAGGTCGCAGGAAACCGCCGGATGCGGGCAGCGCAGGACCGATCGTCATGGAGATCCTTGGGGAGGCCTATACTCAGCAGTGAGTCGTGCGGCTGATATGATGAAGATGATGAAATGGTTTTAGAAGCAGAAATGGTGCGTTTGAAACACTGCTTTTCTTAGGACCATGTTTTATATTCAGTTTAATTTGGAATTTCATATTTGTAATTTTTATTTTAATACACGGTATAAATAAATAGATAAGTATATAATATAATCCCATTAAAATCATTTTCATGGATAATGTTGCCAATACCTCGCACTGTCAATAAGTTATCAGACCTCATGTAGAGCCAAGCTTCTAACTCTACGCGCCCTAACTCTGCAAGTCCTAACTTCAAAAACTCTACATCTAAGTCAAAATATATGGCTTGGCCGTTTTGTTACTACAAGAACTATTGTTTATAAGAAAGGTTTCCATGTGATCAAAATACTCTTTAAGGCCAACTGAAATTTGAGTACAGAAACGGATTTTTTAGATCTAATGTTGTAGAAGATTGTGCCTGCGTGTGAAGCCGGTGTTGTGACTTACTGTAGTTTCTGTACTCAAATTTCAGTTGGCCTTAAAGAGCATTTTGATCACAGTAAGAAATAGGATCATTTGGCAATAAAAAATATTTCAGTTGATTTATCGTTGTTCAGTACAAAATGTATGGGAAAAGTTTTTGGCGATTTCTGTCGTTTCTAGTACTCAAACCTTAAATAACCCCATAGAGTCTTTTGATCCCCACATGAAATAGGATCGATTGGCATAAAAAAATGTTTTGGTATTTTAGCAATTTTTTTGCTATCGGGATTTTTTTTCCCAAATCTTTGAATGCAGTTCAGAATATCTTAAAAAGTTATGGATGGTCTCCTAGGAACGTTTTCCTGTAACTACAACGGTTAAGGTACCTGCCCTTAATGATACAGGCTCTGGTCTTACCCATTATTGATTACGCTGATATCTGCAGCACTGATCTAAATGAGGATCTCTTAGATAAGTTGGATCGACTTCTCAACAATTGTATTCGCTTTATATATGGCTTACGTAAATACGACCATATCTCACACTTCCGTCAACAGCTCAAATGGCTTCCTATTCGTGAGCGTAGGAACCTGAGAGTAGTCTGTGCACTCTTCAACGTTTTGTTCGATCCACTTACCCCAGAATACCTGAAATCAAGATTTCAGTTTCTGGGTTCGTCTCATGAACGTGATCTTCGGTCTAGTGACAATCTTCTCTTGAAAATTCCTGCCCATTCTTCTGGTTTCGTCTCCTACTCTTTCACCCTTACGGCTATTCGACTGTGGAATGCCTTACCCACGAATATACGGAAAGCCCCCAGCAAGTTCACTTTTAAGAAACTGGTTCGTGAACATTATCTTGTTTCTCTACGCTAGCTCCCTTGGAATCTGACCTCTTCTATTACCTACTTAAATAAATATATGTATTGCATATGTATGTATATATATATGTATTTATATTATAATATATATTTAATCTATGTTATAGTACTTATATATAATTTGAATATTATTATTATTCATATTTATCAATTCGCTTTATTGCCTGCACATTTTAACTATCACATCCTCTCTGGTTGACTGGGAGAGAATGCCTTTTTAGCATTAAGTCCGCCATTTGCTGTATTTTATACATATGCAATAAAGATTAAATAAATAAATTTAAAAAAAAAATGTACCGTCTCAAAAATCCACCCTGTATATTTAATAAGTCTACTACTGACATCATATTCCGAGAATTTTGTTTATCTAGTATACTCCAAACCCAAGACCTCATAGGGTTCAAAAAAACGACGAAGCGGTTCGAGACAAGGTAGGGCCTTTGTGCTTCGCTTCCTCATTTTGGCGGCAGATTTATAATAAAAGTGTACTCAATGCCCATTTCAAAGTTAATAGTTATTTATTTAACTGTACTATAACGAGGGGTATTAAAACACGAATGTGGGTTTATCGCACGAGGCGAAGCCGAGTGTGATAATAGTATCACATGAGTGTTTTAATACCTAATTATGTACAGTTGCATACAAGACTTTATCTACACCCATTTTTTTATTTTTTCTTATTTTTATTAGGGAAATAAACAATATTTTAATACATATGGATTAAAAACACCCATGATATTTATCTAAACCCATGATATGTATCCTCTATAAAGGTTTTGACTTTGACTTTGACTTTGACTTTGACTTTGACTTTGACTTTCCTCTCCCTCCTCGTCATTATGTCTTCCGCAAGAGTGTTATAATGTTGTACTGAATTTCATAATGCAACGCTCGCGCGTGGGCGCGCGGCGCTACAGGACCAGCTCTCGCTCGGGATATTGTAATGATGGCAGTAAGCTAACTGTTTCAGAACCTCTTTACAGAGGATTTAAAGCATGGGTGTAGATAAAAATCTTATATTATATGTATATTCGTTTATAAAATAAAATGTTCTTATCAATAAACCGCAGATTTAATTATTCGTAAGTACTATACAGCGTTATTGTAAAATACCAACAAACTCACAGGAATGGATTACTAACATCATAAACAATAGTACATTATGATACAAGTTAGCTTAGGTTGCTTATTGCACACAAGGCTGTGGGTTGCAGCCCGAGCCGCAGGCGAGGGCGTAACTCAGCCGAGTGTGCAATAAGTAAGAGCTCACGAGTTTCATACGACGTTTTTCAACACATTTGCGAGGAAAAAACAAAGTAATTTACCACACAGCAACAAATACGACAAAAACAAAATGATAATCATGATGAGAAAAGGCGCGCAGGTTTTTTTTTTGTTTTTTTCACACGCCCAAAGCAAGAATATTTTGCGAACAAAGGGGTTAGTGAGCATACAGCCTACTTCAAAATTATAAATTTAGGTAATAAAATGCTTATATTTTAATATTTTATAACAAAATATTGTAAATTAGGAATAATTTGATAATAATAAATATTTGTTTGACTTAATTAAGGACCTACACATTTGTTTATTCCAAAAATGCAAATGAATTTTCAGCGGCATAAAACCTCTTTGTTGTTACTAAAAAAATAACTGTATTACCCGGTTAAATTGAAAATGCTCTGTTTACTCGCATAGAACTTGCAGTAAGGTACCTATTAAACTTTGTAGGGATAATTCTATAACCAACTAGTGTTTTATATATTATTGCACGCGTTTGTTATAGTTCGGTTTATGGCCCTAAAAGCGATGTATTAGGGCTCACTTTACGAGCAAGTGTGTTGAAAAAACATTTGCTCAATGACTTTCCGAAAACCACAAAAAAATAATTTTCTAACTCGATTAGCTGTTCGGACCTTAGAGCATCGCGGCTTCGTCTCGAAGGGAGCAGCCTTAGCGATTATTACTCTACTCAAATTATTCTGGCATTTTTTGCGGGGGGGAAAGTGCACACAAGTGCAGTTCCGCATACTCACATACAAAAACAACACTGTAAAGACGACACTAACACATAAAAAATAAAACAAAACAGCAAAAATTTGTGTACGGATGAGTCACACATCAAAATATGACACGTTTTTGACATAAAGGGCTGGGCTCAACTGTTGTTGCACCAATATCGATACGGAAAAAGGAATAAAGGTAACAAACTCAAACATTTTACATGGGGTGAAAACAACAAAGAGCCCAACAAGCAAAAAACTTTTGGACCAACTGACCACTAAATCTCATCACCAGTGGTCAGTTGAGAAGAAAAATTTCTCATCTGGCCACTGGAGGTGAATTGGGAGCAATTTATCCCTAATTCATCACCAGTGATGAAACTGATGAAGTGGGGGGGGAAGTTTTTTGTTTCAACTGACTACGGATGACCTTTTGAAAAGGGATCTTATTCCATTCATTTTTATATAATAATATAAAATGCCAGGTGCCAGAAGTTAAAAAGAATTAATAAATATTTAAGGATTTTTCAGGTATATCTCATTTATGAGGCTGCCTGGAGCAGGACCAAGCCATGTCCTTTATCGACAAACATTCTGATACGGTAACATCACTAAGTTGCTCATCGGCGAGAACTCGGATTTATCTAGCGACAGATCCGAAATTTGTACGGACGAGCCATGGACGAGCAGACCCGATGTCACTGAACAAATTTGACAACTAATCAGTAATAAAATATACGAATTTAATGTTTAAATGTAAACAAATAGCAATAATACGACAAAAGATTACTTTCATGTGAAATGTAACACCGTCTTTTTGTAAACTTTGATGTTTCAGACCTCTTTTAACAGCAAAAAACTCATCAATTCGGCATTTTAAACACTGCAGCGTTGACATGCGCGACTGGACTCGGTCTAGAAAGAAATCCGAGCGCAACTGGTTTTATTAACTGCGTATGCCCATTTGGGCTTGTACTGCGGCAGAGGGGAAAGCTTCGTATGGCTTCTCTTTCTGGGACAGAAGCGCGTCTTACTCTAAGGTTCGGACGTTTGTATTGAAAGTCAATCCTTTGTTTTTTTCTCTCGGAGAAGTCGTAATACAAACATTGCTGTTAAAATCTACTCGTGCGAGTTTGTGATTTACAAATAACCCTGTATAGTTTTAATATAAAAAATAAAATTAACAGTTATGTAATTAGCTAGTTTTCTTCACCTATGAAAAGTATAGCAGGTAATAAACTTCAGAATATTCTTAGACTTAAGTAGGTACTTACTATGGTGATTTACTATTACTTTTACCGTGACGTGTGATTTATTAACGGCATGTTATTCTTGTTACAGGTACATAAATATCGTTAGTTAACTACTGGCTACAGTTTACGTAACTACTAGAGATTAAAATAACTTCATCAGCGTAAGTAATTAATGTGAAATCTAATATAGATCGAATTCGAATTTATATTTGGATTCGAATCTACATTGAGATCGAAATAGCAAAATAGACGATCGCTGTGTTGATTAGTTAAGATTAATTCATAATCATCATCATCAGCCTATCATCGTCCACTGCTGGACATAGGCCTTATTATTATTATTTATTTATTTGCCAATAAACATGTTACATTAATGGTTAGTAGTATCTTAAAAACCTAAATTAAGTTTATCTAGATACTAGGTTCTCATAAATAATTTAAGAAAGAGCAACTAACTACAGAATTTAAATAAAGCATAATTAATTCTAAAGAGCGGGTAGTAGGTGTACTTATGTGAGTATTTATCGTATCGTACAGAATGTTTGAGCGAGTGCCCATACCCACATAGAAAAAACGATGAGTTTCAAGACAGCGCATGCATGGAATCAATAGAAGGAAATGAATGCGCTTGTGCGTGTGCGCTCACATTATAAAGGTTGCTCCTATTTTCACGACATAGACATTTTATTTTTAAGTTTGGAAATATAATTTAAGAATTCTTTTAACGTTTTTATGGTTGATTTTATCTTTGATTTCGATTGGTAAGTTGTTCATAATACGAGGTATCAAATATTGAGATGTTCTTTTGCCGTATTCGTTGTTAGATATGGGAATATCAAGTTCTTTGTTAGTTATTTTTCTAGTAGATATTTTGTGATTTATCGGTACTTGAATTTCTCCGTTAAAGTAATTTTCAAGAAGCAGATTATGTTTAACTTTCTCGGATATAGGTAAAACTCCACAGTACTTAAAAAGTCCAGTAGGGTCCTCTGAATATTTATATTTTATTTTAGGGGGAACTATTAGTTTAAGAAGCCTATACTGAATATTATATATTTGTTCTAAATATGTTTTATATGTACGGCCATAGCTGCTGAGACCGTAGGAAATAATGCTTTCTACCAATGTTTTATACATCGTTAGTAGAATATCAAATGGTACTTTACATTTAATTATATAGAATTTTGCCAAGATGGCTCTCAGTTTGTTGCATACTTTATCTATATGTTTCGACCAATTAAATCTATCATCAACCACTAAGCCAAGGTATGAATACTCAGTTACTTGTTCAATTTCTAAACAGCTGCTAGAACACGGGATATTTGCGTGAAGACAATCATGACTGTGGGCTACCACTTTTACGGGTTTACTACAAAGATAATGATTGCGACTAGAACGGACGAGCATAAGCTTAGTTTTATCTGCGTTAAGGACCAGCCCTGAATCATGTGACCACCTGCATATTGCAGTAAAACCTCTCCAAGTGCACGCTACCTAGCACGATCTGCGGCTACACTCATCCGTTTTTGCCATCAATTGCGAAGATCGTCGCTCCACCTTGTCTGAGGGCGTCCCACACTACGTTTGCCGATACGCGGTCTCCACTCAAGAACTCGTCTACAGATTTAATTGATTGATCTTAAATCACTTTATTTGTAAAAACCAAAATCATCTAGATAATGAAAAAATAATATTCAAAAAACGTTCGAAAATTAAATGTAGAGTGAATTGAGTTCGCACAAACACAATCAATGCCAAAAAGTTTTTACTGTGTATTATCTAAAATAACTCGGGATCGAAACGCCACTTTGCGGGTCAGATTCAATTTTAGGTCTATTTTACGTCAGCAATCCGATTTAATGTAGGTACTCCAAATAGGGACTAAAGCAACCAATAAAATAACCCTTTATGGCATAATAAAAACCATTGTTAAACTTGTTTAAGGTAAAATTAGATTTGCAGACATTGCAATTAGGTTTTCGAATACGACATTTTGGAAATTGCTATTGTTTTCTATTCTCTTTGTGTCAGAATAACAGCAATGATTTTACATTTAATGCCTAGATTAGGGCACATGCTTTGTCAATTAAGACTTTGTATTCAAGAACGATTCTAAATCGACCCTTGCCTATGTGGAAGTGCCACATTTAACCGGCTGTTTTGCTACCGGTGAATATATTTTCCCTTTTCAACCGGTTTGAATTATTTTGAGTTCCTTATTCTACTAGCAAACAAAATTAATTAAATTACTTCCTATTTCAACCGGTAATTCATTCCTTTTTCAACCAGCTATAAAAAAGTAACTTATGTATAATAAAATAAGGTAATCTCTTATATATTTATAAAGTATTCAAATCCAAATAATAAGAAATGTTCAAAAATATATTTTCTTCTTAGTACGTCACCAAAGTACCAGGATCACATAAATATGAAGAAAGTTAACATCCATATTTCAATAACTTTCTTTTCTTTTCTTCGTATTAAAAATAATATTAAACAGTGACAATATAAAAGTTAACCTTCTCCATATTTATGGATTGGTAAAATTATACTAAGGTGTATTTATTTAATTAATTGGTTCCTCTACTTTACAGAATAGTTTTTATTACTATACCGACTGACCGATTGCCCCGATCGGACCGCGGACCGATTGCCCTGACCGACAATGTTGTTCATACATAATGCGGGCAACGTTCACATTGACCTGACCGCAGAACGCAGAAGGCATCCAGTGTGCCAAATCCTTTAATGTAGAATAGTCATTCACTAACTTTCAACTTAAGGCGAACCGAAAGTGGCGCCCACCGCGGTAAATTTTATTAAATATTGTAATAGAATTACAATATTAAATAAAATGAACTAATATTTAATAAAATACTAGCGGCCGCCCGCGGTTTCACACGCGTGGTTCCCGTTCCCGTGAGAATATTGGGATAAAAAGTATTCTATGTTTTAATCCAGGCTATCTACTATCTATGTGTCAAATTTCAACCAAATCCGTTCAGTAGTTTTTGTGTGATTGAGGAACAAACATCCAAACTCACAAACTTTCACATTTATAATATTAGTAGGATTATTCAAACTTTACGTGGAATTATTGGGGTCCATAATCTCATATTTTAGACGGTATCATAACATTCCCTCGTAGTCACTGCTAGAAGTAGATAGCAAAACTGCCAAAAGTGGCCTATTTGATACATTGGCTATCTAATTCTACGAATGACTACAAGGAAATATAGTGATACTTTCTAAAAATTCCACATAAAGATTTATTAAAATAATGTTCTTAACTTAACTTATTTAACAAAAAGCGCCCTCGGGCGTGAAATACACAGAAGAGATGCGGTGGAGATAAGGCGCAGATACGGCGGCGATGCCGGCGATACGTGTATTTGATTGGCCGAAGGCATCCGAAAGTCTCACATCTGCACCGTATCGCCGCCGTATCCGCGCCGCGTCGCTTCTGTGTATTTCACGCCTCAGAGGACGCCACTTTCGATAGTATGACCACCTTAAAAATAAGCATTAGATGTTAAACTTACCTGCTTAGCTCAATTAAAAACTATTTGTAAATATTATTACATGATGCCTTAAAATTGTTTAATAATATCTAGATAGTGGTGTTTGGTGTTTGTTTGTCTAAATAATGTGGGATTTACATTGCTAAATTTTCCAGGCAATTTAAGACGCATAGGGCTTTTTATTGACAATTGCTTGTAAAATCAAATTTTCAATGAGGTGGCAACTCGATTTTATAAGCGATTGTCAATAAAAAGCCTTACGGCTATTTCAATAATCTATCTACAGTAAGAGATAGGCCTACTATGGATCTGTTACTAGGCAACTGGTGTAATTTCCCGTGATTTAACAGAAATATCTAGGCAACAAATCTTTAGTAAGCCTTATCTTCTGAGGATAGATTACTGAAATCAGCCGTTAGTCAACTAAATCACCTAGAAAGTTGCCCGAAAAATCAACCCATGTAAATTCCTCAGAAAACATTCAATTAAAAATATAAAGAAGTTTGTAACATTATTCAATATTTCTTTATTGGGGTCACTTTTCACCCCCGATACAAAATTACGATACGTCTTAAAATTTACACTTTTTGATGTAATGCAGTAAATAATATAAGGTCGCGGAAGGATTAAAGGTATCTGAAATTAAGATATTTATTTCTTTATATCTTTCTCCAGACACGCAAATATAATATAACTATACCTTTAATCGGTATAGTTATTTACTACGAATTTATTTAGTGATTTTTGCGCCAAATCTGCCGAATAAGTCTCGCTTCCGCGCGCGCCGTTTTCTCATTGCTATCTCACTTTACGCCTTATTTTTGACATAGCTCCTTAAGGGTTAAAGATAATACCTACAAATTCACAAAATGCAGCAAAAGAAATATTGCATAGCATTGCACAGTACAGCTTGATGTTCCCCTTTAGCTGAGATTTGCAGCGATGTGCACTGATGAATATGCATGCAGAAAGCTATGGCCCCCGCGGACGGATAAATGGCGTACGTCTTCGCTGCTTAATGCCTCACTCACACGAGTGCACGCGATACAACTTTATCATGATATCAAATAACCTAATGCCGAATATGGTAGATAGGGACCATACTAAACAACTTTTATTATGGGACCAACTCTGAAATCTCGGAAAAAAACTGCTGTTTCATACATTTTGATATTTTCGTTATTAATTTTTGTATGTAACAGCTGACTTTTTTTCGCAATTTCAGAATTGGTCTCATAGTAAAAGTTGATCGTCGGCATTAGGGGTTATTTTGTAACACGTTATATATCTTTATGTAGAAAATTTGATGTGGCTTAGGAAGTAGTCTTGGAGTTTCTTAATCTTTATCGGCCTTATTAATAAGCTTAAAGTTTACATCTGAATTAACCAAAAATATTGCATAGCAATCTCCTTATTTTTAATGTCTCAAAAGGTGTGTCTTAATACGATAGCTTTCCCTATTCCTTTCACTTGGACGCTGACCGCGCGCTTTCGCTTTCCTCTTGCGCATTGCCTCAGGGCATGCAATAGCGCTTGCCCTAACTTCTCAAAAAAACGTCAAAGTATGGTTAAACGTGAAAGCGCGCGGTTTGGAGGCAATATTGCATGCGTCTGACGCAAGTCGATTTGAAAGTTGAAACGACTCTGTGAAGACAGACCAAAAGCGTCGTAAGCATTCCTAAACAAACTTCTTACAATACTCTTGCTTACCTAAAAGCTAGTATCTAATGTAGGTAAAGTCACCATTCAAGATCAGTATGTCAACGTAGCACAGTAAATTCTACTGCTTGTTTTTGTAACATTTTCTAAGTGAATACAGACTTTATATAACCTTATATATCAGCCATTTCTTTTTATTACCTAAGTAGTTTTACTTCATAGCCAACATTCATCCAAACGTTGCCAGCGTAAGTGGCAGATACAATACCGCGCTACCATCAAAAGCTGTAACGCAACAGTACGCCCAATAAGGGCTAAACGCGTTTCCCTCATTGCGACCGTCGTCATTAATTCGATGGCCGCTGCGGACGGCAGCAAATTAGAGGACCGGAAAATTTCGCTAAAGGCTGGATGTACCGTTTAAACGCAACGTTTGCGGGAAGCTTATGAAAAATTAACTGGATAATGCCACATTTACGGTTAGAAACAAGTGTTTTTTTTTATTAATTAAGTTTGAGAGGTTTTATTTTTATTTTGGGGGTTAGTTTTAATGGTTTCAATCTCGTTTTAAAGGTTATACTAATCCTACTAATATTAGGTCTTTACCTATGAAATTGCCGATATTTTGTCACATACAGAGAAAATAATAACTTCTATAATTTAAAATTTTAACAAAATCGTGAATATTACATCGAATTATGATCATGATAGTTAACTATCAGTAAAAATAAAGTCCATATTTTAGCTTTCGTGACATTAAAAAAAAGATCTTGAAAGTGACTCTTTTTTGTGAGCAAAAAAAAGGGTGACCGAAGGGGTTGTAACTTAACCAAAACTTATTTTTTCGCTTATCTTAAATGGAAATAAGTTAGCATAGTGTTCAAACATTAGTACATAAAAGTTTTGTTACATGAGTGTTCATGGTTGTTAAATGAACAAAGAAAATGCTATTATGAAAAATGCAACTTCTTGAAAAATCTCCATACAAATCGGCAATTTCATAGGTAAAGACCTATTATTATAAAATGTGAAAGTTTGGATGTTTGTTACTTAATCACGCAAAAACGGCTGAATAAATGAAATTGGACACTTAGAATAGTTTTCAAAACCAGAAAAACATAGAGTACTTTTTATTCCAGTCCTTAGAGATTTCCTAAATGTTCAAACGACGAACGAAATCACGGGCAGAAGCTAGTTAACACAATTTCAAAGATAACAGACAACCATTGTACGCGTCATCGTACATTAGTAGCCGCTAATATAATGTGCACCGTAGCGACCTACTTTAATCACTTGCAATATTCAATTATTATACTTTTCAGTACAATAAAGTAACTCCGTAGTGTCGGTCGACTGTATCATTTCTAGTGCATTTTTGTAATTTTCCTTCATATTCATTCTGATACTACCTGACGTCATCTGACATCACACTGATTGAGCACACCAGCTCAATCAAACATGGCTCCAATATTGCTTAAATGTTAAGCAGCATTTGAATACGTAAAGTGCTCGATTTAATTCACTTTCTTCAGACAAATGTGCCGGGTAAGAGGCACGCTCGTTCACACGAATCTCATCTACGTATCAAATGCCACAGAACATAAATCGCTTACGTCGGTGGTTCGACGGTGATAAATCCGAGCATTCGCTAATACACCGCATTCAAATGTACGGTCTTGTTATAAAATTCACGTTGAAAAATCAAACGAAAAAAGACCCCTACTTCGAAAAACAATTTTTCGAATGTATCTAATTAAGACAAAGTTTTTAAAGTAAACAAAGCTCCATAATATCTTTTTGAAAGCCAATAAACTTTTTAAATTTCGAATAGATTTAAGTTGTTGAGTTATCGCCTTTTTATAGGTAACGTTACAAACTTTATTAGATATCGTAACAGGTGGTTTAAGTGCCTCGTCAAAATCTAAAAATCAAACGTAATGACGTGTACCATACAGATCCATAACAATAAATAAATCTGTGTGTTCTGTCTATTGATAAAATGCGAATAATCTGACGATGTACTTACAAGACAAGATAAATTCAGAGCAATTGTAGTGGTGCAATACGTCATATTTTAATCTGTGCGCACCACACATTCTCCAGTTAAGTTAGCAAGGACCACCTTCCATGTCAAATTAATTGCATTGTAGTAAGACTATATAAAATGAAATTCTTCGAAAAGTTAGATTAAATATTTTAAGCTTATTACTGAATGATCACGTTTTGTTTTAACCTTTGATCGGGCTTTAATGTGGGTTCAGACTAATGTAACGTGTAATGTAATGTAACGCGAATTTTATTAATGTGATGGACGGCACTATGCGTGCATTTTATGTAACGCTCGCGCTAGCAGCGGCGCCTACGCTTGCAATGGTCCACACACAGAATTCGCGTTACATTTCACGTTACATTTTCATTACACGTGACACAAGCCTCGACCTATGGCCTTACCATGAGTTGATGCGAACTGTTTTCATTACCGTAATCTATCCTGTTCTCTCTTTCACTCGCATTGACTGTAAGCAGTATCTCCGACAGTTTCCGGTAACGACAACAGTTTGCATCTACTCATGTTCAGAGCTGTTGGCCTTATATTGAACCGTACTTAAATACCTTTAGTAGTTCAAATAGATCCTATAAAGTAGACCCCAACTTCGAAAAACAGTTTTTCGAATGTATCTAAGTAAGACAAAGTTTTTAAAGTAAACAAAGCTGCTTAATATCTTTTTGAAAGCCAATAAACTTTTTAAATTTCGAATAGATTTAAGTTTTTGTGTTATCGCCTTTTTATAGGTAACGTTACAAACTTTATTAGATATCGTAACAGGTGGTTTAAGTGCCTCGTCAAAAGCTATGGTCTCATTTAAATTCAATATTCCGAAGCCCGCCGTATCAGACTGTTTCGCTTTGTTCAGAAAACTTAGAAACACATTTGCATTGCGAAGAGTGTATTGGAAGAGGTCTTTGTAAATTCAAAGAAGTTGGAATAATATTGAGATAATTGTTTTTGGTCTGTTGTTCGTGCGCCCCGTTTAGAAAATATTATGTTCGAGTAAATATTTTTTTTCAGACGTCTGACGCAAGTTTATGTCGAATAATAATTTGAAGACAGGTACGAAAAGATACAATTTCTTTATAAACTGTAGGTTTCCATGTTAACCAAATACTTAAAATTAGATAAACATTTTATTATAAAATAGTACATTTTCTTTTTTAACAATGAAAGAACAAAACGAAGCCTTTGCATTCAGTCTCTTCCCTGCCAACTTTTAAACTTTTAATTTGTTTTTGTGTCCAAACTTCTCATTTCAAATGCTATGAATATATCAAAAGATAGATTATCACATCCTTAGAGCAACGCGCCGGCTACGAAGCCGAAGCCGTCGTTGCTCGAAGATCACATCGCACATAACGAGCAACATCAAAGTCGGACTTAACATTTTTGGAGTCCAACTACGAACTTGCCGGATCGTAATAAACTTAGAGATTCGTAATTAAATTTATATTCGACTTCCGTAAGAATCGTCCTTTGTTTCATTAGGCGTTTTGTTCGAAATTCGAAACACGAGGGAGTTTTCGCTACCAATAACTCCAGGTGTAAAAGTTTGAATAATATTTTTGTATGGAAAAGGTACGGGTGGTTTACAATTCATTTGCGCGAACAAAAGGAAATTCTGTTATACCCACACGTTATACGTTTGCCAGGTATAAGTTCAAAAGAAGTTTTGAATGTGTAATAATATTGAGGATCCTCATTTTCCTCATTGTTTGCTTGTTTCGTTAGGCTTGGTTTTGATGTTTTTATTGGAACGGAATACTTAATTCGACAAGATCAAAGCGAGCAATTCTGGAAAAAGGAGGCAGTGTCGACAGCTTGACATCATATTATTCTTTTTTTATTCTCTTTTTAATTGCGTTTACATCGTATTTTGAGATCGTTGGAACGACGTTCGTAAATATGTTTAACATTGGGCCCATCAGAAACGGGCAAAACATAGCTACTGTTAGATAAAAACTCTTTTATAAATAACATTCAGTAATTTTATTACTAGGTACTACTTCGTACCTTCTCAAGAGACTGAAAACTAAAAACTTGGTTGACGTCCGTCACTTTTGACATATCTGTCAACATGACAGCTAGGTAGTGCCTATGTGTACTATTTTATTGCCTATTCAACAATAATGTTTTAAATGACATTTTAATGCATATATATATTATAGATCTAGATCGTTAGATCTGCCCTGGTACTGAAAATCTGTAGAATTATTTCAAATATGTCAAAATGGCGCACGCATGCGTGATGCGTTGTTTACGTCCATCGGAATTGACAACGGAAGGAAAATAAATTTTGATAATATTTGAAATCTAAATACTTACGCGTGATGTGTTACACGATTTTGCTATAATTGTATTCCTAGAATTATTTGTGCACAGATGAAAGGCACAAGAAAGTTTTCTTGTGTTTTTTTTTCTTAAAAAATATAGAAGTTATTGACACCGTGTTCAAACCAACACTAAGAGCAAAGAAGTGAGGCTCACTCATTTGAATGTTGACATATTTCGGTGAGCTCATACTATGTTAGGGGCACATCTAACGATCTAGATCCATAGATCTAGATCATAATTTACATTATGTTGTTGTTATAAATCATAATTTATATTATGTTGTTGCTTTATTAACATTCAATATTTACATATTATTATATCGTTAAGTAGTCTTACCGCTCTTAAAATTATGTGCAACAAATTAAACTTTTGCACTTTACTGCGTTAATATGCTTTTTGCTATCTTGGCTTTTATAAGAAGAGATAAAACGGGTCTTTGATTTATATTAAGCTCAATTTTGCAATCTCGAATAGATTGTCTACTTATATACAAAGTAAGCGGTACTTACTGCGTTATAAATTGTGTGGCAGTGCTGCCTGATCACTTTAATTGAATTTCTCCGTCTTATACCGCAAAATCTAAAATATTGTTGATTTTCAATTAACAAAAAGTTACTCGATTTATGAGGCGCTGAGAAACACAAGCAATGCAGAGACATTTGTCAGGATGAGGTTTCTGGCGCCCACGGAGATAAGGGCTTATTTGCGTTACAGATGTTCTTGTTAAACATCGTGTATCTTGCGTGTTAAATTATTCTACTTTGATTTTATAAGTAGTTTGAATACCTAGTTTTACCGTCTTCATCGTCTCCAAGACGACAGACTTTGAAGATCAACATTTCATATTTTGTCGTATAACATAATCACAGCGTACTAAAATCTATGGAACAACCATTGCGCTCAAAAAATGGCACCGTATGAAAAGTACAACTAAGTGGATGGAGCTAAAAGCTGGCATTTAATTATGCAGCACAAAGCGTTTGAGCACTGGTTGCTTATTAGCGACCATAATTAGTTTACTTATAGATATTTTCTATACTTAAATGAAAAAAATATGATACGTTATTTCTGCATATTTTTACTGACAGGTAGTCATTCTTAATAAACTTTCTCTTTTTCCCTTTTCTTTACATTACAGATTGCAATTATTGTAAAGAACGTTAACGTCAGTCACCGGGTGCGTGGCTGGCCCGACTTAAGCTGAGCGGGTTGTACTTTTTCGGCACCGTGGTGCCATCTTTTATAATAATAATAATAATAATAATAATAATAATAATACTTTATTTCAGAATACAAAGTTCCATAGTCATTCATTATTAAGCAATATTTGTATGCAATTACACTTCCTTAGATTTAAGTTCGCTGCATAATCTGTCATTTTTGGACATCAACCTTTTGTACAGTTCTTTCTAACAAAAAAAAAACATGATAAATAGGTCAATGAGTAAATTGCAATACAAAATATTTCATCCGTATTTTATTTATTTCACTGCTTACACGTTAAACGGCATCCTTCTACATCGCAGAGCTTTGATCGCAAATAAAATAACCATGCGATATGTGCACCCTTATAAAGGCAATATTTATTTGATTCGATTCCACTATAGCTTTGGGCTCTGAGGATATCGGGATCTGTCCCACTCGGGCAGAAATGGACAGCTCACTGCTCAAAGAATCGTCGAGGAGTGTACATAGCAATACAAATAGAGGATCGCTACTTCGCCGGGTATTGAAAATGATGTTGCAATATGTGATTTGATCCTCTCAGCTTCAAATAGTGGTCGCGTTTTGTTGAATATATTCTGAAGCTTTTGGAGATTTCCTTTGTTGTAGTTACTGTTTTAGTAGTTATATTGCATTTATAGATCCACCATTATCTATGTTTTTTTAAATAATTTATTGTTAATTTTCATAGTTACTAACAACCGTCGCCGTCGTTTTTAGGGTTCCGTACCAAAATGGTAAAAAAGGAACCCTTATGGTGTGACTCAGTCTGTCTGTCTGTCTGTCACAGCTGGATATCTTGAGAACTACTAATTGTATCAACTTAAAATTTAGAATAGTTTTAGATGACTTTTGCCCAACTATTTTTCAAATAAGAAATAAATAAAAAAAAAACTTTTTTACAACAGGGACTGAAAAGGGGTCTTAAAAATTTAAAGTGGAGCTACTAGGGCATGTGGGGTATCATATGAAAGAGCGCCGTTTGCACGTTTTCAATATTTTTTTTTTCTTTCTGTTTTAAACCGCATAGTTTTCGATTTATAATGAAAAATGTAAAAAAATACCGTTCCCCCCATATCTACTAAGTTTGCAATAAGAAAAATCTGAAATAATTCTATGTGATAGCAGTTTATACAAAGATTACAGGAAATATAAAACGATGTCTCAACATAGCACACTTTTTTAGAAATTATCAAATTTCTAAAAAAGTTTACATTAGTTCCACTATCGGTCAAGAGATGGCGCTGACCTAAAACTTATTCTACTCTGCAGTGTGGTTTAATGGTGCAATTATGATGGTACGGAACCCTCGGTGCGCGAGTCCGACTCGCTCTTGACCGGTTTTCGGTAATAACGCGCGATTTGGACTTTAACACGTTTTAATTAGGTTGTTTTCTCGTTTGATTATTTGTATGTTCGTGTGTTTGTGTGTTCGTTGTTTCTCCACAAAGTTTGCGAACGATTTTAAACTAGCTTCCCGATGAGCTAGAGACTTGAAGCTTAGGTCAGAATTGGAATTTAGGGTCACATGCTAAAGACAATATGGATGATAAATTTTACAAAATGCGCCCCTCGTTATTAGGTTTAAAATTTCTGTAGGTAGGTATACAGTGCAGTTATAAATATTTACAGAAGAATTTATTTTATACTTTTTAGTCTGTTTTTATTTTACAAGTCCGTTATAATGTTTTTAGTCCAATTTTTATAATTTTTATTTTATTCTAAAATTAACATACTTATAAAATTTTGTATCTTATTTCGACTTTGCAAAAAAAAGTTTCTAAAACGATTGTTGAAATACACAGTATAATTATCGATGTTTTAATAAAACGTATATGCTGTGTGAGATATAAGTACTTCATAAACAAATGTAAATGGAAAATAATACAATTTACAGACAATTTCCATGAATCAAAACAATTTTCTCGACCAAAATATAAAATTCCCATCCAATTTAAATGACTTGGTATCATATTGTCCATAGTGTAGTCTCGTCAGTGTGGAATAAGCGGAGAAATAAATAAATTCTTCTTTTTTATTGTACCATGTTTTAGGTATTTAAGAAAGATTTTAGGTTTGATTCTTTAACTCATTAAAAAATACTAAGTAGGTATATTATCCTATATGATATAGAAGATATGAATATAAGTTTCCTCCGAGTTTGCACCATTCCTGCTATGTACGGAACGTCGTTTAATGTTAGGTATTAAAATTAAAGTCCCATTTTTTTTTAATATGATACCTACAATAACAGTTGCTTTCCATGTTTTGTTACAATTTTAATTACCTATCATTGCATACCTAGCTTGCTTAAATCAGATAAAAAGTTGCCGAGATAATTGACAAAATCTAATCCTAGGAGGCGCCACCTTTGTGACGTCGTAGGTACTTGTGCCACTACTTTCGCGTTGCGTATGCGTTACTGATCATCAAATCACTTTTTGTTCCTCGCTAAGGTAGTGGAACAAGTACCTATGACGTCACAAAGGTGGCGCTCTTGGGTTTAGATTTTGTCAATTATAACGGTAACTTTTTATCTGATTTAAGCAAGCTAGGTATGCATTGATAGGTAATTAAAATTGTAACAAAACATGAAATAAACTGTTATTGTAGGTATTATATATTATTTAAAAAAATATTGGGACTTTAATGTTAATACCTAACATTAAACGATGTTCCGTACATAGCAGGAATGGTGCAAACTCGGAGGAAACTTATATTCATGTCTTCTAATGATTCCATAAAAAAATACAACTACACGAATTACTTCCGATCTTTTTGCAAATTCGACCTAATTTGACTGCACTATATATTTTTAGAAACGACTCAAAAAGCCCTTTCGTTCGATATCACACACGATAGGTCTCAGAACAAAAATTTTTTTATCATACTTAACCACTTTGTAAAAGCTTTGTAATCAAGAAAAAATAAATAACATAAAAACTAAATATTACAAAATCGCTTTCTTGAGGTTAGATTTGAGAATATTACATATCATTTGAAGTATATTTTATGAAAAGTTATTCAACCGTATTGTATCGTACCTGGTGAAGCCCAAACTTGGTATGTTATGAAAATGTTTCTTGGATTAATTTAAAACAGCATGACACCATAACTACTCTCCTAAGGGAAGCATCTTGAAGAACTGCGGATTCAAAAATATTGTTTTGACCTCAAGTATACGTGTACGAAATGGCTATGCTGTCCATTGATTTGCAGTTTTCTATTGATTTTGAGCTCGTACGCCGACCACTATAACGACGGTCCCAACCTGAGACAATAGAAAATATCGTTTTCTAAATTGGCCCAACTGGAGATTGAACCAATGAGATCAGCGATGCTGATACTGCGAAAACTGGTGCACAAGCCACAGCTCTACCACGAAGGTAGTCAAAAGAAAATTGAAAAAATCATTCACCGAGTGTCACTGCACTACGGCGGCGCGCGGTGGCAGGTACAGTGGACGATTTCGCATCCGTAAATAATATACGTCAGTAGCGGATTTAGCAATGTCACCCTGACAAAGGAAAATGCGCCTCGAGTTATGACCCTCTGGGCTCCCTTTTGTTTGGCTAATGCCGTCGTTTTTTATTTTTTTTCTGACATTTTTCGCTTTTTTTACGCGAAAGAAAGGTACAGGTGTCGAGTTTTATGACAGACGCGCTTTGTTTACATTCTCTAGGTGTCCGTCTTAATTTGGCATCCCATTTGAATAACTAACAGGCTTCTGAATGGTAGTCTTCCGTTGTAAGAACCTAAAGTTTTGCCTTAATTAGCCTCACGGATTGGAGCAAAATCATTCTGTTTGATAACAAATATTAATTTATTGGACTTTGGTGAAATCTGCTGCGTATTTGGAATTGTGAAATACTTAGTAGATTATTTTGAGTTAATTATGGTTGAAGAGTTTATAGGAAAAGTTAATTAAATTATCAAGCTATTATATTTATTGTATAATGAAGAAAAACAATAATAGAGTTTGTAAATACCTATATCATAATAAAATACTATATTAATTAGATGGCTAAAGTTGTTGACGTAATAAATAACAAGACAGTCTAACTTTTTCTTCTTCCACAATATGATCTCACAGTTAAACTCGCAGATGTGAATTAACATAATTTCATTAAAGAAGTACAGCTCTATATTGCAGGAAAATTTATCAAATGTAAAAATCTCGAAACTCCATTTTGTTTTATTTATGTGCTTATTTTGAGTTCTGTTGCGAGGTGCTACGAGAGGTTTTTGTTTGCAGGCTCTGCTATTGTTTTGTTCACCGTGTACGGGCTGGTGCTATTTTTCAAAACAATCGTGCACAGAGCATCGCAGTGTAACAAAACACTGTGGTATGCGGTAATAAGCAGGACGTTGTCTACGCGGGGCCTAAAATTACGTTCGCTCACGCCCGTTTTCATATTTCGTGAAACAACTTGTTTAAGTCATGAATAATACTACTCTTCATCTATGCAAGATATAAACCCTTGTAGAATCTCCATCTCCAGTAAATTTATGGAGATGGAATACAATTACCATAAGTGAAATAAATTTTACTAATCATGCAAAAATATTAGGATTTTATTCCCTTGTTAAGTTCGTTCGAGTATGAAGAATAATGAATAATAAAAATAATATTAAGAAACAATTCTTAGTTACCATTAAAACCAAGCCGTGGCATAATAAAAGGACTTAACTCAAAAATTATGCAAATCTATTGACTAACTTCGACAACGCAACACATTAACATATTCTCTAAAGTTAACCTCGTAATTACAAACAAACCGCCGAAACGAGGCTACGGATAAATACTCTTTATTAAATTATCCTAATGCATTATGCATGGGGTCTCCCCTTACGGTTATGTAAAACAAATTACAAATATCTCGTAATAGATTCGTTCGTTACAGCGAAAGGTGGATGTGATGAGCGAGAAATATTCTTTTTTATAAATTACACGACTGACGTGTGGGTAGAAGCTTTTATATAAAAGATTTTTTAATAAAATCATTATAAGATAAGATGCTAATTTTGTATCTATCAGAAAGTGAGACATATAGTTACTGAAAGAATATAAGTAGGTTTAAGTTTTTAATTTTTCTTTGTTCTATCCCAAAATGTATGTTTATAATGTTTTCAAAACTCATGCATGAAATAACTATAACATTGCTTTAAGGTATTAACAATTTCAATTAGGAACAAATCAAATTAATTCACTCAGGGTTCACTATTGATCAAATAAATTATCATCATTCTGGCCTACTGAACGCGATTTCTGATATTGACGGATAATTATTTGGATTGCATAGTAGCTTGGCGAAATTTGATCTCATTATACAGGGTTATTTGTAAATACCAACAGCCTCGCAAGAGTAAATTAGGTACTAAGACCATAAACAACAACGTTTATTCTACGATTTTCTGAAAAAGAATCGACTTTTCATACAAAACTTGTTCGAACATTTGTAAGGAAAGTTTTGTTTTTATGAAATAACCCTGTATTTGTTAATATGTGTAAATCTCTCCTATTTTTACCCGACTGCAAGAGGGTTATGTTTTTCGCGCGTATCTTGTAAGTTTGTATGTGCGATGGCGCAGAAGTAAGACGACCCCGAACCTGACTGTGGCTAACCCCCCTACGGACACAATACCGATGGAAACAATCCGGCTCGAAGGACCAAAAAAAACTGTAGTGTGTTTACAGTTTATAAGATGAGTGCGAGAAGATTTGTAAGGGAAAGTAAATGTACGAAACAAACCCAATGATAGTCTTTCTAACACTGATTTAATTGCAAAGTAATTATAAAAATATAGCATAATCAGAATCGCGGAAACGTACCTAAATACAAATACATATTTTATTGTTTCTAACGTGACCGTAAAATTAGTGCGTCACACAATTATTTATTAATATTATTTATTACTGTACGTTTACTCGTACAGTATGTAATATTCTTTATTACCTCATATCTTTCAAACGGCTGAACGGATTTCTATGATTAAGTTAACGTAAGATTTGTCTTGACAGCCCAAGTGTTCTTAAGTGGCCTTAAAAATAACCAACATGGCGGGCTCTACGGTACTATTATTCGAAGTGGAAACCTTTTTTTTTAGAATACTGCTATATGGGTTTCAAATTAAAAGGCTTATCATAAAGATTTCAAAGATGTATATCATGACCGTATTGTAGCTAAAAAAAAATAAAAACCCGCCTGCGTCAAAAGACAAGTCAACTGAAAAGATGGAAACAAGATTAAATAAGGGCAACATAATAACATGCAACCGGAGGAATAGAATTCAAATCATTCATAATGTCACTATCTTTATGCATGCCTCCCACCGCATGTTATTATGTTGCCTTTAATATTTTATCTTGTTTAGTGAATGATTTCTTATATTTATTTGGCGTAGGTACTTTGTGCGTTATTTAAGCGACAGTCACTCTTGCAGTCATTACTTAGAGACGTTTTTTTTTATGATAGATAGGCAAGCGCTTGACTGATTTTACGGCTGATGGTAAGCGATGATGCGATCTACGATGCAACGCACTTGCCTAGAAGTAACCTCACTCGCGACTTGAAGCACACCACGGGCACTCCATACAAGCGTCGCGTTTCAACTTTCTATTACACAGACGCTACACAGTGACGTTTTTGCACACGCGCAACTGTGTGCGAGCTATTGAATGAGCACACGAATCGGCACACGGAACTCGCGCGGTGGGCGCCGGTGGGGTGAGGTAATTGATTGTGGGGCGGGGCGGAGAGATATAAATATAGATATAAATACTGTACGGTAGTATTTATATCTATTCTGTGTTTGAAGGCTCTATCGGGCTATAGGGAAACAAACTTATGCAAGGAGTTCCACTCTCTTGCGCTTGGTATAGATTAAGCAGCTGTTTCAGCGTGAAGTACTTTCTCACCTTTGCTAGAACATAATATTATTTCTCTCTCTAAACTCTCTCTAAACAGACTCTCAACTAAACAAACTTCTATAGACATTTTTATTTATTTTACGCTACATGATAGCAGCTGTGAATATACAGCTTTAAACTCAGGTCTTCATTGTTTATTCTGGTGCAAAATCGATACGTAGCTACAGTTGCTACAATTGTCTTATTGTAACTATGACACATCTATTTGCTGCAAATAAAACGACGGTATTACTACAAAAGATTTTTAAACACCTGTTTAACTTTGATACTTACTGTTTAAATGTGATGTTGTCTCTTTCAAACAATATTGCCAAAAAAGTGACAGCATCATATTTAAATAGTGTCTAAGTTGAACAGGTGTTTAAAATCTTTTGTAATAACACCGGCGAGATTGAAAAAAAAATTGTTTTTGATACCAAATTTTCCACAGAATAACTTCTCTGAATTGAAAAGAAGATATGCATCAATGAAATATTTTTTTAGTTAACGTACTTACCTAATGTAATTATTATTGATGCATACTTTATTTTCGATCCAAGTTAGAAGTTTAAAAGTGGCATAAGGACAATCTTTAGGTGGACTTAAATTGTTTAGGCTACTGAAAAATTTAAATGACTCTTAACCGAACTTTCCCTGACTTTGGTCAACTTAAAGATTCCGACAATCTTCAAAAGTTAAACACAGCTGGGTGATAGGCGTCAGCGTGATTTGTTCAGAAATCTTTGAATGGCAGTCACTCTGAAACTGTTGATCATTGCGGAAAGTTTTTGGCTGAAAGTTCTTCATTGTGTGTCTTCTGGAGAATTTTTTCTTTAATTATATTGAAGAAAACCGCCTATACCTGAAAACATTAGAAGAAAATGACTACGTCGCATAGCTGGATAGTTGAATTAAAACAATATCTCGGGAAGTCTAAGCAAATATAATGTGTAAAAATCAATGATGTGATATCTATTGCTTTTGAACGATTTACATCCTAATAAAAGCAACTACTGTTTACTGTTTTTAATGTATAAAAACGCAAATAACGAATAAAAAAACAATGAAAATTAATTAAATCAGTAATCAAATTGAGGCTCACTTTGGCTTGAAAATAGATATTTCTTTCTTCCGCTTCCGCCCACGACTTCGTTCGCGTGGTCAATCGAAAGATCCAGAAACCTTTGACGGGTATAAAAAATATTCTATGTTTTAATCCACGCTATTAACTATCTGTGTGTAAAATTTAATCCAAATCCGTTCAACCGTTTTTGCGTGATTAAGTAACAAAGACCCAAACATCCAAACTTTCACATTTATAATATTAGTAGGATGTTAGCAGGATTTAAACTGATTGACACAATTTAAACTAAGAGCACAGAATATATAACTTAGAGCTTTATTAGAACTTCTTTTTGTAGATGTTCGTATAAATAAATTGGCAGAAAAATTGTGCCTCTTAACTTGACTGATCACGAGGCTTTTTAAAATGATTGGCATCAGGAATTAGTCCGTTGAATCAGTACCCCATCTTTTTTCGGACAGAGCTGTTATAAAATTCTCTCCTAAATTCATTTTCTTTCTCAGATTTTAGTTTTATATTGCAATTAATATTCTCTACACAGTAAATAAAGCATTGTCATTTACATATATGGCTTTTTACCCGGTTTTTTATTTGAGTGATAAAAATAAGCAAGTTATGTAGAAGCTCAAATCCACAATCCTATTTGATAAACTTGTATCTTAGAGCTCGCGTTTTCAAGATTTCGAAGTCTGTTAACTCAATAGAGTCTTTTATACTAGAGCAGAGCATGTAGCCAAAGTAACATTTGCCAATTTTCGTTATGGCTTCGCTTTGCTTCGAAACATGTATACTTATGGATGTTTTGAAACTCGATTGCTATCGAAACCTTATGTCAATCCCATACATGTTTCGAAAGCGAAACTATAACGTAGATTTGCAAATGTTACTTTGGCTAGGGGCTCTGGATTGTCTGCGTGAAGGTCAGCTATGAGACGAAGGCATAAAATGATCGTTAGAGTTTTAAAAAAGGAATTGACCATTTCCGTTGATGATGCCGACTTACTGAGTGTCTCATTTGGGGTGTTTTAAGCACGGGCGGTTGTGGAAGCCGCCGTTATTAGTCGTCCATTGTTCGACGGCCCACCCAGTAAATTACAGTGTTTAGTGAGGGGACTTTGTGAAATTTATTTTGCTCAATCCAGGAGCTTTGCTGCCAACTTGTTGGAAATAATTAAATTCCGCGCCCGTAGCATTCCTTTATTATTATTTATCGGTCCAACATCCCCGTTGCGGTGGACTCTGTTTATTTTATGAAATTTTTGTTGCGAATCGTTGTAATTTTGATGGAAATATTTTAATAGTCCGTTTTGCTATGAAGAAAATTCTAAACCGCAGCAAATCTATACTGCAGTCTCGGCTTACTTTGCGAGGAAATATGCAAATGGTATGCTATTCGATTCGCAGTAGCATTTTATTAATGAAAACAATTTAAATTACTGACTTCTGACGAATGATTTTATTGAAAATTTTATTGCAATAATTTGTTTGAAATGTTATAAAGCAATGGCGCTAATGGTACAATACGTTTCAATCTTTTTGGTGGCTTGGAACATCGTGCGAGACGATGCGCAGAACACAATTCGGTTCCGATATAAGTGGGTGAGAGAGGCGAGTGGTGGG
Organism: Agriphila geniculea; assembly: GCA_943789525.1. Classification (NCBI taxonomy): domain Eukaryota; kingdom Metazoa; phylum Arthropoda; class Insecta; order Lepidoptera; family Crambidae; genus Agriphila; species Agriphila geniculea. The sequence continues at coordinate 4,819,203 of OX038877.1, read as the reverse complement.
GCACAGCTACGCGCATAGTGGCTAACATCACAGCCGCCAATAAAAATGAAACTAATTCTAAACTAAATAGAAACCCCTTTCATTATAGTAGCATTTGCTCACGACATAAAAGTGCAATATACGGCGTTTGGTGATCAAGGGATATCCTTTGGCAGGGTGCTTTGGAGGGATAAACTTGCATTAGAATTCATTTAGTGGTTTTCTTCCTGCAAGAGCCCAAACTTAGTATGTTTGGAAAATGTTTTTTCGATATTTTTTTTCAAACCAGTAGCTGTAATGTTATAATATTGTATATCTTTGGAACCAGCTCAAAAATCCCTTTCATTTTATATCCCACTTGATGGGTTTTGAAAAAAAAAGACTTTTCCACACAAAAAAAAGATTTTATAACTCCCTCCCATACAAAATCCAAGATGGCTCCCTTTCTTAAAATGATCTAAGGGGTCGAAAAGTTCACCCTGCCAAAGGATATCCTTCGATCACCAAACGCCGTGTTTTTTATCGAGCACACGGGACTATTAGTTTAATCAATGCTTTAAATCCAAAACACATCAATTTCTATAAGCATTACTTATTGTATGATTATGAATAATTAACTTAGTTTTATTTTCAACTTAATCCTTGTTTGTACTTGATAATACTTTCCTTAATTACCCAGTAGAAGAGATAGATCCAGTGGAGTTTAGATTCATAAAACCTCAACCTCTGTTTTGAATCATTATTCATATTATTTTATGCAATATTTATCTTTCACTTCAAATACTATACAGCTAAAGCGTAAAAGAAAAGACAGTCACCATAAATTCTTCCATTAGTATTGTTTTGAACTTTTTAAGCCACAACGGCGGAACTCGTTATTTCTTCCCATTAAAACCCATTAAAAAATCTCCATTATTTATGACAGCACTTCAGGTGAGTGCACCACAGGGGCGAGCCTTTAGCCCCAAATTTATTATGATCTATTGATTCCATCTTCTGTGCCTACTCTTCATAAAACGGGAGTTCCCCCACCGTTTCGGGAAAGTTCGCTAACTCATCCGAAATTATGTCGCAAAGTTACCACCCCGCGAGGAAAAGTTATTTTTACTACACCACTAAGACTTTAAGTAAGGGCGAGATCCTACAGGGAAAAGGAGCCGTTATGATAAAAAAAAAGTCGGTACAAATAAAAAGAGACTTAAGTTTCGACCGCAAAAAGTTCGGATGCATTTTTATTATAAAATTTCTGGGAGCTTTTTCTAAAGATTGCAAAGTTTCAGGGGTTCGATGTCTGTTAAGAAACATGTAGTTATTTTATTTAGAAGGGGGGACGCCAGCGAAGCCGGACGGGTGATCAGTCTACCTGGTCGGGACCATTTCACCCATTCCATTCACAACATGTAGTTAGTAGAGCTTTTAGTATAAGACATTTTTTTTTAAATAGAAATATGTCTATATTGACTAAAGGTCAAAGAACTCAAAAATCCTAACTGAAAATATGGCAAAGTTAAAAAAATCCTAAGCGACAGATGGTATTTATTTTATAAAACTGAATTATTTCTAAAGTTTAAAGCACCAACCGAATTTTAGTACTCTTGAGTTCTCAAAAAATTTGATACTTAAACAAGGTTATCTGCATCGAATCAAAACAAGAGATTTGCCTTTATGACGGTAATAAAATATTATTTTCCCAATTCCCCGTAGCCTTAGTTTTATGACAATTTTGCTCTCAAAAGTTTCCATTTACCTGGGACGATATGAGACTGTGGAATAATTTGGTGTTTCAAATCCTTACTTTTACGCTTCTCGTATATAGTTTTATGTGTGACATAAAAATATGAGCACTCTCACGCACTCAGAAGGGGGTAGCGATATTTCTACTAGACCGTTACTCCTTATATGACAAAACACACGGGAGTGGATATTGTTATTATTTAAATTTTAGGTTTTAGCATTCACAATGCTATTTTTATAATGTAAAATACTATAAAAAATCAACTCGGGGTTGACTGGCAACACACCATACAATTACTTGACAACTTCGACGACCCCCATGGTCGAGGAGTTTGCAACCTTTTTCAATTTATAAAACGTCTATATTGGCTCAGATCACGGACTTTATTGCTAAACTCAAAATCTATCACGATCGCTTTTAATTTGGTAGTCATGTACATCACTGGGTCCCAAAGACAGTCTGTCACAGTGCCTTGTAATGCCTCAGCAATTGACGTAGCAGTCGTGCCAGATTGCGATAGATTTTGAGTTAGACAGTTAGGTGGCTGGGTGTTTGTATAACCACTGTTGTCTCTAATTTTCATAACACAAATCCTTTAGCTAGGCTTTAGTTTGGAATCGGAGCAATTTATGTTATTCAATATTTAGCAAGTAAACGGAGTTCAGACTCTAGTGTAAGAGTGCATTTCCATTGAGATGTAGTGAGCGGTGCTTAGCGGTGAATCGTGATTGTTCAATCCATGCATCGCTCAGCACCGCCGTCTGTGGATTTCGTTATGCGAACGTGAAATTTTGTGCCGAGAGGATCTGAAAGCACGATGTGACGTAACTCAGGGCCAACTCGTACCAACGTTCGCTTACAAAGTAGACGTCCGTGTGTCGCCTATTTCGCCGCTGTACAACCCTTCTAGGGCCGCCCTGAGACGTTAATCAGAAAAGGTTCACTGGTTTCCGCCGTCGTAAATGTTCACTGTAAACGCGACGTTTATTTTCGGTTAGGATTTCTTTGGTGCGTGAGATGTTTTGATTTTAATAAGTTTCTAGTATATTTTTTTTTCATAATTAATTTTTTTGTTAGACTTTTAAAATCAAATTCATACACATTCGCCAGTCAACAGTTTGACATAATAATACTTATCAAAGTAAACCACACTCACACCCGTATTCACAAACATTACTGTGAGGTCTCACAGTAACCGTGGACGTACAGCGTCAAAACTATACCTATCTCACTTAACAGGTAAAACAGATGAACCGATCACAGAGCTCTATTTCAACGTAGTGAGTTCGCATAGGCAAGGGTCATTTGAGCACTGTTCTTGAATACGGGTGTAAATCTGTTATTGGATGATAACAAAACATGCCTTACTTATATTACCTTTACCCGTTTACCTTGTACCTGGAACTAGAACTGTATTCTCGCGCAGCTTCCACTTTTACCTGGGCCCCTATAGTAGGTATGAACCTCTATACTAAAAAAAGTTGGGAGTTACAAGTCGTGATAAAGTTTGGCCACATGATAGAAACTGATCTGTAGGATGTTTCTAACTAATATTGAGCTGGGCCAAACTATCCTTACATACAGTTCCATACGGCGGCGGGTTGAATAGCGCACTTTTCCCGGCTTCATTCTAAAAACTATAACAATTCAGGTTTAGCTAATAGGTCAAATGTGGTATCATTTTCGGATAAATTAATAACGTAGAACTTATTTCTGATATAAAAAAAAATCAATTTATAGTGCAGTTTTTGAAAAATTACACAATAGCCAACATTTTTAAACTTCATTTTTTTAGTTTAGGTATTGGCACTTGTTTCAGTATTTTCAAAAATACTACTTTAAAGAAGCGTTTTTCAGGTTAATTTGTAATATGCTTTTATTATGCTAACTATATTTTATACAATTTGAGCCTAACCCAAGTAGTTTAAGTCTATTATTTGCGGACATACAGCTAGTCAAAAATATGCATTTTTTCACGAAATAAAAAAGGTTTCCGTTTCGTTCAGAAACATTTTTCATGTTTTTTGTTTATATTTCTGTAAATTTCATTAAATTTTCTACAATTTGAGTTTAATTTGTGTAGTCTAGGTTTATTGGTTGCAGAGACATAGCTGGTTAAAAATGGGCTTTTTATTGAAATTAATTGAAAAAATCTTATGTTTGACTAGCTGTGTCTTTGCAACTAGTAAATCTAGACTACTCAAGTTAGGTTCAAATTGTAGAAAATTTAATTAACTTTACAGAAATATAAACAAAAAAAGTGAGAAATGCTTCCGAACGAAACGGAAACCCCATTTATTTCGTGAAAAAATGCATATTTTTGACTAGCTGTGTCTCTGTAAACAATGGACCTCAACTACTTGGGTTAGGCGCAAATTGTATAAAATATAGTTAACATAACAAAAGCATATGACAAATTAACCTAAAAAACGCTTCTTTAAAGTAGTTTTTTTGAAAATACTGAAACAAGTGCCAATACCTAAACTAAAAAAATGAAGTTTAAAAATGTTGGTTATTGTGGAAATTTTCAGAAACTGCGTAATAAATTGCATTTTTTTATACCAGAAATAAATTCTACGTTATTGATTTATCCGAAAATGATACCATATTTGACCTATTAGTTAAACCTGAATTGTTATAGTTTTTATAATGAAGCCGGGAAAAGTGCGCTATTCAACCCGCCGCCGTATGGAACTGTATGTAAGGATAGTTTGGCCCAGCTCAATATTAGTTAAAAACAGCCTACAGATCAGTTTCTATCATGTGGCCAAACTTTATCACGACTTGTAACTCCCAACTTTTTTTTTGTATAGAGGTTCATACCTACTACTAGCTCTATAACAAAATTTGTCGCATACATGAACTATTGCGTGACAAAGATTACTATAATTGCAAAATATCAATATCGGGTTTTTTATCTTCAATGGATTACACAGCTACAGAGGAGTTATTGATATAGTTTGAGGTACGTGCAAGATACACATTAATATATAAAATAGTTAAATATATCTAATAAATAAAATAAAATACTTAAATATATAAAATCAACACAATTATTTATGTATACATGATAATAAAAACTAAAAATGAACTTTTATTCACACACTTACGAGTAAATACTACACATGTAATTATATATTCCTACAAATTATGTGGGTATAATAAATACATTGTTTTTAATATGTATTTGGTTTATAATAATACACATTGTGTGTGCATATCATAATATAAACAAATAATATATATATACATATTTATATATAAATACCTAACCAAAATATATAAAACAAACTTATTATCTAAACATTTAAAAATAAAACTAAATAATGGTATAAAGTTGACACATTAATATTAGTAAGTTGAGTTTAGTTTAGCTAAGTTAAGTTGATCTGTTCACCTTGCGTATACTGTAAACTTATGTTGGCTACTAGTAGAGGACGATACTACTCTGCCGCAACACAGTTTTTTAACTAGTGTGGAGGGTAGCTGTCATTATCTGCTACCGCTGTTACTATTCTATCTTCATTGTTAATGAAAATAATATCATTGTGAATGGACAAATAAAAAAAAGTTATTATTATTATATGCAAAATTTGCACTGTGTACCTTGTAAATAGGTGCACCTGTGAAAGGCTCGCATCACTCCGCCGCGATCATAACGCGTCATCCATCATCCAAGGACAGTCGCAAGTTGAGAGCACCTTGTCGCTCGGTTCTATTTTAAGTAGTATACATCTTACAATCACTTTTTTATTTTGAGATTTTAGCATTCACAACGTTATTTTTTATAATATACTAAATAATATATTAGTTACTTTAAAAAATTTCACTCGTCATAAGATCATTTGCTCAGGCGAGAACCGCGACCTTTGGAAGTCCGGTCCAGTGCTCCTCCAGTGCTCCAGTTGGAAGAGCATTGGACCAGACTTTCAAGGGTTTAATTCCCGACTGAAAAAAAGATCTTGTGACGAGTCGATTTTTTTCTAGTATTATTATTTAATATTACTATCTCTTAGTAGATGGTTAACAGAATTTGTTAATTAAATGTAAATTATGTACTGTATTCAATACTGCTGCTCTGTTTTACTCGTAACTAGGTTCATCTGTGACAACTGATAGGCTCGCATCACTCCGCCGCAATCATAACGCGTCATCAATCATCCATCGACACTCGCCAGTCGAGAGCTCGTCACACGCATCAGGGTTTGATTAATGCGAGATCGAGTTTTTGACGGTTAACGTTGCTGCGAGTGTATAGTGGTAGTTCGCACTTTGTCTAGTACACACTTTTAGTTTTTTGGACTATAAAAACCCCTAGTACAAGTTACGTTGTCGAAAATTTCTGTCTCTATAAATTGCGTTGACTGTCTTACCGATTAAGCAGCAAATCCGGTAGTAAACTTGTTAAGTCGTACTAACCCTTCAGAAGTTAATGTAAAAATTATTGCAATTGCAAATAAATACGATTGACAAAACAGAAGCAATAGAGACTTCTCTTTAGGGAAACCTATTATCACAAGTGGCACATATACTATTGAGTTTAATCTATCTTTTTATTTAAATTACTAGCTTCCGCCCGCGACTTCGTCTGTTTGGACATTCGAGAAATCCCTAGGGAACCTTTGACCGGGATAAAAAGTATCCTATGTTTTAATCCAAGCTATAAACTATCTGTGAGTAAAATTTCATCTAAATTTGTTCAGCCGTTTTTGCGTGATTGAGGAACAAACATCCAAACCCACAAACTTTCACATTTATAATATTATTAGGATTAGGATATTAGGATTAGGATAGGATAAGACGACTTACACAAATATGCACAAACACAAATTTTCAAAAAACAATATTGTAACATCGTGAAACATTCAAGAAGTAAAAAAGCAGACTGAAAAAATACGCTTCCCGTAACGGATAGTCATTTCCAGTTTATATGTACATAAAAAACCACTTCAACCGATACTCTTAGCTTTATAGCGGGCGATAAGGGTCAACAACAAACAACATCGGAATTAAACAACAAAAAGGGTAACAATAAAACAGTCCAACTTCGGCAGTTAGGGCATCGGCGGCCGCAGGGGCGCGCGATCGATTCCCCGTTCAAATAACGACATAACTCAACCTCCACCTATACCTGGTAGTACCCTCAGGAATAGAACCTGGAACCTTCGCCGTAACTCACTATCAGGGGAGATTTGTGACCACATTATAAGACCGCTGCCTATAAATTTGAATTTATTTTTAAAATACGACTTTTTAAGTCGACCGGTAGCCGTGTAATGTTTCAGGATGTTTAGTAGATAATTTTATTTGGCCATATATTCAACGGTACTTTGTTTGGAAGCATTTACTGTATAAGCTTCTATTTGCGACGTGTAACTACCATTACATGATAAGTTTACCTTATACATTAGTAAAAAAAATTAAATAAACAATTTAATTTGTATGGAAGTAAGAATCCAATATAAATGACCATACTTATTGATGAAAATAAAATAACATGCGTTTTGCAAATTATTAGAAAATTCAATAAAACTAACAACTAGTCTTAAATGGGATTGAGCTCCTAAAATAAGAATGTTGTCTTATCATATTCATCGTTGCACGAATCAACATGTTAACTAATCGCAAAAATATGACCAATCATTTACTTATTACGCTACCATTTCAGAAATTGAATCTTAATCCTGTGAAAATAAGATACATTTCCGTATGCATGAGAAGTGTGATCAGCGCCAAACATCGTGTATGCTTCAATCAAATGGGAATTAAACGAAACACCAGATGCAACAAGGATGAATGTCATTAATTATTCATTAATTTGACCCATTTTGATGACAGCTATATTGCAAAATAAACGCTATAACGCTATGCTATGAATAGTGATTCCGAGAAGGTTTTGATAAAATCGCATGAAATTGCAAATGTTAATACTTAGATTGACGTGAAAAGTATTTTTTTGAGAGCTTAGCAAAGTAACGTACCTACCTAGCTACAAAATACATGTTACCTCAACAGTTCTAAATTTAAGGTGGTACCCTGAGCGAAAGTGGTGACGCGGTGAATTTTATTTAATATTATAATTCTAATACACAATTTTAATAATGTTTATCGTGGAGATTTTAGGGCCCACAGTCTAGTATTTTTAGACGGTATCGTTACATTTCCTAGTAGTCACTGCTAGAAGTAGATAGAAAAACTGCTAAAAGTGGCCGTTTTTGACACATTTGCTATCTACTTCTACGAATGACTAAGAGGGCATGTAGTGATACCTTCTAAAAATACTAGACCATGGGCCCAAGAATCTCCACGATAAATATTATTAAAATCTTTTTCTATTAATAACTTATTAAATAAAAACGTCTGAGGGCGCCACTTTCGGTCATACAACCGCCTTAAAATAAATACATAAAAACCGTTATTTGCGAAGGAAAACAAGTGCCCCTACGATGAAATATAAAAAAATATACTTGAAATTAATAATATTTAGTTTAAGAAAAAAAACATTCTGAGGATTTATAATTTTGTTTGTTCGTGTTGAGTTTGTACTAACCTTGTTTTCTTTTGTTTCAGGTGGATGTCAAATTCAGTAATAACTCCCGGTTACTGTTACTATAAGTACGTCTCACCGCTTTTTTTTATTAAAAATCAACATCTTGAAAATCTCATAAACATACCATGATTACACACTTCATAATTATTACGTATAGTAATAAAGTTTCACAAGACTAATTTTGGCGATTTGGTTGCAAAAAAATAAGAATGAAACACATATTATTCTTTTCATCTAACTAACACGAGTTTAACTAACTCATTAATGTTTAGTAACTATTTTAAAAACTTAATGACACACAAGTTCGTATCGACTCTTTGACGTTTTTAATTACTCATTTAAGAACTGCCTATTACAAAATCCCAAACATTGATACGTATGTAAAGTCTTTAATCAAGATATACACATTCACTTCTCAAGCTCACGCGCTCACTAGACATGAAATAAAACAATTTTTAACGGATACTATTTTTAACGAACATAGGCGCGATAACAAGTCTGCAGTGAGTGAACATGCCTTTGAGGGGCCCAACCATTATATTAGATTTGACAAACCCCAAATCCTTGCTAGGGAACGTAGATTTATTCCTAGAATGCTCCGCGAGGCTATCGAAATAAATAAATACCCTAATTTCAATAGAGATGATGGTTGGAAAATTCCACCAGCTTGGGACCCCATCATTTACAAGCTTAAGCCCCTCACACACATTGTAAGATCTAATGATACAGTTAGTTCCTTTTGCAAATAAATAAATTAATATAAAAGACGGAGGTCGGTTTTCCTCTCCAAGTTTTCTTTCGCCATTTCTTTCTTGGAGGGGCCTCCCAATTTTTATGAAATGGTGGTAGCTTCAGTAGATTCTCTCTCTTTTTAGCACTAAATAATTCATAAAATTCAATTATAAATCAACATAAAACATTTAAAAATTATGTTAAAATTTTAATTTCTGAACGTCTAAAAAAATTCATCGCTTGAGGGTAGACTCACGGGTAGCTTCAGTCCCCCGTGACCACGGCAGCTGCAAAGTTGACGAAACGTCGGGAAAACCAAAAATCAAACCAAATACCAACTAATTACCAAAGTGCTTTCAATAAAACCGCGCTAGTATCCGTTAAAAATTGTTTTATTTCAAGATATACACATCAACTTTGTCTAGGGATACAGGTGTTATTTTCATACAAACGAGGTAAATTTGAAGCCTTGGTATTCTGCCAGGGATGTACCGTGCTGTGATCTGATGATGGCCATCCAGGGAGTGAATGGAGGAGATTCAGATCGTTATACACACCAAACTGATCTGATCAGCATTCTAAAAGATTAATGGGTCATAGTTCTCAGTTTGAGGATTTCCATACATTTTCATGCTATTTTTGCGGTTTTTTTAAACATGTCCTTTACGTTTTAAGAATGCTGGTCAGATCAGTTGGGTGTGTATAACGATCTGAATCTCCTCCATTCACTCCCTGGATAGCCGTCATCAGATCACAGCACAGTACATCCCTGGCAGGAAACCAAGGCTTCAAAGTTAACTCGTTTGTATGAAAATTACATCTATATCCCTAGACAAAGTTGATGTGTGTAATTGGTACCGTCAAAAAAAAATTACCAATCATCGAATCAAAAGACCCCTTGAAATCTACGAAGCCACATGTGTATGACCGGTCGCCCCGTATTTCGACTCGCCCCGTATTTCGACTCGCCCCGTATTTCGACTCGCCCCGCATTTCGTTTCACGGCGTCCCTTGCAAATTGCACTCGCCAGATTCGCCAACATAATTACTGTAATTCGTTTGAGCGAGCCGAGGGGCAGATTAGGTGTTGGTTTTCATTTTTTAATAATATAATAGTTGAGCAATTATGGGAAAACCTGCGGCGTACCTTGTTATGGTGTAATTTGAGCTCTTTTTGTTCACTGAATGCCTATTGTGGAAGTTTAATAATTTAATAGTGGAAAGCTAAAGTTTTACTCGCAACCATTTTGATGTTTATAATTTTCTATCAGGTATTTTTGAGGTTTTACCGATGAATCTAATAAAGATTGAGTTCTCACGATCATCCTGATTATCTTTTTATATTCGTAATGTAATGTAATGTAGCCGTTATGTTGAACATCGAAAATAGTGATGCACTACTTATATCTACTGTAAAGATGTAATATATATATATAATTTGTGATTTATATTTTTTTGCTACCTACTGTACCACACGCGTGGGCGGATTTCATGTTCATCCATAGAAAATCAGTAGCTTTTAAAAATCCAAAAAAAATGGTTTTCTAATTTACCTACATTGCGGCGTCAAAATCTGTTCTTAAAATAAATTAAATTAGAATTTTAATATTTGGATCGTTTTCTTCTTCATTATTCTGCTTTTCATCAAAACTTTACTTTCCCACTATTTTGCAAATTATAGCTATTCCTATCCCCTAATCTCTTGGAAAATGTTGTACCTAACCGTATCTCGTATCGATATATTTTTATTCGTCTATTTGTTTGTTGCGCAGTGCAATCACGGTCGCCCGCAGCCGTGAAATTTCATCCCTCCACGGTATCATTAGGGACGGCGTACATGGTATTGTTGGGTCTCATATTTCTTACATCATTAAACTGACGTGGATGGCAGGTTGAGCTCACAACGGGCTGTCTGTAATATGCAAAATTTCTATACTAACTAGGTAGTTAATATTGAAAACCTAAAATTTCCGTGCATTTTTTTGTTCACTGCTTTCTAACGTCTAGTATTGAATAAGGGAAAAACTAAAATAGTTAATAGAAATTTTTGACAGCAGATAGGAATTGAAATAGTTAGTTGAAAATGAATGTCGCTTACTGTGCCTAACTTTAATACGCCGTGTGACATTATCGACTAAAAAGTTTTCAATAAAAACAAAACCTCCTTCAAAAATCTTGAAAATAATCTAACAAAAAATAGCTTCAAAAATAAATTAAAGGCTCTAAAAAGCAAGAAATAAAATATTGAAAACTGCATAATAACTAACTCGAAAGTTTGTATGCATATCTTATATTAAAGAACGCCTTTTGAAGTCGGGTGGGGGGGGGGGAACGAAGGATATTTTTTATCTAAACTAATATATCTAAACTTTAATCATGGGTTTAAACCCCACCCGACTTCATAAGACGTTGTTTAATATAAGATATGCATACAAACTTTCGAGTTAGTGATTATGCAGATTTCAATATTTTATTTCTTGCTTTTTAGAGCCATTAATTTATTTTTGAAGCTGTTTTTTGTTAGATTATTTTCAAGATTTTTGAAGGAGGTTTTGTTTTTATTAAAAACTTTTTTATTTTAAACTTTTTTGTGGTAAGTATATTTGGTGATGATATTATCTAAGTTACAATAGCCTTATGTCAACGGCTCATCACTTTTTACATAGTACTGCTTTTCCCGACGCAGGGGCGTTTATTGTCGAGGAGTTCTCCTGGTACTTCACTATCAGCTCCACTTCACCATATGAATTATGATGAGGATAAATATCCTAGCAACCATATTAAAGTTATCGTATCGTACCAGTGAACTACTTAGTATTGAATATTTCCGATGATCATCTATGCTGGTTTTCATCATCAGTTCCACTTCACCGAAATAGTACTTTTCGAAAGCAAATGCACAAGTTACTTAAGAAAATACTAAAATCGCTATAGATGTGCCTATAATATTTGAAGAGTTCCCTCGATTTCTCCAGGATCCCATCATCAGATCCTGATTTCATGACAATGGGACCAACTTGTAAGTATATACTTTCAAACGAAAAAAGAATTTTTCAAATCGATCCAGCCGTCTTTGAGTAATCGAGTAACATACATAAAAAAAAAGATTCCGACGAACTGAGAACCTCCTCCTTTTTTTGAAGTCGGTTAAAAAATAAGATCCTAAATCAAGTAAGTTAGTTGGGCCAATATCATCCAATTTCAAAACCGAATGAATTGCAAACAATTTTTTTTTTTTCACATTTCGAAAATTCTCATTTTTAAATTTGAGATTTTTGCATTTACAATGCTATTTTTAAACAATACTAAATAATATACTAGAAAAAACACGACTTGCACCAGATCAATACTCAGACGGGAATCGAACCCGCGACCTTTGGATATCCGGTCCAATGCTCTGACCGCTGAGCTACCGAGTCACTAGTGACATCGTCGAATTTTTCCTAGTATATCCTAAACTCTTACGCTGTAAGCCAGCGTTATTTCACCAATGTGAGGAATTACCTCGACATTCAATTGAAATATCTTTCCAGATATTTTAACAATTGATTAAGATGAAATAGCTATATAATTTTTAAATTTGAGATTTTTGCATTTACAATGCTATTTTTAAACAATACTAAATAATATACTAGAAAAAACACGACTCGCACCAGATCAATACTCAGACGGGAATCGAACCCGCGACCTTTGGATATCCGGTCCAATGCTCTGACCGCTGAGCTACCGAGTCACTAGTGACATCGTCGAATTTTTCCTAGTATATCCTAAACTCTTACGCTGTAAGCCAGCGTTATTTCACCAATGTGAGGAATTACCTCGACATTCAATTGAAATATCTTTCCAGATATTTTAACAATTGATTAAGATGAAATAGCTATATAATTTTTAAATTTGAGATTTTTGCATTTACAATGCTATTTTTAAACAATACTAAATAATATACTAGAAAAAACACGACTCGCACCAGATCAATACTCAGACGGGAATCGAACCCGCGACCTTTGGATATCCGGTCCAATGCTCTGACCGCTGAGCTACCGAGTCACTAGTGACATCGTCGAATTTTTCCTAGTATATCCTAAACTCTTACGCTGTAAGCCAGCGTTATTTCACCAATGTGAGGAATTACCTCGACATTCAATTGAAATATCTTTCCAGATATTTTAACAATTGATTAAGATGAAATAGCTATATAATTTTTAAATTTGAGATTTTTGCATTTACAATGCTATTTTTAAACAATACTAAATAATATACTAGAAAAAACACGACTCGCACCAGATCAATACTCAGACGGGAATCGAACCCGCGACCTTTGGATATCCGGTCCAATGCTCTGACCGCTGAGCTACCGAGTCACTAGTGACATCGTCGAATTTTTCCTAGTATATCCTAAACTCTTACGCTGTAAGCCAGCGTTATTTCACCAATGTAATAACGCTGGCTTACAGCGTAAGAGTTCACCAAGTTCACCAATGTAATAACGCTGGCTTACAGCGTAAGAGTTTAGGATATACTAGGAAAAATTCGACGATGTCACTAGTGACTCGGTAGCTCAGCGGTCAGAGCATTGGACCGGATATCCAAAGGTCGCGGGTTCGATTCCCGTCTGAGTATTGATCTGGTGCGAGTCGTGTTTTTTCTAGTATATTATTTAGTATTGTTTAAAAATAGCATTGTAAATGCAAAAATCTCAAATTTAAAAATTATATAGCTATTTCATCTTAATCAATTGTTAAAATATCTGGAAAGATATTTCAATTGAATGTCGAGGTAATTCCTCACATTGGTGAAATAACGCTGGCTTACAGCGTAAGAGTTTAGGATATACTAGGAAAAATTCGACGATGTCACTAGTGACTCGGTAGCTCAGCGGTCAGAGCATTGGACCGGATATCCAAAGGTCGCGGGTTCGATTCCCGTCTGAGTATTGATCTGGTGCGAGTCGTGTTTTTTCTAGTATATTATTTAGTATTGTTTAAAAATAGCATTGTAAATGCAAAAATCTCAAATTTAAAAATTATATAGCTATTTCATCTTAATCAATTGTTAAAATATCTGGAAAGATATTTCAATTGAATGTCGAGGTAATTCCTCACATTGGTGAAATAACGCTGGCTTACAGCGTAAGAATTTAGGATATACTAGGAAAAATTCGACGATGTCACTAGTGACTCTGTAGCTCAGCGGTCAGAGCATTGGACCGGATATCCAAAGGTCGCGGGTTCGATTCCCGTCTGAGTATTGATCTGGTGCGAGTCGTGTTTTTTCTAGTATATTATTTAGTATTATTCTCATTTTTGTCTAACATAAAGACCAAATTGTTTTGTAAAAAGGAATGCTCCCGGTATGCCCAGACACATTAAGCTGCCAGTACTGACGGTTCTCCTCGGAAACCCGGCAAGCATACGGTCCCCGCAATAATGAGGCTGACTATCATATTACACGCTACACTTTCAGCTTTGAGCTTACCACTACGAGTATTTTAGTGACACACTCATTCATCATTATGTCTCTTTGGAAACCTTGCAGTCCTAGCAACAGAAAAATTGAATGAACAAGATAAATATAAACATTTGCGACTCGGGAAAAAATGATTGTGCCCATCACTCAAACATTATGCCCAGTTTTCGAGCTTGGAACTCATTGCCAATTATAAAATTTAGTGCCTACTATGAAATGATGAGTAGTAGACGCAGTGTTGGTCTGTTGCAACAAGAAAACCCTGCTGCCTTCTGGTCCATGGAGGATTATTACCTCTAAGAGCTTTTACTCATTTGTCGGCGCAGCATCGATACGACGTCAGCATGTTCGGTTGTTTTTAACCGACTTCACAAAAAGGAGGAGGTTCTCAATTCGATTGTATACTTTTTTTTTTATCGTTGTTCGCGCGTATCTTCGACATTTATGGACCGATTTTGATGATTCTTTTTTTGTTTGATTGAGTTTTCTTGCGAAATAGTTCCATTTAATTTTTATTTCAATCGGTTTAGTAGTTTTCAAGAAATCCTGAAAATACTATGATTTTGCAACAACTACCTTGACGACTTTGTTATTAATAAATCGAATTAGATGTTTCTTTTTGTTGGGAAAGGGTACTTTTAGTGTAGTCTTTTTAACCGACTTCAAAAAAAAGAGGGTTCTCTCTCAGTTTGACCTGCATGAATGTATGTTTCTCCACGAATATCTCACGTTTGACTGAGCCAATTTTTATACGAAATAATATACTTACACTACCTAATAGAGAAGGTACTTACACTTAAAATGAAAAAATAAAAAATTGTTTTAAAAAACAAAAAAAAGACTTCAAAAAACCTGCCTCTAAAACGCAAGAAATAATATTCAAATCATTAGATACGCATTATCATTGTTATAATAACAAGACGTCTATTGAAGTCGGGTAGGGCTTTTAGAATAAAAAAAGGAAGTTGTACTCCAGCCCCACCCGACTTCAATAGACGTCTTGTTATTATAACAATGATAATGCGTATCTAATGATTTGAATATTCTTTCTTGCTTTTTAGAGGCAGGTTTTTTGAAGTCGGTTTTTTGTTTTTTAAAACAATTTTTTATACTAGGTATGATAAGGTAATTTTAGTATATTTTTTTTACTTTAAAAAATTTGCTCGGCTTCGCGGGCCACAAGGTAACAGACGGCGGGCCGCATGCGGCCCGCGGGCCGTGGGTTGGCCACCCTTGGTATAGGCGATACTGAAAGCATACCGAAAGCTTCCTGGACGTCTATATTTTATTAAAACGTTACTCATTTATGGGAGCATTACGCTGTGCATGCAGTGTCGCGTCGCGCCTCTGCACGGTGCTGCTGCTGGCACACCGACAAAAATGAGTAACGCTATATTGAAATAATGGCGTCCAGTAAGCTTTCGGTATGCTTTCGGTACCGTGTATACCGAGCTTGCTGATGTCGTAGGTACCGATGCTGCGCCAACAAATGATTAAATGGCCTATGATATTAGTTGTGTTATAAGACACCCTAGTCTGGAAGGATGGCGTTATTCTACTCCGCCGGATGCCACAAGGTTTCCTGATTCGAATGTATTCGATAAAAAATCAATCAGATTGTTATAAAATGTCATTAATCTATGACAAAATATAACGTAGTTACATCAAAAATATCAAAATCATAGCATCTTCCCTTATTCAGTAGGTACTTATTATTTTGCTCACGAACAAAACTGGTTTAAAATTCCCCCTTAAAAAAGATGAAACCCTTAAAAACGCCTTTAGGTGCTATTGTCCGCTTTTATTTTTAATAAAAAAACTTTGAAAATCCTGCTGGCACGTAAACGGCTCGCCGCAATCAAAAAGTTCAAACTGTTGCCTTTTACACGAAAGATAAAACGTCAGAATCTGTTCGGAATATTAAATTAAAGGAGTATAAATAAAGCCGTAACTTTGTGTAGTAATTTTTGTCCACAAACGTTAAAGACATCTGGGGATTTATAGACTTTTATTACACTTTTGATGTTATCGTTCTAGCTAGAGTCTCGAGTAGCGTAAATCGCGGTAGACTTTATCCAAGTTGGCCTTTTTATTTAAATTGACTTCCATAATTTGTAAGACTATAAAGAGACTCAGACAATTCAGAGGCAACTAAGAGATTCAACAGATGTAAATAAACTGACAGTAACGTAACGTTTCAAAAATAGTGTCACTATCTATGGCAGTATGGCACAATAGTTTTATCTGTTATTCAACATCAAAATCCAAATATCTTTTCTGCCTCCCGTGCTGCAAAATGTTTCTTCACGTAAAAGAAAATAACCAACAAACGCTTCCTAACTAAAAAAACATGCCGCTAGAAACAAAGGCTCCGTTGTTTTTCTTATAAAAAGCTTCCGATGACATCACTGTGTGAACTCCAAAAAGGAATTTAAATTGCTCTTTTTCCACTTTAACTCAATACCTACTCACCGCACAGTAAATATCTATAGATCGAGCCCCACGTGAGTCCCGAAACAATATTTCTAAATAAAATACATCCCGGATGTACTCAGAGTACATTTAAGATTAAGCGATAGGAAAGCGGCGACTTTCATCTTTACACTTACGACACGTGTGTTGTTTCAATATTTAGTTTCGTTTTTAAATTCCTGACGTTTCACCACCTTTCCATGGACCGTGCTAACGAAATGACTAAGTGCTACTCATATTAAGTTTTGAAAATTAATAATAGGCACATTCAAGTTATGTAAAACTATGATAAAACCAAAACTTAATCGTTATAGTTTCAGCTTTGTTTACAGAAACATACTCGCTTTAGTTTTGTTAAAATTGTTGAAAACTATGCCTATGCCTAGAATGCCAATCTTGGACAATTAAAATGAGAATTCTAAAATTAAACCAAAGATTTTTAGGTAAATATAACCTAAATGGCAACGTACCGCTTTTGGTTTCAAAATTAGCGGAATAGGGTCCCAGGTGTCGAACAGTAAATTACTGCTTTTATGATCTGTAGTAAAAAAATATACAAAAGGAAAGCGTCCTTATCAACGATTACGTTTCTTGAATATTATAGTAATAAACATAATTGGTTATCGCTACCGCTCACCGCTTACCGCCGCGTCGAAAGGAATAAAAACAAGCCCTATCGCTCGCGCGGTATCACCCGCATTATATTTAAGTGGGTAGTTTGCGAGAAAAACACCGCATTGTTGTCGGAATTGAAAATAAACTCGCACCCCAAGTTAGGAATATATCGTCGCGGGCATAATAGGAACGATTGTGTTTATAACCCGGTACCACTGTCCCAATTATGGTTGATGATCGACGCCGTATATCATAAGGCGTGTGATGTATGTTTATGGGATATGAAGGAGATAGGTATATAAATTGCTGATATTGGTCGCGCGACGTTTTCCTTTGTGCTAGGTTGTGAAGTGTCGCCGAAATAGAATTACGACAACTGTGGAAGTATTATTTGGGGAATGTTACGTGAAAATGTTTTAGAAGAGCTTCTTTATTGGGAAATAACTTTTGAGCTTTATCTTCGGTACAAAATTGGGACTAGGTATTCAAAATTCAAAATTCAAAATAATTTATTCAGTCTAGGCTGTTATAAGCACTTGTGAATGTCATAGAAGCTACGCCATCGGTTCGCAAACCCTAAGCGGGAGACCTTGTAACGAGAAGAACCGGCAAGAAATTCGTCAAGGGCTGCTTTTTTCTCCCTGTATATTTCATACAGAGTCGTCAAGATTGAAAAATGAGCTCCACATTTAAAGTGAGGTCATTTTCCATCACAATAGTTATCAAAAGGTTACACACAATGGGTAGGTAGGTTAAAATTAAATATCTACTACATTCAGATAGATAATCGTGAGAGTAAATAACTTTCAACTAGTTTAGAAATCACTCCGTCTGCTACTCTAACAAAAAAACACTTGATACAAGACATAAAAATAAAAACGCAATTCTTACAATTCAATATGCGTTAAGGTAGGTACTCAGAAGCAGACCCATTCCCACTGGCAGCACCCGTTCACGAGCATGACGCATAGACCAGCCATCGCTTCGCTCAACCATATTTGAGGGAACGTAACGACCCGCCCCACACGACACCACCGCAGAAATGATTAAAGAGAGCATGACATACTTATGCTACCCATCCTAAGGTACCGAATTGAAAACTAATATCCAAAAGCTTTTCATAGGCCTTTACTTACAAAACTATAGACA
This sequence comes from Agriphila geniculea, assembly GCA_943789525.1. Taxonomy (NCBI): domain Eukaryota; kingdom Metazoa; phylum Arthropoda; class Insecta; order Lepidoptera; family Crambidae; genus Agriphila; species Agriphila geniculea. The sequence goes on along the minus strand of OX038877.1, from coordinate 4,800,505 downwards.
AAAAAATACGAAAACATCGTGATAACGAAAGCCAAATAATCATTTTGGTCATTAGCAATAAAAAAGTGAGAAATCAAAACAAGGATTAGTTATTAATTCTATGTTTTGAGTAAGAAGTGCCATACTGATTGATAATATTAAACAGGAAAAAAAATTTGCGACGCCCTTAGTACAAGCAGACAGAAGCAGACCCATTCCCACAGGTAGCACCCGTTCACGAGCATGACGCATGAACCAGCCATCGTTTCGCTCAACCATATTTGAGGGAACGTAACGACCCGCCTCACACGACACCACCGCAGAAATGTTTAAAGTGAGCATGACATACTAAAGCTACCTGCATTAAGGCGTCGAGTCAAAAAGCTTACAATACATTTTAAGTAGGTAAGACAATTCTCCCAATTTTCACATAGAATAGAAAAATCTACGACCAAGCTGTTTTATCAATTAAGTAATCTTTAACGGTATAGTATCCTTTTTTAAGAAGACAATTCTTTACATGAGTCTTAAAGTTTTCAAATGGTAAATCCAAAATATTACTTGGAATTTTATTATAAAACTTTATACCAAGACCTATGAAAGAACCACGGATTTTTTCTAATCTATACTGAGGCATTACAAGTTTGTCTTTATTTCTGGTGTTCCGATTGTGCCAATCACAATTTTTTGTATATAAGTTAATATTGCGACGCACGAAAAGTATGCAGTTTAATATAAATTATGTATATTTAAAGTGACTTTGGTTTTCGCGCGCGTTCTGCTTCTTGCGTCTTGGCAACCAAAGAGACAGATCGCAGTGGTCGCCGAGACGCAAGTCGCAGGACGCACGCGCGGTGATGTCGTGGTATCGGTCTTATGATAAATTTGCATATTATTTAATTTTGTTTTATACTACTACCAGCAAAATATCTTTTATTTGCTTGTAAAGCAACTTTTACAAGGGTCGGTCATGGAATGGGTGACCAAAAACTTATTATCTCGAGCTCCTCCATACTTCGGAAGGCACGTTAAGCCGTTGGTCCCGAATGCATCTGCAATTACGTTAACACCCACCAATAAAATTATGGCCCATCTTATTTATCCACCAAAAAGGAAGGCCTGTGCCCCAGCAATGATGTTGCCATTTCAACATCATTGCTGGAGCACAGGCCTTCCTGTAAGCGGTTGGTACTGCGGTTATATCTCACATTTGTATACGCGGCCTTATGCCAACATGTTGACATTAAAAAGCACAAACATCACAATACCCATACTTAATTAAGCAGCCCAATCAACTGTAAACATTTAATTGTCATTTATAATTAGCACGACTGGATACACGGAACGTCCATTCGTTGTACTATTGGAAACAAATGAAATTCTACTTTACCGAATCCAGTTCAATTCGGTATATCGCACGCCGGAGTGCCTTTTCACTCGATCTGTCAATTAGTGAGTGAACGCCGTTGGTGGAGTGGTGTACGATTACCCATCAAACTATTTTCAACTTTATTCTTAAAGCCTTTAAGATCAATGTTATGTTCTTTAAATGGTAGATACCTTATTAGCTGAATGGTCTTTGTTGGCGAACTTATAGAATGGAATCAATTTTATGATTTGTGTCGGTTTGCGATTAAAACTTTGCCGTTACTGCCTCCATCGCAATATAAACTTTTTCTATATTTCTAATTTCAGCGAAATCGTAGTCAGTTGCATGCGCTTTCTTTTTATGTTCCATTACATTTGTAAATAACAATTTAAATAATTTGTTTGGTGAGTTTTTGTTTTGTTAATTGAAAAAGTTAGATTAATAATAAATAACTAAATTTTGCAAACTCAGGGCTGATTCAATGCCTAGATAAGAATTTATTTGTTTGATAACGTAATTATACCGCCAAAATGAAAATGCTTGATATACGGCCGGTTTCTGAATTGAGAAATTCAAGTTGAGCACTACTCAAATCTTACTCACCCATACAAAATTTGTACTTAAGTAGTGCTCAACTTGAATTTCTCAATTCAGAAACCGGCCGATAGTCTGCCTTAAAAAGTAATACAGTGCTAATTATCTGTTAGCTAAAGATTTAAAAATTAACCCTTTAGGCGATTCTCACACTGCCGCTGCGCGCCGTCGCGGGGCGCGGTTTGGCGTTTCACGCGCGCGGCGACGGCGCAGCGTGACGCCAATTCGGGCGGTTTTCGACGCGCCTCCGCGCCGGTTGGCGTCAGACGCGGCCCCGCGCTTACGTACAAAAACCGGCACGATACTATGGAGCTCAGTGTATTGTACCCCGCGATTTCCGCGCCTGCTGGCGCGCACGCCGCGTGCCGCCGGCGGCACGCGGCGGTGCGCGCTCCCGCGCCTAGGCGCGGCCTCGGTGTGTTGGACCAAGCGGTTTTCTATAAATAGATGTACTTACATACAAAGTAAAACACGCGCGCGGGAGCCCCGCGACCGCGCGCCGTGCCAGTGTGAGAACCGTCTAACTTATGTCATCGTAAATATTGTTTGTCGACCACATTTTTAACTGAAAATATAAAACAATTGCCTGTAATTCTTAATAATTAAACTTGATACCTCCGCTATAGCTATATCTTTTGTTCAACGTTTTTTCCCAAGTCGCGTCCCCTTCTTTAATTTGGAATCAAAATTGATGATGCTTTTTCCGCGTTTCGGTTTAAAGGTGGCACGCGACTAGAATTCTTGTTATCTCCGAACCACAGGAGAATACAGTTGAAAATACTTTAACCATTTTTATGTTTAATGAATAAGAGTTGCCTCCGTGATTGTTTTTTTATTGTTTAAATGACCTGCTTCCATAATTAAGTAAAAATACCTTCGTGGTTGTGGCCAACCCTTAGAATAACTTTTACTACCCTTCACTTTCAAATGGCACTGCATCAGTTTAAATTTAAATGGTTTTTCACTTGCAAGTAACAAATATTGTGACATAGCATTTGTAAACTTCGTAACCGCCTCTGCAGTCTAGTGGTTTACCTACACATGTAAGTCGCAAGGGTTTTGGGTTCGATTCCCAAGAGGAAGGTACAATTTGAACTCGGTTTGGTTGGTGGTAGGACTTCTTTATAGTCTGCTTGTCTAGCTACCACCATCTTACCTAAGTCTGACTCCATAACTTTTTAAGTTTTGTGGTTATTATCAGAGACTGGACTTGCGGTGGCACGAATAAAATGACGTTTAATAGTGCGTGGACAACTTAATTATCTATTTGTGTAATGTATCGATAAAAAATATAATTACTTAATTAACGTGAAAAACGGGTAAAAATCGAAACTAGATTTTTTCTGCAAGGCATTACGAACTGAATAAGTAAAAATCATGAACTGTAGAAAAAATAAAATGCACTGCAGTTTTTCTTGATGCAAAGATAGCAAAGTCAAAGTGAGTGAATAACAATCTATTTTTTTTTAAATACACCTCCTTGTTAAAATACAGAAAAATATACAGATGCGGTCAAAGAAGTTCTACTTCAAAAATATTTTCAAAACATCGATATGTAAACATTTACGATAATTTGATAATCACTAGCAAGTTTGTATTCCTGCTACCGCAAATCCGGCCTATGGTTATTATAGGTATATGTTAAATTTTACTTTTTCATATCTTTTTTTCAAATAAAATCGATTAACGTGAATATCAGACTCAGAGCATTTATTTTCTCAGTAAAAATACGTGTCCTAGAGTTCTTCGCTATACAACCTTCTAATGAGAAACCTCGCAAATGCAGGCGTGACAAATAAGCCTATTAAAACATTACACCAGTATACTGACCCGTTTATAATAATTAATTTATTTCACAGATCAAACAATACTTTACTTTTAAAACTTAAATAGTAATAATTCGTAGTTTGGCTTAAATTGTTTTTTTTTTCAGACTGTTTATTCAAAGTTGGAATGTTCTTTATTATTAACATTTAGGAAATTTGGATGAGCATTTATCATCTTAACTTATAGGACATAGTTATCGAGGTTTTATCACAAAGAAGTTAAAAATCATGTAATATTTGACACATATCATTATCCTCTTCAAATAATTTATAAGTAAAAGTCAAAGTATCGATATCGTTTTTTTACACTAAAGTTAATCTTATTGATCAAAAGTTATTTCTTTCCGCTTTCGTAGTAAGGTCTATTTTCGCAATGCCGACGCCAATAGCACACGACATGTTTACTTAGGGCCCTATCGCACTAAGACACCATGGTTGCGCCAACAGCGTGTGCAATACGCTTGCCGCCCCTTAATTGGCACCAACCCTCCATGACTACCAAAACACGACATAAGTCGTGTGATGTAGCGTTTAAAATCCATTGTCTTTGATAAATCGCGTTTCGATGGTCATGCTAGGGGGGCAGGGTCCCAATTGCACTAATATTCAACAATAAAACCAAAACTAGATCGTTACCGTATCAATTTCGTTTACAGAAAAATACTCGCTTTGTTTTAGTTATAATTGGTGACAGCTCTGTCTAGAGAGCCTAGAATACCAATCTTGGACAATTTAAATGAGAATTTTAAAACTAAGCCAACGATTTTTAGGTACTCGTAAATATAACCTAAATGACAAGTGACAACGCAACGGTTTTGGTTTTTTCGATCAGAATTAGCGCGATTTGGCCACAGGGGAGGTATCCTCCATTCATCTGTATATATTTTGTTGGAAGCGCTACTGGTTACGCCCTCACTGGTGTACTAGTAACATATTGACATGGTTGCGCCCTCATGGGCTATTTACATGAGTCACCTGGGACGGTCGACTTAAGTCGCTTCCAAAATTGAATAGCAGATGATGGCGTCGCTGTCGTCTATGTATTGATGGTGTAACCTAGTTAACAATATGTGATAACGTAGTTTCAGTTTTTGCCACCGGATCAAAAAAATTTATTCAGTCACCTAGGCCGCAAGGTTGAATTGCCACGGTCGATTTTTGCCGTGCGACGAACGTTGTGCTGCTTTAGTCGCTGATGTAAATACCACATCACTGGTATCCTAGTGACATGTGGTACTAACAACTGTAACACTGGTGTCTCTACAATCTTTTCATTAGCCTCCTTTCATGTCTTTGAAGTGAACCAATTGACCCACTCGCGTTCGCGTCACCGTACGCAGTACGATTGGATGAATATAGACCTTTTTCAATTAGCTATACAGTCCAATTTTAATTAAAATGGATTCAAGTAATTTTGATGAGGAAAAATGTATATTTTTTTTCTTTTAAACACAAATAGTAATATGCTGGTTATGGAGTACTGATATTCAAGGTTTTTGGTTTTATTTCCGAGCTGGGTGGATTGGAAAGACTTACTTACTTACTTTTTATATTACCTAACGATTTTTATTGGTGCATATCAGTTATTTCTTACATGATAGTTGCTTTTCAATAGATTTTGGCTGAATTATTCGTCTCGAGTCACTTAACTGTAGACCTTTTTAATTTATTATTACATTTTAACCTTTGTTAGTTTAACTAATTCATGCATTACAAGTGAGACCAAAAGTTAAGTTTGTTAATTAGTTATCTGTCGATAATATTGTACGGTCTATGTTACCATCTAATACGAGTATTATATCAGATGATATTGTTTAATATAATAATTTCTCTTCAATTACTGCTTGCGTCTGGTTAGTTAGTAATTAGACCACACCACGCGCACCAATGAACCGTGCCGACGCGATAGTTTCTTATTCGAGGGTCGATAGTTATAGCATACTACCCGAATAAACTTTATGGAAAATAATATTAGAATTTCCTATAAACAATAGCAATCAATTTACTCATGACAATTTCCTCGCAAAGGTTAACGATTTACAATAAATCAATCATTAAAAAATCATAAAAAAATATAAACAATGTTTTTAAATGCTATAATTTTAAAACGAACTTAATGTCAAGCCAGACGACTCCGTTTCAACTTTATAATTATCACGATCTTAATGTACAGTTTTTAAAAACATACGTACTATTAAAATCTTCTTAACAATTCTTCACAATTTTGCAGCAAATAAAATAAATCTATACTGTGCAGCAAATAAGATAAATCTATACTGTGAACAAAGCTTGCAACAAACTTAATAACCCATAAAGACATCAAAGATAGCGTACAGAACAAAAACTGTCTACAAAATGGAAACTGGTCATACGCTTCATACGAGTGAATGAATCGAAACACATAAATCCTTTAAATCGAAAATAGAGCGCACTTTTCCCGGCAACGTATCTGCCACCTCGCGGAGCACGGCGAAAATACAACAATCTCTATCCAGTTTATCACCGTAGTGGACGGCTACGGCGTAGCACCGTAGCGCGTAGCTCGTAGCTCGTAGGCGGTCGACCGTGAAAAGCACAGGTCACAATCAAAGTGATATCAGTATGCTATGTTCACAGATCAAGTCTAAATAACATCGTTTCGCGGTAATCATATTTTTTTCAAATTAACATCTAATATTCAAAGGAAGCAATGATTGGCATTGGCTAGCTTGTATTTGGTAAGGAAAAGAAATACTTATTTCACTCTAGTAAAGGCTAGGCCAATAATTCAACTAACTTCTTTTTGTTATCTGCAGTTTGCACGCAACAAAACTACAAATGGTTTTTTTTTATTCTTAAATAAAAATATATATTTATGTTAAAATCAAGAAGCTGAAAACCTTTGAAAAGTGAATTTAAGGATGCTGTCATACAGTTACACACTTATCAAAGACAAGTAAAGGGTCGCGTACACTAGGCGCGCCGAGTCGAGTCAATTGAATCGCAATAATTCGCCTTCCATACATTTACTATGAAGGCTGGCGTCGATTCGGCATCCCGCGGTTTTTCTTCAATGAACGCAGTTTCATAGTAAATGTATGGAGGCGAATTATTACGATTTGATTCGACTCGACTTAGCACGCCTAGTGGACGCTAGCCTTAAAAAAATACCTACGCTGTTTGCCTTACGCCACTACGCCCGACGAAGTTTACTTCCCTAAGTATTTACAAAAGTGTTACTGTTTTACTTTCCCTACTGTGTCCTCGCTTCTGCACTGTGTTGCAGTAAATAACGTTGGGAGTGCACGATAAATGAATAATTAACCGACTTAACCGTTTCGCTGCGCGGTGTGATAATTGTGATTTTACGTAATCGCCTGATTGATGGCCGAGATCCTCGACGAAGTACCCTTTTTATTTTTTTATTATTTTCCTTAATAAAGCCACCAGCCCTCCATTTTTAAAATGCCAACAATTTTTCTTACGATTTCTTTAGAACTGCTCTATCAGCAATTTATTTTCTCTGTTCATTCTTTTTTTACTATTATGTAACTATTATCTTACTACGTCTAATTTATTCTTATTTTTTACACTTATTTCAGTTTCTTTGTTTTTCCATTCATTTTATTTTGAAATTACAGCATAAAATGTTACAATGACCGGTTATTTATACGACAAATAGCAATTATTGGGATTTTACGAGTTCGTGATCGCGTGATTGATGGAGGCAGCGTATCGTATTTCCAAATTACTGCACTGTGTTAATATTTTGTTGTTCCGAACGTAATCGGCAAATGTACGGTCAGCAACGAAAGTTGTTTAACACTTTAGTACTTTGTCATAGTAACTTTTTTGACTAGTTTTTCAAACCGTGAGACATCTTTCAAAAAAGTTGCTATGACAAAATACCAAAGCGTTAAGCGACTTTCATTGCTGACTGTACGACGTACCGATTAAAACGGAATACGTAATAACACTAGCAATTTCAATGCTGTTGAGATAGAATACTGTTGCGGTATTTTGCATGCACATTAACTATTACACATAGGTAATATTTTGCATTGGAATTGATTTCCGCTGTGTAACATTGAAATTAATGTTCAGAACCTAAAAAACACTTCTAAAATGGTAGGGTAAAAAAAGTCAATTCAATAGCACATTGCAGGCGAGCGCGGGAAGTTAGAACTTACATTGTCGAGGATGATTTGAAGCCCGAGCCATAGGCAAAGGCTTCTTTCAAATGTAATGATCATAATATTTCAGAGCGTAAGCAAAAAGTAGATATTAGTTTTTTCAAACTAATATCTATACTGTGGCATAAGTGAGAAAAAGTATTTACTGCCTTGTTGGCCTATTTGAAAGAAAATTATTTCTCTTCCATTTTTTTTATAAAATAAAAGAATCACTCAATAAAAATTCAGCTATAAAATATAGTTAAATACCTGGCTACACACCCAACCATCTCGGATTCCCCACAATGCAGTTCTTCCATGATAATTCACAGCAGACAAGATTTATTTCCTATCGGGCCGAGCTTCTAATCGATTTAAGGAGCCCCCTAGGGTTGTCAACACCACTATAATAAAGTATCCTTCTATAGCAAGGGCTTGACAACTATATTTTTTGAGTGTAAATCTACCCTTTGGCCGCATATGAAATAGTATTTTCCTAACCAGTTGCCGGTAAAGAAAAAATGTTCCTTGTATAAAACCGGTTTCGAAATTTCAAAATAATCTTCCAGAATTTCATATAAGATTTTTTATCCTTTTTTTAATAAATACCTAAAAATAATTTAATAAAATGCTTTCCACCATTTTTTTACAATTTCTGGTTGGATTGCATAACATTCGTAATAAAAAAGTGCCGTGGAGACTGGTATCCGAGTGTGTATAAGGTTAGAAACCTAATTTGCAGGTCACGAGGCCTCCATTTCCCGGAATTATTATGTTGTTGCGTGATACAATACTGATACATCAAGAAGAAATTACTAGGTTTTCATAAAAAAAATGTTCGTCTTAAAAATTGTTCATCATCTTCTATATTTTTACAATAATTTATCATCTCGAAATTACTATAATAATATGACGACGTTTGTACGTAGATTTTCAAGTCCGCCATCTCTTAGGTCCCCGGTTCGATAAATTTTAGAAAACGATTTTTTCTATATTGGCTCAAGTCTGGGTGTTTGTAGTTCCACCTTTGTCTCTAACTTCCATAGCACAAGTGCTTTAATTATACTTACTTTAAAATCAGAGCAGTTTTTGTGATGTTTTAAAAAATACTCTGTAAAAAAGATTGGCAACCCTAAGCCCACCTCCCGAGAGTAACGCACAGAGGTAATTTTTCATGGAGCCTAAACTAAGGATTCACCTACGTTACTGCCAACTTTATCGGTGTAATAAAATCGATCTTTAACCGAGCTTATGAAGACAGTAATGATCGTTTTAACGGTTCGGTTTAATTGAAAAATTGTGTATAGATTTTCTATTTCAAAAGTGATGCTTATGGAACCTCCTTTGTTCTTGTTTTAACTACAATGAAATATTACCTTTTTGATAACATCATTAAATCATCATCGGCCGTTTAACATCTAATGTCAATTTAATTACTAAAATCTTTTGTATACCATCACAAAAAATAAAGGTAAATTCCTTCGAATAGCGCAAAATTAAGCATTACCTAGCGGATTAAAACAAGTCAGCTCCGTAAGAATCTGTATCTCATTTGCCAGTACTTTAAGGTATTCAGAGATGTATATAGGTAGTATATTATCTTTTTTGTTCACCAGTACTTTAGGTGTTATGAGAGTTAGTGTGCGTTCCAAACGCCCGCCTAATTTAAGCTTGCGCACGTTCCGCCGATCTGTGCTTATTTGATCAGAAGCCCTCACGGACTGATGTGGCGCTTGCTCTGCGCGGATGTAAAATTTGTCGCAAGTGTGGAATCTGGGTGCTTGCAGATCGTGTGTCGAGTGACAAACGAATGTTTGATAGAGCGAAGTTTGGCACGTGGTAGTAAAACTCAGCATTAAAGAGGTGCTCTTGCTTCCTTTGAAATTGTTGATTTCGTTTATTTCAAAGGTGACTTAGCAGAAAAAAAATTCTTACCAGGTTTTTGCACAAACATGTTGCATGTAGGTGATGTTTTTTAATTCAACTCGTCGTATGAAACAAATCTCAAAACTAGTATTGTATGCTTTTGCGTTTGCACTGCCAGAAATCATGTTGATTTGAATCGAAAAATAAGTACTAATCTGTAAGATATGTTGTAGGGTTTGTAAAATTTCAAACATGTTTGCCGAAGACAATGGGAACACTTTTCTAAACATTATCATTTTCAATATTTTGTAAATGACAGTTGAAACTTGCAGTTTTGTTTGATCTCGGGCTACATTTATGTTATTTCCATAACATAGTCCGAAATAAATTAAGAATACGTACGATTCAATAAAAGTCGAATTTAAAGGCCTGGGCACACCGGCTGCCTAGACACGCGCGTATTCACGCGCGCGTAGTCACGCGCGTATTTATGCACGTAACCCCCTGACACACCGGATTACGCATACGTCTACGCCGCACGCAACGCAACCTGTCCCTTGCGTACCCAGCCGCTGCGGCAGCCATCTTTGCGACTCTAGTGCGCGATGTCAGACGAAGATTGAATAAATGGACTAATTTTATTCGCACTAATTCAATTAGTTTTTCTTTAATATATATTCATTATTTAAAAACAAAATAAAACACCACTTAGTACTACCGGTAGTACCGGTACTATTTGTAAACAAATACAACTGGATGCGTAGTCACGCGTGTGGTTACGCGCGTCGTGACGCGCAGCAAAGATACGTGCGTGTCCGAATGTGTTCGGTGTGAAGTCCAATAGGGAATGCCATTGACTACAACGTCATCAATGCGTTCCGCTGTGCTTAGGCACGCAGCATGTTTGTCTCATGGGAGCTGCAATGCGTAGGGTTACGCATCGGTCTACGTGCACGCGTACGTTACGCAAGCGGTGTGCCATGTCTCATAAAATTTAAGACATTACAACGTCATGGTACGCCTACGCGTACGTGTTCGCTTACGCATCCGGTATGTTTCGCTTTTCAGTAGCAAACACCTACCCACTGCATGTTTTAATAACTTTATTTTTAAACACAACCTCCAGCTAAACAGTAAAGAGGTTTATTTGTTATTTAATTTTAAATGTGGAAATTAGTATCGCGTGTTTAGCACCGAAGCTGACCACTCGACAGGTGGTCGCTTAATCACTGTATTTACTCGCTCGTTCAGACCTTTTTTAATTAAAGAGAATGCACGCAAGCTTTACTGTAAGACAACTCCAACACTAAGCCTCGGCGGTAACTATTTATAATTACATGTGAGAAAACTAAAGGTTTACGGAACTTTCTTTTTTGAGGCAAAAATGACTATTTCTATTGCAAAATTAAACTAGGCTTAGTAGCCTATAAGTAGTCAAACAGTGGCAATTATTTATAGTTTAAATTCCATAATAGAAAAGACAGAATGTTGACAGTAAAAAATAATGAGGAATAATAATTGTTTCTATGGCATGATAAAAAATAAGGTTCGTCTTTATGCACAAAAAACATTACATATTTTATTTTATGCGTAATGCTGTACTTAAGTGCTAAGTTATTATTATCACTTGGCATGTAAATAAAAAATTCGCAGTCATTGAGAATTTTTATCTGACTACAAAAAATTCAGACTGTAATAACATTTTCATAGAAGTGTATTTCTGCAATCCAACTCTAAGCCGAAATATTGTTTCTCGATTATTTTTCTCGTTCGTATCTCGTTTTGCATGCAGGTTCATTCTCAGGGTTGTGTCAATGAGATTTGCGGATTAACATACAAACGGATTGTAAATTGGTTCCCGTTAACGAGATTTATCGATTTGAATATATTCGAAATCTCGAATCCGGAGTACAGACACATGTGTTTTTCGAAATTGTGGAGATAATTTAATACATACGGAGTTGGTTTGTAACACTCGACTGATTGAATATATTTCTGCTAAGCATTATTTTTTCCGTACCGCAAAAAACGCACTCATTTTTAGCGCAAGCACTAACTTTCTCTCTTATACCGACAAAGCGACAAACAATAAGTTAATATGTACTTATTGTTATCACATCAACATCAGTAATTTTTCAAACTTTCAAAATTTTGACATAAAGGTACTTTATAACAATAGTCAAATATTTAGCGTTCATAACAGGGCTGGAAACCGGTTTTTAATTAACCAGGTTAATTTCGGTCTTAAACAGGTTTTTTCGTAAGTGTTCACTCGGAGCGGAACCGATTCGCGAGCGATATTGCTTCTGGGATAAACCTGGTTAATTCCACGACGCGCTTGAATAGTGCAGCGATATATTTTGTCTCTTTTTATCTGCGGGCGATTTATCCCAGGTTTATCCCAGAAGCAATATCGCTCGCGAATCGGTTCAACACTTACGAAAAAACCTGTTTGACATCGAAATTAACCTGGTTAATTATAAACCGGTTTCCAGCCCTGGTCTTTCGTTTCGTTGCTTTGCATCGGGTGGGCGGAGCGAACAAAATCATTTTGGTATTATTCAGGTTTTGGGAGCGGAATCAAAACCAAAACGGTCTACGAGCTTAACCAGAAATAATACCGATTTCGACGAGCAGAATCGAAATAAAAACGCTCTTTTCAAAATGTATGAAGCTGCGCAAAACCTGGTTGCGAATTTTAACCAGATTTTCCAGCCCTGGTCATAAAAATAAGATCAAAATATAGACTTCTTATAGAAGTCATACAAATCACATACGCATCGTTCAGAACGCAGAATTCGTTTCATTTTGTTTGATGCGAAGCGTCCAATACGCACATATATGATCAGTGGACGCTGAGTATTTGACTTTAGTAAGTTGTATCTATTATGTTTATAATAATTGATTTGACATGTAATCGCAAATAAAAGACTGCAAATCTGCAAGTTATTTTGCATGTTTATTGTTTTAGTAAAACCTTCAGTAAATATAATGCATTATGTTAGAGTTCATGTTGAAATAGCAAACGAAGATTAAGATCAACCGCCGAAAGCAGTAAATCATAAACAGGACTGGTATACGGTGTGGCGCTTCTGTACAGTCGCGCCGAAAATTGTTTATATTGTTTATAACTCTTTTATTAATTTTATTATAGTCTCTCTTTTCTTTACTGATGCTTTTTACTGTGCTCTATTTGTCGTGCGATTGATAGGTACCTAGCTTCTCTTCTATTTTTTTATAAAACAAAACCAACTTATAACTTTTCACTGCTCATAATTGTATTATTTATTTATAAACCTATTTAACTGTCAAAAAGAAAAAAAAAAATATTTCCTCATCACACAAAAGGTTTCTTAATCTGAAGTGTGAGAAGCTAATGCCTACAATAGGTTTGTGAAGAAAACCGGATACACAGGTCACTAAATATGTTTTGGAAAATAATATTTGAGGTAGTTGATATCGCTCAAAAAATACTAACAAAATATTTAGTTGTTTGATAGTGGAAATACGCAGTTCCTCGCAACCTCTTTAGCAGTCGCCTGTACACAGATTTAGTTAAACACTATGCATCGGTTCCCGGTGTAGTATCGCCTTAACAAATGGCCTGTCGTTAGTTCAACAGTGGAATTAATTGCTGTTTTGTCTACTGCCGCCACTGCCGACGACGGTCGCGCGATTTATCGACATGTATCGATGCCGCGCGTCGTCGACCAAAACAATTTTCGACGCGATTATGCATGTTAGAGATTGGTTGGTATTAAATAGCTATACATTACCCAGATTACATTACCAAGGTTATTATAAAGTAGACGATTATCTTAAAGATCAAAATGCGTAGAAATGATGTAACACATAACTTGCTACTATAAGTACTTTGTTGAAGTAATATAATAAGTCTATGTTGTTGCCAATAATCCTGTCACCCTGTTGTAATTATCTGGTAACGATATATTCAAGTTTGTAAATATCGTTACTTATGGCTGTTACAGCTGATAAGTTTCTTGCGCCCGTTCTTCTTGTCAGCTAAAAAAGTCTTGAACGGGTGATAGGAAAATATAGACGATTCAAAAGTACTTAATAATTAAGTTTATTTGAATAAAGCTTATTTGTCTTTGACTTTGACTTTGACCAGCATGCGTTGCAATGTTACGTAAAGACGAATAGTTAGGGACGCGCAGATAGGACAAACATATTGATTTTCAAGCTTCGATCAAGAATATTAAGAATATTAGGACTGAAATGCTTTAGGACTACTTTAAGACTAACTGGGCATTAGGGCTAAAATGTGCGTCACATTTCATATTATCACATCATCTAATTTCGTATGATATAATGTTCGAAAGATATGATTTTCGTCTGATATAAAAATATTTACCATTTTCATTTCATTTATTGCACATTTGTTATGAAAAACATTTTCTATGATTTTATTTTCTCTTATTATTGATTTTTCCTTATTGTCAAGTTATGCTGAACTTTTAGGTAAAACACGAATCAGTCATACGGCGAATAAAGTTGACTGCGAAATAGGTAGATTGCGTATTAGGTATAATGCGAAATAGGAAAGTGACGACTACTTAAGAATGAAGTTTAAGCAAAACGGTATTTAGACTAACTATGTTTTAGGCATACAGAGAACGAAGTATCAAGGATATTCTTATCGAAGTTTTCAAGCCATGCATATAAATAAATAAATAAATGCATGGACAATTTCGCACAGCGCCATCTAGCCCCAAACTAAGCAATGGCACCCATATTACAAGCAAACTAAGCTTGTAATATGGGTGCTAGACAACTGATATACTACTTATATACTTTTTAAATATATACTTATTATATATAGTAACACCCAATTCAACCCAACCCATTTCAATTTCTGCCCGGCCGGGAATCGAAACCGGGACCTCTTGCGTGGTAAGCAGCATGTTGACCACTGCACTCAGGTCGAAATATAAAAATATAAAGCAGTGAATACAGACTTCACTGCAAAAGCAGTACATACATCACTCTGAGCCCTCCTCATCCCGCCCTCTTTGACCTTATATAATTAATTTTCATCTTGAAGCATTAGACTTCATTATTTCGTGAGTCTAAAGTTAATTACATTCTTTCTGATATTATATTTTTCAGGATTATAATATGCTTTTTTAATATCGAAGCTTATTAAGTGTGTCGATATCTTTTATAAGATTCAAATTAATTTTTCTTGAATAATTTGATACTCCGATAGTTAAATTAATCAATTGATGGTAAATTGGTAACTCAATTTGCTACACTTTTTAATTTAGAATGCATATATATATTTTTTTATAAAACTATTATATTGCATTGCCTATTTAAAGATATTTTAATACTATGTGAGACGAATTCAAGTCAGTATAAGTTTCTTGTATAATACATTAGATGTTATCCCCTGGGGCCGTACCGGCTAACGAATCGATTATCGAAAAGTCTGCTGGGTTTCAAATTAAAACAGATAAATCGAGCTCCAATTGGGCGAAAATGGCGAACCCCATTTCATGATGTCACACGAACATCGTTATCTTCCAAATTACGTCAACAGAAAGTACAAGACGAAATTCCTTACTTTGATTTTTCAGTTCTAAGTTGAAACCGATTCAGATTTTTCGATAATCGATTCGTTAGCCGGTACGGCCCCTGATTACGTAACTCAGTTGCTAACTATACTCGATTGAAATAGATTGAAACCGTTTGAAATAGTTTGAAATTAATAAAATATGGTAGTTTCAGGTGCTTAGGGAGTGTTAACAGAATACTCTGTTAGCAACTGAAACTTAAACTTCATTAATTTAAAACGATGTCCAACGGTTTCAAACGATTTCAAATCGAGAATTATTAACAACAAAGTTATGTTCAGGAGGCTGGTTTTCATTTCACTCACTTAGTCACCGAACTACCAACGAGAGTGTTGTCAAGCTAATATAAAAAGATATGTTCCATTTTTAAAGTCAATAAAAGATAAAGTATACAAGAAAAAGCATTCTCGCGATCAATTCCATTGAATGGGAATTTCCCCTCTTCATTAAGGCCACCTCCAGAAGTCTGAGATGTGAAAACTCGCTATTGACGCGCGCAATAACACCCAATCGTCTCGCGACAGTCGTTGGCGACAAATTGTCGCCGGCCGCCGCGACGCTACTGCGACAACTTTGGCCATAACCATTATCACTGTGCTCCTCCTGCCCTTTGGAGAGGGTGTGGTACAAAGTAAAAGAGAGTAGCGGATTTGTTTTTTAAGAATACACTTTAAAATCTCAATTAATCCTATTTGGTGATGGTAAATAAAAAACCGCGCACCGGACGACGCTCCGTGGGTAGGCCCCCGACAAGGTGGACCGACGATCTGGTGAAGGTTGCCGGAAGCCACTGGATGTGGGAAGCGCAGGACCGATCGTCGTGGAAATCCTTTAGTCCAATCAACGGGGCTTATGCAACCCGAATGAAATGGAAATCCTCCCGTCTATGAAATTTGGCATGTGATGAAGTTAGGTAATACAGATTACAGATGAACAATAATCCAATAAATTTAGTTACGAGAAGTTAGGTATTTTTACCTAAACATGAAAATCGCTTATATCTCTCTGTGAATATTTCCTCGGCCTAAAATAATTTCTGTATACGTATTTGTGTATTAGTAAGAATAAGTATTTAAAGGAATCCAATATTTTTTCGATTTTGGAGATACTCCAAATTTAAATTTTAATAATTTTCAATATATCTTCTGTTAAAAAATATATCTGCTGATTATTATTTTTAATATGTTTTTATACCCTTAATATATAGATTTGTTCAGTAGGCCAATAAATTTTCTTCTTTAATCATATTTATACATAAACGTATGAAAATGGACCGTCTATTTTTCACATTACCTCTTAAGACCAAAAAATAAAAAAAATATGATTAAAGAAGAAAATTAATTGACTTACTGAACAAAGCTATATATTTAAGGATATAAAAACATATTAAAAATAATAATCAGCAGATATTTTTATCAAGAAAAGACATATTGAAAAATGATAGAAGTTAAATTTGTGGTATCTCTGAAATCGAAAATAGATTGGATTCTTTTACATACTTATTCTAACTAGTACATAAGTACGTATACAGAAAGTATTTTTGCCCGAGGAAATATTCACAGAGAGATATAAGCAATTTTCATGTTTAGCTAAAAATACCTAACTTCTCGTAACAACTTTTATTGGCTTATTATTCATCTGTAATCTGTGTTACCTAACTTCATCCCATGCCAAATTTTATAGACGGGAGAATTTTTCGGAAGTCTCCATACAACAAATATGCTCATTGATTGGATTACTTGGGAGAGGCCTATACCCAGCAGTGGGTGTCGTGTGGCTGATATGATGAAATAAAAAATACAGCAACTGAAACTAAATGTAGTATATTCTCTCTTAATTTGTCTAAGTTATCTGACAAAATATATATTTAAAAAGTCATTTTAGGGTTCCATACCCAATGGGTAAAAACGGGTGGAATGTGGGTAAAGATTCCACTGTCTGTCTGTCACCAGGCTGTATCTCATTATCATAAACCGTGATAGCTAGACAGTTGAAATTCTCACAGATGATGTAGGTATTTCTGTTGCCGCTATAACAATAATACTAAAAACAGAATTAAATAAAAATTTAATTAAGGCTCCCATACAACAAACGTGATTTTTGTCGATTTTTGATACGGAACCCTTCGTGCGCGAATCCGACTCGCACTTGGCCGGTTTTTTAAATAGGCGACACTCAGTAGTATCTTCCTGTATAGGGATAGACAGTCATGTATCTTTAAACATACAAAATTTAAACAATATTTAACCTTCATATTAAAAGCTTAGGAAATATAAAGGTCATCGATTGCTGAAGAAAAATTTTTGAATTATTAGTATCTTATTTTGATTTAAAGTCATTTTAATATCTTTTATAAGCTTAACTCTTTTAACTTAAACCAAACACTTTCTCTACTCTTCTTCTAGACGAAGATTTTTATACGGCGGCGTCTCAGTCCGTTTATTGCTTAAAAAGTAATTCGGAAGGACGAATCTGCATAATGTGAAGAGTAGAAAAAAAAAACAAGTTGTTTTCTTTTTTACCGAGTTTGTTGTTGCTTCAAGTTTGGATAAACAGTTTGCTTGAAACAGTAAAAAATATACGAATATTAGTCATACATTATAATAATTATAGGAGATTGTTTTTTTTTTCCAAAATACTGAAAGATCTTCGACATAAACGAGATTCTTGGTGTTTATATACTTGGTATGTCATTTTACTTATTTATGTGTTTCCACTGTTTGTATGTACAAAATTTGCTTTTTTTGTGCACACGTTAAAAAGCAGATTTTTTCACTTCTGATTGTGGTTGAAGAACATGAAAATTGCTTAATGTAACTTACTTACATTTCCGTTTACTATTATTTCCGTGACATTTAATGCAAAAATATTCTACAATTTCTACAGATACTACAGAGCTTTGATTGCTAATGCTTATAACTTATTAAAATCTAAATACATTTTCTTAATTTATAGGAAGCGGACTCGGGATAGAAATAGGCAGTTAGCCGCTGTACATTCACGGTCATCGCGCGTGTCCCTATGCGCCGGTGCGGGACAATATGTCCCACCATTAATACCGCCATCATACTAACGAGTGCCACGGTCCGCGAGGGTCGATCGTGCACCCGGGGGCTATTCAGTTTTGTTACTGGTTAACTACGTCACTTTACGGAGATGACTTGACGAAAAATAGGTATGCATTGAAACAATTGACTGCTGTGATTTTGCGCGACATCTGTTATGTAACTTTCCTAATCTTGTTTTCTAACATGCTACGGCTCCACCTGCGCCAAGTCTTAACGGTGTTAATTTACAAATGATAGTACTAAATATTTATAATTTACCATTAACGTTAACGTTAACGCACGTGGAGCCGTAGCATTAAAATATTCTGCTGTTATTCACCAGCAGAATAGTTACTATAGATATTTTTATAAATAAGTTTAAAAATAGGTTACGCAGCGGTATTAATGTAAAAATAATTGAAGGCGAATATACAACATTGGGGACATAAACTGTTAGATGCTTTAGCAACACTAATTTCAAAAATGAAAAACTGGATATACCTAAAAGGTACATAAAATGTTGCAGCGACCCACGAACCATTATTTTGGTTTCATGGGTTACGCGCCTGGTGTCAATACCACATTCATGGGCATATACCACGGGGGCAAAAGACACCGGTTCATGTCAAAATAATTGAGAAATCGTTATTAAATAACAACAGTGTTTTTTTAAGTCACGTAATTTTCAACATACTTTCAATAATAAATTATTATTATTAATTTTACATCGTGCAATATCCACGTTCATAATTCAATGGCGCGTAACAGCCATTCTCTAATTTCCCTCCTGAATTATTAACAATGGCTTCATTTTAATTACTAATTGCGTATCAAAGCGAACTGCACACAGACGGAGAGGCAAAATAATGAAAAAAAAAAACTGAAGACAAATCCGGATATCCGGACTAGTGATGCGACATGAAGGTTTATTTTTAATCACTTACCAATGAATACGAAAATATGAAAGCTATTGTTTTAGGACGCTCTTTGTTTTCAAACATTGTTAAGCTCACCAAAGGTAGTTGTTATGAAATGATTTGTAATCCTAAAATGAAATAACATGTTGAAATGTTGTAATAAAATACTCGTAATTTGTATTTCGTACTCGTGTTTCATAATTTCACCTTCATTTTCTCCTTTTGTGTTCCAAATAGAAAGACACTTTTGTTTATAAAGTTATTTACGCTTTACAACCTACAACATTAGTAGTTAAACAGATAAATGAAAAATAGAATAAGTACATGATGTTGAAGTAATTGATGTAATAGCAAAGTAAAGTCCATTCGCTTAGATAGTGTCGGTACACCCGCAAGAACTTGTGTTCAGAGACAGGAATACCGGTAACAAACACAACCTTTCACTACGGCACTTCTATGTAAACTGCCAAAATCCAAATAGACTTGCGGATGTACGCCGCACGCGGTATCCTTTGTTTATGCGGCGGCATCCTTTGATAAGAAGCGGCACGTGCAAAGGCGGCGCAATCAAAGGGCGACACTATCTGAGCGAACGGACTTTAAACGAGGCCTTACAGCTCGCTCAATATATTGTAACTTGAACCAAACCATAGACAATAAGGCTTGCGCACTAAACATTTTTGTACCTAAAATTGCTACTGCGCAGGTCACGTGGTATTAAAATTTGGGTCAAATTATTTTGCGTGAGCTGTACCTAAATATAATTTCAAACTGAAACAAAGTTCTTACCTTACTAGGTAAGAACTTTGTTTCAGTCTAAAATAATTTAAGACAATATTTTATTTTATTTATTTTATTTTACAAATTTTCGGAAAACTTACAGCTAGGTAAAAGTAAAGTAGGTTATTTAAATAGTTATTGAGAGCCAATTACATTACTACAATTTAATTAATTACAATACTATACTAGATACTTCTAGTATAGTATTATATTATCTGTGCTAGTATTCATTTCCTAGATAAACTTAACTTTCTGCATTTACATCTTTGATAAACGAATCTGAATTGCAATATAAACTGTTCTCCAACCGTTTAATTAACGCCACATTTAAATTCCTCCCATTAATCTAGAAAAAAGCAGACTTGCATTTCTCGAGACGAGTCGAGTGGACTCGATTATGCAATCGATTAGCGCTCGAATAAAACAGACATCCTGTCTCATCCCTGGCTCGGGAACGGGGCATCCTTTACTCCCCTTAATTACCGTCTCTAATTAAAATTCCATTCATTTGACCGGAAAAAATTCAACGTCTGCTTACCTTGACGCTGAGCAGTTAGGAAAGTGAGTTTTCATATCGTTTGTACGTACTATGATTATTCTTAGACTTTTCATTGTGCATTCTTGGACACTTTGGAGATGTAAGAAAAACGTTGCATTGCCGTTTTTGTGGTGTCTCTGGCAGAAAAATCACTATCCTTAGCGAAACACGGTTGTTAATCAGATGTATCTAAACAATATTTTAACAATATTCATTCAACTGCCTCTGTGGTCCTCCCACATGTATAAGACGCAGGGATCCCGGGTTCAATTCCCAGGAGGAAGGTACCATGGGCAACAGCGTCGCTTAACCACTGCTAAGGTTAAAATCGCTTGCACGCCGCGCCCGCTGTCACATTCACATACGTTTAGTTCGTGCAGGGGCGATACGCGCGCACACGAATTTTGTTGCAAAATGGTTAAGCGACGCTGTTGCCCATAGTACATTTGTACTCGGTTTAGTTAGTGGTAGAGCTTATTTCAAGTCCGCCCGTCTAGCTAGAACCATTTTACTTAAGTCTGACGCCATAACAACAATTTAAAAATGATTGTGTTCCGGCAGTTAGAGGTAAGATAACCAGATCCTCAGCGGTGAGGATTCCGAGTATAGTGCGCTTACACTTTCGGCTTTATCGTCACTGAACATCAAGTGAGGTGAAGGCCAAGCACTATCTCGTTATGGACTAAAAAATATACTATCTTTTTAAAAATACTGTAGCTGTAAGTTAAACAAACTTGTTTTATTAAGGACATATGAAATTTATTAAATAAATTTACTTGGGCAGAATCGACCTCGTGGCTCTTAATGCAAGGCGTGATCACCCGTGGTGACTTTTTGACAACATTTTTTTTCTTGTTATATACTTGTCAAATCTGTAAGAAGTCCTAATAAAAAGTTATACCTAGTCTTTTGAAATGAAAATAGCTAAACCCCTAATAAAGCTTCCTTATTATTTACATCTTCCTAATATTTTGACAACATGTTACAAGTCTTCAATGAAATCAAGCGAGATCAATAAGATCCTTATCAAAGCCCCGACAGAGCCCTTTCAATGGCTTTTCAGTTTCGTCAATATTCGAATTAACTGACATAAACGTAATTTTATCTGATTTGCTTACAGTTATATTGAAAGAGATTAGGATCTCTTTGATGTTGTGAACAATAGAATGCGATTATTATTAATGACAACAAAGACTTGTTTGTTGATTCTGAGTGACCCTCCACTGTGAGATTGCAAATAACGTTGGATGTCCTCTTTTTTTATTTAAAACGACTTTTGGTTTTTATCTTACTTGATAATGATAAGGCTGACAATGAAAAAGCTGTTGTCTCTCTATGCTTTAACACATCAACACATTACTACGAATATATCTACTGTAGTTATTGGTATAAAAGTCTTACTTAATTTTGTCATAGTTGACCGAGTATATAGTATATATCCCTGTGAGTATCTAAGCGACTCGAGTTTAATTTACTTAATTTTGTTATCGATATATTAGACCACATAATTTCAAAGCTCAAAATGATTAAATAATTCACCAAACATTTATACACCATCCATCGAACAAAAAGAAAAATTAATTTGTCAAGCTTTATCAGTTTAATAAGTCTTTCACAAGCGAATTTCCTCGATATTAAAATTTATAACTGAAACTGCTGAAAAGGAACCCCTAAATGATTTTTTTTTCCTAATTGACGTTTTTTCATGATTATTACGAATATAATCAATCAGCCGGAGCCCGGAATGAATATGGTGTGGTGTGGCTTTCATTATTATTAAGCCCACCGGTAACGATCAATTGCGATTGTCAATTTTTCCGCAATTGACGCCCATTGACGGACAAATTGATCGTTTACGCGTGCAATTGAAGCGATTGTCAATTGCTCCAACAATGGCATTGACGGAAAAATTGACAATCGCAATTGATCGTTACCGGCGGGCTTTATACAAATGTACAAAAAAGAAAAAAATGTTTTAAAAAACAAATAACCGACTTCCAAACCCCACTCTACCTTTAAAAAATTGTTTAAAAAAACAAAAAACCGACTTCAAAAAACCTACCTCTAAAAAGCAAGAAATAATATTCGTAATAATAAAACACGTCTATTGAAGTCGGGTGGGGCTGGAGTACAAATCCCTTTTTTTATTCTAAAAGCCCCACCCGACTTCAATAGACGTGTTTTATTATTACGAATATTATTTCTTGATTTTTAGAGGTAGGTTTTTTGAAGTCGGTTTTTTGTTTTATTAAAAAAAAAATATTTTTTTTATTTTTAGTGTAGGTACCTTTTGTATAAGGTAGTGTAGGTATATGCAGGTCAAACTGAGAACCTCCTTTTTTAAGTCGGTTAAAGAACTACACTTAGATATCCCTTTTCCAAAAAAAATAATTATCTTATTCAGTTCATAAACAAAGAAGTTATACGACTGATCATCGAGCTAGTTCGCACAAAATCATACTATTTTCGTGCTTTTTTCAAGATTACTTGAAAAGTACTAAACCGATTTCAAAATTTTAAAAAATGGGACCAATTTGAAAGTTTACCTAATATAATAACGTTTGAATCATTTCAATCGGTCCAGCCGTCTTTGAGTAATCGGTGTACATACAAAAACAAAAAAAAAACGGTTCGAATTGAGTACCTCCCTCCTTTTGAAGTCGGTAAAAAGCAATAAATAAATAAATAATGCGACGAGACGTGTTTTATTACAATGATAATGCGTATCTAGTGATTTCAATATTTATTGCTTTTTAAAGGTAGAGTGGGGTTTTGATGTCTGTTTTTTGTTTTTTAAAACATTTTTTTCTTTTTAGTGTAAGTAACTTTTGTATTAGATATATTATCTACGTTGATGGAAAAATCGGTTTGGCTAAACGTGAAATAATCGCAGGAGTCAAACTGAGAAGAGAACCTCCTTTTTTTAAGTCGGATAAAATACCAAAACCTTGTCCTAAGTGTTACAAATACTTTCCTGAAAACCGCATCAAAATTGGTTCAGCTAAACGCGAGATAATCGCGGACAAACATACATACGAGTTAAACTCAGAACTATTTTTTTTTGTAGTCGGTTAAAATACTAAAACCTTCTCCTAAGTGTAATAAATACTTTTCTGAAAACCGCATCAAAATCGGTTCAGCCAAGCCAGTTCAGCGAGATAATCGCGGACAAACATACATACATACAGGTCAAACTGAGAACCTCCTTTCTTGTTTTTTGAAGTCAGTTAAAAAGAAGTGTACTGGTTTTAAGACTCATGAGTTTCTTTATTCCATTATAACTTCCAAATACCTAAACAGATTTGGATGTATGGGGTATCGTTAGCATCTTTACTTACATCATGCCGAGCAACACTCTAATCATACTCGTAATTCAATATGTCGGCTGTCTGACGCCATTTCCCATGCAAAAAATATTACAATTTTACCAAACCTAACCAAAGGGTACCAAAAATATATTTTCTTACAACGATTCGCAAACAGCCACCTACATTACAATGTCTTATTAACTTCAAAAACGATTGACACATTAAAAATAAATTAACTTATCTTTACAGGTTCAACAAATTCGTATCGAATAAGTTTAAATTACATGCAGATGATCAGTAACCTATTTTAACGTATAAATAAGCGAAGCTTTTAATTCAAGCTAAGATCGGCCGAGCACTAAGCGGACGCGCCGTAAGTTTTTAAGCAGCCATCCCGATCGAGCACATTTATCGTACAATGCAGCTCGTTAGTTAAATGGCGGTATTAATTACCTATGCGTCCGAACGTCGCATCGGCGTGCTCAACACGGTTGACTCTATGATTTAGTGCTGTGTCGAGTAAAGTATTAGTTATGCGATACCTACTCAGAGTGAGTTTAATAAGAATGTATATTCTTAACACTAAACTAAAACGGTGAAAAATATTCACACTTATAAAATCGTGGGTCCACGGGACCCACCTATTTTTAAAATAAAACAAAAACAAATTTCAATTTTACACTTTGCTTTTTTTTAAACTTTACATCGAAGCATTAACAATCGTTGTATTAAACAAAATCAACAATATAAATTTTTATTCTTACCTTTAATTGCACTTCTTTTAATCAGTAGTTATTTACTTAACTTTGGTTAATACAATCATATAAAATGGAAAAACAGATCAAAAATTAATTAAAGTCATTTCATGCACAAAAATAGTACTAAATAGTTAAAACAAAAACTTCAAGAAATCATCCAATAAAAATTTGACATGGTAAATTAATGATGATGACCACCCTGACCCGTGTGCACACCAATGCTCACCTTAGGTGTAGCGAACAAAACGCGTCACGTCAGTATCCCAAAGTTACTCAATGGTTTACAGCTCAACAGTAAGCCATTGAGCCCCCAGCGCCTCCACCAGCTCCTAGGTCACGCCATTCTTTTACACGCGTTCAAACTAGTTCAAAGATTGAACATGGGTCCACTGGATCCACGACTACAGTTAAGGGTTAATATCAATTAATCTATTTTATATATAGGAAGAATGACCGTTAGTTTTCCAATTCTTGGCATATTCAACAGTAGCGACATCTGAAGTGAGAAATGGGCAGTTTTTAATTCCGAAAGCTTAACGTAAATGCTTTATTAATTTTGCATAAAAATGTATTCGACTTGGTCTTACTAAATATTTTCCACTACCTCATTTTAGTATGGATCTAAAAGAAGCTAAGGTGTCTTAGTAAGTTTCACGTTTCAAAGCCAAGTTGAAACTGCTTACAAAGAGTTCCCCGTCACTTTATCTCACTGCGCATTTATTTAAGCTTTACAAGTGAACATTAGGAAACTTTGTAATGTGACATGGTTTTTAAGTGTAAACACAATGTGCTTAATACTAAAACGTTGTCATTAAGCTTAAAAACATGTCTGGAATAACAAATTAAAATGTGTAAGTTATGTAACTTTGTAGTTATTGTAATCACACGATAATAAGGTTATTTTATAACATGTTTGAAAACAAAATACTTTTTTGGAGCATTATTATTATGCTCCAAAAAGTATTTTGTTTTAACCTTTTCAGCTTCATTTACTTTGCCAAGATTTTCCAGAATTTTCTAATACTACTAATACTTTTGTTACTCTACTTAAGAACTAACTTAAGCTTACAAGTTGCTACTCCTTGTTTTGCATATAAAGTGCATCTCAGCAACCTTAAACCAGGCACTAATTGGGTATAGTTTTACGCGGAGCAGGTAGTTTCCAATAAGTTTGTTTGAAACCAATTTTAAAGCGAGAACGTTTATTCTGAATTTAATATAAGATATAGAAGCAAAAGTAACATTAAAATCGGTTGCAAATTTTTCTTCTCACAAAACAGCAGTAAATCAGACGGAATTTTGTTCTTGAAAAAACGACGCCAACTGACTTCGCACGGCCAAGTTAAAACCTGCAACAAACACAACTCTATTAATCTCGTGAGCGGCATTAAAAAGTTAGATGATGAATAGCTCGGAGCACGATAAATAGCAGTCGCCAACTTAAATATATCACGGCTAATGCAAGTTGCCGAAATCGAATCGTTTCAACACTTAGCGTGCGTGACGTGTATTAATGCGAGCAGCGTACTCCCCAGCTGTTATGCCAGATGACGGTGGAGAATATACGTAAGGTACTCTTAAGTGCCATACATATCTCACTAGGATACCAGTAGCGCAATCGTCGCGCTACCAACAAAATGAAGTGTATTTCACCTGTCCCCTACTCAAATGGCCAAGATTCTATAGGTTTGAACGCTACACTTACTATTAAAGCTTTAAAATAAGTTGTACCTAAACTACAAAATGATGTGCTGTCAGCTTGTCAATTCCATTCAATACATCAAAGTCTGTGATTTATATAAGTTTGCGTTATGCGATTTAATCGTCCATTGCTCAATATTTAAGCTTTCAAAGTGAGCGTAACGTTCAAACGCATAGAATATTAGTCATTTAAGAAGGGGGGCTGGTGTCCGCTTGGATATGCAACCAATTTGGGGGTGGCAAGCGAATCACCCACTGGTGACTGTGGGCAGCAATGGTATCCTCGTGAGATTAGGCCCCTAAAGGTGAGCAAGTGCACTATACGCGCTTACTGTTTTAAGGAAATTTAATTTATGTGTGTGCAAATAGAAGGACAATGATGAAGCATTGCATTTGATAAAGTAAATAACTACTTAATCTTCGTACGTTGTAACTTCAGCCGCTTAAAGAAATCACCTCAATTTTCTTTCCTCAAATTATCCTCTCAATGTTTCCCCCATTTTTCTCTCTTTCAACCTCAAGTTCCGTTTACATCTGATTTCCACCGCACCGTTGTCCTGCTTAATAACGTTCCAACTCAACTACAACAACTGGATTACTCCAGTTAGCGTCGTTAGAAAGTTTGATGAATAAGCTCAAAGAACGATAAATTACCGGCGCGGCCCGACCGCGCTCCGCGGGTGAAGCATCGCCCCCGAGGTGCTCTGCAACTTTGGATTGTCTTACTGTAATTTTTATATTTTGAGTGCGGAAAGGGAAATTGAAGACGGAATTTCAATTTGAGATTTTCTAAAAGGGTGGCTTTTTACTTTTGTGGAAGTTTTACCTATTCTAAAAATCAAATACTGCTTTAGTTAAAGGCTCAACACAACGGATCAAGTAAATTTGCCAAGTCAAAACATTTTTATTTAAATAATCTTAAAAATTAAGCACTTTTGAATATCTATATTTTCCTACCTCCATACCATTATAGACTTTTTTAGCTGACAAGAACGAGCCCAGGAAACTTATCAGCTTTAACAGAATTAAGTAACGATATTTACAAAATTAAATGTACTTATGATATATATTCTATTGAGACGTATTAGGTTATTGCATACGCTTTCAAGCTATTGGGAGTACATAATAAACGTGTGGTAACGTGATTAAACTCTTCGGAGTACCTACACAACATTATTTTTTGTATATACGAAAGCCGAAACACGGGTCACATATTTTCATTTTCAGAATCTATATAAAAAATGATAATGATTCCTTAAAAACTCACGAAATTACAAGCTTTTTGTGTTGACCCGTTAGTAGTGTGTGGGTTAATTACGTTTTTGTAAATATTATTCAGTCAAAATATAACATAATATAAAAAATATTGCAATCGATTCTATTACTGATTCTATACTATATACTAAAAATAGCCTTGTATAAAGAATTTTGATTCTCGATTCATGATTTCATTATCTTATATAAATGAAATAAAATTCTCCACCACATTCATAAACTTCAGTTCAAGACATTTTGGCTGCTTCAGTAGGAACCAGTAGATTAATTCAGTTAGTCCTGAGTGATGGATACAGTTCTGAACGACATTACTCACAACCAAGTGCGGTACCTATATCGTGCCTGGTATCGTTCTCGTGAACATGTTAACCAGCAGTCGGCGTTAGTACCGTATCAAGTCAATAAATTGCGTTCACATAGTTTTGTTGCAACTTACAGAACATAACGTGTAACAAACAGTTGGTGTGACAAGGTATTAAATTGTTCATCTAAGTACCATGAAAGCTGAGCGTCATACAATTAAAGGCATTTGATAAATGTATGCCTTGCAGTAGCTTTTTATTTCGTCACGTCTCGTCACATTAATTCATCTAGATACGTCTTGTTTTATCCCATTCCGTTTGGTATCGTCCCATTTGTAATCACTTTTAAATCACTATCATTTCCCAAACGAAGTTATGTTTTTTTCAATAATAATCCTATATTTGATTCGTTATTTATCGAAAACATAAAATTGGCTTACTTTTTTTACACGACTGCCCAAAAAGGAGTGTATATGTGTTCAGGGTTCATGTACGTTTGTGGGTATGTGAGTTTCTTTATTCCACCGCAACTTCTAAATGGCTTAACGGATTTGGGTATATGGTGTATCGTTAGAATCCTTGCATCGTTCGGAGTGACACTGGCTATATTTTTTTTTAAGTCTATATGGCGACTGTACGACACCATTTTGAAATGTGAAAAAAATATTTTTTCTTCAATTATGATTTTAAATCGCCCTGGTTGGTTTTTTCCGAATACATTCAATGTGAATTAATTACTTTTTTGGGTTTACGATTTTATTATAGGTATAGATGGGCATCAAATGAAAAGCCTTAATGAGCACATTTAAAAACTATGTAATTTGTCACTAAAATGTGTAAAATAAATATAAATAAATTTAAAAAATATAAAAAAACACGACTGCCTTGCCAAAAACAAACTAAAAGTTAAATAACAAGTGTCATTGCAGTCGGGGGACCTCTTTGATTAAAAATTGTTCCTTATAACGGTCCCCCGACTGCAATGACACATTTATTTAACTTTTCGTTTGTTTTTGGCAGGGCAGTCGTGTTTTTTATATATTTTAAATTAATTTTTATTAAAATGAATATCGGGAATTAATACTTTAGCACACCAAAAAAAACCATTTTGTTCTCCAAAATTAGTCAATTTTCACCAAATCTTAAACCGCCCAAGAAGATTTGGTAAGTATTTACTAATTCTGGGTTAGATGAGGTTAGTATGGTGATAATTTTAACATAGGTAAGTCATTAATATCATAACTTCTTCATCTTTTTGAACTTTAAAAAAGTTTACTTCAATAGGAAATAATAGGTCTTTACCTATGAAATTGCCGATTTGTATGGAGATTTTTCAAGAAGTTGCATTTTTCATAATAGCATTTTCTTTGTTCATTTAACAACCATAAACACTCATGTAACAAAACTTTTATGTACTAATGTTTGAACACTATGCTAACTTATTTCCATTTAAGATAAGCAAAAAAATAACTTTTGGTTAAGTTACAACCCCTTCGGTCACCCTTTTTTTGCTCACAAAAAAAGAGTCACTTTCAAGATCTTTTTTTTAATGTCACGAAAGCTAAAATATGGACTTTATTTTTACTGATAGTTAACTATCATGATCATAATTAGATGTAATATTCACGATTTTGTTAAAATTTTAAATTATAGAAGTTATTATTTTCTCTGTATGTGACAAAATATCGGCAATTTCATAGGTAAAGACCTAATATTACAATCGACGCAAACTCTACTAGAATCTTTCAGGTTCGTATCAACTTTTCAAGTCGTCGTCCGTTGTTGGTTCGAGCTGACACCGCGAGTGGATTTTCGAAACCTGTCGCAGGCTTCGTCGGTATTTCTAGGGGATATATTCGTACCGGAACGGAAGGTACCTTTGAAACCTGAACATGAATTGAACAAATAAATGGACATCGTGCGAGTTTAACGGGTTCCGTAAAAGTGTTTTGTTGAATTTGTGTGGGTTTAACTCTTTTCAATTTCTTTTTACTGTTCATAGTGTAGTGTGCAAGTTTGTTCTGTGACATTAAATAGTAAAATTAATTGAAAATATTTTAAACACAATGACGCTATGACGATAATTTTTTCTGTAAATTGCACTGGGCAATCATAATACTGAAATGTGACTGGAAAGCTTAGAAAATTGAAAAAGGAACTTATTGAATGTTTTAAAATAGATAGTTATCTACCTCTTAATATTCTATTTCTGTATTTATATATTTTATATTTAACCCATTTTGTACTTATATCGGCCTGACATCTAAAGGGAGAAGTTACTAAATGTTTTTTCAAGTCAAACTAAAGTAATTGAATTTTAGACCAAAATTGTTACATATTTTTTCCCGTCTACTTATATTTAATCAATAACTATATGTGGAAACTTGGGAACTTGTAAATGGCAAGAAACTGTAAGTTTTCTATAAAATAAAAATAAAATTCTTGGCTTGAAATAGTTCGGAAATTCACTTGACAATAATTTTTATTCTTATTCTGCTATAGGTATGTATAGAAAAAAAACGATCTTGCATCAGAGCAGTCGGCGTCGGCATTTCGATCTACAAATCGCGTTAATACCTTACATAATAACATTTTGACGGCTAACGACAATATTATCCCGTCGGGACGTGATTGCGAACTATTGGCAACTTTTTGTACCCGAGCCACGTCAGCGAGGCGGCGTTAATCCCGGAACCGGGAAACTTCCCCTGCCCGTGTCGGATACGGGCGAAAACGGTCACTTGTATAAGTGTAGCGCCACACCTGCCGAAAGTATTGCACCGACACTTTATTCACTGAACATTCGGTCTTAAGCGCGTTTGCTTTTCTCCTAAACATGTGTGAAAATATTATGACAATTGTGTTTCACATAATATGTGTTTTTCTATAAAATGTTGACCCGTTCGTTCTCGAAGCATTTATAGACATTTGCTACCGGAGCGCAATTAAATACGTCTGCCATCACTATTTTAAATGTCAGTAAACGTAAAAAATGGGTACCTGCATTATTATCTAAAATAATCACATTTTCAGTATACTGAAATCGACTATGAA
The DNA here is from genome assembly GCA_943789525.1 of Agriphila geniculea. Classification (NCBI taxonomy): domain Eukaryota; kingdom Metazoa; phylum Arthropoda; class Insecta; order Lepidoptera; family Crambidae; genus Agriphila; species Agriphila geniculea. Next base: position 4,769,443 of record OX038877.1, on the reverse strand, counting down.
AAGGGATGGTTATTTTCAGACGTTCTTTCGACGATGAAAAAATAAAGATGATATTTTATTAATTTAATTAAAATGGGTGAAATCGTGATAGCCACTCCTTAAAATAATAATGTTTACAGCTATCGGTAAAATCACCTAGTTTGGACGTGATTCAGAACTATTCGCAACTTTTTGTAATCGGACCACGTCAGCAACTCGGGGGTTAACCCACTAATCCAGGGGCAAAGTGCTTACTACGTAAAATAAAAAGCGATAATTGAACGATGTTTCTCACCCGATTAACTTAATTTTGGGCCTTATTTCGAAGACAATAGTGTCATAAAGCGAAACGAACGTCATCCGATTATAGTAATTCGGCTTATAAAGTAGAACCCCGCAATTTTCCTTCTTTTGCTTTTTAGTGTGAAACACAAAATTGCTGAAAAATAAAAAAAACACGTTTTTAAAACGGACTACAAAGTATAACAAAAAATCTCCCGTAAAGATCCCTTACAGAAGTTTTAAACCTAAAAATGTGAGTCGCATGCAAAAGACAAGTGAATTGCATTTATTGATGATAAATTGTAGTGTACGGGTGTCACATTGGCAAAAAATTTGGAGTCATCGATTGAGGTCGTTATTTTGGATTTTAGCAATTTGACCCTATGTCAGTAAGTAAGTAAGTTCATAATTTACTATTCATATTGATAATTTATTCCGTTCCAGCTGTTAAAATATGTTATGGACGTTAATTTGATGGTTTTTTTTCGGGAATCTGGACTTCCGGGACGATTGTGTGGTTAACATATTTTTTTTTCTGGGTAGAAGTACCTATGTTTTATTTACCTCTAGATTACTGATCGTTAATTTTTTCTATATCAATTCGTAATTGCCAGTTGTATCAGTGAGATTAAAGTACTTTTACACAAATGCCTCGTGTAATATTACAGTTCCAACAAAGTTTCCTAATCACAACCCCAAAAGTGTAATCGTCTTTAAACCCCGACTTATCTCTCTCACCTGAATTGCCAAGGTCAATCGGGATTCCCAAATTGGTTCCTTTGATGTTTCCCTAGAAATTAGGAAACGATTAAAAGAGTCGACTGAGGTATTAAGGAGTTAGCTCGAGGTTGTATAATTAATTTTGTTTTGTTACTTCGGGATTAAGATATTGGAACTTTTTACAACTTCGGCGATTAATGGAGTTTTGATATTTTCGATTGAGCCAGATTTTATTCTGTCCAATCGGCGAAAGATTTAATGAAATGATAAATTGTTTTAGTTAAGAAGGTACGAGTAGGTAGATGATTTAATACCTTGCTCCACTGATATTATCATTAAATATTTTCATGTTCTTGTAAAAGTAAATTCGTATTGCAACTATTTCAATTAAGGTTACAGAACAAATACTGTATAACCGAATTAATTTAATTATTTGAGGTGATTTGTGCAAGTCTTCGAGTGTACTTATGCCGACATAATTCAAACATTTGAGGTGATTTGTGCAAGTCTTCGAGTGTACTTATGCCGACATAATTCAAACATTTGAGGTGATTTGTGCAAGTCTTCGAGTGCACTTATGGGAAATGACACACTTTTTTGGGCTCTTAAGAACGCATTCACTTCATGTTTTGTGCTTGTTCAGCTTTTTTATTAATTTCGATATCAGCCATTTATTATGTCCCCACTGCTGGGCACAGACTTTCCTTATGGGTAGATTAGCAGGATGGGCCATAGCCCACCATGCGGGTCCAATATGGTTAAGTGGGTTTTAAAAACTGCAAATGCAGCAGGGACCAATGGCTTAATGTGCCTTCCGAAGCACTCGAGATAATGAATTTTTGGACACCCATCCCATTCGATCATTAAAAAATTATTGGCCTTGCGAAAGTTGCTTGACCTTCGCAATCTAAACTAACTAAACCACTGCGCTGCCGATTACCTCCATTTAGTTTTAAATATTTAGTTATAATTTCACGACAACCAGCACCTAAGTAGCTATTCCATACCGTAATGAATTCATAAAAACAGAAAATATAACACTTTACGAAATTCTCGAATGTAAACACACATTTGTAAACATTTACCACCTGATCCTTCCAGTAAATCTAGCCCAACTCACATTCAAAACATCTAGAACGTTCTAAAAGAATTGCTTTAACCGCACCAGAATATACAGCCTTATATCCAGGCATCCTTCCAAGCCGCATATAGCCTGCAGGTGTGCGAGTTGAAATTGTTTCCCCGGTCCAATGTAAATATTAGTTAATTAAGTGTAAACCGAGAGGCAGTTAGCACAGTGCTTAAATAGCTAACAGTATCTCAACTTAGCCCTTTTCTCGTTACGCTTGTCGGAGTGTTGGGTTGGCATTTTCACGCCTCGGCTTAGACATCACCGCACGCGCGTCCTGCGTCTTGCATTGCAACTGTGCGGTCGTGATGATCGACGATGAACGGCGAGGCTGACATTGAGACAGCGCACTAAACATAATGCGGTGGTAACAAATGATGTGATGAAACTTAAACAGTTGATAGTGTTGCTTAAACTAAACAACTTTCTCCCAGGAACATAAGTCGAAAAACAAAAAAAAAACATACTTTCATACCATATGTATTGGTCAGCTGACTGACTTTACTATGGAAAGGCTAAAAAAATCGTTCTTCGACACAGGTCGAAAGGAACATATTCTTTGAAGAAAGTGTTCAATCATTTGGTACCGCCCTATATTATTCTGTGACAGCGCGTAGTGGTTGCCAAGACGCAAGACGCAGGACGCGCAAGCGGTAATGTCGTGGCCGAGGCGGGGCGTGGGGGCGATGGAACGAGCATATATTATGAATGTGGCTAGCTACTGGGTTGCACTGCGACCCTTGTTTAGAGCTTCCGTAGCAACGTGTAACTGTCTGAGTGCGCTGATTTAGATGTTTAAATGTAGTTAGGTTACTGCTTTAGCTATATTTTATTCCGTGCAGTTGGCCCGGGTCCGCACCTCCCGAGTGTTTGACTTGAGATCCAGTTTAAAAACGGTCTGGCGACGCCCGCCGCAGCAGATTACCCTGCCAAGCGTTGGAAGCGAAGATTTTAATGCTCTGGTTAAAAAGTTAGTTTGTTATCGTCTTGTTCTTTGACTTTGTAGATGAGATTTTAGTTAACAGATGGCGGTGTTTTCTTTAAATTGAGTGTTGAATAAATAAAAAAAGTTTAGTCAGACTGCAAAACGCAAACTTAATTAGTTAAATCCATTAATGAACGCCCATAAATCAACCATGTAAATTATGCATAGTACTTTTTTTTACTTTCTAACCAAGGGCACAAACTAAATACGGGGTCAATCAGGCAGAAAGCGGTTTTACGTTGTTTGCATTCGCTTTCTGAATTCGATCCATTGTATCACTTACTTAACACACAGAAAAAGCCGTGTGTCAGCTTTCTGACCAACCCAAACATTGACCTCTATATTATTACACAAAAAAAATTTCATGTCTGTGAACCCAAAAGATATTAAACATAATAAATGAATAATTGTCAAATTAATTTTCTACAAGCAGCGGTGCCTTCCGCCGAATTGTGACGGAAACATTTCCGCTTACGACAATTCGCATGACAAATCTCTGTTATTCCGCTCCGCGTCGCATCGCGTGCGTAATTCATTCAAATTTACGTCCGCTATGCATGCTTTAATTGTAACATTGTGTTAGGAAATCGCTTTAAATAATTGGATATTAGTGATATTACATGGGACTAGTGATTTGGAAGCACGATATTAATTCCCTATTATTATTTTTTTATACTTCACTACACAATAAAAAGTTTTGCATAGTATAGTACGTATTATGAAGATTGCTGCAAAACAGCAAAATTTACTACAACTTTGTCTCGTTTTAAAATTAAACGTGACATAAAATTAAAATGTAAGTATTCCTTACTATAAAATAAATAAAGTATAATTGAAGTCACAAAACTTACATTATCTTGTTTAACTAACATTATAATGCAATATAATAGGACTACAAGCCATAAGTAAAAATAATTGGGAACTCATTTTAAATGAAAACGTAAAAAAATGGTTCAACGATTCCAATACACAAAGTTGGCGTCCCCGTAAAATCAATACTAACTGCAGAGTATGCTGTGACATTATAGTCATATTTTTAATCTTTCCATTCTATTTCGACCTTTCCGTTATGCCTTTGCCAACCGACTTCAAATGCATAATCAAAACTTCATGCAGTAACTCACCTATTATTTTTCTATTAAAGGTACCTATTTCAGCTTAGTATCGTTACAAGTTTAAAACTATGAATCTTCTTTTACCTTATAGATTTATTATAACACTTCCTTTAATTAAACATTATACTTTACTACGTTAATTATGAAACTAAACATCACAATATTCTCAACATTGTGAACTTGTTTTTATTGCAAAAGTTTTTAAGATATTCTAAATACTTATAATATTTGCATTCTAAAGAGCATTATGTGCCTAATTAATTTAAGTAGGTAACACAATTAATTGAAGTATGGTTAGTGATGATAAACATTCATGTTTAACATCCTTCTTTAGGTAAGAACTATTTATTACATAATTAAAAACTGTCATTAAAATTAGTATAAAAAGAAAGTGGTCGCCACGTAATTAATTCTCTGTCTCCAAACAATTATTATTAAAAAACCGGCCAAGTGCGTGTCGGGCCACGCGCAGTAGGGTTCCGTAGGTACATTATACCATACCATATTTTAATACCGCTATCATTTTTCGTTTGAAAAAATAACTTTGTTTTTCACAGTGTTTGTATGAATGACAAAGTTATATTTGCGGTTTTGGAAAATGTGCTATATCTCAAAAACTAATTACTGTATCTCGTTCAAACTAATTTTCGTTGAAAGTGTTTATTAAGATCTATAGCTTATATATTTTTTAGATTTTTCACCCTCTTACTTTAAAAGTTAAAGGGGGGGGGACACACATTTTACCACTTTGGCGGCATATATCTTTCAAACGGTTGACTTTGAAAAAAAAATAGTCTTAGAAACCTCAATGTCATTTTTAAAGACCTATCTATAGACACCCCACAAGTATTGGTTTGATGAAAAAAAATATTTTCAGTTTCAGTTTCATGTATGGGGAGCCCCCCCTTAATATTTCATTTTTTTTTATTTTTGTGTAAAAATCGTAAAGCGGTTTACAGAATACACCTACTTACCAAGTTTCAACTATGTAGTCCTAATACTTTTGGAATAAAGTGGCTGTGACATACGGACGGACAGACAGACAGACAGACAGACAGACAGACAGACATGACGAATCTATAAGGGTTCCGTTTTTTGCCATTTAGGCTACGGAACCCTAAAAAGGTTGCATACTACTTCCATCGTTACACTATGCATTATAGCCTCTTTCCGATAGAATCCAAACGGAACACTATTCAGGGACATCCCTGAGTCTGAATTTTCAATAGCATCTGCGGATATTACCTTCCTGTTTTGTGCCAAGCCGAGATTGATTTTACTGGGACACTATACTTTACGAGTTGAAACGAGGAAACGCTACATTTTTCATAGGCTATTTAGATGTTTTTGTAAAGTTTATTTTTTCAACTTTGTTTAATATGCATTTTGTAACAATTTTAGAAGCGTTACGACCTGCGGGTCTACCGGCTAAAAATAATGAAGTTAATGTTAACTGTAATTTGACAGATGGATGTGATACATTGACTTTTCTTTGGTAAGTTTTTATTTGTGCCAAGCCGAAGTAGCAATGTATCACATACATTTGTCAAATTACCTATTAAGTTTTTAGCCGGTAGAACCGTCGGTCAAAGGAAGGAGCGACCGGCAACGCGACGAGTGAATGCAAAATAATTGGCAATTGTGTGATGTTAATTAAACGCTTTGCGGTGAGTGTCTCGGCCACGCAATGAATAGAGAATTCGCGAGTTGCACCGCCTATCGCCTCTTCGCGTGGCCAAGCTTAAGGCTGCATTCAGACAATAACACACGACCCGACCTCAACCCGAACTCAACTCAAACTCACCTCAACCGCAGCCCACCTTGAAATACATCGCTTACAATTTTGAGTTGTATGCTTATGACACATTAATAAGCTCCTGTGTAATTTTGAGGTGAGTTCGGGTTGAGTTTTAGTTGAGTTTGAGTTGATTTCGGGTTGAGTTTAAGTTGAGTTTGGGTTGAGCGCGGGGTGTCCGTTATTTTTTTGTCGATGCAACTGCACAAGTTGCATCGACAAAAAAATAACGGAGCTTATTAATTCTTTCCTTACTTCCTTACTAATATTATAAATGCGAAAGTCTGTTTGTTTGTTTGTTACGACTTCACGACATAACTACTGAACCGATCATTATAAAATTTTGCATGCATGTTATCAGGGGTGCAGAAAAGGACATAGGGTACCTTTCATCCAGAAAAAACGTACAGTTCCCGAGGGATAGCAAAAAACTGTCAATGCAGATGAAGTCGCGGGCGGATGCGCGGGTGGATGTGTATTTCATGGAAGTGGGCCGCAGTTGAGTTGAGTTTGAGTTGTGTTCGGGTTGTCGGGTCGTGTGTCTGAACGCAGCATAAACGTGTTTTTAGGACAGTGGACGAAAAGTGAAAAAAAGCATAAATATACTAATAAACATGAAGCTACTGATTCATTTGCTTGTTTCAAAATTGTACAGGTATTTTGATTTCACAAGACTAATCAAAAGAAAAAGACAACAAAAGATTTGCTCTTTTTATTTTCATTTAAAAATATGAATTCAAATTTTAGAAGCAGACAGTATCATATTCGATTGCAATGTTCATCGATATCAGACGAGATATCGAATGACTGTCATCAGAGAAAAATTGAAATGGCAAACGAAAATTTTTGCTCGAGGAAATGAGAAAAGGAGTTGAAAAAATAAAACAGACTCAATCGTGGAGGGACTTTGGAACGAACATTGAAACTTCAAATTTTATGTGTTCTTTTAGGACAGTACCTACCAACTTCACTTTACATTATAGACTACACCACATTTTTTTCTACCCTCTGCTTACACAGTAGGCACAAAATAGACTACGTATTCTAGTCAGGAGAAAACTTTTTCGTCATTTCTTTATTCAATAAAAATTGCTTTCCTTATAAATGCACAAATAAAATTAAAAATTCCAGCAACTCTCACCAAAAATTAAATTCCATGCAAAGCAGAGCTTGTAAGTACTATGATGAGTAAATAAATGAAAAAAAAAACATAATATGAAATAAATTGATTTCCGTAGTGAAACGTTTAACATTTTAACACGTTCGCTGCGGCATGACTTTCCATTCCTTCGGTACAAGGCCTATACACCTGGTAATAAAACTTCCATTGTGGCGGCACAAGGCTTATAGACCCTGTAACATTTAAGAAACTTTAAATCCTTTTTTGGCTTCATGCAAAAAGATATATGATTTTTTTGCTTTGAATATAAATAACAATGAACTAATTGACCTACACCTGAAGGCGTTCGTTAACAGCTTGCTTAGTTTAAAAATTAAAGCTATATTTAAAATACAGGGTTTATGCACCCTGTGCCGCACTGAATAAGGGAAATCTGGTGCGTATTTTAGGGATGTGAAATAAAGACATCGATAATCTTAATTAAGGTTAATATAATGAAAAAAAGATAAAACAAATATGATTTAATGTTTTTCAATAAAACATGGGTAACAAAAGTTTTTTTTTTGCATTGAACACATTCAGTTAAAAAAATAACTTTTTTGTCAGCTTGGCGGCTGGTTAAAAAGGTTTGGAGGTTATCGTAACATCCGACACAATTCCTCTTCTTAACACCTTTTACCAAATTGTGTTTATCAAGTTTTCGTGCGGGTTCTGAAAAGATAAATTACATACACACAAATCTTTCCTCTTTATAATATTAGTATAGATAGAGTATAGAATTATAGATACGCACTAAATGTTACTTTTCTGTAATAAAACAGAGAACAAAAACCTGCCTATACCCACGGGAAACGTAATTAGGTAAATAAAATAAATAGTAATGATGACTCACCTGTCTTTGATAAATCAATGTATGATTAGATTTAATATTCACTGCATCACTGTCCTCACAAACATCGTAGACAATTTTTTGTGGCACCTTTTGGTTGGTCTTGACGCCACGTCGACGCGTGCGTTTCGTGATGAATGCAAGCCAACACTAGCCGCGTGAAGCAAGCGCGGGGTGCGGTACCAGGTGCGCGAGATACAAGGTGCTTCGACCAGGTTACGCACTGTGATGAAATTTTATTTCATCCATGCGGTGCCAGGTCTAAAAACCTGGTATTAAGATAGGTACACCATTGGATTCTATTTTAAGAATACATCTTAGATATATATTCATCTCTTTCCTACACCGAACCAAGTTAAAGTTATGCCTTCCGCAAGACAAGGAAGTCTATACTTTTCTTAGCCGCACTGTAAGCGAGGCGTAAAGACCTGGTTTCGCACTCAACGTGTTAATTTAGGAACCTTTGTAAACATAATTGAGCAATTAAGATTGGAAAAGATTGTTTGGCTAGGTATATCATTTTATTATGTAATAATTAAGTCGCAATTGGCTTTGATAACTTTTTGAACATGACTGGAAATCTCAAAACCATTTCGAGGAATAAGCTTTCGGTACAGTGTCTACTAATTAAATTAAAAAATAATTTTATATTTTTAAAGATATTTATAATATTCAATAAAAAGCTTTAACCTTCAAATGACCTTCAAATGACGTCATCACATACGGATCCCCCAGCCATAATAAAAAAAAAGAAAAAAGGGCAAAGACAATTTTGACAATGAACTTGGCATTAGGGATGGTGGAAGGTGGAAGTGAAAAAATATCGAAATAGGTAATATTTTTCAGAAAAAAATGAGATGAAATAGGATGATGACTAAGTAATGGATTCTAATTTTAAGGTATTGTAAAACATAAAAAATAGCAAAATAAACCCCTACGCGAAATTTTGGCTCGATTTGACGAATTTTACGATGATTTTAAAGACTCAAAAGTAGGAAAAAATCAAAATGCTCCAGTGACAAAATAGTGTCGACTATTAGAATCCATACGTAATTACAATAAAAATGTTTTGGAAAAATTATTGTAAAAACATCTATCGATATATCATAGTATATCAATGAACTTATCTCGTAAATTTTTCCACATCCCTACTATTAAATGTTTGTAAATAGAAATAAAGTATGCACATATTTTCACAATGTTTATTATGTTATCCTGCAAATTTATCAGTCCACAAGCAATCGTTACAATTCCATCCATATAGCCTACATCCAAAATAGACACAATACATACAATACATTTCGCAATTTGGGTAGACTGGGCGTGTCAATTTTTACAAAGTTTTTCAGCTGAGTTTCCACTGGTAAGCATTTTTATTATAATTTTACCACCTCAAAAATTATTGCGGCAAATTAAGAAGGTAGGTTAGCACCGTCACAACTGGATTAAATGAATAAAATAGAAGAAATATTAACTATAACTTATTTGTTTACAAACAACCATAAAGTCATTATGACAGGTAATGACACTTGGCCGTTCTTTTTCTATAAGTAGATGGCAAAGGTTTTCCTTCTTAAACTTTCATGCCACTAATGACGTCATTCCGGTTGACCATATGCGCTCGACAAATAAATTTATAAAAAAATAAATACGGGACCAAATCTTAAAATATTCAAATTATTGTTTTACTCATTTCCAACCTTATTATTTACGAGCTACGAATGAGGCCTTTTCATAATGACAAAAAACTGTAGGCTCGATAGATGGCGTTGATAAAAATGTATGTCTCGTCTCAATGTGTTTTTTTACTAAGCTTCAAAGAGTACTCAGGTAGGCAGGCAAATGTAATCCTAAAATGTTTCTCTTTGGGCACATGTCAGCCAGCGAGCGCTTACTTGCCTCTTTGGTACAGGCCGGTAATTTTTAAAAGCCAATTTTGACACTTCTTTTTCCATCAACGCCATCTAGTGAGGCAAATAGTTACTATTTTTACTTTTTAAGTGTCATTTTGTATCATCAAAGTCATGCCTCATATTCTTTACATGCCAAAAAATGCTTTTCGTATCGTAGACAAATTATCGGCCTCCTTAAATCCTGGCATCGCCAAGTATCGCCAACGCTTCACGTCACATTCACGTGACGATGCGAATTCAATCCCAGGGGGCTTACTCTCGTCGTAATTTCGACCGAAGAATGGTGTATTTTCTTCTCCGAAAAAACCTGATCATCCTGCGGCTCCTATTGTAAATAACAGGCAGGCAATTAATCGTAAGGCTTACCTGACCATAAGAGGTATTTGATGCCTAAAGAGCTTTGCGACACGACCAGAGATATTATTCACATATTGCCACCGCTAACTCCATTCTCCTCAAGGTTTCGAAAGTAACTAGTCCACTTTAGTCTTTTGATATTCCTTTTTTCTTTCTCCTGTAATATTACGAGCTCAAGAGAGGTCTTGTCATTATGTAGACAAAATCTTTGCCAGATTCGTCATGCCTGCTGGCAGCTTCATATGACACCCCCGCATCCCCTCTATCTTCAGCGTAAAAACTTCGTTTTACAGACATGGAGAGTAGACCCCATGTTGGCAAGCTTTTCTATATTAACATACATCCGCCAGGAGCGCTGCCGGGCCGGAGCGGCAGAAAAACATTGCGGGAGGAAATTACGTTTCCGCGGCGAGTGTGCTAGCGAAGGTCGGCTCCTAATTTGTTGAATAATTGCTGACGCGCCGAGCGAGTATCATGTGCAGGTGGTTGAGATTTCAGAAAGGGCGGGAACTTGTGCGGTTTCACTCGGCTTGGAATGAAACAGATGTCGATTTTAAACGTTTTCGAACTCATACTAAAATGAGATGATGATAAACCAATGCGTTTCCTAGTAGACAGTAGAGTAGCATAGTAGAAGGTAGTAGAAAAAAAACTTCATACAGAATATTTTGCTAACTTTTATATGGGTAGTATTTAATCAGGTAACAATAAATTCCCATTTTGGGTATCAAAAATACTAAAAATAGCGTACTGAAATACTAAGTTGGCAACGGACTGAGGGCGACTACAAATGCTGAAAATGGGTGGCTCTAAAATACAAATTGAGTAACTAGTTATTCAGAACGGGCAACCAAATTACTATTTGGGCAACAACCTAAGGGCACACAAAATATTGAAATTTGGCTTATATTTTATTTAAAAAAGGTGACTATTATCCTAATCGATATGACTAAAATACCATGTTGGGCAGCTTAAATCAGTTATATAGTTACCTACTTGGTATAATAGTTGCCCACACAGTATTTTTGTCACTCATTTAGAATTTTTACTGCTAACTTAAATTATTTTTTTCAAACATGTAGTCGCCGGTTTCACATATTTTTGTAATCCACAATTAGTCGCCCGTTTTTTTTTCCGCCCAAAAAATAAACCGCTGCTAGGTTTAGTATTTATGTATCCCATTAACAGTCGTTTTTAATTATTTCCTGTCACCCAAATTAATTAATTCCACTTTTAAACTGTTCAACGTTGCATTTACGTAATAAGACCAAATCAGTATTAATCACAGAATCAGGCAAAGGACCAAACAAGGTTATGGACTGATTACACGAATCATTGTCAATACTGATTTCGCATCGAGGCGTCAATGGAGCTAACAACTGAAATCGTATCAGGCTCGATTGCAATCAATCGGACCGAGCTTACGTCAAATCGAATCCAGTCACCAACTGTCAATCCAATGTCAAACGAGCGTCTGGGTGTAATCACTAAATCCTGCAATTAAACTAAAGCACTAACTTCCCCTATACTATCCGAGTTACACAACTAACTAAATTAGTTTTACAATATTGTTATTATAGACTTAATCATATTTGCGTCTGAGCCGCGAGATCTTTACGCCATTCAGTTGTTGACTTACTTCAGCGAATAGTTGAGCTACTTAAAACTATTATTCATAACGTTCAGAAACAGTATCAGGAATCTATGGTACTTGGAAATGTTGAAAACAAAATTACTGAGCGCCAACTGAAGCGAAGGCGAAAGTTTTACGAATGGAAATTAATGAAATTCTCCTCTGGGGCCAGTTTACAAAGCCAACGGGCGAAACGTCTCGTGGGGTTAAATCTAGAGTTGCATGTGTGCGGCAGGAAGCTAAGTTTGCTCGGACATACGTTTACAGCCACGTCGGGGGTGGAGACTCCGCAAACGGGAAATTGCACTTGATAAAATTTGGCGGAAGTGTGTTTGCAACCAGACCACGCTACAAGATTCGAATACACTGTTTCGATGTTAAATTATGAAGTTTTGATACCACTTTCCGTACTGAGATTACCTGTTCGCTCTTATCGTTTGAAACTGATTTCAATGGTTCTGATTTCAGAATTAATAGACCCGTATTGGACTCGACAACGATGTTTTCAAATCCCCCTTAAATTTAGTACATCTGCCAAATGATTGAAGTTCCCTTTCATGATTAGGATATCAGATGACTTGACCCGCAAAGTTTAACCTGCCGATTGAGATTGTATTCATCCACTTAATATCTAATTCAAACTTTACAATTGACCATTGCGAAATCATAAGTTTGTTAGGTTTCAAAGTTGCTTTGTAATTTGATCTATTGTTGGTTGATTTCTAATGTGGTATTTACACGATTCAACTTGGCAGGCTACTTTAGTCAATTAGCGCTTTTTAACGACAATCGCTTGAAAATTCAAATCCCCACCCCATTAAAATTAGGTTTGTGATTAGATTTTACAAGCGTTTGTCAATAAAAAGTGCTTATTGAACAAAGGCGCTTGCCAAGTCACCCCATGTAAATACCCCATAACTTATAACAAACTAGCTTCTGCCCGCAACTTCGCCCGCGTGGATATTAAAGAAAATCCTTAGGGAACCTTTAACTAGGATAAATAGTACCAAGCACGCTGCCCCTCTTTTTCTCTCCCTCTCTTACTCTCCCTCTCTTCCACCTCCCCTTCAACTTGAAGATCTTAGCTTCGAAACCGAGAGACTTTTATACAAACTTGCATCCCCTATTTCAACCCCTTCAAACCTTATTTCGATAAAAAAATAGCGTATATCCTTTCTCAAGCTCTATTCTATCTCTGTACCAGATTTCATCAAAATCGGTTCAGTAGTTTAGGCGTGAAAGCGTAACAGACATACCTACAGACAGATAGTTACTTTCGCATTTATAATGTTAGTATGGATCACAGACCATACAACAAGTACTTGTATGGATAAACGATCAATGATATCCTTCGGCTCCACACGTTGGCCCAAATCTTGGCCAATGTATCGTTCATTGATGTTTTTTCGTTTCTTCGTTTATTCGTACGGCAAATAGTAGGTAATTATATTAAAATCAGCCACCAATTATTATTGTAGTATTAGGTTGCGCCATCTCTTGACCGATAGTGGAACTATTTTTTTTTCTTAGGTCAGCATTCTTAGGTTAGCGCCATCTGTTGACTGGTAGTGAAACTAAAGAATTTTTGTTTGTTTTTTGAATTTCTAAAAAAGTGTGTTATATTGAGACATCGTTTTATTTTTCCTGTAATCTTTATCTAAACTACTATCACATAGAATTATTTCAGATTTTTCTCTTTGCAAACTTTGGAGATTAGGGTGGGGGAACGGTATTTTTTTTACATTTTTCATCATAAGTCGAAAACTATGCGGCCTAAGAAAAAATAAAAAAAAATATTTAAAATGTGCAAACAGCGCTCTTTCATATGATACCCCACATGCCACCTCACTTAAAATTTTTAAGACCCCTTTTCAGTTCCTGTTGTAAAAAATATATTTTTTTTTCTTTCTTATTTGCAAAATAGTTGGGCAAATGTCATCTTAAACTATTTCAAATTTCAAGTTGATACCATTAGTAGTTCTCGAGATATCCAGCTGTGACAGACAGACAGACAGACAGACTGAGTCACACCATAAGGGTTCCTTTTTTACCATTTTGGTACGGAACCCTAAAAACAATAAGTTCACAGCAATGAAAAACAATTGGCAAGTGATGAAACATTAGGCGCATGTTGAAACTTTACTTTATTGTAATTGGAATTGGGTTCACGAAGAACTGTAACCTTGTTGGTTTCACCGACTACAAAGTATGTAACCTACCCCTTTCGTGTCACCGCCGATTTGGCGTGTTCAATAAAAAAAATCTCCTCATTTTATGTTCACGTAATGGGGCACTGCGGGTAATTCGCGACGTGCCAGTACCCTTACTGCGAGCATTCAGTTTCGTAAACGGAAAAAAGCTTTTAAATTTTGTCCCAAGGTTATCTTGCATCTATTGAAAATAGCTTGGCTGAATTAATACTATCTACTACTGGGAAAAAGTATGAAAACGAATTTTTTTTGTGTGTGAATTTTCCAACAATACAGTATTTCAAAATTGCTGCTAAAATATTAAATTAAAATGAACATTATTATACGATGAAGGTAATATAGGAAACTTGATCAATCTTCATTATATCAAGCCTACAATTTTATGAAAGAGATGAAAAATAAATTATGAGAATGCATAATTAATTCCGTCCTGATGAGTCGAAACACTGTAGCAAATTACTGTTACGGCAATCTTTGAAGTATGTCTCAAGGTAATTAGATTACAAGAATAATTATTGTCAGTTTTACTTCAACAACATTGCCATCAAAAAATGCAATAGTAAACTAATCTTACTTATTTACCTGTCCATCGAAACTTGATGAAAACTCTCTAAATACTAATATATTTAGATCTTGTTAGTATTGTGAGTATCTCATCGCAATAAAAGCGTCACGAAAATTACGATATATTTCAAATGGAGAGGTTGTATCACCAAGGAGGATTTCAGCAAAATAATAAAGACTAATTACATATCACATTTCTCCGAGTATTTTTCCTCTTATATGACATTATTACATAAGCTCTAGTGGACCATAACTTATAACGACAAGCTATTGTCGCGTGCTCATATTTTTAGATAAGTTATATTCATCTTTCATCTCGCTCGTGATATTAATCGCATTATCATATATCCAATGAGTAGGTCCTTACTTTGGGGATTGTTGTTGTTCCGCACTGATTCGTGCCCCGGTGCCAAATCTTTATGCCTTTATTTATATTCATTATGACATCATTTCTTTGGAAATGCCTCTGTTTTCTCATGTTTCTCTAACGATGTTATAATGTTACTCTTTATATTATTTCTCTATTCGCTGAACCATTTTTTTACACTGAATTTACATGTTAAGTTTCTATTGAAGTTTTAAGCTATATAAGGTCCTTCTTAAATAGTCCACGAAATTTTAAAGGGTCAATGTACTCATGCATACAAATAACTTATTATGATGCCAACATTCAAATCCATACATTTTGATTTATTCGGTTTTAAATTTTCTATGGAACAGCTGTTTCTTTTCGCGATTTCAATGTTGGTACCATAGTAGAAGTTGTTTTTATGCATGAGTACATTGACCCCTTAAAATTTCTTAAGAAGGACCTTATATTTCTTTGATATTTACTAGATGAAAACTAAAAATAAAGCTTTATTATTTTCTTGAATAAAAATTGTACTTTGCTCGTAAACAAAACGAACGCCGTTCCCAAACCGCTTGAGTTCTAAATTACCGCCTATTACCTACATTACGTGGGTATTCAAACTGCCTAACATTAAGCTGAAACGCACTTCAGACCTAAATAATTCAACGTCCGCTAATTGAGCAATTAGTATCCAAGACCATACCGCGGACAACGCATTAGCGTCTGACACGGAGCCCAGCGTTCCTCAGGGGAGCATACTGGGACTACTGAAACTAGCCAATCTTGCCCCTCCGTACCCATAAAGTTCCTGATACATCAAAAGTAGAACAACCATGTAATCATCCCGCAACATCTTGTAGGCCACTTAATTTTACGACTGGAGAGATAAACAGCCATTAGTAAACTCGCAACGCTACCTACTTTTGTTGATGCTTTAGGTTAGAGGATATGGGCCGGAAGGACTTACATCACAGTTTGTTTACTATGTGTAAAACATAAACAGCTTTGTAGTGATAATATGGCATTATTTTTATACATCATAGGCAGGCATTTTGTTTCGATCTTGTTATGGTCAAAACCCAATGAAATATTTTTCTGACGCCTGCGCCTCAATGTTAATTAAGCTACAGTTAATCCATATTGCTATTATTTTTTACAAGGCGTTATACAAAATTAACGTTATCGTCGGTAAAATGAAAGAACCGCAAACAGTCGTTAGCAATTTCTTTATGCAGCAATTCTCAAATTTCTCAATTAAAATATAATTAAATGCCATTATACCTATTTGAGTCGAAATATCGCAACCATACCCAAGTGTTCCCTTATAACAGATTGGTGCTGATAAAAAGTGATAAGTGACGTTATAAAAAAATCGAAGTGATATAGATATGAAAGTATGCCCAAGCCGGACAGGACGCTGACCCGAAATTGACTTTAGGAAAGTGTTGGTAATATTAAACAAACATCAGTGAGTGTGTGAGAGTGTCAGGTGGCGATGAGGCGGGGGGCGGGTAGGCCCCCGCGCCTCTTATCAGTAGATAAGGCACCGTGGCGCTCCGCGGGGCCCTCGACACACGAAGTCAATCTATCACCGTGACCAGGCCGCTTGGTTCGAAGCGGCCGCCGCCGGCAATGCTGCACTCACTGAACGCACTCGCCGGCAAGATATCGCCGGGCGGCGGCCTCGACTCTAATGCTAACAGACACACGCAGCCGAACAAGAACCATAGGAATATGTCGCCGTCCTCGCCGTACACCAAGCCGAAGTAAGTCTGCACACCTTCTTGTCATTTTCCATGAAAATCGAATCCCGTTTGTCGTACATTGCTGGGTGCGCAAACGCACGACACTTGAATGTCTTAGTGGTTTTAACAATGTACGATAAACTAATTTGTAGTGATAAACTTCATAGTCGACTAGGTGAAGTTACAGGTGCTCTTACGCACATGATAACGCCAAAAATTTTCGTACCAAGATAAACTTTCAGTTATATATTCTTGTTATAAATAATTTATATTAATTTCAGTCCTAATCGAATCAGATTCGAAAGATCTCAAAGATATTTTAGTTGTAGTTTGTACCTACCTATATCAGAGCATACAACTAAAAAAACTTGAGTTCAGCATTTAGTAATTGCGATGTGATCATTGAAATTTCATTCTGTTTCAAGTTTTCATTAGTAAAATGGATTGTTTAGTCAAAGTTAGTCAATTTGTACTAGTGCAGTCTAATAGCTCGTAAAGTTTATCTAACTAATCTCCTTATCAAAATATCAAACGTATATATCATCACGTTTCTGTTTCATTATAAGAAGATACTTATTTACTTTCTACTTTAAAGTGACAAAACTCTTCAAATTCAATTCTCAATACTGCAAATTAACGGCCTTCCGGCCTATGATTCAGATCCCATGCACCAATTTAACATTGAAACTACAAAATATGTAACGATTCATTATAATGAAATAAAATAATAATAATAAAAAAACGGCTGAAAATGAAAGAAAGAAATTGTAACAAAGGTAGGAATGCAATAAACAAAAAACATTTTCTCAACTTATGAACAAAATGCTTAAAAATGTTCATTACAAAACGATTTCTTGTATGAAGACCCCAGCATTAAATCCTCAGTAGATGAAACTGCTGTGATATAATATAGTATGAGCCAAAACCTAATAAAAAATCGAAGTTAGGTCACATTTATACAATATCAAAATTAGGTGTCTTTTGTATATTCGTATTGTTTTCTTACTTACTACTTTTAGTAAAGAAATTTTATGCAGATTTGTTGCCTAAAAAAGATATCAACGATATCAGAATTCATCTTTTTTTGATAATTTACAGAATACGTATTATTTAAGCTACTTTATCATACGGTAAAATTTCTTCGACTAAGGATTTACTGTGGGAGTCCGAGTCCACAACCTTCCTTTCATACTCTTAAAGCGGTCTTCAAAATTCTATGTAGGTATGTATTATGTATAGGTATATTGTATAAAGGTATGACTTAATTCTTGTCGATTCGAAGAAAAGTAAAATCTACAAAGAAACATCTTCCCGGTTAGCGACTCGATGCGGGCTATTATGAACTTTTTTATTACTCCTTGTCGTTACTAAACTTTGAGGCTTTATGTAAACTTGAAGTTTTTATGTTGCCGAACTCCAAGTTACAGGCTTACTTACTCGCGAGTTACTTTGAGCCCACATATCAAATTGCTTTTTTATAAGTTCTTCTATTTGAAAAAGTATTGACGAACACTGTATTTCGAACTAAGTTGCGTATTTTTTGGCGTTTTATTATCTATCATTATTTTTACCCTCAAACGAACTTAGGATTTATTGCCTTCTTTATGATCTATTTTGTGTTGCGCTATTTCGCCTGGCCTTTGTTAACCTACTGACTTTTTAAAATAATTCTTCCTACGCACCGCTTTTCCTAAGGGATTTTTCAGCATGATCTACAACAAAAGATTCAAAGTTTATAAAGTTACACCTACGCTCTGAAATATAAATCACATACCTTTATTGTTATGAATGATTGCAGTTTGAACTTATTTATTAGAAAAAGAAATCCTTAGTGTGAAGAAGTGACTACAATTTAGTGTACATGACTACACCTTCATGTGGATTGTGAGCTAAAGCTTTTATTAAACAGTTATAGTGTTTGAAAGTCTACATTTTATGTCGACATGTCACTTATGGCAAAACAATATCCTCAGAAATAAATAATCGAAATATTATTTCACAAGCACAAGGGTCTTTTTAATCCCTGCCGGTACCAAAAAGACCCCTGAATGAAGACAGTAGCTCACTGTCTTAGATATGGCGACAGATGGTCGCAATGGCCCTTCAGTGCGCTCGCCCTTTGCAATTTCGTTGATGCTAAGGACTTTACTACGGAATGTTGCCAATGCGAAGCAGACAAATGTAGTAAATAGCAAATGCCAAAAATAATGTCGCATTTGCGAGGAAATATCAAGAATAAAGTGGTGAAGGTCAAGGAGCTCGCTAAGTTGTTGAGTTTTTAGAATTATGATATTGTTAACGTTTCTTTCGTTTTTAGAAATTAGTTTTGATTAATATTTTTACCTTTTTCCGTGAGTCCAAGATATTTTTGGGTTGATTTGTTTGTAATTATGAAGACACAAACTTTACAACCTCGAAAATGAGTTTTTTACTATTAGCCAACTGTACAAGTACAAATGTAAGAGCTAACTTTTTTTTATCTGAATTAGATTTTCTGAGCAAATTTCGAAGCTATAAGAAAACTTTATGAGAAGAATAACAGAAAACAACTGTGATAAAGATTTTATTTCTAGTTATAGGTTCATAGAAAAAAATTCACTAAGTAATTTTTAGTCTTCGTCGGTCTTAGATTTCTATTTGTTTCTCTCTGTAAGCACTACACAGTGTAACATACTGTATACATAATTTAGTACTTGATCCAAAGTATTCATATTCATTATTCATAGAAGAATTCATAGTAAACTTATAACTTATTCAAAATAACCTACTACTTATTCACAGCCAGACCTAAATTTCATACATCGCCACATGTTGTGGCTGTAATAAGGCTATCTTTGGATGTTATCTCAGATAAGAACGCACTTGTTGTAGTAGATATTAGTGAACGAATAGCATGTGAATTGAAGAATGTGTCATAGAAAATCAATGGAAGGAAAACAATACATTTTATTTTTAGAACATCGTGGATGTCCAATAATTGTTTTTTTCGTTCTTAATTATTGACCACTTTTTTGTTTGCATGACTTACTTTTTACACAAATGCCCAAAAAAGAAAGCGTATTGTGTTCAGAGTTCATGTATGATTGAATGTATGTATGTGAGTTTCTTTATTCCACCATAACTCTAAATGCCTAAACAGATTTCAATTTATGAGGTATCGATCCTTACATCATCACTCCGAGTGACACTGGCTATAGATTTTTGAAAAAAAAAATATGTCGGCTGCATGACGCCATTTTGTAATGAGAAAATTAAATCTTCAATTTATTATTATTACAATATGGGTATCAAATGAAAGGCCTTAATCAGCGCATTTCAAAAGTATACATATAATTTGTTACCAAAATGTATGAAATAATAAAAAAAAATTATTAAAAATATGAACTAAACAGTTAAATAAATAACAAGTGTAACTGCAGTCGGGTGACCCCTGTGATTAAAAATTGTTCCACGAAACGGTCCCCCCACTGCAATGACACTTGCATTATATTTCTTCGCTTCATTCGAAGATATAACATCACCAGGTAGTCCTTTTACCTACAAGGTAGCATTCGCACGTATTTTTAGAGGTTTTAAAACATCGATTTAAAAAGGAAAAATAGTCTATGCGCTCGATCATTGACATGCCATCTAGTCGATACTTACGTCATTCTTTTTTCGTGCGAGGTAGCAAGTATGCGCGTGCGCTCCATATATATTTAAAATGCCGAAAAAACGAAGTCGTGAATCTTCTCAAGATAAAATTGATCGTTATCATCGTAAATTAAGAAAGTTGGAAGATCAACAAAGACGAAAACGTCGTCGAATAGTGATCGAATCTCCATCGGATTCCGGTATGTACATTTTTTCAATTCACATTTACCCTCTTTTGTAAAAGATTTTTCGATGACGAAAATTGTATATTGCGTAATAAAAATAGGGCCAAGCGGTCAACCGGGAGTTGTCACAAAGGCCATAGTTTATAAAATGTTGGATTTAAATAAAAGTTTTAGTAGATACTTGCCGGGCGGTTAACCGAGAGTTAACACGATGGCGTAATGATGTATCATTTATTGCAATTTTATTATTAAATAATGTATTTTTCTTGTAAAGACAAATTATAAAATATCTATATATATAAATTATTATATGCCTAGCGGTTAACCGAGCGTTAACACAATGGCACAGTAAGTTATTACTAAATAAATAGTAAAGAGTATAAAAGGTTTATTATCGAATTTTATTACGAACATTACCCTACCAAGCGGTCAACCGAGAGTTGACACAACGGTCAAAATACATATTTTAAGTAAAAAAATATGTCTATTACAGACAATGACTCAAGATCGGAGTCACAAACCGAAGTGCTGGACACAAATGAAAAGGTGGATATGGTTACACCGAGTCTAGCCGAGCCCGCCTTGGAAGACTTATCCAGACCTGAAGAACCAGTTCAAATACCAGCTGCAGAAACTTCAGCCGATCCCAAGCTTGATCCTGAGCCTGATCCTGAGCTTGATCCTGAACTCCTCCTGGCACTCGGAGAGGAAACCGGAAATACTCCCAAATTTGGCGAGAAAATTCATAATAACCTATCTCAAAGGTGGGAACCTATTCTTAAAAAGGGTCTTTCAAAAGAAGCAAAAGAAAAATTGTTAAAAGAGTATTTAATACCCGAGAATTGTACTCTTCTGCAAGCGCCAAAACTAAATTACGAAGTAGCAGCAGCTATCTCAGAAGCGGCCCGGCATCGAGATAAAAGAAAGCAGAATGAACAGCAACAGTTAGGCGTTGGCATTTCAGCTATTAATAAAGCTTTGACCCTTATGCTAGCAGGCGACAATAAAATAGAAGCAATAAGAATAATTAGCGATGGGTGTCGGATTTTGACTGATCTCCACTTTCAGGAGACGCAAGCACGAACTAGCGTCATCAATTATTCATTAGCCAAACCTTTTTTGAATATTGTTCAAGATAGTGAAAGAGATGACACTCTTTATGGAAATAAATTAGGAGATAAAATTAAAGCGTCCAAAACAATAGAGAAACAAGGTTTGTCAATTAAGAAATTTGTGAAGACCACTCCTAAGAATACACCGGTCGATGGGGCGTCGTCAACATCCCGTCCACAATATACACCAGCACCACCAGTGTACCAGGGAAACTGGAGTGCCCCCCCCTACCCCCCACGTTATCAACAGAACAGGGGAGGAAGGAGGGGGGCCAGGAGAACGAACGTCCCGATGACGAACCGCAGGCCTCCACCTCCTTCGCAGAACATAGCCGGACCGAGCAAACCCCGGACGTCTGCCTCACGTTAGGCACCCAGGTAAAACACGCTGGTAGAATTACCTATTTTTATAATTGCTGGCTTAATATCACGACCAACCCTATAGTCTTAGACTGGATAGGATCAGGTTTCCCTATACCACTTAAATGTGATGTAAATCAAATATGTGCACCCAAAATGTACTGGTCAAAATCTGAAAAAGCTGATATGACAGTAGAAATCAATAAATTGTTAGAATTAGGAGCTATTAGTCCCTGTACTCCTTGCGCTAATCAATTCATTTCTAAGACATTTTTAGTCCCGAAACCAAATGGCAGCAAACGCTTTATTTTAAATTTAAAAAATTTAAATAAATTCGTTCCTATCATGCACTTTAAGATGGAGGACTACCGAACGGCATCTAGATTATTACCTGATAAGGGATTCATGGCGACTATCGACCTTAAAGAGGCGTACTTTTTAATACCCATCCGTGAATCAGACCGACATTTACTACGTTTTCAGTTTGAAAACGAAAATATGGACATTGTTACTTACGAATTCAACTGTATGCCATATGGCCTTTCGGTAGCCCCTAGAACCTTCACTAAAATTATGAAGGAAGTTATTTGCCATTTACGCCGTCAAGGCCTCAAAAATGTTCATTATTTAGATGATATTCTGTGCCTCGGAGACTCTTATGAAGAGTGTCTAAAAAATATAACAGATACATTAAACACCCTTCAGTGCCTTGGGTTTGTTATAAACTATGAAAAGAGCTCCCTCACACCCAGCCAATATTCTAAATTTCTTGGATTTATGTTTGATTCCATTAACCAAACTATTTCATTGCCAATTGAAAGGGTGAATAACATTATAAATCTGGTTGAGAAGTTTTTATTGCTGCCGAGATGCTCAATAAGAGAATTCGCTAAATTAATTGGGGTTTTAGTAGCTGCATGTCCCGCCGTTAAGTATGGGTGGGTTTACACGAAAATTTTAGAAAGGGAGAAGTATCTCGCCCTTCAAAAATTTTCTTCATTTGATGCAAAATTTATACCTAATGCTGTGATTCTCGATGACCTTAACTGGTGGAAACAAAATACACCAAATGCCAGCAACTCTCTTAAAATAACTAATTTCGATTATGAAATTTATACGGATGCGTCCCGTACAGGCTGGGGGGCAGTTTGTAATAACCAAAAAGCACGAGGTGCTTGGAAAAATAATGAGCTAAAATTACATATAAACTGCTTAGAGTTACTGGCTGTATTTCTAGCACTAAAATTCTTTGCAAATGAAAAAACTAATTGTTCCATTTTATTAAGGGTGGATAACACTACAGCTATAAGCTACGTGAATCGAATGGGCGGGATCCAATTCCCTCACTTAAATGATATATCTAGAAATATTTGGCAGTGGGCTGAAGAAAGGAATATCTGGTTATTCGCATCGTACATCAATACGAAAGCCAATTTAGCAGATGAGGAATCTCGAAAAATAAACCCGGACACAGAATGTGAGCTATCTGACTGGGCCTTTACTCACATCTCAGACACTTTTGGAAAACCAGAAATTGACCTTTTTGCTTCTCGGGCCACTGCCAAATGTAAAAATTATATATCGTGGAAAAGAGATCCCGATGCAACCGCTATAGATGCCTTTACGGTAAATTGGAACAATAAGTTCTTTTACGCATTTCCTCCATTCCCACTTATATTGAAATGCCTACAAAAAATTACATCTGATCAAGCTACTGGCATCTTCATCTTTCCGTTCTGGCCTTCTCAGGCCTGGTATCCACAGTTATTAAGAATGGTTGTTTCTAATGTTGTTTGGCTATACCCAAATCAACATTGTGTACAATCTTGTTACAGAAACCAACTTATCCTGGGAGCCGCGATACTCTCAGGCAAGCCTTCTCATACCGCGGCGTTCCAGAACCAGCCCTGGATCTCACCTTAGCGTCTCTGTCAAAAAATACACTCATTCAATATAATGTTTCTTTCAAACTTTGGTGGCAATACTGTAATGACGGTGATCATAATATCTTTGATTGTTCTGTTCCCCTTGTTTTATGTTTTTTAAGCGATCAATTCAGAAAGGGGGCATCATACGGATCTCTAAATAGCCACAGAACTGCTTTATCTTTGCTATTGGGAAATAACATAGGATCCGATGAACGAGTGAAAAGACTCCTTAAGGGAGCTTTCAAATTAAGACCGAGTTTTCCAAAGTACAGCAGTACATGGAATCCACAAATTGTACTTGATTTTGTATCTAATTGGTACCCTAATAGAGAACTCAACCGAGAAAAAATTACGAAAAAATTGGTTATTTTATTAGCTTTATGCACAGCCCAACGTGTCCAAACGTTATCCGCGATAAAATTAGAAAATATTAGTGTAAACTCTAATGGTATAAACATATCAATCAAAGATATTTTGAAGACGTCAGCAGTCGGTCGAGACCAACCGACCCTATTCCTACCTTACTTTCGAGATAATGATCGCATTTGCCCCGCGACTGTTCTTCAAGATTATCTTTACGTTACGAGGTCAGACAGACCTGTTAACGTATCCAATCTCTTAATAACTGTGAAGCGCCCTTACAGGAGCGCGACAGCACAGTCAATAAGCAGATGGATAAAACAGGTATTATCGGTAAGCGGGGTGGACATAACAGCGTTCAGTGCACACAGTACACGACACGCTTCCACCTCCGCAGCCGCCGCCGCAGGAGTCTCCGTCGATGTAATTAGAAAGACCGCGGGTTGGACAAATACTTCTAGAGCGTTTGCTGATCATTATCATCGTCCGGTCATTGAAGGTAACAATTTTGCCCAATCAATATTGTTAAATCGTTAAATAATTTTATTATTGTTATTATTATTTTTTTGTTATGAGTTAGGGAACCTTTGTTGTTCAGTTCTTTCTTATGATCATAAGAAGTTAAAATTTGTTAATTTCATGTTGGATTAATAAAATAAAAGATGATTAAGATTTCCTTTGCATCATTTATTATCATCCAAACGCAAAACTTTTCTCTTAACATCTACCTGGTGATGTTATATCTGAAGAATGAAGCGAAGAAATATAATATATGATCAAACGAACTTCACAAGTGAAGTTCGATCAATATTATATGAGTCGCTTCATTCGAAGATACGCTTCGAAATAAATAATTAAAAGTAGTGTGATTTTTTTTCTAATAATTGAAATAAGCATACAGTTAATTTTATTATTTTTCATCAGTAAAGTATCTTGGCACTGTTGGTTGATACATATTCGTCTCCGATTGTACTATCGAAAACTGACGTGCTTTACCACTTTGCAAAAAAAAAAAAAAAAATTGTGTGCGCGCGTGTCACGTCAGTGACGGAACGCGGCGTGCAAGTGATTTTAACCTTAGGGGAGTGGTAAAGAGGAAGTGTTGTCGACTGTACCTCATAGAGGGACGGGGCACGAAAGCGTCTCCTTATCAGCTTCTAATGTAAATAGTTGGATTGTTTGCTTTGTTTGCAATACTGCCGCTCTGAATGATATCCACGATAGCCTAGTTTCGCGACAATTTACGCATGTGAACAACTATTTAGTAATAGGTCCTGGCACGAATATTGAGCATTAAAATCCTTATAAATGCGAAAGTCCGTTTGTTTGTTTATTACGCCTTCACGTCTTAACTACTGAACCGATCATCATGAAATTTGACATACACATTACCAGAGGTACAGAAAAGGACATAGGGTACCTGAATCCCGAAAAAAGTATTGTTCCCGAGGGCGCGGCGAAAAATAGACTGATGATAACAAGAAACGACCCAAAATTTGTCGCATTTGACAAGTATTGTACGGTTTAGACAGGTGTGCGGCCGGCACTAATTGTACAGTCAAATTAGCAAAAAGGTTGGAAGTAATTCGTGTAGTTGTCATTTTTTATGGAATCATTAGAAGACATGAATATAAGTTTCCTCCGAGTTTGCACCATTCATGCTATGTACGGAACATCGTTTAATGTTAGGTATTAACATTAAAGTCCCAATATTATTTTTAAATATAATACCTACAATAACAGTTTCTTTTCATGATTTGTTACAATTTTAATTACCTATCATTGCATACCTAGTTTTCTTAAATCAGATAAAAAGTTACCGATATAATTGACAAAATCTAAACCTAGGAGCGCCACCTTTGTGACGTCGTAGGTACTTGCTCTACTACTTTAGCGAGTGACAAAAAGTGATTTAATAATCAGTTACGCACGCGCAATGCGGAAGTAGTAGAACAAGTACCTACGACGTCACAAAGTTGGCGCCTCCTAGGTTTAGATTTTGTCAATTATCTCGGTAACTTTTTATCTGATTTAAGCAAGCTAGGTATGCAATGATAGGTAATTAAAATTGTAACAAAACATAGAAAGAAATTATTATTGTAGGTATTATATTTAAAAAAATATTGGGACTTTAATGTTAATACGTAACATTGAACGATATTCCGTACATAGCAGGAATGGTGCTAACTCGGAGGAAACTTATATTCATGTCTTCTAATGATTCCATAAAAAATTACAACTACACGAATTACTTCCAACCTTTTTGCTAATTTGACTGTACAATTAGTGCCGGCCGCACACCTGTCTAAACCGTACAATACTTGTCAAATGCGACAAATTTTGGGTCGTTTCTTGTTATCATCAGTCTATTTTTCGCCGCGCCCTCGGGAACAATACTTTTTTCGGGATTCAGGTACCCTATGTCCTTTTCTGTACCTCTGGTAATGTGTATGTCAAATTTCATGATGATCGGTTCAGTAGTTAAGACGTGAAGGCGTAATAAACAAACAAACGGACTTTCGCATTTATAAGGATTTTAATGCTCAATATTCGTGCCAGGACCTATTACTAAATAGTTGTTCACATGCGTAAATTGTCGCGAAACTAGGCTATCGTGGATATCATTCAGAGCGGCAGTATTGCAAACAAAGCAAACAATCCAACTATTTACATTAGAAGCTGATAAGGAGACGCTTTCGTGCCCCGTCCCTCTATGAGGTACAGTCGACAACACTTCCTCTTTACCACTCCCCTAAGGTTAAAATCACTTGCACGCCGCGTTCCGTCACTGACGTGACACGCGCGCACACAATTTTTTTTTTTTTTTTTGCAAAGTGGTAAAGCACGTCAGTTTTCGATAGTACAATCGGAGACGAATATGTATCAACCAACAGTGCCAAGATACTTTACTGATGAAAAATAATAAAATTAACTGTATGCTTATTTCAATTATTAGAAAAAAAATCACACTACTTTTAATTATTTATTTCGAAGCTATTGAAAAAAGTATCAATAAAGATTAAAGTAGCGGTTTATTGATGAAAATTTCAATATGAGTCTTTTGAATGTGAGTTGTTAATAATTAAAATGCATCAAGCTACCTAATTGTAAAAAGTGGATAGCAGAATCAATCACAGTCAATTCAATATCATTAACAATATAATAATAATATTAATAATTCTTTAATCATACTCGTACTTTATATTTGAAGTTAATTTGGTTATTTTCAAACGAATTGTTCAAATTTTTTAGACCAAACTCGTTACGTTAACTTTCTACAAAGCAAATATAGATAGGGACGATACGATTAGATATAACTTTGTTACTATTAAGCAGATGTCACACAATAGGGCAGAACTTATCTGTTTAATATAAGCGTACATTAGATACACCTAGTATTATCTGTCTAATATTTATAAATGTATATTAGGAACACCCTAATCCCACCCTTTCGACAAACCAATCAATAGATAACTCACTGATTAGCTGATATTGGATTACCATAGGTACCTTGTTTCCTGACACTTCAATATGAGTTATTGTCAAGCACCTAATTGGTTAATTTGTTTAGTCTCAAGTTTGGGAAACGTTATTAACAATAATAAAAGTTTTAATCCAAGTTTAAACTATCCTTCTACATCCATTCAACCGTTCGTTTTTGCTTTATTGAGTAACAAACATCCAAACATTGTTAATTTTTAATCTTAGTATATTTAGTAGGATGTTATTTATTATATTTTTTAAGTTGTTTTTCAATAATAATAAGTATTTTTTAGTTATTTCCAACGTATTTTCGTCTAAATACATCACTTACCACGATTATTTTTTTTAGTAATAATATAAATCATGGATTAATATTGCTATTAAATCCGGTTTACACTTCCATAAGTAAGTAAGTAAGCAAGTAAAAACCACGTGTAGACACCGTCCGGCAAGTAAGTAAGTAAGTAGTGACTTGCCGCTGGATAGGATCCGCACCCTGATTATCTAAAAAGAAACTATTTAGCGACCGGTTTCATTCCACATACATTGCTACTTTTCTTTGGTATGTTTTTTTTTAATCCAAAAAGAAGTATCAATGGATCACTATCATCTATGAACTGCAACCGGTCGCTAGGTGGTTTCTAATTAGATAATCAGCCCGCGGGTTTTATTTTTTGGCAAGTAGTGCTCAACCCCCTCCCGCTTCGTTTTCCGCTCCCCGTCAACTTACTTGCCGCCGCCGTGTAAACGGCACATTCAGCAGGCAAGTAAGTAAGTTCATAAGTTGATATCTGTCGCAACGGAATGAGCTATTCCTTTCTAAAGTTTCTAATACCAAAAACTTCTACCAATGGTATTTGTTTATTATCGTAATTAATTTTCTATAAAGAACGAATACCATTCATAAACGAATCCTAAAACGAGTTAAATTAATAGATTTTTAACTTCATTGAAATATTTAACAATTTGGCTATAGAAAATTTATAACGACAATAAAGTAGGTATAGGTATATTTTTTTTTATTATTTGTAATATTTGAGGTGTTTGGAAATAGTCTTACAAAACCGAATATGGTAGATATTGAATGTCAAACTGAACAAAATTTTTTTTCTTCAATTATTACAATATGGGCATCAAATGAAAGGCCACAATGAGCACATTTCTCAACTATATATTTGTTACTAAAATGTGCGAAATAAAAATAAATAAATTTAAATAATATTAAAAACACGACTGCCCTGCCAAAAACGAACTAAAAAGATAAATATCAAGATGTCATTGCAGTCGAGGGACCTCTTTAATTGAAAATTGTTCCACAAAACGGTCCCCTGACTGCAATGACACCTCGATATTTATCTTTTTAGTTCGTTTTTGGCAGTTGTGTTTTTAATATTTTTTTTTTTTACATGTCCAACTGTCTCAAAAAAAAATATTTACAGGGTAGCAATGTCGTCGTCATCCGACGAACGTGTTCGGCATATGAACTTACTTACTTGCCGAAGTTAATTTACCGTTTGGAGGCAACTAGTAAGTAGAGGGACAGTTAAACTTACTTACATGGATGTGTAAATCGGCCTTTATAACAAATCACATTTCATGCATGACATAGTGCAATGTGAATAAGAAAAATAAATCATAACGTCTTGAATATCTTATATCCAATTTTGGGACACAGTGATGTACTCGTATTTAAAAATAATAAGACTGCTCAAAATAAATATTCAAGAATTTTAGGACCAATATCATAATCACAGAAGAAAATAATATTACTGAAGACTAGCTGTATGATCATAGATTCCTTTGCCTTCCCTATACTGGGACAATTTAAAAACTTAAACATAAAATTTTAACGGGTACCCTCAACCTTGCCTCGCATGATTTGTTTCGAAGCATTTTGCTTGCTCGTATTTTATTTTAGTTTTAATGTTGATAAAGTAATGTTTAGCTGACATTGTGAGATTTTCGTAGTTTTTAATGCACATAAGTTAGACGCGTTCATTGTTGTTGATCAAGTTTGATAAGTGATAAGAGTGGTTTGTAATCGCGCGATGTATAGTGTTATCAGCGATGCCGTCATGGCAAACAAGTACGACCATCATTGGAGTAAAGTGTTTTCTAGAACAATGAGGTACATAACCAATATTATGAAATTAGTTTTCACGTCATGATTGCATTGATAATCTGAAATTGGGTTTGGTGATATCTTAGAATTTACACTGTTTTACGACTTGTTTAACCTCACTGAAGTAATAATATAAGATCAGTTGGATAATTGTTTCTTATAAAATGTATTGATGTACAAAAAATATAATGTTGAGTTTATTAGTGCATCATTTATTATGCTAAAATGGAATGATAATGTTTGACACTCATAAACGTCACCGTAGTAGTTTGAATCGGAAAACTATAGTTTGAAGAAAACAAAATAAGATTCATATCTTCGTGACATTGTTTTTTACGAATGCTTATATAAATAGTCACTCATAAGCCTCCGGTATCTTATCAGAATATTCTCAATGTTGATGCATTTCATTTAAGTAATCAAGGTAATGTAAAAACCATTTAGCGAAAAAAGGCTAATATTACATTAAGATGAAACGTAGTAGACACGCGAAAGAACAAGACAGTACGGTCAACAACGAAAGTCACTTAACACTTTAGTACTTTGTCATACTTAGCAACTTTTTCGATTCAAGTTTTAAACTGTGAGACTTTTGTCAAAAAAGCTGCTATGACATAGTACTAGAGTGTTAAGCGACTACCAAACAGCCGATCATGGAATCGAATATAAACCCCCTAGTCCACAACATCCCAAAGTAATAAGTTAAATTACTTGTTTATTTAATGCAATTGAAAACAACTAATGTACCATAATCACCCAGTTTATTTAATGCAATTGAAAACAACTAATGTACCATAATCACCCAGTTTATTTAATGCAATTGAAAACAACTAATGTACCATAATCACCCAGTTTATTTAATGCAATTGAAAACAACTAAAGTACACAGACCCGATAAAATACTGTCAAAAGTTAATTTTCTACATTGACCCGATGGCGACCGACATTATGAAAACTGGTGTGCAAGACCCTCGACCATAAAGGTCGTGTTTGTGTATGAAACTTCCGTTTTTGATCGATGAATAATAAACATAAATATAATCGAAGTAAACGAGATAAGCTTTGTAGACAAATTACTCAGTTTTTATAACAGTACCTATAAACTTTCAATTTTTCATAATGAAAAACCACATTCTTATTAAAAAATCTAAAGTGTTTCTAATGTCCATTTGCACTAAACTTAAGAATCGCCTAAGTTCTTGCCTAATTTATTTAGGCTACTCCTAGCAAAAATTTGCTTGCACCACCAAAAACCTTAAGCCATTCTTAACTCCACTTCCCTAAGTAGTATTTTTTACACGACTGCCCAAAATGGAGTGTATATTTTGTGTTACAGCATGCAGGTTTTCTTAGCCTGGCCAACTTTGGTTGACAAATAATAAAACAAAAAAGTATTTTTGTCACTTTCTGTCATTTGTCAAACATTTGTCAAATATGTTGACAAATTCAATCAGATTTAGTTTTTTTTTAATAATAGGACCGTAAACAATCTATCATTACAATCGTTCGTAATTCATTTTAAATACTAGGCAATTCCCAAGTTTCGTCACAGCAGAGACAAAACTGATTGCAAACCAAATTTTTAGTAAAGCTGCTCTTAAGCTTAGGTGTATCTTAACTAGGACAAGCCTAAGCCAAGTTTAGTGCAAATGGGCATAAGAGCCCCATTTCCCTGATAAAGGTTATGAGGACATAATTATATCATGATTTAAGGTATGATTCCGATGCGCAGCAGTCCTGTCGCAGCAGTGCTGTGTGCTCCAAATTGAACCGTAATATTACGTTTGAAAGGCTCAATTTGAAGTGAGCGGAGAAGTGTCGCGACACTGCTGCGCAGCAGTGCTGCGCGGCACTGCTGCTGCAGCACCACTGGTCCCCATACATTCTCTATAGGTTTATATGAGACTACATTCCGAGCTCGGCAGCACTGCTGCGCAGCAGTGTCGCGCAGCAGTGCTGCAGACATCGGAATCATACCTTTACTCATAAAATATTGCCGTCGCGTGAATTTCATAGTGAGGACCACTCAACAAAACGTCAAAAATATCAGAAAATAAAACCATATCACTCAAACAACAAACACCTATTACTGAATATGAGCCATTTTTTCGGACTTCAAATTTCGCTGATACATTACCTCCGTGACACGCGCGTTTAGATTTCATTGACTAGATACTGTATAATGGATTATTGCCAAAAGCACTCGTACGCAAAAAAGGGTTGATTTACGCGTTATCGAGATTAACGCAGGGTGGGATCTTTTTGCGTACATTGAACACAATAAAAATGTTTATTTACACGATTGGGAGATTTTAACGTATCCCTTTTTATGGCCGCTCTGTATTGATTTAATCAGCCGAGGAAAGGTTTTTGTGTTATGGAAATACGTATTTTGAAATCGGGACGTGCTGCTGTGAGGATATTGTTTTTAATAAAATTATGCCATTGCTCATGGGACATATTTTGGGAGCGTTAACGCATTTTAGCTTTGGTTTTGTCGAGTTATCTATTAAAAAAAAATATATAAGACTAAATAATATATTAGAAAAAATACGACTCGCTCAGATCAATATTCGAAAGGGAATCGAACCCGCGACCTTTGGATATCCAGTCTAATGCTCTGGCCGCTGAGCTACCAAGTCACTGGTGGCATCGTCGACTTTCTTTTAGTATATCCCACTCTTACACTGCAAGCCAGCGTTATTTCACCAATGTGAGGAATTACCTCGACACACAATTGAAATATCTTTCCAGATATTTTGACAATTGATTAAGATGAAATAGGTATACAATTTTTAAATATTTCTAGTATATTATTTAGTAATGATGTATAAAAATAGCGACGAGTCAGACAGAAACGCAAGCTTTTACAAACCGTCAAACAGAGAAGAGTTGCATATCTGGGGCATGTGCTTCGGCACGATAGATACGAGTTCTTGCAACTAATTATGATGGGAAAAGTTGCAGGAAAAAGAAGACCAGTGGGGGTATTACAACCTCTTAAAACTTGCCAGGTTTACAAATTGCTATAGGTACATCTCTTTCTCGCTGTATAGCAAATAAAAGAGACGCATTGACAGCCATTCAGAAAACTGGCAAGTTTTAAGAGGTTGTAATACGGGGGGCTGGTCGCAGAAGAAAGTCTTGGTTGCGAAACATTCGGGAGTGGACGGGAATAACAAGAGCCGCCGAACTCTTTAGCCTTGCCAAAGACAGAACCAAGTATGCGGAGCTGACTGCCAACCTTCACTAGTTGGAGAGGCACCATAAGAAGAAGAATAAAAATAGCATTGTGAATGCAAAAAAGTTAAATTTAAAAAATGATTTGATCAGTTTTATACCATTTTTTTAGGCGTTTTTTTTCTCTTCCTGTTGGACCGTTCGGCCCAGAAGCTCATTTTCAATCTATCGCATATTCGTACCAGACCACATTGGCAAGATAGCCATTAATTTGGTGTTATCAAATATTGTCGTCTGGGTTGTGAAGTAGAAAGCTTCTGGGAGATGTGCCACCCTGAACATATGGCCTCCCATACAATGATCTCCGATCGCAAAAAATAATCGATCGCATACTGATATAAATGGTGAACAGGATGGTAGATGGCATCATCACAAACATGTTAGACATCGGCTTGGTTAGTTTTTAGGAAGCATGCGCGCGGCCAGGGTAGAAATATAGCCAGCCTTTTTTCCAAAAAATAATCGACTACATATTGGCATGTAATTACATTCAGGGGGTTACATTCAAGCGAATATAAAACCATAGTCTTGCGTCGCTTTCAGGAAGCGTCTAGGAGGTCAGGGCAGGTAAGTATATTTCACATATATGCTCTTGTGATCCTTGTTCCTTATTTGATCGATATGAAAACACAAAAAAATAGTTCAGGTAATGATGCCACCCAGAACCCTGTTCACCATTTACGTAAATATGCGATCGATATTTTTTTAGCGATGTTCAGGGTGGCATATCTCCCAGAAGCTTCCTACTTTGCAATCCAGACAATGATTTTCGTTAACACCAAGCTAATGGCTATCTTGCCAATTTGGTCTCGTCCCAATATGCGATAGATCGAAAATGACCCTGGTTGGCCGACGGTCCATGTGTTTTACTAATGGTACAATGATGTACTGTTGAATTAAAAGATATCTTTAGAATGTATTTGTCTTATAATTTTCGACTGTAGTATACAGTATCGAGATTGTATCCAGCAATATGCTCATATCAGTGAATCGAAAACTTTATGTAGTAACAATGTGTCTCGTTTTGTTTCAGTGGGTTGAATATGAACATCAACAATAACAACAACAACACGAGCTTGAACAACAACAACAATAACAACAACAATAATGAGGAGAAGCCCGACATGCCTGACCCCGATTACATTAAGGTATGTGTTACATATTTTTCAGTTCTCATGCTCGTAAAGTTCGTCTTTATGTCGGGTATAGGCTGCATAAAATCGCTTTTCATGCTCTAGTGCATAAAGTAAAATCTTCGTCTAAGTTTCTCCAAGACAAAGGTCGTCAGGTAAACGGCCATACACGCAATTAACAACGTTAAATAAAATTGTTATTTCATTCTGTTTCTTCATTTTTATACATAAATCCATGTTTATAAGACTTGCAATATTGCTGTTTAATTTCCTCACAATCGAAGCGAAAAGCAGAGTATACGAGTATAACTCATACAAACCTATTTTACCTTCGTCTTGAATATATCGTCTTGGGTAAAATGGTGCATTTTATGCACTTGTTGTACAATCCACTACTTTCTTCTGTAATATAAGTGTTGAAAAGTTTAGGTAGTTACTTGTTCTCATTGATTAGAGGCTTGGTCGCGATCAGGGGACCTATTTTTGAATCGCTCGACTGGCGTCGAGCGCTCCTTTCGAGTGATTTTCGTTCGACATATGACTCAAAACAATGGGATGTCGAACGAAAATCAGTAGAAACGAGCGCTCGACTGGAGTCAAGCGATTCAAAAATAGGGTCCCAGGAAGTATACCTATAAATAAACATAATGGGATAATTTCGAAGTATTCACGTACAAAACAGAGGCTTGGTTAAGTAGCTGGTGAGCTCACGGCTGGCGCATATCATCCATCATATTATAAGCAATGAGAGCTTGGCTTTGCTTTTGATGCAAATTCTAGCATCTGAACTTTAACTAGCTTTTGTTTACCGTGTATAGGCTTCACCATGTCGGAATACTAATATTATACAACATTAGCTTCAACAGAGCTTGATTTTGCATAAAGACTAATTTGCATCATACAGATGCCGCTTGTGGGCTGCGGTGCCACTGTTTGACGTAGCATCTGTGTACCTGTGCACCTGTGCATCGGTGCAGTACCGAATGTTGAGTTAGTCTATAAAATTGTGTGAATATTAAATGTTAATATGAAATCAAGTATAGCCACTCTAGCCAAATCATTGTTACCAATCTTCGCCATTGTGTCGCTAGAAAGATGTATGGATTTGATGTTTTAAAAATCGATGGTTAACCAAAATTGATGTTAATCCCGTCTTTCGATAACGAAGCGATTTGCAAATGTGACATTGGTGTAAACTACAGCTACAGAATAAGATTAAAAATAGACGTGAAGTGACAAAGTGAAATCACATTAAAATTTATGTTATAATTTAATCAATCATGTATCATATCATATATCATTTGAACGTGTCAAAGCTGGTGGCACACAGTTTTTTTCTGTTATTATTGATCCTTTTGAATAACTTAATTTACTTAAAAAAATATAGGTAATGTGCTGTTATATAGGTAAAAGTATAAATGTAAGCAATGAAGCGTTTTATCTTTTCTTTTTATAGTTTTTATGCAAATTAAATTGAGATCCTAAATTCAACGGAATTTCTTGTAATGATAGATGGAGAGATAAGTTCCAATATTGATGTTTGGCATTGCGTGTTTTGAGCGTTTTATTCTGAGGCGACGTTTAAAATTACCCAAACTATATTAAATAAAATGCTATCGCATGTCAGACGACGTTAATTTCTTTCTTTTCTATTATTATAGCTGTTTGATAGCAGAATTCATTGTTTAAACTTCTTCATTACAAGACGTTTCATTTAAGTGTCTGATGGACTCCAATCATTTTTATTTGTTACCTTTTTTCTGTTAAATAAAACTTTATTTGTTTTAATTAACGTAAAGTGCTGATAAAAGTGCCTGCTTACCTTTTTTTATAAAAAAATATTCTTATACTTCATCTTTACATTTGAGTGTTTAGTACGAATATTACAAAAAAAAATACAAAATCACTACAAAATACCTATACAGAGTTTAGATAAAGACAAACATTGTCAGTATATTCTAATAAATAAATTTTCTATTTCTTTTTAACCAGTGCCAGTCAGTGCCTAACCCAGTTTAATTCTTAGGTTATACGGATGTTATATACCAAAGTTTGGATGAATTGATTCAAAAGTGCTGAATTTTGAGTATAATTGAAGAAAGATAATTTAGACTCTGACTTTGAGCTAAAAGGTTATTCATTTATTCACTTTATAAAAGCTATTATCATATCAAGCAACAAAAACCCATTTAAAGAAAACAAAATTTAATTGGTTTAAGTTATACAAGGCTAACAAACTCGCTGGATCAATGGCTGAATGTTAAATGTCATTGACCTTAGCCCAAAGAGTAAAGTACCTAACCTCTCAATTAGCTTTTGATAACATGACTGTCTTAACCCATAGGAAATTTCTGAATTTCCTGTTTCTTGCCAAGTAATTATTTACGTTACAGTACGAGGCATATAACTTGAAATCGGGTGGAGATTGCGCGAAACGCGTATTTTGGGTATGCGTAGCGGTGAGGGGCGCGGGCGGCGGAAGAGGGGCGCGCCCTATTGGTCGCTCACAAAATTTCAAGATACGTGCCTAGTACTATACTTGGTTGTAAATAAGGTTATTTTTTAATTCCACCGTCCTTACCACCGTCTCTTCACGCACTCAAGATACTAACAGTTAGTTTTTCTAGGGAAAAAAACATTTGAGTACGTATTTGCGAACTAAGTGCCCTTTGAAAATGTTGGTGTAAATAATTGTTTCTCTCATTCAGTTTCGATCAAATTATATTTTTATAGCTTTTGTCTATAATTCTATATTGACGATTTATGCTTTTCATTACACAAATATAAACAAGCAAAGACAATGATACAGCACATCAAAGAGTCAAAAAGCCATTACCGAAGGCGAAAATCAAATATGAAATTGCACACGACCGCGTTTAATTTTCAGGCTACAATCAGTTCCAGAGCACATGCTTTCAGAACTTAATCAAAATACATTCGAGAGAACTTTGTAGTGTGCCATAATTAATTAAAGCGTGTCAATGAAGTAAAACGAAAAAGGTAATATTTCGGTAACATTAAAATGGAAAAGCGTGACAAAACCAGCGGCTGGTTCGTCAATACAGTTTCATTATTGGCTTTAATTCGCTGTACCATTTACAGTGTTGCTCTCGGTGTAGTGTATACTTGTGTCGGTGCATTTAATATGGAGAAAAAAATTTTTTCTTGATCATTATGTAATATTCAGTGGTGGCCAGACAATTAAGAACCCAGTCGATTTTCATACAAATGAGGTAACTTTGAAGCCTTGGTTCTTCATCAAGGATTGACCTAGCAGTGATCTGATGGTGACCATCATCCAGGTAGTGAATGGAGGAGATTCAAATGGCCATCCACACCTGACTGATCTGATCAGCATTCTAAGAGATATAAGTATCAGAGTTTTCAGTTTCAGTATTTCCATATCTACATTTTATGATTATTTCACGGTTTTTTTTAAACATATCCTTATAATCTCTTAGAATGTTGATCAGATCAGTTGGGTATTAATCTGAATCTTCTACATTCACTCCCTGTATGGCCATCATGAGATCACAGCTAGGTTAATCAATGGAGAACCAAGACTTTAAAGTTACCTCGTTTGTTTGAAAATCTACCGGTTTCCTTAATTATCTGGCCACCACAATTATAACTCGTGTAAGGAGTATTCCTTCACACGTGAATACCATAAAGAAAGGGAAATCGTTCATTAGCTGACAATTTAAAGCTTTAATAGTTTACAGCTATGGACATCTCTACCATAGTCGTTGGGTAATTTGGGGGTCCAAGGTCAAGCCAAATCGTTTTTCAAAGAGTTTCCCTACCGAATTGATAAAAATAATTGCGGTACAATACAAAAATTGTTACTAACACTTTATGGATCAAAATTCAGAAATTAAATTTAATACAAATTGTCAAATTTTTCATTGGGGGAGTATATTCATTGCCATCGTCAATTTTATTCATCAACCTGATGATGTTAAATTAGAAAATAAAAAGACGCCTTATGATTTGTCTTCTACTTCCAGATGTTTGTGGGTCAGGTGCCGAGGAGTATGGATGAGAACGACCTGCGGCAGATGTTCGAGGAGTTTGGAAGGGTGCATCAGATCAACGTGCTGCGCGACAAGATCACCGGCGCCAGCAAAGGTTTGTGGTTGTCATAAAGATTCACGCTTCGCCCGTTAGAGCAAAAAGTTGATGCGAAAGAAAGTTGGGGTGAAAGAGCTTCACAAGTGAACAAAAGGTCACAAATGAGGAGGCTGGTACTCGAAAACCAATTGCAACCTATAAAAATGGCGAAAGACAGTTGAGTTTGATGGTGTCGATTCGTTTGGCAGCGACTTAACTAAATTGACAGGACTAAACTAAATTTAGTTTTCCATCCTTTTCTTTCGGTATCAAAAAAGACAAAAACGGAATGCTAAATTTAAGTTTAGTCCTACCGAATCGACTGACACCAATAAGTGATTAGTTAACAAAATCATAACTTATTAATTGTATAAAAGTAGGTATATTTCCACGTGGCAAGGCATGGTTAAAAATTAAACGGTAAAGATGTTTGCCTTAATTTGTTGAACATTATTAAAAAATATCTCTTCACTCTCAGTTAATAATCTCGATTCAACTAATATAAAACGTAATAAAAGGACACGTTAGAATTCAATACATTTTACTCAATTTCCTTCGTGAACTAGTTTCCCAACAAAATTGACTATAAATTTTAACGGAAAATGTTTTGCGACAGAATCGTTTATTAATATTGATGAAGCTATCTTAAAGTTGAAAGGGACTCGACACTTAGGAAATTAATTTTGTATTTTAACAATGTCGCCGAGAAACCGAGTCGCAGTTTTTGTTGAGACAAAAGCGCCGTATTGAGTTTCCAAGTTTTGGAATTCATTATGGAATAGATAATTTCAATTATTACACTTGGCGCACCGGTGAATTTACAATTTGATATTTTCTTATTTCGTTAAAGCAGTGTTGCTCCTTCTCTCTCATTAACTTTGATGGATTTTCTTTAAAACAATTGAGCATGTTGTTTTGTTTGTGATGTCCTAATAATAAGCACACCGTAACTAACATTTTTATGTTAGTAGACACCCCCGTATACAAAGTCGCTATGCGGTTTTTAAGTAACATTAAACATGTCGGTTACATCATTATGCATTTAAACATTGTCCACCGTACGTTCCGTGTTGACATTTTTGTTTGTTTTGTTAAACGTCTTTTGTCTGAAAAAGCCCCTTTTGTTAGTTCTCATGAAAGAACTCACCCTTTGTCCATGCTGCGAGCAATGTTGCGTATTCAACCCGAGACCACCGTTCCAACATACACCCTGTATATTTTATTTTCCCGTTTTTGTGTTGACGTCACCCATTGATATTGTTTCACGTTGCGTGCTCTGTACCAGTGGCTAATAATTGAATTTTTAATGAACTCACATTTCGTATCGAGTTCGGATGCTTGCGGCGCAGATAATTTAATTGGTGTTTTATTATGCTGACGAGATTTTGACTGCATTGCAGTTAAGAATAATTAATGTAAAATATAACAATGCAAAATCAGCGTGCTACTCAGTATCTGAATTCACTTCTCTGCATTAAAGTGGCTTTAATGTAATTGAAGTTTTGAGAATGAGGCGTGCACCAGCAAACTTCGACTTCAATCGAGAGAAGAATCGATCTCCTGAATTTGAAGGCAGTTACGATGGCGTGAACTGTCAGTAATTTTGATCAATCTTTAGCCAGATGTTGTACAAAATCGGTTAAGTAATATGAGCTGCTCAATTAAACGCATAGTGGTAGAATTTCGTAATTTTTCTTCTCAAAAAGAAAATTTCCAATTTTGAAGATTCCGTACTCGAAGAACCCAAATGGAGCCGTCAAATATAGTGGTGGCCAACTAATTAAGGACACTAGTCGATTTTCATACAAACGAAGTAACTTTGAAGCCTTGGTTCTCACACCTAACTGATCTGATCAAATATAAGGATCAGAGTTATCAGTTTCAGGATTTCTATACATCTTTATGCTAATTCCGCGGGTTTTTTTTAACATATCCTTTAATCTCTTAGAATGTTGATCAGATCAATTAAGTGTGTATAGCGATCTGAATCTCCTTGATCCACTTCCTAGATGGCCATCATCAGATTACATCTAATACTTGGCGGAGAATCAAGGCTTCAAAGTTACCTCGTTTGTACGAAAATCAACCGGTGTCCGTAAATATCTGGCCATTATTTGTATAACAAATTGGAATTAATGTGCCACCGCAAATATATTGCTAAAACAGTATTCTTTGTATGTCCTCGTCCGTGTTGATAGAATGATTGACTGTAAATTAGCGCTTATCTGAAACATATGCCTATTCACAAAAACACATAAAGTAATATTTTTTTATTTTGATTTAAGCTGAGTGCACATTGACTACTTGTAATTATTACTGAACTTTCTGAAGACACGATATAATTTTCATGCTTAATGAATGTTAAGTTAATTGAAGACAATCTGTAATGATGATAGTATTGTAAGTGTTGGCGCAAGTCACTAAGAGTTTGTCTGATTATTTGATTTTCCAATTCGTCTGTTCATAAGTTAGTATTCAGCTAAAGTTTAACATGAACAGCAAGAAAATGCTCGTTATCTCTTTTGAAGAGCTCCATTTTGTATCGTGTTTTCAAGCTACTTTGTATCGTGTTTTCAATATTGTTACGCTAATGTGTACCAAGCTTAAAGATAAACTACGTTTATGTGAATATGTGTGTTAAGGTGTCTATAGACTAGAGCAAAAGCGAGCATTTACCCTTGTAATGTAACGTTTTGTTTTAACAAAATTCACAGCAAGTATTGTAGTTCGGTTCGATGCATGGTGATACAATTATCAACTCGATTTTCTGTTGTAAATGCTCAAGTTTATTCTCAGCTTAAAAAAACCCGTTTTCCGCCAAATGTGTGTAAAACTGTAAACGTGTTGTGCTTGTCACCGGTATGTTACGTGTGCGCTTCCTTCTGTTACAGGGTGCTGTTTTGTGACGTTTTTCACGCGCAAAGCGGCGTTGAAAGCGCAAGACGCTTTGCACAATATCAAAACGTTGAGCGGGGTAAGTGCGTTTATATGTTACCTTTACTATCGCATACTTTTATGTTTTGCCTCCAACAAAATACGTTTTTTTTTTACATTTAATGGGCTTACTCTTGGCCACATTCGAGAACCATAAGGCTAAGAAGAGGGCAAAGATGAAGCGAGCTTGCCCAAAAGAAGTCTATTCACTCGGGCTTTAAATAACGTATTTTTTACTTCACTATAATGTATAAATATATGCAGAGTATGTTCAATACCCTGAGTAAAAGTATGCGTCAACAACCCTTTGCAATTCATAAAAAGATACAAGATATTTTTTTCTGTGACACTAAATGATGCTTCATTTCACGCTACGAGACGCTACGCGTAGCCCGTGCTACGAAAAGCTCTACGAAACTACGTTTTGTTCATATTTGTATGTGTTTAGTACTTTGTACCGCATATGTATGTAACTAATAATGCACTCGCTTACCTTTGATTATATTATTTCTAATTTCGTATTCAATATTTAATGACCTTAAGACAAGCCAGTAAATTATTATTGCTCTTAACTTAAACTTTCTAAATAAAAATACTAATCTATGCATCGAGTATTATGTACCTCTACCTACCTAAACTTGGACTATTTATTAAGTTTTAATTTTAATCCATCAAGGCCCGGAAAATGAGACACAACAGATTTTCTATTCAATACTTAATAAGATCAATTTTCGGACGGGAATTGAACTTGTGTGAGTCGTATTTTTTCAAGTTTCAAGTTGCAAAAATCTCGAATTCAAAGATTTTCTATTGTCGTCCGGACGCCGGAGGCCGCGCGAGTTTTGATGAATTAAACGGACAAAAGAGAAATAGTATAAACTATTTAATTTAAAGTATTATTTAATTATTATAATGGCTAGGAATGTAAGTTCATTAACCTTTTCACTGAAGAGGTTGCACTTTTCAGTCGGGATCCATCGGTGCTTTCGAAGTGTTCTTAAGGTGCAATCAAAGCGATCTACGTAACTGTACATACAAACAATCCTCGCGGCTCCTCTCGCCGCTGCAGAACTGCGCTTATTTCCCGAAGGAGCCATCCTTTAGTCGAGGCTAAACTCATTTGTAGGAGCTAACTTTTAAAGGCAATAAGAAGAACATTTTAAATCGCTCTAATAACTTCCATGGGTTCATAGTACGGTGAGAATATTGGTTTTAGTCGGTTTTTAAATGAGTTATGTTATGTTTTTTTTTTTTAATTTAAAAATTCTCTCATTAACAATGTTAATGCTTCGTATCGCTATAATCAATGTACTAATATTTTGATTGAATATCTTCAAATCGCTATAATCAGAAATACCTAGTAATATTTTGATTGAATGTAAAATCAGTATTTTACATTCAATCAAAATATTACTAGGTACTTTTGATTATAAGACTCGAAGAATTTTTGACCACTATTAGGTTTATCTAAGTGGTGCTTAAAAGTTTATCTATTAGATTTCATATATCCAAAATACGTTTATATTTGCAATTGCGTTTCATCAATAAAGTTATTTTAATTTTTATTTCGTAGAAAATAGTCTAATGATCATATGGCAAGATGTAGTAGAGTTAGGTTCTAATTTTTATTTGCTGTAGGGTACCATCAAACTGTTTTTAATAATATAACTACCACAGCAACTTAATTTCATTACAATTTCTTTAAAAAAAATATGCCAATAACACTGCCAAACTCTAAAAGCAATGTTTATCCTTTTCATCACCTGTTGCAAAGTAAAGATCTGTAACAATTTGCGTTATCACATTAAGAAGGCCATGAGGGGAGAGTGGGGTAGGGGGGGCAAATAGGTCTATACCGCATGCGATTGTTACCGAACACAATCGAATTACTGACTCTTTCGAGCCCGCCGAACGCCTTTCTCACTACCCTATTAAGAAATGAAGAGTCA
This sequence comes from Agriphila geniculea, assembly GCA_943789525.1. Taxonomy (NCBI): domain Eukaryota; kingdom Metazoa; phylum Arthropoda; class Insecta; order Lepidoptera; family Crambidae; genus Agriphila; species Agriphila geniculea. The sequence goes on along the minus strand of OX038877.1, from coordinate 4,726,106 downwards.
GTAGGATACCTTTTGATAGGTACAGTTGAATTTATATGTAAGTATACATTTTTGACAATTCAGCAACATTATATTCTTTGTAAGAAAATTCCACATCAGACAAAATTGTGAACATGTTAATGAACTATTATTTATTAATTTTATTATGAACTTTGCTAAAAACTGTAATCGATTTAATTATTACATCGGATTACAGTTTTTAGCAAAGTTTTAGACAGAGCGCTTTAGGCAGAGTTAGCGAGTGATACGAGTTTATTCAATTTGTTTTTTAGTGATTTTGACAAATTGGTTCTTACATTTTTAGTTTCCTTTTATAATACGACTTACTAACTTAACCCGTAGTAAAATCGATAATTTCACTACATTTTTAGTTTCCTTTTATAATACGACTTACTAACTTAACCCGTAGTAAAATCGATAATTTCACCCTAATAATTACTATGCCATGCCTTAATTCAACCTTAAGTAGTAGTTTGTAGTGTTTTGATAGCATCGTTCAAATGTACTTAATTATACTAAATACAAAAAAAAACTAAATTATAGTGACAGATCACACGCTTCTTATCGGCTGTATTAAAGGCGGTTGTATGACCGAAAGTGGCGCCCTCAGAGGTTTTTATTTAATAAGTTATTAATAGAAAAAGATTTTAATAATGTTTTACGTGGAGTTTTTAGGGCCCATGGTCTAGTATTTTTAGAAGGTATCATGCTCCATGGCTATGCTCCATCAGGCTACATGCCCTCGTAGTCATTCGTAGAAGTAGATAGCAAATGTGTCAAATACGGCCACTTTTAGCAGTTTAGCTATCTACTTCTAGCAGTGACTACGAGGGAATGTAAAGATACCGTCTAAAAATACTAGACTGAATACTCAAACGCTAATTAACTTTGAGGGGCTCTCAAACGTCGTCCTGTCACATTAAATGTCAAAGATATGACAAAGACAGCATGCTGTTTGAGAGCCGCTCAAAATTAAGTAGCGTTTGAGTATTCGGCCATGTGGGCCCTAAAAATTCCACGTAAAACATTATTAAAATTGTGCATTAGAATTATAATATTAAATAAAATTCACCGCGGCGCCACTATCGCTCAGGGTGCCACCTTAAGTAAAACTCGAGAGAAAAAAAAGAGAAAAATAAAAAATCTAAATATGACCTACCGTTTTTTCCCCTATCGACTGAATCCGACTTCCCTCCAGGGCGGCATCTTCATCTCGGCGATAATTCAATTCTATTATATTATCGGTCGTTTTTTCGCCCTCGATTGATTCGGCCCGTTGCCAGTGGCAGGTGGGCGGGGGGGCGAAACGGGAAATATTTGCTGATTGGTCCCATTGTTTGCTGTGGTGAGAGCTTTTGTTTGGTTTATAATGATCGGTTGGGCGCGAGAATTTGGCTGCAGAACGATGCGAACTATTGCCAAAGTTGGTTATTTACGATGAGCATTGTATTTAAGACTAAAAGCTGATACTAATGTCATAAGTAGATTAATGGCAGTATATACACGCTGAAATTTAAGTTATTTAGTTTCCGCAGTGGGGTGGTTCCACTCATGAATACAAGCAACTTTTACTACTATCGCGAAATAAATGTCAGCTGTTCCATACAAAAGCGCAATACCTACTTGACCTTAATGTATGGAACAGCAGATTTTTGTTTTGCGATATCAGAGTTGGCCCCATAATAAAAGTTGCTTGCGTTGCGGGAACAAAATGATTAAAATTTCACGCTGTATACAAAAAATGTTTTTTGAATATCCCTAACAGTAACAACCTTACAAGTTTTACAATTAACTTAAATCTATCACATCTCTTTTAGGGTTATACATTTAAACAAAGGCAATATGCAAAACTTTGTAAAACAAACTTACCTAAAACAGAAATTACATTACTAAGATTCCATTTCCCGTGAGTTTTTTCTAAAATTCATTCTTAGCGAATACTTAATATTAGAATAAACAATTTCTACCTGATCTGTCCATTACTTTAGGCGAGTTACAATGAATCATTCAGTGAGATATTCAGAAAAAGATAATTCTCTATAATTTTCAAAAGGTTAATAAATAAACATTTCTTGTAACAACACTTTGGAAATTAATAGCCTAATCGTTCATATCCCTATGGACGTTCAAAGTTGAGTCTGAGCAAATTAATGTCTAAAACTTGAAGCTTTCGAACTGCACCATCGCCGGTTTTATTAAATAACTAAAGACTTAACAACTTATGTTTTGAATTATTAATGGATGAACATTAGCAGGGAGAACGGTTATTTTAAAACAGTATGTACTAAAATGCTATTTTTGAATACAGTAATAGTTTTGGGTGCGATTGTCTAAGGCGTGAAATACACAGAAGCGACGCGGCGCGGATACGGCGGCGATACAGTGCAGATGTGAGACTTCCGGATGCTTTCGGCCAATCAAATACACGTATCGCCGGCATCGCCGCCGTATCTGCGCCTTATCTCCGCCGCATCGCTTCTGTGTATTTCACGCCTAAGACGGTTAATGTTTGTTGCAAGTAAATTAATTAATAAATATTAGATAAAATCACAAACATTGCATTCCAAAGTAAGAAGCTAAAGCACTAGTGCTATGGAAATTAGAGACAATGGTGGAACTACAAACACCAAGACTTGAGCCAATAAAGTAAAGTTTGTTTTCTAAATTGTCTCAGCCGATAATCGAACCCCGGGACCTCATAAAGGTGACATCTTGAAAACCGGTGTACAAATCACTCGACCTCGGAGGTCGACAATTTACATTTTAGTTTGTTTTATATTCGTTTAAATATTATCCAGATTCGTTCCCATAGCATGAACAACTATCGATGCGGACTCGGATTTGTGTTAAGGGTACTGTCCCCTAGTGTTTATCACTTTATATGTAAACGGAAATAGCAAAGACTTCCAAAAGCTACTAATAATAAAAATATCTTAATCCCAACTATCACTACTTAGTATAAAACAAAATCGCTTTCTCTGTTCCTATATCCCTATGTATGCTTAAATCTTTAAAACTACGCAACTGATTTTGATGCGGTTTTTTTTAATAATTAGAGTGATTCAAGACGAAGGTTTATATGTAAAATACATGGTGTGAAATTGCACACCGAAGCGAAGCGAGGGCGGGTCGCTAGTAATAATATAAATACGAAAGTGTTTTTGTTCTTTGTTACTCTTTCACGTCTTAACTACTCAACCAAGCATCCTGAAATTCGCATACATATTGTCAGGGGTACCTACAGATCGGACATTGACAAAGGATACCTTTCATCCGGAAAAAAGTACGGTTTCCGAGAGATAAAGAAATAGCTGTTTACGCAGGCGAAGTCGCGGGCGCTTGCTACTATTCCTTATAAGTTTTTATGGTGCTCAATATATAGTTTCCTTGAAACTAAAAAGACTAGACAAACTTAAGCTTAAGAATCTTGGAAAAAGAAACGTTAAGAAAAATGTTCGCCGTTAATTCAGCTGTTTGTTAACAAAAGAAAATTTAAATAGCCAAGCGGTTTCATGGTTTGAGGAAGTTGAACCCATTTCTCTTCGACTTGCTGTTAAGAGTTTGTTTTTGCAATAACTTTTATAGGTACATGTTCTTTGTCCTATATTCTCTTCTTTCTCTTATTGTTTATTTAGACATTAAAATAATAATGTACTTCGCAATCACTGTTAATTATATTTCAAAGTAATAACCAGATTGCCTATTTGCCACTATTCTAACTATTTGCACACGGTATTTGCGGCGAATATTAGAATAGACAAATAGATACATCAGCATAGAATATCGGCGAGTATTTGAGGATCGCATAAAATCTTAAGGCTACGTTATGTGAAATCATTTGTCTCTGACTTTTTCTTTATGTGTAAAGAGTATGGAAAATAACCGCACTTCTGCACTTTTTCGATGTTTTTCATTGTTTTTTCATCATTATATTTAGCACAATTATCTGTCTTGAAAAAAGTTATTGGAGCAACTGCACAGTACGTTAAAGTGTATTTTTATGTAGAATTCAATACGTTTTCGCTATTATTTACGCCAAAAATATGGCCCACGACAAGCGCTTTTGATGATATTCTGTTTTTTTTACAATCATCTGTGAGGTTTATACGCAATTTAATACTTGTAGCAACTAAATAATCTCTTTAGCTTGTCGTATGTTTTTTTTTTGTGGCTACAACTTCACGTTTTCTGTACAAGGTCATTTTGTATCCACCATCCAAATTTTGAGGATGTGTTCAGTCCATGAAACTGAACAACTTTCTCTAAGGAACACATGGTCAAATATGTAAAATAAAAATCGACCTCTTACAAATCAAAGAGATCACGTGATCAATTTAGTATGGGATGACCAAAATTTTTTGGCGAAATTTGACACATGTTTCTTAGAGAAAGTTGTTTAGTTTCATGGACTGGACACATCCTTAAAATTTGGATGGTAAGTTCGAAATGACCCGATATAAAAATATGGCCCGCGCAAACCATGTTTTCCTATTATGGCCCCTCAAGGATGTTTATAAATAAGTACAAATAAAAAATATATACAAGCATACAAAGAAAATTACATTGTTTGTATTTCACACATTTCATCGAGAACATAGCAGTCTAGTTTCATAATACCGAACTGCCTCGCAAACAAAATGCTATCCTTAACACTTATCTGACAGCTCGAGCAGTTAGCGTTACACAGCTAATGCGAACGTTAAATAGAAACTTTTAAACTGTCCCGAGGACGTAATCTCTGACAGTAACTGGTCGCCGTATCTAGCCGGCACTTTAATTAAAAAAGCGTTTGATCATACCGACGTAGTTAGCGATAGTGGAAATGTTCAGATACTGTTTTATTAAAGCTTAAAACATGAACTGCCGTTAGTGTTATAGAAAGCCCTCCAAATGTATTTTACAGTAAGACCTCTAAATACATTGCAAATGATATCAAGTCATCAAACACAGCTAAGACACCCAAAAATTATCTCACATGCAATGGTAGGTTAAATAAAAATTAGGTACAAGTCTTAGAACGCAAACTAAAGAGCTATAAACTTAACAGAATTTGATGTAATTGCAATCGATATCTACCATCGAAAATAATAGGCAAAATTAATTCGTTTAAAAGGTATCCAAATTCATTATAGTAATGAAAATGCAATATCAAAAGCTATAATATGGCAGAAATGCAATAAACGGGGTTTCAAATATCGAATTCCAATGCCACAGCTTAGTTCAAATCTAAACCACCCGTTTACGTGTTAACATGGAATATAACCGGTCGTAACATTTGCCGTGCCACGTTGCAGTAAGTAACCAGCCGAAAAATTATGTTTTAGAGTCCTATAAATCAATCGGTTGCGGTCGGGATCCGCAAAATAGAATAGCCGCATTTTTCCGCCGCTGTGAACGCCGTGAATGGCGGGCTGTGGGTTTGCAATATACACTGTAACGGCTGAAACATAGTCTATGTCCATCAGCCATTTTTAATGTCCCCACTGCTGGGGCACATGCCTTCCTTATGAGTGGATAAGGAGGACGGGCCATAACCCACCACGCGGGCCCAATGCGGATTGGTGGGTGTTAACGACTGCAAATGCAGCCGGGCCCTCCGAAGCATGGAGGAGCTCGAGATAATAAATTTTAGGTCACCCATCCCATGACCGACCCTTGCGAACGTTGCTTAACCTCCGCAATCGCTGGGCCAGGCGCTAAACCACTGCGCCACCGAGCTCCTCAATGAAAATATAGTATCTGAAATATAGTACATTATTTCAAATGAATGGTATAGATATTATATAGCTTTACTAGTAAAAGGAGTACTCATAGATTAAATGCCTAGCTAGGAGAAAGGAAAAGTCTTTGCTCTAGAAAAGTAACCTCAACATTCTTTAAAACTGGGCCCCTGCAGGTACTTAAATTTATCAAGATAAGCAATAACTGAAAATTAATCAGTTAAAAAAATCCCTAGCTCTCAATTATTGTAAATCTAAATTTTATACAAAAAGTAATTCCATTGTTCTACGTTCCCATAAAAATTTATTGAATATTTATTATAGAACAACCAATAAAAATTTAATAACACACACACATATTAATCCTCAATCTTAAAATACAAATCAATGTTAGATATCTTGTATAATCTATTACGTTATAACCAAACGATCTGACACAGAGTATACATTGTCGCACTATCGAATATATCAGAGTGTTTCGTGTTTACGCGTCCCAACCTCCGGTCACGGACGAACTTTGATCGATAGCCCGGATTTATGATCGAGTTTCGTCGGTCTTAAGTAATTGACCGGGTCCATTAGAACGCCGCCCGCCCCGGTACACACGACCGGGTATAGGGTTACCAAACGACAGAGATTTAATAACACTTCAGTAATTTTATCGATCTGAACAACAGAAAAAAACTGTAATTGTCAGGGTTTTTTGAAATTACTAGAAGAGAGTCCAAAGTAATATAAATACATATTTATATTACTATGGAGGATCATTCTCACTAATTCCAGTGGATATAGTTCCATGGAACTACTGATAGTTTTTATTCTCAATATTCGTTTTCACTAGTTCCATTGCCAATCGAACTTGTGAAAATAAAACGTATCAGTAGTTCCATGGAACTATATCCACAGATTCAGAGCTATATTCAGAGCTCGGTGGCGCAGTGGTTTAGCGCCTGGCCCAGCGATTGCGGAGTTTAAGCAACGTTCGCAAGGGTCTGTCATGGGATGGGTGACCAAAAATTTATTATCTTGAGCTCCTCCGTGTTTCGGCAGGCACGTTAAGCCGTTGGTCCCGGCTGCATTTGCAGTCGTTAACACCCACCAATCCGCATTGGGCCCGCGTGGTGGGTTAATGTCCCGTCCTCCTTATCCACCCATAAAGAAGGCCTGTGCCCCAGCAGTGGGGACATTAAAATGGCTGATGATGATGATGATGATGATATCCACAGGAACTAGTGAGAATAAAACACCTAACCTATACAGAATGTCATGAAATTTTATGAAAAGTCATGGAAAATGTCAGGAAATCTCATTATTCGATTTGGTAACCCTAACCGAGTAAGGCTCCCTCTATCGGCTTTAGGGTGATTTATAAAAGGAATTTACCCAGTTATTCTATATTGATTGTTGGATATTACTGTTAACAATTTGTATCTCGTTTGCTGCCTGTTAAATGTTATTGGAGTCGAGAGATTGATTATGTTTTGTTTGGTATCAAGTGGAGAGGTGAGGACGGATTTGTTTTAATCAGTTAATATAATTTGTATCGGTTTTAAGGCTCCGTTATGCGAAATCGTTTGTCTCTGTCTTTTTCTTTACGTGTAAAGATTATGGAAAATAACTTCAATTCGCACTTTTTCGATGTTTTTGTTGTTTTTTCATCATTATTTAGCTTTAGCACAACTATCTTTCTTGAAAATAAGTTTTGGAGCAACTGCACAGTACGTTAAAGTGTATTTTGATGTAGAAATACGGTTCCGCTATTATTTTCGCCAAAAATATGGCCCGCGACAAGCGCTTTTGATGCTACGAGTATTCTGTTTTTTTACAATCATCTGTGAGGTTTATACGCAATTTTAATACTTGTAGCTACTAGGTAATTTCTTTAGCTTGTCGTATGTTTTTTTTGTGGCTACAACTTTACGTTTTCTATATAAAAATATGGCCCACGCAAACCATGTTTTCCTATTATGGCCCCTTAAAAGATATCTGAATCTTAAATGTTACTTTAAAAAATGTGAATATGAAAATATATATTCTTAATAATTTGGTTTTTATTCGCAACTCGCGCTTCGGTGTAGTGTGGAATTTGATACTATATATTATACATTTAAACCTTCCTCCTGAATCTATCTATTTAAAAAACCGCATGAAAATCCGTTGCGTAGAAGAAGCGGGAAGCGACTTAGTTTTATTCTATGTAGTGATAACAATTCAATTTCCTTCTCTTTTCTAAAATTCTTGCGCTTTGCTTCTTGTATTACAACAAACATGCCTTTTCTTTACGTTAATCTAACTTAACGCAGTAAATATAGTTACTTTGTAGGTAGATAGTATTGAACCGAATCAATTTCACTAAGTAATACTCCAAAAAACTTTATTCTTACCACTAAAAGGAGCTTGTATTTTCCCATCCTGCCCACGCACCTAATATCGTCAAAATATTTTCCGATAACATTAACTCACTAACCCTTTTATCGACACGAACCGCCTCGTAATCGCCAAATATAGTTGAGGTGCGCCTAATTCACTTCGGACGCTAGTCATCGTCAGTTTGACGTTTCAATGTTCACCCGTAATGCTATTGTAATAATGGTTTTTGTTAAGTTACAATAGTTACAGCTCATTGATCCTTTAATCTTTTGTGCCATGTGAAAATAGTAATCATGTAAATTAATGTTTACTACAGACAACAAAACTAAAATAAAATGGTCTTCTATGAAGATTATCCTATAAAAAGTATGAGAACAGTTATTGATAAGATACATTGAAAAGTGAAAGCTCGTAACTAAATCTTACTATATATATTATGCCTATATAATTTTAATTCGAGCTTAGCGTTGCTATATCTGACGAATCATGTTTTATTTTCATTCGGGTCGTTTAAAAGTGCGTCCTCTTATACTGGCCTTTACGTAAAAGACAGTATGAGTTTTATTGATTGACCTGACTACTAACTTATATTGTCATTTGAGTAATATTGAAATGAAGGTTCTATCATTTGGCCAAATTATTTTTGGTAAAACACTTCCCAAAAAGTATCGCACTAGTTTCATTTCCCAAATGAATCTTTAGCAAATTTACATTTCGCAATTTATTCACTTGATTAAATTATCATTTCGCATATTTTTACTTTGTCAAGTTTTCTAAAGTTTGCGATGTGATATTTTGGGAAACGTTTTTTGTCCGTATATTAGTAATCCATTGAAATGCAATGCTGTCCTATACTACAGAAGCGTCCTAATGGTCGTGTAGATTTATTTCACAAAATTAAATTCTTCACGCAGAAACTAAAAAAGTGACGTATCATTTTTACGACACCATACGTACAGTACTTGATGTTTGTTTAATAACCGAACCGAACCTTTTTCCGACGTAAACCTCGACGTAATGGCTAAATAGTTGAGGCGTCTAATTCTCACCAGATGCCAATCATGGCGCTGACTTTGACACGGCGGCCACAGGGTTAAGAGCTTACTAAAAATCTGTGTGGAACAGATTAGCAAATAATGATTTTGTAAAAGATTTCTGTGATGATACTGGTTAGAGTTAGTTTCTTTTTTAATGCTTAATCTGTTTTGAGGTAGGTGCAAAAAATCCGCACGGAAATCCGCAAAGTAATTTTTATCACCGTTATTTTTATAAATTGAATAATTTTTATTGGAAAACATTATGATTTCAATATATTTAGGTAATACTTAATATGAACAACATGTTATTATACAAGTGGATTATATCAACAAAATTGACTGAAAATAAATTCAATTTCAGTGTCAGTAATTTAAATCCTTTGTTTTTAACTTTGCAAAGTAATTAACACAACTATTCACTCGTATTATAAATTAATATTAAGCTGCGTATTATTTTATCAAAAGCTCATTAATGTAAATATAAAAATTTAAATATTTGAATACTATTTATCGCTCAAAGCCCATCTTTATTATGTCCACTACGACATTTATTTCTTTAACCAAAATTTTTAGTTGATTTTATAATGGCGTCAATATAATCTAGTCCATCAAGAAATTGTCCATGATTTTCGAGGAAAGGATGAGGGCAAGTGACAGGGATTTGGTTGGCGTACGATGGTCGTCCCACTCCTTGACATTATTATCTTATGCATAAGGTTCAAAATCGGTTGGTTCAAAGGTTGGTGGAATAGAAGGCAAGAGAGCCCGAGGTCGTTCGCCAACCAGGGACCGTACCGGCTAACGAATCGAACTTCGAAAATTCTGCCGGGTTTCAAATTAAAACAGAAAAATCGAGTCCCAATTGGGTCAAAAAGGCGAACCCTAATTCGTGAGGTCACACAAACGTCAACATCTTCCAAACAACTTTAACAAATAGTATAATACGAAATTCCTTTCTTCGATGGATTGTAATTTGTTTGTTTGTAATTTGAAACTCGGCAAAATTTCAGAAGTTCGATTCGTTAGCCGGTACGGCCCCAGATGGTCTGACCAAGTATGAGTAGCAACCTTCTCAATCTACTACGGACCGAGGGCGATGGAGGCAAATCATAAAAGCAGCCGGTGATCACGATCCTTAGTTATGAGGAAACGATTAAGAGAGAGAAGGTTCAAAATCAAGTAAATCAATCAGCGAACATCGACTGTCGTGATTTTTTTTAATAGGCTCCCTGGTCTGGTTCTGGTGTGTTACGGGAAACAATTACGGAAAACACATTTGTCCACCGTAAGCATATATTTTTAAGAACAAAGAATAAAGAACCTAAAAAGAAAGAAATACAGGATTAGAAATAGTCCTTTTAACATACGATTGCACTGAGAAAAACGGGCTACTTAAAATTGGCAAATTTGTAATGCACTGGCAGCCAGATACGTATAATGTGCTTTTCACATGAAATAAATAAGAGCCATACTTATAATGAAACGACACCATGTTCAGTAAGTATGCGGCATAATGCCCTGTAAAGACAATGTAAACGAGTTACTTGTAATGAGGCCGAATCCTTAATACGTAAGCCGCATCATGAAATTACTGTGCCCGCACTGTTAACGTTTACGTATGCGGTTTAATGATGCCGCATATGTATTAACAGAGCAGCATACGTAATTTACTTAACCCGCAACAGGAAATATGTATGCGCTATACGTACGAAGGTATACAGCCGCATTATTTCAGTATCCAGGCTCTTTACAACAGTAACTGGTTGCCAAATCATTGTACTGACTCCGTCTCATTAAGTAATGGTCCGGGTTACGTACATAATGTACGAGCAGGGTCGGAGATATGCCGATACATTTTACGTACACGGGATAATTAATAATCTCTCCGCCTACATAATCATTTACGTATCCTGGCTCATTTTACGAACTCCGTTTACTTACTGGCAGTGTTTGGTACATAGAATCTTTATGACGTCAGCCGCATCATGAAATTACTGTGGCGCACTCTTTACATTTACGTATGCGGTTTAATGATTCCGCACAGAGCAGCATACATAATTTACTTAACCCGTTACATAAAATATGTATCCGCTATACGTACGAAATTATACAGTCGCATTATTTCAGTATCCAGGCTCTTTATAACAGTAACTGGTTGCCAAATCATTGTACTGTCTCTGTTTCATTAAGTAATGGTCCCGGTTACGTCCATAATGTACAAGCAGGGTCGGAGATATGCCGATACATTTTACGTACACGGGATAATTAATAATGTCTCCGTCTACATTATCAGGTATTACGTATCCTGGCTCATTTTACCAACGCCGTTTACTTACTGACTGTGTTTGGTACGTAGAATCTTTATGACGTCAGCCGCATCATTAAATTACTGTGGCGCATTATTTACAGTTACGTATGCGGCTTAATGATTCTGCACGGAGCAGCATACGTAATTTACTTAACCCGTAACATAAAATATGTATGCGCTATACGTACGAATAATTAAACAGCTGCATTATTTCAGTATCCAGGCTCTTTATAATAGTAACTGGTTGCTAAATCATTGTACTGTCTCTGTCTCATTAAGTAATGGTTCCGGTTACGTACATAATGTACGAGCAGGGTCGGAGATATGCCGATACATTTTACGTACACGGGATAATTAATAATGTCTCCGTCTACATCATCAGTTTTTACGTATCCTGGCTCATTTTACGAACTCCGTTTACTTACTGACTGTGTTTGGTACGTAGAATCTTTATGACGTCAGCCGCATCATTAAATTACTGTGGCGCATTATTTACAGTTACGTATGCGGCTTAATGATTCTGCACGGAGCAGCATACGTAATTTACTTAACCCGTAACATAAAATATGTATCCGCTATACGTACGAATAGTTATACAGCTGCATTATTTCAGTATCCAGGCTCTTTATAACAGTAACTGGTTGCCAAATCATTGTACTGTCCCTGTCTCATTAAGTAATGGTCCCGGTTACGTACATAATGTAAGAGCAGGGTCGGAGATATGCCGATACATTTTACGTACACGGGATAATTAATAATGTCTCCGTCTACATCATCAGTTATTACGTATCCTGGCTCATTTTACGAACTCCGTTTACTTACTGACTGTGTTTGGTACGTAGAATCTTTATGACGTCAGCCGCATCATTAAATTACTGTGGCGCATTATTTACAGTTACGTATGCGGCTTAATGATTCTGCACGGAGCAGCATACGTAATTTACTTAACCCGTAACATAAAATATGTATGCGCTATACGTACGAATAGTAATACAGCTGCATTATTTCAGTATCCAGGCTCTTTATAACAGTAACTGGTTGCTAAATCATTGTACTGTCTCTGTCTCATTAAGTAATGGTTCCGGTTACGTACATAATGTACGAGCAGGGTCGGAGATATGCCGTTACATTTTACGTACACGGGATAATAAATAATGTCTCCGTCTACATCATCAGTTATTACGTATCCTGGCTCATTTTACGAACTCCGTTCACTTACTTACTGTGTTTGGTACGTAGAATCTTTATGACGTCAGCCGCATCATTAAATTACTGTGGCGCACTCTTTACATTTACGTATGCGGCTTAATGATTCTGCACGGAGCAGCATACGTAATTTACTTAACCCGTAACATAAAATATGTATGCGCTATACGTACGAATAGTTATACAGCTGCATTATTTCAGTATCCAGGCTCTTTATAACAGTTACTGGTTACCAAATCATTGTACTGTCTCTGTCTCATTAAGTAATGGTTCCGGTTACATTTTTGTTTTTAGGCCGATTTTGATGAAACTCGGTTTTCTGGTACTATTATACAAGAAAGCTTGGGAAAAAAATGTGAACAAAATGAAGTTGTGAATAAATGATTTATTTATTTATTATTATTATTATTATTATTATTATCTATTTTTTATATCTTATTATTGCGTTGCTGTTTTCTGTCAAAATAGTACCAAAAAACGGAGTTTTATCGAAATCGGCTCACGAACAAAAAAGTTAACAGCCATATTGGACTTTTCAATATTTTCAACATTGCGTTGCTGTTTTCTCTTTATAATAGTTCTGAAAACCATGTTTCATGGAAATCAGCCCACAAACAAAAGAATTGGCCGCCATCTTGGATTTTTCAATATTTCGAAATTTGCGTTGTTATTTCTTTGTCAAAATTGTACTATAAACTGAGTTTCATCGAAATCAGCCCAAAAACAAAAAAGCTGGCCGCCGTCTTGGATATTTCTATTATTTTTAACATTGCGTTGTTATTTCCTTGTTAAAATCATACAAAAAACCAAGTTTAATCGAAATCGACCTAAAAACAAAAAAATGGCCGCTATCTTGGATTTTTATATATTTAATATTGTGATGCTGTTTACTTGCCAATATAGTACCAAAGACCGAGTTTCATCGAAATCGGCCCAAAAACAAAAATGTTGGCCGCTGTCTTTGCTTTTTTTTCAATTTTAAACATTGCGTTGCTGTTTTCTTGTCAAAATAGTACCAAAATGCGAGTTTCATCGAAATCGGCCGACAAACAAAAAGTTGACCGCCATCTTGAATTTTTAAATTTTTAACATTGCGTTGTTATTTGCCTTGTTAAAATACCACCATTAACGGGAGTTTCATCGAAATCGGCCGAAAAACAAAGAAGTTGGCCGCCATCTTGGATTTTTTTATATTTTTAACATTGCTTTGTTATTGCCTTGTTAAAATAACACCATTAACGAAGTTTCATCGAAATCGGCCTAAAAACAAAAAAGTTGGCCGCCATCTTGGATTTTTATATGTTTAACATTGCGTTGCTGTTTTCTTGTCGAAATAGTATCAAAAATCGAGTTTCATCAAAATCGGCCCACAAACAAAAAAGTTGGCCACCATCTTGGATTTTTTATATTTTTAACATTGCGTTGTTATTGCCTTGTTAAAATAACACCATTAACGAAGTTTCATCGAAATCGGCCGAAAAACAAAAAAGTTGGCTGCCATCTTGGATTTTTATAGGTTTAACATTGCGTTGCTGTTTTCTTGTCGAAATAGTATCAAAAATCGAGTTTCATCAAAATCGGCCCACAAACAAAAAAGTTGGCCACCATCTTGGATTTTTTATATTTTTAACATTGCGTTGTTATTGCCGTGTTAAATTAACACCATTAACAAAGTTTCATCGAAATCGGCCCAAAAACAAAAAAGTTGGCCGCCATTTTGGATTTTTTTACATTTTTAACATTGCCTTGTTATTGCCTTGTTAAAATAACACCATGAAACAAGTTTCATCGAAATCGGCCCAAAAACAAAAAAGTTGGCCGCCATCTTGGATTTTCATATTTTTTACCTTGCGTTGCTGTTTTCTTGTCTATATAGTATCAAAAATCGAGTTTCATCGAAATCGGCCCAAAACCAAAAAAGTTGGCCGCCATCTTGGATTTTTTTACGTTTTAACATTGCTTTGTTATTGCCTTGTTAAAATAACACCATTAACAAGTTTCATCGAAATCGGCCGAAAAACAAAGAAGTTGGCCGCCATCTTGGATTTTTTTATATTTTTAACATTGCGTTGTTATTGCCTTGTTAAAATAACACCATAAACTAAGTTTCATCTTAATCGGCCAAAAGACAAAAAAGTTGGCCGCATCTTGGATTTTTATATTTTTAGCATTGCTTTGCTGTTTTTTTGTCAAAATGGTAACAAAAACCGAGTTTCATCGAAATCGGCCCAAAAACAAAAAAGTTGGCCGCCATCTTGGTTTTTTTTACATTTTTAACATTGCCTTGTTATTGCCTTGTTAAAATAACACCATGAAACAAGTTTCATCAAAATCGGCCTATAAACAAAAAAAGTTGGCCGCCATCTTGGATTTTCATATTTTTTACCTTGCGTTGCTGTTTTCTTGTCTAAATAGAATCAAAAATCGAGTTTCATCGAAATCGGCCGAAAAACAAAGAAGTTGGCCGCCATCTTGGATTTTTTTACATTTTTAACATTGCTTTGTTATTGCCTTGTTAAAATAACACCATAAACTAAGTTTCATCTTAATCGGCCAAAAGACACAAAAGTTAGCCGCCAACTTGGATTTTCATATTTTTTACCTTGCGTTGCTGTTTTGTTGTCTATATAGTATCAAAAATCGAGTTTCATCGAAATCTGCCCAAAAACAAAAAAGTTGGCCGCCATCTTGGATTTTTTGTACATTTTTAACATTGCCTTGTTATTGCCTTGTTAAAATAACACCATGAAACAAGTTTCATCGAAATCGGCCCGAAAACAAAAAAGTTGGCCGCCATCTCGGATTTTCATATTTTTTACCTTGCGTTGCTGTTTTCTTGTCTATATAGTATCAAAAATCGAGTTTCATCGAAATCGGGCCAAAAACAAAAAAGTTGGCCGCCATCTTGGATTTTTTACATTTTTAACATTGCTTTGTTATTGCCTTGTTAAAATAACACCATTAACGAGTTTCATCGAAATCGGCCCACAAACAAAAAAGTTGGCCGTCATCTTGGATTTTTATATTTTTAACATTGCGTTGTTATTGCCTTGTTAAATTAACACCAGAAACCAAGTTTTATCGAAATCAGCCGAAAGACAAAAAAGTTGGCCGCCATCTTGGATTTTCATATTTTTAACATTGCGTTGCTGTTTTGTTGTCTGTATAGTATCAAAAATCGAACTTCATCGAAATCGGCCCAAAATCAAAAAAGTTGGCTGCCTTCTTGGATTTTTTTACATTTTTAACATTGCCTTGATATTGCCTTGTTAAAATAACACCATGAAACAAGTTTCATCGAAATCGGCCCAAAAACAAAAAAGTTGGCCGCCATCTTGGATTTTTATATTTTTAACATTGCGTTGCTGTTTTCTTGTCAAAATAGTTTCAAAAATCGAGTTTCATCGAAATCGGCCCACAAACAAAAAGTTGACCGATATCTTGAATTTTTAAATTTTTAACATTGCGTTGTTATTTGCCTTGTTAAAATAACACCATTAACGGGAGTTTTTTCGAAATCGGCCGATAAACAAAGAAGTTGGCCGCCATCTTGGATTTTTTTATATTTTTAACATTGCGTTGTTATTGCCTTGTTAAAATAACACCATTAACGAAGTTTCATCGAAATCGGCCAAAAAACAAAAAAGTTGGCCGCCATCTTGGATTTTTATATGTTTAACATTGCGTTGCTGTTTTCTTGTCGAAATAGTATCAAAAATCGAGTTTCATCGAAATCGGCCCACAAACAAAAAAGTTGGCCACCATCTTGGATTTTTTATATTTTTAACATTGCGTTGTTATTGCCGTGTTAAGTTAACACCATTAACAAAGTTTCATCGAAATCGGCCCAAAAACTAAAAAGTTGGCCGCCATTTTGGATTTTTTTACATTTTTAACATTGCCTTGTTATTGCCTTGTTAAAATAACACCATGAAACAAGTTTCATCGAAATCGGCCCAAAAACAAAAAAGTTGGCCGCCATCTTGGATTTTCATATTTTTTACCTTGCGTTGCTGTTTTCTTGTCTATATAGTATCAAAAATCGAGTTTCATCGAAATCGGCCCAAAACCAAAAAAGTTGGCCGCCATCTTGGATTTTTTTACGTTTTAACATTGCTTTGTTATTGCCTTGTTAAAATAACACCATTAACAAGTTTCATCGAAATCGGCCGAAAGACAAAAAAGTTGGCCGCCATCTTGGATTTTTTTATATTTTTAACATTGCGTTGTTATTGCCTTGTTAAAATAACACCATAAACTAAGTTTCATCTTAATCGGCCAAAAGACAAGAAAGTTGGCCGCATCTTGGATTTTTATATTTTTAGCATTGCTTTGCTGTTTTTTTGTCAAAATAGTAACAAAAACCGAGTTTCATCGAAATCGGCCCAAAAACAAAAAAGTTGGCCGCCATCTTGGATTTTTTTACATTTTTAACATTGCCTTGTTAAAATAACACCATGAAACAAGTTTCATCAAAATCGGCCTAAAAACAAAAAAGTTGGCCGCCATCTTGGATTTTCATATTTTTTACCTTGCGTTGCTGTTTTCTTGTCTATATAGTATCAAAAATCGAGTTTTATCGAAATCGGCCCACAAACAAAAAAGTTGGCCGCCATCTTGGATTTTTTATATTTTTAACATTGCGTTGTTATAGCCTTGTTAAAATAACACCATTAACGAGTTTTATCGAAATCGGCCCACAAACAAAAAAGTTGGCCGCCATCTTGGATTTTTTATATTTTTAACATTGCGTTGTTATAGCCTTGTTAAAATAACACCATTAACGAGTTTCATCGAAATCGGCCGAAAAACAAAGAAGTTGGCCGTCATCTTGGATTTTTTGTATTTTTAACATTGCGTTGTTATTGTCTTGTTAAAATAACACCATTAACGAAGTTTCATCGAAATCGGCCGAAAAACAAAAAAGTTGGCCGCCATCTTGGATTTTTTTATATTTTTATTATTCGTTGCTGTTTTATTGTCGAATTAGTACCAAAAGCCGAGTTTCATCGAAATCGGCCCAAAAACAAAAAAGTTTTCCGCCATCTTGGATTTTTAATGTTTCGTTGTTATTTTCGTGTTAAAATAATACAAAAAATATAAAAAACCGGGCAAGTGCGAGTCGGACTCGCGCTCGAAGGGTTCCGTACCAAAAAACGGCAAAAAAATCACGTTTGTTGTATGGGAGCCCCCCTTAAATATTTATTTTATTCTGATTTTAGTATTTATTGTTATAGCGGCATCAGAAATACATCATCTGTGAAAATTTCAACTGTCTACCTGTTGTTGCTATTAATATAGAGCAAAAAACGGCAAAAAAAAAACACGTTTGTTGTATAGGAGCCCCCCTAAATACTTATTTTATTATGTTTTTAGTATTTGTTGTTGTAGCGGCAACAGAAATACATCATCTGTGAAAATTTCAGCTGTCTAGCTATCACGGTTCATGAGATACAGCCTGGTGACAGACAGACAGACAGACGGACAGCGGAGGCTTAGTAATAGAGTCCTGTTTTTACCCTTTAGGTACGGAACCCTAAAAACCGAGTTTTATCTAAATCGGCCCTCAAATGAAATAGTTTGCCGCCATCTTGAATTTTTTAATGTTTTCAATGTTGCGCTGTTATTTTTGTGTCGAAATAGTACCAAAAACCGAATTTCATTAAAAACGGCCCACAAACAAAAAAGTCGGCGGCCATCTTTGGTATTTTTTATATTTTTAAGATTGCATTGCTGTTTTCTTGCCAAAATAGTTCCAAAAACCGAGTTTCATTTTAATCGGCCCATAAACAAAAAGTTGGCCGCCATCTTGGATTACCTATATGTTCTTAGTAGGTAACTCGACGAACCTATAGATATCCCGAAACATTTTAAGTAGTCGCATTAGTTAAAAGATACCCTGGAACCGGAAAAAAACAGCCGCTATGCGTAACATAAGTAACCGCATACATTATACTGCAGGCGGTACGTAACATAAGTAAGCGGGTTCATTATAATGAAACGCGCTATTTACAAATAGCGCGGTTAATTACGTCGTCGTACTGCGCATTTAACGTGTTTGGGGTTGCCATCACATTAAATTTATGTTGTTTGGTGGTCATTAAGCTACTTCATAAGTTTATTTAGCGTGTTTGTGTTTGCTCTTTTTTTACAAACAAGTGGGCAACCACTTTAGTTGACTAAAAATATAAGCGAAACAAAATAAGTCTTTTAGATGCAAATTGCTACCATCTGGCTACTTTCTAACGTTACAATTTTGTATTTTAGTAGCCGACTGCTGTATTTTATTGTAATGTAAGAATCGAACAAACATACAGGGGACGGGCGAATCCACGCAGAAAATATCTCCAGAAACAAATTTTCAAAATTTTATTGGCAACTGTACTTTTTTGTTCAGTCATCTTTTAACTCTTCATTTTCCACTTGAAATAGGATTAATTTAAACTTTCCTTTATTCAAAATCAAATGAAAACTGTTTTTTTTTGCGAAGCTACCATGATTTATTTGAAAATTAGATACAAAAACATCAAAATACAAAATAATGTCAAATGACATTGACAGTTTTTCTATAAACAAACGTCAGAGCGTTTTACAACCATCAATTTTGATGGTTGTTTGGTTGCAACGCTCTGACGTTTGGAACGGGAAAGTTGTTACAACCGAATATCACGCTCTAATGTTTGTAACGGCATTAGAGCGTTCGGTTGCACTCGGAGCGTAGGTTCGGAACGACCCCCAGCGACATCTACAATTAGCTTTGCGTTGCCAACCCCATTCTTTATGGTCAAGCTGTAGGTACATTAAACTGCAGTACTATACTTATAAGTAACCGGGTACATTATAATTAACGCGGTTACCTTGGAGTTGCCATCATATTAAAGTTATGTTGTTTGGTTGGTGGTCTAGCTACTCTACTTCATAAGTTTATTTCATAATTTTATTAATGCATCTCTTTGCAAGGTTTTATTACAGAGTTTCAGTGGCCTTCTTTCGGCTCCATCATCAGATCCTGAACACTAATTCCCAACACAGTACTCGTCAAGACGATTCAAACGAGCCCAAACTCGATGGGGTGGCGTGGTTTTATTAAAGAGTTCCTGTGTCCTTCTTCCGGCTTAATCATCAGACCCTGGAAACTTTTTCCCAACAAAGTACTTGGAAAGATGATGCATGCAAACGAGCCCAAACTTGATGGGGTTGCACGGTTTCAATATTGAAAGCAACCTAATAAAACGTGTTAATTATAATCGATGATATTGAAAGAAAGCTGTAAGTTTATACAATAATCAAAATGAAAAAGGGAGTTGCTTCCTTTTACACCAACGCAACGTACCGTAGTATTGCCGTGGCGTTAGTATCAAATCAATGAAATTATTAGTAATATATGTTAATGGTCATTCGAATTATTCGAATGATTTAGATAATCGAATGATCATTCATAATCGCGCATCGCTAGCATCTGGCAACACCGGATTTCACTTGCCAAAAGGTCGCGTCGTCGTAACAGCGTTAGCCATGAATTTTATGGAAGAAATTAGTAATGCAGGATTAGAAGAACTATTACCAATCCTACAGGGTAAGTTATTGTCACGGTTTTATTTAATCAAGATTTTTGTTTTATTTAGATTATAAATTTTCTTAGATCTGTCGCACTCGCACCGCAATGAAATATGTATGTTGCGTCATACATAAATTAACCCTTCGTTTTCACCAAGAAACATAGGTAGGTAGTGTAGGTACTAGGTAGGTCTTAGATTATCTAAGCTAGTTTTATACAAAACTTGTAGAATTCTCGTTTGTAAACTAAAGATTTAAATCGTCCGTAAACATAAGAACGCATCACGCATGCGTGCGCCATTTTGAAAGATTTGAAATAATACTGATAGGTAGGATCATGTAAATGCTTAGATGAAATAAATTCATCTAAGTGTAAATGAGCTAGCAAAGCGTACTTGCTTCATCCAAGTCTGCTAGGACTAAGTAGTTTTGATGACTATTTGGATCATGTAAACGAGCAAACCAAGTAAACTTTGACGTCGCCGTATACAATACAAAAAGCTACTTTGTCCAAGTTACTTGGTCCAAGTATACTTGGATCGTGTCAACGGGTATCCAAGTATATTTTGATCAAAGTTTTTTCACCCACAAACAACAGACATTCGTATTTGACAAGTAGGTATTTGTTTGTTTTATTGAAAAAATCTGTTTAATACTAATTACAAACAAGTTTAAAACCTTATCCATTGCTTGTTGGATAAAGTTGTAAGCTTTACTAAACGGACAGCATTTTTCTTATTGAAAACCAGGAGACCGCCCCGAACCTGACTCCGACTGAACGCATGTAGGCAATTACAAAATTAGGTACCTACATAACTAGTTTTGTACATGTTTGTTTTATTATTTGTATTTTTCAGACAATCTTATAACAACACTTGAAACTGCAATTCTTTTAAATGATGAGAATTTGAAAGAATTGGTTCCCAAGATTGGCCCCAGAATCAAATTCAAAAATTTGCTACTACAACATCAAAAGGTGGCCGGTTTCAATGTATGTACCAACTTGTTTATATTGTACATCTTGTATTTAGTTAATAAAAATGTTTTCTTTTTTTTCTCTTGGACCGATGCTGTATACTTTGTAATAAAGCTTTTTAATTATTTTTCTAGAACCTTGAAATTAAGAATGGTGAGCTAAACAACTCTACTCAAAACGCTGAACAGGACACTGATGATAATGACGATGATGCAAAAATCTCTGCAAATTGTACTTCTACTGCAGCTAATAACACTGTGAGTTACTCATAATCATAACATTAGGTACTCAGTTTGATAACAAAACGTACTTAAAAATTTGACAAATTGTAACGACCATTTAACATGTTTCTCTTCGAAAGATGTTTCTGTTCCAATAGAGATTTTCTCTTGACAAGTTTACAATATTGTAGAATTGTAATACAATTCTGACAAGCGGCCTCACCCTTTTTTGGTGCTCACTAAAATTTTTATTTTGTAGCTGAGTTTGGTAGGTACTTTATGTTTGTGATATGGACCAAAAGGACTGGCTTGAAAAATAGACGGGCGCTCTATCCTCGCTAGCGTTGCTGGCTTGGCTTGAAAAATTGTTTAGACAAGGCCAATACCAAGCCATTGCTGTGACTGGCAGCCAGCGATGGCCTTGTGCAAACCTTTCTTAAGATAAAATTGCCCGTCATTAAGATAGGACTGTTTTTGTCCTCCGTAGACCGATTCTAAGATTTCATTTTTTTTGTTTCAGGTATTGAAACTATTAAATGTAATGTTATTTTCTTTATCAGTAATAGCTTGTATCAGTAATTAGAAGGCACTAGTTAAAGTTAGTGTGCTAGTAGAGTTTAGGTATATTGTTTAACCAGCAAAATGTAAGTACATCCGTATGTATAGTTTTATTTAGTACATTATTAAAACCAGTATTATTACAACCCGTATAGTTATACAGGTCATACACCATCAATTCGATCGTCCATTTGGCATGATACTGCCGATTGGATCCAATCGAATTGATCGTGTGTCGGCAGTGGATTGGCTGGACAGATCGAATTGACGGAACAATCAAAATTCAATTCTTTTGTC
The DNA here is from genome assembly GCA_943789525.1 of Agriphila geniculea. NCBI lineage: Eukaryota > Metazoa > Arthropoda > Insecta > Lepidoptera > Crambidae > Agriphila > Agriphila geniculea. The sequence continues at coordinate 4,703,856 of OX038877.1, read as the reverse complement.
TGGATCATGCCGATTGGATCATGCTGATTGGACCGTGTATGGCAGTGAGCGATCGATCGTATGATTTTCTTAACCAACTTCAAAATAGAAGGAGGTTCTTAATTAGATTGAATATATTTGTTTTATCATTGTTTGCGCGTATCTTCGACATTTGTAGACCGATTTTGATGTTTCTTTTTCTTTATTTTTTCTTTTTAACCGATTTTAAAAAAAGTAGGTTCTCAGTTTGACCAGTATCCGCGATTATCTCACGATTGGCTGAACTGATTTTAATGCGGTTTCCATAAAAGTATTTGTTGCATTAAGGAGGTTTTAGTATTTTAACCGACTTCAAAAAAGGTGGTTCTCAGTTTGACCTGTATAATATGCATGTTTGTCCGCGATTACCTCGTGTATGGCCTGGATTACTAAGTAGTATACAGGGTGGTCCAAATAGTGACGTCCAAGAATTTTTTTTAGATTATTCACACCTGGGTGCATCTGAAAATACACTATGTATGTTCCGCGATTTTTCGTAGTTTAGGTAGTTATGATTTTTAAATGAGTTATTACGAATTTTCTACCGAACGGACCAAAAAAATTCATAACTCCTTTCATATAAAAAAAAATAATAGTTTTATTTTTGCAACATAATTGTCTTAAAACACTCTTCCATACATAAAATAATCAACTACATTACATCCAGATAAGTTCCTGAAAAAAGGGTCGAAAGTGAAAATTTTAGGTTTTACTTCGTCGAAGTAACATTTTAACAATTCTTTTAAAAATACAAAATGGATATTTCATCAATTCAAACTGATTTTTAAAACTTAAGTGGCTTCTTAGCTTAGCAGATAAAACACAAAACCGGCCAAGTGCGAGTCGGACTCGCGCACGAAGGGTTCCGTATCAAAAAACAGGGGCCGTACCGGCTAACGCATCGATTATCGAAAAGTCTGCCGAGTTTCAAATTAAAAGAAATAAATGGAGCCCCAAGTGGGCCAAAATGGCAAACCCCAATTCATGATGTCACACGAACATCGATATCTTCCAAATTACGTCAACAGAAAGTACAAAACGAAATTCCTTACTTTGATTTTTCTGTTTTAAGTTGAAAGCCGGCAGACTTTTCGATAATCGATTCCTTAGCCGGTACGGCCCCTGCAAAGAAAATTAGGTTTGTTGTATGGGAGCCCCCTTAAATATTTATTTTTATTCTGTTTTTAGCATTTGTTGTTATAGCAGCAATAGAAATACCTACACGATCTGTGAAAATTTCAACTGTCTACCTGTAGTCGTTATCAATATCGAGAAAAAACAGCAAAAAAAATGACGTTTGTTGTATCGGAGCCCCCCTTTATTATTTATTTTATTCTTTTTTTTAATATTTGTTGTTATAGCGGCAACAGAAATACATCATCTGTGAAAATTTCAACTGTCTAGCTATTACGGTTCATGAGATACAACTTGGTGACAGACAGACAGACGGACAGCGGAGGCTTAGTAATAGGGTCCCGTTTTTACCCTTTGGTTTGATAGGGCATTTTATCCTGAAATTGGCTTTCAAAGTTTGTAGGGTGAAAAATCTCCTACTGTTTAAAAACACCCAATATTTAACTTTTTTCTATTCCTAGCTCTAAAAATTGTAAGATATCGTCGACTGCATTAAATAAAACTAAAATTCACACACACAGTAAGAAAATAATGTAAGCTATTTATTGGTATACACAAGAATTTATGTACACCCATTTTTAACCTACTTCAAAAAAAGGAGGAGGTTATCAAGTCGACAGTATTTTTTTATATTTTTTTTATGTATGTTTTACCATATCTTTGTCAGTTGTTATCCGATTTATACAATTCTTTTTTATCTCAAAGAACAAAGTTTGTGTGTGGTCCCATAAAAAAATTACAGAGATCTGGCAGGTAGTTTTTTCATAATCCTGAAAAATATCAATTATTTAGCTTGCCATCACACGTGTTTATACGGATTTTCGGACATAACATCTTTGTTTATGAACCGATTTAGATGATTCTTTTTTTGTTTGAAAGGGCATACTTCAAGAGTGGTCACATTTTAATTTCATTGGTATTGGATTTTGAACTTAGAAGATACACAAGGGAACTCCTCAAAGTCAAATAGTATATGTAAAGTGATTTAGATGTTGGTAGGTTTATGACAATCCGAAACAAACCAAACCATGGCCTCCGATGCAACGTTCTGGACTAGACTTGGACTACGAGGACACAAAGGAACTCCTCAAAAACAAACAGCATAAATTTGGAAATAGAGTTGTGGGCATTTTACCATTGAAAATATTTTATAAATTTAAAAAAAATATTTACACGCTTACATACCTACCACTAAAAAGTTGAAAATAAAAAAGCTTTTTTTTTTTAAGAAAACCTTCAAAAAACCTGAAACAAAAACAGCTTCAAAATTAAATACCTCTGAAAAAGCAAGAAATAATATTCAAATCATCATTACTTACGCATAACATTCTTAATAATCACGTCTAATGAAGTCGGGTGGGGCTATAAGAAATATTAAAAAAAGTTGTCTTCCAGCCCCACCCGACTTCAATAGACGTGATTATTAAGAATGTTATGCGTAAATAATGATTTGAATATCATTTCTTGCTTTTTTAGAGGTATTTAATATTGAAGCTGTTTTTGTTTCAGGTTTTTTGAAGGTTTTTCTTTTTTATTTTATTTTTATTTGGAAAAAAATCAATATTTTAATACATATGGATTAAAAACACCAATGATATTTAGCTACACCCATGATTATGTATCCTCTAAGAGGATGTCGCGCTACCCGCGCCCACGCCCGATGAGTTACATTATGAAATTCAGTACAACATTATAACCATCATCGTTCGGATGATATAATGACGAGGAGGGAGAGGAAAGTCAAAATCAAAGTAAAGTAAAAGTCAAATCCAAGCTTAAAGTCGAAACCCTTAGTAAAGGGTTTTAAATAAGTAGAATAGAATAAGTAACAATTTTTTTGTGATATTTTAAAGTTTTTAATTGACCATTTGAGTTAAATTTAATGCTTTTAATGATATCTTACTATTTTTAGCGATAAGAATGAATAAAATTGTTAAAATAAATTTTCAAACAATCTTATTATGTTAACGGATTTTTCACCTTACAAACTTTGAAAGCCGATTTCACCATAAAATGTCCTATCAAGAGTCACTTTTTTTGTTTTATATACTAAGCTAAGAATCCACTTAAGTTTTTAAAATCAGTTTGAATTGATGAAATATCCATTTTGTATTTTTAAAAGAATTGTTAAAATGTTACTTCGTCGAAGTAAAACCTAAAATTGTCACTTTCGACCCTTTTTTCAGGAACTTATCTAGATGTCGTGTAGTTGATTTTACGTATGGAAGAATGTTTCAAGACAATTAAGTTACAAAAGGAAAATTCAAAAAGTTCTTAATATAAAAGGAGTTATGAATTTTTTTGTTTAGTCCGGTAGAAAATTCGCAAAAACACATTAAAAAATCATTACTTCGAAACTACGAAAAATCTCGGAACATACATAGGGTATTTTCGGATGCACCCAGGTGTGAGTAACCTAAAAAAAAATCTTGGACGTCACCGTCTGGACCACCCTGTATATTTAGTATTTAAATAGTATTCAGTATTTATCATTAGCTAGCTTAACTCAATAACTGCGTGGCATTTAACCGATATTAAAAAGGAGGACGTTTTCAATTCGTCGGAATCAGTTGGAGTGTTGCCTTTGGGGCGCTATGGGTAAAAAGACTTAAGGTCAAGCCACACAGCGGGCGTGACGGGGCGCGGCGTGACGGGGCGCGACGGGAGTTCACACTGCGGGCGTGATCTCGCCTACGTTCCGCCCCGCCGCGCTTCCGATTTGTATTCACGCTCGGCGCGACGGCGGCGTGGTGCGACGGGACGCGACCCGTCGCGCCACGCCGGCCTTTGTGACTTCGTCCATAGTATCTAGTACATTACAACTTCTCAGCGTCGCGTCGCCGTCCCGTCCCGTCACGCCACGCCCGCTGTGTGGCTTGGCCTTTAGTTTTTTTTAATCGGTTACCGATGACTGTTTGTGGTCTTATTCGATTTAGGGCACATATAGGAACATGTTTAAACTTATAAACTGTTTTTGTTAAATGCATATTTACTGAGTTGTATCAATTTTCGATCATTGTCCCCATCAATTTATGTCATGGCATAAGAATTAAACTTAAAATTAAATAAAACTTTTTATTCTTAAGGTATGATTCCGATGTCGGCAGCACTGCTGCGCAGTGCAAAAATCTTCAAAGTTAAAATTACTCGAAAAATATACATTTTACGAAAAAGTGTATAAAGCCTAAATTGTTTCTATAGTACGGCTAATTTCAACCTATTTCTACTAGTATAGGTTATGGGGCCCTATTTTTGAATCGCTCGACTCCAGTCGAGCGCTCGTTTCTACTGATTTTCGATCGACTTATGACTCAAAACAATGGGATGTCGAACGAAAATCACTCGAAAAGAGCGCTCGACGCCTGCCGAGCGATTCAAAAATAGGGCCCATGGTCCCATTTGGCAGAAAGCATGAAACTTGGCATGCGTGTAGCTTTTACGGATATAATAAAATATAGAAGTAGCAGCAAGTCGTAAAGTGATTCCCCCCCCCCCCCCGTTTTGTGTCCCCAATTGCAGTTTTTATTTTTTAAATAAAAAACGGTGAAAGCTTCAACAAAACTATTTAAGAACAATATATTTGTCATTAAATTCTCTATTAACCAATTTTTGAACGAAGGTGATAGCACTTATAGTTTTCATATTATGTTTGAGATTCTTCTGATGTTTTTTGAAAAAATCACCCTGTGGGAATCGTATAGGACGACACCGATATTTTTTTATTAAAGAATGAGACTTAGCACGCTTGTTTCATATGTGGACTAGAGTTTAAATCGCCCGGGAGACAGCGGGGGACACCCTGCTGGGGGGAGGGGGAGGGGGTGAAATTTTCTAACGCCACGCGTACTGTTGGGTATAATAACTGCTAATTTATAGCTACAATGGCAAATCGGGTATCATTTTCGGATAAATAAAGGATGGCCAATCATTTTCAGAAATAAAAAAACACCTTCAGATACAAAAAAATGAATTGCCGTAATTGAAATGCAGAACATCTAAAATTTGTCAAAAAGAAATTATTCCAGTGACGATATTTTTCTAACGAATGCCGATATCGGCTTGAAAAAAATAACCTAGTACAGACTCGTGTAATTTAAATTAAAAAATAAATACAATTTGTGATTAGTCATGAAATAGGTAGTTTTATTAATTGCCTAAATTCCGTTACTTACCCAATGATTGTGAGTTTGTTTTGAAAACTATAAGTCCTATATCAACATACTTCCAAGAAAGTTATTGTAGAAAATTTAATAAAAAATATATTGCTTTTCGACAGTTTTGCTGTAGCTTTCACCGTTTACGGTAACCTTTTTAAATTAGAATAAGAAATGGGGAATTTTTATAGATTTATTTATGCTACTGCCACGCTGTATATAATATTTTTAACACATTTTTTATGAAACTATTCTAATGAAACTTATATTTTTGAAATTCGTATGAATATGGCTTTCTTATCATATTTTTTCAAGCCGATATCGGTATTCGTTAGAAATTTATCGTCACTGGAATATTTATTTATTTTTGGAATATTATACAGGGTGTCTCCCGCTGTCTCCCGGGCGTTTCCATAGTCTGCAAACATAATTTGAAAACTATAGGTGCTATCACCTTCATTCAAAAAATGGTTAATAGAGAATTTAATGACAAATATATTTTTCTTAAACAGTTTTGTTGTAGCTTTCACCGTTTTTATTTAAAAAAGAAATATTGCAATTGGAGACACAAAACGCCCCCCCAAGGGGAGAAAAACACTTTACGACTTGCTGCCACTTCTATATTTTATTATATACGTAAAAACTACATGCATACCAAGTTTCATGCTTTCTGTCGGATGGGACCGTGTTTGGTTGAAATGAACCGTACTACTACGGGTATCCTTAATTGAATAAGAGCAAAAAAAGAAGGAATCATCGGTCATCGAAAAAATTTTTTTTTTTCAATTCTGATATTATTTTGGGTTATATTTACTGCTCACAGAGCCCCGAAGGCTATACTGGACCATTTACTCTTGTTCAACAACTTTAAAAAGTTGGTATCAATAGTGTTTGTGTTTTACATCATACAGGATAGTTTAGACGGCAGAGCAATACTCAAAGAGGGAAAAGGAGGCTTACTGACGGAGGGTTCCCGACGGAAATTGAGCCAGCTGCTAATACACCACAAATTAGAGAACAATTGTGCAAAGAAAATTTCCAGTGAAGAATTTTATAAACTAGCTACCGAAATTGTGGAAATATTCCACAAGGAACGCGTTGTGGTGTATTATTCTGCATATTTATCAGCTACAAATAAATTAGCTAAAAAAAATGCGTCCGGAAAGCTGTATGAAAGCTATATAGCTCGAAGGAGAAAGTTGCGAGAAGGCGGGCAGTTGCCAGGAACTAGCCGTTCATCGTCAAAGTCGTCCAGATCATCGCTCAGATCCACGCCAACTATCACAGATGATGACATTTATAGCCTGGAATCTCTGGAAAGTGGTAAGCAAATATTCGCTAGTCACCTTTTTCGTGATTTAAATGTGCCACGGGCGACTGTACGTACTATGATGCCCTTCTTCTAGTTAACTCATCCGACCATACACATAAAAATAAATTACAGGTATTGTTTATGAAGAATCATTACTATGGCTGAAAAACAATGTTGATCCATGGAAGTCTGTTGAAGAAAAGTGGGCAGAAACTGCAGATCATCGCCTAAATCGCATTCAATGTGGAAAAGGTGATATAGCGGATTACTTCAAGGATTTCCCAGCCTTAAAACAATCACAAGGCTATACCTTGGTAAGCATATACCGCAGCCTTATCTTTTTACATAATCCTTGTGGTTTTTCTATAAAAACGTACGCAATGATATAATTATAAATGACAAAAGTTTGTTTATTTCTTATAAGACAAGTGTCTGAATTACAAAGGGACTAAAAGAGAAAAACTATTCTAGTGCTCGCTTAACAACCCAAGCTCTGGTAGCGATCCGGATCTTTCTAACCAGTGGAAATAACATAGCGTACATTTATTGTATTCTTTTTTTTAGCTAATGAACGATTTCAGTCATCTGTATCCGGGAAAGGAAAACAAATTATTTTCCTCTATCACCCTCAAAAATGAAGAAATTATAAAATATGCTTCATTAAAATTACGAAAAATTAGGGACCAAGACACGAGAGCAAAAATAGCAAATATAATTGCACTGATTGACGGTAAGAAGTTTTGCTCAAATATTAGTTCTTAATATTAACCTTTAACTAATCTGGGTCTGGTTCATCACATTCTAAATTTGAAATTCAATTCAATACTTACTTCCCGCACTTGTGCGGTATCCATCCTCGACAATGCAATCGCTAGCTACCCGTTCTTGGATGTAATGTACTATTTCTTTAAAAACATCATGAGAACTACAGTCATGAAATACAGGGATCTCAGATCAGAGACTCCACGTCCATATTAGTGTATTGAAAAAATGACGTTCATAGTTGAAGGTTAAAACCTTCATAAAATTAAGTCGCAAAAATTAACCGAAACTTTTTTTTCTTTGAATACAGAAGATGAACCAGAGACATCTAGCAATGTTGCTTTGATGTTGCTGGCTTATGTCATCAACATTTCACCTGCACGGAAAATAAAAGGAAAGCCAGCGTGGAAGCCGTCTAGAGCAGAAGTATGCGACGGCTATATAACGCAAGCTGCTTCTGAAGCCGACGTTACCAACAAGATCATTCAAAAAAAGGAGAACCTGCAGAGGCTAGGCCGCACAGTTCAACCCTACGTTATTTTTGTTGGCCCTACCGTTACTGAGGTAAAAGTAGCATATGTAGTAATAAATGACACATTTTATAGTTTCAACAAATTAGTAACAGCAGTAGACTGTGCATTTAAAATATTTCAATCGATAGGAGCTTGTTACCCGGAAGAAGCTGGAGACATATGGCTTTTTATTCAATTGGGTTTCTACGATATTAAAACTAAATTTGATAGGCCCACGCAGGCTGTGAATACTCTTTTAACTGATCTAGAGTTAATACTTTAAAAATGTTTACCTGTTACTATTGCAAAAAAGCCAGTGCATCTCCGAATTTACTTATTACTCATTTGCGAACTTTCTGTAAATTAACGGTAGGATTTTCCGGATTTCGGTGTGGTGAACAAGGGTGTTATCGTCATTATATTTCCTCTGCATCTTTCAAAAAGCACTTAGTTAGAGACCACCAGTCATCGTTGTCAACCTTGCGTCATCCAAATAGTAACAAAGCGATCGATACAGATACAGAAGCCAATATCTCAAATTTACCTTCAACGTCAAGCAAAGAAACTTACGAAATAGCAAATACGATGGAATTTCTACCAACTCAAAGAGACGAAACCTCTCTTGGTCACCATGCTGCATGTCTTGTCTCCACTCTATATGCTAACCCGATAATACCGCGTAAAGCCGTACAAGTTCTTGTAGAAAATCTTCAATTATTTCATTCTAAATCACAATGCATTATAGAGCGACAGTTTAATGATATGGTTCCACCAGATCAAAATAATGTTCATGTTAAAAATGCTTTTAAAAAAATATTTAGCGCGTTCAGCGATGCTTTTGAGAATTTAGATTCGGAACACAAACGTTTAAAATATTTTAATAAAATAGGAACTTATTCTGAGCCCCTTGAAGTGGTTGTGGGTCAACGTAACGAGGCTAAAAAAACAGCAGCTGGTTCGTTACTAGTACAAGTAAATTGTACAATGCAGGTAATTCCGTTAAAAGAAAATTTAAAACTAATTTTTTCATCAAAAAAATTCATGAAGGATACTCTTGAATATTTGGACACAGTACAAAATGACTCTTTCGGTATTGAGAATATTGTTCAGGGTTCAGTATGGAAAAAAATGACAGAAAGTTCTGTAGAGCATGATGCAATGATTTTACCATTAATAATCTACTTTGACGATTTTGAAATAGGCAATCCCTTAGGAAGCCACGCTGGGATTCATAAACTTGGAGCTATTTATGCCTCAGTACCATGTCTTCCACCTCACTACGTGTCGCTTTTGCAAAATATTTTATTATTGGCTCTTTTTCACTCATCAGACAGAACAAGCTTTGGAAACAACATAATTTTTCAAAAAGTTTTTGATGTTCTTAATGATTTAAAGATCAATGGTATTCATGTTGAAACTGATGTGTACACTGGCAAAATAAAGTTTTATGTTGCAGCTGTGACGGGAGATAATTTAGGATTGAATGCTATGTTAGGTTTTGTTGAAAGTTTTTCTGCAAATCGGCCATGTAGAATTTGTACTGCTAATAAAGAACAAATCAAAACACTGCTTTATGAAGATGACACGTTGTTGAGAAACAATGTCAATTATGAAAATGATTTACATTTAAATGACATTTATATGACTGGTCTTAAAGAAAAATGCTCGTGGCTTGCTTTAGATGGGTTTGACTTATTTCAAAACGTCGCCGTAGATGTATTACATGTCATTTGTGATACAAAATCTAGTATGCACTCAGACTCTAATTTCTTTTGACAATTTGAAATCAAGAATACGGTATTTTAATTATGGACCTGATTCTGCTTCGACACCATGCAATTCTGTAGCAAAAGAAGGCTCAACATTAAAGTTAAAATGTTCGGCTTCTGAAATGCTTACTCTTGTTCGATATTTTGGGCTAATTGTCGGACATAATGTCCCAGATGAAAACGAAGTTTGGTTCTTATACATCAAATTAAGACAATTGTTGGATAAACTTTTGAGTCATAGAGTCCATGAAAACACTATTGATCAAGTAAAATTTTCAGTAGCTGAATTAAACGAGCTCTATCGTCAATTTGCTGAAACAGACTTAAAGCCAAAGTTTCATTTTCTTACACATTATCCAGAAATGTTAAAAAAATTTGGCCCACTTACCCAAATCTGGACGATGAGATTTGAAGCCAAGCATCGTATATCTAAATTTGTGGCCAGAGCATCGCACAACAGAGTAAATGTTTGTAAAACAATAGCTATTAAGCATCAATTGATTTTAAACGATACTTTCCTTAAAAATGAAACATTTAAGACGATCTCTTATGGCAAAAAGGCAAATATGACAGAAGCGCAAATTGAAAATGTAAGACTAAACTTTCATTTTCGAGGTATAATCGATAATAAGTGTTGGTACTCATTATCATGGGTGAAACTGTATGGTGTCCGATTTGAGCTGTCGTCAATTGTCATTCCAGATATTTCAGAATCTTCAGGCTTACCAAAGTTTGGTGAAATAAAAAATATTTATTTACTTGACAATGATGAAGTTACATTTGAGTGTGTTTCATTAGAGTGTATAGATTTTAATCAGCATTACTATGCGTATCAAGTGCAGAGAACCAACGATTACCAATTACATAATTATAATACCCTTGTTTCGCCTGTACCGGCTACAATTACTATAATGTCAAATTTAAAACTTTATGTCACTGTTCGATGGACTTTAGAATAACAAAGAACCATTACACATCACATACGACATACGTACCCTTGGGTTTCGTACACTTACGTACATTTCCCATCATATTAGCACCAGCAGTCTTCGTTTATTTTTCTCACATCACACACTTACATGCATATGTAGTCTAACCCCGAAGTCCCGGCGCTCCTAGGTTTGCCTAGTCAGACCTCAGGTTTGACAAGAAGCCTTATTAGTCAAAGTCCAAAACAAAAGCGTGTCTCGGCCTTTGAAAAAAAAATTTATGACAAAACCTAGGAGAAAGAGAAGAGAAGAGAAGATCAAATCGGGGTATGACCAGTCAGACTTAAATTAGGGACAGAATGGGTTATATGTAAAAATAACTTCTTCAGAGTGAAAATTTAACTAAATCAACAATCTTCCCGTGAAACAAAATTTCTGTTGTCTGTTAAAAAAAAAACTAAATATGTATTCATTTCCGATGTTAGATTTAGTCAAAACTGCCTTACTCCTGCAGGTCAGGTCACGTGGTCCTACATGCAGGTTGGAAATTTCACAGAGCGGAGCGATCGTCTTAAATTTCGTGGTTATTTTTTTTTAACAGACAACAGAAATCTTTGTTTCACAGGAAGATTGTTAATTTAATTTAATTTTCACTCTAAAGAATGTGTCTTTCATACATTTAAATACAAAAAACAAACTCTGTACCTAATTTAAGTCTGACTGGTCAAACCCCGATTTGGTCAAATTGCGTTTCGGCGTTTGACTTTCTAAGTTAGTCTCTCCTAGGTTTGGACATAAATGCGTTAGGCAAAGGTCGAAACACGCTATTAGTTTTGGACTTTGACTAAGCCTTCTTGTCAAACCTGAGGTTTGACTTGACAAACCTAAGAGCGCCGGGACTTTGGGGCTTGACTATAACACATACAACACGTGCAAAAATTCAGAAACACACCCACCTGTGTGGATCTGTTGCCCGCAGGTGATACAGTATACACATCTTACTTACCCGTAACTTACAGTTTTACAAAGCGTGAATACGGGCCCACCACCAATTTGTTTCTTTAACTTAACTTCAGGTTAAACATCAGTACTGAGTTTCATTTGTTGTTTGTATCCTTTCATCGTATTGTGTCATTTATGCTTTTAAAATCAGTCAAATTTCGTAAAGTAGAAATATCGAAAATCGTTGCTGATGTTTAACCTTCACCTAGGCCCTGGGGTAGGGGAGCACCGCCCCTACTGCCAAAAGGTGGCTCTCGGATCGCTACCGAAACGGGGCGATCCTCACATTTTGTTTTTTTTTTGTAGAATACCGGTTATATCAGTATAAAGTCGGGCCTTGCGACATAGGTTCCGCAACTATTTAGGTTTATGCGTATGTATTAGCGTTCGTATGTGAACGAACTTTAAGTTAAGTTTACCGTAGGCCTAGACGCATTGGTTTCCAGCGACGACCACGCGGACTCCATTGACGCCAAGGTACCCTTACTAGTGATTCTTTGGTCGGGAATCCTAGGTTGCTCTGACTTTCCCGCCTCCGGCTCGTGCAACAAATAACTGAGATCTGAGACATTGTTTATGTTGATAATGGCCTGTCTGTTGTTGTACCTAATTAATCACACACTTACATGCATATGTAGTCAAACCCCGAAGTCCCGGCACTCCTAGGTTTGCCTAGTCAAACCTCAGGTTTGACAAGAAGCCTTATTAGTCAAAGTCCGAAACTAAAGCGTGTTTTGGCCTTTGACAAAAAAAATATGACAAAACCTAAGAGACCAACTTGGATAGTCAAACGCCGAAACTCAATACGATCAAATCGGGGTTTGACCAGTCAGACTTAAATTAGGGACAGAATGGGTTATATGTAAAAATAACTTCTTCAGAGTGAAAATTTAACTAAATCAACAATCTTCCGGTGAAACAAAAATTTCTATTGTCTGTTAAAAAAAAATATGTATGAAAAACATCATTCATTTCCGATGTTAGATTTAGTCAAAACTACCTTACTCCTACAGGTCAGGTCATGTGGTCCTGCATGCAGGTTGGAAATTTCGCAGAGCGGAGCGATCGTCTTAAATTTCGTGGTTATTTTTTTAACAGACAACAGAAATCTTTGTTTCACAGGAAGATTGTTAATTTAATTTAATTTTCACTCTAAAGAATGTGTCTTTCATACATTTAAATACAAAAAACAAACTCTGTACCTAATTTAAGTCTGACTGGTCAAACCCCGATTTGGTCAAATTGCGTTTCGGCGTTTGACTTTCTAAGTTAGTCTCTCCTAGGTTTGGACATAAATGCGTTAGGCAAAGGTCGAAACACGCTATTAGTTTTGGACTTTGACTAAGCCTTCTTGTCAAACCTGAGGTTTGACTTGACAAACCTAAGAGCGCCGGGACTTCGGGGCTTGACTATAACACATACAACACGTGCAAAAATTCAGAAACACACCCACCTGTGTGGATCTGTTGCCCGCAGGTGATACAGTATACACATCTTACTTACCCGTAACTTACAGTTTTACAAAGCGTGAATACGGGCCCACCACCAATTTGTTTCTTTAACTTAACTTCAGGTTAAACATCAGTACTGAGTTTCATTTGTTGTTTGTATCCTTTCATCGTATTGTGTCATTTATGCTTTTAAAATTAGTCAAATTTCGTAAAGTAGAAATATCGAAACTCGTTACTGATGTTTAACCTTCACCTAGGCCCTGGGGTAGGGGAGCACCGCCCCTACTGCCAAAAGGTGGCTCTCGGATCGCTACCGAAACGGGGCGATCCCCTCATTTTTTTTTTGTAGAATACCGGTTATATCAGTATAAAGTCGGGCCTTGCGACATAGGTTCCGCAACTATTTAGGTTTATGCGTATGTATTAGCGTTCGTATGTGAACGAGCTTTAAGTTAGGTTACACTCAGACGAAATCTATATAAGGTAGGATATCTACTGACGCCCTTATTTTTAATAAATATCTAATCGCCAATCCTCTCGTCCTTCCCGTATTACGGATTGTAAAGGCCTGCTCAAACCTGACCGGTATCCTGTACCAGTGGCGGGGCTCCGTCGCAGAATGTCCTTTTCGCAAAATGTCCCCTGGTCACAGATTGTCCCTTGCGCAAAATGATTCTTTCGCAAAATGTCCCTTTCGCAGAATGTCCCCCTTGAAGCATAATATCATATAACACTCTCGCCAAATTGCCATTTTGTTCAAAATTTTCTATGAAAATGAAAAAATGAAAGTCAAATTATGTAGGTCATCCTACTAATATTATAAATGTGAAAGTTTGTGGGTTTGGATGTTTGTTCCTCAATCACGCAAAAACGACTGAATTGATTTAGTTGAAATTTGGCACACAGATAGTAGATAGCCTAGATTAAAACATAGAATACTTTTTATCCCGATATTCCCACGGGAACGGAACCACGCGGGTGAAACCGCGGGAGGCCGCTAGTTATGTATATTATTAATCATAAAAAACTAATAAATATGTTCATTATGTTTAAACAAAACAGGTTTTCTAAGTAAATACGCATATCTTTAATTCAATTTATGTAACAATAAAATTCTTCACACATTAATACATATTTTTACTTTAAACACTGGGTACATGTAATTTGCAACCGTACAAGATTTATTCGCAATATTCGCTGACAGAAACAATAAAAAATACGTATATTTTCATAAGTACCTTCATATCTGATGATTATTACAATTCGACATATTTCGACATTACATAGAACATTTCGAACAAAATGGAAATTTGGCACTAGTGATATTTATTTGATACCAAGGGGACATTCTGCGAAAGGGACGTTTTGCGAAAGGGATGTTTTGCGAAAGGGACATTCTGCGACGGAAGGGGTGGCGGTATTGGTATACCCGACCGATATCCCGACCGGTATTTTGTATGGCATTACTGGCAGCAGTTGCGGAACACCTTTGAACAGCGCGTTACTGCCACCGGTACAGGATACCGGTCAGATTTGAGTAGGCCTTAAAATCTTGCAATGGTGGACGCCTGTCAACAACCGACAGACAGTGAAATTCATCGTTCATAGTTGACGACCATATAATTCTAGAATAGTATGATTAATTAAGCTTGTGGTTTTTTTGTATGTCTCAATTTTACGATTGAAAATAAATAATATGAAGCTTTTATTATGTTTAACGGGTACGCCAAGGTGACGACCATGTAATTCTAGAATAGTATGATTAATTAAGCTTGTTGTGGTTTTTTGTATGTCTCAGTTTTAGGATTGAAAATATGAAGCTTTTATTATGTTTAACGGGTACGCCAAGTTGACGACCATGTAATTCTAGAAAAGTGTGATAATTAAACTTGTTTTTTTGTATGTCTCAATTTTACGATTGAAAATAAATAATATGAAGCTTTTATTATGTTTAACGGGTACGCCAAGTTGACGACCATGTAATTCTAGAATAGTATGATTAATTAAGCTTGTTGTGGTTTTTTGTATGTCTCAGTTTTAGGATTGAAAATATGAATCTTTTATTATGTTTAACGGGTACGCCAAGTTGACGACCATGTAATTCTATAATAGTGTGATAATTAAACTTGTTTTTTTGTATGTCTCAATTTTACGATTGAAAATAAATAATATGAATCTTTTATGTCTATTTCCTTTTATAAAGCTATAAAACGTACAAGGTTTTAGAACAGTTTAGAACATTTCTTCTATTAATAACCTTGTAAAAGTTAAAAAAAATAAAAAATGATGTATCATTGCTGTGTACACTAAATGTATATGTATCGTGAAGCATTATTTTATCTAAATTACCAATTATTGTATGCTTTTCACTTACAGGTCCGGACTTACTTGGTGCTATATCGGTGCAGCTGTTAAGTTTGCTATAAAATTATTTTGCATTAGAATAATAATAATAATAGCCGCACTAATATCGTACAAGTTCAATAACAGTAGGTAAAGCCTGACCAGAGTTTAAAAAAAACCCTGCAATGAGGACGTGACCTTTTGTGATATATTTATACGTAACTATTGCCAGTAAAAGATATTAAATCTTAAAATACCGCACGCGGGTTTTAAAACATCTGGTCAGCTTTATAATGATACATCATTCTTTTTTTTACCGTACCAACACCATTATTTGTAAGTTTAGATATCTATGTAACCAGTGCAGGTTGTACTACTTATACTAAATAGCATAATGTGTATAAAACTTATTAACTGTTATAGTAGAGGTATGAACGGGAAGTCGAAGCGTAGGCAGACCGCCATTCCTAAGATGGCAGGACCCACCTCGACCAGATACGCCGCATCGAGGACGACATAGAAAAACCATGGGAGAGGCATAATGTCCAGCATTGAACAAATATATATGCTGAGAAGAAAAATAGAAGGTCTGATTAGTATCAGATCTTTTATTTTTCTTCTCAGTTCGCACTAGTGTGCGGGACAATAAGGCACCATACCATTCACCATATGTATGTACATAGATAGAGGGCTATTAGACATACTTGATTTTTAGGATTCCGTACATCAAAAAGGAAAAACGGAAACCTAAAAAATCAAGTGTGTCTAATTAGACACACGCCCGAGTACATGCGATACTGCTACGGGTATAAGGCATGTGCACTACTGCACTACGTGTTACGGATTGCACGCCATGCCTTATGATACTTTGTATTTTCCTTATGCTGGCATGGTTACAGTCAGCGTCATTTATACATATATAGCCATTGAGTCAAAATATGTAAACACCAACCTTTTTGTCAGTGACATAGAGGTGTGTAGATATTTTTGATCTTGCTTATATATATGTATTTATGACGCTGGCCGTACATACAAAGGTATTCAGATAATTATTTTGAATGTTAGCCAATTAAAGTCAATTAAATTTTGTAGACATGGTCTAGAACTAATACCCAGGTCTGTGGTTTATTAAATTTTCGTAAAAATGTATAGTTTAAATATTTCAGGTTTTCATATTTTCATTCACAACTCCCTGCAGTTTTTAAACCATACTTTTTTTCGAAAATGTAATAAACCACAGACCCAGATATTAGTTTCTCGATGGTGTCTACAAAATTTCATTGACTTTGATTGGTTAATATTCATAATAATTATCTGACCACCTTTGTATGTATCATGCCAGCATAAGGAAAATACAGGTGCGAGTATCGTAAGGCATGGTGTGCCATACGTAACACGTATAGTGCACCATGCCTTACTGTACCCGCAGCAGTATCGTACGTACGCTGGCGTTGTACATAAGTATGGTTCACCGTGCTTTACTGTTCCCGCACCAGTATCGTACGTACGCTGCCGTAGTACATACGCACGGTACATCATGCGTTACTGTACCGGCAACGGTACCTTACCTCTACTACGACAGTTAATACGTCTGACACATCATGCTTTACTGTGCCTGCTACAGTATCCTACCTATGCCGCCATGGTGCACACGTATGGCGCACCATAATTGACTGTATCCGCCATAGTATCGTAAGTATGCTGCCGTGGTGCAAACGTATGGCTCACCGTGCTTCACTGTGCCCGCTACAGTATCCTACGTATGCAGCCATGGTGCACACGTATGGTGCACCATGATTTGCTGTGCCCGCCACAGTATCGTACGTATGCCGTTGCAATGCACACGTATGTCTTACCATGATTTACTGCGTCTGCCACAGTATTGTACGTATGCCGCCATAGTGCACACGTACGGCTCACCGTGCTTTACTGTGTCCGCCACAGTATCGTACGTATGCCGCCACAGCACTGTGGCGGCATACGTATGGCTCACCATTATTGACTGTGCCCGCTACAGAATCGTAGGTATGCAGCCACGGTGCATACGTATGGCTCACCATTATTTACTGTGCCCGCAACAGTATCGTATGTATGCCGCTACGGTACAAAAGTACGGCTCACCGTGCTTTATTGTGTCCGCCACAGTATCGTACGTATGCCGCCACAGTGCATACGTATGGCTCACCATTATTGACTGTGCCCGCTACAGAATCGTAGGTATGCAGCCACGGTGCATACGTATGGCTCACCATTATTTACTGTGCCCGCAACAGTATCGTATGTATGCTGCCGCGGTGCACACATATGGCTCACCATTATTTACTGTGCCCGCTACAGTATCGTACATATGCCGCTACGGTACAAACGTACGGCTCACCGTGCTTTACTGTGTCCGCCACAGTATCATACGTATGCCGCAGTAGTACACACTTACGGCTCACCGTGCTTTAACGTGTCCGCCACAGTATCGTACGTATGCCGCCGCGGTGCATACGTATGGCTCACCATTATTTACTGTGCCTGCAACAGTATCGTACGTATGCCGCCGTATTACACACGTACGGCTCACCGTGCTTTACTGTGTCCGCCACAGTATCGTACGTATGCCGCCGCGGTGCATACGTATGGCTCACCATTATTTACCGTGCCTGCTACAGTATCGTACGTATGCCGCCGTATTACACACTTATGTCTCACCATTATTGACTGTGCCCGCTACAGAATCGTAGGTATGTAGCCGCGGTGCATACGTATGGCTCACCATTATTTACTGTGCCCGCAACAGTATCGTACGTATGCCGCCGTAGTACACACGTACGGCTCACCGTGCTTTACTGTGTCCGCCACAGTATCGTACATATGCCGCCGCAGTGCATACGTATGGCTCACCATTATTTACTGTGCCTGCTACCGTATCGTAGGTATGCCGCCGTAATACACACGTACGGCTCACCGTGCTTTACTGTGTCCGCCACAGTATCGTACGTATGCCGCCGCGGTGCATACGTATGGCTCACCATTATTTACCGTGCCTGCTACAGTATCGTACGTATGCCGCCGTATTACACACTTATGTCTCACCATTATTGACTGTGCCCGCTACAGAATCGTAGGTATGTAGCCGCGGTGCATACGTATGGCTCACCATTATTTACTGTGCCCGCAACAGTATCGTACGTATGCCGCCGTAGTACACACGTACGGCTCACCGTGCTTTACTGTGTCCGCCACAGTATCGTACATATGCCGCCGCAGTGCATACGTATGGCTCACCATTATTTACTGTGCCTGCTACCGTATCGTAGGTATGCCGCCGTAGTACACACGTACGGCTCACCGTGCTTTACTGTGTCCGCCACAGTATCGTACGTATGCCACCGCAGTGCATACGTATGGCTCACTATTATTTACTGTGCCTGCTACAGTATCGTACGTATGCCGCCGTATTACACACTTATGTCTCACCATTATTGACTGTGCCCGCTACAGAATCGTACATATGCCGCCACAGTACAAACGTACGGCTCACCGTGTTTTAATGTGTTTGCCACAGTATCGTACGTGTGCCGCCGCGGTGCGCACGTATGGCTCACCATTATTTACTGTGCCCGCTACAGTATCGTACTTAAGCCGGCATGGTATACACGTATGGTTCACCGTGTTCTACTGTGCCCGCAACAATAGTATACGGGAGTTGCAGTCGTAGTTTCAGGAGTATTCAGTGCGACTTGCGCACTACGTATACGTAGCCGGATGTCGGGCTACGTACGTACGTACAAAAATCGACCACGAGTAAATTACGTATCCCGCTACATGATGAGCGTCAGTATGCCGACTACGTATGACTGACTACTTACGCGTAATGGAGCGGGTTACGTACGTAATAGTGGTCGATTTTTATCCTTATTTTACGTAGTGCGGCAGAGGAAATTTTTCTCAGTGTGATAAATAGTCTTCGCTAGTACCATGATTTTGTTACCTGTTCAACAATTACAGGTTCCTTAACTCAGTCAGCAGTTCTTTCGCAAATACATATTACTACTTTAATTTTATTTATAACCTTAGAATAATAACACCTAAAAGGCGTGTCCTCGTATGCAAAGTGAGGCAACTAATACCAAGCCAGAATGGCTTAGTTTTCAAATTTATATCCTTCATACGTTAACTAATCGTAACTGAAACTCAATAATATAGTAACTAGTCTTATAAATGTAAGAAAATTGAAACTGTTTTGTACTTAATCGGTATGATTAGGGAATAATGTAGAATAACAATCTGAAAACGGAGCCATTTTGGCTGTTTTAGTTGCCTCACTTTTGTCAGTGCGCTTTGTAGAGAACTATCGTTCTATGTGTTATTATTCTAAGTTTATAACATTATCCGAAACAGGGGGCCTATTACGAAAATAACGTACGCAATTGCGTAACGCAGTCACTTGGCCACGATAGTCGTTCGCAGTTCGTTGGTTGTAGTTATAACAAACATTTTGAATTTGGCTATCGTAGTACATAGACTACTAAACGAATGATGTCGGATACGCTAGAGAGAAACTATCAAACTCACGCAATTACTTCGCAAAACCGCATACGAAAGTAATTTGTAATAGGAAACAATCAAAACGAAGCACGTACGCAGCTGCGTGTATCGCGTTAAACTTTTCGTAATAGACCCCCAGCACAGTCTCTAATCGAAATTTTTGCAGGACTGACGTGTCAAGAGTAAACCCGTTTAATGTCAACAAATCCAACACATTTGAATTATTAGTTTTCCAGAACAGAATAAAAATTTGACATAGTTTTGAATTTCCCAAAAATAAGTTTTTACTCTCTGAGAAGGAGGTCGCACGGCCACGTTACAGGTGCCCTGATCCAGGAAACTGATTCAGGAACCGAATGTGAAAACCGTAAATGTTCGCCCAGGCTTAGTATCTTAGTGCCATTTCTCACTAGTACACCAGTCGCGCTACCAACAAAATGTATAAATGGTATATAACTCTTATGGGTTGGTTGGTTATGCAGTGCTGGATTAACCCTTAAACAAATTAAGCAATTGCTTAGGGCATCACGTCTGGGGGGCACCATAATCGGCACCGAAAATAAAAGGTTTTTTTTGTATGAAATAAAAATACAAAAACAAATTAATTCAATTTTATTTGTGTGGCCATATAAAATGACTTACTACAAGATAAGTGGATGAAACTGACAAAAAATCGCACTGCGCGGCCGTGTTTTTGGCTATAGACAACAGGTAAAACAAGAGTACATACAAGAATATTGGATGAAACTTAATAAAAATTGCGCTGCGCCGCTGTTTTTTTAGATATAGACGGGCAAGACAAGAGTAAGTACAATATTAGTGGATGAAACTGACAAAAAATCGCGCTGCGCGGCCATTTTTTTAACTAAAGACTATATTTTTTCTAAAAAATCTGAGATTTTGTGCATATACTAGACAGACATCCTCCTTTACGTAGATGGTAACCCTATATAGGGGGCCCACAGGCGTGAATTGCTTAGGGCACCAAGTGGTCTTAATCCGGCACTGGGGTTATGGCTTGGTTTACGCAACCAATTTGCGGGCGGCAAGCAAATCACCCGCTGCTGGTGGCGCAAACATGGTGTCCTAGTAATATAGGGCCCAAGGAATCTTGTAAGATTCTCTGAATATACGAAACACGTGCGGGTGATAGATGCGAGCTACGCCACCTCGCCGGGAATGCGTAAACAGATGAGCTTACTTACACTAAAGTTAAACATTTTCGAAATGTCATTATGTACCTACGCTAAAACTTACACGACTCGTATGATATCTGGAGTTTATCGTTAAAATGAAATAACGTTATTTCATACGAGTAACGCGTTAAAGAAGGGCCAATTGAATAGATCACATTTGATATCTGTCAGTCTTTAGTGTTATTTGTCAAAGTAAATCATGCTTATTTATGTTTCTTACAATATATAATGTATTATTTACTGAAATAAGGTGCCTTTCAAAAAATAAATATTGTTTGCCAGCCGTTAGAAGATCACGTTGTTGAATTTTGATGAAGTGTCAAATGTGATCTATTAAAGCCCTACTTTAGTGACTTGAATTTGGTCGTTCATACGACATACCTGATATCATTATCAGGTTGCGAGAGACTTGTGCGAATAATAAAACATAGTTCCGACTAGTTGCGTTTAAGTATTAAATTTAATGGTGGTTCTTTTAGCATAGATTATGAACATCACAGGTTGTGAATAAGTTGTGTATCTTATTTATATGTTATTTTAAAGATCCATTAATAAATAGTTAAAACTACGCCAGTAAAGTGGGAAAATGGCCCATAATTATATGCACAGTTAATTTTCAGTTGAGCAATAGGTACGTGAGTTTATTTGTTTTCTTATATAAACAAACAAAAGTATCAATAATGCATTATGATCGATGCCCTTAACACATCCTTCTAGAATTTCACACGCTGCATCCAGATACGTGCAGATAGAATTCCATGATACATGATTGAAAAATGGAATATGAAACGTGACAGCAGCCCACCGGGTGATATTGGAATCGGGCCCGGCACAAAGCACGATTCTAATATCACCGAACAAACATCTGTCTTTGCCGGCGCCGTAGTGTTGGAGTTGGAACGCCAAATAGGAAACAACCGCATGCTGCCTAATTTCATGTAGGATGCGACGTGGGCGATGCGATTTTGTTTTTGTTAATTTTTGTTTTTTTTTGACGTTTATTCGATTCGAACTCGATCTTGAGGCTTGTCGGCTCGGGCGTTACCCCACAGAATCGATAGTCGCGTCAACGATCATATTCGGTGTGTAATTAATTATGTTAAATAAAAAGAATCTGAGAGACTAGATAATAATGTTATAGATACATATAATATAAACAATAAATGTGAGTATGTAACTTTAAACTCGGATTTGTTTCTCATTTCTTGAATAGGTATTCAAAGTCGTATCTTGAACATACCGTCTATTTCACTAGTAGCCCTTATTTGTTACCCTAATTATATCAATTTATTGATGGGTATTAATCGTTCAATCCTTAGACATAGTAGTACAGTAAACTAATTATTTTATTAGACTCAGGTGATCAGGAAAGCTATTAACATGGTTCACGTATACATTTAACAGCATCTTATAAATCACTTATCGAATCACAGATAAATTATTAACTAATCCACGTAACGGCAATTGCAACATAAGTGATTTATGGAAGAGATCCGTTTGCACTTTAGCAGATTACAGCCAGACTTGAAAGTTGAACACTTTAGTACATTATACTCTCCGTACAGGCACTCTAATAATTGCGTTTTAAAGTATGGTTGGAACTTACTCAATAAGCATTACGTGTTTTAAAGTCCTCTATCTAAGCTTCATATTGTACAAACAAATGAAACTGATTCTGCGTTCCATGCGATGCAAATCAGTGGACGCACTTTCAGACTTTCTGTGATGAGATGCGATGCATGCTTTGCCTACGATGTGGAAATGTGGACGCTTGGCGTACGGCTCGCGCACACTTTTTTTTTATGCACAGCGGGATGCACAACACTTAGACAAAACGTCATTTATTCCGTTAATTGTGATTCGTCATTTTTTACAGTAGCACATAATTTCCTTCAATGTATTCATACTAACTGTTTTCATACTTTGCGTTACTGTCCCTCTGTGGTCACCCTGTCTAAGTTCCCCTTGGGGTACCGCGACCAAATATTTTAGTCTTAGCCCATGGAACACCCAAGGTGGACAAAGGGTACCATGGGAAAATTATATGGCCCGTGGTACCCCTAATCTTTTTATGTCAGATTGAAATGTTTAAGATGAGGTACCACGGGCAATAAAAATATGTTTAATAAGGAGATTGTTATTTACGGGGTTCCACGGGCAAAAATATTTATTCGTGGTACCCCAAGGGGAACTTAACCTGGGGGACTACGGGCAAGTAATGATACTTTGGCGCATCTTTATCATATCAGTGACGAAACGTCTATGGATGTAAGTGTGAATGAGCTTTCAAGTGTTCGGTTACCAAAGTTCAACCGTACCTCTCATCGCCAGTCACATGTAGAGGAATTCCAACCACCAAACACAAGTCAATAACAAAGCGACCACCGTAATGGCGGAGTGGCTTGACGTGACGCGACTACTGATCGACTAATTGAGTTACATGGTACACTATATAATTACCGGTATAATTAGTGGGGGGACGCGGCGAAGTGCCCCACGACCACGGCAACGGCCTGGCCACAGCGAGCGCGGCAGGCGGTGCGGCAGGCGGCGTTCAATAATAATTGCGCGCTATCTCGATGGCAGCCTCTCAGCTCGACGTCACGACCTCGCAGAAGGCGGTGGCCTGCAACAAACGCCGTAGGTCGCGTCCGGCGTAACGCTGTACGCGGCCTACGAATGCTTCCTATGGAACTGTACTAGAGTGGACCTAGGACTAGTCCTACGAGCACGAGTGCTCCGCGACCTTAGGTCGTACGCCACCTACGCAGTCATTATGGAGCATTCTGGCGTACGGGACGTCGCGATTTTGTCGCGCGATCTCGTTGAAAATGGTTATATACGAAAGTATTCTTTAAACTTGACATCGTTAGTATATAAATGTTTTTTTATCAACGTATTGACAACAACCCTCGACTTTTCTCTTCACAAACAGGTCAGGATGCCTTTTTCTTCTCGCCTGTTTTAATAACATTTGTATAATGTCATCATAATCTTCCTCCTCCTCCTCTTCGAGAAGAAGAATACTTGAAATTGTATGTTCATCCATTATTTTAATCACTCACGCCCGTTTACATTGAGCGAATGCGAGAAACTAAAAACAGTTCCGAGTGACCATCGCAGTGACATGACCATCCAGCGTTGCTACCGGCGGCGTTTGTTGCAGACCAACACCTAACGAATTCGTTTGCCGCGCCGTCTGCCTCGCCGCCTGCCGCGCTGGCTGTGGTCGGGCCGTAACATCGCAAAGTGTTCGGCCCTTTAACGGCCTTGTTATATGTATTCTGTTATAGGGTTAGCTTTCTGTTTTCATGATTGATTTTGCGTTGGTTTACCCTTTGTAAAATTCTCATAATAGTACTAAAAGGTTTGTACGGACTTCTTGTTTTGGATGATTTTAAATATTTGAAATCTTATCTGACTAGTAGCAGATGTAGTTATTAAACTTTTCTAAAACACAGTCTTAAATAAATCATATTATGTATTAGGTATTTTGAATATTCTGCAAGAAATTAAATAATCAAAGGCATTATAAATTGTTTCTAGACTAGTTATAGAGGTTTTTTTTTTCATTCTCACCATAATAGCTCTATTAATTTATTCATTGAGTGAAATATAAAATCATAAAGCTCTCTCTAAAACCCAGTACTTCAGCCCAAAACTTTTTAATGACAGCCCTAGGTGTTATTTCTCGCCTACAATGAAAACCAACCCCTACAGTCTCATGTGCGGTACCGGTCAAGAGTGCTTCAAATGATTGAATAAAGGGAGGATGGCAGAATATTAAGTTAAACGTCTGTGTTTGTACTTTATTTGGGTTTCCTAAAAGATTAAGGCTTGTATTTATAAACCGCTCTCAATGTCGAGAGCTACCTTGAGATTATACTTAAGATGTTCTTCTTATAGGAACAGAATTTCAGGTGTGATAGCTCTCAACGTTGAGATCGGTTTATAAATACGGGCCGTGTTTTTGGGAAAACAAAGAAGTCAAAGTCAAAATATCTTTATTCAAATAAACTTATTTAAAACAAGCTATATTTACACACTTAAATATATCGTTACCAAATTTAGCAGGATTATTTTTATTTATTTTATTTTATTTATTATTATTAAGGGAAACAAACAGCTGCTTTTACACAGGATGACATGTATAAATAACAATGCAATAGCCAATACAGTTTCCATAATTAGCATTAGCAGACATGCAACAGTATTGAACTATATTCGACTTATTTATAGTTATTAATTAACTTACTTAAAAAAAGAAAATACAATAAGTGATACAAATCTCGATGTACCTACATATAATTAAGCGAATGTGAAAATACAATAGGGTTACCTGCAACAATCGCTAGCAGTTATTATTGCGACGATACACAAAATTAGCTATTTAATGGCCAACAACTTTGTCTTAAAAGATCTAGAATTTTCAAAACTTTTATTAACAACAAAGCACATATACTAGCAATTTATGTGTCACATCACTTCCACGCATTTCAGTCTTTCAAATAATCATCTACTTTATAATAACCTTTGCCCTTTACGAGAATTTTTAGACTTACAAGAAGATTAATATTTATTTTGGAAAAGAAGATTTCATGGGATGGATTTTATTGGAAACGCTTTTGTAGTATTAGTGCCTAGTAGTACTTGTACCCGAGGGTTAAGGCTGTATATTTGCATTTCAACGAAATTAGTGTTTTTCCAATGAAGTTATCTAAAGAATGAAAACATTATTATTGATGAAAACGTTAGTTTTAGGAAGCAAAATTCTTAAATTATTGCCGTATAGAAAGAAAAACATAATAAATTGTCAGGTATTTTAAAACGAAGACAATATGTTCACGTGGAATTTCAAGTTTGCTTGTCAGGGGTATTTTTCAAAAACGTTTCAGCTGTAGCAAATAAGAATACGACTCTTATTTATTTTTTCACTTATTGTTTGTATTGTCAAGGAGTTCCTTATAGAGAGAAAATTAAAAAAAAAAATGTATAATCACAGAAATAAAAATATAAAAAAATGCTCAAATTGGTACACTTTGACATGCTTTTTTACTGGTAGGTATTTACAGAATCTAAAGTAATTTTTAATTTTCTTAGGAATAATGAGGTATTTGTCTAATTCAATGCGTGTTTTGTATATACTTATATCTATTTAATAATTTAATAGGAATTTTCAAAGTTCGCCCTCATAACGGCTCGCGCAGAGTTGTTTTGATCATTTGTATTGAAAATTTAAAAATGGAACGTGATGCGACTCTACAGCCTTAAATAAACAAATATTAGACAACATCACAAATATTGCTCTGATTCCAAAATAAGTAGGTAATGCACTTGTGTTATGGAAATCTGAGACAACGGTGGAACTACAACACCTCTGAGCCAATATAGAAAAGTTGTTTTCTAAATTGACTTGGCCGGGGATCACATCCGGGACCTCAGAGATGTCGACACCTTGAAAATTGGCGTAACCTCTCGACCACGGAGGTCGTTGAAGTCAGCCACTTTGAAATCTCAGTCAGTGGTTCTTAATTTTTTTTCTACGTACCAAGAAAGGCTTAAAGCACTCCGTATCGCACAAATAAAAAAGTTTATTTACATTTTAAATCTTAGTTAAGAGATTGTTTCCCGTACCCCTTGATGCATCGCGTACCCCTGGGGGTACGCGTACCACTAATTGGGAAACATTAGTTTAGACTAAAGGATATATTAATGTAGTTTGTCTCAAAAAGCAATACAATCGAAACACCATTAGGACACGATTGTTATGTTAACATTAGCAGAATAAAAGCCCTGTTCACACGCACAACGGAAATCAAGTCGTAGAAAATAGAAAGCGATCTCATGATAGCGAACCAATTTAACGAGTCAATTGTAACGAGTTTAATCCACGGAAACAGGAGCCGCGGCGACCCGCGGCGCCGCAGAGCAATTAACGCAGACGACGAACTCCGTGAGAGGAGCCGATAGCACCGCAAATTATTCGGTGTATCAACTTTGACTGATTTACATGACATTGAATGTTTTTTGAAATATTGGTCTTATCACGCCTATAATACACCTCCACCGCGAAACACTGCAGTCAAAAACTTAGTAGATGTGATTCTCATATTATCGTCGTCGATAGAAGACAACTCATAGCGGAACTATGGCGGAATTACCACGATTTCGCTGGCACTGTTTCGCGGCGAAAGTGTGCTAGAGCCGTGAAATACGTAAGGGCGGGAACTCAAACTTACATTATACATAGAACCGCGTTTGTACTGCAAAAAAAGTAAACACTGATGTATAGTCAACTTATCGATTTAGCTGCAGAATCTGCAGATAAAAAAAATCGTATCGTAAAATACCGCTCAAAAATAACTTCAGATTTCCTTTTTTGTCCGCATTTCTTTTCAGTCCGAAAAAGTTTTCTACCTTTTCATAACTTACAAAGTATATGTTTTAGTACCAATCTAAACGTCACAAAGTACCCAATACCGTTTAACACGACCCACCAGTCGCAATCGGTGAAAAATTTAATCGTCGCCATTTCAAGGCGGATTGCTTTTCTAATTTTCCGATCAGGTGCCGTCGAATTTGTTACTTCATTGTCCGCGGCAATGAGCAATTTCGCCGAAGTCAGCGAGAGATTAGCGAGGGGTCGTATCGGACCCGAGATTCGACCCCTCATATTTCATAAGGGGGCCAAAACCACCTCCCGATAACCCGCTGTCTTTACCCCCAAATTCAGAGGGGCGCCTTTGGAAGTTCATACGCTCGATCCTTGATATGTTTATTAGGAACTTTATTATATTGAAGAGTTCGCATAGTTGAGCATGATTCGTACGAAGTTTACCGTGATTACATATTGTCTTTATTGTACGTTCTTGTTACTTAACTCTGGTTAGTTGAACATTTGTTAGAATATTGCAAACATTATAAACAACAATAAAGATAAAATCAAACTAAGAATCAAATTATGTAAAAATAAGCAGCCATATTTCATTTTACAATTAAATTTGGAGTAACTGACACGACAATATCAACACGGACCATTAAACCAACAACGACAACTCAATACTCTTCATTTTGCATTCAAAATGTTCATACCGACACCGTAAGTGACGTCTCGTAATTGTCATGCGAATGAAATATGAAACTACAAGCTTATTCGATCAATACGTTACCCACAAAGTTATCGAAGCGTTATTTCTCTTTTTCTTAACGTAATAAAACAGTTTTGAAGCCTCACATTGTCACGGTCCATTTCCCTCACTAAAAGGGGGAAGCAAGAAAAAATGTCGTTCATTCCGACCTCTGGGTTTTTGACCGAGCAACCTTACGATCTCGGATGGACGATTTATTAAAATAACCGCACCGATGGAAAACCGGGTATAACCGGTTATGCTCGGTTATCGGGATCCTATCGGGTAGTAACGGGCAGAAATGACGCATGGCCGGATAAGACAATGTAGCGGAAGGCGCACCCGGCTGTAAGTACCCGGGTCGAGACCCGGACCTTTCAATTTCCTCGATTGTCCGGGTACACCAAAATTGGCGTCTTCATTTCTTTATCTTATATGAGGTTTGCCCAACAAGGATCTTGGTGGCTTGTTAACTCAACTGTGGATATAACCTGGGTAAATACATTCAATTCGGTATTTAGAGCATTAAAATTTTGAATAACAATAACATTTATGAATTAAAATGACTATGATAAAAACGTCACCCACCTTATAAAATGGATGATAGCTTCGAAATTACTGACTCTAACCACCTCTGTAGTCTAGTGGTTCACCCACCCGTGCAAGACGCAGGGTCCCGGGTTCGATTCCTAGAGGGGGTACAATTTGTACTCGGTTTGGTTGGTGGTAGGGCTTATTTCAAGTCCGCCAGCCACCTTTTTACGTAAGTCTGACGCCATATCAACAATTCAAAACTTGTTGTGTTCCGGCAGTTAGAGGTAAGATAACCAGTTCCTCAGTGATGAGGATTCCGGGCGAAGTGCGCTTCCCCTTTGGCCTTATCCTCACTTAACATCAGGTGGAGATGAAGGCCAAGTACATACAAAAATGTTTTCTCTTGAAATATACTGTCTAACTAAATTATTATAAAACAGCTATTCCAAACTGCCAATCACTGCTGCCAACAGAGATTTATAACGCTGAAATTCAAACTATAAGTAACAATATTTTCGAAGATAGGCTTCGAACATACGCGCAGGCTTCTATCAAACTGATAGGTGCGGACAAAAAGCCAATATTCCGTGATCGATGGCGATCTAATACACCGATAAGGAAAATGGAGTGGATGAAAAACATATAGAACTGCCCGTAGGTGATGTACTACCGTCAAAGGCAAACAAAACAGAGGGAATACTTTATTCAGCATTACAATAGGACACTACCGATGGACAAACAATTATGGATTTAGCTCAATTCTGATTAGACGATACAATTACCTTTTTTCTGTTAGTAATAATTAATTACAAACAGAAAAAAGGTTTAATCCGCTGAGAAGTATTGCTTATTGCGGACAAATTCAGATCTGGTAGATTTTATATACACATTTGGGGATAAAGACAATGAATGAATCAGTAACACTTGTAGGCATACTGTAGTTGCTAGAACCACAATATACATACAGCAACACGTTAATATTGATAATTAGCCAAGTGTGCGGTCAGTATCGCATATTTGGGACATAAATAACAGGCAGCTTTAAAGCGCGTTTTTGTGTTTTAATATCTAATAATTTACTCCTACGTCAACGGTACGGACTTCAAATAATATCAAATGTACCACCATTGCTTAAAACTTTATATATAAAATTTTACTTAAATGTCCCTTAGTTTCAGAATAGTAGACACCACTTGTTTATGTAATCCGATTTTTCTACGCATGATGCACATTTCTTTTTTTTTTGAAGTTCAAGATAATGTCCATTGCGTAATCTTCAAAGGCTTTCTAAGGCCTCTAACGTAAAAAGGATTAATGAGTCCTTTTTACATCTTATTATTTAAATATGTGAATGTGAATACTAAAAATATTATGCAAAAACTTAAGTGAAATTGTATTTTTTTTTCTTTGTGTATTGTGTCTGTGTTACATGCAAAGAGACTTTATATAGTACATTGTTTATTGACATATTTAATGACTATATTCTTGTGCTGACTACATCACTAAAATAAATTCATACGAAACTACGAAATTAAGCTGATAAAAGCCAAAATTCAAACGACATTTAGTTTTGTATTTGCGTAATGTTTAATGTCGAACTTCTTGTTTAAAATCAATCATACATATTTTACTTACGCTAGGTCATTATTGTACAAAAGTAATTTTGTCTACAAATTCTCCATTTCATACACTTCTCACAGTAATGTCGAAGACGACCCAACCGTATCTTGGTACCTTTATGATTGAACAGCGCCGCCGGACCGGCGGCCCGGATGAGACAATACTCCGGAAGGAACAGCCGGCCGGCTGCCACGCGAACTGCCACGAACTGTGTGCCGATATTGTACCCGTATCCTTGTGCATAGGTACTAGCCAAATTGTAACTATACTCTGATAAAAGGCGTAGACACTTTTACATATGTAGGTAGGTACTTTTCCAGTGAACAACGTTTGAAAAACCTGTCCAAAAATATCGGATTGCTTTTTTCAATTTCCAGCTAGTTCTAACTCGTATATGAGTTAATAAGATAGGTATGTAATTCAATCGTTCGTCTCATTACTGTCCGTTAGTTCCTGTGGGATGAATGAAACATTGGCTTTAAAAAATATTTAATATTCATTCTGTGTGATCTGGCGTGTTGTAATAAGTTGATGATGATGAGGTATTAACAACCCTTTTTTTCTATAGACCTAGAAAAAATCTCATCCCAAAAAATTTATTACTGTTGAGAATTATGTGACCTAAAATTAATTGCAATTTAAATAAACTTATCCATATAGCAAACAAGTTTTAGTTCTTTCCCTTTTGTAAAACTCGTAGGAATTTATAACTAGGTAGGAGTGTGCCCCAGATCACAATCAACATTATAGCATTATAAGCAAAGGCGTCGCACGCGGCGACAGTTGGTCATTTCTTCCGGCACGCCACCGGCCGGCCGCGTTATCCGGCACGAGTCCGGTCATCGATCATACAGGGTCACGGCCCGGACGACCAGCAAGTAAGACAGTTAATTCTTTAAGAGATCTTACTTAATGTTATGATTTGTTGAGGAGCTGATTGGAACTTCTGCAGTTGCAAACTCGCAATTCCAATATTGAATGGGGAGTTGAAAGTTTTTTCTTTACATGCACAAGGGTAACAGAATACGAGTATTATGTGGCTCGGTTCTCTGCTTTGAATCGTAATCCAGCCATGCAAACACATCTAGTCGATCTATCAGCAATGACAACAGTAGGTAGAGCGTTAACGTGGCACAACTGGCGCTAAATCTATATTTAAGCCACACCTGCGAAAAATTTTGCCACATAGCATAATAATAGTCAATGCCACATAGGTACTTATATAATGTATGTATAGCTTTGTACAAGACTCGATTGTGGAACAATTATGTGGCATCATGTGTGTGTGTGCAGCCGGTGATTCCTTCCGGCACGGTGTCTCATCCGGGCCGTGTCAGGCAGCAATCATTACGAGTCGCGGCCCGCAGAAAGACGTTGAGATTTAAACTGACGACAGTAATTTTGAAGGACTTAACCCTGTAATTAATTAATTGGCATTAAAAACGCTAATAAAACTAACTACAAAAATTTTGTCTGGATTAAAAAATAGCCTGTCATTAGATTATATCATTTTGAACTTAACATCCAAATTTTGAGGGTGTGTTCAGTCCATAAAACTGAACAACTTTCTCTAAGGAACACATGGTCAAATATGTAAAATAAAAATCGACTTTCCATACAAATCAAAGAGATCACGTGATCAATTTAGTATGGGATGACCAAAATTTTCTTGCGAAATTTGACACATGTTTCTTAGAGAAAGTTGTTTAGTTTCATGGACTGGACACATCCTTAAAATTTGGATGGTAAGTTCAAAATGACCCTGTATAGACTCATGTGCTTCGTGAAGCTATGAGAAGTGGGTGAGCTTATTACCGGTTTTTCTATTCATCCGAACTCTAAAATATTACAGAACATGTCGATACTGAAATAAATAGCTCTAAGTCATGCAATATTTTAAACAAAAATTTTGCAACTATCTCTTCCTTTTTTCCATGGCCATGTTTCTGATGAAACAAGCACCCTAAGGCTAATATTATAATTACATTCCATTGTACCTATATCCTCATTTCGCACGTAAATATTTAATATAACATAATTTGAACTAAACTTTAAATTATACTTTTCACGCAAAACAACGTGAGGATTTTCGGATCAGGGTTTCGCTTGCTAATCCTAATTACGACTATGCAAAAACTCCACCACAACTAAACCGGTGGCTTTGAGCGAAATGAGGCGAACTAAATCTACTTCGTACTTAGTTAAGCTATAATATAGCTATATTATAGTCTTAGCATGCTCCTGCTGCGGTTTTGCCTCAGGTTATTACTGTTTGATCCGCCCGTGAACTTAGTTTATTAAAATATGACTATCTAAACAAAAACTTTAATACTTTTTGCTTTTTTGTTCTTATTTATTTAGACACTTTTCTTGAACTTGTTTTTGTTTATTTATTCAACGACTAGCTTCCGCCCGCTACTTCGTCTAAGTGGACATTCGGAAAATCCCTAGGGAACCTTTGACCGGAATAAAAAGATATTAGGCTATAAACTATTTGTGTGTAAAATTTCATTCAAATCTGATTAGCCGTTTTACGCGATTGAGGAACAAACATTCGAACTTCCAAACCCACAAACTTTCACATTTATGATATTAGTAGGATTATCTAAATTAACATACAATGTATTAAGTTGGTTTATAGCAAAATGAATAGTGATCATTGATTACTGACCAAGCAAGCAAGCAAGCAAACTGTCGGATATACTGCTCACAGTCAATACGAGTGAAAGAGAGAAAACGATAGTTTACTGTAACGTAAACAGTTTGCAACAACTCATGGTAGGGCCACAGTTAGTAAAAAAATATGACAAAAATGCAAGTGAATACTTTTACGAGCCTATAACGCTCGTCCTAGTTCAAGACAATTGGGATGTTGACTAATGAATAAAATAACGAAATACTAATAAAAATCGTAAACATATTAAACTTTTAGAGTAGCTTGTATACCTCTTGGTTTTACATATTGCATATTATTTGTTTTATGACCCTTCAAAGTTAGGTGGACAAGTCCATTTAAAAAGCATAAAATTTATTAAAATAAATGATACCTTTAATTAGTTCGTAAAATGTATAGCAAATTTGTCTAAGAAACCATTTTGATAAACACAATATTTAATGTAGCTGCCGAACAAATTTCCTACGCGTTGCATACAAACTACTGAGGCGTGACGTCATAATTCAGTAGCCGTTAATATGGAGCGTTTTTGGACGAGTCCATTTGTGTGCATTTCACACTGTGATATCTCGGGCAGTTTTCAAGCTAGCGAAATAATTATTTTACCAATGTTTCATTTTTTGAGAGGTAATTTATGTAATATAAAATAAAAAAAGTTGTCAACATCCCAATTATTGTCATCGCCTCAAACTTCGACGGTATATTTTTCTAACGAAACTCACTATCGTAGTTTCGAAACAAAACCCAAAAATCAAATTGTAATAACCAAGTAAACTGTCAATTTGCTACATTGACTCGCATTTTCATTAACTTTCCAAACTTTGTTCCTACATCCTATTCTAATGAGCTTACTCCTCTCAACTATATTAGTTGTGTCCCAAACTTCATTCAGTTTGAAGACAACTTTGAACAGTACCCCCGATATTATCCTAACAAGACTGAGAAGGTAACCTTCAATAACCATTTAATCGAGAGCTCCAGTCAGCCTGCTGGTTTCAAAGATCAGAATTGAACTGTTAACACTGAAGCAGGCCTCGTTACGCTGGCCGTTGTACATAATGGAAGTATCCATACATTCGGTTTCATTGCAGTCGGTTCACGTATCAGTGAATTGAAATCGTGGTCCATATCGGTTTACAACGAGTTTCTACGTGAAAAATATATTGGGCTCATTCTCAAAGAATCCTGCACTCTGTACAATGTGGAAAGGAATTATTGTTGTTGAGCTTTTTTACCAATAAAATCCCCTTTGTTGCAATATCACACTCTGCAATATATTAAAACAGAAGCCAATACCGTGGCGTGTTTTAATCACTGACCAAAAACAATGTAGCAGCAAAAACAAAAAGGATTTTTACCTAAGGTTTCTTTTGATGAGTTATTTGTTTTAGTATAAAATACAGTTAAAACTTTAGGCTCACTTTCATCATATTACTAAAAAGATAATTAGTAGCTAGTGAAAGTGTGCTGTTAATTGACTTTTAAACTATTTGTTGTCGAACTTAGCAATTCTATATTTATAAAAAAACTATTTTTTGTCCAAGTTTCCCTCCGCGTGGATTTCCACTTCCCATAGGAATTAAAAAAAACTTATCGTAAAACTACGTCTCATAAAACCGTCATAATATGCCAATGAATCAGCGTAGAATACTGTGGGATATATCGGATCATTTTGAACTTACCATCCAAATTTCAAGGATGTGTCCAGTCCATGAAACTAAACAACTTTCTCTAAGAAACATGTGTCGAATTTCGCCATGAAATTTTGGTCATTCCATACTAAATTTATCACGTGTGATCTCTTTGATCTGTATGGAAAGTCGATTTTTATTTTACATATTTGGCCATGTGTTCCTTGGAGAAAGTTGTTCAGTTTCATGGACTGAACACATCCTCAAAATTTGGATGGTGAATACAAAATGACCTTGTATAAGTAGCATTTTTAATCCGTGAAGGGAAAAATCCTCTAGAGGGGTTATTATTAGCCTGTGACCACTGTGACGTAAAGCGATCCTTTCGGAATGGATTTCACAAAATGCTTCGCATATTAGATGTCCAAGAGAAAGGATTTAGGCAAACAAAGTACATGCCTAACCCCTCTTTGTTGTGGACGCTGGATATATGGCTGAAAAGCCAAGAATGTTCACAAAAGATTTTATATCCTTTGGCTTACAGTAACTGTTCTGTATTAACGACAATTTTTCTTGGATCAAATACTTGCTTTAACCATTGTCGTGAGAATTTTTGAATCAGTACAATAAACATATTGTACTGAATATTTTGATTCTATTCGAATACTTGATCATGATCACTTTATTTTCATGGATAGGTAAAATTAAAAAAAAACACATTACGATGCAGTCAACTGCATCATAAAATAACTTTCTAATTTTTATAGCACACTTTTACTTTTTAATTTATTGGCATATGAGCTTAAAGGCTCATTGTAGTATCCTAATCTATGACCTGTGGTGCGGGGCCCGTCATTTTTAATGCAATACAAAAATGTTATGATTCTAATTTTCACTTTGTACTGAATTTCGTATATATTTTTTTATTCGTGCTTAAAAATGTCTGATAGCAGTGAATGTGAAAAAAAAATTTACTACGCCCGATATTTTAGATGCAGCCGGAAATTACTTATATCAAGGTAATCGGTTGGTAATACTAGCAAAGACTCTCTCAATTTTAACTTAGATCGTTTATTTAGTATATTCAATTCCAAATTGTGTGAGTGTAGATAAAGTAGTGTATGAAACTGCACATAACTAGGTAATACCTATGCATCAGTTTCATAAACTACTATTACGCATCAAAACTAGTCACTATCAATCTGTCACAAAAATGAAATATTACAATGGGACATTTATAATGGACCCTCTTCAAATGACTCTTAATACATTACGCGACCTTTTCCCTATAAAATCGCCTTTTTATTAATATTAATACCAGAATAATCGCTAAACCTTCGGGAAATCATCTAACCAGTGACATCGCCGGTCGCGAATAAAGCCTTGAAATATTCAATAGGAAAATATTGCCCAATCTCTATTAATGTCACTATGGAATATTACGGCCCTCCCCCCTCCCTCCCCTCGCCCCGACATCGGGGATTCAAGAAGCTTTCTGGCAACTTTTAAAAGTTCATTCTCGTCGTCCGGTCCATTAGTTTGGGACAATTTTTTCCGACTCCCTAACTTTAGGGAGGGGCAAAGTCCTTTCGTTTTTGAGAGATGAAAATAAACAGGGATCACAGAGTTCTCTCGATTACTTCCAGATGGCAGGACGCACGTAAGAACTGACAGAATCACGAGGCAAAGAAAGATGCGAACGTGAGCAAAATAGGATTGCCTTTGGTTCATCAGAGCATACATTTGAACGATGATGTGACGTTATTGTTTTGTGATTTTGTATTGATATATAGTAAATAAATGTGAAAGTGAGTGAGTGTTTTCTTATTCCTGAATGGCGTTAAACACAAAAGTATTTCGTTAGTTCCTAAGCCTATATTGACAATCGATGCTTCGAACGGAAAAATCTTTTTGCCATCATAAATCCTGTATTTTCATGAAATTCAAGAAGCAAAACTTTTATTTTAAAATGCCCATGGCTAGTTGTTCCCTTTCTACAATACTGATGCATTCTTTTACATCCAAACATTTGTACTTTCCTACTGGTATCACCAAGACCTGACCTCTCGCTGTTAAGTAAATTGTGTCGCACCTCGGGAGCAACGAATAAAACTTGCGATTGTGACTTTGGTAATTTCCCCTGACGGAAACTCTACACTGTAACAACCTTCTAGGCAAGAGGTATGATTTGTAACAATGTAATGTCAAACTTTACAAAAGTGTTGAAGTAACAAATTTATGAAATTATCTAAAGTTCAGATAAAAGTGATACACAGATTTTAGAAAAAAGACAGATGGTGCTTCAATCAAACATTTACACTCGTCTCTAAATAAGTTCTCAGATGGGGAACATACATTATTCAGAGATAAATTGCCTTTTTATAGTATAAAATGTATGCTTATAAAAATAGCATTATAAATGTTAAAGTAAAAAACAACGTTCGTTTATTTGAAAAATTGATTTTACTCGAAAAACGTATACGTTTCTGTTTACGTATTATTTACAAACATAGATTTATTTTAGTTGTGAAATTTATAATTTTCTTATTCATTATGCAATGTTTCGATCAAGAATACCCTAGATGTCCAATCAGAGTCTTAAAAATGGCACCTCAAAAATAGCATCCCACCTACAAACTGGGCGCTTATTTTGTAGAAAGTAAGTGATAAAACATGTGATTTTGTACAAAATAAGTGATATTAGATGTGATTTTGTACAAAATAAGATCTGATTATGTACAAAATAAGCGCCCAGTTTGTAAATGGGACGCTATTTCGAGGTGCCGTTTTTGCGTTCTTGAAGCGTTATCTAGGATATTCTTGATCGAAGATGCATTGAGACAAAATATTCACAATGGACCAGTGATTCTTTAAAAAGGGATGGCTTAGAAAGGCCTTCGGAATAAGTACATAAAAGAGTATCTCAGTTATACTGATATGGAATATTTACTGGAATATTTCCTCAATCCCTAAGGATTACATTCATAACTCGTTAGTAAATATATGGTCGAGAAAATATATAGTTGGTGAAGTAAGGCCATCTTTGTTAACTTAATCTGAATCATTATTTTTAAAACCACGATAGCATATAAGAACTTTTTTATCAAAAAATATTGATGACTCTCAGATTTTGTACAAATGCAGGCAGCATTTGACTCGTAAAAAGAAAATGTGTTCATTTCAAAAAAATAATTATATAACTACATAGTAACTCTGATAAAAGTTAAAATTGTAGTGGATATTTCAATTTTATTTTTTGCCTTTTCAGTTAAACATTTTCTTTGGTATCATAATAATAACAAAAACAATTCACATCACTAACAAAAATTTTCTTATCATCAAACAATTTACGTCACAACGTATACGTCCAAAGCGATACGTATTTAGAAGCATTTTCAAAACTTGAATAACGAAAGATAATAGAATATAATAGAATATAATATCTTTATTTGGACATACACAAACACAACATGAAAGTACATAAAAGAGACATATCACAAAAACAGTAAAATAACACATTGTCCAACGCTGTGATGCCAAAACTGTGCTCAACTCAGAATAAGCAGCAAGCTAGGCCTGTTGCACTGGTATTCTGCTGAGCACAGCAACGACATCAGAAACGACGAACATGACACAAATACAAAAATAATAATAATAATAATAATAAAACAGAATAAAAATACATACAAGTAACACAATTTAAAACTTTACATAGTCTGAAAGAATTTATAATCGTATCGCAATATGTATAGGTACATTTGCGTTACTTTTACAATCCAAACGTCTATCGACGTACACCGATTGGGACATTCGTGGACAATGTGGCACTCATTTTAATTGTCATCCGGGCACGACCGCCCATTTCCCCCTCCAGGGCAGAAACAAGAGGTTTTTTTCGCCCCCGTCGAGCGTGTAATAAGCCTAAATGGAACTCCTTTGATTTCGCCACTCCCTTTTAAATGTGGGTTTTTTCGCTCACCTCTGCGGCGAGTAGGGCCTAACGATTCCATGATGTCTGATCTGTTAGGGTTACTTAAACCAAAAAAATACGTACTTGTAATGATAAACTTAAGCTAATCGAGGAAATCAACTAGTTAGCTTCAGCTCTCTTCGTGTTAGTTTGCACTTATAAAAAAAACTTATTAAGTTATTGAATGTTAGAAAATGTTTTGTTGCTCTTTATCAATTCTTATGTTGGTTAATGTAAAAGTAGGTAATAAGATAATCCAATCAATTTATAGAATATTTTGAAACTGATGTATAGATATATTAAAATTGTTGGCAAATTGGAGTGGTCAATAAAATTTATTAGGCAGAAAATAACGACTTATAAACAGTAAGTAACGTGCCCCCAGACTACAGACTTTCTATTGGCCGATAATTTGTTTTGATTTGAAGAATCGGCCGATACCAAATCGTTGTAGTGTGCGCCTTGCATACTTCTTCATACTGATTAAAGGCTCGACACAACTATCGCTCGACAGTTTTTGGGGACTAATGCAAACTCCAATATCGAAATTGATAAAAAGACCGCCTTCCTTGTTACGAACAATCCCTGAGAAATCCAACACGTATAGAAAAAAAATTTTAAACGAGTTTAATAATTAATAAGTAGTTTGTAATCGAGCGGCAGCCCTAAGGGTCAAGTCCTCTCCACTAGTCCACAAAGGCATTAAGGCCGGCTTTGTTTTCCGATGTTTTCTTTTTCCCGAGTGTCCACGTAACTATCGATTCTTGACCCTTTCCTTTTAGCTCATCATTTCTTTCCACATTATAAGAGCGGTCGACTTAGAGACTTATTTAAGCTCACCCGAGCGGCTTACTTTATATTATGTTGTTGTCTTAGATTATGAGTCAGATTAGTTTTAGCGACTTTGATGTTTGTGTTTGCTTTTATATTTAATATGATATATATTATTGCATTATTGTATTGTATCTACATAAATAGGTTTATTAAGCTATCCCAAAAGTTAATGTAGCTTAGCTACCTACATTTATATTAGACTAGTTTCACTCAAGACTAGATTCACTTTGACCTCAAACGGAGAGCCGCATTTGTCAATTAGTGAGTGAGTACTAAAATATGCATAATTTTATTATAAAGCACTTTTAATAGTTTTATTAGATAATTTCAATATAAAGTTCATTTGTAGCATTAATTTTCTAAAGTTTTGTTAGTAGCTCAATAGCTTGTTTTCGGTACAGCTTTCGAATTTTTGTAGTAGTTCACTTAAATTTCGGTACAGTTTTAGAGCTACAAAAACATTTTGCAGTCTTTCAGTTCATTCCGATTCGAGTGGGAGAGTGCGTTACTTTCCTTAGCTGTCCCTAAAAAAAACAAGGAGCTTAATGTACATATGTAAGGAAGGTAAGGAAAATTGGTTCTTAAGAGACATTGTAACTTAATCTGATGATATGTATAGGTATAATCCGGCATTGTATACAATGCCTAGGCATTGTATACAATGCCTGCATTTCATACATTGCCGGTAACATATATATGTCTCAATTAACTGTCAAATCATTTAAATAGGTGCGATCTCGTTAATATGGAGCTGAGTATTTTATATGAGTATAGAGAGTATTTTAGCTGAGTATAATATTTATTTTATTTGTATTGGTGACTAACTCTGCAGAAATGCAGGTTGATGGTTGAGACACACTGGGCTAAACAAATGTGATCTGAGTGAATGGAATCTGTTGATTCCATTCACAAATTCATACAATCACATTTGTTTAGCCCAGTGTGTTCTTAAATTCTTTTCATCGTCTTGATACACGATGAAAAGAATAGATTCTTTACCTTCCCTATAATAATAATAATGTCACAAACAATCAGTAATATAAACAAGCTTTTCTATACCATAAACTAATTTGCGGTGTTACTAATGAGCGGCCTCTTGGCGCGAATCGTCACACTTCATTTATTTTTAAACGGCCCATACGTCTATTTGAGCGTTACACGTATGATACCAATGTTACAGGACTTACAGCCTTGTGAGCAGGTGATAGAGGTGATTTTCTAATGAAAGAATTGGGAAATAGTGAAATATAATGTGCCCGGAAAAATATTGTCCGTCTTGTTAGACAGAATTGCTGCTTGTGCGAGGTGTGGACTGATTATCACTTCATAAAAATAATACTATACTGCGTGAAAGAAAATAGGGGCCATTCTATGATTTTCCATACAAAGAAGCTAATTTTCAAAAGGTTTTTTTTAAAATGCACTAACGACGTCGTTATCATAAAAATCAAATAAGTATTCTCAAGGATTTGTTTCGGATTCGTGATATTCCTGACTCGTCGTATTCCAGATTCGCCGAATTTCACCGATTTCCTGATTCGTCGTAACACGTACAATCGATAACACTGGTGCTTTACCATTTCTAAGTTTAAATTTGCTTGCACGCCGCGCCATCACGATGCGCGTATCAGAAATGGTTTTCAAATAAAATAAACTACTTATTTAGACAAATTACATTAAAGTAAATATTAATTTTGTATTAGTTTTTTTTATTAAAAAAAAAACTAATACAGATTAATTCGTTCAGATTTCAGATCCTTACTAATATTATAAATGCGAAAGTCCGTTTGTTTGTTTGTTTGTTTGTTTGTTTGTTTGTTGTTACGCCTTCACGTCCTAACTACTGAACCGATCATCATGAAATTTTCACGACACGTTGTCAGGGGTACAGAGAAGGACATAGGGTACCTTTCATCCAGGAAAAAAGTATAGTTCCCGAGGGATAGTAAAAAACTTTCCACGCAGACGAAGTCGCGGGCGGCCGCTAGTTAATTAATATTTGAACTAAAATGTAATGTATATTATGCTGTTTTTGTACCTTATACTTAAATAAATACCTTAAAAAATAAAAAATATGTCAACGACTGTATTCTGACGAATCTGGAAAACGGTGAATCTGGAATACGACGAATCAGGAACATGACGAATCCGGAACAAATTTTCACAAGCCCCTGACAATTTTTTTACTGAAATTGTATTCAAACGCATTTGCTGTTATTAAAATCGCGTATTTAGCATAATATTAAGAGCCAGTTTAAAAAAAAAGATCACGCATATGTTTCTGATATCATACCCAACTGATAATTTCATATCAGAAGAAAAGTGTTCGAGGCTTTCATTTTTAGATAAAAAGTGTATTTTTAAGAACATGATAAAATACACCTACTCTTTTGAAAAATTGCAATATCAATTTCACAAACTGTAACCTTTTAGTTGTCAAATCGTCTCTTTGAAAACCTTGTCCATATTTTAGCCTTCATAAAACTGTAATAAAGTCTGAAATCGAGTGCGCAATTTAATTCACTGTTGGAACATGTAAGGCGTAGATGGAAGCAAAAGAGATGCCATTTCGATACGGAATTTATATTGAATGGGGCTCAATAAAGAGAACGCTGGTTATTTTATCGCGGGCTTTAGTTTGACTAGTGGGTCTAGGTTCGATGTCATATTTCAGTTACTGGCAGCCCATGAATATGTTTAACGAGATAAGGATTTAAGTACTTATCTTTTTTTTTAAACAATTTTTATACGCCACCTCATTTAACCGACTTCAAAATTGTAAAGGAGAAGGTTATATCATCGCGTACCTATATTTTCTTTTTTTCTATGTATGTTCACCGATTACTGAAAGACGGCTGCAGTGATTGAAATGATTCAAACTTTATTACATCAGGCTTGTTTTCAAGTTGGTCACGGAAATCCTGAAAATACTTTGTTTTCGTTACCATCCTTACTAATATTATAAAAGCGAAAGTCCGTTTGTTTGTTTGTTTGTTACGCCTTCACGTCTTAACTACTGAACCGATCATCATAAAATTTTGCATACACGTTGTTAGGGGTACAGAGAAGGATATAGGGTACTTTTCATCCCGAAAAAAAAGTATTGTTCCCGAGGGATAGCAAAAAAACCTTTCCACGCAGACAAAGTCGCGGGCGGCAGCTAGTTTTATATAAATTTAGACGGAAACGATCTGCTGCGAGTCGAACTTTTTCTAGTATATTATTTAGTATTGTATAAAAATAGCATTGTGAATGCAAAAATCTCAAATTTAAAAATTTAGACGGATGTTCAACCATAAGTTTTATGTTTTAGTTAGATGAAGAACAATTTAAATGATTCTTTTTTTGTTTGAAAAATGATACTTTAGGATGTAAGCATTTTAATTTCATTAACATTGAACCATTTATTTTGAAAATACAAAAGGGAATTCCTCAAAATAGTGATTGAAATATTGATAGGGTTATACAAAACAGGGGAAAATAAAAAAAAACCTTTTAAAAAGGCAAAACCTCCTTAAAAAATCCTAAAAAAGCAAGAAATAATATTCAAATCAATTAATAAAAAAATGGCTAATGAAGTCGAGTGGGGCTTTTAAAAAAAATAAATACTTATTGAGAAAACGATATAAATATATGTTTTTTTATTAATTGATTAGGACATTCTTTCTTGTTTTTTAGAGCTGTTTTTTAAAGATTTTTTAAAGGAGGTATTGCTTTTTTTAATATTTTTTTAAATCAATGTACACCAACATAACACCAATAATTTTGGGAACGATGAACCTTTTTCGTATTTGTTAAAATTAACTGTGACTCCGGTGTATTAAACAAAGGACAGATACAGATACAGTACTAGACTGAATAAATGAAACTGAAAAAAACCAACAAGAGAGTTCTTGAATATTTTTGAAGGAGGTATTGCTTTTATTAATATTATAATAAAACCACTTGAATGCTGTACGGAAATCAACTAACTCTTTTATTATTTTTTTATAACGACAAATAGGTGCCACAGAGTATACACAAAATCTTACCAATAAACTAGCACAGATGAAAGTAGGAGCAATTACATAAAATTAATACCTAATATAATATTGTTTCTGATATTTTCCAACACCGCCACTATATCTAAACAATATCAACAACACGGTTAAACAATCTGAATTCCTAATTTATTTAAAAACTTATGATGTTTTATTGAGCACAAAGCTTTTGTTAGCAGATCAGCAGGCATTTCAGCTGTTGACATGTATTTTAAATTTACAATCTTTCTAGATACGCAATCTCTACAAAAATGATATCTAATGTCTATGTGTTTGGTCCGTTTATGGAATACAGGATTAAACGCTAACTTCTGAGCACTTTGATTATCATTATAGAGATCAATACTATACATTGTTTTTGTTATCTCAAATTGTAAATTCCTTAAATAAATGACTTCTTTACAAGCCTCAGTCATAGCCATATATTCGGCTTCACTACTAGATAATGCTACAGTCTGCTGTTTTTTGGATTCCCAAGAAATTATGCAGCCTGAAAGGGTAAAACAATAGCCAGTATATGATCTCCTATCAATGATGTTGCCACCCCAATCAGAATCAACATAACCTTCCAACAATGAATTTCCATCATGAGAATACACTAAGCCAATGTCTTTAGTCTTTTTTAAATATTTCAGAATTCTCTTAACATATGTACAATGTTCTTTAGTATGAGAATTATTGAATTGACTCAAGAAACCTACTGCAAATGCAATATCAGGCCTGGTGAGCACTGCCAGATACATAAGGCAACCTATAACCTGTTGATATGGAAAATCACCAACATAACTGTCACCTGATGGTTGTAACTTAGTCTCCATTGGAGTTAAAACAGTTTTACAATTACTCATAC
Organism: Agriphila geniculea; assembly: GCA_943789525.1. Taxonomy (NCBI): domain Eukaryota; kingdom Metazoa; phylum Arthropoda; class Insecta; order Lepidoptera; family Crambidae; genus Agriphila; species Agriphila geniculea. The sequence continues at coordinate 4,659,458 of OX038877.1, read as the reverse complement.
AAAATTTATGTAAAATCTTTTCAATGTAGTCTTTTTGATTGAGAGATATAGATTTCTTACATTTATCAATACTGACACTTACATCAAGACATTTTTTTAATTCACCTAAGTCTTTGATTTTAAAATTACTAGACAAAATATCTTTCAAAAACTGTGTTTCTTTCGGATTATTTGAAAAAATGAAAAAATCATCTACATATAATGTAACTATTACAATTTCCTTATTTATCCTTTTTAGAAACATACGTGGTTCATAGTTAGATTTAAAATAACCATTTTTTAACAAACATTCATCCACTTTCTTGTACCACACTCTTGAAGATTGTTTTAGGCCATATATGGCTTTCTTCAGCTTAAGAACTTGACCACTATGAGTCGAATCAGAAAACCCTACTGGTATCTGCATGAAGATGGTTTCTTCAAGAGTGCCATTCAAGAAAGCTGTGGTCACATCAAGATGCGTTATATCAAGACCCAACTGAACAGAAAGAGCAAATAATAATCTCAACGTGGTGTGTCTCACTACGGGAGAAAAAGTGTCTGTATAGTCCACACCTTCAACCTGCGAAAAACCTTTCGCCACTAATCGCGCACGAAAACGGACTTTATTCTCACTATCATATTTCTTTCGTAGCACCCACTTGCACTGTACAGCTCTGCTGTCTTTTGGAGCTTCGCACAACTCCCACGCATCATTGTCTTTGAAACACTGTAATTCTTCCCGCATAGCTTCCTTCCATTGCTCCTTTTCAGGACCTTGCAATGCTTCACTCAGAGATAAACCAGCTGCATCATCATAGATTTCTTCATTCATACAGAGGTTAGAAAACCCAAATCGCTCTGGTTTCTTCCTCTCTCGTGTAGGTTTGGGAGTGTGATATGTGACATTATCCAGCTTAGTCTCTGCATCTTCATAGTCACTAGGAAGATATGATTCATCACTTCCTTCTAGTGTACTATCTAGGAACTCTGTGTTATCTTGACCGGGCGTCTCTTCGCTGGTCTTCTGGTCGGATTCTTCTACATTGATTGGATCTGAGCCCTGTGAGCCATCCGCCACTGAATCAAAACTCTGACCTTGTACTTCAATTTGACATTCAGATTTTGATTCCGGCTCAGTTATCACGACGTCTCTGCTGGTTAACACTTTTTTGGTTTCGGGGTTAAAAAGTCTATATCCTTTTATATTTTCTGGATATCCAATAAGAATGCACTTTTCTGACTTTTTATCCCATTTCTTCCTTTTTTCTTTCGCTATGTGCACCATCACTAAACTACCGAAGATCCTGATGTGACTGATATCCGGCTTGATGCCATTCCATATCTCATATGGAGTTTTGTAACCCAAGGATGCTGCCACAGTACGATTCTGCAAGTACACTGCTGTACTGGTGGCTTCTGCCCAGAACTCTTTTCCCAAATTCGCATCAAAAAGCATGCACCTAGCTTTCTCTACGATTGTGCGATTAAAACGTTCTGATAATCCGTTCTGTTCTGGCGTGTATGGGTTAGTCTTCTGATGAATTATTCCAGCTTTGTTTAAAAACACATCAAATTCTTTGTTACAGTATTCTAGACCGTTGTCGCTTCTTAGTATCTTGACTTTATTCTTTGTTTGATTTTCTACTTCAGCCTTAAACTGTTTAAAGTACTTCAGGGCTTCATTTTTGTTTCTTAAAAAATAAACATAAGTCATGCGACTATGGTCATCGATAAACAATAGAAAATACCTGGAGCCGCCAATAGAAGTATGTTCCATGGGTCCAGAAATATCGGAGTGCACTATCTCTAGTAAACCACTGCTTCTCTGGCCGGTACTTTGGAATGGTAACCGACTTTGTTTACCTTCGCAGCACGTAATACACGAGGACTTGCTTATATTTTCAATCTTATTGCTAATTGACATACCAAGCACTGCATTGTTCATGTGTTTTAAGTAGTCCTGGTTTACATGGCCCAATCTGCGATGCCATGTTACCGCCGACACTGCTGATGCGACGAGCCTCGCTTGACTGGACAGATTCACTTTGTAGACTCCATTGACTAACGATGCTGTAGCCACAAGATCGTTGTCCCGGTTGTAAACTTTACAGCCATTTGTAGTAAACGAGACTTTATTTCCTTTGTTTATTAGTTGGCTGACAGAGAGCAAATTCGTTGTCAAACTTGGAACACAATATATGTCTTCAACCACGATATCATATTCGCATTCGTCGGTTTTTGTGGTAATTCTCGCATTACCTGAACATAAAACTGGCACTTTTTCATTGTTTGCAACAATAATTTCCTTATGTTGATCGTATTTAGCATTCATAATACAACTTTCATTTGCTGTGAGATGGACGCTTGCGCCTGAGTCGATGTACCACTCGTGTTTATTGAAATTCCCACTCAAAAACACTGCGCTAAAAGCATTCGACTGCATCTTAATGTTTTTCTTCGAATTAGACGAGGAATTTTCATTTAACGGGCATTGATTACGGTAATGGCCGGTTTGTTTACATGTGTAACACTTCACCATTTTATTTGATTTGACAGATGAATCAATGCTGCCAACATTGCTACTATGTTTTGCCATAGACAAACTCGTGTTTTTCTTTTTATTGAACTTGCGAGTTGCGAACGCTCCATTGACTTCACTTTCTTCGTGTTCCGGTGACGACATATCCAGCAATTTCGTTTTGATGGAATCGGCCGTTATTGGAATTCCCGAGTGTTCAATGGCCATAATCATAGGCGCAAATCTGTCCGGCAAACCCGCCAATAGCAATGATCCTGTCCACTGATCATTTATTTCAAAGCCTGTGCCACTTAATTTCTGCGATGTATCAATTATTTGAGTAACGTATGATGTCATCGAACTGCAGTTTTCAAGGCGTATAGAAATTAAATTCCGTAGTAGACTAATTCGTCGCGAAAAACCACTGTCATCGAATAATTGTTTGAGTTTTTCCCACAGTTCTTTCGATGATTTTACCGTCTTTATATGGACATATAAGGTCGGGTCAATAGTCATTATTAACTTTGCTTTTGTTTTTTCGTCATCTGCCTCATCTACTTTTTTATCTGTCACTGGAAAAACACAATGTTTCATGCCTTCCAAGACTAAAAAGTTCTCGGCTGCGAAACACCATTCACTGTAATTTTCTCGTCCACATAATTTCGGCACATTAACGATATAATTGGACGCCATTTTTCACACAGTACGCTACACACCGGTCAGTCACTATGCAAGAAAGTTCACAAATTACTGTTCGAATTGTCACGTAGCAGGTTATCACGCTTAGTAAACTGCTTATAACATTTGCAAATGTCCAAAATTCTTGTTATAAACTACTAAATACTGCGAAATATTAGCGAAACGATGGCCCATAACCTATAATAAAACCACTTGAATGCTGTACGGAAATCAACTAACTCTTTTATTTTTTTTTATAACGACAAATAGGTGCCACAGAGTATACACAAAATCTTACCAATAAACTAGCACAGATGGAAGTAGGAGCAATTACATAAAATTAATACCTAATATAATATTGTTTCTGATATTTTCCAACAAATATTTTTTTAAATAAATGTGCACCAACATAACGCCAATAATTTTGGATACGATGGACCTTTTTCGTATTTGTTAAAATTAACTGTGACTCCAGTGTGTCGTTAATACCCACCAATCCGCATTGGGCCCGCGTGGTGGGTAATGGCCCGTCCTCCTTATCCACCCATAAGGAAGGCCTGTGCCCCAGCATTGGGGACATTAAAATGGCTGATGGACACGAACAGATTATTGCAATGCATAAATAAACAAAACTTATTTCGTATTATCAAGCTGTTTTAGAAGCTAGAAACAAACACATTGCTATATTCTTCGATATTCAAACAAACTTTTCTTTGAAAAAATATTTTGATCTGCAGAATATACCGTGGTATGGTAAGTAACCTTGTCCAATTGACGTTCCGTTAACATGACTTTAACAATATTCCTTTGTAAAAGAATCGGATTTCTCGTTAATTAACGAAACCGGCGATTGTGTTTATACTCCGCACATTTTTTTTACTAAAAATAGGACTTTGTTTTATCTCAGCATAATTACCCAGTTGGACAATACCCAAAATACGAGCTCGTTTTATCAGTGGTTTAGCAATGAGGGCGGTAATTACTTTTTCGAAGAAATAATCGAGTTTAATGAGGTTAAAATATTAACATTTTGCAGTTAAAGAGACGTAATCAGATTTTCTGTAGATACTCTTACAGAAATTATCCACTCATTAATGCGACCTTTTAAACCAGAATTACGCTAAATTTTTATAGTCGTCGCAGTTGTAGGTTAGTAGCACTGACATGAAAAAAAAAATTTTTATTTAACTGGACAGGCTGTCTGTATGGTTTGACAGCAAAGTTCTTGTGCCTATTTGAAACGCCTCTAGCGTGCGTCTAGAGAACTAATTTTGACGTACAATATGAAAATGGTTGACGTGATGGTCTCTCCAGACTTCAAACTTTAGTACCATGTACGCACGCTATGCTCACGCTACGTCCTACAGCGCCAACATGGCGGTAATCAAATAAGCACAAAAACAGTTTGACATAAGCCTGTCCAGTGTAAATATATGCAGGTCAATGGTTAGTAGGCTTTGAAATGGTGTATTTTCAAAAAGTTACTAAGTCAGTCGTTTTCGCTTATGCTGCGGCTCCACCTACATCTTAACGCATAGCTTAAAACGTTAATCTAGGCGTTACGCAGATGTGGCCAAGACTTTAACGTGTTAACTTACAAACGACAGTACAGATGCCGGCATATACAGTGCCTTTGGTCTTGAACTAGCGATAATTTAAATGCGTTTAATACACCTAATTTTATCGATAAAAACACCCACATGTTGGGGTCTATCCCCACTCCTGTTGGAATGGCCGCCATTTTAAATTTGACTTTTTATTTTAGATGACCTTGCAAAAAATATTAATTTCTCCGGATTTAGAAGTCCTACAGTTATAACAAAAATACTGTTCAAAAGCTAATAATATCACCTATCAATTTAAAAAATAAAATGTTTAAATTTTTGATTTAAATACCTCATAAAAAATTACTCTTATAAAATTTTATACGAAATTTGTGCGATTTTTTTGTCTTTTTATTACATTTCTCAAAAACTAGGACATTAATGTTCACTTTTTTTGCATTATTCAAATACACAGGGATATTATCTACAGAACGACTTAATAATTTATTGCTCTATGTTGCATATTTCGAGAGCTATTGTTGTTTGAATATGCCCCTGACAAGTACTAAATGGTTATTTTCGTACAACATATTTAAACAAAAAAATTAGACATTTTATTTTTTAAATTAATTTTAAATTGAATAGCTCAAAATGTGTGGAACTGCTAATTTTTTTCGCGATTTCAACATTGGTCCCATAGTAAAAGATGTTTGTATGTATGAGTACATTGACCTCATAAAATTATGTGCACTATTTAAGAAGGGCCTTATATATTGGCAAGAGAAAGAAAGAGACAAAAGATGCGCAGTAGCCATAAACACTAAGTTTATGGCTACTGAGCATCTTTTGTCTCTTTCATTCTCTTGCCAATATATATGCCGGGCAGTATACTTACATGACGCCTTAGCTAAAGCGTAGTTGGATATAACCATTAACGTTAATGTTAACGCAGGTGGAGCAGTAGCATTACGTAATAATGTTAGAGAATATTTAGAAGAATATTTACAACTACCAAAAGCACTGAAGAGGTATTTAAATTGAAGTTTCTGTTTTAGTTAAGTGGAGACAACTTAATACACTCGCTGCCAACAACAAGAATACTCGTAGAAAAAAATTGCAAAATGGCCTAATAGCGTTGATAGTTAGTAGGCTTGCTAAAACCACTGCTGAGGTTAAAAATCGCTTGCACGCCGCGCGCCGTCACAACCATACCATTCGTTTAATTCCTGCAGGGGCGATACGCGCGCACACGAATTTTGTAGCTAACTGTGCAAAAGTCCTTCAGTCATGACATGAAAAACTAGATTGAATACTTATCGCGAAAAATCTTGGTACGGGCAAGGACTAAACGGCGTGACGCAGCCTAAACTGTTTGACAAATCGCACATCTCGTCGGCATGTTTGTGCTACCGTGATTGATGGTATCTCTCGGTTAATTAGATAAGGACGATCCCAGAAGGTGGAGTCACAGAATAAATAACTAATCAGTGTTTCATATCGCTTAATTTTCATAAAGAGACTCATAAAATCCATACAATGAACACATACATTCATCCATAACCGGGATTAGTCTGTTTATATCAGATACTCTAAATTTCAAACGAGTTAAATAAAATGCCAGCTTCTATCAATGCATGATTCGACAAACGCCAGATTCGAAGTCTTGATTCTATAAATGTCAGATTACGTAGATAAGTTACACACACGCTGTCTTTATACGTAACGGTAGCACAATCGTGTCTATTGTGTACCGAAATATACCGAGATTCCTATGCTCGCCATTTTGACTTGCTCTCAGCCGTTTTATATAAAGATGGAATACTGATTGTTATTTATACTGTGACATTGATGGTATCATGGTGATGCCAGCGCGATTCATCATAGCCCTTCGCCTACATACTGCGTCATAATCAATTCCAACACGTTGATGTTATTACTTTGATCTCGTACTATGTTATATTAGTCTAGTAGTTTTATGGACTTTACGGCTCCCGCCCACAAGCGACTTTTTGTAGTTGCGATAATCGCCCGCGAAATCACACGACAAAGATTTTACTTAGCTAACGACAAAAAACGCCGAGATTATTGCCGCTATTAACATTGCGATTATCGCTGCAACAAAATGTCGATCACGGGCGTTTACTCTGTTGTACTCTGTATGTTCTATTCTGGGTGACAAAAAATCGCTCAGCGATTAATCGCTTGTGGGCGGGAAGCTTTATTTTAATACTTAATGTTTTGAGTGAATTAGCTCTTGCACTCAAGTTGAATGAAAAGACTTAACTTTATAGTGCACTAAAATGTTGTACATTTTACTAAATAGTTTTTAGATTTTTTTTACCGGGACTTATTGAAAAATGAATATTAAAAAAAATCTAAAAACTAACGAACTGAAACAGACTTTTTAATATTTTTTTAACTCCATTCCTAGATCACAGAATACAATAGTATAGATACATAATAAAGTGAAAAAAAAAACTTAAGATATGCCGTAGTTGCAAAAAATGCAGCAGTCTGTCTTCTAAATATGTAATGAAATTAGAAGTTTCTTTTAAAATACATTCTAGATATTATGATTAATCATAAAAAATACTAACTAATGAATGATACTTAAGTCTCATCGAATCTTTTATGAACTGTTTTCGAACTTTGTAAACTGAAAGTCCTTAAGTATTTTTATTCATTAAATTCTTTGTGTACTTGACATATTTCAAAGCCACTTAAGTTAATCACGTTAAAGCTCTTCGGGTCCTTACATTGTAAACCTAGTACAAACTCATATCACTTGTACCGACTAATGAATTAATACGTCTGAGATTATGCCAGTGAAGTGGCATAGTAAAATAAAAATCGGTGCGGTAACTAGATAATAGTCAATAGTATTTCAGATCATCAAATTTAGGTTTAAGAACCTACTTAATAATATTCATAATCTGTTACTATTATTAAGCCTTGTGATTTAATTTTCAACCACAATACAATTTCTCATATTGGAACGTTATTGTAGATTTTTTTCGACAAATAGTTTAAAAGTAAGAATAGGTACTATGGCTAGTGAGAGAAATTCAGTTATGGACCAATTTTAACAGATTGGTTCCATCTCTTAACATTTTGAAATCGCTTGAGTAATTTCTTTTCGTAGATTGTTTGTCAGACAATTTTTTTTTATATTCTTGATACAAAAAGATATAATAGAATAGCCTACCGCGCTAACACTTTATTGTGGTTGCGATGCCTATGATGTCGACATTGTTAGCATAAGATTATGTCGAGAAGGATTGTCAGGAAATTAGGCTAAATCTTTTGCTTACTAAATTCAATAACTGTAAAAATCAACTTGTCTTCACTACAAATTGTTTATAATAATGCAAATATGTTTTTTATAACTGTATTTTTTATGATTATACTATACTTAACTAACTGACATTATAATTATTATTTCACTGATAGTGCTTATTTTAAACTTAGTGTTAGCGTTCAAATTACTTAGAAAGTTGGACACTTAAATAGGGGGAGAATTATGTATGTTATATGATCCTATATTAGGCCCTCGTCCACTAACGTTCATTCCTGTCGGATTGTACAATCCAGAAAGGCGGAAACATACTATTCTAGTAGTACTACTACTCGTAGAACCGATGGCCGCTGGTGCAGACGAGTTCATGAGTAGAGACCCCGTATAGGCAAACGTAGTGTGGGACGCCCTCAGACGAGGTGGAGCGACGATCTTCGCAAGGTGGCTGGCATAAACTGGATGAGTATAGCCGCGGATCGTGCTCAGTGGCGTGCACTCGGAGAGGCCTATGTTCAGCAGTGGACGATGATAGGCTGATGATGATGATGATACTATTCTATCGTGTTGTGTTGTTTCGCGACAGAAGCGTATCGGTTTCATACATTTAGTATGGCTAGAGCACATTATTACAGTGTGAAGTGTCGACACAACATGTTTCCGCCTTTATGGATTGTACATTCCGACAGAAATGAACGCTTGAGGATGAACCGTAATTTTTGTTTAACCCTACGATTGGTTTTGATACGTCACAGTAAATCACCAGCTGCCAATATGGCGGTTACTCAATATATGCGCGAGCGCAGGCAAAAATAACGCGCGCGATGAGTGACGCCTAGAGGCGTCTCGCTACTGTCGCGCGGCACATTAGTGACATTAGTGTACTGTTGTGTTTTACTAATCGATTAGTGACGAAGCTAATCTAGTGATTAGTATTCGTAATTCATATTCTATTCATCAGCTGTCACAACAGTCCTTTGTTGTTGAAGTGATCAGAACAATTAGTCGAAGCTTTCAGCTCGTGACTTTCTGATTTATACAGTCAGCAGCAACTTGTGCTGCCATATTTATGACAAATTTCCTGTTTTTTAATAGCTTTTTCTTTATTCTTTCTTGTAGGATTCGAAATAGTAACGCTGATAATTTACTTTAAAATATTTAGGTTGATACGATATGTCATCATTTTTATAAAATCGTACATAATGCAATACAAGACCCTACTTCGCACTGAACGCTTTGTAGATGCCTAGTACATTTCACTGTCCGTGGCGGACATCCGCGTAGGTCATCCGCGTCGCACTGAAGCAGCCCTATGTTTTTATATTTACTAAGTACTGCACTTGTTTAGTTAGGCTTCTAAATTCAGAAGAAAGTATGGGTACTGACTTATGCAGGGTGTCTTTTTAATCACTCTCCAAAAAGGATGTGTTCAGTTCGATGAAACTGAACAACTTTCTCTAATTAACATAGGGTCAAATATGTAAAAAACAATTTGACTTCCCATACGAATCAAAGAGATCACGTGATCAATTTAGTAAGTGATGGATGACTAAAATTTTGTGGCATATTTCGACTTATGTTTCATGGAAAAAGTTGTTCAGTTTCATGGATTGAACACATCCTTAAAATTTGGAGAGTGAATAAAAAGCCTGTATTAGCATAATTTTAAACTAAAACCTTTAATATACCAAAATACACCACTACATTTTGCATCCAACAACATACACTTTACGATAAGGCACTTTACGACAGATTAGTTAACGCTAGTCTATACCTAAGTTGGACAGGAAACTGCAAATTCTTAGCCTCAAACCAATAGAAACACATAAATCTAAACTTGCTCGGGGCTGGTCCTTAAGTTGCCCGGGGCAGGTCCGAAGTTAGCCCGGTACGCTGTTGCCCCAAACGGGTTATATGAGTTGCAAACCGTTTGAACCACGTGGCGGTTGATATAAATGTGATATAAAACTTGATTTATTACGAATTTTTGGTTTATAATCCTTACTTATATATATTATATACCTTTCATCCCGAAATAATGTATTGTTCCCGAGGGATAGCCAAAAATCTTTCCACGCAGACGAAGTCGCGGGCGGCTGCTAGTCAAGTCAAAGTCAAAGTCAAATAAGCTTTATTCAAATAAACTTAATTATTAAGTACTTTTGAATCGTCTATATTTTCCTACCACCCGTTCCAGACTTTTTTAGTAGAAAATAAATGAGATTGAGCTAACTACATTACACATTTCTAACTACAATATCATAACTTCTAAAATGGGCCAATTTAAAAAATGTATCTAGAAAGTTTTCGGAAAGCGTTAGGAAAGTGGCAACTTTTGGTGAAAACGAACCGTTTGGTTAAACTAACGATTAATGAAAAAGTTAATTGTATTATCGTTAAAGTTTAGCGCGATTAATATCCGGCCTTATTTTTTTTCAACTCGTTAGCGATTTTGACAAAACTAGGGAATAATTTAGCAAATTGTATCGTTCAAAATTAAGGCGCTCGGGTCCCATTCCATTATTACAGTTTTACCAACAATTTACCTAATTCCATAGCCTTTAATCGTTTATAGCCTGATTTTCGGCACTAATACTCCGTTGAGCTCTAGCATCGAATTATTTATTGTTAACTAACTTGGTTTTCGGCTTTCGGCGGTGTACCGTGTAACTGTGATGTGAGTCAATGTTTACAATCATGTAACTATCGCTACCAATGTAAACAGACCAACCAACATGACATACTATGAGATTATCTACACATACCTCTACATTATATGAGAACTAGCGACCCGCCCTCGCTTCGCTTCGGTGTAGTGAGGAATTTGACACCATGTATTATACATATAAACCTCTTGAATCATTCTATCTATTAAGAAAACCGCATCAAAATCCGTTGCGTAGTTTTAAAGATTTAAGCATACATAGCGATATAGGGACAGAGAAAGCGACTTTGTTTTATACTATGTAGTGAATCCCGGCGTTAATCGCCGAATGAACAAGAAATTTAGATAGAAATTTAAACGTAGTTTTATATAGAAGTTTATTATAAACTCTTACTGGGTTTGAACCTTGTCTATATCTTACTTACTATGGTGGCGAGGTGACCCAAAGTGGATCTTGACCTCCACTTCAGTCTGTCGTGCCGTGCGCACATATCACAAAATTAAAGAGATATGGCGTATGGGTCTTTCGCGTGTATCCATTTTCTGCACAGACGTGTAGAAACTCGTCAGTATCCCGAATTGTTTTTGCGCTTCTGTATTCTGAGGTCGCGCACCATCTCCCTCCAATCTTCGACCTGGAGTTCGTGGAAGTCCCTATATATTGACCTGGAGCCCAATCGTGCTAATAGGGAACATGCATCAATTTTTTTTTGTATCAAAATCAAAAGTATAATGCGTGAGAAAATCAACTGTAATATTAAAACTTTCTCTTGTGTTTTTTTCTCGTGATATAGTTACTTGAAGTTAGCACGCAGCAGCACCCGCCGAAAACGCCCTATACAAAAAGGTCAACATTTGTGACGTCACTTATGTCACGTTTCAGTGCATTAGTATGGAGTTAGCCAAGAATTTTCAAATATCTCCCTAAATATTGCGTTTAAGTACATATGTGTCATACAAAATATTATTTCTTATTTGATGTTCTATCCAACTGTTAAGTGAATTATATCCGAAAACGAAAAAAAAATCGTTATTTTCCCTTGTGCGATAAAACTAAAGTAATACCATCATGTTTTTATACGTGTCTGCAGCGATCAAGCTCAAATTTATCAAAATCGGTGACTTATGCATGTTTCCTATGCTGAATGATAATACTAAAACCGTTACGTTGTTATTTAGGTTATATATAACAAAAAATATTTGGTTTAGCTTTAGAATTCTCATTTAAATTGCCTAAAATTGGCATTCTAAACTCCCTAGGCAAGTTTTCGATTTTTGGGTTTCGGATTACGGTTATTTATTGTCTAGTATGTAAAGGTGTTTTTTTTATTTTAGATAATGATTGACCATTTTTTATTTATCCGAAAATGATACCACACTTGCCATAGTAGCTATACATTTGCAGTTATTACGATCAACATCGTGCGCGGCGAAACGATAGGTCCGTGATGAACAATTTAACCTCTATAATCTGTTAGGGGTCTATTCCAGCTTCCCTTCACATCTTAAAATTATCACTGTAGTTTAACCTAAGAAAGATAAAAGAATCACGCTTTCATCACAATGTGCACAATTTTAATGAAAATATGCGATTTCCGGCTCCACACGGTCATCGATCGCCATAAAACGAATATGATCAATCAGTAGATAGTTAAGTTACACAAAGGTATCATAAATGAAAATAATATGTGTCGAACGCTCGCTGCACTCGCTCGCGCCTCGTTGTGTGTACACAACACGCGGGACGCGCCTGTTTACAAATAATTGCAATAGTCCCGATTGTTTGCGCTAGCGGCTACGATCGCGCCGTGTAAATAATTCAGCCGTGATACGCTGCTGAATTAATGCAGTGCGTCATGTGAAAAGACATGCGGTATGATAGGTCTGACTGTTGAAAACATTATTGTAACCTTGCCTTAGTTATTCTGTGCCTTGCCTCCATACTGATCTGAAATAAATCATCCTGTTTAATAACTGCATTTCATGCAATTTATGTGAAATTCCGTGCCGAGTGTGCCTTCTGCGCACCACCCAAGTAACAGGTTCTAGAAAGGTTTGGAAAAGATTATAGAATCTTTAACTTATGTACTTGGTACTTTTGCTGGGCTGGTAATGATATTGTATCATTACCAGCCCAGCACACAAGTACCAATCAAGAGAGAAAAATAATATCGTTTATAACATATTTGCTCGTAAAGGGTCTCTTATTACACCAATTTCAATATCGTATTGTATCTCATTACGAACTTGTGTGGTAATGTAAAGTAAAACGCACGGTTTCCTTGATAAACCGTGCGTTTTACTTTACATGACCGCACGGTTTATCAAGATGCTTCGTCTAAAACGAACGGTACTTTTTTAAATCTTAGCAAAGAGTTTTTATGTCAGAAAAGAGGTCAACATTTTATGAATAAAATTAACTTTGGGAGATGAAATATAATAAATAAACATTTAATTATTTAATTTAATTAATGTTGACAATAAATTACAACCATTTATCTGTAACAAAAACACAAAAATATTAATTTACTTTATTAGTAATATTGGCTGTTTTTTATGCCTTTGCCTTAAAAAAAGCGCTGATGCGCGCGCATTGCAAATTTTTTTTGCTGCATTGTTTTTATTTGAAAATGTCGTCAAGTAGTGATGAATTTATTAATTCAACACCGCCAGAAGTCTCAAAGGTAGCGAAAAAGGCTACTCTAAGCCTCTTGCCCGAAAAATTGACCGATAAGATACTTACAAGCGTATCAAATTTAATAATATGGAGTTTTATTTATTTCCTCGCAAATATGTTATAAAACGTCGTATGACATACGTGCGCTTTGATAATTACCGCACTTATATCATAATGTACTATTCCATGGCTATTTGGAAAGTTAAGCTTTAATTTCTATGTTCTTGTAAAAATACGAGACTTAGCTCGGCAGAGATCAAATGCATCAATTAAATACTATAAATGCGAAAGTAACTCTGTCTGTCTGTCTGTTATGCTTTCACGCCTAAACCACTGAACCGATTTTGATGAAATTTGGTACAGAGATAGAGAGTTGGAGAAAGGACATAGGCTACCTTTTATTGCGAAACAAGGTTTGAAGGGGTTGAAATAGGGGATGAATGTTTGTATGAGAGTCCCTCGGTTTTGAAGCTAGGATCTTTAAATTTGGAGATAGAGAGGAAAAGAGGGGGCAGCGTGCTTGGTGAGGACCTACCTAATCAAGTGAAAACGGCTGATCTGATTTTGATGAAATTATAACATAATACTACTATTTATACTAAGTACATATTACTACCAGGAGCTCGGTGGCGCAGTGGTTTAGCGCCTGGCCCAGCAATTGCGGAGGTTAAGCAACGTTCGCAAGGGTCGGTCATGGGATGGGTGACCAAAAATGTATTATCTCGAGCTCCTCCGTGCTTCGGAAGGCACGTTAAGCCGTTGGGCCCGGCTGCATTTGCAGTCGTTAACACCCACCAATCCACATTGGGCCCGCGTGGTGGGTTATGGCCCGTCCTCCTTATCCACCCATAAGGAAGGCCTGTGCCCCAGCAGTGGGGACACTAAAATGGCTGATGGACACTACTATTTATCCTGGCTTAAGGTTCCAGACAAAGTTGCGGTGGTCTAAAAGTAAAACTTCGAGCTAAAATGAATTTTAAAACTTACAGAAAGAGTGAAAACTGTTGAAAAGTTATTAAAAAAGTATTAGAGACAATTTAAGAGGGCATGATCTTAGTTTTTTTAATTGACTTGGTTTACGAGTAATAAAAATAAATGTGTTGGCGGCGCTAGTAGTGAGTAGTATGGCGCCTTAACCTGATCATACATATCTGATCATTATGAGAGCAAACTCCACCCGTTCCCGAGCATGACGCATGCAGCACTAGCTCGTATTTATATAGCAGTTGTACTGCCACACATACTGATTCCGCGTGCACTTGACTGCCGCCGATATATTACCGGTTAATTTAATTAATTTCTAATGGGGTCGCGTCCCTTTGACCGATTGATGGTAGCCATCGACGCGATAATTCATAATGAGCTGCATAAAGCCGAAACGCATACGTTACGGTTGACGTTAATTATGTTTGGGGGAAATAATGAAGTGTGTTTTGAGCTTTACCTGCATCATTTAGTATTGGTCACGGTTTGTTAAAATATTGGTTTGTAGCAAATATGTTGCTGTATTACTTTTTTTAAGATCGTTCCTTTAATTATTTACTATTGACCTGTTTTGTTGACGTAGGATCGTCTTAAAAGTGCTTAGTCTCCCTTAAGATGGCTCTCCTTTTTTTTAATAAATATCTATGGATTTAAAAGGTACAGAGACTTATAACAAGTCTTTAAAGAATCTAGTCTATTATATCAAAAGTATCTCATATTTTGAATCGACGTTACTTGTACTAGTGTAATTTTTGTGTTCAATATTATTAAGTATTCATGTTCAAATTCAAATAAAAATTAAATGTTATTTTCTTCTTTACAGATGCACCACCCAATTCAGATGAAACCGGCTGATAGTGAAAATAGAAATGGTAAGTGATAATATACATACAAGTTACCTTACTCAATAATAAAATAAATACTTATATAATTTAACTAGAACGTGATTTCTCGCAAAAGCGTACTACATTTTTGCATTGGTAAATATATTAAAATAATTTTGTAGCGATGCATTGATATCGCTACAAAAGCAGTCACAAAAAATAGCATCCGCGGGAAGTACAATAGTAAACATTACGTGCAGTCGTGACGATAAACTTACGTCAAGTTAGCATGAGAAATTATATGGAAACCTGACTCACAGTATTTAAATCTACCTTGTATGTATATATATTATATATGCAAGTTTCAACACTGAACAGTTGGATTGTACAGAAAACACCCAGCTCTGTGGAAGTAGGTACTTTTATGCAACAACTGTTTTATTTTTTCTAAGCCATAAGTGGAGGTTTTATCCTTATAAACTTTCGAGTTCATTTGCGTGGACTATAAAAATATGATAAGATGTTATTTTGCCATTCGCCAAGCTTTGAATTATGTGTGTGCCAAAATTCGGCAAAATCCAGCAAGTACTTACGTAGTTTTTGGGTAAAGAAATAACATACATACAAACTTTCACATTAGTAGGGATATGTCATAAAGCATGATCACAAATACCTTTACTCTTGAACTGATGACTTAGCTATTTTTGCACATGGTTTCTTGCAAAAACTCACTCAGATATCCAACATACGACTCTTATCTATTATTTTTTTAATAAATAATATGATAAAAAAACGTTCCAACATAAGGGATAGGTTAATATTTGCAGATTAAATTCTGTCTCTACAAATAACGCAATATTTATTGACATTTTATGTAAACAGTTACATCTTTTGTACATACAGACGCATGGCTCAATTTGATTTAACTGAAGTCAGTTGATATCAGAATAAATAAAAGTTACTGCGTTACTAATATGGCATCGATAGTCTCAAGTACTGTGAAAATTATGAAAATATCAATAATTTAGAATTTTATAAAATTCATTTACATCCTTTTAGGGTTTAATGATAAGGATAACCAATAAAAGTTATCAGTTTTCCCAAGAAAAGAGAATCTACCCGTTTTTTAATCTACTGATAAGATTTATTCCTTTCCAACTTACTTGACTGGATGGACTTGAAGCCATGTTCGAAATATTTTATATCGTTTTTTAAGGTTTTTTTATTAAAATGCAACGTGTACGTTTGCTGACTTTTGCGTTTGTTTTTATTTGAAGTGATAATTCTTTCGCAATGTTTAATTAGAGAAATATAGATTTCAAAGTATAATAACAAATAGTACACAGGCAAAACACTCTGAAAGGTATAATATTAATAGTAAACAATCAAAACACTTTGAACTTTAGCGCTATCGCACACGGGCAACTTAGTCTCCCAGCAACTGTTTTGTCTCTCACATCAAGTCCACGGGTTTATATGGAAGCGCGCACACGAAGCAACACGGTCGTCTGCAACTTTTCATACAAATCACGTGAGAGACAAAAAAGTTGCGGAGACAAAAGTTTCCCGTGTGCGATAGCGCTTATGTTCACCCAAAAAAATGCAAATTACAATGCAACAATGGGAATGTGACGCGCAACTAGTCGTGCACATCAGATGTTTGCGTTCTATTTATAGTCTGATCAAAGGGATTAGATCGTTGCACGGAGCCGATCGATCGCAATCAATGCCAATGCAATTTGACATTACAATTGGTACTTGCCGAGCAATGCAGGTTGGCGCAGGTGTAGGAGGAAATAAAGATAGAGATTTGATTCTTTCTGTCATTAGTTATTTAAAATCTTGAAATCGTTGATTGCTTGGGAAACAATGTTTGTAGAAATTACGAAAAAAATAAACTACATAATTCTGAAAACTGCAATAAGAAATTTTCAGTAAAATTTGGAATAACTGTTTTTTTTTCACTGAGAGAGTATCATAATACCACAATCTTTAAAATTTTGTTTACATCCGTGGTATTAGAAATCAAAGAAACGTATTTCTAATACCTCATCTACATAAAGAATTATTTCCTTGTAAAAATATACTTACAGTTTATCAACACGCATAAGTGCATGTGCATTCAAACACATGACAACATGCATCGACTTACGCATACATTTTTATGTTTTCTCTCTTATACTTATACAATGTTAATAACCTATTTATAGATCGATCGAGTGGATTAGATCTATTTGTGTCGGCTATTAATCGTGCCAATGCGAGCTGACGTTACAATAGAGTGCTAACTAGTCTTTTGACATTCGAATAATTATATTAATAAATAATTAATTCATTTGTTTTATGTGTTACTTAAATCACTCGAGATATAATAATGTAGAGCGCCACATAAAGGAAAAAAAGAAAAATCTAACTTTTTCTCTTATTCCTACGAAATGAAAAACTTAAAATTTCAAAAAAAAATAGTTTTTATTTTACAATCCACTCATCCAACGTAATATCTCAAAACAATGAGATAAATTACAAAAAATAACGAAAACATGGTTATAAGACGTTGACTATCATAGATAGATTTTTAAATGTAAGAGCCCTTTACAAAAAAAAACATAACATCAGTATTTTTTGTTTTAAACTAATTCATTACAATCAAGCTATTGTAATATTGTGTTCTATGCTAGTTATAAAGGCTTTTAATATTTTCTGAACTCAACACGCAATATGGATGTGGAATTTCAATTAACTTGGTTCTTATATACAGAGTGCCCTAAAATTATGACTGAGATCTCTACATGTCAAGGAAGCTTAACATACTTGCACAAGTCTATCTTGTCTCGCTAATATCAAGCGCAGAATTATTGTAAATCGTTGGATAGTCGTAATTGGCCTACATAAGGCCAGGATAATTTGACTGATTCACAAATCGTAAACCCGTTGGTTCACTAGCACCAACTTAGCGTTGGTGTAGATGTAGACCTGTCATTTTGTTGTTTGCTACCACTTTTTGGATATTGGAAGCACATTTTCGTGAAAAAGTATCCATGTTTCTTGCAACACATTTTGATTTCCTTTTTTTTTCTATCCGATCTTTTATTTATTTATTGTACAACGTCCATAATAATAACTATTACTGTAATCCATTTTAGATTAAATTTATAATAAACGGGAAAATACCCGTACAAAAGGTGGAAAATGCCCGTACAGCAGCAGTAGCGTCACCTAGTGGGATAAATTTTGTGACATTCCGCCATTGTTAAATATTATTGTAATTGATAATGATATCTGCTATATGATAAATGAGCTGTGTAGGTACCTACTATCCCTAATAAATAATAAAAAGAAGAAAAAAGTGCAACTTCCCCGTTCTTCAGTATTATATTAAAATCTTAGTTAACAAGTTCAAAATTAGTATTACATGTTCAAGAATATGAGATAACTAAAGGTCGCGTGCGACTTCGTCTGCGTAGACGGTTTTTTTCTATATCTCGGGAATAGTACTTTTTTCTAGATAAAAGGTTTCCTAGGTATACCTCTGACAATGCGTAAAAAAACAAACACTTTCGCATTTATAATATTAGTAAGGATAAGGATTTCACTGTGGATCCAACACTTCAACTTAAAAAAATTGCTTAAACTAAAAAAAAAAATATATATACAAAAAGATAGATAAATCAAGCTCGTTTCTATACCGATGACGAGGGACTCTTGGAGGTAATGGAGGTAATGGAGGTGACGGCTATATATGTGGTTTTGGGTGTTGTTGGAAGGTTGAATTTGGCAAAAAAGCGAAGCGTGGGCGGCGGTCGCTAGTAGTAGTAGTGTATTATAATTTTACTTTATATTGTACGTTACCAGGAAATCACACTATAAGTGTACCTCATATCATAATACACTTAAATAGTGTGATTTCCTGGTAACGGGACGATATTGAATGCTAGTATCAGTCGTGTGTTTGCGTCAAAACACGAGTATTACTGAAACTTACACGACCACGTGATTTATGTTTGTTCACGCTGAGTTGGCTGTTTTAAGCTGTGGCGATTACTCATATGCAGTGGGCAAGTGTTATGTTTCTTGTTGTGTTTTAGTTGTTGTATAAATTAGCTAAAAAGTTCTGCACTTGTATATAGTGCAGTGAGTACTTCTCTCACACACTTCTTAGTTGAAACACTAAAAAAGATAGTGTAACTAATAAAAATGTGCTTAGTTTTAAGTATTTAACCGAGACAAAATTCAAACTCACTATATCTTTGGTAATTGATCGCAGATCAAAACTATTTCACAAATAAATAACTCAAAATTTAATCTTTAATTATTTCAAGCTTACTTTCTACAATGTTTAAGCAAACAAATATAATAATTTTTTTAAGTTTTCAATTTGCACTACTTAAAAGTTCCGACACCCATTATTGGGATTTAAAACAGTTCCTTTCCCTTCTTAATATCCAACTGAAGTACCACGATATACGCTGCTGCTCTACTGCCTGATTTTATAGCAACATAACCAAATAAGAAGTTACATAATGTTATGATTATGACAACGGTTTAATAACGA
The DNA here is from genome assembly GCA_943789525.1 of Agriphila geniculea. Lineage (NCBI taxonomy): Eukaryota > Metazoa > Arthropoda > Insecta > Lepidoptera > Crambidae > Agriphila > Agriphila geniculea. The sequence goes on along the minus strand of OX038877.1, from coordinate 4,639,742 downwards.
AATAATTTAATAAAAATATCATATTAAAGACGATTTAGTGTTAATCTCACTAGCGTATAATTACTTTACTATTAATTTCAGTATTTCAACTGTTAATAATTAAGCGATTCCCCTAATGACGTCTAATTAAAACCAATTAGTATTCTCTGTGGAGTTGGCAATAACATCTGGTTGCCATTATGATTAACGTCGAAATTTAATAGGTGGGATGTTTTGTTACTGCATAATCAGTTCTAATACATAATGTTTTGCATATAAAATGGTTAAATACAAACTACGGTCAGCGTCATACAATTTTTTCTACTTTTAAAATCTTATAAAACGTTCGTTCTATTAAATATATAGTTTTCATTGATTGAACACTTCGGTTGGTTGGGTGTCGTACTGTCGTCATATACTTATTATATGACGCTGACTCTACACAATCTGTTATATATAAACCATACAAGATTTCGTTTCAATGCCGAATAATCTAAAACAAACTTAACTCGGTTTGCAGGTGTTTCGTTACCGGTGACAAATATTTGAACATTTAGCACCGTATCACATTGATTGATCATGTTACGATTTCTCTTGATAACTACTATTGGTTCTTAAATTAATTATTGTGACACGGTGCCAAATTCAGTGAAGTCTGCTTGCACATTGAATTGTCATGCGCAGTGACATACAGGCGTTAGTCGTGCACCGGTGTCTGGTGGAAAACGCGCGCGTGACGTCATCGAGCGCTAAAACGGACGTTGGAAGTGAATCTCCTTATGATTATGGCGGAATTTTATTGCCGTTGTGATATACTGCAGAATTCGAGTACCTACCTAAAGCGCGTAGTGTCTGAAATTAAATTTTAGTGCTATTAAGTGTTTGTAAAATGAGCACGTGAAATATATTTTGAAACTGGCTACAAAATAATGAAAAATATGCCGTTCCGCAAAATGAAAGTGCCCGTTCACTCAGTGGTCCGTTTTAAGATCCGTTTTATTGGATACATTTTATTCGGTAATGGCGTATGTAGTTGTATTCATGAACGTGTTTACACACAACACAGTATATCGATTCAGTAAACACTCAATCCGATGTTTCATTTACAGTATCCAATAGCGATCCAATCCGATAAATTGATCCTGTAAATGCGGTGTGAACATCACATCCAGTAGCGATGGTACCGTCAAAAACGGTCCTGTAAATACATACAGACCGTGTGAATGCACGGTAACTCACAGAGGGAGGTTACACGATCATGCAGACTGATGGGAGACTGATGCAATACTGCCAACTGCACCATTTTTTGTATGAAATTTCCCGTCAGCCTGCATGATCGTGTAATCTCCCTCACAGAGATGAGGTTTGTTACCGTATGAAGGGTGTCCGACTAGTCCAAACCTATCACAATATGTATTTATTTTGGCACACATTATAGAGTTGTTAGAGAAGCAAATCATACGTAGCGGACGTTTTAGTGACAGGACAGAGCTCATTAGGCGGGTAACGTAACCGAGGGGGGAGGGCGAAGTGACACGAGCCCAAGAATGAGTGATCGTCGGTGAGCGCGCGCGCACCTCTCTGACCGTCTGGCAAGTGGCAATAGTTGAATAGTCAGTAGCGTCTGAACCGCGGCGGGTCGTGGTCGTGCGTCATGTGTGTGTGAGTGCAGTGAGGATGCGAGGCGAGGCGGGAGGCGCGCGCGGCAAGGCGGGCCGCGCGGGCACAAGCTACCCGGCCATCAGCGCCGCCTACTGGCTGCCACCGTCCAACCCCACCCCTTACCACGTGCCAGGTTCGAAAGGATTAAAAACTTCTTGCGGGAAATTTTACTTATCATATGTATGCGTAAGGATTACAAACTTATCGCGGAAAATTGCTTTTCAACCCTTAGATGTGTTTGGGCTCTACCTTGAGACTGAAAAGGCCTCAAGTTTTTACGGAGAATCTTAAAGATACTCAATTATTAATGGATGCGTTTAGAATTTCTAATTAGTACCTGTATTTTTAACAACTCTACGTGTCAGGAATATTATGAACTCTATCATCTGTCACGTTCAAGAAAACTGATTTATAAATTATTGTTTCAAGAAAAACCAATAAACTCACCTAAATAATTAGCGTTTCTATTTCTTTCTATTAGTAATGGTGAATGGGAATTTCATGGTTTTTACAGTGACAGAAACGTTACGGACGCTACCTTAGCGACGAAAAATATCAATACTTTGAGATGCGATTGATTTTCATATTAGTCCATTTTAAAAATACCTTTCTTATGTAACCGAAAGTATCGGTATATTAATTCTGCAATTTGCTAGATTACATATTTGTTACGTAAGTTTACAATTAAAGTTTTCTGAGATAAATCACACACATATTTCTTTGCACGTTTACCTTCATGATAATGCGTGAGGTTAAAACATTATGCTTCTATTGAACTACGATGTTTTAATATAAAACAAGTAATTATCCTTATATTCTCTACCGCAAATGTAGGCAATATGAAGTCAAACATACCATGTAATGAGTAATTTGTTATGGAGTTAAGCCGATAGTGAAAACACACAAACATTAACTACACGTCAATGACAACGACGTGGCAATGCAGTTATTCTTAACGTTTTTGAAAAATTAACAAATTTTCTTAACTTTTTGTTAAGAATAGACTTGCACATATTACAATTATAATTATCAAACTTTTTTTTTCCATAATCTCTGATCATATTTTTTTATAAGAAGATGTGGCTCTCAAGTCTTAGCTCAAGTTTTCAAAATAACACCTATGACGAAACAAAAGCAAAGATGACAATTGACAAACAGTCACGGCTAAACCCAAAAAGATATGAAAACGTAATCGCTCAAATAAGCAAGGAAATTATATTACGATGTTTACTCATCACATACCTACTAAACGTTCCATTCTACGCTAAGTTTGAACAAGCCTCGGCGGACACATGTTGACATTTGCGTCCCGTACCATAGATTTCTCAAAAGAATACGCCACCGTGCGTACATTTTCCTCGAGAATCGAACGCATGAAGAATATTCGTAAGCGATTATCCAAATTGTTACCGCATTTTGTTTTCTGCTGAAGCTACAGTTATTTATGTCTATTCGAATTTAGGGCTGTCGCATGTTTCAATATGTGTGTCAGCTTTTTAGGATCCAAATTGAGACAAAACAATGTATTATTTATTTACATTTAGGTACAACACATGAGTAAAAAACGTTCTTGTAGAAAGTTTGATAATAGAAAATTATTTAAATGATCAAAACACTCACTGAATTACATACAAATTTACTATAAAGAGATTCAGAAAAAAAAAACGAAAATATTTGGCTGCAATAGTAATTAATTATCTTCAGATAATTGCAGAATTATTATTCAGGGCCTATTTTTCACTCCTTAGATAACAGATATTAGTCACTTAAATTATTAACCAAATAAAAGGCTCCGAGAGCTGTGTAGACCTCGTGTTAAAAAGAGCTCAAATTGTATGTTTTTAAAAACAAAAACACAAAATAGATATTAGTTTTTCCAACTAATAACTAAGTACTTATCTATACTGTGCAAATAATATACGCAGTCATTGGTTCTGTCACAAAGTCACAACCTTATTTATTTTCAAATTTCAAATATTGGCCAGAAATGTTTTGATTGGTAAACTTTTGAATCTTCTAAAAATAAAAAAATAAAATTTACTTTGCAACGCTAACAATAAAGTTTTGTTACATTTTTGATAATTTTTCGCAACTGTTGAAATATGCCTTTTTTTTACATATCTCCGTCAGTACGAAAAAAATCGAAAAACTGGCTCGACTGAAAAATTCTATATAATTGTCAAACTTGCTCAGAAATTTTCACGAGAATGGGTTGAGAAATGCGACCTGTAGAGGAGAACAGCCAGCGCGAGAACAAACGGACAGCCGCCGGAAGGACATACGAAAGAATTTTTGCCGAAGCTGAAGCAGAGACGCTTCGCTCGCACTTCGTGCTCGCTCGGTCAACAAAAGTTATTCAAAAAATTTGACAGATAAAGCTTTATCTAGGCATTAAAAAATCAGCGTTTGATAGTTTAACCATAAACTCCTATATATTGAAAAATCAACTTTTAACAATCTCTTCAATAATGCTATTATAAAGATAATAATCTTGGTACAAACGACCATGTTAGTAAAAAAAAATCGGGTTGCACTCCGGGAGTGTCGGCAGAAGTGAAAACTTTTTGCACGAATTGTCGTCTTACGAATTTACGCTGCATTTGAATTTACGAATACAGAACAGTATTGTACGAAAGTCTTATCCATAGCTTGACAGAAAATCTAGAGTTTTGACATTGAATTAAAAAATTAGCGCGTTGCTATGGTGACACAAGTGTTTACATATTCTTACGAATTTTCGATCAGGGTCACGTGATCCTCACTGACTGACGCGAGTTCAACATTTTTTTCCCCTTTACAAAAAAACGTACAACGCCGCTAAAGAAGTTTTCACTTCAAAAAATTGGAAAATCAAAATGTTGTTGGCTCAACCCTGATCAGAACTACAAAGTGCAATGCTGTCATAGTCGTGGGATATTTTCCTCTTGTTAGCGGAGTTATTTCCCACCAACGCCTCTGAAATCGAAAGCGCGCTGACATTGACCGATATGCGAACCGAAAAACAATGCCACAGCGTTTTCGTCGCGATTTTGCAATAAATCACGAAACGGAACGTCTCGCGTTCGATTTTCTTTTATTTCTGTCAACTCTGCAATACTGCATTTTGTTTTATAAACGTTAGAAATTCTAAACAGACGCTATTTAAACAATCATTCTTTGTTCTCAAATCTATAATTGTAGTTTATAATTTCTCTCTAACCATAATAACAGCTAATAAAATTTCAACAAGCCAACTCGTAAACAAAAGTAGAGTCGCATTTCTTAATTATCTTTGATTATAAATTAATGAAATCTTATGCCGCGCGATGAGCTTTCCTCTTCGTATTTCAAGCGATAAAACTTTAGTAGAATAATACTGAAAGAAGTGTAGCGTGTTGAATTATGTATGCGATAATCGGAACAGACAGACGAACCGAAACACGCGTTACGCATATCAATAGCTTTTACCACCGACGACATCGCCGTATAGGGGGACAACAACCTTACAAAAATGCTACCATTTTTTAAGTGAATCACTAATATTCGAATGCTTTCTACGATATAAATATTACAGCGATTGAATTAATTAAATTGACAATAGACAGTGATCCATTGCAATTTCACTATAGAATGTATGGTGAAGAGGAAATTTTACAGATTAAAATACGTCATTTTTTACCGTAAGCGCTCTGAAGTCACTTCTGTTGTACCTACATGGTTTAATCGCATTGTATGACTTAGCACTGTGAATCAGGACATTTCTGGTACTTCTGCCATTTTTAGTTCATATAAAACTCTTAAATTGCGGTGTCTAATAGATTACGTTGTCTGCTTTTACTACTAAATGTATGCAATATCGGATATATGTGATTCAGGGTAGATGTTACGTAAACAAATGCCAATTGCCAGAGGAATATAATTTATTAATAAACTAATACCATAAAATTACGCACATTTCTATTGGTGGTTGGCTGTAGGATGAAAACTTTGAGGAAATTATAGAACATCCCATAAATTAAGTAGCACAACTTTGATTTGACTTAATATTGTTCAAGTTAAAATAACATAAAGTACCTACATAGTGTTTACTCTCAATCCTGCATTTTGTTTTATAAACGTTAGAAATTCTAAACAGACGCTATTTAAACAATCATTCTTTGTTCTCAAATCTATAATTGTAGTTTATAATTTCTCTCTAACCATAATAACAGCTAATAAAATTTCAACAAGCCAACTCGTAAACAAAAGTAGAGTCGCATTTCTTAATTATCTTTGATTATAAATTAATGAAATCTTATGCCGCGCGATGAGCTTTCCTCTTCGTATTTCAAGCGATAAAACTTTAGTAGAATAATACTGAAAGAAGTGTAGCGTGTTGAATTATGTATGCGATAATCGGAACAGACAGACGAACCGAAACACGCGTTACGCATATCAATAGCTTTTACCACCGACGACATCGCCGTATAGGGGGACAACAACCTTACAAAAATGCTACCATTTTTTAAGTGAATCACTAATATTCGAATGCTTTCTACGATATAAATATTACAGCGATTGAATTAATTAAATTGACAATAGACAGTGATCCATTGCAATTTCACTATAGAATGTATGGTGAAGAGGAAATTTTACAGATTAAAATACGTCATTTTTTACCGTAAGCGCTCTGAAGTCACTTCTGTTGTACCTACATGGTTTAATCGCATTGTATGACTTAGCACTGTGAATCAGGACATTTCTGGTACTTCTGCCATTTTTAGTTCATATAAAACTCTTAAATTGCGGTGTCTAATAGATTACGTTGTCTGCTTTTACTACTAAATGTATGCAATATCGGATATATGTGATTCAGGGTAGATGTTACGTAAACAAATGCCAATTGCCAGAGGAATATAATTTATTAATAAACTAATACCATAAAATTACGCACATTTCTATTGGTGGTTGGCTGTAGGATGAAAACTTTGAGGAAATTATAGAACATCCCATAAATTAAGTAGCACAACTTTGATTTGACTTAATATTGTTCAAGTTAAAATAACATAAAGTACCTACATAGTGTTTACTCTGATTTCAGGATAAAAAAATATATTTGCGTCTTCACTCATAAAAATATAGAGCAATTTTTCTATTGATTAAATACCTTTTAACCCTCTATATAAGAGGCACAACTTGTTTCAACAACTCAATTGAAAATAAGAAGTTCTTATTTTGAGCCAAGTTCAATTATTAAAAAAATATATGTAAAATAGGATAAACTGAGTCATACCCCATCATGTTGTATGTATACAATGATTAATATGTATACAATGATTAAAGGCAGTAAAACTGTTTGCTTTATTATGACAACGGAGATAATAGAATCAAATGTTATACGGATCCGACGTCAACCAAGGTAATTTACCGCTTAATTTTTTACGTAATTTATTATATTTATTATCGATCTTTAACCATTTGAGACCATAAGAATAACTATTTGTCATTAAAACTCAATCAATCAATTCTACTTATATTGATAAATTAATCGTTTTTTAATTAAAATACACTTTTAAGAAAGACGTCATATATATACCGAATCAAATTACTTAGGTACCTACCTACTTTTAAAAAAAATACTGAAATTTTCCTTAAAACTATTTGAATTTCCAACTTGTTTGTTTAAAAAAAATATAGTAATAGGTACTTGAAAAACATAACTCTAAGAAATAAGAAATTGGTTTTTCTTTTACTAGACACGATTTGGCCCTTTAATTACCTAGCATCATAACTTTTTAATTTAAGTAAGAACTGTCTGACTAGTTATTTTTATATTTAAATAGACTAGAAAATTTGCTTTAAATTAAACATAAATAATTATTTACTACAGTTACTGAACAGAAAATGTTTTACACATAGCAAAGTTATTTTGTTTTTTAATTAAACGACATGGTATCCGCCATTACCATTCTTTTATTTTTGTCAAATGTTGAATTAAATGAGTTTCTATACCTACCATATAATTTTCTCCTAATTGTCATTATATTTGATACGAGTGTTTTCTTTACAAGCAAAATAAATTATAATGAGTTTTTCGCGATCCTTATACGTTCGTCCTCCAGTAGTGACATCAAAGAACCAATTTGTGGGCTTGCAATTATGTATTCGAATACCGACCTCGTCTCGTGTCGACAAATAACGACATATTTCGTTCGCTTTCACGTGTGATAATGACGCTTTTTAGAAATAACCTCTTTTCGTTATCGTTAATTGCGTTTTATTGGAAATTGCGTGAATTTTTACGCGAATGAGATCGAATTAGTTCACTTTTGTTTCATTTGGTATTGCTAGTATGGTATTCCTTCAAATATTCAACGATCAGAATAATCCGCCAAAATCTCGTAATCGCTTCACAATCCACTTACTTATCCAACGTATTATCTCAAAACTACGTAAAAAAATAATAATTAAGTACATTTTAAACATTTTATCAGTTAGATGTTGAAAGTGTGTTAAATATATTTCAGATGTATTTCCTTCTTTATAAAAAAAACTGAAATAAGTTGATAATATTTTTTTTTTAGATTTTTCCAGCGTCATTTCATAATCTTTACCTAAAAATTTCTAGTGATTATTGTTTCCCGATTTTTGTTCATATAATTAGATCCATTTCAGTTTCACTGTAATATTGTGCCTTTGTTTGAATTAAAAATAATCCTCGATTGCTCGAGACTTATTTCCTTATTTCATTTCCTTGTTCATTTTCACACTGCAGAATATTTTATATCAAATTTAGTGGCTGTAATTATATAGGGATAAATGTGTTTTGTACAGAAAATATAATGAAGAAAATTAAGTACGTATGCCTGATAGGTATATTTATAATTTAGCCGTAAATAGCTGTAAAAAATAAAAAATATTTTGGCTTCAATTTGAGCTAAAACATCAGCACAGCACTGCCTTATTTCATTTTGATCGTGTCGGTGATGATAAAACATTTTTTAAATCGTATATTAAAGTTATTATAGGTTGAGATTTTTGCGTTCACAGTGCTTTGCTTATAAGCTTTATTTAAAATTTATACCTACTACTCTAAAGTTCTCTCTTTTTCTAGTGTAAAATTTAGCTAATAAAGTAATACCCCTAACCCCTAAGGCGCCAGACATATCAAATAGCCCATTTCTCATTTTGACTACTTCTCTAGGTGACTACTTTGCTATCTACTTATTTCTGTTTTCCTTGCGATCCTGGTAAGTTTGAAACTTATTCGGCGCTACATTACTGATGTTTACATTCTGTCACCGTCAAAGAATCCGTTGTTTCGTTGTTGCTTGCTCTTGTCGCCCGGTGTAAACAAACAAATGTGCGGAACGCCAAAGGAATTTCTGTCGGCGTAAACATTTTTCCACCTTTGTTGACGATTTCTTATACTTTGTAAAGGTTGTCGCAAAATTGACACCTGTTTTTAAGGTATCCTAATATGATTAAGTATTCCTTGTTGTAACTTGAGAATTTACTAAGGTCTCTACAATTTTTCTAATGTTAAAAATAGCAGAAATAATATTATGATTTCGGCTTTCTTATTTTATGTTTTTTTTTTGGATTTGGAAAAAACCCCACAAAAATGACAACTAAGGCGAAAACTTTGTTCACATCAACAAAGTTTTCGCCTTAGTTGTCAATTTTGTGGGGTTTTTTTCGCGTAGCTTTTAAAGTTTTTATAATGAAACTCCTATCGTGTCTTTTTAAATATTTATTTTCGATTTGGTCGACAAACCACAAAACTATAACGACGACAAACCACATTACTATTATTTTTTAGGTCAAATAACCTTACAATTTTAAATTTGGATACTAATTGCTTAAAGATTTTGATGCGGTTCTAAAATTATGCTCTATTAGTAACGCTTTTAATATATTTTTGTATTTATGGCAGTAACCATAAGAATACAGAGGGCCTATTACAAAAAAGCATCGAGATAAGCGTACGATGTTCGTCCCACTACGTGGCACTATTGACTCGTGAATAAGGTTCAATTTCAAGTAAATTGAACGACGAATTGTGTCCGACTATCGTGATTCTTTTTTGTAATAGGCCCTCAGGTTTACGGCATCAATTCCTTGAACACGCCAAGTAGATTTTATCGCCCTCTCTGTTTGCACAAGTGATGCGCGCGCGCAATGTCGCCATACTTATGAATCGTGTGACTATGACCACGTTATATATTAACCGTGCTTTGTCTTTGAAGACTAGTATTGGTAAAACTTAACTCTATATTCGTGTAATATTAGTGTGCTAACGAAGTTTTTCAATGTTATTAGTTACTTGAGTCCACAAATATTACTTCTACACCCATTACATTTGCCACACATTATGAACAAATAATTACTTACTGGTTTCTTTGTTATTTAACCGAGTTCTAATTTAGTTATAAAGTTAACGTCAATAGTTTTGTTGCAGTATTGATTGCAGTAGGGTTGAGATTCGTTTCGATTTCCACTAAACGTATTTTAGAATAAATGAACCTCGCCTTTTTTTTAATTTTATTGTCAAATTCGGTGTTGAGCCATGTGTTTATAACCATTACCGTTCATTATTTTACAAGATATTACTCTTTTTGTTACGAGGGTTTAATAACAAGATTGTTTTGCCGATAATAAGTATGTTGTCATTTTAAGTTGACTCCAAGCAAATAGTAAAGCATGGTGCATTATTGTCTGACTTTGGATGACAGCTGACTCATGGAATATACATTGAATATTTGCCCTTACTACCAAGTGGTAAGTGCGTCTAGGTTATGAAGTAACTGTTATCTAATGCGTTACATTTCGTGGCGTAAGTGTTATTTAAGAAACTGATATGCACGTACGTATATATTAAAATATTGTCAATAAATATTTATCAATACTGACATACGATAGGTCACATTTGTAGCTTTATCCGGTTTTCGTGAGAACTCAAAAAAATCGCAGATTGGTTAGTTCGTACATTAGTTAGAGATTTTTCAGGAATTAACTAAAGGTTTCAGAGTTTACCCTTAAGACAAAGATACACAAACTTACTTATCTATTGTATCATTTATTGTTAACTGTAGATAAAGAGATACATATCAATTTAAACATTAAGGGATATAATTCTTTCATATTCGTTATTTCAGAATACAATCACCTTCTGAAAATTTCACAAAAGTATAGATATATCTTAATAATTTTATACACTACACAATACAAGGAAAAAGTATTTTCGCACAAGGAAACTGACATGACGTAAAATTTTTGATATGTTGCTACAACATTCGGGTTGGTAACTGAAAAACTAGAATATTTATCATAATAACTGTACGCTATGCCGATTCTAAGATTTGTAAAATCAATACAATGTTCTTTTAAATTTTAGTATATTTTCATATTATACTTTTATACAGTTACCTATCTTGTAAAGTATATTTTAACAGGCTCTTTTCATTGAAATAAACATTTTTACTGCAAGTTTATACCTACCGGAGCCAACAGCTATCGGCTACACCTAGTTTTAGCCGGCTAAAACTAGGTTTAGCCGCACTTCGGGTATTAGCCGTAACATATATATTAATTAGGACACTTTTATTCACATTGGAGATTAGTATATTAGAAAAACTCCTAAGTATATCTGTTCTATTACAATTTAACTTGAATCCTTTCAATCCATAACAGGAGAAATATCTACTAGCAATTCAGATGTTTTCCACTCCACTGACCTGAACTTACACTCTATCAGTCAGTAATAGCGTGAACCAGACATTGCGTCTTTTAAAGCGACACAACCCCTTACGAACATACATCGCGGCGTCACAAGGCAGGTGCGACGGGCGGAACGCGCAGCAACCGAGCCGTGTAAACATTACAGTTTGGTAGGGGGAAAATGTCGTCGTTGTAAAGTTAGCCATTGTAGCAGCCGTCACTCTAGGACTTTTAATAGGGTTGTCACCTTATGTTGTTACTTTGTTATTAACGTGATGTGCCTATTAGTTTTAGGATAACAATGTATGTTCAGTTATTTGACACTTTAACAGTACGTTACATTTATGTCACTAATTTAAAATCACTGCTTTTTTAAATAACATGGTCATACAATTTGCAACTATGTCAGTCAATAATAGTTTGTATTTAAATACAAATAATTATTTGGTAGAAGAAGTTAAACCAAAGATTCAATGCGTATTACTTATTAAAAAATTTAAACATTGTAGGTACTATTTAATATACATGTAATAATAAACACGCATTGTAAAATTTAGTAAATTAATTAACCATTAAGGAAGTTTTAACGCTAATACGAAGTTATTACGACGCAGAGCCATTATCTAATCGTTACCGTAACCCACTTAGTTACTTTACTGTTCATTAAAATTACTCGCTGTATTAGAATGTGTTTCAGCTGCGAGAACATTAATTTACGATGTGCGAACATCTGTTATTTTAGTTGTATACATTAAAGTTAGTATTACATTTTTTTGCTCTTAAGTATCCTTACTAATATTATAAATTCGAATGTCCGTTTGTTTGTTTGTTTGTTTGTTTGTTACGCCTTCACGTCTTAACTACTGAACCGATCATCATGAAATTTTGCACACACGTTCTCAGGGAACAGAGAAGGACATAGGGCACCTTTTATTCCGAAAAAAAGTATTGTTCCCGAGGGATAGCAAAAAAACTTTCTACGCAGACGAAGTCGCGGGCGGCCGCTAGTAGTTTAATAAGATGCATCATACATTGCCACTTGTACAGATTTTAGTAGAAAAATCATCACCCGCGTAGATGCGATTTTGATGTAGGTTGGTGTATTTAATACACTGTATAAGATCACGTATTTCACGCATTTCACATAAACTTGTCATACAATTTTTAAATATGTTTACACCCATGATGTGACAGTGTACATTATTCTCACATTCAACAAATCGGCTCTAAAATCATTAAAAAGACAACCGTAAAAAATCATTTCCCTTTACATAAGATACTAAAATAAAGCTTCGTCTTTACTATAAAGTTAACTTTTTAATAATAAGTCCCGTAGCTCAACCCTAACTACTATGCTATAATGGAGCTTGGGTGCATCCATTGTATGCAAGTCTGTAATAATAATCCGAGCCCAGCGCATCCTAGTCTAGCTCAACTTGCATCGGTTAACTTCACGTGAACTATGTTAAACGTCTAGTTCTAGATTAAGGTACCTGATTAGGAGTTTTATACTAGGTGTGTTATTACAAAAGATTTTTAAACACTGTTTAACTAAACTAAACCTGTTTAAATGTGATGCTGTCCTTTTCAAACAATATTGTCAAAAAAGTGAAACAGTGTTTTAAAATCTTTTGTAATAACATTATTAATGTCTGTCGATAGTAGTCAAACGTGTTCTGGGATTGTTATAACTATGTATAGAAAACGTAACGTAAACGTAATGATAAAACGAACCTAGCTAAAAAGTTTGACTAGTCGCTTATACAATCGAATTGAAGATAAACCTTATAGATGAAGGTAAAAAAAGTGATAAAAGTGCAAAAAAAACCGGCCAAGTGCGAGTCGGACTCGCGCACCAAGGGTTCCGTACCAAAAAACGGAAAAAAAATCACGTTTGTTGTATGGGAGCCCCCCGTAATTATTTATTTTATTTTGTTTTTAGTATTTGTTGTTATAACGGCTACAGAAATACATCATCTGTGAAGATTTGAACTATCTAGCTATCATGATTCATGAGATACAGCCTGGTGACAGACAGACAGCGGAGTCTTAGTAATAGGGTCCCGTTTTTACCCTTTGGGTACGGAGCCCTAAAAACTGTCGTATTGTCATAACTTTGGCGTAAATAATAACAAACACCTAATTAATATTGTTTATTTATAGACTACAAAGACAAAAGAAGTTAACAATAAATTCTGTTTTCCATAATAATACTTCTGTTCTGCGTTATGCGTAAAATAATCGCAGTGCATAGGAAATTGCGACCCAACTTAAAAAAAAAAACACCGTAATCAATAGTGTTAGTAAATACGAATTTTAATAAAATTCTTTCGTTAAGAAAAAGGCCCTTTACCTAAAGTTACTAATGAACTATCAGCTCTACATTATCAATTGTGGTCAAATAAATATTACTAATATTGGTTGCCCTAATTTCATTTTAAATACTATTTAATAGAGATCTTTCCTTTGTCCATTATCGTGTTCCGTTTAATAAAGTCACTAATTGAATATACCATCTATAATAAATGGTTAATTTTTAACTATATCTAAAAATGAAATGGGGATTTCAGACCACGTAAATGAACAACTTTTACTATGGGGCCAACCACGAAATCACGAAAAAAAAATCAGCTGTTCCATAGAAAAGTACAACATCGACTCGATTATAATGTATGAAACAGCTGATTATAGTAAAAGTTGTTCATTTACGTGGTCTGAAAACCCCATTTAATTTTTAGATATACTTAAAAATTCACCGTGTATATTTTATTTATCATAGATTATACTTTAGACATCGTAATTTTGCCTGAAATTGAGCTATTGAGTCAAGAAAATAACCAATACTTATTGTAAAACTAAACTACAATAAGATTTTTCATTAATATGAATAGGTTAACACCCTCAAATGCACAACATAAATTAATGTCGTGGTACTATTAAAATGAAGAGTGTCTTTTTAAAAAGAATCACTGAAAGTTATTTTCAGATAATAGAAAAAACTTAAGTACGGAGATTTTTCATGAGAATATCCTGTTTTGTTTAGAACACACTTTTTGAAGCTAAACTTGCAAGCTCAAAAATTATATTCTGAATATATTATAAATAGACTTCCTATTTGGTTTAAAAAATAGAAACCTGAAAAAATATCCCTTTTCCAAATGCAATCCCCATGTTATTATTATGATCCTGATTTTAAAAGTGAACTCAGCCTCTGTGTACAGTTAGCGCCAAAATGAGTTTCAAACCTACCAAAATAGCTAATATTTTTACAAAAATCAACCGTATCTCAAGACATTTAGGTACACTAACTAAAGCACTTATGATTGTTCTCAGATGACAAATGAAAGTGCACCTTGTCTTGAAATACGGTTGATTTTTGTCTAATGATTAGCTATTTGGTAGGTTTGAATGCTCTGATAATTCTGGCACTGACTGTACATGTTAACTTCTCGGTTGCGGTTTGAAAAAACTACTTAATATAGCATACTGAGTGTCCCAAAACATTACCACACGGAGAAAATGTACCTTAAATATTGAATATAGTAAATTTTATTGAAAGAAAGCTTCATTTTATTTTTAAAAATAATTAGAATAGCATTTTGAAACACTCGCACACCTTACCTTGCAATAAATAACTAATAAATAAATAATAATAACTAATAAATAATAATTAATAAATAACTAATTAAATTTTAAATGTTAAATTTAATTGTCTTCCTTTTGTTTAAGATGCTGTGTTATTTAAGAAAAAAAACACAAAATATAGTTGTTTGAACCCTTTCCATCGGTATCGTAAAAATAAAAGATTGTTGTTTTTCTTTTCATATTTGGTGCGTTCGATTCCGGATTAAGGCAGGTGATTGTCCAAAATCTTTGAATGCAGTTCCAAATAATTTTAAAGATCAAATTGAGGTCTTCCTTTAGTAAATTTTCCTACCTTCACTATTTAAAGTACTTTCCTTTCGTGTGGCAAAGTTTTGGGACACCCTGTATACTGTGGCTGAAACCACCGCGCCGCGCTGCCGTAACCACATGACAACTTTTAATTAAGTTTGGGTGAACACCTTATTGGATGATGGCCGGTGATGTTAGATGAATGCTTGCCTTTCATATGAAAAAAAGAAGCATTATACACCGTTAACTTTTAAGTATATCTAAACTTTTAAGTATATCTAAAAATGAAATGGGGATTTCAGACCACGTAAATGAACAAAAAAACAGCGGTACAACAAGAGTACAACATCGACTCGACTATAATGTATGGAACAGCAGATTTTTTTTCGCGATTCCGTGGTTGGCCCCATACTAAAAGTTGTTCATTCGCGTGGTCTGAAATCCCCTTTTAATTTTTAGATATACTTAAAAATTAATGATGTTATAGAAAAACAATTATACAACGTGTAACAGAATTAATAGCTAACGAAAATGGTAGATAGAGACCACCAAACTAAACAACTTTTACTATGGGATCAACTCTAAAATCGCAAAAATCTGCTGATTCATACGTTTTTTTTCATATTTTCTTTATTAATTTTTGTATGAAACAGTTTTTTTTCGCTACTTCAGAGTTGGTCCCATGTTGTTCAGTTTGATGGTCCTTATCTACCATATTCTGGTTTAGCTAATATTTTTGTTACACGTTGTATATAAATAACAAAGAAAATATCAGTTTAGTAATTTGTATAAACATGAAAATCCTATATTGTGTACGTTTGTAAGCATATCCTATTAAAAAAAATTATACCTAGTACCTACAAGCTAACGTAGTTCTTCAAAATTATTTGCATTTTTAATTCTAAACTACTTATGAAGTAGTTAAATATCGGATTACTTTAGTTAAAAACGTTTTTAAAACTTTAAAACACTACCATCTAAATATTTTCAATTTATAGTGCCGACTTTTCACAGTGACATTTCAAACATCGAATATTTATTACTTTTATACCATTTGTGTCAACCGAAAATTCCAAAGTTCAAAATGATTTAATGATAGTTGCATTGCGACCGTATCACGCGATTCGATATATTTTTTCGAGTTGACGATAAGTAATGCCGTGTATTCGGAATCGCATAAATCTAAATTGTTAATAAGATCGTTGATATATCTTATCGAGCTTAGCTAAAAACGATATCGCTTGTCAACATTGTCAAAAAAATGCTGCCAAATCTTAACTTCTCCACCGTTAAGCATAATTCCATAAGTAGGTAGGTAGTATGTACGTAAGTTGTAATTTTTTCATTCCCTTGGACTATAATTCCATATTAACTATTTAGTTTTCTTTACCTGAAAATTTTAAGAATAAAACATGAGAATCAAGTCATAAAACCTTCTTGCACTGCTAGACTCACTGGCTGGCCATAAATTACATCTGACATATTTATTTTGAAAAGTTTGGACGTAAAAAGTTTGGAACAAAGTCGACATTTTAAGAAAAAAGTTAAAAAAATAAGCTGTAATCCTTCTTGCGCGCCACTCGAGACTGGCTGGCTGGCTATCAATCGCATCAGATATTAAATTACGTCGCACGAAACAGCAGAACAAACATTTGGAGGCACGGAGGACTTTCATATTTGTACCCGACGCAACTATAGTATACATGTTGTCAGTATATCCACTGCCTGAAGTTTGCGAACTATTATGTGCTCTTTATTAAAACAAAGTGCTTAACTTTTCCCCATTTTTTTACATTTGAAATATCGACTGCACTTTTCCGAGAGCACTGAACTGAGCACGCAACTTAGCTCATTTACCATGTTAACAAAAAACAGATTTTTTTGACAAGACTTTCAACTTAGCGATCGCTGATGCTCAGCAGTTTTCAAAATATCGATAATTGTTTTCTAACTATTTTACTACCAAGATATTCTGCGAGTAACTTTTAATTTAGTAGATAAATAATGGAATCTGGGAAGCACATTTTACATCGTAAGGCGTGTCTTCTGTGCCTGTTTCATTTACACAAAAATTGTTTCGTGAAAATTTTGAATTCCCAGTCTGTTTTTTCGTTGATTTTTTTTTTATTTCTATGGCGAAATGCATTTACTTGACTGTCTTCTTCATTGCGTGTCGACTCCTTACCATATTTGTGAGGACCTGAACTCAGCCACCGATACAGCATTATCAGTGGCCTTATAGAGATACTCACCCTTTAGACGCCTAATACCACAAACGCAAAATACCAACTCGGGATTTTGTGGTGTTTTGCGGATTTGTAGAAAAAAATACGTAAATCACGCGTGCAGATGTTGGGACACGCAGGGCATGACAAAAGATGTGCCATTGTCTGGTGGGAAATACCTCACAGACATGCGCTCTCCGAGCTGTAGCTCGGACGGTAAAACTTTACTGTATCTCGTGTACACTGTGTCGGGTTACGACCGCCGATAAGGCGCATCGTCCTCTTTAACCACTCCGGGGAGTTTTATCCGCTCAGTAATGTAAACTGATTCCGCCCGGGGACAGTGTGCAAACTGCGTCCGACAGCGCTACAAAAATACCATTTATTTAACTCAAATAGCTTTGCACTTTTCAGAAGTTCATATGCAATAATGCAACTACTTTGTTGTAATTTAAAACATGCTGATAAGCTATTTTTACTTTTACGAATAATACATTATTGTTTAATTAAAGAAATGTCTATCACAACCTTATTTCATCAAACTATTCAGTTGAACGTTTATGATAAAAACCCATTTGTAAACAATCTAAAGTAGTGAAATTACCCGGAATTAAAATTGCTTTAAAAAAGAGGTTATTCCTTCTGAATTGAAAGAAGTGTAACGTCACACAAGCGGAGTTTGACATTTTGGTTAAAACAAACATTTGAAGCAAGCAAGTTTCTCTTTTTGAGAGATGGAGTTACACGCAGGAGCAAAAGAATACGGCATAATTCTTAGTCCTTACTCCAAAATAACTCAATAATTTGATAACAAAGCAAAAGTGCTAACGTTCTCGTCTTTGTTTTTACCCAAATTAACATCATTGCTTCCACGGTCTATTTCCTAAAAACAATCTTTGACATCCAATTTTGAATTTTTGCTTATCTACTACTTAGTTTCAACTTACAATGAGGGTGTTTCAAAATGACAAAAAAACTGTAGGCTCGCTAGATGTGGCGTTGATATGTAGTCAACTGCAAAAAACGTAGGAAAAAGAACACAATTCACTTTTATAAAGCCAATTTTGACAGTTCACTTGTCCATCAACGCGATGGCGTTGGCGATGGCTTAGGCACTAGATGTAGTGAGGAAAATAGTTATTATCTTTTAATTTTAAATGACACTTGGAAAATCCCTCATTCTGAAATGACAATGTAGAATCGCCGCTTCCTGTCTCTCCGCCACAGGCCGGAAGTGCCTGCGATAAGGATTGCGATCGCGCCGCGCCTGCTCCTGCCGCCGGCAGACGAACAAATAGTTGAGACTAGACACCGGTGCCATTTCGATGCCCAAACTATTCGATGTGCTTACCTCCTTTTAGGGCCCGCCACATAGATGGAATCTAATTCGGAATTAACGAAATATCGTTAATGTATGAAAAATCGAACGGAAAATTACCGCATTTATGTGGGAGGTCCATAGATTTGTATGGATTTGCTGCGTTCGGAATAATTCCGTTTTGGAATTCCGAATCAATATTCCGTGTGTATGTGGCAGGCCTTAGAGTGGCCACATAGAGACGGAATCTGATTCGGAATTCCAAAACAGAATATCGATAATGTATGAAACTTCCGAACGGAAAAATAACGCATGGGTGTCATATAGAATTGCATAGATGTAGGTATTGCATTCGGAATCATTTTGATTCAGAATTCCTTATGTAGTGTTGGGCCATCCTTAGAATGGCCACATAAAAACAAAATTTCATTCGGAATTCCGATAACGAATATCGATAATGTGTGGAAATTCCGAACGGAAAAATAACGCATGTTGTAGGTAGTGTATGTGGCAGGTAGGTCCTTAGATTTGCCTGGATTTGCTGCGTTCGGAATCATTCCGATTCAGCATTCCGTATGTAGTATGTGACCGGCTTACTTGTGCATTTGATTCGATTCTCTTTTATTTACTCATAGTTTTTTTGTGAATTTGATCCTACTTTATAATGTTTTGGAGTTTTTTTGTAGTCAAAAGTTTGTTAGTTGGTTGTTAGTTAGTTGTTGTCATTGTTTTGACCCAAACGACAAATTTGTACATACGACAAAAATTCTCTCTCATATCGGGACTAATTAGATACGTTGTTTTCATGGATTTTCTACATGTCATTAATAATAATGGGTTTTTATGTTTCATTATAAACATCAAAGTGATCTATTATTGATGAAATTTTCACTTCGTTTAATAATCAAAAGGTTTTTCATTTTATAAAAAAAACTGGCCAAGTGCGTGTCGGGCCACGCGCAGTAGGGTTCCGTAGTTATCTTATACCATACCTATATACATATATATAGGTATGGTACACATACATATCCATACCTATATACACCATACATAAATTATAGTGGTAATCAATTTCATTTCATTTCATTTTTATTTTTATGTCAAAACCTTAGATCGGTTCACAGAATCTACCAAGTTTCAACTGTGTAATCTTACTAGTTTCGGAATAAAGTGGCTGTGACATACGGACAGACAGACAGACAGACAGACATGACGAAACTATAAGGGTTCCGTTTTTTGCCATTAGGCTACGGAACCCTAAAAAACTATTTAATGTCTTGTAATGCTACTTCATTTTATTATTAAGGTTCATATAATTCATTTCAACAGTAAAGTAAAAGTGCCAGTTATTTCGTCGCCGCCCGCTGCATCAGCGGCAGTTCCGACGGAAATAGTTGACGAAAAATTCCCGCCTCCCGATGCCAAGGAATCGTACTTATCCCAAGCAGTGCAGCATTTAAAAGCAAATATTCGTTTAGGAACCTACCTATATGCTTCGAATGAATTTTAATTTGGTTACAGTTTTATTATGTTACACAAAATTAGGATAAGAATCAACCTATTTTTATCTCAATTGCTATTTTTCTTTACTGTTTTCCTTTTGATTGCAGAAAGTGTTTAAAAAACTAGTATCAACTGTTAATCCATAAAAGTCATTAGTGTCCCGAATGAATTATTGGTATTGCACAGTAGAACTTTTATTTTATTTGACTATCCACCATCTTTAAAATACAACCGCATCATACTTTGAGAGAGCTTCTAAAATCTATTCCAACTTTTCCTCACAATGTGAAACTTTGAAGACAACTAAATTTCAAGTTCCCAGCACATGTGTCTGGTAACAAAAAGTCCGACTCCGCTCCGAGACAATCTGCATACTCTTTTACCAAGATCCCCTTCGGACTGGATACTTACAGAGAAAGAAAGCTGTGTAAGCTGTGCATTGCACTTTTTGACTTGTTTCACTATCGCCGCGGAGAGCCAAAAGCAGCGATATACAATACACAAAGTTTTATTCTGCGTTGATCTTGGTGGACTTAGCTTCGCGCTCCTCTTGATTTTAGAGCTGCCAACTTTAGAGCGATTGCAGTTAAATGCAGATATCTTGCCGATATGCCACAGCGAAGTATTGAGAAAAATCTATCTTTCGTTCTACATTTTCATCGTAATCGTTCTAGTGGTGAATTTCCTTCGAAAATTCGTTCTTACACGGAATTTTGTTGTTAAGACTATTTTGTCAAGATATTGTTAGTGTATGAAGTTGACATTCGAAATGTTCTTCATTATCAAAGTTATTTTTGTGTTCTAATATATTTTATTACCAATCCACAAAGTCAGAAAAATAATCATAATAAAAATATTTTATTGCAATAAAGTATTTTTCATTTTTGTATTGTTTTATGGTTTATTTATTACGTCAACTTTTTATATGAGTTATTTTATTACTTAAGCAGTAAGTAGATATAATTTGTATTTTACACTCGAAACATCCTTGGCATAAATGTCTCCAGTTTTCCTCATATAATAATAGTGAGCTGTTAATTTAATTGTTATCGTACTAAGTTACGTTGCCAAGCCATAAAGTATCGTAAGTGATGTAGCACTTAAACACTTTAATTAGTATAGTATTTCTCTAAAACGAAAACGGAAACATTCTGACACTATCCGATCCGATATGTGATTCGAAAGAAACATTTTTATTACTATTATTTATTACTTATTTTAACAATAAGGATTGGTGGCGATGAACGACACAAAACGATAAATTTTCGTTGTCAAACTGAGAAATCGTTAAAAAACTCAGGAATTTCAATGCTCAAAGCCAAATTCAATCGGAAGCGTAGACAGACAACAATCGAAAACGTATCTTAATTGATTTTGATAAACTAATTACTTTTTTATTCCGGCATCATTATGTAATCAATTCTAATCTAACCACTATACTTAATTGTTTAGTAAGTTACCATAATGTCTTATAGGTACCAGCCCCCTTAACGTGACCACTAAAATGCGATATATAAAATATCACGTTATATTGCGTTATATCGACACTCAACTGTCAAAATTATTTGTTTTTTGACAGTTAAAAGTGATGAATCGCTGTATTAAATCGCGTTTCGGTGTTCATGCTAGGGGGGCCGATTTTCAATTCTTGAGTAAATGCTAACACATAAGAACCTACCTACATAATATAGTAATTTCATTATGCAACTATTGCTTCCTTAGTTTCTAGATAACGGTCGTCAAGTTTTAACAAGTATGCAGTAATAATATACTAACCTATAGAATTTTTAACTCAATTTAAAACTATTCTTCCTTCCAGTTTTACAGATGGGCAAACGTTAAAGAAAAATAATATAAATACGAGTATAAGATACTCATAAGTGTAGTGAAATGAAATGGATGGGACCTGGCCCGACAAAGCGCGGTAAAATGTTACAAACCTATTATATTTTTCTGCACTGTTGTCATATTTGTGCTACCTCTAGGGTTGCCACTTGCGAAGTTTTACCGCTGCTGCCCGCTTGCGACTTATTACGTGATCCACCTCTGAAAATATTATATCAAGCGAGCAATAAATAATTGAGTGACACTGTGTATCGGTTTGCTTGTTTTAAAATGTCATTGCAAATCTCCTTTTTGAGTTTCGTGATATTTTGAAAACTCGATAAAATCCTTCAAATGTTAATGAATGCTCAAAAGCGATCTTTTGATTGTATGATGTATTTGATACTTATCTGGGAAGATGTACATGTTTTAGTATGTTTGGCCTTTTCACGATATTAACTAAATGAATATCTCGTTTGAAACTTTTTCATTGGAAAATTAATTACCAACCTTTTGAAACCTTGGAATGTCGGGTTTGATTTCAGTTATAATTATTTGTTGGTGATTCAATTTACCAAGTTATTAATATACATTGTTCTACCTTTCTCTATGATAGCTAATATAATTTGTTGTGAAACTCAGAACTCTAGAAGCCTGTTTTATTTAAAACGTAACGTTTATTGAAATAGAAATAAAACACTTCTACAGACACTAAGTAATGCCTCTATTAATTTTCATTCCGGCACTTTGCAAGAAAGTCTGAAAATCTAGAATCCTAATCAATGGTTTCAAGTTATTTGTATTTCTGACTTACTAAACATAAATCCATTTATACTTTGAACTTAAATATCCAGCTCGATAGTTATCCGTGTGGTTTGATAAACATATTTAGTTAAAATCTATCACTATCACTCAAATTTGTTTAGCATTTGAGTATTTATAAAGTTGGAATAATTTATAATATCTTCAAAATACTAAGTATTTATTTGTGACAACCCTGAAAATACTTGATATCTGGGATGTGACAGGTTGTTTTATCGCATTCGCGAACATTTGTGATTTTTATTACCTATGCACACATGATTCGGTTTCTTTCAATTCGGTTCTGACCCACTTTGCGAACGAGACCGAATCGATTCCAGCGAGTTGCATCGATGCACGCGATTGTTCGCGTCAAATCGATTACCCATAGTGCATACCCGTAATTCTGAAAAGCTAATTTATTCTGCTTTGCCTGTTCGAGAAGGTATCGCCTATCAGTGAATTTACTCGCGTTTGCATTTTAAATGAGTTGCTGGTATGAAAAAGCGTTTCTTGTCTACTTATTTTGCTTGAATAATTTTACTGAATACAGTTTTCAATGTGTGATTTCTAATGGTTCATGTAAATAATCTGTCCCCAGTAGGAGGGCCTACGAAAGATTTATACCGAAGGACCTGAAAATTGAACCTTAGACCTCCGGGCCCAATGGAGCTAATTCTGAATTCTGAATAAAACCGTTACGTTGTTATTTAGGTTACATTTACCTAAAAAATCATTGGTTTATAGCTTTAGAATTCTAATTTACTGGTAAATTGTCCAAGATTGGCATCCTAGGCCTTGGCATAGCTTTCAACAATTTTAACAAAACAAGCGAGTATTTCTCTGTAAACGAAACTGAATTCAGTTTTAGTTTTATCGTTGAAACTTAGGGCGATTGGGCAAGTTTTATAATAAATACAACTTAAACTTTTGTTACATCCTCTTTTTCAATATATACTGACCTTGTCGCTAACATACATCAGTACTACGATATTGTATATGATATGTGTATGTATACAGTTTAACACGTCCATTTGTTTGTCTTCAGTTAGCAATAAGCTATTTGCTAGTCGTTGTAAATAACCTACTTAATGTTTAGTACATGTGGGCGCAATGGAACTTTAACATTAATGTTATTTTTAACTCATTCAACAATATGACTGATGTACCTACTTTAGGTTTCATAAACATAATTTTTTTGTAAAGATAATAGGTATTTATACTGCTCCATGTTCTCGCTGTTGTTTCTAATTTGATAAAATAAAATTATTAATGGAAATAATATTTTCTTTTCATGTATAAATTAATATGATTAGTTCACATGTCTGAAATTGTAGTAGATATTACCAGATAATATTTTATCCGCTAAAACGATGTGATAATCGAATGATTCGGTTTGATCTCGACATAAATCGGATAGCCTCGCAGACTGATTCGATTTGGCCGCAACTCGGTTTCCACGGCAGCGGTGTCGCGTTAAAACGACCAATCAGCTGTTGAACCGAAATCATTGCATTGACGTCGCCGAAAAAATATTTAACAGATTGCCATTATGATGGTTGGTGTAAAATTAAAATTCTCCTTAGTATTAAACCAGTATGTTTTTTTTTGTTTATTTAATAAAAAGGCTTAGTAGCCGCATTTAGTTAACTTTAGGATGCGTATGGGATAAGACAGGACCTCGTTTATATTATTCCAGTGAAAACATTCCTGTAGGAGTAAATAACGTGGTGTGTTTGACGTTCTTTAAAAATCAACGAACATTCCAGGCAATTTACTGGAATGTTTTTACTGGAAATGTACAATGTTTTGTATTTGAAAATTTATGACTCGTAAAAGTGTTAAAAGTAATGCAAAAATGTAGGTAATGTTTCAAGGCCCTCGATGACAGTTTAACTTCTGTAACAATTTGCCAAATAAACTGATTGCAGATAAGAAAAAACGTTGAGAGTTAAAGTATTATCGGTATGGATATAAAGGAAAAGGCTAAAATAATTTTATTTTATTATATAGGTAGTCCCCACTTCTTACAACGCGAAATCAACTTTTCAGTACCCTCCAAAAAATAACTTTCCATCTCTGAAAAATCATCGTCCATGGTCGCCTTAAGCTCTTCATCGTAAGAAAATCGCCTTTCACGAAGCTCTTTTTTCAGCTTCAGGAACAAAAAATAGTCACTATATGTGCCAGATCTTGGCTGTAAGGTGTTTGATAGATTTCTTTGAAACCACACTCCTGAATAGCAGCCTCGTCAACGCGCGCCGAGTAAATCAAGCACCACCGTGGTTAATTTTGGTCAACATTTCGCGTCTGACATTTTGTTTCACTCGAAGCACGATTGTGAAAAAACGAACGATGGGAAACTGACGAAATTTTCTA
The DNA here is from genome assembly GCA_943789525.1 of Agriphila geniculea. Classification (NCBI taxonomy): domain Eukaryota; kingdom Metazoa; phylum Arthropoda; class Insecta; order Lepidoptera; family Crambidae; genus Agriphila; species Agriphila geniculea. The sequence continues at coordinate 4,614,479 of OX038877.1, read as the reverse complement.
ATTGTCACCTTGGATAATCTCATAAGAGAACCATAGACAAAAATTACCCTCATACTAACCAGAAAATCTCGATACCGAGACTAATTTAAACTCCCTTCGTAGCATAAGACGACACGACATTAATTTATAGCAGTGTTAAAAGAATCCGTCTGTTAAGAATTTATTCAAAAATCTAATTTAGAATTCAAAATCCGGGTACTCATTTGTGGCCAAATACTTAGTTATTCCACCAAAAAGTTTAACTAAACTGGTTATCAACTAACTTCTCTTGCTGTCTGTACGTATTAAGTGGCGTCAGCGGTGTAACAAGACGCGTGTACTGACAATTTGCTTTGTGTCGCTAATCTCAACGGAAGGCTAGGTACACTGCCACAGGTTTCATATTTTGCGCAAACAATGCTGTTGGATTATTGAATTTATTTCTATTAGCATACGACCTAATTCAGAGTCACGTGGAATGGAAGCATGTAGTTACAAGTGATGGGTGTCCTTCTGTCCGGTTCACATTATGGCTGACTTACATTGATCCAGTGGAAACGATTCAGGAGAGGTACCGTGGTGTCTTTGACGTTCTTTTAAAATCAACGAACATGCCAGATAATACGGGGTGTATTACTGGAATATTTTCACTGGATCAATGTAAATCAGGCATCATTCCAGTTAACAATCCAGTCCAGCGATCACATTTCCAGTGGCATTACAGCGCTGGAGTCGACCACCGTTTTCGTGTAAATTTTCAACGATAAAACCAAAACTAAATCATTACCTCTTCAGTTTCGTATACTTACAGAAAAATAGTCGCTTTGGTTTTGTTAAAATTGATGAAAACTAAGTCTAACCTAGGATGCCAATCTTGGACAATTGAAACAATAATTCCAAAGCAAAACCAAAGATTTTACGGTAAATAAATAACCTAAATGACATCATCATCATCAGCATATCATAGTCCACTGCTGAACATAGGCCTCTCCAAGTACACGCCACCGAGCACGATCCGCGGCTTACTCTCATTCAGCTTATGCCAGCCACCTTGCGAATATTGTCGCTCCACCTTATCTGAGGGCATCCCAACCAACCTAAGGCCGTATACAGAGAGAAAGCAGGTTGACGCAGGTTGACGCAGGTTGACGCAAGTTGCTATACTAAAATGGACCTTATGCCGGCGTATTATATTATATTTTCGCTATACTAAAATGGACCGGCGCAGGTAAGCACTTATAAGCACTGGTCCATTTTAGTATAGCGAAAATATAATATAATGCGCGGAGTTAAGGTCCATTTTAGTATATCAACCTGCGTCAACCTGCTTTCTCTCTGTATACGGCCCAAATGACAACGTAACGGTTTTAGATTTATCGTTCAGAATTAGCGCGATTGGGTCCCTGGATTGCTTACTGGAATAATGCAAACCAGGCGTTAACCTCCCCTTAGTTTACTAAATTGAAAAGGGTACGATACGATTGAGGACCCATCGAATCTAACCGATATCACTTAGCTAATTCCAAGATTAAGTAAGTTGATTACAAAATTAAAAGTATCGATAGCAATAGCAATTTATAGCATGATTAATCGTGCTGTTTAATTTATCGTAACGTAATGCACTCATTTTCTTTATAGCTTCATTATTATTTTCAAATTGCTTGGCGATAAACGTGTAGCCATTCATTGAAATCGTTGTGGTAGAGAAACTGAGCAGTAAATAACGGGCAAGAAACTTGAAGTAAAAATATACTCTCAGTTTCATTTCAACTAACAATAATTTCGTTTTATTTTAATACAAAAGAACCTAAATTAACAACATAATTTGTCAAGAACCAAGCCGTCTAAGTAATCCAAGGCTACGGTTGCAATCATAAAGTTTAAATGCATAATTGTGCATTTAATCGGCATTAAGCCGTCTAAATACGATAATGTGAAACGAGAACAATAATTGCAATTTAATATCTATGTACACGTGATAAGGTTCATTGAAGTTAATGAGACGTTGCGAAGGTCGAAAGCGAACACAAGTGAAATAAGCTAAAACCTAATTATTTATCAATGGTAAGATTATCGCTGTATTACTTGTTCATCGGTGTTTTTCTAACGAACTAAAATGAGGTTACTTCGCCATACCACTCAATGCTAATCGTAGTAAAGCATTTGTCTCGTTTGTGTAATTGGAATACCTTTCGACTAGATTTACTATTTCGATTTTTCAGCCAGTTTGAACGTACATTGTTTTGTTTCTAAAATAATCATTCTAATGTTACGCTGATTAGCGTTCGATGGTCAGCGGTTTGAGCGATTGTCGCGTCGTGTCGTAATGCGGCCTTGCTGGTTTCCAGCCATCGGTAGCCTTCTTGACAATAAGGTTGAGGATAACGTAGAACAATGGTCGCTGTTTGCGTTTGGTTATGTCACGATATAAACATGCGGTTGGATATGGCTGTGTTTAAAGTCCTTGCGAGCGGACGTTGAGGTATTGACGCCGGAGATTAAAAAAGATCTTGTCATTTACATTAGAATAAAAAAGCAACCAGACCTCTCTATTTAATCATTAAACAGCCTAATGACTTTATTTATGCTTGGACTTAGCTAATGAAGATGAGTTTCCGTGCCTCTTAACATGAAATATTCTCAGGAACACGAAAATATTGAATGAAGAACATTAACATGCAAAGATAACAAGAGTGAAACCGCTCTGTTAAGTAATAGTACATTATGATATAAGTGCGGTACGTTGAAAATTACAGCCGAGGCGATATTGCTAGCCCGAGCCGTAGGCGAGGGCTACAAGAAAGCAGAGGCTGTAATTATCAAAGCGCACGTATGTCATACGACGTTTTATAACATATTTGCGAGGAAATAAATAAAACTCGAACTTTACACCTTTGCTTGTTTTCCATATGATTAAATTTTGATACGCTTGTAAGTATCTTATCGGTCAATTTTTCGGGCAAGAGGCTTAGAGTAGCCTTTTTCGCTGCCTCTGAGACTTCTGGCGGTGTTGAATTAATAAATTCATCACTACTTGACGACATTTTCAAATAAAAACAATACAGCAAAAAAAAAATAGCAATGCGCGCGCATCAGCGCTTTTTTTAAGGCAAAGGCATAAAAACAGCCAGTATTACTAATAAAGTAAATTAATATTTTTGTGTTTTTGTTACAGATAAATGGTTGTAATTTATTGTCAAAATTAATTAAATTGAATAATTTAATGTTTATTTATTATATTTTATCTCCCAAAGTTAATTTTATCCATAAAATGTTGACCTCTTTTTTTGACATAAAAACTCTTTGCTAAGATTTAAAAAGTACCGTTCGTTTTAGACGAAGTATCTTGATAAACCGTGCGGTAATGTAAAGTAAAACGCACGGTTTATCAAGGAAACCGTGCGTTTTACTTTACATTACCGCACAAGTTCGTAATGAGATACAATACGATATTGAAATTGGTGTAATAAGAGACCCTTTACGAGCAAATATGTTATAAAATATCTTTGTTTACATTCTCTAGGAAGCGGCGCGCTTCCCTACATTAGACTTTTAAACAAGTAGCAACGTTTTAAAAGCCTCTTTTCATATCAAACCCCGGGAGTGCTCTAAAAAAATATTTGCCCTTGCCCGTGTCGTTTAAATGGTAAACACACAGAAATGTCGTCGTAAATTATAACAGATAAAAAATATCAACAGGTAACGCTCACTATCGGGAGCGCATACATTACGCCCGTCGACCTCCGGGGAATCGTATCGGGAAACTCAAAAATCCAAAAACAAAACTCGTACCTCTTATTGATATAGACGTAGAGTTGAAATTAGGACAAGTTGCGAATGTAAACAAGCCACTATACCGACATCCCAAGGCGCTGGAATCAAATGAACCGATAAGTAACTGCGCGTTATTATGTGCATGAATTTGCTATAATGACCTTAAATTTATTCCGGAAGCGGAGAATAGCGGGAATATTTCACTTTAGTGTTGTTTTTTTTACTTCGCCCCAAAGTGATTTGGTTCCGCGAGTGGTCTGGCGTTTACGTAAACTGGAGTTACCTATACTATACATAATGTTTTAAACTTTTCAAGTAACCAAAGTATGTTGTACAGCAATACACACAGACTATTGATAATTCATTTATTTTACAGAATGTTCAGATAAATGGATTCTTAAAAGAAAATATTAGACATATTTGTCAAATGTCAAAGTCAAACTCAAATAAGCTTTATTCAATAAACTTAATTATCAAGTACTTTTGAATCGTTTATATTTTCCTACCACCCGTTCCAGACTTTTTTAGCTGACAAGAAGAAAAAGTCTGGAACGGGTGGTAGGTAAATAGAGACGATTCAAAAGTACTAGTTAATACCGAGTACAATACTAGTTAAAAGTCTGCAATATTAATTTGATTGAAAATCAAATTTGCAATAAAGTTAAAAAACTCTAAGCATGATAAAAACTCTTTGGCATGCAATCTCGATGGATTAATTAAAACAAATTCCTCACAAGCCCAACGGTGCCTGCACACGGTGGCCATAATTCACTATTTTCTGCCTCCCCTCACAGCTTAATATCGGCAATAACGCAACTTTTTCGTCCCCTCCGCGTAATTTCCCCTTTCTGAATTATAACTTCATGAATCATGGACACCGTTTCATTTTTCGCTCGAAATTCGATACGTTTCGTTTATTTATCGAACTCGACCAGTTCGAGTTCAGTTATTATTTGACGTTTGGTCTGACGGACTGAATAAACAGTCAGCATGATTCTGTTGGCTTGAAACGGACGGATTTTATGAATTTAATTTTAAGTTTCTCAAATAAAAATCAATCCTGGGATATAGGTTCTGGCGTAGGTATAATCTCTTTTTTGTGAAATATTTCAAAGCTAATTTTGAAGCGATTTCAATTTAGTATTTTCCTCAAACAAATTACTTCCTAAAGCACGGGCTTTAACTATGATGCCTAATTTAAAGGGTAAGTAATTAGGGAGAATTTTATTTAAAAAAAACTTGTTTCGAAACGCATAATTGGTCTTCAAAAAACAACATACAAACCAGTGACAACTTTTATGTGACTAATTTCGACCAAAGTCAAAATATTTACATTTACAAAGTGTAAACAAGCAATTGATAAGTAGACGCCTGGCACGGCGCCGAAAGGAAATAAGAGTAAGCAATATTTTTGGACAAAATAAATAGTGCACTTGATAATAAATCCTAGATGAGAGTAGAACATCTAAGCTTTATCCTCTTGGAGATAGGCACTCCCGAAGTATGCGCGTACGCATCTTTATTATACATTCTAAATGCGTCGCAGCTACACAACGAGTTGAATACGATGCGACAAACGACGGCCATTATCAGCTACCCATCTGTCTTCCGGCTAACACCTAGACAGATCTGTTTGAACACACGTCGCTACACAAAATAGCTTGCTGCCTACACAAAACATTGATTTAAACGACACCATAGGCGCTTCAATGAATGCGATGCGTCGAGGAAGTAACGTTGTAATAGATATTTCAATTCGATTAACGTAACCGTAGCAGTGATAAATTTGCATCGCTACGCCTGCCTTACAGTGTACTACGAAACTCGAAATGAAACAGACCAAATAATTTAATTCGTATAACAAAGTCGGCGTGATGCTGCTTTGATCAGAAACAAGGCATGTTGACTCCGCAATGGATGACGCGATGTTTGTTTGTTCTCGGTTAGATTTGCAGATTAGGTTTTGTAGTATCATTTCCCACGAGGTGATCTGGTCGTATATCAATCAGCTGTTAGACGTTCCGCGTACTAATCGCCGTTGCTTTTCTTGTGATCTTCTTCTGGACGTGGTGGTAATCGTAATGGTCTTGTTGGAAAGCTCTTGTCTCTCTTCTCTACTTTCTAAATACTCAACAATAGACGACATTAGAGCTTTGTTTGCTACTGTCGTCAATCAAACAAATATTAAAAAAATTGCAAAATATCATTTTTTAAATTGTCAAGTTGTTTTTCATACCATTCAAGATTTATTTAGCTGACAAGAAAAAAAATCGCAATATAACGCATCAGCTGTCACTTATACGAATCAAAAATGTACATACATCTACATAAATTAAAAAAATCGAGACCCGGTGTCTCCAAATTAAATCCCCAGTTATAAATGTTGATACTTAATATTTAATCCACTCAATTTATTTATTTAACAGACAAGAAATCATACATACCCACATCCATCGGAAAGTTGTAATGCATTTGATTCATACGACTTTTTCAAAAAGTTACTAACAGCTTGGTCGTTGGTCTCTTACAGATACACACAAGCTTCTATTTTTATTTCCAAACCTACCTTGATTGAATTAATAAGTACCCATCCTGTTTTCGTTAGATCTACACTGCCTTTTAATATTCTATTCGCTGCCTGCTTCACGCGCCTCGTTGGCTGACCGTACTGAATCTTATGCATAGTGATTTTTTGGGTTCCTTACCGTAAATTCTCTTAGAAATCCATGTTACTCATCTATATCCATACTAAATATATAGAATCTATCCCTAAACTCTATCCTTAGAAACATTATTAACAAATTAATCCATATTATGGCTTCGATATTTATTTGGTAACGATATATTAAAATTGTAAATATCGAAACTTATTTCTGTTGAAGCTGATAAGTTTCCTTGCGCCCGTTCTTCTTGTCAGTTAAAAAAGTCTGGAACGGGTGATAGGAAAATATAGACAATTCAAAAGTGCTTCATAATTAAGACATTTTGACTTGATAAATAAATTGCTACGGTAATGACGTCACAAATTGATGAGCTTTTAACAGATTATTTATAATACAGTACGTATACGTAGATGACTTTACATAGAACTTATCGGAGGTATTTAGTTTAAGACCGTTTCGAAAAACAATAAAACCTTATGATTTTAATTATGTAAGCTGTGGATACTTACTTCGTCGATTGTCAAAAAAGTTAATAAGCTTACTTACATTCATAGTTTAAAATTCTTTGAAAGTCTTTGTAATATAATTTTTAAGAAAGAAAAATAAAAAGAATCGAATTAACTTTGAACTAGTTTGAACACTAATAATTAAAGTTCGTTTAAACACAAAATAGACTTTACTTAAATATACTTCAGAAATAGTTCTCTTTATACTCAGCGGCTTATTTTTTTATAAAATACACTAATGACATCTTTTTTAAAAATCTGAATAAGTACTTAATTAAAACAATTAGGCTCATATTCTGCCAAATCTGTTCAAAAACCGAAATCACAACATTGAGAAAGAACTGTAGCATGAATAGAGATATAAAAATCTGTAAAGTTTGTCATCATATTTTATTTTACTTTCTAGTGTCTCATATTTTCTATTGCCAATATCGTAGTAAATCTTCAATAAGATGACACTTTAATACCGTCAGTTTATGACTTTATGTGACCAGATGCAAGTCTCGGTGTATATTTCTTAGGCCTGACACAGATAATTATCACTAGCACGTTCGTGTATAAATAGCCCTAAAGCTACGTATTATTGTAATATGACGCGACGACACGAAAAAGTGACGTCACGTAACCGTCTGTAATCGCCTTAAGTCACAGATGCGATCCGTCACACGCAATACGCAAACTGTCACCGTATCGTGTTTAACCGTTTTATATTTGCAACACTTTTGGCACTTATTTCTTAGCGTGTAGAGTACAAAATCTCGTGACATAAGCGGAGAATAAAAAAAGTTTGTTTATTTTTCATTCTCATGAAGGTTTTCATCCATCGGCCACGTTTATTTTTCTCTGTCAAAATTCTCTTGAATAAGTTCTGAAGTCGAGTTGTATGAAATTGCGAAACTTCGAAACGTGGTTTAGAGAAGTTTTTGACTTTTCTGTTCCAAAATTTGTAAAATATTAACACCGACCGCTAAGTTTAAACTAGTGAAAGGTAGCAGCCCCCCTAGCATGACCGACGAAACACACTATAAATGCGTTTTTTTGCGTTTTATCAACACTCAACTGTCAAATTTCTTTTGATAGTCAAACGCGATTAATCGTTATAATATCATTATCTCGTTTCGGTGGTCATGCTAGCTAGAGGGGCTGGGCTGGGTTTAGAATTAGTATTATGGTAACAAAAAATAATAACTATTTTATCATTATATACTACTATTTTTCACTGCGGCTGATTTAAGTTATTGTTTGTCGCAATTTATAGGGATTTGATGGGAAAAGTCAGTTTTAACACGCAATAATTTTGAAAATTGGCTGCTTGCCCATTCTACAGCTAACAATACTAGATAATGAATGACAGACACATAACATTAATGTCATCCTTTTAATAATTGTTATTATTAAATTTATCGTAGTGTAATACGAATCGGAATGATGGAATACATATTATTATGTGTTGATATAATTCTTGGAAAATCCAAATTACTTACTACGCAATTCTATAATTTTACTTACATGTTGAGCTTCATGATTTAAGTAATAAAAGAAATAAAATATTGATAAAACACTTTTTACGGATTATACGCGTACACAATACTATCTGAATTAATACCAATATACGCCCTGTAATCCGTAAAAAGAGTTTATTTCTAATGACCTGTACGAGCGGAAGTCCTAAAAATGCGTATATAAAATATTGATTACATAATTTCTGGGTGAAATCGATTCCTAATCTTCGGTTTCAGCACCTGAAAAAGAGTAATAAAAAGATATAGATCTCATAAAGACGTCAATTATACCAAAAATGTTTTTCTATGACAATGACATGTGGCTTTATTAATCTTTCTCACTCAATCTAACCGCCAAGAAATCGTATCATTATAACAGGTTATTAAGGCGCCATCTAGCCACAAAATTGGCTACAGTGACGGATCGCCTTCATCACCGAAATAAAACGTATCGAAACACCTTTATTGTTGGCAATTTTTGCAGAGTAAATATTATTAATTATTATATGTTTTTTTCGCAGAATAAATGTAAAAAACATAGGGGTGTATTTTTTTTAGCTAAACAAATGTTTTGCAATATCGAAATATATTTTTATAGTCAAGCCAACAAACTCATGATGGGCTCCACAAGCACATCAATTTTAATATTTTCAAAATCAATAGCAAACTTCTTAATAAACATTTTACAAATTTTCTAGTACTTTAAAATAACCCCAAAGTCGATACTCTTGTTTTTTTTTATTTTTTTTTATTTATTTATTTACGAACTACAAACAAGTTTACAATTCAGCTTAATTTAATAGTGATATATAATTTTACAATCAGTACTTATTGTAAACTCAACGGTGTTGGTTACATCTTAAATATAAAACTTAATTATAAATACGAGACTCGAGTAACTAAAACTAGGGTAAGTATAAGTGTATCTTGGTAGACGTAACAATAGTACATTATGAGACAAGTTAGCTTAGGTTGCTCATTGCACACGAGGCTGTGGGTTGCAGCCCGAGCCGTGGGCAAAGTCAAAGTCAAAAATAACTTGCCAAGTGTGCAATAAGCAAGAGCTCATGAGTTTCATACGACGTTTGCGAGAAAAAAACAAAATAATTTACCACACAGCAACAAATACGACAAAAACAAAATTATGGGAAAAGGCGCACAGGTTTCTTTTTAACCGACTTCAAAAAAAGGAGGAGGTTCTCAAGTCGTCGGTATTTTTTTTTTTTATTTTTTTTTTTTATGTATGTTTTACCATAACTTCGTCAGTTGTTAACCGATTTATACAATTCTTTTTTTATCTTAAAGAACATAGTTTGTGTGTGGTCCCATAAAAAAATTACAGAGATCTGGCTGGTAGTTTTTTCATAATCCTGAAAAATGTCAATTATTTAGCTTGCCATCACACGTGTTTTTACGAATTTTCGAACATAACATCTTTGTTTATGTACCGATTTAGATGATTATTTTTTTGTTTGAAAGGGTATACTTCAAGAGTGGTCACATTTCAATTTCATCGGTATTGGACTTTGAACTTCGAAGATACACAAGGGAACTCCTCAAATTCAAATAGTATATGTAAAGTAATTTGGATTTTGGTAGGTTTATGACAATCCAAAACAAACCAAACCATGGTCTGCAATGCAAGGTTCTGGACTAGACTTGGACTACGAAGACACAATGGAACTCCTCAAAAACAAACAGCGTAAATTGGGAATTTGAGTTGTGGGCATTTTACCATTGAAAATATTTTATAAAGTTAAAAAATATTAACATGCTTACATACCTGCCACTAAAAAGTTGAAAATAAAAAACTTTTTTAACAAAAAAGAAAAACCTCCTTCAAAAAACCTGAAACAAAAACAGCTTCAAAATTAAATTCCTCTAAAAAAGCGAGAAATAATATTCAAATCATTAGTTACGCATAACATTATTAATAAAACACGTCTAATGAAGTCGGGTGGGGCTTTCAGAAATATAAAAAAAAAATTACTTGTCTTCCAGCCCCACCCGACTTCAATAGACGTGTTTTATTAATAATGTTATGCGTAACTAATGATTTGAATATTATTTCTCGCTTTTTTAGAGGAATTTAATTTTGAAGCTGTTTTTGTTTCAGGTTTTTTGAAGGAGGTTTTTCTTTTTTGTTAAAAAAGTTTTTTGTTCTTTTCACACGCCCAATTCAAGAATATTTTACGAACAAAGGGGTGAGTGAGCTACTACTATACTAATTACATAATACATAAAATCATAATTTTAAGTGATAACATGCAAATATTTTAATATTTTATAACAAAATATTGTTAATAATGAACAATTTGATAATAATAAATATTTGTTTGACTTTATTAAGAACTCACAATAATTCAATTCAATTCATTTATTCGCAGATATAGGTAAAAATAATAATAGGTACATAATTATCATAAAAACGGCTATATGAGCATAAATATGCATGCGAAAAATATTAAGTCAATTTAAAGAATACATCATGTTTACTTATATACAAAATGTGTTTTTTTATAATATTTTCCAATTATATAAATAATCTTAATATAAAAAAATAGCATTGTGAATGCATAAAATCTAAAAGTTTAAAAATTATATGGCATTTCATCTTAATTGATTGTCTGCTGTCTTAAAGGTGTTGCTTTCGAATGTCGAAGTTAATTCACTTCACATTGATGAGATGGCGCTGGCCTACAGCGGAAACGTAAAAAGTATTAGAAAATTTCGCCAATCCTGCTAACGACTCGGTAGCATCATTGGTTAGTGCATTGGTATGGAATCCTAAGGGTGCGGGTTTGAGTCCCGTCTGAGCTGCTACGGGTGAGTCAATTTTTTAATATTTTTTAATTATATCAATAATCTTAATATAAAAAAATAGCATTGTGAATGCATAAAATCTAAAAGTTTAAAAATAAAATTGATACTGTCTAAAATTTGATGTCAAAGTTACTACAAAATTAAAATTCATACATTCTCATATTACACATTAATGTATTTAAAAAATGTAAATTAATTTTCAGCGGCATTAAAAACCTCTTTGTTGCTGCTAATAAAAATAACTGTATTTTATTTTAGCCGGGTAAATTGGGAATGCTCTTTACTCGCATAGAACTTGCGATAATTCTATAACATATTATTTTACGGTGTTTGTTAGCTCGGTTTATGGCCCTAAAAGCGATGTATTGGCTCACTTTACGACCAAGTATGTTGAAAAATATTTTTATTGGTTACGATATTCACCTATAATTACCTTGAGTTTAATTCATCCGACGTGTCAAAACGGAAATGGTTTGATGACTCAGCGGGCGGCCTGCTTACTCCATGATTAATTGCAAGTTCAAACAAGTTTCATATTTCAAAGAAATTTGCAAACAATAAAAAGGCTTATTATGTAAGCATGCAAAGTAAAATGTCTTTAGTTAATATAACAAGATAGAAATTACTCATTTTCCATAGATCATTAAGAAAAGTCATAGTTATAAAAACGTTCTTTTTTAATTCAAACGATCGCTAATGTTAAGGCCACATTCAAAAAAGTTGTTAGATTTGACAATAAGCGCTATCGCACACGGGCAACTTAGTCGCCCAGCATCTGTTTTGTCTCTCTCATGGTTTGTATGAAAAGTTGCCGACGACCGTGTCGCTTCGTGTGCGCGCTTCCATATAAACCCGTGGACTTGATGTGAGAGACAAAACAGTTGCTGGGCGACTAAGTTGCCAGTGTGCGATAGCGCTAACTATGAAACTAACAGCTTCCTTAAAGTTAAGAAGACCTTAAGTAAAGATTTCAGCTAAGAAGCCTTTGCGTTTTCGGCATATTTATTCGTGGAGTTTCTAAAAACTGCTGATGAACCTAACTTCTTTGGTTAGAGGGCTTTTCAAAACGACAAAAAACTGTATGCTCGATAGATGGCGTTGATAAAAATGTATGTGTCAATGTATTTTTTTACTAAGCTTCGAAGAGTACTCAGGTAGGCAAGCAGATTGTAACCCTAAAATGCTCTTTGGGCAAATGTCAGCCAGCGAGCGCTTACTTTCCTCTTTGGTACAGGCCATTTATTTTTGAAAGCCAATTTTGACAGTTCTCTTTCCATCAACGCCATCTAGTGAGGCAAATAGTTACAATATTTTTTTTAATATCACTTTGAAAAGCCCTCATTCTAAGGAAAATTTAACGTTTCATTTAATTATACTGAAAATATTTTACTATGTAGTTTAGAAATAAACCAGAAATATTTCCCAGAAATTAATAAGAGCAATAATTCCCATTCTTTGTTATTGTGGTTACGTTGTCAACTTTCGTACAATATGTACAATATAAATTCGGCTATTTAGTAGTCTCCGGCGGCAGCGCCGGGCATCCGGCATCCGGCCGCCGGACGGCCTCTGATTGATAATGACGCGAGCGCGCCGATCTATCATCAATCAACGGCGACCGCCATTTTTTTACTTTTCATTTTTGCAACACATTTCAATTTTTTTTATGTATGTTGTGTATTGTTGATATGTTACGGATAATACACAAAGCGCGGCTAAAACTAGGTTATACTGCACCTGAGATACTTACAGGTTTCCTAGTTTGGGTGCAGATGTTTTTACATCTAAATTGTATTTGCTTTTGTAATTTTGTGTCAATCAAATATTTATTTTTTTAGATAATATAAATTAAAGGAATTTAAATATAGGCTTATTGATGGTTATTCAGAACTGATTAAAATTTAGGAATGAGTCGACAGACATCAAAGTCGAAATCAAAATGTCTTTATTCAAATAAACTTAATAATTATAAGCACTTTTGAATCGTCTATAATTTCCTATCACCCATTGCAGACTTTTTTAACGGACAAGAAAAATGGGCGCACGAAACTTATCAGCTTTAAGAGAAATTCATAATGATATTTACAATTTCGATATAATCGTTACCAAATAGAGTACAGCATGATTATTGGCAACAAAGTACCTATTTATACTAGCCTGTTATATGTTACATTATTTCCAGTTTGATCATTCAGATAATCGTTTACTTTATAATAACCTTTACCTATGAGCGTCTTTTCAACATGGTTTTTAAATTCATCCTAAGGAAAATCAATAACTTGTTGTGGAACTTTATTAAAGGCGTCATACTATCTATTCTACGATACAAGCAAACTATACAAACATATTAAAATATTAATTATGTCTATTTATTATATCATTGTTACCTGAACTAAACCATCTCGTAAATAAGTATATCTATGTGCATGTGCATGCATTTAAAACAGCGATTTGATTTAGCTCTTCTACTTTACATTTTGTGGCAAAGTGCTACAAGTTGCCTGAGTTGTGCGGGAACGTAGAGACCCAGCTTTAGTTAAGGGTTATGTAATCTTGTCAATGGGACTGCCAAGGTGGGCGGGGTCATCCGCTTTGATTGATAGCGGCGGTGGTCGATAAGTGTTTTTTTTACTACGACGATCAAATCGAATCGCCAAGTGGTGCTGGTGGGGCGCAATCTACGGGATTGGCCTTTCTTTTAATGGGTGGGTTAATTTCCTTTCGATGTTTTACATACTTATGGGTGATTTTATAAATATGGATAAACTTTTTCTTTCTTCTTCTCTTATTAACACAAGGACACTAAATTCAAAACAGGTCACATAAAACTTGATTTCTTAAATGTGTGAGTTATATAAATTTGGAAAATGTGGCGGTTAGTTTATGCTTTTCTTTGAGGTACGAGCTATATATGATACTATTATTCAACAATAAAGTTTCTACACATCACATTAATTTCGTAGGAGCTACGTTAATACTGATTGATTCGTGTTACACTAATCTTGACTAAACCCTGGATTTGTACCGCGGTCAGTATTTATTGGAATCGCAAACTTACTCAATATAGGTAATACCGTTTAATATCGCCGTTACAGCCCGGCTTAGTATCATTAATATAATGATATAAAGGTGTATCTCTTTGATCCTAGTCTGTGAATACAAGGATAATTAACTGTACAGTGACAGTTAATTAGCTATCTTCTCTTTTGTCAAATCTATACTAATATTAAGATAATCTATACTAACACTTATATAAAAAAATAGAATTGTGAATGCCTAAAATCTAAAAATTCAATAACTATACTAATATTATAAAAAGGAAAAATTTGTTTGTTTGATATTGATACCAATAGGCTCCGATACTACTGGACCGATTAGGAAAATTTTTTTTACCATTAAATAGCTACTTTGTCCCTGATGAACATAGGCGATACGAAGCGGTCAGATTTTGGATTGGTGACCGCAACAAAAAAAAAAATGTTTTTCATAAGTATCAGTTGAGAAAGGAGGATATTATTTATTGAGAAGATTCAATAGGTAACTTTTTAAAGGTTGAATTTTTAAGTCATAGACTATTTTCACAGGGGTTGCGTGGTTACCGAAGCAAGCTGTTTATTTCATAGATAATATTTTTGCCTTTTAAGTGCTGCCCCCAAGCATGACCATCGTAACGCGATATTTTAACTCGATACGTTTAACTGTCAAGAGATAATCGATTTTGACAGTTGAGTGTCGATAAAACGCTATATCATACGATATGTGTCGTGATTCGGTGGTTATGTTAGAGGGGGCTGAGTTCCAATGGCAAACCATTCCAGCATCCAGCTCTACTAACAATATCTTCAGTCTGTTATTACCGAAACAATGAGGAGCTTAAACGGGTGACGATTGACGTGTCACCGCTCCACATTCGTTACCCATCGGCATTCGGGAGCCTTGCTAACTGACACACTATTTATACAACCCACCACTAGAACCTGATCCGTAAGTCTAGACTTCCCATCATTTCAAACGAAGGTCTCGATAAACTGGCCACTCTTGTTTTAAACTATCGCCTACCGCCTAATGACCGGTGCGTCATGCATGTTTTCTTTTTTCGTGTATTTAAAGACAATGGAGCGGACAACACTACATGTATTTGTCTAATGGACTCGACTAACGCTTACCACTATCACAGAATAATAGTCCACTAAGAGACGCGTAATAATAGGTGTCGATATCAGACGCGAATGAAGCTTCGGATATTTATTTCAAATTGACACTATAATGTGAATGCTTAGAGCATTCTCTAAGTGTGAATGGATATCGTACCTTCGTAGTTCGTACCCACAGACCATACAACAAATACTTGTGTTCGTTCTACTCCAGTATCGGCTTTAGTTCATTATTAAACATTAGTAACTGCTCGAGTTTATTTATTGATTCGTTTTAACCTATACTTCAACTATTTCATTTTTGTTGGTGCTGGATGCTTCGATCAAGACTACACTAGATGTCCGGTCAGTCAGAGTCTCAAAAAGGCACCTCAAAATCGCGCTCCACTTACAAACTGGGTGCTTATTTTTCACAAAGTAAGTGATAAAAGGTGTGATTTTGTACAAAATAAACTCATTCTGTACAAAATAAGTGATATAAAATGTGAGTTTTTACAAAATAAGAGGTGATTATGTAACAAAATTACAAGTTTGTAAGTGGGACGTTATTTCGAAGTGCCATTTTTGCGTGCTGTTTTAGTTTGTGAAGTGCTATCTAGGATATTCATGATCGAAGGCTGGGTGTAAAAAACTGATATACAAACATTAATTCACCAAGGAAAAACCTGTTTTATATATTTTTATTTAAAAATGAGATGGAGTATTTAATATTCCTAAAGTTATTAAAAGCTGAGCAGTGGTGACAGCATTATAAGCTGTTATTAGCTTGAGAAGTATCTCGGACTAATTTAATGATGTACGTTAATGCCTCGACGATATTATCTCGTCCTCTGCTTAATGGACTTCTAGATGACGTCGATATTTGTACTTCTGGTAGAGTTTTATGAGGAAATAATGCTTTATTAAAAACGGCGTTTAGGACTTGTCGTTTAGAATTTATTTTATCACCTTTAAGTATAGTATCACCTTACTTACGTTGGTCGCATAGAGATGTTTGATAGGTCATCGCAGGTAAGCAGGTAAATAAACATACAAAAAATGTCCGTTTTCGTGGGTGATTGATTGTGGTGCGTGTTACTTGAGTATTATACGTTCGCAAGTCTTTCTAATCTAGGTACCTAGATTATTCTGATCTGATTTTAAAATTAGTTTTGATCTGATCCTAGAATTAGTATCTAAAATGTTTTTTTTTTTAAATTTGAGATTTTTGCATTTACAATGCTATTTTTAAACAATACTAAATAATATACTAGAAAAAGCGAGTCGTATTTTTTCTAGTATATTATTTAGTATTATCTAAAATGATCATTAGATATTAATTTTAGGATCAGATCAGAACTATAAAAAAGTGATATTATTTAATGTTATTACACATTGAAAGTGTGTAAAACATGTGCGATTATTCATTTGAATATTTTTGAGTCTATTTATTCTTCGTTATTAATTATTATACATTGAAAGTGAGTGAAAGATGTGCGATTTTGCGTGTGACTATTAATTTATAATTACTTATGAAAGTTTATTGATTCTTCCTACGTGGCAGCCAGTCTCGATGGGATTACGGTTACAGTTCAGATGAATAGTCAACACTGCATTTTTTATAAAATAATAAACTATACTTATGTGCTTAACCCCCCCGTTTCTGAAGTACTTTATCGGAGGTTTCAATTTATCGGAGGGGTCCACATTATCTGGTTTACATTCAATTTTATTACATTAACCAGATAATGTGGACCCCTCAAATAAAGTTAAACCACCGATGAGTACAGAAACCGGCAGTAAGTCATCGCTTGGTCACGCTGGATTGACCAGGCGATGTGATTATACAAGCTGACAGCCGCTTATAAACTAAACCGCAGCGATCTGCTTGTATTCAATAACTGTGCCAAAGGAACGCGATGTAGCTCCGGTTAACAGGGCTGCCAAGTCTAGAGATAATTAATTTACCTTAATAAGGTAAATCATTTTATATCTATAAAATAGCTTATTGATGAACCGCAAGTAAAAACCCAAGCGTAGTTAAAGCGACAAGCTTTTTATCTAAAGTGATCGACTGTATGATTTATTCGTAAATACTTGTGCAATTACATGGCATTTTTAAGTACGATTGTAAAACTGAGATCGCAGAAACATCGACACAGAAAGTTTTTTCAATGTTTAATTGAATTAAAACTGGCTATAAAATACAACACAAAAAGCTAAAATTACACACCTCTGTGTGGGAAAAAATTTCGTACTCTTTCGTACAGAAGATAGGAGAGCCTCTATTAAAAAAAATAGCAGAAATGAAAACTTTAAATCGTTGTAACTTGACGATACTTATTTTTTTCACTTAACAGATGTGGCATTAGTTAGCTGGGTGTTTAAACATTTGTGCATTAAAGTTTTTAAACATTAGCGTTGATGGTAAATAAGAGAATATTAGTATGGAAAAATCAAATTCTTTAAAATGCTCCATACAAAACGGCAATTTCATACTTAAACCCCTTGCGACTTAATCGAAGTTAAACCCCTAATATTAAAAAAAAAAAAATATCTTTATTATTTACTACAAGTAATATTTAACAATTTGTGGGTCTCTTCTTTTAAGTTTGAAAAAACCTGTATTATAAGAGGCCCCTCTATTTAGTTTACAATAATTTATTTGTAGTACATAACTAGGAGCTTATATTAGTACACATTTTTGAATATAATTAATTATATCTACAAATTAACTTTAGCAGTGCAAAGTGAAATGTAATATTAAGAGAAAATTGTGTGATTTGCTTGTGGCAACCCTGCTCGGATATCATTGATGTCGTGCTTGACATTCGCGTCGACGTGCGAGTGTCGCGCGTTGTTTATGCTATGCGACAATGCGACTGTGGCGCGACAATGCTTGTCCGTGTTGAAATGACATATTATTATAAGGCGTGGTGTCACCGGAGGACGAAGATAACGGGTGGAAGAAATTTCTACCTACTTATTAATAGACCGGGAGATTCGAAATAGGCAGGTGTAGGCAAAGATTTATGGAGAAGCATTTTTTATGCAAAACGGGTTAGTGATTGGCCTTCACCTCACTTGATGTTAAGTGACGATAAGGCCAAAGGTGGAAGCGCACTACAACCGGAATCATCATCACTGAGAAACTGGCTATCTTACCTTTAACTACCGGAACACAACAATTTTTAATTTGATATTATGGCGTCAGACTTAGATAAGATGGTAGTAGATAGCCAGGCGGACTTGAAATAAGCCCTACCACCAACGAAACCGAGTACAAATTGTACCCCCCAATTGAACCCGGGACCCTGCGTCTAGCACGGGTGGGCTAATCACTAGACCACAGAGGTGGTTAAAATGAGGCTTGAGGGCTGAGCAATAAGGGCTTTTCAAAATGACCGAAAACTGTAGGCTCGATAGATGGCGTTGAAAAAAAAGTAAGCGTTAACTGTAAAAAACTTAGGCTGAGTTGCACCATCTTACTTTAACAATAACAAGCTTGTTATAGTACCGGTTAAGCATAAGTTATCCAAAAAAAGAGGTTGCCAGCCAGCATGATGTCCTTTGACAAGTTTGACGTGACAAATAGGTCGCATTATCATTTGACGATAACTTTAACTTTGACAGCGTTTTGGTGCAACTCACACTTAGGAAAACCGTTTATTTGTCAAAGCCAATTTTGACACTTCACTTGACCATCAGTGCCATCTAGTGAGGCAAATAGCTACTATATTTTTTTTTAAGTCACTTTGAAAAGTTAGCTATAATCAATAGTTCGAATAATACATAGATTATAATCGTGAAGAAATCTTGTTTATGATTATTAAGTACTGACTTACATTATTTATATAATTAACAAAATGCTTTTACTTTCTTTTTTCTGTGTTACGGTAAATTTTGTAAACAGTAAAAAAACATGATTGAAATGCTACAAAGTCAACCGCAAACCAAAATTATTTCAGTATTCATTTGTTATTTTCATTGCAGCTTTTCATAGTAAGTTGTTTTAAAATTCTCTCTTTAACTTATCCCAACACTCACTTCAGTTTATTTACTATTATTAATTCAACGAACTGTAATATTCACGATAAATAAACTTTAAACTGTGCACTTTAACGTAGCGTGTTTTGTTCAGAGCTAATTAAGCGAAAAAAAACAAGTCGCCACACGATAGAACGGCAATGTAATTTTAAAAGCTTCATGGCATAACTTGTGGCACTTTTCTATTTCTGGAAATAGAAATGAAAATATCGCTGACGGGGCAGAAAATGAGAATTCATCCATTATTTTTTCCCTTATTTGTACAAAGGTTTAAACTGCATGTTGCGATTTACAGTCATATATTTTGTAATACGACTAGCGACTGCCCTCGACTTCGTCTGCGTGGATATTATTTTCTCTATCCCTGGGAAACAGTTTTTTTTTCCGAATAAAAGGTACTTTCTGCACCCCTGACAACGTGTATGCATTACATGCAAAGTTTCACGGTGATTGGTGGTGAAACAAACAAACTGATTTTACCTGCCTACTAGCTTTACAAAAATAATTTATAAGAAAGCTGTTTTAAAACATTTTTTACAAACGATCTTTCTCCATCTCCACGAAAAAGGGACATTATAAATTTTATGTACTCGCCGAAAAACCTGCTGTTGGTTTTGCGAGGCAAATTGCAAAATTGTGTACTTAACTTTTTATTAATAATAAATTTAAAAAAGTAAATTTGTTAATTTACAACAGGAAAGAATTAATTGTATCGTTTATGTAAGTAGCTTATCTTTAAAAAAAATAAGGCAAAGTGCAATTCAGAAATACAATATTTCAACACAATAAACTTTATGGAACTGTTTGATGTAGAATCGCTCAGCTTGTAAACCCGCTAGTTTTGTAGCCTTAAGCTTCGTACAGACTGAGGCGAAATTCGCGAGTGCGATCACGTAACTCAAAGCAATAGCCATAGCCATAGCCATTGCCATAGCAATTTCTTTGACAATGGCTATGGCTATGGCTATCGCTTTGAGTTACGTGATCAAAATCTGTCAAAATGAGCGACGCGCGCGATTCGCTCGCCTCAGTCTGTACGAAGCTTAAAGCTCGGCTCATTGCGAGTCAATTTATTGTAAAATGCGTCACCACTTCAATGAGAACTTCCCACAAACTGTTTAACCACATTTTTTTACAAAAGTAGTTTATTGAAATTATAATTACAACCCCTTTGTAAGGAAGAAAATCCTATTAAGTACACGCAGCTAGAAGATTAGCCAACAATATGCATTACGCGTCTATAGAAGATAGGAGTACTTACATACTATTTTTGCCTAATTTTTGTTTGTCTTTTCATGTATTTTGGTAAAGAATGTTATAATTATTCCTTTACCAACCTATAAAACAGAACCACCTGTAGCCATCGCTCAGCTCTAAAACCCGCTATTTCTGTAGCCCCACAGCGCGATGCAGCGCAAGTCAATTATTGTATAGCGCGTCACGGCTTAATAGGAACTTCCCGCGATCCGTTTAGGCGACGTCACGAGAGGGCCTAGCTTGCGCACCGCGACTATAATAACATTTCGGACTTTTACCAATAACAGTAAGAGTGGTAAATCTTGGATTTTACTGGAATATCTTAGGATTTACCCATGGGCCCTACCGCCTAACGTAATCGCTTTCCTTTGACAGGTGGATGTTACACATTGCTACTTCTTTGTGGAACAAATAAAAACTTACCAAAGTAGCAATGTATCAAGATCTATCTGTCAAATAAAAGTGATTATGATAATATTATGATAGCCATGTAAGTTAGGCGGTAGGGCCCCAGCTTTTACAGTAACATAATTACATGGGGTGCACTTTTGTCAGATATTGGAACTCTATATTTTAAGTAAGTTGGATTAGGCGCAATGCTTTTTTACATAATAAAATATTACCAGCTGAACCCCACAACAAGAAACCGTTACACCGTGAACGTAATAAACGACAAAGTTTTACGGGTTCTCTGTATAAATAAAATTAAACATTAAAACAGTTTTTCTCCCAAAAATACCAAAATAATTAAAATTAATTGCCCACTCAATTTGAAGTGAGCGTTAAAATAGCTACTTCCTGTTGGATAGCATCATCCGTCCAGTCCATAGAGGATTGCTTTTTTTATGTTGTGTTGCGAAATTAATTTATTCAAAAATTAATTAAAAAGAAATTTTTTTTGGAAGTTTATGCTGTAAAAACTTTTCATTCTCTTGGAAAAAACTTTGTGAATGTTTATTTGCTATTTTCACATATTTGTCTATTAAAAAAATTTGAAAATTAAGAAATACTATCACTGGAAATGTGAAACGACGGTGCTTATTAATAACCCATTCACTAGAACAAGCGAAGAAACTCGAAACTTGCGAATTATTAACAAACCACAACAGAATTTTGTGTATTCGAGATTTCAAGCTGTCTACAAAGCGAAGTTTTAAAATAATACCTGCTATTATTATTCTCGCAATTGTAACTCTGCGAAAGTGGAGTTTCAACTGTGCATTGATACCTTACTGCGTTTAATAGGATAATATTTCCTGGTAAATATTTAGAATGCGAAAAGTGTATTTTCTAAGAATTCATGAATGACTGTATTTTACAAGGAGATTTATTTCTACACATTTATTATGATGATACTAATACTAATCGAGTGGAGATTGTTATTAATATCGGAAGCGTTTAAGTGGCTCTTGTTTTTATGTTTGTGGGATTTTTTTTACTATGCTTTAAAATTTTCGTTGGTCGGTTATCATCTCATCTTGAGACCATTTATCTTCCGCTGACACTCCCTGGCTGTAATCTATCGCATTCACACTTCCTTAGATGTATTTGCTATGGAAAACAATATAATAATATTATTATGATGCTATATGTCCATGTCCATGCGGACACTAATGCACGAATCTATGGATTGTAAGAGATAGAAATTGAAATATTTATTATTTATTTAATTTTGAAATATATTTATTTGCCATAAAACACGGTATACAAGTAGATTCAGTTCGATATTTTTTCGTAAAATTAAAGACTTTTTTTGGACTGCAGGTTAACCTTGTCCTGCAGCACCTCAATTTTACCAAAACCTTACTACTGAACCTTAACTAATAAGTACTGGGTTCGATGCTTAGTATACGCACCTATCTTCAAAATACTAAAATTCGCAATCGCATCTTATCTTGCATCGTACGGACGTTATGACATTCGTTATAAATTAAGTGTTGTCACAGTAGGTGCCGAACCGGCCGACACAGAAAGCAGCCACAGACACATGCTGATGTATTCCCACCGGCTCTCGTCTTTGTGTGATTTATTAATAGTAGTCTATTCTGATCCCATTCTCCGTATATTTGTTCAACTGGACAGTTTATTCTCGCCATAGACACCATTTTACAACTACTATGATGTACGATTCGCATTACTGAAATTCGACGAGATTTACAGCTCTCCGCCTGATTATTTATTGTTGCGGCGAGTTTGTTTGTAAATAAATACGCTGAAGTAGTACGTGATACGTTTCAACTTTTGATTTAACGAAAGTGATGCCGTAAATTTTGGTGATATTTGCCAGTGGAATTATCACTAGTGGGTTTTTGATTGCCGTGTTTATGTACTGTCATTATTTAAAACTAAATAGACTGGTGTTACTCTTTTCATTTATGTGAACGTCAGGCATAAACATTTGCGATGTGCGCGTGAAGTGTTTTGAATTTTTGTCGTTTCAAGGACATTAGCTTATTAGCAGTTATTATGGAATTTGCGCAGACGCATTGTAAATGACGTAATCACAGAGTCACTACTACCTACTTTTGTTTACCAAATACACAAAAACCATAATCGAATCCGATTTAGTGGCTTTGGAAATATTAAAAAATACAAATCCATGTCAAAACAGATTTTTGTTTCATTGTTTACGTAAACTTTGAGTTTTTTTACCTTTTTGTTTTCATGAAAGCAAAGTATTCAATTGATTTTCTTCAAATATAATTTTGTCCATCAAGATAATATTTAGTTAGATATGAATCACAATAGTAACCTAATAACCAATTTAAATCAAAACCAGCCAGACTTTGCTAATACAGACAGGTGAATAATACGATCTATTGTTAATTAACTCCCCGACTTTCAAACCGAAATTCATAATTGGCACAAAGCTACCTATATCGAAATTGCTCAAATCCACCGCCGACGGATCCCGTCGGCCGATCTGAAACTAAATCCACAATCGATCATGTAAACTAAATTAACTTTCCAAAATGAACCCCGATTTTTTAAACTCAGTGCGGTGCAAATTATTTTTTTTTACCACACTAAAAGCAAGAAAAAAATGAAAAATTTATGTTAATGTTACTTATAGAATAGATAATTTCGTATTTTTTACTAAACTTCTAGAAAACTAAAGGTGTAAATTGACATTGATGTATTGATTGATGTATGACAGATTTTTTTAGATTTCACTAAACAGTCAGTATTCTCGGAAATCCTTATCCAGTATGGATTTTACAGGTAACTAAATGTTTTCAAACCTCTTTGCAAACCTCCAAAGGTCTAAAGACCGTTGTTTGACACGGATTCCCTTTATTCAAACACGGTGCGTTGTGTAGGTTATTGATCTTCGTTTGTTTTAACATGCGCGGCGCGTACGCAAGCGGCAGCGTCCGTCCCCGCACCGCGCTCCCGCGCATGTGACAATGACGTCGTGACGTGACACAACAATGTGATTCGAACTTTTTAATTCTTAGCGCTAGTTCAGACACGGCGGGAACCGCGCGATTTCAGAATCGCATGGAAATCGCGCGGGTCTTATTTGTATGAGTTAGTGAGTAATCGTTCAGACATACCCGCGCGGTTAATCAAACCGCGCGGTTCCCGCAACCCAACCGCCAGAAAATAGAATCGCGCTACTCCCGCGCGTTTCTATTACTATGGAGTCTTTACTTCGCGTTCAGTTGCATTGCTGCTACCGCGCGGTTAGCTCGTGAGTTCGCCATGGATCGTTTCGACACTGAACTATTTATTGATGAGGTGGAGAAGAGACCTGCAATATGGGATATTCAGTGCGATGATTATTCGAATAAAATAAGCAAGAACCGAGCTTGGCAAGAGTTGGTGGAGATATTTGGAGATTGTGAAGACACATTGGAAAAAAAGAATATTTTAAGTAAGTAGGTTTATTCACCAAAAATGAACTGACAGAATTATTAGCTATTACAATTATTATTACGAAGCGCTAGTATATTATACTCTCCGTATACTTTAGGTACTTAACTAAATATAAACAAACTTCGGCTGTTTTATGCATACATTTCGAACATTTTTCAAATGTAGGTCACAACGTTATTACCTTATTTTGTTTGTTTACATTTAGTTATGTACCTAAACATTACAAGTAGGTACGGTATGTTAGTTGTAGCTATATTTTTGTGTCTTGCCATGGAACACGCCCATCGTTCACAAAGTAATGAGCGAATTTATCTCTGATATTCAAAGATGACGGTGTCCCTCTTCCCGCATGCAAGGTATTGAGATTAGTCATTGGTGCTGTATATAAAGTATCTTTAAATTTTAGGCCATCTCTTGTCCGCACATAGTTATGTAGAATACAACAGGCCTTTATTATGTCTTCGGCAAAATCTATATTTACATTTATAGGCCTATGAAAGATGCGCCATTTGTTTGCCAAAATACCAAAAGTGCACTCAATGTTACGTCGGGCTCTCGATAACCTATAGTTAAAAATCCTTTTTTCATATGGTAAACATTTGCCTGAATATGGACGCATTAAATTTTCCGCTAAGCCGAAGGCTTCATCTCCAACTATAACATAAGGCATTGGTGTTGGGTCTACATTAGATATGGGTTTAGGTATTGGTATGTTTAATGATTTTTCTGTTAGTCGTTTATAAAATAACGAATTTTTAAATATAGCAGAATCACTGCTTTTGCCATAAGCCCCAATATCAACATAAGTAAAGCAATAGTTGGCGTCGCAAAGTGCTAAGAGGACTATGGAAAAGAAATGTTTATAGTTATGATACAAAGATCCCGAATCAACAGGCTTTATAACTCGGATATGCTTGCCGTCTATAGCACCAATGCAATTTGGGAAATTTGCATATCTCTCAAAATCTCGTGCTATTGTCTTCCAGGTATCTTCAGTCGCTTCGGGCATGACTATGTTTACCAACTTATTCCACAATGATTTACATACTTCGCGGACAATTCCTGTAATCGTCGATTTTCCTAGGCGATAATTGTAGCTAAGTTCTCCAAATGAACAACCCGTACCAAGATATCTGAAACAAGAAAATTATTAATAATATTATTATTTTTAGGTACACAACTCCAAAAAAAATGGAAAAACATACGAGACTGCTACAATAAAGAATACAAAAAAGAAAAAACAACTCCTTCTGGTTCAGGTGCTCGTAAAGGAGCCCGATATATGTACTTTTCAAGACTTTCTTTCCTGCAGAATAGTGTAAGTAACAAAGACACTACAACTAATATTGAAGAACAGAATGAAAGGCAAACTGAGGAGACAAGTCAACTAAACGCCAATGCAACCGAAGCCACTGAAGTACGTCCCCCTAAACGTAAGAAAACACAAGTGCCAGAAGAAAAAATAGCTGTTTTAATAGAAAAAAGCATCGAGTCACGAAAAGTTTTTCAGGATGAACTTCAAGAAAATAGTATTACCAAACAAGATGACGACAAACTCTTTTGCTTGTCGTTATACAAGGAACTCAAAAAAGTACCCGAAAATAGGCGCTTAGCAACTAAAATTGAATTACTTCAAGTGATACAAAAAGGACAAATCTTACCACCCCCTGTTCGCTACAATGCTCAGCAGATCACACCTATGTATTGGCAAGGACATAATTATACAAGCCCGCAAGGATGTTTTACTACATCTGGATCATCTCCTCCTGTTATTCCGTCACCGTCACCGTCACCATCGCAATTTAGTTCTGGCTCTCAGTCGTCTACTGTTATAGAGAATATTTATGCTGATTTTGAAGAACAACAATAAATCTTACCTTAGAGTTATTACGAGTTTCTCTTCCGGTGACACGCTTGGCCTCAAATGCGTTTCAGAGCTTGAAATATCTTGCCTGATCAGTTCAATTAGTTCATCAAAAGATTTTATTGACATTCTCAAATAGTCAAAAAATTTGTTATCATACATTCTTAAATTGGGATATAACGTTACGAACTGACCATGTACTAGTCGGTCACTTAATATTGGATGCACCCAATACCGCCTTTTTCTTTTCTTTTTTTTAAGGAGCAACCACAGCAACACACACACTTCTTCGTCGACCTCCATTTTCAAACTGACGCTATACCCGCACGAAAATCGCATACTAACCGCGGTGTCTGAATAGCATCACAATTTTGCGGTTTCAAACCGCGCGATTCGTAAACGCACGATTCCCGCATGTCTGAACGAGCGCTAAGCTCGTTTTTTCACGTTCTATTTTTAAAAGAGTTTATCTTTTCTTATCCCATCATGGCAACCGTAGGCTGAATACAAATGAGAAAAATTATAATGGAAACCTATGGCTAGCCGCACACACGCAATAATATTGGCAACAATATTATTGAACAATATGATTTAATACTGACATAATCGTCAATACCGCCCGCAAACACACAATATTATTGTCAATATGCAAATTATTGCCAATAATATTGCGTGTGTGCGGTCAGCCTAAAAACTTCTGGCTGATATCGGAAAACTGTTAATTAATCGACTATGTAGTATGTAGTAATTTTCAATCAAATAAAGAAGTTACTTAGATTAATTCATGTAGTTTGAAAAGAGGTCACTAGAAATTTTGCACGCATACTAATTCCACCGTCTAGTTTCCGTATTATTTTCAGATCGTTCTCGGGCTATTTGAATTCTTAAGTGCCCTTATTAAGTTTAAACTCTTTAATTGATTCGGAAAACTTTTGAACCTTGAAGCAATTCTAAGGGGGCTCACGTCGGATTGCTTTCCGAAGTTAATTGTCTCAGTTCTTGGGAGTTTGTGAGGAACTTGTCGGGACAGGGTCGTCCCGTGATTTTCTTTTTTACTGTTATTAGGTCATCAGGGAAGTTGGACTTGGAGACAGTTGGAGTTTTTCTTTAGTTGTAGTACAGTCGGAAATACCTCAACTTTTTAGCACTGTGTCGCACCAACTATAAGTAATGTTTAGTAAGTTACAACCGCAATATCAACTCGATAATTGGCGCGATATGGTACTGAACTATTAAGCTACTGTTGATTGTACTTCTTTAATTTACCGAGCTGAAAAGTTGTTGAAATTGTTAGCAACTCTTAATGTGTTAATAGTGGCTGCAAGATATTACTTTTAAACGAGTTTTATTGCCAATCTCTGGAGACGCTGCTCATAAAACTTTGAGAGCATTTTATTGCGTAAACGGAGGTGTTAATTTCATAAGTTTAAGAGGAAATGAAACTGAAATCACTTTTAGCACCTAATGCTGAGGTGTATTGTGGTGGGTTATAGTGTTGCCATTGCTGTACCTAGGTACTAGAGGTGGTTAATATAGCATCTAGCGCCATATTATAGCGCGCTATCTGTACATAGCGCACATAGCGCGCTATGTAAGTAGACGCTATGGCGCTATGAATATCGCGCGTGGCAACAAGTAGCGTCGTCGTTGGCCGGACGGGGGCGCGGGCATTCGTTATAGTTAAAAAATATCGCGTGCGCGCTTTTGCTACCGGACGCGTTAAGCCCGAAGTACACATTGGCCCAATGGTTGGCCCAACGGTTGGGCCAACCGTTGGGCCAACGACTGGCCGCGCGCGTTGGGCCAACGCGGCCAGGGCATGTCGCTGTTTACACATTGGTGTAGGGATGTCGAAAGTGAAAAAAAATATCGATATTTATAAAAATATCGATATATCGGTCAAATTTTCAAAGAATTTTATCAGTTTTAAAATATAATGTATTTAGTTCTAGTAGTAGCCTAGCTCAGAAATCTCAATAGAATTTTTGAAACTGTTCGTGAATATAAATTTTTCTTCCAACATAATGAGGTATTTTGGTTTCTTTATTTATTAAACGCACTTCTATAACTTTACTAAACATCTTTGACGTTAAATATGTTTTATTTATCTAGCTTAGTAACGTATTTTGTTTTTATATTGAATATTATGTTTGTTATAGAAGTGCGTTTAATAAATAATAGAAGGCAATAATTTGGAATCCAAAGCATATTATGCTTTGGATTCCATATTATTTGTTCATTTCAGTATTTAAAACTCCACCCGACTTCATAATACGTTGTTTAATATTAGATATGCGTACAAACTTTCAAGTTAGTTATTATGCAGATTTGAATATTTCATTTCTTGCTTTTTAGAGCCGTTTATTTTCAAAGCTGTTTTTGTTTGGTTATTTTTAAGGTTTTTGAAGGGGGTTTTCTATTTTATAAACTTTTTTGTAGTAAGTCTATTTAGTGACGATATTATTTAAGTTACAATAGCCTTATATCAACGGATTATATCACCTTTTATAAAATACTGTTTTCCCGACGCAGGGGCTTTAGTTGTTGAGGAGTTCTCCTTACTATCAGCTCCAGTTCACCTTAATATGTATTATGATAAAACGAACATAAAAAGCCTAGCAACCAAATTCAAGTACCTACTTAATCGTATCGCACTAGTGAAACACGTAGGTAGTATTGAATAAATCCGATGACCATCTAAGGTCTTCATCATCAAACTGATGATGAAGACCATAGATGATCATCGGATTCACCAAAATGGTATTTTCCATATGCAAATGCACAAGCTACTGAAGAAAATACCAAAATCGCTATAGGTGCCCCTATAATATTTGAAGAGTTCCCTTGATATCTCTAATATCCCATCATCAGACACTGACCTTATAACAATGGGACCAACTTGGAAGTATACGCTTTCAACCAAAAAAAGATTTTTTCAAATCGATCCAGACGTCTTCGAGTAACATACATAAAAACAAAGATTCTGATGAACTAAGACCCTTCTCCTTTTTTGAAGTCGGTTAAAAAGGCGCCAACGTGTGAACGCTGCGCCAACGCGCGCGCCAAGATCCTTTGATGTGTGCACGAAAAACCGACAATACTCGGTTCGCCGGCCAACGCTCGCGCCAACTCCCAACATACCGCCAAGTAGGTCTTTACACGTTGGCCCAACGCGCTGGGCCAACGCGTTGGGCCAATGTGTACAGCGCACTTTACGCGCGTTTCTCTCGCAACACGCTAGGTACGAGTATAATATCGCGCGCGACCTTCTATTGTGTTAGTTCGATTAGGACTTTTATGACACAACTAGTCAATTAGTTCGTATTATGTAAAAACTATTTAGCTAAGCAAAGTTAGTTGAACAAGAAATATGGTAAAAACAACCGAATTTCAAAGGTAAATAAGGTCAAAAATCGCTTGCACCTGTTTTTTTAACTAGAAAACATTGTCTAGTGGTCACTAGTTAAAAAAATGAATGCAAGCGATTTTCGACCTTATTGACATTTACCAGAATCACGGTTTTTAATGAAACATCAGAATTAGTAGACGAGAATACGGCAAAAAACAACCGAATAGCAAACGTCAATAAGGTCGAAAATCGCTTGCACCTGTTTTTTTTAACTAGAAGACATTGTCTAGTGATCACAAGGTAGAAAAATGAGTGCAAGCGATTTTCGACCTTATTACGAAACTTATTTTCGAACTTTAGACAGTTCTAAGCCCGAAAAGTATAAGATAAAGTTCATTAGTTTACATTACTGCTTTATTTTATTTAAGACTAAAATGTAACATATTAATAAATAACGTTTTTGTAAAGCGCGCGATCTGTCTAACGAACGACGTGTGAAGTAACGTGTTACGAAATCTAACGTGCTGCATCTAACGCGTCAGCCAGCCGCCCGCATGCTACCTGATAAATAGCGCGTTATAACATAGCGTATTTAATAGCGCGCTAGAAATCAATAGCATATAGTCTGTAGCGTGCTGTTGCTTTATAGGCGTTATGAACAACTCTACTAGGTACTCTAAATTTAAACCTTAACCGTATTATCTGATAGTGTTAGCTTTTTTATTTTTTTTAGCTTTTTTAGTTATTTTATTTTTCCACTTAAAAGTGTTTACCATCATGATTTTGGAGGGACAAATGTAGAGAAAAACGATCATCGTTGTTTATATCCATCTGTCTATCCATGTATCTCTAAAAAAATCTTTGTATAAACATAACGTATTCACAATCTACATTTATTTAACTACGTACTTCGTACACACACACACACAAGTACCTTTCAGTCCCGGTATGAAATAAGGTAGTTGTTGTATTACGTTCTTATGTACGACCGGCATATCGGGAAACACGCACTAACAATAAATTCTTTGACAGAACATCGTATTTAATAATACATTTAAGGCTTTGCCAAACAGAATGTGTACTTAGCAGTAAGTACGCAGCGTACGGCTAGGTACGCCGGTGCTGTGTTTGACATGAAACGTATAGTTCTACAACACAATTCGGCGTTCCATAGCGCGACGTCAGGCTAGCGCTCTTGTGCGCGCTAAGTACGCGTTCTGTTTGGAGAAGCCTTTAAGTGACAATATTATAATGAACAGTTAAAGATTATTTAAAAATCAATACATAAAGCAGCCAAGTCTTAAAGTTACTAATAGTCCCACCGGCGTTGATCAGTCGCCCGGGACACTTAATAGAGGCGTCAATCAATTGTTAAACACCACTAAATACTGACTGATGGGTCGGGTCGCGCACTGATTATAGTGCGTGCCGACTGCCGAGCAAACCTATTTTGCATTCGAGTTAAATTGCTTCGATTAAGTCGTCTCAGCGCTGTGCCGCAAGTCGCCCGCTAATTAGAATTAGCGGAAAACCGCGCGCCCTAATTTCTGTTTGAACTCGATGGCAATGAATAGGTGTTTTTGATTGATATTGAGAAGTAGTCAACATAATAATATATATACATGGTTATTTGTAAAACACCAACAACCTCGCAGGAGTAGATTACTAACATCATAAACAACAACATTTGTTCTACGACTTTTCTGAAAACCGACAAAAAAAATCGACTCTCCATACAAATGACCCAAACAGCTGATCGAGTTTTGTATGAAAAGTCGATATTCTTTTGTCTCTTTTCGGGAAAGTCGTAGAACAAATGTATATGGTGTTAGTAATCTACTCCTGCGACTTTGTTGGTGTTTTACAAATAACCCTGTATATATATTTTTTATTGTAATTGTATGTATGTTACTAGTATGTATGTTCGTTTTTAAAATACTCTATTTATCTAATGACTTAATCGACGTCCGAAACTAAATTTCGATAGTCACATAATATTTTTATGGTTTTTTTTACACTGCTCAATTGTAAATTCTGGCCAAACAAACTAAATGTAAGTAAGGTAATTGATATTAACTTAGTGAACTTAGCTCAACTGTGGCTTAACTCAAAAATAACTTAGCTTAAATATAAATTCATACGTAAGTATTTTGGATCTAGGGTCAGTTGACTGAATTTCTTATTATCTCTAAGGATTTCATACTCGGTTAAATATTCCTTTTATGTCGTCTCCAGGTTGTAAGCCAGCTTAAGTTGAGATCAAGTTCATTAGCAAGAAATGTACAGTCAGCAAAGCAAAAACAGAAATTGCAGAGCTATTCTGTATTCTGTTATTAGAATTCATTCAAGAAAGCATATCTAAATAATTATGTTGGTTGTATTATCATATAACGATTTTTCAGTTTTTTTTTTGTTTGATTAGTTTTAATCAAGATTTATATTATATTAGGACTTTTCACCGGTTTTTCACCGTAATATCTACGGTTTATACACCGAGCGAAGGCATGGTTGACAGTGTTGTATGGAGCACTATAGAAGCTTGTCCACACGTGATTTTGCTACGAAGATACGCTACGGGGTGGCGCTCCGCCCCGTAGCACCCTGCCGTATAAACGTGGACAAGCTTCCATAGTACCACAGAATAGATAATAGTACTAGCATAGTCCATACAACACTGCAACCGTACCTACGCACGGAGAATAAACTGTAGATTTTAATGGAGAAAAACCGTGTGTAGACATTCGTCCTTAGAGTACCTAATTATTTTTCTGATAGATTTACATCGAAAAATATATTTGTTTATAATATAACTTATTTTCTAATAAATTGTATAATTTGTTTCAGGTAAGCAACAAACCCAAACGATGCTACTCTTCTCGTTAAGTACTTTTAGAATTAATTTGTTAAGATTATTCAAGACAAACAAAGATTAGCTTGATGCATAGACATAATATTTTCCTAGTTCAATAGATCTGAGAATGTAAGCATATAACTTGAAATCAATCATAATCATAATATGCTTGATCATGCCCTGAAACCCAATTGAATAGTGCTTAGTTCGTATCGATTCGAAAACGTTATACTCTATAACGAGTAAGGAGGGCTGTTTGAATACGTAATCGAGACGCAAATGAGGAGGTAATTCACGAGTCTGAACTACACCCGATTTGATACTGCCTTAAGTCGTAAGTAATTCACGAATGATTCATACTGAATCCATTATGTCATTAAAATATCACTGATGAATGTAACAGTACACAGTAGGGTTAATACTTGAACAATAATTATATCTTTATGTAAGATTACTTAATATGATATGATAAAAAAACCGGTCAAGAGCGAGTCGGACTCGCGCACCGAGAGTTCCGTACCATCATAATTGCACCATCAAACCACACTGCAGAGTAGAATAATAAAATTAGTATTGCAGTTTTAGGTCAGCGCTATCTCTTGACCGATAGTGGAACTACTGTTAACTTTTTAGAAATTTGATAATTTCTAAAAAAGTGTGTTTTTTATTTCCTGTAATCTTAATATAAACTGCTATGACATAGAATTATTTCAGATTTTTCTCTTTGCGAACTTCGGAGATAAGAGGGGGGGGGGGGGAACGATATTTTTTTCCTTTTACATTTTTCATCATAAGTCGAAAAATATGCGGTTTAAAAAAAGAAAAAATGATTAAAAATGTGCGAACGGCGCTCTTTCATATGATACCCCACATGCCCTAGTAGCCCCACTGCAACATTTTAAGACCCCTTTTCAGTCCCTGTTGTAAAAAAGGTATTTTTTTTATTTCTTTCTTATTTGCAATATAGTTGGACAAATATCATCTTAAACTATTCCAAATTTCAAGTTGATATCATTAGTAGTTCTAGAGATATCCAGCTGTGACCGACAGACAGACAGACAGACTGAGTCACACCATAAGGGTTCCTTTTTGTGTGACAAGGGGGTGACCCTTCCCACCCTAAGTTTCGTGACGTCATATTTCAAAATCATTTAAATTGAAATTAAACAAATTTCTGGACCCAATAATTGGTTCTAGATGTAAAATATGTGACATCACACAAGAGAGGGGGGGTCTCACAAATGTGACCAGCTGTGACAAGACGGGGGGTGGGGTCAAACATCATGAAATTCGTGGATGGTTGTTGTAAT
Source organism: Agriphila geniculea (assembly GCA_943789525.1). Classification (NCBI taxonomy): domain Eukaryota; kingdom Metazoa; phylum Arthropoda; class Insecta; order Lepidoptera; family Crambidae; genus Agriphila; species Agriphila geniculea. The sequence goes on along the minus strand of OX038877.1, from coordinate 4,580,542 downwards.
TTATGGATGGCCCCTAATCATCTGAATGCTAACCTAGCGAAAACTATTTCAAACACTGATTTTATTTGAAGAAGATTTGTTTTTTTCGTCTTTATTCCACTATTTAAACAGAATAAAGTATAAAAATCGTATTCATATCCAGCGGTTGTCAAATGTTGAACAATTTATTCAAATCAACCCGCTGAACAGATTTCACGCGAGGCGATACAAATGTACAGATAATTCACCGCTAACTCGTGCGTTGTGTGCCGCGACATCGCAATTCGCAAGTGATTCGCGCGTGTGACTTGTTAAATCGTATCTGACAGGGGTGGCACTTGATACCAAAAGAAATATTAGGTAAAATTTTAAATGTAGTGTACCTAATAATTGTTTTGCGTTTTGATTAATCTTTTTTGCAATGAGGGAATTGGCAAAATGACAAAGGCTCCATAGATGGCATTGATAAAAACCGGCCAAGTGCAAGTTGGACTCTCGCACGAAGGGTTCCGTACCAAAAAACGGCAAAAAACATGTTTGTTGTATGGGAGCCCCCCTTATATTAATTTTATTTTGTTTTTAGTATTTGTTGTTATAGCGGCTACAGAAATACATCATCTGTGAAAATTTTAACTGTCTACCTGTTGTCATTATTAATATCGAGCAAAAACGGCAAAAAAATCACGTTTGTTGTATGAGAGCCCCCCTTAAATATTTATTTTATTCTGCTTTTAGTATTTGTTGTTATAGCGGCAACAGAAATACATCATCTGTGAAAATTTCAGACAAACAGACAGACAGGCGGACATCAACACCATCCAGTGAGGCAAATAGTTACAATTTTTCTAAATGTCACTTTGACAAGCCCTCATTGAAAAATATTGGTCGGTTAATTGTGAATCAGCAATTTCTTTTGCTGAAAGTAGATACTTGGTTCCGTAACAAAAATTAAGATGGGTATTTTCAACAGTCGTAATGTGTCGAGTGCCTAGTTTATTGCTACACACTAAACTCATTCTTTTTTCTTGTACACTACAGACATTTATAGTACTTAGAAACTTACAACAGCATTACTCAAATGTTTTATGACCATTTTATTCTTTATCTATTTCAGTAATTGATGCTATTATATTGTTTTAAATTTCCATGGTTATTAACGTTATTAAAATATACTATATCGGGATTTTCACTATATACCTTTTTATTTTTGAGACTAATATCGGAGTCTCAAAAATAAAAAGGTACATGGTGAAAATCCCGATATAGTATGTTTTGATTGATGCTATTCTTGAAAATCTTTAACAATAATGGACATATTGTTTCCCTTAAATGAAGACTTGGTGCAATCTAGTCTTTATCTTCTTCATTTTATTCTTGATAAAATTTGTCAACCCTAGTGTCCCGTGTATAACGACAGCTAATTCCCACAGAATGAAACAGAATTAATTACGTATTGATTGAGCGCCCCGGCAGTCTTTTACTGAACCCACCTACTTGGTACATAATTAACGAATGACGTGATTAAATCCCCAACGTATAGTTTGACAACCACTTGATTACGTTGAAAGACGAGATTTACCTTCAGCATTCGGGGTGATTCGGGTATTGGGTGTAAACAAGATTCAGTGGTTTTTTTCAGAACCTACGAGTAAGTATGTATTTTAATTAGTTTATGTATTATATTAAAAATAAAGTTTCTTTAGCAAGGTAAGGTTTATCAAAATGTAAATGATCCTTATAAATCGATGTTTCAATAATATATTCTTTGTGGGTTGTATTCAATTATCCATCCAATAGGAAGCCAAGTTCGGTGGTGCAGTGGTTTAGAGCCTGGCCCTGCGATTGCGGAGGTTAAGCAACTTTCGCAAAGGTCGGTCATGGGATGGGTGACCAAAAATATATTATCTCAAGCTCCTCCGTGCTTCGGAAGGCACGTTAAGCCTTTGGTCTCGGCTGCATTTGCAGTCGTTAATACCCACCAATCCGCATTGGGCATGCGTGGTGGATTAGGGCCCATCCTGCTTATTCATCCAAATGTTGTTATGTTATGTTGTATGTAAAATATTGATGATGATTATAATAAAATTTTAAATGTAACAAGATTTCGAATAAAGGTACATTCAAGAGGTTTCTAGTAAGTATATAGCTGTTATTCGTTAACGAGACTAAAACATATTAACTAACTAACTTATCATGAAATATTGCTATTATTATCATTAATATTATAATCATATAATATTACAGTTTTCTCAATGGAATTGGAGACATCAATTAGAAACTCAATTAGATTAGGATAATTAGTAAGACTATTGACTTAACTAGTACCACAGTCTTACTACCTAAATAGAGTAAGTACATACATTAGTTGTTTTATCTATTGCGATTTCTTGTCTCTACCTACAGTCGTAAAAGGAAAATGTAGAGTAAGTTTTTTTATTTTAAAAGTAACAAAATAACAAACTTCCTTAAAATAAATCCTAATACTATCCTACTTCTTACTAAAAAAAATGGATGTTTGGATGTTTGTTCCTCGATCAAAAAAAAACGGCTGAACGGATTTGGATAAAATTTGGCACACAGATAGTTTATAGCTTATAGCCCGCTCAAAGGATCCCTAAGTTTTTATAGTGTCCACTAGGATGAAGTCGCGGGCGGAAGCTAGTCTATAAATAAAATCCCTTAAAGTGTCGTCATATGAATCGATTCCTGGCTGTGGTTATTTTAACAATATGACTTTTGCAGTTCTTCTAAATTACATCGTTTTATTAGTTTGCTTGCAATTGAAGAACCATACGATTTCATAAAGGTCAAACTAGAGGAACAAAAAATCTGGTACTGCAACTGTCTAGTTTTTATACGGTAAAAAACCATGTTTTTATGTATAAAGATATCTTTTAAAGAAGATTGACCCCAATTTTGGAGGTAATCGACTTGTCACATTGTTGTGAATGGCATTTAAAGTTTTAACTCGTGCTAGGATGAGATCTTAAACGATAATGTAATTTTTAATGTTTCAAAGACTACTTCATACTTAAACTAGGGTTGCCACCTTTCTCTCAAAATATTGCGAAAACTATAGTAGGTACTTTTAGAAAATTCAGGAATAAAATAGTACACATGCATTTTTAGTAATTATTTATTTTTCCATGTGTATTGTTATTACTTTTGGCTTCGGTTAACAAGGTATTTTCGTCAAAGCGCAACAACTGAATCACCGATGAAAATATAGTATTATTCGTAAATACTATGTATTTTTTCTATAACATATGGTATGGTCGTTTATAATAGTTTATAATGGCAACACTTTGTAATTAACGTGTCATTGCTTATATTATTCATGCTTCAAATAATTATAACAATTTGTCTGTGCAATTTGACTGTGCAATACATTCTTTGGTTTTTTTGGTGCAAAAAAACCAAAGAATGTATAACGTTTCTGTTTTTTTCAAAATGTAGGCATGTAATTAGTAAGTCATAGAAAATATTCAGATTTTTACGAAGATTTATGTTTTCAGAGTTATTTACGTTTGAAAGTTTTTTTTTTAGGTAACCCCGACACTAAATAGCAACACCAGTTTCATGACAATACGTTTCGTTAGCTGCGTTAGTGATACAGATTAGCACCACAATGTACGAGTTGAACCAGATCAAACGGAAAATCTGTGCATATGTCGCACGAAACAAAACGCTTTTGACAGTTGAGTTGACTGACATCCGGCAGACTTTTTTTTTAATGCGCAATCACTTGTGCCACAGATCAAATATACTCAGGGGAGACTTGTGAAATCGCTAACAAAGATGTCCGTTTCATTGATATGCTTTGGTTTTTTTTCAATAATTAATTAAAGCTAAATGAAGGAGTAAAAAAATAATGTTGCTACTGTTTTATGATTCTAGTAACATAAAGTGTTTATAGATAACAGAATTATGTTTATACACTTTTGGGTCTCATGTGCCTGATGTCCTTTAAAAAGATACTGGTATGCAACTCAATACCTCAATTAAACAATTATTTCCGTTACTTTTGTAATTTAAAGAGTGATGGTAATTAAAAAGGCAAAAAGTAATCATTATTATTTTTTAAGTCCCGTGTATAAATTAAATAGTCTTTTCACGGTTAATAAAATCAATGAACATCTACATAAAATGAAAAGTGTTTATAACAAACAAAGCGAGATTAAAATCAGCTTAAACCTTTATAAAACTCCAATAGACTTTTTGGGCTGTTCGTAACAAAAGCTAATTAAAATGCTAAAGGACACCTCATATCGTTTGCTTGTCCCGATATGAGGGACCAAGCGCTACTAATTTTACCTAAGCCCAAATCTCCACAGATTACAGTCAGTATATGTCACGCTCTCGAAGCGGACGGACGTGTGTGCGAGACATTTTTGCGGGCGTATCTCTGCCACACACGCCGTAATCTTAATTACGGATGGAGAGCAACCCCCGGGAACACTTGTTACGTTATCTCACACCCTTTTTAGTCGCTTAGAATTGGGGCACTTGAGTTTACGTAACTTTAGGTATTGTAGCGGGGTTGGATAATTTTGGAGCTAAATAAAAGAATTGCCGTTTTTGTTTGTCCCTTTTTATATTATCTCTGATTTTCTGCTGAAAGGTTTTCTAGTTAAATCATTTTTATGATTGAAACATACCAGTGAATTTAATAGTACAGTAGCCCGTAGTACATTTAAATCACGAAAAAGGTTACCGTTTGCCGTTTTGATATAATTATTTATTACGCCATTTTAGATACTAAAAGCCAACTTTTACATATCGCAACCCACGGTGGGTTGCGATATGTAAAAGTTGGCTTTTACTAGTTAATATGATCTCAAAGAGTGATACATTTTTTATTTTTCGAGGTTACCTACCAATTGGTTTAGGTATTGTCGTGTTCTACAGCTTTGTTTGATTACCACTGATAATAATAAAACTATGGAAAGTGGCCATACACAGATTTAAGACCAGATAAAAATAGTTGAACTTTATCTGGTCTTAATTCTGTGTATTGTCACTTTCCAGTCTTACTATTATGAATGGCAATCAAACTAAGCTGTAGAACATGTCAATAGCTAAACCATGTGGTAACCTTAAAAAATAAATACTTATAAATCACTTTTCGAGGTCATATAAAATAGTTTACGGCGGGTTGCGCTATGTAAAAGTTGGGATTTTTTCTAAAATGGCGTAATAAATAACTATATCACAAAGGCAAACGGTAACCTTTTTTGTGATTTAAATGTACCACGGGCGACTGTACTATAAGCAGAAAATCTTGAAAAGCTTCCGAGCTTTTATTGATATTAGTGACACTTCTGATCATGACTAATTATTTAGTGCCGTACTGTCATAACTTGTTAGTGTCACATTAAGGCTCTTGCTACATTAAAGTTGGTTCCAATCACAGCTTATCCCTTTAAACATAACGAGACGCTTCCACATCTGGCGTGCACGTAATGCGTACACAGTCTACGCGTATATTATACCTCGCAGTCTTTTAAGGAGCTTACGGCTTTAATTAACACATTCATGTTCACTCGAATTCTCCGTCGGATCTGGAAATCTTTTTGTTGTTGTCTCTACGTGTGCTGGTTTAATTTCCTTTGCCATAGATAAGAATTTCTTATCGCCCCTTAGTGGAATGCTTTTGAACAAGAGCTTTCAGATCTTGAAGAATCTTATTAAACTAATTACTTGAATGCTTCGCTTATTTCCTATTTAACTCTTCTTGGTATATTAAATACTCACTTGTTAAATTTAATCTTCTATAGGGTACCAGTTATCAAGGTGTGGCATATTTGCTGATATTATCCTTAAACAGTCGAGGAGCTTAGAACTCTGTCTTTCTTTCTTCTTTCTTATCGAGTGAGGATTAGTGGCTACCTCTGGTGTTAGAGTTTATCAAGCCGCCTGTAAGGCCTCTAAATTTGCTTGACGATTGTTATCAGATGACTACAGCTGGGACCGACGGTTTAACGTGCCCTCTGAAGCACGGAAGCCTCAGTTGTAATGCCACTTTCGGTCACCCATCCGACACCTGACCGGACCGAGCATTGCTTAACAAACATGATCGAGTATGATCAGTCTGTCAAGTTCCGACCTGATCGCTTCTAGAATTCTGTGAATTGTGATAAGTAAATAATGTGTCAAGGTTGAAATCTTACACTTAATCTGTCTCAGATGCGAATCAACCAGACTCATGAAGTTATGTAAAATTCAAGCCCCTTGCTAACAAAGGTCATAAGTGGTGTAATAATAATATCTAATAATATGCATCAGTGTTCAACCAACCACGTGAACCGTATCGTTCGCAAACGCCAAAGTATCGCTTTCTGCACCGGCCGGTCCTTGGGGATATTTTACCCCGGAGTGCCAAAGTTTCGGAGTTTGAACGAATTCGTTAAGTAGGACGTCAATCATTTGGAAATGAGCCTCCGGCCGGGAACACAATAGCCACCCATTATTCGGATGGATATTTTCATCTAAAACTCGACGTTTTGTATCGTTACAAAAGTAAAAATTTTGGTGTTTTATTTTTGGATGTACCATGGGTAACAGCGTCGCTTAACCACTGCTAAGGTTAAAATCGCTTGCACGCCGCGCCCGCTGTCACATACGTTTAGTTCGTGCAGGGGCGATACGCTTGCACACGAATTTTGTTGCTAACTGGTTAAGCGACGCTGTTGCCCATAGTACATACATAAGTCACAAGTAATTAACCAAACACAATAATTAATTATGTGTTAAGGAAAAAAACTTGTAAAAATCCTGTATTAATTTTAGAGACATAATTTTTTTTATAATTAGCTATTTCAAAATTACGATTATTTTCGATGGCAGTTATCAGTCTAATAGTCGAAATAGAAAAATACTAGGGATCTAAATAAAACTTTTTTACTGCTATTTATTTATTGATTGAATTTCTGAGGTTAGAATCTACAAGTGGTATGGTAACTAAACTAGTGTACCCTACATACACCTCAACTGACGAATTCAAAACTGAATCGATTGGTACCATCGGTGTACCGACGGTATACATCTACGATGAAGTGGCACGTGTGGACTTAATCTCCGATTCTATTTAGTGCATCACGTTCCTTGCCACCGTAAGCAAACTGTTCGCTTATAAGCTTTCCTGATATTTATTTGTATCGTGCGTGGGTAATGCGGAATTCCGGACAGAAAATAAAATTGACATAAAACTCACTCGAGAAGTGAGAAATTAGAAAATACAGAGTTATTCTTTTAATAGTTTGGTTGGTTATTGTTTCGACGCTTACCGCTTTAATTACATGTGTGTAAAAATACGTCTTGTTCATTTATGCTTTCATATTCCATTCTTCTGTGCATTCGTTCTTCATGTCAACTTATACAATTCTTGAATTGGTATTGACTTTTCAAAAGTGCTTTATTAAGTTTTTTTTATGAATATTATTTTACTGTGTCTCTAAAACCCTATAAAAGCATGGCGTTTTATTATAATACAAGTTGTCTCACTCACGACATTACTGGCGGCTTTTCATTTTACAACAAAACTTTTCATTATAATTTTCATTCACCAAAAATCATTATGACGTAACCATTAATTTAAACCAGTGGTTCAATATTGTTACTCATATCATCTAGTAGGGAAGCAGATATTACCCCCAGCGTGGGCTTGAGAGGGGGGGGGGGGATAGTGTCATTGACGATTGAAGAAATGTCATTTGATATATTCTTTTATTTTTAAAACATCTGTTTGTAAAATCTTGAAAGTGTGACAATCTATCATAGACATGGATGCCTTCATCTCTGCGGCGAAGCACCTCCGAAGAAGAGGTAAATCCAGTTTAATATTAATTAGACGTTCGCTGTGCGACCTCAAACCCTTTGAATATTTCATCCGACCCGGCTCGTGGTTGGATGTATCTGATGGATAGATAAGGCGACAGGGGGACTCGAGATGTATAACCCGATTCAAACCGAATAAAAAGCAATACATTTTAACTAGACAACAAAGATGGTATGAAAACTATGTTATTGCAGCCAACTTTTGTAAACAAAACATTCATTAGGTATGTGTTTTCCTAATTATTCTACAAATAGGTTACCTATGTTTCAGTGAATCAACGCCTTATAAATATTAAAATTTGGACAATAGCTACCGATGACATCCTCATACATATTTATAAAAAAAAGTTTAAGTATCTTAATTTAATATGGGCGGTTTCTTTACAAAAATTCTCTTCGTTAGTTGTCTATCACTCGCGCGGGAATCCGAAATATCTTCAAAATAAAATCAAGTCTTTAAAGTTTGCTACATGGTAAATACCTAAGTACAATATAATACTCGTCCTTCTAGATCCATGTCTATCAATCAATGCACAATGAAACTGATTTTTGAAGTGAAAACTTCTTTAGCGGCGTTGTACGCTTTTTGCATGGGGAAAAAATGCTAAACTCGCGTCAGTAAGAATCACGTGGCTGATAGAAAATGCGTAAGACGGATGTGACGGATGGAGAGTAGACAGCTGGCGGCGGAAGTTTCCCCTCTCTTTCTACGGGGCGCGTTGAAAATGGCGGCACGTCATTTTAAGGCGTAGACACTTGTGTCACCAGCAACGCGCTAATTTTGAAAATGGAACTAATAGCAGCGATCTCTTAGACTTATTTATTCTGTGACTATAAGTTTAAATAGTGGAATGCGTGCATGCAGAAATTAAAAAGGCCACTGGCGCGAAATCTTAAGATTTTTTCTCTAATTACAAACTGATTGAATTGTGTGACTATATAGTAATAGGAAAGAAATAATTTTAATCCTTTACCGCTAATTTCAAAATATCAAAAATGCACAATGTTAATATTCACGTTTTCACTTCTACTTTTTTTATCGAAACCGATTTTTTTATCGAAAGGTTTTCTTGTAAAATCCAATGTCCAGCAATATTATTTGCATACTTTGTTAACTATCATGCAATTTTCGAAAAAAATGCGATAAAGCTAATTCACAATTTGTTATTGAATTCGACTAGCAACTTACAAATGCTAAATATTTTTGTGAAGTGTGCCACTTGAGCTTGACGCAGTATTTTAACTGCACCCACTTAAATTTAAAAAGTTCGTAATGTTTAAGAACTTTGGGAGTAACAATTTTTTACATTCAGACACGATGTAGTACCTAGTCGCCTAGAAAAAACTAACCTACTTGAACTGAGCAATCTCAGATTGGAACTCACAGCTAAGTCAGAGTAACCACAATAAAAAAAAACCGGCCAAGTGCGAGTCAGACTCGCGCATGATGGGTTCCGTACCAAAAACGGCAAAAAATTACGTTTGTTGTATGGGAGCCCCCCTTAAATATTTATTTTATATTGTTTTTAGTATTTGTTGTTATAGCGGCAACAGAAACACATCATCTGTGAAAATTTCGACTGTCTACCTGTTGTCGTTATTAACATCGAGCAAAAAACGGCAAAAAAATTACGTTCGTTGTATGGGAGCCCCCCTTAAATATTTATTTTATTCTGTTTTTAGTATTTGTTATTAGAGCGGCAACAGAAATACATCATCTGTGAAAATTTCAACTGTCTAGCTATCACGGTTCATGAAATACAGCCTGGTGACAGACAGACCGACAGACAGACGGACAGCGGAGTCTTAGTAATAGGGTCCCGTTTTTACCCTTTGGGTACGGAACCCTAAAAACGAGCCTATAATACCCAAAGCTGCAAGATCCTATTTCCTGGTCCATTCAGTTCCGCACAAAGGGTTAGTTAGATCATCATTAGACGATCCGAAATAAGGCTAACTACCTCGGACCGTCTCGGCCAATCAGAGATTAGGCGCCAGACCATGTAATCTAATCCCTTATTGGAGTGGACTCAATAACATCTAACATAGAACGACTTTGGCTAATTTCTTAAAGTAAAAGAAAATCTTTTCTTATTATTTATTTTACACGACTGTTCAAAAAGAAGTAATTTGTGTTCAGCCCTCTGATTACGTAACTCTATTGTTAACAATTTTCGATGGAAATCGATTGACACCGTTTGGAAATTATTGAAATTAATGATTTTTTCGGTTTCAGGTGCTAACAGAGTATTGTATTATCAACTGAAACTGTCAAATTTCATTGACTTCAAAAGGTTTTAATGATTTCAAACGAGAATTGTTAGCAAAAGAGTTACGTCATGGGGCAGGGTATATAGGGGTGTATAAGGTATAAGGCAGGTTAAATATATAGGGTATTTAGGCAGGGTACCTATGTTTGTATTTATGTAAGTTTCTTTATACCACCGTAACTGCCAAATGCCTGAACAGATTTAGATGTGAGGGGTATCGTTAGAATCCTTATTGGCTTTTGGTTTATTCTTATAAGTTTGAATATTTTAATAGGTATTGTTTTTAGCAAACAATGGTATAATTATCTATTAATTGTTGTACATTCAATGGTAATAATAGTGAAATATTGCAGACTTAATGTAAGTTTGCAATTAACTGTGATTCGTTCATGTCAATAATGTATGTATAAAATGTATGAATGGGTAGAAAACATTTATATTTAAACTGCGACTAACGTCACCTTAACATACAATAGCTTCTCTAATGAGATGGAGAGAAATAATGAAATAGCTAAGTAAATTTATTTCATGTAATTTTCATAAAGTTTTATTTATAAAGTAGAAGTACCTAATTAGGTGTATCTTTAAAATTGTGTGTTGTACAAAAAGGTAGAGGGTCAATAAAACAAGTGCTAGTTTGGAGCAGGTTTAACCACTGCTGAAATAAAAAAAATATATATGTACTATGAAATAAAACACGTTTTAACGTATACTAACGCGGTTTTATTGAAAGTACTTTGGTAATTAGTTGGTATTTGGTTTGAATTTTCCCGACGTTTCGGCACCAGCTGCCGTGGTCACGGGGGACAATAAAACCGCGCCAGTATCCGTTTAAAATTGTTTTATTTGATGTCTCGTGAGCGCGTAAGCTTGAGAAGTTTAAAGTTATATGTACTAAAATGAACATGTTCTCAGTGCATAAGATAGGCCTACCTATTCTTTTATTATCGCTCCGTCGTCGTCGGTCGTTGTTGATAGTCTTTAGCTTCCGTCGGTCATAGCCTCGTTGTCGATAATCTGTCTGTCGTCTATTATCATAAGGCATCCGTCATACGTCTGTCATAGTCTGTCAGCCACTCAGTCATCCACAAGGAAATTATAAGAGTACTTATAATTTCCTTGGTCATCCATTAGTCTAAAAGAGGCTGGACAAGGTGATAAGGCCTAAAGGAATATTGATACAACAGGGCCCAATCGCGCTAATTCTAAACGATAAAACCAAAACCGTTACGTTGTCATTTAGATTATATTTACTTTGGTTTAGCTTTAGAATTCTCATTTAAATTGTCCAAGATTAGCATCCTAGGCTCCCTAGGCACAGGCTAGGTTTTCAACAAAATTTTTTTATTTTATTTTTTTATTTTGCATGGAAGATTTACAGACAAATAACATCTTTTAATAGAACTTATAAGTAAATACTATGCTATTAACAAATCTTCACAATTGAGTGTACAATAGTGTTTTTTAGCATAAGGGCGTAGTGGTGTTATTTAGATTTTAGAAAAAATATTTAAAACAGAGAGTTGCTAAGCTTATTATATTTATCTAATATGTTGAAGTTTTAAACAGTAAAGAGGGAAAGTAGAAAAGAAGCATGCATGTGAGACTTAATTTCAAACTATAACTTGTTAATTTTTACTTATTTAACTAATTAATTAAGATCCTTAAAAAAATTAGTGCATACAAGATTTTTAACTGACGAAGTGCTGGAGCAAAACAAGTCTATGTCATAAGGGAGGTGATTAAATGATTTACAAGCCCGTAGCACAAATGTATTTGATCTATACTTAGTATTTGCTGGAGGGATACTTAAAAGTGATCTGTGAGTGAACAAAACTAAAGCGAGTATTTTCTGCAAACGAAACTGAAACGGTTACGCATTGATTTCATCGTTGAAAATTCGCGCGATCGGGCCCAGGATTGTAAAATAAGTAATTGAGAACGCAAGTGATACTCTTGGTGTCTCGGTTGATATACTGTACTGGTGACGTCACGGACAATTGGCGAAGTACTGAACAATAGGGGGCGAACACACACACACTTAGACACACATTAACACATTTGGCCACCCGCGAATCGGCGCCGTAAATAGGGCTGTCACTTGAGCCATCTTGGCTGATAAAGTGTCATTTTCTAAGAAATATTCATCACACAGTCGGCATAATTATCGAAATTGATTAAACGTACAAGTAAAAATATTCGTTTAAATTACGCTACAATTTTAGAAAACATTTATGTGTGAATTGTCTGTGTGTGTAATTTTACTTAATCTTTAAGCCCAAATTTCTGTAAGTCATCGGATTTCTTTTTAATATAAATTTTCAATATTTCTTAGAAGAAAAAAGCGACATTGATATATTCCAGTTCCAGTCCAGACAGTCCAGTCAACAACTGAATTACATACTAACCTTAGGAATATGCAGGAGTAATATTGCTAAGCAATGTTTTTGTTAAACCGGGTGTAATTTTAATAATACCAAAACTTACTTGAATTATTGACTATTAGCCATACCCCTAGCTGATTGCAGGTCAGGTATCACTTAGCAGTTAGCCGGACGGAGGTGTGAAATCAGCGTTCTGCTGCATTGTTATCAGCATTACGCGACCACTCAAGCACACTGCTACAGGTTAACAAAGAGACAACATTTATGAATGTCTTGAATTTAACTCTTTAACTCCCGGTTTCGTAGGTATTTATCGGTGGTTTATCGGAGGTTAAACTTTATTGGGGGGTTATCTGGTTTAAAGTTCATTTAATAACTTTAAACCAGTTGATCTGGAACTCTCGGATAAAGTTAAGCCTCCGATTAAGTACCTCAGAAATCAGGGGTTAGGTACTTGGTTATTTTAATTTTAACTCATAAATGGTTTTATTTATAAAACGTTCTGCTCATTTGAATGTCATTCATAAACGCATTTTTTTATATTTATCTTTCAATGTTCAAACATAAAGATCTTGGACAATATTATATGCATTTATGATAAAATGTTCTCATCAATATAATTATGAAATTATTTAATTTAAATTCGAATACCTATACCGACTCAGTGTAGTAATGACGCCGCAGCCATACACAGAAAATAATAATTATAATTAATGCACGAACGTGAATCACGTTATGCCTAGGGTTGCCAACTTTACTATATAATTTAGTATACCCTACTACGTGTATTTTAAGGACTAGATAGTATTTGTATGGTCTGTGGGACTAGACTACTATATTTCTAGATAAAAATTATACCTAGTACCTATACCTACGTAGGCAAATCCACTAAATTTTTTGAATCGAAAAGTATACGAGATTACATAATCCTCTTTACTTAATACAATTGAGCATCAAAAAAACCATTAAAAAAATACAAATAATATTTAAAACCTGCTAAGTATGTAATTTTTTTAATATTTTCACCATCCATTGTATTTTTACAAGTTACTTAAACATACTTAAATCTGGCGTAAAAAATTTGGCAGCCCTAACAATGACGCGTAGGCGTTGCATTCTTGCAGCGAACACAAAAGTAACGCAGATGTAAATAGTATGCACGTTATTTTTGCATAAAACCGACGTGAGAATTGTGTCACGATGTCATTTCTCGTTGGAATCGAGTTTTGCTAATCAGTTTTTTAATCAGTAGGTGTACGAACAGTACCTAGACTATACCTACTATGAATGAATGAAGAATGAATGAAGATAATTTATTTCACACACTATAACAATGCATACAACACTATAATAATGCATACATGAAAAGAAAAACAGAAATTAAACATTTAGTTGCTACTTTAGAATTGTGAGCAGTGCTACAGTGGCGAAAAAGTCCCGGCTCAGCATATGTTACGGCGTTGATGTTGGAGCCATAACGCTGTTTTTCAGACGGAGGCTATAATATATACACATACAAACACACACGACAACATACACACGTACACATACACACTATCAGAGTCGCACATTTTTATTTTCACCACTTATAAATTCTTCTCTCATGAGCTTGCTTATACTTTCTGGGACAGAACGGAAAGAATAAATCACAACGAAAAATATAATATTAAGAAAATGCAATAAAATAGTTATTAGGTAAAATCAATTTCATTAGCAGAATAAATTAAATAAAAACAAAAAATAATAAAATCGATTAATTAATAAATAAAAAATAAATAAAACGCAATAAAATTCATACAAATTAATTAAAATGCATAAATAAGATTGTAATTTAACGAGAACTAACGATACATCGGTATTTAGCGACATTAAGGAGTACTTAACTGAATGGAAAGCAGATGTTTTTTAAAATTATTTTTAAAAGCAACCTTAGTCTTAGCCTGCCTAATAGGCGGAGGGAGATTGTTCCAACACTTAGTTGCCAAATACCGAAAACTACCACGAAAAGCAGCAGTATTATGTAAAGGGATAACCAATTTCCAGGACGCTCCACGAGTCTTGAGATGCACATTGGAATTAGCCCAGACCAGCTTATCAGCTAAGTACTCAGGTACCTTATTAATCACTACATCAAAAAGTAAACTAGCAAAATGAAGATCACATCTTGATTCCATCTTTAATAATTTGGCCTCATTAAGAAAAGGTGTGATATGTGCTCTGGGAGGTACAGTGAAACAAAATCTCGCACATGCGTTCTGTACTCGCTGTATAAGTTTTTTTGTACGCTGTAACAGACATGGACCGAACACAGGTAGGCCATAGTTCAATTTAGAGAGCACTAGTGCTTCACAAAGTCGAATTCTTATTTGTTCACTCAAGTAGTGCCGTATTCTGTACAGGACCTTAAGTTTATAGAAGCAGTTCCTAACAACTTCCGCAACGTGATCCTCAAAACGGAGAGCCGCATCCATCTTGATTCCCAGATTACGTGCCGTCCAGACTCTCTCTATTGATTGCGACTCTATATTGACTACTGGGGCCATGCTCTCTGTTGTTTTAACTTGTTTTTTAGACCCAAAAATCATGAACTTGGACTTTTTAGGATTGAGAACAAGAGAATTTTGATCAGCCCATGATTTTATTCTATTTAAATCTTCATTTAGCCTGTGTACCTCACTTGCAGTATTTTGAGGATCAAAAGAGATGTAAATTTGTATATCATCAGCATACATATGATATCTACAATTGAGTATGTTGTTGGTGACATCACTACTATATAAAATAAATAGTAATGGGCCCAAAATTGATCCCTGCGGCACACCTCTCTGTACGCTGCTACTGGCTGACATACGAACAGAACCATTACTATTACGAAGCTCAACCTGCTGTGTACGATTTTGTAGATAACTGGCAAACCATGCTGCTGTATTCTCGTCAAAACCATAAAAACGAAGCTTGGATAACAGCAGGGGAATATTTATACAATCAAATGCGCGCGTAAAGTCGAGAAGAACAAGAAGAGTGGCCTGACCGTTGTCCTGTGCTGTCAAAATATTATCTACTACATCCAATAGAGCTGTGGTGGTACCACGTGCCCTTCTAAACCCTGACTGATGCATAGGAAGAATACCATTTCGCTCAAGAAAAGAGAAAACCTGCAAATACACCACTCTCTCAAGAAGTTTGGATAAGCACGGGAGAATACTTATTGGCCTAAGATCATTCAGCTGTTGAGGGTTGGTGACTTTAGGAACTGGCTTAATTTTTGCCTTTTTCCAAATATCAGGAAAGGTGTTAGTGGCAATAGAGTGGTTTATAATATAAGTAATATAAGGCAACGTAAGTGGCAGCGTTAATAAAACCATATCCATGTTCATTTCATCCACTCCTTTTGCATTTGACTTTAATTTGAGCAACATCTTTCCCACCTCGTCCTCCGTAACTGAGTGCAGCTTAAAGGTATCCTGACCAAACCTATTTTCCTTAAAATATGTTAGAAGTGCTGAGTCTGCGCAATCCTTTCCAGGTATATCAAGAAAATGATTGTTTAATGTATCCGGATCAGAAAAATGTACTGGCAAGTCTTCGACCCTTTTTTTATTTGAAATGCAATTTTCATTAAGTTGTTGCCATAATTTTTTTGGGTTATTAATATTTTTGTTAATAAACGTACTAAAGAAAGCTTGCTTTTCATTAGCTAATGCAGAGGTCACAAATGATTTAAGATCTTTGTAGTCAGATTTGCTCTCAACATTACTATCTTTCCGGTATTTAGATAATGCAATATTACGCAGACTCATCATCTTCATTATGTTGGAAGTTATCCAAGGTGGTCTCCTCTCCCTAACAACGATCCTTTTCTCAGGTGCATGCGCATTGAATAATGCCTCCACAAATCTATTAAAAATTTCTACCATATCATTGACATCAGTAGCAGAGTATATCAGATCCCACTTGAGCACTGCAAGGTCTTCATTGAAAGCATTAATGTCAATATCTTTTATAGGTCGGTAAGTAATTAGTCTTGGAGGGGGTTTTTCTTTTTTTATATTAAGCGCAGCACTAACAATAGCATGACGGTTCAGATCAGGTATATGTGTAACTTTAATATCCCTCACACTCACATCCGTACAAAATACATCTATCAAACTAAAACTATGTTCCGTAAAATGTGTTGGATCTGTAACATGTTGTTGTAAATTAATAGTTGTGAGAAAGTGTAAAAACTTTTTAGTTTTGTCGTCATTGTAATCAAGCATGTTGATATTGAAATCCCCAAGCAAAACGATATTGTCAAAGTCGGAGAGAGAAATTATACTATCCGTGAGATTATCCAAAAAGGTGTCCACGCTAAGCCATTGGGGCCTATAGGCAGTGCCTACAGCAAGTTTTCTCCCATTTATTGAAACACGCAACCACATCTGTTCAATACTTGTTGTAGACTGATCTAGAGGAATTACGCGGACAGCTACACCACGCCTAATGTAGAATCCCACACCACCCCCCCTCCCCCCACACATAGTAGCAGGCCTAGGTAGGTGTTTGAAACAGTAACCTGGTACAGCTGGTGCCTTCTCATTTTGGCCTTCTCGCAACCAGGTCTCATTTATTGCCATAATATCAGGCGACAAATTCATAACGGCTGCGATGAAATCGTCATGTGAGGTTCCAAGGGAACCCGCATTAAATAAGCTAATTTTGAATAACTTCATTTGTTAAAAGGAAAAAATAACTTATTATAGGATTAAAATTAAGTCCAGTGCTAGCCTAACTAAGTTCAAAACTAATTCCAAATGTACTGGCCAAACCCGGCCATAAGTAATAAATCAACTCGGTAGTACGGAGGGTAAACATAAAGCAATTACAATCCCAAGCACCAAAAAAGCAAAATAAATGCACAGAAAATGTATCTATATAATTATATTTCGTAATTATACAAATTTCATAATATATATAGCTAAATAAAAAAGTGCAAAATAATCTAATCATGAACCAATAAATAATTAAATATATTCGATATAAAGAATTAATATAATCACAGTACATATTAATTAAATAATAATAAAATATATGAGTTAAAATTATATTGTCAAAATGATTGGCCTCTAATCTACGCATGTAAAAAAAAATACCCGTTACACGATAATTACACGAAAGAAAGCAGGGAAGCTCCCCAACCACTACAGCACTACTCACGACTATTATACGCATAAAGTAGGCATAGACAACACAAGCATGTTTTGTAATGTAATGTAACAACATATATAAAATAACTACAGCACAAGAAAGCAAGAACACACAAAAAAGTTTACTTCTAAGCAAACAATAATTAAGAATAAACACACATTTATACAGATTGTAATTTATTGTTGCTTTATTATTTGGCAAATAAATATATTTAGCTAGATGATAACTTTTCTTGTTGTATTTCAAATATAATCCAATGACAGTCGCACAATTGGACGCAAACACATAGAAATAAATTAAATCAGGTAAGTAAGTCAGGTAAGTTAGGCACGAGTAGTGTAAACAATTGTATAAAGCAATACTTGTGCATTGAACATACATCACATCAATGGAAAAGTTGGATAATACATAACTCATTTTTATTATAATAATGGCATCAATAGAAAAGAAAATTAATTTATGCAATTCATTAAAATAATTATTTTCGATATAAACGTTAATAAATAGGATTTTATTGTGACGATTTATATTAATAATTAAAATAGCATGTAAGACAATGTAAAATATATAGATATGACATATTTCCTTGATTCTACCCATACATTTATTAAATAAAAATACTTTGCATTTATCTACACTTGGATAGACAAAAACAATGTGATTCGATATAAACAGTTTCCTTATCTTTATTTTAATAATAGCAATAGCAATGAAAATCAATTTATGCAATTCTTTAAAATAATTCAAATTAATAACAATGGTTTTAAAAACGATTTTATTGCAATAATTCATAAACATAATGTGTATAAAAAAGCATGCAAAACAGTGTAAAAAATATATCACTTTAACTATTACCTTGGCTTTAAACATTGATTTGAAAAAAAGATAACTTATATTTTTAACTTACTTGTGAGTGACTAAGAAAAATAGATGGGTTCACTAAATATGATTTATTTAATACTGTCTAAGGTACTTATGTTTTGAATATAGATAGGGCTTGATGATTCATCCTTACGTATGAAAATACGACCATATTTCACCCATACATATTTATAATGTTTTTCTTTTACGAATTTTCTTGCTAACGCATATAGCTCCTTGCATTCCGAAGACAGGTGCTCAGCTATGTAGATTCTGGAGGGGTCACCCGGCACACCCAGGTGTGAAGAATTAAGGGGACTTTTAGGATTAGACCGGTTATATTGCTTAAAAGCCGCAATGGCAGCGTCCCTGTGCCGCTCAGATGGCAAAGACACAAGGATATTACGTGGTCTGTCAGAGGTCTTATTCATTTTGGATACTCTTCTAATTACAGTAGTGTCAGGCAGAGATAGTTTGAGGCAATCATACATATTTTTAATCAACGCAGTTAAATTTTCTTTATTCTTCTCAGGAACCGATTGAAGTTCAAAGTTGTGGCTTCGTGACATTTTTTCTAGAGTGCCCAGTCTGCGCTCCATGCCAGACACCTCAGACAATAATTTGGCCTTCTCCTTTTCCAAAGTAACTATCCGATCGTTAGCAATGACGAGCTCCTTTTTTATATCACTTTGTTCGGCAGATACAAAATCTATAGACTGAGTGAGGTCACACTTTAACTTCTCAAGGGCCGCGTTGAATTCATTTTTGATTGTGTTTCTTATATCGTGCTTAATGCTATCCAATTTCGAATCTAATAACTCACTAAACTGTGCGTATGTGATTGTAGCATTTGACTCGGAGACATCCAACGCAGACCGACCAGGAAGAGGCTCGTCACACGACATCATTGTATCATTCATTTGTGAATTAGTATCAAGCGGCGACTGTCGGCGGACAGAGGTGTTATCTTCCTTTCTTCGAGTAACATTCGTACAGGTGGGGCACCGCCAATTACGTTTTATATTGTTGACATTGTTTACAAGTTGAGCTGGTGTGATACCCAAACAATGACAGTGGTAAAGACGGCCACAGTGCTTACATTTAAGTGCTTCATTGTGGTTAGTGACATTTTTCTTACAGACACTACACTCCATATTCCGCTTATAAAGTATCTTCGGTTATAGCAATTAACAAATTACAGATCGGTGGGTAGGTGACAAGCGCGTCCGAGCCACCGCGATGCTACGCAGGGTTAACGCCCGGTACCGTCTGCAAGGTCGTTGCACGATAGCACGGTTATACCTACTCGTAGATTTTCAAACTGATTATCACTTCTCACACTCGTAGCTCAAAAAGTATTTGCACTATTTAAAAAATAACACCACCACTGAATAGCTCTTTAAGCGTACTTGATTACTATATAGGTCACAGTTAAGGAGAACTTCATGTAAAATTATATTTAAACAGAAAATACAGGAGAAAAATAGACGTGTGTTGTTCGCGGCAAGCGCTCCGCGCGACTCCTGTTGTTACTCCAACTACTACTAGATACCTAGTTACTAGCAAGTTTTAAGTATAACTTTACTCTTACTAATGAACTAGACTGTATTCATGCTCGATGTCATTTTGAACTTACCATCCAAATTTTAAGGATGTGTCCAGTCCGTAATAATATTAATATTAATAATATAAGATAATATTAATCTAATTAAGTTTTTTTTTATAGAAGATTAAGTTTTTGCATAAATCTACAGTGGCCTTTTAAAATAATTGATACCATCTTAGACGACTATTCTCATTTTTTACCGTCACCTAAATAAGCAATTAAGTTGTAACCATTTACTTACGCTATTGTTTGTTCAACAGATATAGTTTCAGATTGTTCTGAGAACAAGATAATGTTCCCACGATCCCAATAAGAATAAGGAAATAAAACGTTACGTGTGCAGAAAGTGAAAATACTTTTATAGATATAACATGTTCTCACGAACAACGAGAGATATTGTTAAATAATGTAGATGACATTGAAAGTTTGATGTGAGCATTTTTATATTCGTTATTTTATACTGAAAGAAATGCCTAAAAGCGCTATATGACATTTATACTACTTACAAGGGTATTTTACTAGATTGTCCTTCTGATACGGAGGGAATTTTGCGAATAAAATCGATACCCACAGTGAAGAGCGAATTACAATCTCTTTAAAATCTAATTCTTTTTCGTAGACAAACATGACCTCTGCGAAACACGCGTCTGTAAGGCAACATATTGCAAAATCCGCAATGAGTATCTACCTATTATTTGTTCTATCAACATGTCAAACTTTGTCAGTGGGTTTATCTTGCATTAACGGATATCGGATATTAACCGATATCCAGGTAACTACGTACTTACGTACCCACACTAATCTGCGCACGTCCGAATCTGGTAATGGGTATGTCTACATCTTAAAGGCTTCGACGGGTACCTATGTGGGATAAGTGCTCGCTTAGGCGCTTAGGCACTTCGCAAATAATTATATCCGAGGCTCCTTAGGACAGGCATAGATCAAAGTATTGTGCAGATAGTGCAACTTAAAACTAAATTAATTAAAGAGGTTTACTTATAGAGATTTATAAAAAAAAAAGTTCTGTTAAATAAAATAAACTTCAAGTTGAAGAAAGGAGAATTTGTTTCATAAAATTGCCAGGCATATCGGGATGACAAGTCCAGCCGATATGAGTCATTTGAATAAAAAACACAAAAAATAATATTTTTAGTGTCTTGCTTGTTTCCTACTAAGGATAATAGCCGAAAACTAAGTGAAGTTTTTTGGACAAAGTATCTTACTATCTCCAAAAAAGGAACCTCCTAGATTAAAGTTACCCAAAATACCGTCGTCGGTTAAGTATTAACTTTTCTTAGGATATAGTCTACGACGATCTTTATACCTTTTAACACGTAAGCTCGAATCAAAAATCATTGGGATAGAGCCAAAAATCTAAGGTGATTCTAGAAGGCTCCCGAGTACTTATGTTAAATTAAAGCTAAAATAGATAAAGCTCCTATAAACTTCACAATTTTCCAAGAAAAATATTTTATCTTTGAATTTCGTTACTGTGATAATCTTTTTCATAATCTTTGCACTTTTCTGAATATAAATATTTTACCAAAACAATTCTCTTATTCCGTTGAGGTAGGGAAAACGTGAAGCTTTCGAGATTCCTGAAACAACACCCTTCCAATCCTTTAAGCTTTATACAGAAATGGCGTTGTTGCAAAATCAATTGAATATCAAGTAACAATAAAGTGAAAAAAAAAGACAAGAGAGTGGATATACCCATTATTATTTTCCTCCAGATATAAAGTCCACTCGATCGACAATCGGTCCTTGACGATTCGCAAAAAGCTCTTAATACCCATAATCGGGCGTTGTAGCCCTTCAGTGATCCGAGGCCGTTCGGAGCAATTAAGCCGCTGCCGATACCTGGCATTATCCAGCGGACGGCATCGATCCGACAGCCGCACACTGCCGTCCGTGTTCCCAAATATTGACACGTGGATAAAACTGCGCCGCCCGGCTGCCTGGTCCGGTGGCACAGCACAACGCCCCGTCACCCGTGCAACTCAATCGAAACAGTGACGTTCGACTCTTGTAATTTTATATACAACTTGCTACCGCAAGCGACTTCGTCTACGTGGAAAATTTTTTGCTATAGGGATAGCAAAAAACTTTCCACGTAGACGAAGTCCCCGAAGTTCCCGAGGGCGGGAACAGTATACTTTTTTCTGGATGAAAGGTAGGTACAGTACGAGACATGTAACTTGAAATCGGGTGGGGATTGCGCGGAACGCGTATTTTGGGTATGTATTTGGGTATGGTGAGGGGCGCGGGCGGCGGGAGAGGGGCGCGCGCTATTGGTCGCTCACAAGAGCACATGCGCGAACTGATCCCCACTCCGTCTAAAAAATTTCAAGTTACGTGCCTCGCACTATACCTATAAAAAATAAAAAAATACCCTATGTACCTTTGAGAACTTGTTTGCAAAATTTTATGATGATCGGGTTCAGTTGTTAAGGAGTGAATGTGTGAAAGTGAAAAACAAATAAACAAACAAACAAACGGACTTTCGCATTTATACTTACAAGCTTACTTCCGCGACTTCGTCCGTGTGGACATTCGGAAATCCCTAGGGAACCTTTTACTGGGATAAAAAGTATCTTATGTTTTAATCCAGACTATAAACTACCTGTGTGTCAAATTTCATCCAAATCTGTTCAACCGTTTTTTCGTGATTGAGGAACAAACACCCAAACTTTAACATTTATAATATTAGTAAGATTAGAAAGGACAACACAATGTTTTCTTTCTCTCTTTTTTTTATTTGGATTTTCGTAATTTGATTTCTTAATTTTTTAGAAAATCCAATATAGAAAAATACATAGACTGTAGTAAAATCAATAAGTTCTTAAGTTATAGTACCGACAATGGGGATACTTGAGACTTACTTAGGACACGAAACGTTTTAGGTACCCTGTTCAAACTTTATCTCTTCAGTGATGTTGACAGCAACTTCTCTGCTCCAGCACTATGTAAAGTTGCCATAAAAATTAGTCAAAAATTATCATTCGAAATGTCCTAAGTAATACTGTAGTCTCAAGTATCCCCCATTGACTGTACTGACCACGCTGTGACTATGACCTTACTCAGTTCATGTAACTTTGGCCACCGATTACCTAATACTGTTGAGTGTGGTCTTAATGTCAATCAAACCTCTAAATATAAATAATTGCTTGGATAATTCCACACAGCGCCATTTAGCCCCAAACTAAGCAAAACTTGTAATATGAATGAATGAAGAAAGCTTTAGTAATGACCATTGTAAACACATCTGCTATGCCATGTACTATGGGCAACAGCGTCGCGTAACCAGTTCGCAACAAAATTCGTGTGTGCGCGTATCGCCCCTGCACGAACTTAACGTATGTGACAGCAGGCGCGGCGTGCAAGCGATTTTAACCTTAGCAGTGGTTAAGCGACGCTGTTGCCCATGGTACCCTACTTGCGAATCTTGCGATACATTGCAGCGCCGTTGAGACACCATAATTAATTCTCCGCGTTGGCTCGCCGTTCGTTAGCAACTTGCGAGTCGGTAGCGTGAACAACAGACAGCTAGTCTCCGTGCACGTGACTTTGAACATTCCCCCTACTTTAAATTAGAAACTGAGAGAAAAAACTCCTCAACTCTCAACTGCTACTGTAAGTAGTTTGCGACTTTGTAGTAGAACATCAATTAGGTAGTCAACTGTTTTGTGATCAGCGGTAAAGCCGGCAACATACAGACGGAATCCCTATTCGGAATTCCAAAACGGAATATCGATAATGTTTGACAATTCCGTACGAAAAATCCCGCATGTGTGTGGTGGGTCCATAGATTTGAATGATTCCGTTAAGAAATTCCGAATCGAAATTTCGTCTATATGTGGCTACTCTAACATTTCCTTATTTTAGAAGAGTGTTTAATTTGAATGGTATATTCTTCGTTGGAAACTAAAACTGATGCTGGATCATCACAATATTCCCTAGATCCACTAAAATCCATTGTAAAGATCCATTGACGGATCTTTTTGCACTTTTATGTCCACTTTAATCCTTGATTCAGATTATAACTTTACAAATATTTTGTGTACTAAGTAGAATAACCATATTTCTACTGAAAAATCATAATTCATTGATCTTTAACTCTTACTTACATAAGATATTCATCTATCTTACACTATCCTTACTAATATTATAAATGCGAAAGTCCGTTTGTTTGTTTGTTTGTTACGCCTTCACGTCGTAACTACTGAACCGATCATCATGAAACTTTGCATACACATTGTCAGGGATACAGAAAAGGACATAGGGTACCTTTCATCCCGAAAAAAAATTATTCTCCCGAGGGAGAGCAAAAAACCTTTCCACGCAGACGAAGTCGCGGGCGGAAGCTAGTACTAGATAACTTAAACACAAATTCCGTAGTCACAATCCAATCTCAGCATCCAAATAAAGTCAACAATGAAACGTACACAATCTCAAGCACAAACGCTCTAATTGCAGAACTAAATGGGGTACATACACCAATTTGGTAGTAACGAGATCAAAATCTGCAAAATGTCCGCTTAACCGCCCCGCAGTGTGTCGTTCGCCCGCTGGACTGAGCGCATGTTCTGAGTGGTGGCGTAAAGCGTATTCGTATTGCGGAACGGAGGAATACGCGGACGGATAGCTGTCCTTGACTCCTTAGTGCATACTACAGAGCCTGCCCGCTTGCATTCCATACAAGACATCAAACATGTCGAGTAAATTAAGATTATTAATTTAATAAAAAAAAATTCTAAAAAATATCGACTCACCCGTAGCAGCTCAGACGGGATGATGCTACGATGCTACGGGTGAGTCGATTTTTTCTAGTATTTTTTCTATTAAATTAAGTATCTTTATATAAAAATAGCATTGTGAATGCCTGAAAATCTAGGATTTCAATAATGAGTATATTTTGTTCGACATGTAAGAATGAGGAGCTCAGTGGCGCAGTGGGTTAGTTCATTCGCCTCGCGCTTGCGGCGGTTAAGCAACTTCTGCAAGGGACCGACGTTTGGGATTTTGCATGGGATGCGGGACAAAAACTCTATTATCTTGAGCTCCTCCGTGTTACGGATCGTAAGTCACGTTATGCCGTTTGTTGCAGCTGCATTTGTAGTGGTTAACACCCACCAATCATCATTGGGCCCTCATGGTAGGTTCTGGCCCGTTCTTCTTATCCACCCATAAAGAAGGCATGGGCAGTATGTAACCTGGGCAGTGAGGCAATTAGAGGAGATCTGATATCGTATGTATAAACTTGTCTGGTGTGAAAGCACGCTCTCTACCATACATTAAGGACAGCCATCCGTATTCCTCCTCCGCAATCCGCTGACGCGATGCGCCACCACTCAGGGCACACATAGGTAGATACTAAGGGCGGCACCACTATCGCGATCGCTCTAGCTACCCAACAAGCAAACACAATACCTCTCCATTGTGTGCTTATTTCCAACAAATTTCATATCTTTTCGTCTCATTCCACCGTCCGCTGTTATGTTTAATGTAACAGCCGTTTGCAGATATGATTTAAGCAAGTATGATGATAATGTTGCGCTCTGAATACACGACTAACGTTTAGTGTTTTGTTGAAGAGGATTTATGTGAGAATGGAAAAACAACTGCAATAAAAAAAAGTCAGCCTTTATCAGTCTCACTGATCGTTCGAAAATCAAAACAAATATGGTTACCAGACGCTTATTCGTAGAGACAATAGCCATGCAAAACTTTGGGATTTTTTGTGTTCTTGTTTGATTAAGGGAAATAATATCTCTATCCTTTTCATTTTTTTACTGTATCGTTTAATTTCAAAGTATTCAAAGCTCTACAACTTAAACACAGATCAACGTTTTATCCGTACAAAAATTGTCTGCATAATTGGAATTAAGAGCTAAGCGACTCGATGCTAAGCTAATAAAAAAAATCAAACGACTTCACGACTTCAATCAGATATCCTATTGGCAGTTATAACCCACAAACGCCGGTGCCGTGAAAAAAGATAAATAAAAAGGAAAATAAAAGTTTATCTCTCGACGATAGATTTATCCGTAATAGGCTTGCATCGTGCCTTTTGTTGACAGAAGAAAAAGGTTGTATATCTATTTCGTAGACAGGTATGTACTCTTTTTAAATTCCCTCCCCGGAGGCGTTGGAGTGTCATTCTGAATATTGCCTTTTATTGAGTTACATAAATTCGCTTCTTCACGCATCAAAGAACAACAAAGGGGAAGTGAGCTTTTTATATAGAGGTATGTGCGCATATTTCAATTTGTAACTAAATGTTTTTATTAAATGTATATTGACGAGACGTTGATATAAATTCGTTTGAATGAAAAAGAGATAAGGGGGAATTTGTTGTGCATTACGTGTTTTCCGATGTCAAAGTAGACGTTGAATGCCGGATTTTTAGATTAAGCCTTCTATTTTGCTATTTACAATTTTTGAGGC
Source organism: Agriphila geniculea (assembly GCA_943789525.1). Classification (NCBI taxonomy): domain Eukaryota; kingdom Metazoa; phylum Arthropoda; class Insecta; order Lepidoptera; family Crambidae; genus Agriphila; species Agriphila geniculea. The sequence goes on along the minus strand of OX038877.1, from coordinate 4,553,972 downwards.
CTTGGCTTTCCAGTTTCGGTATATTACAAGATGTCGTGTATTTCTGTTTTATTTAAATGAGGTCTGTTTTAGGCGTCTAGAAGTTACTGGTAAAAAATAAGGCAATTAATATTAGTTTTGTCAGATACTTACAAAAGCCTCATCATCGAGTTTCTTATTGCTTGTAAATACATCTTTATTTTTCTATTCGCAAGAACTAGATTTCCAGGAACATATCAAAACTTGAAATCTTGTGTTGCCATCTGGCAAAATACTTTGATTTTCTGCCCCCAAGGATACCCCCTCGCGTGTTGGTTGACCCCCCGCGTTACTCCACATTCAAATTTATTCAATTTTAGCGAGAGATCCGAGTGGAATTGAAACGACTACGAACGGTTCCTACTCTATTAGCATTCGTTACAGTCTCGTCATTGTTATAGTTGGGGAATCAAGGATGGCTACTAGATAAAAATAATATTTATCATTAACATTTTGATTATGCATATTATTGTAATTGTTTTCAAACATAACATGCATAACTAATGAAGTATATATCTAAACTATATAGACACTTTTATGTTTTTACACACAGCGTACATAATTATATGTCTTTTTATATTAAAATTTTGAGCGGTAAATATTCGCGTTTAACACTCAACTCACCCTCATGAATATGTTGTCAGCTATTCTGATATAGATTGTAGTCAATAGACATAATATTATGTCGACTGGTTTTATCTACTATCGGCATCGACAAAGTCGATTGGGAGTGCCTTTACATCTACGAAAGGGAGTGAGCCATTTTGCGCCAACTATAAGGTATTCTACGCCTCAGCTGCAAAACAAAATGATTTCAGCTCGCACAGAGATCGAGCTATAGTCAAATGACTGGCGGTCGTTAGCATTCGCCAACCTACTGCCAACGTGGACCAACATGCGAATAATTGGGGCGGGCTTGCGTCCTGTAATTGGCTTTCCATGCGCTCCTAGATGGTAACTACTACTACGTAACTGTAGTTACTTTCGAACAGGTACGTAACTGATATCCGACCTTCCAAGTATACGACCGATATCGCTGTTTTGCTGTTTTGGTATTCAAGTTTTACATTTTAGTTTCTGCAATAGTGTACGGATCTGAAAAAAAATGTGTGGAAATAATAACTTTTATAAAGCTGAAATCATCGTAAAAGAAAATACTAATTACCTTGCTTGTGTTGTTATTGATGTTATCTTAAGATACTTAAATAAGTAATAAAACCTATTAATTGCATTTTGCAGTAGCACGTGTACGAACGAATACAATTCTTTATGTTATCGTCAAGTGTTTCGACTACGAGTATTTATCTAATAGGTTTCGAAGTTCAAGCTATTTATTTATAGTTCTTGAACTAAGTGTCAACCCTAAAGAATAAAAGGCAAATTGATCTTCAGTCAGATAAAAACTACGCAAAGAAATCTCTTGGCGAGAACTTTAACCTCGCTCGTACCTACGGATCCAAAAGGTTTTATTTAAAAAGATGCACTATTTGTTTTCAACTAAGTTTAGATAGTCGGTTACAAAGAAATCTAAGCTGAAACTGCTCATTTCTAGGTAATTGTTACGCAGAAGTCCCGGGTTCGATTCCCAGGAGGGGGTCACATTTTGTACTCGATTTGGTTGGTTGTAGGGCTTATTTCACTTCCGCCTAGCTAGCTACCACCACATAACAACAATTTAAAAATTGTTGTGTTCCGGCAGTTAGAGGTAAGATAGCCAGTTCCTCAGTGATGAGGATTCCGGGTGTAGTGCGCTTCCACCTTCGGCCTTATCATCACTTAACATCAGGTGAGATGAAGGCCAAGCACTATCCCGTTATGCATAAAAAAAGATACTTTGTAAACGAATGTAAAATTACTTTATATAAATTGCTACAGTACTGCTAATGCGAGTGTCGCTAATTTCAAACTTTCCCAAACACATACGTAAACAGGGAAGAAGATTTACTCAGCGAACACGACGTGACAATACAATGGAGTTTATCTCTCGCAAATTGTCAAATTCAAAATTAATCGCGTCTAAGATGGAAGCGGCTCCGTATTGTTTTGATGGAACTGGGGTACGACGCACCCCTTCAGTCGGCGAATCTATTTGGGCACCGAGCACAGTATAAATAAAACACCAGTATTCCGACTTTACACAAACACGCTGAAAGTGGGCCGAAAGGGGCGCTAATTCCAGCCATATACGGTCAAGTCTACCGTCTCTATTATTTGCACGAGTCATGCAAAACGATAGCGCTCAAGATAGTCAGTATGCTGCAAACGTGTTGGTAGACTTTTTTATGCACAGCGGAATAGTGACTTTCGCCTCACCTGATGTTAAGTGACGATAATGCCGAAGGTGGAAGCGCACTACACCCGGAATCCTCATCACTGAGGAACTGGCTATCTTACCTCTAACTGCCGGAACACAACAATTTTAAAATTGTTGTTATGGCGTCATACTTAAGTAAGATGGTGATAGTTAGCCAGGCGGACTTAAAATAAGCCCTACCACCAACCGAACCGAGTACAATGTACCTCCCTCCTGGGAATCGAAGCTGGGACCCCTGCGTCTTACACGGGTGGGTGGTTGGTCGGACCACTAGATAGACCACAGATAAAATACTTGGTTGATCGGCTTTTATAGGAATCCGGTATTAATATCTAATACACTATACTACACAACAGTTGCAAGTTCGTCCGCTGTAGTGCCAAACGTATGCTGCCGGTGGAATTAGCTTTGCGATTCGATTTTCCAAGCGATTGTTGTTAAAAAGGCCTATCCGATTATAGTTGCCTAACATGTCATCCGAAATATCAACCCATTTAAATGGCATATTCGCATATGTCCCCCACTTCTGCCCCCCACTGGGGGATATCCGGAAAAATTGGGTATTTTCCCATTCTTTTCTTCCCGATATCCTCCAGTGTTGGACAACGGGAATAGACTGTCCGTACTTTATTTCCCATTTTTCACTATTAGATATATTTCATTTCATTCTAATAGTTATTAATTAAATTTTAAAAATATGAGAATTCTGCGTGAAGTGCGCTTCCACCTTCGGTCATCGTAATCAAGATGAAGGCCAAGCGCTTCCCTTAAGATTAATAACGAAATGTTTATAGTGTTTGTTTGTATAGAATATTGGAGCGTATTTTGTGTACCAAATTGATAATATAATTTAAACACAACTCAATTTAAATGTAAATATCTAAACATATATGCAAATCTTTGTGTCAATAAAATAAGTAATGAGAAATAAATAAATAAAAAACATTATATAAAAACCCATATTTTCTCCTAAACTAATAATACCTGTGAACTCGAAACTTATTTAAAAAGTTATAATCTTTGTAACCACAAAACCATAATTAATTATTCATAATAAAATCACGCTTAGCAAATTACATAATACGAGCATCGAATAATTTCCGGCTTATAAATAACTTTTACGAAGTTATTTCCAAGGAGTCACGTTATTAACGGAAATTGTGAACAAGCCTTTTAATTATAATGAAAGCTTCACGTGTCTTTGTAACTGAATAATTTAGGGATAAAAATACTCCGCCGTACAAATATGCCGAATAATATCTCAATTAACTTCCGTACAAGTCAACCTGGTTATTGCTAAACTAATAAAATATTTAGTGTTTCTTAAACGTTTGCAATCACGTACTTACCACATTCAGAATTAAAAAAATCTACCAATATTTTCGGAAATTAAAATAAACCCTAAGTAGGTATTACTACTTAGGGTTTACTTAGTAGCCTTACGTACCTAGATAAACGCGCTATGTCATGTATTGCTACGTCATACGAACTTCGTAGTCCATCGTAGCACTACGAATCGCAACGTTACGTAGCGTTACGAAATCTCATATATACCGGACAATGTTACGATTTTTTAATTATCTTGCGTGTGTTTTATTACTCAAGAGTTATTTTATTGAATTCAAATATCAATTATAATCCCTTTAACCTGTACAATAAATTCAAACTGATTGTTTGTTGTTTGCTTTTTTTAGTTTTCGAGTCCGTTTTTCAAATTCGTATTGCGTATATTTTATAAGGCTGTGTAATAATCCAAATGTATCTGTTGAATTTTGATACTGCCGTACTCAGAGACGTCAATAAAGTTTAATGCTTCATTAAGTATACTGTCGTCATATACTATCACTATGGAAAAGAAAGACACAATGGTCTCCCAGAAGTATATAAGGAGACCAAATAAATATTATTTTTTGTACAAAAAAATTCAATAAAAAACTGTTTAGTTTAATATACAAATTAACGTTAAATATACTAATTTTATCAATCTAAATTAAATATTGCTCGATCAATGACTTTGCAGCCGATTTTTCTAAAATTAATCTCTGCTTATCTCGTTACTGCTTTTCAGCTTTTCTTGAAGCTGCGGTTACCTCTCTTTTGGTTAATCTTACCGATCTATGTTTGAAAGATGTCAAATTGTCAATGTTTTTGGTTAAGGTCATTAATTTTTAGACAATGCCCAAAACTTATTGATACCTAGAGTTAAAAGGAACATAAGCATTGTTTTGTTTAATTAGAATAAATTCAATATCCAAAAACTGCAAATTTTGAGTGAATGTGATTGGCAACTTGTTTTTCCTTAACTTCCTGATCTTTAACATATTTGGGGGTGGTAAATTTAACAACGGCTTTCAAACCTAACTATCGAACTATAATTTACATCCACATTTGATTAAGATATTTTTCCTACATCCACCGTAATCCTCACTGATGTTGAAGGTGCCTCAACAAAAATCTTTTTTCCCGTATTCATATTTCGATTAGTTATGTTACTGTACATCACCTTCCCGAAATCTTTTTAAAATTTCTCTCACTCGTTTCTAATACATTAAGGTGGTTATGATTCTGTAGAAACTTATTCTTGTAACTTCTTATTGAATAAATTTACGAATTGTTGCCAATATCTCATTATGTCGATAGTTATGAATAATATCTTTGAGCAAACGATTCTTGATTGTCTCGTTTCAGTTTCGAAAGATAAGCAGAAAGGGAATGGTTCAATTTGTAAGGGCGCTTTGCTTTGGCTTTACGTGGACATTAAATATAATTGTATATGATTCCCATTATTAATACTTTGTATCTAAAGGACATAAATTATAGCAATAAAGTTGCCGGAAAGTCTAAAAATGTGTCTAAATAAGCATAATTATGTAATATTGTAATGTTGGAACTGAAAGAAGTTATTTATTATGATTGCTTTTCCAAAATAAAAGTATTATTACACTTTGATACTTACTTTTTTTTATTTTTTATTTTATATATTACTCACTTTATTACTCACTTTTTACACTTTTTGAGGTAATATAATAACATAAATGGGCAATAACAAAGAAAATCGGGTTTACAAAGAAAAAGCAGTCGAAACAACATTTACAGCAAAGATAATACAGATTCACAGTACACGAGATCAAGCGAATATTTGTTTCAGATGTTATCATTTTTGACATCAAAAAGTTGGTAAAAAGTAAAAACGTAGTTTTTATTGCATGTACTTTTTGGTTGACAGTGGGTTGACTTGACACTGGTATTTTGTCATGTTTTAATTCATCTACAAAAATACTTTTTAAATGATTTATTTTCATATTTACTTTCCGGCGAAAAGACTTACGCGGAAATTCATTTTATATTTAATTATATTTTTCTGTATAAATACATTTTACAGAACAGCTTGTTCACGTAAAGCCGGGATAGAGCAATTCCCTTTATAAATCCCCATTATTTGGACAAATTAGTTACCCGTGGTTAAGATGGTAACTTTTTTTTCCTTTTCCCTTAACTTTTTTATAACCAGTATGAACATTGAATAATATTATAGTCTCTTTACTTCTGGGACACCTTTAGCACCAACTTTAAAGAAGCATTAAACTTAATTGACGTAGTGTTTTTAATTTTTCTTATTTAAGTTACGCATGAAAAAGGTCTTTCATCATGATACATTGATACATATTTTAATTTGATTTCAGAGAGATTTCAGCGTGTCGACTGTGTTCACGAAAATTATGTAAAAGTACATTATTTTATACATGAGCATAATTAACCTAATTACTCTGGAAGCGATAAAATTAAACGGTCTGTGTGGTAAACAATAATGACATTGGCTTTGTACCACTAGAGGATTTTATTTAAGTAGTATTTAAAATTTCATTTAAACATTAATAATGTTAAAATAATAGAGCCAGCCGGCGTGAACAGTGGTTGAGCTGTTAAGGTTTTTGCAAAAGATATTGTAAATAATGTTTTAACGGTTAAAAAAATATGTCTTAACCATCGAGGTTTTAACTGTTAAAAATGCCAATTCCATTATAAGTTTGTTTTGTATGCAAAGCTTGCTGTCTGGGAAGGAACTATCCTGTTGTGGATAAAAAAAAAGTTAAATTTCTACACTTAACGTTAAGTTTTATGTGACGATAAGGCCGTAAGTGTAAGCGCACTACACCCGGAATCCTCACCACTGAGGATTTTGATTGATTTTAATTTTGAGAAATTTAACTTAGTTGGTTTTCTACCAGTTTAGGTACAAAATCGACATTTCATATTATGTATTTATATTACCTACCTAAAATGTACCTTAACTGATTACGAATTTTCCAATAATTTAGATAGAGCTGGAATTAAAAGCCATTACCTCCGCTAAAGTTATCAAAAATGAGTAGGTACCTACTTAGTTTTTTTTTGAAGAGCCTCTATAATGCAAGCTAACAGGTAATTTCATTCGTTTTTAAATTCTGCAGTTAAAAACGAAGTTATTTATCTTATTATCAATACTCAATAACACCTAAATTACCAAAATTTTAATTAATATTACACATCATAGACGGCCATATTGAATTAATAGCGCGTCGCGGCAAATACAAATGCGCGGCAATAAATTCGCGAACAAAACGCGGTTGATATTAATGCCAAGCTGTTGACGACGTAGATTGTGCGTTTTGTTACTAGAGTCGCAACGAGTATTCTCGTTTCGTTATTTATACGTTACTACCTAAATCTTTCTACATATAATTAGAAATTGTGCCTTTGTTTTAAGGTAGTTTTGCCTACTCTACCCTATTAATGTTGGCACACTTTCAATTCTTTTCAATGCTTTTGCGAACTTAAATGTTTAAAAATAAGCAATCAATTATAAAATTACTTAATCGTAAGCTTTAAAATCGATAATTTTGGTGATTAGTTATTAAACTTTAGTCAAAAGAATAGAAATATTGCCAATTGAATATGGAGGGGGAGGCTGATTTCATAAAGCTAGATGTCGTGTAGAGAAAATCGACAGTGTAGATTCCCTTTTCTTTATTTACATACTAAACAATTACCTAGTTCATAATGAATATGTAATTATATACAATTCTCATGACAATGATGGTGGATGCAATACTCACGACCAGCAGTTAACAACATTGTATGAAGCGTCAACATGAGAAACCTTTGCATATTGAATCCTACCCATTGTTATTTGGACAAATAAACCTGAGTAGGTATTGAAATTCTATACAACGACGTTCTTTAGGTTTTACACTGTCTTGCTGCAGTCACGGATCACTAAATATGCAGTGTACTGCGCGAGGATAACTCAAACTGGCTTTAAAAGCTAGTCAAGAGTTGACCGTTTTGCGCATGAATAATTTAATATGAGGGTCTATTGAAGTAATGACAGGAAAGGTGTATAGATTAACTGGAATATCTTATAGTTTTACAAAGTTTTTGTGAAGAAACATACTGTACGTTTAAGTGTACCCTTGCCCTTAGCACGAGCAGCTATCGAAAAAAATAACGCGCTTAAAATCATTCGATAGTGCAATTTTGTATTGGAAACTTGTACAACGCCATCTACCGCCGAATAGCGAAATTAAAATTTCCATAGATAATTCTCTATAGAGTAATTTTTTCTCGATAGTTATTCGTGCTAAGGGTACTGAACTTTTACTAGGTTGTAATTATACCAAAGCAAATTATAACTCATTAGAACAGTGAGAGTTTGTTTCAACCAAAAAGTTAGGATTCACTTTATTATTTCTTCTCTTTATTTTAACTTTTAGTTGGATCGTGTATTGCTTGTGCTACCATTTTAAATTTAAACCCATTTATTATTTAAAACCTAAAATAACATTTTGTTGAAACTATCGAACAACAATTACTTCAGATATGCTTTTAACAAAATAGCCTTCAAACTTCTAGCCTCATCAATCACCAATAATACCTTTACAAACTCCTTTTTGTAAGTAATTAGCCATTATGTAAATCCAGCGGCCATTCTAAATTGTGAAAATCACTTTGTTGTAATTACAATATTTTAAGCAATTTTAAACTGTCATTCCGAAGGTCTCTTGCTAAGTGGAGTGAAGTGAATAATTATGAAAATCTATCTGCAGACACCAAAAATGACAACGAAGTTTAATTAATAACATCTGAACAATAGAATTTAATAAACTCTGGCTCATTAGGCGAAAGATCCGTTATGAGATAGCAAAATGTGGGTACACAAGTTTATTTTCTCCTCTTTATGGTTGAAATAATTTGCGGAAACACTTTGTCTTTTTAGGGTTCCGTACCCAAAGGGTAAAAACGGGACCCTATTACTAAGACTCCGCTGTCTGTCTGTCTGTTTGTATATCTGTCACCAGGCTTTATCTCATGAACCGTGATAGCTAGACAGTTGAAATTTTCACAGATTATGTATTTCTGTTGTCGCTATAACAACAAATACTAAAAATTGTTTAAAAAAACAAAAAACCGACTTCAAAAAACGTAACTCTAAAAAGCAAGAAATAATATTCGTAATAATAAAAACACGTCTATTGAAGTCGGGTGGGGCTGGAGTACAAATTTCTTTTTTTTATTCTAAAAGCCCCACCCGACTTCAATAGACGTGTTTTTATTATTACGAATATTATTTCTTGCTTTTTAGAGTTACGTTTTTTGAAGTCGGTTTTTTGTTTTTTTAAACAATTTTTATTTTTTTAATTTTTAGTGTAGGTACCTTTTGTATTAGGTAGTGTAGGTATATTATTTAGGTAGAAAAATCGGCTCAGCCAAACGTGAGTTAATTTAATCGCGGAGAAACATACATACATGCAGGTCAAACTGAGAACCTCCTTTTTTAAGTCGGTTAAAGAACTACACTTAAGATACCCCTTTTCCAACAAAAAAATAATTATCTTATTCAGTTCATAAACAAAGAAGTTATACGACTGATCATCGAGGTAGTTCACACAAAATCATACTACTTTCGTGCTTTTTTCAAGATTACTTGAAAAGTACTGAACCGATTTCAAAATTTTTAAAAATGGGACCAACTTGGACGTTTACCTAATGTAATAACGTTTGAATCATTTCAATCGGTTCAGCCGTCTTCGAGTAATCGGTGTACATACAAAAAACAAACAAAAAAAAAAAAAAAAAAAAAAACGGGTCGAATTGAGTACCTCCCTCCTTTTGAAGTCGGTAAAAACAGAAGAAAATAAATATTTAAGGACGGTTCGATACCATAAACGTGATTTATTTTGCCATTTTTTGGAACGGAACCGTTCGTACGACACGCACTTGGCCGGGTTTTTTTTCTTTAATTGAGAGGCACAGGCTTAAATTAATGCACAAAGTTGCTGAATGTACATCAAAATCTAGATCGATCAACTCACACAGTTTATTTGGTTCTTAAGTGAGGACTTATTTACTGCAACTCGAATTTGCATAGCTAACAAATTTGAGAAAACTAATTAACAATAAGGCTAAAGTAAGTTAATTTAAACTGTAACCGTACTATGTTCTTTAGTTGAATCAAATCTATTATCTATTTAGCTTACCTACAATACACAACTCTGCCCTCCTTATTGCAAATGCAGTACTTGCATTTTGGCGGTTTCGAGATAAACGCGGGAAACCTATTTTTTGATATCTATGCAACAAGTCTATGTTATATAACATTTAAAGTCTACCTAAAAATTAAGAAAAAAATCAAGCTTTCTATTGACATATTTTTTCTTTTACTTTAACGGTGTCCTCTAAATAAAATGCGGAATACTGCATTTTTATCTACCATTTTGGGATTGTGGGCATTACAGTATCACTAAGGCCAAATGCAGTATCTGTGTTTATTACTGCAAAATTACCTAGCACGTGTTCAAAACTGCGTTTCTAACTAGCAATTATGTACTATTTTCATGCATGGTACTAGTTAAAAGTGTTGGCTTCAGATACTTAAGTAGTGAAGAAACAAAATAAAACGAATTTACCAGAAAAGTAGTTTTATACACTTGTAAGACATCTGCGCGTACAGACATTTTTTACGAATTACAATGAGTATATTATTGGTATTAATTTAGATGTTATTTTAGAATTAATTAGTACCTTCCTGACATTTCAAGACCTATCCAGGGGCTGTGGTCACGGGAGGACTAAAGTAAAAAAGTTGCTCATATAAAGTTAATCAGAAAACAAGAACTAGCTACTGAATCTACCGCCAGTTACTCTCAGAGAAAGAACTGGTGGAAGAAAACTCATAGAGGTTGTGTCGATCTCTCTTTTGATCCCTATGTTCAAAACGAACTAACTGTATCTGTAGATCCCGCAGTTGTGATTTAGTACGGGATTTTAGTTTAATGAATTATGAGGTCCCAAGCTGGTGGTACTCTCCAACCATATTCTCTATTGAAATTTGATACTTGTTGATTTCATAGCCTCGCGTAGCATTCTGGGAATGAGTCTTTGGTTTTTGGCAAGGATTTGTGGTTTATCATTTTTAATGTAATGGATGGGTCCTTTTGAGGCATGTTCAAACTCTGCAGTCTTGCTATAGCGCTTGTTCTTCATGTCAACTACATGTTCTTTAATGCGCGTCCCTATACTTCTCTTTGTTTGCCTGATATAAGAGAGCCCACAGTCGCAATCTAGTTTATAGACGCCTGCACCTTGAAAAGGGATGTTGCACTTGACAGGTCGTAAGAATTGGTTTATCTTCCTCGGCGGCTCGAAGTAGATCTTGATAGCACTCTTCAGAATACCTTTAATCTTGTCAGTGACACCTTTCATGTAAGGTAGAATGGCAGGTTGTCGTTCTACTGTGGCTGGCTTGATAAGGTTTTTGTGATGGAGGCGTGGTACTGGCAGTTTGATACTTCGCAGAACTTGCTTGACATGCTGAAGCTGCTGAGCCTGACAGCTGTGTCAGGTGTAATTGTTGGTCACAGATCCCGCTTACCCTCTGAAACAAAGTTTCCCTACGGTACGTAGCTAACTGTAAAAGATGGTGGTGGGATTCACCATTGAGGTATCGATCTGTAAGTGTTGCTTTTCGATATACACAGTGTGGCTCAAGATTTGATCAGAGTTACTGATGAAAAGGTAGGCTAGTTTATTATCTGCCTCTAACTCCATAGTGAGTTGAATATGCGACCTACACCAGAACTAGAACTTACCAAAACCATTTGAACATTGAATAAACAAATTATTGAAAAAACAGTACTGTCGAATACTGCGTTTGTCTTTAGTTTCTATTACTTTTAAAGAATTATATGCTAAATGAAACTGCAGTAAACGTATCAAGTACTGCACAACCTTTTAGTACATGCTGAATACTGCAGATCTTGTTAGCATGAGCAATACTTTTGTGCAAATACTGTGTTTTGCGTTAAATAAAAAACATAGTTATAATAAAAAAAATAATGAAAATATTTTTTTTATATATAGATTAAGCCCTGAAGATGTCATTTTTGCAAAAAAGTGAAAATCCCAAAAGTGTCGATTACTGCAAGTGCAATTAGCAGGGCAGAACTCAGTTAAACTAAGAACCCTGATTCTTGCACTACTCTAGCTCTTTCGCCTTTTGTAATTGTTCTGCAAATTCCTTCTTATATGACAAACAAGCTGCCTCCCCGTTCCCCGCTCCTTACCCCTCTGCCGTCCACGTGCCTCAGCCAAGAGGTTATGTAAATTGTTTAACGAACGATGCCGTTACGGGCCTCGATGGCGCACTTAAAGCATTAACATTTTAAAGCGTTATTTGTGCTAAGCACACAATTACTTGTACATTTAAACTGATTACGGCCCTCGTTTAAAAGAGGATTCACTTTAAATATTCTAATTAGTAGTTTGCTCCGTCTCGGGGTCTTGTTTTAGTTCGTGTTTACTTTTGTGTCTTACATCGGCGCCGCTCTCATAATTCCTTACGCCTACAAGCTTTGCAGCCACTCCGTCAACAAAGATCTTCCATTAGACTTTTGCTTTTATTCTAGCACTTGTTCAACACGAGTACAAGTTACGTATGTACAGTCAGCAAAGTTATGACCTTAACAGTTTGAAAATAAATCGCTTGCAAGGATGGAACTAAAAGTTCGTCTTTACCTGCCTCCATTGTTTTTATACAAAAGATGCTTTTGTGACATTTGGGTAAATGCAAGACAATACAGACTACTCAATCTAGAAATGAACCTTAAGGTGTTCAGCTCATAGCTTTGCTGACAGTACATATCATGAAACGAGCTTTTGCTTAGCACTGGCATGGACGAATAATAGTCTTCATGTTTTCTTTACAGGTATTAGTGTTGACAATGATTGTAATTTAAGAATTTTCTCTATATTTAACGTTCATAAAAAACCTGAAAATAAAAAACAGCTTCAAATGGAACGGCTCTAGAATTTTCAAAATTACCTAACCGATTTAAAAAAAAACATTTCGAAAAAAAATTAAACAATCGAATTAAGATCCTCCTTTTTTTCTTTTGAAATCAGTTAAAAACATAATATTTTCACTTGTCTTATTAACATTTCGAGCTTACATCCTGATAATTACTAATTGCATCAGCCCCCTAATTTTGTAAAGCAAGATAGTTAAGGTAGCAAGATAGTTATCACATTGATTCTTACTAAAGCAGCAATGTAACTGCGATTTCTGTCAGTTTCAATCAGAAATTGATTGCAACACTCAGACAAAATAAAAAAGTAAGACGGAGTCCTCCGAACAAAGCGGTGAGGCCTGTTAAACTACGCCTTGGCTGTGTACATACACAGTTCACGCACACACGTGTAACGAAACTACGCCTTGGCTTTCCATATAAAACCCCTGCCGTCCGGCCCCCGCCCGCCCCCTTGTACGCACACATATACCATCAAAAACCGGCCTCACTTCATTGTTCGCAACGCTCCATCTTACTTTTTTATTTGATCTGAGTTGCAACAGAACAGAGTTACAAAATCAGGGGGCACATGGAGTTTTCCCAAGCAGGTGAATATCAGTTGAGTTAATTCTCTTTGTAGCCCCGTCTTAGCACGGATTCATTAAATTGCCCGTTGAATCGTTGGCGTCTACTCGGCCCGCATGGAGTGTTTCCACGTGTGTTGATCTCACAAATTTAAACATTCATCCGTATGAAGCAAAGCGGTGGAAATTAGGGTATCCGTGCTCCGACGAGCGAGCCGAATTCGCCATAGAGTTAATGTTGATAGAGAAAATTAACTCAGGAACACTTTTCCTAAACAGCAACAAACATAGAAACAATCTCGTTTTGTGTATTTGAAATAATGTTTATTGAGCGTATAGTTTGACTTCAATACGTTTAGTCATTAATATGATTTAGTTACTTTAACGTTAAAAAAGCTAAACAAGATGTTATTACAAAATGAAAATCGCTATAGGTACATAATGCTAGCTACAATACAAATCAGTCACATCACATCACATGCAATGCAAAGTATATTCTGAACAAACCATTTAACCGCGTACTATGTTTTATTTATAATATAAATAATTACACATTTTATTTATTAGACTATCATACGTCTATTATCGTCAATCATTTTGTCTATGGTTTTTGTGCGAGATCTGCCGCCATTTTGATGCTAATCTCCGCACGAGGGCAGGGCGTGCTGATTTTGCGGGTATGAAATATTTGCACCAGACGGCTCCGGCCGGCACCTTTTCAATTTCGCCCGGCTCGCGCCCGCGGGGAATCGAGTCGAGTTTTGTGCGTGAAAATGCCACATTTACGAAAGGATTTCGTCTCTCAGAGCTATATGACAAACAGTTTTATTTTTTACAGAACCGTCGCGTTACTCGGGGCTAGCACTTAAAATAAATTGCATTTTCAAAAGTGTGCTGAATAAAGTTTTTTTGTATTCGCGGTTTCTGCAGGTTTTTGTATTTTCCGGGTTTCAAAGGACATGTCCCATCGCGCCCATGTCATTTGCCTCACCATTCTCAAAAAATGAAAGTCTATCGAGTCTTACTCAAAGTAGTATATCAGAGTAGGTATTTTACTCTAGAATCAGATTAATAATTATTTTCTGCATTAAAAAGAGGGATTTTTAAGTTAAAACGCTTTTAAATCACAATTTTTTATCATGATAGTACTATTTACTTACATTTTTTTCACAAAATACTTCAGAAAACAACTTAATTTTTTGTAATCGTTTTTCTAAATATAAAACAATTCTTGACTGATACTATACCTAAATAAAATGTAATTACCATTTTTTAATTATGAAAGTAAGTCCTTTAAAGTTTGAATGCTAGGAGAGTAGGTAATCGACATTTGTGCATTTATGAAAACTTGACGGTCAGCGGCGGGTGGCATGGCAGTCGTAAATTCGTACTTAACCTTAGCGAGGCGAGCACTACATATTTCAGGCTCATACGAACAAGGGATTTCTGTCGCCGGATGTTTGGCGGCACAATGCATCCGGCGGCCGGTGGCCGATGCAAATAACAAATAAGAACGGGAATGCGAGATGCTCCCCACGTGAATGTTTGAAAACTAGATGGACCGAAGAGTTTTTCAAACTAGAGTAATAAGTTTAGAAAAAATATCGTGCAAGTTTTACGTTCATATATTAGGTTGTTTACATTCACACCCATACAATTCTTTACCTAAATACACAAGTGTACTGTAATCATCTGTTTCATTGTGTTTTATAAGAAATATTTTAATATTGATGAATACGCTATACTTTGAAATAGTTATTTTGGCCTTGATCTTACTTTAATAATCCATTTAATAAGCTTATCCATATAGTATATTTTGACCACCAGTTTTCCTTTAATTATCATGTTTTCCGCGTGGAATTCCGTTTCTCGTGGGATTTCGGATATAAATAGTAGCTCACCAATGTCAAAATCCATTTCCATACTAATTATTATAAAAATTTCTTCAGCAGACAAGGCGTGAAACATAACAAATAAAACGGAGAGACCCTGTTCTTTTCACATTTATGATGTTAAAAAATGAATATTTTTTTTATGATTTTTTTTCACTTGTCCACAGAACGCAAACTCTTCGTGGGTATGCTGAACAAAAAGCTATCGGAGAACGACGTGCGAGCGTTGTTCGCGGGCCACGGCGCCATCGAAGAGTGCACTGTGCTGAGGGATGCGCAAGGACAGAGCAAGGGATGTGCGTTCGTCACCTTTGTGTCGAAGCAGGCGGCCATAGCAGCGATTAAGGTATGTACACGTCAATTACAACCCTGAATGTTGAGCACCTGCTGAGCACGTAACGCTGTTCGCTAACCACGGAGGACTAGCGTCCTCCGTGGTCCTCATTTGTTTTTTTTAATGGCAACTACTTACTTTTCTTATTAGGCCCGCCATATACAGACGGAATTTTGATTCCACATTTCGAAACGGAATCATTCCGAACGCAGCAAATCCATACAAATCTATGGACTTACCAGTCCTACCTCAAAGGTGCATGCGTAATTTTCCGTTCGAAATTCGTTTCGGAATTCCGATTCAAATTCCGTCGTTTCGATATTTGTTTGAACTTTAAGCTTTTTAATCTTGTGCTAATTCTCAAGAGTTGTTCGCGGTCAAATTACTGCTACCTATGCCTATATACTTATCTAAGACATTCTAAGACACCTGCATTTGGAACCAATATTGGCTACTCAACTGGCTAGACCACAACTACTGTGAGGGTATGCTGACCACAGCAATAGTCGCTGACATAATGTGGCATTTATGACAAATCTAGGTTATGGAACTAAATACCATCTAACAATGATACACGTGATGTACTGGATATGCATTAATGATTTCAAATAGATACCTACCTATGTAATCTAATCGTATTACTTTTTTCAAAGATTTTCTTTTTTCTTTTTCAAATCCTCACTAATATTATAAATGCGAAAGTCCGTTTCTTTGTTTGTTTGTTTGATTCGCCTTCACGTCTTAACTACTGAACCGATCATCATGAAATTTTGCATACACGTTGTCAGGAGAAAGGGACATACTAGGGTATCTTTCATCCAGAAAAACGTACAGTTCCCGAAAGATGTCAAAAGAACTGTTTACGCAGACAATAAATAAATTGTCTATTCTATTCGCTTCAGAACTAGTAAAAATGTATTTATGTAAGAAAGCACAGTCATTGGTTGGACTTTATAAATTTAGTGACATTTTAATTCTTATAGCAGGTACAATTTTATTCTTATTAAAAGTTCTTATTATTTTACTTTAAATGATTGATAAGAAACGTAAATAATTTATTATTAAGATAAGTATTTTAATTTTCTATTAAAATAATTATCTTAATTTAATATTTGTTACCACTCTAATATTCCAGGCGCTCCACCACAGTCAAACAATGGAGGGTTGTTCCGCACCCCTCGTAGTGAAATTCGCGGACACGCAAAAAGAGAAAGAACAGAAGAAGTTGCAGGCGATGCAGGCGAGCTTGTGGGGACTGACGACGCCCGTCGCGCCGACGGCGTACCTCGCCTCGGAAGCGGCGCTGTCACCGGCCACACAGCTGCAGCTGCTGCAGCAACTGCAGGCGGTTGGGCTGCAACAGCAGTTGCTGCAGGGACAGGGCTCGACGCTGCTACAAGGTAATTTGATCTTCTTTCTTCTCCTTTGTCCTCGCCTTTTCCCGTTACGCGGAGTCGGCTTCCCTAATTCTGAAGCGCCATTTGCTTCGTTGGTAAGTGTCATCAATAGACAGGCCCAATACCTTCATGTCATTCTGGATATTCGTCATCCACATGGTTTGTGGCCTACCTCTTCCTCTCTTTTTCGTAGCCATGGAGTCGCAGTCGGAGGCGGAGCTGTCGCCAGCCACACAGCTGCAGCTGTTACAGCAACTGCAGGTGGTTGGGCTGCAGCAACAGTTGCTGCAGGGACAGGGCTCGACGCTGTTACAAGGTGATTTGATCTGTATATTAATATGATTATTGGAGGCGACACTGTCGCCGGCCACACAGCTGCAGCTGCTACAGCAACTGCAAGCGGTCGGGCTGCAGCAGCAGTTGCTGCAGGGACAGGGCTCGATACTGCTACAAGGTGCATATTAATATGATTAGCTAATTGTTTGCGCGTCGAAGGCGGCACTGTCGCCTGCAATTGTAGCATCTACGGCCGTTTTGAACGCCGTTATTTTCCTCGACATTATTAAATTGACATGATAGATTGCAAAAATAATGGTATTAAAAAAAAGTTTCAATACAAAATGTCAAAACTTCTTTTTTAAATACTTGTTGTGGTTGTGGC
The DNA here is from genome assembly GCA_943789525.1 of Agriphila geniculea. Taxonomy (NCBI): domain Eukaryota; kingdom Metazoa; phylum Arthropoda; class Insecta; order Lepidoptera; family Crambidae; genus Agriphila; species Agriphila geniculea. The sequence goes on along the minus strand of OX038877.1, from coordinate 4,536,447 downwards.
AGGTGGTGGCAAAGGTATAATTTCCATTCTGCTGTTACTTTCGTACATTTGTGAAGTCGAAGAGACTTTCATTTTTTTTTAATTTTTCACACAACCGAAAATTCTTAAACTTTTTCCTATTACTAAGGGAGCTTATAAAATAGAAAAATATTCAGCTAATTTGATTTTTTTCGGACATTCCCCATTATCCTGTAACAAAACATTAATTGATGAATGTGATCTAGCGGTGTGAACTGTGAAAACTTCAGACAGCTTTTACGCCCATGGAGACAATACTCCACGGGCGTAAAGCTGTCTGAAGTTTTAAATAAAATCTTATTTAACTATTTCTTAGAATAAAAAAGTGAAACTTTGTGTGACAATTAAATATTTTACATGATTAACATAATAATGTTAATTATTAAATATTTTAATAATTTTAATAATTAACATAATATCATAATAATACTATTTGGAAAGACAGATTTAATTTCATTAATTTTCGTAGTTTTGCATTTTTTTACTTTTCCTTTCGTCATTTTCCATTATTTTGTTTCCCTAGTGTTATATTAGAATATTGTTTTAAATATATGAATGAATATTAATGGTATCAAAATTAATTAATGAATGAATATTTAACTATTTCTTAGAATAAAAAAGTCTAACTTTGTGTGACAATTAAACATTTTACATTGATTAACATAGGTAGGTAATTAAGATTATTTGGAGAGACAGATTTACTTTCATTAATTTTCGTAGTTTTGCATTTTTTTTACTTTTCCTTTTGTTATTTTCCATTATTTCGATTTCCTAGTGTTATATTAGAATATTGTTTCTACATTTTAATTTACTTTTTGTTTTTTTTTTCTTTTGTTTGACGTAGCCTTCTCTCCCCTAGGTGTTAACTACCAGGATATCGCTTTCAATGGCGCAGGGCTGTCGGGCGGGGGCGGCGCGGAGCAGCTGGGCGGGCTGCTGGCGCCGGTCTCGGTGCAGAACCTGGCAGCCCTAGCGGCCATCACGCAGCCGCCCGTGGTCTCGCAGCCCGCGCCCATCGCGCCTGCGGCACAGCCACAGCCACAGCCGCAGTTGTGTAAGCGTCTTTGTTTTTTCCTCCTTTTGATTGTTGAGTCGATTGTTTTTTTAAGCCCACCGGTTACGATCAATGAGGGCTTTTCATAATGACAAAAAACTGAAGGCTTGATAGATGGCGTTGATAAAAGTGATTTTTTCACTAAGCTTCGAAGAGTATCAACACCATCTAGTGAATCAAATAGTTACTATTTTTAGGCTTCTAAGAGTATCAACACCATCTAGTGAGGCCAATAGTTACTATTTTTATTTTTTTAATGTCACTTTGAAAAGCCCTAATTGCGATTGTCAATTTCTACGTCAATGCCATTGTTAGAGTAATTGACAGTCGCTTCAGTTGCACATGTAAACGATCAATTTTCGAGTCACTGAGCGCTAATTACGTAAATATTTACAATCGCAAATTATCGTTACCGGAGCACTCTAGAACTCAAGTCTTGAACACAAATCACCTAAGGTCTTAAAATAGAAGACCCTTATAAAAGATTTGATTTGAACAAGAAATGCCTTGTCAATCTTTGTCCAAAATAATGTGATTCATATTAGTGCTTTCAATCACAAGAAATTAAAAATTTTTTTTGGATAACAGATGACAACTTGAAATTTCTTGCTCTAGTTTATCTGTGACTTGCAATGTCCGTATTATGAGTTTGCACAGTTTATGCTTACTATTAGGCTTGCCAACCCTACAATATATTATAGTATCCCACTATATTGCGGGCTCGCCTACTATATTTTTGGAAAAAATATATAGGTAGTAGGCAAAACTACTATATTTTTTTAAAGTGAAAAAGTTAAACAAAAGTGGAAAAAATAATACTTATATGCACATAAGTAATTGCATAATATTTTTGTGTAACTCTTGTGTTTATGGTTGTTGAATGAATTATGAACATATTTAGTAAGTATGAAAAAAAATACAACTCCTTTAAAATCCTCCATACAAAACGGTAACCTACTATATTTTTGAACTTTATCGCCATCTACTATGTTTTTACACGTAATAATCTATAAACTACTATATTTGATGCAAAAAAAGTTGGCAACCCTACTTACTATAGGTATACGATAGCGACTGTAGTTGACATTTGTATGACAACTTTTAGTTGAGTATAGTTACCGCTAGAGGTGCAGCTGTGCTAAATTGCAAAATTACAATTAAAGTACAAAATTGCTTAATACAGTCGCTATCGAGTAGGTATAGTAAACGTAACTGTGCAAACTCATAGTACCTACATGCCCAGAAGTTGTAAGTAGATATTGTACCTACCTTTTCACTTCAATGCACATTAGATACCTATCTTTCCCAATGGGGAATGTCCGAAAAAAATCAAATTGCCTGAATATTTTTTTATAGGTAGGAATAAGCTCCCTTAGTAATAGAAAAAAGTTTCAGAATTTTCGGTTGCGTGAAAAATTTATAAAAATTAAAAGTCTCTTTAACTTCACAAAAGTACGAAAGTAACAGTAGAATGGAGATTATACCTTTGCCACCACTTGCCTCAACCACAGCAAGTATTTAAAAAAAAAAAGTTTTGACATTTTGTGTTGAAACTAAAGGTATAATAATAATCACCATTCTGCTGTTAAAGAGACTTTTAATTTTTATAAATTTTTCACGCAACCGAAAATTCTGAAACTTTTTTCTAGTACTAAGGGAGCTTATTCCTACCTATAAAAAAATATTCAGCCAATTTGATTTTTTTCGGACATTCCCCATTGAATTTTCAATTTTTTCCCGTCGTTTCGGCACCTTTGCAGCTGCCGTCGGTAAAGTGTCGGGAAAATCAAACTAAATAACAACTAATAACCAAAGTTATTTCAATAATACCGCGCTAGTATCCGTTAAAAAGTGTTTTATTTCAAAGTCACTTAAAATCAAAACAGTTTTCGGTCTTCGTGCACTTGTGAAAAATTGTAACTCGACAACTTACAATACTAAATAATATACTAGAAAAAATACGACTCGCACCAGATCAATACTCAGACGGGAATCGAACCCGCGACCTTTGGATATCCGGTCCAATGCTCTGACCGCTGAGCTACCGAGTCACTAGTGACATCGTCGAATTTTTCCTAGTATATCCTAAACTCTTACGCTGTAAGCCAGCGTTATTTCACCAATGTGAGGAATTACCTCGACATTCAATTGAAATATCTTTCCAGATATTTTAACAATTGATTAAGATGAAATAGCTATATAATTTTTAAATTTGAGATTTTTGCATTTACAATGCTATTTTTAAACAATACTAAATAATATACTAGAAAAAATTCGACTCGCACCAGATCAATACTCAGACGGGAATCGAACCCGCGACCTTTGGATATCCGGTCCAATGCTCTGACCGCTGAGCTACCGAGTCACTAGTGACATCGTCGAATTTTTCCTAGTATATCCTAAACTCTTACGCTGTAAGCCAGCGTTATTTCACCAATGTGAGGAATTACCTCGACATTCAATTGAAATATCTTTCCAGATATTTTAACAATTGATTAAGATGAAATAGCTATATAATTTTTAAATTTGAGATTTTTGCATTTACAATGCTATTTTTAAACAATACTAAATAATATACTAGAAAAAATACGACTCGCACCAGATCAATACTCAGACGGGAATCGAACCCGCGACCTTTGGATATCCGGTCCAATGCTCTGACCGCTGAGCTACCGAGTCACTAGTGACATCGTCGAATTTTTCCTAGTATATCCTAAACTCTTACGCTGTAAGCCAGCGTTATTTCACCAATGTGAGGAATTACCTCGACATTCAATTGAAATATCTTTCCAGATATTTTAACAATTGATTAAGATGAAATAGCTATATAATTTTTAAATTTGAGATTTTTGCATTTACAATGCTATTTTTAAACAATACTAAATAATATACTAGAAAAAATACGACTCGCACCAGATCAATACTCAGACGGGAATCGAACCCGCGACCTTTGGATATCCGGTCCAATGCTCTGACCGCTGAGCTACCGAGTCACTAGTGACATCGTCGAATTTTTCCTAGTATATCCTAAACTCTTACGCTGTAAGCCAGCGTTATTTCACCAATGTGAGGAATTACCTCGACATTCAATTGAAATATCTTTCCAGATATTTTAACAATTGATTAAGATGAAATAGCTATATAATTTTTAAATTTGAGATTTTTGCATTTACAATGCTATTTTTAAACAATACTAAATAATATACTAGAAAAAATACGACTCGCACCAGATCAATACTCAGACGGGAATCGAACCCGCGACCTTTGGATATCCGGTCCAATGCTCTGACCGCTGAGCTACCGAGTCACTAGTGACATCGTCGAATTTTTTCTAGTATATCCTAAACTCTTACGCTGTAAGCCAGCGTTATTTCACCAATGTGAGGAATTACCTCGACATTCAATTGAAATATCTTTCCAGATATTTTAACAATTGATTAAGATGAAATAGCTATAAAATTATCTGGATAGCTATAAAATTAAAATATCTGGAAAGATATTTCAATTGAATGTCGAGGTAATTCCTCACATTGGTGAAATAACGCTGGCTTACAGCGTAAGAGTTTAGGATATACTAGAAAAAATTCGACGATGTCACTAGTGACTCGGTAGCTCAGCGGTCAGAGCATTGGACCGGATATCCAAAGGTCGCGGGTTCGATTCCCGTCTGAGTATTGATCTGGTGCGAGTCGTATTTTTTCTAGTATATTATTTAGTATTGTTTAAAAATAGCATTGTAAATGCAAAAATCTCAAATGTAAAAATTTTATAGCTATTTCATCTTAATCAATTGTTAAAATATCTGGAAAGATATTTCAATTGAATGTCGAGGTAATTCCTCACATTGGTGAAATAACGCTGGCTTACAGCGTAAGAGTTTAGGATATACTAGGAAAAATTCGACGATGTCACTAGTGACTCGGTAGCTCAGCGGTCAGAGCATTGGACCGGATATCCAAAGGTCGCGGGTTCGATTCCCGTCTGAGTATTGATCTGGTGCGAGTCGTATTTTTTCTAGTATATTATTTAGTATTGTTTAAAAATAGCATTGTAAATGCAAAAATCTCAAATTTAAAAATTATATAGCTATTTCATCTTAATCAATTGTTAAAATATCTGGAAAGATATTTCAATTGAATGTCGAGGTAATTCCTCACATTGGTGAAATAACGCTGGCTTACAGCGTAAGAGTTTAGGATATACTAGGAAAAATTCGACGATGTCACTAGTGACTCGGTAGCTCAGCGGTCAGAGCATTGGACCGGATATCCAAAGGTCGCGGGTTCGATTCCCGTCTGAGTATTGATCTGGTGCGAGTCGTATTTTTTCTAGTATATTATTTAGTATTGTTTAAAAATAGCATTGTAAATGCAAAAATCTCAAATGTAAAAATTTTATAGCTATTTCATCTTAATCAATTGTTAAAATATCTGGAAAGATATTTCAATTGAATGTCGAGGTAATTCCTCACATTGGTGAAATAACGCTGGCTTACAGCGTAAGAGTTTAGGATATACTAGAAAAAATTCGACGATGTCACTAGTGACTCGGTAGCTCAGCGGTCAGAGCATTGGACCGGATATCCAAAGGTCGCGGGTTCGATTCCCGTCTGAGTATTGATCTGGTGCGAGTCGTATTTTTTCTAGTATATTATTTAGTATTGTTTAAAAATAGCATTGTAAATGCAAAAATCTCAAATTTAAAAATTATATAGCTATTTCATCTTAATCAATTGTTAAAATATCTGGAAAGATATTTCAATTGAATGTCGAGGTAATTCCTCACATTGGTGAAATAACGCTGGCTTACAGCGTAAGAGTTTAGGATATACTAGGAAAAATTCGACGATGTCACTAGTGACTCGGTAGCTCAGCGGTCAGAGCATTGGACCGGATATCCAAAGGTCGCGGGTTCGATTCCCGTCTGAGTATTGATCTGGTGCGAGTCGTATTTTTTCTAGTATATTATTTAGTATTGTTTAAAAATAGCATTGTAAATGCAAAAATCTCAAATTTAAAAATTATATAGCTATTTCATCTTAATCAATTGTTAAAATATCTGGAAAGATATTTCAATTGAATGTCGAGGTAATTCCTCACATTGGTGAAATAACGCTGGCTTACAGCGTAAGAGTTTAGGATATACTAGGAAAAATTCGACGATGTCACTAGTGACTCGGTAGCTCAGCGGTCAGAGCATTGGACCGGATATCCAAAGGTCGCGGGTTCGATTCCCGTCTGAGTATTGATCTGGTGCGAGTCGTATTTTTTCTAGTATATTATTTAGTATTGTTTAAAAATAGCATTGTAAATGCAAAAATCTCAAATTTAAAAATCGACAACTTACAGTTACGGTTAAGTAAATTTACCAAATGTAACGAAGAATTATTGATATCCGATAAAAAAAAAATAGTTCCTTTTCGTCAAGTATAAACTTGGCTCGGTGTAAGTGCAAGGAAAGCACAAACGAGGCTCGGGCGTGAGCGTTCCACCGCCGCTGCCTGAATTGGAACGTCCTCATTACGTATCATGAAAAGGAACGTCGAGGATAAAACTGCCAACCTTAATTGTCATTTCTTTTTGCTCTATTAACGGCCGTCCTTTACCCAAATTCGTCCGCTGCAAGACAATTAAGCTCAATAAATTCTACTGTAATTGCTCGCCCTGTCCAAATCTCTAATTGGAGTGTAGCACATCCACTACATAAGTTAAACCATGGTAAATTGTAACGACCCGTTTTGTCCGCAAACTTTCCTATTTCAGGTTGGACTTATTATTGAGAAAAGTAAAAAACACGTTAATTAACGATGAAAATTTTTCACACTTCAGGTCTTCTCGGGAAGACTAACATCACAGGTAAAATTGCAATGACAACGAAATTGTGTGTTATTTAAAATGGAATGACTTATTTGGCTTTCGAAATTAATTTGTATTAAATGAAGCAGACTTTTTTTATCTATTTTACTTTATGAATGATGTCTTATGGGCTCTACTTAGAAAGATACTCGTCACTATTGGTGTAATGCTAAAGTGTTTAGGTTCTCGTCTCGTAGTCGCATTATCATCTATCTATAAACATTCCTAAAGTCCCTTGTGACACGTCTCAAAGGTACAATACTCATTTGTCAGAACAAAGATGGCCGTCAGCTTTCCATATAAAACCGACAGCACCCAAGACCGACCATTGTCTTTGCTGGCCGGAAATTAAAAATGGCGACACACGCACCAAGACGCGACACGCAACTAACTCGGAATAACAATGAGAAAAGTCTGCCTCCTTTAATACATGTATGTAGGTCCGGCTTGGTTTGATTTCTATGTTGGCATCGCATCCCGTATAGAAACGCCTGCTTCGCCTGAATGTGTATAGGCTTGAATCTACAATAAGCCTGTCGTTTAAATGTCGGAAACTCGGGTTGGATTATGTTTTTACAGTTTGTTTGAAATATTCGCGCGAAGGTTGCTTGTCACATTTTCTTGTCTGCGATTCTAACAAAATTGGAAAACTTATTGATGTGTTCATTAACAGGTTAATCGTCTCCTAATGACGGTTGTTTAAAACATTTAAATACATGAAGATTTAAACTGCTCGTCAAATTTATAATTATGAATGAGGCAAGCAGTTAAGAGCCTGTAGCCAATGTCACACTTACAAATTTTCGCTATCGCTTCGCTCCGAAAAATGTACGGATTTGAAATTTTAAAATTCGATAGTTAACGAAACCTTATGTCAATCCCATACATGTTTCGAAAGCGAAGCGATAACGAAGATTTGCAAATGTAACTTTGGCTAGGGGGTCAGGTCTTTATTGTCTTTGTAGTTTATTCGTCGTCTTTCGTTTGCCACGTCTGTGAACTTACATAATCTTTGTCCTTTATGTTTGTAGAATAAAATTATCTTGTGTTGCAATATTTCGAGCTTTCTACCTCGTCTCGCAATGTTTAACTATCGTAGAATATTAAACGAATTTTGTGAAACTTAAGTACCTATGTGTTAGCAGAAGTTTGATTATTGCGACATAAAATTCTTTTCTTTCGTGTTTTATTAACATTTTGTTAATTGTTTTTGCATGGAAGTACTAAAATAACTTAAAATTTATTGTTGTTTTATTATACTCGTGCGTGAATGTTTGTTGAGAATGTTTACTTAGTATCTAACAATTAATTGTGAATACAAAAAAAAACTAAGAAAAATACTTTTCTTTGTTATTGTACTAAGTACCGGTAGGTACTTAGGTATACTTACTTAGTTTTACTTATTTGCCATACTTAGGTAGGTACTTATAATACGTAGTTATATTGTTTCTTTTAGTAGGTAGATAACCTACTTATCGTTTATTTCTTATTGATACTGTTAGAGGTTGCAATTGCTTTGAGGACGCTAAACCACGATGATATGAGGGGATGTTTGGATTTATAAAGTATCGCCCACCTTACGTCGCTTTTTCAGCAAGGGTCGATGACACAACTTTTAAAACCAAAGGATAGGTACTCACTGGGAAGCTGGCTGCCTGATTTTCACTGAATTTAGATTTTTTGATAAACACAGCGGCGCGCGCGCACGTTACAGCTCGGTTTTTTTTCGACTCACACAAGTCCATGTGATAGCCACGTGACGTGACAGCCGACGTCAGAGGTACATCGGAAATTGGTAGTGGGAGGACAAAAGGATGAGGTATTGATTTTAGGCTGCAACATTTCCCCCCACTTGAAATAGCTCGGATTTCACAGGATAAGCTATACATACATAAACCAAAATCCCCAAACGGTTGCCTTTGAATATGCCTGCTAGAGAATAAGATTGAATAAAAATAAAATAAAACCTATAGATGTGCATACAATGTACACTAAGCTTAAGTTTAACTTATAACTAGGCAAGTTTGATTATGAGTTAAAAAAAATAAAAAATTTTTTGCTTAAAGTTAGTTATCGTTTTGATTAGGATAAGATCGTTTAAATTTAAGATAAGATTGTTTTGTTTGTTGTGTTAATGAGATAAGATGTGATTTTAAGATTAATTTTCAAGGGGCAAGGGACAAAGTTTGACTACGGGTCGAACTAGTGTCCCTCTGTTAGTTTTTACTGTTACAACCCGGACAGTTTGGTCTTGGCCTGGATGAACTTGTATTACTCTTCCAAGCCGCCATTCATTTGGTGCTAAGTTAGGTTCCATGATTGTAACAATATCACCCACAGAGATTTCACGACCTTTGTTTTGCGACCATTTAGTTCTTTGTTGAAGGGTATGAAGATAATCTCTTTGCCACCTACGCCAAAAGCTTTGAGATAACTTTTGTAGCAACTGCCAACGGGATCGTGGGTGCATTTCATCGTTAAGAGGTGGCTCTGGTACAGCAACCAAAGGACGTCCGATAAGGAAGTGCCCAGCCGTAAGGACATCGACTTCGTTAGGATCTGAAGATATTGCGCAAAGAGGCCGGGAATTTAGCATCGCTTCGACCTTTGTCAATATTGTGTAAAACTCCTCAAAGGTAAGTAGTTGCGATCCTACAACACGCTTGAGAAGATATTTAGTGGATTTGATACCACTCTCAAAGATACCTCCAAAATGAGGTGCTGATGGAGGGTTTAATTTCCAATTGATATTACGAGAAGCTAGTTTGTCTGAAATATTTAAATGTTCTTCGGATAACATTTTACTGACTTCACAAAGATAACGTTTGGCACCTACAAAATTCGTACCGCAATCGGTTACGATTTGCTCACACAAACCGCGACGAGCGACAAATCGATCGAGTGCTGCTATAAAGGCTTCTGTCGACAACTCTGTTACGAGTTCTAGATGAACCGCTTTTACCGAGAAGCATACAAAAAGGCAAATATAAACCTTATATCCTTTTGCGTTACGACGTCTACTTTCTTTAACGAAAAAAGGTCCACCGAAATCAATTCCGACATTTCGAAAACTTTGACCTTCAGTTAATCGACTTTTAGGTAAATCACCCATATGAGGTTGACTTCTAGAAGGATTAAATTTGAAACATGTTATGCATTTAGATAAACGTGAACGAATTAAGTTACGACTTCCTAAGATCCAAAATCTACGCTGTATTAAAGAGTGTAAGGTGCGAGGTCCGCAATGAAGATATTTTATGTGAAAGTTATCTATAATTAATTTTGATAAAAATGAATTTTTTGGTAATAACAACGGATGTTTTACCTCATTTGGTAAATCAGCATTTTGAAGGCGTCCCCCCACTCGCAATAAACCAGTTGAATCTAAAAAGGGACTTAATTTTTGTAAATGTTTTGGTAAAGGTTTGTTATGTTTTAGATTACTAATATCGCATTCAAAATGAATTAACTGTTCGTACCGTATGAGATAATAAAGAGAATTTTCAAGATCTTCTGAAGTTAAAAAACCTTGCTTTCTTTTGTTTTGAGGTAGTTTTATGTTAAAGATAAAACGAAAACACCAAGCTAAGATTCGTTGGAGTTTTGTCAAAGATGAGGTACGTTTGGCGAGGGCCGGTACAGGATGGTTTATGTCGACCTCTTGGACGACATGAGATGATGAGATAGGTTTAAGTTCTGGCCAGGGGTCCGAAGGAGGCTGAGGAACGCTATCTGGCCACTCAGACACACCTTGGCGAAGCCACTGAGGCCCAGTCCACCAGGTTTCACATGCTGCTAGTTGTGAGCATGTGAGACCACGGCTACAAAGATCCGCGGGATTATCCTGAGTAGATACGTGCCGCCACTGAGATGGAGGTAAAGATTCGGTTATTTGTACTACACGATGAGCTACAAATGTTTTTAAGTTGTGCGATGCCGTATTTAACCATGACAATACCGTAGAGCTATCGGTAAAAGATAGGATTTGATTTATGTTGAGTTGTCTACTGAGTAGTGCCTGCATGTGTGACATAAGACGTGCTAATAACACTGCACCGCATAATTCGATTCTATTCACGGTCAAGGGCTTCAGAGGTGCTACCTTGGATTTCGCGATTAGAAGAGATACATGGATTTGACCACTGCAAGTTACCGTTCGGATGTAAATACAACAACCGTAGGCTTTTGTTGAACCATCACAAAACCCGATTAGTTGAGTTTGGACAGTGTCTAAAGGAATTATTAGACGTGGAATGTTTATGGAGTTAAGATTTGAAAGTTCGGAGGTAAAGTCCTTCCAGTCCTTTTCGATTGATTCAGGAACTATTTCGTCCCAAGATAACTGTTGTCGCCAAAGATTTTGAAGGATCAGCTTTGCTAAGAGGATAAAAGGGGCTAACCACCCAACGGGGTCAAAGATACGAGCGACGTTGCTTAAGATACAACGTTTAGTGCAATTTGATTCAATTTGAGATACGTTATAAGTGAAATAATCACCATTTGGATCCCACTGAACTCCTAAAATCTTTAACATAAGTTTATTGTTTTCAGTTGAGAATACTTTAGGTTTTTGACAATGATCAGAAGGTAAGTTTTCTAAAAATGTGAGGCTATTACTACTCCATTTGCGAAGTTGAAATTGACCGAAACTCAAAAGTTGGATAAGTTCATTTTTCAGTTCAAGCGCCTCTTCTACAGAAGACGCCCCACCGTTAATATCATCCATAAAAGTTCTATTTAAAAGTAAATCTGTCGCGCTGGCACTGTGCACCGTGGTCGCGAGCTAGCTGATGCAAGGTTCTGATGGCGAGATAAGGCGAGCTACTTACTCCATAGGTGACCGTTTGGAGTTCATAGACGTCCACCTCTTTAGATGGTGATTCACGCCAGAGAATGTGCTGATAGACTCGTTCCTCAGGTAAGATATTGATTTGCCTGTACATTTTCGATATGTCACAGGTAAAAACAATTGCGTGTAAACGAAAGTTAGTAATGATGTCGATTACGTCAGCTTGAAGCTTAGGCCCGGGATACACTAGATCATTTAAAGATAAACCGTTTGATGACTTACTGCTCGCATCAAATACGACGCGAAGCTTTGTGGTATCGCTCTCAGGACGGATAACACAGTGATGTGGAATAATATACTTGCTATTTTGTTGTGAAGTATTGACTAAGTTCATATGACCGAGGTCATGATATTCCGTCATAAAGTTAGAATATTCAGCCGAAAGTTGTGCGTCCCGGTTCAACTTACGCTCAATGTTAAATAATCGAGATAATGATTTGTTAAAAGAATCACCTAAAACACCGTGAGGTTCTTTTAAAAGCAAAGGAACAACATATCGGCCGTTGTCCTCTCTGTACATGCGAGTACTGTAAATACGCTCACATTCAAGGTCATTAGGATTTACGATAGGGGTGCGAGGTGGCTCCTCGACTTCCCAAAATTGCTTGACCACTTCATCAAGGGTATGAGTGGAAGCGATGAGACTGGAGATAACATTCGGAGGTGTGCAACTGGGCATATCAACAGCGCCAGTAATCACCCATCCGAAAACACTATGCAAGGCAGCAGGTAAATTAGGACGTGGCTGAAGGCGCTGACCGTCATATATTTTATGAAATAACTCTGCTCCGAGCAACAAGTCAATATTTGAAAGTTTATCGAAATCGCAATCTGCGAGTACTAAATGCTTAAACTGTTCGCGAACCGAGTTAGGTATTATTGCAGTAGGCATTTTAGAGGTAATACTATCTAAGATAATCGGTGAGATATGAAAAGTTGGCTCATCACATTCGCGAGGTTGTATAGTACATTGTGTGGTGCCTTGTACTTGTTGTACCGTGTTTTCGCCGAGTCCGGCTACCGTAAGATTGCAACGACGGAAAGGCAAGCCGAGTTTTTTAAAACTGGCCGAAGTGATAAAACAATCCTGCGAGCCACTATCAATTAAAGCGCGCAAGTAATGTTTACTACCAAATGCATCGCACACGCACACAGTTGCCGTGCCTAATAACACAACCGAATTCTCGCGACTATGACCGACATGAGCGCTCGTATTGTTATGACTGCCGCCGGCGCCGGCGCCTTCATTACGCGGCGGGCTTGAGCCAGCGGGAGCAGTTTCACTCGCATGAAGCAATGTATGATGGCGCGAGCCACAAGTTTGACAACTCATTTTAGAGAAACAGTTGGTTATAGAATGATTTGAACGTAAACAATTCAAGCATAGATTTTTATTTTTAACAAATTCAATACGTTTCGAAATATTATAAGATAAAAAAGTAGGACATTTATAAATATTATGTTCTAAGTTACATAATAAACAATTAATTGCTTTAGGGTTCGAATTAACTGCTTGAGATGTTACAAAAGACCGTTGTTGATTAGGGTTAAACGTATTTTGTTTTCGTGGATAATTATTTTTATTGTTTTGATAAGATTGCGATCGATTTTGTGGTGTATTGTTTTGATAAGAGTGTGATCGTGTCTGAGGTAGATTCGCGTTCGCCGTCCGTGGAGGGTTAAGATGAGATAAATTACTAGACTCCAAAACTTTGACATAATTTTGTAGAAATTCGATGAGGTCTTGCAATACCGGTATTTTATTTTGGTTTTGTATTTCAAAACGCTTTCTAGTGTCCGCGTCTAAGGCACGGGAAGCTAAATGGAATAATAATATGTTTAATGTATTTAGGGCGTTAAAAGATTCGTATAACACATTTGTAAAATATTGTAAATCGTTATAATTGTTAGCTTTAATAGGCGGATAATTGCAGATTTTCTCAAGATAAGTTACCGCTAAAATACGTTTATTATGATATCTTTCTAATAAAGCATCAAACACTGTTTGATAATTATCAGAAGTAAGTGGTACTCCCTTGGCGATAGCCAACGCAGACCCGCTCAAACATGAAATAAGATAATGAAATTTTTCGATGGTACTAATTGAATTGTTTTCATGAATTAAGGTAACAAATGTGTCATAAAACGTTTGCCAATTTTCGATATGGTTGTCGAATTTCGGTAAATCTAACTTCGGTAATCGAGCATGGATCTGATCGGAATGAGATGCACCAACGAAAGCGGCACCTGACGACGGTTCGCCGCCCGGCGACTGCAGGGTTAACTTTGTCGTAGTAGGTTGCAAAGAATCATCGACTCGCAAAACTTCGTAATAAAGTTGATCAAAGGCTTCTAATTTCGCCGTACTTATTTGACTATCGGGCTTTAGAGCTAATTCTAATGTACTTATTTCTTTGTCGATTTCATAAAATTCCGATTTTACATTTTCTATGCGCGAAAATCTCGAGCGAAAAGAGGGTATCTTGCTACGATCATGGACAAGTTCTAGCGAGATATCGTACAATATTTGCATTGAACGATATAAATATTCGCGACGTGAAATAAGTACCTTTATTTTTGCTTCACTCATTGTTAATTTTATTGAACGACCACTTTATTTTAAAGTATTTTCTACGAAATTAAAATAGGTAATTTTACAAAGTTGAAATTTAAATAATTATTTTATGATAAATGTATGTTTAAACTGTGTAGATTACGATTTGTTTTTTAAGATAATGTTTTGTAAGTAAATTATATGCACATCGCAGGTTTAACTAAGTAGGTATAAAATAGTATTGGGTAATAACGGGTTTTTCGCATACCGAACCGAAACTATGTATTGGTTTTCGATAACGGTTTTCAAAACTATTTATTTTTGAAACTATTTATCGGGGGTATTGTACGGTATTGCCAATTCAGCCGCACCAAAATAACTAGTTTTTTGATACAATGTTGGTATTTTCTTGACAACTATGTTTTACGGAGATTATTTAAATAATTAAGTACTTACAGAAATTATGGAATATGAAATTCACAGATTTGTTTTGGTGTTTTTTTTATTTCCTTTTAACCTTTTTTATCAATATTTTTGTTTTAAGTTAAGATTCTTAAAAATATATACGTATTTAGACTTATATTAAAATAATTAATATTATTGAAAAAAATACTAGAAAAAATCGACTCACCCGTAGCAGCTCAGACGGGATCCTACGGGTAAGTCGATTTTTTCCAGTATTTTTACTATTATATAAATTATCTTAATATAAAAATAGTTGTGAATGCATAAAATCTGAAATTTCAGTATTATACATATTTATGAAACAAAAAACACATCAACGATTATAATTTCGTGCTATGTGGTTAGATGGCGCTATTTCCTATATTACAAAAGCACCCTGAATCGCACGAAACGAACACGGTACGGTTTTTAGAAACGTTAAGGTATTGCAATAAGGTCAGGTATTGAATATCAAAACATTTGGTTGCAATAACGTGTTTCTGTCGATAAATAGTTTCACCGCAGACCAATACATAGTTTTCGGTATTGCACCAATACATAGTTTCAATAACTATTTACGGTTTATAACGCCCATCTCTAGTATAAAATATCGAACAGGCATGAATTCAAAAGACAAAATGGCGGTCCAAAGCAATTGCAAAGGTAATGATTTGAAGATTTGAAAAGGTGAAATATCAGAGTTTTACTATGAAATTGAACCTGATATTTGCTATTTTGTGATTCCACGGGTTGGAATCCGGCTCGAAGGACCAGAATTTATGTTAGAGGTTGCAATTGCTTTGAGGACGCTAAACCACGATGATATGAGGGGATGTTTGGATTTATAAAGTATCGCCCACCTTACGTCGCTTTTTCAGCAAGGGTCGATGACACAACTTTTAAAACCAAAGGATAGGTACTCACTGGGAAGCTGGCTGCCTGATTTTCACTGAATTTAGATTTTTTGATAAACACAGCGGCGCGCGCGCACGTTACAGCTCGGTTTTTTTTCGACTCACACAAGTCCATGTGATAGCCACGTGACGTGACAGCCGACGTCAGAGGTACATCGGAAATTGGTAGTGGGAGGACAAAAGGATGAGGTATTGATTTTAGGCTGCAACAGATACAACGAAAAACAATTGAAAATTGGTGTAACCACCATTATTACGAAAATGTTACCGGAACTGCGACTGCGGTTGTATTTTGTAAGATAAACGATAGGTCAAGGGCATTTTTATGATTATCAGTTTTTCTCTAACTTTTTTATAGATACGCTCTATTTGTTTGTAAATATAAAATAAAAAAGCGCTGTACTACTTAGTATTTTATTAAGCCACCTACATTTTGCATCACTAATGTTTAGAATTTAGATGTGACAAAATATTTTAACTATCATTATAACACACAGCTTGTAGATTGGAGTAAGTTTTTCGGTCTCGATTTAATAATAATTAAAGACCTCTATAATAACAGCGAATCACGAACTGTTCTGTAACATCCCTTTCTCTATCAAACTTATAGGTGCCTATTATAAGTTTACGTTGAGTAGTTACACTTACACGAGATGTAATTACGTAGACTAGACATTGTCTCCGTATCCTGAGGAACAAGTTACCAAAAGTTTGATCATGTGTAGGGTTCAGGTGATAATATCTGAAATACTTAGAACCTGAAGCCACAAAGTAAGTAGTGGCGGCGCTGTGCTGAAGCTAACAAGATGAGGTATGCGTTTCATTCTTATTGGCGGCTATGAAGATAGCTACTATGCGCGTAGCCGTGCCCCACCACTCGCCCTCGTCCACTTCGAAATTGTGTTCTGCGCATATCTTGTGCGATTTTCCGAGCTGCCAATATGAATACTCAATACTCAAATCATTTATTGCATTCTACAGTGTTACAGGTTCTTAAATTACCAATAGTACAAGGTTATTTTTAGTTTATACAAAACCTCTCGTGGGGTTGTTAAGACCATCAAACTGAACCACTTTCATTATGGGACCAACCTCGAAAACACGAAAAACATTTTTTCGTAATTTCGAGGTTGGTCCCATAATGAAAGTTGTTCAGTTTGATGGTCTAAACAACCCCACGAGAGGTTTTCTATAAACTAAAAATAACCTTAGATCACTATGGACCCTGTCGGGCACGTATTGTAGCGATTGTTGTCTCGCGCGATGTTCCGAGCCGCCAATAAGAACGTATTGTATCAATCGTTTGATCGTGTGTGCTGGCGGCAGGGTCTACAGCGGAGCCGCTAGGGTCGGCGTACGCGGCGCAGTTCGGCGGCGCGTACGCGGCGGCGCCGCTCGGCTCCGTGCTGGGGTCCGCCGCCGCCGCCGCTGCGGGGAAGCAGGTCGAAGGTAACTCTAACATCATATTAAGCCTGATTCACACATATCAGTGAAGTCACATTTCCGTTACAGTTCCGGCTCAGTACCGCCACTGAGATAATTAATACATTCTCTATGAACATACGCATTCACTGACACTGAGTGCACTGTCTCGTCACTGACACTGACAAGTGTGGAGGCGTTCATAGAAAATGTATGAAAGAATAATTATCATGGTGGCGGTACTGTGCCGGAACTATAACGGAACGGTGACTCACTGATATGTGTGAATCAGGCTTTAAACCCTTCACGTACAAGCGGTCAACCGCGGAGGCGACCAACCACGCGGTTCCATTTTAATATGAAATTTCGTGGCTGTTAAGTGCGTACGAACTACTTACGATCACAAGCGGTTGCATATTAAAACGGGAAAAAAGGCCAGCCGCCCCAGCGGTCAACCGCCAGTGCGTAAGAGGCTTAAGGTTCGTGTACACAAATCAATTTCGTCACAGTCACGTTAAACCTTACGTGCCGGACTACAGCTGCGCCACAAAAAAAAAGTTGGAAATCTGACATTTTGACTATGCCATGATGAAGTCTATAGTTTGTCGGAGTTTGTCGCCATAAACCAGAGTTTGTCAGTCTTCCGTTTAGCTACGACCTTCCGTTCTCGAGATCCAGGTAGAAATATCTCTACAGCATATCCCCACATATCTTCTAAACGTAAGATTGCTAAACTCTGATTTTTGGTGACAAACTCCGACAAACTAATGGCTACACACTCGAGTTATCAGATTTTAGCTACGACCTTCCGTTCTCAAGATCCAGGTAGAAAGGACTCCACAGCGTATCCTCACATATCTCCTAAACGCAAGACCGACAAACTCTGGTTCTTGGTGACAAACTCCGACAAACTACCGGCTACACACACGAGTAATCAGATTTCTGTTACGACCTTCCGTTTTCGAGATCTGTGTGGCTCAGCTGTAGAGACGGTCTCTACAGCTGCGCCACACGTATCTCCTAAACGCTAGATCGACAAACTCTGGTTTTTGTGCGACAAACTCCGACAAACTAACGGCTATACATACAAGTAATCAGATTTTCGCTACGACCTTCCGTTTTCGAGATCTGTGTGGCGCAGCTGTAGAGACGTCTCTACAGCTGAGCCACATGTATCTCCTAAACGGAAGACCGACAAACTCTGGTTTTTGGCGACAAACTCCGACAAACTATAGACTTCATCATGGCATAGTCAAAAAGTCAGATTTCCAACTTTTTTTTTGTGGGGCAGCTGTAGTCCGGCACGTTAAACCTTCAAGTTACCGCCAACTCCTGGAGTTGGTGAACGTGTGTGAACAGACAGTCAGCCACAGCAACGCCTCGGCATACAAATTTGACGTAGCTGAGTCACACCCTGGTAGAGACGGTGACTGGTGTCTTTAGCTACTGTCGTACAACTCTTCTAAAGTCTGTCTATCCTTACTTGTCTTATTTAGTAAACAGTTTTTGACTGTTATCATAAGTCTTTTATAGGTACTTAAATCGTTGTTTAAAATTATGTTAGTATTATGAAATTGTTATTAATTATTTACAATTTATTTCGTAATCTATGTGTGGAAAACCATTTGTTGTATTTAATAAAATGATTATTTCAATAAAGAGTTGGGTGAAAATTGTTTACCTTAAAAGACATGTAAGAATAGACAGACTGTACATAATATTTTTTTGACGGGACTAATCGGCGATGTGACTGTGACGTGACTGATGTGTGTGCATGAACCTTTATGAGACATTTTAATGTCCCCACTGCTGTTGCACAGACCTTCCTAACACTGATCTTGTAACGCCGCATCACGTGACTGCCATTTTAGAGTTCTATTCTACGTAAATCACCAAACTGCCAACTGCCAAGTTTGTAATGTAGAAAGAAATCGAGCAGTATCGCACGCTGATTTCTTAAAAATTTTCATGCTGAAGCTGATGCGTAGCAATGTGAGATCAGTCTTCAAGATGGGTCATCGAATCACACGTGACACGGGTCGAATGCTGATTGGTAGGATAACGACTGATGAAAATCAGCAGAGACAAATGCTTTATGTGCCTTCCAAAGCAGGCAGGAGCACGAGACCAAAAGTAATCTGGGGCAAAAAGCAATTAACAAGCAAATAACAACAGAAACATTTGCGAGAAAAAAATAACAAAGCTCGGAACATTTTTCTATAAAAATAAATGTACCTAATTTTGAATGTTTGTTCTTTTCTCTTGAAAATGTTGCTGTTTTTACACACCCTTGCAGTTATTCACCCCAGATTAGTTTCCTCAGTAGAAATAGTTGCCAACCGTCGCAATCATAGATACTAACTTAACTACTACTTACGCCATCAAGCTCTTCAAGGTAACTCTCACCAACTAATTTAACGCTTTTGGCACTAAACGGATATTAATGTCCCCATGAATCTATTGTTTCTGGTTTGTAAACGGTTGACAAACTCAGTGGCCCAGAAGATTGGCAATCAAGTCTTATACTGTGAGTAGATTTATTTGAAAATTCTACAAATTTTGTGGTGGTGTGGTGCACAACTTTGTCTATGGGACCAACTTAATTAGAGCAAATAATAACCAGTTGATATAGGTACAAAATACAAATACAAAATACAAAACTTTTTTTGCAAATTAAGTGTAGGTACAGAGGTGTTATTTAAATAGAAAAAACTTTAATACTTAGTTACCTTTTTCGGACACAGCAATGTAAAGGGGGCTAGATTAAAACGTCAATATCTACTAGACCAAAATGTATGGAACAGCTGATATTTTTTTGCTCTGATTAAGTTGGTCCCATAGGCTTAAGTTGTTCAGTTTGACGATCTTAGGCCGCGAATACACCTGCAAGAACTTCTGCGAGAACTGACACTGACAGCTTGTCAGACAGTAGCTTACAAGTGTTAACTAATAGCAAATGCACTGGCGACAGTTTCTCACGCGTTCACATGCTACTGTGTGACAGGCTGTCACTGTAAGTTCTCGCAGAAGTTCTTGCAGGTGGAAACCCGGTATAAGCCACACCACAAAATGTGTTTTCGATTTCCCCCGGCTCTTATAGAAGATTTACGCCGATTTGGTTCGCAGGTCCTGAAGGTGGAAACCTGTTCATCTACCACCTGCCGCAGGAGTTCACGGACACGGACCTGGCGTCCACGTTCCTGCCGTTCGGGCACGTGATATCGGCCAAAGTGTTCATAGACAAACAGACCAACCTCTCTAAGTGCTTCGGCTTCGTGTCGTACGACAACGCCGCCTCCGCGCAGGCCGCCATACAAGCCATGAACGGCTTCCAAATAGGTACAAAGAGACTCAAAGTTCAATTGAAACGCTCCAAAGAACTCTCGAGACCGTACTAGAATATTCCAGAGCGCGTTCCTAGTGAATTCTTTTTTTAATTTGGAAAATTTTCTAAAAAAAGAACTTTGCGATGAGGTTGTAAGATTCCGAACGTTTGTTGTGATGTATTCGGTGCACGCGAACTGAATAATAAAATAGGTAATTCGGCCGACGCGACGCGAGTGCACTGTTGTTATCTAATAAGTATAAGATTAAGGTTTGTGTCAAAGGATTTATCGTTTCCAAAGTATTCCCCAAATTGTTTATTATATTATTGTAATAATTATTTTTTAAGTTTTAGTCACTTTAAGGATAAGTTGAATGCGTTTACTTATTACATTTCGTCAACTCCAAAGAAGCGGTATCGGAATATATTTAAAAGTCAACCATTAACCATATTCGTTTCGCTAAAATAAAAATGTTTTTGTCACCCTACATTATTACTGATATGAAATGTACCAACTTACCGCATAAGTATTGTTAATAGTTTAATTTACAGTTACGTTCAAATAGAACTACTTTATAATTATATTATTATAGTGTTTTTGTTAGATTTTGTTCTTTATTCTGTGTTACCGTAGTTGATTATGATTTAATCAGAAATGTGGCCATTGTCAGTTCAGTCTTAGTCCTCTTTGTTTAAAATTATAAGGTTAGAATAACGAAATGATCTCAAAGTGATCAGTGTATTTATTGTTTACCTTGCTTGTCGTCAATAGTGTACTTAACTTTTAAATGTTTTTGTGACCTTAATTGAATTAAAAATCGTCGTAAGTAGGTATAGATATTTCGAACTTCCTATCTAAGTATGTAAGTGATACATATCATTTTTGTTTTAACGCGAAAAAATATATTGTCTTCTAAGTGCAAAAACTTTTTTCTAAGTTAAAAGTCAGAGTAGATTAAATTAAATGTAGAATTTGTTTTCTCCTATGGTTTGTTACCGAATTGTAAATGTTCGAGATATCTATACATATTCTACATTCAGACAATATAATTAGTTTATGTATTAACTGTATAGGTACATTTTAATTTAAACCAATCAATTAAACATTTCCTCAATTATTGTAACACATCGAACACTGGCCCTTTAGTCAAAAATTTTGTTAGTATTTAAGTATTTAATAATAGAAATATTTCACTATTTTCGTAAGTTCGGGTATGTTATCAACTACCTACTTAATTTAACTGACGTACTATTTGTTCACGAATATTTTCTTGTAGACTCTGGCACGTTTATTCACCTGATATTCTAGGTTGCTGCGTGGAAAAAAACCGTTTAAAAGTTTCACATTTTCTTTAAAAAGTTTAGGAAGCAATCAGTACGGTTTTTTGAGGGCACGTTATTCACTAGAAGAAACAAAGCAAATGCTTTTTATACACGTCTTACAAATTAGATAGAAATATTTTAAAGAATAATGTTTTAATTAAGTATAAACCCTATTTCTTGGATTCCTACTAAACGAAACGCTCAATATTGAAAAAAGAAATGTAAATTCTAAGGATATTTCTTAACAAAAAGTGTCTTTATACAGTGTACGTTGTTTGTTTCACGGAGAAAAAAAATGTATAAATCATTTTAACCTTTTAAGTTCTTAACTATTGTGCCAATGAGTTCGTGACGACACTCCGAGTCTGATGTATACGACACTCGACACAGTGTCGCATGGATTAGACATCGCTGTCAAACATAAAAAGACCAAACAGACCTAACTTAAGTTATTAATTTTACTTTGTCTGTAAAAGAACTGATGTAGACCATCATTATTATTATAAATTTAGTTGAGTATTATATTCTATTTAAAAAAATATATTATCGAGATGGGTTTATTGATTATTTAGATTAATTTAGTCATGTTTTATGTCTGAAAAAAGACAATATTCTAGACTGAATAAGTTCCCAAATAGATGTTATTCAGAGCAAGTGATTCAATTATTTGTCTTGCAATTCCTTTTAGTAAGTTCTTAGTGAAACTTCGTGAGATCAGCTTTTTGTCTTTTTTCTTGTTGTAAGGTATAAATTATTATAAACGGATGTATTGTTATACTATTTTGACATTGGGAATATGGGTAACGGACGAAGACGCTACAATCCTGGACACAATTACAAGGTTACCAGCTAAGGTGTGATCTAGATGTCGACTTAAATTAAGGCATTTTTTACCTACATTTTCTAGGTATCTTAGACGAGAGACCTTAAAACCTCACTATTGTTGTTGTATTAAGAATCGAGGTACGCCCGTGTTTGACGCATTTTTGGTGTAGTTCCAAAGACGAACACCTTTTAAGAGACTATTTGTTTTTAGCGCGTTACATCAGACTACTACTTTTACACAATGTCATATTAAACTATGATTTTTTGTTGAAACCTTTTTAATGAAAATACCGCAATGTTACCAAACATGTGTCATCGTCAAATCGTTTTATTTAAAATACTTTGTCTGTTATATAAGACAAAAATACATTGCTTATAAATATGCTCTTATTTCAACATAATAGTTTTTGAAGTGTTGACCCAGGAAAAAAGGATATTTACTTATACATAAAAATACATAAAACTCAAAAATGCTTGACAGTATTGATAGCGAAATTACGGTCAATAAAAATCTATAAACAATGGCGGTAAACTTCGGTCAACAATTCATAAACAAATGGAAAAAACTAAAAAAATGCAAAAAAATTAAACGGCGGACTATCGAGTTACGGTATACCTACAAATCAGCATATCTTATATATGGAAGCAAATTTATTTTTACACAAATTCGAGGCACCCGTATTTAGTAGGTTTACAATTGGTATGGAATAAATAAAAAGAACTGTTTTATACAAACACCCGTTTTGTTGATATGAATGTAAATAAATGTCAAGTTAAAAATATGGTTTTTTTTACACTATCTCCCTTACCACAGAAGAATAATAATAATGATAAATGCTTGGACAATTTCACACAGCGCTATCTAGCCTCAAACTAAGCAAAGCTTGTAATATACAGGATGTTCATCAAAAAAATTCAGCTGTTTCATACAAAAATTAATATAACGAAAATATCAAAATGTATGAAACAGCTGAATTTTTTTTCGCGATTTCAGAGTTGGTCCCATAGTAAAAGTTGTTCAGTTTGATGGTCCCTATCCACCATATTCGGCTTTATAAGGCTTTTACCAAACATCCTGTATAGGGGACAAGACAACCGACTGCGCTACCCTAGATCCACTAAAATCCATTGTAAAAATCCATTAATAGACCTGTCCACTTTAATCCGTGATCCACATAAACCCACCCTTGATTCAGTATTTTTACAAAGTGGATTTTTTGAACTAACGTGCGTCTAAAATCCATAGAGAATGGGTGACACATGAAATATTATTTTATCATTAATCCATAAAGAATGGATTAAAGGTGGACATAAAAGTGCAAAAAGATCCATCAATGGGTTTTTACAACTTGGGGCTGTTTCCTCGTGGTATTTCTCGTAGTTCCCTTACTACAGTGGAATGGAAACCTATTTTCGATATTTTATACGATTCTCACCCTAATGACCCGTGGACCCATTGGCATTACCCACTGGTGCGTCGAACGGGAAATTGCAATTCCCGTTCGACCCACTGCAAGATCTTCCAACTGAGCTACCGACAGGCGCGGTCGCAGCCCTAAATTTTGGGGGGTCAGGGTTAGATATGAGCGCCGATGGGTAAAAGGCCGGCGGCGGCGCCGTCGGCGGCGTGACCTCAAAATTGTATTTTTTATTTATTGATAGGAAATAATAAAAAGACTTAGTTTATCCATCAGAAATACTTGTTTTTGTTAGAATTTAAAAAACGCACATCATATTATTAGCACTTCACCCACTGCTGGGCATAGCCTCCCCCAAAGATCTCCACAAATATCGGTCATGCGCTGCTTTTTCCCGCGACCTTCACCAGATCGTTGGTGCACCTCATCTGCGGGGGCCTACCCACGGAGCGTCGTCCGGTGCGCGGTCGCCATTCAAGAAAATTTCCTCCCCAACGGCCCTCGATTCCTCTCACTCACATGAGTCCCGCTCACTGCCACTTCAGCTGAACAATCCTTCGAGTGATGTCGGTTACTTTAGTTCTCCTACGGATCTCCTCATTTCTGTTCGATCACGCCGAGCATGGCTCTCTCCATTGCGCGATAGGTGACCTTGAGCCTCCTACTGAGACCCATAAGTAAGCGACCACTTTTCACTGGCAACACACCCTGGTCATAGACTTTCGTCTTGAGACACTGAGGTAAGTTTGACGCGAAGCGTTTTCGAAGCTTTCCGAATGCTGCTCTTTCTTGAAGTTGGACTTACCTAACTGGACTGCCTGTCCTAGGTATACGTATTATTATTATTATTTAGAAGGGTGGACGCCAGCGAAGTCAGACGGGTGATCAGTCACCCTGGTCGGGACTATTTCACCCATTTCCCCAAATCCACAGAGGGGGAGGCGGGTTATCATTTACCCCACCGGCGTCGGACCCTCGAACCTACCTGTTCGCTTACAGTACCTACTGAGTTGACTTATCGTTAACTGCTTTAGATCCTCTTCCTTAAGCTTGTCCGCTCCAAAGAGCTCCCAGTGCAGTGATGCGTACATCGGGCATTCTACCATGAAGTGGTAGCTTGTTTCTTCTCTTTCTTTGCATTGCGGGCAGATGGGATCCTCTGTCCGTTTGATCACAGACAGATGTCTGTTTAGTGGACAGTGTCCTGTCAGTACTCCTACAATCGTTCTTATATTTCTTCTGCTTCGTTTCAGCAACATTCTAGTTTTCTTCTTGTCAACTGATTTGATGAAGATCTTAGACTGTCTACAGTCTTTTTTTTCATCCATCGTTGGTTGGTTTCTTTGATTATTCTAATTTCAATAATGTTCTTAGTGATTCTATGTGCGATTCGCAGCCTTGGTTCAGGGCCAATGAAAGGTTCATCAGCCCCTGTCCTGGCTAGTTCATCGGCTTCCTCATTGCCTTTGTTACCTTCGTGTGCAGGTTCCCAGGCAATTTCCACCTCAGCCAAGTTTGCAAGTTCCTGAATGCTTTGTTTGTATTCCTTCACCAAGGCTGAGGTAGTCTCTGTTCTGTCAAGGGCTTTGATGGCAGCTTGACTGTCGCTATATATTATTATTTTTCCTAAGTTATAGTTGCTTATCTCACTTTTAATCATGTGCGCACACTCCAGTATCGCGAATACTTCCGCCTGGAATACGCTGGCGTATCTGCCCAGATTGAAAGTAGCTCTTTTAGTGTTGGGTTTAGCTATGTATACCCCAGCTCCGGATGGCTTAGTTGATTCTTTTCTTGACCATCAGTATAGCATACTGCGGTGATATCCAGATCGTCTTGTTCTAGGTTCCAGTCTTCTCTGGATCTGATGCTTATTCTGTCCTTTTTGTCGAATATCCTTTCCTTTTTTATTAGGTCATTATTAACCAGTATCATAGAAAGGTTTTCTTCGTACTTCTTCCTTATTTCTGCGTGACCTTTGTCAGTGTGCCTTCCTATCCATAGGTTAGTGCTTTTCAGCTTAAACCATGGTTCCGTAGCTCTCTTTTCGGCCTAGTATCATTTCTAAGGCGGCCGTGGGAGTTGTTCTCATGGCTCCTCATACCATGATGCTAGCTAGTCTTTGTACTTTTGTGAGTTCTTTTCTGTTGTATTCAAGTTGTGCCTTATGCCACCATACTAGTGCTCCGTGGAGAATTCTCGGTAGGATGATTGCCCTATAGATCCATTGGATACGAACATAGGTAAGTATACGTAATGGTCACCAACTTCGAGAGTAGTGTACCCAACATGAACTGGAGAGGGTACAACATGGACATTCGACATGATTTTTCGTCTTATCCATTCTAAGACCCATTCTTTGGAAGGCACTACGGAGATCTTCGAGCATTGTGTTCAGGTCTTCCATATGGTCTCAGCCATAAGAACTATATCATGGACAAAACGACGGTGTGTTAGGCACTGGCCACTGATGTTGATTCAGAGTCCAAGAGCTTAAAGATCTTCTCCAACGCAGCTGTGAACAGTTTTGGAGAAATAACGTCTCCTCTCCCTGTCTCACACCTCGCTGTAGTTGGATGGGGTTTCTGCTCTGATTCTGTACTAATACCTCAACACCTCGATATTCCTACCTGTAGTTAATTTGGCACCTCTGAAGAGACTGCAGCACTGCCTAGGTTTCAATCAAATCAAAGGCTTTCTTATAGTCCACGAACGCCAAGTAATAGTTCAAAATTCCAGCAGTAACTGTGTTTATTAGACTTTAATTATAATGAAAGCAAAGACACTAATTTCATATATGTAGTTTCGTTTTAAAACGTCCACATTTTGTTCTAATGTGTAAGGCGTCCTATCCTACCATAACAAGTATAACAACAAGCTCGTTCACACTGATTCATTAAATCTTTCCTATCGCTCGGCGCGCCGTTGCATTTTCGCGGCGGCGGCGGCGTGGGAAAATCGGCGGCGGCGGCGGCGCGCCGGCGCGGCGCTCATATCTAGTCAGGGTCACTAATAATAATACAATTGCTTTTTTGTAATTTTTAGAAGCTTTTTCTATGTGACATGTACGATTTTGGGGGGGGGGTCATGTCCTCTGTGCCCCCCCCCCCCCCCCCTGGGACCGCGCCTGGCTACCGAGTCACTAGTGACTCATCCCTTCGGGGCTGTGTCTCCCCTAGGGGAGACACAGCCCCTGTTGCTAGTGGCCGTAGCTCCTCTGAACGGGGGAGACAAAACCCCTCCATTTATTCAATAATTTTACTGTGGTTTTGTCTCTCTTATGTTTGAAAATGACAGGCCAATGAACTTCGTAGCCTCCAGACTACACTAGGCTTCAATGACTTCGCTCCCATGGAATCCACAGATTTTTTTTGCCTCTTGACTCCCATGGGATCCTCAGATTTTTGTGAACCTGGTACTTTTTAAAATTATTATCTAGCATACCTTTTACACGCTTTTCACTTCAGGATATTACTTATAGTAAGTAGAATGCGTTTCATCGAATACTTCCTATGAAATTATGTTGGCAGTATCGTCACCCGTTTCCTCGTGGTCCTACTAATTTGTCCTACTAGTGGGACCACGAGGAAAACCTATTCCTCGTAGTCCTACTAGTAGGACAAATTAAACATAGAAAAAAGTACAATGAAAGTAAAAATGGAATCCAAGAATCACAATTATACACCGTAAATTTTTAAGTACATATATCTAAAAATTAAATGGGGATTTCAGACCACGTGAATGAACAACTTTTACTAAGCGGCCAACAATCGGAATCTCGAAAAAAAATCGGTTGGCACTCCGGGAGTGCCGGCAGAAGTGAAAACTTGAAGTATAACATCGATTCGACTATAATGTATGGAACAGCTGATTATTTTTTTCGCGATTCCGGGGGTTGTCCCCCCCCCCCATAGTGATAAAAGTTGTTCATTCACCTGGTCTAAAATCCCCTTTTCATTTTTAGATATACTTAAAAATTAAGTGTTATTAATTAATTAATTGTTTTTTAAGGATATGGGGTAAATAAGTCAATATTCAGAATTGTTATTTTTTTCTGATTTACTAATTACATGTCACATAATCATAAAAATAAAGGAGGAGCTCGGTGGCGCAGTGGTTTAGCGCCTGGCCAAGCGATTGCGTAAGTTAAGCAACGTTCGCAAGGGTCGGTTATGGGATGGGTGACCAAAAATTTACTCGCGAACTCCTCCGTGCTTCGGAAGGCACGTTAAGCCGTTGGTCCCGGCTGCATTTGCAGTCGTTAATACCCACCAATCCGCATTGGGCCCGCGTGGTGGGTTATGGCCCGTCCTCCTTATCCACCCATAAGGAAGGCCTGTGCCCCAGCAGTGGGGTCATCAAAAATGGCTGATGGACAATCATAAAAATAAATAAATAGACCAAAACGTTTTTATGTTCAAAAATAATCTATGAAAATCTTGTTTGATTGTACCGCAGTAGGAGTACGAGGAACTAGACATTTATCATTTAATAATTTTACTCCACAGTAGGACTACGAGGAATAGGGTTTCCTTGTGGTCCCACTAGTAGGACAAATTAGTAGGACCACAAGGAAACAGGTGTATCGTCATTGTATTCTAATCTTATTGTGATGGATTATGGTCCAAAATTGAATAGATTTTTGGAAAACCAACATAACGGCAGAGGTAATAACCGGCGACACGCATTCTAGTTTATGAAACCGCACCACAGACCATAGATAATACAATGAGCACATACACGCTAATAAATTAAAAAGTAAGCCCGCACCCTGATTATCTAAAAAGAAACTATTTAGCGACCGGTTTCATTAGACATACATTGCTACTTTTCTATGGTATGTTTTTTTTTACCCCAAAAAGAAGTGGCAATGTTTCACATTATTCTATCAAATGAGACCGGTCGCTAGGTGGTTTCTAATTAGATAATCAGCCCGCCGGCCACACACAAGACGAAATCCCGATTCGGAATTCCGAAAGGAATTTTGATAATGTATGAAGATTCCGTTCGGAATAATCCCGCATGTGTGTGGTAGGTCCATAGATTTGTATGAATTGGCTGCGATTTGCGATTAGATTATTTTAGGATGCAGTTGTTTGAAAACCGAAGGAAAATGTTGCACGCGTTGAACCTTGCACTAATGTCTTTTTTTTATCTATCCATGAAAAAAGTACGTGTTAATACAACATTTTTTGATTTGGAACATAACGTTGTGAGTGTAGATACTGATGTATGAAACTTTTATCTAGTTATTAAAAATTCATTAAAAAAGTACCAGGATTACATAAACCCAAGAATATGAATATATTTTTTTTAAAAGGGTAACAATATATTATCAATAAATAATAATTTTAAGTAGGTACCAGCCCCCCTAGCATGACCATCGAAACGCTATATGTTAAAACGACTTCTCACGTTTAACTGTCAAAAGAATGGATTTTGACAGTTGAGTTTCGATAAAAAGCTAGGGTAGTGTTCCAGTCCCAAACCAGGTACCAGTAGTTGACCACTCGCATGTTCAATTGAATAAATTAAGAAATGCCGGGTAGTTTTAAAGGACTCAATTGTTTTGTTATATTACCTAGACTTTTACCAACCCAACGAAGATATTTTTTGCGATAATTAATGTATAATATCGCTATCTTGCTTTTCTTGTCAGACCAGTGTCTCATTCACTTGTCATTTGACCGCCATTACAGTTATAAGTGCACATCGACATAGTAAGTTAAATGTTTTAAAATCACCTATTATTTCTTGATTATTATTACCGTAATGAAGTTGTATTATTTTGAAAATTTTGTGTGTATTTAAGTAAGTGCCATGAGCTATATTTTTTTGTAAATAATGATATTATCAAGTATTTTTGAAGGTGGTTAACTACTGGAACACACTTTGTACTGGGTTCCTATTGTTGACCAACTGGTTTGTTTTTGTTACTGTATACACTTACGCAATTCCGTACACTTACCTCATATAGAGATGTAATAAAACCAATGAATTCACCAACACCCATTTATTAATATCAGTCATTACCGATTTTTGGTAAATATTTCTCTTTCTTCTCACTGTCGTCATCTTCCAATTCTATTTCAACTATCGCATCTTGCCTCTTTAATATCAGGTTAGGAGATTTTATAAGACCATTTTCGTCGGCTAAAGGCAATATGTCGCATATTAAAGGGGACTCCACTCCTAGAATATAGTGACAAGTTCTAGGTTCGAGGAGGTAAAGGGAGACTTGAGCGGGGCTTGAAGAGTTTTCGAAGCATTTCAGTTTGACTTCAGTCTGCCTAGGTTTGCCCGTTTTGTCGCAAATGTCGCCGCCCGAGTAGAAATGGGAGACAGATGTGCGTTGTTCTGGAATATAAGAGTATCTATTTAAGGCGCTTTCCTGAACGAAAGTGGCGTCGCGGTGAATTTTAGTACTGTAATGTAATTCTAGTACACAATTTTAATAAAACTTCTCGTGGAATTTTTAGGGCCTATAGAGTAGTATTTTTAGACGGCATCATTACATTCCCTCGTAGTCACTGCAACAAGTAGATAGAAAAAATGCTAAAAGTGGCCGTTTTTGACACATTTGCTATCTTCTTCTACGAATGACTGCGAGGGAATGTATTCCATACCTTCTAAAAATACTAGACTATGAGCCCTAAAAATTCCACGAAAAGTTTTACTAAAATTCTTTTCTATTAACAACTTATTAAGTAAATAAAAGTCTCAAGACGAAAGTCTATGAACAGTGTGTGTTGCCAGTGATGACTTACGGCAGTGAAACGTGGTCGCTAACTATGGGTCTCATAAGGAGGCTCAAGGTCAGCCAGCGTGCAATGGAGAGAGCCATGCTCGGCGTTTCCCTGCGTGATCGAATCAGAAACGAGGAGATCCGCAGGAGAACTAAAGTAACCGACATCGCTCGAAGGATTGCTCAGCTGAAGTGGCAATGGGCAGGACACATAGCGAGAAGAACTGATGGCCGTTGGGGCGGAATGGTTCTGGAATGGCGACCGCGCACCGGACGACGCTCCGTGGGTAGGCCCCCGACAAGGTGGACCGACGATCTGGTGAAGGTCGCGGGAAGCCACTGGATGCGGGCAGCGCAGGACCGATCGTCGTGGAGATCCTTAGGGGAGGCCTATACCCAGCAGTGGGTGTCGTGCGGCTGATATGATGAAGTAAATAAAAAGCCCTGGGGCCCTATTTTTGAAACGCTCGGCAGGCGTCGAGCGCTCTTTTCGACTGATTTTCGTTCGACATATGACTCAAAACAATGAGATGTCGAACGAAAATCAGTCGAAAAGAGCGCTCGACGCCTGCCGAGCGATTCAAAAATAGGGTCCCTGAAGGCGCCAATTTCGGTCAGGGAATCGCCTTAAGATTCTTGGTTGGAAATCGATCATTGAGGGCCTGATTTAAGCCGTAAGTAATATAAAATATAAAAGTAATATAAAATGTGGTAATTTGAATGCGCATGCGTAAAATACTTATTTCTATCCATCCAGAAAGGAGGGAAGGGGAGGTAGCCATAATATACCAAGATTATTTAAGATTACCAAGATTTAATAGATATGTCTTTAGCCCGTAGATTTTTCCCTAGCCCATAGCTTAGTCCCTAGCCTTATACTCACCGACGGCTTTAGGCACCTTCCCTTGTTCTCCTTTATCCAGTCGAGGTGCGCTTGCTCGTCGAACTTGCCCAATAACAGAGGACTTTTCTCTCCCGCCCGGTCTACGTGGTACATTTGTCCCTAGCCCGTAGATTTGTCCCTAGCCCGTAGACACATCCCTAGCCTTTTACTTACCGACGGCTTTAGGCGCCTTCCCCTTTTTTTCCTTTATCCAGTCAAGATGCGCCTGCTCGTCGAACGTGCCCAATAACAGAATGCTCGTCTCTCACGCCCGGTCTACGTGGTACATTTGTCCCTAGCCCGTAGATTTGTCCCTAGCCCGTAGATTAATCCCTAGCCTTATGCTCATCGACGGCTTTAGGCACCTTCCCTTGTTCTCCTTTATCCAGTCGAGGTGCGCTTGCTCGTCGAACTTGCCCAATAACAGAGGACTTTTCTCTCCCGCCCGGTCTACCTGGTACATTTGTCCCTAGCCCGTAGACACATCCCTAGCCTTTTACTTACCGAAGGCTTTAGGCGCCTTCCCCTTGTTCTCCTTTATCCAGTCGAGGTGCGCCTGCTCGTCGAACTTGCCCAATAACAGAGGACTTTTTTTTCCCGCCCGGTCTACCTGGTACATTTGTCCCTAGCCCGTAGATTTGTCCCTAGCCCGTAGACACATCCCTAGCCTTTTACTCACCGACGGCTTTAGGCGCCTTCCCCTTGTTCTCCTTTATCCAGTCGAGGTGCGCCTGCTCGTCGAACTTGCCCAATAACAGAGTGCTCTTCTCTCCCGCCCGGTCTACGTGGTACTGCATCACGTGCTTGCCGTAGCAGAACTCGTATTTCCACCAACCGGTGCCCTATGGGAAATAAAAAAAAATGAATTTTTAGATTTTAGGCATTCACAATGCTATTTTTAGGGTTCCGTAGTCAAGTCAACAAGGAACCCTTATAGTTTCGCCATGTCCGTCCGTCCGTCCGCGGCTTAGCTCAGAGCACAGAATAGATATAAGTACTAACGTACAGAAAGGAAACTCTCCGCCCCGACCCGCAATCAATTACCTCACCGCGCCCCGCTAGTTCGTAGGCCAGTTCGTATGCTCATTCAATAGCCCTAGACTTCACGCACACAGTTGCGCGTGTGCAAAAACGTCACTGTGTAGCGTCTGTGTAATAGGTAGTTGAAACGCGGCGCTTGTATAGAGTGTCCGGGGTGTGCTCAGAGACCCTTAGTACTAAAAAGCTGTAAT
The DNA here is from genome assembly GCA_943789525.1 of Agriphila geniculea. Lineage (NCBI taxonomy): Eukaryota > Metazoa > Arthropoda > Insecta > Lepidoptera > Crambidae > Agriphila > Agriphila geniculea. The sequence goes on along the minus strand of OX038877.1, from coordinate 4,503,586 downwards.
TTGGCATGAATATGTATATGTATATGAATATATATATATATATATATATATATATATATATATATATATATATATATATATATATATATATATATATATATATATATACATATGTATATGAATATGTATATTAATGACGCCGAAAAATTGGTAGAATAAAATCTTGAGAAGTATTTTAGTGTACATCCCGTACCGTAGATGTCATGTTTTTTTTCTCATCAATCTCATAGGGTCTATAGCACATTAATTAAGCCGGCCATATACGCTAGGTTATGCATGATGGTTATGCCTGTAAGGTCAAAACCGTCATGCATAACCGAGCGTGTGTGGGATAAAACTGCATGCCTGTCATGCATGCCTGTCATGCATGCCTGTCATGCATGCCTGTCATGCATGCCTGTCATGCAAGCCGCTCGGTTATGCCTGTGGTCAAAACCGTCATGCATAACCTAGCGTTATGCATGACGATTTTGCATGAAGGTTTTGCATGATGGTTTTAAAGCCTTAAATATTGAAGATGGGTAATTTTACTGAAAGAAGACTTCATTTTGTTTATAAAAATATATGGAACTGCATTCAATGATTTTTGGAAAATCGCCTGCCTTAACCAGGAATCGAACCCACCAAAAACGAAAACATTGTTGTATTTATTTTTACAACACCAATCGAAAGGGTTACTTATAAGGATTACTTTTTTTTAAGTGACACTGCATCTTAAACAAATGGAAGGCCATGAAATTTAACATTTAAAATTTAATAATTACGGATTTCATCAATTCGTATCGAATCAGTCAATCAATTAAAAAAAATCTTTGAATGCAGTTCCATATATTTTTATAAACAAAATGACGTCTTCTTTCAGTAAAATTTCCTACCTTCAATATTTAAGGTACTTTTCCTTCGTGTGGCAAAGTTTTGGGACATCCTGTATTTTTAATAATATGCTTATTTCATCTAAATGAATTAATTCTGCTAGAAGTCATTCATCCCAAAAATATAAGTGAAGAAATCTGAGGGACAGGGCAAATACCGGGGGTGGGGGTACAGTTCTTTTTTAATTGCTCCAATGCCAACCACACCACACACGCTAGGTTATGCATGACGGTTTTGACCACAGGCATAACCGAGCGGCGTGCATGAGCGGCTTGCATGAAGGTTTTGCAGCTCGGTTAAAACTGTCATGCGTAACCTTACGTGTGTGCTCTCTATTGAACTCGGTTTTGCATGAAGGTTTTGCAGCTCGGTTAAAACCGTCATGCATAACCTAGCGTATATGGCCTGCTTTAGACTAGACACATCTTATCTTACCCCATTCAAGCAGTTCTCTCCATTCAGAAACGCGCGCACGGGCGAGTCGTCCCGTACTGCGGGCACGGGCCTGTCGGTGGTGAGCCCCACGCCCGAGGGCTCAGACGTCAGCTCGTCGTCTTCACTCAGCGGGTGCAGCTCAAACTTCAGATGAGTCTCACCGTCCTGGAAAATGTGTAACATTATATGTTGAATAATTTACCTTAAATCCCCATTTCTATTGATGTGAATGCGAAATATGATCAGTCAAACTGTTTCTTATCCAACTATCCCTACTTCAGATTTATAAATACGAAAGTAACTCGTGTCTGTTACGCTTTCACGCCTAACCTACTGAACCGATTTTGATGAAATTTGGCACGGAGCTATAGATGGGACCTTTGGGAAGGACAAAGGCTTTTTATCCCTGGTACCGGGTCTGCACCCGTTCGATATAACCTGTACTCCAAGCGGGCAAAGCTGCGGGCGGAAAGCTAGTAATATTATAAATGCGGAAGTTTGTGTGTGTGTGTTTATTACCTCTTCACGTCTAAACGGCTGGACGGATTTGGATCAAATTTTCACACAGACAGTTTACAATAACCTGGATTAAAAGATAGAAGACTTTTTATTCTGGTCAAAGGTTCCCTAGGGTCCGCGCGGAGAAAGTCGCGGACGGTCGTCGCTAGTTTTTTTATACATATAGGTACCCAATCCTACTAATATTATAAATGTGAAAGTTTGTGGGTTTGGATGTTTGGATGTTTGTTCCTCAATCACGCAAAAACTACTGAACGGATTTGGTGGAAATTTGGCACACAGATAGTAGATAGCCTAGATTAAAACAAAGGATACTTTTTATCCCGATATTCCAACGGGAACGGGAACCACGCGGGTGAAACCGCGGGCGGTCGCTAGTACATTAATATTTACAAAATGACTACTAGTCTTTTGTGGATGGTGGTGATAATGTAATGCGCTACTTATTCACATAGGTATTCAAAATATGGCCTTTACGAACATGTGCGTTATCACGTGTATCCGCACAATCGCCGTTTGCGCGTACAAACTCGGTTTTGAAAGAGTGTGTAGGAGCGTATAGGCGCGCATTTTACCGCATGTAAAACTCGTACGATACGAGCATTAAAGCGTTTATAAAGCTCATTATAACCACCGGTTCGAGCGAACATGCCGGAATAAGCGCGTGAACGCACGATCACGTGAATGCTTATATCAAAACGAGCTCGTACACACAAAACGCTAATCTGAAACCACCCTTATTAATTACGGTTATTACAATGTAGAAGATTATAGACTGCAATGCATCTTAATTTTACAGTATTAAATAAAAATATTTAAATATTTTTTTTTATTGTTATTATTTTGTTTTAAATGTACTTGGTGACAAAACAAACAATATAATTTCTTTGTAAATATCGTTACTTCTGATTTTTGATAAAGCTGATAAGTTTCTTGCGCCCATTCTTCTTGTCAGCTAAAAAAAGTCACGAATGCGATAGGAAAATATAGATGATTCAAAAGCACTTAATTTTTAAGTTTATTTGAATAAATAATTTTTCATTTTCAATTTCAATTTCGTGCGAGAAATCGGCGATTGCGTGGAAGCGCTTAGATAAAGTGTACAGCCTTGGCCAAATGTATTAGCCATCCCTATGTTTTAGCATTTATGAAATAAAACTGGTAGATCAGACTTTCCGTGAACTGAAGAAGCCGTGGCTATCAGAACCAAACAAGAAAGCACGAATCGCCCTAGGCTACTAAACACCAACACTTTACAGAGGAGGATTGGTCCAATGTGCTTTAGTCTGATGAATCCAATTTTGAGGTGTTTGGTACCACTGGTGCGACCTACGTGAGGCGTCGAAAGGGCGAATAATTCTTGCTGGAGTGCGTGGTGCCTACAGTCAAGCATGGAGGAGGCAGCATAATGGTATGGGGATGCATGGCTGCAGATGGAGTGGGCGAAATGTTCATTGGTGAAAGTCGCATGAACTCGCAAAAGTACATCAATGTTCTTGAAACCTCTCTCTTGAACCGTTGATTTCGAATATTTTCGGTGACACGAATTACAACGACGTAAAGTTTCAGCAAGATAATGCTTCATATTGGTTTGGTTTAATTTAAAATAACATCGTTTAAAACAGTAAGTAGGAAAAAAATTTAGAGTGGCTAATACATTTGGCCAAGGCTGTATGTTTCACTAACGTGTTCGCAACGCCACGCACATACAAACCTATACAACTTGTAACAGAATTAATGGCTAAACCAGAATATGGTAGATAGGGACCATCAAACTGAACAATTTTTACTACGGGACCACCTCTGAAATGTCGAAAAAAAATCTGCTGTTTCATACAAAAATTAATACTTAACGAAAATATGAGAATGGTTTTCCACACATAGAATACGAAAGACATCAGTAAGAAACAGATGTATTTGTCGCGATTTCAAAGTTGGTCCCATAGTAAAAGTTGTTTAGTTTGATTGATGGTCCCTATACTCCCTATAGTCCCTATCTACCATAGACATTAATTCTGTTACGCGTTGTATACGTGCAAAAAAAATGCATGCATATTCAAGATAATTGTAATTTCATACTGTCAAAATAACTCAAAAACGCGTTATTAATAATTACCTTCTCGATTTTTGCAACTTTCAAAACAGCAAGCATATCCTTAGGGTCCTTATCCTGAGTGACATGCCAATACAAATGTTATTGAAGCGACTAACAAACTACACTACAAAATAAATAATGGTGATAAAAATACACAATCACTGTGATAAATTAGAGATCGGATAATAGGATACATAATTACCTAAAGTCATTGTTTGCTAACATATAATGGGAATAGCTTATTAAAATATTTAAAATTCTTAAAATGTGTACATTCCCATGAAGTTTAATAGGCCTTGTTACAATACAACCTTACAACGTACAGTACAAGGCATATAACTTGAAATCGGGTGGGGATTGCGCGAAACGCGTATTTTGGGTATGCGTAGCGGTAAGGGGCGCGGGCGACGGGAGAGCGGCGCGCGCTATTGGTCGCTCACAAGAGCACATGCGCGAACTTATCCCCACTCCGTCGAAAAAAATTCAAGATACGTGCCTAGTACTGTAATAATATTGTGTTTGCTTCTTAAAAAATCGCTGACAATAAAAGTAGGGAAAAGCAACCAATTACGTTCGTAAAAGGCGAACTCGAATTTGCGTCAAATTTATTTATTTATTATACTCATCAACTTTGTCTAGGGATACAAGTGTTGTATGGAAATCCTGAAACTGAGACCTCTGACCCATTAATCTTTTAGAATGCTGGTCAGATCAGTTGGGTGTGTATAGCTATCTGAATCTCATCCATTCACTCCCTGGATGGCCATCATCAGATCACAGCACAGTACATCCCTGGCAGGAAACCAAGGCTTCAAAGTTACCTCGTTTGTATGAAAATAACACCTGTATCCCTAGACAAAGCTGATGTGTATATCTCACAGAGTAACTAAAATTGGTTTACCCCGCAATCCTTGGATTTATTGGATAATAAAGTGTTTTCTATAATACTTACCCAACATCTGGAACTATAGGTAAATATGCATCCTAATATTTGATCTCTAGTGATAATAACAAAACATATTTTTTTACTAGTTAGCCTATAGGTCACAGCACACTATAACGGCACCGCAACTGCACAGCAACAGCACGGCGTCACCTCGAATTTAGGCTACGGCTAGCCGCCAGCGCGCCGTAAGCACGCGGTCGGCGCGCGGTCCGCTCGCTTGTGGCGAGCCGGCGGCGAGTCGAGTTGTATGGTAGCGGTAAGCGCGCCGACCGCCCGCCGTTGGCTCGCCGTTGGCTTTTTCTTATTGACATTATAAAATATATTTTACGACACATGATTTAAAGCTCCAATTTGAATGACTAATTGCTGGGTTGGAGCGGTGCTGTTGCGGTGCCGTTATATGTGCCATGACCTTATTACTTAATGTTGGCGTAACTACTAATGTCACACAACGGAACATCAGATGTAGCAGTTATACTGCAAAAACAACTTTTATTGCACAGAGCAGGGGGGATATTACAACCTCTTAAAACTTGCCAGGTTTATGAATTGCTATAGTTACATCTCTTTCTCGCTGTATAGCAAATAAAAGAGACGCATTGATAGCCGCTCAGAAAACTGGCAAGTTTTAAGAGGTTGTAATACGGGAGCAGGGGTCTCCAAACTACGGCCCGCGGGCCAGCTCCGGCCCGCGAGCACAATCAATCCGGCCCGCGTACCAACATACTGTAATTTACAGTATTTTGGTGCGATGAGCTAGCTAGGTCCTTGGGACTTCGTGGAAGAGTTTGACTGGCCCTTCGGCTAAAAAGTTTGGAGACCCATGGCATAGAGCATAAAGGCGTTCTAAACTTTAAAAGTCAAGATGCTACATCTGATGTACAGTTGTCTGTACTAAACTTCTATAGCAAAATAAGCCCTAAAACAAAACATTACTACTAATCAACAAACAAATAAAAAAATCAAATAACTCTAACTATAAAAAACTTACATTATTCATGTATTTAATAGTCTGGTGGTGGAATTTCAAGCTATCGACTTCCATTTGCAATAAACTTCGAGGTTTTTTCGGAGCATCTCCAATAGGAAAACAGTCAATCGCATTTTCGCTGACATCCTTCGGTTTAAACTGAGGATGTTCACAGAGTAGGGGAGACAAAATAATAATTTCATATTCACATGTGGATGTTTCTTTGAAAGAATACACTTCATGTTTACCATGAGCGTAACATACGTACAGAACTCTTGTCATACGAGGTTTGCCGCTCAAATCACAAAGTGAGCCTGAAATAAAAAAAATACTATTTGAACCTGTAACAACATACAACTGACTGCTTCACAGTCACACTAATGACGATAAGTTTATATTTTGACAACATACAAGCCTTTTCAGGAAGAACTAGTAACCGCCATTTTGCATATTTTACAGGTTCTTAAAATATTTTTTAAAGTTATTGCAAGTGACAAGTATTTAACTTATGTTGCATAATCGTAAGCGCCAAGTAGATGCTTGCTATATAAACCTAGTATTTTATCGTAAGCAACCTAGTTTTTTGTAGTAAGCGACAGGAACTATACTTAAGATATATCAGTTGATGGAGGTTACGACAAAAAAAACTGAATGGGTTTGTAACTTACGATAAAAAATCAAAATTTTAAATTGAATTATATTTTACTGTGAACTCTAAAGTCGGTGTATAAGGTGCAAAATCAGCTAATATGGGATGGGGCGGTTACTATAAAAAATTTTTTTTTATGAATTTTGACCCTTAAGGCTGCGCAGTCTGCACACTAGCGCCGCCATTTGAAAAAAAAACATAGTACTTAAATAAAGACAAATTTGTAAATTATCTCTCTGGAGTGCACTCCGAACAAGCTTTGTGGTACTTTTTATCACTTAAGCAATATTTTCTAGCCTGTCGTTTAGTTTAATTGACTTTTATTGTTAAAAGTGGCCACTTTTCATTTTATTTCCAATGGCGGCGCTAGTGTGCAGACTGCACGCTCTTAAGTTATTTCTGAACAGGCTCGATAATATTTTATTTTGAATGTTTGTTCTCAATCAGGAAGTATGAGTATATGAAATGAATAAAGTTATTAATAGTACATAATAGGTATTAAAGATTATCTGTGCTAGTGAACAAAGGTAGGTACTGCACTACTAATCACTATGCTTACAGTATATGTCTGCCAATTACATGTTTTCTAAGCATTTCTCAGGTTAAAATACAAACAAAAAACTACTAATCTTCAATGTATGATACCTTCATCCATCGCCATTTCAACATAGGGCAAAGTAAGACCCTCCACTTTAGTTGTCTTTGGTTTATCTTTACTCTGTTGTTGGGCCTTCAAGTCTGTTTCCAGCTTAGCTTGTTTCTCAGGGTTCCAATGGCCCAGATAATACTCTTGTGTTTTAAGTTGTTTACCTGTAACGCATAAAATAATGTAATGCCTTAATATTATTTGTTATTATTTTTTAGAATAGCCGGCTTGATCGAAGCTGATTGCTTGAATGAAGCCGGGGTGATCAGTCACATTGACCGGAACCATTTCACCCAGTTCCCCAAATACCCTGAAGAAAAGAAGAAAAAGAAGAGAAGCTGAGAGCAGGGGGTGGCGGGTTATCGTTTGCCCCACCGGTGTCGGACCCTCGAACCTACCTGTATGCTTACAGTACCTGCTGAGTTGACTTATCATTGTCCATCAGCCATTTTAATGTCCCCACTGCTGGGGCACAGGCCTTCCTTATGGGTGGATAAGGAGGACGGGCCATAACCCACCACGCGGGCCCAATGCGGATTGGTGGGTGTTAACGACTGCAAATGCAGCCGGGACCAAGGGCTTAACGTGCCTTCCGAAGCACGGAGGAGCTCCAGATAATAAATTTTTGGTCACCCATCCCATTACTGACCCTTGCGAACGTTGCTTAACCTTCGCAATCACTGGGCCAAGCGCTAAACCACTGCGCCACTGAGCTCCTCATTCTCCTGCTTACTTATCCATCCTGCTCCATCCTGCTTACTTATCATTAACTGCTTTAAATTCCCTTAGCTTGTCCGCTCCAAAGAGCTTGCTTGTAATGCCTTACAAAAAACTCTTAATATTTTGGTTACATAATCATCAAGACATTCGGTCGATGCTATATGGCAATATTTATACATCGTGTATAAAAAAACCGTGTCAGATCCTGAAAACAGTGATAGTTTTACTGAAACTGAACAACTTTCTTCATGGAACATAGGTAAAAAAAACCGGCCAAGTTCGAGGCGGACTCGCGCACGAAGGGTTCTGTACCAAAAAAATCACGTTTGTATATGGGAGCCCCCCTTAAATATTTATTTTATTCTGTTTTTAGTATTTGTTGTTATAGTGGCAACAGAAATACATCATCTGTAAAAATTTCAACTGTTTACCTGTTGTAATTATTAATATCGAGCAGAAAATGGCAAAAAACTCACGTTTGTTGTATGGGAGCTCCCCTTAAATATTTATTTTATTCTGTTTTTAGTATTTGTTGTTATAGCAGCAACAGAAATACATCATCTGTGAAAATTTCAACTGTCTAGCTATCACGGTTCATGAGATACAGCCTGGTGACAGACAGACAGACTCACGGACAGCGGAGTCTTAGTAATAGGGTCCCGTTTTTACTCTATGGGTACGGAACCCTAAAAACGAAAAAATTTTTCATACTCCCATTCAAAATGGGTTCAAAATTGGTCAGCTGACAGACTTACTATGGAAAGGCGGAAAAAAAAATCGTTTTTCGACCTCTGTTCCTTAGAGAATGTTATTCAGTTTCAGCAGCACTAACACCTTTTTCAGGATCTGACAGGGTTTTTTGATACACGATGTATTAAACTTGTGACAAATCACTTATCAACATTTATGTAAGAGGGCATACACTATGAGGCAAACATCTTGACTATAGATGTGAAGGCGGTTGTTATCTTAGTCAGCCAGCCGGTTACCAGCCGCTGTTTTCGCTGACTACGGTGATCACCCATAAACAGCGGCTGTCTACGATTGAAAACAAGTCATTATGTTTTATTCAATCTGTTTAATGTCCTAAGTGATAATTTTTGTTTATCTACATACTACCTACTTACTTTATACATTACTTCAGCTTTAATTGTTCAGGTAAGCGCTCTTTCCTATTTCTTAGTTGCGTCGATGTTATTTTGAAATACTTAACTTTTAAATTAAATGTTTCATCTCACTCGGGCTGATAACATAATTCCAAAAACACGAAACACAAAACGGATGTTGTAGGTACACATGTGAAACATTGCGAAACGCCAAGCTTTGCGAGCTTACCTTCTTATGACGATTGTACAATAATAATAATAATAAAAGTGGCGAAGCGGAGTTTCATACCTACAGATTAAATAGGTACTGTAACACAACGCCGCCCCACACACACAAGCAAGACACGCGCACGCGACGATGCCCCGCCGCCGCTCCGCCGCCGCCGCGCGCCCCGCTGAGTCCCGGCCGCCTGCCTATATAAAGCGGCTCGCACGTCCCAAACATCAGTCTGCGCTCGGTGCACTCGAGAGCGGTTCACTGTATCGACTTAGGTCGGTCTCTGGCTTCCCTCGTTTTCTCTGAGTTCCGGCTACTTGGCACCTATAGGTGATAGTGCCGCGGTGTTGGCTTCGTTAGCGAACCGCATCGTGCGCTAAAACTTATAAGTGTTTCCGTAGGGTTTCATCTCATAGCTCTCTGATAGACGTTAACTGTCCCCCTTTTATAGTTAAGTTCCTATATTATTAACTTTGTTAAATTTTGCTTTCGTTTATTAAATATTTACTTTTGTTTTGGATCGAGTGTTCATATTTATCTCCTACGTAAATAACCCCCCCATTACAATCTGGCATCCCAACGCGGGCTTATTACGTTTTTGATATTTATTTAAACTGTCTTATTTTCTCAGAATAAATTTAGCGTTGTCTTTTGCTCTCATAATATACGTATTTTATATTTATAATTATATTTATATATGTCCTTGGAATATTAATCATATAGTATATACGGTTATAGTAACCACCAGTATAGTATAGATATATGATATTATATAGTACAGATATTTAGCTGACGTAATAACCTAAGATGGCAAACGTCAACTTTTCGGACGAACAGTTCCGAAGTCTTATAAAAGTCTTGGGCAATAAGAGTACTCCTCAAAAGTCAGGAAGTTTTGCCTCTTGCACTGCTCGTTTTAATGGTATAGGAGATATACCAGCAGTAGAAGCCTTCATTTCTACCATCCAGACGTTTAAAAAAATTGAGTCGGTAAGCGATGACAATGCAATTGAAGGGCTGACACTCCTATTGACCGACCAAGCTGCGATTTGGTGGCTCGGAGTTAAAGAGGGCATTAGCTCATGGAAAGAAGCAATATCTCTCCTACGAGCGACATTCGCACCCATAAGACCTGCATACGTGGTGATTGAGGACATAGTTTGCCAAAAACAACCAGAGCCCAGAGGTACGGACCTGTTTGTTGCCAAAAAGCGAGCACTGATGGCGGAGCTACCGAAACCACCTCCCACCGAGTCACAATGTTTGGATTTCTTATATAGTTCCCTGCATGTAGACATTCGGGACAGAATACCTAGAAGCACCATCTCGACTTTCGATGAATTCCTCAAGAAGGCTCGTCAATTTGAGGAAGTAGCAGAAGAACGTACCCGCACTGCTGCTAATACGAGAAATGATGTCCAACCAAATATAAAGAGATTGCGCTGCGCCTTTTGTCGTGCCTATGGACATTCCGAAGATAAGTGCCGGAAAAAGACACCGGGAAATGTACGACCACCAACACAAACACCAGCACAAACTATAGCACTCCCGAGTAGCAGTACAAGCAGAATTACCTGCTACGGATGTGGAGAACCTGGTGTGGTAAGGACCAAATGCCATAAGTGCAACCCAAGCACGCGAGTTGGATCCGCAAATGTTGGATTCTATGCTATGGACAACTCCTTGGCCTCAATATCATGTCTTAGACCCACTGTAATCATTTCTATTGGGGGTACTACCGGTCGAGCCCATATTGATACAGGTGCAAAATTGAGTGTGGCATCCAACTCACTCCAGTTATTGATGCGGAAACAAGGAGTGAAGTTCTCCACTGAAACCGCCACCATTGTCCTCGCAGATGGTTTAAAACGACGACAGCATATATCGAGAGTAACGGTACCTGTCACCATCTGTAATAGGACCATAAATACTAATTTTATTGTTCTTCCCGAGTCGAATGATAACAGGACCCTCTTAGGAGTGGATTTCATTCGGGATGCGAACATGGCGCTTAACATACCCCAGAATATATTCCACTTTCTGGATGAGCCAAGGAAAAAGTATGATCTGATTGATGAAGAGGAAGAGTATACGACAGTGGCAACCGTACAAACAGAGACACGGACAAATGATACGATCATCTCCCGGTTGGCCAAAATGACTGCCTTGGAACCTATGGTGAGCCCAATGCAGATGACACCATCTCCTGTTAGAAATGCAACAGAAATAGATCTGAAGGATTCCTATGGACCCCCTCAACGAATAAAAGTTTGTACACCTCCAGCATCATCGAATCAAGAATCTCCGAAATTTCAAGGTTACTCGCCTAGATTTGTTGGATCCTTATACAGAGATGCCCAAATGAATATAAACACCGCCGAAGTCAACCTCTCACCAAAGAGTAAAAACATGTTTGGCCCATGCATTAACATTGCCATGTTATCAGTGGGTAGTATTGAGTATCTCAGTGAAGAGCAGAAGTCTCAGATTGACGAAGTACTGAAACGAAATAAAGAGGTATTTGAGGTCAACAACGAACCAGCTACCTTAGTGGAGCATACAATAGTGACAGGTGACCATAAACCAATAGCCGTACCGCCGTACCGTATGTCCCCACTGCGTAAAGAGATTTTACGAGCTGAAATAAACAAGATGTTGGACGAAGGGATCATAGAACCATCAAACTCGCCATGGGCAGCACCAGTAGTACTGGTCCCCAAGAAAAATGGAGATATGCGTGTTTGCATAGATTATCGGCAATTAAATAGTATCACAGTACCCGATGCCTATCCGTTGCCTCGGATTGACGATCTTTTGCACGAAGCGAAACCTACTGCATTCATGACGTCATTGGATTTGCGGGCAGGGTACTGGCAGATTAAAGTACGCAATGAGGACCAGGAAAAGACAGCGTTCGTAACCCCGTTCGGTCTTTACCAGTTTAGAAGAATGCCGTTTGGGTTACGTAACGCTCCAGCGACATTCCAAAGATTCATAGACAGGTTAAGAATTCAAATCGAAGCTCCGTTACTGGCGTATTTGGATGATCTAATTCTTTTATCTCCATCTTTTGAGCACCACCTACAAGACCTGAATGATCTTCTGCAGTTATTACAGAACAACAATGTCGTGGTGAACAGACAGAAAAGTCGATTTTGTCAAGACAGAATTCCATACCTCGGTCATATAATAACAAAAGAAGGATTACAGACAGACCCAACTAAAATTAGCGCTATAACAGATATACCTGCCCCTAGAAACATAAAGGAATTGCAATCTTTCCTACAAACATGCTCGTGGTATCGACGATTTGTACCAAACTTTGCAAAACGAGCAGAAGCCTTGACACGCTTGACAAAGAAGGATGCTATATGGAAATGGGACCAACTCCAAGAAGATGCGTTCGTAGAATTAAAAAGATGCCTAACTAGCGCACCAATTTTGCGTCAAGCTGATGCCGGGGAACCATATAAAATAAAAACTGATGCCAGTGATTATGCGTTGGGAGCTGTTTTACTGCAGGGGGAGGAATCCAATGAACGCCCTGTCGAGTACGCAAGTCGTCTATTGACAAAGGCTGAAACCATAAAACAAACACAAGAAGTACAGGCAGACAAAGAAGAAAGGAGAAAGAAACCGGTTGATGATAAACGCCGACCGTCACCTGATTATCAACCAGGAGACCTAGTTTTGGTTGCAACGCACATTCTGAGCAACTCGGCGCGACATCAGACAGCTAAGTTGGCTCCTCGTCGTGACGGACCCTATATTATTTTACGGAGACATGGGCCCTGTTCCTACGAGATTGCTAGTCCAGGGGAACCTAACACCCCCTTGGGCGTATACCATTCATCAGCTTTAACTCCTTATGTAGGGTTTAATTCTCCATTACCTAATCCTGTCAAACCTTTGCGCAGACGTGGAAGACCGAAGAAAGTGACCCCAACCGAAGCCACTGGACTGCTCGTCGGGACGTCTTCGAGTCCAGAGGGGGAGCCTGTAACACAACGCCGCCCCACACACACAAGCAAGACACGCGCACGCGACGATGCCCCGCCGCCGCTCCGCCGCCGCCGCGCGCCCCGCTGAGTCCCGGCCGCCTGCCTATATAAAGCGGCTCGCACGTCCCAAACATCAGTCTGCGCTCGGTGCACTCGAGAGCGGTTCACTGTATCGACTTAGGTCGGTCTCTGGCTTCCCTCGTTTTCTCTGAGTTCCGGCTACTTGGCACCTATAGGTGATAGTGCCGCGGTGTTGGCTTCGTTAGCGAACCGCATCGTGCGCTAAAACTTATAAGTGTTTCCGTAGGGTTTCATCTCATAGCTCTCTGATAGACGTTAACTGTCCCCCTTTTATAGTTAAGTTCCTATATTATTAACTTTGTTAAATTTTGCTTTCGTTTATTAAATATTTACTTTTGTTTTGGATCGAGTGTTCATATTTATCTCCTACGTAAATAACCCCCCCATTACAGTACTAATTATGTATCGTATAAATAGGTAGGTGGGTAGGTAGCTTATTATGTCTTATTAAAGAACATTGCAAAATACCTTATTCATAATATTCAACATTTTATGTTTTAAACTATGACAATGTAGATAATTAATTTAGTAAAAATACCTATTTGCATATTACGGCTCGTTTATTTTAACAATTTCGACTTAGGAACTGTAAAATTTGTAAGACCTTTTGGTATTGAGTCGGATAAGCAGCCGGTTGCCAGCCGCTGTCTAAACGTTATTACCGGCGGCTTTGGATAACTACCCGATAACAACCGCTGTTTTACAAACTATAATCTTGACACATTTTCGATGGAGTGGGGATTAGTTCACGCAGGTGCACTTGCAAGCGACCATTAGCGCATGCCCCTCTTCCGCCGCCACCGTACCTCACTGCTACTCATACCCAAAATATATGTTCTGTTTTTGTGCAATCCCCATCCGATTTAAGGATCTTTGCCTCGCACTGTATATAAAAGTTAAACTTTCATCAAATTCATATTTCAATACTGACCATCTCTTTCATCATGGTACTGCCTAATGTACCTCCCATGGCAAACTTCATAACTCCAATAACTCTCCAGTCTGTATGAACAGATTTTCTGAGCAAACAAGGGCTTCAACAAATTTATGGGAGACGGACCATCGTAGTCCTCAATACTGTTCGACTCTTTGTTCTGCAACTCGGGAATATGGCACTCATATTTTTCTTTTTGAAATGTTGTAACTTTGAGCACTTCTTTATTCTGCACCTATGAAACAATAAATGCCATTAATGTGAAGTACTATCACATCTGTTTTTGTAGCTTAGCTTAGGCTTAATTAGATATTAATGAATTGCTAATAAACAAAGGAAAACAGGCTTTATAGATTTTGGGAGTTATATAATTCATAAGGTCTATTATCTCCGTCAATTGGTAATGCGCCTGGCAGCCATGATTTTAACCTCAAAATGAAAAATAATTGTACAATTTTTATAAACCTATACCCTATCTCATGGGTCTCCAAAGTTTTTAGCAAAAGGGCCAGACTTACTCCTCCACCAAGTTCCAAGGGCCAGGATCTAGCTAGCTCCGTACCAACATACTGTAAATTACAGTATTGTTGGTACGATCCGGCCTGCTTTCGCGGGCCGGATTGTTGGTGCTCGCGGGCCAGATCTGGCCCGCGGGCCGTAGTTTGGAGACCCCTGCCCTATCTTATTGAAAATATTAATTCAATAAATAATATATTAGATTTCCTATTAGAATTTTCTTGTTTCATGACATTTTTAGTTGGAGATCACTTCAACGTGGATGTTAATGTGACAAGGTTCCAGCGCATTACCAATTGACGGGGATAATAGATCTTATGAATTAATATTATATATTACACTTTATTTCAAAAACATTCAAAAGTACAAAAAAGTAGGTAGGTTGGTAGGTTACTTTACAAAAAAAAACTAAGCTCAGAAATTCAGGTTCTAAGTATAGCTAGCTCCTACATTTCTACACCAACCTTCAATTTATTGAGCTCTCCATCAGCTAAGTTGTCCAAAACCTCATCGGGTGCACCCGGCCAGTTTATTCCAAACAGAATAGTATCGTCAAATCCTCTTGAATCATGTTCTATGCACAAGGCGATCCCAATTGCACAAACACTCAATAAATAGATATGCTTCATAATTATTATCTATTACACTCGCATAATATAATTTTAATCAACAATACATGCAAGAAATACTTCAATAAAAGAAAACATTCAGAAATACCAGAAATAGTTTAAATTATGAAACGCGTCTAACTAAATTGGTCGACCGACACGCTAAAAAGCGTTAACTGAGCGCTAGTAGACTATTGAAGAAACCTACAATCTAGCTAGTTTCAAGATATAGTTCCAAATATCATCACCATAATTTTAATTTAGTCGGATAATGCCTTGAGCTGGAAAGCTGTCATTTGCGTTTGCGTATTTTTTCCGCTTCGAGCAGAAAATGCAAAGGCTCAATAGCACCATACAGCCATGACATCGGAGTTTATTAACAATCATTTTTTTTCAAAAGATTTGTTTTGTACTACAGATGACCGCTACAGCTTATGTTTTCAAGTCAAGTTTTGATTCTTATAACACCTTAAAACATAAGCTGTAGGTATTCATGATAATATTCGGCCATAAATTCCGTGTACCGTGTATTGCGTATACATACTTAAGTGCGATGTACACATTGGCCCAACGCGTTGGCCGAGCACGTTGGGCGAACGTGTAAAGACCTACTTGGCGGTGCGTTGGGAGTTGGCGCCAACGTTGGCCGGTGAACCGAGTATTGTCGGTTTTTCGTGCACACATCAAAGGATCTTGGCGCGTGCTTTGGCGCAGCGTTCACACGTTGGCGCCTTTTTAACCGACTTCATAAAAGGAGAAGGGTCTTAGTTCATCAGAATCTTTGTTTTTATGTATGTTACTCGAAGACGGCTGGATCGATTTAAAAAATTCTTTTTTTGTTTGAAAGCAGACTTTCAAGTTGGTCCCATTGTTATAAGGTCAGGGTCTGATGATGGGATCTTGGAGAAATCAAGGGAACTCTTCAAATATTATAGGCACACCTACAGCGATTTTGGTATTTTCGTCAGTAGCTTGTGCATTTGCATATGGAAAATACAATTTTGGTGAAACTGATGATGAAGACCATCATCGGATTTATTCAATACTACGTGTTTCACTGGTGCGATACGATTAAGTAGGTACTTGAATTTGGTTGCTGGGCTTTAGTTATAACATAATACATATTATGGTGAACTGGAGCTGATAGTAAGGAGATCTCCTCAACAACTAAAGCCCCTGCGTCGGGAAAACAGTATTTTGCAAAAGGTGATAATCCGTTGATATAAGACTATTGTAACTTGAATAATATCGTCACTAAATAGACCTACTACAAAAAAGTTTAAAATAAAAATATTATTAAAAATACAGAACTCCCTTCAAAAACCTGAAAAATAACCAAACGAAAACAGCTTTGAAGAAACGGCTCTAAAAAGCAAGAAATGAAATATTTAAATCTGCATAATAACTAACTCGAAAGTTTGTACGCATATTTTATCTAATATTAAACAAGATATTATGAAGTCGGGCGGGGTTTTAAATACTGAAATGAACAAATAATATGGAATCCAAAGCATATACAATATAAAAACCAAATAAAAACAAAGCAAAATACGTTACTAAGCTAGATAAATAAAACATATTTAACGTCAAAGATGTTTAGTAAAGTTATAGAAGTGCGTTTAATAAATAATAGAAGGTAATAATTAAACGCCCTGTATAAATAAATTGCCGCGGCTGGCCAGGTGTTGGCCCAATTACACATTGGGCCAACACCTGGCCGCGCGCGTTGGGCTTACTTTTATCTGTGGCAATCAAACCAAGCTGTAGAACACGACAATAGCTTAACTATGTGGTAAACCTCGAAAAATAAAAAAATATCAATTTTGGAGATATACAAATATAGGTTACGGCGGGTTGCGATCTGTAAAACTTGGGTTAAAGTATCTATAATTTCGTAATAATTAACTATATCACAACGGCAAACGGTAACCCTTTTGGTGATTTAAATGTTCTACGGGCTACTGTACTATTACGTAATTAGGGGGCGGGTCTGCTCGTCCATGGCTCGTACGTACAAATTTCAGATCTGTCGCTAGATAAATCCGAGTTCTCGCCGATGGGCAACATAGCAGTGGCGAAGGGTCCATACAAGCCGATTCCCATCGGCTTACCTTTTAAAATCCCATCCCCATCGATCCATTATAACATGTCATTACTTAATTTTTTTCGCCATTTCGGTAAGATTAATTAATAATGGCTACAATTATTTTTTATGAATTTCTAAGTATTTACTTAATTGTCTACTCTAAAAACGCTCGCGCGCGCGCGCCGCGCCCCGCGTGCAAGGAATATCAAATCAATTTTCGTACAAAATCTCCTTGAGGCAAGCCGACGTCCTTTAGCTTCCTTTTTGCACTGTGTCTTGGCGCGGTTGCCACGGGCAACGGTTGATTGTTATTACTCTGTCTCTTTCTCACCAACGCACCACAGTCGCGTGCCTTTCGGTTGAAAATGGTGAAAGGCAAGCCGGCCGGCTGTGGCTTAAGTTTTCTCTCTCTTTCTATTTGAAGCGATATTAACGTTTCTTTTATCTTTCTGTTATGAAAGATAAAAGAAACGTTATAACGTATATTAATATGGATTGTCGTTTAACTGACTAGCGCGGCGAAACATTGTTTTCCAAACTTAGTTACGAAGTTATGGTTACGTTAGCAAGATGGGTTTTTTTAAACATTTTCAATATAATACATCTTTCTACGATAAGGATGACAAGCAGTTACAAACTCAATAAAATGTTTTGTTTTCCATGATTCTTATTTCTGATTCCAACTCAGTATAGAGTAGCGCGGGCTAGACTGTCACTATTTTATCAGTGCTTTTTTGCAGGGTGAAATTGAGGCCCTAACTTCTGAAGAAACGCTTGAAGCTTGCATCACGCGGTGGTGTTTCTTGGTCCGGATTACCTTCGCCATATTTCGACCCCTCGCCACTGCAACATAGTGATGTTACCGTATCACAATGTCTGTCAGGGGGCTAATTGTCTAATTTTAAAAATCTATCGCAATCGCTTTCGTTTGACAGATGGATGTGACACGTTGCTGCATTTCTTTGGTAAGTTTTTATTTCTGCCAAAACTAAACTTCAATGGATTACATTACATCCTGAAAGCGATTGCGATAGATTTTGAAGTTAGACAATAGAAAGGCTGGTCCTGCTCCAGGCAGTCTCATAAATGAGATGTACCTTACAAATCCTTAAATATTTATTAATTCTTTTTAACTTCTGACAGACTCAATTTAGTCTTTGCAGCACATTCTGCGTCAAAGAGTAAAATAATATCACATCATAAATTAATTGGTTATCTCACAGAATAAATAATCTTTTTGATACATCTTATTGTAAAAATGAATCATAATCATAATAAATAGGGAATGTCCGAAAAATATCAAATTGGCAGAATATTTTTATAGGTTGGAATAAGCTGGTTGACTTTGGAGCTCAAATTCGGCACCACTGGTGAACCAAACCATAGACAACAAGGCATGCGCACTAGACATGAGGCGTATTTATTGTAACAGTAAAAAATAACAGATAATTAAGTGTAACTGTTTCGCCCTGTTACGAGCGCTATGAAATAACTGTTGTTCAAAGGAAGAGGCGAAACAGACTGTTCTCGCCGTCTTCACTGTTCCCTGTACCGAGCTGTTATCAGAGTAACAACCTGTTGCCATTGTTCCGCCTGTTACGTGGAACAAGCGCTTTCTTACTCTAACATATATGGAAAGAAAAGAGACAAAGCTTGTTATTTTTATCTGTTATATAAACCGACCATATCAAAAATACATTCGACTTTGTAAATTAGTCGTGTTATCTGTTCCTGTGTTTGTTTATGGCCTTTTTTGTTTTTTGTGGCAATAGAGTGGCTGTTTTGCCAATGTTATAAGGTAGGTAAACAGGCTGAATTAAATAAAACTTTTTTATTTTTATTTAGATTCTAGCACTTTATTATTTACGTGGAATGGATGCATTTATAAGCAAATTAGGATGTGCGGGTAGGAAATGGGATATCTAGTGCTGCCAGGGAGTTATGGAAAAGATCATGGTTCCCAGATTGGGGGTTTTTTGTAGTAAAAATTTCCTTGAAAATTTTCTTTCAGCAGACTTAATTCACCTGGTATTTCATCATCACCATTTATGTCTCCACTGCTGGGGCACAGGCAATGACCGGAAGAACAAAATAATGTAGAGAATGTAGGAAAACATTTCACTAGTGATCATTCGTTAAAAAACGGGTGTAAGCGATTTTCGACCTTACTGACTTTCAAACTTCAATATGCTCGAAAATCGCTTGCTCCTGTTTTTAACAACAATCTATTTTTATTTTTATTATTTGAACTTATTTAGTAAATTTATGATAATTACTGCCATCTATCGCAATTTAAGTTAAAAGCTTAATGAAAGTAATACTGCAAGCAACTTCATTAGGTGACATGATGGTTCACCCAATACAAACAAGATGTCGCATGTGTGCCGTAACTGCCGTAATGGAAAACATATTTTATAATATTAGATTTTACTTAATTGTAATAAAGTTTAGTCTTGCTTAACAGAAAAAATAACAGTTTATGATCGTTATAGATAAAAATAACAAGCTTCGTCTCCTTTCTTTATGTTAGTAGTCTTAAGGTTAGAGTAAAGAAGCGCTTGTTCCACGGACGGAACAGGAGGAACAATGGAAGCAAATTGTTACGACTGTTATTTTTGTAACAGGGTGTTGGAGTTGTTATTTTAATGTAGCAGGAACAGTTGTAACAGGTAGGCAATTTACCCTGTTACAACCCATGTCTAATGCGCACTAAAAATTTTTTACCTAAACAACAGTTTCGAGACAAAAGAAAGCGAGAAGCCGCGATGCTCTAAGGGTACATTCATAGTGCAACGCTTAGAGCATTCAAACAACCATCAAAATAGAATGGTTGTTTGATAATTTGACATTATTTTGTATTTTTTGATGTTTGAGAGACGGCCACACAGACGGAATCACGTAACGGAATCTCGAACGAAACGGAATCCGGCACCCTGATTATCTAAAAAGAAACTATTTAGCGACCGGTTTCATTCCACATACATTGCTACTTTTCTTTGGTATGTTTTTTTTAATCCAACAAGAAGTAGCAATGGATCACTATCATCTATGAATTGCAACCAGTCGCTAGGTGGTTTTTAATTAGATAATCAGCCTGCCGATTCGGAATTCCGAACGCAGCAATTGCATACAAAATCTATGGGCCTGCCACAAGGGTTCGTATCAGAATGTCTAAAGTTAGAATGTCTAAACTTAAAATGGCAAAGTTCAAAATGTCAAAAATCATTATGTCTAACTTCAAAATAGCAAAATTCAAAGTAGGTATCAAATGTATCTAATACTTTACGAGTTAAATATCAATGGTCATTAAGTCTAAGTTCACAATAATTTATTTGAATTGGGTTGGATCTTAAAACGAATCGCCTTCTTTGAGGTTAATTGAGTCTGTGGAGGTGTCTTTGGGCTTCGCCTGAAATGGTTCATAGCTTTAGCTGCCGGAAATGAGTCCAAACTAGTCTACTGGGACTTAGAAACCGTAGACCGTAGGTCACGAGATAGGTGCGAGGAGCGTAGCGATGAGCATGTTAGGTTGACATGAATCCAGCGTGCGAGCAGAGCGAGTGAAGCGAGCGTACCTCGGCAGCGGCCGGCGAAGCGCCAGAAAAAATCTATTTCAAACTCAATTGTTGGTTTTTGTTTGCCGGCTACTGAATCAGTGACTGGCATCGGCTACCGAATCAGGGAGCGGCGCGGCTATGGTGATGTGCGGCGGAGGCACAGAGGTTAACACGCAATGGGGAATGTCCGAAAAATACAATTTGGTTGAATATTTTTTTATAGGTAGGAATAAGCTCGCTTAGTAATAGAAAAAAGTTGCAGAATTTTCGGTTGCGTATAAATAAAAATAAAATTCAGTTTCATGTATGGGGAGCCCCCTTATTTGAATAAAGCTTATTTGACTTTGACCTTTAATCTTTTGTTTTTTGTGTAAATATCGTAAGGCGGTTTACAGAATACATCTACTTATCAAGTTTCAACTGTGTAGTCCTAATACTTTCGGAGTAAAGTGGCTGTGATATACGGACGGACGGACGGACAGACAAACATAACGAATCTATTAGGGTTTAGTTTTTTGCCATTTAGGCTACGGAACCCTAACAAGCAATTTAAGGTTCAAAATTCATTGGAGATTTTTGACAGTTTTGTATAGCTTGATGTGCTGCTGACTGTACATAGATACTTGTAAATAAATGATTCAAAATTCAAAATTCATTCAAAATATGTTATTCAGTCTAGGCTGTTACAAGCACTTGTGAATGTCATAGAAGCTACGCCATCGGTTCGCAAACCCTAAGCGGGAGACCTTCACCCTGATTATCTAAAAAGAAACTATTTCGCGACCGGTTTCATTCCATATACATTGCTACTTTTCTTTGGTATGTTTTTTTTAATCCAAAAAGAAGTAGCAATGGATCTATGAACTGCAACCGGTCGCTAGGTGGTTTCTAATTAGATAATCAGCCCGCTTGTAACGAGAAGAACCGGCAAGAAACTCGTCAAGGGCTGCTTTTTTCTCCCTGTATATTTCATACAGAGTCGTCCACATTGAAAAATGAGCTCTACATTTAAAGTGAGGTCATTTTCCATCACAATAATTAACAAAAGTTTGCACACAATGGGTAGGTAGGTTAAAATTAAATATATCTACTACATTCAGATAGGTAAATATGAGAGTAAATAACTTTCAACTAGTTGAGAAATCACTCTGTCTGCTACTCGAACCAAAAAACACTTGATGCAAGATATAAAAAGTAAAAACGCAATTCTTACAATTCAATATGCGTTAAGATAGGCACTCAGAAGCAGACCCATTCCCACTGGCAGCACCCGTTCACGAGCATGATGCATGGACCAGCCATCGCTTCGCTCAACCATATTTGAGGGAACGTAACGACCCGCCCCACACGACACCACCGCAGAAATGATTAAAGAGAGCATGACATACTTAGGCTACCCATCCTAAGGCACTGAATTGAAAACGAATATCCAAAAGCTTTTCATAGGCCTTTACTTACAAAACTATAGACGAAAAAATATGAAATAATATTACGAAAGCAAAATAATCATTTTAGTCATTAGCAATAAAAAAAGTGAGAAATCAAAACAAGGATTAGTTATTAATTTTATGTTTTGAGTAAGAAGTGCCATACAGATTGATAATATTAAACATGAAGAAAAAAAAATAATATATGCGACGCCCTTAGTACAAGCAGACAGAAGCAGACCCATTCCCACTGGCAGCACCCGTTCACGAGCATGACGCATGAACCAGCCATCGTTTCGCTCAACCATATTTGAGGGAACGTAACGACCCGCTTCACACGACACCACCGCAGAAATGTTTAAAGTGAGCATGACATACTAAAGCTACCCGCATTAAGGCGTCGAGTCAAAAAGCTTACAATACGTTTTAATTAGGTAGGACAATTCTCTCAATTTTCACATAGAATAGAAAATCTACGACCAAGCTGTTTTATCAATTAAGTAATCTTTAACAGTATAGTATCCTTTTTTGAGAAGACAATTCTTTACATGAGTCTTGAAGTTTTCAAATGGTAAATCCAAAATATTACTTGGAATTTTATTATAAAACTTTATACCAAGACCACGACCAACGACAAAAGAACCACGGACTTTTTCTAATCTATACTGAGGCATTATAAGTTTGTCTTTATTTCTGGTGTTCCGATTGTGCCAATCACTATTTTTTGTATATAAGTTAATATTGCGACGCACGAAAAGTATGCAGTTTAATATAAATTGTGATGCTGCTGTCAATATACCAATTTCTTTGAATCTATCCCTAAGAGATGTTCTAGAACTTAGTTGATAAATAGCTCTTATTGCTCGTTTTTGTAAAACAAAAATAGTATTTATATCGGCTGCTATCCCCCACAAAAGAATACAGTATGACATAATGCTATGAAAATAGCTGAAATACACTAATCTGGCAGTTTCTTCATCTGTTAACTGTCTAACTTTTCTAATAGCATAAGCAGCAGAGCTGAGCTTGCCAGCCAGAGCTGTGGTAAATCTAAAGCACGGGAAAATAACCTAACGCTTAATATTAATAATGAGTTAATAAAATCAGATAAAGAAATTGCTAATATTTTTGATAAGTTCTTTGTAAACATACCAGTAGAAACTACATCAAATTTGGATTCCTCACCAGCGGCTGCTGTATCTATGCTAAAGGGACATGTGGCTGAAAGTGATTCAATGTTTAATTTTAAATGTATTAATGCTTTAGATATAATTAAAGCTTTCAATTCTCTAAAAAAAAAAAAAAACGGGTCGAATTGAGTACCTCCCTCCTTTTGAAGTCGGTAAAAAATGAAAAGCTCCACTGATTTATGGGGCATATCAGTTAAGGTTATTTATAATATTGTGCATACTATTGCCCCTTATCTTGCTGACATTTTTAATCGGTGTATTGATCAAGGAATATTTCCTGATCTTATGAAGTTTAGCAAGGTAATACCATTTTTTAAATCAGGAGATAAAGAAGATCCTAGCAATTACAGACCAATATCGATATTACCTGCCCTAAGCAAAATTTTTGAAAAAATAATACTCGAGCAATTATTAGGTCATTTTTACCGACTTCAAAAGGACGGAGGTACTCAATTCGACCCGTTTTTTTTTTTTTTTTTTTTTTGTTTTTTTTTTTTTTTGTTTTTTGTATGTACACCGATTACTCGAAGACGGCTAAACCGATTGAAATGATTCAAACGTTATTAGATTAGGTAAACTTTCAAGTTGGTCCCATTTTTTTAAATTTTGAAATCGGTTCAGTACTTTTCAAGTAATCTTGAAAAAAGCACGAAAATAGTATGATTTTGTGTTAACTACCTCGATGATCAGTCGTATAACTTCTTTGTTTATGAACTGAATAAGATAATTATTTTTTTGTTTGAAAAGGGATATCTTAAGTGTAGTTCTTTAACCGACTTAAAAAAGGAGGTTCGTAGTTTGACCCGCATGTATGTATGTTTCTCCGCGATTAACTCACGTTTGGCTGAGCCGATTTTAATGTAAATCAACTTCTGCACAACAAACAATTTGGCTTTACGAAAGGTCGTTCCACAACTGATGCTGGGGTTGCGCTTTTGAAGCATGTCTTTGAGGCTTGGGAGGGGTCTCAGAATGCCCTTGGCATTTTCTGCGACCTGTCCAAGGCTTTTGATTGCGTGGACCACTGGACGCTGCTGTTGAAGCTAAATCATTACGGTGTAAAAAATAATGCCCAAAAATTAATACTGTCGTATCTCAGTTCAAGGACTCAAACAGTTAATATCAATGGAGTAAGTTCATCAGGTTCTCATGTAAAAATGGGCGTTCCGCAAGGCTCCATTTTGGGCCCTTTTTTATTTTTAATATATATAAATGATCTACCCTTTTTTGCAGAGAGGTTCTGTGATATTGTTTTGTTCGCGGATGATACTTCTTTAATATTCAAAGTTGACAGGAATAAAACTGATTTTGACGATGTGAACAAAGCACTCTCGCAGGTTCTTACTTGGTTTAATGTAAATAATCTCCAGCTTAATGCTAAGAAAACCAAATGTGTTAAATTCACTTTACCTAATGTACAGGCGAATCCCACTGAAATTGTAATAAATAATGAGAAATTAGATTTGCTCGATTCAACAGTTTTCTTGGGTGTAACTCTTAACAGTAAACTTCAATGGAATATGCATATCATATATTACATTATTAATCACATTTATTTTCTTTTTTGACAACCTACACACCTTTATACTTGCATCTTGCGCCAACACTCACTATCGGAATTTCATTTCTGTACATTATTTTAGGATAAAAGGGCAGAACGATGTTTTAAGTATGTTATTAAACAATTATTTGTAAGCGTATTTTAGTGATTGTTGGTGCAAATCACAAAATCAAAATGAAGACATTAATTTTTTTTGGTCGTAATCATAACCACTCATCTTCAAATCAAAGCTTCTAATCATTCAATTTCATCGGTCTTTTTATGTCCCATCACTAACCTTAACGCAAGGGCAAACTTATTTATGTCGGTAAGTTTGGCGCTGCCGTCTACGTGATCTGTCAGAATTTGTACTAAGATGGTTAGTTCCGAATTTGACCACCTGCCAATATAACTTTGTGGTCATTCTGTTTTTGTGTGCGTGTGTAACAATATGACTTAAGCTTCAAAAGTGTGCGTGAATATGAAGTTGTGTGCTGTGCGTGTGTACCTCGTCTCCCTCCAAAATCGGTGAACAAAATCTAGTGTAGGAGAGTGCTTTTGCTTACTCCCGTTCTGTATGATCTAAGTTTGGTGGCACTGACATGAAAAAAAAATTGTGTTTGGTGGCAACTCAAACGGGTTAAACTTTAACCAAACAACTGGGGGTCATTCCGAACCTACGCTCCGAGTGCAACCAAACGCTCTAACGCCGTTCCAAACATTAGAGAGTGACGTTCGGTTGTAACAACTTTCCCGTTCCAAACGTCAGAGCGTTGCAACCAAACAACCATCAAAATTGATGGTTGTAAAACGCTCTGACGTTTGTCTATAGAAAAACTGTCAATGTCATTTGACATTATTTTGTATTTTGATGTTATTGTGTCTAATTTTCAAATAAATCATGGTAGCTTGGCAAAAAAACAGTTTTTATTTGATTTTGTATTAAGGAAAGTTTAAATTATTTCTATTCCAAGTGGAAAATGAAGACTTTGTATTGACATTGACATTTAAAGTTCTTGGTCGTTCCTAACCTTATAGTGAGTTAAAAAACAACCAACAACCGGCACTCTTTGCCTCTGAACGAAACCCTACACCCAAAGCGACGGAACGCAGCCCTGTGGTTGTCTAGTTATCTGTCTGCATATCAGCTGTCACTGTCAGTGTCAGTGCAGATAATCGCCTGTGTGTTTTGTCAAAATGGCGTTTAATTTTCCTGCCTTTTCATACATAATTGCGCTTATTGTTGACGCCTTTCTCATATTTTTCTCAATATTCCATGTTATAGCATTCGATGAATTGAAAACCGACTATAAAAATCCAATAGATCAATGTAACAGCCTCAACCCGGTGTGTAATAAATTCGAATGTCCTGAACCTGGGTGACTTTCCAAAAATAATCCTATATTCAATCTTTACAGTTGGTCTTGCCGGAGTATCTACTGCACCTATTAATAAATCTACTGTTCCTTCTGTCGGGAGAATGGTTTTCATTGCTAATAAACATTCCATTGATCTTATATCACATTCACAGGTAAGGTTATATTTGCATAGTAAAGTTAGGTCTTCTATCTTAAATATACGCTATGCTATGCTATCTGCTGTATGAGATAGTTTTGTTTGCGTATGTAACTCATTTATTTACATAATTTATGTACGTTCATAGTGTAGAGAATTCCATGAGAGTTCCAAAATCAATGGTTTTATTGCATCTCTTACATTGTTAGTATGACTCATAGAGTCATTATACTATTATATTGATTGTAGATACTTGTATATGTTTATCCAATCAAAACTACGCACACTATTCCATAATTTTTACTGATTAAGAGAATGATTTGAATTTCAGATATTACACCAGGCCGGTGATGTCTGGCCCTGGCCTATATGATCCCACAAGTATCATGAATGCTGATGTCCTCACTGTTTGCCAACGGGAAGGCTGGATCAAACTTGCGTTTTACTTGTTATCCTTCTTTTTGTATCTTTATGGGTAAGAAAGAATACAGTATAACCTTAAAATATCACAATAAATATCACAAAAATAATGGTATTTTTGTGATATTGCAAAATGTCATGTAATACACTCAGATCAAATAAAAAAGGAAGATGGAGCGTTGCGCAGTGGTTGCAAACAACTAAGTGAGGCCGGTTTTTGATTGTACATGTGTGCCTACTAGGGGGCGGGCGGGGGCCGGGCAGCAGGGTTCGATATGGAACACCCAATGACAAACAAAAGCCAAAGCGTAGTTTCGTTACATATTTGTGTGTAAACTGTGTATGTACACAGCCAAGGCATAGTTTTACTGGCCTCACCGCTTTGTCGGAAGACTCCATCTTTACTTTTTTTATTTGGTCTGAGGTAATACAGAACAGTATTCATAAAATAAGCAAATCAACGCATTTTAGAATGAATCTTAATAGTGGTGTCCTGGGTTAATCGTTTAACTGGGCAACTCATCTCTTGGCAAATCGTTGAACTGGGTACTGCTTGGGCACGTCACAATATGCTGGCTTATTGGATTAGTGTGACAATGTGGCAGGCCATGGATTTGGGGGGGGACAACCCACCCCAAAAACTAGGGCCCTATTTAAGAAACTTAAAATAGAACAAACTAAAACTGAAAAGCTCTATTTTCAGCATTTAAGTCACTGTTATTGGTTGTTGATAGGTGTGCACATGCACATTATTTTAGTGTATGTAATATGAGTCCATGCAAACGCACACTAAAATCGTTGCAGTCGTAGAACAAAGATGGATCTGCAATTTAGCAATTTTACTGGAGAGCCTTTCGCATTCATTACTTGGGTGTTGTACTATGCTCATAGAATCAAATCCGTCATTATTCTAGACTGTATCTCAGGCATTTAATACCATTTTTTCAAAAAAGTGTCTTCAATCGACAAAACACATAATTACATGTCTATTTATGCAATAAACAAAAAATTAAAAAAATCAGAACCGTCTCTGTTCTACGACTGCAACGAAATGTGCATGTGCAACCTTAATACATTCACAGCAAAACTAGAACGAACTAGAGTAGATTTATTTTTTAGTTAATATATGGTTTGGTTATTCTTTAACTGTATTTATAATCATGGTTTTCTTTTTCAGTATGATTGTGGTGTTGATCGCAGCATAAATGTGAAGAAACAAATACTCCAATAAGATTTAATTTATTGTTAGTGTTACTGTGATCCTAGTGTTGTGTGAGACGAACAAGTGGAATATGAATTATAAAACTGGGTGATTGAACAGTATTTTGGTAATAAAGTTTCATATTTATAACATCTATAATGATTCTACTTTTTATTTATTTTCAACTAGCTTCCACCGGCGACTTTGTATGTGTGTACATTCGAAAAATTCCCAGGGAACCTTTGACTATGGTAAAAAGTGTCCTATATTTTATAAACTATCTGAGAGCCCATCCAAATCTGTTCAGCAGTTTTTGCATTATTGTGTAACAAACATCCAAACATATAAACATCCAATAGCCAAACATACAAACTTTAGCCTTTTAATTATTATTAGGATAGTTTATTTATATACTCCACACACAGAAACAAACAAGACACAGTACAACTTAATTAAAGCCTTATCACTAAAAAAGCTATTTCTTCCAGGCAACAGGACACCAATTTTTCTGTAAATGGGTTCTATGCAACTTTTAACATCAAAAAACTTAATATTATCTAATACCGTAAAACGGGGTGGATAGGGACGCCAGGGTAAATAGGGACAAAACCGGAATGTAACATACAGACGATTTTAAAATTAAAGCTGGCTCTACACGCCCCAATTTTAGACTTATAATGTAGTAGACTATTACTTTTCTTCAAATGGCAACACCAAAAAAATAAATAATGGCAGCAACATGTCTAAATTTCCATCCAAAGTGAGGTCCCAAATTAGTGTGTTTTTAAGTGTTTCAAAACTTTGATTTTCTGAGAGAACTATGTAATAAATTAATTATTGGACAGTAACAAATAGAGGGCAATATTACGAGGAAGCTGTATTTAAGTGGATAAGTCTTTATTTCTGATAGTTTTGAAAAAAATAATAATATTCTAACCTTACTTGATTTTTACTTATTTTCATATAAAATAGGGACGGGAAAGGGGTGAATAGGAACGGCTAATGGGGGAAAAAGGCACGCCTTATGGTTCGATGGACACGACTGAAGGTAGTATAGAAACGGTAAGGTTTTAATAGGGACAGGGCTGGCACAAATATTTTATTTTAAAACATTAAAACTAATGGTATTTTTAAAAGTAAAAATTAAGAAAAATAATAAACTTATAGATTTTTTTGATTATACGCATGCACAATGGTATTTTTATATTAAGATAATTAATATATAATTTTTATCTTAAAAAATAAACTTGTTTTAATTATGAAATAAAACAATTTTTAACGGATACTAGCGCGGTTTTATTGAAAGCACTTTGGTAATTAGTTGGTATTTGGTTTGATTTTTGGTTTTCCCGAAGTGCTTTCAATAAAACCGCGCTAGTATCCGTTGAAAATTGTTTTATTTCATGTCTAGTGAGCGCGTAAGCTTGAGAAGTGAATTTGTTTTAATTAGTTTAAACCTATTTTACCTGCTGAGAAAAAACATTATTTTAATAAAAAGACAATATTTTAATGATTGATTTATTTCTTCTATAGATAAAAAAACTGAGTAAAATAAATGAGACATAAAAATAGCATACTTTTCGTAGATATTATTTAATATCTAAAAATTGAATATTATTTTCAAGAAGGTGGCAGCCTTGGCCAAATATCCCTATTGTCATATATTTTTATTGACCCCGGATGCAGGGCAAATAGGGACAAGGCATATTTTTAAACCTGGCTACACTAACTTCAATTGCCGTTTACTAAATTAAAGAAGAGCATAAGACCTGGATTTCTTTCATAACACAAGTCACCCTAAAACCTAGGCAAATAGGTCTAAATTGTAGTCAAAGTTCAAAATTGTCCCTATTCACCCCGTTTTACGGTACTACCTTGCAGTCGCTCGTAAGAAATATTTTTAAACACGTGTAGACCTCACAAGTCATAAGTTTGGCCACCCCTGCCATATAGTACAATGCATTGGTATTTCCAGTAGCAAGTTTTCTGATGACCTTAAGGAACAGGAATGGGCAGTCTTTTACAAATTTGGAACGATCTTTAAGATGGGATAAAGATAAAGATATTTTATTTGCTTGAAATGCGGCAAAAATACATATTGTGGTTGTTAGCGACGCAATGTAAAGTGATAAGTGATAGTGACACAATATGATATGAAAGTGATTAAGTGCTAAAAACACGATGTGAAAACAAAGTGAAAGTGATCAGTGTTTGTAAATAGTGACATTGATATTTTAAGATTCGTATTTTAATATGTTTGAGATAGATTCATATTTTAAAAATATTGTTATCTAAGATAGGTAGTTAAGACTTTGTATAATTTCTTACGTTCTTATATCATGTAAGTTCTGTTTGTTGTTATCTAATAAGTAGGATTTGTGTTTTAAGCAATATCTTAAGTAATTTTTCATTGTTTTTATAGTAAATAGATAAGGTTTTAGCAAATGTTTAGGTAAAAGTTAGGGTATACCGATAGGGCAATACCTTGTAGACAAAGCCCCAATTTTGTAAATTAGGCATACCAAAGGGGCAATACCACATAGAAAGCCCCCGAAAGTTTTTGGTAAATATCTTTTGAAATAATTGAAGCTTTGTTATAAAATAGTTAGTATTCGATTATATTTTCATAGTTCTATCTTTAGAAATTAAGATTATGTTAGTCTTGTCAAAGATTTGTAAAAACAAGCGCTTATTTCGATGTTAGAAAGAGATAGAGATAGTTTTGTTTAGAATTAGACAAAGACAGTTGCGCGTGAACAGGACAGACATATTGTAAGACAGAGAGGTCCGAGTTCTAGAAAGAGTAGAAAGTTCTAGATTGATTTTCAAGAAAATTCCAAGTAATTTGATTGGTTCCGAATTTTCTAGTATTAATTATCGATCGATATATAAATCGGAGAGGTCGAAGTAAGCGCATAGTTTTCTGATATAGTTTTCTGATATAGTTTTCTGATAATGAAGATACCTTTGTAAAAGAAGAAAAAGGAAGAAATAAAAGAAGAAACAGTAAATGGTGGTTTCATTATAAAGAAAAGGTTCCAGTAAAGTTAATTATGAAGTCAAAGTGAATAGTTAGTGTCCAAGTTAGTGTGTTCTGACAAAAGGCGCGGCAAAGTTAATGTTTTAGTGTTCGAATAAGTGTTTGAGTGCTTTCGTGTGGCAAATTAGCATCTGTGACTATGTTCGGATTGTGAGATAGTGTCAAGTGCTACGGACTACGAGTTTGCTACGAAGCTACGAGTCGTGCTACGAACATTGACTGTGCGCCGACTATGAAACAGTGGTGAATAGTGAATTATAAGTGTTAAATTGAACAAGTATTTGTGTTGTACGTTGGTGTGACATTTTATAAAGTTAATAGTGAGTGATACGAACAACTGTGAAGTGAAATAACATTAACTTATGAACTCTGTGATTGATTGTGTGTTCCGTAATAGTGTTTTCTGACCAAGTGTTCAACCGCCTTCCTCGTCCAGCTGGCGATCAACCTATGAAGTGTTTTTAAGTGCCTATTTTAGTGTTTACAGTCCACTAACTGAGAGTTATCAAGTGATATTATTATTTGTGACGTGTGTGGTTTAGTGTGGACGATATCCCAAGTGCTTTCGTCGTCGTCTGCCCGCCGCGCCCGCCACAATTGCTGGTCCTTCGAGCCGGATCGTGAGAATCGAGGAAGATGCCTAATACCAGGTCGGAAAAAGCGAAAAGTAAAGCAACAGAGAAAACTGCGGAACCATCCGTCTCAGATTGGAGTTTGAACACACCATCGGAAACTGCCACTGCATCTACGGTAACAACGAGGTCAGCGCACACCAAGAGGATGTCACCGCAGCGCCCCCCTACTGGAGTCGAGTCACCTTCACGCCTTGAAGGGGACGTCGCTAGACCAGCCGCTCGAGCCCAAGGAGGTACGTCACCCGCTCGCCTACCGGGAGACATCACCGCCACGCCGACGGGAAGAAGGGATACGCGCGCCGCTGCCGGTGAAACTATTCAACAAAGGGACCCCACTACTCTTCCTACTACGGATCAGATGCATGATGAAGTGATGGCATGCATCGCAGAGATCGAAAGGAAACGGCAAGCTAGACTTGAAGAAGATGCTTATTTCGTCTCTCCTGCACCAGTCGACAAGAGACGAGTACAGCACGCACCAAGGGAAGTAATGAAGAAGCCAGACACGCGCTCAGTAAGGTCGTCGAGGAGGCGCGCCGAGGCCGAAGCCAAGATGCAGATCGCCAAGCGAGAGTTGGAAGTGGCCGTTGCCAGGTCGAAGATAGCCCAGGCGGAACTGGAAATGATTCAAGCGGACTCCGAGATGGAAGAAGAAGAAGAGGAGGTATACCGGGAGCAGAACATTGAAGATTGGTTCAACCGATCAAATCCGCAGCCGCCGCCAGCACCGCCGCAACAGAGTCAAGAAAGTAAGAAGTCGGATATCGAAGTTTTGGCTCAAGCTATCACGAGTCTCTCACAGAAGGCGTCGGAAACTACGTTGTCGAAGCAAATTATCGAGCTTCCTTTCTTCAACGGTGCAAGCGAGGAGTGGTTGGCCTTCAGGCGGTCATACAACGATACCGCCCACGCCTTCACGCCGACTCAGAATTTGGCTCGTCTACGACGAACGCTGCAAGGAAGAGCAAGAGACGCAGTCAAGAGCCTGCTGTTCACCGCGGAAGATCCTGCCGAAGTCATGAAGGGGCTGGAGGCAAGGTTCGGGAGACCAGGCGCGTTGGCGTTATCTGAACTGGAGAAACTGAAGAGCCTGCCGCGCGTCGCCGAAAACCCAACTGAAGTGTGCACCTTCGCCAGCCAAGTAAGGAACTCCGTGGCTACCATCAAGGCACTGGGGAAGACAAGCTACTTAAGTTCACCAGAGACTATGAAGGTGCTGATTGAAAAGATGCCTGCTTCGATGAAGTACAGGTGGTACATCTTCCACCGAACCAAGCGTGAAGAGGAACAGCCAGAGCTCATCACTGTCAGCGAGTTTCTGGAATTGGAAGCGGACATGTGCGGTGACTTCGCTCCACCTGAAGTGTCTTGGGAGATGAAGAGGACCCGTCCGCAATACGCACCCCAAGAGGCGCCATGGAAGAATACTATGAAGAGACCCGTCCACGCCGTGCAAGATAGAGAAGACACTCACACCAAAGTGGAATGTCCTGAGTGCAACGGGCAACATTGGCTCATCGAGTGCCGCAAGCTTAAGGAAGCCGACGTGAACGGAAGGTGGGAGATAGCTAAGAAGAGGAAGATATGCTTCAAGTGCCTTCGCTTCAGACACGCCCGACAGAACTGCAGAGCACCAGTATGCAAGAAGTGTTCCAGGTGGCATCATACAATTCTGCACTCCGACGCTCCTCCTGTAAAGCAAGAAGACAAGCCAAGATGCAACGCTGTCCAGAAGGAAGAAGATCCAGTCGAAGAAGTCGTCACCTCCGTGCATACAAGTAATAACGCCAGCGACGGGAAGGCATATTTGAAGATGGCTCCGGTGATGCTTTATGGTCCAAGGGGCTCTATTAAGGTCTTAGCTCTGCTGGATGAAGGATCCACGGTCACGCTACTGGACTCCGCCATCGCTGAGAAGATAGGTGCCAAAGGAAAGACGGAAGCTCTGTCAATAGAAGTGGTTGGGGGAAGAAACATGAAGAAAGAAAATTCCCAAAGGGTCTCCCTCCACATCAAAGGGGTTCATCGACGAGATAAGAAGAAGATAGAAGTTAGGACCATCGATGGACTGAAGCTCTCTAAACAAGAAGTAAGCGACGCATTAGTTGAAAAACGCTCACATTTGAAGAAAATCGGGAGCCAACTTATCTATGCAAAAGAAGAACCGCGGCTGCTCATAGGGCAAGATAACTGGGGGCTTATTATCACAAGAAGAATAAAGAAGGGTAAGGCCTCCGAACCAGTCGCGTCGCTCACCAGCCTAGGGTGGGTACTGCATGGGTGCGATGGAAGAGACACGGTTCCGGTGAAGTTCGTAAACCACGTGAGCTCCAGTGAAGATGAAACTGAAGTCTTGGTAAGGAAACACTTTGAAATAGAATCACTGGGAGTTCAGCCGCGACGTCCAAGCAACGACGCAGACAAGAGGGCGCTCGACGTCTTGGAGAAGACGACGAAGAGGACGCAAGACGGCAGGTTCGAGTCAGGGTTGCTATGGAAGAGTGAAGAGGAAACGCTGCCCAATAACTACAATCAAGCCTATAGAAGACTCATCAACACTGAAAAGAAGCTGGACAAAGATGAAGATCTGAAGAAGGCTTATGAAGAACAGATGAACCAACTGATTGTCAACGGGTACGCGGAGAAAGCCCCATCAAGCTCGACCGAAGGAAGAACGTTCTACCTGCCACACTTCGCCGTCATCCATCCAGTCAAGAAGAAACCAAGAATAGTCCTCGATGCTGCCGCCAAGTTCAACGGAAAAAGTCTGAACGACGCGCTATTACCAGGACCAGATTTGCTACAGTCACTTTTCGGTGTACTTATAAGATTCAGAGAAAGACCAGTGGCTGTCATCGCTGATATCAAAGAAATGTTCCTTCGGATTAAAATGAAGAAAGAAGATAGAGACAGCCTAAGGTTCCTGTGGCGCGGAAATAGAAGACAAGGCAAGCCTGAAGAATATCGCATGGCGTCAGTAGTGTTCGGAGCCACGTCGTCACCAGCCACAGCAATCTACGTCATGAACAAGAATGCCGAAGACTTCAAGGAGCAATACCCTGCAGCAGTCAAGGCCATTGAAAGGAACCACTACATGGATGATTATCTACAAAGCTTCGGGACAATAGAAGAAGCACGGAAACTGGCTAAAGAAGTTAAGGAAATACATGCTAAAGCCGGTTTCAACCTAAGAGGATGGGGAAGCAACGAACCAGAAGTACTTGAGGGAATCCAAGAATTACTAGAAGAAAAGGTCGTAGAATTGGCCGAAGAAGAGAAGACCCTCGGACTTAGATGGCTGATAAATGAAGATAAGCTAGCCTTCAACGTCGGCCTTCGTAACACCCCATCAGAAGTGCTAGAAGCGAGAAGGAAACCAACAAAAAGGGAAGTCACCAGCGCCGTCATGTCAACTTTCGACCCTATGGGATTCGCCACGCCAGTCTTGATACAAGGAAAGAAGCTCATACAAGATATTTGGCGGACTAGGGTTGAATGGGATGAAGAAATCAACGACGAACAGATGACGACCTGGACCAAGTATCTACAGGAGGTGGCCATCTTAAAAGAACTGAGGATTCCGAGGTGTCTGTCGCCGAGTCAAGATCAAGGCCAGCTTCACATATTCAGCGATGCGAGTGAAGAAGCTTACGCCGCGACAGCTTATTGGAGGACGGTCGAACCCGACGGAAGAGTTCACATCACCCTGATCGCAGGAAAGGCCCGGGTGACACCTACGAAGCCAGTATCAATTCCACGTCTGGAGCTACAAGCGGCGCTGTTGTCAAGCAGATTAGCGACCACCGTAGAGAACGAGACGAGCCTGAAGATCGAGAAGAAAGTGTTCTGGACGGACTCTAGCACAGTACTTCAATGGCTCAAATCCGACCCTCGAAAATTCAAGGCTTTCGTCGCACATAGGCTCGCCGAGATTGAGGAATTGACAAGACCGCAAGACTGGCGTTGGGTACCGACGAAGGAAAATCCAGCAGACGACGCTACCAGGGGAACACCGAACGAATTCGACCACACCGCGCGATGGTTTCGAGGTCCACGCTTCCTATATGAAGATGAAGAATCGTGGCCAACTAGACATTTTGGAGCCTCGGACATCCAGGAAACCGGTGAAGAGAAGAAAACGCAAGTCGTCGCTGCAGTGAAGACCGTCGAACCATACTTACCTCGTCATGAAAGGTTCTCCAGCTGGAAGCGCCTGGTACGGTGTACAGCTCGCGTACTTCAATTCATTGAAGAACTCAAGAAACGTACGAGCCAGAAGAAAGAAACCGTCACCGCTACCAAGAACGATGAAGACTGGAAGCCTCAGAAGCGCACCACCAAGAAGAAGATGACCATAAATCCACTTCCTGAAGTTAAGAAGATGAACCTCATCCCAATTGAAGCATCTCAGCTGAAGAGGGCTGAAGAAGAACTCGTCAAGCAAAGCCAGAAGGATAGCTTTGGGGAAGAAATCAAGTGTCTTCAAGAAGATAAGAAATTAGAAAATTCAAGCCGTCTACGAAAGCTCGACGTGTACCTAAGTAAGGAAGGCATCATCAAACTTAGAAGTCGGACAAAGAAGATCCAGATCAAGGATAGAGAAACAAATCCCGTGATACTAGACGGCAAGCACGGCATCAGTCGCCTTATCATAAGATATTACCACGAGAAGTTTCTTCATGGCAACACCGCGACGGTAGTCAACGAGATAAGGCAGAAGTATTGGATCTTGGGCCTGCGTTCCAGCGTCAGAAAGGAAATTTACCAGTGCCAGTGGTGCAAGGTCAAGAAGAGTAACCCGCAAGTACCCCCGCCTGGAGACTTACCATCGGAGCGCCTGAGTCACCATCAGTACCCCTTCACCAGCACAGCCGTTGACTATTTCGGCCCGATGCAGGTCACCATAGGGAGAAGAGTGGAGAAGCGCTGGGGAGTGCTGTTCACCTGTCTCACCACGCGAGCGGTGCACCTCGAATTAGCAAGCTCACTGAGCACCAGCTCCATGATCATGGCACTAAGGAGGATGGCTGCTCGCAGAGGGACCCCGAAGACCATATTTAGCGATAACGGGACTAACTTCGTGGGTGCAAATCGAGAGCTACAGGAAGCGGCTGACCAAGAAGGTGTCACTTGGAAGTTTATACCACCAGGGTGTCCAAACATGGGTGGCGCCTGGGAGAGGATGGTAAGATCAGTGAAGACCGCATTGATGGCCGTCCTGCACACCAAAAACCCGCCAGAAGAGGTACTCCACACGCTGCTCACTGAGGTGGAACACGTCGTCAACTCCCGCCCACTTACCGATGTCAGCGCAGATCCCGAAGATGAAGAAAGCCTCACGCCTAACCACTTCTTATTGGGAAGGTCATGTGGGGCCCTATCTCCAGGGGAATTCGAAGACAGCGAGCTCGTCGGAAAGGCTACCTGGCGAACAGCACAGCGACTGGCAGACCATTTTTGGAAGCGATGGGTGGCGGAGTATCTACCAACGCTGATGCCGCGAAAGATAACTGGAAGGGAAACTGAAGATCCACGTGTCGGAGACATTGTAGTCATCATGGACTCCACGTTACCCAGAAACACGTGGCCTCGCGGTCAAGTGCGACGAGTATACCCAGGGCCCGATGGAAGAGTGAGGATATTGGACGTGCGAACTCCAGGAGGTATACTTCGACGACCGACGCGACGAGTCATCGTTCTGGTCCCGGCAGCGGCGTCGCCCCCAAATGGATGAAGTGCTTCGCACTGCGGGGGGAGATTGTTAGCGACGCAATGTAAAGTGATAAGTGATAGTGACACAATATGATATGAAAGTGATTAAGTGCTAAAAACACGATGTGAAAACAAAGTGAAAGTGATCAGTGTTTGTAAATAGTGACATTGATATTTTAAGATTCGTATTTTAATATGTTTGAGATAGATTCATATTTTAAAAATATTGTTATCTAAGATAGGTAGTTAAGACTTTGTATAATTTCTTACGTTCTTATATCATGTAAGTTCTGTTTGTTGTTATCTAATAAGTAGGATTTGTGTTTTAAGCAATATCTTAAGTAATTTTTCATTGTTTTTATAGTAAATAGATAAGGTTTTAGCAAATGTTTAGGTAAAAGTTAGGGTATACCGATAGGGCAATACCTTGTAGACAAAGCCCCAATTTTGTAAATTAGGCATACCAAAGGGGCAATACCACATAGAAAGCCCCCGAAAGTTTTTGGTAAATATCTTTTGAAATAATTGAAGCTTTGTTATAAAATAGTTAGTATTCGATTATATTTTCATAGTTCTATCTTTAGAAATTAAGATTATGTTAGTCTTGTCAAAGATTTGTAAAAACAAGCGCTTATTTCGATGTTAGAAAGAGATAGAGATAGTTTTGTTTAGAATTAGACAAAGACAGTTGCGCGTGAACAGGACAGACATATTGTAAGACAGAGAGGTCCGAGTTCTAGAAAGAGTAGAAAGTTCTAGATTGATTTTCAAGAAAATTCCAAGTAATTTGATTGGTTCCGAATTTTCTAGTATTAATTATCGATCGATATATAAATCGGAGAGGTCGAAGTAAGCGCATAGTTTTCTGATATAGTTTTCTGATATAGTTTTCTGATAATGAAGATACCTTTGTAAAAGAAGAAAAAGGAAGAAATAAAAGAAGAAACAGTAAATGGTGGTTTCATTATAAAGAAAAGGTTCCAGTAAAGTTAATTATGAAGTCAAAGTGAATAGTTAGTGTCCAAGTTAGTGTGTTCTGACAAAAGGCGCGGCAAAGTTAATGTTTTAGTGTTCGAATAAGTGTTTGAGTGCTTTCGTGTGGCAAATTAGCATCTGTGACTATGTTCGGATTGTGAGATAGTGTCAAGTGCTACGGACTACGAGTTTGCTACGAAGCTACGAGTCGTGCTACGAACATTGACTGTGCGCCGACTATGAAACAGTGGTGAATAGTGAATTATAAGTGTTAAATTGAACAAGTATTTGTGTTGTACGTTGGTGTGACATTTTATAAAGTTAATAGTGAGTGATACGAACAACTGTGAAGTGAAATAACATTAACTTATGAACTCTGTGATTGATTGTGTGTTCCGTAATAGTGTTTTCTGACCAAGTGTTCAACCGCCTTCCTCGTCCAGCTGGCGATCAACCTATGAAGTGTTTTTAAGTGCCTATTTTAGTGTTTACAGTCCACTAACTGAGAGTTATCAAGTGATATTATTATTTGTGACGTGTGTGGTTTAGTGTGGACGATATCCCAAGTGCTTTCGTCGTCGTCTGCCCGCCGCGCCCGCCACAGTGGTGTTATATT
Organism: Agriphila geniculea; assembly: GCA_943789525.1. Lineage (NCBI taxonomy): Eukaryota > Metazoa > Arthropoda > Insecta > Lepidoptera > Crambidae > Agriphila > Agriphila geniculea. The sequence continues at coordinate 4,464,356 of OX038877.1, read as the reverse complement.
CAAAAGATCGTACACATTTCGCTACAGGAAGGGATGGGATGGTAGATGGTAGATAGTATAATAAAGATAGAATGTGCGTATTCCGGCTAAGGCAATAGGCAACCAACCAATCAAGTCTAAACGAAATTCGGAAATATGATCATATTTTCGATGAACAAGCAGATAACTTCGAAACCAATCTATAAGGGCCCTTGCCCACGGCGACTTATTGCGGCAGAATCGCTACTAACGCGCGGTAGTCGCATTTGGAACGCGCTATAGAAGCGATGCCAACGCGCTACTAACGCGCCACTACTGCATCGCGACGCGACTGTATCAGTGGCCAGTGCAAACGCGCGACCGTGTCGGACGACATCGGGGAGAGAACGGAGGGAGGGTGGCGACATTATTATAGAAGCTATAGAAGAAATTATAGAAGCGCGGCAGTATGTATCGCGTTTGCATCGGGACAGAAGCGCGACTGAATCGTATTTATGTGGGCGAGGGCACACTGTTAGCGATCGCATCGCGACTATCGATGCGAACGCGCGACAGCATCGCTACAAAAACGCCTCGCCGTGGGCGGGGGCTCTAACTGTTGGAGTTGTTTTGTTAATAGAGCAAAGTGTCTCAGGCAGACAGAACATCGAAATCTACGGTGCTGAAGGCATTAGGTACTGAAGTCGCTTGACTTAGTAACTGCTTCGTAACAGAATCATCAGTTTTCAAGCCTTCATTCCCGATCTTATGTCGTCATCCCATCCGTGATGTTGATGAGTGCCGTGGTATGTACCTACTATGACCAGGGGGTCAAGTCTGCTAATGTTTTTGTCAAAATAGTAGTTCAATGGTGTTTGAATGGTAATGCTTTTTGACACAGTTCTTGTTTCTTTATTTAAGAAACAAGAACTGTGTCAAAAAGCATTATCATTGCTTTAGCCAAAACTGAAACCCACTGTGTTTCTTAAACCCAAAACGGAAACATATTGTGTCTTGATTTTGGGTTTAAGAAACAAGAACTGTGTTAAAAAGCATTACCATTAGAACACCATTTAACTACGATTTTGACGAAAACACTAGTAGACTTGACCCCCAGGACGAAAACTATTTAGATTGATGGGAGTTCATTACATTGTTCTTGGGAAGGAATAAGCTTAGTTGATTATGAATGACCAAGTCGTCCAAGGATTTTGGATAGAAATGGCAGTAAGTACCTATTAAGGTATAGACATGGGGCGATGGTCGGTAAAGGACGAGGGTTTTGATTTTTAGGAAGTGGTTTAATTAAGCTTCCAAGGATAATGAATAATTCAGGATGTGAGGACAGAAAGGATTTCGTCAAAGATAAGGACTATCATTTTCCTGCGCTGGTTCAGTCGCTTCCAACAGTTCCAACTGCATTAGAGGTCACTGGTAAAATGTTATTTTATAACATCACAATCAGTTGATTGATTAGAAAATAAACCATTATTTGGGTGGAGACGTGATGAAAGAGCTTGTATAGTATTTGCTTTAGCGATCTCATCAAAGTGAGGTGTGAATTGATGTCTAAGTTCTCTAAGGCAGCTGATTAATGCTGTTCTCCGATCCCTATTGAGTTAAGAAATTTCCAGACCTTAGCTAGCTAGATTCCTATTTTCGAAAGAAGTATGAATAGTACAGTGGTGGTTGGTATGTTCTTGTCTTACTAATAAAAAACTGCAACCGTATGTATAGCAGTAGTAGAGTAAGTAAGACAGTAGGTATGTATAGGTAGGTACACCTGGAAATAATTCAAGGAGTTTTGATTTCTTGTGCGTCAGGTAGCCCAGAGAGCTATTAAGGCTGTAGAGTCGCATCACGTTCCATTTTTAAATTTTCAATACAAATGATCAAAACAACTCTGCAAGTTATTGCTTTCTCTGTGCAACTCTGCGCGAGCCGTAATGCGGGCGAACTGTGAAAATTCCTATTAAATTATTAAATAGATATAAGTATATACAAAACACGCAATACATTAGACAAGTACCTCATTATTCCTAAGAAAAATTAAAAATTACTTTAGATTCTGTAAATACCAGTAAAAAAACATGTCAAAGTGTATCAATGTGTACCAATTTGAGCATTTTTAGGGTTCCGTACCCAAAGGGTAAAAACGGGACCCTATTACTAAGACTCCGCTGTCCGTCTGTCTGTCTGTCTGTCACCAGGCTGTATCTCATGATCATGAATCGTGATAGCTAGACAGTGGAAATTTTCACAGATGCTATATTTCTGTTGCCGCTATAACAACAAATACAAAAAACAAAATAAAATAAATATTTAAGTGGGGCTCCCATACTTTTCTTCCCATAATTTTCACAGATGATGTATTTTTGTTGCCGTTATAATAACAAATACTAAAAACAGAATAAAAATATTTTTTAAGGGGGCTCCCATACAACAAACGTATTTTTTTGCCATTTTTTGCTCGATATTAATAACGACAACAGGTAGACACTGAAATTTTCACAGATGATGTATTTTTGTTGCCGTTATAATAACAAATACTAAAAACAGAATAAAAATATTTTTTAAGGGGGCTCCCATACAACAAACGTATTTTTTTTTGCCGTTTTTTGGTACGGAACCCTTCATGCGCGAGTCCGACTCGCACTTGGCCGGTTTTTTAATATTTTATTTCTCTGTGATTAAAAGAATTTTTTTAAATTTTCTCAATAGGGAACTCCTTGACAAGACAAACAATAAGTGAAAAAATAAAATATGAGTCGTATTCTTATTTGTTACAGCTGAAACATTTTTGAAAAATACCTCTGACAAGCAAATTTGAAATTCCACTTGAACAGATTGTTTTCGTTTTAAAATACCTATTCTCTCTATACGGCAATAAACGGCAATAATTTAAGAATTTTGCATCCTAAAACTAAAGTTTACATCAATAATAATGCTTTCATTCTTTAGATAACTTCATTGGAAAAACACTAATTTCGTTGAAATGCAATATACAATACAGTCATACATTAAATTTGCGACATCGAAAACTGAGGTCAAAGTAAAAAAATAGGTAACGAAAATGTGATCGAGCCCTTGAATTTAATAATACTCTGAACTTTAAAAAAATGTCAAAAAAAGAAAAAAACGTTAGGAAATTACCTACATTTGCAACATTTTGATTGGTACCTACTCCCCTTTGCTTTCCTAATTACCTATGATATGATATATGTTTAGAATCGGCTCAGAAATCTCTTTCATTTCAATCTCATTCGATAGGTTTCAAAACAAACAAAAAATATGTTTCTCAAAAAAATGACGATTTAGCTCTTCTAATAAGATTTTTTTTAAACTGCGGTTTAAAAAAGGCTGGACCGATTTGAAAAATTCTTTTTTTTGTTTGAATGTATCTTCCAAGTGACAATGGGACCACATGTCATTGTCATGAGGTCAGGATCTAATGATGGGATCCTGGAGAAATCAAGGGAACTCTTTAACTATTATAGGCACACCTATAGCGATTTTGGTATTTTCTTAAGTAACTTATGCATTTGCTTTCGGAAAGTACCATTTTGGTGAAGTGGAACTGATGATGAAGACCATAGATGATCACCGGAATTAGTCAATACTATGTATTTCACTGGTGCGATATGATTACTTTTACATGGTTACTAGGCTATTTATGCTGTGATGAGCATTATGATGTGATCATCATAATGCATATGGTGAAGTAAAGCTGATAGTGAAGTACCAAGAGAACTCCTCAACAATTAATGCCCCTGGCTGCGTCGGGAAAAGCAGTATTTTGTAAAAGGTGTTGAGCCGTAAGGCTGTTGTAACTTAGTTAATATCGTCAATCTATACCTAGGACCACAAAAAAGTTTAAAATAAAAAAGTTTTAAAAAAAACCTTCAAAAAATCCTTAAAAATAACCTAACAAAAATAGCTTCAAAAATAAATGGCTCTAAAAAACTAGAAATAAAATATTAAAATGTGCATATAATTACTAATTTATATTTTATTTGTAGCTTTTTAGAGCCATTTATTTTTGAAGTTATTTTTAAGGTTTTTTGGAGAAGGTTTTTGTGTTTTTCGTAACATACATCCAGCTAGTTCCTAGGTAAGTACCTATTAAAAGTTTTCGAAAGGTTGGGCCGACGCACGCGGAGTCAGTGACTGATTGTGTACGGTGCGAATGTGCGAACTTTTTGATCAATCGTGGTTCAATCATTTGTGTACACGTTACATCAAAGCGTTAAATAATGTTGCGCAATGTTAAGATTTAGCTAGCTCAAATTTTTGTTCAATCATTTTTGGACACGTTACCTACTCCAAAGCGTTAAAATATTATGCAATCATCTATATTGTGGTGCAATATTATTGTAGGTGTACCTAGGTATGTTTCGTATGGGGCGCTTCAGGTGGGTTTCCTGGCAATATACAGGGTTACAGGGAAAGTCGACCTAGATACAACATGTAACAGAATTAATATACATACTTATATCCCAGGATATGGTACATAATATAGGGACCATCAACTTGAACAACTTTTAGTAACTCTGAAATCACGAAAAAAAAACAGCTGTTTCATACAAAAATTAGTAATGAAAATGTATGAAACTGCTGTTATTTTTCGCGATTTCAGTGTTGGTCCCATATAGTAAGATGTTCAGTTTGATGGTCCCTATCTACAATAATTCTGATTTGTACATTAATTCTGTTACATGATGCATCACAGAATAAATAATCCTAGTTACTAGCGTAGTTGTTTAGTTATTATTTAGGTAATTGAAGGCCCATAACTTTCTATCCAAAATAATCCAAAAGTGTACCTTTTTCGAGAGACCTACCTTATTTATTTAACTTTTAATATTATTTAAAAAAACATTATCCTTGCTCTAATTTCATTAAGCCGCGGGTAAAATAAAATACCATTCACTACTTAATTGCATGGCGATGTTTTCATTGCGTTTGAGGCCGGCCACACACAGACGGAATCTCGTTACGGAATTCCGTACGTACGTGATTCCGAACGCAGCAGCTGCATACAAAATCTATGGGCTGCCACACACAAGCGTGTTTTTTTCGTACGAAATCTTCATACATTGTCGAAATTACGTTCGGAATTCCGTTACGTGATTACGTCTGTGTGTGGCCGGCCTTAATTCACTAAACCAAGTCAGTTAATTGGCATTTTATTGATTGCAGAGTCAGACACAAGACACACCCCTGAAAATTACTGCGTTACATGTGTTGGTTGTTATACTAAATAGTAGATATAACAAAGTTTAATGCTTTTCAAGGTCCGAGTGCCGGATTTACAGTTTTGGCCGCCCTCGGCCGAGTAGTACCAGCCGACTCAGGCGGGCGGGTGAATGCCGTTGCTGGTCTGCCGCCCCCCTAGCTCCTTGCCACCCCTAGGCCGCGGCCTACTCGGCCTATTGACAAATCGGCGGGCTGATTATCTAATTAGAAACCACCTAGCGACCGGTTGCAGTTCATAGATGATAGTGATCCATTGCTACTTCTTATTGGATTAAAAAAAAACATACCAAAGAAAAGTAGCAATGTATGTGGAATGAAACCGGTCGCTAAATAGTTTATTTTTAGATAATCAGCAGGCCGGCACTGGGTCCAGTTAAGGCGATTAGTCTCCTCACAGTGGCGCCCTCAACTTAATTAAAATTATTGCTCGCTAAGTATATAATTAATCTAAAATTCAAACGTTGAGATTAAAGCTAAGTTTCTATAGTTTATTTACAAACAATAACCTCTGTAAAATATTGTTTGTTGTAGTAGTAGGTACCTAGTAGGCAAAAAAGCAAAAAGTGGCCTCTTTTGCCTACTACTACTACAACGAACTATATTTTACAGAAGTTATTGTTTGTAAATAAACTTTAGAACCTTAGCTTTAATCTCAACGTTTGAATTTTTAATACATTACGTACTTAGCGAGCAATAAATTTAATTAAGATGAGGGCGCCACTTGAGGAGACTAATCACCTTGAACGAGTCCTTTGACCGCGAGGCACAGGAGTGCGGCGGCACCAGATTTGATCCATTAAGTCATAAACTATTCCATCTCTCAAATAGGCATCATTATGACAACAATAGTAAGTAAATAATAACATTCCTCCCATCAACAAAGGTTCTATTTCGCCCATGTGCGCCGCGGGTGAAGGACTCTTCTGACCGGTCAACCTTGGCGTTACGCAACTTTTTACGTACTTTACATAAGATACATTTTCGCTCGCCTATTTGAGGCCTCTATCAGCGGTCTTTACTGCTGGCCTCAAAGGTGAACGAAAATGTATCTTATGTCTTCGAAAAACAGTATAGACTCCACTCCATCATTAGTTTTTTGTTAATCAGTATTTTTTACGGTGATCTATAAGTGGACGTTGCCATGCGGCACATGTGAGCCACACTCATCACTGATAAAAATAGAATAAAATACGCTGTCGCGCCGGTACTACGTTAGTACGAAGCGAGGAATAGTGTTGTCTGTCAGTGACGGACTATCGAACCGAAAACAGTCTATCCCGGCACCGCAATGCGCGCACATTTCGCGATCTTTTCCGTCGTGGCGTTTTTGGCGCTCGTCGACGATGCGAGCTCTGCACGGATTCTTGGACTCTTCCCACACGCCGGAAGGAGCCACCACATGGTCTTCGAACCTCTGCTTCGTAGATTAGCGGAGAAGGGACATCAAGTCACAAGCGTATCCTTCTTCCCGTTAAAAAACCCCCCGGCAAACTACACGGACGTCAGCCTCGAAGGTGTTGCTGACTTAGGAGTGGAAACCGTAGATTTCGGATGGTTCGAATACGGTAATTCATACAGTAAACTATTCGGGTTTCATAGAATGGAGAAACAAATAAATGATATCGCTCCTTTGGAAAACATGGCTGTGAGTATGTGTTCCAGACTCGTGAGTTGGGCGCCGCTAGCGGAAGCTTTGAAAAAAGACTACGATGTGGTGTTACTGGAGAATTTTAATAGTGATTGTATGTTCGGCATGATGCATGTCTACGGTAAGAAGCTGCCTACCATAGGTTTGGTATCGAGCGGTCTGATGCAGTGGACGGCGGACCGCATCGGCCTCAACGATAACCCGGCGTACGTGCCCAGTATGAGTTCTGACTCCACGCCCACGATGACTTTCATGGAGAGACTGCAAAACACTATTGTCATTTCTTACCTGAAGCTGTGGTACCGGTATAAAATTCAGATGAAAGAGCAGGAGGTGATCGAGAGACATTTCGATACGAAGATACCGGATTTGCGTGAGTTGGCTAAGAACACAACCATGATATTGTCGAACGTGTTCCACAGCCTGAATGGTGTGAAGCCCATGGTGCCAGCGTTTGTCGAAGTGGGAGGGATGCATCTGCAGCCCAAGGATACGATCATCCCACCGGTGAGTGAACATCACTGATTAGAGATAGACCAGAATCTCATGAAAAGGAAGTGAAAATATTTTTACTAATTACACATGGTTGTTGCATTACAAAAGTAGTTAATGTTAATATAAATACAACACAGGTACAATAACACTAATGAATGACAAAGAAAGTAATTTTATGACTCTTTTGACTGACTGTATGCAACAACCACGTGGTTTTAGCAAAAATAATTTCACTTCCGTTTCATGAGATTCTGATCTACCTCTACTTATAAAATCATCTAGGAATCATCTTATAAACTAAAATATCTACCATATTAACCTTTGTGTATTTTGGTTTCTTAAGACTATCAACTAAAAAGTGGATAGATACTAGATTCTAAGTTTTATTACTTATATGTAAAGAAACCCTTCGACCACACACTTCAATTCAAGGAACAGAGACGTGAAATGAGAATACAAAGCTCAGTGGATTCACACAGCTATCGGCGGCTAAAGGAAAACTAAAAAAAAAACAGTTTATTCAAGTTTTGAGATGCGGGCTTTATCGGAAAAGAAAGTCAATTGCACGGCTTTAGGACTTTGGTTTTCACCTCTAGCATTTTTTTACGGGTTCATTCATTGGTACCCTAACCAAAGAAGTGTCAAAATCCAAATTAACTTGTTTTTGACATAATTTCCGTCTAGCAACATACTATCAACAGTTCAATTTGACCAAGATTATTTATTGATTCAAAGTGTTATCATACACTTGACTTGTTATCTATAGTTGTGTGTAGCCTTGAGTGAAGGATTTAGTTTTGAAGTCCGCTATCTGTTTTAGATAAGAAAGATGCCGCGTACGATTAAACAATAACATGCAATCCTACTTTGCTCAGATTTAATTTCGTAATAAGCTTGAGGTAGGTACAGAATATCTTCTCAGGTGCGGTGAGCGGTAAATACCTCTACCGCACGCACCTCAACTGCGTAACTGCGTATAAAATTGTAAGTGCAGGATAGATTCTGCCAGGGGCGCCGCCGGCTGTAGTGTAGATACACATTGTGTACCTACACATTTTTCCTACTACTTAAATAAAGAAACGGGGACTAGGTACTCGTTTCCTAGTGAGTAAATAAAAATAAGACCAGCTTATTGGAACTGTAGGGAATTGATACGGCAGCTAGGGCTAGGGCAAGGCTTGTGCTGATTAAAAATATTTCATGGCCTTTTTTCAGGAAGAGATACCTAGTTTAACTAGCGGCCGCCCGCGACTTCTTCAGTTCGCGGTTTTTTGCTATCCCTCGGGAATAGGGTTACCATATCGCAGGATTTGTCCGGAGATCTCAGGATTTTTAGCCTTTGCTCAGGATTGCGGGCGGATTTTGAAAATCGGAGGAAATCTCAGTATTTTCAATAAAATTCAGATTACATATGTAGCAGGTGTTATATTCCCATTACTGGTTAAATTCTTTGGAATCTATGGCATTTTGTCTAGTGATTCAGTAATGGGTATATGAGATCTGTCAGGAACTCGACGAAACGGTCACTGACAGTGAAAATGTAGAGGAATATATCTAGTTGTATTATATAATTCCATAAATCTTGTTGTAATAACTGTCTAATCAATGGACTAATCTATGGTGAAAAGAATACCTGTCTATCGGTGAGATATCGTTAATCACCTAAATTTCTTATTTACCTTTGTAGTACCGATCTAATGTAGTTCCTCATCCTAATTGTTGGTCAATAGTCTTATCCTTGAATAGGTAAGATTATTTCTACGCCATCAAAATGATACCGGACTACCCCACTTACTAGGTATATGTACCTACCTACTACTACTATAACATAATAACGAACGTTGTCGTACGCACAAAAGATACATATGTGGGGCCTATTATCAGATCCAAGATTTACGTTTTTTTACTCATGTGGTACAAGCTATTTACGTTTTTTTATTCATGTGTCCAAGACTTTTGTCGTTATATTGGACCTCGTAATTCACAATTTATTTCTTCTTACTTTCCAGCACATCGAGCGTTTCCTCGAGGAGTCTGAGCATGGAGTGGTGGTCTGCAGCTTTGGATCCTTAATAAAGACGTCTACGCTGCCAGAGTATAAGAAGCAGATGATAATGAACTCATTCTCGAAGCTGAAGCAGAATGTCATCTGGAAGTACGAGGACAGCGACGAACAAGGCACGAGGATCGGAAATGTGCTGAAAGTCCGGTGGTTGCCGCAATACGAGTTATTAAGTAAGTGTACCTACCATGTATACAGAAATAGCTAAACACTTTATCCTCAATTCCCCATGTCACACCACACAAATATTGCGATCTTGTATCTTTACCTATGTTGTATCATACAATACAACTTGTATGCAATGCAACTAAAACTTACGTACTCTCGTAGTCGTATCTGTAACAGAAGTTGCGATTTCGGTCCAGACGTTGACGACGCCACGTTGTTGATCTGATGAAAATTTTAAATGCAAGGAATTTGTAGCTTACTCCCCTATTATTTCCTTTCAACCAACTACATGTCATAAAATTAAACGCAAGTTGGTAGATGGTAGTTTCACATTTATTTCACCTTTCATTTTCACGAAAAGATATTGGTGGTCAGTTTTTTTTAATAGAATACCATGGAAAAGTGTAAAATAACCCTCAAATCTAAAATTCAAATCTTTTATTCACAGAGCACAAAAAAGTCGTAGCATTTATAGGGCACGGAGGGCTCCTCGGTATGACGGAAGTGATATCAGTGGGCAAGCCGATGCTGTCGATCCCGTTGTTTGGAGACCAGTACTACAACGGAGCCATGTCTGAGAAGAGCGGCCTCGGCCCCTCCATCCCCTACGAACATCTCACGGAAGCGAGCTTCTATGAAGCCGTCAAGGCTATACTTAGTGACGAGTAAGTAAAATAAAATCACACTATCATGATCATCATCCATCCATCACCATCGTACAATTTGTTGTGTTCCTCACGGGCACAGACACAAACCACACTGTTTAGGCCTAATCGACTATGAGAACAAACATGCCATCCGAAAATCCGAAGCACGGAGAAGGTTGGGAGGAGGTCGAAATATTATAGATAGGTACTTACGTGAAACTATGAGTGCGTCCTTCAATAACCGCTCTTTAATATTCAGTTGGAGAAATGAAAATCTTCTAAGTTTTTGTAACTACCTATACTAATCAGAAAACCCAGATCTAAACTCAGAAGTTACGTTTTCTGCCAAATTAAATATGTAGTTCGGAAGACTGTGGCATTTGGAATTATCACACTAACCTAATGGATTGTAAAGAAAACTAAACCTGTGTGTCACAACCATTATTATTATACAAGTAAGTCTACTTAGGTAGGTAGGTAGTACTTAAGAGGAAACACCACGGTCGAGAGAATTGGAAAATTCCTATACAAAGTTGACAAAATCAACGTTTCGTTGTCCCCTATTTCCTCCTCCAAAATCAGACCGATTTAAATACTGTTTTCATTATAATTTAAAAGAATGCTTTGGCTGTGTTTCTATGTTTTGATTTTTTTATCAATTTTGATTGCTGGATGTCTAAACAATGTCAATTTTTTAGGTTTTTTGAAGATTAATTACTCTTTTAATAATTAATTTATGAAAAAAAAGAAAACATACGAACACAACTAAACCCTTTTATTAAATTTGAAGGAAAAAAATATTTAAATTGGTCTGGTTTTGGAGGAGAAAACAGGGGACAACGAAACGTTGATTTTGTCAACTTTGTATAGGAATTTTTCAATTCTCTCGACCGTGGTGTTTCCTCTTAATATAATTTAAAAATAAAATGCTTAATCTGATGATCCCTCAAGTGCGGTATTGTTAGACTTGCGCCTGTCTAGATACCTAAGTACGTATAATATTGACGATTAGGGGCCCTATTTTTGAATCGCTCGGCAGGCGTCGAGCGCTCTTTTCGACTGATTTTCGTTCGACATATGACTCAAAACAATGGGATGTCGAACGAAAATCACTCGAAAAGAGCGCTCGACGCCTGCCGAGCGATTCAAAAATAGGGCCCCTTTCTAAAAGTTATCTGCAAAAAGTAAATTTTACGGGAGAGCAAAAAACGTTTCATCTATTTAAAATATGCGCTAAATTACATAGTCATGGCAAAATTTAATTCATTCGAGTTAAGTATCAAAAACTAAAGTATTACATTTTTATAATATGAACGAATATAATAAAATGTGGCGAATTAATGAATTAACGTTTTTTTGTTGTCCTAAAAATAGTTTTTGTAGATAGCTGGGGCCCTATTTTTGAATCACTCGGCAGGCGTCGAGCGCTCTTTTCGACTGATTTTCGTTCGACATATGACTCAAAACAATGAGATGTCGAACGAAAATCAGTAGAAACGAGCGCTCGACTGGAGTCGAGCTATTCAAAAATGAGGCCCCTGGATTTCGAATTTAAACGTCCATAAACAAAAAATAATAATAAAAGTTTTATAGGTCACAATATGATTTTATAAAAAAATGATTTTTTATATTCGAACTCGCCAACTAATTATGAAATAAAAGGAAATAAATGTAATAGGTACCTATACGCTTCAAAAAAAATTTACCTACCTCAAAGACACCAAAGAACTCAAAGACAGGTTGATCAAAATACTCGATAATTAGATTTTGCGCGCAAACTCTCTGAAAATCTCTGACGGGGGATCTATACATTCGCCAATGATCGCCACAAATCAGCGTACATTGCCGGTTTTGTTACAAACCTCTTTGACACATTTGTTACAAAACTAGCAATGTACGCCGATTTTTTGCGATAATTGGCGAATATGTAGATCCGCCGTGACAATCGGCCCTACAAAAAGTCGAGTTGTAGATTTTGTGTTGTCCGCTTGCGTTGATGTCTTTTTAAACACGATCAGTGAATCGGAAAATGCAATTTAATTGTTTACAACAAAAAAATAAGCGCGATGAATTTATATCTCCTCCTTTTCTAAGTCGAAAGGTAGGTTTGTTTGTTCTAAGGCAATAACTGACCTTTGCTTTAACCTTGTAATAAATAATTATGATTAGATATAAGTATTTTTAATATTATGTACAAGAATATTGATTGATAACTGGCTCAAATGTTGATAACCCAGCAACTTAAACTGATTTTATTACTTAACCACTTAAAAGCATTTCCTGCATTCGTGTAGGTTCTAAAGTACTGGTGATCTGTGATTCGTGTCTTCTGCCTTAAAAACAAAGCAAATCCTAGGTACAATAGAAAGAGGACGCCTTTTTGGGTGCATATCGGTCGGTAACGAACTAAAAATGATTGTATGATGAGTAAGGGATTCGATTCCTACCGTTTTTCAGTCCCGAAACTTTCGGGATTAAGTTTTCATAATCCCGGGATTTTCGGGATATTCTTCACAAAATATACTGCATGAAGCGAAGCGCTCAGTGCCAGTGCTCTCAGTAGAATTGCTTGTCTATCATTTTTAGGGTTCCGTAGCCTAAATGGCAAAAAACGGAACCCTTATAGATTCGTCATGTCTGTCTGTCTGTCTGTCTGTCTGTCTGTCTGTCTGTCCGTATGTCACAGCCACTTTATTCCGAAAGTATTAAGACTACACAGTTGAAACTTGGTAGGTAGATGTATTCTGTTAACCGCTTAACGAATTTAATACAAAAATAAGATAAATAAAAGATTAAGGGGGGCTCCCCATACATGGAACGGAAACTGAAAAAAAATTTTTTCTTCAATCCAACACGTGTTGGGTGTCTATAGATAGGTCTTTAAAAATGACATTGAGGTTTTTAAGACAACTTTTTCTCAAAGTCAACCGTTTGAAAGATATTCACCGCCAAAGTGGTAAAATGTGTGTCCCCCCCCCTTTAACTTTTGAAATAAGAGAGTGAAAAATCTAAAAAAAATATATGCTGTAGATCTTAATTAAAATTTTCAACCAAAATTGGTTTGAACGAGATATAGTAATTAGTTTTTGAGATATAGCACATTTTCCAAAACCGCAAATATAACTTTGTCATTCATACCAACACTGTGAAAAACAAAGTTATTTTTACAGACGAAAAATTATAGGTGGTATTAAATATGGTATGGTATAAGGTAACTACGGAACCCTATGGCGCGTGGCCCGACACGCACTTGGCCGGTTTTTTTAATATAAAATCCATGTAAACCTTGTATTTTATTCAAGCTGTATTCTAAACAAGCAACACAAATTAACCCAGCTGGTTTGCGATGGTTTTTTGGAATAAAACTTATTTTATTTTGAACTTAAATGATAGACAAGCAACTGTCACTGTTATGTGGTGATATAATTCAGTTTCACTGCTACTGAACAAGAATGTTCATTCTTCCAGATTAGTTTTATTCATAGGTATTTAAAAGAAATGATACATATGAATATTTTTTCAAACAGTTTTTGCTGAAAAAACTTTACTACCTAAATATTAACTAGGTTTTTACATGAACGCCGCGCCGTCTATTTGGTAGGTGTTAAGAGAGGTTATTGTCAATTTTCTTAATTTGCATAATTTGTTAGATAAATGTTTTTTCAATTCACTGAAATTTAAAGAGATCTTATTCATTATTAAAAAAATATAACTTTAATATAAAGAGTGTCAAACTAACTAGACTCAAATTCTGGTTAGACTTAGTTTGACTCTAAGTTTGATTAGTTAGAGTGATTAGATTAGCTAGGAGTATATTGTAATTGTAACGTAAAAAATGTTGGTTTTTGTTAAAAAGTGCATCGATTTTTGATCAAATTTTAATTACGTTTATTTTTGTACTATTTCATGTGTTAATTATAGAGCCGATTATTGGAAGATTTCCATATTTTTATTTTTAATCTTCAATCCCGAAATAATCCTAAGATTGGCTAAGTGTAATCCCGAAATCCCGGGATCAGAAATAAGGGCCGGGATCGTATTCCCTAATGATGAGCTTAGTTTCTGAATTTATTATTTCCATTATCAAGCGCAATAGTATAAGCACTGCTCAATTTTTGGTCAATACCAAATTTTTGGGACCAATATTTTATTTCATTTTAATGTCTCGCACTCTCGAGTGTCTCACGTCAAACTTCTTCATTACAGGATGCGCGTGAGTGCCCTTCGTGTGTCCCAAATGTGGCATGACCGGGAAATGAAGCCGCTGGACAAAGCTGTGTACTCGGTTGAGAGGGTCATCCGATGGGGCCACCACGACCCCCTGCACTCCGCCGCCAGGGACCTCAGCTTCATCCAAACCTCCTTGCTCGATGTAGCAGCAGCCCTAATATTAACAATCATTGCCCTCATTTTGGTAGCGAAATGTTTAATTTGTTTAGTTGTTAAAAGTATAAAAGCCCGCTTCAGTTCCAAAGGAAAAGACAAGTTGCATTAACATTAATTACCTAATTAAGTTAAAATAAAGTGGATATTATTTGTACCTACTACCTCCTGTGCTGTGATAGCTTCAGACGTACCTAAGTAGTTTTTAAGGATTGTTAATCATCACTATTTCACTAAGTATTCTGTACACCATCGTTGCATGTCACAATTTTTTTACAAGATTAACTAAACTGTTAGGATAGATGACTGCACATCAGACCTAACATGCCCTACGTATTGAAAGTTGTTTTACGTCTTAGAGTGAAAACCTCGTAAGTGTAAAGGAATAAGAAACTTTTCAGGAGGAAGAAAAGACTGCGTGCTGTAATTTTTTTGTACGGAAGCTTTTTTTATTAAACGATTTTGTTACGACGATGTTCATTAAAAAGCAATAAAAAAATAAATACCAAAAATTCATTTCCGAGCTTTTCACTCTAATATCGTATGCGTCGTATATGCGTACTGCATACACACGTACAACTTACAACAGCTGTTACGTCTGTCTGACGTGCCGTCGTGTGTACATACTGTATGAGAAAATGTAAAGACCCCCTCCACACACACCGGCCCGGCATGCACGATCGTACGGAGAGGCACGGCTGCCCGTGGCCTTCCGGCCAAATCCCAACGTGTGTGGAGGCGCGGCCTCCTCAGGTGCTGAAGAGGACGATCCTGCAGCCCGGGCCGGTGCGTGTGGAGGGGCATTAATAGAGAGCATAAGAAAAGTAGAATATTTCATCGATCAACCAGTTGTAGGTATACGTACCTACCTACAGAACCTATGTGATAATAAAAATAATATAGGTACTCGTATTTACCTAGGTAGTCTATTTGTGAAGATTGTTAAATTGAGGTCACTAGAAATGGTATTTTATCCCGTATGTACTTAAATTATTTTAAAATATAAGTAGGTACTATATACGTCCAATCAGATTCTTATTTGTGACACTTCTTTTAAATGTAAATAATTTTATGTATGACAATGTGTTATGTATGAAATTTGAAAATATCTGTTTTTGTTTTAATTTGAATGAGAATTAGATTAGTATTTAAAATTGCAGTTCTATTATTATACCCCTTATTTTAGCTAACTCATGCATGTTTTTAACCGATTTCAAGAAAAGGAGGTTTTCAATTCGATTGTATTTTTTTTATCGTTGTTCGCACTTAAGTAACTTCGATATTTATCGACCGATTTTGATTAGGTATATTTTTTTTTGTTTGAGTGAGTCTTTTTGCGAGATGGTCCCATTTTTAACCGTCTTCAAAAAAGGAGGAGGTTCTATGTTCGTCTGTATATTTGTTTTTTTTATGTCCACCGATTACTCAAAACGGCTGGACCGATTGAAATGATTTAAACGTTACTTCATCAGGTTTGTTCCCAAGTTGGTCCCATTTATCGAAAATTTGAAATCGGTTTAGTAGTTTTCGAGTAATCCTGAAAATACAGGTAAATATTGCTCGAGTTTTTAGGGTTCCGTACCCAATGGGTAAAAATGGGACCCTATTACTAAGACTTCGCTGTCCGTCTGTCTGTCTGTCTGTCACCAGGCTGTATCTCATGAACCGTGATAGCTAGAAAGTTGAAATTTTCACAGATGATGTATTTCTGTTGCCGCTATAACAACAAATACTAAAAACAGAATAAAATTAATATTTAAGGAGGGCTCCCATACAACAAACGTGATTTTTTTGCCGTTTTTTGCTCGATATTAATAACGGCAACAGGTAGACAGTTAAAATTTTCACAGATGATGTATTTTTATTGCCGCTATAACAACAAATACTAAAAACAGAATAAAATTATTATTTAAGGGGGGCTCCCATACAACAAACGTAATTTTTTGCCGTTTTTTGGTACGGAACCCTTCGTGCGCGAGTCCGACTCGCACTTAGCCGGTTTTTTTACGGATCTACAGACATAACTTCTTTGTTTATGAACCAATTTAGATGATTCTTGTTTTGTTGGAAAGGGAATACCTTAAGGGTGGTCTCATGTTAATTTAATTGGCATTGAACCTTGAACATCGAAGATACACATGAGAACTCTTCAAAATCAAATAGGATAGTGTACTAGTGATAACATTAAGTTATTGAAAGGTTTTGCATTAGCAATTTTTATTGGGATTTACTTACGGATTGATGAGGAAGATGGGCCATAACCCACCGCGTGGGTCCAATACGGATTGGTGGGTATTAATTAGTGCAAATGCAGCTGGGACTAACGGCTTAACGTGCCTCCTGAAGATCGAGATAATACACTTTGGTCACCCATCCCAAGACTGACCCTTGCCAAAGTTACTTAACCTCCACAACTGCAGGCCAACCGTTTGATTTCTGCCTGAGAATTTGATCTGGTGCGAGTCGAATTATTCTACTAATTATTTAGTAGGTATTATGTAAAAATAGCTAAGTGAATGCTAAAAATATATATAAAAAAATCGGGCTGCACTCAGGGAGTGCCGGCAGAAGTGAAAACTTGAATATTAACGTTGTGCATTTTTGATATTTTGGAATGGTTAGGGAATAATTTTGCACCAATTGCCGTCCTACGAATTTACTCTGCATTTGAATGTGAGTATAAATAAATGTTCCTTGATTTGAATCACTGACATGAAAATATTTTTTTATGATTTGAATTTACGAATACAGAACAGTATTGTACGAAAGTCTTATCCATAGCTTGACAGAAAATCTAGAGTTTTGACATTGAATTAAAAAATTAGCGCTTTGCTATGGTGACACAAGTGTTACGTCTTGAAATGACGCGCCGCCATTTTCACCGTGCCCCGTAGAAAGAGAGGGGGATACTTCCGCCGCCAGCTGTCTACTCTCCATCAGTCACATCCATCTTACGAATTTTCGATCAGGGTCACGTGGTTCTTACTGACGCGAGTTTAGCATTTTTTCCCCATTACAAAAAAGCGTACAACGCCGCTAAAGAAGTTTTCACTTCAAAAATATTTTTTTACTTATTCAATTGTCAAAATATCTTCTGACATACCTAACACAAAAAAGTTAAAAATAAAAAAGCTTTGAAAAAAAAAGAATACCCTCCTACAAAAAATTGAAAAAAAAACAAAAACCGCATCAAAATTGTCTCGAAAAGCAATAAATAATATTCAAACCATTAGATACCAATACGAGATACGCATATTATCATTTTTATTTAAAATACGTCTAATGAAAGTGGGTTGGGCATTTAGAACAAAAAAACTCCAGCCCCACCCGACTTCAATATACGTGTTTTATTAAAATTGATATGCGTATCTCGTATTGGTATCTAATGATTTGAATATTATTTCTTGCTTTTTAGAGACAATTTTGATGCGGTTTTTGTTTTAAGGCTTTTGAAGGAGGTTTTTTTTTTAAAAAGTTTTTTTTTATCGATTCAGTAGTTTTCTAATTATCCTGAAAATACTATCATTTCGATTACTATTGATCACTATTGATGATATGATTGTTCGGACATAACTTCTTTGTTTATGAATCGATTATATTATTGGCTCCGTGCACGCTTTTAGCGCCATCTAGGGTGTTGCAACTTTGTTGGCTCTGACCTAACCGTTTTGACGTTTTGATATGTAATGGCGGCATTGTGACAAAATGTTAAAAAATACTATACATATTGTGTTATTAAGTAAATTTCAAAATTACTATGATTTGGGTGGACAAAGTGTTGTGAAATCATTTTTTGTCATTTAAATATGGCAAGTACGATCTATTCAAAAAGAGTGTTTTATTTTGGTTATATCAGGGTTTGTTTACTTCTTTTTTAGTTGTAGATTATGTAAAACAAGAGGATAAAGCTACTTTAATAATTTTACTAAGTGATAATAAATATATATAATTATTCCTGTATCTCTATGTGGGAGAATGCACGTCTTTTCTTAGTAAATAAATAAAAAACAATGCAAATAGTAGATTTTTATTACAATTAATATAATTGTTACAAATAATTAGTTTATTCAATGTAATTTATAAATAAAAGTCATTAAACGACTCGTAAAACAACTGTGTGCACGTGCGCCTCCCCACTGCGCCATCACGCCACATCACGCCACCGAGCTTGTTTGCGCACGTGTATAAAAGCGGTTTGCGCAGGTGTCGATAGCTCAGACGTTGTTCAACTGTCGGACACGGCACTCTGTCGGATCGGTGCTCTGAACTATCTGGTAATGTAGTTAAGTATTACTCCTTTTATGACAGTAATAATAGTGTAATAAAATTACAATATTTAATGTAATGTTAAAGCTAACAAATCTAAGACATGTGATAAATTTAGAATCAATTACTTATTCGGTAACTTAGTCGTAACCACGATATTGAAATAAATTAATAAATATCTCACATTGCCATCCTTTCTTTTATTTTCTCCTACATCAGAAGTGGGATCTAACCTAGTTGGATTACATATACTCTGCCTTCGAATTTTTATGTTTCAGGAATATCAAAATGCTTGCTGTAGAATGTGTTACGTTGGTGACTTTGTGTTGAAGATCAAGTCGAGTAACCAATTGTGGATCTGAGTCATCAATCCTGGGTGGTTGCAAATATCTGAACAGTGGAATGAAGCATGAAAAAGTGCGACAGTTCCCGTTTGATCGACGAATTGCTGATAAGTACCCATAGATTTTACATTTTTGTAAGATACTCGTAGATTTTACTAAATTATTATCATTTGGTCAATCCAAGTGTGCAAGGATCGTAGCAGGTGGCGATCCATAGTCTCTGCCTACCCCCATGGGAAACAGGCGCGAGTTTATGTATGTATGGTCAATCCACAACTATAATTTTCAAAGTCAAAAAGAATGACGTTCCTGGTGATATTATAAAAAAATCAAGTAGAATTTGGCGTAGAAAATGATGACGCAAATGCTGCGCAAAGAGTGCTCTATGTTTCGTAAAATAAGTGTACTTTCATGGAGGTTGATTGATACAAAGATTCTGGGTTCGAATCCTGGTATACATAATTTTGTGATGTTTAGTTAGTCACAGATTTTTAAATTCTTCTTTATTTTTACCCGTTATTTAGTAACCACAGTACAAGTTTTGCATAGCTTGGAACTGGAACTAAATGATTGGTGTGAATT
This sequence comes from Agriphila geniculea, assembly GCA_943789525.1. Taxonomy (NCBI): domain Eukaryota; kingdom Metazoa; phylum Arthropoda; class Insecta; order Lepidoptera; family Crambidae; genus Agriphila; species Agriphila geniculea. Next base: position 4,444,547 of record OX038877.1, on the reverse strand, counting down.
GTCTAGACTAGAATATATAATTTTCCATGTGCCTTGCACGAGTGTGCGAGTGTACCACCAAGTGGCCGTGATTTTGCAACTTCTTCTTATCGAATGAGGATTAGTGGCCACCTCTGGTGTTAGAGTTTATCAAGCCGCCCGTAAGGCCTCTAACTTGGCTTAACGACTGTTATCAGATGACAACAGCCGGGACCGACGATTTAGCGTGCCTTCCGAAGCACGGAAGCGCTCAGTTGTAATGCCACTTAACGGTCACCCATCCAACACCTGGCCGGACCGAGTGTTGCTTAACAAACGTGATCGAGTACGATCAGTCTGTCAAGTTCCGCCATGCGCGCTTTATTTTGCAACTGTGACTACGGATTACTTACATGGAATATCTACTGGCTGATGTTCGAATTATGGTATTTAATAGTTAGATTCAAAACGTAACATTTAATAATACCATTTTGGTATGAGAAAGAATTTTAGTCTTCCGTAGAAAAAATGCTCAACTTGAATTTGGTCTTACCCCTTCTTTCCCCTTTGATCAGTGGAAAGACAATTTTAAGATATTATGTGCATATTGTTACATCATAACAGTTGTATTGTACTTCAAAACTTGAAGGGTTTAATAATAAAACAATACGGAAAAGTCAGTCAGTTTTAAGTTACAAAAAATATTTTTGTGAAAAGAAAGAAAGACCGCCCTGCTGAGAGAAATTTTAATGTGAAATAAGCTGTGCCCTTTACAATTACAGTTTACAATTTTATTCTTCGTATCAAATCATAGCACTAATGAGAAAAAGTCTTCTTACTTCTTTGGTAGAACTGCTCATGCTCAGTAGAACCAGTGGGAGTCTTTTCTGGCTGAAATTATGTGTACAGAACCTATAATAAAATAAATGAAAGTGTGACAAATAATTTACTGATATTTATTATTTTTTACAATAGAGATAACTTGAAATGATTGTTACCTATAAATTGATCATTAAAACAATTTTTGTGCATGCAGTTCTGATTGCAGATATCAATTTGTGCCTTAAACATTGTGTGGAGTAAGTAAGCAAAATCTTTTTAAAGGCAATTTTTATTTAAATAATTTTCCTCTTCAAAACAGGAATTTTTTTGGTCTTTGGAAACAAAGGTTCTCTTCTTGTGCAGCAATTATTCGTATCGGAGCTGGTGTGGAGCATTATTTTGTGCTTAAAATTATCCAAACAAGGGTAGGATCACTTCCAATCCCTAGATTTTACTAGATCTTTTTAACAATTGTTTTAGTTCATCACTGGTTGATGCCTTATTTACTGCACTGTATTTATTTTGATCCCTGATGGATACAAACTATTTTAATAGGGATATTTTTCAATAGAATTTCTGCAATAAAACATTATTGCAGAAAACTGTGTACATACAATATACAGTTGAAATTTGCAAGAAATTGTAACAACAGTCTTACTATTAGACTTAACTTATAGGACTTAACGTCCAATATTCAAAAGAAAGTTAATTTAAATTATGATGCAGAAATATGTTTTTCGATTCAATCGGTTCGATTCAATTTCGTACAAGAATATCGTTAATAATATTCACAATTTTATTTCTGGTATTGTATTGATAGGTTGTGGGTAGACAAAAAAAAAACCCTCAACATTCGTAATCGCTTCTCATTATACATAGTAGTAAATTATTAAGATTTAAATATTTTACTGTGCTTTACTGTACTTTTACTGTGCAATTGTACTTTACTGTACTATTGTGGCAGCAGATCTTACCAAATAGCTAGTGATTCTAATTAAAAAGAAAAGTGAGTATGATTTTCTAAGTGATGTCATGATACTTAAAGATTTCGTGAATAATTTAAGTTTTACGTTGATGTTTAAGTTTTTCGTAAACAAGATAAAATTAAAATGAATACTAGTTGTTTTTATGCTGTACAGAAAGGTGTTTTACATTCATATAAAATGAAATTGGTAATAGTATTCCTGAATATCTTTTTCTGAACTCGTTTTGTCATTATTTGACACAAAGATGCAGGTTACAATCAGATGAGGGTTGTCGGATGTTTTAGTTTGCGAATTACTCAAACTTAGTCTTCACTAATTTTCTACGAGTTTTAGATGTTGTAATGTTTTGAGAATGATGCCCATTCGTGGCAGTAGTGTTTTTGACTATATTGATGTTTCGTCACTCTTCAAAGACCACTATGATATTTATTTTTATGAATAAACTATAACGTATAATAATAATCGGATGTGTCGGATGTGTTGCGAACTGTGGTTCGTGATAATTTTAGGTCACTCCCCTGCCTGTTATAGAAGGCGAGGTGGCAAAATCGTTGGAGACAGACTGATCTCCTTAACCTGGTTATCTTATTTCTCTGTATACACTGACTCCTGGCCAGATGTTCGCTGTATACTGAGCAATAAAGAATATTACCAGTTGGCCGTGCCATTGAGGCGATTTTTACCGAGGCCGCAAGATTCTGGTAAATGCCGTGCCATATATATTTTATAATGGCTTTTTACCTAGGTACTACTAAGTAAGAAATAAATAATATTTTCAAGTTCGCCGTGCCCATGTGGCTTATTACCGAGGAAGCACTATATAATTTATGTGCAATGAATAATATTGCAAGTTTGCCGTGCCCTCGTGGCTTATTTTTACCAAGGCAATTACTACCATCTGAGCAATATAAAATATTGGATCGAAAGTCATCCATGCTCTCGTGGTAGTATGACCAAAGCTTTGTGTTACTATTTTATACCTACACGACACATGCACTTACTCACATACAACAACACACCCCTACACACACTATTTGAAAAATAAAAAGTTTATGTTTTTAGAAGACTTAAAATGTTCAATTGTTACAGTGTCTGCTGATTGATGTCCATGATTATCCAGATGACGTACACCTGGGGCTCTGATGATCCTGAATTGTAGGCGTTTGCGTGTCTCGGACACTGGTCTGCACCAGTACAATGTAACGTTACCGTACCGTAAAGTTTAAATTCAATTTGGTGCTTTATTGCTATTCCACAAATTGGAAATATAGTTACTAAACATAATGTAGTTTCGAATAAAGATTTTAATGATTCGTGATTTGTGAAAAATAAAGTGTAAATTGTTTTGTTCGCGAGCCAAGTGGCTGCTCGTCAGAATGGCCGTGTGGGAGAATGCACGTCTTTTCTTAGTAAATAAATAAAAAACAATGCAAATAGTAGATTTTTATTACAATTAATATAATTGTTACAAATAATTAGTTTATTCAATGTAATTTATAAATAAAAGTCATTAAACGACTCGTAAAACAACTGTGTGCACGTGCGCCTCCCCACTGCGCCATCACGCCACATCACGCCACCGAGCTTGTTTGCGCACGTGTATAAAAGCGGTTTGCGCAGGTGTCGATAGCTCAGACGTTGTTCAACTGTCGGACACGGCACTCTGTCGGATCGGTGCTCTGAACTATCTGGTAATGTAGTTAAGTATTACTCCTTTTATGACAGTAATAATAGTGTAATAAAATTACAATATTTAATGTAATGTTAAAGCTAACAAATCTAAGACATGTGATAAATTTAGAATCAATAACTTATTCGGTAACTTAGTCGTAACCACGATATTGAAATAAATTAATAAATATCTCACATTGCCATCCTTTCTTTTATTTTCTCCTACATCTAGTTATAAATTAAATATCGTTTTCAAGCAGATTAGAGAGCCTTCTTTATTCCTACTTTTTGCCGCCATGAGCGCTGCGATCGATTATTATACCTTCGCACCCTCCCAATAATATGCTTTTTAAATTAGTATGCTTTATTTGATCAAGTACCTACCTTATATTTGACTTTAAAAAATTATAATGAATGCATCTAAAGTACCTACACATCAAGGTCATGGATAGCTAATTATAAAGTAATCATATTTCGATGTTTAAGAAACGATTACTAAGCATACTAAAACAGCGTTATTTTAAGCGAAAATTTACTACAAAATTACGCGAAAATAACGCCGCCGCCGCCGCACGGAGTCTCACCTTAGCGCAAATTGCGTGCCAACTGGCGGCATAGTGAACGCGTAACGTGACGCTCGTCGTGTAGGTACTCGAGCGGATTATAGAGCGTGTGCGTGTGTGAACTTGTCCATGAAGTATAGTCCAAATACTAATTGTCAATATTTTCAAAATTGCTTATGAGAATTAGAAATTATTTGAGGTATATTTTGCGAAAAATAATTCAATCTTATACCTAGTATCAGTAGGATCCCAACGTACATAGGAGCCCAAAGGTATCTTTGAAAATGATTTTAGTTTCATTTAAAACAAGTGGCTGAAATGTAACGATGTGATATACAGTGTGAGTCTTTATAAAGTGCACATATCAAAATCAGGGAAACTACACTCTATTTTATCGACGGGAAAATTATAAAAAAAAATATTTAGTATTTTTATGATTTTTTTTAAATTTTGGGTTACACCTGTTGACCCTATTTACATAAATCGTCATAATTTTTAAACTAGTGTGTTATCACAGTGGAATAAATTTTGTGATAATACCTAATAATAGGCCGTACCCATAAAGTAAAAATATCCAAGAAAACTAACCCTACAATTTTATAATTAAGTGAAACTTAAATAATATCTGTTTTTTTATAATTATTTTACAATTTCTTAAAAATTCATGGTATTAACCCAACTTTTTTTAATTCTAGCTTATTCTACATGGCATTAGCTTTCTAAAAGTAAAAATTGCTCGTTCATTACTTAAATACAACTTCAGAAATCAGCGTTTAAAAAAAGCAGTTAACTGAATTGAACTGGAGGATGATTAAAACAAAAGTAGTTTTCTGCGTAAATGATTTATTATATTTAAAAAATTAAAATCTAATAATAAATAAAAAAATAAAAAAATAATAATAATAATAAATCATTTATGCAGAAAAATACTTTTGTTTTAATCATCCTCCAGTTCAATTCAGTTAACTGTTTTTTTTAAACGCTGATTTCTGAAGTTGTATTTAAGTAATAAACGTGCAAGTTTTACTTTTATAAAGCTAATGCCATGTAGAATAAGCTAAAATTAAAAAAAGTTGGGTTAATACCATGAATTTTTAAGAAATTGTAAAATAATTGTAAAAATGATGAAAAAAAACAGATTTTCTATAAGTTTCACTTAATTATAAAATTGTAGGGTTACTTTTCTTGGATATTTTTACTTTATGGGTACGGCCTATTATTAGTTATCATCACAAAATTTATTTCACTGTGATAACACACTTAGTTTAATAATTATGACGATTTATGTAAATAGGGTCAACAGGTGTAACCCAAAATTTAAAAAAAATCATAAAAATACTAAATATTTTTTTTTTAATTTTCCCGTCGATAAAATAGAGTGTAGTTTCCCTGATTATGATATGTTCACTTTATAAAGACTCACACTGTATATCACATCGTTACATTTCAGCCACTTGTTTTAAATGAAACTAAAATCATTTTCAAAGATACTATCGAATACGAAATATATCGCTATGAATGAAAAAATAATTCAATATTATTGAATTTAAGGGTGTTTTAGGGCTTCGTTACTGTTCCTGCTTTAGACAATATGGAAGACGTTGACTGGGGTACGTATCAGAATGTCTAAAGTTAAAATGTCTAAAGTTAAAATGGCAAAGTTCAAAATGTCAAAAATCAAAATGCAAATGGTTTAAAATGTCAAAAATCATTATGTATAAATTCATAATAGCAAAATTCAAAATGTCAAACGGTTCAAACATCAAACTAGTTAAAATATCAATGGCCCATAAGTCAAAGGTTTACAATGATTTGAAAACAACAATTCGCCTTTTTTTCATTTATCGCCTCGCAAAATTTTGTGAGCAATTCTTTGTAGTTTCTAGTAATTGCGTTACAATTTTTAAATTGTAACATGGAGGAGGGTAATACTTACGTTTTCGAAATTTGTGATTATTTACCTAAGATGTTACATTATTACACTTCTTCTTCTCTTAGTCGGGCACTCTTCACAGAGTGGTCGTGGCCGACAATGGACAGGGTTGCGGCTCGCCGTCGCCACTCGCTCCCAGGGCGGCCGCACGACGTGCGATGTCTCTCCATTTTTGTCGATTTTCGGCGTCGCGAAAACACTGTACTGCGGTCGACTGCGTGGTATTCTTGATGAGGTCGATCCAACGAGTCGGAGAGCGGCCTCGTGGTCTCTTCCCCTCTGTGTGGCCTTGTACTACGAGCCTGTCCATCGATTTCTCGTTTCTGGAGATATCTCCAGATATCTGAACGAACTTAAGTATTCGTAACTGCACAATCGACGATAACCTATCACGTATGTGAAGTTCTTTGAGGATGGATAAGTTGGTGCGGAACGCTGTCCAGGGTATTTTCAGCAGTCGTCTCCAACACCACATCTCCAGTGCATCAATTTTGCGGCGGTCCTGGAGTCTTAGCGACCAAGTTTCGGCTCCGTATAGAAAGATTGGAAAAACGAGGCTCTTCATTAGGCGCTTTGTGCTCTTGGTTATCCTCCTGTCTTTCCAAATCTTTCTTAATCGCTCCACTGCCGATCTGGTGATAGCGCAACGTCGCTTAATCTCGTCTTCGCATCCTCCAACGTTAGAGATAGTAGAACCGAGGTATATGTAGCGTTGCACCACTTTGCAGTTGGCTATATTGAGTATGACCGTAGTGTTATGTTCAGCTCGATCTACTATCATGACTTTCGTCTTGTCTCTATTTAAAGCAAGACCGAATTGGAGACTAGTGGTTTCCAGACGAGTCAAGAGCTCCTCCAAATCTTCTCTCGATCTAGCAAAAAGAGTAGTATCATCAGCGTAACTCAAATTATTAATTACTCGTCTACCGATTGAAATACCCCCGATTATTACACTATTGTGTAAAAAAATATGTTTTTTACTATTATAATATAGTTACTGTGATTATTTAGGTACTTAGATGTAAAGCTTTTATATTATGATGTAAATATAAATGATGATTTTCTTACCTCTTTATCATATTTATTTTCTATTATTTTAAGGGCATGATTTTATCAATTACCTAATAAATGCGTTTTCAGTGACCTAGTTAATAATATTTGTTCCTAAAATAGTAGATCTCTCACCTAAATTGAATCACCAAATAATGTTAAAACGATTACCTAAATATTAATTAAAAATTACTTGGAAATAATATCAATTATCAAAATAATAAAAGTGTCACTGAAATTGAATCACCAAAAAATATCAAAATGGTTTTAAAAAGTCCGTTATAAAAACTCCGCCCCTATTAGGATTTTTTCTTTTATTTAGGTAACAGATCTATAATTTCGATAATTGAACGAATTAATCGATGCTAATGGTTAGATGATTAGATTTATAGTGACAGGTTTATTATTGTAGGTAGGTGTATTATTCCTGCCCGTAACTTACTTTTTAGAGCATAGATCTTAGGTATATTCAGGCTGTAGAAAAAAGTGATCAAACTATAATTTAAGATACATATTTACATTAATCCGATGATTTATACTTTAGAGACAGTTTTGGTAAATATGATAACTAATATATTTCTTGGAGATATATATTATTATTAGGGTATTGCAGATTAGTGACACATCTAAACTTAGGTGACAGAAAATTTTGTTCCCTTTTATTTTCACTTTTGCTATAGTATGTACCTGTGCGAATCAAGTTCGCATACGTACACACTATGGCAAACTATTTTCAGCACAGGATAATATTTTTTTTTGCTGCAGGTTCGCGAACCTAAGTGAGTACCCACCTTAACGTGCGCCTATTGTCCTCCAGTTTTTTGTGTGCATTTCTTTGATTCATTGCAATATATCAATTGGATGCACTCGCCGAGATCACCAGTCAAGACTAAGCCACCACGAGACGCGGAGCGCACGCCGCTCGGCCAATGCACCGCGCCCGTGTTGTGCACGCGCTTTATTCTTAACTTATTCAAATCACACTTTCTCAACTTCAATTTTGGTAGACTGCTACACTTATTACCAAACATTAAAGCAGGAGAATAAGCGATCCCCTCCATGAAAAAGACTCCGGCAAACAGTGAGCTTTCCATACAAACGTAATACATAATTATCTGTGGTAGGTATTACCAAAATGATTTGCGATTGGAACATATTTAATCCTCACCACTGAGGTACTGGCTTACCCCTTACTGCCGGAACACAACAATTTTCAAAGTCCCCCTAGACTATGGCTATGCTGAAACGTCAAGAAAATCCAAAATCAAACCAAATACTAACTAATAATCAAACTACTTTTAATAAAACCTCAAGAAAACCGCGCTAGTATCCGTTACTCCGGCGAACCGTGAGCTTCCCGTACAAAGTATTAACATAACACCAAAATGATTCGCAATTTAACCATAACTAACTTTTTTTGTGATGTTATTAATTGGATAAAGAAAGACATTATTTATCTAGTAATATTTAACTCAATAAAAAATCCACAATACCAAACCAAACAAAAATTATTGCGATTTACAGTTTTGTATGAAAAAATGTAATTGGAATTTATTATGAATTGGTAATTTGAATATTAGACATTTTAAGTTTTGATCATTTGAACTTAGACATTTTAATTTAGGACTATCTGACCGTTTGACATTTTCGTTTTTGACATTTTGAACGTTTTACATTTTAATCGTTAGTCATTCAAATTTTTGACATTTTGAACTTTGCCATTTTAAGTTTCGACATTCTAACTTTAGACATTCTGATGCGTACCCCGTTGACTGAGATAAGTCAAATCAATTACTTACTTAGCTGCTCAATAAAACTGTTTTCAATCTCGGAGAATGAAAGATACCTAGTTTCAAAAATTCAAATACCTAAGTATATCGTCAGGAGTGAAAATATATTGGATTTTATTTTGATGAGCCACAGGAAGGGCCTGAATTAGTCTTTAGGTTTAGGTTTGAGTTTTTTTTTTGGTTTAATTTAAAAGAAAGGGATGAAACGTAATGATGTGATGTTCAATCGTGGTTCAATCATTTGTGTACACGTTACATCAAATCGTTATAGTTATTTATGCATTTGTACTATAATGAGGGGTTTTAATTCGCCTCGTGTAATAATAGTATCACATGAGTGTTTTAATACCTAATTATGTACAGTTGCATACAAGACTTTATCTACACCCATTTTTTATTTTTTCTTCTTTTTATTAGGGAAACAAACAATATTTTAATACATAATATGGATTAAAAACACCCATGATATTTATCTTACCCATGATATGTATCCTCTATAAAGGTTTTGACTTTGACTTTGTCTTTGACTTTGACTTTCCTCTCCCTCCTCGTCATTATGTCTTCCGCAAGAGTGTTATAGTGTTATAATGTTGTACTAATCTCGCTCGGGATATTGTAATGATGGCAGTAAGCTAACTGTTTCAGAACCCCTTACAGAGGATTTAAAGCATGAGTGTAGATAAAACGATATTTGCGCAATGTTAAGATTTAGCTAGCTCAAATTTTTGTTCAATCATTTTTGGACACGTTACCTACTTCAAAGCGTTAAAATATTGCGCAATATATATAATGGTGCAACATTGTTGTAGGTGTATTGTATGGGGCGCGCGCCTTAGGTGGGTTTCCTGGCAGTATATAGGGTTACAGGGTAAGTCGACCTATAGGTAAATTATAAAAAACCAGCCAAGTGCGAGTCGGACTCGCTCACGAAGGGTTCCGTACCAAAAACGGCAAAAAAAATCATGTTTGTTGTATGGGAGCCCCACTTAAATATTTATATAATTCTGTTTTTTAGTAATTTGTTGTTATAGTGGCAACAGAATCACAAAGTAATCTGTGAAAATTTCAATTGTCTAGATTTCACGGTTCATGAGATACAGCCTGGAGACAGACAGTACTGACTCAAAAAAAAATCTATACAACGAAATGTATGTTTAATAAAATTCTGAAAAATATAAGACTTTTTTTCAGACATTCCCCATTGTTGTAAGTGTTAGAAAGATTCATCCAAGATGGTGGGATATTCTTTTTTAGAAATCTACCTACTAAAAAGTCCACGATGGCATAATATTTAATTAAGAATAGCTTAAGGAGGCTCAAGGTCACCCAGCGTGCGATGAAGAGAGTCATGCTCGGGGTTTCCCTGCGTGATCGAATCAAAAACGAGGAGATCCGCAAGAGAACTATAGTAACCGACATCGCTCGAAGGATCGCTCAGCTGAAGTGGAATTGTGCTGGACACATAGCGAGAAGAACCGATGGCCGTTGGGGCGGAAAGGTTCTGGAATGGCGACCGCGCACCGGACGACGCGACGCTCCATGGGTAGGCCCCCGACAAGGTGGACCGACGATCTGGTGAAGGTCGCGGGAAGCCGCTGGAGCGCAAGATCGATCGTCGTGCAGATCCTTGGGGAGGCCTATTCCCAGCAGTGGATGTCGTGCGGCTGATATTATGATGAAGAATAGCTTACTATACCTTCTAAAATATAATTGGTCACGTAGTATTTAGACGGATACATTAATCCTTATCAACTTAAATACGTTAGTTAGCTTAATTTCATGCACATTATTAATATCCTATACACCATGTAATTAAAATGAATATCTTAGAAGTTGTTTAGAAAAATTAACGAGCGCGGAACCCATGGAGTACCTTTTATTGAGTAAGTATAATATTCTGTAGCCGCGGGCAACAATTTTTTTCACTTTAATTATAACGGACACACAACAATAATTACCTATCTACTAAGTAGGTACCTATAAACCTACTACTAAAATCCATTCAACTAATTTGCTAGGCGGTATTTTCATTGCGTCATCTCATCTCTAAATCAAGTCAGTTAATTGGCATTGATTGATTGCAGACACAAGACACACCCCTGAAAATTACAGCTACACTTCTGTGAAAATTACAGCGCTACGTGTGTTGGTTTGGTTGTTATAGTAAATAGGAGTATATGTGGTGTAATTCACTATAGTTAGAGCCACGTAACTTTTTACAAACTTTACATTAAGATACATTTTATCTATCAGCGGTCTCTGCCGCTGATAAAGGCCTTAAAGGTAAACAAAAATGAATCTAATGTCTTTGGAAAACAGTATAGACTCCTCTCCATCATTCGCTTGTTGTTAATATAATCAGACTTTTTTACTGTGATGCGATCTATAAGTGGACGCCATGCGGCACCTCTCCTAGCAACGTAAGTTGCGATCACTGATAAAGATAGAATAAAAATAGCTGTCGCACCATTATTACTCCAGTACGAGGCGAGGAGTAGTATTGTCTTGCTTGTCTGTCAGTGACGGACGATCAAACCGAAGAGAGTCTATCCCGGCACCGCAATGCACGCACATTTCGCGATCTTCTCCGTTGTGGCGTTTTTGGCGCTCGTCGACGATGCGAGTCCTGCACGGATTCTTGGACTCTTCCCACACGCGGGAAGGAGCCACCACATGGTCTTCGAACCCCTTCTTCGTAGATTAGCGGAAAAGGGACATCACGTCACAAGCGTATCCTTCTTCCCGTTAAAAAACCCGCCCGAAAACTACACGGACGTCAGCCTCGAAGGTGTTGCTGACTTAGGCGTGGAAAACGTAGATTTCAGATGGTTCGAATACGGTAATTCATACAGTAAATTATTCGGGCTTCATAGAATGGAGAAACAAATAAATGATATCGCTCCTTTAGAAAACATGGCTGTGAGTATGTGTTCCAGACTCGTGAGTTGGCCGCCGCTAGCGGAAGCTTTGAAAAAAGACTACGATGTAGTGTTACTGGAGAATTTCAATAGTGATTGTATGTTCGGCCTGATGCATGTCTACGGTAAGAAGCTGCCTACCATAGGTTTGGTATCGAGCGGTCTGATGCAGTGGACGGCCGACCGCATCGGCCTCAACGATAACCCGGCGTACGTGCCCAGTTTGAGTTCAGACTCCACGCCCACGATGACCTTCATGGAGAGACTGCAAAATACTATTGTCATTTCTTACCTGAAGTTGTGGCACCGGTATAAAATTCAGATGAAAGAGCAGGAGGTGATCGAGAGACATTTCGATACGAAGATACCGGATTTGAGTGAGTTGGCCAAGAACACTACCATGATATTGACGAACGTGTTCCACAGCCTAAATGGTGTGAAGCCCATGGTGCCAGCGTTTGTCGAAGTGGGAGGGATGCATCTGCAGCCCAAGGACACTATCATCCCACCGGTGAGTGAACATCACTAATTAGAGATAGACCAGAATCTCATGAAACGGAAGTGAAATTGCATGCATTACAAAAGTTGTCATAGAACAACAGTAATGACAAAGAAAAGTAATTTTATGAAATTCCTAACTTTATGCAACAACCACGTTTTTATTAAAAATTATTTCACTTCCGTTTCATGAGATTCTGGTCTACCTCTACTTTTATAAAAATGTCTAGGAAGGTTTGATGGTTTCTAAAACCTACTAAAAAAAGTGGGTAGATTCTAGAGAGATAGGTACTAAGTTTTATTATATGTAAATAAACTCTTCGACCTCACACTTCAATTCATGAAACAGAGACATAAAATGAGAATACAAAGCTCATTGGATTCACACAGTTATCGGCAGCTCAAGGTAAAGTAAAAAAAAACGGTAAACTGTTGAAAGTAGGCAGCGTAAGATCCAGGAGTCGCATGAGGATGCCAAGGTCAAGAGGGGAGGTTAACCTATAGTATGTGAAACTGATAGTTCATTTCTTGAATTTCAAACGTTTATATTGATACCGCCTGATAGACAAACATACTTAATAATTAAAGCATTTATATAGGAGATATAATTTTAAAGATTTATAAATTCTAGATACAAGAATGTAGAGATTGTAGAGCCAGCAAAACCATCCAGAAACAGGTATTTGTAATTTTTATACGGGTTCATTCATTGGATTTGGAGCACCATATCCAAAGAAGTGTCAAAATCCGAATTCCCTTTGTTTTTGAAAGAAGTGTCAAAATCCAAATTCTCTTTGTTTTTGACATAATTTCCGTCTAGCAGCGTACTATCAACCGACTATCAACAGTTCAATTTGACCAAGATTATTAAGTGGTAGGTATCATACTACACTTGACTTGTTATCTATGTGTAGTAGCCTTGAGTTAAGAATTTAGTTTTTAAGCCTACTATCTGTTTTAGATAAGAAAGATGCTGCGTACGATTTAACAATAACTTTCAATCTCACTTTGCTTTGTTTTAATTTCGTAATAAGCTTGTGGTGCGGTAAAAAAGAACCTCAACACAACTGCGTAAAAAATTGTAAGTGCACGATAGATTTTACTAGGGGCGCCGGCTGTAGGCACACATTGTGTAAACATTTTTCCTACTAAATAAAGAATCGTACAGGTACTCGATTCCTAGCTTTATAATATCTCAGAAGTTATAAATTGAGGATAAATACTACTACAAATAATAATTAGTTATAAAAATTACACCAGCTGTTAACGTAGCATTGCTAGCTAAATGTTAAACTTAAATGCAAGAATTTCGAATTGTTGTGCTGATTAAAAATCATTCATGGACATTTTTTCAGGCAGAGATACTTTATATCATACTCAATTTTTCATGATCGAAGATTTTTCTCCATAATTCTGTGATTTTAGCAACTCGTTTCACAAAAAAATTGTTTAAAAAAACAAAAAACCGACTTCAAAAAACCTACCTCTAAAAAGCAAGAAATAATATTCGTAATAATAAAACACGTCTATTGAAGTCGGGTGGGGCTGGAGTATAAATCCCTTTTTTTATTCTAAAAGCTTTTTTTAATTCTAAAAACGATCCATTAGACTTTGACATTGAATACTCTGGAAATTCAGTGAAGGAAGTGGACTCTACTAAGTTTTTAGGTTTGACTATAGATAACAAGCTGACATGGAAACCTCACATTGACAATTTAATAAAGAAATTAAACCAGTTTTCATATGCTCTCTATAAATTGAGGAAGGTTTCTAGTGTTAAGACACTATTGACAGCTTATCACGGGTACGTCGCATCAGCTTTGAGATATGGGATAATGTTCTGGGCTAACACTACTGACAAGGAAAGTGTCTTTAAATCTCAAAAGAAATGTCTCAGATCCATGTTTGGTCTAATGCAAGATGATTCATGTGAACCCTACTTTCGCAAGTATAAAATTCTTACATTGCCGTCAATGTATATATCTGAGATAGCAAACTTTGTCCGAAATAACCCAAAAGATTTTGAAATGAACCCTATAGGTAGTCGTCGCGAAGGTACACTGAAAGTAGCTCATGGATGCAAAACTCTTCTTAGACGAATGAGTGTAAACTGTATGGCGCCTATAATTTATAATAAAATTCCATTGGCTATCAGATCAATCAATGACAATAAAAGATTTAAAACTGCGCTCAATGGCTTTCTTGCTGAAAAAGCTTATTATGACATAAGAACATTTTTAAATAATAAAATAGATACAATATAAGTAATGACTTAAAAATAATTTACTAATAATAGATTTAAAATACCTACTGACATTTTGCATTTGCTTCCTTTAATTTTATTAATTATGACTGTAATTAATTTGATGTAAATTTATTAATGATAATGAGCAATATAAATTAATATTAATGATGAATAATATTTTAGCATGATATGATTACGTATGTTCATATACCTGTAAGGTGAATCATGGCTGTACTTGTCGATACTCTTACTTAACTAAAATCTTGTAATACCCATGTTTATGAACAAATAAATGAATTGAATTGAATTGAATTTATTTTTTCATTTTTAGTGTAGGTACTTTTTGAATTAGATAGTGTAGGTATATTATTTAGGTAGAAATTAAAATTGGCTCAGCCAAACGTGAGTTAATCGCGGAGAAACATACATACATGCGGGTCAAACTGAGAACCTCCTTTTTTAAGTCGGTTAAAGAACTACACTTAAGATATCCCTTTTCCAACAAAAAAATAATTATCTTATTCAGTTCATAAACAAAGAAGTTATACGACTGATCATCGAGGTAGTTCACACAAAATCATACTATTTTCATGCTTTTTTCAAGATTACTTGAAAAGTACTGAACCGATTTCAAAATTTTAAAAAATGGGACCAACTTGGGAGTTTACTTAATGTAATAACGTTTGAATCATTTCAATCGGTCCGGCCGTCTTCGAGTAATTGGTGTACATACAAAAAACAAAAAAAAAAAAAAAAACTGGTTGAATTGAGTACCTCCCTCCTTTTGAAGTCGGTAAAAACTAATTTGCGTGAATGAATTGATGATATCGGATATTAGATTTATCAGAAATAGAGACCGAATGCACGGGCGACTAATGAGCCTGAAAGTGAAATCCGAAAGCCTACGCTACGTACAGTAAGTACGTACCTTGTTAAAAAAGTCGAGAGGAATCATGACAGGGATCTAATAAATCACTCGTAAACGCGATTGTGCTACCTTGATAGATAAGTTTTCTAAGTATTGAAAAATATACCTATAAAAATTATTAGGTAGGTACACTCTTTACTGTATGTGTTCTCGAATTTAATAAGTATAATTCCATAAATCTTGTCGTAACTGTCTAATCAATGAACTATTCTATGGTGATAGATAATATCTATCGGTGAGATATAATTCATATATACCTTTGTAGTACCTACCGATCTAATTTAGTTCCTCATCCTATTGTTTGGTCAATAGTCTAAGCCTCGAATAGGTAAGATTATTTCTACGTCATCAAAATGATACCAGAATATATATCTATCTACTTCACTTACAAGCTTGGTACAAGGTATAGTTACCTACCTACCATAACATAACGAATGTTGTCGCACACAAACGACTTTGTAGGGCCCATTATCAGATCCAAGACTTTATATTGGAATTTATAATCACAATTTATTTCTTCTTACTTTCCAGTACATCGAGCGTTTCCTCGAGGAGTCTGAGCATGGAGTGGTGGTCTGCAGCTTCGGATCCTTAATAAAGACGTCCACGCTGCCAGAGTATAAGGAGCAGATGATAATGAACTCATTTTCGAAGCTGAAGCAGAATGTCATCTGGAAGTACGAGGACAGCGACGAGCAAGGCACAAGGATCGGAAATGTGCTGAAAGTCCGGTGGTTGCCGCAATACGAGTTATTAAGTAAGTGTACTCTACCATGTATACAGAAATAGCTAAACACTTTATCCTCAATTCCCCATGTCACACCACACAAATATTGCGATCTTGTAATAGGTACCTACTTAGGCTCTATAAACCTAAGCTATCTATGCTGTATGCAATGCAACTAGAACTTAGAACTTTCTCGTATCTATGAAAATAACATATTCGTTCATTCACTGGTGCACTTACCCTAAATAAGTACCTAATTCAGTATCTGCAATAATATTATGTAGGTAGGTAGGTAACAGTGTATGTCACTAAGAATAGGTTGCCATTAGCAAGAGCATGATCGATCAAAAACTCAATAAACGCTAAATATATCTAATTTTGAATCTGATTTACTTACAAAATATTACAAGGAAAGCTACCGCTTTGCATATTTTTTTCCACTTGCCGTACGTAGGTATCCGTAATAGGTACTATAGAGTTGATACATAGGTAATAGTTAAGACAACAATCAACAAACCTCTGTTAGTTTGCGGGTTCGGTCCCGTCGTCGTCGTCGCCACGCTCTCTGTTGATCTGATATTCGAACATTTTAAATGTAACGAATTTGTAGCTTACTCCCCTATTATTTCCTTCCAACTAACTACATTTCATAAGTTAAAGCAATATTTCTCACAATTTTATTTTCACGAAAAAATATAAGTAGACAGTTTTTTTTTAATTGAAAACCTACCTACAGTAAAAGTGTAAGGCTGGCCACATATAGACGGAATTCTGTACATACGTAATTCCGAACACAGCTAATCCATATAAATCTATGGACCTACCACGCACATGCGGGATTTTTCAGTACGGAATCTTCATACATTATCGACATTTCGTTCGTACTCCGAATCGGGATTCCGTCTGTATGTGGCCGGCTTAAAACAACAAGAAAACAACCCTCAAATCTAAAATCAAATAACTATCTTTTTTCACAGAGCACAAAAAAGTCGTAGCATTTATAGGGCACGGAGGGCTCCTCGGTATGACGGAAGTGATATCAGTGGGCAAGCCGATGCTGTCGATCCCGTTGTTTGGAGACCAGTACTACAACGGAGCCATGTCTGAGAAGAGCGGCCTCGGCCCCTCCATCCCCTACGAACATCTCACGGAAGCGAGCTTCTACGAAGCCGTCAAGGCTATACTAAGTGATGAGTAAGTAAAATCACACTGTACTACATTACATCATCATCTATCCATCACCATCGTACAATTTTTGTATCCCTTCACGGGCACAGACACGAACCAAACTGTTTGGGCCTAATCGACCATGAGAATAAACATGCCATCCGAAATCCGAAGCACGGAGGAGGTTGCGAGGAGGTCGAAATATTACCTACGTGAAACTATGATTTAATTAAAATTATTAATAAAGAAAGGTTTTTATCCATCAGTTATCCTAATTAAAGTCTACCTACTGACTCAGTAGCCAACCAAACCACCAACACCCAAGAAGCTTATAACCCCAAATGGAGGTATAAGCTTCTTGCCAACACCAGAAAAACTTAGCAAAATTAAATAGAACAGCCCCCCTACCCAAATGGCCAACTTTCTATTCGTTTGAACGCTACGCTTACTTTTAAAGCTTAAATATGAGCAATAGATGATTAAATAACATGTCGCAAACTTATGTAAATCACAGACTTCGATGTATTGTATTGAATTGTCAAGCTTACGGCACGTAATTTTATAGTTTACTGCTTATTTTAAAGTTTAATATTGAGCGTAGCGTTCAAACGAATAGAAAAGTGGCCATTTGAGTAGGGGGGCAGTAGTTTTATTAAAGACAACTAATAGAAAAATTAATCTTAAATAAACGCACACAACCTACGAAAAGTCGGTCCTACAAAATGCAAAGAGAAAATCTTCGACAATCGGCCCTACATAAAGTCAAGCTGTAGATCTTGTGTCGTTGCGCTTGCGTTGATGTCTTTTTAAACACGATCAGTGAATCTGAATATGCAGTTTAATTTTTTTCAACAAAAATAAATAAACGCGATGAATTTATTCTCCTTTTCTAAGTTTTAATTTGTTCGTATTATGGCAATAACTGACCTTAAATTTAGCCTTATAATAAATAAATAATGAGGCGTTATGATTTAGATTTTTAATATACTTACATGAATATTAACTGTTAACTCAATGTTGATAGCCTAAATTTTATTACTTTCGTGTAGGTACTAAAAATCTGTGATTCGTGTCCATCTTCTTCATGAGCACTTCGTTTAAAAACAAAACAAATCCTAGGTACAGTACGAGGCATGTAACTTGAAATCGGGTGGGGATTGCGCGGAAAGCGTATTTTGGGTATGCGTAGCGGTGAGGGGCGCGGGCGGTGGGAGAGGGGCGCGCGCTATTGGTCGCTCACATGAGCACATGCGCGAACTGATCCCCACTCCGTCGGAAAAATTTCAAGTTACGTGCCTCGCACTATACCAATAGAATTTAGGATGTCTTTTTGGGTGAAAATCGGTGGGTAACGATCTAAATGTTCCGAGTTTCAATACTAGTTTTTATTAAATGTGTGTATGATGACCTTAGTTTCTGAGTTAATCAAGTACCTACCTACCTATTTCTATTATCGCGTAATAGTACAATCACTGCTCAATTTGGAAACCATATTTTTTGGGTGTAAGCGATTGGTGGAATAATTTATTTTAATGACTCGAACTTTCGAGTGTCTCATGTCAAACTTCTTCATTACAGGATGCGCGTGAGTGCCCTTCGTGTGTCCCAAATGTGGCACGACCGGGAAATGAAACCGCTAGACAAAGCTGTGTACTCGGTTGAGAGGGTCATCCGGTGGGGCCACCACGACCCCCTGCACTCCGCCGCCAGGGACCTCAGCTTCATCCAAACCTCCTTGCTCGATGTAGCAGCAGCCCTAATGTTAACAATCATTGCCCTCATTTTAGTAGCAAAATGTTTAATTTGTTTAGTTGTTAAAACTTTAAAAGCCCGCTTCACTTCCACAAAGCAAAAGACAAGTTAAAGTGACGTTAATTAGGAGACGTCAGCTCAGAGCGGCCACCTTAACTTTAACTTAAAAAAATGTTGTTAGAGAACAGATTTTGGAAACTAAATCAAATTAATTAAACTTTTTAAATGTTGTGAAAATTTGTAAATTACAAAAACTTGACAAAAAACTGCTTTGCCCAACTGAGCGCCTAAAGTGGCCATGGGGGTAAGGGCAAAGTGGTGATTCCAAAAAATAACAAGAAATGCATTTATAGTTCAAAGAGATCGTGCTTAGAAAAAGGAGAATACCTAAAATAAATTTAAAAAAATATTTATTTTAGGCCTCTTATGGCCGCATAGAGCTGACTTTCCCTGCCTATAGAATGGATATAATTTGTACCTAACTCCTGTGCTGTGATAGCTTCCGACGTAAGTAGTTTTTAAGAATTGTTAATCATCACTTCTTCACTAACGGCCGGTTTCTGAATTGAGAAATTCAAGTTGAGCACTACTTAAGTACAAATTTTGTATGGGTGAGTAAGATTTGAGCAGTGCTCAACTTCAATTTCTCAATTCAGAAACCGGCCGTAAGTATTTTGTAAGTACACCATCGTTGCTTGTCACAAAATGTCTATACTTACACATACAAGATTAACTAAACTGTTAGGACAGATTACGGCACATCAGACGTAACATACCCTACGTATTAAAATTTGTTTTTGCAGTATTTATAACAGCTGTTACGTCTGACGTGCCGTCGTGTGTACATACTGTATGAGAAAATGTAAAGACCCCCTCCTCACGCACCGGCCCAGCCTGCACGATCGTACGGACAGACACGGCCGGCACCGGCCTTCCGGCCAAAACCCACAACGTGTGTGGTGGAGACGCAGCCTCCTCAGGTGCTAAAGAGGACGATCCTACAGGCTGGGCCGGTGCGTGTGGAGGGGCGAATAAAGTTATAAAGAGCATAAGTAGAATATTTTATCGATCAATCAGATAACAAAACATTGTAGGTGGTATAACCTATTACGTTTTTTTTACTCATGGGCCTACAATATTACAGAACCTTTGTGATAATAAAAATACTTAATGTACACGGTTAATTTTTAACTATATCTAAAAATTAAATGGGGATTTCAGACCACATAAATGAACAACTCTTACTATGGGGCCAACCACGAAATCGTGAAAAAAAAAGTCAGCTGTTCCATAGAAAAGTACAACATTGACTCGACTATAATGTATGGAACAAATGATTTTTTTTTCGCGATTTCGTGGTTGGCCCCATCGTAAAAGTTGTTCATTTACATGGTCTGAAAACCCCATTTCATTTTTAGGTACCTATACTTAAAAATTAACCGTGTATTTACCTAAGTAATCTATTGATGATTATAGTACCTTATCCCGTATGTAACTAAAAATATTCGGTTCTATGTAATTTCATTTTTATAAGTACCTAGTACCTAGGTACTAAATAGGTCCAAGTAGTTACTTATTTGTGACACTACTTTTGAATGTAAATAATGCTATGTATAACAATGGAAAATATCTATTTTCGTTTTAATTTGAATGAGAATTAGATTAGTATTTAAAATTGAAGATCTATTATTATTTTTCCCTTTTAATTTCATTGACATTGGACCTTGGTTGGACTTCCAAGATACCCAAGGGAACTCCTCTAAGTCAATTAGGATTAAGACAATCTGAAACAAACCGCTATTGGTCTGTTCTGCGACGTTCTGGTCTAAATGCACCACGGAACTCCTTAAAACAAACAGCGTGAATCAGGAAATCGAGTCATTATGTTCATCATCATCATCATATCAGCCGCACGACACCCACTGCTGGGTAGAGGCCTCCGCCAAGGATCTCCACGACGATCAGTCCTGCGCTGCCCGCATCCTGCGGCTTCCCGCGACCTTTACCAGATCTTCGGTCCACCTTGTCGGGGGCCTACCCACGGAGCGTCGTCCGGTGCGCGTTATTATGTTAGTACTAGTTAATTATACAGTGCCTTTGGTCTTGAACTAGCGATAATTTAAAGGTGTGTAATACACCTAATTTTATCGACAAAAACACCCACATGTTGGGGTCTATCCCCACTCCTGTTGGAATGGCCGCCATTTTAAATTTGACTTTTTATTTTAGATGACCCTGCAGAAAAATATTAATTTCTCCGGATTTAGAAGTTCTACAGTTATAACAAAAATATTGTTTGAAAGCTAATAATATCACCTAGTAATTTAAAAATAAAATGTTTAAATTTTTGATTTAAATACGTCATAAAAAATTACTGAAATAAAATTTTATACGAAATTTGTGCAATTTTTTTGAGTTTTTATTACATTTCTCAAAAACTATGACATTAATGTATATTTTTTTTGCACTATTCAAATACACAGGAATATTATCTACAAAACGGTTTTAAAATTTATTGCTCTATGTTGCATATTTTGAGAGTTATTTTTGTTTGAACTGTGACCCTTACGTCACCAAAAAATGATTATTTTCGAAAATGGACATAATTACACCCAGCTAGCAAAAATGTGATAATAGGCCATCTTTTATCACTAAGTAGTGATATTAATATCGTATATAAGTAACGGTTATCACTGCTAGTTGTATATCTGTGTTTGAAACACTTATTAGCTGTATAAGGATATACAGCTAAATTGTCGTATTAACCTATCACATAAACGTTTACTCAGCTGTTTTATACAACATATATAACACAGCTACAAATTGATACTCCTTAACATGAATATGGAGCAACTATGTTGTATAGTACGATTTATGATGCTATTAAAACACTTGTGCTAAATAAATGATAAGGGGATCCTAATAGCACTCATAAGTTGTAATGAAGTTTTGTACGCGCTCATATATCACCAAAATATAATTTATCGTAATGGCCGCCCGATGTTGTATATCGTCTGAGTAGCAGCAACACTAACACTAATTAATCATATATTGGTATCTTCACAAATAGTTTGATAAATTAAATCAATTTTATTAATTAAATACTACGAATTCGAGGGGGGCACTAAAAAAACAATAACATTATGCTACTAATTTAACAATAGAATTGCAACCGCATGTGAAATTGCACTTACACTAATCTTTTTTACACCCATAAATTGGATAATAAAAATGAAGCACATGATGGTGACATAAACATATTACTTAACGAAATATACTTATGAATATTTTTCTTTCTGATAAAAATAACCAGTAACGCGTTCAATTATTCACGTTATTCAAACAGTGTTATTGTAGAATCACAATCTCTATAATATCACTATATTGTGTTGCAACTGATTCGAGGTCACTGATATGTATCTGATTTGTCCTAAGTGGAGCTACAATAGATATACTGTATCACTTTATAGTGATAAAAGTGGGGCCTTTTTCCAATGATAGAAACGTTTCTGTAACACATATGCGACTTTTTATATCACCGATATACAGCTAAATTCTGTGTCGTTTTGCTAGTAAGCATTTTGAACATATTTTAAATTAGGTTGATAATATTATCTGAATACTAATTTCATCAAATGATAAAATCTAGTTTTTAGGAATTTTGTTTTTTTTTTTCGAAAATAACCATTTAGTACTTGTAGGGGTCATATTCAAACATCAATAGCTCTCGAAATATGCAACATAGAGCAATACATTTTTAAGTCGTTCTGTAGATAATATCCCTGTGTATTTGAATAATGCAAAAAAAGTTAGCATTAATGTCCTAGTTTTTGAGAAATGTAAAAAAAAATTAAAAAAATCGCAAAAATTTCGTATAAAATTTTATTTCAGTAATTTTTTATGACGTATTTAAACCAAAAATTTAAACATTTTATTTTTTAAATTGATAGATGATATTATTAGCTTTTGAACAGTATTTTTGTTATAACTGTAAGACTTCTAAATCCGGAGCAATTAATATTTTTCTGCAGGGTCATCTAAATAAAAAGTCAAATTTAAAATGGCAGCCATTCCAACAGGAGTGGGGATAGACCCCAACATGTGGGTGTTTTTATCGATAAAATTAGGTGTATTACACACCTTTAAATTATCGCTAGTTCAAGATCAAAGGCACTGTATATTCTGTGGTATTTTGAGCATTGTACCATTGAAAATACTACTCAAAGGTAAACAGGGGCCACTAATTATTGGTTTTCCATACAAACGAGCCTAAAAGGTTTTTTTATTAATATTACCCAAATCTGATTTTATTTGAAATTGATATTGTTCGAAAGCTGTAAATTCGCTAGGTGTCAGTAAGACTTTAAAACTGCAGAACAGAAATAAATTGCAGTTTCATACAAAAATACACGAAATTCAACAACTGACAAACGGCGAATCTATATAGGAGAAATTATACAGTAAATTCGACAATATAGGATCCGCAAGTTAACACAAATTTTAAACAATATCAAATACAAATACTTAAAATCAGATTGAATTTATCTTATAAATGCCTTTCAGAAGTTTGCTCTTAGCTATACCTAAGTACTTAGTCCAACGAAGTTCCATTAAAAATAATAAACATTAAAAATAACATTGAAAATGTTTATATGAGATCGTTTTCGTGAGGGAGTGTAATTCGGCTAATTTCCGGGTTATAAAGATAAATGAAAATTAGTGGTGTCAAAAGATGCAAGAGCTTGCGAGGCATCGTATGGTACCTACCAAATTATTGAAAATCGGTTGGTAACTCTTTGGAAAATCGAAAATGGTGAAAAAAACGACAAAATTTCCGGTTTTTCAGACAAAAAGTTGATTATTCAGTACCCTTAGCACGAACAGCTATCGAGAAAAAAAACGCGCGTAAAATTACTCGATAGAGAATTAATTATCTATGGAAATTTTTATTTAGCTATTCGGCGGTAGATGGCGCTGTACAAATTTTCCATACAAAATTGCACTATCGAATGATTTTACGCGCCTTATTTTTTTCGATAGCTGTTCGTGCTAAGGGTACTGAAAACAAAAGCCGATAAGTATCGAAAAAAATTTACTCCCGATTACTTAGGTTGTCTACCGTTTGAAAAAAAAAATTTTTTTTTTTTGTTATTGTTAAGATATTATAAGGTATTTACATTTTTTTTTAAGAACCGACCGAATGAAAATCAAATGCTAAACACTACATGATTTGATCATCCAAACATAAAGAATTTGAAGTGTAAGGCAAAGGGCCCCATGTTCATACAGACTTAAGGTGGTACCCTGAGCGAGCCACTTTCTACTCCCAGCTCCCGGCCAGGCAACAAGTGTCACTGGTGGGGACCTGATTTGGAGAAATTACGCCGCAAGGTAAGAAAGTTGTTCAACAAAGCAAAGAACTCTAGGGAAGCGCACCATTGGGACGCCTATAAACAAGCCCAATACAACTACAGGAAGCGTATTCGCCTCAAGAAAAGAGAATGCTGGAGACGCTACTGCACCAACATTGAAACTAACAACGAGGCTAACAGAGTGAAAAACATCTTGTGCAGCGAACCAACACACAACCTTGGTTTCCTGAAAAAGCCTGACGGAACATACACAAAAACAGATCAAGATACCTCAGAACTGTTAATGACCACTCACTTCCCCGGATGCCGTATAACGGAAAGTCGCACATGGGAAGAAAAAGTTGAGTATCTACCTGCTGAAACCGACTGGACCACCGCCCACAAGGTCATCAATCCGGAGAAAGTAACGTGGGCAATCAACAGCTTTCTCCCATTCAAATCAGCGGGACTAGATGGAATTTTTCCAGGGCTGATGAGGTGGAGCGACAGTGGTCTTATTGACCACCTCGTAGCCATCTACAGAAGCTGCCTAGCACACCGCTATATTCCTATGAAATGGAGGGAAGTCAAAGTAGTCTTTATTCCTAAGCCCGGCAAAGGAGACTACACTCAACCTAAATCATTCAGACCAATTAGCCTCACATCATTTCTTTTAAAGGTGTTGGAGAGACTAATAGACAAGGAGATAAGGAGCACTGCTTTAGTCAGGAATCCCTTAAATCCAAACCAACATGCCTACTCTGCAGGCAAATCAACTGAGTCTGCCCTACATAAGGTGGCTTCTTATATAGAAGGCAATCTCAAACACCAAATATCAACACTAGGCACCTTCATCGACATCGAAGGAGCCTTTGACAAAACCAATTTTACCAGCATAAGCCAGGCCCTCTCTAAACATGGTGTCGATCCCACTATTGCCGGGTGGATTGATAGCATGTTAAGAGACAGAGCTATACAATTTACTGTGAATGGTACTACCAGAGGGGTAGTAGCTAAAGGATGTCCCCAAGGGGGTGTCCTCTCACCTCTCTTATGGAACATTGTGGTCAATGAGCTGATTTGTTGGCTCAACGACCGCTACTTCCTCACAGTAGGCTATGCAGACGACCTGACCATACTCATCAGCGGACGAGTTGAGAGTGTGATATGTGACCAAATGAGGTCCGCATTGAAGGTCGTCGAACAGTGGTGCAATAAACACAATCTAACAGTGAACCCAACAAAGACGGAATTGATCATGTTCACAAACAAACGAAGTCTAGGCAATCTTAAACTTCCTAAACTGTTCAATACCAGTCTGTCCCTGAGCAAGGAAGTCAAGTATCTAGGAGTGATACTAGACAACAAACTCCTCTGGAATAGACATCTCGAAGGAAAGCTAAACAAAGCCACCATCATCTTTTGCCAATGTAAAAGACTACTCGGCAAAAGCTGGGGGCTATCACCGAAAATAACTATGTGGCTGTATAAAACTGTTATACGTCCCATTATTACATACGGAGCCGTTGCCTGGTGGTCCAAAACAGAGCAAAGCACCGTCATCAACAAGCTGCAGAAATTCCAAAGATTGGCATGTTCTGCGATAACCGGCTGCATGCGAACTACCCCCACAGCCGCCCTAGAAGTAGCCCTGGATCTGGCACCCCTGGACCTGTTTATACAACAGGAAGCCTCCATGGCTGCTATAAGGCTTAAACACCTGGGTCTGTGGTACAACCGAGAGGGTCCTCACTCCACATTGTGGAATAATCTAGTGAAACATGAGCCACTAATCGCTGCCCCATGCGACAGGATCCCTAAACAATACATTTTCGAAAAGAAATACCAGATACAGTTACTAGAAAGTGACCGAGATTACTCCGGCATACATGAAGTCCGAATTTATACGGACGGCTCCAAGATGGGGACTGGTACTGGAGCCGGAGTATTCTCACAAGACCTAAATATCAAACTATCACAAGCATTAGGCCAACACAGTTCGATATTTCAATGCGAATGTGTTGCAATAATAAATGCCGCTTCCACGGTCCTGTCTAGAGGTATGAAGGAACTAAACATCCGCATACTGACCGACAGTATGGCCGTCCTAACAGCACTGGAGGCCAACACGATCAACTCCAGTATTGTCTACGAATGCCACCAAGTTTTGGATCGTTTAGCATCCAAAAACAAAGTAATCCTTCAATGGATTAAAGGGCATAGTGGATCACACGGGAACGACGCCGCCGATGAGCTGGCTAGAAGGGGATCTTCCACAATAGTGGCAGGACCCATACCCATCCTGCCACTCCCGTTCAGCCAACTGCGCTCATGGGTAAGACAACGTACTCGTGCTGCACATAATACTCGTTGGGTAGATCTAACAAGCTGTAGACAGTCCAAGTTGGCGATGACCTCGGTCTCGCCGCGGTTGACCTGTAGACTGCTCAGCCTTAATCGTCCAGACCTCCGAATAGTTGTAGGTACACTTACAGGTCACCTAGCTTTAAACCGACAACTATTCATCATGAATGCGACAGACAGTCCCCTATGTAGAGGATGCCTGGACGCAGAGGAAACAGCCGCCCACGTAATCCTGGAGTGCGTGGGTTTGGCCACACACCGGGCAGAAATCCTCAAAGACGTGAGGTCGCTCCTAGAAGCCTGTGAACGCCCCAGGAGGCTTCTGCGCTTCTGGAAGGAGCTGGGATGGCTTGACTAGCCACACCATGCTGTGTTCACGCATAACGGACCAAATGGGAGTCTAAATGCGGAGAAAAGAGCCCATCACCAATACCAATACCAATACCCTGAGCGAAAGTGGCGCCGCGGTGAATTTTATTTAATATTATAATTCTAGTAGACAATTTTAATAATGTTTATCGTGGAGATTTAAGGGCCCACAGTCTAGTATTTTTAGACGGTATCGTTACATTCCCTAGTAGTCACTGCTAGAAGTAGATAGAAAAACTGCTAAAAGTGGCCGTTTTTGACACATTTGCTATCTACTTCTACGAATGACTACGAGGGTATGTAGTGATACCTTCTAAAAATACTAGACCATGGGCCCTAAAATCTCCACGATAAACATTATTAAAATCGTTATCTATTAATAACTTATTAAATAAAAACCTCTGAGGGCGCCACTTTCGGTCATACAACCGCCTTAAAATAAAATTATTAGAAAAGAACACCCAAAACTTTACCTACTTAAAATCTGTCAAGTGCATTTTTGTTTCCAAAAATAATAATCTTTTACCAAATAATTTTTTTTAGCGTAAAGCTACTTAAGTACCTTGTACATAAGGAGTTTCTTTTTATGAAACATTTTTTTTTGTATTATTTAACTCAGTTCTTATCTAACCGCCCTCTCATATATTTACTATTCATAATTTTCGATAGTCTGGATGTCACCACGAGCACGACTCGAGATCTTACGTTTCCGGCTAATGGGGAATGTCCGTAAAAAAATCAAATTGCCTGAATATTTTTTTATAGGAAAAAAGTCTGGAACGGGTGGTAGGATATAATAGATGATTCAAAAGTACTTAATAATTAAGTTTATTTGAATAAAGCTTATTTGACTTTGACTTTGACTAGGTAGAAATAAGCTCCCTTAGTAATAGAAAAAGTTGCAGAATTTTCGGTTGCATGAATTTAAAAAAGAAATTAAAGCGTCTTCTACTTCACAAATGTACGAAGGTCACAGCAGAATGGAGATAATAACTTTGCCACCACCTGACACAACCACAACAAGAATTAAAAAACAGTTTTGACATTTTGTATTGAAACTTTTCTGTCATGTTGTGGTTGTAGCAGGTGGTGGCACTGAGCAAGTAATCACTACACTACGTTTTGGTGGTGGCAACTGGCAATGGTATAAATCTCCATTCTGCTGTTACTTTCGTACATTTGTGAAGTCGAAGAGACTTGAATTTATTTTTCAAATTATTCACGTTCAATTATTCATTTCACTATGGGAGCTTATTCCTACCTATAAAAAATATTCATCCAATTTGATTTTTTTCGAACATGAAATGGAATGATAGAAGGAATTATAGAATCTTAGAATAATAACACTTAGAACGATAGTTCTCTACAAAGCGCACTGTCAAAAGTGAGGCAACTAAAACAGCCAAAATGGCTCCGTTTTCAGATTGTTATTCTACATTATTACCTAATTATACCGATTAAGTAAAAACTAGTTTAAATTTTCCCACATTTATAAGACTAATTACTATATTATTGGGTTTCAGTTACGATTAGTTAACGTATAAAGGATATAAATTTGAAAACGAAGCCATTTTGGCTTGGTATAAGTTGCCTCACTTTGCATACGCGGACACGGCTTCTAGGTGTTATTATTCTAAGGATAGAATCAATAATAATTTCCCATTATTATCATAATGGTAGACTATATAATATTATAGACTTATCCCTACTATAATTTTCCAAGCAAGTTTTATAATTAGAGATTGGAATTATAAACCAATTCAAAAGGTGAAATCATTTACGTTAGTGCTGCCATCTTACTTACGTGACGATGCTCAATTTTAAGTTCAAATCCAGCAAACTAAAATACTTATATGGTAGAAGCATTCTGCTCAAAAAATAGCATGGTCTCCAGTGGTCTCCTTTTGCGTTAAAGTTTTTTTAATTTTTTGTAGTTCGCTGTTCAAATTAATGAACGCTCCAACGCGGGGCGGTTACATTGAAATCAAACGCTTATTTTTGTATTGTTGCCGCCGCCGCAGCGCCGCTATCCGCCAGAACGTGTAAATTGCCAACAGTGGTCTCGACTCGAACGTCAAAATGCGAAATCGGTAGATTTACCAAAAAAATTCGTTAGATTCATACCCAAAATCGGTATATTGTGAAAGAACCATTATACCTACCTGCTACTAAAAAAATAAGAGCTACAATATTGTTTTCCATATAAACGAGCTAAGTTCTGAATTGGAAAATAATAAATTTCGCGTGTTATTGTATGAAAATCCAATTCCTTTTTATTCCAACTGACACACGGCGTATAGGAGAAATTATACAGAAAATTCGACAGTAAAGTCCGCAAGTTTACTATTACAGCTTTCAAAGAATATAAAATTCAAGCAAGCACTGTTCCTAAATGAAGAAAAGTGTACTACTTGTAAAAGTAAAGTCGAAAACAAATGAAAAATAAAGTCTGAATTGTATTGTATTGAATGTTTTGCAGAGTCGTAGAGGATTCCCCTGTAAATAAACGAATCGTAACGGGTTGCTAGTTGGATTCGGTAAAAAAATCGGGAGAATTTCCTTATATTCTCAGAACGTCTCAGAAATCGTGAAAATATCTTTACATTTCGGTATTTCGGTAAGAGAGACTCGCCATATCGGTAGAAATACGGAAAAATCGGTAGGTTCCAGACCACTGATTGCCAAACACAAAGCGTCGTAAACTCACTGCAGTAGAAGCTAACTGTTCTCTGATTGCAAATTTCTAGGAAAGTATAACAGCAAAAGTAAGCCGTTATAGAAATTATTACTCTCACTCACTACGATTGCGAATCGACAATTCGAGGCCGATACACCTGATTTCAACGGTGCTCTGAATCTTTTGACACAATAAGTTCGTACTTATACACACTGAAATTTTAATCATTTGGTACCCGCAGTGGGGTGGTTCCACTCATGATTACAAGCAACTTTTACTTTGGGGCCAACTCTGATATCGCGAAAAAAAATCAGCTGATCCATACAAAAGCGCAATACCTACTCGACCTTAATGTATGGAACAGCTGATTTTTTTTCGCGATATTAGAGTTGGCCCCATAGTAAACGTTGCTTGTAATCATGAGTGGAACCACCCCACTGCGGGAACCAAATGATTAAAATTTCACGATGTATATGTATAGTATTTCTTAGAATGCTGTACAGTACCCTTAGCACGAACAGCTATCGAATAAAATAACGCGCGTAAAATCATTCGATAGTGCAATGTTGTATTGGAAATTTGTACAACGCCATCTACCGCCGAATAGCGAAATTAAAATTTCCATAGATAATTCTCTATCGAGTAATTTTACGCGCGTTTTTTTTCTCGATAGCTGTTCGTGCTAAGGGTACAGTACATACGGCTGATAGTTGGGGTCATACAGATAGTGGCGGCCCTATGTGACTAATAAGTTAATAATACTACATAATTAACTCATTGAGAATATGTATTAAGAATGCAGTTATGTCTAAGTAGATAAGTTAGCTACTTAACGATAAAAATCATAACTTCTCTAATGTGTCAAAGTTCTATGTGTGAGTCAAAAAAGCATTTCATTAAAATATCTTATTTCTTAGTTTGAAGCATTTGAACAAAACCCAAAGAGCATAAAATAGCACAACAATCATTACTTAATTACCTATTTACCAAAATCTAAAGGTAAACCAAACCTTACATGCTTGCAAAATGTGAATTCTGATAGATAGACAGACTTTACACAAACTTCCATTAGAATATACATAAATATAATATTAAAAATATACAACAAACATGAACCCTGAAAACAATATAATGTATACACTCTTCTTTTTCGGCAGTCGTGTAAAAAGAGAAACAATCCATATTTAAGATTCGACTCAACAAATTACCCTGATTTGATTCAACGATCAATGTCTAATTTGATTGGATTAGCGGTGTTCTTATGCGTTTTGCGTTACTCATTCTCTGAACCAAGTCAGTTAATTGGTATTGATCGCTCGATTGCAGACACACCCCTGAAAAATTACAGGCGTTACGTGTGTTACACAAATAGAACAGACGAAGTGTAATACTGTTAAGGTTTCGTAAATAAAGATGTTATATGGGTTGATTCTACTATAACTAAGTATATGGACAATAAACAATCCATTTAATGTAGTAGTTAGGTAATCTGCGTCATGATGTATAGGTAAATATTTCAGATTTATTTACATCAATCATGATAGTACATAATGTAGAGAAAAGTTGCTACAATTGAATGAGTTGACAAAATCTGAATTACATAGGAAGCATTGGAGTTAATTTTCTTTAATTGGTTTGTTATCTTTCTATAATACTACCTAGTTGTTCAGTAAGTAAAATTGTAGCTATTTGAAGGTAATGTGGCTTGATCTACTCTAAGAACAGTTTACTGCAATTGGATGCGTGTAATAGTCAATTCAGTGACCTTTAGGTACTATTATACTGCGCTAAGTGTAATTCAGTTAAGTGGACGTTGCCCTATCTGCGGCACATGTGAGCCGCGTGCGTTGGTTGCGATCGACTGAAAATAGCTGGCGCGTCTCAGTGTCGCGCCAGTTCGAGGAGTAATGCTGCCGGTGACGATCGCAAGACAGCCCATACATTACTATTGTACATTGAGACAGTCTGTCCCGGCACCGCGATGCGCGCGCATTTCACGATCTTTTCCGTCGCAGCGCTCTTGGCGCTCGTCGATGATGCGAGCTCTGCACGAATTCTTGGACTCTTCCCACACACCGGGAAAAGCCACCAAATGGTCTTCGAACCCCTCCTCCGTAGATTAGCGGAGAAGGGACACCACGTCACAGTTGTTTCCTTCTTCCCGTTAAAAAACCGCCCCGAAAATTACACGGACGTCAGCCTCGAAGGTATTGCTACCTTAGGAGTGGAGACCATAGATTTGAACATCTTCGAAAATGGTAATCTAATCATTAATCTACTCGGGCTCGATAGGATGGCGAGACAAATATTGGATATCCATCCTTTAGCAGAAATGGCTGTGAGTGTGTGTTCAAGACTCGTGAGTTGGCCGCCGCTAGCGGAAGCTCTGAGAAAAGACTACGATGTGGTGTTAGTGGAGAATTTCAATAGTGATTGTATGTTAGGCCTGATGCATGTTTACGGTAAGAAGCTGCCTACCATAGGAATGTTGTCGAGCGGTCTGATGCAGTGGACGGCGGACCGCATCGGCGTCAACGACAACCCGGCTTACGTGCCCAGCATCAGTTCAGACTCCACATCCTCGATGACCTTCATGGAGAGATTGGAAAACACCATTGTGACTTACTACCTTAAGTTGTGGTTCCGGTTTCAAGTACAGATAAAAGAGCAGGAGCTAATCGAGAGACATTTTGGTAAGAAGATACCGGATTTGAGTGAGTTGGCCAAGAACACTTCAATGATATTGTCGAACGTGTTCCACAGCCTGAATGGTGTGAAGCCCATGCTGCCAGGGTTGATCGAAGTGGGAGGGATGCATCTGGAGCCCAAGGACACGGGCATTCCACCGGTGAGTGAACATCACTAACTACTTACTTAAAAATCGTTATTTCTACTGGGTGTTTGGTATATAATGCCGAATAAATTGTAGATAAGATAGGGTAGGTACCATGTATACAACCCCTGAAAAAATTTATAAGCGCTGAAAGCCACCGCTTTTTGAAAAAAAGTTTTTTTTTTCTTTTTATGCTAGACTGCGTAGGTAGTGGCAACCCAGAACGAAATTGTGTTTTGCTTTTGCTCATTAATGAGATTGATTATCGAAAACAATAGTCTATTTGCGTCTAGGGTTGTCACAAGGGTATTACCAAACAAACATTTATTTTTTTAATTGAATATTTTTGCATTTACAGTGCTATTTTTATGAAATACTAAATAATATACTAGAAAAAATTCGACTCGCACCAGATCAATTCTCGGACGAGAATCGAACCCGCGACCTTTTGATATCCGGTCCAATTGATCTGGTGCGATGCGAGTCGAATTTTTTCTAGTACTTATATTATTTAGTATAGCCTTGCATATTTATGGGTTCTAAAAGTGGGTAGTTACATAATAAAGTGAAACGTTGCAATTAATAGGTTTAAAGTTATACAAATATAAATTGAAAATTAGTTGTGAACATAAAATTGATGAATTTTGCTTAATGCTACATTTTCTGTCATCATTAATACATTTGTATTGGATACCTATTGCTTAATTATGCAACATCAGCATCCTCCTTTGCAATTACTTAACTACCTAGGGTACCTAGTTAGGTTAATGTTTTGAACTAAAAAAAATAGAAATCTAACCAGATTTGTCGCCAACAAGCCATAAAATTATGAAACGTTGTACCAAGAAATGAAAGTCATTTTATTGCCCGATCGCAATTTGATTTGCTGATTTCAGAATAATCTGATATTGGATGAGAAAATTCGATTTCTGAACCGTAAACGGATGAAAAATAAATTAACTGGATTGACAGTATCATTAATACGGAAGTGCAATTCAAGAATGTCCGGTCTGTGCTATCAGCTACCTAGGGATACAAAGATTCATAATTCATTTATTGCTTGTCACATAGAAGATGATACATAGTTTTAGAGTTTCTGTGTGTGACGCCCTGTGAGGGCGTTGCAATTCGAGAGAGAGACTTAAATTGTAGTTAAAAATTCATTAAATAAATAAATATCAATTAAGCTAAATTAAAATACAGTAAAAACATTGTAAAAATTTCTAAATCCATTAAATAAAATCAAATTATTAAATATAAAAAAGCTACTAATATCACTGCTTTAAAAGTTAAATCCTATTCCTCAAAAATTTTCATGTAAGTAACTTAAGTACTATTGTTTTACGTGTTTATTATTAGGTACTTGCGTCCATATGTTAAATGATTGTGGTTATCTGTTGTAGCTAGGGTTGCCAACTTTTTTGCATCAAATATAGTATTTTAAGATTATAATGTGTAAAAATATAGTAGATGGCGAAAAGGTCCAAAAAATATAGTAGGTAGGTTTTTGTTTTGTGCATTTTTTCATAATTACTTAACATTTTCACAATTCACAAATAAAAGAAAATGAAAGAAATAAAACAATTTTTAACTCACGGGTAGCTTCAGTCCCCCGTGACCACGGCAGCTGCAAAGTTGCCGAAACGTCGGGAAAACCAAAAATCAAACCAAATACCAACTAATTACCAAAGTGCTTTCAATAAAACCGCGCTAGTATCCGTTAAAAATTGTTTTATTTCATTTTCACAATTTATTCGACAACCATAAACACGAGTTGAAACACAAAAAATATTATGCAATTACTTATGTACATATAAGTAATATATTTTTTTGCTGCTTTTGTTTAATTTTTTCACTTGAAAAAATACAGTAGTTTTACCTACTATATATTTAAAAAAATATATAGTAGGCGAGGCTGCAATATAGTAGGATACTATATTATATAGTAGGGTTGGCAACCCTAGTTGTAGCCTACACCAGATACTAATACTACACAGTTAGGTTATTGTGGTTGTATCAACAAATTGATATGTAGGATGTAATGTAGGACTTATTTTTAAATGATTATCATTCGTCACACGGTAAACAAACCGTTTTGTTGCCAATGTTGCGATTTTTATGCTTTTATCAGCAATAATAATATTTAGTAAATATCAACTTGCATCGACAATTTTAAGATTTGGCTTATTTTATAGATTATAAAAATAGAATCGGCCTGATGTATCAGCAGTACAATAAGCAAAATCTCTTCTTTTGATTTGATTGGTATTGCAATACAACCCAAAGAAAATATAGGAAGAGATTCTCATTTCGATTGTATGTTTTATCGTTATTCGCGCATACTTTCGACATTTATGGACTGATTTTGATAAATTTTTTTGTTAGACTGAGTTTTCATTTCAAAATAGTCCCATTTTTTTAAATCGGTTTAGTAGTTTTCAAGTACTTAAACCCTGTAAATACTATCATTTCGGTTAGATACTATTAAATTGATGATAATGGTTATTCGCACATAACTTCTTTGTCAATAAACAACGAATATTATTTAGATAATTCTATTTTTGTTGGAAAAGGGATACCCTATCTTAGGTGTAGTATAGGTACCTACTTAGTTCTTTAAATTTAATTGACATTAGACTTTAAAGATACCCAAGGGAACTCCTCAAAGTCAAAAAAGGATGTGTAAAGTGATTGAGCGATTTTGGAAAGTTTATGACAATCCAAAACAATTCAAACCATGGTCTGCGACGTTCGGACTAGACTTTGACTATGAAGGAACTCCTTAAAACAAACAGCGTGAATGTGGAAATTGAGTTATGGGCATTGTAGGTACCATTGAAAAGAAATTAAATTAATGAAGAAATAAATTATCCACTTACACGTTTACCTGCATACCACAAAAAATAAAAAGCTTTTTTACAAAAAGAAAAACCTTGAAATATCTGAAAGTACCAAAAAGATTTAAAATTAAATAGCTCTAAATAGCAAGAAATAATATTCAAATCTTTTTGCTATTTAGAGCTAGGTTTTAATTTTGAATCTGTTTTTTTCAAGTTTTTGAAGGAGATATTTAGTTTTTTTCATAAAGATGTAGGTAAGTAGGTACGATATTATTAATCTTTATTTTGCTGTCATGTTTTAATTAGTTGCACCGTGTTACTAACACCAACTAATGAGCCAAACATTAAAATTCGAGTGTTCCTTACAATTTCATGATGAGCATAACTAAAGCCATCTTAAACGTTACGATGGTTTAGTTTAACAATAATATTGTTTGCTAGTGAATAGTATCTCCATCAGAAGACTTATTCAAATTAATTCAAGGTTGAGTTTAAAAAAAACTAAGTAATATGACGCAAATTGAGTAACTTTTGTACTAAGAAATATTATCGTTGAAGATATTTCATACTTTCAAGTCCTTATTTTTCTAAATTCGTATGAACCGAATTTAATAAAACTTCATACACATAAGCAGAAAACATTGGTCTAAAAAGTGAATTGAAAACATTTTAAATGACTAGTGTACAGATTAATAGTGGCACAGCTAAATTAGACTGATTTTATATTTAATTTTCCATAGAAACATTAAATATCAAATTATTTTTTTAAAATAAGTAACTAAAATTTGAATAATATTCTTAACTAACTTTTTAGACCTATGTAATAGGGTGGATCACTCAATGTATGAAAAAAAAATTTTCTCTTCAATCCTTTTCGGCTACTATGGGAAAGTTGTTACACCCACTTCATATTCATAATATAAAATATGAAAGAGATACATTAATATTTAGTACAGCCCCAAGCTAACGGAACTTTTACAAAAAAGTCTTATTTAGCATGATTTCTGTTGCCCCCATATTTAA
Source organism: Agriphila geniculea (assembly GCA_943789525.1). Lineage (NCBI taxonomy): Eukaryota > Metazoa > Arthropoda > Insecta > Lepidoptera > Crambidae > Agriphila > Agriphila geniculea. The sequence goes on along the minus strand of OX038877.1, from coordinate 4,408,082 downwards.
TGCGATTTAGTTATTTATTAATCAATTGTTGATTAATCATTCAATTATACCGTGGTCTATCACTACGAACCTCTCCCTTACCCACGCTACTTATTAGTTGCGCCATAACTATTGTTCCAAGTGGTCGATTATTGCAAAAATTATGTCCTTGTTATGAAGTGACGTAGTGTGTCCTGTCTTGTCCTGGGCTGCCCGGGGGAACTTATCGAAGACTCAAGAAGGAAGGTTGTGTTAGAAGAACACAAAGTTTACTTAAAGAACCTGGGGCCCTATTTTTGAATCACTCGACTGACGTCGAGCGCTTTGTTTCTACTGATTTTCGTTCGACATTTGACTTTCCATATTTTTGAATCGCTCGACCGCAACGAGTGGGTGAGGGCACTCGTTTGCAGTCGAGCGATATGGCATGGCGCGCGATATTCTTTTCTACTAAAAACAAAGATATTTATGTAACAACCAATAGAAACATGAATATTACGTTTCTTTTTCATTGCGGTAATTACTAGTTTTCTCTAGATTCTGCGTGGCACGGATAAAATCCAACATTTCGTTCATATTGGCAGCATCGATAACGAACGATTCAAAAATATGGAAAATCGGCGTCATGCGACTTGGAAGACGAGTGTGACTTAAGTCGCATGCGACAAAACTAAGTCATACGAGCGATTCAAAAATAGGGCCCCTGGTTTTGAGTACATGGTTCACATGGCTTTGCGAAGCGGAAAAATTCTACATGTGAGCAAGAAACGCATTAGTTCTTGGTCCAGAAAGAAATTGACTGCTGTAAGCTTGTTGTGATTGGTTGTGATGGGACTACAGTAAACACAAGAAGCAATGGTGGTATTGTCAGATGTCTGGAGTTAAAACTAGGAAGGCCGTTGCAATGGTTTATTAGCCAACTTCACGCAAATGAGACAAATTTGCGTCATTTGTTTGAGATCCTTGATGGCACTACGACTGGACCTCGCAGCTTTTCAGGAGATATAGGTAATGCGTTAAAAGACTGTGAGACACTTCTGCTGAAGCCCTTTCAGGCAATCAAGTGTTCTTTGCCTTAAATTACAAATAAAAGTGATTTTATCACGGAACAGCTTATGCTATCAGTTTTGGATCTTGTAGTGTAAGTCTAGCTAAGAAAAACTTGGGCAATTTGTTGTAACTGGTAAATTTCGTAATTAAAGTCTATGCCCCTATGGGCCCTATGTGGTTTTCTATTAAAACTGAACCACTGCATTCACAGAGCCAATTATTCACATAAGACAATGATTCTATCGCGATACCTTCCCCAGCAGATGCAAGTCATCGTGGACCTGTTATCTTATTGAATGGCTATTTTGGGTACCCCGAAAATATTTTATTGTCCATGTCAGCTGATGAAAGAGAGAAAGAAATGCAAGTTTCAGCTTTAAACAATATTATAAAAGCACGAGATTGGGTCACAACATCTCTCCGAGTTTTCGTGCTGCCAAAATTTAATTTTGAAGCTGAAAACTATACCTAAATGATAAATTGGAACCAAGTTACTTTGACAGAATCACCATTAACAAAAAAATATTAGCAAAGATATGATTCTTGATTGCATTTAAAACCTACAGTTAGTCGAAACAAAAAATTTGCCTCGTATTAAAAACTATCCCTGCCACACTCAAGCCACAGAAAGGTGCCTCAAAATAGTCACCAAGACAGCTGCAGTAATTTGTGGGCCATTCAGAAGGGATGGATTCATCAAAACGAGGTGGGAATCTAGAAAAATTATGTCATTTTTCAACTCTAAAAAAGATTTTAAAATAGAGTAAAAACCTAAATTTAACGTTTTTCACGAGTTTTTTTTTTATAACGGACTATTATTATAAGTATGTATTTTTTTTATTTCGTATAGTTTTTGTAATCCTTAACAACAATTAAAGCATGATAAACAGTGATTTCATGCTTTTTATCTACCGACAAGTTCAGTTTACCAGTGGTGGTTTTTTTATTTTTTTAGAAAACTTTGATAGCCTTGGGGCAGTATAAAACATTTGAATAAATTAAAATTTTTTAACACACTTGATATCATGTTAGTGGGTAGCAAGTTTCTCGTGGTAGCCAAAAACAAAATACAAAAAAAACTTTTTTGATCCACCCTACTATGTAACCTGCTTATGCGCATGAAGTTTCATTAAAATCGGTTCATTGATTTCGAAAAATAAGAACTTGAAAGTTTGTATGAAATGCCGTTTTCTGCAGAATGGTTTTCTGTCTTTCTAAAGGATTCAGAACAGTCTGTGACTACTGTGTAAAGGCATAAGAATAAATAATGGTAAAGGAGCATTGTTTTTGCTGCGGATAAATGTGACTTTAATAATCCCGGTCATCACAAAAACATTTCAGCCAGACTACCTGCTAACAACCAGCAATTGCAATATAAGACATTATGGTTACGATTACGCGAATACAAGCATATTGTGTGGCCGGGCTGCAGGATGTGGGAAGTCTAAAAAGTGTGGAAGACTAAAATACTCCAATACCTACTTACTACCCGACCAATGTCATGTATTTTCTTTACATTTTGTATCATCTCAATAACCTAGTAGTTAGGTAGGTACATCATTAGAATCACTTAACCTTTATTGAATAAGTTCATGACCGTTTCTATTGTTCATTCCTTCATTACCTAATGGTTTTATAGATAGAATACGTTACATTCGTTTATTTACATTATATTACATTTTGATTTCTTCAATCGTGAGAATAGGTATAAGATTATTTCTATTTTGCAATTAAAATATACTCACCGGAATAAATCTTTAGTCCACTTACTACTATTATTAGTGCGTCCGCTGCGTTAAGCGGGATCCCGACATAGATTAGAGCTTACTCATGCACTGCAAGCATCTGTCCGTCAGAAAATCAGCAATCTATAATTCCCGCACGCCGTGTTCCCGTGTAATGAACGTGCCCTCACACAATCTACTTTTGTAGGGCTATTATCGGATCTGCATAATGGAATACATTTCTTCTTATTTTCAGTACATCGAGCGTTTCCTCAACGAGTCTGACGAAGGAGTGGTGCTCTTCAGCTTCGGATCCTTAATGAAGACGTCCACGATACCTGAGTACAAGGAGCAGATGATAATGAACGCACTCTCGAAGCTGAAGCAGAATGTCATCTGGAAGTACGAGGACAGCGACGAGCAAGGCACGAGGATAGGAAATGTGCTGAAAGTCCGGTGGTTGCCGCAATACGAGTTATTAAGTAAGTATAAACCTCACTTAGAAGTAACTGCGCATAAACAACTGAACACATAGTGTCATAATGTCACACCAATATTTCTTGTAACATTATTTAAATGGTCAGCCACTTCTGTAAAGCCGACCGTACTACTATAGATAGACTAGACCAGTCTCGATAAAAATTGCTAAAAAGTAAGCCTAATAGAAAACAAATCGTAGTGCTGTAATACTTAAAACAAGGTCATCAAGCTTAGGTGTTACATCGGAAGCATTCTAAATAAATGATCCTAAATTCCTAACCTTATCAATTACAAATTTTTTTTGACAGAGTTGTGTTTCTCACTTTTTGTCAGACTCTGTTTCGAAGCGATGTTTTAAAACCAACTACAAGTACTTTAAAACATTATTAATAGACTTGTGGAAACGCACGGTGAGATTGAAATTCTGCCTATATACCTAGTTTTGCTATTCTACAAATCCCTAACTCGAAAATAGAATAATACCATTAAGCCCACGCACGTCTATTACGGTATTTTGTAGTTTGTACTAGGTATACCAATATAGTTCCAAAACTTCGAGCTTGGAACACAATTTTCGACGTTGTGCTTGTATTTTCCTTTTTTCAGACAATTTATAAAATGTATCAATACCTAAGAATTTCTAACTGACCTCATATATGCAAGGCTTATTTATTTCGACTATTTATATAACCTATATACTTACAAACCAAAGCCAAACATAATTTTCTGCCAACTCAGCCCAAAAAAGAGTGTATATGTATTCAGGGTTCATGTATGTTTGTGGGTATGTGAGTTTCTTTATTTCACCATAACTTCTAAATGGCTCAACGGATTTAGATGTATGGAGTATCGTTAGAATCCTTACATCAGTCCGAGTGATACTGGCTATACCTATGTATATATTTTTTTTAAAGTCAATATGGTCAATATTTTCAAATGTGAAAAAAATATTTTTTTCTTCAATTAATACAATATGGACATCAAATGAAAGGCCTTAAATGAGCACATTTGAAACAGACAAAAATAGATAATTTATCACTAAAATCACTGCTTCATAGATAATTTATCACTAAAATGTCTGAAATAAAAATAAATAAATTTAAAAAATATTAAAAACACGACTGCCTTACTAAAAACGAACTAAAAAGTAAAATAACAAGTATTATTGCAGTCGGGGGACCTCTTTGATTAAAAATTGACCCAAAAACAGTCCCCCGACTGCAATAACACTTGTTATTTAACTTTTTAGTTCGGTTTTGGTAAGGTAGTCGTGTTTTTAATATTTTTTAAATTTATTTATTTTTTGTGTATGTCCACCGATTACTCAAAAACGACCCGACCAATTCAAATGATTCAAACGTTACTTCATCAGGTTTTTTCCCAAGTAGGTCCCATTTTTTTTATTTTAAATCGATTCAATAGTTTTCGAGTAATCCTAAAAATACTGTAATTTTTTTTTTAGCCATTGCATGAGTTTTTACGGATTTTCAGACATAACTTTTTTGTTTTTGTTTATGAACCGATTTAGATGATTATTGTTTTGTTTTATTGGAAAGATCTCATTTTAATTTCATTGCCATTGGACCTTGGACTCGAAGATACATACAGTGTGTCTCTGGATAAAGTGCAATCCCGAAAGGGGGCGAAACTAGACTATAAATGAGTACAAAAAAAATTCAAAAAAATATTCAATCTATTTTTGTTTGCAGAATTAAGAGAATGTAATTTTTGTGAGTTATTTGTGATTGCAAATGCAGCTGGGTCTAACGGCATAACGTGGCCTGTGAAGCACGGAGGAGCTCGAGATAATACACTTTGGTCACCCACCCCACGACTGACCCATGCTAAAGTTGCTTAACCTCCACAATCGCAGGTCAATCGGACTTCCAAAGGTTCGATTCCCGTCCGAGATTAATCATTGGTCTGGTGCGAGTCGAATTTTTCTACTACATGTTCTTTAGTATTGAAAAACAGCTAGGTATGTGAATGCTAAAATCTCTAATTTAAATAATATATTTATTTACTATAGCTATTTCATCTTAATTAATTGTCAAAACAATCTTCTTACATTACCACAAAAAGTTAAAAATTTTAAAGCTTTAAAAATAAAGAAAAACCTACGAAAACCTAAAAACAAAAACAGCTACAAGATATATAAATACCTCTAAAAAACAAGAAATAAAATTCAAATCATTCAATTTTAATAAAACACGGCTAATGAAGTCCAGTAACAAATAAAATAAATTAAATCAAAAGATATTAAAAACACGACTGCCCTCCCAAAAACGAACTAAAAAGTTAAATAACAAGATAACAAGTGTCATTGTGTCAGTGTCAATGACACTTGTTATTTAACTTTTTTTTTTCGTTTTTGGCAGGGTAGTCGTGTTTTTAATATTTTTAAAATTTATTTATTTTCATTTCACTTATTTTAGCATTTTCGTGAAAAATTATATAGTTTTGGAATGTGCTCATCAAGGCCTTTCATTTGATGCCCATATTGTAATAATTGAAGAAAACAATATAATCAGTATCAGTCGGAATGGTGTAAGGATTCTAACGATACCCCATACATCTAAATACGTCAAGGCATTAAGAAGTTATGGTGGAATAAAGAAACTCACATACCCACAAACATACATGAACCCTGAGCATGTAACACTCTGTTTTATACAAATACAAATACAAATATTTTATTTGCCTTTTTTGGGCAGTCGTGTAAAACAGAGCTTGCAGGCTCGGTCCCCTGTCCTGTCGCCGGCCGCACTGATATGACATTTAACGTAGACCGAATTATGTAGTTTCATTCATTTCACCTTTTATAAACTTTATAATAATATATTTATACTATAAACAGACGATAAAATTTTGATGGCCAGAAAACTTGTGATACACAGGAGGAGACCTAATATAAAACAACATCAAATCTCTTTTTTGTTTACAGGGCACAAAAAAGTCCTAGCATTTATCGGCCACGGGGGGCTGCTCGGTATGACCGAAGTGGTATCAGTGGGCAAGCCGATGCTGGTGGTGCCGTTCTTCGGAGACCAGCCCAACAACGGAGCTATGGCAGAGAAGATCGGCCTCGGCGTCTCCATCCCTTACGCACACCTCTCAGAAGAGAGATTTTATGAAGCCATCAAGACTGTACTAAGTGCTGAGTAAGTAAAATCCTTCCTTTCACTTTTCTTCCTTTCTTTCTTATGGGTGAATGAATTAAGAGGTTGGGCCTTGACGTAAGATGGGGAATAGCATCGCTTAACCAAATTACCCTGCACCAAGGAAATTGTAAGTACTTCGTTGTACGAAGTACTTACAATTTCCTTGCCCTGCACCAACTAAATGTTGTGACGGCGCGGGCGTGCAAGCGATTTTATTATAACCTTCGCTGTTGCCTATGGTAGGTACTTGCCTAAGCATGATTTAGGTACCATGGAAGTTTTTTATTTATCAAGATTCGAATGTCAATCTATATAATGGCTACCCTAGACAAAGAATACATAACGTAACCTATACAAGGGTATCGTTTTATTAACCGACTATAGTCTAATGCAGAATGAAATTTTGTGGAAGTTATTAAAATGATGTTAGGTGAGGACATAACATAACATACATAATATCTACTTAGCATAGAGGAAATAATCACTAGTAGATATTTCTTTTTTATAACCTCGTTTTTAAATCAAATGAGTACCACTACCTACCTACCTTTGAACTCTTTTAAGAAATTCCAAAAATTTGGAAAAACATGGAGGAAAATGTTTCAAAATTAAATAAAACCGGTCAAGCGCGAGTCAGACCCGGGTTCCGTGCCATCGTTAAAATATAAAGGAATATTTTTATTTCCTTCTTATTTGCAAAATAAATAGTTGGGCAAACGTCATCTATAAATAATTATAGAGTTTCAAGTTGATAGCATTAGTATTATTGTATGGTCTGTGTTGTGTCTGCATTAGTATAGTTCTTGAGATATCCAACTGTGACAGACGGACAGACAGAGTCCCACCATAAGCACAGAATACCACAAGGGTTCCTTTTTACCATTTTGGTACGGAACCCTATAAACATAAAGGAATTTTGCAGGTGTAATTTTCAACCTTAGGTTAATACCACAGTCTAATAAGTTTGTATTCTGTATGATATCGGCGGTAAATGATTTTCTTGTCATTTCGTATTGGCACGGGCCAAGAATAATATCGGCAAATAAAACTTCTGGTTTGCTGCTTATTACCACAGTAACTGTATTTATAATTATATACCTGTGTTATTATTGCGGAGCATAATCATTATATCATTAAATGTGCATGTACGTATATGCATGAATAGCTGGAAAATAAGACATAAGGCGGAAATATACTATTGTGTTGTGTTGTGTTGTGACGTGTCGCGACAGAAGCGTATCGGTTCCATACATTTAGTATGGCTAGAAACACATTACTACAGTGTGTCGTGTCAACACAACACAACACAATAGTGTGTTTCTAGTCACACTATATGTAGAAGTGATACCGCTTCAGTGCGACACGACACAATTCATCCAAGGACACAACACAACACAATCCTTGCGAAAGTCCGTTTGTTTGTTTGTTTGTTTGTTACGCCTTCACGTCTTAACTACTGACCCGATCATCATGAAATTTTACATACACGTTGTCAGGGGTACAGAGAAGGACATAGGGTACCTTTCATCCCGAAAAAAAGTATTGTTCCCAAGGGATAGCAAAAAAAACTTTCCACGCAGACGAAGTCGCGGGCGGCCGCTAGTCCTTACTATCCTTACTAATATTATAAATGCGAAAGTCCGTTTGTTTGTTTGTTTATTTGTTTGTTACGCCTTCACGTCTTAACTACTGAACCGATCATCATGAAATTTTCCATACACGTTCTTAGGGGTACAGAGAAGGACATAGGATACCTTTCATCCCGAAAAAAATTATTATTCCCGAGGGATAGCAAAAAATATTTCCACGCAGACGAAGTCGCGGGCGGCCGCTAGTAATATTATAAATGCGAAAGTCCGTTTGTTTGTTTGTTTGTTTGTTACGCCTTCACGTCTTAACTACTGACTCGATCATCATGAAATTTTACATACACGTTGTCAGGGGTACAGAGAAGGACATAGGGTACCTTTCATCCCGAATAAAATATTGTTCCCGAGGGATAGCAAAAAACTCTCCACGCAGAGGAAGTCGCGGGCGGCAGCTAGTAGTGTATATTTCCGCCTATAGATAATTCTCTTTATAGATACTTTTTTAACTTCCTCTTCACATATAAGGCAATGTTAGTCAAATGAAGATCACAATGAGTTAAAAACACAAAATAATACGTTCTCGTTAATTTAATTATGGAAATAGATGTGACAAAGAAAATCGATTATTTTGTTTAATTATCCGGACAAAATCATAATTGCATATGTTGTTGTTCTGTACCCGTAGCACGAACATCCATATCGGGGAAATAAACGCTCGTAAAAATAAAAAAACCGGACAAGTGCGAGTCGGGCTCGCCCACCGAGGGTTCCGTACAGACTTTACATCTATACATAAAATAAAGCTATAGAAAAGTTGTGTCGGTACAAAGGAAATATTTTGAAAAAAAAGTGGTTGGTAGTTATTAGTTTTTTATATGAAAACTGTACTACGGAGAGTTCAAGCTTTATCCCAGGTTCTACCTACAGAAATTATGTGAAAAATTGCTTAGATTATAAGTTGGACTCCAAGCTACCAAACTGTAAAAAAATACCATCAAAATCCGTTCAGCAGACTGCTATATATAGATAACCATTTGAAATCCTTTGTCGCCACGTAGAAAATAACCCTTCCAGGGATTACGACAAAGAATTGACCACGGGCGAAGTTTGAAATGGAATAGTACATTACTGCAGCGGCACTCAAGACAGGCATTGAAGAACATACGTGAGTCCATCAATGCCTAGTTGCGGCCAAGGCTTGTGTAGTACTTTTAAACTTTTAACTTTTTAGTTTTAAAAGTTTTAAGCTTTTTATTTTAATTTTAATTTACTTTCAGTAATTGATAAAAGAAAATGGAAAGTGGAATGTGCACGTAAAGGCCTTTCGTTTGATACACATATTGAAAAAAAAAACCGGTTTTTTTTTTCCTTTATTTCCAGTTTTTCATTTTTTTTTCAATTTTTTTGGAAAGTGCTCATCAAGGCCTTTTATTTGATACCCATATTGCAAAAAAAATATATTCTTTTTGTTTTTTTTTTTCAGTTTTTTGGAATGTGCTCATCAAGGCCTTTCATTTGATACCCATATTGCAAAAAAAATTACCTTTCGTTTTTATTTTTTTTTCAGTTTTTTGGAATATGCTCCTTGATGAGCATATTCCAAAAAACTTTTCAAAAAAACTTACATTTGATACCCATAGGTATTGAAAAAAAAAATTTTTTTTGGTTTTTAATTTTTTTTTATCTTTTTGGAATGCGCTCATCAAGGCCTTTCATTTGATACCCATATTGCACCAAAACAGTTTGTTTTCGTTTTTATTTTTTTTTTCAATTTTTTGGAATGTGCTCATCAAGGCCTTTCACGTGATACCAGTACCCTTAGCACGAACAGCTATCGAGAAAAAAAACGCGCGTAAAATTACTCGATAGAGAATTATCTATGGAAATTTTAATTTAGCTATTTGGCGGTAGATGGCGTTGTACAAATTTCCCATACAAAATTGCACTATCGAATGATTTTACGCGCGTTATTTTTTTTCGATAGCTGTTCGTGCTAAGGGTACTGTATACCGAATATTAAAAAAAAATTTTTGGAATGTGCTCGCTCATCAAGGCGACATTTGATACCTTTATTTGTGTTTCATTGAAAAGTTCGCTCCATTTCTGAATTACACGTGTGTAATGAGTTTTAATTTAATAGAAACATTGCTGGACAGACGCCGGCAATTTTGTATGAAAATCCATTATTACACGTTAGTAATGGATTCTCATACAAATATTGACGGCGCGGTTTAGGTCTGTCCGTAAACTCCGATTTAGCACGAAGAAGGTTGTCAAAATAATGTTCGAATTTCCAAGCATTTTTGAGAAAAAATAAAATAATTACAAACCCACCGCACCTGTTTATACAGGTGTGTACAATACAAGTACTGTTGATTGTCAACAGATGGCGCTGTATATCAATAGTACACTGTAAGTCACTGTATAATGTTCTGTAAAATGGTTTTATCTATCGCAATGTTATTAGAGAAAATGGGTGTATTCCAACAGGACCCTTTGGTTGTGTGAAGCCGAGACTTTTATTGTAGTGGTGGCTACCTCGGCTGACCTTACCGAGTAAACTGTCTTGATTATACTTGGTGCCAAATGCTCCAAGCAACATTGGAATGCGATGCACCCGCATTTTAATGTAAACTGAATCAATCTACCACTGAACTATTCAAAACTTGACACTGGCAAAAATTACTTCCAAGAAGAAAGTAGATTGCCAAAACAAAAATAAGAAGAAGAAGACCCCCGTCATACAGCGTGACATACCGCCATGTTGCGAAAATATTTAGAGCCAAATTTATTACTTATTAATGTTATTTTTAAAAGTAATTAACTATATCAATATTTGAAAGGATCTGAATAATTAATAATAATAAATATTGATATTTTAAAAAGAATTAGTGGCGCGATTAATCCAAAAGAAATTAGAAGTTAAACTATGACCGCGCATACCGTTGTTTCACCAAGATGATTAATAATTACGTATTTTAATGACCATATTTTATTATGATTTAAATAAAAATATACAGTTTTCAGATTTATTCCTGTAAGTGTAGTATAAGACGCTATTACCTGCCAAATTTCATAGTTCTAGGTCAACGGGAAGTACCCTATGAATTTTGATTCCTTTGAGAGTATCGAAAATGCGTTTTTTGCGCCCTAAACGGCAGTATCTTTTTTTACGTTAACTTAGAAGTTTGATTTTTTTACAGCTTCAAGGGCCCGTAGACCTTAGTATATGGTTTAAATTTCAATTCGATACCTCCACGCGTTTCCGAGATAAAGGGTCTTGACAGACAGACGGACGGACAGACAGACAGACGGACAACAAAGTGATCCTATAAGGGTTCCGTTTTTTCCTCTTGAGGTACGGAACCCTAAAAATCTATAGAGTATTTATCAATGGAAAATTTCATTTTGCTTTTAAAAGTCTGTCGAATGTATTTACACGCATTATTTTTTCGATAGCTGTTCGTGCTAAGGGTACTGTACTGTTTGATTGACACGATCAGGAAAGATGATTAATATAATGAAAATATTAGAAAAAATCGGCTCACCCGTAGCAGTCCCGTCTGAGTTGCTACGGGTGAGCCGATTTTTTCTAATATTTTCATTATATTAATCATCTTAATATAAAAATAGCATTGTGAATGCAAAAAACCTAAAAAAGTTCGAAGAACGATCAGGAAACTTACATAGGGGTAGGTAGGTAGGTACCACGTTCAAGATGTTTAAATAGTGTAGTAGTGTACGTATGAAAATCACGAAATGCTTAGATATTTGCTGACGGTTTTTTTAAAGTTAACGCATACTAGGATGTATTGTATATTATTATGTATTTGACACATCATCGATGATCGGTTACTTGTCGAAAACTAATAGAAAAAAATACTAATAGAGTAGAAAGGTCGATCTTACACAGAGAAAGTTTCAGAGATTCGATCCTACAAAAAATGTGCCGTTCGTTGATGTCTTTTTAAACACGATCAGAGAATCTGAAAATGTAATTTGAAATTTCTTTCAACAAATTGATATTACTTACTTACTTACATTAATTTGTTTAGACTTCAAATAGGGCTCCAAGTATATCCAGCCGAGCTCCCGGGTCACAATAATATCTCCGGTTTTTTCTAAAAGTAACTTACTATCATAAATTAACAAAATCAAATCTGCTGCCTTCGCTCTGCGATGCTCCTTCTCCCACTCCACGGTAAATAAAAAGGTGTTTTGAACGCCGTCATTCCCATCGACATATTTTCATAGAAGTCTGTCCCCGTGTGCAGTGACGATAATAGGTCCCAGATACTAAGATAGTTGTCACATTCTTAATAAGCAGCAATGTAACAAAGTTACAAAATCAGGGGGCAGTTCGTCGCGAGTGAGTCACGTAAGCCGATCTCCCCTACATTTTCAACATTCCTGTATACTCTCACCTGGATCGTGAACACGTTTAAATAAAACAATTCTACAATAGAAAAAAAAACCTCCTTCTGAAATCGTTTTGAATTCTGTTTAAATGCCTCTTTTCTGCACAACGGGACAGTGCTTGGCATTCATCTCACCTCATATTAACTGACGATAAGACCGAAGGTGGAAGCGCATTATACCTGAAATCCTTATCACTGAGGAACTGGCTACTTAGTTACTTACCTCTTACTATTGGAACACATAACTTTTTTTTAAACTGTTGTTATAGCGTCAGACTTAGGTAAGACGGTGGTAGCTAGACAGGCGGACTTGAAATAAGCCCTACCACCAACCAAACCGAGTACAAATGTCCTGGGAATCGAACTCGGGACACCTGCGTCTTGCACGGGTGGGCGAACCACTAGACCACAGACCCACAGAGGCAGTTAAAACCTTGTGCTTATCGGTCGGTAACGAACGCTCCAACAGTAACGTCCCAAATTCAAATCTTGGTAGGTACTTGCCTGAGGGCAGATTTTTGTAACTTTGTTGCAATCAACTCTGACAGAAATCGCAGCTATACATTGCTGCTATCAAGAACCAATGTGACAACTATCTTAATTAAAGCAGCAATGTAACTGCGATTTCAATCGAGAATTGTTAGCAACAGAGTTACGTAATCACGGGCTTGACCACAAAGTAATTGTTGTGAGACTTCGATCAAGAATACCCTAGATGTCCGATGAGAGTCTCAAAAAAAAAAAAACCTCAAATAGCGTCCCACTTACAAACTGGGCTCATATTTTGCACAAAGTAAGTATAGGTAAGTGATAAAAGATGTGATTTTGTACAAAATAAGTGATATAAAATGTAACTTTGTACAAAATAAGAGGTGATTGATTATACAAATAGGGTATTTGACAATATTGAAAATATACTGCAAATTGTGGTCATCCTAACAGATAATGGCGTAAAAAACATTTTCAACTATTATATAGACTAAATTAAGTCTATTGATTGATTAATTTCACCTAGAAAAATTGCAATAATTTTTGAATTTTTTTCTGTGGCGAAAACGCTCTAATATTACTGATCTTACCGTCACTTGCCTGTAAATAAATATGGCTTCAAGCGTTTGACACGACCATAGACTTAGGATCCGCGATTGATGGCTGTCAAATGGCTAAGGATATGACAGGAGTTTTTGGCGCCATTTAGTCGAGTGCAGTTCGGTGACTATTTTAATTATTTGCAAATTGATTCATAGTGGATATTGTGTCTTAAAATTGGTGCAGTTTTGTGGTACAAGTGTCTACACAACTGAACAATATGTGGGATAATTGAAATAGGCGCGATCTTGGTTGTGTGAAGCCGAGACTTTTACTGTAGTGGTGGCTACCCTCGGCAGAACTCACCGAGTAAACTGTCTGGATATACTTGGTGCCAAATGCTCCAAGCAGCATTAGAATGCAATGCACCCGCATTCTAATGTAAACTGAAACAATCTACCACTGAACTATTCAACACTTGACACTGGCAAAAATTACTTCCAAGGGGAATGTAGATTGCCAAAACAAAAATAAGAAGAAGAAGAAGGATATGACAATGTTTACAGGCTTGTGACGTCAACAAGTGACGTTTCCAGCGCCATAGCGTTTTTGGCGCGGTTTTGAAATTTTAAACTTTAACATTGATTCTTTAATAAAATACCATTGATTTTTCCTGAAATATCAATGTGGTGCGCTTATTACGTAATAAGGAATAATTTAAAATGGTTTTCCAAAATTAGTCAAATAGCCTATTAAGCGCCAAGTTTGTAAGTGGAACGCTATTTGAGGTGCCATTTTTGCGTACTGTTTTAGTTCGTAACGCGTTATCTAGTATATTTTTGATCGAACTTCTGAGTCCACAAACTTGTTTTGGACTGTGATACCCAGGTGGAATCATTTATTTTAATGTCTCGCCTCGGATGAATTAATTAACGTGTAACTACTTTATTACAGGATGCGCCTGAGCGCCCGTCGGGTGTCCAAAATTTGGCACGACCGGGAAATGAAACCGCTAGATAAAGCCGTGTACTGGGTCGAGAGGGTCATCCGTTGGGGTCACCACGACCCCCTGCACTCCACCTCCAGGGACCTCAGCATCATCCAAACCTCTTTGCTTGATGTAGCTGCAGCTCTAATATTAGCAACCATTGTCCTCATTTTAGTAGCAAAATTGTTAATTTCTTTAGTCTTTAGAATTATAAAAGTCAGCTTCAATTCCAAAGCAAAAGACAAGTTGCATTGACGTTAACTAATTAAGTTTATAGGTATAATAAAATTGATATTTGTATCTCCTGTGATAGCTTTAGACTAGTTTCGACGTAGGTAGTTTTTATTTTAATAAAGATTGGTCTAATCATGCCGTGAAGCGCTCATGGCGGAACTTGACAGACTGATCGTACTCGATCACGTTTTTTAAGCAACGCTCGATCCGGCCAGGTGTCGGATGGGTGACCGTTAAGTGGCATTACAACCGAGTGCTTCCGTGCTTCGTAGGGCACGTTAAACCGTCGCTCCCGGCTGTTGTCATCTGATAACAGTCGTTAAGCCAAGTTAGAGGCCTTACAGGCGGCTTGATAAACTCTAAAGCCCGCCGGTAACGATCAATTGCGATTGTAAATTTTTCCGTCAATGCCATTATGGAGCAATTGACAATCGCTTCAATTGCACGCCTAAACGATCAATTTTTTCGTCAATGGGCGTCAATTGCGGAAAAATTGACAATCGCAATTGATCGTTACCGCCGGGCTTAACACCAGAGGTGGCCACTATTCCTCAATCGATAAGAAGAAGAATCATGCCGTGCAGAAATTTCACTATCCTGGATACCTACTATATCGTTGCATGTCTCAACTACCTCTACCTATAGGATAATCAGCGCGCGACGAAAAAAGTGATGGAACCTTGTCAAAGTAAATCGAAAAT
Source organism: Agriphila geniculea (assembly GCA_943789525.1). Taxonomy (NCBI): domain Eukaryota; kingdom Metazoa; phylum Arthropoda; class Insecta; order Lepidoptera; family Crambidae; genus Agriphila; species Agriphila geniculea. Next base: position 4,392,729 of record OX038877.1, on the reverse strand, counting down.
TGACTAATAAGTTAATTTTAATTTAATTAATCAACAAGGTAATTGTTTAGATTGTTATCTTACTTGAAGTTGCTTCAGCTAAAGTTCCCTCACCTCGCCTCGGATGCGAGACACTGACACCATGTTTTATTATCCTTGTTGTGGTTGTCCGACGTACTCCTTCATGATCACACTTGCCTAAAAAGCAAAAAGACTATGAGGGCAAAATGACCAAAACGCAGAATGACTAACCTACCTATTACTGTGCGCATCTCAGTTTGACAAGGTTCCTTTACTTGTTACCCCTATTTAAACCCCCCGAGGTGTCTATGGAAACTCACACACACACTGGTCATAGACTTCGGTCTTGAGGCACTAAGGTAAGTCGGACGTGAAGATTTTTCGAAGCTTCCCGAATGCTGCCCATCCGAGTTGGGTTCGACGAGAGATCTCTATTTCTCGAGTTGGACTTACCTAACTGGACTGCTGGTGTAAAAAATGTCTACTTATTTGTAAAAAATGTTAGATTATGTTAAACGTTAAAATAAAAGGTAGGTATTGCTCACCCCGTGTAGTGTAAGTACCCTCTGTAAGTTAATCTAAAATATTCGGATAAATTTTTGTGTTATTTGTTACCTACTCAAAAATAGGTCCAAGTATTTGAGACTTTTGAATGTAAATAAAATAATGTTATGACAATGTGAAAATATGTTTTTGATTTAATTTAAATGTAAGAAAAATTGCAGTCTTATTAATTACCCTGTCATTTCAGAATTCAGATAAGCTTGTTTTTAATAGATCAAAATTATAGGCGCAACGCTTGGACGAATCAGACAGTTCAATTTGATTTGGTTAGGTAGTACCTACCCAAGACTTAACGAAGAAGGTAAAACGATTCAAGATAAGCAATGCCAGATGCAATCTCAAATTTACACAAGGTATGTCTGTGGTGTCACGAGCACGACTCGCGGTCTCACGTTTCCGGCTAATTTAATGGAATCAATAATTATTTTCCCCTTATCATACTAGACTTATCCTTACCATATAATTTTCCAAGTAAGTAAATTTAATTGGAGATCGGACTTTAATATCCGGTTGGAAACTTGGAACAGAATCGACCCTTCAGTTCAGCGGCGCTCTTTTCGAATGATTTTCGTTCGACATATGACTCAAAACAATGGGATGTCGAACGAAAATCAGTAGAAACGAGTGCTCGACGCCTGCCGAGCGATTCAAAAATAGGGCCCCTGCACATTAAGCACGAACAGCTATCGAAAAAAAATAACGCACGTAAAAGCACTCAATAGAGTAGGTAATTTTGTATGGGAAAACGTACAGCGCTGTCTACCGCCGAAAAGCAAAATTTTCTCTTCTTCCCCACGACACTACCAAGGCGCACTACTGGTAGTGTCGTGGGTAATTTTTTTTCCCTTTTACACTAGGTCCAGTAGTGTCGTACTTTATCGAATAGATTTTAAGGTATGATTCCGATCTCGGCAGCAAGCAGCAGTACTTTTACGCGCGTTTTTTTCTCGATAGATTTTCGTGCTAACCCTTTAGTAATCTGGGGCCCTATTTTTGAATCGGTCGGCAGCAGGAATTGAAATACCGTTAAAAAAAATAAAGATATAAAAAAATAACGTTAAAAATACCGTTAAAACATTTTTCCGGTAAATTAACCGGTAAAAATAACGTTAAAATATTTTACCGGTAAAATTAACGGTAAATATAGCGTTAAATTTAGTACCGGTAAAATTATCGGTAAAAAATTAACGTTATTAATTGGAATAACGTTAATTTTAAAATTAACGTTATTTCAGTAAATAACGTTAAATTTAACGTCATTTCTCAAATTAACGTTAAAATTAACGTTATTTATTGACATAACGTTAATGTTAAAATTAACGGTAAAAAGAGTAAAAATTAACGTTATATTTAAAAATAACGTTAACATTTCCTGGTCGGCAGGCGTCGAGCGCTCTTTCCGACTGATTTTCGTTCGACTTATGATTCAAAACAATGAGATGTCGAACGAAAATCAGAGTTTATTAACCACATGAGTTAATAAACTCTATAGAGAAAAAAACACGTAAAAAAACTCGTAATACTATTTTGAATGGAAAAATTTGTACAGCGCTATTTACCGCCTTGAAGCGAAATGTGATTTCCCATACAAAAAAATAGTCTATCGAGTTTCACTCTACGGGGTTAAGTATTCAGATTGTTACTAGACAAACCAATTTAAACCAGGAAAAAACGCATACAAAAATAGTTTTTTAACTAATACATACTAGGTTTATATTCTTCAGAATTTTATTAAACAGTTATTTCGTTATAATTTTATCTTGATTGGCATCACACCGAAATATCTTAATGTTAATAAAATCCTGAAAAATAATCACTTTCGGGTTTTACTTAAAAAAGCAAGGTAATAATGATACAATTGCGTAAGTTCAAGATAGGCGCGAGGAAACCCTGACCGCCGATTGCACTAAACTTAAGGATCGCCTAAGTCTGTTCCTAACTACAACACGACCAAATTAAAACGGTGTCAAACTTAGCGGTCATGTAGCTGTCATTCGCCTACTTAACTTGGTCGAGTTGTAGTTAAGAAAAGACTTAGGCGATTCTTAAGTTTAGTGCAATTGGGTGTTCGAGACCTAAGCCTGCCCAACAAGCAAGCTACTGTCAGTTAAGAGTTTTTTTGCATATCTGCGAAAAACTAGTTTAGAGAGTTCTTGCTCGCATTGTAAACAGAGCGATCAACTGTAGGCACACTATAGGTGTATTCACACGGGATCTATCTTACGTTTCTTGAGCGAGAAAATCTTTGATAGCTAGTCGCGCTTTCGTGTTCGGTGCGGAGTAGGGTTGACTGGCACGCGTACTCTATTGTCCTCTATTTCGTGTAGGTTGTACTCTATAATCAATCAACGACAGCAATAGGGGTACCCAAAAATACTCTATTTACGTAACTTGTGTAACTTCTTTACGAAAGACAAATATTTGAAAAAAGTTGCGAAAAGTAATACAAAATATGTTTATAAGGATAGAGCAGTATAAAATTATTAGCATACTCTTTTTTTGCTGCTTATTTTATTTTAATTATACCTAAATGTAAAAATACTCTATTTGACTAAAAAAATGTGACAACCCTAGTGCCGATGGGTGATGTGAGTGAGAGTTGTACAAGTGGCATAAGATAAAAAAGTACACCATGGAAAGTTTGTATTTTTACTTTCAAACCTTTATCAATCCAAGTAGATAATATAGAATTCATTTAAAGCAATGTTACAATTTTATTAAAAGGTGATCCCAGCTCAACTTTAAAGATAAATGTAAAAGTCTGTTAAATATTTTAGTTCAACCAAGTAGATGCAAGCTAAGATGATTAATAAATACTATACAAGCTCATGAAAATTGAAATCTGCCAGATATAGTTTATCACATTCTCACCCTCAAAGCTTTTCTTGAAAATATTAATATTTTGTATATAGATATTTTGTAGCTTTTATGCCAGCAATTCATTTTCAAGCCTTTTTATTTTTATTGGTAATATGTTAACCATCTCTTGGCATAAGCTAAATTCCTCCTGCATCATGACTGCAGCATCTTTGTCGTTTGTGCAAATATCCACCACTGCCTGGTAGGAGTCATAACTCTTAGTAACATGCATCAGTAGCATACTTTTGTCCACAGCAATTCTCTTCATACTATTCCTACCAATAAATGCATAAGCGCTAACGACTGGACGAACAAGATCAAAATCAAGCTTAGACGGCATCTTCCCATTTTTGTCTTTGACCGAATTCAAAAAGTGGTCATAGTTCTCTATGCTCTTCTCACACAGCATATTAATCTTTTTCAAAGAATGCGGTGTTGGTTTCTCTTTAGTTTTATTTAGCTTTTCCAACTTAATGTTCAGAATATCGGAGTAGACCTCGCCCAATTCAAACCAAAGCTGTCTACAATATTGCAAATAATAAGTGGGATTTATTTCTTTAACTAATTCTTCGAGCATGTCAATTCTTCTTTTGTGCATTTTTGATCTTCTTTCATCGTCCTCTTCGAAGAAAGCTAGATAGCTGTACGATTGTGAACTATCTTGAATAAGCTCTATATAATCTGAAGCCAATGAGTCCAATTTGTAATACTCTTTAGCTTTGTTGAGCCAATTCTGACAGCTTAAGAATACCTCTCGTGCATCTTGGTATGTTAGCAGAAATTTATCCCCGATCTTGTTTTCATATTTGGACACGTCTATGTCAGGGAATACTAAGGTCTTGACATCACCACCGCAAATATTTTCATGATCTTCTATCTTCAAGTTGGACATATCTGGAATTGATAAAACAATAATGAATAGTAGAAAGCTTCTCTAAAACAAATTCATTTAGAAACGACTAAAGATTATTTTTATCATTTACAAACCTGTTATAGCATCAGTCAGTGTTTCAGCATCAGTCATTAACCTCGCTTTTGAAGCTGTCATCAGGAGCAGACAATACTTAGCCCAGCACCTGGCCACATCAGCTGATCTATGTTTGAAAGTTTCCGTCTTTGCTAAGAACACATCATCATTACTGTCCGACGACATCAGCTTTTCCTCATAATTCTCAAGAATAGTTGACGCAGCAGCTAAATGATGTCTCGATTGAAAAAAGCCATTTTGCTCAGCAAAGAATTGAGAGAGTGTTGCGCAATTCAAGGCCCAGTCAATGGGGTCATAGTCAGAATACTGTAGCTGCCTTCTCAGTGTTACATGACAATATATAGCAGATTTCAAGTTCTCTTTCAAAGAGCCAAACACTTGAGCCAGATAATAAAGGGTCAAAGTGTGAGCTTTCTCCAGCAACATAAAATCACCAACTTCAGTTTCACCCGCATTATTGATTATGTGCTCAATAGGCAAAGGCATCTGTAATGTACATTTAAATGTTTCATACAACTCCTTAGCGCTGATTAAGTATACTTTAGCCTTTCCAGGTTCATCTCTGTTGGACCACAGTATACCGAGATTGTTGTAGATGTTAATCAAAGTAATTACTATTTCCGGTTTAGTCGAATTGGAGGTTAATAATTCAAGTGCTTCGGTCAAAACTCTTTCACTCGCTGTGAGCTCTTCAGTTTCCATATCAACAATGCCAATGTACAATAAAACTGCCCCCAGCATTGCATCTAGCTTAACACCACACATATCCGACTCCGTACTTTGCAGTTTCTTGAGACTTTCGCACATATTCGCCAGTATTTCTTTAGCTTTGTACTTGGACAAGTAAGGCTCATTTTCGGGATCGTTCTTGCTGTCTTCGTCTAACAGCTTGCGAACCTTACCGTAGTTTTCTTTAAAGTCATTAATAATCTCTTTTGAAGTCATTTCGGTCGTTACGATCATATGGAAGCTTTGATTGTGCAGAAGATCAAAATTCTCTTCAGATTTCTATCAATAATATTAATAACCTCTGTGATACTGAAACACCGACGCTAGTCAATGAACTGAATGTCTGAATTCAATAAAGAAAACAAGAATCTTTGTAGTTTCCCTCAAATTCATGAATTTATTGATTTTATTTCTTATTTAAAATTGCTATTTTTCTCTTTTGCTCTTGTTACTTGTACCATGCTTGTACCTACTAAGAAAGTAGGAATTAGGAATTTTGATTTGACTGACATGACATGACAAAGGCTGCGGTCCCCATATCGATAATATCGATATTATCGCGATAACAGCCGGTCCACATGCACGTTAGCGCGTTTACAATATCTAGCGTGACGTCACTCATGACGTCATTACCAGCGCCATCTTGGGCTTACAGCGACCATGCCTCGGAGCGTAATCACTGTGAACGTCCTGTCAAAAGTTGTAAGTGACTGTCAAACGAAACAGGTGTCAGAATTTTATTTCGTCAAAAAATAAAAAAATGAGAGAGAGAGTTATAGAAGGATCTTTTCCTCACTTCACAACAAAAGGATAGAGCATTATATTGGTTAATATTTTTTTAATATTAATTTGGAGCTTATCCAAAAAGGTGGTTGATGTAAAAAGTTGAAAAAAAAGATGATGGGTGCACACGACTCAATAATCAAATGTTCTTCATCATTATCGTCGCTTTAGAGAGCAAAAATAGTATCTAGCAATTATTCCATCTTGTATTTGAGGTTAGAATAAAACGTTAGCGCGCTTACGAGCGGTTCGCTTTTGCCAACTGTCATTTGTCGATTTTATCGATTTGAGCGCGATATCGAATGCGGACCTCGTGTGAGCGTTGTAAACGCCGTAATAGATGTAATCGCCATGCGGACCGCAGCCATTGTTGTGTTGACATGACATTACAATTTGACATTTGAATTTGACATTGACATGACAACTTCTTCTTCTTATTTTTAGTTTGGCAATCTACTCTCCACTTATAAGGAGCAATTTTTGCCAGTGTCAAGTGTTGCTTGAATACTACTTTTTAGTAGGCAGGCTTTATGTTTCAATACATTAAGACTGGTATACACTTTGATTAGTCAAGTGCTTAGTGTTTAGTGCACTGTTTAGTGTGTAGTGATTAGTAGGTGATGTCCCAAACTGTTTAGCATTACACTGTTTAGTTCATTGTAAAAAAAAATAAGACGAAAAAAAAATGGGTGATCGCATTTGAAATATTTTCTAAATGCATTTCAACAGCTATGGCTTGCAGAGCTGCGTCTCTTGCCTGTTTGGTTTTGTATTCAGGATATTTTATCTTATATAAACAAGCATGACGTTGAACATTATAGCTTCACAAATTTGTGGGTTACAGATTCGATCCACCTGGTAGACATTTATTTTAATTATTTTTATCACTGACAAACAAGAACGTAATCGAATACGGGCTTTGTTGATATAAATTAAACACTTAACAGTCCTGTTCAGACGTGCTTAGTGCGTGTTTAGCTGCATGTGAGGGGTGAAGGCGGGACGCGCGGGAGGAGCTACTCGCTGAAAAAATAGAACGCGCTCTAAACACTGTACTTCGCTAAGCACTAAACACTAATCAGAGACTGTCCGAACGTGTTTTTTTGCTAAACACTAAATGAGTCACTCGCACTAATCACTAATCAAAATGTATACCGGCCATTAGAAAGCGGGTGCATCACATTCCAATGCTGCTTGGAACGGGTATGTGTTACAATGCCGAAGTAGAAAAGACCGAATTTTACAATACCTATGGACGAAATTCCGAAAATTAAAAGGCCGAATGGTTGTTTGGCCGTACCTTTAAAATCACGAAAGGACATTTTACCTAAAATACTAAATCCCGAAGCTTAAAATACCGAAGGTTAATATACCTAAGTTCTATACCCCGAACTATTTAATACCGAATTAGCTATGGAGGTGTCTTTGGGCTCCGCTTGAAATGCTTTATAGTAAATTTAGCTGCCGAAAATTAGTCTAAACTAGTCTACTGGAACTAAGAAACCGTAGACCGTAGGGCACGACACGAAATAGGTGCGAGGAGCGCAGCGACGAGCATGTTAGGTTGACATGAACCCAGCGCGCGAGCCGAGCGAGCGAAGCGAGCGTGCCGCGGCAGCGGCCGGCGAAGCGCCAGAAAAAAAAACTATTCCAAACTCGATTGGTGGAGATTGTCAAAATAATGACCATTTTACAAGCATTTTTGAGTAAAACAAATTAATCGCAACGCCTTCCTTCATAAATGTAGGTGAAGTAAGTTTCGACATTTTAACTGTCGGGATTTTGACCTTTCTGGATTTCGACCTTTCGGGATTTCGAACTTTCGGTCATTTGATAATCGATCTTCCAAGTTTCGGTCTATTGGATATCGATATTTAGAATGTTCGGTATTTTTAAAATAGGTGTTTTATGTGTCGATATTTCGGTCGTATGTATTATGAATTGTCGGCATTGTAATGCATACCCGCTTGGAACATTTGGCACTTGGCACCAAGCACCTACCGCTAGCGGCACGGCCAGCGTGGAGGTTTGCGAACTTAAGTGGGTACCCACCCTTATATCTTTATTTATGGTGCGAGCCTTTTGTCCAAGGAGGTTTTATAGTACTATTTCCATGCTTTTGTCTGACGCCACGTCTTAACCATAGATTAAAGTTATATGTCTTAACACGTGTTAACACGCCGTCAGATGACATCGGTTTTCATAGTAAATGTATGCACTAGGTTCACACTTATAACACGTCCATAGAAATACGGCGTGTTAACACGTGGCGTCAGACAAACGTGCCCGCACCTTTATTCTTATGTTTGTAGGTCCACTTCCGCCCGCCATGCTCCGTAAATTTTACTACTCCTCGTCGATAGATGGCAGTGTTCAAATGGTTTTTTAGGGTTCCGTACCCAAAGGGTAAAAACGGGACCCTATTACTAAGACTCCGCTGTCCGTCTGTCTGTCTGTCACCAGGCTGTATCTCATGAACCGTGATAGCTAGAATGTTGAAATTTTCACAGATGATGTATTTTTGTTGCCGCTATAACAACAAATACTAAAAACAGAATAAAATTTATATTTAAAGGGGGCTCCCATACAACAAACGTATTTATTTTGCCGTTTTTTGGTACGGAACCCTTCGTGCGCGAGTCCGACTTGCACTTGGCCGGTTTTTTCATTTGAAGTTTACTGCACACCCAATGCACACCATAAAATAATCTAATTATTTACAAAAATAAATTGTACCACTAATTTTGCACTGTTTATTAATAAATCCTGATCTAACAAGTTACACCACCCATACAACAGAAGTCATACATCCAGCAGCATAATTCCTTTATCCATAGATAACACATATCATAACATTACCCACTCATTACCATAGTAATTATTTACGTTGTACTGTTAAAAAGTTTGTTATTAAAATATTTTGCTATACAAATCTAATTCTATCGGTCATTCGATCAAATAAAATCTTGGAATTAAATAGATAAAAAAATTATCAAATGGTATTTGTTGAATAAAGGAATTTTATTTTATGCCATTAAGTTAAAGAGGCCTAAACAGAAATCAGAATCAATCATAAATTGCATGAAACAATATTTATATTGAAAATACTATAATTATTATTATCTTACATTCAGATGAAACATTATGCTTGAGGTTGTTTGACGTGGCACTTAAAACCGTGCATTCATGATTGATGTATGTATATGTTATAGTCAAACGCCGAAGTTCCGGCGCTCCTAGGTTTGACTAGACAAACCTAAGGTTTGACAAGAAGGTTTAGTCTAAGTCAAAAACTAATAGCGTGTTTCGGCCTTTGACTAACCAATTTATATCCAAACGCAAACATAGATGAGTGAGACCAACTTGGACAGTCAAACGCCGAAACTCAATTCCATCAAATCGAGGTTTGAAAAGTCAGACTTAAATTAGGTACAGAATTTGTTATTTTATATGTAAATGTATAAAAAAACATTTTTTAGAGTGAAAATTTAACTTTCACAATCTTCCTGAGAAAAAACAAAGATTTCTGTTGTCTGCTAAAAGCAAGATACAACGCAAAATAAATCTATTGTCAAAAGTTTTCAATTAAATCTATTGTGTATTATTTCAAGTGCATTATACAGGGTTATTTGTAAAATACCAACAACCTCGCAGGAGTAGAATAGTAACATCATATACAACAACATTTGTTCTACTTTTCCAAAAACAGACAAAAAAAATCGACTTTTCATACAAAATTATTTGGTATTGTTTAAAACTCCATCAGCTGATCGGACATTTGTATGGAGTCAAATATTACTATCCAAGTTGGTCTCTCCTAGGTTTGGACATAAATTGGTTAGTCAAAGGCTAAAACACGCATTAGTTTTGAACTTTGACTAAGCCTTGTTTTCAAACCTGAGGTTTAACTAGTCAAACCTAGGAGCGCCAGAATTTCGGAGTTTTCCCATAACATATGAATGATACCACTGTACAAGAATTTTATCACAATTTACACTAGAGGCACGTTACGAAAAAAATTTTTACGTTAGATGTTAGATATACAATTACTTTTATGAAGTCTGACTAAAAAACATTCATGCATGCATGCTAACAAAGTATTGACTAATCACACCTGAAAGAGTTCATAAACAAGTAATCTTTAAGATTTCATACTTGTTTTGTAAATAATATATTATAATTCTTAATTCTTGTATAATGTCAATCAACTTGAAACAGGATCTATCAACAATATCAAAATAATAAAAATGTCACATAAAAAAATGGCTATGGATATTGAATGGACAGCAATCTTAGCACCAACATAATTATAGTATAATATATTTAAAATTATTTCCCCAAGAGCCAATAAAAAACAAGGGAAATGACCAAGTATGTGGATACTGAAAATAACACCATTCAAAGATTCCATTTAACATTTACCTTTTATTAAACATTGAATGTATATTATAATTAAATTAAGTATAATGGTTTATCAGCCTTTTAATTTAAAATACTCTAGTATTTTCCTTTAGCAAGAATCTTTGAATGGTACCTAAATAAAATGATTTCATTATTGTAAAATAAATAGTTTGTATTTACTGCATTAATGTAAAAGGTTTTTGCAAGTAAATTAACAGTGTCAATTATTTGTATTAAAAAAATGCCATACCATTTGGTATTGAAAACTTACCATTTACGGTGTTATTAGAAAATATTTTTAACACCTGTTTTAACTTAGACACCATTTAAAAGATGATGCTATCTCTTTTAGAAGTTTTAGACAATATTGCCAAAAAATTTACAGCATTATCTAAATTAAACAGGTGTTTATAATCTTTTATAATAACACTGTAAATGTTAATAGTAAAAATGACTGTATATTTGGGAACATTAAAAGTGATTAATTACAATATTGTATTGTATACCAAAATGTTCTATGAAGTTAATATTCTATCAGAAGAACATTGTTCCAATATTTTTGAAGTTACAAAAATGCCTTTTGTACGAAACAAAGGTATCCTCTTTGATAAACCTTGTTTGTAACAGCCATTGCATGCATGAACACAAAATACTTCTAGGTAACGTAACCTTATTATAAACAAACAGTGCTCTCTACAATTAATGGCATCGCCAAATACAATTATTACGGCCAAATACTCAAAGCTAAAATCTTTAGTTAAGGTCTCCTTAACTTTAAGGGCGCACCGAGCCTCCACTAGCACCACCAATCAAGAAAAAATCATTACAATGAAATAATTATGTTTAATAAAAATCTGAAAAATATAAAGACTTGTTTTAGTTATAATTTTTGTATGCGTTAATTCTTAATTTAAATGTGTTCATGCAGTTACAATCTGGATTAACGTCTAAAGAGGCCACTTTAGGCATTAATCCAGATTGTAACTACACAAAGATATTTTTACCTAGAAAAAACACATAAAAAAATAATTTATAACTAATACTAGTTTTTACATCATTCAGAACTTTATAAAACATTGTTATTTTGTTGAAATGTTGTTTTCGTGATTGGTGGCACTAGTGGACGCACAATGCACCCTTAAGGAAGCTGTCAGTTACATAGTTTCTATCAAATCCATCAACTTTTTTCAATTTAAGATAGTCTTAACATATGATTTGTTTGAGTATTTGGCCGTTAGGAACCTGCTTCTTGTTCCTGATCCTCCGTTGAAAGTGCTCGTGAGGATGTTGTGTGTGTGTTCATTTGGGAGAAAACCTCTTTTTCTCCAAGGGCTAACGGGTCAGGCTGGGCAGCAGGCGAAGGAGCGTACACCATCATCGGCGACGGAGACGCAGGCCTAACAACTCCTGCCCCTGACGCTTCTTGCTCTTCCAAGAACCTGTCCATATAATCAGTGTGTCCTGGGTGCAGAGTATATTTCTTTTTTTCAAGACGGGCTTTGTTGGCAAAAATATCATGTCTCTCCGTTTTCTTCCAGATGTAATAGAACTGAACCAACTCTCCGACGGAGCGTGTTCGTACTTTATGCTGTCGTATTAAATGGAAGTCTTTACCATGAGCTTTGAGACCATTTTCAAAATTACGACACTCTTCTTCTGACCATAGACTAGCATGAGCTGGAGTTTGGGCAGAAATTCTTCTTCTTCTTAGGGCTTCTTCAACATTATGGCCACATTGCTGCAATGAAAATAAGGCTTCCTCATCATCACGCAATTGCTTACCGCGGGGAACTGCTTCAACTCCTGTCCCAGAGTTCAGAGCACAAACTTTTCTCATATAATCTTCTATAACTTTTTCATCTAAAACACTAGGATTCCACAGTAACTTGTCTTCATTTTCATATGGAAGCGCATCATCATAACTGCATAGGCCTTCGGGGATGCCAGCTTGATAGTCACTACCAACCATTATAGTTTTTTTCCAGTCATCTTCATCTGGACTGTAATCGTAGTCATCTTCCTCCTCAGAAGGCGGCCTAGAACCAGATCGTAGGCACCTCGTGGCTTCTGGGCTAGTTGTCTCACTATATAATTGCTGCAGTGCCGACTCTGGTTTTTCAGTTTCCTCGGGAACTACCTCAGGTATAGGTTCCGCTACAGGCTTATCCATGTTCCTGTCGTAACCGTATAGTGCAAGTAGCTCCTCCAAGGGCATATCCCCTTCTCTCTGTAGACTGTTCAATTCAGCCTTGGGGTCCTGCTGCTCCCCCGCCGCTAAAGCTTCTTCTTCGTCAAGTGTTCTTTCGTCATCAAAATCATTTACCATCATATCCACTGTAGGCTCGAAGAGAGACTTATCGTTCCCCACGTCCATGCTCGCATCGTGTTCATTTACATTGGCTACTAACGCACAGTCTGACATGACGACCAGCGTACCACAATGAAGATTTTAGTATCAAAACATGGTACTTGTCTGAAGTAAATAGTGACACTCAAGGTGCAATATAATTAAGATATGGAGAAAACATTACAGGTAAGACATATTAGGCAAAATTAAAAGCAAATTACAAGGAACAAAACAAAAATATTTTGACACGAATCCAACAACCATGTCAGCAGGGTGACCATCTCAAAAATGGCGAATCTGCCCGACACTGGCAAAAAAACTGCCAAAATCTGCCAAACCCGACTTCAGAAAATGTCAAAAAAGTGCCTCATACAAAAAACGTTATGGTAATTGCGATTTATTATTTTAAATTGTCAAATAACAATCGCTATAACACACGATATATGTCCTGTTTAGAGGGCTCGTATTTTATTTTAATTAAAAAATAAAAAAGCTATAAAAAACAATCAATTTTTTTTTATTATTATTTTTTAACACCTCAGTAAATAATTTCCTGCCAAATAAATGCATTATATGTATAAAAAAAAGTAAAATAATAAGTTAATAAGACAGAAATTAGAAGTATTTTATATAGAAATACTAATCTATACTAGTGTATTTAAAAAATAATAAAAATTCCTTGAAATCTGCCAAATTCTGCCACTTTTTTGAATCATCAACCTATTCTGCCACAGCTAAAATTTAGGCCCTAAATCTGCCCAAATGGCAGAAATCTGCCACAAATGGTCACACTGCATGTCAGTCTGTGACAGATTATTATAAAAAAAATATGTCACAAATGTCATGTCAGTGGGTGCATTCCAGCAGACCAATCGCTAAAGCCGGAACATACTATTCTGTCGTGTTGTGATGCCTTAATATCACTGACATAAAAAAAAATTTTTAATGTCATGACAGTGGCGCGGAGCGTGCGTGAGCATGGACGGCATTACGTAGGTACGGCGTAGCCACGACTGGCGGCGCTGCTCTGCTGGCGCACCTTTAGGCTACCCGCTGCGTTAAGCGGGATCTCGCCGCGGTTACACGGCGCGGGAATATAGATTGCTGGTTTTCTGACAGACAAATGCTTGCTGTGCATGAGTAAGCTCTAATCTATGTCGCCCCGCGCGTGTGTCTCGCTTAAGCGCCATCGCACACGGGAGACTTTTGTCTCCGCAACTATTTTGTCTCTCACATGGTTTGTATGAAAAGTTGCAGACGACCGCGTCGCTTCGTGTGCGCGCTTCCATATAAACCCGTGGACTTGAGACAGAGACAAAACAGTTGCAAGGCGACTAAGTTGCCCGTGTGCGATAGCGCTAACGCAGCGGGTAGCCTTACCAGCGATAAATTTTGTCAGTGTGTGCATGCGACGACGCATACGTACGGGTGCACTCACATACAACCCGTGATTAGCGTAAAGTAAAATAAAAAAGTGGCTAGAAAAATATTTGTTTACTTATACCAAATCAATAGCCTTGAACCGAGGATATGACTATTGACACAGTCAAAAAATATAAATTTCACTTTTTGCTTGATAGTACTCACCTCATGATTGCAATCAAGTTTATACCTTATAACTGTGGAGCAAAGTTCAATATTAATCGACAGCCTATATTCAGAGTATTATGTAGAAGTTTACATTCGATTTTTAGAAAATAGCAATGAAGAATTCTTTTTTTATTTTTAACGTAAGAATCACAATTTCACTAACAATTTTTTGATATATTTATTTGTTTATAACTTTTACCCGTTTCTCTGGAATTGCCATCGCTAGAAACGTCAAGTTAGCAGCCCACTTTGAGACCGAAATATCTTGGCTTGTATTGAAGCAATATTATTGAAGTTTTGCGTATACAATTCACTATTTTCTAACAATTTTTTGGCATATAAATCACATTGATACGAACTGTATTTCTTAAGGTTTCTACCAGCTTGACGTTAAGTTAGCAGCCTCACCAAGATACTGAAATATCTTTTAAACCATAGTATCACTATTTATATGCTATAGTTCACTATTTATCTATCACTATTTATTAACAATTTTTTGACCTAGTCAAAACCTTCTAATATCATGGTGAGACTGCCAACTATACGCTAATCATTTTGCAAGGAAATTGCAAGTACTTCGTACAACAAGATGGTACTCTGCGGCTAAAAAACGGTCCACTTGTGCTAAAAAGTACGAGATCTGTGGCGGGCGCGGCGGGCAGACGACGACGAAAGCACTTGGGATATCGTCCACACTAAACCACACACTTCACAAATAATAATATCACTTGATAACTCTCAGTTAGTGGACTGTAAAAACTAAAATAGGCACTTAAAAACACTTCATAGGTTGATCGCCAGCTGGACGAGGAAGGCGGTTGAACACTTGGTCAGAAAACACTATTACGGAACACACAATCAGTCACAGAGTTCATAAGTTAATGTTATTTCACTTCACAGTTGTTCGTATCACTCACTATTAACTTTATAAAATGTCACACCAACGTACAACACAAATACTTGTTCAATTTAACACTTATAATTCACTATTCACCACTGTTTCATAGTCGGCGCACAGTCAATGTTCGTAGCACGACTCGTAGCTTCGTAGCAAACTCGTAGTCCGTAGCACTTGACACTATCTCACAATCCGAACATAGTCACAGATACTAATTTGCCACACGAAAGCACTCAAACATTTATTCGAACACTAAAACATTAACTTTGCCGCGCTTTTTGTCAGAACACACTAACTTGGACACTAACTATTCACTTTGACTTCATAACTAACTTTACTGGAACCTTTTCTTTATAATGAAACCACCATTTACTGTTTCTTCTTTTATTTCTTCCTTTTTCTTCTTTTACAAAGGTATCTTCATTATCAGAAAACTATGCGCTTACTTCGACCTATCCGATTTATATATTGATCGATAATTAATACTAGAAAATTCGGAACCAATCAAATTACTTGGAATTTTCTTGAAAATCAATCTAGAACTTTCTACTCTTTCTAGAACTCGGACCTCTCTGTCTTACAATATGTCTGTCCTGTTCACGCGCAACTGTCTTTGTCTAATTCTAAACAAAACAATCTCTATCTCTTTCTAACATCGAAATAAGCGCTTGTTTTTACAAATCTTTGATAAGACTAACATAATCTTAATTTCTAAAGATAGAACTATGAAAATATAATCGAATACTAACTATTTTATAATAAAACTTCAATTATTTCACAAGATATTTACCAAAAACTTTCGGGAGCTTTCTATGTGGTATTGCCCCTTTGGTATGCCTAATTTACAAAATTGGGGCTTTGTCTACAAGGTATTGCCCTATCGGTATACCCTAACTTTTACCCAAACATTTGCTAAAACCTTATCTATTTACTATAAAAACAATGAAAAATTACTTAAGATATTGCTTAAAACACAAATCCTACTTATTAGATAACAACAAACAGAACTTACATGATATAAGAAAGTAAGAAATTATACAAAGTCTTAACTACCTATCTTAGATAACAATATTTATTAAAATATGAATCTATCTCAAACATATTAAAATACGAATCTTAAAATATCAATGTCACTATTTACAAACACTGATCACTTTCACTTTGTTTTCACATCGTGTCTTTAGCACTTAATCACTTTCATAGCATATTGTGTCACTATCACTTATCACTTTACATTGCGTCGCTAACAAGATCAGTTTGTCTCGCTCTATTTGAAGCCAACTTTACTCACAACCAAACGTGCAAATTTCCTTGACATTTTGTATTTAAATTTTTTTTTATTACCATTTTGTGGTTGTGTCAGTTGGTGCCAAGGGTATAATTTCCATTCTGCTGTTACTTTCGTACATTTGTGAAGTCGAAGACCAAGACTTTAATTTTTTTTTAATTATGCAACCGAAAATTCTGAAACTATTTTCTATTACTAAGGGAGCTTATAACTATAAAAAAATAATCAGCCCATTTGATTTTTTTTTGGAAATTCCCCATTGGACTCGTGAATGGGGCCCTTTAGATTTTTCTCTTTAACTTTTTAATCTGTGATGTTAGGCGTCTTGTTCAATTATTAGTCTGTGTCAAGTGTCAATCAATGTCAATGTCAACTTTTGAGTCACCCAGTGTTGCCAGATCGTTCTTTTAGGAACATTTTGCGTTCTTTTTTACGGTCACGCGTTCCCTTTTTAACCGACTTAAAAAAAGGAGGAGGTTCTCAGTTCGTCGGAATCTTTTTTTTTTTTTTTATGTATGTTACTCGATTACTCGAAGACGGCCTGACCGATTTTCGTTCCCATCTTTCGTGCGTTCTTTTCGTTCCTTTTAAACTAACTTCCTAAGTAAGTATAAAAAAGTTTTACAAAAATTGTATGTAAGTTGTAAGTCTGTGTACTGTACTGTATCTAGGCTTCCAATTTTTAAAACGCGTTTCAATTCTAAAACTAAACTGCTCACTACATATTACTAATTTTGTTCTTTGCGAGCCTAATGATGAATGAATGATCTGCAAGCTCAAGATGTTTGCCGCTTGCATGACTAACTAACATAACTAACTTCAAAAATCGATTCTAAGTGAACAAATATACCTACTTTTTTTACTTATTTTTCATTTGCGTTCCCTCACCACGAATTTCGTTCCTTTTCAGACATCCCGACGTTCTAAGGCTGCGGTCCCCATGGCGATAATATCGATATTATTGCGATAACAGCCGGTCCGCATGCACGTTAGCGCGTTTACAATATCTAGCGTGACGTCACTCATGACGTCATTACCAGCGCCATCTTGGGCTTACAGCGACCATGCCTCGGAGCGTAATCACTGTTAACGTTCTGTCAAAAGTTATAAGTGACTGTCAAACGAAACAGGTGTCAGAAATTTATTTCGTCAAAAAATCAAAAAATGAGAGAGTTCGTTATAGAAGGATCTTTTCCTCACTTCACAACAAAAGGATAGAGCATTATATTGGTTAATATTTTGTTAATACTAATTTGGAGCTTATCCAAAAAGGTGGTTGATGTAAAAAGTTGAAAAAAAAAGATGTTGGGTGCACACGACTCAATAATCAAACGTTCTTCATCATTATCATCGCTTTAGAGAGCAAAAATAGTATCTAGCAATTATTCCATCTTGTATTTGAGGTTAGAATAAAACGTTAGCGCGCTTACGAGCGGTTCGCATTCGCCAACTGTCATTTGTCGATTTTATCGATTTGAGCGCGATATCGAATGCGGACCTCGTGTGAGCGTTGTAAACGCCGTAATCGACGTAATCGCCATGGGGACCGCAGCCTAAATCTCCAATCTCTACTGGCAACACTTCACCCAACACCCAATTTTTCAAGGAAAAGTTGTTGATTTATTAAAAATTTCATTAAAATGATGATTTCGGATAAAATTCATGGAAAGAAATAACTTTCAGCACTCTTTGTAGCTTTTCAAGATGTTTCACTTATTGCTCGTACTAGTGGCTGCTACAGTTCAAGTGTCGCTTGGCTTTTCTGATGTAGGAAAATGGGATTTGCCACTTAACGGGGTAAGTACTACTTATCAGTTTTACCTATTTACATTCATGTTTAATTTAAGGCAAATATTGCAACAAAACTTGGAAATCTTTTGGCAGAATCATAGTAGACAAGGCACCTTTCGATTGATGTCAATGTTTGGTGTAAAATCTATTGTCTGTTTATTATTTAGTAACAAAGAAACAATAGCCACTTTTCTCTGAATAAACTGGTTTGCACAGCACTCTGATCATGTCTTGAATAATATTTAATAAAGTAATAATTTACAGGAGAGTTGCAGCTTTCAAGTGGCCAAGTCTCTTTTTAAAAATTCAAAGTTGATTGCTGTATGTAAGTATAAAGTTATTTATCAATATTAGCTTATTGGTTTAGTACCGAACTTTTTTATAATTTAAATATTGTTATTATAAAGTCATACTTTAACTTTTCTGCGCCTGCTGCATTGTATAAAAAAAGAGAACCAGCCAGTGGAGGGGGGCACTGGCTGCTGGGAATAAAATGCCGTCTTTCACGAAAAAACCAATAATTTCACAAACAGTTACAGAGATTAGGCTTGTCAATAGCCAATATCTATGAGAAAATAATGATTTATCGATGCCACATGCTTTTAAGACTCTTGTATATTTGGGGCAATAGGTAACCGTCCTATACTGCCCTCATAAGCCAAAAAGCGGTATCTCAAAAAAATCCTATTTTCTGATTTTTGTTGTATCGGATAGCTTAATCAATTATCTATCTGATGGACTAAGCCAAATAGCGTTATCTCTTCTAAAAAATGTAGAAAATTCATTTAGAAAATATTGCATATCTCAATTCTACATGAAATTACTAAGAGACTTAGGGGTATACCATAATTTTGAATGCGAATGGCCGTAAAAAAATATTTCTAAGGCATTTGGCGGCATTTGCGTACACGGGTAGTTTTTTTTTTCAGCGCAGTGTTTGGTAATTTATTCCTACTGCTAAGGATATACCTACTATCCTACTAAATTTATAAATGGGAAAGTTACGATGTTTGGATGTTTGTTACTCAATGACGCAAAAACAGCTAAACGGATTTGAATGAAATTTGGTACACAGGTAGTTTATAGCCTGGGTTATAATAACATTGGTCAAAGTCAAAGTCAAATAAGCTTTATTCAAATAAACTTAATTATTAAGTACTTTTGAATCGTCTATATTTTCCTACCACCCGTTCCAGACTTTTTTAGCTGACAAGAAGAACGGGCGCAAGAAACTTATCAGCTGTAACAGCCATAAGTAACGATATTTACAACACAGGATATTTACAGGATATTTTTTATCTCCATCAAAGCTTAAGGACATTTCGAATGTCCACGCGGACAAAGTCTCGAGCGGAAGCTAGTAAGTCTATAATCACCAGCATTGTTGCAAACAAAAAAAAGAACTTCTACCCCTCAGAAGAAAATCATTTCCAATGGTATCTCACAGGCCAAGAAGAGTAATATTTTGAAATCCCTTCAAAATATAATGCCAAGAAACAGATTTTTCTTTTTGAGGGAGGTGTTTTCTGAGTGATATAAAATATAGTTGCGTAGACCAAACATTTACAATTTTGTGCTTGATTTGTCCTAAATATAATAAAATTATTGAAAAATGCATTTACTTTTAGTTTTACTTTTATAATTTTAGATTTTCGGCAAAAACGCATATGAAAATATTTGTACGGAAATTTCTATACAAACACTAAAGCCGACAGCAGTAACTCATTTTCGAAAGCAAAGTAATTTGAAGGAAAATGACGGTATCTCAAATAAAAAGCAAAAATATATAGTTTTCCAATATTTTATTGAATCAATACTAAATATGGCTTTAAATATTTATAAGCAAATTATAATAATCCATAAAAGACTTTCCTAAATTGATGCGAAAATGAAAAAGACAAAACAGTGATTTTCTCGGAAGTCACTTTTGTTGAGTTAACGCCTTTTGGCTTATGAGGGCAGTATAATAATTGATAAAAAGTATTGTTTTCTCTCTTCTCTCAGCCCTATCTAGCTAATGTTTTTTTTTTTTCAGTGCATTGTAATGTAGATGCCAATGTCACTATAACTTTTAACTGGGCTCCATCACTATGTTCACCAGATTACTTCCATTACTTTGAACAGGTAACTGTTATTTTTTATAACATATATATAATTAATTGGGTTAGTAGCAAAATACCTTATTCGCAAAATGCCACTCATTTTTTTTAAATGCCTGCCAGCTTTAACATTAATAGCAAATTATTGGTAATTAATTTATACAGACTGCCTGTTCTTTCATTTATAAAAGAGTTAAATTAAGGTCTCTAACTTAATTCAAACCTTTTATAAAAAAAGGCCATGTGGCATTTCGCGAAAAGGCCTTTCGCTACTAATCCAATTAATGGGTTTATTATGTTTAGCTATTTCTTTTTTACTATACAAATTCTTTAAAAAACAATATTTTGTATTGATAGCAACAATGCATTAATAAGACATTCAGTGACTCCAATGGTGTAATTTTTTTTATAATATAAACAAAATTGATGCCAAATATTACTACAGATCTATCTGTAGTAATTTTATACTAGGTTCATTTATCTCCCTTGGCCTTATTAATAATAATAAACGGAGTAAGTTTACACCCAGCTTAACCAAAAAAATTGCTTAGCAATATTACTCTGTACTTTTGATGTTCCAAGGCCTCATATTTAATATTTATAAGCAAACTTTTTGGTTACATAAAGTAGGTGTAAACTTACTCTTCGTTTATTAATAAGGGGGCCTGTGTTTTGTTATAGGTAATATGGTGATAAATTCTGTTTTTTTTAAATAGCAAATTGTAGAGTGCTCAAACAGAGTGGAAAGGTCAGTGGTAATGAATGAGGGCAATGTAAGTGCAATGACTGATGAAATAACTGTAAAAAAGACTTACCCATGTCACGCCAAGAGTTCACAGATTTTGGATGATGGAAAAAGTGATGCAAATAAGAAAATAGATAACACCAATTTGGTCAGCGTAAGTACTTTCCCTATTAATAATTATTTTGATAGAAATTTTGATTTTACTTGAGAGTAACAGCACTTGTTACTTGGCACAAACTATGCACAGCAGCACAAGTCGTTTTATTATCGCCGTTAATTGGTAATGCGCTGGAACCTTGTCACATTAACATCCACGTCGAAGTGATCCGCAACTAAAAATGACATGAAACAAGAAAATTCTAATAGGGAATCTAATATACTTATTAATTATTGAATTATTATTTTCAATAAGATAGGGTCTAGGTATATAAAAACTTTACAATTGTTTTTCGTTTATGAGGTTAAAATCATGGCCGCCAGGCGCATTACCAATTGACTGGGATAGTAAACCTTAATTTGTAAGATGCTAGCTTTCTAGGCACGGTCATTAGTGTTGTATCATGTATGTATCTCTATAGAAGTTTGTTGATAGACTTACTGGTATTATGGCTCAGCGCCGCCACTAGCAAAAAATACGAACAAGAGGCCTTTGAAGTCCAAAACCAAAAGCAAAGCAAGGGATGATATTGTTTCCTTTTTTAGAAAGCACCAGCTATCCTGACAGTGGATAAGGAAGGAGTATACAAATTAGAGATGACAGTATTAAGCAGTAATCCAAACTTCAAGGGTTCCATGCAAGTAGAGATGGTGTCACCCTCGGGGTACTTGTCAGCTGCCATGTATCCTCTCCTAGTGGTAAGATGATGTTCCTTAATGTAACTATTATATTCTATTTTATTAGTTGATATCCATATCTGAATATAAGTTAAGCAAACATTTTGGTTTCTGGTTGTACTGTGAAATTGAAAATTGTTTTGTAGTGTGGTTTAGACCATCAAACTGAAAAACTTTGTTTATATCACCAACTTGATGATGAATGTATGGAACAGTTGATTATGCTTTTGCTTTGAAAAAAAAAACAATTGTTCCATACATTTTTATAGAGTAGATATCAGTGGCGAGGGGTGAAATTATAGCGAAGGTTCTACAAAAATGTTATGATCACAGCATAGTGGATCGGTGGGGTGGGATTTCTAAAAGGCAAGCCGATGGGAATCTGCTTGTATGAACCCTTAGTCACTGGTAGTTGACGTTTTATATGAAACAGCTGATTATTTTTTGGCTCTGATTAAGTTGGTCCCATAGACAAAGTACCACATTATTTGTTGAGTGTTAAAAAAACACCCTGTAGTTTGAACTTGAAAGCTATTTTAGTTCGCCGTTTCCTTGTGGCCAAACTAATTTGGCCACCAGGAAACTTAATTCCTTGTAGCCAAACCGTAGTAATAGTTTTCATTTTGAAGTGAATATGTCTTCTACACCAAAATGAGATAACTTTCCATTTGGATGTAGGCGTTTTATAATTTCGCAATGCAATTTTATTAGCAAATGAAACGCACAATTTTCAGATATTTAAGATAAATAACAACGATTGTATTGTTATAGTTTTTTGGTATGATGTGTGCGGTATACACTATGTTGTGCGCTTGCTGGCTGACGGTGTGCGCGCTACAATGGCGCGACCTACTGCGCATACAGTACTGGATCGGTGGAGTGGCCATACTGGGGATGATAGAAACTGCCACTTATTATGGAGTGTACTCCTCTATTAATCGAACTGGGTGAGTTCTATGATTATTACGGCCTGTAAAAAATATTTATGTAATAAAACCATGTTTTACTAAATGGTTACTGGTAGTCTCAAAACTAGGTTGTCCTGTCTATGGGGACCATATTGTTAATAAAACATACAGCATACCTTGAGCAAGGTGTACTAAATGAAAAAGATAATTACTTACAAGTTACAAGACAATTAAAGCAGTGATTTTTGCCAGTTGAGTGAAGTGTCTCAGTTTCGATTCCTGCTATGTGTTTGTGTACCCTAATCATAAACATAAGAATTTGTTCTTGAGTTATAGATGTTTATTTATGTACCTATTTCAATCCGTTGTTTAATCACCATAGTTTAAATAAAAAAACAAAAAACCGACTTCAAAAAACCTACCTCTAAAAAGCAAGAAATTTCGTAATGATAAAAACACGTCTATTGAAGTCGGGTGGGGCTGGAGTACAAATTCCCTTTTTTTATTCTAAAAGCCCCACCCGACTTCAATAGACGTGTTTTTATTATTACGAATATTATTTCTTGCTTTTTAGAGGTAGGTTTTTTGAAGTCGGTTTTTTGTTTTTTTAAACAATTATTTATTTTTTTATTTTTAGTGTAGATACCTTTTGTATTAGGTAGTGTAGGTATATTTATTATTTAGTTAGAAAAATCGGCTCAGCCAAACGTAAGTTAATCGCGGAGAAAAACACATACATGCGGGTCAAACTGAGAACCTCCTTTTTTAAGTCGGTTAAAAAACTATACTTAAGATATCCCTTTTCCAACAAAAAAATAATTATCTTATTCAGTTCATAAACAAAGAAGTTATACGACTGATCATCGAGGTAGTTCACGCAAAATCATACTTTTTTCGTGCTTTTTTCAAGATTACTTGAAAAGTACTGAATTGATTTCACAATTTAAAAAAATGGGACCAACTTGGAAGTTTACCTAATGTAATAACGTTTGAATCATTTCAATCGGTTCAGCCGTCTTCGAGTTATCGGTGTACATACAAAAAATAAAAAAAAAAATAAAAAAAACGGGTCGAATTGAGTACCTCCCTCCTTTTGAAGTCGGTAAAAAGTTGGATAATATAAAAAAAAGCGTTTTATAAAAGCAAGTAAATCTGATAATCATTTTGCAATAATTTGCTATTAAATATAAAGATCCTATATAGAATAATATGCTTTAATTTGATGTTTCTCTACTTGAACCATGATATTTTCCAGGGTATGATAAGGTGTTTAAAAAAGTCTGCAACGGGTGGTAGTAAAATATAGACGATTCAAAAGTGCTTAATTATTAAGTTTATTTGAATAAACATTTTGACTTTGATTGTTGACAGATACTTCATAGTCGAAGCGTACATGTTCGCCGAATGGGTCTCCGTGGCCAAGCGGGCCCTGGCGCGGATGCTGGTCATCATCGTGTCTCTGGGATTCGGGATTGTCAAGTAAGTCGAAACAATCACTATAACACAGCTTGTTTGATTCTCTTAAACAAGATATTTGTGGTCACCCATTCCGTTCTACACCGTTTGCAAAAGATTTACGTTCTCGATTGTTGTAACTATAGCACAGAATACCGGGTATATGGGACAGCTTGGCCAAAACTGAAACAGTAGCTTCAGACCATGATTTATGATTGAAAATAGCTGGAATTTTTCTCAGGAAAGTTTTCTAATTTTCCGACTTTTTTTCCCAAGTTATCAAAACATCACAGATTAAGTGGAAAAAAGTTGGAAAATTAGAAAATTTTCCTGAGGAAAATTCCAGTACTACTACGTAGAGAAAGGACACTCCCCGCCCCGCCCTAGAATGAATCACCTCACCCCTCCCCGCGAGTTCATGTGCCGAATCATGTGCTTGTTTAATCGCGTATGTCAACAGCTGTCAACTTTCGTGCATTGCGGCATGAATTTAAGTTGCAAAAAGCAAAGCAAAACATTTAAATCACTCATGGAAACATTTCTTATCACCGGTTATTGTTAAAATGGTGAAAAACCAATACGTTTATCTATGTCGATATCGATTCCTGTAGTATCCCTAGCTTTACACACACAGTTTCGCGTATACCAAACCTCATCTGTGTAGTCAGTAGTGTCTGTGTAATAGGTAGTTTCCGGGGATTTGGAGTGTCCGCGGTGTGGTACTAGTATCAATTGAGGTAAACTACATTCATCATCTGAAACTAATGCTCTTTCGACTGTTTTACCAACTTGAGCAGTTGATAAAAAGGATCTGGTAGTTTTCTTTATCATTGACTTTTTTACATAAACTTGTAATGGGGGTACTGCATAGTAGAGAAGTTACCTACTGTAAAAAAACTAAATGAGTATCGTCACAGAATACATAATAGTACAAGTACAGAAGATCCACTCCTCAAAGTCATTTAAATAAATAGCGACTCTATTCTAGACACAATAAAGTGCAATTCAGGTCGCACACCGCTCCCTTCGCTACAGTTATATTCACCTACAAGTTACCTCTCTTTCTATCGCGTAGCTCTTATCTCTTCTAACGACATTAGGGTTTCTTCTTTTAAATAATAATGAAATAATAGCTTACAATACTTTATTACAAGTTATGTGTTTGTGAAATAAAATGTGTACTTAAATACAGTCAACGCCACATCAGACTATACATACTGATTTGAGGCAATATGCTTTCTTACGAAATCAAATTGTCATTAATAATTAAGTTTATTTCGAAAGTGCGATGCAATATGCCTTCATTTGGGTTAAATATCATAAATGTACGAACGAACGACGCGACAATACGCGAATGCGGTGCGTGAGTGAGTATCGAAATCGAATTGCTAACGTGCGTCCCAGCCGGCACGCGGCGGCCCTCTGAAATTAGTCCGTCCGGACGGACCCGCCGGCTACTTGTAGCTTCGTACCTAAAGCGCGGAGTGCGCCTAGCCTGGTATCGTTAAGTACCGCCTTTATTCCCTTTTAATTATTACAATTTGTAAAAAAAAATTGTCCAATTAAAAGTCAATCCATTATACCTACCATTGATTTAGATTATTTTAATTGGTGGGCTTACTATAAACTATTGGCCGGTAGGTATATCCGATATATATACAATACAATCTTATCCAAACGGATGAATGAATGGTGTTATCGGAAATAACCAACATTAAAAAATTTAAGTATATTGCGGCAGATTAGCCAATTTTATTATACTTTAGGTTCAACACATTGAGTACAATTTTAATTGAGTTATATTAACTGTATTTTACGGAATAAGCTCGTAAAAACTATTGATAACGAGCCTAGTCCCGGCTCTCCAACGCATGGTAGGAACAGGGATGCTATTGGGCGTCCTAGCGGTAATATATGCGTTCCTGCGACTCCACCATGAAGCGAACGACTCGAATAGGGTGCTGAACGACTCGAATAAGGTGCTCCAACTGTCGGAGGCACCACTACTGTAATAAATGAAATACTATAAACATTACTATACCTACTATTTCCCTTATAGACCTCGCCTAGGCCCTGCTCTCCAACGTGTGGTAGGAACAGGGGTGCTATGGGGCGTCCTCGCTGCGATATACGCGTGGCTGCGACTCCACCACAAAGCAAACGACTCGAATAGGGTGCTCCTATTGTCGGAGGCGCCACTGTCGCTGCTGGACAGCGCCATCTGTTGGTGGGTGTTCGTGTCACTTGCGCACACGATGCGGACGCTACAGTTGAGGAGGTCAGTTTGGACAAATCTTAATTATGCAGTAAAATAAGTATTTATTGAATTGGCAAAGCTAAGATAACTGTTAAATATATTAAAGACGAGAATTTCTTTAGTGAGAAGTGTATTAAGGTATTAAATAATTATTCTGTAATTTTACTGTTTTGAATCTCGTATCCTTTCATATAAATACAATACTTACCCTATCTTTGAATTGAAATCCCGATTCCGAATTCCGAAACGGAATATCGATAATGTATGAAAATTCCGTACGGAAATTTTGCATGTGTGTGGTAGGTCCATAGATTTGTTTGGATTAGTTTCGTTCGGAATGATTCCGTTTCGTGATTCCGAATCTAAATTCCGTCTGTATGTGGCCACTCTAAAAGACGAAAGCGATGTGTCGTAGCCACATTGAAAAAAGTAAAATTATAAAGTTACCAATTTTATAGTAAAAAATAATATAACTCCTATCAGGTATTGCTAGTAACTTTTAAATGCACATAAATACACTTTTTATTTCCGTATAATTTCCAGTAGGGGTGTACTTATAACAACATGTATGGTTTTGTTACAGAAACTCAATAAAGCTGTCACTGTACAGACACTTCACAAACACACTTATATTTGCTGTGATCTCATCCGTGGTGTTTATGTTGTACTCCATCAAATCCTATAGAGTGTTTGACTGTATCAGAGTAAGTATGATAATGCTGTTACTATTATTGTTTAAATATCCATACATCATAACATGGGCGTACCAAGGTTCTTGGGGGCAAACCTATTGTATCGCCCCCGGGGGGGGGGGGGGAATTCATGTATATTTGTATTATTATAATTGTTGATAACAATTAATAGTTAGTTGGAGATAAACCAGGGGAAACAATCCAGGGGGGTGCAGCTGCCCCTCCCTGCCCCCCCTCGGTACGCCCATCCATCATAATAATACACAGTGGCAGTCACATAAATTAAAGACACTAGTCGATTTTCATACAAAGAAAGTAACTTTGAAGCCTTGGTTCCCCGCCAAGGATTGACCTGGCTGTGATCCTTATATCTCTTAGAATACTGATCAGCTAGGTGATTGCGTAAAGTCAATCGTATTCATTTGACAGTTCATATCGTATCATACTACTAAAAAAAACCGGCCAAGTGCGTGTCGGGCCACGCGCCATAGGGTTCCGTAGTTACCTTATACCATACCATATTTAATACCACCTATAATTTTTCGTCTCTAAAAATAACTTTGTTTTTCACAGTGTTGGTATGAATGACAAAGTTATATTTGCGGTTTTGGAAAATGTGCTATATCTCGAAAACTAATTACTATATCTCGTTCAAACCAATTTTGGTTGAAAGTGTTTATTAAGATCTACAGCATATTTTTTTTTTAGATTTTTCACTATCTTATTTCAAAAGTTAAAGGGGGGGGGGGGGGGCACACATTTTACCACTTTGGCGGTGTATATCTTTCAAACGGTTGACTTTGAGAAAAAGTTGTCTTAGAAACCTTAATGTCTATGGACCTAATTTAAAGACCTATCTATGGACACCCATTACGTGTTGGTTTGAAGAAAAAATTTTTTTTCAGTTTCAGTTCCATGTATGGGGAGCCCCCCTTAATCTTTTATTTTTCTTATTTTTGTATTAAATTCGTTAAGCGGTTAAGACAGACAGACAGACAGACATGACGAATCTATAAGGGTTCCGTTTTTTGCCATTTAGGCTACGGAACCCTAAAAATGACATTCCATACAAATTGCAGCCGATGGAATACGATATAAACTGTCAAATGAATACGATTACCTTACGCAATCGCACCCCTGTAGCAAAGAAAATATACACTAACGCGAAAAGAAGCGACACCTGCGCATGGGTGCTGTAAAATTGCTCGCGGCTATGTGTGAGTGCGCCGGGCGAGCGCGGGGGAGCCGCAGAGCCATCGGGGCGAGGAATCTCCTCCGCGGAGGCACGCGCTATCAGGGTTGCCTAGTTCGCTCGCACCGCGCAATAGTACATACATTACAGGCAAGTATGTACGACAAACTAGAGTGATATGTGTCGGCAGTCGGGCTTTAATCTTTCATCATTCAGGCAATGTAATTTGCTTTTCGTACAATACAATACAGGGCATATTATTACTTTTCTCAAGAAATGTGAGGGAATTAATAGTATATTGAACATTGAGAGGTGATGTGGTAATTGCACTTTCTTCCGAGTGACACATAGTGCTTTAAAATAAAATAAATAAGTACTTAAAATGTTAATGAATTAAAATAGTAACAATAATTATGGCGTCTTGTCTTTCACCCCGGAGACTCCATACAACCACCCCGAACTACATATCTATATTACACAGACACTGCACAGAATGACGTTTTTGTACTTTTGTATAGTAAAAATATTAAAAACTCGCACTTGACCGTTTTTTGTTTTTTTTCATTTAATACCTCTCGTCTACCTCCGGAGTTTTTCAGGGTGGTCAAAATACTTTATTTTTTGGCTCCGACGCACCGTTTTCGAAATTTCCGAACTTTCCAATTTTCTAATTAAACTAAATAAATCTAAAATAACAACTGAATTAATACTAATATACAAGCGGTAATCCGTAAAAAGCGTTTAATTTCTAATGAACTGTACGTGCGGAAATTAATTTTAAAAATAAGTAATTTCTGAAGTTGAGAATATAATAAGAATAACGATTCGGGCAAACGAAAAATAAACCTTGAAATTAATACAAATTAAGAAACCATATAACTATTATTCTAAGTATAACTATTGATCCATATCTCCAAATATATCCAAAGTCTGGAACGGGTGGTAGGAAAATATAGACGATTCAAAAGTACTTAATAATTAAGTTTATTTGAATAAAGCTTATTTGACTTTGACTTTGATATAATTGTAATGCATTTAAATTAATATAAAATCAATACAAATTTATTTCATCAAACTTTCGTTTTATTATTTAGTTGCGTTATTATGTAATGATGCTAATAGCCAACCCTATCACAACACAAGTCGTGACGCGTATGACGTAGCCGCCGCCAGACTGGTGCCAAGCTGACACATACAGGGAGTGACGCCGCTGTGCCTGTAGGCTGATAGTCTAACTTTGTTGCAATCAACTTTGACAGAAATCGCAGTGACATTGCTGCTTTAGTAAGAACCAATGTGACAACTATCTTACTTAAAGCAGCAATGCAATTGCGATTTCAATCGAGAATTGTTAGCAACAGCCTTACGTAATTCGGGGTCAGGTCAGTTGAGTGTGTATATCGATCTAAATCTCCTCCATTCCGTCCCATGGCCTTCATCAGATCACAGCTAGGTCAATCCTTGGCGAAGAACAAAGGCTTCAAAGTAACCTCGTTTGTATGAAAATCGACTGGTGTCTTTATGTGGCCGCCACTGTATAAGATTGAGTTGACTAGGTGATCGAAAAATACAAATGTGAACCCTATTGATATCGTACTTTTAAAACTTTTACCTTCCAGTTACCAAAATTGTTAATATTTTCGAGCTGGAATAGAAAATTACACACAAGGGATGTTGCGACTATTCGCATCCGCAATTGCCAAACTTCCGCATCGATTTGGACATCTGCATCTGCAATAATTAATGCGGATTTACATGCGGATGCGGAGGCAGTGCGGAGGAGCTTACATCAAGAAAATTTTAAAATATTAGCACCAATAATAGCACGCTTTCTTTTTATCGCCACCTCCCCCCAGTGCGCCTAGTGAACAGTTGTTCGAGGGTTTGATATAAGAACCTCTGCAAAACAGGCTTGAACCTGAAAAGGCGGCCAAATTACTTTTTTGATTTAACGTGCCAATTTTTTATTTTAATTACTAATTTTTAACATTCAATAAAATATTAAAGATTATGTTAATGCTTTTTTGCCTCCATAATGAAGCTCTTAAGATCCGCATCCGCGGATGTCGAAAAATCTGCATCCGCAACATCCTTGATACACACATATAAAATCTTCAATGAGGACTTCCCTTGCTTATTGGTCGGTCTCATTAGTACCTTGGAGCTGATTCAATGGGGAAGGCAACTGTCAAAATGGCGCTGCGTACGCTTGTTCCACGAGAGCTATGAAAAAAAGGACTTTTACTTTTAAAAAATCGTGTTTTTAGCTTTAAAATGATTAAATTCTGTGTAATAGGCTTTAAAAATGTTGGCACTTACAAGTTTCCGAAAAATCTGGATATAGAAAAAATTTATAAATTCTATAAGAATAAAAACGTCTTAATTTGGCTTTAAATTCCGGCATTTACATTGTAGAATAGTCTTTTATAATCCATTTTGGGTCAATGGGTCTTTTTCGGTAAAAAAAATACCACAAAATAAATACGTATTTTTCCATACATTTTGTTCTGAACGTCTACTGTCTTAGGAACAAGCGTACGCAACGACATCTACAATTAGCTTTGCGGTGCCAACCCCATTGGCTATTATTCAGGAACCCTTTCGATTTTGATCTACGATATCTCGTATTCTCATGATGTTGTTTTGTTTGATATGCAAACAAACAAATAGGGTTTTCCTTTCAAAAAATCTTTTTATCGTAATTTGTTTTTAATTCATTTTGTAAATACTAAAACCCAAACGCACGAACGGGTTTTTAAGGGGTTTTTCCTTTTTCTTGTTCTGTAGTTTTTCCGGTCAAGCGCTTGCCTATCTATTTTTTTATAAATGAAAAATCAGTATTAGACAATTAAGTCACCTGTCGCAAACTTATGTAAATTACAGAATATCGGTGTATGGAACTGGCAAGCTTGCTGCACGTATTTATTATACTTTATTCATTTTTTTAGTACGTTAGCGAACGAATAGAAAGTTGGTCATTGAATAGGGGGGTAGGTCTCATCCATCGTTGCGTTCATACGTTCATGATGGGTATGATTCGATCGGTCTGAAAAAAATCGTCGTTTGCGCAAGACTTTATAATGTGTCTAGTTTAGATTTAAAATGTGCTATGTTTTTGGTTTAAATGCTATCGTTGTAAAAATCAATAATTTTAGTGTACAGAAAAAACAATTAATTTCAAATATTTTGTATTTCTATGCCCACAGGAGTGGAAGGAAGTATGGATGGATGAGGCGTACTGGCACATACTGTTCGCCAGCGTGCTCACCGTGATCATGGTGCTGTGGCGGCCCACCAACAACAACCAGCGATACGCGTTCACACCGCTCTTGGACAACGCTGAGGATGACGAAGGTATGACTTGCAAGGGTATATCAGATTAGATATAAAATTAGCGTACTGGCACACAATTTACGCCAATGTGGTCACCGTGATCACGGTGCTTTGGCGGCCCACCAACAACAACCAGCGAAACGCGATGTATTGGATGTAGGATTTTTTATTACCTTCATTATTTTTCTTTCGATAAACGATTGAATATGACTCAAATGTTTTCTCATATCAAGAGACAAACCGTCTGATCTTCTGAATACATAAATCGCTAACCTATTGTACGGAGTAATAATTTAGATCATAGAATTGTAAAACAAATAAGACTGATTTGTTTTTACAGTAAACCAAAAAATATATATAATAGATACACAGAATAGATAATAGTACTAGCGTACAGAAGTTGGACTCCGCAAAATAGTTTAAATTGCGACTCTTGCTCCGACACAACAAAGTGCAATTCAGGTCACAAGCGCTTCCTTCGCTCCAAAAGATTCACCTAGTCCTAGTAGTTGCCTCTCTTTCTATCGCGTAGGTATCTCTACTGACGTATGGAATCTATCCTCTCAGAGGACGCCGAGCACTGACCTGCATATATTTACACTAGACAGGCTTATGTCAAACTGTTTTTGTGCCTATTTGATTTCCGCCATTTTGGCGCTGTAGGACGTAGCGTGAGCATAGCGTGCGTACATGGAACTAAAGTTTGAAGTCTGGAGAGACCATCACGGCAACCATTTTCATATTGTACGTCAAAATTAGTTCTTTAGACGCACGCTAGTGGCGTTTCAAATAGGCACAAAAACTTAGCTGTCAAATCATACAGACAGCCAGTCCAGTTAAATAAAAAAAATTTTTTCATGTCAGTGACGCCGAGCGTTTCTTACTCGCGCGCGGAGTGACAGAGCGCTGATACTGATAATAACCGCCCTATGCCTGCCCCATTTTGTTACAGTTAAAGTAAGTAAATGTTCTTGTTACAGAAGAAGAAGAACAGTTCGTAAACGACGCGTACGGCGTCAAAATGCGGGGCTCTGGAATAAATAACAGCGACTACAACGACTCCAAAGAGTCTTCCCACCCAGACCCCAGCAGCAACTCCCTAGACTCCGATCTCCGGTGGGTAGAAGAAAATATACCGACCAGCACACTGCCGCTTCTAGACTCCGACGAAGAAATAATCAACACCAAATTCGAAGTGTCAAAAATGCAGTAATTACTTAAATCGAATTATAATTTATGTATAAAGTATTTATGTAAATGTGATTTCATTTATACCTTTTGTAAAAAGTTGTTATTATTAAGTGCACCTTATCGTAATAAAGTTTAGATGTCACGTAATTGGATGTTAAATTATTTCTTCTGAATGTATCTTAGGGTGGGTACCCACTTAGGTTCGCGAACCTCCGCGCTCCGCGAACCTCGAACAGTGATCCATAGCAAAAACAAATATTTTTACTTTGGCTACAGTGTGTACCTGTGCGAACCAAGTTCGCATACGTGTTCGCTCACGTACACACCTGGGCGCCCTGTTCCAGCAGAGGATAAACGATTTTTTCGGTGCATGTTCGCGGAGCGCGGAGGTTCGCGAACCTAAGTGAGTACCCACCCTTACAGACTCCGGCAAACATCTTGCTTGACGCTCTTTCGACGAAGTGGGGATAAGTTCGCGCATGTGCACTTGTGAGCAACAAATAGCGCGCGCAACTCTCGCCGCCCGCCCTACCTCACCGCTACGCATACCCAAAATACGCAGTTCTACGCAATCCCCACCCGATTTCAAGATGTTTGCTACTATGTACGATTCAAACCAACCGGCCCGCGTCGGAGCGCATTTTACCTCTGCCAGAAAAAAATAAAATTACAAAGTTATATTTGCGGTTTTGGAAAATATGCAAATTCTCTAAAACTATTAAATGAATCTCGTTAAAACCAATTTTCGTTGAAATGTTTATTAAGATCTACAGCATATATTTTCTTTAGATTTTTCACTCTCTTATTTTAAAAGTTAAAGGGGGGGAGGACACACATTTTACCACTTTGACAGTGAATATCTTTCACTGTCAAAGTGGTCAAAAAAAATGGTCTTAAAAAGCTCATTGTCATTTTTAAAGACCTGTTATCTATAGACACGCCGCACGTATTGGCTAGATGGAAAAAAAATAGTTTCAGTTCCATTCCATGTATTGGGAGACCCCTTAATCTTTTTTTATTTTTTTATTTTTGTGTAAAAATCTTAAAGCGGTTCACAGAATAGTTCTTCCTACTTCCTACCAAGTTTCAACTGTGTAATACAAATAGTTTGGGAATAAAGTGGCTGTGTGTGACATACGGACGGACGGACGGACAGACAGACAGACATGACGAATCTATAAGGGTTCCGTTTTTTGCCTTTAGGCTACGGAACGCTAAAAAGCGTCTATACAGTATAGTTAAATTTCATATTGCAGGCGGGGCGACGACGCCGACGACGCGGCTGCCCCGGCATACGTGCGGAGCCGACCAGCTGCCGCGTTTTCATGCAAATATGGAATTAACTGCCTGTATAGACGCTTTACTTTCCTCTGGCAGAGGTAAAATGCACTCCGATGCGGGCCGGTTGGTTTAAATCTTAAGTACATTATAATAGTGTGTTCACGCTAGATGGCGCGACGTGCGGTCAATATCTTATTTTGGGAATCGATTAGTCTAAAGTTAGGTCTTTAAAGAGCCAGTTTTACAGGTTCCGGCGGCTAAGGGCCAGATATAACCTGGGGTCTATTTCATAAACATTACAATTTGTAAGTTACTATGGTAATTTGCAATTCGCATACATCGCCGTGTCTGTGAGTTAGTTTCAAATCGGCGACGCGATGAATACCAAACGATCAACTACGGTAGATAATATTTATGAAACAGAGCCCTGTCAGATATTTTCAAGGTGCTGAGCAAAATTAGTAAGTATAATATTTATTTTAATTAAAGTACCTGAAGCACTGACATACAAACATCAACGAGACGCGTCGTATAATTTAGCATTTTACATTGATATGACAACCCACATGGGACTTCAGACAGGCTTTAGAAACAACCTCTGAGCCGTGTGGTGCAACGGCAATGCCTCTTGCGCCAAAGGACCGGGTTCGATCCTTAGCAGGCTAGGCGCACTCCGCGCTTTAGGTACGAAGCTACAAGTAGCCAGCGGGTCCGTCCGGACGGACTAATTTCAGAGGGCTGCCGCCGTTGGCTGGCTGTTAGCAGTTCAATTTCGATAGTCACTCACTCGCCCGCGTTCATCTTAATACTAATATAAAGGATCCGAACCTCACGTTTTTCACACTTCCAAAAGTTCAAAACGACATCAAAACGTAAGAAGTGCTTGTCTACTACCTAGATATTATTTAGTATCCGTTTATTCTTAGGTACTTACTTGTCTTTTTTGCTTAACAATCTTCACCCAACTAGGTATTTATTGCAATAATAATTTATAGATGAGGTAGGTACTACATACCTACTTTCGAAATAAAGTTAATTATTAATGACAATGTTATTTCGTAAGAAAGCAAATTGTCTCAAAGTCAGCATGTATAGTCTAATGTGGCGTCGACTGTACCTAGTCTAGGTTTTTTTTAAATGTATTTAAGTACATTAAGTACCTATTATTTAATTATTATTTAGAAGAACAAACCCTAAAATCGTTAGAAGAGATAAGAGCTACGCGATAGAAAGAGAGGCAACTTCTAGGTAATTATAACTGTAGGGTGGGAGCGGTGTGCGACCTGAATTGCACTTTATTGTGTATGGGATAGAGTCGCTATTTATTTAAATTACTTTGCGGAGTGGATCTTCTGTACTTGTACTATTATGTATTCTGTGTCCTTAGTAGTGGCACAGTTTTGTGTGATGAGCTGATGAGCTGAGCATAAGCATTTGTTCCTAATATCACAGAAGGTTCTTAATAGTATTTCTATTCATTATGCACATAGTTTACCAATCACACCATATAGTACAGACAAGGTCATTTATATGTTGGCACTTTTGAGAGAATGTTTAATTTTTTTACAAAGGCATAACATTTTTTACGCAGGTTGATAAACTGTCAAAGGTACATCAACATATTATTGAACTCGAGTGTACAAGTTGAGAACATGATGGTGTGTTGTGCATTGTCCTGAATATTTTATTTATTTATCCATAGTCCTACTGAACAGCTTAGTCCTTTTTCGTAGCTTGTGGCAGTATATTTCGTGAGTGGCTAAACTACTATTTATTTATCCAAAAAAATTAATAAAAATGTATGCGGTTCTATCAACAGCAAGTGTTTTACGACAATCTTTTATAACATTCAACAAAAATTAAAACATTATAATCAATAATTTGATATTTTGTTTGTGAATGTTATGGTGAAAACCACGTGCCGGACTACAGCTGCGCCACAAAAAAAAGTTGGAAAGACATTTTGACTATGCCATGATGAAGTCTATAGTTTGTCGGAGTTTGTCGCCAAAAACCAGAGTTTGTCGGTCTTCCGTTTAGGAGATACATGTGGCTCAGCTGTAGAGACGTCTCTACAGCTGCGCCCCACAGATCTCGAAAACGGAAGGTCGTAGCGAAAATCTGATTACTTGTACGTATAGCCGTTAGTTTGTCGGAGTTTGTCGCACAAAAACCAGAGTTTGTCGGTCTTGCGTTTAGGAGATACGTGTGGCGCAGCTGTAGAGACGTCTCTACAGCTGAGCCACACAGATCTCGAAAACGGAAGGTCGTAACAGAAATCTGATTACTCGTGTGTGTAGCCGGTAGTTTGTCGGAGTTTGTCACCAAGAACCAGAGTTTGTCGGTCTTGCGTTTAGGAGATATGTGAGGATACGCTGTGGAGACCTTTCTACCTGGATCTTGAGAACGGAAGGTCGTAGCAAAAATCTGATAACTCGAGTGTGTAGCCATTAGTTTGTCGGAGTTTGTCACCAAAAATCAGAGTTTGTCAATCTTACGTTTAGAAGATATGTGGGGATATGCTTTAGAGATATTTCTACCTGGATCTCGAGAACGGAAGGTCGTAGCGAAAATCACACATATCTCCTAAACCTAAGACCGTACGGTACTATCTTGGACAATTTGTTAGTTTTAAGTTATCTCATTTTTTTGTATTGCCTCAAGTGTTCTTGATATTGTTGTTGTGTGTTGTAGTGGTTGCTGAATAAATCTTATCTTATCTTACATATCTCCTAAACGCAAGACCGACAAACTCTGGTTCTTGGTGACAAACTCCGACATACTACCGGCTACACACACGACACGAGTAATCAGATTTCTGTTACGACCTTCCGTTTTCGAGATCTGTGTGGCTCAGCTGTAGAGACGTCTCTACAGCTGCGCCACACGTATCTCCTAAACGCAAGACCGACAAACTCTGGTTTTTGTGCGACAAACTCCGACAAACTATAGACTTCATCATGGCATAGTCAAAAAGTCAGATTTCCAACTTTTTTTTTGTGGCGCAGCTGTAGTCCGGCACGTGTGAAATCCATTAAAAATGTACAGTCATAATCATAAGATAAAACATTTATTTGTACATACACATTTAAATAATCTTTGTTCGTTAAACATGATCTTTGGTATATAAAATATAATAATGGAATATGGCCACAATGCTTATCTAATATAATTAAATGGAAGTTTGTTAAAAGTCAGTCATACATAGTAGTCGGAAATTCAGAAGACAGTTACC
Source organism: Agriphila geniculea (assembly GCA_943789525.1). NCBI lineage: Eukaryota > Metazoa > Arthropoda > Insecta > Lepidoptera > Crambidae > Agriphila > Agriphila geniculea. The sequence goes on along the minus strand of OX038877.1, from coordinate 4,355,269 downwards.
TATAATACTTTCATCATCTATACAGCACAGTTACGATGTTAAACTTAAAAATACCCACTGTTATAATCCCACAATAAGTTTATAAATTATAAACTAGAACTTAAATACTTTGTGCTTTGAAACTTACACATCTAAAGTCTTTTAAAATATTATCATGGAAGTTACACTTATTACTTTTATAGTAAGTATAATACATGAAAAAATATTATCTAATCTTTATACACTGTTTATATAAAACAATCATAATTATGCAAGGATCGTCACAAAGAACGGAAGTCCGCGAAACGCGTTATAGAAGATAATATGAATCCCAATTACGGACCCTTCGTGTCACTTGTTGCATACATAAGAAATGTATGATGTGATAAATTAATTATACGTTTTTTTTACATATTAGGTTTGCTTACTCAAACAATAAGACTTAGGTATTGTATGACAATAGTATGAAACCCATAATGTTTTTCAAGAGCCACTTCAGCCTAATATAGCCTCAATCAATATCAAACTAGTATCTTTTTGAAAGTTGTAATATCATATGGATATTATTATAATATAATATAATTGGAACGAGATCTTACAAATACTGAATAATTTCCTATGTTTAATTTTTGTAACAGTATGCTCCCAAGATTTTTGCCCCTTGTATCTCTCTCATCTAAGTAAAGAGTACTATCAAATTGTACAAGTCAAAAAGATAAAATCAATTATTGTCGTAATAAAAATCATAATCTTCAGGCTCTTCTGGTATCTGAGGAGGATCTTGTGGTATATCAATACCTTCAGCATCTAAAAGCCGAACTTTAATGTCCATTGATAGAAGAGTTTCTAAATCACTCTCAAATGATTTGCTTGACATTTTTTCTTTCAATAAAGCATTAATTCCATCAGTCCAATAATCAAATATCTGCTCATCTGGTGCCACAAAATCCAATGATGTTACTTCTGCTGATTTAAGAATCAATGAGAAAGCCAAATGTAGGTTTATTTTTCGCCCTTTCAAATCTTTCATGTGGGGACAGTCTTTGCCGACTACCACACACTTAATATCTGCAACTGGTAGCTTGTTTCCAAGTTCTTCTAAACTCGGTGTACTTTTCTCATCACAGTCACCATAATGCAGGACTTTATGGTTTGGAGAAAGGCGCACAAACCAAAATTTGTCTTTTATCCTTTGGGCTCTTGGTGAATACTTTTTGAACCTGGTGCCCCCAACCAAAACGCCAAGTCGTTGCTGTTGAATCAGGTCTATAATTTCAGGGGTTATTTTCTCTTTCAATTCAACTATAGGTCGAGCATGTGACTCCCAAACCTCTCTGTTGTTACGTTCCTGTAGCCATATTTGTGTTATTTCAGCATAAGTTAACTGGTTGACTCTTTGGCGGAACTTATCAATACCCTTTGGAGCTAAAGACAACGCTCTACTAATCTGTTCTCTGACAACACTAGATACTTTTATAAAATCCTCTGTTGTTGCTCTCATCTCTTTCCATGTTTTATTTAGCAGTACTATGCAAATGCAGAATAATTCTTCAAAGGGATGATCATGTGTAAAAAACAAGGGTTGATATGTCTGTCCTTGTTCACTGGGTGGCTCTCCTATGTGCAGTATGTCACATAACTGCTTGATTAATTCAACACTTGTTTTTCCAAATGGACATTCATGTTCATCTGCCCTGCAACTATTTTCTAGCACTATTTTAGTATAATCTTCAGGGTAGTTTCTTGCAAAATACAACATACAATCCAATGCTAAGACTCCTGGTGGTACTTCATTGAAGTCCTTTATGGGATCAATCTCGCATTTGAAGCCAAGTTTTTTGAATTCCTTAGAATAGCTCCCATATCTTCTGGTTGTTACATCAATGTTTGAATTGTTGTCATTTTCAAAAGCGATTTTTCTAAGTTCCTTTATTTTTTCTTGGGATTCTTGTTCTTGTGCATCGGCACGCTGCCTCATTTTTGGTTCAAGTAAACCAAGCATCAGTGTTTGTAACACATACAGCTGATGTGCTAATTCAGTGCCCAAAGCATCTTTTGATGTATTTTTTGAGAACTCACCAGCTCCAATAAGATTTTCATAAATCACATTACGAACCTGTTTAGATGCTAGAGTAGCTCCTATAGCTTTCTTTTTGGAGTTATCAGCTTTTGAAAATATAGCATTAATAAGGGCAATAGCATTCTGTTGAATAATGCTGTCTTGATAAGGATTTTGCAAATGGGAAATTAAACTTGGTATAGTTATTTCCTGCTCCACATGAGAATTTTTACCAGAGCTGTTAAGGACTATGTTCTCAAGTATAGAGAGACAAGACTGGATAACTTTTGGGTCTTGAGTACTTGCCTGGTTGCTGATAAAGCTCGCCACTTTATTGATGAACTGGTTTTCTAAGATATCCCAAGATATAATTCCATGATCCATTAGTTCAACAAAAGTAACTAGGGCATATTTTAACGAGTTACCTTTGAATCGTCCACTATCAATATTATTTATTATCAGTGAAAGGCCTTTTTTGTTAATGAACTCCAGTGCAAATGTAAGATCGGTGCTTAAAGTGGATAATTTGGTGAGGGCGGCAGTTTGGTCGGCCTCAGTGCCTTTGTTAATTTTAGTGAGAATATCCTGTACTGTTTTAGCTGGGGACTGCTCTAGACGAAGTACAGATCCGTTTTTTATCTCGTTTCGGTTCTTCTCCGTTATATAGTTTTGGTTGTTGCTTTCCGAGAATTGTAGAGCATAATTGTCTGGTTCAAGAAGACCCCAAGGTTTGCAAAGTAGTTGAATAATACTCGACAAAGGTTGACTTTGGTCAAACTCAATGAGCTGTGGCACCTTGTCAGGTGCGTTGAGCATTTCCACAGCAATTTTGAGTATAGTTGAGTCTTTTTCTTTCGTTGCCGACGGCATTTTTATTGGCTTCGTAGACATTTATTTATCATTTGATATTAAAAGCGAACCACAACAATATTCACCACACGTCCACACTCCACACCTAAAAAAATGACATATGACATTGACAATGACATGACAGGTTTTGAGTTTTGACTGCCAGTCACTCAGATTGGGTTAAAACAAAAAAGAAAGACGCGAAGCACAGAAAGTCCATTGTTTTTGGATTGAGGGACCCATTACACTAATGCCAAAATTAGACGGGTCATCAAAAGTGCTTCATTTTCGACATGGATTAAATACCGTTAAAAAAATAACAAAAAAAAATAACGTTAAAAATACCGTTAAAACATTTTATCGGTAAATTTACCGGTAAAAATAACTTTAAAAATATTTGACCGGTAAAATTTACGTTAAATATAGCGTCAAATTTAGTATCGGTAAAATTATCGGTAAAAAATTAACGTTATTGACTGGAATAACGTTAATTTTAAAATTAACGTTAAAATTAACGTTAAAATTAACGTTATTTCAGTAAATAACGTTAAATTTAACGTTATTTTTCAAATTAACGTTATTTATTGTCATAACGTTAATGTTAAAATTAACGGTAATAAGTGTAAAAATTAACGTTAACATTCCCTGATTTTCGATGAATAGTGACCAGTGAACGACTTTTTGTATTTAGACACTAAATATAAAATGAATGTAGTATTACTCACACAATTTCGCAGCAACAGGTTGTGCGTAATAATTTTGATTAAAGAATTAAGAGTTAATTAAAGAGAAAAAAAATGCTTGCATGTACTGCTTGTATGCATGTAGCATGATGCAGGTTGAAAAAGTTTAAAAACGAAAAATAAAGGCATTTTAAAATAAACACAAATAAGTTACTACATACATGGGGATCTCTTGTTTTCGCATAATGGTTTTATACCTAATTTGATTTGGCATAACGGATTTGGCATAATCTTTTTTGTCATAATAATACTCTGGCATAATTGTTTTTTGGCATACTATTTATATTAACATAATTATCATTTAGACATATTTGTTTTCGCATAACGTTATTAGGCATATTGTCTATTCGCCTAATATTATTTAGACATAAAAATCAAAATAATAAGAATAAATGTTTTACGCACTTATTTATTTTCATGCAAAAGGGGTAGGTATTGTTTTCAAATGCCAAAAACTCATAACACATACGACCTAAATATCGACTCATTAAACATCTATTTTTAAAATACCGAAATCCTTAATGTCGATATCCAATAGACCGAAACTTGAAATATCGATTATTAAATGAATGATGATAGTTCGAAACCCTGACAGTTAAAATGCCGATAGTTAAAAATCCCGAAAGTCTGTTTAGGTCTATTAGATGCGACGACGAGCGAGCGTAGCGAGCGAGGAGGAGGTAAGGTTCCATTGCGACCTAAAACGCACGAGCTGAGCGAGCAAAGCGAGCGTGCCGCGGCAGCGGCCGGCACAGTGCCAGGACCGACCTGCTGGCATGTAACCCTCAATTAACCTTCGGTTTTCCAAGCTTCGGAATTTTGTATTTTAGGTAAAATGTTTTTTTGTGATTTTAAACGTCGTCGTGATTTTTTGTTTATAAAAATATGCGTTAATAACATTATGCGTGTTTAAATTTATGCTAAAGAATATTATGCTTAAAGTAGTTATGCTTAAAAATATATGCATAAGCTGTTATGACTAAATAATATTATGCGTAAACATCATTCGGCGAAATCATATTATGCTATGACATATTATGCCTTAAAATTTTATGCAAATACATAGGGAACCGACGACATGCCGTTCACTGCAGTGAATGGCCGTTTACACGCTTCATTTATTGTTCATTTCCGATGCGATGACCGATGCCCGATGAAAGCGCACTGCCGTCTAGTGGCTTTCATCGAAAAGGCGCATCGCGATGAAAGATGAATCTACATAATTAGACACTTCATTTTCGATGCTTCACTGCGATGAGAAGCATCGAAAATGAACGAAAAATGACCCGTCTAATTTCGGCATAATGAAACCTTAAATTAATTAGCGTACAACTGTACCACAGAAATAGAATGCCAAAATTTTTCTAAGTCTATGAACTGTACAATATTTTTTTAAGTCTATGAACTGTACTATGAGGGGTATTAAAATACGAATGTGGGTTTATCACACGAGGCGAGGCGAAGCCGAGTGTGATGTGATAATAGTATCACATGAGTGTTTTATTACCTAATTATATACAACTGTATATGCAACTGCATACAAGACTTTATCTGCACTCGTTTTTAGGGTTCCGTAGCCAAAATGGCAAAAAACGGAACTCTTATAGATTCGTCATGTCTGTCTGTCTGTCTGTCTGTCTGTCCGTCCGTATGTCACAGCCACTTTATTCCAAAAGTATTAGGACTACATAGTTGAAACTTGGTAGGTAGGTGTATTCTGTGAACCGCTTTACGATTTTATACAAAAATAAAAAATAAAAGATTAAGGGGGGGCTCCCCATGGAACTGAAACTGAAAATATTTTTTTTCATCAAACCAATGCTTGTAGGGTGTTTTTAGATAGGTCTTTAAAAATTACATTGAGGTTCCTAAGACTATTTTTTTTCAAAGTCAACCGTTTGAAAGATATATGCCACCAAAGTGGTAAAATGTGTGTCCCCCCCCTTTAACTTTTAAAGTAAAAAGGTGAAAAATCTAAAAAAAATATAAGCTATAGTTCTTAATAAACACTTTCAACGAAAATTGGTTTGAACGAGATACAGTAATTAGTTTTCGAGATATAGTACATTTTCCAAAACCGCAAATATAACTTTGTCATTCATACAAACACTGTGAAAAACAAAGTTATTTTTTCAGACGAAAAATGATAGCGGTATTAAAATATGGTATGGTATAATGTACCTACGGAGCCCTACTGCGTGTGGCCCGATACGCACTTGGCCGGTTTTTTTATTTGGGAAACAAACAATATTTTAATACATATGATTAAAAACACACATGATATTTATCTACACCCATGATATCCTCTGTAAATGATTTTGACCTTGACCTTGAAAGTGATCTTGACTGTGAGCTTGACTTCGAAGTTGACCTTGACCTTGTATTTGACTTTGACTTTAACTTTCCTCCCCCTCCTCGTCATTTTATCACCCGAACGAGTGTTTTACTGAATTTCATAATGTAACTAGTTGGGCGGATATTGTGGTTACTATTGCACTGGTAGTTTTATATTATAATGCTGGCAGTGAGCTAACTATTTCAGAACCTTTTACAGAGAATTAAAAGCATGGGTTTACATAATATAAAAAATAATATAAAAATCCTCATGTGAAAATTTTTGATAACTTTTAATTTTGCGAGTCAAGAATCGAGATCAAGAATGTCGAAATCGTGACGCTAATGGCGCAGACATCTATCTGTTATAAGATAAGTGTGCTTCTATTCTAGTGCATTTTACTATGGAAACCGTTGTCATCAATCTAACGGGCGTGTTATCACGTGGCGTGGCGTCAGACAAATGTGCCCGCACCTTAATAGATAACTCGGTGGGTCCACCACCAAATAATTATTTGCAACACATCCAGAATCCTGTTTTGAAAGCGCATTGTCCCCAAAAGAGATCAAAGTAATTAGAGTCAATTAATCTAAATTAATCATTTTAAATTGTACCTTTACTCGTTTCTCGTCTAATGAAGTTCAATCAATAGTGGTCGTAAGCACTGAGTATTAAAATAAACAAATACGGTGTTATTACAAAAGATTTTTAAACACCTGTTTAACTAAGATACTATTTAAATGTGACGCTGACACTTTTTTGACAGTATTGTTTGAAAGAGACAGCATCACATTTAAAAAGTGTCCAAGTTAAACATGTTTTTAAAAATCTTTTGAAATAACACCGATAACGTTTTACAGTATAATCTATACATTGCTGTTAAGTAATATTATTTACAGCAATCATTTCGCTTTGTCGAAAATTATATTCCTAGCAATATTATTAATTATAGTACCTACCTAACTCTGTTTAAGTTTAATGAACCGATGGAACCTGAACTAATTTATTATTAAACTAATTTATCAACTTAACATTCATTTAGGGATTTAGGGGTCACCAGTTGTATTCAGTACATTTATTATTCGAAAAGTATAATTATGTAAGGATTATTATTCACTTTAGCTAGCATCAACCATCAACCAACCCATCAGCAGCAACTCAACTGATCTTAGTTATTTCAACCTACATTGCGTTTATTAACAACAGCAAATTAATTCCGTTTGTAAATTAAGATCTTTACTAGATATCAACTGACAAAGTCTTCTGAGAAACTATATAAGTCATGAGTTCTGTGACGTTTAAATATTTTAACAATGTTTGTCATCAAAAGTGTTTCGCTACTTTTGCTTACACTCACTGTAGATAGTGTATTAACTTTTCGGTGTGATAGACGACCTTATGGTTCCACTACATCGTCTTCTCCGCCTGACGGTAGATACAAACTGAAAATAATAGGAGACTACAATGCGTATATGCCTGAACAACTTTATACTGGTAAATAGTTAACTTGATTATATTTTATCATTTACTTTACATTATATTTTTTATTTTAGATCTGTAGGTACCTAGGTGATTTAGGTCAAGAGAAGTGCGTTACAAATATGGCGTGAAATAAATTTTTGCACCACCCCGGGCGGTACCTGGTAAACAGTTTACCTATAGGGCTATGTTAAAATTTATCCCTAATTTCAAGTAAATATTTTAGTGCAAATAACGGAAACAGATGGCCAATCAAGATTTACAGGATTCATGATATCAGCAGAAGGCGATCTGAAACAGGATCCTAGAAATCCTAGAAGAATCATACCTCAATATCCAGGAGAGATTAGACCCCAAAATCAATTAACAGCTAAATTCAGCGACCGTTGTCTATATTCCGTTGAACAAGCAGTCAACTCTTACAAACCTTCTATTGAGGTACCTACTTAAACAATTATGTGTATATTTTTAAATTTGAGATTTTTGCATTTACAATGCTATTTTTAAACAATACTAAATAATATACTAGAAAAAATACGACTCGCACCAGATCAATACTCAGACGGGAATCGAACCCGCGACCTTTGGATATCCGGTCCAATGCTCTGACCGCTGAGCTACCGAGTCACTACTGACATCGTCGAATTTTTCCTAGTATATCCTAAACTCTTACGCTGTAAGCCAGCGTTATTGCACCAATGTGAGGAATTACCTCGACATTCAATTGAAATATCTTTCCAGATATTTTAACAATTGATTAAGATGAAATAGCTATATAATTTTTAAATTTGAGATTTTTGCATTTACAATGCTATTTTTAAACAATACTAAATAATATACTAGAAAAAATACGACTCGCACCAGATCAATACTCAGACGGGAATCGAACCCGCGACCTTTGGATATCCGGTCCAATGCTCTGACCGCTGAGCTACCGAGTCACTAGTGACATCGTCGAATTTTTCCTAGTATATCCTAAACTCTTACGCTGTAAGCCAGCGTTATTTCACCAATGTGAGGAATTACCTCGACATTCAATTGAAATATCTTTCCAGATATTTTAACAATTGATTAAGATGAAATAGCTATATAATTTTTAAATTTGAGATTTTTGCATTTACAATGCTATTTTTAAACAATACTAAATAATATACTAGAAAAAATACGACTCGCACCAGATCAATACTCAGACGGGAATCGAACCCGCGACCTTTGGATATCCGGTCCAATGCTCTGACCGCTGAGCTACCGAGTCACTAGTGACATCGTCGAATTTTTCCTAGTATATCCTAAACTCTTACGCTGTAAGCCAGCGTTATTTCACCAATGTGAGGAATTACCTCGACATTCAATTGAAATATCTTTCCAGATATTTTAACAATTGATTAAGATGAAATAGCTATATAATTTTTAAATTTGAGATTTTTGCATTTACAATGCTATTTTTAAACAATACTAAATAATATACTAGAAAAAATACGACTCGCACCAGATCAATACTCAGACGGGAATCGAACCCGCGACCTTTGGATATCCGGTCCAATGCTCTGACCGCTGAGCTACCGAGTCACTAGTGACATCGTCGAATTTTTCCTAGTATATCCTAAACTCTTACGCTGTAAGCCAGCGTTATTTCACCAATGTGAGGAATTACCTCGACATTCAATTGAAATATCTTTCCAGATATTTTAACAATTGATTAAGATGAAATAGCTATATAATTTTTAAATTTGAGATTTTTGCATTTACAATGCTATTTTTAAACAATACTAAATAATATACTAGAAAAAATACGACATATCCAAAGGTCGCGGGTTCGATTCCCGTCTGAGTATTGATCTGGTGCGAGTCGTATTTTTTCTAGTATATTATTTAGTATTATGTGTATATGTTTTTACTTTCGTTTAACATTTTGAAGTTGTTGTCAAAGTGTCTAAAAGACTCGTTTCGAACACCAAGGTTCGTAAAGTAATTCAATGTTAATATAATAGGTATACTGGCAAGCTCCACCCTCTGGCGGTGGCTGTGTCACACTTAGGGCCATGGTAGCAGAAAACGAAAATCTGTGGTTTGAAGATGGTGGACCATTGACCTTGAAGATTTGTGAAGATATGCGTCAGCCTGATGATGTTGCTCCACAGCTTAACTACGAATGTCAGGTCTGTGACGAGGCCAAGTACGAGGTAAGTTAGGTACAATATGCTCTCTAAAACGGTACGTAAGTAATACTTAAACGAAGCGAATGTATGATAAGACTCATTCCTTTGATTCTTTACAGGTATCATTTACAGGAATTTGGTCTCGTAATACTCATCCGAGGAATTTTCCTGAAAATGATTGGGTACCACGATACAGTGATTTGGTTGGAGCTTCACACACTGGAGACTTCATTATATGGGCACCTGGTACAGAGGCATCTGATGGCTTAAAGCAGCTGGCTGAACATGCAAACTCGAGTAAGCTAGAAGGAGAAATATTAGAAAAGGTAAATTATGTAACGTATATATAGGATTATTAAATATAATAAATCCTATGTCATTATATACTCAGCGTTTCTATTTGCAGGTCGGTGATGGTGTTCGGACGTTAATTAAGGGCAAAGGACATAGTAATTTAAAAATGAACTCACCAACTTACGCATTTTTTCGCGCAGATAAATTCAATCATTTAGTTAGTGTCACCATTGGCATCTACCCATCTCCAGATTGGTTCCTTGGAGTGGCGAGATTCGAGTTATGCCAGCAGGATAACACATGGCTTCCGGAGAGAGAGTTGAATATGTTTCCATGGGATGCGGGAACGGACAGCGGCGTCACCTATGAGGTAGCTTTTGTACCGAGTTAAAAAATAAACAATACTAAAAAATTGTCTAAAACTTTTAAGAAAATCGATTGGGTTAATTTTTGATAATGTTTATATTTCAGTCACCAAATATCCAAACGTTTCCTCAAGATGCTGTAGGTCGAGTACAAACAAGTTCTTACGACAAAAAATCGCCCTTTTTTGAAATGGATATGAAAGACTTGCATCCTTTTGGACGTCTAAGCTTAAAATTGATAAGGACCTATCATAGAGAATGTGAAGAAACGACAGGTTGGATGATTTGTTAACCTTTTACACAGATTTAATTATTATTTTGCTTCATTTCCGTGGTTTTTCACTTAGAACCTGAAGGTGGAGAGACTACAGAAAAAACAGAAAAGGAAGAAGCATCAGAAGAAGGTGGAGAACCCGAAGAACCATCCAGGTATCAAAACCCAGACCTAGCTAGCGGCGACAGCGGGGGGTGAGGCTTTACCTACCTAAAAATAGTTGACGCATTTTTATTTTTGATACATGAAACTTCCTTCATATTCGTAATACATTTTATTTTAGGGAATATTCTTGATAAGATTCTGTAGCTACTAATGAGATAAAAAATATATTTGTCTTTATAACTTAGTTCCTTAGAACCTGATCCTGAGTCTCCAGAAGATTGTCCAATGACACCATGGCAAGAGTGGAGCTTATGCGAAGGCGTCTGTGAAAATGGGAAAATTATTGGAAATAAATGGAGAGAAAGGTATCATTTAGTTGATGGAATACCGGTCGGGAAATATGATCCCAACGTAAGTTTTGCGTTACCTATTCATTCTTATTTTATTATCCGTTGATATTTTTCTTATCCATTAATTATGTTGATCGTTGTATTGTAATTTTCATTCAGGCCAAGCATTTGCCAAAGAAGGAAGTATCAAAATTTTGTGAAGACACATACGAGCACTTCGAAGAGACTTCCTGTGAAGAAGATTGTTCAGAAGCTAAATTCGAAGAGGATGAGCTAACGGGTATGAGCCTAGCCTAGTTGATTGATTAACAAAAATAAGTTGAATTTTAATTCTATAAATAGGTATCTACACTACCTACATACGATATTATGCACATTTTATTTCATTTTATTTGTTTCAGCTGAACAAAGGATAATGGCACCGGTGATACCTGGTCACACCTGGTCAAAGAAAAGAGCTCTTATTAAGCTTTCAAAGGCTACTTGATTAATTTAGTAGTACTTGTGTATTTTTGCATTCAATATTTATATGTTTTTATAAATATACACAAATCATTACTATTGTTTATATTATTGAAGTAGCCCCAACCTTAAGGCTGTATATTTGCATTTCAACGAAATTTGTGTTTTTCCAATGAAGTTATCTAAAGAATGAAAGCATTATTATTGATGTAAACTTTAGTTCTAAGAAGCGAAATTCTTAAATTAGTGCCGTATAGAGAGAAAAACCTAATAAATTGTCAGGTATTTTAAAACGAAGACAATCTGTTCAAGTGGAATTTCAAATTTGCTTGTCAGAGGTATTTTTCAAAAACGTTTCAGCGGTAACAAATAAGAATACGACCCATATTTATTTTTTCACTTATTGTTTGTATTGTCAAGGAGTTCCCTACAGAGAAAAAATTAAAATAAATCATTTATTCACAGAGAAATAAAATATTAAAAAATTCTCAAATTGGTACACTTTGACATGAAATAAAACAATTTTTAACGGATACTAGCGCGGTTTTATTGAAAGCACTTTGGTAATTAGTTGGTATTTGGTTTGATTTTTGGTTTTCCCGACGTTTCGGCAACTTTGCAGCTGCCGTGGTCACGGGGGACTGAAGCTACCCGTGAGTCTACCCTCAAGCGATTAATTTTTTTAGACGTTCAGAAATTAAAATTTTAACAAAATTTTTAATGTTTTATGTTGATTTATAATTTAATTTTATGAATTATTTAGTGCTAAAAAGAGAGAGAATCTACTGAAGCTACCACCATTTCATAAAATTGGGAGGCCCCTCCAAGAAAGAAATGAAATGAAATCTTTATTTCATGTCTAGTGAGCGCGTAAGCTTGAGAAGTGAATACACTTTGACATGTTTTTTTTTTACTGGTATTTACAGAATCTAAAGTAATTTTTATTTTTTCTTAGGAATAATAATTTCATTTAATTAAACCGGTATCAAACTTAGTTACCTAAGTGTTTAGTGTACAAAGCAAAACTCGTACAAAGCACTTATGATAAGAAATCTTTGCCCTTAGCAGGATTCGAACACACGACAATATCGATTGGCTCAATCGGTACATAGATATTTGGACATAACATCCATGTTTTACTTAGCAATATGTAGGTCTCATGTAATGTATCAAATGAGTGTTGTTAAATTGCACTGGACACAAACGTCCATATTTATAACACCACATAAAACATTCCACCATGACTCGTAATTGAAGACAGCGAAATACATACATGTGTGTAATGTCCGTAGGCACATTGATAATTAGAAGTGACAAACAATTTAAATTATTGCGTTAATTGATGAAACAGTTAAGCAGTAGCTGCCCGATCTGTATCATCTACTTTAGGCTTGAATTTTATGGTGGATTAGTGATATTCTTGAAAAAAATTTCGGTATCAATAACTGTTTCGTTAAAGGACTTATAATGATAGCGATAAGGCGTGTAACAAGTAAAATTATAGGATTTCTATTATTGGGTAAGTAAAAATTTCTTTGTGTTTTAACATGAAAGGATATGGCATTTTTTTAATAAAAAATAATCTTTTTTAGCATCTCTAGTACAAGTTTGTGTCTGTGATCGTGAAACTTGTGACCGTCGTCCTTTCGATACACAAACTGAACCATTACCACCAGACAATAGATTTTACATAGATATCGATGGAATTACCGAGACATATATACCGGGTGTCCAATATACTGGTAAGTTTTCTGTTTTATAAAAATAAAACTTTGAAATTGTAGAATTATTTCTACTTTATAATAGGGATATTTTTATTTGGGTGACTGGAAATGATAAAGGCGACTGTTAATAGGATACTTAAATACTAAACCCGGCAGCGGTATATTTTGTTTGCGACAAAGTAACCAAACGGGCGACAACACAGAACAAAGAAAAAATTTTGTGGGCGACAAACTGCGGATTACAAAAAATACGTAAAAAAGGCAACTACATGTGGGAGATAATTTCTAAATGGGTTAAATTTTTATTAAAATTCTGAATGGGTGTCAAAAATACTGGGTGGGCAACTATTATACCAAGTAGGTAACCATATAAACTGAATTAAGCTAACACAATAAGAGCTTCAAAAATTTTTTTTGTCATGTCAACTAGTAGTTAATAATACTCGTCTTTTTTAAATAAAATTTATGCCAAATTTTAAATGTTTTGTGTACCCAAAGGTTGTCGCCCAAATAGAAATTTGATCGCTTAATAATTAAAGTAGGTACTGCCCGTTCTGAATAACATGTAACTCAATTTGTATTTTAAAGTCACCCATTTTTAATATTTGTATCCGCCCTCAGTCCGTCGTCTACTTAGTATTTCAGTAAGTATGCTATAATTATTTAGTTTTGTTGATACCCAAAATGGGAATTTATTGTTACCCGATTATTATTCGTAATTTTGACGTGTTTGGATAGAACGTAGAGGTCTCAATTTTTGTATATTACTTTAAAAGATTTTTAATAATAATACTAGTTAACTATTATTTACAGTGAGTGAACAATAATAGGCATGACGATTATTTGTTTTATTTTATGTTACATAAATTACCTCTCAAAAAAAAAGAAACATTGGTCAAATAATTATTTCACTAGCATGAAAACTGCCCGAGATATCACAATTTGAAATGCACACAAATTGGACTCACCCAAAAACGCTCCATACTAACGGCTACCTAGTTATGACGTCACGCCTAGGTAGTTTGTATGCAACGCGTAGGAAATTTGCTAGGCAGCCATATGAAATATTGTGTTTATCAAAATAGTTTCTTAGAAAAATTTGGTAAGTATATATTTTACGGACTAATTAAAGGTATTATTTATTTTAATAAATTTTATACTTTTTAAATGGACTTGTCCACCCAACTTTGAAGAGTCATAAAACAAATAATACGCAATATATAAAACCAAGAGATATAACAAGCTACTCTAAAAGTTTAATATGTTTACGATTTTTATTAGTATTTCGTTCGTAAATGATAATACTAAGTACTTAAGTTATCAACATAATTATATTACTTACTCAAAGATGAATTCGTTTTTTAGTTCGTTTACTGTCAAAAGACAATAAGTCCACATTTATTGGCTATACCATTGGACTTCGGGAAGACGAAGCATACAATGAAAAGAACCCTCGTAGACCTAAACATCTGAAACCTGGAAGGCTGCAGCCATCTCCGGACTCGCAGGAAGGCAAGACACGACCATATTGCAATAATACGGTCATTCATTCTGATATAACACCTAAAACGTCTGTAAAGGTAAATATCAAACTCTTAATACACTATGAAAAAATACGATTATATGTAGGTATATGAATATGAATCTAAATCTCCATAAAAACAGAATAAACTAAACAATCAAAGAGAGACCTCTTTTCTTCTTTATCTTGATGACTTTTATAGACTTCTGCTGTTAATTACGTTAAAACTTATACCTTGGCTTTTCCAGGCTTTGTGGATTGCACCAGATAAAGGTAGCAACTGTGTGACTATTTACGCCATTGTGGCAATCAAGCCAGACGTGTGGTACAACTATGAAGGACCATTATCGAAGCGCGTTTGTGAAGACATTAGGAATGCCGATGATATTTTGCCGACGCAAAATGATGACTGCCAAGTTTGTGAGGAGGCCAGATATCAGGTAAATAACACATCCGAGAATACTTCAGAGTTCAGATAAAATCATCAACATATAAAATGCTGTCCATTCCCAGAGTTAGATTTAATGACCTTTCCAAATCATTACATGTATATCATAAAATCAAATCAAACACAAAAAATTGTTCCTAATGCTTACGACTTTCTTACAGTTGACATTTGAGGGTTTGTGGTCGTACAACACACATCCAAATGCATTCCCGAAATCTCAAGAGCTGGCCCGATTCAGCGAGGTTGTCGGTGCTTCCCATAGCAAGTACTTCAGCGTGTATAAGTTCAATACAGAAGCCAGTGCTGGCATCAAAATGTTGGCTGAGCAAGGAAACACAACGCAACTTGAAATGGAAATTCAAGCAGAGGTACCTACTTCTTTGTTTGTACTTAATATTAATAAAATTTATCTCAAAGTTGGCAATACCCTTCGCATTAAAAATGCTCTAAGATTATACCGATCATACAATTAAATTATACGAGTTATTTCTAAGCTTTTTCATTTTTCAACTGCAACGTTACGTTATATCAGAGCACTTTTTTGATGCAATAGCTACGACGAGGTGTCCGGACCGTAATAAAGGCTACTGCTCCCGCAAAGACGAACTTGACAACTGTCACCAGCTTCCGAGTAAATAAAGAAAATCATCTAGTATCTCTTGTAACGGGCATCATGCCATCCCCTGATTGGTTCCTAGGAATGGCTAATTTGGAACTCTGTGAATTCAAAACCGGCAAATGGGCCAAAACTGTAAAGCTGAATTTGTATCCTTTGGATGCTGGAACCGATAGTGGTAAAGACTTCGAGGTAATAAGACAATATTTTAAAGCAACTTGAGAATAAATGACACCATTGAACTAATAAACACCTTTATTTCCAGTCTTCCAACGACAGTACGTCTCCACCACAGCCGATCACGCTAGCTACAATAGCTAAATTTAAAGCTTTTGCAAGAGTGATAGTCACACTAATTCGCACATATCCAAATCCAAGCTGTGCCTCGGAAACTTCTTCCACAGTTAGCTATGATGAAGGTATAATATTATTATTATCTTTTATAATATGATATCACATGTCACTCTAATATAAAAATCAATTACCTACCTACCTCCCGATATTTGGTTTCTTTTGTTCACCATTTCATCATTAAAGGAATTTCATGAATTCCTTGATAAATGAGGTGATAATAGTTCTCTAACAAAATCACAAAGTCCTTCGGTTATATTCGTACTTAGCAATTAAAAAGCAACTTATTTTAGGCGAAACTGATGAAGGTGGCGAAGAAGGCGATGTTAAGAACAAATACGAACCACCAAGCTCAGAACCATATACTACTCCTAGAAGGTACGTGAAAAGTTATATATCAAAAATTTAATATTATACGTACCAATGTTAAAACTTATCAGCCCTAGAGGATGAAAACATCTACAGTCTGACAAGTAACAAATAACTATTTATCACAGTATTAATTAAAATAAATGTCTTTTCTAAATGTATCAGCGACGAGCCAGCCACTCCTGACCCTGAATCGTCGGAAACGTGTCCCATGACAGCATGGGAGGACTGGCCGTGTGAAGGCGAGTGCGACAATGGAACAGTGTCGGGGATACGACTCAGATATCGGTACCACATAGTTGATGGAGTCGTTGTCGGTAAATATAGCGTGAGTATTTTTTTTTTTAAACTATCCACCATAATGAGAATCTTACAGCACCCTAAAGTGAATAAACTACATTAAGGAAAGGAGACTACAGATTATGAGGCTCGACAGGCCGAAAGGGATAGAGCAATACAAAGGAAAGGGAATGTTGTCGTATGTCCTTTTTTTGTATTGCTCCGTCCCTCTCAGCCTGCCTCAAAGTCTGTGCGCTCCTTTAGAACAGAATCACATTTATCCACTGATCTGAATTTTTTATTTATTTAACTGGACTGGCTGTCTGTATGATTTGACAGCAAAGTTCTTGTGCCTATTTGAAACGCCGGCTAGCGTGAGTCTAAAGAACGAATTCTGACGTATGATGAAAATGGTTGCCGTGATACAGTAAGTATCACTGACATGAAATTGTTTTTTTTATTTATTAGTATTTATCAGAATAGTCTGTATTAAGTCGAATCTAGAGTTGAAAATAAAAATACAATACTACTTACTGCATTGATACTCGGCATAATTAGGTGAATAAAAGATAATATAGGTACCTAACCTACACATTGCGAGACTCAGTTGCCAATGAAAGTGAAAGTGAAAATGAAATATACTTTATTTAAATAAGCTCGCATAATAAGCATTTTTAAATCGTCAATTCTTTTACCCTACCACCATATGACGTCTTTTAGCTCACAATAAAAATGGGCGCATAAAACTTGTCAGCTTTATCAAATGGAACGATATTTACAAATATGTATATCGTTTCCAAATTTTATATTAACAAAGATTAACAAATAAAGAACATTATCTAAATAGATTATAACTTAATGAATTTAAAATTTCTTAATCAATTTACAGGGTTCAAGCTAAATTCAAAGTTTGAAGTTATCATTCAGTCTAGGCTGTTACAAGAAAAAAAACATACAATTCCATATACGTTAAGATAGGTAGTCAGAAGCAGACCCATTCCCACTGGCAGCACCCGTTCACAAGCATGACTCATGAACCAGCCATCGCTTCGCTCAATCATATTTGAGGGAACGTAACGACCCGCCTCTCACGACACCACCGCAGAAATGATTAAAGAGAGCATGACATACTAAGGCTACCCATGTTAAGGCATCGAATTGAAAATTTACATCCAAAAGCTTTTCATAGTCCTTTCACAAAACTACTGACCATAGAAAGTAAAAATATTGCAATTAAATAAATCAAAACAATGTAAGTTATTATGATATTGTCATTATGACAATATTGCCATGGCCACAAAATAGTCATGTCTTTTAGATTTTATTTTGTGTCATGACGGCCAAAAGGCGTAATGGGGAATGTCGGAAAAAAATCAATTTGGCTGAATATTTTTTTATAGGTAGGAATAAGCTCCCTTAGTAATAGAAAAAAGATTCAGAATTTTCGGTTCCGTATAAATAAAAATAAAAAATAAAGTCACTTCGACTTCACAAATATACGAAAGTAACAGCAGAATGGAGATTATACCTTTGCCACCACCTGCCACAACAACAGCAAGTATTAAAAAAAAATTTTGACATTTTGTGTTGAAACTTTTTTTTAAATAGCATGTTTTTATTAAAAAAAAAAGTGTTGTTTGCACCTATAAACATTCCCCATTATGTAATGTGATGACTATAAATATGTATATGTTACAGTAAAAACCCGCGTTTTCTCTAGTATAAACTAGTTTGAACCAAGTGCCTTTGTAAAGCCCACCGGTAACGATCAATTGCGATTGTCAATTTTTCCGCAATTGACGCCCATTGACGGAAAAATTGCAATTGAAGCGATTGTCAATTGCTCCAACAATGGAATTGATGGAAAAATTGACAATTGCAATAGATCGTTACCGGCGGGCTTAAGAACTAGTTTTACCTAGTTAAAACTAGAATTTACTACAACGTATATTTAAATTTCAGTTAAAACTAGTTCTTACTGAGAGCTTTAGTTAAAACTAGTATTAGAGAATCTTGTTTGGAGAAATGACTCAATCACAAGCGAATCGAATCGAACCTGTTATATTCCTGTAGGTCCCGCGTATAGGTTAGAAATTTAAGGCGAGCACGAAGCGCAGCGGAGTGCTGTAAGCCTTAGCCTTAAATTTCGAGGTTATTTTTTATAACAGACAACAGAAATATTTTCTTTTATTATAATAACTGACAGCAAACGTACCTACGTTTGATGTGCCTACGTTTGCTGTTTACAAAGCAACAGGTGTCACCCACCCCCGAGTCAGGTGACATCTCTCGACCAATCAGAATGAGGCACGATGAAGTTTGACCTACCTGATAATATTTATTGAGCAGCAGTAAATACTAGTGCCAACAAAGGCCTTAAGTAAAACCTAGTTTTGACTAGTCAAAACGCGTTTTAACTAAAAACGGGTTTTTACTGTAACATATATAGGTACAAGACTTGTTATGTTATTGTTTTCAGACCACAACGGAACAAAAACAAGTACCCAAATACTGCATGCAAGAAGAAACATTCAAAACGGAACATTGTGAAGAAGAATGTAACACAGAAATGGAAGATGAGGAAGGTATTAAAACTTGGAATAGGTACTACAGGGTGTAACAAGACTCTCAAAAAAGCCGAAGTCAACGCATTCCGCCCAAAATAATCAGGATCATTTTTGTCTTTTCGACTATACAAATTTTTTCAAGATTTTAATGATATTTATACGTAGTTTTCGTAATTTTTGTCCAAAGAAACATTATCTAAGTAGGTAAATGTGTTGTTTCTAAATGTATTTCGTAACAAACAATGGCTTCAAAACGTCATCACTCAATGTATCTCATGCATGCGCCCGCACACAGACGCTGCCTGTAAACTCAGCCGCGAGCGGCTGTGTAGAACGCATACGCAGGCATACTCCTGGTGATGGCACAGAATAACTAATAGTACAAGTGATGGGCAGAATACGTAGAGACCCCCGCTTCGTTGAGGGTCCTTACACCCTGTATACTTTATTATTAGCTTTTTGAAGTTTGAAGTCTTAAATAATAATAAGATTTAACCGCCTCTGTGGTCTAGTGGTTCGTCCACCCGTGTAACACGCAGGGGTTCCGGGATCGATTCACATGAGGGGGGTTTTGTACTCAGTTTGGTTGGTGGTAGTAGGTAGGCTTGCCAACCGTCCCGGATTTTCCGGGACGTCTCGCTTCTGAGTCAATTTTGAGCCGTCCCGCCGAGACCCCTTGCGGGACGCCTATTGTCCCGGAAATCAGTTAAAAGTCATTAATAGAAGAAAAACAAAAATCAGCCCCTGACAAGTATTGGGTGCTTATGAATGAACATGGCACAAATTATCCATGAAAGAAGCACCTCTTTTTTCGACTATCTTTCAGAACCATCTGAATCGAATCGAAGCTACCAAGCTTCGATACCACCTTCAAATACATCAGCAGAGAGTGTTTTTCTCTCTGTGGAAATGCATCGACAGGCAGCAGAAATAAACTGTCTGTCGACCACGTCAAGGCTGCAGGGACGTATTTACCCTAAGCCTAAGAGGGCCATCCGGGGCGCACAGCTACGAGGAGGGGGCGTCTCAGGCTTAGCCTAAGGGTGCCTTTCATAATTAATTATTATACTCATCTTTTATTTCAATGATAGTGTTGTTAACGAATTTGTTAACCAATTTGTGCATTGCAAAATAATTTCAATATTTTCCTATAATAAATATTGGTTAAAATCTTTTTTATGGCTTTTTAAAAAGTATAAAAATGCTTATTTTAATCTATGGGGTGGTACGAGTTACCATATGCCAGGCTTTTGCCTGATTAGCCAGACAGGCATTTTAGTACTTAATCAGGCGTGCGGTCGACATTATTCTAAGTCGGGCGTTTTATACACACAATAATATTCCATGATTAGTAGACAAAACTGACTAAAAATCTCGCTGTGCGGCTGTTTTTTTCTTACTTACGTCAGGCAAAATTACAAGATTAGTGGATGGAACTGGCAAAAAATCGCGGTGCGCGGCCGATGTTTTTTTACTAAAAATTGGCAATATTTTAAGATTATTCGATAAAACTGTCAAAAAAATCGCGCAGCGCGGCTTTTTTTTACTATAGACAGACATTTTCCTAAAAAACCTGTCTTTTTTGTGCATCCTAGACAGGCATTCTCCCATACGTAGATGGCGACCCTAATGGTGGCATACTGACGCCGAATTTTAAAATACGTCCCTGGGCTGAACTACAAATTAAAATTAATTTTGGTTGACCAAAAATGCAGTGAATTTTAACAAAAACTTGAATATTGCATAACAAAAACTTGTTAAAAGGCGCAAAAAAATTTAAAATAAGTAAAGCTTTAAATTTAGAAAATAAATTGAATTTAATAATTTAAAATGTTGTCTTACATAAAAAAAGAAAAACTTTTTGTGTTGATTTTTTTGTATTAACTGATTACCTATAGTTTTTTTCTTACCATTTTGTATGTGGTGTGTTGTGTCCCGCGTAATACACCCAAGTCCCGGATGTCGAGCTAGGTAATCCCGGAAATGCCTTTTTTGGAGTTGGCAAGCCTAGTAGTAGGGCTTATTTCAAGTCCGTCTGGCTAGCTACTACCATCTTACCTAAGCCTGACGCTATAACAACAATTTAAAAATTGATGTGTTCCGGCTAGTATTTTAAAAATCTGGTGAGGTGAAAGCCAACACTATACCGTTGTGGATAAAAAGACTTTGATATTAATGTGAATGAAAAGGTTTTGCCATAGCCAAATTAGGCCAGGTTTGAATCAAATTAAAACGAAAATACTCGTACCTACTACTTAGATTAAATTAGAATAATAAACTGATTAAGCTGACCTATTTTTGATGTAAATATTTGAGCTAAATAAATGAAGACAGTTTAGGGTGTAAATAGAAGTACTTACACATATTTAAATGTTTGTTTCAGAAAACCCTGAAGAAGAATCTACCCGTTGAAGTTGCTATTTTAAATTAAAAATTTTTGTGTATAGAACGTAAACCTCTACTATTGGGTAATGGTAGGTACCTACCTAATAAAAAAATTGTAAAAATAAACTTTATCATTTGTTTCATTTATCTTCTTTACCACTTTACCAATCGATCTACCCTACCATATTCACTGCTGAGAGTTATAATATAGTAAGTACTATATGGTGGCTGCTCATCACCTTCCTACAAATATAACTTGCTCAAATACAGAAGGTTGACTTATCCATAGGTAGCCTAGGCAATAAAAAAATTGCTCGCTATCGCTATGTTGCGCAAAATTAATGAACTAGTAGTTTATATTATGTAGTTATACTTCTAAAAATACTGAAACAAAATTAATACCCTACGCATACGCTACGTACCGTTACTTACAAATACAAGAAGCTAAATATGTCGAGTATGATAACTGGCGACCCCATATCAAGCTTTGTATGTAACTTTAGCAACGCGGCTTCCGTTCCGGACGACGGAAGTCGCGTTGCTCTAAGTTTGTAGAGATTCATAAATAATATTAAAATAAATGATGAGAACTAACAGATAAAACTCTATTTCTGTGATTCTAACTTTTAAATCGTATTGTATTGGGTCCCGTACTTAGAGCAACTTGGCTTCGAAGCCGCGTTGCTCAGGCGACGCTACACGCGTGGTAAATACTGTGATCCATTAGGCCTAGCATGACCAACAAAACACGATATTATATCGCGTGATATAGCGTTTTATCACGTTTAACTGTCAAAAGACAAGGGCTTTTGACAGTTGAGTGTCGATAAAATGCCATATCACGCGATATGTATCGTGTTTTGTCGGTCATGCTAGGGGGGCAGCAGTATTTAATCAGGGGCCTATTTCATAAAATATTCGTTTTACTACTATAATTTACCATTGTTGTTATCGGGGTAGAATTATGTTTCTTATTAATTATAAAATAGAATTCTACCCCAATAAACTACTACTGTGGTAAATTACTGTACTTTTTCATTCTTTTATGAAATAAAACCCTGATTAAGTACTGATAGATCACAGTATTTACCACGCGTGTAGCCGTCGGTCGCCTAAGGTCCCGTAGGAGTTTTTGGCGGGATTTTGTCGAGTTCAGTTCGGCGACTATTTTAATTATTCGCAAATTAATTCATAGTGGATATTGTGTCTTAAAATTGGTACAGTTTTGTGGTACAAGTGTCTACGCAACTGAACAATATGTGGGATAATCGAAATAGGCGCGATCTTGGTTGTGTGAAGCTGAGACTTTTATTGTAGTGGTCGCTACCTCGGCAAAACTTACCGAGTAAACTGTCTTGATATACTTGCTGCCAAATGCTCCAAGCAGCATTGGAATGTGATGCACCCGCATTATGCTCCAAGCAGCATTGGAATGTGATGCACCCGCATTTTCATGTAAACTGAAACAATCTACTAGAAAATCTAGAAATACTGAACTATTCAAAACATGACACTGGCAAAAATTACTTCCAAGAGGAAAGTAGTTTGCCATAACAAAAATAAGAAGAAGGTCCCGTACTTTTTACTAATCTGCGATTATTTGACATATCCCGTCCGTCCGTTTTTGTCTGTGGATTTTCCTTACGTCATCGAATTCGTGCGTCAGACGTTTTGCTCATGCAGTCCAAAAGAAAAATCTAAAATTCAATCTTTTTTTATTATAATATGTTAGTAAAACAGCCAAAACCAGCATACAAGGGGTTTGTTGCATCGGCACTAAAAACTGTATTTGTTGTTGAAGCTCTCGGTTTAGCGGTGTCATACGGTTTGTGGTATAGACTCAACACGGAAAGAGGTAGGTTTTATAGGTTTTCAAGACCTACTTTTCTTTATTTTTCATAGCTTTTATAACAATTACATGGAATTTTACACCAACCTAATTCTATATTACAGATTATCGTCTGTATATGTACAAAAACTGTAACTGGGTGTTGGAAGGTTACTACTTACTGGGTGAGAAAATCGCCGACCACAAAACAAGGGAGCACGACTTAAAAGTGTGGACTAACGAAGGGAAAATTTAATCTCGGTGAGATGAGCATTGCTATTAGAGCCTCCTTTTGGGTTGTGACCATTGGAGGCCTCACTTATGCACTCTTCAAAGTGGTCAAACCTAGTGATGATCTGCTTAAAGAGGTCATTATACACATTATTATGTTATGTTTTAGTGGTCACTGATGTTTAACAGTTTTTTGATTGGAAATTACATATTTGTGCATGTTGTTTGGTTCATGTTTGTGTTGTAAACTCATATAAAAATGATTTCTTTTAACCATTTGGTCAGTATCATCTTTGCATTTTATTTTGTCTTATCTTTGTCTCTAAATCTGTGCCAAACATTGTGTTTGTCATGTTTGATGCTTTTGTAATTTTAAGAAACTTCAGTAACCATTACATATTTCCATTAAACAATTTTCACTCATTGAGGTTTGATCATGTAGATTTTTTCTCATAATTAATGAATAATTACTTTGTGTGTTAA
Source organism: Agriphila geniculea (assembly GCA_943789525.1). Classification (NCBI taxonomy): domain Eukaryota; kingdom Metazoa; phylum Arthropoda; class Insecta; order Lepidoptera; family Crambidae; genus Agriphila; species Agriphila geniculea. Next base: position 4,331,013 of record OX038877.1, on the reverse strand, counting down.
TAATTTCATTATTTTGTTCCAGTTTGACCAATCATCCAAACACACTGACACAAGAAAATTCTCTCGTGACACGGTTAATGTGCTAAAAGAGGCAGCCGACCAAAAATCAGAGTTGAATAAAAAAATAGAAGAACTCCTTAAAAAATGAGTGACAAAAATAGTGTATTAGAAAGATTAAGCAAGAGAGACGCACAAAGGCTTGAGAAACTACAAAAGGCCCATAAAGCTAGAGAAGAAGTAGATGCATGTGATGAAAATGAGGAATATTTCTCTGGAGCTTTTAAAATCAAAGCTGAACTAATCGAAGACATGCTGTCACAAATACCGACAATGGACCTCAAAATTCTCCCATTACATTTTGACAACATCAAAAGAGAAGTCAATGAACTTCAAAAGTATGTTATTACATCATCATTTTTCTTGAAAGAATTTAACATGCGAAAGTACTTGGGCATTGTACAGAATTTGCAGTCAAAATGTTATGAATTAGAGGACAGATATGTGCCACGCAAGAAGTTTGGATTTACAAAAAAGAAATTACTCAAATCCCACACTGAAAAGCAGAGTTCTTTTGATGAGAATGATTCGGCTGGCAAAGCAGACAGCAACAAATGGGATGAAAAGCAGTTTGGTTTTGATTCATTAGAAAATGCAGTCTTATCACTTGATAGTGATGAATTATTTCAAAGAGATGTTACCTTACGTAACTTAAAAAATTGTACTATTGCCCTCAAAGGTGTGATGGGCACCTTGCATATGACCAACTTAGATAATTGCATTATACTTAGTGGTCCTGTTACATCTTCCGTCTTTATGGAAAAATGTACTAATTGTAAAATAGTCACTGCTTGCCAGCAACTCCGTATGCACACCTCTTCTAAATGTGACATTTATTTACATGTGACTAGCAAAGGCATAGTTGAGGATTGTACAGAAATTCGTACAGCACCATACAACTTGTATTATGAAGATTTAGATAAACACTTCAATATGTCTTCTTTAGACAGAAATGTGAATAATTGGGACTGCTTAGATGATTTCAACTGGTTGGCTCCTGATGTTCCATCCCCTAACTGGTCAATTCTAGACACAACTAAAAGGATAAGTAGTTGGGAAGAATGGTGGTCAAAAACTCCATTGTCATAAGGCTTGCTCATTAGAATAAGCTACCATTCAACTAATAAAAACTTAATTTTCTCAAAATCAACTACTTGTAAGAATGTCCAGATTTATAACTAATAATAGGCATTAATTATGCCTATTATTTTTTTAATAACAGATTTAAATAACCTTGCATTTGTTGATAGGATAGCATATTCAATAAAATTGTTGATGTAATACTTTTTACTTTTGTTCCATTTCTTAAATATTCTAGTTATTGGGTGGAAAAAAAATGCTTTTCGAAGCCTGTTAACTCACTAGTGCGTAAATCAATAAATACTTGCTTAGTTAACCTAATACATATATATAGTAGCATTTATTACATTGTATAAATTATTGAAATAAAGATTAAACAGAAATAAGTACTTGTTTTAAATAAACTGGGGCTTAATCGCACTTATGTATTTACAATGATAAATCAAAAACTAAATTGTTACCTTTTCAGTTATGTTTACAGAAAAATACTCGCTTTAGTTTTGATAATTGTTGAAATCTATGCCTAAGGAGCCTAGGATGCCAATATTCGACATTTTAAATGAGAATTCTGAAGGAAAACCAATTTTTAGGTAAGAATAACTGAAATGTCAGCATAACAGTTTTGGTTTTATCATTCAGTTGGACCCCCTCCTGACCTATAGATGTTCATTTAGTGATTCTTCATAAAATAATGACTTTTAATTATATTGTGACTATATATATTTTTTATTCCAACTTTAATAAATAAAACGCTCATAATCATTCATCTTTTAGAAATATCAGCTTACAGATATTAAGAATACAATTGGGAATATAAATAAAACAAATTTAGTAAATTAAATAAATATCCATTTATATACATTTACTACAATTTATACACAATATATAAAATTGCCAAGTTGAAACATCACAGTAATTTTTTTGCATTCACGAAATCAAATAAAAGAAAAACAATGAAAAACTTAAATAGTAATTTATTATTCACTCGACATTATCCGTACCTACCTACATTATATAACTATTAAATTGATTGCTGAAAGTAAACATAAATATTATTAAAGTAAACATAATATTTTATAAGTATTTTATCTTCGATCATCTACTGAATGATCGAAGTATTTTATAGTCGACATATCTATACTTAAGTAATTGCTGAAAGTAAATACAAATAGGATGGAATCAAGTTATGTGCCAAGGGCCAAGACTTCAGGGGAAGGTTAGGTTAAGAATATGTTGATCTTGAACTTAGGTTAAATGCTGAACGAATCGACCACAATGATAAAAACATTCTAATAAAAAATATTTTCTTCACCAATGTGTTCTAAACATTGACCTGGGGCCGTACCGGCTAATGAATCGATTGTCGAAAAGTCTGCTGGGTTTCAAGTAGTTTCAACTTTAAAACAGAAAAATCAAAGTAAGGAATTTCGTCTTGTACTTTCTGTTGACGTAATTTGGAAGATGAAGAACGATGTTCGTGTGACATCATGAATTTCGCCCAATTGGGGCTCGATTTATCTGTTTTAATTTGAAACCCAGCAGACTTTTCGATAATCGATTCGTTAGCCGGTACGGCCCCTGACCTACCCATGAAACACAAAATCCTATATTGTGCCTATTGTGGCACATTAACCTAAGTTCAAGATCAACATATTCTTAACCTAACCTTCCCCTGAAGTCTTGGCACATAACTTGATTCCATCTTTATATATTTTGTATAATCACGCATTTTATTGACAATTAGAATGTTGTAGAGTCATTAGCACAATCAGGCTATTATAAAATCTGTAACTTTAAACTTAATTTTTTGATAAGTTAAAAATTTATGGAAGTGCTAATGACAACACATTGACAGACAATAAATAAACATTCCAACGTCACAAGAGAACTTTTTATTTTGATGAGATAAATATTACTTAAAATATCATAAATAAAATATTGCAGTATTCTAAAAAAAATTTTTTTTTCCGCTACGTATAATAGCACCGTACAGCCGCCATGTTGGTTTTTTTATAACGCCACCTTCTTAAGAACACTTGGGCTGACGAGACAAATCTAACGATATGTTAATCATGGAAATCTGTTCAGCCGTTTGAAAGATATGAGGTAATAAAGAATATTACATACAAACTTACAAGATACGCGCGAAAAACATAACCCTCTTGCAGTCGGGTAAAAATAGAGTAATATAAAGTAACAGATCATTCACGTTTAAAGTATTTACTTGATTATAAGTAACGGAATACCTTTAAAATACCTTTAATTTCTTTTATTATACTTGTCTGGATTATTCTATCTCACAATAAAGTGAAATATTAAAACGAAAATAAAAATTTCTTTTATAAAACAAAAACAAGAAGTAACAGACTCCTAAATAGAGATTGGAATGACACTTTAATAAAATTATAATAATGCTAATTAATTAAATTATTATGTTAATATTATTACTTATATCAGTCTAATTTAGATTTTCTTTCTTAACAAGGCAAGTGTACAATTTCACGATAGGTGTATATAACGGAATATAAATGCATGCAAATAAATTCATAAGTTTAAGGCAAGTGAGCAGTATGGATGGTTTAATAATCTCAAAGTTGTCTTTTGATTGATAGACAAAAAATATTGTCATACATGGCCTTAACATAATCTGGACACGCACGGTTATGTATTGTCAACGACACTACTGCACTACACCACTGGGGCACAGAATAACTAATAGTACAAGTACAGAAGCAGCACTCCGCAAAGTCATTTAAATAAATAGCGACTTTTGCTCCGACACAATAAAGTGAACTTCAGGTCTCGCAGCGCTAATGGCCTACAGTTATATTCACCTAGTAGTTGCCTCTCTTTCTATCGCGTGCTCTTACCTTTTCTGACGACGCAACGTCAGGGTTGTCTTCTTTTAAATGAACTGCGTAGCAAATATCATAATGTGAAAAACAACAGTTGTTTATTGGTTTTTTATTTTGACAATCGTAAACGGCACATTAATGTCGATCCGACATTGTTACTATTATAAAGAGACAATACCTACGCAGGCATAATGTGCCGCGCGACTACACAGGCGGGCGTGTGGCAGCCCGCTGCTCACTTGTTCGTTCGAACTAGAGATGGGCAGGGAAAGAAAAGAAAAATATGGGGAAAGAAAAATATGGGAAAATACGGAAAAATACGGGAAAATATGGTAAAATTCCAAAAACGCGGGAAAATACTCTTTGCTATGAATTCAGTTACTTATGATACCAATATTTTTCTTTGGAACGTGTTTTTAGTGATATTATACTATAATATGTATGATCCAAACATATTTTTCTAATTAGCAATCAAAAACAACTCAATAAATTCTAACTATGTACTTGTATCTGATTAATAGCATTTATTTCATCATCATCATATCAGCCACGTTTATTTAAGTAATTATAATTGTATCTTCTGTCAATTAAAGTTTAAAGAAATAAAAAATATTAATCAACAATAACAAAAGCTGTCGAGTTTAATCAAATAGAGATAGATAGACAAGCGCTTGGCTGCTATTAGTATCGGTCAGTACAGGCGGATGTATGCGCAAACCAGTACCGACAACTTGTTTTGTATATGCGGCCTCCCATAGAAAAGTATGGGCTACTTTATTTACCTTTACCGAACGGTACAGACCTGTACCGACCTGTAACCTGCTTTCTTTATGCGGGCACCCTTACGCCTGATGTAACACAGACTCATACAAAGAGTTCCACTCTCTAGCGGTATGTTAGAAACAAACCGCTTAGTGCAAGTTTTTTTTATATTTATATTTACTAGAAACAGTGGCGCTGATTTCTTTTCTTGCGATATCTCAAGCAGACATAGAACGGTTTCTTGCGCTTCTGGAAAAAACCAGTGTTGATTTGGTCTCACTATGAACCACTATAAAACAAAAATGAAGGTGTTGGATCGTAAGAATACCTAACAATCGACCTGACTTACGTGAAATAGCTAATTGTGAAGTTGTCCAGAGTTACACCTACCTGGGATCCACAATCACAAATACCGGAAGTTGTTATAAGGAGATCAAAAGATGGTGTGCCATTACACGATCAGCCATGAAAAAACTCACGAAGATATAGAAAGATCACCGCATAACTAAAACACCAAAGTTCGCTTGATGAGATGCTTAATATTTTCCTATCTTCCTATATGGAGCTAAAACATGGACAGTCCACCAAAAATATCATAAAAAGATTGACGCCTTTGAGATCTGGCGGTGACAGACTTAATCAAATCATCTTCAAAATTATCCCTTACTGAATGTACACGCAGTGCCACGAATACTCAGAGATGGAGGAGTATCTCAAGAGCGGCAACAAACCTTACAGACAATCCATGACCGACCACGACAACTCCACCAGGAGTGTACGACTAAGAAGAAGACAGCAAAGATTATAATTTCCGATGGACTACCTGGCCCTCCGCTCCATGGACTCAAGCATCTGGAGGCGGAGCTGGTGTTTGGCAGGGCCATTCCCAAAATATGAGAGCAGTAAGTACTCTATACACGATCAAACTTGCATTTGGTAGATGTTCCAGCGTGAAGTGGGTACTTTCTCATCTTTGCCAGAACCCAATTGTGATCAACTTTCAATGAAAGAGCAAAAATTGAATGTTGGAGTCAATGACATGCCGAAAAGCTCTAGTTGTTTAGTAATCGGCACGGATATACCTCAGAAAGTTGCATTTAGATCGAAATGACTCCGTTTAGCACATAACAGACACGCCCCAGGCGTCTGACTGTTCTTGACGGATTGAACCTGACCAGTTGGCATCGCCCCAGTCGGAACTGCCTACAACGATAGGTTCATGCGTCTGACCATATTGCCTCCCTAAGACATTGGACTTGTTCTGCACCGGCTCGAGCATCAGATATGTAGCTCTCTACATTAGTGCTCATCGTCAGTCATCAGCGTACCCCAAAATTCCAAGCATTAGCAGGTCACTAAATTGCAGCAGGAATAGCGTTTCAGAGAGTACCGATCCCTAAGGGACGCTAGCATTGATAGCTAACTGGTCGGACAAGCAGCCATCAATGACAACTCGAATCGATAGATTCCTCATGAAGTCTGATATCCAGACATACAAAGTGGTGCTTGTCCGGCGCGCCGGGTGGCTGCGTGACTTCCTCACACTTTTTTAGGGTTCCGGTAGCCTAATGGCTAAAACGGAGCCCATGTAGATTCATCATGTTTGCCTGTCTATCTGTCCGTCCGTTTGTCACAGCCACTTTATTCCGGAACTATTAGGATTACACAATTGAAACTTGGTAGGTAGATAGATGCATTCTGTAAACCGCTGTACGATTTTTTTTACACAAAAATAAAAAAGTATTAAGCACGGCTCCTAATACATGGAACTGAAACTGCAATTTTTTCATCAAACCGTGCGGGGTGTTTAAAGATAGGTCTTGAAAAATGACAAAGAAGGTCGTTTCAAATATATACACTTCCAAAGTGGTAAAATGTGTATCCATCACCCCCCCTCTACCTTTTAAAATTAAAGGGTGAAAAACAAAAATATGCTGTAGATCTTTTCGACGAAAAATTAACATTTTCAACGAAAATTGGTTTAAACGAGATATGGTTAGCAGCTTTAGAGATAAACCGCAAATACAATCTTTGTCATTTATACAAATACCTACTATGAAAAACAAAGTTATTTTTGCAGAGGAAAAACGATATGGTATAAGGTAACTACAGAACATTACTGCTGGTTTTACAGCTACATACATGTTCATAGAAAAAACGTGCCACCGCGCCGCGCCGCGCCGCGCCGCTAGCCTAGGAATTACTATTAAAATTAACTTCTAAGGTAAAAATTCAACGTGATGTGGTTTTCCTTTATAAAAAGTCATTTCACTTGATTAAATATCGACATATATCTTGAAGATCATACATACAATAGAAATATGTAGTCGTTTATCAATTAATTTAATCAAATATTGTCAAATGAGTATTTTCCCGGCGATCGGGAATATTCCCGGGTTTTTTCCCAGTCGATTGGAAATATTCCGGAACTTTGGAAAATTTCCGGGAGTAAACCCATCCCTAGTTCGAACGAACGGCTAGCGGTAGGTGCTTATCGCGCGACCGACGAGCGAGTGAAGGAGACCTGACTGGGGTGTTTACAATATGTTTACCACACCGTTATGTGTAGGCACCACAGTTTACACACAGTTATGTGTACCACAGTTTACACAGTTATGTGTACCACACCGTAGTGAAGTTCTAAATTTGATACTAACCTTGCATTTATCGATATCAATTATTTATCATTCGTAGTAAGCTAAGATCACGACATGTTCCACATAACACAGTTGGCGGTGGTGTGGCTACAAAAAAGTTGCAAAAATGTAAACTACACCCCAGTTGTGTCGTTCGTTGACAATACACGATGGTTAATATTAATTTAAACTAACTATAGGCATAAGACTATGTATGCCTTATCTAAGATAGCTACTAATACGTACATACAGTCAGCAGCACACCAGCCAGATCAATGTCTTAAGTTTAAAATTGATTACCGTTTTGTGGTAGCCCACTTAGTACATTATATCTCAGTGGGTAGCCCAGCGTGCTGTTGACTGTAGGTACAATAAGAAGACGATAACAGAGAATAAATAATAGTACCTACTACATTTTTCTTTGACAAACGTGTAAAATAACAATATCATTAAATGTAAGAACACAGCTGTTTTTACTACAGGCGCACCGCCGGCCAAAATTTTGAATTTATCATCTAGCTAGCTGATGCATCATTTATGAACATCGATGATTTGTGTTATATATAACTAAAAGTGCGGCTTAAAGTTTAAAGTTATAGTAGTCTTGAAACTAAGTCAAGCTAGAATAGTTAGAATACTTTTATATATTTTGTGACAGAGGTCTAGGTTATTTTGAGTTACCTTGGGCCTAAGGCCACATTTGTCTGACGCCACGCGTGAACACGTGTTAACATGCCGTCAGTCAGATGACATCGGTTTTCATAGTAAATGTATGCACTAGGATCACACTTATAACACGTCCATACAAATACGGCGTGTTAACACGTGGCGTCAGACAAATGTGCCCACACCTTATATGTTACATACGTGTATATGTATACTTATTGTGTATATGTATACTTATTGCAGTTGTGAGATAGACGCGACACAAACTGTCTCCAAATTTTACTAATTTCGTCAATTGTGAATTTGTGACTAAGGAAGACTAAGTTACAACTACATGCGTAATGGACACACAGCTTTATGTGTAAATATTTTCTTAAAACGACACAATTATGTAGTTAAACTGGAGAGCTATTTATAAAGAAACATTAAGGTACAAATAGGACTATAAGTACTATAGGTTTTTGAGCATATTTTTTTATTCTACGCGAAGACATGGACAAGATAATAAAGTTTAACTAACGCTGGCTCGCTAAAAATCTAACTGGCTTTTATGAAGAAACAAAAGTCCTATGACTGTCTCGTCAATGATAAGTCTTATTTACGTGCCGGACTACAGCTGCGCCACAAAAAAAAAGTTGGAAATCTGACTTTTTGACTATGCCATGATGAAGTCTATAGTTTGTCGGAGTTTGTCGCCAAAAACCAGAGTTTGTCGGTCTTCCGTTTAGGAGATACATGTGGCTCAGCTGTAGAGACGTCTCTACAGCTGCGCCACACAGATCTCGAAAACGGAAGGTCGTAGCGAAAATCTGATTACTTGTATGTATAGCCGTTAGTTTGTCGGAGTTTGTCGCACAAAAACCAGAGTTTGTCGGTCTTGCGTTTAGGAGATACGTGTGGCGCAGCTGTAGGAGACGTCTCTACAGCTGAGCCACACAGATCTCGAAAACGGAAGGTCGTAACAGAAATCTGATTACTCGTGTGTGTAGCCGGTAGTTTGTCGGAGTTTGTCACCAAGAACCAGAGTTTGTCGGTCTTGCGTTTAGGAGATATGTGAGGATACGCTGTGGAGACCTTTCTACCTGGATCTTGAGAACGGAAGGTCGTAGCAAAAATCTGATAACTCGAGTGTGTAGCCATTAGTTTGTCGGAGTTTGTCACCAAAAAACAGAGTTTGTCAATCTTACGTTTAGAAGATATGTGGAGATATGCTATAGAGATATTTCTACCTGGATCTCGAGAACGGAAGGTCGTAGCGAAAATCTCACATATCTCCTAAACGCAAGACCGACAAACTCTGATATTTGGCGACAAACTCGGTCGAACTACCGACTATAGATATGACTAATCGGATTATCGCTACGACCTTTCGTTCTCAAGATCCAGGTAGAAAGGTCTCCACAGCGTATATTCACATATCTCCTAAACGCAAGATCGACAAACTCTGGTTCTTGGTGACAAACTCCGACAAACTACCGGCTACACACACAAGTAATCAGATTTCTGTTACGACCTTCCGTTTTCGAGATCTGTGTGGCTCAGCTGTAGAGACGTCTCTACAGCTGCGCCACACGTATCTCCTAAACGCAAGACCGACAAACTCTGGTTTTTGTGCGACAAACTCCGACAAACTAACGGCTATACATACAAGTAATCAGATTTTCGCTACGACCTTCCGTTTTCGAGATCTGTGTGGCGCAGCTGTAGAGACGTCTCTACAGCTGAGCCACATGTATCTCCTAAACGGAAGACCGACAAACTCTGGTTTTTGGCGACAAACTCTGACAAACTATAGACTTCATCATGGCATATTCAAAATGTCAGATTTCCAACTTTTTTTTTGTGGCGCAGCTGTAGTCCGGCACGTGTCTTATTTTATGGTGTTAAAACGTAATTTAGGAATCTCTTCATGGCTGACTCTCTGAGGTTTGTATATGAATTTTCATTTCACGTTTGACTTATTCCTCCCTCAAACATACGCGACACGCGTGCGAGTGGCTTTAACGGTTTAATTTATACATTTTTTAAGTGTTACCTTTACAATTAAGTACAAAAATAGCCACACATCTTCCTAACTGATTTTCTATAATTTGTAAAGTAAAAGGTTATTGTACAGAAGAAATAGTAAACTTTAAAGCAGGGGTCTCTAAAATACGGCCCGCGAGCCCCATCAATCCGGCCTGCGAAAGCGAACCGGATCGTACCAACATACTGTCATTTATAATATGTTGGTACGATGAGCTAGCTAGGGCCTGGCCTTTGGGACTTCGTGGAGGAGTTAGTCCTTATGCTTTAAAGGGTAATTGAAAATAAACAAGTCTGAATTTCGGTAACGTAAGAAAATAAAATGAACCGGAAGCTTTTATGATATGAGATGAAGCAAATATAATAATTATAAAAGAACCTAAGTAGTATTAATTTTCAATAAACAAAAAATATTTTTATTTTTCATTAACCAATGAAATTAAAATGTTTCATGTACCAAACTTCACTATGAAATATTAAATATAATTTACATAATAATGAAATATTTCAGTGTTTTTATTCAACGACCTATCATTATTTTCGACATGAAGTTGACACACCTTAATCTTAAAACCTCTTATCACCTCCTAAACTCCAAACCTCTTAAGTTTAAAAACATCAATACCACTTTCATATCACTTTGTGACTTATTTGAGTACTATATGACTCTATGCTATTATCGTTAAAATAATGAATATTTTCCAAAATATAAATAAAAGCGTTAAAATTATCACTCAGGGGTCGTACCGGCTAACTTACATGGCTATCGTAATCGCTTTCATTTGACAGATGGATATGACACATCGCTACTTCTATTTGGCATAAAATTGATAATACATTAAAATATGATATAAAAACTTACCATAGAAAAGTAGCTATGTTTCTCATCCATCTGTCAAATGAAAGCGATTACAATAGCCATGTAAGTTAGCTGGTACGGCCTCAGTTCATTAGATCTCAAAAGAACAACGGAGGGCAATTATAGAATGGACTCACCTCTTATTTGTAAAATGCCAACTCCAGATCAAATAATAATATAGGTAGTGTCAATTCTGAAGTATCCACTCAAGTTTTATGTTATTTTAGGAAGACTAGGGATATTTTGTATGTTTATTATCATGGAAGAACATAACACTGATAGTTACTTATTTACAGTCACCTACTGCATAAATGGCAATTAACTTTACTATTGTATGTTACCGGCAATGTGTATAATCCGGCATTGTATACAATGCCTAGGCATTGTATACAATGCCTAAAACGATCAGGCAATGTATGAAATATAATTCATTTTATACTTTGCCTAGGCATTGTATACAATGCCTGCTGGTCCACCGGCAATGTGTAAAATAAGTATATTTCTGTTGTCTGTTATAAAAAAATAACCTCGAAATTTAAGGCTCACGCTCCGCTGCGCTTCGCGCTCGCCTTAAATTTCTAACCTATACGCGGGACCTACAGGAGTGAAGCAGGTTCGATTCCAAACTCAAATTTCTGTTGTCTGTTATAAAAAAATAACCTCGAAATTTAAGGCTCACGCTCCGCTGCGCTCCGCGCTCGCCTTAAATTTCTAACCTATACGCGGGACCTACAGGAGTAAAACAGGTTCGATTCCAAAGAGCCCCCCTCGAGCCCCCCATCGAACCCTCCTCGAGCTTTCCTCAAGCCCCCCCCCCCCCCCCCTCGAGCTTTCCCCAAGCCCCCCTCGATCCCCCCTCGAATCTATTCTCGAAAATCTTTTTATTATAAACATTGCCGGTGGACCAGCAGGCATTCTATACAATGCCTAGTCATTGTATATGTTACCGGCAATGTATGAAATGCAGGCATTGTATACAATGCCTAGGCATTGTATACAATGCCTGGCCCTTTTAGGCAATGTATGAAATATAATGAATATTGATATCTATTTCACACATTACCTAGGCAGTGTATACAATGACTAGGCATTGTATAGAATGCCTGCTGGTCCACCGGCAATGTGTATAATAAAAAGATTTTCGAGAATAGATTCGAGGGGGGATCGAGGGGGGCTTGGGGAAAGCTCGAGGGGGGGGGGGCTTGAGGAAAGCTCGAGGGGGGGGGCTCGGGGAAAGCTCGAGGAGGGTTCGATGGGGGCTCGAGGGGGCTCGAGGGGAGCTCGAGGGGGGCTCGAGGGGGGGGGGCTCGAGGGGGGCTCTTTGGAATCGAACCTGTTTTACTCCTGTAGGTCCCGCGTATAGGTTAGAAATTTAAGGCGAGCGCGAAGCGCAGTGGAGCGAGATCCTTAAATTTCGAGGTTTTTTTTTATAACAGACATACGAAATATACTTATTTTACACATTGCCGGTGGACCAGCAGGCATTGTATACAATGCCTAGGCAAAGTATAAAATGAATTATATTTCATACATTGCCTGATCGTTTCAGGCATTGTATACAATGCCTAGGCATTGTATACAATGCCGGATTATACACATTGCCGGTAACATATACACTGCCTAGGTAATGTGTGAAATAGATATCAATATTCATTATATTTCATACATTGCCTAAAAGGGCCAGGCATTGTATACAATGCCTGCATTTCATACATTGCCGGTAACATATACACGCTGAAATATGTCCCACTTCAGAATTGTCACTGTTGTCAACAATTTATGTAAAATTAGTGTTTTCTAACCTTAAACTTAATGGCGTGGGCTCACCAGTTCGGCTTCTTGTGGGATATGGTCCACTGCTGGTATGTGTTGTTGGGATCGCAAAGGGCCAACCCTAGCGTCCTTGAGTGTGGTTGTAGTGTTAAGCAAAAGCCGTGCAGTCGATGTATTAACTGGTGGTTTTCTTCTTCGTACCTATACATACATAGTATTTATGGCGTGTGAGTCAAAATTTATATCTTCTAATATTCTTTTTTAATTTAAAATATCCTCAAAAACTGCCCAGCAATCTTAAAGCAGGCATCTTAAGCAGTCTTAAGGCACAACGTTCCTAAATAATTTGTAGGTATATGTAGTGGTGGCCACTTAAAAAGACGCCAGTCGATGTGTGAGGAACTTTGAAGCCTTGGTTCTCTACCAGGGATTGTTCGAGCTGTGATCTGATGATAGCCATCCAGTGAATGGAGGAGATCCAAATCGCTATACACACACAACTGATCTGATCAACATTCTAAGAGATGTAAGAATATGTCTGAAAAAAATCGCAAAAATAGCATTAAATTGAATAGAAATCCTGAAACTGAGAACTCTGATCCTTAAATCTCTAAGCATGCTGATCAGATCAGTTGGGTGTGTATAGCGATCTGAACCTCCTTCATTCATTCCCCGGATAGAAATCATTACATCACAGCTCGATCAATCCCTGGCGGAGAACCAAGGCTTCAAATTTACCTCGTTTGTATAAAAATGTGGCCACCACTTTATAAATAGGTAATTTGACTGACTGGGTGATATATCAACACCCAAACAGCTGGACCTAAAGACTTGAAATTTTGGAGATACGAGAAAGATTAGTATAGGCATTCGCTAAGGCAGCGGTTCCCGAATGGTGTTACGCGGGACCTTGGGGTTCCGTAAGAGGCTCTCAGGGGTTCCACGAAAAGTCAAGTTAATATCTTTTTGTAAATATTTTTATCTTAAACAGTAGTACTTTTAAAGTCAAATTAAACTATACTTACAAGATGCGAACACTAAGCTAAAAAGCCTCAGTATGGTGTGATTTCACGTAAAAAAACAATGATACAGTTAGTTTACTTCTTACTTGATCATCATCATATCAGCCGCACGACACCCACTGCTGGGTATAGGCCTCCCCTAAGGATCTCCACGACGATCGGTCCTGCGCTGCCCGCATCCAGTGGCTTCCCGCGACCTTCACCAGATCGTCGGTCCACCTTGTCGGGGGCCTACCCACGGAGCCGAGTCCGGTGCGCGGTCGCCATTCCAGAACCTTTCCGCCCCAACGGCCATCAGTTCTTCTCGCTAAGTGTCCTGCCCATTGCCACTTCAGATGAGCAATCCTTCAAGTGATGTCGGTTACTTCAGTTCTCCTGCGGATCTCTTCGTTTCTGATTCGATCACGCAGGGAAACGCCGAGCATGACTCTCTCCATTGCACGCTGGGTGACCTTGAGCCTCCTTATGAGACCCATAGTTAGCGACCACGTTTCACTGCCGTAAGTCATCACTGGCAACATACACTGTTCATAGACTTTAGACGGTTCTCACATTGGTTTTACTTTGTATGCAAGTACATCAATTTGTATAGAAAACCGCTTGGTCCAACACACCGAGGCCGCGCCGAGGCGCGGGAGCGCGCGACGCCGCGTGTCACCGGCGGCACGCGGAAACGCTCGCCAGCAGGCGCGAAAATCGCGAGGTAGAACACACTGAGCTCCATAGTATCGTACCGGTTTTTGTACGTAAGCGCGGGGCCGTCGTGTGACGCCGACCGGCGCGGAGGCGCGTCGAAAACCGACCGAATAGGCGGCGCGCTGCGCCGTCGCCGCGCGCGTGTAACGCCAAACCGCGCCCCGCGACGGCGCGCGCCGGCAGTGTGAGAATCGCCTTAGTCTTGAGACACTGAGGTAAGTCGGACGCGAAGATTTTTCGAAGCTTCCCGAATGCTGCCCACAAATTGCTGATAACTTCTTCCAACTCGGTTAGCTTCGCGTCGGTCCTCAGTGTGTGCGTGTTATAAGTTGCCAGGTGCAGTTGTCGTCGTTGTTGGTAGCCGAGCTGCACCCGAGGATTCTTAACACCCCAACTTACTTGAGCTAGGCCCAAAAACGGTAAACCAAAAAGGGCTCCATAGCCGAAAAAATTCGGGAACCGCTGCACTCCTTAGTGCTTTTTGATTTTTGTAAATTCCTCCCCTAATTGCACTGTTATAAAGGTAGAGTGATCATAAGTGAGACTGGTCATGGACAATTTAACAGACATCTTTTTAACTTAGGTGTCACGGACAGTTCCCTATGGAGAGAATGCATGGAGGAAGAAGAAACAGCCGCCCGCGTGCTGCTGAAATGCAGAGGGGTGGCCCCTTACCGGGCGAGGTACCTCGGCTCGCCGGGCAGCGTCCAGGAAGCGATCACGAATGTGAAAGCCCTTGGAGTGTTCCTGGCTGAGCTGGGCTGGCTGGAGTGATCCGGCCGCACATCCTCTGACGCAAAATAGGCGCAATAGACGTGGAGTTGCGGAAACCGCCTGCATTGATAAGAAGAAGGTAGAGTGATACGTTACCTCCATGGTCCATCGACGGTCCCAAGCCTGCATATGGCTTGCTTGACATTCTGCGTGTCGGCCTCCACGCAGCGCTCGCCCACGCCCAGCTGGCCCGCTTCGTTCAGGCGGAACAGCTGGCTGTTGCCGGACCCGTGGCATGCAGACGTACCTTTAACAATTTTTCTTAAGTGTATTTAATCGGGTAACAATAAATTACCATTTTGGGTATCAAAAATACTGAATACAGCGACGGAGTGAGGGCGACTACACATATTGAAAATGGGTGACTTTAAAATACAAATTGAGTAACTAGTTATTGAGAACGGGCGACCAAATTACTATTTGGGCGACAACCTTAGAACACACAAGACATTTAAAATTTGGCATATATTTTATTTATAAAAAAGGTGTTTGTTTATTATCCTAATCGAGATGACAAAAAACAAACAAACAAACAAAAAAGAAAGCAACCTAATAAAAACGGGTTAAAATACCATGTCGGGTAGCTTAAATCAGTTATATGTATAGTTATACTACTTATAGTACTTGGTATAATAGTTGCCCACTTAATATATTAGTCACCCATTTAGATTATTAGTCACCCACATGTAGTCGCCCGTTTAGTTATATTGTCGCCCAAAAAATAAATTGCTGCCCGGTTTAGTATTTAAGTATCTCATTAACAGTCGCCTTAGTTATTTCCAATCACCCAATTAATTAATTCCCATTTTTCCTATGCACAACAGGGTAGTGCTTGGCCTTCACCTCACCTGATGTTAAATGACGATAAGGCCGAAGGTTGAAGCACCCTACACACGGATTCCTCATCACTGAGGAACTGGCTATCTTACCTCTAACTGCCGGAACGCAACAATTTTTAAATTGTTGTTATGGCGTAAGACCAAGGTAGGATGGTAGCTAGCCAAGCGGATTTAAAATAAACCCTACCACTACCACCAACTAATCCGAGTACAAATTGTACCCCTCCCCCTCCTGGGAATCGAACCCGGGACCCCTGCGTCTTACACGGGTGGGCGAACCACTAGACCATGGGTCTCCAAACTTTTTAGCATAAGGGCCAGACTAACTCCTCCATGAAGTCCCAAGGACCAGAAT
The DNA here is from genome assembly GCA_943789525.1 of Agriphila geniculea. Lineage (NCBI taxonomy): Eukaryota > Metazoa > Arthropoda > Insecta > Lepidoptera > Crambidae > Agriphila > Agriphila geniculea. The sequence goes on along the minus strand of OX038877.1, from coordinate 4,314,614 downwards.
CTAGCTAGCTCCGTAAGATCTAGCCTGCTTTCGCGGGCCGGATTGTTCGTGCTCGCGGGCCGGAGCTGGCCCGCGGGCCGTAGTTTGGAGACCCCTGCACTAGACCACAGAGGCGGTTAAAATTCATTTTTAATAAGTTCACCAGCCGGCCTAGCGAACGCCCAACGACCATTTGTACAACCCATCTCACGATGTCTTGTTCACATCAGTGCGGTGTGAGCGGGACAGACATATACCGCATTCAAAAATTATCTTTGAGTTATAATTTATAGTACAAGTTATGAAGTATGTAAGCTGCTAACTACAATATTTTTCTGGTTTATCTGATACACGCGTTACGTCAATCGAATAAGAATCCTTCCTACTAATAATATAAATGTGAAAGTTTGTGGGTTTGGATGTTTAGGTGTTTGTTCCCCAATCACGCAAAAACTGCTGAACGAATTTGCTTGATATTTGGCACACATAGTAGATAGCCTAGTTTCTTGGATGAATTAACGTTTAAAACATAGGATACTTTTTAACCCGATATTCTCTCGGGAACGGGAACCACGCGGTTGAAACCGCGGGCGGCCGCTAGTTTAATATAAAATGCTTAAAACATTTGGTCGGCTCTGACAAAGTTTACTTCGAAATTAAGGCAGACTTTAAAGTTAAATAAAAACCAATGATTTTTAAAACACACTTACCTATGTAGGCTGGTGCAGCTTTTCCCATAGTGTCTAAACAGACACTGGCAGCTTTATTCTTCACCATTCCCCAGTGAATGTTCTTCGGCAACTTCGGGAACTTGTCATAAACGTCGTACGCAACGTTCTTCATATACCAGCCGAAGCTGTTGCATTTAAGTTTATTCTTCAAGGCCACCTGTTCGCTAATATCACCCATGTCGAGGAATCTGGCCATTGGCTCTCTCGTGTAGAAATATTCTTTGTGCTCCTCATCAAACCAAGTTTCGATGACTCTTTTATAGTTGATGGTGATTAAGGAACCCTTACGGTTTTTGGCCAAGTTGCCGAAGTTGTAAGGCATGAAGGCGCGGTAAACATGGCCCACTCTCGAACATGGCACCCATTCAATGCTGCCTCCACACTGCCAAATCTTGAAACTGAGCTCAAAGTTCTCTCCACCCCACACTAAAAGACCAGGGTCGTACGCACCGATTTCAAGGAAGTACTTTCTGTTTATTGCGAACAACCCTCCTGCATGTGTAGGGCTTTTGTAAGGCTCCGATTTGTGTTTGTGACGTTCTGCCTCTCTGTCGGGTACTTCGTTTTCCTTGTACAGCATTCCCCATTCGAATATGCCTCTGTAGTGTACTCCGTGCTGGTAAACAGGTCTGTATTCAAAAGTTCTGTGGTCGATGCCATCTATGACTGGCACAGTCATGATCCTGTAATCGCGGTATATAGGCGCGAGGAGGGGAGGTAGCCAGTTTATATTTACTTCGCAGTGGGCATCTAGGAAGACGATCACGTCGCCAGTGGCTTCCTGCGCTCCCCGAGATCTTGTGCGAATCAGACCCTCTCTGTGAGCATTTCTTATTAGACGTACTTTCCCTTTGAAACGCTTAATGTATTCATCTAAGTTGCTTTTTAAGTTATCCTTGTCGGAGTAGTCATCCACCTGATTGAAAAAACAATTAAAATGTATTTTCGCGTCGATTACAATTTCTTCAATCAGACGAAGAGGACGACAATATGAAGGGGAAAGGATTAAAAAAGGTAAGTAAAGTAGAAAGATAAACTAACACTTATTTTGGCATTCAATATTGGAATAGCTAGCGTTAAGTTCTGGCACATCTGCTATTTATTTACTATGGCAGACTGGGAACGCTCAAAGAAAAAAGAAAAAATCGGTGACGTCTCAAAGAAAAAATCGGTGACGTAAGTGAAGAGGGATGAAGCTACAAACCTAATTTAGAAAGTACAAATTAACCGAATCTGTACTTTCTGTCTGTGTATAAACCTAAGAACTGAGATTCTGCGTCAATCATTTAAAAAATAGATTAGCGAAAATTATAAAGAAATAAACCTCATTATCGTAAGCACATAAATAGCTTTAAAATACTAATCATATTTGCAGAAAATAATTTAAAACTGCAAGACGAAGCATTATCTACTTCAAACAAGTAGGTTTATGTTTGTAACACGGTGGCGTAATCTGAAATACGAGCCAGTGCTGCATGGGAAAGATTTCATTTGAATGTTAGTTTTTGCTTGATTTGAAAATAATGTTGCTTTACTGTAGCCTGTATCAGATAATTTAGCGATAGTATATATAGAGGACATTGTAAAATAAGACGGCGATGTAAAACGAGTTTCATACACTTATCTTTATCGATCGCCAACCGCGCGCCCGCGTTGCAATACACACACGTATTTGTGTGAACATCTACTAGCAGGGACATTTGATATGAAAGTTAGGAGACATTAACTACATAAGATCCAAAAAAACTGTATTTCTTAACTGCTTTATGAAACATATTTTTGAACTGAATTAGCATTTATTATAATTTATTTCAATAAAAAAATGTGGATGGGAGTTGAGCAGAATCTGATTTATACACTAAGAACCATTAACACATTTTGTTTACCAGTTATGTCTGAGTATTGTTTCATAATTATCATTTATTTTTCACGACAGAAATGCGGCAAGCAACGGGAAACAAATACAAATATTGAATTGAATTGATGTTTACAACATTATTAATATCTTCTTTGAAAAGCTGGCGAAACGCTGCCTCTCAATTAGGGGATTGTAAGAAAATTGATTTTCGTGGCCTAATAAATAAAATTTAAATTGTACCATAAGCACGGTTAGCATGTAGTGATGCCATCCGTCCAGATAAAGTCGGACAGTGTTAGGCTTTTTGACCTCTTGTCCGACCAGAGTGCGTCTGGCCCGTCCGGTTTTTGTTATTACATCTATCGCCCCACCCGCACCATTATTATTTAGAAGGGGAGACACCAGCGGAGCCAGACGGGTGATCAGTCACCTTGAATGGAACCATTTCACCCATTTCCCCAAATCCCCGGAGGGAGAGGCGGGTTATCATTTACCCTACCGGCGTCGGACCCTCGAACCTACCTGTACGCTTACAGTACCTGCTGAGTTGACTTATCGCTAACTGCTTTAGATCCTCTTCCTTAAGCCTATCCACTCCAAAGAGCTCCCAGCGCAGTGATGCGTATATCGGACATTCTGCCATGAAGTGGTAGCTTGTTTCTTCTTTTTCTTTACATTGCGGACAGATGGGGTCCTCTGTCCGTTTGATCACTGATAGGTGTCTGTAACACCCGCACCATACACACACACCTCACCCTAGGCAAGCAGCGAACGGTGGGGGCGCGGGCGTTTCCGTTAGCAGTCTCATTTAAAATCCCTTTTTTAGCACTAGCCTTGAGACTCAAAAATCTATTAAATGTTTTGTTTTGTCAAAACTCATTTTTTTACGTCCAGCCTTAGGACACAAAGTCCTGCTTTTTTAATGAATGAGTCAAGTTTTTTATTTTTGGAGATGGCAACGCTATTAGCGGACAACCAAGGCGCGGCAGCTGCCAGTTTTTTTTGCGTCAATTAAACGCGCCTTTAGGTGTAATGTATAATTTCAAACAGTAAATAAAGAATACTTGCCAAAACGACCTCATGAAGTACATCAGGTGGTGATCTTTCAATGACTGTGTGAACTGTTCTCATGAGCACTGAGAAACCCTCGTTGTGAAATACAATAATCACAGAAGTCTTAGGCAGGTCTTCTGGGTAGTGCCAATATTTGCACTCCTCCAATCTTGTGTCTATTACTGTCCTGAATCAGTAAGAACATTCCAATTACAATCAATAATCATTATTTATCAACAGTACTTAAATCCACTTAAGGTATTACATAAATTTGACTTAGGTAACAGAGAAACACCAATGTAAGAAAAGGAACAGTCATTAGATATAAAATATACAATGTGTTAATGAATTAACGCAAAATGATAAAACTGTTTCTTCAAACCATCAAACTGAACAACTTTTACTACGGGACCAACTCTGAAATCACGAAAAAAAAAATCAGCTATTTCATACAAAAATTAATAATGAAAATATAAAAATTAGAGATGCGCCGAATGTTCGGCCGAATATTCGTATTCGGCAAATTCGGCATATTTTTTCATGTTCGTATTCGGCCGAATATTCGGTTGATTTGCCGAATAATTACCGAATATTTAATTGTACCGATTGGTACAATTTACATTAGAAAGGGAGGGTGGGAAACATTATCGCCGTTTGTATGGAGACCGTTTGCTAGACAATTCTCTTATTTTTTTTTATTTTGTCAATAAATATTTGGTAGAATACTACCAATTTTTATTGCTAGACAATTCTCATTTGACAAAATAAAAAAGATTAAGATGATTATCTAGCAAACGGTCTTCATACAAACGGTGATAACGTTTCCCACTCTCTCTAAACCTTAACCTACTGCACTGATAATATAATCTTACAGCAATTAATTTTCGGTATGTGTTTGAAATATATCAGAATATTAGAGAGTAAGGAACTAGGGCTGGCAGTGAACAAACAGAAAACCAAACTAATGGTGGTAGATCGCGCTGGCACATTGACAGGTGCCCATGAATGTATCCAGGAAATCGACAAGGTGGACAATTTCATCTATTTGGGAGCTCAAATAGTGATGGCAGCAGTGTTCCAGAGATCAAGCGCCGCATTGCTATGGCCAAAGACGCGATGACATGTCTTCAAGTCATCTGGAAAAACCGTAGCCTAGGTTTTCGTACTAAAACGCGCTTAGTGAGAGCCCTGGTCTTTCCCATCTTTATGTATGGAGTGGAAACATGGACCATACTAGCCAGAGAGATACATAGAATAGATGCATTCGAGATGTGGTGTTGGAGGCGAATGCTAGGGATACCCTGGACGGCCAAACGCACGAATGTATCTATCCTAACACAATTAAATGTCAAGACTCGGCTGTCCACTATCTGCTTACATCGCGTACTCTCATACTTTGGCCACATAATGCGAAGAGGAGATGAAATTCTCGAAAAGCTGGTCGTGGTTGGTAGAATAGAAAGCAAGAGAGCCCGAGGTCATTCGCCAACCAGCAGGGGCGTGCATTGATTTTCCGGCTAGGTAAGCAGTCAGACACTAAAGATTTTTTTTATAGCGAGAATGTTTTTCTAACTAATCGCATTTACGGCCCTAGTTTTAATAATGCTAAAAGTAGTTTGTAATGCTGTTATATGAGCACTGTTTTTATTTTATTAAAAAAATGGGAAAGGATAAGAGGTGGGTAAGAATAATTTCTCTAAACAAACGGAATTATCAACACAATTTGACCACTCTTTCTAAAATTAAATTCAGAATATATCATTCAAATTTCAAAACTATTTCTCCATTATTTAATAAGATAATTAGGTAAGTAGTAAACATTTTAAACACAACACAATAAATAAACACAGTAATATTTTTTCTAACATTTCATAATTTCATATTACTAAACAATAAACAAACATGTAATAGCGAAAGTGAATCGGGAGTCGGGACTTAAATAGAAACAAAAAACAATGCCAGCCAGCACTTGCATTATTTTTATTTCCGCAAGCGAGCGAAACAGACCTTACTCTAATGTGGCATGGGACCACATGGGACGTATTGCTATCGGCCTGTCGGCTGGTCGGCTATTCTCGGCAAAAACCGTCCAGCCGAGTAACGTTGATTACCTAGCGCTGTTAAATTGCGAAGGTCATGTTTTAGAACGTAATGCGTACAAATAGCGCATTTCTTTCTGTGGTCGTATAACTTTGACGGATTATTTTTCTAAAACTCGTTGTATGAAACGCTCCTAGCTTCGAATATGCATTCCAAAGACTGCCTAACCGGGCATACCGTAGTACTTATTAGCGTAAGGAAAAAGGTTACACAGTGTTCAATAGAAGTTTGGCAATAGAATAACGTACTTGTTTAACCAAATTAGACTAAATTATTTTAATGTAGTGATATATTTAGAGTGCCAATTTAATAGGTTCGTAGGTATAATGATTGAGGTAAGCACTGCCTTACTGCCTATATGGTATGTACGCCCCTGCCAACCAGATGGTCTGACCAAGTAAGAGTCGCAACCTCCTCAAGCAAATTCCATCAAGCAGTGAGAGCAACCATGGACCGAGACCGATGGAGACAAATCGTAAAAGGAGCCGGTGATCACGATCCTCAGTTATGAGGGAACGATTAAGAGAGAGAGTTTGAAATGCCTAAAAACTAGGGCTGTGTGTATTGTTTTTTTTAATATTGTAGATTATTATTGTAGTTTATTTTAAAAATATTGGCACTTTTTTGTTTTGTATGAAATTACTAAAATGCAAATATTTCAAAATCTTTGATAGATATTCAAAAAATTAAAACGTACAGCCCAAGTTTTAAGGCATTTCAAAAACATACTTATTTTTTTATAACATAAAAACTGGTATCTTTAGGAACCAACACTAGTATTAAAATGTGTAATCAAATAATGTTTTTCTTTTATAAATGTCGATGTATGCCTCATCTTCAAAGACTTTCATCGACGTAATAATAAATTTCAAAGTATTCAGTTCCGATCCGAACTGCAATTATTTGGAACCGAAAGAGCGGTACATTGACTTAGCGAGCCGTGCTAGAGAAGGGGTTGTGCTGGCTGTGGCAAACGCCCGCCCGACACGTTTAAAACCTGTTTACTGCGTAGAATTGAACCGAATAATTCGGCCGAATATTCGGTTCGGTACATTTTAGACCGAATATTCGGCCGAACATTCGTATTCGGTTAAACCTGCATTCGGCGCATCTCTAAATTAAAAATGTATGAAGCAGCTGATTTTTTTTTCGCGATTTCAGAGTTGGTCCAATAGTAAAAGTTGTTCAGTTTGATGGTAATGATTAAGTTAATTTTTAATATTTTTTTTAATTTGTATGTGTCTTTTTTCTATCCTATTTTATAAAAATAGGAAAGAAAAAAGCAGTTTGATTGAATCAATGATTTTTATCGAAAAAAGTGATTTAATCATACCAACCCTGAATTAAAGTAGGTACCATTAAGATTTCTGATAAACTGCAAACATGTTTTTGTAGTAAATGTTATTTTCGTTTTTGACAAACATTTTGGCTATAGTGAAGATTATGTTATCTAGAGGTTCCTATTTCAGAGTTTATGTTTAGATTGATTGAACTATCTATTAAAAAACCGGCCAAGTGCGTGTCGGGCCACGCGCCATAGGGTTCCGTAGTTACCTTATACCATACCATATTTAATACCACCTATCATTTTTCGTCTGCAAAAATAACTTTGTTTTTCACAGTGTTGGTATGAATGACAAAGTTATATTTGCGGTTTTGGAAAATGTGCTATATCTCAAAAACTAATTACTATATCTTGTTCAAACCAATTTTGGTTGAAAGTGTTTATTAAGATCTACAGCATATATTTTTTTTAGATTTTTCACTCTCTTATTTCAAAAGTTAAAGGGGGGGGACACACATTTTACCACTTTGGCGGCTTTCAAACGGTTCACTTTGAGAAAAAGTTGTCTTAAGAACCTCAATGTCATTTTTAAAAACCTATCTATAGACACCCAACGCGTGTTGGTTTGAAGAAAAAAATTTTTTTCAGTTTCAGTTCCATGTATGGGGAGCCCCCCCTTAATCTTTTATTTTTCTTATTTTTGTATTAAATTCGTTAAGTGGTTAACAGAATACATCTACCTACCAAGTTTCAACTGTGTAGTCTTAATACTTTCGGAATAAAGTGGCTGTGACATACGGACAGACAGACAGACAGACAGACAGACAGACATGACGAATCTATAAGGGTTCCGTTTTTTGCCATTTAGGCTACGGAACCCTAAAAAACGGCAAAAAATCACGTTTGTTGTATGAGAGCCCCCCTTAAATATTTATTTTATTCTGTTTTTAGTATTTGTTATTATAGCGGCAACAAAATACATCATTTGTGAAAAATTCAACTGTCTACCTGTTGTTGTTATTGATAAAAAGCAAAAAACTGCAAAAAAAATCACGTTTGTTGTATGGTAGCCCCCGTTAAATATTTATTTAGTGCTATTTTTAGTATTTTTTGTTACAGCGGCAACAGAAATACATCATCTGTGAAAATTTCAGCTATCTAGCTATCACGGTTCACGAGATACAGCTTGGTGACAGACAGACAGACAGACGGACAGCGAAGTCTTAGTAATAGGGTCCCGTTTTTACCCTTTGGGTACGGAAATAAAAAATAAAATTGTTTTTCAAGCACCTGTTCATAGAAATATCGTCTGATGCTGCAATGTTCATTCCATATTCACTTTCCGACTCTGAAATGTCATTAGCCCTGTCTGGAGACATGTGGTAGGGTTTGCCTTCTTCACCTGGGCCAGACACTATCTTTAGACCTCTCGGCTCAAAGTTACCAAGTTCTAAAACAGTAAATTTTTTTTGTTATTGGTTCTAAGGATTCATTGTAAAGTACAATGTAAAGTATTATTTGTATATTGTAATAATTTAGTATTTAGAGATAATGCAGACTCATAAGCGATGATCGGAGTAGGTAGATTGATTTTACATACTTGCATCACGAATAGTCATAGAAATCAGAACATAGATAAGCCTTTTTTTCCGGAATTTGGTTGCGATACTTACAGGATTGAATAAAATATTGTGAATGTAAGGATTTTCGAACTACTACATCTGAAATTTAAGTCCCATTTTACGTTTGCTATGTTTTTACTCAAGTTTAGCCATGCCATAGTTTTTTCACTATAGAAGGTCTATCACCTTTACCGTTAAAGAGATGGTTTAAGGGTTAAAAATCTTGATATCGCACCTTTGCGACGACAACCTGACATTCCTGAAACCGCAATCTTCAAGAAGGCTTTCTCTAAATGATAAAGAAGAACGCTTTTAGTGAAATGTCACGTTGTCACACGAGAAGCCACGTCTCTTTGCGATGACAAGTTGACATCTCTTTGAAAACGTTTTTTCACCATTTGGAAGTAGCCTCTTGGAAGGTTGCGGTTTCAAAAATGTCACGTTGTCGTAGCAAAGGTGCGATATATTCTTCATTCTACACATATAATTTTAAAGTTCGGAAAAAAAATCTTGATAATTTAAAACTTCTGGAGGCATATCCATATTCATATACAAGGTTATTTTTAGTTAATACAAAACGGTTCTACTTTCCATTAGTTGGTCTCGAATTTGGGGGTGGGGGTGAGGGTGGGGGGGGTGGTACCCCTTCCTAAAATTTGGGAGTTAGGAAATGGATTCGGCAATTAACGGAGAAGGAAGGGGAGGAGGAGGGGAAGGGAAACAACTCCCTCCTCCAAGTCCCATCTGCCAGTGATGCCTACTCAACTACTTTCGAGAAATAAATTTTTGTGTAAATATAACCTCAAAACAAAAAATATGGAAATTAAGCAGTGGAGGCTAAAAAGAGGTGGGGAGAGGGGAGGGGACGTACGTAAAAAATTTCGCAAGTGAAAAAAGTCGCTTCGCCGGCCGCTGCCGCGGCACGCTAGCTTCGCTCGGTCGGCTCTTACGCTGGGTTCATGTCGACCTAACATGCTCATCGCTACGCTCCTCGCACCTATCGCATGACCTGCGGTCTTTGGTCACCATTGCAACAATTTAGCAGTGCCACCAACCTAGTGCGCCGCCATTAAACGTCAAAAATGATGACTAACCATAAAATTTGGAATGCGAGTTCCAAATCATTAGTTCTTTACATAAAAAAATATGAACTCAAAACTCGATTCCAACTAATGGAAAGAAGAGCCCATGTCAGTTTGTTGACCCCAAATCAATCTGCCTACTCCGATCACTGCTTGTAAGATAGATACCTAGGTACTAAGAGGAGTCTGTATTAGTCATATTTTTTCCATTTACGAAAAGTGGTGTTAAAGCTAACTCTGTACATTACTGTACAATTATAAAGTTAGTATATCACCATAATAAGGATTATGGTGAGATCTTCTCAATGCAGATTGATTGAATATCAATAAGTAACTGAATGAATGAGAATAAAGCAATAAGTTTCTGTTCTATTCCACTAATAAATAACAAGATCTATAATAGCACTAATAAGTTCGATATGTAGTATGAAATTCATTCTATTAATCTCCTGATATCAACCTTGTTTCCTATACTATTTTATTTAATTGAAAGATTGATTCATTGTTCACTCATGGCACATTTCATTTTTTACGATATATTTAACACTGTATGTTGTATACGTAGTGTTGAATGACGTAACAAAACAATAGTCGAGGAAGGAGACACGCCGGCAAGTTGAATAGGCCAACTAACTGTACCTAAATACTATCAGATTATACGCAGAGAATTTACTCAATATAACCTTACCTGTTTTAAGAGTAGGATAAACACCACGATGGAATTTATAATAGCCGACTTCAGGTTGGGGAAGTGTGAATTCGTTAGTATTGTTGATAATATTTTCACTGGACCATTTATGTAAAGCGTACATCAAAAGTATTAGAACGGCACACGCTCCTCCCATGCGATAGATTCTGCCCCGTCTTACATTCGTAATCCTCATTTTGATAATTTAGTTCTTATAAATAATTTGAGCCCGTAAAAATACTAAGTCACAGTTATTTTCTTCCAATAATTTTGAAGAAAGAAATTCTTCACCACCAGACCAAAACCAACTCGACAATCTCGACATCGACACGGCAACCAATGACATTAACAGCTTTGACAGACCAATGACAGACAGCAAACGTCAGTCAATCAATGGGAGCATTCTGCCAGACCAATCTTTGAGTCATCGATCGCCATAGAGTACATAAATTTTGACCATGGAAAGTATTTCGTATGTCTGTCTTTTTCAAAGGTAATTTTAAAATCCCCAACCACCGCACCAATACCCATCTAAATAAAATTGAGTAAAGCTGTAAACTGACTCTTTAGACTGACTTCTAGAATGTTCACTGACCTGAAAAAATTTCGACTCTCCGTGCCACATGCATAATTCCTTTCTAAAACCACCTAGAAGTAATGTACCGATGATATACTATTACGTTCTTATATCATTTCAATTGTACCTGCTTCCCGACAGAATTATTGACCAAAGCATATGGTACGGAGAGTCGCTTGCTTTGAGGTTATGATTTTTTGTAAATCGTTAAATTATAGAGTTTACGTACACGTGCTTGCTGCGGTGCGATTGCGTAAGTTAATCGTATTCATTTGACAGTTCATATCGTATTCCATCGGCTGCAATTTGTTTGGGATGACATATATTATGATACAATATGAACTGTCTAAATAAATGAATACGATTGACTTTACGCCAAAGAGAATATAATCACTACGTTTCTTTACGCAATCACTTAGCCTAGCCAGTGTGTTTCATACTTTATGCTTGCCGTCGCTGTTGCCGTGCCGGTGAATGGAAAAACGTCCAATTTACATTAGCCTTAGATCTACAGTCTGTGGAGTGGAGTAAAACCAAGGAGGTTTATAATAGGGAGTGAGTACACTTCAAAAATTTTCACCTATCGTTTAAAAGAAATTCAACTTTATTGCATTGCTCATAGAGTTGAAATTCTATCGACGACATTGACTGAAGGCACTACTGTGTGAATGAGACAACACCAGGTGGAGGTCGGTGTCTCGTTCGCACAATTGCCATTACTAAACAATAATACTACGATAGTAGGACTAAAAATATGTACGTTACCAATCAAGTAGTGTATCAAAATTAATGATTCGGAGTGGGAAGTCGAATATATACTATTTAAATATTAATTTTAGAATGACACATAATAATTGTAATATAAAACAGAACTTTTTTGATTTAATTAGATATCTACAATATTGCTAATCAGCAATCATCGGTGAGGTGGTAATAAATAGAAGTGTCAATCCTGGCAACTCCGATTTTGACCTTGAATTTCAATTTAAGAATTTCAATCTATAGGAAATGTAACTTTACAAAACTAGTGTGACCATAAATACTTCACCATTTCAGATTTCCAAAAAAAACGAAATTGTTCTATTGAAATGGCTAGAGGTCGCAGACGAGACGGTAAAATTAATAATAATAATCAAATTCATGTTTGTGCGCCTATTTCGATGAAACTCGGTTTCTGGTACTATTTCAACATGAAATAACAACGCAATGTTGAAAATTTAAAAAATCCAAGATGGCGGCCTACTTTTTTGTTTTTGGGCCGATTTCGATGAAACTCGGTTTTTGGAACTATTTTGACAAGAAAATAACAACGCAATTTTTAAAAAACTAAAAATCCAAGATGGCGGCCAACTTTTTTGTTTATGGGCCGATTTCGATGAAACTCGGTTTTCGGTACTATTTTGACAAGAAAATAACAACGCAATTTTGAAAATTAAAAAATCCAAGATGGCGGCCAACTTTTTTGTTTTTGGGCCGATTTCAATAAAACTCGGTTTTTGGAATTATTTTGGCAAGAAAATAACAACGCAATTTAAAAAAAACTAAAAATCAAGATGGCGGCCAACTTTTTTGTTTTTGGGCCGATTTTGATGGAACTCGGTTTTTGGAACTATTTTGACAAGAAAATAACAACGCAATTTAAAAAAAAAAACTAAAAATTCAAGATGGCGGCCAACTTTTCTGTTTTAGGGCCGATTTTGATGAAACTCTGTTTTTGGTACGATTTTGACAAGAAAATAACAACGCAATGTTGAAAACTTACAAAATTCAAGATGGTGGCCAACTTTTTTGTTCTTGGGCCGATTTCAAAAACAAATTAGCAGCCATTTTGATCTTTTTTTATTTTTCCATCAGTTTACATTGAGTTGTTTTTTCTTGTCAAAATAGTACCAAAAACCGAGTTTCATCGAAATCGGCCCAAAAAACAAAAAAGTTGGCTGCCGCCTAAGATTTTTAGTATTTTAAAAAATTGCGTTGTTATTATTTTGTCAAAATATTACCAAAAACCGAGTTTCATCGAAATCGGCCCAAAAACAAAAAAGTTGGCTGCCATCTTGGATTTTTATTTTTTTCAATATTGTGTTATTATTTTCTTGTCAAATTAGTCCTAAAACCGAGTTTCATTAAAATCAGCCCCAATCACAAATAAAAGAGTTGGTTGCCATATTTGTTTATATTTTTAACATTTCGTTGTTATTTTTTATCAAAATAGTAGCAAAATCGAGTTTCATCAAAATCGGCCCACGAACAACGCGGAATATAGTTGGCCGCCATCTTGGTTTCTTTTTATATTTTTAACATTGTGTCGTCGTAAATCTCATGCACCCATTTTATTAACTTCACAAGTAAAGAAATTGGTGCAAGAATTTTAGACCTTATTGACATATTTACCAAAATAACAGTTTTTAATGAAACAGCAAAGTAAATGAACAAGTATAATAATGGGAAAAAGCAACCGAATTTCAAAGGTCAATAAAGTCGAAAATCGTTTGCATCTTTTTTTGACTACAGATCACTAGACAATGTTTTCCTATTTTTACTTGTTTTTCCAACATTCATTGGTTTTTCCGAAGTTCACGCACATTGTATTTTTATAAAAAAAATGGAATAAACTTTAAAGTTGCGTAATTATTTACACTTGAACCAGGCTAGGCGCACTCCGCGCTTTAGGTACGAAGCTACAAGTAGCCGGCGGGTCCGTCCGGACGGACTAATTTCAGAGGGCTGCCGCGTGCCGGCTGGGACGCACGTTAGCAATTCGATTTTGATACTTACTCACGCACCGCATTCGCGTATTGTCGCGTCGTTCGTTCGTACATTTATGATATTTAACCCAAATGAAGGCATATTGCATCGCAATGGGCTGCCTTAATAGTAATAAAAAGGATCCGAACCTCACGTTTTTCACACTTCCAAAAGTTCCAAACGACATCGTGCTTATCTACTACCTAGTTAGTGTTTAGTATTCGTTTATTCTTAGGTACCTACTTACGTCTTATTTAGGTAGGTAGGTACTTACTTATCTACTTTCGAAATAAACTTTCGTAAGAAAGCAAATTGCCTCAAATCAGTATGTATAGTCTGATGTGGCGTTGACTGTATTTAAGTACACATTTTATTTCACAAACACATACTTGTAATAAAGTATTGTAAGCTTTTATTTCATTATTATTTAAAAGAAGAAACCCTAAAGTCGTTAGAAGAGATAAGAGCTACGCGATAGAGAGAGAGGTAACTTCTAGGTGAATATAACTGTAGCGAAGGGAGCGGTGTGCGACCTGAATTGCACTTTATTGTGACTAGAATAGAGTCGCTATTTATTTATATGACTTTGAGGAGTGGATCTTCTGTACTTGTACTATTATGTATTCTGTGCTTGAACTTAAATTGAATTGAATAAACTAGATTTTGTATTGGTTGAATTACTATATTTAAAAAATAAAAACAAAAAAGCAATTTAATAAAAACGTGATAAATAAATTGTTCCAAATTTTTTTTAAATAAATAATTATTTTCTGTTTTTTAGTTAACGAGCTAAATTAAAAATATACCACCGCCTATCAGAGTACTCGTCAAGACCATTCAAACGAGTCCAAACTCGATGGGGTTGAAAGGTTTTATTACAAAGTTCCTGTGGCCTTCTTCCGGCTTCCTTCATCAGACTCTTGGATACTATTACCCAACAGAGCACTCGTCAAGACGATTCAAACGAGCACAAACTCGATGGGGTTGCATGATTTCAATATTGAGTTCCTATGGCATGTCCTCCAGACTTCATCATCCAACCCTGAACCTCGTCTCCCATCAGAGTACTTGTCAAGACAATTCTAACAAGCCCAAACACGATGGGGTTGTATAGTTTCATTCATCATAGAGTTCCTGTGGCGTTCTTCCGGCTCCATCATCAGATCAGCTCAATGACATTGTAATATTGCATTTCCTTCCATTTCTGACCTGTGTTCAAAGTTTCAAGTCTCTAGCTCATCGGGAATTCAGTATAAAATCGTTTGCAAAATTTGTGCTCAAACAAACAAAAGAGCAAGCAACCTAATAAAAACGCGGTAAAAAGTGTTAATTATAAATAAAGAACTACCTAGGTATTTAAGTTTATATTAAACAGTTTAAAGTATTATGTATGTCTCCGGCCAACCATACGGTTTGGTCACCCTAATGAAGAAAAGGACACATACATCTACTTGACCTCTCTGTCGGCTCGTTTTGGGGCGAAGCGCTCATTCCGGTTTATAGTACTATTTCCATGGGACCAGTCTACGCTCTACGCCTACGCTACGAGTAGTGAAGCCATGTGTTCGAACTTTACGAGGACACAAGTTTTTCACAATTGTACTTATTATTAGAGGTGCATCCGATAGTTCCGACACCGATACCGATATCAATATATCGGCGACACTTCGGGTTTTCCGATATATCGGCAATATTTTTAGTGTCGAAAACTTAGCTTAAACTTAGCTTAGCAAAGGCGCAGGTTTTTTTTGTCAATTTCATTGCAAACGAGATTCGAACCGAATTTCGGTTTGTCGAAAGCTGTTGGACAAAACTAGGTGTAGCCGGTAGCTGTTGGACAAAACTAGTTTTGCCGGTAGCTTTAGGTTAAACTAAGTTTGCCGGAAGCTGGTGGACAAAACTAGTTTTGCCGGTAGCTGCTAGACAAAACTAGTTTTGCCGGTAGCTACCGGCAAAACTAGTTTGCCTTTTGCTTGCTCTTTTGTTTGTTTGAGCACAAATTTTGCAAACGATTTTATACTGAATTCCCGATGAGCTAGAGACTTGAAACTTTGAACACAGGTCAGAAATGGAAGGAAATGCAATATTACAATGTCATTGAGCTGATCTGATGATGGAGCCGGAAGAACGCCACAGGAACTCTATGATGAATGAAACTATACAACCCCATCGTGTTTGGGCTTGTTAGAATTGTCTTGACAAGTACTCTGATGGGAGACGAGGTTCAGGGTTGGATGATGAAGTCTGGAGGCCATGCCATAGGAACTCAATATTGAAATCATGCAACCCCATCGAGTTTGTGCTCGTTTGAATCGTCTTGACGAGTGCTCTGTTGGGTAATAGTATCCAAGAGTCTGATGAAGGAAGCCGGAAGAAGGCCACAGGAACTTTGTAATAAAACCTTTCAACCCCATCGAGTTTGGACTCGTTTGAATGGTCTTGACGAGTACTCTGATAGGCGGTGGTATATTTTTAATTTAGCTCGTTAACTAAAGAACAGAAAATAATTATTTATTTAAAAAAAATTTGGAACAATTTATTTATCACGTTTTTATTAAATTGCTTTTTTGTTTTTATTTTTTAAATATAGTAATTCAACCAATACAAAATCTAGTTTATTCAATTCAATTTAAGTTCAAGTGTAAATAATTACGCAACTTTAAAGTTTATTCCATTTTTTTTATAAAAATACAATGTGCGTGAACTTCGGAAAAACAAATGAATGTTGGAAAAACAAGTAAAAGTAGGAAAACATTGTCTAGTGATCTGTAGTCAAAAAAAGATGCAAACGATTTTCGACTTTATTGACCTTTGAAATTCGGTTGCTTTTTCCCATAATTATACTTGTTCATTTACTTTGCTGTTTCATTAAAAACTGTTATTTTGGTAAATATGTCAATAAGGTCTAAAATTCTTGCACCAATTTCTTTACTTGTGAAGTTAATAAAATGGGTGCATGAGATTTACGACGACACAATGTTAAAAATATAAAAAGAAACCAAGATGGCGGCCAACTATATTCCGCGTTGTTCGTGGGCCGATTTTGATGAAACTCGATTTTGCTACTATTTTGATAAAAAATAACAACGAAATGTTAAAAATATAAACAAATATGGCAACCAACTCTTTTATTTGTGATTGGGGCTGATTTTAATGAAACTCGGTTTTAGGACTAATTTGACAAGAAAATAATAACACAATATTGAAAAAAATAAAAATCCAAGATGGCAGCCAACTTTTTTGTTTTTGGGCCGATTTCGATGAAACTCGGTTTTTGGTAATATTTTGACAAAATAATAACAACGCAATTTTTTAAAATACTAAAAATCTTAGGCGGCAGCCAACTTTTTTGTTTTTTGGGCCGATTTCGATGAAACTCGGTTTTTGGTACTATTTTGACAAGAAAAAACAACTCAATGTAAACTGATGGAAAAATAAAAAAAGATCAAAATGGCTGCTAATTTGTTTTTGAAGTCGGCCCAAGAACAAAAAAGTTGGCCACCATCTTGAATTTTGTAAGTTTTCAACATTGCGTTGTTATTTTCTTGTCAAAATCGTACCAAAAACAGAGTTTCATCAAAATCGGCCCTAATACAAAAAAGTTGGCCGCCATCTTGAATTTTTAGTTTTTTTAAAATTGCGTTGTTATTTTCTTGTCAAAATAGGTCCAAAAACCGAGTTCCATCAAAATCGGCCCAAAAACAAAAAAGTTGGCCACCATCTTGGATTTTTAGTTTTTTTAAATTGCGTTGTTATTTTCTTGTCAAAATAGTTCCAAAAACCGAGTTTTATTGAAATCAGCCCAAAAACAAAAAAGTTGGCCGCCATCTTGGATTTTTTAATTTTCAAAATTGCGTTGTTATTTTCTTGTCAAAATAGTACCGAAAACCGAGTTTCATCGAAATCGGCCCATAAACAAAAAAGTTGGCCGCCATCTTGGATTTTTAGTTTTTTAAAAATTGCGTTGTTATTTTCTTGTCAAAATAGTTCCAAAAACCGAGTTTTATCGAAATCGGCCCAAAAACAAAAAAGTAGGCCGCCATCTTGGATTTTTAAAATTTTCAACATTGCGTTGTTATTTTCATGTTGAAATAGTACCAGAAACCGAGTTTCATCGAAATAGGCGCACAAACATGAATTTGATTATTATTATTAATTTCGGTATGTCTAAAGCTGTTGGACAAAACTAGGTGTAGCCGGTAGCTGTTGGACAAAACTAGTTTTGCCGGTAGCTTTAGGTTAAACTAAGTTTGCCGGAAGGTGGTGGACAAAACTAGTTTTGCCGGTAGCTGCTATACAAAACTAGTTTTGCCGGTAGCTGTTGGACAAAACTAGTTTTTCCGGTAGCTGCTAGACAAAACTAGTTTTGCCGGTAGCTGTAGGTCAGAACTAGGTTTGCCGGTAGCTGATGGGCAAAATTAGTTTTGACGGCAGCGGTTGGACAAAACTAGTATTGCCTGTAGCTTTTGCACAAAACTAGTTTTGCCGGTACCTGTAGGTCAGAACTAGGTTTGCCCGTAGCTGACGGATAAAACTAGTTTTGACGGCAGCGGTTGGACAAAACTAGTTTTGCCTGTAGCTATTGCACAAAACGAGTTTTGCCGGTAGCTGTAGGTCAGAACTAAGTTTGCCCGTATCTGACGGACAAAACTAGTTTTGACGGCAGCGGTTGGACAAAACTAGTTTTGCCTGTAGCTATTGCACAAAACTAGTTTTGCCAGTAGCTGTTGGACAAAACTAGTTTTGTCGAAAGCTGTAGGACAAAACTAGGTGTAGCCGGTAGCTGTTGGACAAAACTAGTTTTGCCGGTAGCTTTAGGTTAAACTAAGTTTGCCGGAAGCTGATGGACAAAACTAGTTTTGCCTACTAGTAGGTCAGAACTAGGTTTGCACGTAGCTGACGGACAAAACTAGTTTTGACGGCAGCGGTTGGACAAAACTAGTTTTGCCTGTAGCTGTTGGACAAAACTAGTTTTGACGGCAGCGGTTGGACAAAACTAGTTTTGCCTGTAGCTATTGCACAAAACTAGTTTTGCCGGTAGCTGTTGGACAAGACTAGTTTTGCCGTTAGCTGTTGGACAAAACTAGTTTTGCCGGTAGCTGATGGACAAAACTAGTTTTGACGGCAGCGGTTGGACAAAACTAGTTTTGCCTGTAGCTGTTGGACAAAACTGGTTTTGACGGCAGCGGTTGGACAAAACTAGTTTTGCCAGCAGCTGTTGGACAAAACTAGTTTTGCCGGTAGCTGTAGGTCAGAACTAGTTTTGACGGCAGCGGTTGGATAAACTAGTTTTGCCTGAAGCTATTGCACAAAACTAGTTTTGACGGCAGCGGTTGGACAAAACTAGTTTTGCCTGTAGCTGTTGGACAAAACTAGTTTTGACGGCAGCGGTTGGACAAAACTAGTTTTGCCTGTAGCTATAGCACAAAACTAGTTTTGCCGGTAGCTGTTGGACAAAACTAGTTTTGACGGCATCGGTTGGACAAAACTAGTTTTGCCTGTAGCTATTGCACAAAACTAGTTTTGCCGGTAGCTGTTGGACAAAACTAGTTTTGCCGGTAGCTGTAGGTCAGAACTAGGTTTGCCCGTAGCTGATGGACAAAACTAGTTTTGACGGCAGCGGTTGGACAAAACTAGTTTTGCCTGTAGCTATTGCACAAAACTAGTTTTGCCGGTAGCTGTTGGACAAAACTAGTTTAACCGGTAGCTGTAGGTCAGAACTAGGTTTGCCGGTAGCTGATGGGCAAAACTAGTTTTGCCGGTAGACGTGAGTCAAAACTAAGTTTGCCGATTTTGACCAAAGCTAGGTTTGGCGGAATCTGCTAGTCAAAACAGGGTGCAATAGTGCCGTCAAAAACAGTTTTGCCGGTAGCTGTTTGTCAAAACTAGGTTTGCCTGTAGCTGTTGGACAAAACTAGTTTAGCCGGTAGCTGTAGGTCAGAACTAGGTTTGCCGGTAGCTGATGGACAAAACTAGTTTTGACAGCAGCGGTTGGACAAAACTAGTTTTGCCTGTAGCTATTGCAGAAAACTAGTTTTGCCGGTAGCTGTTGGACAAAACTAGTTTAACCGGTAGCTGTAGGTCAGAACTAGGTTTGCCGGTAGCTGACGGACAAAACTAGTTTTGACGGCATTGTAATATTGCATTTCCTTCCATTTCTGACCTGTGTCAAAGTTTCAAGTCTCTAGCTTATCGGGAATTCAGTATAAAATCGTTTGCAAAATTTGTGCTCAAACAAACAAAAGAGCAAGCAACCTAATAAAAACGCGGTAAAAAGTGTTAATTATAAATAAATAACTACCTAGGTACTTAAGTTTATATTAAACAGTTTAAAGTATTATGTATGTCTCCGGCCAACCATACGTTTGGTCACCCTAATGAAGAAAAGGACACATATATCTACTTGACCTCTCTGTCGGCTCGTTTTGGGGCGAAGCGCTCATTCCGGTTTATAGTACTATTTCCATGAGTAAAACGTACCTAAAGTCTGTTCATCCTTACTTGTCTTATTTAGTAAACAGTTTTTGACAGTTGTCATACGTCTTTTAAACTTAAATCGTTATTTAAAAATATGTTAGTAAGTTTATGAAATTATTGTTAATTTATTAACAATTTATTTCGTAATCTATGTGTGGAAAACCATTTGTTTTATTTTATAAAAGATTATTTCAAAAAGAGTTGGGTGAAGATTGTTTACCATATAAGACAAGTAAGGATGGACAGACTTTAGTGATTATTTCCTTTAGGGAGTGGAGGAGCTAGCATAGAGTAAAACTTGTGAAGGAAAAAGTAAAAAAAAGTTATGTTTGTTTGTGGTTTGTTTTGTTGTAGACGGACGGTTAGATATTTATTTTGAATTTATTTTACGTGAATGAATTAGATTAATCATATTTTTATACAAACAAAGTGGCCAAGAAAAGTGAAGTGATTGAAAAGCAATAAAAGGAACGATTAGGTAGATTTTGAAGAAAGTAAATATGGAACGAGGTAAGTTTTTAGTTACATACGTTGACTGGTGCATCAAAGTCTCATAAATTATCGGTATCCTTTTATCGATAATGATATAACGCTGATCTGATTTATGAGAGGAACTCCTCGATCAGGAGGAACTGCTTAAAACCATGGAATATGTAATTATCCTCTATTCTATTATTCATATTCTGCAATTTTTCTATGTTATGTTGTGTGCAATAGCTTTTAATATTATTATTATTGTACGCTTAAGTATTCACGAGCCAAAAGTGACCGGCAGGCTGATTATCTAATTAAAAACCACCTAGCTACCGGTTGCAGTTCACAGATGAATGTGATACATTGCTACTTTACTTTAGTATGTTTTTTACTTCACATTCATGTATCACATTCATCTGCCAAAGGAGATCGGTCGCTACATGGTTTTTAATTAGATATTCAGCGTGCCGGTTCGTTAATACTTGTGTTGGGATATGGATTCAACCCGTAGAGACATTACATCACACATTTTTAGCGACTAATGCTACTGCTCCCCCTGTGTCAACGTTAACGTCCAACTACGTTTTAATAAAGTTTTGGCCACATCTGGGTAATACCTAGATTTATGCTTTAAGCTATGTGTTAAGACCCAGTGGAGCCATAGCATAATATGCATATACCCACTGGATCTAATCTTGGCTACATCAGCTTAATATGCTCAGAGACTTACCAAATGGACAGGAACTATGTTAGAATTTGGATGGACTACGATTTGGGCTATGGGAAGAGACTACCGGACACCTGGCAAAAAAGCAACATCAGTGTCCTCAGCTGCAGGGTGTAGAGAGGTGTGCACTGCTCTCTACTCACTGTACAAGGGACAGTGTGCCAACCAAGACTGTCGCCAGCCCATGGCCTAGGGAGGGAGGGGGGGGGGCAAGTTAATATTAAGGAAGATATGAGATGCGGGATTTATCGAAAAAGCAAGTTGCACGGGCTCAGAATTTTGGTTACTTTGCAGTCGGCTACATTTTTTTAACCTCTGGGGGGGGGCTCACCCTTGGCGACGTCCCTGGTGCCAATTCCCGTCTTACACATGTTTCACTTCCACCCTGCGAGCATTTAGCTCTAATAACTCCACCCTAGAAAGCCAACAAAGGTGAGCCAGGGGTGGGAGTCAGCAGGCCAACTCCTTGGAGCACTCGGGTCGTCGCTACTCACCAACAGCTCGCCACGAGCTGCCCTGTGGGCTTATTATTATTATTATTCTGTACTGTGATTGATATTGTGGTGGTAAAATTGTTTATCATAAAAGTATTTTTCTTTTATACCTGTTACAGCTCAAGCATTCACTTTAGAAAATTTCATAGGCAACTGGAATGGAGAATTTCCTGATTACCAGCTCACTGTTGCGGATCTCAAGAATCCTCACTCTGTTATGGGTGCTTTGTTTCAAGTATTCGACCGACTTGGTATTGATAGAGATGCAGTACTATCAGTGAGTATTATGCGTTGAAACTGGAAATGATACTTGTTAGTTATTTTAATTATGACATGATAAAGCAACCTTAAAGTAATGCAAGTAGTTTAGTGCCCGGCCCAGCGGGCTTAGCGCCCGGCCCAACAATTGTGAAAGTTAAACAACTTTCGCTAGGGTTGGTCATGGGATGGGTGACCAAACATTTACCTAGTCTGGCCATAAGTTCTGTTACTTAGGTAAAATTTTAAATTAAGAGTGCAAGCCGAAATAATATTGTGGGCATTCGAAATTTCAACATTTAAAGAAAATAAAAACAAATAGTTTCTGGAACTTTCTTCATTTTCTAAAATGGAGGGGACGCTCAAAGAAGACAAAGTCGTAGTAATTTCATTGCATCGTTGCGGTCTAGCGCCAACTGAGATTTTCAAACTGCTGAAAAGTTTGAAAATTCCACTGCGTTTTTTTTATCGTACTATCAAACGATTCAGAGAAGATTCAAGATTAGAAGATAATCAGAGGAGTGGTCAACCTCATTCTGCTGGAGTCCGATCCAGCGGTCATCAAAGCAGTGAAAGCGCAAATCTAACGAAATCCTGTCCGTAAGCAAAAAATTTTGGCTCTGCAGATGGGACTAAGCAAAATCACTGTTAAAAGGGTGTTGAATGAAGACCTAGGACTGCATGCTTACAGAAAAAAACAGCACATCTTCTTAACGCATGGCTGAAGAAAATCATATTCAAAAGATGCCGGGTTTTGTTAATGTGGTACGCGGGAAAAAAAAAATCATGAAATTTATTTTTTGGGCGAATTTTTTTTAATGTTTTGGAGAGTTTCAACAAACTAAATGATAAAGTGTATCCACACTCTAGTGAAGAAGAAAGCACAACACGTGTGCCACGTGTTCAGAGTGGTCATCACCCTTCAGAATTCATGGTTTGGTTTGGGGTCTCCTATTTGGGTCCAACGGAGGTGTTTTTTTGTGAAAAAGGAGTGAAAACCAGTGCCCTCATATACCAAAACACAATCCTAACAAACATTGAGGAACCTCTTTCACAAACAAGGTTCGAAAACGGACGCTGGGTTTTCCAGCAAGATTCTGCGCTTGCTCATAAGGCGAAAAGTACCCAAAACTGGCTCACGACCCGTGAAATCGACTTTATCAGGCATGAGGATTGGCTCTCCTCCAGTCCAGACTTGAATCCCTTGGATTACATAATATGGCAGTACTTAGAGGAGAAGGTCTGCGCTAAACCCCATCGCAACTTGGCGTCACTTAAAACATCCCTGATTAAAGCAGTCGCCTCTATTGACATGAATGTCGTGCGTGTTTCGATTCATGACTGGCCTCGCAGATTGAAGGCTTGTATCCAAGCAAGACGAGAACAATTCGAATAATTTTAATGTGGTTTTAATCTGTATTTTATACCCTTTCATTTGATACATATATGGTTGTAGTGCGTAACTCACTGTGTCACTTATTTAACTTTCCATATGTAACAAAATTTATGGCCAGACTAGGTATATATTTAGAGCTCCTCTGTGCTTCGGAAGGTATGTGAAGCTGTTGGTCCCAGGTGCATTGGCAGTTGTTAACACCCACCAATCAGTATTGGGCCCGCGTGGTGGGTTATGGCCCTTCCTCCTTATTCACCCATAAGGAAGGCCCGTGCCCCAGCGGTGGGGACATTAAAAATGGCTGAAAGCAAGTAAGTACCATATAGGTATTTGTGGATTTATCAGTTAAATTGACAATCAAGTGTGAACAGTATGATAATGTACTAATTCACTAATCAAAATAATGTTTTACATTTGACAACTTAAGTTGTACAGTGGTCAACATACTGGTCTACCACACAAGAGGGTTCGATTCCCGGTTGGGCAGAAATAGTAATGATTAATTTTAATTTCTGTGATGTGTCTGGGTGTCACTGTGTATAATGAGCATACATATATTTAAGAAGTAAATAAGTACAGTACGAGGCATTTATCTTGAAATCAAGTGGGGATTGCTCGAACGCGTATTTTGGGTATGCGTTGCGGTGAGGTACGCGGGCGGCGGGAGAGGGGCGCGCGCTATTGGTCGCGCACAAGAGCACATGCGCGAACTTATCCCTACTTCGTCGAAAAAATTTCAAGACATATGCCTCGTACTGTAGTATATCAGTTGTCTAGCACCCATATTATTACCTTTGCTTAGTTTGGGGCTAGATGGCGCCGTGTGAAATTATCCAGGCATTACTTATTATTATTTCAGCCCCCACCAGAAGAAAGTCGCAACGAGCACACAATCTACTACTGGGACCTGATTCCTGCCATCAACGTGACCAGAGTGATCAACCACCTAGTCTCCGTGATGCCCCAAGTTGCCAAGATATGTGTCACGCACTTCCTCCAGCCGACGGCCGTAACCACGCACTCCATACTGCTACTGTTGTTTAACTTGATGCTCTTCAATGAACAAAGACTCAGAGAAATTGCACCACTTGAAGAAGAGCTATTTGCAAAAACTGACGAGGTAAATAATATAGTATCACAGAATACCTAATAGTACAAGTACAGAAGCAGCAATCCGCAAAGTCATTTAAATAAAAAGCTACTTTTGCTCCGAGAAAATAAAGTGCAATATAGGTCGCGCAGCGCTCCTAGTAGTTGGCTCTCTTTCTAACGCGTGCGCTTACCTTTTCTGATGACACAACGTTAGGTTTGTCTTCGTGTAAATGAACTGTGTAGCATATATCATAATGTGAAAAACAATATTTTATTGTTTTTTTTTTATTTTGACATCCGTACACGGTACAGTAATGTCGTTTCGACTTTGTTACTATTATAAAGAGACAATACCTATGCAGGCAGTAAGATGCCGCGCGACTACACAGGCGGGCGTGTGGCGGCCCTCTGCTCACTTGTGCCTCCGATGGCACAGCTAGCGGTAGGTGCTTATCGCGCGACTGACGAGCGAGTGATGGAGGCCTGAGAGGCAAACATCTTGACACTTTTTTCAACCGAGTGGGGGTGGGGATACGTTCGCGTGTAGCGGCATCTATCTACGACGCCGCACTACCAACACACGGTTGCAACACTAATACTTTACACTAACACTTAATACTTTAGTGACACTTAATACTTAACTAAAACATTAGCATTACCAAACTATTATTGTTTAAATTTAGATTACCTAAGTACATAATTTAACATAAGATACTTTCGAGACTCGATCCCTCAGTCAAACTATCCTAAATAGTTTTGTGGGACTGATGTTGTACCAGAATGTTGTATACCTTATTAATTAATATACAAGGTCATTTTGTAGTCACCATCCAAATTTTTAGGATGTGTTCAGTCCATGAAACTGAACAACTTTCTCTAAGGAACACATGGCCAAATATGTAAAATAAAAATCGACTTTCCATACAAATCAAAGAGATCATGTGATCAATTTAGTATAGGATGACCAAAATTTTGTGGCTAAATTTGACACATGTTTCTTAGGCCGGGTCTCCTGCGCCGTGTTTTTGTGTTTTCAAACAAACAATGTTTTCTCAACATGTTTGGGGCGTGGCCTATGAGTTTTGTTTTGCAAAAACACAAAACATGTTTGCCGCGACGAACGGAAAACATCCCCCGGAAGTAAATGAGTTACTTCCCATCCCCGCTCTCGCCTGCGGGGAGGGGAAGTAACTCATTTTGTGTTAGCGCTCACCAGATGCAGACGTCTCGCCTGCGTTCGTGTGCCATTGTGTGATTTGTGTTTAGATGGATTTGTGTAATTGTCATAGTGATGGAGTGGAATAAGGAGAATACTTTAATATATTGTTTTAAATTTCCATGGTTTTTAACGTTATTAAAATATACTATATAATATATATATATATATAATATAATACTAATAAAAAGGTACATGGTGAAAATCCCGATATAGTATATTTTAATAACGAAAATACTTTATTTTTAATCGAGTTACTCAGAGAAAGACCGCTACTTTGGGATGTTATGGTGATTGGGATGAGCCGTGATTGGACGCAAATTTTCTAACAAAACATGTTTTCAAAACAAAACTTAGGCGCAGCGGACGTGCGGTTATGCTGAACATGTTTTGAAAACAATGTTTTTTCAACATGTTGAAAATTAAGCGCAGCAGACCCGACTTTAGAGAAATTTGTTTAGTTTTATGGACTGGACACATCTTTAAAATTTAGATGGTAAGTTCAAAATGACCCCGATGATAAATAAATAAATAAATAGATTCATAAACGTGTTACTAGATTGCGCTAGTGTCGAATAAACACAAATATTAGTAAGGAATAACACCTCGTAATATGGAGAAACCTACATCTCGCTGACGAAGTTTACTCAGCGACGCAGCATAAATACAACTGCCAACCATCATCGGTTGGACCGCAGTCCCTGGGCTAATGCCTCCCAGCCCGGAGGAAGATCTTCCACTTTGGCCTTCCTACTAGTGGCCACCCTTCTCTCCATACTACCATACCATACTACATCCCCACACGCGCATGTGCACTTGTGAGCGACTAATAGCGCGCGCCCCTCTCCCGCCGCCCGCGTACCTCACCGCTACGCATACCCAAAATACGCGTTCTACGCAATCCCCACCCGATTTCAAGATGTTTGCTTCCTACATTACTTTATCGATATCAGTTTTTTTCGGTAATGTTACACATAATTTAATTAAAAGTGTATACTTAAATTAATATAACAATATTATACCAAAGGTGAAGGCATTGGAAGATCATAAGAATAGGCTTCTTGAATTGCTGAATGAGCAAGCTGAAGAAAAGGGCAAGCGTGCAGAGAGACTTGAAAAGGTAATTACTTATATATATATTTGTGTATTCACAATGGGATAGTGCTTGGCGTTCACCTCACCTGATGTTAAGTGCCGAAAGTGTAAGCGCACTACACCCGGAATCCACGCCACTGAGGAACTGGCTATCTTACCTCTAACTGCTGGAACACTTTTTTTTAATTATTGTTATGGTGTCAGACTAAGGTATTATTAATTTTTGGAGGGGCGGATGCCAGTGAAGTTGGACGGGTGAACAGTCTCTCTAACCAAAACCATTTCACCAAGTTCCCTAACAGACTCATGTAAGATGGTGGTAGCTAGCCAGGCGTACTTGAAATAAGGGAATCGAACCCAGGACTCTTGGGTCTTACATGTGTGGGTGAACCACTAGACCACAGAAGGGGTTAAGTGCTTTAGCGTTCCCGCTGACGAGCGCTTTTTTGTAACTGCGATTATCGCGGCGTTTATCGCCCGCGAAATGACACGACGAAGGTTTTACTTAGCCAGCGACAAAAAAGCGCCGCGATTAACGCCGCGTTTATCGCAGCTACAATAAGTAGCTCGTGGGCGTTTACGTATAGAATTCCGTATGCTCTATTTTCAGCGACAAAAAATCGCTCAGCGATTAATCGCCCGTCAGCGGGGACGCTTACTGTCCATCAATCTTAAATAAGTAGTAAACTAGTTTACTTATGTCCAGCAGTGACTATTGTGTGACTGATATATGTATAATGATGAGCTCTTAAATATTTTTACCTCAATAGTAGCTTAAAACTTAAGTACATTGTCATACTAAGTATAACCTGTGTTCAGTAAATTGCACCCCTGCTGTACCTGTACCATAAATGTGTAAAATAGTTGAAAACTTAGAATAGTTTTATTCTGAGGTTACCTGAATATAATTTTATGTTGTATATTTTCAGTTAAAAAAACTCGCAATACATTTTTAGGGCTCCATACCCAAGGGATAAACGGGACCCTATTACTAAGGCTCCACAGTTCGCCTGTCAGTCTGTATGTCACCAGGCTGTATCTCAAGAACCGTGATAGCTAGACAGTTGAAATTTTCACAGATGATGTATTTCTGTTGCCGCTATAACAACAATTTGCTAAAAACAATAAAATAAATATTAAAGCGGGGATCCCATATAACAAACAATTTTCGCGAGTCGGACTCGTACTTGGTCGGTTTTAATTTGAAGCTGCCTGAATATAATTTTATTTTGTATATTTTCAGTTAGACGAGGAAATAAAACAATTAAAAAAGGAACTAACACAAGAGAAACTAGCTCTCGATGAAGAGCAAGTGGAACTAGAGGCAATACTCAAGGAGAACCACCATTTGGAACTGGTTAAGGAACAGAAAAAGGGTCTCAAAGAAGCAATACTGGCTGAAGTGGAACGGAAGAGAGCTCTGAGGGTTTATGACGCTGACGATATCCGGGCTCAAGCGGAACAAGCCGCTCAAAACGTTCAAGAGGCTGAGGAGAAACTGAACTCACTCCGGGCTATACTCATGGAGAAGGAGAATAGTCTGAAGAACCTACAAACAATCAAACCGAGTTTGGACACCGCTAACAATCTCCTGCATGAGATTATGAAGTTGTCTGAAAGCTTGAAGTGAGTATACCAGGGAATGTTAACGTTATTTTTAAATATAATGTTAATTTTTACTCTTATTACCGTTAATTTTAACATTAGCGTTATGTCAATAAATAACGTTAATTTGAGAAATAACGTTAATTTTAACGTTAATTTAACGTTAATTTTATAATTAACGTTATTCCAGTTAATAACGTAAATTTTTTACCGATAATTTTACCGGTACTAAATTTAACGCTATATTTAACGATAATTTTACCGGTAAAATATTTTTAACGTTATTTTTACCGGTAAATTTACCGATAAAATGTTTTAACGTTATTTTTAACGTTATTTATCGTTATTTTTAGGGTTCCGTACCCAAAGTGTAAAAACGGGACCCTATTACTAAGCCTCCGCTGTCCGTCTGTCTGTCTGTCTGTCTGTCTGTCTGTCTGTCACCAGGCTGTATCTCATGAACAGTGATAGCTAGACAGCTGAAATTTTCACAAATGATGTATTTCTGTTGCCGCTACAACAACAAATACTAAAAACAAAATTATAAATAAATATTTAAGGGGGGCTCCCATACAACAAACGTGTTTTTTTTGCCGTTTTTTGCTAGATATTAATAACGACAACAGGTAGACAGTTGAAATTTTCACAAATGATGTATTTCTGATGCCGCTATAATAATAAATACTAAAATCAGAATAAAATAAATATTTAAGGGGGCTCCCATACAACAAACGTGATTTTTTGGTACGGAACCCGTCGTGCGCGAGTCCGACTCGCACTTGGCCGGTTTTTTTTACGGTATTTCAATCCCTGGAGTATACTAATTTTAATTTTTCTATTAAAAATTGAGCATAGGCTTGTTTCATATGTTTGTTTCTTAAAAAACAAAATTGGTCCATTATAGGTAGTTTGGTAGCTACGGTGTAATAACTCAGGGGTCAATTTTCAACTATAACATCAAAACTAAATCGTTACGTTTCGTTTACATTTTTTTTATATAAAGTTAAAATTAAAGTAATTATTTTTCATAAAAAATAAAAAAACCAAGCCGAGTACAAATTGTACGCCCCTGGGAGTCAAACCCGGGACCCCTCCGTCTTATACAGGTGGACAAACCACTAGACCACAAAGGCGGTTAAAATATGGTTTCATTGTTGACCGTAGGGATTGCGAGTCCGGTGACTTAGAGTCAGACAGCAAGGAGGGAGAGTTAGATGTGCTGTATACAGAGGTGTCAGAACTTGAGGCACAGTTGGCCGACACACAGGCCTCTCGTGCTGCGGCCAGGGAAAAGATACACGATGCTTATGCGAAGAGGCACCAGGAGCTTAATGCTTTGCAGAGGTAAGAACCTATATAAATAAAATAAATAAAAAAGCTTTTTATTCCATATCTAGTATTACTTAACAATTTATTTGTGTTAGTTTGTTAATAAACTTATGCTAATTATTAGTATTTGTTAGTATAGGGTAAAACCCGGATAGTCGCCTCGGGGGTATAGTAGCCTCGATTGCAATTACTCTAGTTTCGCGAATGAAACATGGTATTTTATTTATCTATCGAGAGACTCTGCAACTACAACTAAGTTGACCGTGTTGCATGTCTCTGTGCGATTGCATGGGACGGCTAGGTGCGATCAAAGTTTTTGCGGGATAAATGTCCTCTGTCGCGTCGAGGCATCTATCCTAAACGTAATTTATATGGATTTGGCAACTATCCCCTATATGGGATAGTTGTCCCAAAATTTAGAGGTCCGCAAAAATCGCTAATACTCTGGAAATATCAAAGATAATATTTATTCTTTTCATAAATTTGAAGATAATAAACCAAAGTAGCTACCCGTTTAACAACTAAAGAGTCTCGCTTTTTGTACTAAGAGATATAAAGTAATTTCAAAAAGTGGGGCAACTATCCGGGTTTTACCCTAGTTTCAGACGTGGATCCCATCTGGGTATAAGCCTCCTCCATTGCTTTCCCCTTTTCTCTATCTTTTCCCTTTTTCAGCCAGCCCTTGCCTGCTATGGACACAATATCGTCGGACCATCGTTTTCTGGGTCTGCCTACTTTCCTTTTGCCTTTAGGTCCTGTACATCCAGTGGACTTGAGGATCCACCTTTTGTCATTACACCTTGATAGGTGACTCGCCCATTTCCTTTGAGTTTAAGGGCATGTTCCAGAGCATCTGTTAGTGCAGTTTTTGTTACTTATGTCTGTACACCTTATTTTGTCTATTCTTCTAAATTTTAACATACTTCTTTCTATTGCTCTCTGGCATGTATTAATTTTGTTTTTTATTTTATTTGTATAAACCCAAGTTTGACATCTGTACAGTAGGCTTGGTAGTAGGCATGTGACTACTGTCTTTTTCAAAGATACATTGAAATTTCCTTTTAAGAACCTATATAATACAGGATATTACAAGTTCTTAAAACTTCCCAGTTTTATAAATGGCTATCAATTTAGTCTCCTTTATTTTCAATACAGCGAGAAAGAGACGTAATTATACTATTCATAAACCGGCGAGTTATAAAAGCTTGTTATAAAGCCTCTGATCGTGCAATGTGTTGTGTTTTTAAGTGTGTTAAAATTCTTCTGAAATGAAGTGGGCAGACAGACCCTGACAATATTTTTCTATTTTTCTCATTATTTATTGCTCAGAATATAGTAACAGGCGTTAACACGAAAAAATTTGATTAATGTAAAATAATGGATTCTATAAATTTGTTTTTAATATTTTTCTGAGGAACTAATACACTATTAATGATTGTTTCATTCAAATGTCTCCGCGGTTCTAACGTCAGAATGGCGGACAACTTTAAAACAGAAATGACTTAAAACTAGTTTAGGTACTAACTCTAAGTAAAAGTATGGAAAGGTATTGATTGAGAAATACCTACATACATGAAGAATATGCAAAATTAGGATTTGATCCCGCAGTTCTGACATCTACCATTTCTGATTTGAAACAAAGAATTCTTTCAAATCAATTGGTCCACAACTATTTTGTCTTCATAATAAAATTAAAGAGACTATTTTAATTCAAAACGAAAGACAGAGAAAAGAAATCAAAATGTTGTAATTTTTTCTAGTGCTTTGAGAGAAGCAGAGGAAAAAGACAAAAAATGTCGCGAAAAATGCAAGAAATCCGTGCAGCGCACTGAAGAAGTCAAACAGCTGACCCTCAAGTATGAACAGGAGAAGAATATGATGATGGAAGAATTGGCTAAGATGGAAAATGACTTCACCAATGAGGTAGGTTTGAAGATTACTACTACGTTGACGAGTTTATTTATAGGCGCTATAATTTACGTCATTGCTCTGATATAAACGCCAGGCGTCTAGGCTCATAAAGTTTAATTTCTATTTAACTGTTCTATTTCTATTTGCGTTCACAGTACCGAAACATGCTAAGTTTGGGAAGTTTTCATACAGCATTGCTTAGGAAAAGTGTGATAGGAATGGGACCGGCAATATATAACAAAATACCTGACGAAATTAAGGAATTGAATAGATATAAGTTTAAAAAGAAATTGACATCTATATTATTAGAAAAATGTTATTATTCTATTACAGATTTTCTAACTGATAAATTTTGACATCATATGATTTATTCCTTATTATTTCTAATTGACATTTCTTATTTTATAAATATTTGTTTTAAATGATTGAACACCTACTATTTTATTGTGAAATGTATGTAATTGTATACCTATTTAATTTAACTGAACTTTAAATAATATTTGCATGCTAAATGTTGGCAGAATGTACTGGACCGAAAATTCTAATTCTTAACAACAATTATGTATGTACCTACATTCTCAGCAAATAAATGATTCTTATTCTTATTCTTATTTAAACTGCATCTATTTTTTTTTAACAAAGAAGACTTTTTTGTGGTATACAACTCGTACAGTCACCCCCTATGTAGTTATGTCATAAAGTCAGCTATTTTGTTGATAAAAGCGTGACCGGGCCAGGACGCATATGTTGCAGCCCGGCCACTAGAAATCCTACTAATATTATAAATGTGAAAGTTAGTGGGTTTGGATGTTTGTTCCTTAATCACGCAAAAATGGCTGAAAGGATTTGGATCAAATTTGACACACAGATAGTTTATTTATACAACGTGTTAATGAATGGGGTTGGCAACCCAAAGCTAATCGCAGATGGCGCCGGCGGCGATCTAACCGCTATCAATACTTTGATTGGTTAAAATATGTCACAAATGACATTTGATATTTGAAACAACCAATCAAACGATTTTAGTACAAACACTGGTGGCGCCATTAGTTCCTCAGTTTGCATCCCCATTAACGCAAAATGAGAAAACCGTTTCTTCGGACCATCAAACTAAACAACTTTTACTATGGGACCAACTCTGGAATCGCGAAAAAAAAATCAGCTGCTTCATAAATTTTTATATTTTCGTTATTAATTTTTGTATGAAACAGCTGATTTTTTTTTCGCGATTTCAGAGTTGGTCCCATAGTAAAAGTTGTTCAGTTTGATGGTCCGAAGAGTTTTCTCATTTTGCGTTAATTCATTAACACGTTGTAGACTGGATTAAAACATAGGATACTTTTTAGCCCGGTCAAAGGTTCCCTAGGAATTTTCCTAATTTCGACGCGGACGAAGTCGCGGGCGGAAGAGTATACTATAACTCGTGAAATAGCGCGGTACAAGTTTTTTCCTTTTGGGTACCATAAAGTACGCACTCGTACAGTCTACTGTAACGATTTGTTCCGGATTCGTCATGTTCCTGATTCGTCGTATTCCAGATTCGCCGAGTTCCAGATTCGACGTATTCCAGATTCGACGGAATAAAGTCAATGACATATTTTTTTATTCATTTATTCTATTATTTATTTAATTATAAGATACAAAAACAGCATAACATAAATTGCATTTTAGTTTATAAATGAGTTAATCTGAAGCATGTTCGAAATAAAAAAAAAACAAATACAAAATTCCCACTTATTTTACTGATAATTTGTCCATTTCAATAGTTTATTTTATTGTGAGACCTTTTTTGACATGCGCAACGTGATGGCGAGGCTTGCAAGCAATTTTAAACTTAAAATGGTAAAGCGCCAGTGTTATCGATTGTACGTATTACGACGAATCAGGAAATCGGCGAATCTGGAATTCGGCGAATCTGGAATACGGCGAGTCAGGAACATGACGAATCCGGAACAAATCGACATAACTACAGCTTTTTAGGTACCGTGGCCGGGCCATGACAACACCATTAACAACAACATCAGCCATCTAGGGTTGCCAACTTTTTTTGGATCAAATATAGTAGTTTCAAGATTTATAGTGTAAAAATATAGTAGATGGCGAAAAAGTCCAAAAAATATAGTAGGTTGCCGTTTTGTATGTAGGATTTTAAAGAAGTTGCATTTTCATACTTAATTAAGTAGTAACATTTTCATAATTTATTCAACAACCATAAAGACAAGTGTTTAATCACAAAAAATATTATGCAATTACTTATATAAGTATTTTTTTTGTTGCTTTTGTTAAATTTTTTCACTTGAAAAAATATAGTAGGCGAGCCCTTAATATAGTAGGATATTATATTATATAGTAGGGTTGGCAACCCTAGCACAGGCCTTCCTTATAAGTGGATTAGGAGGATGGGCCATAACCCACAACGCAGGCCCAATGTGGATTGGTGGGTGTTAACGACTGCAAATGCAGCCGGGATCAACGGAACTCGATATAATACAAAGTTGCTTCCACTGCGCCATTGAGCTCCTCAGGGCCCCTCTCACACTAATTGATTTCGTATTTTATCCTTAGCTGAAGAAAATGGAAGATACATTGGTGGCAAAGGCGAAAGAAGTCAAGAGAAGGTTAGAAGATAAACTGAGAAATCGATACTTAAAGCAAAGTTAGACAGCCATTTAATTAAATATTGTTAGGTTTTGCTTCATCTAATTTCTCTCCTCATAATCTCTCTATCGAAGATGCTAACAAATGCATGATGTCTAAAATGGATACTGGATGTCCGTATCATGGTGCCTGTGAATATTGTAACACAGTCTGAAATAATTTGTAAGTTAGTTTAAGAACTGGGTTCTATTTTATAGAAGTGATACTGCTTACTTATTGTCTAATTTTCAAAATCTATCGTAATCGCTCTCATTTGACAGATGGATGTGACCCATTTCTGCATGTCTTTGGTAAGTTTTTATTTGTGCCAAAATAAGCATCAATCATCCTGAAAGCGATTGCGATAGATTTTGAAATAGGTAGTATTTAATCGGGTAACAATAAATTCCCATTTTGGGTATCAAAAATACTGAATACAGTCTACTGAAATACTAAGTGGGCGACGGAGCGAGGGCGACTATACAGATATTGAAAATGGGTGACTTTAAAATACTAATTGAGTAACTATTCAGAACGGGCGACCAAATTACTATTTGGGCGACAACCTTAGGGCACACAAAACATTTTTGGCATATATTTTATTTATAAAAAAGGTGAATGGTGATTATCCTAGTCGAGATGACCAAAAAAAACTTTTAAAAAAAGCAAGACTTTCTTCAAAAACCTTAAAAAACAGCTCTATAAAAAGCAAGAAATAATGTTCAAATCGATTAATTAAAACACGTCTATTGAAGTCGGGTGGAGCTGGAAGTAACTTTTTTACTTATTGTATTGTTTATATTCTAAAAGCCCCACCCGACTTCAATAGACGTGTTTTAATTAATCGATTTGAACATTATTTCTTGCTTTTTATAAATCAAATAAAATCAAATCAATCGTTTATTTGCAAACATGGTGGTTAAACAAAGGTCTTAAACATAAAATGTGCCGTTACATGCTGCCGTATGCAAACAGCGTGCAAATATTTGAAATATTACTATGATTAATAGCTATTTGATAGCAAATAAAAAAAATAAATGGCAAGTATCATTCATTACAAATTTTAGCTATGTCATAATTATAATTATAATTATATAATGTAAAAAAAAACATTTAGTTATATAAAAAAACCGGCCAAGTGCGTGTCGGGCCACGCGCAGTAGGGTTCCGTAGGTACATTATATACCATACCATATTTTAATACCGCTATCATTTTTCGTCTGAAAAAATAACTTTGTTTTTCACAGTGTTTGTATGAATGACAAAGTTATATTTGCGGTTTTGGAAAATGTACTATATCTCAAAAACTAATTACTGTATCTCGTTCAAACTAATTTTCGTTGAAAGTGTTTATTAAGATCTATAGCATATATTTTTTTTAGATTTTTCACCCTCTTACTTTAAAAGTTAAAGGGGGGGGGGACACACATTTTACCACTTTGGCGGCAGATATCTTTCAAACGGTTGACTTTGAAAAAAAACAGTCTTAGGAACCTCAATGTCATTTTTAAAGACCTGTCTATAGACACCCCACAAGTATTGGTTTGATGAAAAAAAATATTTTCAGTTTCAGTTCCATGTATGGGGAGCCCCCCCTTAATCTTTTATTTTATTTATTTTTGTGTAAAAATCGTAAAGCGGTTCACAGAATACACCTACTTACCAAGTTTCAACTATGTAGTCTTAATACTTTTGGAATAAAGTGGCTGTGATATACGGACGGACAGACAGACAGACAGACAGACAGACAGACACGACGAATCTATAAGGGTTCCGTTTTTTGCCATTTTGGCTACGGAACCCTAAAAAATACACTCTTACTACAAATATTGAATTAATTGAATACCGCAGAACATAATTATTTACTTAATTGTTTTGTCACTTAAAAAATCAGAAACATAGTAATAATTTTTCGTCAATAATAATTGCCTTTATTTATCTTTAAATTTAAATAGCGTTAAACTTGTCAATTCAGATGGGAGTTTGTTGTACATATAAATGGCCATGCAATATGAATTTCTAGAATATAATTTCAGCCTTTGGTATGGAATCCGTAATTTACACTGACATGAATTTTTTTTTTATTTAATGTAATTTATCACCTCTTCTCCCTCTATTTACACAGTCATTATTTGTTTTAAATAGGTACAGATGTTTCTTAACAAACAGGCAAGTTTCTAAAATATATAGACAGGGGAGTGGCAGAATTCCTAGTTCCCTGAATAAAGGTTTGCAACTATCTAAGTCTTAATCACCACCAATAAGCACCACATATCGCTCTTATGCATTTTTTTAAGAGTCGAAATAAACGAATAATATCCGTACAAATTAATTACCCCACAGTATAATGCCATATCGTGAGAGCAGCTTCCCTAGATACACTTTGCTTTTGCTAAGTAGGGTCTGAATCTGACATTTTCAATTACAGAATCTATCCACCGTCAAGCCTAAAAATTTTATACTGTCAACTTCTTCAATGTTTTTATAATTAAACTCCAAGTTCAATTTCATGTCATAGAGCTGTTTTTTAAGGTTTTTGAAGGAGGTCTTACTTTTTTTAAAAAGCTTTGTTATTTTAAACTTTTTTGTGGTAGGTATGTAAACGATGATTTTATAAAAAATAAACGTTTTAATGTTTCACATTTTTCTATGGTATATAATATAATAAGTCTATGGGTATACCCCTAGTAAGACAATTTCCACATGAATTCCGTTGGGCCTTCGCAGTTCAACTCTAGTCCAGAACGTCCTTGACAATAGATAGGTACAGTACGAGGCACGTATCTTGAAATCGGGTGGGGATTGCGCGAAACGCGAATTTTGGGCATGCGTAGCGGTGAGGGGCGCGGGCGGCGGGAGAGGAGCGCGCTCTATTGGTCGCTCACAAGAGCACATGCGCGAACTTATCCCCACTCCGTCGAAAAATTTTCAAGATACGTGCCTCGTACTATACGTAACTTGTTTTTGATTGTCATAAAACTACCAATATTTCAATCACTGTACAGTTCCTATTTGATTTTGAGGAGTTCCCTCGTGTATCTTCATAACCAATGAAATTATTATGGTATCATCCTTAAGGTGTCTTCTTTCAAACAAAATAAGAATCATCTAAATCAGTTCATAAAAAAAAAGTAATGGTTGAACATCAGTTTATTCCATTTCTAGTCACCCAATTAATTAATTAATTCCCTTTTGAAATTAGCCCCCTGGATAAATTAGTCGACTATAATATTTTTAAGTGTTATTTTATCAAATTTCTCTCATCATAATATAAAATGAATGTGAATTTGTCACACAGTCCGAATTATTTTTTAATTATTTTAAGAGCTAGGCATGTTTTATAAATGTGAAAATAAGTTATATAGATAGCACTAAATATAAATAGCAAAATTAAAATGAACCCAAAATTCATGTCTAATGATAAACCGCAGTAATACCACTATTTACAGAGCGGTAGCTATCGCTTTTATGAAATAGGACCCCAAAATTATGTGATAAGAATTGGTAATAAAAGCATGGAAGTTAATCAAGTGTGTATCATTTAATACCTCTAAAGTTCTGTCGTAACTGGTTTAAAATCAGTTTTATTACTGATCTTAGCAAACGACAACGCGTACGCAACGTAACGCGATACGCGAATGCCCGACACGCTGAAGAGTGGAGTTGTTTGAAACATAGTTATAATACGATTCTAATTTTGGGGTCGCGTGATTTTTAGGGTTCCGTACCCAAAGAGTAAAAACGGGACCCTATTACTAAGACTTCGCTGTCCGTCTGTCTGTCACCAGGCTGTATCTCATGAACCGTGATAGCTAGAAAGTTGAAATTTTCATAGATGATGTATTTCTGTTGCCGCTATAACAACAAATACTAAAAACAGAATAAAGTTCATATTTAAGGGGGGCTCCCATACAACAAACGTGATTTTTTTATTAGCGTATAGTTGGCAGCCTCACCATGGAATTAGAAGGTTTTGACTAGGTCAAAAAATTGTTAGTAAATAGTTATAAATAGTGAACTATAGCATATAAATAGTGATACTATGGTTCAAAAGATATTTGAGTATCTTGGTGAGGCTGCTATCTTGACGTCAAGCTGGCAGACACCTTAAGAAATACAGTTCGTATCAATGTGATTTATATGCCAAAAAATTGTTAGGAAATAGTGAATCGTATACGCAAAATTTCAATAATATTGCTTCAGTACAAGCCGAGATATTACGATCTCAAAGTGGGCTGCTAACTTGACGTTTCTGGCAATGGCGATTCCAGAGAAACGGGTACAAGTTATAAACAAATAAATATATCAAAAAATTGTTAGTGAAATTGTGATTCTTACGATATAAATAAAAAAAGAATTCTTCATTGCTATTTTCTAAAAATCGAATGTTAACTTCTACATAGTACACTGAATATAGGCTGTCGATCAATATTGAACTTTGCTCCACAGTAATAAGGTTTAAACTTGATTGCAATCATGAGGTGAGTACTATCAAGCAAAAAAGTGAAATTTATATTTTTTGACTGTGTCAATAGTCATATCCTCGGTTCAAGGCTATTGATTTGGTATAGTAAACAAATATTTTTCTACCCACTTTTTTTATTTTTTAGAGTATTGACACAATCAAAAAATTTTTGATTAAATCTCATCAAAAAAAATTTGGTCGTTTAATACTCTACTCTCAGTTCATTTATTTAGTTTAGGAAAAACTACTAATATTTTACTACCAATTAGGTACCTAACGTTAAAACTATAACTTAAAGGGAGGAGTCTAATGAAAATACCCTAACATGTAATTTTTTGAAAATGAATATTTTGTATTTTTTTTTAGTAACAGAAACTTTTACGTTAGGTACCTATTTGGTGAGATTTATAATGAAATTAGTAATCAGTAGGTAGGTAAGTAGGTAGGAAGTAGATGATATAAGTAGAAAATATTTCTAGTTTTTCCCGATTAAATAACTAAATAAATGAACTGAGAGTAGTATTACCACAGCCGAGAGATAGTCTTCATACAGTCGGCCATCGGAGGCATCTAGACAGAGCCATCGTGCGGGGTGGTGCGGTATAGAAGGGGGGTGGGAGGGCCCGAGAGCCCATACTTTGGCAATGTATGCATCTCGGGCCCTATCCCGTCAGAGCTTACGCTTCTGATTGGGTTATATTATATTATATTGAAAGTAGTGTTTGTAATTTTTTGATGTTGGTGTCATGAAAAAGTGTTTTTGGCACGATTTTGATATTAGATTTGGAATTCAAAATGGCGGCCGCACATTGACGTATTTGTTGATATTTGTGTATTTTTGTTTGATTATTGGGCCGATTTCGATGAAACTCGGTTTTTGGTAGTAATTTGGCATGAAAACAGCAACGCAATGTTAAAAAAAATAAAAATTCAAGATGGCGGCCAACTTTTTTGTTTGCGGGCCGATTTCGATGAAACTCGGTTTTTGGTAGTATTTTGACAAGAAAACAGCAACTCAATGTTAAAAATGCAAAAAATTCAAGATGGCGGCCAACTTTTTTGTTTGCGGACTGATTTCGATGAAACTCAGTTTTTGGTAGTATTTTGGCAAGAAAACAGCAACGCAATCTTAAAAAAATAAAAATTCAAGATGGCGGCCAACTTTTTTGTTTGCGGGCCGATTTCGATGAGACTCGGTTTTTGGTAGTATTTTGGCAAAAAAACAGCAACGCAATGTTAAAAATGTAAAAAAACAAGATGGCGGCCAAATTTTTTGTTTGCGGGCCGATTTCGGTGAAACACGGTTTTTGGTACAATTCTGACAAGAAAACAGCAACGCAAAAATAAAAATGTAAAAAAACCAAGATGGCGAACAACTATTTTGTTTTTGGGCCGATTTCGATGAAACTCGGTTTTTTGTACTATTTTGAGAAGAAAACAGCAACGCAATAATAAAAATATAAAAAATCCAAGATGGCGTCCAACTTTTTTGTTTGCGGGCCGATTACGATGAAACTCAGTTTTTCGTAGTATTTTGGCAAGAAAACAGCAACGCGATGTTAAAAATGTAAAAAATTCAAGATGGCGGCCAACTTTTTTGTTAGCGGGCCGATTTCGATGAAACTCGGTTTTTGTTAGTATTTTGGCAAGAAAACAGCAACGCAATGTTATAAATGTAAAAAAAACAAGATTACATTTTTAACATTGAGTTGCTGTTTTCTTGTCAAAATACTACCAAAAACCGAGTTTCATCGAAATCGGCCCGCAAACAAAAAAGTTGGCCGCCATCTTGAATTTTTTACATTTTTAACATTGAGTTGCTGTTTTCTCGTCAAAATACTACCAAAAACTGAGTTTCATCGAAATGAATGAAGAATGAAGTTTATTGGCCAATATCACACACACAAAAAAAACACAAACAGGAGAAATAGAAAAAAAAATATAAACTAAGTTGGTACTTAAACTAATTTAAACAATAAAAATAGGGTGTGAGACGAGCCAACCAGGACCCTGCCTCAGCTTAATGCTGTTGTGATGAGAACATTGCTCACACCACAACAGCGCTGGTATTCTGACAGGGCCTGTACGAGATAACGTTCGTCGTAGGTACATATTTTTGCAATACATTTAATACAGGCACGAAACAAAATAAAAACAAATCAAAATACAGAATACAAATAAATAGATTTACAAGTACTTACATCTAAATATGATGATCCGCCAAGCCAAAGAGCTGAAGATATTCCTTGCAAACAGTGCAACATATCGTGATGACGCTTCGCAACGTCCCCGACGCCGCACGCGCGACTTGAAATACCGGATTGTAAGTGGATATAAAAAATTATGAAGCAATCGATGTTGACTGGAGCTCAAATAAGTACTTATTAAGG
Organism: Agriphila geniculea; assembly: GCA_943789525.1. Classification (NCBI taxonomy): domain Eukaryota; kingdom Metazoa; phylum Arthropoda; class Insecta; order Lepidoptera; family Crambidae; genus Agriphila; species Agriphila geniculea. The sequence goes on along the minus strand of OX038877.1, from coordinate 4,273,328 downwards.
CGTTTTTTAAAAGTGACGATTGTTTTAAGGTCACGCAACGGCGGCGGGAGATCGTTCCAACAGCGTGTAGCTGCGAACCTGAAGGATCCACGAAACATCCTCGTACGATGTATTGGCGTCTCTAAGATACTTCTACAGGCTCTAAGCTGGTTACTCTTAGTGTGTTGAAACCATGTGAGCTTGTTATAAAGGTAAATTGGTTTGCCCGATTTAATGATACCAAACATTAAAGTTGCGAGATGTAACCTTCTACGGGCCTCCATTTTCAATATGTTAGAACTATTTAGGAACGGAGTCACATGTGATCGCGGTGGTATATGGAAGCAGAAACGCGCACAGGCGTTCTGCACCCGCTGTATAAGTTTAGCAGTTCTAGCCAGTAGGCATGAACCATATACAGTATCACAGTAATTTAGTTTAGATAATATAAGAGATTCGCAAAGTGCTACTCTGAGTTGCTCGTGTAGATAAGGACGTAATTTATAAAGGAGTTTTAGGCGATAAAAACAGTTTCGGACACACTCAGTAACATGGCTTTCAAAATTAAGGCGGTTATCCAGAGTTATGTTGTGATTAGGGCATCCAATCCCGCATGTTATTTGTGATCTCGGTATTTGCGGGACCGATGATTTACGATCCCGCGGGATCTCGGAATTTGCGGGGTCCCACAGTTGTAAGATGAGCTGCCTACTAAAGTGTTGTGTAAAGAGGCGTTTATATGTTAAAAGTCTAAATTATACTGAAAAACTAATTAAAGTCGTATTAAGCATCGTAATTAGATGCACGATGCAAATATTTACTTCTTACTCTCAACAAAACAAGCAAGAATCTCCGGTATTTCTTACTTCCTGCGTCATTGTCGGCAACTCGAAATTTTTTAAATCCAATGCATCACAAGGAATAAATAAAAAATATGCAAATTAATACAATTTATGTTAAAAAATATATAATTTATTTATATATAATTAAATTTATAAATATTTATAACTGTCTATTTCTGTTAAGTATAAAAGAAAATGGCTTATCCTAAAGTTTAAAAATCTTTAATATTTAAGATTATGACACTATAGGAGGTTCACTCAGGGCAATGGATTATGACAAGTTGTTTACATTTTTTTTTATTTACTAGCATAAAATTTAAGTAGGTACATAATAGTTAATTATTTGAGACATTTAATATCCTGTTTTGATATATTTAAACATTATGCACATCAGTCCGAACGAGCATCCGTCCCGCAGTCACAAATGAAAAACTTTCTAAGTATGTTTTTAATGTGTTTTTTCTAATTCGTTTTAATTATTATTGTACTTTAATGTAAATAATGGCATATTTTTGATTTATTCCTAATGATGCATTGGATTTTAAAAATTTTCGAGTTGCCGACAATGACGCAGGAAGTAAGAAATAACGAAGATTCAGCCCTTAGCTAGTCAATCAGTCATTCATATACATTCCTACAATACGCTTGCGAGAGAACATTTCTTGCTACTTTCCAGTCCCGCAAATCCCGCAGATCCCGCGCTAGTAATCTCGCTTCTTGCGGGACTGGAAAATGACGCGGGATCTCGGCATTTCGAGATCTCGGTATACCGAGATTGGATGCCCTAGTTGTGATATAGCAGTGCGCAGACGATGTGGAAGCTATTTAGCAATGAAATAAACGCTTATTGAAATATAAAACAGACTTTTATTAACAACTGAGAAAAACTATTCGTGTAGGTACAAATTTTTCATATAGAGAGAGTGACATTTGACATCTAAAATATCAAATACAAAAACCCATGTAGGTTTCCAAGTAGGTTGCACTCGCTTGCTTTGCGATCTCCTTTAACACGCCCTCTAAAACAATGCAAGTGCAGACCTGACCTTCACAAAGGCGGGCTTCGGCAGTCCTTTGGTTATGACGTCTGCGATCTGATCTCTTGTTCCAATTCTTTTAACAAAGATCGCTCCTTCAGTCACAAGTTCTCGGACATAGAAGTGTCGGACGCGAATATGCTTCGTCCGCTTGTGGAATTCCGGGTTGTGTGCCAATCGTACCGCTGCTTCGTTGTCAACATGAAGAGTCGGCACACTCTTTTCCTTTGTCAGATCTTCAAAGACTCTCGTCAGCCAAACTAGTTCTCTGGCTCCTTCACTGGCGGCCACTAATTCCGCTTCAGTAGTGGACAGTGCTACTGAGGTTTGCCTTCTGCTTGTTCATGATACTGGACCTCCGGCATATAGGCATACTATTCCAGTGGTGGATCTTCCGGTAGTTGCATCGCCACCATAATTGGCGTCGCTATATCCTTCCAGTTCTGGCTTTGCCAAGGTCTTCGGCTTAAACTGGATCCCAAGAGACGTAGTTGCCTTTAGGTAACGGAGTATACGTTTAACTCTGTTCCAGTCACTTCTGTTTGGCTTTTCCAAGTTCCGTGATACTACGCCAACGGCATAAGCGATATCAGGACGAGTTGCGACCATGAGGTATGCTAGTGCACCAACAGCTTCGCGATAAGGGAAATTAATCTCATCGGTGTTTTCTTTCTCCGCGTCTAATTGTGTTACAGACGATTCTGCGGCGTCAATCGGCGTTGAGACAGGATTACTGTTAGCCATGTTAAAGCGTTCAAGTACCTTCTTTGTTTAAGCTTCTTGGTGGATTACAATCGTGCCGTCTTTACACTGACTGATCTCCATTCCTAAGTAGTAGGTCGCGGGCTTTGTCGTTATTTTAAGTTTAGTTTTCAGGTTCTCTAGGAAGTCATCGGCAAGCTGTTTGTCTGAAGCAGCCACTAATCCGTCGTCGACATATAAAGTAAGTAAGATACATTTCCCCCCTACTTTCTTTGTGTATAGACACGGATCTGAAGTACTCTGTGTGAATTCGAGTTCAGACAGTACTTTATGGAAACGATGATTCCAGCAGCGGGGCGCTTGCTTCAATCCGTAAAAACTTCTGTTCAGATGAGATACGCGGGTAGAGCCGTCGTGAAAACCTTCAGGTTGTTGCATGTAAAGCTCTTCTTCGAGCTCACCATAGAGAAAGGCAGTCGTCACGTCGAACTGTGTTAGGTACATCCTTTCACTTGCAGCAACACTTAATAGTGATCGTATGGTTGCAAATCTGGCTACAGGAATGTACGTTTCCTCGTAGTCTATTCCTTTGCGTTGTTTGAAACCTTTTGCAACCAGGCGCGCTTTGTATCTATCGATAGAGCCATCCGGGTTTCTCTTTATCTTATAAACCCATTTGCACGGTATGGCTTTTCGATCTTGAGGTTCTTGAAGGACCCATGTGTTGTTCTCTTTCAAAGAATCTATCTCTTTCAGCATAGCTTTGATCCACTCATCTTTATTTGGGCTCTTCATAGCTTCTTTAAACGTATTGGTTCAGCTTCTTTATCGATAAGTGCACAGCAGTCTCTGAATTTTTCTGGAGGATGAATGGTGCTCCTGTCTCGCAAGTTGTATCTAGGTTCTGTTTCTTCATCTTCTGAGTCAGATGAATTTCCTAAACTGGCATCGGCTTTGTCCACAGTTGTGCTCGGTGGTCTGGACATTTCACCATGATCGGGATTTTCCTCATCAAATTCAATAGATCTGTCTTCTATTATCTGCGGCACACGTCCTTGATAGCAGCGTAGATTTGTAAATGAGTTAGGGAACGGTCCGCATTCGTCGCTGTGTACAAGTTCGCCGGGTCTTGAAGCTCTAGGTCGGGTACCAAATCGGTGCGACTTGCCGAATATGCAACTTTCGCAGATGCTTTCATCTTGAGGAAGGTCTACTCCTAACTCCCGTTTTACAAATTGACGTACTTGACGTTTGTTCTGACGTACGAGTCGCTCATGGTAAAGCTGCGTTTTTGTTAATGTAAGATTCACTTCTAAGTTTCTGTTAGGAATGATACTCTTAACATTTAGTTTGTCTAAGCCTCCGCTTATGCTGCGTACACCCGTTAGTTTAACTTCGCCGCGTGTCGACATAGTGCAGCTCGTTGGTGTGGACTCAAACTTGCTTATTGAGTTGCAGTCATGAGCAGATAGAACAGAGAACAGGTTCTTTGTGATCTGTGGCACGTACCAAACGTCCTTCAGGGTGATCTCGTAAACTTTTCCACGTACTTCTGATTCGATGTTGATATTCCCTTTGCCTTTAGCTTGCATTGCATTGCCATTAGCCGTAGAGACGGTGTGCATCTGGTCAAAAGCTTGGAATGTTTGAAATAGATCTCCGCGATTGCTGACATGGCATGTTGCGCCGTTATCAACGTACCAGTTGACTGTATTCGATGAAGTCGTCGATACTTCATGGTCAGTTGTCAGTACTTCCGCTTGTAAGTACATCGATTCCACTACTTGAGATTCCTTTTGAGACGAAACAGAACGAGGCGGTTTACTGCTTTCGGAGGTTTGCCATCTTGAAGCCATCTTTTGCAATCCTTCACGCGGTGACCTTTGACGGAGCAGTAGTTGCATTTTATCTTTGCATCCTTATTCTTTTTCTTTGTCCCTTTCAGTGTGGTCTTTGTTGCTAAGGCCTCTTGTTCTGGTGGCACGTTAGACACCATCAAGTTCCTTTCGAACACGCACAGACGGTCGGTTAGGTTATCAATGGTTCGTTCGGACGTTGGACACATTAGCCATCCACTCTTGAATTGAACGTATTCTTCTCCCAGTGTATTGAGCGTTTTGCATATGAGAAGAAGATCCGGAAGCTTCTTATCTTCGCCGAGCTCTTTGTTCAATGAGGTCCAAACGTTCTTCAACTTTGACATATGAGTTGCTGCGTCGTCAGCTGGATCCTTTCTCAGTCCAAAGAAACTCATACATAATTGGAAGGTTTTGTCTTCGTTTGTTCCGTCAAACATTCGATGAAGTTCTAACCATATTTCTCTAGTGGACGTAAATATCATCACTTTTCGTAGCATTTCTTCAATCATATTGTTGGTGATAAAGAAAAGAGCACTCGAGTCGGCTTTCGTGAATTCCGACACGGTATCGGCGGCGGATGTTCCGTTCGCAATGGCTTCGCTTTCTTTATCCTCGGTAAGTCTGCCTTCGATTATATCGAGAGCGCGAGGTATGCCCTTGAGCACAATAAGCACTTTATACTTCCATGTATCCCAGTTACTTTTACCTTCGAGAGGTGCAATGTTGTACTTGAAAGTCGATTCCATCTTTCAGCTAAATTGCAGCAAAACCATAACCTGTTGTGATATAGCAGTGCGCAGACGATGTGGAAGCTATTTAGCAATGAAATAAACGCTTATTGAAATATAAAACAGACTTTTATTTACAACTGCGAAAAACTATTCGTGTAGGTACAGATTTTTCATATAGAGAGAGTGACATTTGACATCTAAAATATCAAATACAAAAACCCATGTAGGTTTCCAAGTAGGTTGCACTCGCTTGCTTTGCGATCTCCTTTAACTAGTTAAACCCAGATTTCTGCATTTATTCACACGAGTAATGACTTCGTTGTCCAGTTTTATATTGAGGCAAATATTATCAAATTTTTTAACCTTTTTGTTGGTACCTATTAACGTTAATTTTGATTTCCTTGGGTTAAGGACCAGATAGTTGGATTTGCACCAATCAGCTATTCTAGATAAGTCACTGTTGATCATTGTTTAATACTGTGGATGAGATCAGCGCTGTACAAGATATACAAAATTGGGCCAAGTATAGAACCCTGTGGAACTCCTCGCGTTACAGGGAGAAATGAGGAGTTTGATTTGGTACCATTCCTGTCCACAAGTTGCACATACTGTTGCCTTTCTGCCAAATAACTTTCAAACCATTTAACTGTAGCCGTGTCCACCCCATAATATGAGAGCTTGGATAAAAGTAGTGCGGTATTTATTGTTTCGAAAGCGCGTGAGAAGTCCAGGAGAACCAGAATGCTGACCTCTCCCTGGTCCTGAGCCGAGAGTAGGTTGTCAACCACATCAGCCATAGCAGAAGCAGTACTGTGTCCTTTACGGAAGCCAGATCGGAAGCAAGGCAATATCTCATTTTCTTCGAGAAACTCTGTGAGTTACAGACCACCCGTTCCAGTATCTTTGACAAGCATGGAAGGATGCTTATGAGACGGAGGTCTTGAAGAGACGTTGGGGAGCTCACTTTGGGTAAGGGTTTTACCACTGCTGTCTTCCAGGCATTAGGGAATGTACTTTCTGCCATAGATCTGTTGATTATAATAGTAATTGCAGGTAGGGTGTAAGGAAGAGACAAAAGAAGCATGTCCCGTGTTAACCCATCGCAGCCCTGAGCGTTAGATTTGAGACCTTTGATGATTTTGAGTATCTTGTCCTCATTTACAGGCTGCAGTGAAAGCGTTGCTGTGCCATATCTAAGGTACTCAAAATATGTAAGCTGTGATATTGACACATCATTTTGACCGGGTGCACAGAGAAAATGAGAGTTGATGGTGTCAGGATTATCGAAGCATGGAGGAAGTTCAGACTTTTTTCCATCTGGTAACACAGTGCTTTTCAAGTTTTGCCAAAGTTTTTTGGAATTCTTAATATTAGAGTTAATATGCCTATCAAAAAACACTTCTTCTCTTGTTCTATGGCTACAATCACGTTGTTCTTCATTTGAAGATAGCAATCTTTTTGTGATTTAGACTTCTCACAGTCTTTCTGTGATTTAGATTTGTTAGTTTTTAGAGCCTGCCGGTACTCGTCCCTAATATGCATCATGGATTTGACGGTGTCAGTGATCCGAGGGTGAGGAGGGTGCTTAAACTTACCTTTCCTTACTGGAGCATGCAGATTGAATAAATGTGTTAGACAAAATTGGAAATTCTCTACTAATATGTTGACATTTTTCGCTTTATGGAATGACTCCAGTCTATTTTGCTAAGATCAAACTCCCATAAGTTTTGAATAATATCTTTTATTGGCCTATATTCTACCTAACGGGGACATATCTTGTCTTTCTTTATTTTTAACTTGGCTGTGGCTATAGCATGACCTCTCACATCAGGGCAGTGTCCCACTGTTACCTTTAATGTGCGTATATCTGTACAGATCAAGTCAATTAGACTTTGACTGTGATCAGTAAAATGGGTTGGATCAGTGACTACCTGGGTAAGGTTCATTGTCTCAAAGAACTGTGACAGCAACCGTGGCCCACCACTCCCAACCGCAAGTAGGTCAACATTGAAGTCTCCCAACAGGTCAAGGCTATCGCACCTATCAAAGGAGGTAATAGAGTCGGTGATGGCGTCTAGAAATATGGTAACATCTAGCCATAGCCGAAATCGGCCCGCAAACAAAAAAATTGGCCACCATCTTGAATTTTTATTTTTTTTAACATTGCGTTGCTGTTTTCTTGCCAAAATACTACCAAAAACCGAGTTACATCGAAATCGGTCTACAAACAAAAAAGTTGGCCGCCATCTTGAATTTTTTACATTTTTAACATTGCGTTGCTGTTTTCTTGCCAAAATACTACCAAAAACCGAGTTTCATCGAAATCGGCCCGCAAACAAAAAAGTTGGCCGCCATCTCGAATTTTTTTTACATTTTAACATTGCGTTGCTGTTTTCTTGTCAAAATACTACCAAAAACCGAGTTTCATCGAAATCGGTCCGCAAACAAAAAAGTTGGCCGCCATCTTGAATTTTTTACATTTTTAACATTGCGTTGCTGTTTTCTTGCCAAAATACTACGAAAAACCGAGTTTCATCGAAATCGGCCCGCAAACAAAAAAGTTGGCCGCCATCTTGAATTTTTTACATTTTTAACATTGCGTTGCTGTTTTCTTGCCAAAATACTACCAAAAACCGAGTTTCATCGAAATCGGCCCGCAAACAAAAAAGTTGGCCGCCATCTTGAATTTTTTTTACATTTTAACATTGCGTTGCTGTTTTCTTGTCAAAATACTACCAAAACCCGATTTTCATCGAAATCGGTCCGCAAACTAAAAAGTTGGCCTCCATCTTGAATTTTTTACATTTTTAACATTGCGTTGCTGTTTTTTTGCCAAAATACTACGAAAAACCGAGTTTCATCAAAATCGGCCCGCAAACAAAAAAGTTGGCCGTCTTCTTGTATTTTTTTATTTTTAACATTGCGTTGCTGTTTTCTTGTCAAAATACTACCAAAAACCGAGTTTCATCGAAATCGGCCCGCAAAAAAAAAAGTTGGCCGCCGTCTTGATTTTTTTTTAACATTGCGTTGCTGTTTTCTTGCCAAAATACTACTAAAAACCGAGTTTCATCGAAATCGGCCGGCAAACACAAAAGTTGGCCACCATCTTGAATTTTTTAATATTTTCAACATTGCGTTGTTATTTTTGTGTCAAAATGGTACCAAAAACCGAGTTTCATCGAAATCGGCCCATAAACAAAAAAGTTGTCAGCCGCCATCTTGGAACTTATTTTTTCATTATTATTTCCTAATTGAGTACTAATTTAACATTTATTTTATACTTATTTAGCCCTAAATTAGTAATGATTTACAATTAAATTATGATTATCATACATATAAATTCCTATAATTCCTCGCACTTATGATGAAAGAAAAAGAAAAAAAAGAGAAAACACTAAGAAAAACTTTTTCTTTTCCTTATTTTAAGAGCATTAAAAGAAGGAAAAGAGACAAATTTGAAAAAAATATCTTTACCTTCTAGAAAAAATGACAATAAATAATTCAAAGAATAAAACAAGAATTTTGAAGTGTCTATCTTATTTTTCCTATATATTTTTAAAATTCGAAAAGGCAAATTACATCGTGCCAACCCTTACACTTTTAGTCGTTGCGTCAACTGTCTAGACGAACGGCGGCTTTTGCGCCAACACAAAGGGCGATGTCCGACTGTAAGAAGAATACTCTCTAGGCTGTGCTATTACCGATGATTAGAGTAGTAGTATTAATTATTATTAGAGTATTACACAATCAATTTTTTTTTTGATGAGATTTAATAAAAAATAAATTAAAAAAGTAAGTAGAAAAATATTTGTTTACTTATACCAAATCAATAGCCTTGAACCGAGGATATGACTATTGAGACAGTCAAAAAATATAAGTTTCACTTTTTTGCTTGATAGTACTCACCTCATGATTGCAATCAAGTTTAAACCTTATTACTGTGGAGCAAAGTTTAATATTGATCGACAGCCTATATTCAGAGTACTATGTAGAAGTTAACATTCGATTTTTAGCAAAATAGCAATGAAGAATTCTTTTTTTATTTATATCGTAAGAATCACAATTTCACTAACAATTTTTTGATATATTTATTTGTCTATAACTTGTACCCGTTTCTCTGGAATCGCCATTGCCAGAAACGTCAAGTTAGCAGCCCACTTTGAGACCGTAATATCTCGGCTTGTACTGAAGCAATATTATTGAAATTTTGCGTATACGATTCACTATTTCCTAACAATTTTTTGGCATATAAATCACATTGATACGAACTGTATTTCTTAAGGTGTCTTTGCTTGATAGTACTCACCTCATGATTGCAATCAAGTTTAAACCTTATTACTGTGGAGCAAAGTTCAATATTGATCGACAGCCTATATTCAGTGTACTATGTAGAAGTTAACATTCGATTTTTAGAAAATAGCAATGAAGAATTCTTTTTTTATTTATATCGTAAGAATCACAATTTCACTAACAATTTTTTGATATATTTATTTGTTTATAACTTGTACCCGTTTCTCTGGAATCGCCATTGCCAGAAACGTCAAGTTAGCAGCCCACTTTGAGATCGTAATATCTCGGCTTGTACTGAAGCAATATTATTGAAATTTTGCGTATACGATTCACTATTTCCTAACAATTTTTTGGCATATAAATCACATTGATACGAACTGTATTTCTTAAGGTGTCTGCCAGCTTGACGTCAAGATAGCAGCCTCACCAAGATACTCAAATATCTTTTGAACCATAGTATCACTATTTATATGCTATAGTTCACTATTTATAACTATTTACTAACAATTTTTTGACCTAGTCAAAACCTTCTAATTCCATGGTGAGGCTGCCAACTATACGCTAATATTTTTTTGCCGTTTTTTGCTCAATGTTAATAATGACAACAAGTAGACAGTTGAAATTTTCATAGATGATGTATTTTTGTTGCCGCTATAACAACAAATACTAAAAACAGAATAAAATTAATATTTAAGGGGGGCTCCTATACAACAAACGTATTTTTTTTTGCCTTTTTTAGCTACTTAACCCCTCCCCCCGTACTCCTGGTGATACGTGGTGAGGTTTTTTACTTACCTCTCTCCCTCATCATCATCATCATCATATCAGTCGCACGACACCCACCTTTATTCCCATCTGCCCCCTCCAAGCTCCGCCACAGGGGTGGTGGTTGGCACTAATAGGTGGCGTTTACTATCCCGGTGGTCGATGGCATCTATTTATTCCCATCTGTCCCCTTCGTAGTTATAGTACAGAGGTTTTGTTCGCATTTCGTATTGGACGGACATTATCAATGGAAATTGAAATAAAACATCACTGGATATCAGATTCATGAGGCAATAAAAATGTATATTCATGGAGTTCGAAGGGGGCAGATGGGAATAAATAGGTGCAATCGACCACAGGGGTTGTAAACGCAACCTATTAGTGCCAACCAGCACCCCCATGGCAACTTTGAAGGTGGCAGATGGGAATAAATAGTAGGGTGGGCCGAATTTTATCATTTTTCGAATTTTTCATCACAAGACACCTCAAAAGTTGCGTAATGCGACGTAGATTTAAGGAAACCCCTCTAGCGATCGAATTTTTATAAAATACCCTTATTTCGTATATTTCAGATTTTAGAATTTTGCATTAAAGACCCCTCAAAAGTTGCACAATGAGACGTAAGTTGTAGGAAAAATAATTTAAAAAAAGTAGATAGCAATCGAATTTTGTTAAAAATAATTAAACAAAATTTTGATTTTTCGAATCGGTTTTGATAAAATTCCTGTTTCAAAGTGATAAGCTTATTTTTAGGGTTCCGTACCCAAAGGGTAAAAACGGGACCCTATTACTAAGAGTCCGCTGTCCGTCTGTCTGTCTGTCTGTCACCAGGCTGTATCTCATGAACCGTGATAGCTAGAAAGTTGAAATTTTCACAGATGATGTATTTCTGTTGCCGCTATAACAACAAATACTAAAAACAGAATAAAATTAATATTTAAGGGGGGCTCCCATTACAACAAACGTGATTTTTTGCCGTTTTTTGCTCGTTATTAATAACGACAACAGGTAGACAGTTGAAATTTTCACAGATGATGTATTTTTATTGCCGCTATAACAACAATTACTAAAAACAGAATAAAATTAATATTTAAGGGGGGCTCTCATACAACAAACGTAATTTTTTGCCGTTTTTTGGTACGGAACCCTTCGTGCGCGAGTCCGACTCGCACTTGGCCGGTTTTTTTTTCATTATTTTTCCTAGAACCTACGTTGTTGCATTATTGAACTTTTGAGGGGTCTTTTAATGCAAAATTCTTAAGTCTGATATACACGAAATACAGGTATTATATAAAAATTCAAACGCTAGTAGAGGGCTAAAAGTGTTAATCTTATTTTTTTTTATATTATTTTTATTTTTCCTATAACCTACGTCGCATTACGCAACTTTTAAGGGAGGGAACATTATTTGGTGTTGACCGAATGCGCGGTATGCAAGACAGGTAAACAAACATTTTTCAATTGCAAGTTGTAAAAGACAACAAATAAACACTTAACAAGTACTTAGAACTTGCCGAAGTTATATGGCCTAGGTGTGCACTGTTTGCTTTAGTAATTAACTGGAAATGTGACAAATGCTATCGTTATCATGCCCCTAATTTGCCGCTTATTCCACCATATACATAAAGGCATGTAGTCCCTTCGAGTAGTGGTTGTCCATCCGTCCTGTGTTAGTAACGAGTCTTGTAAAAGAGTTATAAGCATGAAGTTATTGTTGATCTCTATTCTCGTCATTGCCGTGTGCTTCCAAAGCGAGGCTATAACGTTCACTAGATGCGGTCTTGTTCGCGACCTGAGGAAGCATAAATTCCTGGAGAGTGAGATGAGAAATTGTGAGTATACCTAAATTCAATGTTCTTAGCGCTATCGCACACGGGCAACTTAGTCGCCCTGCAACTGTTTTGTCTCTGTCTCAAGTCCACGGGTTTATATGGAAGCGCGCACACGAAGCGACGCGGTCGTCTGCAACTTTTCATACAAACTATAACGCCCGGTTTCTGAATTGAGAAATTTAAGTTGAGCACTGCTCAAATCTTACTCACCCATACAAAATTTGTACTTAAGTAGTGCTCAACTTCAATTTCTCAATTCAGAAACCGGCCGTGTGAGAGACAAAATAGTTGCGGAGACAAAAGTCCCCCGTGTGCGAGGGCGCTTAGTCACTTTTCTTAAGTCTTGTCCGTCAGCCACTTTTAATGTCTCCACTGTTGGGGCACAGGCCTTCCTTATGGGTGGATAAGGAGGACGGGCCATAACCCACCACGCGGGCCCAATGCGGATTGGTGGGTGTTAAAGACTGCAAATGCAGCTGGGACCAACGGCTTAACGTGCCTTCCGAAGCACGGAGGAGCTCGAGATAAAAAATTTTTGGTCATCCATCCCATGACCGACCCTTGCGAAAGTTGCTTAACCTCCGCAATCGCTGGGCCAGGCGCTAAACCTCTGCGCCACCGAGCTCCTCTTTTCTTTAGTCTAACATAGTATTAAAAAGCCACTTTTCCTGAATACAAAAAACTGTACATATTGTACATACTGACTTAAATCATAAAAGAAGACCTTAGTTCAGTAGGTAACATAAAATTCTGACATAAGAATTTATAGGTATATTGTGTATAAGCTAAAATCCTGGGAAACCACGTTATATGCCTATAATAGCAAGTCACGTGCTAATGTTTAGTCTTAATAACTACTCAAGACCAATTAAATTAAGAATCAATATGCGTTAAAAAATGGTAATAAATAACTTATTACCCTAAATACCGATTGCAGGGGTTTGCCTGATAGAGAACGAGAGCGGTCGGCGCACCGACGTCATCGGCCCGCCCAACCGGGACGGCTCCCGCGACCACGGGCTGTTCCAGATCAACGACCACCTCTGGTGCAACGACTCTAACGCCCCGGGCAAGGACTGCAACGTCACTTGTGCAGGTCAATATACAATATACTCATCATGATTCATGTTAGAGTCTGGTCAACGAAAAATGAGATTCGGTTGGAAAAGGATAGAGAACGAGAGCGGTTATCGCCCCCCCCCCCCCAACCGGGATGGATCCCGCGACCACGGGCTGTTCCAGATCAACGACCACCTCTGGTGCAACGACTCTAATGCCCCGGGCAAGGACTGCAACGTCACTTGTGCAGGTCAATATACAATACACTATCATCATGATTCATGTTAGAGTCTGGTCAACACAAGATGAGACTCGGTTGGAAAATGATAGAGATCGAGAGCGGTCGGCGCACTGGCGTGATCGGCCTCTCCAACCGGGACGGTTCCCGCGACCACGGGCTGTTCCAGATCAACGACTACCTCTGGTGCAATGACTCCAACGCCCCGGGCAAGGACTGCAACGCCACTTGTGCGGGTCAGTTGAGGAGTGATTTTTAAAAGGGATTATTTCCATTTTTGCTAGAAAAAATCTATGAATGCCACTGTCTAAATCTTAAGAGGTCTAAATCTAAGCTAAAATCCTGGGAAAGCTCAGTTTTACAATGCTGTCAGCATAGATGGCGCTCCATCCGAAAATCAGTATATTTGCATATACTACTAACATAATTGCATTTAATGAGGTAATTTTGCTTTAATAAAATAGTTCATAGGGAAGATTTGACGCTAGTAATTGTCGGAGACGCTAAAATATATTGTGTAAGTAAAAGCTAAAATCCTGGAAAAGCGTACTATGATAAAATGAGCGCCATCTATTTGGCCTATATTTTCGAGTCCAGTGGTGATGTTTAACCGTAAAAGTTTCTCCATCACTAAAAAAATATTAACCATGGAAATAAGCCCCATTGCAAAATCACTCCTACGCATTGTCATGATTCATGTTAGTTAACAAAAAGTAAGTCAGTAGATTTATGACTGTGGTCAGTCCTAATAAGGTCGAATATTGAACGGGGGCTTCAGTCCCTGCGAAGGTCTGCAACCACGTCTGTGGTCTATTGCTCGTCCATCCGTGTTAGACGTAGGGTTCCAGGTAGGGAATGCAAACCGGTTTCACCGAAACCGAAAAAACCGGTTTTTCGGTCGATTTCACAGGCAAAATAAAAACCGGTTTTTTAAACGAAAAACCGGTTTTGTTCCGGTTTTTTTCTGATTAAAGTTACATGCTTTGCAATACATACATACAAAACGAAAATGCACCGCCTAATTTTGATTGACTGCTTCAAGTAGTTCAGTTCAGTGACCTACTTGTGCGGCTGAACGGGTTAAAGGTGTTTATAGCGAGTAAGTAAATAAAATATGGAAATTAATTATTCATCATCATCATCTTGCTGGGCCTTTTTCCATTTACTTGGGGTCGGCCTTCCCTGTCCTTCTCTTCCACTGTACACGGTTGAGTGCCAGGTTGGGATCGATGTCGGCTTCTTTTAGGTCGCGCTGAACCGTCATCAGCCAAGTGGCAGGGGGTCTATCGCTCCTACGCGTCGTCGTTGGGATGTTTAGGGCTATTTTCACCATGTGATCGTCGGGTGCCTTCGGTACATGCCCGTACCACCGTAGACGTCTCTTTCAGCTTTTTTGTTATGGGTGCTACCTCCCGTATGTATGTGTTTCTGATTTCGTCCAGCATAGTGACGCCCGCTAACCAGCTTCTCTCTGACGTATGGATTTTGTTTAAGTGTTGTTTATTTGTGGCCCAACATTCGGATCCAAACAGCATGGCAGGTCTAATGGCTGTTTCGTAAACTTGTTCCTTCTCAGATCTCTATGAGATGGCTATGCCTGTAAAGAGAGGCATTTGACTATTGCACATGACGCCTGTGAGCAGTCGCTATTTCATCCAGCCCGTTTGAGCTATATGGAGGACGTCGCTGTCAATCTTTCCGTCATAGCTTAGCACGTTATAATGGGTGGTAGGGTAAAAGATTTGACCATTTAAAAATGCTTATTATGTGAGATCACATTTCAAATAAATATATTTTCATTTCCTTTCACGGAGCCAATGTATTTGAACTGGTTGACTGTTGGTAGGTGGTCAATTCCCACATAGAAACTAAAGTCATCGGGGTGTGATGTGCTATCGAAAATACATGACATGTGCTCCGTTTTCTTTCGGCTGATTTTGGGGTCATTTTCTTCCAGCGACTCCACCCAGCCGTTTAAATCACGCTGGAGATCTATCGCATTGTTAGATAATATGAGGGCCACGTCGGTCGTCGGCATAGAAAAGATTCCAAGGCACCTCCTGTTGACACTTTTTAGTTAGATAATCCATTGTGACGTTAAATACAAGTGGACTCAGAGTAGACCCTTGATGTACCCCTACCATCAAGGCAAAGCTTTCACTCGTGCCTGCAGAGCAGACCACTTGTGTTAAGATTGAGACATTTGTGACATGTCGATGATAAGTTCGATGTGTGACTCCGGGACTGAATGCGCGTGGAGGGCTTTCCAGATCAGATCACGAGGCACGTGGTCAAACGCCTTTTCCAGTTCTATAAACACCATAAGGTAGGTTCGTGCTATTAGCTTTTGCCTTTTCGATGAGGATTCTTATGCTTGAATTGTGTCTGATGTGCATTTGCCAGCCACAACTCCTATTCAAACAACAATAACTCCTGAAAGATGCATTTCAGAGCAATAATTTTGATGTCGTTTAAGATAATATTTCTATGTATTGTAAAAATGCAAAAAAAATGCATATTAATGTCCTAGTTTTTGAGATATGTGAGAAAAATGAAAAAAAACACACTAATTTCGAATTAAAATTTATTTTAGTATTTTTTTATGACATACCTATTCAAGTTAAAAGTTTATATAATTTATTTTTTTTCTTGATAGATGATATTGTTAGCTTTCGAAAAGTATTTTTTTTATAACTGTAGGACTTTTAAATCCGGAGAAATTAATAAATTTTCGGCAAGTCCATCTAAAATTAAAAGTTTAATTTAAAATGCCGGTTATTCCCACAGGAGAGGGAATAGACCCCAACATGTGGGGGGTGGGGGGGGGGGGGGTTATGTCGATAAAATTGATCAATTTATATGCCTTTCAAAGCTCCGACATCGCTAACCAAACATATTGTATGTTTGGTTAGCTTTGTTTTTTTTAACATATTTTGTTTTATTTATATGAAAACAATGAGCTCTTTAGTACGTTAAGACTTGCTAGCTAGAAGCTTATTACGTCTACGTGATTATTTGCCCTTTGTTATATTTTTTGTATTTTAGTTACACAAATTATTTCCTAGGACCTGCAACGATTTCCTACGAAATATATGGGAAAAAGTTTGTTGAGATGTCTGACTTTTTAGTCTCAAACCTGGGTTGGTCCCATACGATTGGCGTCACAAAAAATTGTGTAAAATGGTAATGTTCTTGACAACTGTGCATTTTTTGATAAACTGTGAATATGGATACTCTTAAAATTTTAAACATGTTAACTAAATCAATAAAAATGTAGTATTGCACATTTTCCAATATTTTCTTGAAAACCGGTTAAAAACCGGTTTTAACCGGTTTTGGATTCAAAACCGGAAAAAAAACCGGTTTTCATTTCACTTCGGTTTTGCATTCCCTAGTTCCAGGTCCCGGGTTCGATCGTGTCCATCGTTCTGGCAGCGCCACGGTCTCCGATTTGCGTGAAAAAAATTCACCATGTAGGCCGATTTTTTGCCAGTCGGGAAAAAATAGGTTTGATTTTTTCCCTCCACTGGATCCGAAGATATACGAGGTTTTTTGTGGCGCTGCCAGAACGGCGTCGTCCTGGCAGCGCCACGGCTGGTTTACTAATGTTTACCCTAATTTTAAATGCAATAATTTCATTTGCCATAATTGCATATGCCATAATTTCATTAAACATAATGTTTTATTTGCCATAACTAACAAATGACATAAATTTATTTTCACTAATTTCATTGGTCATAAGTAATCAAATAATATAATATTCTTAAAACATAATTTTATTTGCTATACTATTCATTTAAAATAATGTTATTATCCATAACAATAATTTTCCATAATATTTTCTTATTACAATATTTAGCAAAACAAACATTGTTTTCTATTATTTCAGCACAGATATAATGAAAGGAGCCAGCAGATCATTCATATTTATTAAAGAATTAATATGACTTTGGCCAATTAAGATAACTTATTTATTATACTTATGAAGAATTTTTGAGTTTTGGCATTAAATCTCAAATTACAAAATTTTGGAACTAAATTATGATTGTTTACTCATATCTGATTTATAAATTTGTAATCAGCTTAATGATGGTCAGGTTTTTTTTTAAATTAACTTTTAAATATAATGAGTAAGCATACAGTGCAAACAGGCATTCAGCATGCAAGCAAGCGCGAAGCATGCAAGCAGGAATGCTGCTTACAAGCAGGCATGCAGCAAGCATGCAACATGCAAGCAGGCATGCAGCATGCAAGCAGGCATGCAACATGCAAGCAGGCATGCAGCATGCAAGCAGTGCAGCATGCAAGCAGGCATGAAGCATGCAAGCAGGCATGCAGCATGCAAGCAGCAAGCATTCAGGCATGCAGCATGCAACATGCACGCAAGCATTAGGAAGCTCCGCTCGCTTCGCTCGCTCCGCTGCGAGTGGTCAAAACACTAACCTAACCTAACCTACTGGTAGGTGCATTAAAAGTTTTTCTTTATAGCGGGGGGCCTCAGGCCCCCCGACCCCCCCGAGCAGGGGGGCCAGCCCCCCTGCACCTCCCGGCAAGCATTCTACATGCAAGCATGCATGGAGCATACAAGCAGGCAAGCAAGCAGGCATGCAGCATGCATGCAGCATGCAAGCAGGCATGCAGCATGCAAGCCGGCATGCAGCATGCAAGCAAGCATGCAGCATGCAAGCAGGCATGCAGCATGCAAGCAGGCATGCAGCATGCAAGCCGGCATTCACCATGCAACATGCATGCAAGCATTATGGAGCTCCGCTGCGAGTGGTCCGAAAAACTATACTCAACCTAACCTACCGGAGGTGGTCGCATTAAAAGTTTTTATTTATAGCCCCTAGGTACGTTTAGGTGAAGTAATAAGTTATAAGTTATGTATATTATGTCAATTATTGATTATGTCAAATAATATTTATAGGAACTAATCATTATGACACTTGTTATTATGGCACCTAATTTTATGACAAATGAAAGTTATAGCTAATGGATTGTTATGTCATACGTTGTTAGTATAAAAGACAATATTTCAAATGAATATTATGACCGTGGATCATTATGGCAAATGAAATTATTACAAATAGTGTTATGATAAACGAAAGAATACCCGCCACGGCTATATCTCATTAATTACAAAAGCTAGAATAAATCTAATTACACACAGATTTTTGGCTTTTTTTTCCATTTCACACAAGCTAACATCCACCCGTGAATGTCAACAGATTCAGGAGTAATCGTGGGTCATTCGTGGCGCTGCCAGAACGACGTCGTTCTGGCAGCGCCACGGCTGAATCTCAGCAATTTGATTTTTTTCCTGGAAACGGTGTGGGTATATATTTAATACCTTCGTCATAAGGCACGGAAAAAAATGAATTTCTACATTTCATCGTGGATTAAGGATTTTATAGCCATCGAGAAATTATAACCTCAAAAACAATTTTTTTCGCTCTAACGCCTTTAACTGATGTATTAAATAACATTCGCGCATTCCCTTATCTTCCTATAAAGGGAAAAAAACAAACCACCATCGCAGCATTAGCCGTTCCAGAGAAATCATAGGTTTAGATTTGGTTCATACATTAGGCATCGTTCTGGCAGCGCCACACCCAGTGCAGCATGATCCAGAGCACCTGTCGTCAAACTGAGTATTAGTAGGTATGAACCTCTATACAAAAAAAAGTTGGGAGTTACAAGTCGTGATAAAGTTTGGCCACATGATAGAAACTGATCTGTTGGCTGTTTCTAATTAATATTGAGCTGGGCCAAACTATCCTTACATACAGTTCCATACGGCGGCGGGTTGAATAGCGCACTTTTCCCGGCTCCATTCTAAAAACTATAACAATTCAGGTTTAACTAATAGGTCAAATGTGGTATCATTTTCGGATAAATCAATAACGTAAGAATTTATTTCTGGTATAAAAAAATGCAATTTATTACGCGGTTTCTGAAAAATTACACAATAACCAACATTTTTAAACTTCATTTTTTTAGTTTAGGTATTGGCACTTGTTTCAGTATTTTCAAAAAAACTACTTCAAAGAAGCATTTTTCAGGTTAATTTGTAATATGCTTTTGTTATGTTAACTATATTTTATACAATTTGCACCTAACCCAAGTAATTGAGGTCCATTGTTTGCGGAGACA
This sequence comes from Agriphila geniculea, assembly GCA_943789525.1. Classification (NCBI taxonomy): domain Eukaryota; kingdom Metazoa; phylum Arthropoda; class Insecta; order Lepidoptera; family Crambidae; genus Agriphila; species Agriphila geniculea. The sequence goes on along the minus strand of OX038877.1, from coordinate 4,253,841 downwards.
CAGCTAGTCAAAAATATGCATTTTTTCACGAAATAAAAGGGGTTTCCATTTCGTTCGGAAGCATTTCTCACTTTTTTTGTTTATATTTCTGTAAAGTTAATTAAATTTTCTACAATTGGAGCCTAATTTGATTAGTCTAGGTTTACTAGTTGCAAAGACACAGCTAGTCAAAGATAAGATTTTTTCAATTAATTTCAATAAAAAGCCCATTTTTAACCAGCTATGTCGCTGCAACCAATAGACCTAGACTACTCAAATTTAGCTCAAATTTAAGAAAATTTAATTAACTTTACAGAAATATAAACAAAAAACCTGAAAAATGTTTCTGAACGAAACGGAAACCATTTTTATTTCGTGAAAAAATGCATATTTTTGACGAGCTGTGTCTCCGCAAACAATAGACTTAAACTACTTGGGTTAGGCTCAAATTGTATAAAATATAGTTAGCATAACAAAAGCATATAACAAATTAACCTGAAAAACGCTTCTTTAAAGTAGTTCTTTTGAAAATACTGAAACAAGTGCCAATACCTAAACAAAAAAAATGAAGTTTAAAAATGTTGGTTATTGTGTAATTTTTCAGAAACTGCGTAACAAATTGCATTTTTTTATACCAGAAATAAATTCTACGTTATTGATTTATCCGAAAATGATACAACATTTGACCTATTAGCTAAACCTGAATTGTTATAGTTTTTAGAATGAAGCCGGGAAAAGTGCGCTATTCAACCCGCCGCCGTATGGAACTGTATGTAAGGATAGTTTGGCCCAGCTCAATATTAGTTAGAAACAGCCTACAGATCAGTTTCTATCATGTGGCCAAACTTTATCACGACTTGTAACTCCCAACTTTTTTTAGTATAGAGGTTCATACCTACTATATGCCAATATTTAGTACCACCATAGCGAACACGGAAAAAAATCTGATAACGTGTATAACACAGCTACTGTCCGAGAAATAAGCCTTTGATTCAATATGCCATACAATTGGTACATTCAAGTAGAAAAGTTTTAAATTGCTTTTTATTTTAGCATTTTAAGTATCCGATCCGGTGCCCAAAACCAGTTTTTACTATACAGGGTATTTTGTAATAGCCTTATAAAGCCGAATATGGTAGATAGGGACCATTATAGGGATATTTTGTTTATTAATTTTTGTATGAAACAGCTGATTTTTTTTCGCGATTTCAGAGTTAGTTCCATAGTAAAAGTTGTTCAGTTTGATGGTCTGTATATCTACAATATCCGGCTTTATAAGGCTACCAAACACCCACAAATATGAAAAATAAAAAATAAAAATAAAAATGCATTTGTGATGAAAGCGGCAGGCATACTTGAAAGCGGGCTACAGCTGGCTAGTCAAGCGGGAAAGTGTGAATGAGGCGTTAACTTAGTAAGCTGTGAAGCTGTCAATTAAATGTCATACATAAGTCACGCACGTCTGGGGCCCTATTTTTGAAGCGATTCAAAAATAGGGTCCCAGACGTGCGTTATTGCACGTTTTCTTAATTGGATGTTGCCATTGCCAGCGAAGTGAAGTAGCCCAAAAATCGCGCAAAAATTTGTGAAGTCGCCCAATTGAGACTATCGCAAAATACGAAAAACTAGTCGCAATTTCGGTCGTGAGGTAGCGCAAACAGCATCAGACGTGCGTGACTTCTGTATGACAGCTTCACAGCTTACTAAGTTAACGCCTCATTCACACTTTCAGCTGTAGCCCGCTTTCAAGCATGCCTGCCGCTTTCATCACAAATGCATTTTTATATTTATTTTAATTTTTTACTTTTCATATTTGTTGGTGTTTGGTAGCCTTATAAAGCCGGATATTGTAGATATACAGACCATCAAACTGAACAACTTTTACTATGGAACTAACTTTGAAATCGCGAAAAAAAAAAACAGCTGTTTCATAGGTTTAGGTTTAAAGACTTTATTTTCAAAAAAAAAGACTTACATAGGTCACTTACAAGAAAATAAAAAAATGCAAAGTAATTTTTTTCTTACATCACCACCAAGCCTTAAATATTAGTAGTAATACTTAACCATAAAAACGAAATTTAGGTATAAAGTTCGTAATTTTCAATTATATAATGAGATAGTTTGGACTTAAAGCTGTTATATAATTTAATATCTTTTATGTATGAAGGTAAGGTATTGTACAGTTTTGCTCCCTCAAAGGTAATGCTTTTTTTAGCATAATTTGTACGTGCCCATGGCAAGACAAGTAAGCTTGGCCGACGAAGACTGCGTTTGCTTATTTGAGATTTTTTGGTGAATGTTATGTTGGTATGAACTTTTTTATCAATAATTTTTCGAATCAAAAGGCAAGTGCTATACACATAAAGTTGCTTTATGTTCATTAATTTGGTTACAAAAATTAATAAACAAAATATCCCTATAATGGTCCCTATCTACCATATTCGGCTTTATAAGGCTATTACCAAATACCCTGTATAGTAAAAACTGGTTTTGGGCACCGGATCGGATACTTAAAATGCTAAAATAAAAAGAAATTTAAAACTTTTTTACTCGAATGTACCATTGTATGGCATATTGAATCAAAGGCTTATTTTTCGGACAGTAGCTGTGTTATACACGTTATCAGATTTTTTTCCGTGTTCGCTATGGTGGTACCAATTGTATGGCATATTGAATCAAAGGCTTATTTCTCGGACAGTAGCTGTGTTATACACGTTATCAGATTTTTTTCCGTGTTCGCTATGGTGGTACTAAATATTGGCATACTCAGTTTGACGACAGGTGCTCTGGATCATGCTGCACTGGGTGTGGCGCTGCCAGAACGATGCCTAATGTATGAACCAAATCTAAACCTATGATTTCTCTGGAACGGCTAATGCTGCGATGGTGGTTTGTTTTTTTCCCTTTATAGGAAGATAAGGGAATGCGCGAATGTTATTTAATACATCAGTTAAAGGCGTTAGAGCGAAAAAAATTGTTTTTGAGGTTATAATTTCTCGATGGCTATAAAATCCTTAATCCACGATGAAATGTAGAAATTCATTTTTTTCCGTGCCTTATGACGAAGGTATTAAATATATACCCACACCGTTTCCAGGAAAAAAATCAAATTGCTGAGATTCAGCCGTGGCGCTGCCAGAACGACGTCGTTCTGGCAGCGCCACGAATGACCCACGATTACTCCTGAATCTGTTGACATTCACGGGTGGATGTTAGCTTGTGTGAAATGGAAAAAAAAGCCAAAAATCTGTGTGTAATTAGATTTATTCTAGCTTTTGTAATTAATGAGATATAGCCGTGGCGCTGCCAGGACGACGTCGTTCTGGCAGCGCCACAAAAAACCTCGTATATCTTCGGATCCAGTGGAGGGAAAAAATCAAACCTATTTTTTCCCGACTGGCAAAAAATCGACCTTCATGGTGAATTTTTTTCACGCAAATCGGAGACCGTGGCGCTGCCAGAAAGATGGACACATCTATGTCGGGCGGTATTCGCGGACGGCGTATTTATAATGTCTTCCGTCGTGCCGTCTTGTTACTTCTCCTTCATATTTTTTTTGTTATTTAAGGAAAGTGAAAGTAAATTATACGTACTTACCGGTGGCGAATAGTCCTTACAAGCCGATTCCGATCGGCTAACCTTTTAGAAATTCCACCCCACCGATTCACTTTTGCAGATCATATTTTTTTGTAGACCGGCTTACTTTCGCCATTCTCCCCTCGCCGCTGATACCTAGCTATTTCTTTTTTTTACAGAGTTGAGAACTGACGACATCACCAAGGCCTGCACCTGCGCTCTGATCATCTTCAGGCGCCAGGGGTTCTACGCTTGGTACGGGTGGATTAACCACTGCAAGGGGAAGCCTTTGCCAGACATCAGCAATTGTTAAAGTGTTTTATGGTAGTTCGTGGAACGGACTTTATTTACTCTGTGCTTTTTTGAACCCCTAGATATAGTACCTACGAGGCAAACGTCTTGAAACTTTTTCGACGGAATGGCGATAAGTTTGCGCATGTGTACTTGTGATCGACCAATAGCGCGCGCCCCTCTCCCCCCGCCCGCGTACCTCACCCACTACGCTTACCCAAAATACGCGTTCTGCGCAATCTCCACCCGATTTAAGATGTTTGCCTTGTACTGTACATACAAGAGTGCCATTTTGTTATATTCTATGTTGAACCCTTTTTCAGTTAGTTAATTCTACGTATAATGAAATGGAATCTGTTTGTTTCTAGTTTTTATTTATAATAAGTTGTTGCGCAAAAATGTAAGCTTTAAGAAATAAAATCTTGATAATGAGTGCCTAGTTTATTGCTGTTTTATATATTATAAACATACACAGTGAAAGAATTTTTCAACACACTTGCTCGTAAAGTGAGCCCTAATACATCACTTTTAGGGCCATAAACCGAACTATAACAAACGCGTGCAATAATATATAAAACACTAGTTGGTTATAGAATTATCCCTACAAAGTTAAATAGGTACCTTACTGCAAGTTCTATGCGAGTAAACAGAGCATTTTCAATTTAACCGGGTAATACAGTTATTTTTTTAGTAACAACAAAGAGGTTTTATGCCGCTGAAATTCCATTTGCATTTTTGGAATAAATAAATGTGTAGGTCCTTAATTAATTCAAACAAACATTTACTATTATCAAATTATTCCTAATTTACAATATTTTGTTATAAAATATTAAAATATTAGCATTTTATCACCTAAATTTATAATTTTGAAGTAGGCTGTATGCTCACTAACCCCTTTGTTCGCAAAATATTCTTGCATCGGGCGTATGAAATAAACAAAAAAAAAACCTGCGCGCTTTTTCTCTTCATGATTATTATTTTGTTTTTGTCGTATTTGTTGCTGTGTGGTAATTTTTTTTTTCTGCGCAGATGTGTTGAAAAGCGTCGTATGAAACTCGTGAGCTGAGCTCTTACTTATTGCACACTCGGCTGAGTTACGCCCTCGCCTGCGGCTCGGGCTGCAACCCACGGCCTTGTGTGCAATAAGCAACCTAAGCTAACTTGTATCATAATGTACTACTATTCAAATCTGAGCGGTATCCGCTACCGCTGCTGGTAGCCAGTAGCGATATCCCGAAATCCCAATGGGTACGCGGTACGTATCGCGTACCCAAAAAAAGAAAATACCATACCAAATACCCAGCGGGATATCGCTCGGGTATTACCGCTACCCACGGCGGTATCGGATACCGCTCAGATTTGAATAGGCCTTTTGATGGCCTTGCCAAAAATATTAATTTCTCCAGGACTAAAAGTCCTAACTATTAAACTAGAAGTTTAATGGAGTTTTTTTGCAAAAAAGGGGCCACTTTAAGCAAAAAAAAAAACTCCATTAAACTAAACGACAGGCTAGAAAATATTGTTGTTGCGATAAAAAGCTATACAAAAATACAAAGCTTCTTCAAAGTGCACTACAGAGAGATAATTCACAGTAAGTTTCGTCTTTATTTAAGCACTATGATTTTTTTTGGCGGCGTTAGTGCGCCAGACTAGGCTCTTATCTATTGCCTAATAGGTACCTATCGTTGAAAAGGGACTTTTTGTGATGTCTATACCTAACTAGATACTACCTAGTTAGATATAGACATCACAAAAAGTGGGTACCTAGTAGGTAGTTAAATAGGTATTAAGGCAACATGTTTATCATTATTATCTAAGTATTTTGTTTTTAATCGCTTTAGTTATGTATATATTATTTATCTACTTCTTTGCTTGAGTCATATTTTGTATGTTATTTTCCTGTTTCGCTTTCATTCATTGTTGGTCGAATAATGCAGAAGGTTAGAGTTTATCCTGTCATTACATAATTGATGTAAATAATAATTCAAATTAATGTTTACAATTATACCAAAATAATTAAGTAGGTATGTAGGTACCTACTATACATGGTTGTTTTTATTTTGTCACAAATGCGGTTTGGTCTTCCCATGTTGAGAAAAGTTGTCAAAACAATTAAAGGATGTACTTACTTATCCTTACCTCCTTAAGAACTACTACTTACTTAAGTATATAAAGAGATGCTTCTGCCTGTTATGTCACAGTTCCATTATCCTTTGGGAAGACTCTTGTTAGAAGAGTTTCTCACGATGAAGTTGTTATTGGCAGTTGTGGTTGTATTTACTGCAGTGTGTCTGCAGTGTGAGGCGAAGACGTTTTCTGTATGCGAGCTAGTTGAGGAGCTGAGAAGGCAGAAGTTCCCAGAGAAGGAAATCAGAGATTGTAAGTTAACCTACAAAATTACTAACTACCCGCACAGATAAAGAATGGGACTCGAAATTTCGTTAAACCGCGCTTACCACCCGCCTGCGCCGTTAAAGAATGGGTTTGGAAATGGCATCGTACAGCCTTAGGCAAATGTATAAGCCATCCCTATGTTTTAGCATTTATGAAATAAAACTGGTAGATCAGACTTTCCGTGAACTGAAGAAGCCGTGGCTATCAGAACCAAACAAGAAAGCACGAATCGCGCTAGGCTACTAAACACCAACACTTTACAGAGGAGGATTGGTCCAATGTGCTTTGGTCTGATGAATCCAATTTTGAGGTGTTTGGTACCCCTGGTGCGAACTACGTGAGGCTTCGAAAGGGCGAATAATTCTTGCCGGAGTGCGTGGTGCCTACAGTCAAGCATGGAGGAGGCAGCATAATGGTATGGGGATGCATGGCTGCAGATGGAGTGGGCGAAATGTTCATTGGTGAAAGTCGCATGAACTCGCAAAGTACATCAATGTTCCTGAAACCTCTCTCTTGAACCGTCGGTTTCGAATATTTTTGGTGACACGAATTACAACGACGTAAAGTTTCAGCAAGATAATGCTTCATATTGGTTTGGTTTAATTTGAAATAACATAGTTTAAAATAGTAAGTAGGAAAACAATGTAGAGTGGCTAATACATTTGGCCAAGGCTGTATATTATGTTCACTTCTCGCTTGCACACCACAGGTATTACCCTTGTATTACCAAGCGTATATCGCTCTCTCACTCATATTAAGTCTTATTGTGGCAAGTGCGATTAACCAAAATTTCCAGTCCCATTCTTTATCTGCGCGGGCTGTTCTTTCCTACAAGTAGTGTCAAAAGGGGCTCCTTGGAATCTAAGTAGGATGAGCTTTCTTTTAAAATCAAAAGTGGCCCGGAATCTTGAAATCAAAGGCTCAATCCATACGGAAATCTGTGTGTTTATTATGCAACGATTTTTTTCCCACTCAATGTCTTTGCGATTTCATTTTTGGATGTCTTTTTCTAACAACAACGTTTACCTTGACAGGGGTATGCCTCGTGGAGGGGGAAAGCAGCCGGCGCACCCACGTCACCGGTCCCCCCAACAGCGACGGCTCTCGAGACCACGGGCTGTTCCAGATCAACGACCGCTACTGGTGCAGCGACTCCAACGTTCCGGGGAACGATTGCCACGTCACTTGTGCAAGTGAGTTATGTTGCGTTGCTAGCTGCCTACGGATACGGAAACTCTCAGACATAAAAAAAATAAACGACATCACATCATTGCTCCGATTCCAAAGAAGATATTTTGACTAGGACATTTTGAAACTATATGTAGTGAATATTATAATCTAACGTCTATACTCTATAGTGACTAAGCTCGGTGGTAAGAGCATTGGACTGGACTTCCAAAGGTCGCGGCTTCGATTCTTGCGTGTCGATTTTTTCAGTATAGCTATTATTTCAGTACAGGATCCGACCAGCCGTTTTTACGCGATTAGGCGGGTCCCCACCAAGCGCGCTGCTTCGCGAGGCATGACGTTTGCCGCATGTGGCGGACCTATGAGGAGGATGAGGTTGTAAAATAATTCGATTGTTATTTTGTTCTAGATTTGAGGACTGACGACATAACAATGGCGTCTACATGTGTGAAAAAGATATTCGGTCGTCACGGGTTCAATGCCTGGTATGGGTGGGTGAAACACTGCAAGGGAAAGGATCTGCCTGATATTAGCAAGTGTAAATATAACAGTAACTATATTAACTATAACATCTAACTATCATAAATATGCCTAACATATGCAGTTTAGGGAGTCCTTCGGGGAACATTGCTAGGACCTCTTTTATATGTATACTGTCACCGTTAAAGTGTGGAAATCAGTGAATTTGCAGATTAACTAGTTAATTAAATTAGCGGATTCCGTACTCTAACGGTAACATGTATACCATTTATAAAATTTTATGAATAAATAAATGTGTTTATTTCGACTTTGACCAATAAATAGTTTGCCTATAATTAATTTTGTTTGTTTTATATAATTACTAACGACCCGCCCTCGCTTCGCCACGGTTTTTCCTTTATTTGTTACATGCGACCTTCCAATAACACCGAAAAAAAAAACAAATACCCTACAGTCGTCACCTCCATTCGCTCCGAAAGTCTGTTACCGTCTAGTTCCTTCTATGCCCGTCCCGTCATTGGTGTAAGAAACGCGCTTGAATATATTATCACGCGCGTTAATTTTTTGCGACAACTTTAAAGGGTTAATAAAATAATGTAAATAAAAAAGTATTTAAGTTGATAAGAATTCATACTGTAATCCTTCTAAAATAGCTTTCCAAATTACCGCATTGTACGTGACCAATTTTTTAGATGGTATAATGGGTATAAGTATTGTAATATATGGATATTGGTTAGTCTGTGTACGTCTCTATAATATGCTCTGTGCAATGTAGTCTGTGACTTGCCTATTGACATCTTGTAATAAAAGTGTACGTTCTGAAAATAAATACAGAATTATCTCAAGAATCATGGTTGTTTAACTGCTGCTATCTATATAAAACATAAGAATATTATATGGCGCAGCTAAGAAATTAAGAATTTACGCGGTCAAGAGAGAAATTAGTGAAGAAAAATGGAAATGTTAAAACCACCACCGCCATTAAAGTTACAAGGAAATATATCGGAAAGCTACAAAAGATTCAAACAAAGGTTCGAACTTTATATTAAAGCGACCAAGGCAGATGAAAGGTTAGAAAATGAAGGAAAAATAGCGTTACTTCTACATGTGATGGGAGAAGAATGTATCGAAATTTACAACAATTTTGAATTTGATCCGAAAACAGAAAATTCCTACGAAAATGTTATTCAAAAGTTTGATTCTTATTTCCTACCGGTCAAGAATGAAAGCATAAACAGAAATCTTTTCTTTTCTCGAAAAATAAGAGAAAACGAGTCGTTCGATGAATATGTAAATGTACTCCGGACAATGAGTATGGATTGCAACTTTGGGACAATACGAGATAGTCTCATAAAAGATCAAATAATAAGAGGTATTAAAAGAAAAAACATTATAGAAAGACTGTTAAAAGAGCAAGATTTGGATTTAAATAAATGTATTGCGGTTTGTAAGTCCTATGAAACGGCAGAAAAGCAAATTAAAGATTTTGATTTAGAAGAAAATAGACAGCAGCAGCAGAATGTAAACTTAGTAAAAGGCAAGAAAGAAAATAGTGATAGAAGAATGACAGAAAGAGAAAAACAGCAGCCGAGTACGAGTTCAACACAACCAAGTCAGAAGAAATATGAGTATAAGAAAAATTGTCATCGTTGTGGTTATCAACACGGTTTCAAATGTCCAGCTTTTAACCAGAAATGTAAGAGGTGTGGAAAATATGGGCATTACGGCAAGATGTGCAGGAATAGAGTAAATTTAGTAGAAGAGTCTTCGAGCAGCGATGTAAGTTATGTTCTAGGATCCATAAAGGTAAACGGTTTAAAGAAAGAATATTGTGAAACAGTTGAAATTAACAGTAAATTAATTGATTTTAAATTAGATACTGGTTCAGATTGTGATGTGTTGCCTTTAAGTTTGGTTAAAAAATTAAATTTAGAAAAAAGAATTTGTAATTCGAAGAATAACTTGTATAACTATGACGGGTCGAGAATAAATTGTATTGGTACTTTGCAAATAAAAGGTAAATTGGTTAATAATAAAAAAGTTGAACTATGTATTCATGTAGTTGACAGTTCACATTGTATACCAGTGTTAGGTTACAAGACAATATCAAGTTTAAATTTGTTAGAAAGAAAGTTTTTAAGAAAAATAGACAGTGAGAAAATACAAGGATATGAGAAATTAATAAAAGAAAATGAAGTTTTGTTTGATGATAAATTAGGAACATTAAAGGGTGTAGAATATAAAATTAAATTAAAGGAAGGCATAGAAGGGAAAATAGAACAATGTAGAGGTGTACCTATTTCATTAAGAAAAGAATTGTTAAAAGAGTTAGAAAAAATGGAAAAACATAATATTATAGAAAAAATTACAGAACCGACAGAATTTGTCAGTAATATAGTGATAGTTAAGAAACCAGATGGAAAAATTAGAGTTTGCTTAGATCCGAATAATTTGAATAAATGTATAATGAGAGAACATTTTAAATTACCAACGTTTGAAGAAATTTCTAGTAAAATGTCAGGATCAACTGTGTTTAGTAAACTAGATGCCTCAACAGCATTTTTTCATGTAAAGTTACATCCTGAAAGTGCTAAACTTTGTACTTTTACCACTCCCTTTGGTAGATATTGTTTTAAGCGCTTACCCTATGGTTTGACAAGTTCACCAGAAATTTTTCATAGACAGTATAAGGAAATCTTTCAGAACATAGAAGGATGTGAAATTTTTGTTGACGATATAGCTGTCTTTGGTAAAGATAAAAAAGAACATGATGATCGTTTAAAGAAAGTTTTAGAAGTAGCAAAACAGAATGGTGTTAAGTTTAATTTAAAGAAATGTGAGATAGGTAAAAGTGAAATTACATATTTAGGTCATATTTTGTCAAAGGAAGGAGTTAGGCCAGATCCAAGAAAAGTTGAGTCTATATTAAGTATGCCAAAGCCTAAGAACTCTAAAGAAGTACATCGTTTGTTAGGAATGATAACATATGTTGCAAAGTTTATACCATCTTTGTCTCAAGTGTGTACTCCTTTAAGAAATTTAATTAAAAAAGATGTAGAATGGTCTTGGACTGATGCACATGATAAGTCATTTGAAGAGTTGAAAAATATTTTAGTATCACAACCTGTATTACAGTTTTATGATGAAAATAAACCGATTAAGTTGTCAGTTGATGCCTCTAAAGATGCCTTAGGAGCAGTTCTTTTACAAAATAACTTACCTGTAGCATATGCTTCAAAAGCTATGACAGATACACAAAAGAGGTATGCACAAATTGAAAAGGAACAATTAGCAATATTGTTTGGTTGCACTAGATATCATCAGTATATTTATGGTAAACAAGTTGAAGTAGAAACAGATCATAAACCTTTAGAATCTATTTTTTTGAAACCTTTGTGTGATATTCCGTTAAGATTACAAAGAATGCGTTTACATTTGCAAAAATATGATATTATTGTAAAGTATAAGCCTGGTAAAGATTTGTTATTAGCAGATACACTGTCAAGAAATTGTTTAGATTGTGATGATAATATTTTAGAACAGGAAATTGAAGCACAAGTAGGTATGGTCATAAGTAGTTTGCCAGCAACGGAACAGAAAAAACAAATTTTTAAGATAGAGACAGAAAAAGATCAGGAATTACAACAATTAAAATATTTTATTTTGAACGGATGGCCTGATATTAGAGACATTCCGTGTAATTTAAAACCTTATTTTACATTCAGAGAATCATTGTATATTTGTGATAATTTGATTTTTAAGAATAACTGTATTGTTGTACCGAAAAGTTTAAGATCCGAAATGATAGAAAGAATTCATTATAATCACATGGGTATAGATAAATGTAAAGCAAGAGCTAGATCTTGTATGTTTTGGCCATTTATGTCAAGAGATGTTGAAAATAGAGTCAGAAATTGTAGTACATGTGATAGGTACAAGCGTAATAATTCAAAAGAACCAATGATGATTAGAGAATTTCCAAATAAACCTTGGAGTCATTTAGGATGTGATGTATTTCATTATAAGGATAATAATTACTTGATTGTTGTAGATTACTATAGTAAGTACTTAGATGTGGTAAAAATTAAGGATTTGAGACCAGAAACAACTATTGAAGCTTTGAAATCTGTTTTTTGTAGATTTGGTGTACCTGATTTGTTGTACAGTGATGGTGCCACTAATTTTACTAGTTACAAGTTTAAAGATTTTGCTAAAACTTGGGGTTTTGATCATAAAACAAGTAGTCCTCACTATGCACAATCAAATGGGTTAGCAGAAAGGTATATTCAGTTAGTAAAGAATACATTTAAAAAAGCAGATCATGACGGTAAAGATAAATTTTTAGCATTGTTAGAATACAGAACAACACCTATTTCAGTAGAATTTGATTCAAAAAGTCCATCAGAATTGTTATTTGAAAGAAAAATTAAAGGTTTGTTACCAAATTTTGTATCACAGAAAAATAATAAGTGTAACTATCAGAAAACATTGTATAATAATTCAAGGAAACAGAAATATTATTATGATAAAGGTTCTAAGAAAATGTCAAACTTAAATGAAGGTCAGAAAGTAGTGTTACTAGATTATAGAGATAAGAAACCTAATTGTTATGCTGAAGTTAAAAGCAAGAATGAAAGACCTAATTCATATAATATTGTTACTGAAAAGGGAAGAGAATTAGTAAGAAATAGAAGGTTTTTGAAACAAAGTTATAATAAGGACAAAATGTTAATTAAGAAAGAAAGGGAAGATGATTATGTTTATGAAGAGAAGAATAAAAGTAATGATGAGAATATGATGAAGGATTACAGGGGTGAAGAGAATAAAGAAAGTGTGAATGAAAGAGTTACTGAAAACTTAAATACTAGTAATGATAATAGAAACTTTGTAAATCCTGAAAATGATTTAGTACAATGTAAGACTAGGTCGGGCAGGACAATTAAAAAGCCTTTGTATCTTTCTGATTATGTTAAATGATTAACTTCAATTTTATTTTAAGAAAAGGGAGATGTAATATATGGATATTGGTTAGTCTGTGTACGTCTCTATAATATGCTCTGTGCAATGTAGTCTGTGACTTGCCTATTGACATCTTGTAATAAAAGTGTACGTTCTGAAAATAAATACAGAATTATCTCAAGAATCATGGTTGTTTAACTGCTGCTATCTATATAAAACATAAGAATATTATAAGTATAAGTAGTAAAGGGTACGTATCAGAATGTCTAAAGTTAGAATGTCTAAACTTAAAATGGCAAAGTTCAAAATGTCAAAAATTTGAATGTCTAACGATTAAAATGTAAAAAGTTCAAAATGTCAAAAACGAAAATGTCAAACGATCAGGTAGTCCTAAATTAAAATGTCTAAGTTCAAATGATCAAAACTTAAAATGTCTAATATTCAAATTACCAATTCACAATAAATTCCAATTACATTTTTTCATACAAAACTGTAAATCGCAATAATTTTTGTTTGGTTTGGTATTTTGGATTTTTTATTTAGTTAAATATTACTAGAATAAGAATGTCTTTCTTTATCCAATTAATAACATCACAAAAAAGTTAATTATGGTTAAATTGCGAATCATTTTGATGTTATGTTAATACTTTGTATGGGAAGCTCACGGTTCGCCGGAGTAACGGATACTGGCGCGGTTTTCTTGCGGTTTTATTAAAAGTAGTTTGATAATTAGTTAGTATTTGGTTTGATTTTAGATTTTCTTGACGTTTCAGCATAGCCATAGTCAAGGGGGACTTTGAAAATTGTTGTGTTCCGGCAGTAAGAGGTAAGCCAGTACCTCAGTGGTGAGGATTAAATATGTTCCAATCGCAAATCATTTTGGTATTACCTACCACAGATAATTATGTATTACGTTTGTATGGAAAGCTCACTCTTTGCCGGAGTCCTTTTTAATGGAGGGGATCGCTTATTCTCCTGCTTTAATGTTTGGTGATAAGTGTAGCAGTCTACCTAAATTGAAGTTGAGAAAGTGTGATTTGCATAAGTTAAGAAATAATAACAACTTGATTACGACAACGTCAGCGCGTGCACAACACGGGCGCGGTGCATTGGTCGAGCAGCGTGCGCTCCGTGTCTCGTGGTGGACTGGTGATCTCGGCGAGTGCATCCAATTGATATATTGCAATGAATCAAAGAAATGCACACAAAAAACTGGAGGACAAGAGGCGCACGTTTAGGTGGGTACTCACTTAGATTCGCGAACCTGCAGCAAAAAAAATATTATCCTGTACTGAAAATAGTTTGCCATAGTGTGTACGTATGCGAACTTGATTCACATACGTACACACTATAGCAAAAGTGAAAATAAAAGGAAACAAAATTTTCTGTCACCTAAGTTTAGACGTGTCACTAATCTGCAATACCCTAATAATAATATCTATCCCCAAGAAATATATTAGTTATCATATTTACCAAAACTGTCTCTAAAGTATAAATCGTCGGATTAATGTACCTATAAATATGTATCTTAAATTATAGTTTGATCACTTTTTTCTATAGCCTGAATATACCTAAGATTTATGCTCTAAAAAGTAAGTTATGGGCAGGAATAATACACCTACCTAAAATAATAAACCTGTCACTATAAATCTAATCATCTAACTATTAGCATCGATTAATTCGTTCAGTATTTATTCGTTCATTTGAAATTATAGATCTGTTACCTAATTAATTGAAAAATTCCTAATAGGGGCGGAGTTTTTAAAACCATTTTGATATAGTTTGGTGATTCAATTTCAGTGACACTTTTATTATTTTGATAATTGATATTATTTCCAAGTAATTCTTAATTAATATTTAGGTTATCGTTTTAACATTTATTTGGTGATTCAATTTAGGTGAGAGATCTACTGTTTTAGGAACAAATATTATTAACTAGGTCACTGAAAACGCATTTATTAGGTAATTGATAAAATCATACCCTTAAAATAATAGAAAATAAATATGATAAAGAGGTAAGAAAATCATCATTTATATTTACATCATAATATAAAAGCTTTACATCTAAGTACCTAAATAATCACAGTAAGTATATTATAATAGTAAAAAAACATTTTTTTTACACAATACTGTAATAATGTTACATCTTAGGTAAATAATTACAAATTTCGAAAACGTAAGTATACCCTACCCTCCTCCATGTTACAATTTAAAAATTGTAACGCAATTACTAGAAACTACAAAGAATTGCTCACAAAATTTTGCAAGGCGATAAATGAAAAAAAAAGCCGGCCAAGTGCGTGTCGGGCCACGCGCAGTAGGGTTCCGTAGGTACATTATACCATACCATATTTTAATACCGCTATCATTTTTCGTCTGAAAAAATAACTTTGTTTTTCACAGTGTTTGTATGAATGACAAAGTTATATTTGCGGTTTTGTAAAATGTACTATATCTCAAAAACTTATGACTGTATCTCGTTCAAACCAATTTTCGTTGGAAGTATTTATTAAGATCTATATCATATATTTTTTTTAGATTTTTCACCCTTTTACTTTAAAAGTTAAAGGGGGGGGGGACACACATTTTACCACTTTGGCGGCATATATCTTTCAAACGGTTAACTTTGAAAAAAAATAGTCTTAGAGACCTCAATATCATTTTTAAAGACCTATCTATAGACACCCCACAAGTATTTGTTTGATGAAAAAAAAATATTTTCAGTTCCAGTTCCATGTATGGGGAGTAGAGGTGGTTAATATAGCATCTAGCGCCATATTATAGCGCGCTATCTGTACATAGCACACATAGCGCGCTATTTAAGTAGACGCTATGGCGCTATGAATATCGCGCGTGGCAACAAGTAGCGTCGTCGTTGGTCGGACGGGGGCGCGGGCATTCGTTATAGTTAAAAAATATCGCGTGCGCGCTTTTGCTACCGGACGCGTTACGCGCGTTTCTCTCGCAACACGCTAGGTACGAGTATAATATCGCGCGCGACCTTCTATTGTGTTAGTTCGATTAGGACTTTTATGACACAACTAGTCAATTAGTTCGTATTATGTAAAAACTATTTAGCTAAGAAAAGTTAGTTGAACGAGAAATATGGTAAAAACAACCGAATTTCAAAGGTCAATAAGGTCGAAAATCGCTTGCACCTGTTTTTTTAACTAGAAAACATTGTCAAGTGGTCACTAGTTAAAAAAATGAATGCAAGCGATTTTCGACCTTATTGACATTTACCAAAATCACGGTTTTTAATGAAACATCAGAATTAGTAAACGATAAAACGGCAAAAAACAACCGAATTGCAAACGTCAATAAGGTCGAAAATCGCATGCACCTATTTTTTTTAACTAAAAAACATTGTCTAGTAATCACAAGTTAGAAAAATGAGTGCAAGCGATTTTCGACCTTATTGACATTTTTTCAAAATCACGGTTTTTAATGAAACATCAAAATTAGTAAACGAGAATACGGCAAAAAAACAACCGAATTGCAAACATCAATAAGGTCTAAAATCGCTTGCACCTGTTTTTCTAACTAGGAAACATTGTCTAGTGATCACAAGTTAGAAAAATGAGTGCAAGCGATTTTCGACCTTATTACGAAACTTATTTTCGAACTTTAGACAGTTCTAAGCCCGAAAAGTATAAGATAAAGTTCATTAGTTTACATTACTGCTTTATTTTATTTAAGACTAAAATGTAACGTATTAATAAATAACGTTTTTGTAAAGCGCGCGATCTGTCTAACGAACGACGTGTGAAGTAACGTGTTACGAAATTTAACGTGCTGCATCTAACGCGCCAGCCAGCCGCCCGCACGCTTCCTGATAAATAGCGCGTTATAACATAGCGTATTTAATAGCGCGTTAGAAATCAATAGCATATAGTCTGTAGCGTGCTGTTGCTTTATAGGCGTTATGAACAACTCTAATGGGGAGCCCCCCCTTAATCTTTTATTTTTATTATTTTTGTGTAAAAATCGTAAAGCGGTTTACAGAATACACCTACCTACTAAGTTTCAACTATGTAGACTTAATACTTTTGGAATAAAGTGGCTGTGACATACGGACGGACAGACAGACAGACAGACAGACAGACAGACATGACGAATCTATAAGGGTTCCGTTTTTTGCCATTTTGGCTACGGAACCCTAAAAAAGGCGAATTGTTGTTTTCAAATCATTGTAAACCTTTGACTTATTTATCAATTAAACCATTGATATTTTAACTAGTTTGATGTTTGAACCGTTTGACATTTTGAATTTTGCTATTATGAATTTATACATAATGATTTTTGACATTTTAAACCATTTGCATTTTGATTTTTGACATTTTGAACTTTGCCATTTTAACTTTAGACATTTTAACTTTAGACATTCTGATACGTACCCGTAGTAAAAGCTATTATTTTAATATGTCATCGCGGATATTTTTGTAGATCTACAAAAGAGGAACAATTGGCTTTGATAACTTTTTGAACATGACTGGAAATCTCAAAACCATTTCGAGGAATAAGCTTTCGGTACAGTGTCTACTAATTAAATTTAAAAATCCTTACTAATATTATAAATGCGAAAGTCCGTTTGTTTGTTTGTTTATTTGTTTGTTTGTTTGTTACGCCTTCACGTCTTAACTACTCAACCGATCATCATGAAATTTTGCACACACGTTGTCAAGGGTACAGAGAAGGACATAGGGTACCTTTCATCCCGAAAAAAGATACTGTTCCTGAGGGATAGGGAAATAACTGTCCACGCAGACGAAGTCGCGGGCGGCCGCTAGTAATTCTATATTTTCAAAGATATTTATCATATTCAATAAAAAGCTTTAACCTTCAAATGACCTTCATATGACGTCATCACATACAGATCCCCCAGCCATAATAAAAAAAAGAAAAAAGGGCAAAGACAATTTTGACAATGAACTTGGCATTAGGGATGGTGTAAGGTGGAAGTGAAAAAATATCGATATAGGTAATATTTCTCAGAAAAAAATGAATTTAAATGGGATGATGACTAAGTAATGGATTCTAATTTTAAGGTATTGTAAAACATAAAAAATAGCAAAATAAACCCCTACGCGAAATTTTGGCTCGATTTGACGAATTTTACGATGATTTTTAAGAAGTAGGAAAAAATCAAAATGCTCCAGTGACAAAATAGTGTCGACTATTAGAATCCATACGTAATTACAAAAAAAATGTTTAGGAAAAAATATTGTAAAAACATCTATCGATATATCAGAGTATATCGATGAACTTATCTCGTAATTTTTTCCACATCCCTACTATTAAATGTTTGTAAATAGAAATAAAGTATGCACATATTTTCACAATGTTTATTATGTTATCCTGCAAATTTATCAGTCCACAAGCAATCGTTACAATTTCATCCATGTAGCCTACATCCAAAATAGACACAATACATACAATACATTTCGCAATTTGGGTAGATTGGGCGTGTCAGTTTTTACAAAGTTTTTCAGCTGAGTTTCCACTGGTAAGCATTTTTATTATAATTTTACCACCTCAAAAATTATTGCGGCAAATTAAGAAGGTAGGTTAGAACCGTCACAACTGGATTAAATGAATAAAATAGAAGAAATATTAACTATAAATTATTTGTTTACAAACAACCATAAAGTCATTATGACAGGTAATGACACTTGGCCGTTCTTTTTCTATAAGTAGATGGCAAAGGTTTTCCTTCTTAAACTTTCATGCCACTAATGACGTCATTCCGGTTGACCATATCCGCTCGACAAATATATTTACAAAAAAATAAATACGGGACCAAATGTTAAAATATTCAAATAAGTTTCTTAAATTGGCCTAATCTGTAGTAAAAAAATATACAAAAATACCTTTTATTTTTTAACCAAAGCCAATTCCATCATACATTATTTTGTTATAGCTCAAAAGGTTTATGCAGCGCTTTCGTTGCAAGCTACCAGTCGGCTTAATTTTTGCCGACATCTTCGCCCCAACGGCCATCAGGTTCTTTCTCGCTATGTGTCCCGCCCATTGCCACTTCAGCTGAGCAATCCTTCGAGCGATGTCGGTTACTTTAGATCTCCTGCGAATCTCGTTTCTGATTCGATCACGCAGGGAAACGCCGAGCATGGCTCTCTCCATTGCACGCTGGCTGACCTTGAGCCTCCTTATGAGACCCATAGTTAGCGACCACGTTTCACTGCTGTAAGTCATCACTGGCAACACACACTGTTCATAGACTTTCGTCTTGAGACACTGAAGTAAGTCACATTATCACATTTATCACTGACTGAGTTTTTATGTAAATTGGTATTAATATGACGATAATTATGACTCATTATCACTCATTAAATAATAATAATAAAAAAAAAATTATTTACGAGTAGGTATTTTATTGATAGCAAATCCTTATGTCTAAATAAATTAAGAGACATTAATAGATACTAAGGTTATAAGAACATACAGTTTAAACTTTTTTACTTTTTCCTATATTTTAAGAGCCAACATAAATCATCTAAGAAATAAAACATACTAGCGACCCGCCCTCGCTTCGCTTCGCTTCGATGTAGTGTGGAATTTGACACAATGTATTATACATAATATAAACCTTACTTTTGAATCACTCTTATCTAAGTATTAAAAAAAACCGCATCAAAATCCGATGCGTAATTTTGAAGATTTAAGCATACTAGGAACAGACCACGGGAAGCGACTTTGTTCTATACTATGTAGGGATTATTGGGATTTATTAGCTGCAAAGTTGGTTCTCTAAATATAAAAAAAACCGGTCAAGAGCGAGTCGGACTCGCGCACCGAGGGTTCCGTACAATCATAAATATATTTGGATATGTTACTTTAGTACAGTCTTTAAAAAAGTAGGATAAACGGCAGACAGTTGGAGGGGCGAACAGGCGGACAGTTAATTTACAAATCTTAACCACAGCTGCTTATGGTGACTGAAAAACGTTTCAGCCACTCCACATTGCAAACTGTTTATATTACTAAGTAGGAACTTATTCTTCGTTTATTCGTACGGCAAATAGTAGGTAATTATTTTAGAACCAGCCACCAATTTATTATTGTAGTGTTAGGTTGCGCCATCTCTTGACCGATAGTGGAACTATATTTTTCCTTAGGTTAGCATGCTTAGGACAGCGCCATCTGTTGACTGGTAGTAAAACTAAAAAAAATTTGATTGTTTTTTGAATTTCTTAAAAAGTGTGTTATATTGAGACATTGTTTTATTTTTCCTGTAATCTTTACATAAACTACTATCACATAGAATTATTTCAGATTTTTCTCTCTGCAAACTTCGGAGATAAGGGGGGGGAACGGTATTTTTTTTTACAATTTTCACCATAAGTCGAAAACTATGCGGCCTAAAAAAAAAAGAAAAAATGTTTAAAAACGTGCAAACGACGCTCTTTCATATGATACCCCACATGCCCTAATTGCCCCACTTCAAATTTTTAAGACCCCTTTTCAGTCCCTGTTGTAAAAAAGATATTTATTTTTTTATTTATTTCTTATTCGCGAAATAGTTGGACAAATGTCATCTTAAACTATTCCAAATTTCAAGTTGATACCATTAGTAGTTCTCGAGATATCCAGCTGTGACAGACAGACAGACAGACAGACAGACTGAGTCACACCATAAGGGTTCCTTTTTTACCATTTTGGTACGGAACCCTAAAAAGACTAAAAGTAAGTACCTAACTACTTAATAATTTTAAGGGTTGACCAGATTTCATGTTAGCTCTAAAGTAGCCTACGGCTCTTAACACTTGCTAATATCGGGAAGAGGTTTTCCCCTGCAGTGGTTGATCCAGCCATACCAGGCGTTGAACCCGTGCCGCTGGTAAATCTTCTTTGCGCAAGTACAGGCCCTGGTGATGTCGTTAGTTCTTAGTTCTGAAATAATGTTATTATGAGAAATATTATTATTGCGGAATCGATGATGTGATGTGTAATGATCATGGGAAACTTGGGGTTGCTCGGTTTCCAGCCAATGCTTGCTTTTAGACGTAAACAAGAACAACAAAGAGTATGAATTAAGATCGCAGTTGTGAATACGAGTCAAAGATACGTAACGTAGGATGACCATCAGCCATTTTTAATGTCCCCACTACTGGGGCATAGGCCTTCCTATAACATAACCCACTACGCGGACTCAATGCGGATTGGTGGGTGTTAACACCGATATGTACTAATAGTACATATCGGTGGGTGTTAACGACTGCAAGTGCACCCGGGACCAATGGTTTAACGTGCCTTCCGAAGCACGGAGGAGTTCGAAATAATAAATTTTTGTTCACCCATCCCATGACCGACCCTTGCGAAAGTTGCTTAACCTCCGCAATCGCAGGGCCAGGTGCTAAACTACTGCACCACCGAGCAGGCCCTTTAATTAGAAACCGCTATCCTACGAGGAGCTTATCTATCTATGGCAGAGTGAATCCTGGGAGTCAAAGTCTGCTATTGTTAACGCCATAATTGTGTTTCAATGATGTTTGGATGGTAATGCTTTTTGACACAGTTCTTGTTTTTTAAACCCAAACTCGAAACACATTGTGTTTCCTAAACCCAAACCCGTAACACATTGTTTCTATTTTGTGTTAAAGAAACAAGATCTGTGTCAAAAAGCATTACCATTCAAACACCACTGAAACACGATTTTGACGTTAACAATAGCAAACTCGATCCCCTAGCAGGCGCGGTCGCAGCCCGAAATTTGGGGGGGGGGGGGGTCACTAATAATAATACCATTTTTTTCGTAAGTTTAAGAAGCTTTTTCTATGTGACATGTACGATTTTGGGGGGGGGGGGGGGTCATGTCCCCTGTGACCCCCCCCTGGGACCGCGCCTGTCCCCTAGTTAAACTTACGTGCACAAGTGACGTTGCAGTCCTTGCCCGGGGTGTTGGTGGTACTGCACCAGTAGCGGTCGTTGATCTGGAACAGCCCGTGGTCTCGGGATCCGTTGCTATTCAGCGACCCGATCACATCTGTGCGACGCCCACTTTCATTTTCCACGAGGCAAACCCCTAGGATCATGGAAATATTATTACAAGATCATCATTAGCTGCATGACGCCGACCGACGACCGTACAATGCTTACACCAAGTCTAACAGCTCCTGACTGATGACGCTCCGTGTAGGGGCGAAACACGTGTAGAGTAGTTACTGTTGGTATAAGGGCGTAGTGTCATAGTAGTTATTCTGTGTCGGTGTGTCTGCAGGTTTTGCATGTGCTTTTGATTGTGGGCGGGCGAGCAGTGCACAGATTCTTGCATATTAACCGCTGCCTCTGTGGTCTAGTGGTTCGCTCACCCGTGTAAGACGCAGCGGTCCCGGGTTCGATTCCCAGAGGGGAGTACAATTTGTACACGGTTTGGTTGGTGGTAGGGCTTATTTCAAGTCCGTTTGGCTCTAGCTATCACCATTTACCTAAGTCTGATGCCATAACAACAATTTAAAAATTGTTGTGTTTCGACAGTTAGAGGTAATTAAGATAGCCAGTTCCCCAGTGATGAGGATTCCGTGTTCCGGGTGTAGTGCGCTTACATCTTCGGCTTTATCGTCACTTAATATCAGGTGAAGGTGAAGGAAGTGCATAAAAAATAATACTATTCTGTATTATTGCTAAACATTGTTTTTGCATCCATTATAATTGACTTTCAGAAAGTAACGCCTGATTCTATTAAATACTACGTTTTTAATATAACTACTTATAATCACTCTAAAAGTATTTGGAAGCCGATTTTAAAAACAACCCTCTCCCATAGGGTAAATTTAGAACGCTAGGGTATACCATGGAAGGTGCATAAAGTAGAAATAAAATGCATAAGTAGGTACTTACAGTTCCTCAGTTGGCTCTCTGGAAAATTCTGCCTCCTCAGCTCACGAACTAGCTCGCATCTAGTGAATGTCTTCGCCTGGCACTCCAAGCAGAGAGCAGCGGCTGCTAATATGACTATCAACAAATACTTCATATTTCAAAGTTTTCGATACTTGTAAAGACGAAAAGCTATCAAAATTATTGCAACTTGCGAAGATTGAAAGTGAAAGTTAATTGTGGATATGATTTGATGAGGGAAAGATTTGCTTATATATACAGATTTGTGTTGTAAACCATCAACCTTATCAAGGTTTTCAACCTTTTAGCTAACCTACCTACTCTAAATAAAGGTATTATCTATTTGCCTACCTATTGTTTGTATTGAGGGAATTTTCAAATGAAATGCCTACATGTTAATCGTTATCAAGGTGTGTCATCTATTTTGCTTTTAATCGCTTTAGTATTCATTATTTCTTTGTTTTTCCCATTGCGCTTTTCTTGATTGTTGGTTAACATAATGAATAATGCAATAGGTTATTTAGTGGTCATCCCGTCATTAGGTACACCTACTTATTTGATAAAAATAATGGATTAAATTAGTGATTAGTTATTAAGTAAGTATTATCCTCGTTATTTTATTTTGTCTCAATTTTATTTTTATTTTATTTTATTTTATATTCACAGGTGAATCAACAGTTATTATGTTAACTATAGCAATCTCAGTATACATCAAAAAACCATTTACAGATTCACACAAATAAAAAGTAAGGTAATAAAAATGCGCATTTGAGCCACAAATACATCGATCGCCAAGAGATATACAAAAAATAATAAACCTATCTAAAGATTTTTTTTTTGAGACCGATAACACAATTTAATATTATGGATACAAATCCAAAAAACTTAAATATCAGAATAATATATCATAATAAATAGATTTAATAATAAAATCACGCCCACTTCAATATTCACAGAGTAAAAAGTATTTTTGTTCCGTCGCTCCTCAATTGTGCGCCCCATCACAACTTAAGCAAGACTGCTTAAATTGTGATGGGGCGCACAATTGAGGAGTAAGATTGGGAATTTGGTATTTTTTAACGAGAATCGAAAAGAATCAAGTCTCACAAGATAAAAACGAATCGCTTTTTCCCGGTTATTTTGGAATCGGTTAAAATCGGTTCCATGCCCTATCCCTTAGTAATAAAAAAAAGTTTCAGAATTTTCAGTTGCGTACAAAAAAATTTAAAAATGAAAGTCTCATCGACTTCACAAAAGCACGAAAGTAACAGCAGAATGGAGATTATACCTTTGCCACCACCTGTCACAACCACAACAAGTATTAAAAACAAAAAAAATTGACATTTTGTTTTGAAACTTTTTTTTAATACCATGTTGTGGTTGTGACAGGTGGTGGCAAAGGCATAATTTCCATTCTGCTGTTACTTTCGTACATTTGTAAAGTCGAAGAG
Source organism: Agriphila geniculea (assembly GCA_943789525.1). Classification (NCBI taxonomy): domain Eukaryota; kingdom Metazoa; phylum Arthropoda; class Insecta; order Lepidoptera; family Crambidae; genus Agriphila; species Agriphila geniculea. The sequence continues at coordinate 4,229,668 of OX038877.1, read as the reverse complement.
ACTTTCATTTCTTAAATATGTTTCACGCAACCGAAAATTCTACCTAACCTATAAAAAAATATTCAGCCAATTTGATTTTTTTCAGACATTCCCCATTATGCAATTTTGGGAGTCCCTTGGGGAACATTGCTAGGACCTCTTTTATATGGATACTATTTATAAGATTTTATGAATGACGATGTGTTTATTTCGACTTTGACCAATAAGTAGTTTGTCTATAAATAATTTTATTTGTTTTATAAAATTACTAACTAACGACCCGCCCTCGCTTCGCCACGGTTCCTTCCTTTTTTTGTCAAATGCGACCTTCCAACACCACCAAAAAAGAAACGAAAAAAAACCGGCCAAGTGCGAGTCGGACTCGCGTACGAAGGGTTCCGTACCAAGAAAACGGCAAAAAATAATGTTTGTTGTATGGGAGCCCCCCTTAAAGGCCTAGGACCTAGGCACACCGGCTGCGTAGACACGCGCGTGGTCACGCGCGCGTAGACACGCACGTAGTTACGCACGTAACCCCCTGACACACCGGGTTAGCATACGTCTACGCGGCACGCAACGCAACCTGTCCCTTGCGTACCCAGCCGCTGCGGCAGCCATCTTTGCGACTCTAGTGCGCGATGTCAGACGAAGATTGAGTAAATGGACTAATTTTTTCGCACTAATTCAATTAGTTTATCTTTAATATCGTTATTCATTATTTAAAAATAAAATAAAATACCACTTATTACCGGTAGTACCGGTACTATTTGTAAACAAATACAACTGAATGCGTAGTCACGCGCGTGGTTACGCGCGTAGTGACGCGCAGCAAAGATACGTGCGTGTTCGAATTTGTTCGGTGTGACGTCCAATAGGGAATGCCATTGACTACAACGACATCAATGCGTTCCGCTCTGCGTAGGTACGCAGCCTGTTTGTCTCATGGGAGCTGCAATTAGGGCTTCCACTCTCGGACCTATTTCACAATCTCGGGATCAAGACGAGACTATATGGCTGACTCTCGGGACTCTCGAAATTTCGAGACTCTCGAAATGCTGATATGACAATCTTTTTTTATGATAGATAGGCAAGCGCTTGCGCGATATCACGCCTGATGGTAAGCGATGACGTGATTTACGATGGAATGTGCTTGCCTAGAAGATACCTAATATTTTTTTTTATCTTACTCTATGACCTAATCACTCGCGACTTGAAGGCCCCCAGATTGTACCTGTCGGGAAACACAGACTTATGCAAAGAGTTCCACTCTCTGGCGGTACGAAATTCAAAATTCAATTCAAAATATTTTATTCAGTCTAGGCTGTTACAAGCACTTGTGAATGTCATAGAAGCTACGCCATCGGTTCGCAAACCCTAAGCGGGAGACCTTGTAACGAGAAGAACCGGCAAGAAACTCGTCAAGGGCTGCTTTTTTCTCCCTGTATATTTCATACAGAGTCGTCAACATTGAAAAATGAGCTCTACGTTTAAAGTGAGGTCATTTTCCATCACAATAATTAACAAAAGTTAAAATAAGTAACAAAAGTTTGCACACAATACGGATGATAAAATTTGAAGCAAAATGCTAATTCGTATCTCTGGTCGTCCAATGGAAGAAAGGAGATGCGGAATTTGGTTGTGCAGTACCACCTTACACTCGCCGAAATGTACCCGATAAAAACCTTGCGTCTATGCTCGAGACTTCGGAGCTTATTACAGAAAAGATTATCGTTGCCGATGAGCTTCCTGGCCCTCCGCTCAAAGGATTCAAGCGTCTGTAGCTCGTATTTGGCGGAGCCATCCCAAAGATGACAGCAGTACTCCATACACGATCGAACTTGCGCTTGGTATAGAATGAGCAGCTGTTCCGGCGTGAAGTAAAGTATTTTCTCATCTTTGCGAAAATGCTAAGCTTTTTAGATGCCAATTGTACTTTTTTCCAATTACTAGCGACCCGCCATCGCTTCGCTTCGGTGTAGTGTAGAATTTGACACCATGTATTATACATATAAACCTTCCTCTTGAATCACTCTATCTATTAAAAAAAACCGCATCAAAATCCGTTGCGTAGAAAGATTTAAGAATACATAGGGATATAGGGACAGAGAAAGCGACTTTGTTTTATACTATGTAGTGATAGTGATACTTTATTCTCGATGAAAGAGCCAAAAGTGAGTGTTAGAGTCAATGATATGCCGAGAAGGTATAGTTGTTCCGTAATCGGCATTTCGGCACGGATACACCTCGGAAAGTTACTTGGAGCGAAACTACTCTCTTTAGCAGAGATCAGACACGCCTGAGTTTTTGATGGATTGAACCTGCCTGACCTGATTGGCGATGCCAATCGTCCCCATTCGGAGACTGCCTGCAGTGACAGGTTCGTGTTCTGACCATCGCCTTCCTAAGACACTGGGCTTGTTTTGCACTGACTCGAGCATCAGATATGTAGCTCTCTACAACGGTGTTGTCATCTGCGTACCCCAAAATACCGGATATTAGCAGGTCATTAATATGCAGCAGGTGTTCCTGTTTAGTCCACCCCTGAGGGACCAATCCCTGACTCCGGCATTGACAGCCAACTGGTCGGATGAGTAGCCATCAATGACAACTCGAATCGACCGATCCCTCTGGAAGTCCGATATCCAGACACAAAACCGGTGGGAAGTCCGTACGAAAAAAGCTTGCAATAAGGCCTATCATGCCTATAGATGTGAAGGCGGTTGTTATCTTAGTCAGCCAGCCGCTGACCAGCTGCTTTTTTCGCTGACTACGGTGATCACCCATAAACCGCGGCTGGCTACAGTTGAAACATGTCTATGTTTTATTGAAGCCGTTTTATGTCCTAAGTGATTATTTTTGTCTATCTACTTACTATGAACGTTACAGTAGCCAATAAACAGTTTTGTGGTGCAGAGAAATTGACGAGAACACCAGAATTTCCAGTTTGATGTTCTACAAATTCATCGCCTACGAATTCATCATGACAGAGTAGGTATTTAATTTACTAAATTACCTATTTGCATTTAACAACTCGTATATTATAACAAGTTCGACTCAGGAATTGTAAAAGTTGTAAGACCTTTTGGTATTGAGTCGGATAAGCAGCCGGTTGTCAGCCGCTGTCTATACGATATTATCGGCTGCTTTAGATAACTATCCGATAACAACCGCTGTTTTACAACTATAATCATGCCTCACCCTGTCAAAAGCCTTCGAGTTATCAAGAGTAACAGAGAGCGCCTCTCCATACCTCTCGATGGCTTCTCTCCATTTCCAAGTGGTGTACTTATGCTAGAAGATCTCCAGTGGAGCGGTTTGGGCGAAACCCATATTAATGGTCACTGAGGAGGTCGTTTGCTTCTGGATACGACAGGAGCCTATGGTTTAGTACACGTTCCTTTATCTTACAGGAAAATATATCAGAATGAATTAAATTGAAGGAAGATAAAAGCAAAAATGCAGATCTTAGATGTAAGATCGTATTGTGTTTGTTTGTTTGTTCTGTTTATTTTAAAATTGTCACGTTTGTTTGTTCTGTTTATCTTAAAAAGGACACGTTATAATATAACCACTTATTAACACGCGCAACACGCAACTTTATATGAAATATATGTAGTCTACCTAGCGTTTGAAAAAGTCTCGAAAATCTCGAAAATCCCGAGACTGGAAACTAAAACTCTCGGGACCAAATATCATTCGAGACTCTCGGGAAATCGAGACTCGAATCCCGGGATGGAAGCCCTAGCTGCAATGCGTAGGGTTACGCATCGGTCTACGTGCACGCGTACGTTACGCAAGCGGTGTGCCATGTCTCATAAAGTTTCAGGCATTACAACGTCATAATACGTCTACGTGCACGCTTACGCATCCGGTGTGTATCGCTCTTAAATATTTATTTTATTATATTTTAGTATTTGTTGTTATAGCGGCAACAGAAATACATCATTTGTGAAAATTTCAACTGTCTAGCTATCATGAGATACAGCCTGGTGACAGACAGACAGACAGACAGACGGACAGCGGAGTCTTAGTAATAGGGTACCCCTTTGGGTACGGAACCCTAAAAAATACCCTACAGTCGTCACCTCCATTTGCTCTTAAAGTCTGTTTCCGTCTAGTTCGTTCAAGTCCCGTCCCGCCATTGGTGTAGAAACGAGCTTGAATTTATATTCGCGCGTGTTAATTTTTTGCGACAACTTTAAAAGGTTAAATTAATGTGAAAAATGCTTAAGGTACCTAACTAACGTAATTAAGTTGATAAGAACCATCGCGGATCTTTTTGTAGATCTACAAAAGAGGAACAATTCCATCATACATTATTTTGTTATACTTAGCTGAAAAGGTTTATGCAGCGCTTTCGATGCAAGCTACCAGTCGCCCTAATTTTGCCGGCACCTTCAACTTTTCTACTAATTTACATAATTTACGTAAAAACTCAACTTATTATGAAGTCGTCTACCTTCGTCTCAGGAATCACTCTATCATTTGGCGAAAACCGCATGAAAATCCGTTCAGGGGCCCTATTTTTGAATCGCTCCACTGCAGTCGAGCGCTCGTTTCTACTGATTTTCGTTCGACATATGACTGAAAACAATGGGATGTCGAACGAAAATCAGTAGAATCGAGCGCTCGACTGGCTTCGAGCGATTCAAAAATAGGGCCCCAGAAGTTTTTGAGTTTGTCGCGAACAGACAGACAGATGTGGCGATTAACTTTGTTTTTTAAAATGTAGTGATTATTAGGGCTTTATTTATACTTTCTACATTTTCTACGTATCGTATCAGCGAATAGCAAAAAAGCTCCGTTTAAGAGAATTGCGTGGCCGCGCGTTTCTCCACGTTTCGACCGCACGGCCATCATTAAACCATTAGGCCGGCCACACACAGACGTAATCACGTAACGGAATTCCGAACGTAATTTCGACAATGTATGAAGATTCCGTACGGAAAAAACACGCTTTGTGTGTGGCAGCCCATAGATTTTGTATGCAGCTGCTGCGTTCGGAATCACGTACGTACGGAATTCCGTTACGTGATTCCGTCTGTGTGTGGCCGGCCTTAGTTCGCTGGATAAAACTTTACAACTTTCTGAATTGAATCTAAAAATTTGCGATTTTCATTGTAGTTTACTACAAATTCCTTCGTAATATTGACGTAGTCGTTTTGAGGACACCACAAAACATAGAATCGCCACTACTTTACTTTGTGCCTCTAGCTTGGTCCATGCAGGATACAAGAGTGCCGTTTTTCTATTATTCTAAGTTGAACCCTTTTTCAGTAAGTAATGAAATGGAATCTGTTTGGTTCTATTTTATTGACACGTTTTATTAGGTTGCTTTCTCGTTTGTGTGTTCGTTCGTTCGTTTGTTTATTTCTCCACAAAGTTTGCGAACGATTTTATACTAACTTCCCGATGAGCTAGATAGACTTGAAACTTTGAACATAGGTCAGAACTGGAAGGCAATGCAAATATTATGGTGTCATTGAGCTGATCTGATGATGAAGCCGGAAGAAAGTCACAGGAACTCTATGATGAAACCATACAACCCCATCGTGTTTGGGCTCGTTAGAATCGTCTTAACGAGTACTCTAATGGGAGACGAGGTCCAGGGTCTAATGATGAAGCCGAAAGGCCATGGCATAAGAACTCTATCTATATATCTAATATTTTTAGTCTTAGCTCGTTAACTAAAAAGCAGAAAATAATAATTTACTGAAAAAAAATCTTTTTTAAAAACACGTTTTTAAAACGGACTAAATTATTACAAAAAAATCGCACTAAAAACATTAAAACGGACTAGTAAAAACAGACTAAAAATTAAAAAAAATAATTTTGTTAAAAAAGTATTTCTGTATACCTCATAGTACAGTTATAACATTTAAATCACCAAAAAGGTTACCGTTTGCCGTTGTGATATAGTTATTTATTACGAAATTATAGATACTTTAACCCAAGTTTTACAGATCGCAACCCGCCGTAACCTATATTTGTATATCTCCAAAAATGATATTTTTTTATTTTTCAAGGTTTATCACATGGTTTAGCTATTGTCGTGTTCTACAGATTTATTTGATTGCCACTGATAATAGTAAGACTATGGAAAGTGATCATACACGGATTTAAGACCAGATAAAATCCAACAATTTTCATCAGGTCTTAAATCTGTGTATGGCTACTTTTTATAGTCTTACTTTTATCTGTGGCAATCAAACCAAGCTGTAGAACACGACAATAGCTAAACTATGTGGTAAACCTCGAAAAATAAAAAAAAAACAATTTTGGAAATATATAAATATAGGTTACGGCGGGTTGCGATCTGTAAAACTTGGGTTAATGTATCTATAATTTCGTAATAATTAACTATATCACAACGGCAAACGGAAACCTTTTTGGTGATTTAAATGTTCTACGGGCTACTGTACTATCATACCTACAGAAATTTTAAACCTAAAAACGTGGGGCGCATGCTAAAGGCAATATGGATGGTAAATGTTACAAAATGCGCCCCACGTTTTTAGGTTTAAAATTTCTGTAAGTAGGTATAAAGGTTATAAATATTTACAGAATAATTTATTTTTTAATTTTAAGTCTGTTTTTCCTAGTTCGTTTTAATGTTTTTAGTCCAATTTTTTTGTAATATTTTTTTTATTTATAGGTAACTAGCAGCCCGCGACTTTGTCTGCGTGGAGAGTTGTTTTTGCTATCCTTCGGGAACAATAGATACTTTTTTCGGGATGAATGGTACCCATGTCCTTTTCTGTACTCCTAACAACGTGTATGTAAAATTTTATGATGATCGGTAGGTACAGTAGATAAGACGTGAAGGCGTAACAAACAAACAAACGGACTGTCGCATTTATAATATTACTAGCGGCCGCTCGCGACTTCGTCTGCGTGTAGTTGCTAATTGCACGCCTTTAAATTATCGCTAGTACAAGACCAAAGAATTATAATATTATTTGTTATTTTTAATTCAACAAATCACTCAACAAATCATGACAAACAGGGAATTATAATCCCCGCTAGTATGTAATAATAATAAGATAATTAATGATTTTTGACACATTAAATTACTCATTAAATAATAAAAAAAGTTATTTAGTACGAGTTAATTATTTTATTGATAGAAAATACTTAAGTACGTCTAAATAAATTAAGATACTTTAATAGATACCTACTTAGGTTATTAGAACAATACAATTTAAACAATAATAAGTAAATATTTTTTTTTTTACTTTTTCCTATATTTTAAGTGCTGTCATAAATCATCTAAGAAATAAAACATATTAGCTGGATTAATTAGCTGCAAAGTTGGTTCTCGAAATGTAAAAACCGGCCAAGTGCGAGTCGGACTCGCGCAAGTAGAGTTCCGTACCAAAAGCCGGAAAAAAATATGTTTGTTGTATGGGAGCCCCCCTTAAATATTAATTTTATTCTGATTTTAGTATTTGTTGTTATAGCGGCAACAGAAATACATCATCTGTGAAAATTTCAACTTTCTAGCTATCACGGTTCATGAGATACAGCCTGGTGACAGACAGATAGACAGACAGACAGACAGACAGACGGACAGCGAAGTCTTAGTAATAGGGTCCCGTTTTACCCTTTGGGTACGGAACCCTAAAAAAGTAACTGTATGTAAACTACCTACCGTGCTTTCCACTTGATACCCCCCATTTAAAGCCCCTGGGCTGTCCATGGTGAATCACATTTTTAAATATATTTTACAAATTTTGACATTTAAGTTTATTACAAAATTTTCAGTAGCTAAACTGCAATGACAGTTTGTAGGCGTAGCGCTTATATCTATATTAATAATTCTACTTAAATGCTATAGTCCGAGCCAGATAAACTTGCATAAACGGTCATTGCCCTCTTTGTACCAAGAATTCTTGAAATTTAGCGATAAATATCGTTCTTCATACTAAACTGTCGCTAACATTACATCGTTCACGTTTCATAATAAACCGGGTATTACAACATTAAATTACGAATAAGTAGGACATCTGCAATAAAAATTAATCATCATTGATTTTTCATTTTTATTTATCATTTAAAATATATTTTATTATTGTTAATAATAATAAAGCAAAATACCTTCTTAGAAGTTAAAAACTAAATCAATTAACCCATTGTAAATGCCCCAAATAAATAATACCCCAATGCAAAAAGGAATATACTGCCGTTGTATTTTCCTGCATCGAATGCCCGCTGACGTTACGACCAACTAAAATACAACGGCAGTATGTTCCTTTTTGTATTTTTAAAATTTAATGTAAAATATTTTTTTAACGATAAAGATAAAAAAGTAAAAAAAAACAAATAAAAAACATGAAAAAAATAAAAAATACATTATCATTATGATTTGTCGCAATTTTGAGCTTCGAGATTTGGTTTGTCGTGATTTCATGCGTCGAATTTACGTATAAAAAGTATCACAAAAATAATTCTATGTTTTGTCGCGAATTCGTTTGTCGAGTTTACATATTACACTCCTTGCTAAGGTCGGGAAGAGGTTTTCCCCTGCAGTGGTTGATCCAGCCATACCAGGCGTTGAACCCGTGCCGCTGGTAAATCTTCTTAGCGCAAGTACAGGCCCTGGTGATGTCGTTAGTTCTTAGTTCTGAAATAATGAGAAATATTATTATTGCGAGATTCAATGATGTGATGGATGTGTAATGATCATGGCGATGGGGAATTTGGGATTGCTCGATTTCCAACATTAACCTGACCGGTATCCGCCACCCCAATGGGTAACGGTATACCCGACCGGTATTTTATATGGCATTACCGCAGCTGTTGCGAAACCGGAACCACCGTTACCGCCTCCGGTAGCGGTAAAGTTCCGTTATGGTTTGAACAGCGCGTTATCCACATACCCATCGGGATATCGTATCGTTACCGCCACCGGTACAGAATACCGGTCAGATTTGAGTAGGCCTTTAGACGGAAATAAAAACTAAGTTCGCAAGTTGTGAAAGCGAGACAAAGAAAGTATCGTAGGATGATGATCAGCCATTTTTAATGTCCCCACTGCTGGGAAGGAGTTCGAGATAATTTATCCATGCCTATGCCCTTGCCATGACCGACCCTTGGTAAAGATGCTGAACCTTCGCAATCGCAGGGCCAGGTGCTAAACCACTGCACCACCGAGCTCCTCGTAGGATAGCGGTTTCTAATTAAAGGGCCTATCTATCTAAACTTATTTAACTGCCTCTGTGGTCTAGCTAGTGGTTCGCCCATCCACCTAAGACGCAAGGGTCTCAGCTTCGATTCTCAGGGGGGCACAATTTATACTCGGTTTGGTTGGTGGTATGGCTTTATTCAAGTCCGCCTGGCTAGCTACCACCATCTTACCTAAGGCTGACGCCTTAACAACAAATTTAAAATGTTGTATTCCGGCAGTTAGAGTTAAGATAGCTAGTTCCCCAGTGATGAGGATTCCAGGTGCAGTGCGCTTCCACCTTCGGCCTTATCGTCACTTAACATCAGGTGATGTGAAGGCCAAGCACTATCCCGTTATGCATAAAAAAAATTGGCAGAGTGAATCGTGGTTAAACTTACGTGCACAAGTGACGTTGCAGTCCTTGCCCGGGGTGTTGGTGGTGCTGCACCAGTACCGGTCGTTGATCTGGAACAGCCCGTGGTCTCGGGATCCGTTGCTATTCATCGGCCCGATGATATCTGTGCGACGCCCGCTTTCATTTTCCACGAGGCAAACCCCTAGGAGCATGGAAATATTATTAAAGATCATCATCAGCTGCACGGCGCCGACCGACGACCGTGCTATGCTAAGCATCGAGCCTAACAGCTCCTGACTGATGACGCTCCGTGTAGGGGCGAAACAAGTGTAGAGTAGTTGGTATAAGGGCGTAGTGTGTTGCTTTTGGTGTGTCTGCAGGTATTTATATGTGCATACTTGTTTGTGCGGGCGAGCAGTGCACATAATTTTGCATATTAACCGCCGCCTCTATGGTCTAGTGGTTCGCCCACCCGTGTAGGTCTTACAATTTTTACACAGAGGGGAGTACAATTTGTACACGGTTTGGTTGGTTGTAGGGCTTATTTCAAGTCCGCCTGGCTAGCTACCACCATTTACCTAAGTCTGATGCCATAACAACAATTTAAAAATTGTTGTGTTCCGGCAGTTAGAGGTAAGATAGCCAGTTCCCCAGTGATGAGGATTCCGTGTTCCGGGTGTAGTGCCCATCCACCTTCGGCTTATCGTCACTTAATATCAGGTGAAGGTGAAGGAAGTGCATAAAAATTAATACTATTTTGTGGGTGGATATTATTGCTAAATATTGCTTTTGCATCCATTATAATTGACTTTCACAAAGTAACGCCTGATTCTATTAAATACTTAGATTTTTATTATACTTACAATCTCTCTAAAAGTATTTGGAAACCGATTTTAAAAACAACCCTCTCCCATAGGGTAAATTCAGAACGCTAGGGTATACCAAAGGAAGGTGCATAAAGTAGAAATAAAATGCATAAGTACTTACAGTTCCTCAGTTGGCTCTCTGGAAAATTCTGCCTCCTCAGCTCACGAGCTAGATCGCATCTATTGAATGTCTTTGCCTGGCACTCAAAGCAGAAAGCAGCAGCTGCTAATAAAACAATCAACAAAGACTTCATATTTCACAGCTTTCGAATCGATACTTATAAAAACGAAAAAGTTATCAAAGTTATTGCAACTTGCAAAGAGAAAGATAATTCTGGATATGATTTGATGAGGTAAAGATTCGCTTATATATACAGATTTGTATTGTAAACCATCAATCTTATCAAGGTTTTCAACCTTTTCGGCCTACTCTAAATAAAAGTGTTATCTATTTGCCTACCTATTGTTTGTATTGAGGGAATTTTCAAATGAAATGCCTACATGTTAATCGTTATCTAGGTGTGTCATCTATTTTGTTTTTAATCGCTTTAGTAATGATTTCTTTGTTTGTATTCGTAATTATGTTTTTTCCCGTTGCGATTTCTTGATTGTTGGTTAACAGAATAAGTAATAGAATAGGTTAGTTAGTGGTCATCCCGACATTACTTATTTGATAAAAATAATGCATTAAATTTAAGTAAGTTTATCCTCGTTATTTTATTTTGTCTCAATTTTGCGGTTTGGTCCTCCCATGACTGTTACAAAAAATTGACAAAGCAATGAAAGGATACGTATATAAAGAGATGCTTCTGCCTGTTATGTCACAGTTCCAGTATCCTTTGGGAAGAGTCTTGTTAGAAGAGTTTCTCACGATGAAGTTGTTATTGGCAGTTGTGGTTGTATTCACTGCAGTGTGTTTGCAGTGTGAGGCGAAGAAATTCTCATTATGCGGTCTGGTCCATGAGCTGAGGAGGCAGAAGTTCCCAGAGAAGGAAATGAGAGACTGTGAGCTTTTTTTTTGATGAATTATTCTTGGAAGGTAGAGTTATATTACAATGGTGACTGCTATCTAATCAAGTATGTTTCAAAAATTTTGATATGTTCAAATCTTCGATCAAGGTTCAAATGGAAATAATAATGATAATAATACTCGTAACGGGAATTTCACCATGAGTATTTACATAGTGTACCAATATTTTTGGTATTGTTTTTAGCATATTATTTGTAAAGAGAAGAATAAAATTTTTTATTACTATTTATTAAAAGTCTAACTTTTCACAGCCAAAAGCTGGTTATTATTATTATTATTATTATAGAATATTCCATCCACCTAGGAAAGTTACAAAATCACATCTTCGACAACAAATAGACATCTGTTGCCGAAGATGTGTCTGGTTGTGTCACACACAACACGATTCTTGTTTAACACTCGATGTGTCTAGACTCTCGACACATCGAGTGTTAAAAGTCCTCAACGAAAGACTGAAATGGTGGCGGCGACACTTTCCCTGTTAAAGTTAAGAGTTTAAGTTATTGGAAACTGACTGACCCCTAAAATAAGGCGCAAAATTAGTTTCTTTTCCAAACGAGTCTCAACTCTCAGCTTTCGTTGACCAAACTCTAAAATTGAATGTATGCTATGATTTATTCTGACAATTTATCACAGGGGTTTGCCTCGTTGAGAAGGAAAGCAGCATGCGTACTGACGTCATCGGTCCCCCAACGACGACGGCTCCCATGACCACGGCCTAGTCCAGATCAACGATCGCTACTGGTGCAGCGACTCCAACGTCCCGGGGAAAGACTGCCACGTCACTTGTGCAAGTGAGTTATGTTGCTAGCTACGGAAACTCTAATACCGGGTGTAACAAGACCCTCAACGATGCCGACGTCTACGTATTCTGCCCATCATCAGGACCATTTCTGTTCAAAATTATTGCTGGGATAAGATTTTAATTTTTGGTGTTAAAAAGCATTGCATACATTAACCACGCAATGTAAGGCGTGAAATACACAGAAGCGACGCGGCGCGGATACGGCGGCGATACGGTGCAGATGTGAGACTTTCGGATGCTTTCGGCCAATCAAATACACGTATCGCCGGCATCGCCGCCGTATCTGCGCCTTATCTCCGCCGCATCTCTTCTGTGTATTTCACGCCTTACGCGTACAACAGACCGCACCTGCAAGTGTATGCTACACAGCTGCGTGCGGCCGATTTGAAAGGCAGCGTTTATGTGCGTGCTAATGAGACACATTGGGTGATGACGTTTTAAAGCCATTTGTTTGTTACGAAATACTAAAAATTTTGATAAAAGTCCAAAGAACTTCTTTGGACAAAAATTAGGAAATAACGAAAAAAATAAGATTTCATAAAAATATTGAAAAAATGTTTTTGACTTTGACCTTCAATAATTTCGTAGATGTTGGTTTCCCAGGTATAGTCTAAAAGTCAAAAATGATCCTGATGATGGGCGGAATGCGTGGATTTCGGCTTCGTCGAGGGTCTTGTTACACCCGTTATAATACCTAATAAAAATAAATCAATATGGAACAACGTCACATACATTACTTCGATTCTATAGGACATGGTTTCATTAGAGGCTATCTTTTCAGGCTAGATTTTTACTCCTACAGGGTGATTTTTTGAACAGTCGACAAATTTTGTGGTGTGGTGTGGCTTAGACCGTCAAACTGAACAACTTTATCTATGGGACCAACTTAAACAGAGCATAAAACTAATCAGCATACATTTTGGTACAGAACAGTTGATTATTTTTTTTGCTCTGTTTTAAGCTCCGGCCAAACCGACGCGAGCGAATCGCGCGCGTCGCTCATTTTGACAGATTTTGATCACGTAACTCAAAGCAATAGCCATAGCCATTGCCATAGCAATTTCTTTGACAATGGCTATGGCTATGGCTATCGCTTTGAGTTACGTGATCGCACTCGCGAATTTCGCGCGGAATTCGCCTCAGTCTGTACGAAGCTTAAGTTTCTAGGACCAACTTAAACAGAGCAAAAAGCTCAGTAAGCTACACCACAAAAGTCGACTGTTTTCGATTTCACCCTGTCGATTAAGGGATTTATAGCTATTTTAAGCTTTATCAATAAGGCCGGACAAATTGATGATAATTTAATGAAAAAGTGATACATATTAGGCAGTAAAAATTCGATTGTTATTTTGTTCTAGATGTGAGGACTGACGACATAACAATGGTGTCTACATGCGCGAAGAAGATATTCCGCCGTCACGGGTTCTATGCTTGGTATGGGTGGGTGAACCACTGCAAGGGAAAGCATTTGCCTGATATCAGCAAGTGTTAAGCGTCTTACTTCAATATGCCTAATATTCAGTTTAGGGAGTTCCTCAGGGAACATTGATAGGCCCGCTTTTATATGGATATAATATTGAATAGCGATGTGTTTATTTCCACTGATGTAAAATGCATTTGGATAATTTGACCAATAAATAGTCTGCTTATAAAAAAATTACTTTGTGTTTGTTTTTAAAATTGGTTTGGGATGATGGCTAATTAATAAAATAACGAAATATTAATAAAAATCGTAAACATATTAAACTTTTAGGGTAGCTTGTATACTTCTTGGTTTTATATATTGCGTATTATTTGTTTTATGACCCTTCAAAGTTGGGTGGACAAGTCCATTTAAAAAGTATAAAATTTACTAAAATAAATAATACCCTTAATTAGTCCGTAAAATGTATAGCAAATTTGTCTAAGAAACCATTTTGATAAACACAATATTTAATATAGCTGCCGAACAAATTTCATACGCGTTGCATACAAACTACTCAAGCGTGACGTCATAATTGAGTAGCCGCATAAGAATAAATAAAACGTAGCCGTTAGTATCGAGCGTTTTTGGGTGAGTCCATTTGTGTGCATTTCAAACTGTGATATCTCGGGCAGTTTTCATGCTAGCGAAATAATTATTTTACCAATGTCTCCTTTTTTGAGAGGTAATTTATGTAACATAAAATATAAAATAGTCATCATGCCAATTGCAGAAAGCGTAGTGGAATACCAAGAACAACAATGTCAATAAACAGGTGATCCGAAAACTAATACATACATTTTATATGAGATACGTAAAATATGACTTAGATACATAAAATATGACTATATATGGCAAAGAAAATTAATTAATTATGTTCCATACTGTTTTCTTCGTCGATAAACGCATAAATGTAGCGAAATTTGGTTTTAGAGAAATGTGTGGCAATATCTTATTTACCTGTGAAAAGTGTGATTACTTGGATTGTTTCTTTTTGTTACATCACAATTACTTAGAGCACAAGACATCATGGCTCCACGATACCTTTATTTCAAATTCTAATTAAGATTAACAAATATTTTAAACAAATTGTGATTGCTCATTTGCTAGGCGGGACGCTAGGGGCTCTTACTGTAAAAAATGTTGGCACATGTCACTTGATCCTTTGTCTCTTTTTTACATAGACCGTGTCCGTATGATGTTAACTTCTCTTTTCCACGCTTTGTTGGTCTTCTTGAGCGCAGCGAAAATTTTTCTATGTCTATGGGAATACCACTAGTCCATTATGATATAAGTAGGCTTGATATAAGTAGGTTAGACTAAAAGAAGACTGCAGTGCATAGGTAGCATCAATCATCAAATTAGCTTCTTTACTGTATTGGTTTAGCAATATTGGATAAAAATAAATATTGATCAATAATTGGGATGTTGAAAACTTTTTTTATTATATATTACGTAAATTACTTCTCAAAAAAAGAAACATTGGTAAAATAATTATTTCGCTAGCTTGAAAACTGCCCGAGATATCACAGTGTGAAATGCACACAAATGGACTCGCCCAAAAACGCTCCATACTAACGGCTACTGAATTATGACGTCACGCCTCAGTAGTTTGTATGCAACGCGTAGGAAATTTGTTCGGCAGCTATATTAAATATTGTGTTTATCAAAATGGTTTCTTAGACAAATTTGCTATACATTTTACGAACTAATTAAAGGTATCATTTATTTTAATAAATTTTATACTTTTTAAATGGACTTGTCCACCCATTTTAAAAGGGTCATAAAACAAATAATATGCAATATATAAAACCAAGAGGTATACAAGCTACTCTAAAAGTTTAATATGTTTACGATTTTTATTAGTATTTCGTTATTTTATTTATTAGTCAACATCCCAATTGTTTCGCTAATGAAATTGCGACAAGTGATTGATAAGTAATATAAGGTTATCGTTTAAATCAAACAGCTGTGCAAGAATTGAGGTGAGTAACTCACTGATAAGAGTGGAGGAATTCAAATTGGTAACTATCAATTTAGGTCCGAGTGCACTGCAAAATTAATGTATGTAGGTAAGGTAAGTAGGTAGGTAGATAGGTACCTATTCTCTTTAAAATTATAAGATTTAATACCATCAAGTATATTGTTTTTATAACTAGAGGGGTAGAGACAAGAAGCTTGGTAGAGATAAATAATAGAGATTTCAAAAGAGGTCACGATATTTTTCTGTAGAGCATTTTTCAAGTTTGAAGGTTTCATAGCAATACGATAAAGCTGTGTAACAGCCGTACTAAACGTTATTGTATTCTCGCATTTCTGTTGCGTCATCTGGCATTATTTGGATACAAACGTGCCACCTGTTTCGACCCAAAAAGCGTGTCCGGTCGCAAAAGCGACATCTCCCGGGTTACAAATTATGAATATTAAAAAAGAGACGGTGGTGCGTCCCGCGCATGCGCGTCCCATCGACTCCTGGGAAGTCAGAGCCACATTGCAGTCAGCGTGGTGATGTCCGCTAGTGCGGATGGGCGGCGCGGGCTGGGCGCGCGGCGAGGCGCGCGTTGCCGACGACTCCGACTTTGAAACCTTAAAAAAGCTCCTCTCCTCCGAAGAAGGCTGGACCTTGGAGTATGAGAAGGACGGCGTCAAAGTCTGGGCTGAGGACGCGGCACACGGCGCCCTTAGGACGGTCAAGGTTTGTTGTGGCACACATCCTTTGTTGTCATTTGGTTTTGTTTTAATCCTATTAAATATGTGTAGAGGTTGTAATTTTGTTACTCAGGTAGAAGATTTCACAGATTTTGACTAATTTCGGCATTTTAACTCGTAATACGCTAATGTAGGCAATTTTAAAATATTTTTTTCTAAAATGCAAGTAAGAATTAAAAGGATGAAGGTATCCGCAAAAACCGAATTTGTATTTTCGGGAAAGTAAGTATTTCAGCTGGGTGAGAAGTCAATTCGCGATTGTCAAATGTAGCTCTCTCCTTTTTATGGAGCCTGGTTGATTATTTCTGTTTTACAATCGCAGGCACAGCATTTTGTCAATACAGGGCACCCCAACTAATGCGTTGGAAATCAAAACGGAAAGGAGCCATTTCCGATGAAATGGGAACATCGCCCCACCAAATTCTGATGAGTTATTCATTTACGGTGACAATCTCTTCTAACACAAACTGATTAATCTCTAAGGATTCTACAGTAATTACTGTAGAATCCTTAGGTATGCCATTCGTCTTAGTAGGTAGGTACTCTGGTGAGTTCTTGGTCACGCTGGTTTATGATGATGGAATGACTGACGATGATGTTAGCTGCTACTTTGAAGACAGAAATTTTAATCGTGGTCTGTGTCAATCTTATTAGACAAAAAGCTTGGAAAGCTTTCAACAATAACTAGTCGTGTCGCCATAGAAAACCCGTGCCTTGTCCACCTCATGACAAATGGCAAACATTGATGAAGGAATTATGTTTAATTATGGATTCTGTTATATTCTACGTTACATCAGTTAGGGAGAGCACAACATGAACTCCCGTTTGTTGAAATTGAGAAAAAGAAACAAACCTATTAGTAACCCTTACCTACAATTTCAATGTCAAGATCACCATTAGCCATTCATTCAATATGGGCTTTATATATGAAACAAAAACTACATCCGTTGAATTTATTACAGCTCTTTGACTATGACCAAATCTGTGGTTCGCTAGTTTATGTCTTTTATCTATTTGGCTTGTCTCAGCCAAGTTTGATTTATTGCCGCGTCTGGATTTCGTTCCCAAACGACCCATGAATTTCTCGTGCCTTACTTAGAGGTACCGCTCTAAAAAAAATCTTATTGTTTCTATCATATTACCTATCCGCCTAAAACTAGCACCAAAATATGGACTTATAGTTATAGACCGAATCATCTCATCACCAGATATTGTCTACTTAGTCTATGAAAATCTTTAAAACCTTTTCTGAAAATAATGTGGCTGATAACTAGTTGATCTTTTGCTTTTGTTTTCGCTGCCACACCAAATTTTAGCTTTATTTACATCACTCGTGTAATATTATACCATATAATATGAATCTCCTCAAATCTCGTTATGGCTCGGGTCCTGAAATTCCCACAAATCAATTAGAGTCTTGGCGAAGATTAAGGGATTATACTAGCTCTGATTTTGTTATCCTCAGGGATGAAACTGACCTTTTCCCATGTGTATTTAGGCGTAACTTGAGCTTCTCTTCGCTAATCTGTGCCGTGGATTGAATTCCTTTTGATGATCTATTTATACGTCGACCTTTTAGAGTGTCTAAAGTGGATTCAGTAATATATCTATCTAAAGTACCTACACACAACATAAATAACGGTTTTGCTGATATTATTTGAAATCTTCTTTTTAACCGACTTCAAAAAAAGGAGGAGGTTTTCAAGTCGTCGGTATTTTTTTTTTATGTATGTTTTACCATAACTTCGTCAGTTGTTAACCGATTTATATAATTCTTTTTTTATCTTAAAGAACATAGTTTGTGTGTGGTCCCATAAAAAGTAGTTTTTTCATAATCCTGAAAAAGGTCAATTATTTAGCTTGCCATCACACGTGTTTTTACGGATTTTCGAACATAACATCTTTGTTTATGTACCGATTTAGATGATTCTTTTTTTGTTTGAAAGGGTATACTTCAAGAGTGGTCACATTTTAATTTCATCGGTATTGGACTTTGAACTTCGAAGATACACAAGGGAACTCCTCAAATTCAAATAGTATATGTAAAGTGATTTGGATTTTGGTAGGTTTATGACAATCCAAAACAAACCAAACCATGGTCTGCAATGCAAAGTTCTGGACTAGACTTGGACTACGAAGACACAATGGAACTCCTCAAAAACAAACAGCGTAAATTGAGAATTTGAGTTGTGGGCATTTTACCATTGAAAATATTTTATAAAGTTAAAAAATATTTACATGCTTACATACCTGCCACTAAAAAGTTGAAAATAAAAAACTTTTTTAACAAAAAGAGAAAAACCTCCTTCAAAAAACCTGAAACAAAAACAGCTTCAAAATTAAATACCTCTAAAAAAGCGAGAAATAATATTCAAATCATTAGTTACGCATAACATTATTAATAAAACACGTCTAATGAAGTCGGGTGGGGCTTTCAGAAATATAAAAAAAAATTACTTGTCTTCCAGCCCCACCCGACTTCAATAGACGTGTTTTATTAATAATGTTATGCGTAACTAATGATTTGAATATTATTTCTCGCTTTTTTAGAGGTATTTAATTTTGAAGCTGTTTTTGTTTCAGGTTTTTTGAAGGAGGTTTTTCTTTTTTGTTAAAAAAGTTTAAAAAAAAATTAAAGTAAGTGTTTTTTCTTCTATGCTTTGAAAAATACCATTCAATTGTGTGACGAAACTTTGGTACGTCGCAGAACGAATAGTTAGTATTCTTTGCCGTAGGTATTTGGCCCAAAACTTGCGTTGCATTGCAAGAGCAACCCAAGTTATGTGTGCATAGTGTAGGTACAGTACAGCTACTTAAAAGAGACTTATAAGTAACCAGCTGTTTTATTATATTGTCTTACAAAGATTTTTAATAGTTGATGTCATTAATATACACAACAAGAAAGTACATTATGACAATAATTATTTCTTTACGAAGTGAGTAGCTTCCACTTTCCGTCTTGTCTGGGTAAAATTCCATTACAGTACGAAGCATATATCTTGAAATCGGGTGGGGATTGCGCGGAACGCGTATATTGGGCATGCGTAGCGGTGAGGGCCGCGGGCGGTGGAAGAGTTGCGCGCCCTATTGGTCGCTCACAAGAGCACATGCGCGAACTTATCCCCACTCCGTCGAAAAAATTTCAAGACATATGCCTCGTACTGTACTGTACCTACCCGTGAGTAGGTATGTCAGTGATAGAAATATAGTCCAGAGAGAGCATAAGTTACTCAGGGATAATGTAGCTTCCTACTTGTGAAAGAAACTTTCAAAACAGACGAGTCGTTTACGAGATGCCTCCTATCATGCAATTTTTCATTTTAGTAAAAAAGAGTTTTATTATTGCATTGGCAGGTCGTCTTAATTCAGCCTGACTGATGACTACACGTTATTTAACAAATTCATAGTCCGTATGCACGACGTCAAAAGTTCCAATACTTTGATTTATGGTGAGCTCGTCAAGCTAACTTTTTGAATCTGATTGAAAGTTGAGTTTCAAAGTTGCTATGAATAGGATGACGAAGCGACATTTTCATTCAGATTTGCCGCTTTTTATTCGTAAATTTTTCCCGTTTGTGATGAATAAGAAAAGCGTTTGGTTATAGATTAGGTATCCGCCCTATGAAACAAAATGTTAAGCAGTCCTCTGTAAAATTGTGTATGAAGCAATAACTAAGATTAATAAATAGAAAGTAGTATGAAGCAAGATTACTGACGTGTAACTTTTCGATACAAAATGTTTTGCTCGATTTATTACCTAATAATGAATTATAAATGAGCTTTTTGTATTAAAATTAGATTTGCATCAAGCGAAAGACATTGCGGTAACCGAAACCCTCTGTTTCATTCATGGTTTCATTTTACAAAACGAAAAACAAACACATGACGCAGTGATTTCGTCATAATAGAACCTACCAACATGTTATCCCTTTCCCATTCAGTATTAAGTGTGGCTCGGCCGCAAAACCACAAATAGACTGACTATACCCAGACTCGCCCACCGCTCTTAGCTTGATTGCATAAATAATATTCGACTGACCTCATACACGCCCCTGACCTTTAGAAACTTTAGTTATACTCCCAATTTTATAGTACACATTAAATTATATCCCTTTACCTCCACAGCAATGATGACTCGCCCTATTTTGTCTGTAAAGCATGATTATGAACAGTTTATTAAACGTCTAAAGCGTTATTCACCCTGTTAACGCGTGGTTAAACATGGCGATTCCCAGAATTATTCTCGTTCTCTGTTATTCCAGCTTAGTTTGTTACCTTAAATACATAAACGAATACTACCTTACCTCTTTGACCTCCATTATCAGCAGTAAAGCGAAGTAGCGCTGTTAAAATTAATGTTTAAAGGGTTTTGCACATTAAACGATATAGATGCCTCAACACTCGCAGTTTTATTGCAGCCTTTACAGATCCAACTGTAATGGACGTCATTACTGCGCACTGTAAACTTTGCTAGTGTCTGAGTAGGTACGATTACCGCTTTTTCCATTTCCTACCTGATTAGAGTTTAAGCAAAAGGAGAAGCAAATAAGCATCTCCTTTTTAATTACTCATGAGTGTTTTCAGTATTACTAACCGTCAGAAAAATACCTCCACGAGAACATGTATTTTGACTGCAGCCTATAATTTTAAGTAAGTGTAATGTTTAATTAATTTGTTTCCATATTTTGTATTAGAATGGTAAATTAAGTAAGTGCGTTTGTATCTTTGGATTTCTTTAAATATAGCCTAGAATCTAGGCCTCAAATCCAAACTAGTACTAAAACTACACATCTAACTACCTAAAATATGCCAATTAAATTAAAGTGTCGCGGGCTTCGATCGTCTCGCGGGGCAGGAAATTGCCAATAAGTATGGCGAGTTCGTGCTTATTTAGTCAAATAATGTTCGCTGACGGTATTTTACGTTCGACAGCCATGAGATTTCGTCGCTATTAATTTTCTCTAATATAGGTCTACTTAATTTATATGATTCTCCTTTGTTTTAAGATTCAACGTGAAACAAAAAATTTAGCATAAAATGTCATTGCAGTTTTAAAGAAAATTAACGAAAAGTACCATTCTTAACTAAAAGATTATTCTACTCGTACAATTACCACCAAACAATTAGTGATTTTCTATAATAGATTTAAAAAGAATCTTTTATTGATTTGAAGTTTTATGATTATAAAATATAAAATGTTCTTGATACAAATTGTTTCTAAAATATTATGGTAGAGCATAGGTAGGTATTTGTCCAGTAGTAGGTATGAACCTCTATACTAAAAAAAGTTGGGAGTTACAAGTCGTGATAAAGTTTGGCCACATGATAGAAACTGATCTGTAGGCTGTTTCTAACTAATATTGAGCTGGGCCAAACTATCCTTACATACAGTTCCATACGGCGGCGGGTTGAATAGCGCACTTCTCCCGGCTCCATTCTAAAAACTATAACAATTCAGGTTTAGCTAATAGGTCAAATGTGTTATCATTTGCGGATAAATCAATTACGTAGAATTTATTTCTGGTATAAAAAAAATGCAATTTATTACGCAGTTTCTGAAAAATTACACAATAACCAACATTTTTAAACTTTTTTATTTTATTTTAGGTATTGGCACTTGTTTCAGTATTTTCAAAAAAACTATCTTAAAGAAACGTTTTTCAGGTTAATTTGTAATATACTTTTGTTATGCTAACTATATTTTATACAATTTGCGCCTAACCCAAGTAGTTTAGGTCCATTGTTTGCGGAGACACAGCTAGTCAAAAATATGCATTTTTTTACGAAATAAAAGGGGTTTCCGTTTCGTTCGGAAGCATTTCTCAGTTTTTTTGTTTATATTTCTGTAAAGTTAATTAAATTTTCTACAATTTGAACCTAACTTGAGTAGTCTAGGTTTACTGGTTGCAAAGACACAGCTAGTCAATGATAAGATTTTTTCAATTAATTTCAATAAAAGGCCCATTTTTAACCAGCTATGTCTCTGCAACCAATAGACCTAGACTACTCAAATTAAGCTCAAATTGCAGAAAATTTAATTAACTTTACAGAAATATAAAAGAAAAACCTGAAAAATGTTTCTGAACGAAACGGAAACCTTTATTATTTCGTGAAAAAATGCATATTTTTGACTAGCTGTATGTCCGCAAACAATGGACCTAAACTACTTGGGTTAGGCTCAAATTGTATAAAATATAGTTAGCATAACAAAAGCATAAACAAATTGAGCTGAAAAACGCTTCTTTAAAGTAGTTTTAATGAAAATACTGAAACAAGTGCCAATACCTAAAATAAAAAAAAAAAAGTTTAAAAATGTTGGTTATTGTGTATTTTTTCAGATACTGCTTAATAAATTGCATTTTTTTTATATCAGAAATAAGTTCTACGTTATTGATTTATGCGAAAATGATACCACATTTGACCTATTAGCTAAACCTGAATTGTTATAGTTTTTAGAATGAAGCCGGGAAAAGTGCGCTATTCAACCCGCCGCCGTATGGAACTGTATGTAAGGATAGTTTGGCCCAGCTCAATATTAGTTAGGAACAGCCTACAGATCAGTTTCTATCGTGTGGCCAAACTTTATCACGACTTGTAACTCCCAACTTTTTTTAGTATAGAGGTTCATACCTACTACAGGTAGGGAATGTAAAATTAAATGTTTCTTTACTCGTTGTTGCTCTTTTTGTGAGCACCTTCACCCCCTTATACCCTTGGCCCTTGGGTGTGAGCACGTAATTATCATTCATTTGAAACGCTTTCATCTCGACACGATTGGAGGGATTTGTCCCCGTCTAGCAATACGTGGTGCCGATTTAGACCTTTTGCGAGGTAACGCGACTCGAGATTAAGATAGAGACGTAAAAAATGAATAAGGACGTGTTTGAGGTTTTGTGAGGTTCTCGAGATAGAAATGAACATGAATATAACGTAAATTATTGTAGGTATAAATCCATGATAATATTTTGTCATTGAAATCGTTTCCAATGAACACAGGGGCCCAATCGCGCTAATTTTCAACGATAGAACAAAAAAAAAAACAAACTAAAACGTCATTGAAAGCTATGCTTATAGCCTAGGAAGCCTAGGATGTAAAATGGGAATGCAAAAGCTAAACCAAAAATACCAAGGTAAATAAAACCTAAATGATAACGTGACGGTTTTAGTTTTATCGTGGTTTTATAGTTCAGAATTAGCGCGAATAAATTAAAACAAATGAATCGACAAACTACGATACGATGTCTAGCTACGAGATTACTACGAAGCTACAAGGCGCTACGGAGCTTGAAATTTTCCAAACCTAAAACTACCTCGTAACGCGACGAAACATCTACTCACTCTTTACAGCCTGAATACTGGGAATAAAGGAGCAGTTCCAAACGAGAAACTTTGCACATAACACGTAATTGCACTAAAACTCCTACGCAGTAATTTGAAATAAAATCTCCGAGTTTTGTTGGTTCACGTTCGGTACAGCTGTCTTGCGGCGGGAACACTCATGGAATTAATTGAACAACTTTTTGAGTTACAGTCAATTACGCATTTCGTGACATATTTTGGCAAATTCCAATACTTTCCGTACTTTTGAATAGGTAGGTCCGCGAGATGTGATGCACAATTTTATTCACTGTAAAGCAGGGTTTGAGGATATATCAATGGATATATATCATGATATATATCCGATATATATCCGATATGTATCAAACGAATTTTTGTGATATATATCAATATAAAAATAGTTTAAAAATTTGACAATACTATGTAGATTTTTGTTATTATATTGCTACTTAGATGGCGTTGATGTAGAGCAGGGGTCTCCAAACTACGGCCCGCGGGCCAGATCCGGCCCGCGAGCACCAACAATCCGGCCCGCGAAAGCAGGCCAGATCGTACCAACAATATTTAATGTAATTGTACTACTGTAATTTACAGTATGTTGGTACGGAGCTAGCTAGGTCCTGTCCTGGCCCTTGGAACTTGGTGGAGGAGTAAGTCTGGCCCTTTTGCTAAAAAGTTTGGAGACCCATGATGTAGAGTTAAAACATGTTATTGTTTCGTTGCTCTATATAGTTATTGTAACTTGAATTTCGCACGTAAAAATACCAAAACAATGTGATAATATTGATTTGTGACGTGTGTGCTGACTATATTGTATATCACTATCCTATTGGTGGTGAGGTGAGTAATAAATATAAATATCATATTAAATGAAAAAAGTAAATAAAAAATGTAGTTTATAATAAAAAATTTTGAATCCAATAATTTTATTATCTCCACATTTTCCACCACTCATATGGTGATACTAATGATTTTTTTTCCTTATTTTTAACTAATTTGTCAAATAAGTACCTAAATAAAACAAAAATATTCTAGTTTTCTTAAAATAATTGATTATGTTTATAAAACACATATGCAAACAGTACTCATAATACAATAAATTAATAATGGGGCTGTCATACAAAATGGATAATATATCACATTTTTTATAAATATCGGATATATATCACAATTTTGATATATATCGGATATCATAAATATCCGATATTTTGATATTTATAATAAATATCGGATATTTTCGAACCCTGCTGTAAAGTCAGTTTTAGATTTAAATATCTAAATCATTTACGTCAAATTTTCCATCTATAGAAAAACTTAAGTAACGATTGTTCCATAGAATCTAATTTCGGTTTGGTAGGTTTTTGAGTGGTTTATTTGTCCAAGGTTTTTGAGTCAAAAAGTTTCTTTTGTAATGTAACAACGTAAGAAACTTTTTGGACTTGTCAAACAAGTTATGAATAGATTTTACGTAAAGAAAAGAAAAGTGGCAATAATTTACATAGACGAGGCTCTTACATAGTTCTCACCTTTTTGTTAGTACGGAAATAAACGGGTCGTTTCTGGAAGGGCGAGGGATTGGGCCGAGGTCAGCGGATGGCCAGCAACCAACGACATAAATTAGTCAAGACAGAGCCGGATTCTGAGGAAAGCTTCAGAGATTTCACCTATTTTTATTAAGAACATTTCTGGAAACATTCTTCCTGTCAAAACTGTAAGAGTAATAACCACAGAACATAAAAGAAAAAATATGTTTTTTTTTGTGCTGTGGTAATAACTAACTAAAATAAATTATATTGTACTGGTTGTACTGTTAAATGAGCCAGACAAAAACTTTTTCTTGTTTTACAAAATTAATTTCTTGTATTTTGTAAACTTTTATTTTTGATAATAACAGAACTTTCATCTAAATAAATAAAATAGTTTTAATAAATATTGAAAACATGAAGCTGTCCTTCCAAAAACGAACTAAAAAGTTAAAAACAAGCTAGTGTCATTGCACAGTCCACTGACTGCAACGACACTAACTTGTTTTTAAGAGGTCCAATGGCGAGATTACAAAAGCCTGTTGATTTCGGCCAGGCCAGGAACGAATTGCTCTGGCTTTTGGAGTAAAATTTTTTACTCCAAAAGCCAAAGTGGCCAAGTACCTGGCCGAAATCAACAGGTTAATTTTTTGAAAAAGTGAGACTACAAAAGCCTGTTGAACTCGGCCAGGTACTTAGAAGAAATCAACGGGCTTTCGTAGTGAATTTTTCCACTGCAAAAGCCAGAACGTTACGGCCAAGTGCCTTGCAGAAATCAACAGATTATTAAAGTAATGTTTGAAACGACTTGAACGGTTTCATGTCATGACACCATTTTGTAATGTGAAATTTTATTTCTTTAATTATTACAGTATTATGTATGACTATCAAATGAAAGGCCTTGATAAGCACATTCTAAAAAGCTATATTAATAACTAGCGGCCGCCCGCGACTTCGTCTGCGTGGAAAGGTTTTTTGCTATCCCTCGGGAACTATACTTTTTTTCGGGATGAAAGGTACCCTATGTCCTTCTCTGTACCCCTGACAACGTGTATGCAAAATTTCATGATGATCGGTTCAGTATTTAGGACGTGAAGGCGTAACAAACAAACAAACAAACAAACGGACTTTCGCATTTATAATATTAGTAAGGATTAGTCACTAAAATGTATAAAACTGGAATGTATAAAACTCTGACTTTTGGAGTAAAAAAATTTACTCCAAAAGCCAGAGCGTTTCGTCCATGTACCATGGGCAACAGCGTCGCTTAACCACTGCTAAGGTTAAAATCGCTTGCACGCCGCGCCCGCTGTCACATACGTTTAGTTCGTACAGGGACGATACGCACGCAAACGAATTTTGTTGCAAACTGGTTAAGCGACGCTGTTGCCCATAGTACGTGGCCGAAATCAACAGGCTTTTGTAATCTCGCGGTCCAATGACCTTTTTGATATTTTTTTTTCTACTGAACGGTCCCACGACTGCAATGACCCTTGTTATTTATTTTTTTAGTTCGATTTTGGCAGGACAGTCTTTGTTTTAATATCTTTTAAACTATTTATTTTTATATCTTACATTTTAGTGACAAATTAATTAGTTTTGGAATGTACGCCTTTCATTTGATAACCATAATGTAACAATTGAAGAAAACATTTTTCTCTTTACAAAATAGATGCAGCTGACATTTGACTTTTGTGACAAAAAATCTATAGACTCAGGGTGATGTAAAGATTCTTCTAGCGATACTTCACACATTCCAAATTTGTTCAGGCATTTAGAAGTTACGGTGGAATAAAGAAACTCACATACATACAAACACACATAAACCCAACCAATACACTCTGCTTTTTTGGACATTCGTGTAAAAGAAATCGCGGTCGGACGCGATCGGTCTTATGTGGTACCATGCTAATTTTACTATCATCCATTTCAATCTTTATAAAAGGTCAATTATGCAGATAGTTAGCGTACCGTTCGGAACATTAGGGACGGTGAACGTCACTTTTGAAGTGATTCACTTTTATCCGCGTTTTTAGCCTCTTATCTTATCGGAGAGGCTTAACGATCTTAATGAAAAATCTATACCGATAAATCGTATCGCGCGAGAGTAATTCGAATGATCAAGCGTTATCGATGTATTCGGATTTGTAACGCAGAAATTTTAAAATACCTTTTACATTATAATAATTAATTACTAGCGTCGTGTTGTCTAATGCTATTATAATGGCATAAAAAGAGATAACACTAACTTTAACGATGGCTTTAGTTTTTACACGACTGCCTAATAACAGAGAGTGAAATGTGTTCAGTATTCATGTAGGTATCTATATGTAAGTATGTGGGTATGTGAGTTTCTTTATTGCATCATAACTTCTAAATGCCTTAATGGATTTGATGTACGGGGTATCGTTTAGAATCCTTTACATCATTCCGAGTGACACTAGTTATATTAAAAAAAAGAAAATGGCGAATGTACGACACCACTTTCAAACTTAAATGTGAAAAAAATGATTCTTCAGTTATTACAATATAGGCATCAAATGAACACACTTATTACTCATTTAGGTAACTTTTTAGTTCGTTTTTGAAAGGGCAGTCGTGTTTTTAATACTTTTTTATTATATTTCAACACGCACCATCGGTCCCTTGAAACGGATCTGAAAAACAATTTTATACCTATTCCAATTCAATCAAAAATATCGAATGAATGAATTAATGAAAAATATCTTTATTAAAATGAGCTTACATAATAGGTATTTTTAAATCGTCAAATCTTTTACCCTACCACCCATCAAAATACATTTACTTAAAGAGAAAAAATACCAATACAACTTGCTTGATTTACAATTCATCGACTTTCACTAATAAATACATAAGTGTTATTTAATATTGAACGAACATTTTCTACAGGGAAAAGTAAAACAAATTTTACTGATTTTGGTAAGTTCCCACTGGGAAATATTTTATTGTAGAATCTCGATTTTCGGGGCAAAATGGCGGTTCGTTTGTTGTTACCGCACTTAATACCCAAATCGAATTGTCTCGTCGAAAAGCAGCTTTGATGTGCTCTCAATACTCTTAAGGGTAACCGCGAACGGCTTTTCTAAATGAAAGACACATTGGGTTGGAAGCACTACTTTTTTTATTTGATTTTCAATAAAAATATCTACTTCTTGGTTTTGTGTTAAATCTTGAAATCTCGGTTAAAAAAATAACTGGTAAATCCATTATGAAAATTAAACAAACTTACTGTTTCGTAATTACTTACGTTACGATGTAACGATGATGGTGATGATTAATTTTTCACAATAATGAAAATCTAATAAAATATTTAAAAAATGTTATATCAATAGTAGCAATGCACCATTCCACTTTTCAATTTTTTCAATCCCAACATTGCGTGTTTGTACACGTTACTCGTGTAACTAAACATTAGGGCTACGATTTTAAATAAAATACTTTTTTGAAAATATTTGTACAAAATGAGTTCGTTAGCTATGGTAATATGGTGAGCATAATTTACTTACGTATTTTAGAGCCTGCCTCCTAAGGGTTGTTAATTATTCGGCGCCCCCTAGCCTACTTTAATTAGATTCTAGTTGTATAATCAGGTTGTTTCGATGATTTAGAGTTTATAAATTGATAAATTCTTTAAGTTTATCTAAATATTTGTTTATTTAGGTAACAACAGCATATCTAAACAAACTTAATAATAATACATATGTTAGCTCATAAGCCTAAAAGTTTCCACTATTAGTTAACACAGATTTTATAATTTCTGTTGAGTAGGTAACAAAGTTGAGATCATAATAAACGCACTTTTTAAATCTTTTTTTATGATTTTTTCATGAATTTTCGATTCATTTATTAAAATAGTCGTCGGCAGGTTCACCCTTCACTAGCCTATTTGAACAAATATGTAACCCCAAATTACTACACTACTACTACAACTTTCTATACCTTGGTAGGTAGGTACAACAAGTAAATTACGAAAATATATCAATGAAATATATTGTTTTTTTTTTCATTCAGTGGTGTTCTGTACCCTTAGCACGAACAGCTATCAAGAAAAAAAACGCGCGTAAAATTACTCGATAGAGAATTATCTATGGAAATTTTAATTTCGCTATTAGGCGGTAGATGGCGTTGTACAAATTTCCAGTACAAAATTGCACTATCGAATGATTTTACGCGCGTTATTTTTTTCGATAGCTGTTCGTGCTAAGGGTACTGTAAGAGGTAGTTCTTATATATTTATAGGGAACGTTCGTTAACTTAGACGTAGTCATTTAATTAAGTTCTTAGCACTAATATGGTAGTTAAGTCAACTAGCGAGTAGTTACGGAGCTTAATAGTTGGCATAGTTTCCCTAAATTGAAATGTGCTCACCTTAATGTTCGTGCGTAACCACGCGTAACATACTTTTGTGAGTTAATTTAATGTAGGTAAAATACTTTAATATATTACCTCAATGCACAATACTAAACGAAGAAATTTCAATAACAACTATATCGACAGAAACAAATATTTACATTTAAATTGGTAAAGAAACTTAAAAAAGTAATACTGAATAAATGTACCTACAAATCCCTCTTTAACAGATGTTTTAGAACACAGCCAGCTTACGGAGTGAATACCTTTTTCTATGTCAAACTGAACATTTTTGCTGTAAATGTCACAGTAAAGATTTAACTAAAAAACCGACTTCAGAAAACCTACTTCTAAAAAGCAAGAAATAATATTCGTAATAATAAAAACACGTCTATTGAAGTCGGGTGGGGCTGAAGTACAAATTCCCTTTTTTTTATTCTAAAAGCCACACCCGACTTCAATAGACGTGTTTTTATTATTACGAATATTATTTCTTGCTTTTTAGAGGTAGGTTTTTTGAAGTCGGTTTTTTGTTTTTTTAAACAATTTTTTATTTTTTTTATTTTTAGTGTAGGTACCTCTTGTATTAGGTAGTGTAGGTATATTATTTAGGTAGAAAACTCGGGTCAGCCAAACGTGAGTTAATCGCGGAGAAACATACATACATGCGGGTCAAACTGAGACCTCCTTTTTTTTAGGTCGGTTAAAGAACTACACATAAGATATCCCTTTTCCAACAAAAAAATAATTATCTTATTCAGTTCATAAACAAAGAAGTTATACGACTGATCATCGAGGTAGTTCACACAAAATCATACTATTTTCGTGCCTTTTTCAAGATTACTTGAAAAGTACTGAACCGATTTCAAAATTTTAAAAAACGTGACCAACTTGAATTTTTACCTAATTTAATAACGTTTGAATCATTTCAATCGGTTCAGCCGTCTTCGAGTAATCAGTGTACATACAAAAAAAAAACGGGTCGAATTGAGTACCTCCCTCCTTTTGAAGTCGGTAAAAACGACGCCATCGACCTTCGCAAGTTGCCTCAGAAATATAAATTATTATCAGATACCAGGGGGGAGCAATTTCCCTTAAACCCTTAGAAACCGTCGACACCCCTATTTTGTTTCTCCTTGTTGCCAACTCGACATACTTACTTGTTGCTCGGAGACAGCTTTCGTAAGACTACTATCTAAGTATCTCATAAAAACTTTCATCATAAGTATTTTTCTGGGAACGTAATATTTCTTTTCGAACAAAAAAGTGTCACCGCTACTTATGTACTTTGTGGTATAGCCGTATAACCATGATTTAAACAAGGTAAGCATATAAAAACAACTTAAAAAACTGGCCAAGTGCGAGTCAGACTCTCGCACGAAGGGTTTCATACAAAAAACGGCAAAAATCACGTATGTTGTATGGGAGATATTTTGTATTCTATTTTTAGTACTTGTTGTTATAGCGGCAACAGAAATACATCATCTGTGAGAATTTCAACTGTCTAGCTATCACGGTTCATGAGATATAGCCAGGTGACAGACACACAGACAGACGGACAGTGGAGTCTTAGTAATAGGGTCCCGTTTTTACCCTTTGGGTACGGAACCCTAATAAAAAATAATAAACTAATTTAAATTAATTAGACTATTCTGTAAAAAGTTATGCGTAGTACCTAGTCAAATTATACAGTGTAGGAAATGAAGCGATCTTTTGTACGGAGACCTCAACATTAAATCCTCAGTCGATGAAACTTTGCAGGGATGTAGGTAATATATTGTAGTATGAACCAAAACCTATTACAAATACCTATTCAAAACAAAAAAGAATCGATTTGGATAATTCAACAAATATGTTTCATTTTTCATCTTCATTCATTCTTCATTCTTATTCATACTGTAAAGTTTCGTCTCCCGATGATTTTACGTGGTGTGTCCATTACCTACCTTTCCTACACTAAGAGAGAACCTTCTCCTTCTTAAACCGATACATATATTATGATAATCAAATTATTACCTCGCACATAAAGTTATAAATGGCATTTTTATAACAGCGTTTTAGTAGAAATTATTTGAAAACGAAAAAAAAAAGAGTTTCTTACGAATGAAGGGTACACGGGAAGAAGGGGCTCATCGACATTTAGCAAAATTTGAGAAAATGGCTGTTTAAAATTGAATGGTTTATTTTTACTAAGGCGATTTAAGGAGAAATGGGCGTCTTTTAGTTTGTTTTGAATATGTAATGGACCCTAGTATGTTTTGAGTAAGTCAATGGCATCGAATGCAATTGTTAGTTTGAATTGAACAATTAGCAAAATATAAGAAAATTGCTAATTAAAGATTTTATTACTTACCTACTTTATTTTTACTAAGACTATTTAACTAGAAATGGGCCCTCAATGGATATTTACTAAAAAAAATCTTTTTTTAAAACATGTTTTTAAAAGGGACTAAATTATTACAAAAAATCGGACTAAAACATTAAAACGAACTAGTAAAAACAAACTAAAAAGTAATAAATAAATTCTTCTGTAAATATTTATAACCCTTATACCTTATACCTACAGATATTTTAAACCTAAAAACGTGGGGCGCATGCTATAGACAATATGGATGATACATTTTACAAAACGCGCCCCACGTTTTAAGGTTAAAAATTTTTAGGTTTGAAATTTCTGTAGGTATATGGACTTCATCTCCCATTAGAGTACTCGTCAAGACGATTGTAACGAGCCCAAACACTACGGGGTTGTATGGTTTCATCATAGAGATCCTGTGGCCTTCTTCCGGATCCATCATCAAATCAGCTCAATGACACCATAATATTGCATTGCCTTCCAGTTCTGGCCTATGTTCAAAGTTTCGAGTTTCTAGCTCATCGGGAAGCTGGTACAAAATCGTTCACAAACTTTGTGGAGAAACGAACGAACGAACAAACAAACGAGAAAGCAACCTAATAAAAACGTGTTAATAAAAAATGGAAATTAAAAACAAACTAAAAGAGTTTACATCTCTCATATTCGGTAAATTTTACCGAATATGAGAGATGTAAACTCTTTTAGTTTGTTAACACGTATTTATTAGGTTGCTTTCTCGTTTGTTTGTTCGTTTGTTCGTTTCTCCACAAAGTTTGTGAACGATTTTGCATTAGTTTTATTACCGCCAAATGGGGCTTGTAGGTAACCAATTAGCGCTCTAAGGTAATAATGTAGCTAGAAAAGCCCTAGGGCGGTAAGTAATTTAAAAATCCTGTAAGTAAGTAAAAATCCGGTAAGTAATTATAAAAAGCTCTAGGGTGGTAAGGTATTAAAAAAATCCTGTAAATAAGTAAAAATCCGGTAAGTAATTAAAAAAAGCGCTAGGGCGGTAAGTAATTAAAAAAATCCAGCAAGGTGGCTGAAAGTTACATTGAAGATTCCATACAAAATAAAAGTAAAACTACCAACAAAATAACGGAAATTATTCAGCTTTCAAAAAATGAAACATATTTCTCAAGAGATGATCCGCAACCATCAACTTCTGCTGAAGAAAGCTTCATTCCGTCAGATTTTGTCCATGACCAACAAATATCACAATCACAAACTATTAACATACCCAAAAAACACCTGTCCCTAAAATTTTAAAATTGTACTCATTTCACTATAAATTTTAACTAATAAAATGTTTTATTCTTGTAATGCCGGTTTTTTTCTACTTACCTCACCATCGAGATGTAAAGCAGAGTAGTTAGCTCGGGTGTAAGCATCAATTGCACCCTTGGCTACTAATCTACTATTGTTTTGAATGTCATTGGAAAGACCCGTTCAATTTGATCATAAATGTCGATGAGCCCCTTCTTACCGTGTGCCCTTCAATTATTATTTTCTGTGCATATGGTAATGCATTAGGTATACTTTACAAAACCTTTAAGTTTAACCATTATGGAAAACTTGTTTAAGTTACTCGTATATGCTAATTACTTGAAGATTCTGTTAATTCATCGCCTTTGTTATCTCCAAAACAAATTGTTAGCGCAAGCTTATCTCAACTTATCTAATAATGATAATGAAAACCACAATTAAATTGAGTCAGCCACTGCGAAGTTCAACAATTTAAAGTTTCATGAAACTGTTAAATATGAAATATGAAAGATAAGTTTTAGGAGAACTACAATGTAGGGACCCTTAACCCTCATTTGTAGTCTATGAAAAAGCGCTAAAGCACTTTAGCACTATATTCTAGTCCTAAATGTTTATAGTCTACTTTGAACCGTCCCCTGATATGGGTTACTACGTTTTGAGAACACGATGCGTTGCATTATTCAACACGTGTCGGATCGCACTCGACATGAACTCACCCTTATGAAAGTAAGTAATGACAGCAAATGGCTGGACGTTGGGTGACTTCTGAAACCCCTATCACTGCGAAATGAGGATTTTGCTAACAACTCTTTTTGCGCTCATAGACGGTACTATGTACGTTTCGGTAAATTGGTGTATTTTCTTCGATTAATATTCGACAGTTTCAATTTTCTTTGATTTCATTTATATAAGTAAAAAATAAATAATTGAAATTTTAAAGATTCTAGTCATGTACCTAGTTCCATATAATTTACGAATGACGATGACGATGTAGACCGATTTGGTATGAGGGTAGCGGGAGAAGCGATGGGTGGTGAAGTGACAAAGGTGTTACTGATAAAACTGAAAAAAAAACAAAAAATATTTTTTTGTATAAACACAGGTTTTAAGTGATGATAAATCAATCGAGCGCAAAACACGCAAATTTTGTTTCGTGTCAAAAAAACAGAGTACAGACCTTATCAAGGGTGACTGACGAACTTGCATACATTTCAGGCTTTAATTCCTCAATGCCCGCGCGGCCACATGCGGTCAGAGAACACTAGAAAATCTATTGTGTCTCATTTTCCGGGCCTTGAAGCGTTTTCACATACATTCAATAATCAAAACTCATTTTGAAGTTTTTGTTAACATTTATCCACTCACCGTTTCGATTGTCTGCTAGTCCGTTTCCTAGTTCAATAACATTATGCTAATATTTTATCATAGGTGGTGGCGGAGTTTGACGATGTGGAGCCAGATGCGCTGTACGACGTCCTGCACGACCCCGAGTACCGCTCCGTGTGGGACACGCACATGCTGGCCGCTGAGGACGCGGGCCACATCAACGTCAACAACGACGTCGGCTACTACGCCAGTCAGTATCCCTCTCTCACTCAAGCACTGCACTACTCCCACACGCACATGCTGGCCGCCGAGGACGCGGGCCACATCAACGTCAACAACGACGTCGACTACTACGCCAGTCAGTATCCTTCTCTCACTCTAGCACTGCCACTACTCCCACACGCACATGCTGGCCGCCGAGGACGCGGGCCACATCAACGTCAACAATGACGTCGGCTACTACGCCAGTCAGTATCCCTCTCTCACTCTAGCATTGCACTACACCCACACGCACATGCTGGCCGCAGAGGACGCGGGCCACATCAACGACAACAACGACGTCGGCTACTACGCCAGTCAGTATCCCTCTCTCACTTTAGCGCTGCCACTACTCCCACAAGCACATGCTGGCTGCAGAGGACGCGGGCCACATCAACGACAACAATGACGTCGGCTACTACGCCAGTCAGTATCCCTCTCTCACTTTAGCGCTGCCACTACTCCCACACGCACATGCTGGCTGCAGAGGACGCGGGCCACATCAACGACAACAATGACGTCGGCTACTACGCCAGTCAGTATCCCTCTCTCACTCTAGCACTTCCACTACATCCACACGCACATGCTGGCCGCCGAGGACGCGGGCCACATCAACGTCAACAACGACGTCGGCTGCTACGCCAGTCAGTATCCCTCTCTCACTCTAGCACTGCCACTACACCCACACGCACATGCTGGCCGCCGAGGACGCGGGCCACATCAACGTCAACAACGTCGTCGGCTACTACGCCAGTCAGTATCCCTCTCTCACTCTAGCACTGCCACTACTCCCACAAGTACATGCTGGCCGCTGAGGACGCGGGCCACATCAACGTCAACAACGTCGTCGGCTACTACGCCAGTCAGTATCCCTCTCTCACTCTAGCCTGCACTACTCCCACACGCACATGCTGGCCGCCGAGGAAGCGGGCCACATCAACGTCAACAATGACGTCGGCTACTACGCCAGTCAGTATCCCTCTCTCACTCTAGCACTGCCGCTACTCCCACACGCACATGCTGGCTGCAGAGGACGCGGGCCACATCAACGACAACAATGACGTCGGCTACTACGCCAGTCAGTATCCCTGTCTCACTCTAGCACTGCCACTACACCCACACGCACATGCTGGCCGCCGAGGACGCGGGCCACATCAACGTCAACAACGTCGTCGGCTACTACGCCAGTCAGTATCCCTCTCTCACTCTAGCACTGCCACTACTCCCACAAGTACATGCTGGCCGCTGAGGACGCGGGCCACATCAACGTCAACAACGTCGTCGGCTACTACGCCAGTCAGTATCCCTCTCTCACTCTAGCCTGCACTACTCCCACATGCACATGCTGGCCGCCGAGGACGCGGGCCACATCAACGTCAACAATGACGTCGGCTACTACGCCAGTCAGTATCCCTCTCTCACTCTAGCACTGCCGCTACTCCCACACGCACATGCTGGCTGCAGAGGACGCGGGCCACATCAACGACAACAATGACGTCGGCTACTACGCCAGTCAGTATCCCTGTCTCACTCTAGCACTGCCACTACACACACACGCACATGCTGGCCGCTGAGGACGCGGGCCACATCAACGTCAACAACGTCGTCGGCTACTACGCCAGTCAGTATCCCTCTCTCACTCTAGCACTGCCACTACTCCCACAAGTACATGCTGGCCGCTGAGGACGCGGGCCACATCAACGTCAACAACGACGTCGGCTACTACGCCAGTCAGTATCCCTCTCTCACTCTAGCACTGCCACTACTCCCACAAGTACATGCTGGCCGCTGAGGACGCGGGCCACATCAACGTCAACAACGTCGTCGGCTACAACGCCAGTCAGTATCCCTCTCTCACTCTAGCACTGCACTACTCCCACACGCACATGCTGGCCGCCGAGGACGCGGGCCACATCAACGTCAACAACGTCGTCGGCTACTACGCCAGTCAGTATCCCTCTCTCACTCTAGCACTGCCACTACTCCCACACGCACATGCTGGCCGCCGAGGACGCGGGCCACATCAACGTCAACAACGTCGTCGGCTACTACGCCAGTCAGTATCCCTCTCTCACTCTAGCACTGCCACTACTCCCACAAGTACATGCTGGCCGCTGAGGACGCGGGCCACATCAACGTCAACAACGTCGTCGGCTACTACGCCAGTCAGTATCCCTCTCTCACTCTAGCACTGCCACTACTCCCACACGCACATGCTGGCCGCCGAGGACGCGGGCCACATCAACGTCAACAACGTCGTCGGCTACTACGCCAGTCAGTATCCCTCTCTCACTCTAGCACTGCCACTACTCCCACAAGTACATGCTGGCCGCTGAGGACGCGGGCCACATCAACGTCAACAACGTCGTCGGCTACTACGCCAGTCAGTATCCCTCTCTCACTCTAGCACTGCCACTACTCCCACACGCACATGCTGGCCTCCGAGGACGGATAGTTTTTCTCTCTTTTTAGGGTTCCGTACTCAAAGGGTAAAAACGGGACTACTAAGACTCCGCTGTCCGTCTGTCTGTCTGTCTGTCTATCTGTCACCAGGCTGTATCTAATGAACCGTGATAGCTAGACAGTTGAAATTTTCACAGATGATGTATTTCTGTTGCCGCTATAAAAACAAATACTAAAAACAGAATAAAATAAATATTAAAGGGGGGCTCCCATATAACAAACTTGATTTTTTGACGTTTTTTGCTCGATATTAATAACGACAACAGATAGTTGAAATTTTCACAGATGATGTATTTTTGTCGCCACTATATTAACAAATACTAAAAACAGAATAAAATAAATACAACAAACGTGTTTTTATTTGCCGTTTTTGGTACGGAACCCTTCGTGCGGGAGTCCGACTCGCACTTGGCCGGTTTTTTATGCACAACGGGATAGTGCTTGGCCTGATTCACCTGATTTTAAGTGACGATAAGGCCGAATGTGGAAGCTCCCTACACCCGGAATCCTCATCACTGGAGAACTGGCTATCTTACCTTCTAACTGCCATAATACAACAATTTTTAAATTGTTCTTCTTATCGAATGAGGATTAGTGGCCACCTCTGGTGTTAGAGTTTATCAAGCCGCCTGTAAGGCCTCTAACTTGGCTTAACGACTGTTATTAGATGATAACAACCGGGACCGACGACGGTTTAACGTGCCCTCCGAAGCACGGAAGCGCTCAGTTGTAATACCACTTTAACGGTCACCCATCCGACACCTGACCGGACCGAACGTTGCTTAACAAACGTGATCGGGTACGATCAGTCTGTCAAGTTCCGCCATGAGCGCTTCAATTCAATTTCTTTTAAATTGTTGTTATGGCGTCAGACTTGGTGGACTTGAAAAAACCCTACCACCAACCAAATCGAGTACAAATTGTACCCCCCTCTGGGAATTGAACCCGGAACCTCTGAGTCTTACACGGATGGGCGAACCACTAGACCACAGAAGCGTTTAAATCTTCTGCTTTGTGTTGTGTTTAAAATAAAAAAAGTAGGTACTATTCAATAGAAGTTCCCTAATTTATCTATCTATAGTAAGCAATCGAAATAAATATGGAACACATTGACGTCTTTGTTACGAAGGAGTACCACCTGGTGAGAGCCAATAGGATCGATAATGAATGATCAAAGCTATACTTCTGTAGAGTGTACTTGTTGAGTGACTGAACGAAGCATTAAAATTCAATTTAGAAAATAATAGATACCTACCATTGAACCCGCTGCGCTTGAAAGACAAAATTGGTTAGTTAGTTACCTTAATAAATTGCGTATATTCCGCAACTTTGTGTCATTGACAACACTTCATAAGGTATTGGTTATAAAAATAAAAAGTAATGTCAAAGCTGGGTAGTCAGGTAATGAAAGGAACAAAACAAACTGAAAATGTAAAAATCGCCAATAGGAATTCGGCTAGGTACTTTATTTCCTTATTTACAAGACCAATAAATCAATTCAGAATTTATAAATACTAGTCTAAAATGAAAAAATAATAATCAAGCAAGTAATATAAACATGACAATAATAAAAGCATACAAAAGACGATTGATTCGAACATAATATGGAGAAGTTAAAGATCTAAACGCTTCTAATGTTTGCTAGAATGTTTATAATTGTTTAGACTGTGAAGACTGTGTTATTAAAAACCTTGTTTCTATCCCATCTGATGAATGCAATTCCAAACTACAAAGTTTTAAACAATTTCAAAGGCTTCCAGCTAAATGAAAGTTATCAAAAAGTACGCAACAAGAATGCGGCTAGCAAACTGAGTCCCAGGGGATGTGAACGTGAATAAAGTCGACCGTGGAAATATGCCGTTTTGCGGAACGAGGGTGACGTGACGCGCACGAGAATCTAGTTCACAGCTACATGACATTGAACTATGAACCAGTTTTGTGAATGACATACAATCAGATGGAAATAATCGTTAAGAGTGTCGCATTCAGTTTGACTTGGAGCATAACATAGTTAAAATGTTTTTCTTCTCAGCGTCGTTTCTCAGCGTTTCTCAGCGGTCATTAATTTGAATTTTACGCCCCAAAACATATTTTCTAAGATCATGAGCGCCCCGGTAAGATTTATATTTTGCGCCACTAGACTTACTTTTTTCTACCTATGGGTCAGCAAAGTGCGCCCCGTGAGGGCTGCGCCCCTAGCTGCCACCCCTCTTGACAGCTACGACGCTGTTTCTTCTAGTTTTTGTATTTCTCGAGTAAAGGGATCTGGACTTATGTCTTCTCCATATGATTTAATAATTTATTGAATTGCTCTTAAGTCTTTGTTTATTAGTGATGAAATTTTTCTCGACAGATAATATATAGTGGCGGATTTACAGTCTAGGCCGAATAGTACCAGCCGCCCCTTTCTCGGCTCCCATCATGGGGGGGGGGGGGGAGCCTCGAGTATGGTTACCATCTTTGTAAGGGGGGATGGCTGTCCAGGATGCACAAATTGTCTGATTTATCTAAAAATGCTTGTCTACAGCCTAAAATGAAAACAGTGCGTCGCGATTTTTAGTAAGTTTCAACCACTTATCTTGTGTAATCTTGCCTGTCTGTTATAAAAAAAAACCGCTGCGCAGCGCGATATTTAGTCAGTTTAATCTTGTACTCTTGCCTGTCTACAGCAAAAATAACGGCCGCGCAGCGCGATTTTTAGTCAATTTCATCCACTTATATTGTAATTTTGCCTATATAGGCAAAATCGTATTGCGCAGCCATTATTTTACTATAGGTAGACAACTATACCTAGTAATAAAACGGCCGCGCAGCGCGATTTTTAGTTAGTTTCACTCATAAATATTTTAATCTGTGGTTTCATCCACGAAATTCAAAAATGCCTGTCTCAGCTTAGTGTCGGCCGCACTCCTGTTAAATAAAAAAAACTGTAAAATGCCTGTGAAATTCGGCAAAAGCCTGTCAGATGGTAACCCTAGCCACGGACCACGTTTTAATATTTAAAAAAATGTAAAAAAAACGACCACGCTGTGCGATTTTTTGTCAGTTTCATCCACTTATCTTGTAATCTTGCCTGTCTATAGCAAAAAAAAAACCGGTCAAGAGCGAGTCGGACTCGCGCACCGAGGGTTCCGTACCATCTTAATTGCACCATTAAACCACACTGCAGAGTAGAATAATAAAATTAGTATTGCAGTTTTAGGTCAGTGCCATCTCTTGACGGATAGTGGAACTAATGTTAACTTTTTTAGAAATTTGATAATTTCTAAAAAGGTGTGCTATATTGAGACATCGTTTTATTTTTCCTGTATTTCATTCACGAGATTCTAAAATGCCTGTCTCAGCTTAGTGCCGGCCGCACGCCTGCCTAAACAGTAAAATACCTAGCACTTACAACTTTGAGTCGGTTCTTGTTATCATCAGTGTATTTTTCGCCACGCTTGGCTGCCCCTAATATCTGGCCGCTCTAGGCCCGGGCCTACTTGGCCTTAGGACAAATCCGCCACTGATAATATAGGTAGATATGAAAACAATTTCAACAAATCACTTCCTACACACACTTTTCACATTCAAATCTCGTTTATAATGAAAACGGGCGTTGGTTCAATACATATGGAATTATTCATATAAGGAAGAGAGATCGTTTGTTGGATCTGGGTTAGTTCCTTTTATCTGGCTTCGACTTAAGAGAAGGAAGTGCGATAGAAAGTTTTCAGGAGTGCTCCGTAAGGCTCCGTTTGAAGGTAGATATTGCGGTGGGAAACAGAACCTGACACAACTTGTGTTACTAACTTCATCTATTCTATTCAACTCTGCGTCTATTAAGCGTTGAATTTCTATAGGTACTTCTCAATATAACTCATAATAGGTATTAAAATGTTCCCTAAAAATTAAATGATTAAAAAATAGAGGAGATTACTTAAAAATATCACTTGAGTTGGGTTGGGAAGTCTAATACCTAACGGTTGTAACAAGACTTTCAACGAAGCCGAAGTCCACGCATTCCGCCCATCATCAGGATCATTTTTGTATTTCTTATACCTGGGAAACCAATAGCTACGAAGTTATGGAAGGTCAGTCATTTTTTTTTAAATTTTTTATGACATCTTATTTTATTCGTTATTTCCTATTTTTTGTCCAAATAAACATTATCAAAATTTTAAGTATGTCGTTACAAACAATGACTTCAAAACGTCATCAATCAACGTATCTCATGATCACGCACATAAACGCTGGCTTTCAACTCGGCCGCACGCAGCTGTGTAGCATACACTCGCAGGCGCGCGTTCTGATGTACGCGTTACATTTCATGGTAATATATGCAATGCTTCTTTAACACCAAAAATTCAAATCGTTTCCCAGCTATAATTTTGAACAGAAATGGTCCTGATGATGGGCAGAATACATAGACCTCGACTTTGTTAAGGGTCTTGTTACACTCGGTATATTCTCTATTATACTGTTTCTACACAAATTCTTATTTTTATCAAAGCTGATAAGTTTCTTACGACCGTTTTTCTTATCAGTTAAAAATTTTAGAACCTGGGGGCTAATTGTCTAATTTTAAAAATCTGTCGCAATC
Organism: Agriphila geniculea; assembly: GCA_943789525.1. Lineage (NCBI taxonomy): Eukaryota > Metazoa > Arthropoda > Insecta > Lepidoptera > Crambidae > Agriphila > Agriphila geniculea. The sequence goes on along the minus strand of OX038877.1, from coordinate 4,187,816 downwards.
GCTTTCGTTTGACAGATGGATGTGGCACATTGCTGCATTTCTTTGGTAAGTTTTTATTTGTGCCAAAAAGAAACTTCAATAGATTACATCCTGAAAGCGATTGCGATAGATTTTTAAATTAGACAATAGGAAGGCTGGAACGGGTGGTAGGAATATAATTAATTTTTAAGTTTGCGCTTAATTACTAAGTTTATTTGAATAAAGATATTTAGACTTTGACTTTGGCAAAATTAAATGATAAACGTATATTGTGTACAAAGAGTGAGAATAGTGCTCCAATATGCGGTCTCCGTGGTCTAGTTTCAGACATTGTTTGTCATGGAAGCATGGTCAGAGTGTAGCTAGAATTAGTTGGCACCAGATAAGGAAATCCATATAAAATGATAACCATTAGTCATAATTTTGATCATGATGGTGCTACTTTTAACAATGAACTGTCGTTAGTTAGGTATTTCATTCATTAGACATCCCTTGGCTCTTTTTCTTCTTGTTAATTGACGTATTGAACTCCATATATGTTCTATTCTTGGCGTCCAAAAATTGCCCAGCGATTAATCGCTCATGGGCATTAAGTCTAAAAACCGGCCAAGTGCGAGTCGGACTCGCGCACGAAGGGTTCCGTACCAAAAAACGGCAAAAAAATTACGTTTGTTGTATGGGAGCCCCCCTTAAATATTAATTTTATTCTGTTTTTAGTATTTGTTGTTATAGCGGCAACAAAAATACATCATCTGTGAAAATTTCAACTGTCTACCTGTTGTTGTTATTAATATCGAGCAAAAAACAGCAAAAAAATCACCTTTGTTGTATGGTAGCCCCCTTAAATATTAATTTTATTCTGTTTTTAGTATTTGCTGTTATAGCGGCATCAGAAATACATCATCTGTGAAAATTTCAACTTTCTAGCTATCACGGTTCATGAGTTACAGCCTGGTGACAGACAGACAGACGGACGGAGTCTTAGTAATAGGGTCCCGTTTTAACCCTTTGGGTACGGAACCCTAAAAAGTACTGATGTAATTTTTAATGTATGGGTCAGACATTGACAGAGAAACAAAACTAACAATATTTGTGCCGCAAAAGCATGAAAACCAAACTCATAACATAATAATTAATGTGGGATGAAATTTTCATTACTAACCTATTGAAATTAAAATTTTCCGTGTCACCGGAGCTTCTATCCGTCTGTCTGAATGTACAAACGTGTTCTAATAACGTTGGGTAAAAGTTTGAAATCATCTCTGAGAATTTGGAGTTGATGGATTTAGGTAATTTAAATAGGTTCTTGTTATTAATCGTTGTTATTATTGTATTTTGGCAGGCAGAAAATGTAGATACGTCTTATAGGTATCTTATAATTCTTACAATCTCAATAACTATTTACTTAGTAGCTGGGTGTTCGACTTGATTTCATAATTGTTTTTTTTTCGGTATTAATGTTTTATTATAATACATTTATTATTGCTCTACTACAAGCATAATACAATATTTATTATAGTAATTTACATAATAATGTAAACAGTTTATGTACAAGCTGTTTGGAACTTTCTGATAAAAAATAATTCGCATGAACCGTGAACATGGCTTAGCTTACTACCAAATCTTACTTCATGATTTTTCTAGTTTTTAAATAGTTAAGTACTTATATTCCTTCATATCATAATTTACCCACAAGCACACGTGGGTACCATACTTCTGCTTAACTATTGTTATGGTTTGTGACAAATAGGTAGAGTATTATAGCCCTTCGGACAAAGACCTTGATTATCCTTGTCTTCCTTATTTAGCAATAGAGTTCTATTCCCCTGACTCAGCCCAGCTCGGTGTGAATGTGCAGATAAGAGCATTACGGACGTAATAGCTCGCCTAATGCATTAGCCAACGTGTGGAAGTACCCAGGGCATTGCAGAGCTTTGTTTTATTTTGTTAAACGAGCTGAAACAAGGATTTTCGTGTAAGTACGTGTTGTTTCTTTTAAAGAATTTAATTAGAAAATTATAACCTTTTTCTAAATAAATTCTGTAACTAGTAGATTATATTATTAGGTGCTCGTTTAATTGAATATAGTTCAATTTCCCGATGTCAATATAAGGATAATGAACCATTTTGGTTCGTGGTTCTTCATTATTCATCTAGCTAGCTAGCGCAAACGTCTATTCTCGCAAACATTCTTAAATATTTCGAGCCTAGTTCACAGGTTTCCAAAATTTAGTGATATAAGCAATAGATTATGAGAGTTGATGAGAAGATTGATGTTACCAGCTTTAATTACATTAGTTGGGTAACGTCAATTTGCCTGAGGTAAGTAATTACATTTCCCTGATCCATTACCGCGTTGGCCGCGTCATTATAACAAATCGAGATAGCATTTATTAATACGTTGAACAATGTTTGTACACTTCAAAATCCCTTTGAAGTAAAGAAAATGTCTCTTGAGAACAACTGAAATGCCAGAGCCGGTCTAGATTTTTGGCTACGAGTCTTGAAAAGTTTTTAGAGTTCCCTCTAGATTTTACCTCTATAGAATTGTTTTAATGTTCTTGTAGTTAGGTACCCATATACCAGTGGCGTAGCGTGTGTTTGTGCCGCCCGGGGCGGACCCGAATTTTGCCGCCCCCTATTTTCATTATAAGTCAAGAAAATCAGTAATTTTTTTTTTAAATAAGTAATAATTATCTACCTTATTTATTTACTAATAATTAACTCTTCAGGTTTTTTTTCGGTGCATAATCTTTTATGTAGACGCGTGCTCTGGGCCATACGGTGATGATAGTTTGGTAAAAATCATTACCACCAACGATAGTGTAGCTTAGTCCGCGCTCCGGGCCATACGATATGATTATTTGGTCAAAATCGTCAATGATAGTGTAGTACTTATATATTTTTTAATATTTTTTGTGAAATTTTGCCGCCCCCTAAAAAGTGCCGCCCGGGGCGGGCCGCCCCCCCGCCCCCCCAACGCTACGCCACTGCCATATACATGCATTTTATAGCTAATAAAAAATATGTAAAAACTACACTAAAACGGTAGTACTTATATATATTTTGTGCTGAAACACCATTTTGATTAAACTGAAGTTTTGAAGTTTTTCTTTATGGGTTTCAATATTTTGCTCAGACCAAATAAAAAAGGGAAGACGTAGTCCTCTGAACAAAGCAGTGAAGCCGATAAAACTACGCCTTGGCGTGTACATACACAGTTACACGCACACACATGTAACGAAACTACGCCTTTTCTTAACAGCCAGCGTGCGAAGCGGACGTACCAGGACGTACTAATAAATTATAAATTTCACCAAAGAAAATGCCGAATTGTGTAGTGAAAAGGTGTAAAATACAATTTTCGACACATAAAAAGCAGGATGGAGTCACATTTCACACGTAAGTAAAATTGGAAACTAATATTTTCACTAATTCAAAATAAACATTAAGGTATTACTTGAAACACAAAACCTCAACACAAGTGTTGCCATGCCAAACGTTCTATTTTAAACCTGTTATTGGGTAACATGGAAAGTAACGTAACGTTATTTGTTTCTTATTAAAAATAACGCGTTAATTATTTCTGTTTCTGGACTGTTTTTACCCACGACGGACGGAACGGAATGGAGGCGGTATATGCGTTTGGTTAGAATACTGTGATCCATCAGTATTTAATCAGGGGCCTATTTCATAAAAGATTAGTAAATTTACTAAAACAATTTACCATTGTTGTTATTGGAGTAGAACTGTTTCTTAATAATTATAAAACATAATTTCTACCCCAATAAACTACTACAATGGTAAATTACTGTACTTTTTCATACTTTTATGAAATAGACCTCTAATTAAATACTCATGATCTCAGTATTTACCACGCTGTAACGTTGTTTTTTTTTTCGTTGTTTTGGTCTATTTTCTTAAAGGGTAACCTTTTTTGTAGTATAAGATGCTTGTTCCCATTAATGATAAAATTTTATTTCTCGGCAGTATGCCTGATGTCTTTTTCCTTGTTTCCGTAAAAAGTCCAATTCAAAATTTCGCGTCATTTAGTAAAAAAAAAAAAAAAAAAAAAAAAAAAAAAAAAAAAAGATTAAATTCGTTATTTGTTGTAGTATTCTTCCCCACTCCGAGGGCCTTTGCTGGGGGCTCTTAGCGCAAGGGTTGTCGTCCAATTTGCTTTACTTTTTCATACTACGGACCTCAAAGGTTGTAGGAGAACTGACCTTTTTGGGCAGTCCTGTTTGAGACGTTCAAGTGCGTTCTTGGGTCGTGATTTCGTCGGGTGCGCGGACACGGCTTCGGCGGGCCGTACAGCGGGATCAATTGGCTGCAGTTTGACAATCTCTGTATGTCAAGTTGGACGGACGGAGTCGATGCGATACTCGCATCGCTGAGCCAGCGCTTAGCCTGACGGAATGCGTCTGACGTCAAGCGGTCGAGTTGTCTGTGAAATAGATAGGTACTGAGAGGTCGTTGGCTTTTTGAAACACAAATTCACCTTGGTCATTTGTTTTGATTCTATTTTTCGCTGAAATTATTTGCAGCTGGTGCCTGCAAGACAATATATAAATTTGCACCATACTACGAATATAATTCTTTTCGACAGTATCAAAGAATTCTCCAGGTATTGTGATTTCTTTGTGACAATCAGCTGTTGTCCGTTTTAGTAATTTGCAACTTGATTTTTCATCACCATATTCGTTTATTTGCAGAGGATTTTTGGCTAATAAACGCCGCAAAACGGAGAAATAAGTCGTCTTGGGATAATATACTACCGATTACTGTGGATTTGCACCAAATCAATTGGGGAAACAAGGGGAGTCGTAGGTATGCATAATCAAAATTTATTAAGATTCATTACCCAGTATGTAACAAGTGGATTTGTTCTATATACTTCTTTCAATTTCAGTTCTTTTCATGTGAAAAGAGACTTTGTAAGTTGATAGCTGGCTACGGCAGGTCTTGGCATCTCGATTTTGTATATTGTTAGAACAGAAAATCCGGCGATGAGTAATATTTATAGTCAGAATTAACCTGTAAAAACAGAGTGTCCTACAGGGGGAACCAAATATGTTCAAATCCGAGTTACCGAGGGGGTTGTTGAGTGACTTTCTTTTCGTAGAGTGATTTTTTCTTGTTTTGGAGTAGATTCTTCCGTCCTTAGTCATGGAATCTTACTCGGAATCGGCCCCGAATCATTGAGTAGGTAGTAAAGAGTTGTGCCCATTTAAGACCGACTTGTAAATCATTGTTTTGATGCACACCATTACAGGTGAAGACGCCACGATTAACCGCCAAACCACTCTGACCCATTGAGCTTCGAAGTGAGCGGAGAAAAGGCCGACTTGAACCACACTCGAATCTTCACGGCCGACTCCTAGGAATCTATAAAGCCAGCAGCCATCGTGGCGTTTTGTCAACCTGACTCGCGGCACGTTATGCAAATAGGTACCAGTTAACTTTCAAATCTATTTAACCTTTAACTAACCGAAGTTCAAGTATCCAGCGCTCCGTTCGTAGTCCTCTGAGGGAAATCTACGAGTTTCATTTAAGTTACCTAAATAGAAAACACTCTCTGATATCCAACGAGCAGGCAATTCCCACCCTTCCCGCTAGGGAGTACATTCTAAGCCTAACCATTTAAAATAACCTCTGTGGGAGAAATATTAGATTTTTTTAACTTTTTTAAATTTCAGGATCTTAAATTGTCACGTTGATTGTTAGTATTGTATAGAATCAAACCTATTTAAATAAAATTGTATTAGGTATTTACTGTACATTAAGTTGTGTATTTATTTTCCCTTGATGTCATCGAGGTGAGTTCAAAATTGCATGAGTTTATCTAGTAATTATTGTTTCTGAAGCCAAAAGGCAGAAAGGAAGAGAAGATCATATGACAACGCGTGTAGCCGTCGCCTCAGAGGTTGTTTGTTTGTTTGTTTATGTCTGTTACCATTTTCCTCGGAAACTACCTACTAGGCCGATTTCAATGCAGTTTTTGTCGTTTTTCAAAAATTACTAAACCGATTTCGCTTCGGCTTTCTGTAATAGTTTTTGGCGATGCTTCTTAGATAAGTGTTATAGTATTTAGCCGCTAGGGAGTACAGCAGCATCATGTTCTCATTTATCTCCATAACGGTTTGACCGATTTAGATGCTGTTTTTACCCGACTGCAGGAGGGTTATGTTTTTCGCGCGTATCTTCTATCTTGTATGTATGTATGTAAATTATTCTTCATAACCTCATACCTTTAAACGGCTGAACGGATTTCTATGATTAAGATATCGTTAGATTCGTCTTGTCAGCCCAATTGTTCTTAAGAAGATGGCGTTCTAAAAAACTTTTTAAGAAGGTGGCGTTCTAAAAAACCTACATGGCGGCTGTACGGTGCTATTATACATAGTAGAAAAAATTTTTTTTTTAGAATACTGCAATATGGGTATCAAATTAAAGGGCTTATTATGAAGATTTCGAAAAGGTATATCATGACCGTAATCTATGATAACTAAAAAGATATAAATAAAAAAAATATATAATTAAAAAACCCGCCTGCATAAAAAGACAAGTCAACTGAAAAGATAGAAACAAGATTAAATATTAATAGTCCAATCAACGGGGCTTATGCAACCCGAATAATTCTTCCGTCTATGAAATTTGGCATGTGATGAAGTTAGGTAATACAGATTACAGATGAACAATAATCCAATAAATTTTGTTACGAGAAGTTAGGTATTTTTACCTAAACATGAAAATCGCTTATATCTCTCTGTGAATATTTCCTCGGGCTAAAATACTTTCTGTATACGTACTTGTGTATTAGTTAGAATAAGTATGTAAAATAATCCAATATTTTTTCGATTTCGGAGATACTCCAAATTTAAATTTTAATATCTTTTCTTGATAAAAATATCTGCTGATTATTATTTTTAATATGTTTTTATATCCTTAAATATATAGCTTTGTTCAGTAAGTCAATTAATTTTCTTCTTTAATCATATTTTTTTTATTTTTTGGTCTTAAGAGGTAATGTGAAAAAAGTCGGTCCAATTCATACATTTATGTATAAATATGATTAAAGAAGAAAATTTGTTGGCCTACTGAACAAATCTATATATTAAGGGAATAAAAAAATATTAAAAAATAATAATCAGCAGATATTTTAATCAAGAAAAGATATATTGAAAAATATTAAAATTTAAATTTGGAGTATCTCCGAAATCGAAAAAATATTGGATTCTTTTACATACTTATTCTAACTAATACACAAATACGTATACAGAAAGTATTTTAGCCCGAGGAAATATTCACAGAGAGATATAAGCGATTTTCATGTTTAGGTAAAAATACCTAACTTCTCTTAACAAATTTTATTGGCTTATTGTTCATCTGTAATCTGTGTTACCTAACTTCATCACATGCCAAATTTTATAGACGGGAGAATTTTTCGGAAGTCTCCATACAACAAATATGCTCATTGATTGGACTATAAAGTCAACATAATAACATGCAGTCGGAGGTATATAATTCAAATAATTCATAATGTCACTTTCTTTATGCATGCCTCTGACAGCATGTTATTATGTTGCCTTTAATATTTAATCTTGTTTCCATCTTTTAGGTTGACTTGTCTTTTTATGCAGGCGGGTTTTTTTAATACTAGATAAAGTATGAATTCTTTAAAAAATTTAAAATGAAAAGCAAAATTTAAAACTTTGAAAAAACCCACGTCACTTAAAATAGTTATTTTTGATCCTGCAATCCCTGATGGAAATGGAACATTGTGTCTCATTTTCCGGGCTTAAAGGATTAAGTAAAAAAAATAGGTATTCTTAACAAAGGTAAAATAAGTAGTTTTACGAAAATATCTCCCAGCTTAATTTAATTTAGGTAGGGTACTATACATATTGAAGGAAGGATGTCATGAGTTTGACTGATGGAAAGAACAAATCACATCATGCATCCATCAGTCACTACATTACACGGTAGGTTAATCGTCAGACACAGCCCGTGACTGTGGTCAAACTGACAGCAAAACCTACCATGTAATGGATGCCTAACATGTCAGGACACACATCTTGCCTTAAATACACGAAACTTTAGTATTCGTTAGTTTGATTTTTTTACATTTTTCCTATTTCCTTCCTACTTCCGCCACTACTTTCAAAGCGAGCTACTCACAGCCCTGCATGCAGGGCTTTGAAAAGCTCACTTTTTCTATCTATCATTAGGCGACGGCTACACGTGTGGTAAATACTGTGATCCATCAGTATTATTAATCAGGGATCTATTTAATAAAAGAATTTAAACATTTCTGCGGTGGTGTCGTGTGAGGCGGGTCGTTACGTTCCCTCAAATATGGTTGAGCGAAACGATGGCTGGTTCATGCGTCATGCTCGTGAACGGGTGCTGCCAGTGGGAATGGGTCTGCTTCTGTCTGCTTGTACTAAGGGCGTCGCATATTATTTTTTTTTCTTCATGTTTAATATTATCAATCTGTATGGCACTTCTTACTCAAAACATAAAATTAATAACTAATCCTTGTTTTGATTTCTCACTTTTTTATTGCTAATGACTAAAATGATTATTTTGCTTTCGTAATATTTTTTCGTATTTTTTCGTCTATAGTTTTGTAAGTAAAGGCCTATGAAAAGCTTTTAGATATTCGTTTTCAATTCAGTGCCTTAGGATAGGTAGCCTAAGTATGTCATGCTCTCTTTAATCATTTCTGCGGTGGTGTTGTGTGGGGCGGGTCGTTACGTTCCCTCAAATATGGTTGAGCGAAGCGATGGCTGGTCCATGCGTCATGCTCGTGAACGGGTGCTGCCAGTGGGAATGGGTCTGCTTCTGAGTACCTATCTTAACGCATATTGAATTGTAAGAATTGCGTTTTTACTTTTTATGTCTTGCATCAAGTGTTTTTTGGTTCGAGTAGCAGACAGAGTGATTTCTCAACTAGTTGAAAGTTATTTACTCTCATATTTACCTATCTGAATGTAGTAGATATATTTAATTTTAACCTACCTACCTATTGTGTGCAAACTTTTGTTAATTATTGTGATGGAAAATGACCTCACTTTAAACGTAGAGCTCATTTTTCAATGTTGACGACTCTGTATGAAATATACAGGGAGAAAAAAGCAGCCCTTGACGAGTTTCTTGCCGGTTCTTCTCGTTACAAGGTCTCCCGCTTAGGGTTTGCGAACCGATGGCGTAGCTTCTATGACATTCACAAGTGCTTGTAACAGCCTAGACTGAATAAAATATTTTGAATTTTGAATTTTGGATTAAAAAGTACAGTAATTTACCATAGTAATAGTTTATTGGGGTAGAATTATTTTTAAAATTAATAAGAAACATAATTCTACCCCAATAATAACTGTGGTAAATTATTATAGTACATTTACTAATCTTTTATGAAATAGGCCCCTGATTAAATACTGATGGATCACAGTACCAGGCGTGTAGCCGTCGCCTCACACCCGAGTCAGAATAGCTGAATGCCTATCATAGTCTGCGTCTTTTTCATCAGTAATAAATAAAAGAGACGCTTTGATAGCCATTCAGAAAACTGACAAGTTTTAAGAGCTTGTAATACTCCCCTTGGGACCGTATTATGATCTCTTGAATCCAGGCAGTTTTTTGTTTTGATTCTGATATGTGATAAATAACGTTATTATTTCATAACGCGTTATTTTTATAACATTGGGGTAATATGAATTACTATGGCAACACCGGCTCACACACTAATGCATGAAAAAACTGGCTTCAGTCCCTTGCTTGGAAGACTCCGTCTTCCCTTTTTTATTTGGTCTGAGATATTTTGTATATCTTTATTTCATGACAACATATGCAGCATTTATGAAGATTGAGATTTGATAAATAATTCAGAGAAACTACTACTTGTCAGCTAAAAGACCGCTTGAATGGATTTAAAAGTGGGTTATAGTATAATACCTACCTACTTCTTAGTGAGTCTATTTAAATGAAAATACTTATTTTCATTTCCATCACACTGCCAAAAGGTAGTTAAATGAATTCAATTACAACTTTGTAATAAAGTTCTTACACAAAATTAAATTCAATTACAACTTTGTACTTGCACAAAATGAATTTAATTACAACTTAGTAAAGATCTTGAACAAAATATTATTGTGAACGTCAATTAAACTTACTCTTCGTTACCTAGGTACAGAAATATCGAATTATCTGCTGGTTTTTGATAAACAATCAAAATATTTATGGAATACAAGTATTTTTGACGTAAAAAAAATCACTGATTTCGCAGTCCCCGCAAGAATCGGAGCATTGAAAATGAATACAAAAATTTACGAAAAAACAAAATCAAATTAAATGCAAAATCCCTTCTTTACCGTAACTCCATTCAAATTCTATTATTTTTCTCAGGTCTTATCTGACTGCCTCAACGCGGCCGAGAAAATGTATTTACCGATTTTCAAAATTCCAACGAATGCACTTTTCGTCTGCTTCCACATCTTTTAACACCTTTAGCATGACGATCGGTCAATAATCATGAAGCCCCATCACCACAGTAATAAGATACTACCCAGTATTCTAACTTAGTGCTAACGGTCGAAATGCGAGCCACATCTATGCGCATCGAGTTCGGGCTGCTCTCGGGCTGCTACAGTCGCGAATGCGCCGCAGTGACGAACGAACGGTAGTTTCGTGTTTTGTGATCACGATGGCGAATTGCAACTAAAGAGCACGAGTATATTGTGCTGTTTATTGTTGCCTCAGTTCTACAAAAACGCACCCAGGGATAACATATTTTAAATTACCTGGAGAGTCTGAAAGGTGAATATAATTCACTTTTTTAAACCTACTAGTACGTAATTTGTTTCTTCTTTGAATAGGTAGGCAATGTAGGCATATAGCTTTTTCCACCGAGTAAAATACCTGGATTAATAAGTAATCCAATCAAATTAGACATGAAAAGAATGATGAGAAACTGAGAAGAAACTGAATGACAGCTTTTTCATCAAGATTGTGTAAAAAAAATTTAAAGTTGGTTAAATTTGCAACAATTTGAGGGTACAACGCTTTTGATACGAGTGATAATTTCGGAGACACAAGCATACCATATTTAATACCACTATCATATTTCGTTTGCAGTTTGCAGTTTATTGTTTGCGGTTTTGGAAAATGTGTTTTATCTCTAAAACGGCTCACTTTATCTCGTTCAAACTGATTTTCTTTGAAAACGTTTATTAAAATTTACAGCATAATATTTTTTTGGATATTTCACTCTCTTATTGTAAAAATTAGACGTGGGGATACACACAGGGGAAATTTTGATAAAAATCATGTAACTTAAAAATTGGCCAAATTTTCAAGTGTCTCCGAAACTAGCGCTTGTATCAAAACCGTTCTACCCTCAAATTTAACCAACTTTAAAAACTTTTTACACAATCTGTATGAAAAACCATTTCTTCCGGGTCAACATAGAGAAAAACTGAAAAAAGGTCAACATTTTTGAGATTTTATAATGAACCGCAAGCTGATTATCTAAATAGATATTTAGCGACCGGTTTCATTTGACATACATTGCTACTTTTCTTTGGTATGTTTTATCTTACCCAAAAATGAAGTACCCTACTAGCAATGTATCACATTCATCTGTCAAATGAGACCGGTCGCTAAGTGGTTTCTAATTAGATAAACAGCCTGCCGGTCATTTGCCAAGGCCGAAAACTTGGATTTGACATTGCCTTCACATAACAAATAATGTATGTAAAAACCAAAAATACCTGATTTGTTGCAACATTCAATGTCTAATTTGATTGGACTAAAATAAGTTAGTGTTTTATACAATTCATGAATTAAAAACTAAAAATAAATTAACAATAAGAAAAACGTTTGTAGAAAATTTCAGATTTCATATACCTACAATAATAAAAAAGGTTAGAACTTTCTTTGGGGAAAATAAAATTATAAAATAATTTTTAAGCGTAAGTCACCGGTGATCTACGCGGCGGCTTAAGTGTTAATAATTACAGATCACTTTTTCTATTTGCTTATTACCAAAAGATCAAACCATATTATAAATTGTATATGACAAAATATAATTTAAAAGCAAAATGATAACCTTTTGAATTATTAGGCAACCTAACACGCTTTCACCGTTATTTCTAAAATATAACATACAATCACGAAATTAGAAACAAATTCAAGTAGGTGAAGATAGGTACTGTTAACTTTATTTCATCTACCTACTTGAGTTTGTTTCTAGTTTTGTACAAAGATGCAGGCAGCCCTATCGTATGTTGACGTACCGCGCGGCTCAAGTTACGTATTTCAAGGACAGGCTCGAGTTATAATACTGGTAGTATCTTATTACCGTGCCATCACTTTTTACCGACTTCAAAAGGAGGGAGGTACTCAATTCGACCAGTTTTTTTTGTTTTTTTTTTTTTGTTTTTTGTATGTACACCGATTACTCGAAGACGGCTGGACCGATTGAAATGATTCAAACGTTATTACATTAGGTAAACTCCCAAATTGGTCCCATTTTTTAAAATTTTGAAATCGGTTCAGTACTTTTAAAGTAATCTTGAAAAAAGCACGAAAATAGTATGATTTTGTGTGAACTACCTCGATGATCAGTCGTATAACTTCTTTGTTTATGAACTGAATAAGATCATTATTTTTTTGTTGGAAAAGGGATATCTTAAGTGTAGTTCTTTAACCGACTTAAAAAAGGAGGTTCTCAGTTTGACCCGCATGTATGTATGTTTCTCCGCGATTAACTCACGTTTGGCTGAGCCGATTTTAATTTCTACCTAAATAATATACCTACACTACCTAATACAAAAGGTACCTACACTAAAAATAAAAAAATAAAAAATTGTTTAAAAAAACAAAAAACCGACTTCAAAAAACCTACCTCTAAAAAGCAAGAAATAATATTCGTAATAATAAAACACGTCTATTGAAGTCGGGTGGGGATTTTAGAATAAAAAAAAGGGATTTGTACTCCAGCCCCACCTGACTTCAATAGACGTGTTTTATTATTACGAATATTATTTCTTGCTTTTTAGAGGTAGGTTTTTTGAAGTCGGTTTTTTGTTTTTTTAAACAATTTTTATATACGAAAATAGGTACCCGTTTTTCTACAATTCCAAATCCCCCTACAGGTCACAATAATATTAACCGTTTTCACAATTTTTTCACCATTTTGTAGCTATTACTACCCCAGGACCCATTTTTATTTTTTTCTGAAGTCAGTTTTTTTCCCGAAATACTCGTATTACAATTTAGTAAACAAACACCCCCCAATATAACCCGACTTAATCACATTTTTCAAAATTCCAAAAAGTTACCAGCCGATTTTCAAAATTCAAACGCTCACACGTGTCTCGATATATTTCTCAACTCTTTGTACTATAATTTTCATCTGCATGACTCCCAAAATCCTCGGAGCTATGGCTAAAAATACGTCTCAAGCGATTTGCATCTGATAACCATTATCAGTGGTAAAAAGAAAGTTTTTGAATAAAAGGAGAACTACGATGGTCCTATTCGAATATTCGTATTTCGTACGTCTGTTTTCCATTGTTTTGTTGCTGCCCGCAGTAGTTATCCCAATGGAATGTACTAATTAGTCCCTGTCGATTGTTATTAACGCCGAGCTGGCGGCTGGTTTGCCCCGAATAGGGGTTTGCTAGTCAATTGTTATCGAGTTACTGGAGAAACATTTGTAGTGTTGATTGCGATGCCGTTGGAATAGAAATGTTTGGAGTGGAAATGAAGGGTTGTCAATACTAATGAAGGTGGTAGGCATTATAGATACGACGACTGAAATATAATAATAATAGCTTTGAACGGAAGACGAACTGGAAGACAAGTTGCCCATTACATAGGATGTTGTTTCCCAACGAAATAAGAACTGTTGTTTCCTACATTTATAATAGAAATTGAATCAGGAAACTATAAAATCGTGACGGAATTTGAGTGTATTTAAAAAAAGTGATCTTAATTATTGTAACTGTTGCTTCACCTATTCGCATCGTGACTGGTGGTGGATTATTGTTCATTCTTTCTTCGACGCTTTCATCAAAGAGCAAGGCCGGTGACTTAGATAATCCTGGTGAAGTACTGAGTATTCAACTATTGCCCATTCACCTTTTGGTGCTTTCGTCCATAAAGCAATGGGTGACTATACTACCGAAAATGGCGCCCTCAGAGGTGTTTTATTTAATAAGTTGTTAATAAAAAAAGATTTTATAAAGCTAGTATTTTTAGAAGGTATCACTACATTTCCTATTAGTCATTCGTAGAAGTAGTTAGCAAATCTTCCAAAAACGGCCACTTTTATCAGTTTTGCTATCTACTTCTAGCAGTGACTACGAGGGAATGTAATGATACCGTCTAAAATACTAGACTATGGGCCCTAAAAATTCCACGTAAAGTTTTATTAAAATTGTGTATTAGAATTATTACAATATTTAAAAAAATTCACCGCGGCGACACTTGCGGTTAAGGTGCCACCTTAACTCTTGGACGGTACACCATGGTGTTGACTATAACCACGTTATTTCTCCAGTGTCGTGCCCGGCGCCCCTCAAGAACCGCGACTTCGTGCTGCAGCGCTCGTGGCTGGACACGGGCGATGAGAAGATGATCCTCAACCACTCCGTCTACCACAAGGACTACCCACCCAGGAAGGGGTTCGTTAGGTAAGAACAAAGGGATCCCTTGTTTTCGCATAATTGTTTTATACCTAATTTGATTTGGCATAACGGATTTGGCATAATCTTTTTTGTCATAATAATACTTTCGCATAATTGTTTTTTGGCATACTATTTATATTAGCATAATTATCATTTAGACTAATTTGTTTTCGCATAATGTTATTAGGCATATTGTCTATTCGCCTAATATTATTTAGACATAAAAATCAAAAACAATAAGAATAAATATTTTTACGCACTTATTTATTTTCATGCAAAAGGGGTAGGTATTGTATTAAAATGCCAAAAACTCATAACACATACGACCTAAATATTGACTCATAAAACACCTATTTTTAAAATACCGAAAATCCTTAATGTCGATATCCAATAGACCGAAACTTAAAAGATCGATTAATTAATGACTCATGATAGTTCGAAACCCTGAAAGTTAAAATGCCGATAGTTAAAAATCCCGAAAGTGTGTTTAGGTCTATTAGGTGCTACGACGAGCGAGCGTAGCGAGCGAGGAGGAGGTAAGGTTCCATTGCGACCAACAACGCACGAGCCGAGCGAGTGAAGCGAGCGTGCCGCGGCAGCGGCCGGCGAAGTGCCAGAACCGACTGCTGGCATGTAACCCTCAATTAACCTTCGGTTTTTAAGCTTTGGGATTTGTATTTTAGGTAAAATGTTCTTTCGTGATTTTAAACGTCGTGATTTTTTGTTTATAAAAATATGCGTAAATAACATTATGCGTGTTTAAATTTATGCTAAAGAGTATTATGCTTAAACATGATTATGCTTAAAGTAGTTATGCTTAAAAAAATTATGCATAAGCTGTTATGACTAAATAATATTATGCGTAAACATCATTCGGCGAAATCATATTATGCTATGACATATTATGCCTTGAAATTTTATGCAAATACATAGGGAACCAAGAACAAAATATAAGAGAATAGGTGTTATTATAATCCCGTACATATTAAACAGTAGATATTGCAACATCTAATTTTGGATAATTTAATTTAAGCAGCTTCTATCAGACAGCTCTGCCATATTTTCACGAATAAGTTATTTGATGATATTACGAGTTAAGAGTCCCTATAAAACCTTTACGGGCTAATGTTACCAATTATATATCAAAACAAAGTTTTATTTAATATATCTTTGCCTAATACAGCTTCCATGCAACAGGGGGCCTATTACGAAAATAACGTACGCAATTGCATAACGCAGTCACTTGGCCACGATAGTCGTCTGCAGTTAGTTGGGTGTAGTTATAACAAAAAATTTGAATTTGGCTATCGTAGTCCATAGACTACGAAACGAACGATGTCAAATACGTTAGAGAGAAACTGTCAAACTCACGCAATCACTTCGCAATATCGCGTACGAAAGTGATTTGTAATAGGAAACAAAACGAAGCACGGACGCAGCTGCGTGTATCGCATTAAACTTTTCGTAATAGACCCCCTGGTTACGAACATACAATTTCGTATGCGGCCGAAGGGATATCTTTGTTTGTCTAATCTAATTTAATGACAGGATACCGATTCACTATCAGAAATCGTCCACCAGTCGGCGCACTACCGCTAACTTAGCGCTAGTGTAAATAGACCGTCATTCTGTTGTTTGCTATACATTTTTGGGGGTTGGAAGCAAATTTTCTTAAATATAAATATTTAATCCAACACATTTTGGTTTTATTATGGGTAAGTAGTCAAATATATTTCAAAATATGTCACCACAAATAAATAAAAATAATCGAGAGAATCAAAGACGTTACTTTCATTGAAAATATTTTGGGAAAGCAAAGCTTCGCACAAAACGTAACACATTCACACAGAATGTAGCAAAATATTTGTTAATAAGATCTATAAACATTCACTTTATTTAAAAATAACGACGCAACTGTGCTAGTCAAAAACTACAGGGCCCTATTTAATAACGTGACAATTTGTAAATTGTCGCGACAATTTGGTTTACATTGCGGTGTAGCTATGAGTAGTTTATTCTATTTTCAAATCGATTGGCGCAATGGATATTAAAATGTCATGACAGGTGACAAATTGTCACGTTTATTATATACGGCCCAGGCCGTATTTTTTACGGCCATCAACTTTTGACGGTTCAGTAAGCAATAACATCAATAACTATGATTAATTGTTTTTAAACCTAGATTATAATAATACTGAAGATCATTTTTCATTCCATTTTTCATAAATACGAGTACCTAAAACACAAAGGCTCACGAACAAAGAGATGAAAAGTTGATAAAGATTCGAAAAGGCTATACTCCCAGATTCTCAATTTGCATTCATTTGTTGTCGCTTACATTGAAATAGGTCATTGGCTAGCCGGCTTTTTTCCCATTTAACGAGAACTACGTAGAATTTATTTTCTACAATGGCCGGCTCACAACTGCCGGCTGTGTAGCGCGACGTGGACAAAGACTTTTTTCATTGATTGTTACTTCTTCGCTCAAGTCAGGACAAAGCGGATTAACTAGTTTTTTCTCATCTGATTAAAACAGGCTGTATTCTACTTGGAAATATCAATAATGCAAACAGTGCTTAACTGTTTATGTCAAAGTAACTATGTAAGGACTAACACTCTTTGTAGTGAGATAACTAACAGTTAGTATTGTTTGTGTCTAGGACGATTAAGTAACTATAAAGACAAATTCGAGTAGATTTTTGATAGAGCTTTTCAGTGTCCAATTTGGGATGATGAAAAAGATGAAAGATACTATATTTTAATGTGTCCCACGTTTTGTTCTAAGTTTAGAAAACTGATCAATCCCTTCTCTTCTCTGTTAGCTCTAATAAATAAATGCTTGCATTAATAATCATTATGAAGAGCTAAACGGTCAATAATTGGCGTTAATAAACGACCCGTTTAGGACTTTATTAATGAATTTACTTTTAGCGAGAACACTTTTGAGCTTCTTCGAAACCGCAATCAATTTAATCAAGGAATTCTTGGCGAAAGCTCGAAATAAGAAAGCGTGTAATTAAAATATCGCAGACAGAGCGTTGTAGGGCAACCAGCTTGCCGATTCTAGGCTACAGAGCAGTATAACAACGGCACTCTTGCACCATAGAAACCTTACATGCGTACAATTCGAAACCAATAAATTGGTAAGATATTTAAAACTACGTTCTCTTAGTGACAACATTATCAAATCGCCTTCCGAACGCTATCATTTTTACACGACTGCCCAAAGCAAAAAGAGTGTATATGTGTTCAGGGTTCATGTATGTTTGTGGGTATGTGAGTTTCTTTATTCCACCATAACTTCCAAATGGCTCAACAGATTTGGATGTATGGGGTATTGTTAGAATCCTTACTGTAATGAGAATTTTTACCCCCGGGGTATTGATGGTATTTACCCCACTGTAAATTATAGTCGGTAAAGCAAAGGGGTCATGTGGATTCGCGTGGCTCAGTCATCTATGGACTAACTATAATTTTGGGCGCCATTAATATCAATGAAAGTAAAAGATTAAAAAGATAAAGTGTCCACAGATCGAAACAAAGTGAGTTTAATAAATCAAACCAAGATTTGCGTTGAAACAAACATTTATTTAACGTATTGCATAACTAACACAAAGTTAACAACTATTCGTTAAGAAACGTGTCATAAAAATATTTAAAACCACTTGGGTTATAAGGGGTTTAACGAGCAATCCGAAGGGTTAAAGTGAGGTCACACATTATATTTCAATACATATTACCTTGGAAACTCATATTAATGTTAAAACCGCACGAAGGCAAAATGGCATATAAGGGGCCCTTAACAGGTTAAAGTAAGACCCTACATTGATCACAATAATAATACCCTTGGGACTCACTATAAAATTAAAACCAATAAAGAATAAGGGATTTATCATTAGAAACCCTTAAAAGTTAAGGTGAGGACATACCCGCTCGCTTCCAGCCAGTCGGACGGAATGAGTTGCCGTCTGTCTTGAAACGAACCTATATGTACCCACTGACAGGACTTATGCTAAAATACAAATCACTTATTATCTTAACACAAGACATTCATAATAAAATAGAATTATTTATACATTCTGGCTCAATGACCAGAGTTTACGCTGAACCTAAATTAATTTAAAATATGTTTAAGACATTTATTGGCTGTAGAACTGCACTGGACTAAATTGAACATTACCGCGAGTAACCTTTGCAAATGTATAGGTACTTAGGGTGAAAAAGGTTCATCCGAACGTGGATTGATTCCCTGGATACATGTTACGGACCACTGCTGCTACGGTAATAGTGAAAGGAAACTTCAGAATACCTCGTTTATGTTGATATACCCATTGCAGACGAAATGTATAACACGTTCTGCGACATGCGGCGGGCTTTATAGCGAAGCTAAGCCTTAGTCCTGACGCAAATTTTGTGGTAAACTATGGAACGCTAAGCCATAGTCTTGACGTAACTTCTGAGGTAAACTATGGGACGCTAAGCCATCGTCTTGACGTAACTTTTGAGGTAAACCATGGGAGCCCTGCAATTAAAAGGATAAAGTTACCCAATTGTGGTCACATTGAACACGAGGTTGTTTTACAACAAATATTATAACCAAGTTGATATGCTTACCAAATTGGGCTTGAACTATTACAGGTTTTTATCTCATAAGAGACATGTTGAAAGATAAAATTAATGAGCCTCGTGCCCTGGAAACCAAGACACATTATTACAATTTTGACACCACTTGCAAAAACAGACAAATAATTAAATTCACATTTTAATCACCACACTCACCACTTGAAAGGATGCTCAACGCATCATGAAATTAATGATAAAAAAACCAACAAAGAGTCACAAAAACTTGTGGTTTCACATTGCTAAATACTATAACTGTACGATAAAGGTGCAGACAAAAGAATGAATCTAAAAAAACTTCCGCCGAAACACAACATTGTTAGAAATGTCCAGAAATCTCTCGAATAAAAAAGACTACGCCAATAGACAAACTACCTTCTATGAACATATTTACCCTTCATAGCAAAACAATTATTAAAATCTTTAACTAGCATGCCAGACATTAACATTTACTTTAATTATTGAAAATAACAAATAAGACATATTTATTTATTTTATTTTATCGACAAGGTATAAATTTATTGGTCTGTGGTCCCATCGAGTAACAGGTGTGACTCGTTGGGAACAAATGGTATTTTCTTCCTTGGTATTTATTTATTTATTTATTTAGGAAACACAACAGCTAATATGTAAGCAGATTAGCCTAACAGTTTCCACTAGTAGGTAACACAAATACAATTTCTGTTGAGTAACAAAGATGCGATTACAAAAAATGTATTATTATTTTTTAAATAGCAAAAACAAATTTAAAACTATTTGTACGTACATTTTGTTTATAATAATTATGGATTGTTAAATTGAGAAAAAGAAGGAGAATGTTCATCAATTAATACTTAGTTGGCATTACAAAGCTGTTACACTTTTAATATTAAAAAAAAAATGGAAACAGAATTGATATGAAATTACACGCCAAGAATGTTAATTTAAAATTAATCAGACTTTGTTAAACAGGCCCATTATTTAAGACTTAAGTAGTACTTATTATCTACAAAGATAATTAACATCATAAATAATGTCTATATTTTATGTATAACAAAAACTAAAGAAAACGTAAAGTGACAAATTTGGTACTATAACTATAACTTATCGTCGTTTAAAAGGTTGCGAAAACGCCTTAGTTTTTCATGAAATATGTCGATGTGATTGAAAGTACTAACAATCTATCTATAGTATGTATAGTATGTATCTAACAAAAACATTCTAGAAACATATCTCTATAAAGTTTGTTCCGCATGTCGTGCTTCTGAGTACTTAGATAATCACATGTTTCCTAATTATAGTTCCTCCTCTCATAAACTTGCTCCTTTGACACGCTCCGACAAATTAATACAAGTCTACCTAACCATAAACAGTGGCTCATTGCAGTCACCCTACTAGAGGAAGTTAGCGAAAGCTTCCCAAAGGGTTTACTTAGTGGCTTATTTGAGGTTCCGCCATTTTAGTCGATTAAAGCCGAGCCGGGAAATGACGGGATAAGTTTCGGAGGCTTTTTTATTGTTTTCACTTCACATGTAATCACTTGGAAGAGTTGGGGGCTAAGGACGTTTTGACAGTTTTCTGAATTTGTTGTATTCAAAAATTCAAAATTCAAAATAATTTATTCAGTCTAGGCTGTTACAAGCACTTGTGAATGTCATAGAAGCTACGCCATCGGTTCGCAAACCCTAAGCGGGAGACCTTGTAACGAGAAGAACCGGCAAGAAACTCGTCAAGGGCTGCTTTTTTCTCCCTGTATATTTCATACAGAGTCGTCAAGATTGAAAAATGAGCTCCACATTTAAAGTGAGGTCATTTTCCATCACAATAATTATCAAAAGGTTACACACAATGGGTAGGTAGGTTAAAATTTAATATCTACTACATTCAGATAGGTAATCGTGAGAGTAAATAACTTTCAACTAGTTTAGAAATCACTCCGTCTGCTACTCTAACCAAAAAA
The DNA here is from genome assembly GCA_943789525.1 of Agriphila geniculea. Classification (NCBI taxonomy): domain Eukaryota; kingdom Metazoa; phylum Arthropoda; class Insecta; order Lepidoptera; family Crambidae; genus Agriphila; species Agriphila geniculea. The sequence goes on along the minus strand of OX038877.1, from coordinate 4,166,585 downwards.
CACTTGATACAAGACATAAAAATAAAAACGCAATTCTTACAATTCAATATGCGTTAAGATAGGTACTCAGAAGCAGACCCATTCCCACTGGCAGCACCCGTTCACGAGCATGACGCATGGACCAGCCATCGCTTCGCTCAACCATATTTGAGGGAACGTAACGACCCGCCCCACACGACACCACCGCAGAAATGATTAAAGAGAGCATGACATACTTAGGCTACCCATCCTAAGGCACTGAATTGAAAACTAATATCCAAAAGCTTTTCATAGGCCTTTACTTACAAAACTATAGACAAAAAAATACGAAAACATCGTGATAACGAAAGCCAAATAATCATTTTGGTCATTAGCAATAAAAAAGTGAGAAATCAAAACAAGGATTAGTTATTAATTCTATGTTTTGAGTAAGAAGTGCCATACTGATTGATAATCTTAAACAGAAAAAAAATATATATTGCGACGCCTTTAGTACAAGCAGACAGAAGCAGACCCATTCCCACAGGCAGCACCCGTTCACGAGCATGACGCATGAACCAGCCATCGTTTCGCTCAACCATATTTGAGGGAACGTAACGACCCGCCTCACACGACACCACCGCAGAAATGTTTAAAGTGAGCATGACATACTAAAGCTACCCGCATTAAGGCGTCGAGTCAAAAAGCTTACAATACATTTTAAGTAGGTAGGACAATTCTCCCAATTTTCACATAGAATAGAAAATCTACGACCAAGCTGTTTTATCAATTAAGTAATCTTTAACGGTATAGTATCCTTTTTTAAGAAGACAATTCTTTACATGAGTCTTAAAGTTTTCAAATGGTAAATCCAAAATATTACTTGGAATTTTATTATAAAACTTTATACCAAGACCTATGAAAGAACCACGGATTTTTTCTAATCTATACTGAGGCATTACAAGTTTGTCTTTATTTCTGGTGTTCCGATTGTGCCAATCACTATTTTTTGTATATAAGTTAATATTGCGACGCACGAAAAGTATGCAGTTTAATATAAATTGTGATGCTGCTGTCAATATACCAATTTCTTTAAATCTATCCCTAAGAGATGTTCTAGAACTTAGTTGATAAATAGCTCTTATTGCTCGTTTTTGTAAAACAAAAATAGTATTTATATCGGCTGCTATCCCCCACAAAAGAATACAGTATGACATAATGCTATGAAAATAGCTGAAATACACTAATCTAGCAGTTTCTACATCTGTTAACTGTCTAACTTTTCTAATAGCATAGGCAGCAGAGCTGAGCTTGCCAGCCAGAGCTGCGATATGCATATTCCATTGAAGTTTACTGTCAAGAGTAACACCCAAGAAAACTGTTGAATCCAGCAAATCCAATTTCTCATTTTAGGTAGAGTGAATTTAACACATTTGGTTTTCTTAGCATTAAGCTGGAGATTATTTACATTAAACCAAGTAAGAACCTGCGAGAGTGCTTTGTTCACATCGTCAAAATCAGTTTTATTCCTGTCAACTTTGAATATTAAAGAAGTATCATCTGCGAACAAAACAATATCACAGAACCTCTCTGCAAAAAAGGGTAGATCATTTATATATATTAAAAATAAAAAAGGGCCCAAAATGGAGCCTTGCGGAACGCCCATTTTAACATGAGAACCTGATGAACTTACTCCATTGATATTAACTGTTTGAGTCCTTGAACTGAGATACGACAGTATTAATTTTTGGGCATTATTTTTTACACCGTAATGATTTAGCTTCAACAGCAGCGTCCAATGGTCCACCCAATCAAAAGCCTTGGACAGGTCGCAGAAAATGCCAAGGGCATTCTGAGACCCCTCCCAAGCCTCAAAGACATGCTTTAAAAGCGCAACCCCAGCATCAGTGGTGGAACGACCTTTAGTAAAGCCAAATTGTTTATTGTGCAGAAGTTTATTTACATTAAAATGACCTAATAATTGCTCAAGTATTATTTTTTCAAAAATCTTGCTTAGGGCAGGTAATATCGATATTGGTCTGTAATTGCTAGGGTCTTCTTTATCTCCTGATTTAAACAATGGTACTACCTTGCTAAACTTCATAAGATCAGGAAATATTCCTTGATCAATACACCGATTAAAAATGTCAGCAAGATAAGGGGCAATAGTATGCACAATATTGTTAATAACCTTAACTGATATACCCCATAAATCAGTGGAGCTTTTCATTTTTAGAGATTTGAAAGCTTTAATTATATCTAAAGCATTAATACATTTAAAATTAAATAATGAATCACTTTCAGCCACATGTCCCTTTAGCATAGATACAGCAGCCGCTGGTGAGGAATCCAAATTTGATGTAGTTTCTACTGGTATGTTTACAAAGAACTTATCAAAAATATTAGCAATTTCTTTATCTGATTTTATTAATTCATTATTAATATTAAGCGTTAGGTCATTTTCCCGTGCTTTACTTTTACCAGTTTCACGATTAATGATATCCCAGGTTGTTTTAGTTTTGTTACTCGAGTATTTAATTTGCTTTTTAATGCAGTTAGACTTTGCAACTGCACATAGCATTTTGAAAGTCTTCGAGTATTTTTTAACATGTTCTAAGAAACCTGGGCTTTGGTTAGTTTAAATGAAAAAAAAATCGGGCTGCACTCCGGGAGTGCCGGCAGAAGTGAAAACTTTTTGCACGAATTGCCGTCTTATACGAATTTACTCTGCATTTGAATTTACGAATACAGAACAGTATTGTACGAAAGTCTTATCCATAGCTTGACAGAAAATCTGGAAAGGACATCATCCATTTTGGTCCAAATGTGAAAGTGCCGGCTAAAAAGCAAAAGTGCTTTATTCTGATAGATTTTGTCCACCTAAGCATTTCTTATTATGGCACCGAAGCTGTAGCACCGCTATACTTGATTTTAATTGAGTTAAAAAAACTGTATTTTCATACATTTTGGCACAAATGTAAAAAAGTCAGCCAAAAAGCAAATTCTGATAGATTCTGTCCGCTTAAGCATTTCTTATTATAGCACCGAAGCTGTAGAACCGCTGTACTTGATTTTGATTGAGTTGAAAAAGTCTGTCTTTTTGAAATTTTGAAAAAATGTGAAGTGGTCCTACAGCTTCGGTGTCATAATAAAAAATGCTTAGATAGACAAAATATATCTTTTGGCCGGCACTTTCATATTTGGACCAAAAATGTATAAAACATGGATGATGTCCTTTGACATTGAATTAGAAAATTAGCGCGTTGCTATGGTGACATAAATGTTTACATATTCTTACGAATTTTCGATCAGGGTCACGTGATCCTGATTGACTGACACGAGTTCAAAATTTAACTTTAGTAAATAATAATAACTGAAGCATCTTTATTAATTATCATCATCATAGAAAATATGAGAGCCTCTGTGTGTGAGAAAAAATCGGCAATCTCATACTTTTTAATTTTTTAATTAACCCCTATTTTTTTTATCAAAATGCCTTCATTGTTACGAGTGAGAAGTGTCATATTGATGTTAGATAATTAATTATAAACACTCCTAATAATCGTCCGAAAGATACAAAGTAATTAGGTATAAAATATTTGCTCGCCAAATAAATAAGTACATCGTAGACATTTTCAGGGAAAATGAACCAGTAATATTCAAGGTCTGAGATATGAACTCGGTTAGGGTTGAACTGTCAAGTCTTGATAGCATCTAAAACATACAATTCTTTCTAGATACAATACTGAAAACTATACATACTGAACATTTAAAACAGACTTGTTTTTTAAGATTCTTGCGGAAATCGCCGAAGTTTAGTGCTACAAGGTTTCAGGATATACCTAGGTACAGGTGCCATTTAAATTTTATCGCAAAAAGTATGACTAAACATACTAGGTAAACCTAAACTCTAGACTAACTAAAGTCTAGACTCTAGTTTATTTTGTGGCAAAATAGCACGTATGTATTCCAGTAATATTGGAAAAAAATTAATAAATTTATATCCACACTTACATCGCTATAGGTATTGGTTTTTTCAACATATTTAAAGGTCGAGTTAAATCATAATTTATTTTTGTTAATTCAATTTTTAATCTTTTCCACTAAATATTCTTTGTAATTAAAAAAAATATGTAATCCATTCCCACGTCTTTATTGCATTTTAAACGCCGCACAGCTAATGGACCTCTCGGAATAAAAAAACGTGTTCAATTCCAATTCATCAATTGAATTCCATTAATTTTTTCCTATTTACTGACATGTTTTTTCACCTGCCATTTAATCTACAATGCGTATAAATAAAAAAATTAAGGTGAACAACCCTAGAGCTCATTATTTGTTCAATTGGCCGGGCACTCCAGTGATTAGATAGCCACGCGCGTCAACCCGTGACGACCTTCATGGTCGTGTCATGACGTTCGTCTCGTGCCTGACTGTTGAGTCCTGACACAAAAAATAGACAGAAGGTGCATCCACCGTCGTTTGTTTTGTTGCTGTAGGAACTCCTCGGTAACTGCTGCACACGCTGCAGTTCTAAATGTACCTAACCTAGGGCGTAGGTACGGCGTAACTCCTACGCCCATGGTCCAAGAAAAAAAAGGCATTCCGGAAGTACATTTACTTACGTCATTATCCAGTTGCGCGATTTATAGTAAAGAATGAAGGATTTTTTTTCTGTCACACTCATTACATTAGTGCATTTTAAATGTGATTTGTTTTTCTTAGCAAATGAAACGAACGTAATTTTCAATACCGATAACGGAGATGACGTTAGCAAAAGTGTTAAGCTAGAGTTTCCTAGGATAGCGGAGCCGTCATATTACGGCCGCAATATAGCTGCGTTGAATGTTGTCTATGTAAACAATACGGCGACACCGTAACGTCAGAAACCGCGTCGTATTGTTTACATAGGTAGACAACGTTCTGCGCCGCCAAATTACGGCCGTAATATGACGGCACCGTCATCCTAGGAAACCCTAGCTTTACCCATGACTTACTTCTGTCTCGGAATGCTATAATATGTACCTAGAGAAGATTAGTGCCTTTGTAGTTGTGTTGTAGGCATGGTGCTACGCCAGATATGGTCTGAAATTGCTCGCACATTATCTGTAAAAACCACGATTTGTTCCTAGCGGCTTTTCTACTTTATTTTTTGTACTTCTACACGGTTTTTTATGTAATCTAAAGTTTAATTTCGTGCGAAATTAGTTCGATTTGGACCTGTGTGTGTGACTAACGCATGGCCAAGCAAAAGTAAGAAAGAGTAAGTTCCTGATCATCCGTTGTAAATCATGAAAGTAGACTTCGTTTCGTGTCTCACATGTCTGATTGTTATGCAATATTTGCATAACAATAAGACATGTGAGAAATAGGACACTTTAAACTAGTTGTAGGATTTTCTTCACAATTTATTCCGTCGTTAATATGGTTCAGTTAATAGGTTCAGTTAATAGGATTCAGTTACCTACAGTTTTCGGTTCTGAACAATACAAAAGACAGATTGCCATGTAAATATGAAAATTATTTGCCAACTCGTAAAATGTTAATTCATATCACATTGCTATAAAAGTTTACACAACGATATGGTTACGTTTTTCTAACCATTTAATTTTCAATAGTAGTATGACATCCTAATACTATAACGTATTATAATGGAATGCTATTACTTTATAACGTAATTTAGTAAAACTGTAAAAGAAATGTAACAATACAAGTGCTAACAATTATCAATAGTAGCTTCCACTTCGCTTCATTTCTATTGATTTTTACTTATACGCCGGAGATTGTCGTGCCTACCTGAATCGTTAACACCACCCGGGAGTCTTTCTGGCACGTACTATAACAATCAGCATTTTACGAAGAGTCAGTCAGCATAAAGAAGAAACATTACGATATCTTATATCTTGGTGATTGTATTGCAACCAAAATACAATAGATCTTGACATTTAAATATCGATAAATTGCTAAATTATTGTCAATTCATTTGTAACTTATTTTATTTGTGTTTCGACTGTTGCATAATGAGATTAATACTTATAATAAGAGTGTATTAAGTGTACTTATAGGAAGATTGTGGGGAAGAGTCGTATTTGTGGGTAAATATACCTTAAAGAGATAGTTTTTACTCCCTCTTTGTAATAAAGATATTTGGTTATCCCATAAAAATTCAAATTACTTTATATGAGGGCACGGTAGTGCCCCCGCCAAGACGAAGAAGCGAAGCTCAAAGGCACTACCTACCTTTTATCGAAGCGCTTCGTCGTTTTTTTGAACCCTCATATCTTGGGTTTGCAATATACTAGATAAACAAAATTCTCGAATTGTGATGTCATTAGTAGACTTATTAAATATATAAAGTTTGAATTGTATTGCTTTTATAATATAGATTTTATTGATATCTAAAAAACCTCGATTTCGTCAAAACATACTGATAATCATCAAAATTCCTAGGGTCTACTTCCTGAAGTCCTAGAAAGCTGAAATTTGGTATGTAAGCTAGTATTAGTACACAAACTACAAAAAAAAATATAAAACTTGAAACTTTGACCCCCTAACCCCTTAAACTTGGGGATGGAAGTTTGTATGCGACTTCCGCAAATTTTGATGCTGGAGATTTCAAAAAATAAGAGATATGAATCTGAAAAATCTTTAAATATTTAGTATTTATTTTTAAGCCTTAGTTAATCACTGTTAAAGTATTGGAAAAAAGTAGTAATAAAAAAGATATTGTGTTCATTTCAAAACTTCTTCTTTCATGGCGCAAAACTCGCGCAAACTCTATTTTTGTTCTTTGCACTGTCACATTCTGCGTTAAAGAGTAAAATAATATCACAGCATAAATGAATTAGTTCTACCACAGAATAAAATAAATAACAGTACAAGTACGCTGGTTGATGGTGATCGAATTTTACACGATTTCAGACCACAATTCTGATCCCACCTTGCTTTTTCGGTTTATGGATATGTTACTTACAAAAAGAAGTGAAATCCCACCAAAATCATTTTCATGAATAATACTGCCAAGACCTCGCACTGTCAAAAAGTTATCAGACTTTATGTAGAGCCAACAAGAGAGCCAAGCTTCTAACTCTACGCGCCCTAAATCTGCAAGCCCTAACTTCAAAAACTCTACACCTTAGTCAAAATATGTGGCTTGGCCATTTCGCTACATGGAAACCTTTCTAATATACAATAGTTCTTAGTAACGAAACGGCCAAGCCACATATTTTGACTAAGGCGTATAGAGTTTTTGAAGTTAGGGCTTGCAGAGTTAGAGCGCGTAGAATTAGAAGCTTGGCTCTACATAAGGTCTGATAACTTTTGACAGTGCGAGGTCTTGGCAGCATTATTCATGAAAATGATTGTGGTGGGATGTATTTTTTTAAAGTACTTATATTAATATTTTTTTAAAGATAAGTTGGATGAATATCGACAAAAGATTAGCATTGACAGGTAATATTTTTTCTCACGGTTATCCTGAGAGAGAAAAAGTGTGTAGAATAATAATGGATTGGATTCACTTTATTACATTACCTAAAGGAAGATTATTATACACTGCCAACTTAATAGTTTTAACATATATATTTTAAAGAAAAGCTGTAAAGGGCTGAAAGTAATATCCATTGACGTTTGTTTGGATTTCGACTTTAAACTTTGTATAAACAGTTAACTTTAAAAAAAAAAAAAATGAAGTTCGTTTTACAATCACAAATTATTCTCGACTAAATTTCTTCTGACATGACAATCCCTTTAATTTTATGAAATTCCTGAAGTATTTTTTTGTTTTTCACAGAAAATGGTCACTTGCCAGCTTTTAAGGCGGTACCCTGAGCGAAAGTGGCGCCGCGGTGAATTTTATTTAATATTATAATTCTAAAACACAATTTTAATAATGTCTCTCGTGGAGATTTTAGGGCCCATGGTCTAGTATTTTTAGAAGTAATTTCTACATGCCCTCGTAGTCATTCGTAGAAGTAGATAGCAAAACTGCTAAAAGTGGCCGTTTTTGACACATTTTCTATCTACTTCTACGAATGACTACGAGGGCATGTAGTGATACCCTCTAAAAATACTAGACCATGGGCCCTAAAATCTCCACGAGAGACATTATTAAAATCTTTTTCTATTAATTACTTATTAAATAAAAACCTCTGAGGGCGCCACTTTCGGTCATACAACGGCCTTAATAAAATGTTCTGTTGTTCAGAGATTAGAAAAGAAACTTTTATTTTATTGTTGAAAAGGTTTACAGCACATATAAATAATATTCATTTGTACGTACACGCACTGAATATGGCTGTATGTTAACATCAGCTTTCAAACCACCTCATTTTTTATTAAGAAAAGGAAAAATGGAATCTCAAAGAAATACCTACCGTTTTAGTAAAAATAACTTTGTTTGCTTCTGTAATAACTTGATTAAGGTTCTATTGACTCGCTGAATTTACTCTTCGATCCAGTAACGTTAACGTTTTCGTTCAGCAAATAACAGTTTTGTTATATTGAATTCGTGTTGTTGGATATTATTTTATTTTCATGTAAAAATGAACCTCGTTGACGAAAAAGTCACAAATTCTCTTCTTCGACCAAATCGTTGCTTTGTTTTGTCATTCGAGAGTTAAATTGTGTACAAAAATTTTAATAAACTCATTAAAAATCTATGCTATACAAACGTTCTACATTAACTTTCCGCTCGTCGTTTCATATTTCGCGGATTGAATGAGGAATGAGAAAATAATACCTTTATCGAATGTCAAGCGAGCCGTTTACGGTTTTATTTACGGAGTTCGGACGTGACGTCGCCGTCGCGCCTGCGTCATCAATCTCTCGGCAGTGACGTGTGAGCGATAGCTTACTAACCTAATGCAGCCTTTATCATAACCTATTGTGCGGAAATAAAACGGGATTTGGTTATATGAATGTCTTTTATGAGCACCATTAACGGTTTACTGTCGGTGGTCGGTGAGATATGCCGAGTGAATTTGATCTCGAATTTTATCGATCAAGTATTGAAGTAGGTCTGAAAAGTCTCATAAAATAAGAGTCTTGTACGTAGTTAATGTTTTTTGGATCTCAGCGTTTTAGTAACAAAGTGTCTTATCATCACTGTTACGTTATACTCAACATTATTCCAGTTGCACAATTCCAATGAGATCTATGCCCATTTGCACTAAACTTAAGAATCGCCTAAGTTATTGCCTAATTTGTTTAGGCTACTCCTACCTAGCAAAGCATTTGCTTGCACTAACCTTAAAGGCCAAGCCACACAGCGGGCGCGGCGTGACGGGACGGGACGGCGACGCGACGCTGAGAGGTTGTAATGTACTAGATACTATGGACGACGTCACACAGGCCGGCGTGGCGCGACGGGTCGCGTCCCGTCCCGCCCCGCCGCCGTCGCGCCGAGCGTGAATACAGATCGGAAGCGCGGCGGAGCGGAATGTAGGCGAGATCACGCCCGCAGTCGCGCCCCGTCGCGCCGCGCCCCGTCACGCCGCGCCCCGTCACGCCCGCTGTGTGGCTTGACCTTAAGGCATTCCTAACTCCACTTAGGAGATTCCTTTATGAGTGAATAGGAAGCGCCCAACGCGTAAGGCGAGTCGATACATAATAGTATTTTTTACCCGACTGCAAGAGGGTTATGTTTTTCGCGCGTATCTTGTATGTAAGTAAGTTTTTTGTTTGAATGTAATATTCTTTATTACCTCATATCTTTCAAACGGCTGAACGGATTTCCATGATTAACATATCGTTATATTTGTCTCGTCAGCCAAGTGTTCTTAAGAAAGTGGCGTTATAAAAAAAACCAACATGGCGGCTGTACGGTGCTATTATACGTAGTGAAACAATTTTTTTTTTTAGAATACTGCAATATGGGTATCAAATTAAAGGGCTTATTATAAGGTTTTCAAAAAGGTATATCATAGAAATAATAACTAAAAAAAAAAATAAAAAAAAAAAATTAAAAAAAAATTAAAAACCCGCCTGCATAAAAAGACAAGGCAACTGAAAAGATGGAAACAAGATTATAACATGCAGTCGGAGGCATTTAGTCTCAAATCATACATAATGTCACTTTCTTTATGCATGCCTCCGACTGCATGTTATAATGTTGGCTTTAATATTTAATCTTGTTTCCATCTTTTCAGTTGACTTGTCTTTTTATGCAGGCGGGTTTTTAATTTTTTTATTTTTTTTTGTGCTACCTACAGTGACTTTCTTACAATTTGCTTATGACTTTCCCAGAGCCCTGTCCCTGCTGACCGGGTTTGTGGTGCGCACACGCCCCCAGGGGGGCAGCTGGCTGGGGTACGTGTCCCGGTCGGACCCCCGGGGCGCACTGCCTGCGTGGCTTGTCAATAGGTAAGATAATCACCATCATCTATCAACCGCACAATATTCACTAATATATGGTATGGCCTTCCCTAAATATTTGCCATAGTCGCCACCCTTGGCAGGCGGGTAGAGGTAGGGAGGCCATGTTTTTGGGAGACACTGCTTTGATGGCTAGTCGCCTTATACGACTCCCACAGCACAGTTTATTAAGTATGATACAATATGTAACAGAATTGGGATGATGACTAATGAATAAAATAATTAAATACTAATAAAAATCGTAAACATACAACTTTTATAGTAGCTTGTATACCTCTTGGTTTTATATATTGCGTATTATTTGTTTTATGACCCTTCAAAGTTGGGTGGACAAGTCCATTTAGAAAGTATAAAATTTATTAAAATAAATAATACCTAAAATGTATGGCACAGTCTAAGAAAGCATTTTGATAAACACAATATTTAATATAGCTGTCGAACAAATTTCCTACGCGTTGCATACAAACTGCTCAAGCGTGACGTCATAATTGAGTAGCCGTTAGTGTGGAGCGTTTTTGGGTGAGTCCATTTGTGTGCATTTCAAACTGTGATCTGTGTCTCGGGCAGTTTCCATGCTAGCGAAATAATTCTTTTACCAATGTTTCTTTTTTTTGAGAGGTTATTTTATGTAACATGAAATAAAAAAATAGTCATCATGCCAATTAATGGCTACACAATAATACGGTAGATAGGGTCCATCAAACTGAACTACTTTTACTATGAGACCTACCCTGAAATCGCGAAAACAAAATTTTATAACTAAAATATCACAATGTATGAAACAGCTAATATTTTTTTCGTGATTTCAGAGTTGGTCCCATAGTAAAAAGTTGTTCAGTTTGATGGTCCCTATCTATGGTAGATAGGGACCATCAAACTGAACAACTGGGCTTTATAAGGCTATTTCCAATCACCCTGTAGACTGTGCCCACAGGATGAGAGGAGTAGTGCTATTCTAAGCCAGCAGGCACGGGGCACTGCAGTTTGTTAATGCTTTGGATTATAACAAGGGGTCGGTTATGCAGGTTTTTTTATTTTATTATGAACTAGCGACCCGCCTTCGCTTTGCTTCGGTGTAGTGTGAAATTTGACACCATGTATTATGCATATAAACCTTCCTCTTGAATCACTCTTTCTATATAAAAAACCTCATCAAAATCCGTTGCGTGGTTTTAAAGATCTAAGCATGACAGCGGGAAGCGACTTTGTTTTATACTATTGTATAGTGATGATTTGTAAAAATATCCAAAAATTTGTGATTTTGGATTACACTTAATTCAATAAAAGATCATTTTATTGTACCCCTGCAGACAGGTCCTTATAACTTAATATTCTCCGAATAACTATATAACCTTTTCAATACATAGCCTATTGCATGAAATGTGGAGGTCCACAACAAACAGTTACATTTCTATTTCAGGAAAAAATGAATTTAGTAAGTATGCAAATCAGTCACAAAGAATAAAATTCATCCATAAAATACAATAGATTGCACTAAAAAACATCACAAATAATAAGTTAAGAAAATTTTGCACCAAAATGTAACATTTTACTTACAACGAAACTACGTTTTGCCATTTTCAGAAAAATCATTTATTAATGAAATATTACATTTTGGTTTGGACCTCCGCAAATAGATTGACTAACACATTGCGTGTCTACCAGATGTTATGAGCCGAAACAGGCAGTTTTAATAATTACCAGACTTATAAACGTAAGTGTATGATTAAAAATAGAAATCAATAGAAAATGAGTAATGTTATGAAATGAATGTTATGATAGGTAAACAAGTGTAACTTGTGTCTACAGTCAGTACACAACATTCAAGAAAAGGTTCCGTTATGTATCTTGTTTGCTTGTTTTGGACCTTAAAGCAACGCGGCTTCGTTGCTCTAAGTTTTGGACTTTAGCGCAAGTTAAAAGGTTGTTTTGCCAAGAACATTTTAATCCGTTATGTTTTACCCATTCTTGCAACTAGTTTGTGACATTTTTGAACATTTTAAGAATTGGCTGAAATATGATTCTCCCAATATCTCCGTCATTTTGAAAAATTTCGAAATATTAAGTCGACAAAAAAATCTAATTATAGTAATTGTAGAACCTGCTCACATTTCACGAGAATCAGTTGAGAAATGCGACCTGTAGAGGAGAACAAACGGACAGCCGGACAGCGGGACAGCCGGACATACGAAAGCATTTTTGCCCAAGCTGAAATGAAGACGATTCGCTCGCGGTTCGCGCTCGCTCGGTCAATAAAGAAATTCCTTTGCAATTTTCTCAAATTAAAAAAATCCAATATTAAATCCACATACCATACGTGCACCACATGCTTAATGTTTTTACGTTCATTCGAACAAGTTGGATCGGAACGTTGGAAAACTCAGATCGAAGGTTTGCGAAATTTTAACATAACTTTTTTGCTCTCAGGGTTACAGCTCAGCTGGCTCCCCGGCTGGTGCAGCAGCTGCACGCGGCAGCTCGCAAGTATCCTGGGTGGAAGGCCCTCACAGAACTGCCCTATCACAAACCCTGGCGCCACCCGGACCAGGTGCCATCCTACAGGATCTCCCTTGCTGACGTGAGTCACATCTGCTTCTTCAGACATAATTATGCAGCCTTAATTTTTAAGTAGGTACTAAGCATAAGATATCTAAAAATGAAATGGGGATATCGGACCATTTTACTGAATATGTATGTGCAGAGTAAGCATGCAGTTAAAAGTAAAAAAATGAGTAGTCTACAATATTTTTTAAGGCTCCTCCACTTTTATAGAGCCCACTTCAAAATATTTAAACAAATTTTTTTATACTTTGTTGGTGTAAATATGACTATTTATGACTAGCTTCAACGGTTAGCTGCTAAAGCTTTGTGCAGACAATACCAAACTAAACGGAGCCCCCGTTTGGTCCCTTCGGGTACGGAACCATTAATCGTGTATTTAAGCAATGCAGACAGACCAGCAGTTTCAAGCAGTAGCTCCCGAACAACTATTTCTACTCACTGAGCTGACAAACTACAAGCACAGTATCATCTAGTATTAAGACTGTGCCACAAGCCCTGGGTCCCGACCGGCACATTTGTACTATTATGTATTCTGTGCCGGTACCAAATTAACTTAATATTTTTTACTCATAATAATGCTCTTGATTTAGTTTTGTGGGAAAAAGGTTAAGGATTGCTGCAAAGGACATCATCCATTTTGGTCCAAATGTGAAAGTGCCGGCCAAAAAGCAAAAGTGCTTTATTCTGATAGATTTTGTCCACCTAAGCATTTCTTATTATGGCACCGAAGCTGTAACACCGCTATACTTGATTTTAAATAAGTTCAAAAAGTCTGTCTTTTCATACATTTTGACACAAATGTAAAAAAGTCGTCCAATAAGCAAATTCTGATAGATTTTGTCCGCCTAAGCATTTCTTATTATGGCACCCAAGCTGTAGCACCGCTGTTCTTGATTTTAATTGAGTTCAAAAATTCTGTCTTTTCATACATTTTGACACAAATGTGAAACGGTGCTACAGCTTCGGTGCCATAATAAAAAATGCTTAGATGAAGAAAATCTATCAGATTAAAGCACTTTTGTTTTTTGACCGGCACTTTCATATTTTGACCAAAAATATATGAAACATGGATGATATCCTTTAAACAAAATTGGCAGCAGTGTTATTTAATTTCCGCAGACGTCTCCCATTCATACTAAAATAACCCATTGGGCCTTAATTTTGTAAAGTAAAAAAACAAAAGTGAATCATATTCACCTAATCTTTTGTTTTGAGTTGTTACTTCATACTAAATATGCTGTGTGTAGGTAGGTACTGAAGATGTATGTGGGCGCGATGTTAGATAAAATGTAAACCTTTAATCCCTTCCCTCAGTTCTTTTAAGGTCAAAGGTTCGTGTTCCCCATAAAATTCAATTACACCGATACCGGGTCGTCATAGGGTGGATTCTTTAGAAACTTCCAAACGCTTCTGAACTCATTATTTCGGGACGCCCCGCTCAAACTTCCCTAACTGCCGAGATTATTTGAACTGTGTCTGTAAAGTTTAGTTTTGTGAATAATCAAACGTTTTCTTGAATATAGTTAAATATGCATGAAACGTGAGCATAGAAAAAGTTTAATTCTATTAGTGATGAAGTATTTTTTCGGGATCTTATAAAGTCCTTAACTTCCAAAATATGAAGTTTCTAAGAACTTTTTTTTGTATTTTACAGTGCGTAGACCCTGATGCTCCACCAGCACCAGCGGAACCGAAACCTGACACGTCCAAGTCGAAACTCGAAGTGCCCCAACCTCGCGAGATCGAGAGCCACAGCGTCGAAGACTTAGGAGACATATCTTCAGAGTTCAGCGTCGAAGTAGACGAGGACATGTCCGACCTCACGCTAGACCCCACAAAGAAGCGAGGCAAGTTCTACAAGTTAGTGAAATCCATGAAGAATAGGCGGAAAAGTGTACAGGTCGCGAAGAGTGCTGACAATCTTATAGAAGGAAAGTCAGATGAGAAGCCAGAGAAAAAGAAGGGTTTTAAATTCCATCGGAGATTCAGCCTCAGCAGGGGAAGGGAGGATTGAGCTTAAGAATTTGATTCTTGGACACAAATTGTAACGATGGTCTTTACTCATTCAACTTCTTGGGAAAATTCATTTCCATAAACAGTGCTTGAATGTGCTCTGTTTCTATTTAAGCTTTTATCTAAAGGCCAAGGTAAGTCGATCAATGATAAAGGTTGTTAAAATGATAGCGCAGCAGGACATAACTTTTTCAGAACTTGTTAGTGCTCGTTTACGGAGACGCGGGGCATCGCGCGTCGCGTGCGGCGGCGCGGCCCGCACTAAATTCAAACATATGGCGTTATATGAGTGTGTTTACGGAGAGGCGATTTTATGGTGTGTCCCCACTTAGGTTCGCGAACCTCCGCGCTCCGCGAACCTGCAACAGTGCGCCCTAGCAAACATTTTATTTTCACTTTGGTTATAGTGTGTACGTGTGTGAACCAGGTTCACATACATGTTCGCACACGTACACACTATGGCGCACTGTTGCAGCACAGCATAAACAATTTTTTGGTGCAGGTTCGCGGAGCGCGGAGGTTCGCGAACCTAAGTGGGTACCCACCCTTATACGCGTTTGCTTGAAATGGGGCGGCGCCCGTGACGTCGCTCGCGACGGCAACTCTCGATGAAGCGATTCCCGCGGCCGGTGGAACCTTCGTCTCTCGCTAAACTAAAACTAGTCGATTTGATCAATCAAATCAAAGCGGGGGAGGGGGGGGGGGGGGGCGCTCAAGCGCCGCCCCCGCCCGCCGCAGCGGGGCCCGTCGCGTGCATCGCTAGCCGTTTGAAGATTCACCGCGGGCGACGCCACGCCGCACGCGACGCGTCTCTATAAACAGCATCATATAGTGCCATATGTTTGTGTTTACGCGTGCGATGCTAAGTGCCGCTTCACGCGCCGCCTCTCCGTAAACACAAAAAAACGTCCGACGCGCCGCGAGAGGCCCCGTCGCACGCGCCGCCTGACGCCCCGCGTCTCCGTAAACGAGCACTTAGACTCTCATAAAAATGCGAAAGATTTTTCACATCTCTATTAACGATAGTTTTCTATACTGATTTCGACATATCAGATATGAAACGCACATTAGTTGGTGTTTGTAAATGAATGTAATGTAAGTGGAGATGCTCTTTTTCAGGGGGACTACTCTAAATTGAACCAAGTCCGTATAATAATGAAAGTTTCGTTATTCCTACTCCAGAAGTAAATATTTGAAGGTTTACTTAGTCGAACCTCACTTTCGAGGCTTGAGTTCGATAACCGCAAGAAAATCATTTAAATATGAAACTATAAGCTTAATTAACTTTAACTTTATTTTTTTTATATTTCATTCTACGGACTTTTCTTAATTGAGAGTACATCACGTATCACGTACTTACCTTTTAAAATAATGAGCTTACAGATCCTATGTTAGTGTGCAATAAATGGGTAATTGTTAATTGAATTGTTGCATATAGAAAAACGCTAAGACAGCGTTACCTATGAGAGAGATTTTAATGTTGTTAAAATAGAAAAAAAGTAGATTTGTCCATAAAACCAAACAATTTCCTATTTTACGTGAATCACATATTATATTTCACTTAGTGGATGTGATAATTTCAGTTTTTCCGGCAATTATTGTCTTTTTATTTATTCCTTTCCCATGATAAATCAATGTAAAACATTAAATTGGGTACTAAGTGCTCGTAATTATAAAATACCTTGGAATGTTAAAACTGAAATAGCTACGATAATTTTCCTTTATTTAAAGATTATTTACATATAAGTGGTAATCCAGATTCTTTCTTTTTTCTTTCACTAGTCTGCGAAGAAAATTTTATATCCATAATTAATTACCCTAACTACCTACCACACGATACCGATATTATTTATTCATATAAATGGTGATTCATGACGTCATGAGTAGATTGATTTATTCACTTTCTAGACAGAAACTTTCCTAAATAAGGAACATGCTCCTTGTAGTTAAAAAATATGTTATGAAGTACCTTAGTCTTGAGACATTACATGACCGTAAAAAATACAATATTTGGCATTAAGAAAACTTAAGTATTATGAAATCATGAAAGAAATAGGTATAATTCGCATAATTGTAGCGATGTTATCATCAACTATGGTCGTATGCCAGCGCCAGATACAGTTCAAAGATTTGAACACTTGTTTGAAACTTCAAAATTTTCCTACAACCGTGCTACCCGTCGCGACTTTGTTAGACTATTTGCGTATTTGAAACTATTTCTGGCACTGGCTTTATACAGGATGTTTGTGTTTGGTAATAGCCTTATAAATCCGATTATGGTAGATAGGGGACCCAGCAAAAAACCCCGAAAAAAATTGTAAACCCTAAAAACCACCACTTTTTTGAAAAAGAAAAGATCTTTTTATGATTAACTGCATAATGGTCCCAAATTGTGTTTTGCTTTTGCCTATTAATGGGGTCAATCTAGAGTCATCATTTTGAATTATTTCATACAAATAAAAAAACAAAATTTCTTAGGCATGTGGCAGTTATCAGGGTTTATAATAATTTTCCGTGGTTGTATGGTATCCATGGTACCATATCTACCATATTCGGCTTTATAAGACTATCAATCAAGGCTACCAATCAGCCTGTTTATTCATTAAATGAAAGATATAACTTTTTTAAATATTGTGTGACTAGACCAGTAGCTATCCTTTTTAAAATATGCTAGAGAAAAAATCCTTTACAATTAATAGTTACAGTAAGTAATTTTACATTCCAAAGTAAAGCAATAAAATCAGTGAAATTTCTACCGTCTTCCTACATTTCTAAATGGTAAATAGATTTAAAAAATATGTCTGTATTTTAATGTTATAAGTAGGTAGCCGTTTAACACAAATTCTGTGTGTAGGTACATAGGTAAAGAAAATTCTGACGAAAGTTTGATTGATCAACAATATTTATATATTTGTAAATATACCAGCCCCCCTACTCAAATGGCCAACATTCTATTTGTTTGAACGCTACGCTTACTATTAAAACTTTAAAATAAGCAATAAACTATAAAATCACGTGTCGTAAGCTTGACAATTCCATACAATACATCGAAGTCTGTGATTTACATAAGTGTGATTTAATTATCTATTGCTCATATTTAAGCTTTAAAAGTAGGCGTAGCGTTCAAACGAATAGAAAGTTGGCCATTTGAGTCGGGGGGACAGGCATAAAGAAATGTTAGTTGAATACCTATATAATTTGTATTACTTAATTATTATAATAAATTTGATAGAACTCTGGGTTTAAAACAATATTGATTTTTAATAATGATTCTGTCTCACTAACCTACCTATTAAAAAAAATTGTATAAGTTGAATTGAATTGGTATACTAAGTTAAAACTTTACGTTTAAAAATAGATTAACCTACCTTTTGCAAATACCACCATCTAATTTTCAATTACTTACAAAAACTTATATTTTCTAGAAACATGACTATGTAAAAAGTTAATCGAACTCAGAAAAACTGAATGAGACGAAATTGTGCGAGAAAACATTTTAGTACAAATTGCCTTTTATTACGTGAAAGATTAACAATAACACGCCTTTTTGCTCTGTCACGGTTTTTCTGAGTTCAAGGTTGTCCGACATTTGTTGTTGTTATGTCGATAAAAACACAAACAAGTACTTAGTAATTTATTCCGAAAGGGTTTTAGGGTTGTGTATGACCACGGAGAGTGGTAGACTTTAAAGTGTTTAAAGGTCTTTAACGTTTTAACCATATCGGCTAGAAAAATGGTAAACGGTCTATTCATTTGGACGCTAAAACTTAACCCTCTTATTAATAAACGTAGATTAAGTTTACAGCTAGTTAAACCAAAAAGTTTGCTTAGGAATATGACGCTTTAAGACGTCAAACGTAAGAAGTAATATTGCTAAGTCAAATTTTCGGTTGTACCAGCCCCCCTACTCAAATGGCCACTTTTCTATTCGTTCGCTAACTTAAAGCTTAAAAATAAGCAATTAAACGACCAAGTCAGACGTCGCAAGTTTATGTAAATCACAGACATTGTTGTATTGTATGGAATTGACAAGCCTACGACACGTAATTTTGGAGTTTATGGCTTATTGAAGTGAAAACTTCAGCGGCGTTGTACGCTTTTTTGTATGGGGAAAAAATATTAAACTCGCGTCAGTAAGAATCACGTGGCTGATCGAAAATGCGTAAGACGGATGTGACGGATGGCGAGAAGACAGCTGGCGGCGGAAGTATCCCCCTCTCTTTCTACGAGGCGCGTTGAAAATGGCGGCGCGTCATTTTAAGACGTAAACACTTGTGTCACCAGCAACGCGCTAATTTTGAAAATGGAACTAATAGCAGCGATCTCTTCGGTGAAATCATAGACTTATTTATACTCTGTGACTATAAGTTTAAATCGTAGAATGCGTGCATGTAGAAATTAAAAAGGCCACTGGCGCGAAATCTTTAGAATTTTTCTCTAATTACAAACTGATTGAATTGTGTGACTGTATAGTAATAGGAAAGAAATATTTTTAATCCTTTGCGGCTAATTTCAAAATATCAAAAATGCACAACGTTAATATTCAAGTTTTCACTTCTGCCGGCACTCCCGGAGTGCAACCCGTTTTTTTTTTTATTTTTAAGTTAGCGAATGAATAGAAAAGTGGCCATTTGAGTAGGCCCCCAGGTGTTTATTAATAAGGCCGTCAAAGTTTAGCAATGGTCAAATAGTATAGATAGAGCATCACGGAATGCGGGTTGACACTATAAAGGAAGATTTATGTATGAATGGGAGTTCATAAACCTAACTAGCATATACTAAGAAACTAAATATGCCCCCTACTCTTTGTGGACTGATCAGAAAAGTGTATTTTTTTTCTGATTAGTCTGTTATTTATGTGGATGAATTGCATGGTGTAAAAATAACAATATAAGTTTTCCTACTATGTTATAATAATGTACTATTTATTATCTGTATATTCTCTCATACTTTAAAAATGCGTGCCTTTATATTTCACTGTATAATTAGTTATAAATTCCTTTAATAAATTACCTTCACTATAATAGCATAATTTTTACCTTTCTATAAAAAATGTGTATGCATGTAAAGAAATGTGCTTAATTCATACATACAAACTATAATGCTTGAACTAAATATCGTTACTATAATGTATTTCCTTCGTAAGAACGTTAAACTTGATTACTTACTTGGATGTGTGTGGATGATGCCAGTACATTACAATTTAATTATTGTCTTTGCTTCAGTATATTTTGTTACGTATTCCAACCCAGGTTCTATTTAAAACTGACTCTCCGAAACGATATCTGTAAGTATATTGTTTTTTTATACTGATTCATGATCTGGCTAATCGCGTGATATTCTGTTCGTACATTCTTACTGTTATACCAGCCAGCCAATGCTTATAGATAATAAAACATGGATAACTTAGTTTAGAAAACATCCAAAATTCCATGGCCAGGGTATATGATATTATAATTAGTCCATACTTCTTTCATTGCACGGATGCTCAATTTTTGTAGACAGACTAATTACATTACTGTAATAACTTATTTATTGTTTTTACTTGTAAATATCAAATTCAAGAATATTTTATTTCAATTATATGATTTCTTCAGTATAATTTAGTTCTTCTGAAATTATATTCATAATCATAAATGTAAGTAAGTTTTACGTACCGACCTAGTTATGACAAAATATAAGAAAATTTTAGTAAAAGTTAAATTAATGAAATATAAGAGCTTTGAAAACATTTTAAATTCATACAATAGCTTGTTACCAGTTGTTATTGTTATCAGTCTTTTAATATAATCTAAAATACTAAACAGCTCTGTTTCTGCTCTAACTAATAACTAAACTATAGACCTCTAATACCTATGTTGCTCATTGACCCAATACTAGTTATTATGTATATGATCTTGTTTAAAGCGTGTGTTAGTATGTGGTAGGTACTAACAATGGTAATGAATGATAAACAACAAATTGAATGTCGTCTCTATAGTTCTTGAAATAAGACGTTTATTATTGTTTTAGCTTATTTCTCACCTCTGTTTCAATCGCGAGGTTCAGTACCACAGAATAAATTCAGTACTTAATATAGGTATTTATTTACCTCTATTGATTCAAATAGTACCTACTTATTAGTTGGAATGACTGGAATAAAAAAAAATTTTAGAACACACCTATGTAAGAAAGAAGATAGCATCGTTTTGCCAAGATGTTATAGAAAAAATTGATCTACAAAATAATTATTTTTGCACTTTTCTTTGAATATTATTTCCATTTCGATACCTTTGTCTTACAACAAATTTCAAAATCTGATTAAAGTAGTTGAATGAGCTACTTAATGTTAGTAAAATAAAACAACATTAATATGTTGAATGGTACTAGTGAACTAGAGTGAGAGCTAAAGTTTAATTGTGGAGTTAAATATATTATTAAGTACCTAATAAATGTTACTAAATGCACCTAACGGTTAAAGTCGACAACTGAAAAATAAACACCTGTATAGAATGCTATATTTTTTCATATTTTTTCTTCAATGAAATTCGAGTACTGAACCTTTAAGTACCTATATCTATCGTCTATAATAGTACTTACTTACTATATTTGCTAATAAAGGCAGAGTCACGAGTTAAGAAAATGTTTATAGTTATCTGTTAGATTTGTTGAGCCAGTTAGTGTAATATAGAAATACATTGTATTATGAGACTCGAGGTGTTTTATTTATCTTCTATAAATTAGAGTGATCCAAAGTTTATAAAGTGTCAGAATACAGAAATAAACTGTTTTGAAAGTGGCTTCGCACTGTCGCCATATTGTTTTTTTTTAGGCCAGTGTCACTCGGGATGATGTAAGGATTATAACGATACCCCATACATCCAAATCCGTTACGACATTTAGAAGTTATGGTGGAATAAACTCACATATCCACAAACATACTTACATGAACCCTGAACACATTACACTATCTGGTTTTTTGGGTAGTCGTGTGAAAACCGAGATTCAGAGGGCATATTTTAATAAAAACTCACATACCCACAATTTCTATTGTCCAACTTCAAAATCTATCGCAATCGCTTTCAGGATGTAATCCATTGAAGTTTCTTTTTGACACAAATAAAAACTTACTAAATAAATGCAGCAATGTGTCAAATCCATCTGTCAAACTAAAGCGATTGCGATAGATTTTTAAAATTAGACAATTAGCCCCCTGTTTAGGTTAGGTTAGGTTAGTATGTGTTTACATATACACTCATTTTTGGGCAGTCGTGTATAAAAGCGCCTGATGTTTGTCACACACCGTGACAATATTAACTAGTATAGTGTTCAAAATCAAGTAAATCAATCAACGAAAATCGTCCGACTATCGTGATTCTTTTTTGTCCCTCTGGGTTCATGTATATTTTGTATGTGGGTATGTAAGTTTCTGTATTCCACCATAACTTCTAAATGCCTTAACGGATTTGGATCTATGGGATATCGTTAAATCATTATCCTTACATTATCCCGAATGACATTGGCTATATTTTATCGAATGTGAATTTTCTAATGTGCAATATTTTTTTCCATTATTATTATATGGGCATCAAATAAAAGTCTGTGATAGCACATTCCAAAACTATATAGTTTTAAAATGCACCTAAAATGTGTGAAATAAAAATAAAGGCCATTGGGCATATTTGACCTGCTTGATGAAAGTTCGCGTACAGAAACCAAACCAGATTTCAATTGAAGAAATCAATCACACTTTTCAAAATATGTATTGTTTTTTTATGTACCGACCGGCAGAAAAAAGTTATTTTACAGTATGTGTGTGTATGTTTAATGTTATTAAACTTTTGTAAATAAAACAGAAGTTTTTACTTTCAGCATTGTGAAAATGTGTGGCACAAGCACAAGCGTTTGTTTTGTCTCTATTTATGGATTTAAATTTTTTTTATTAGTGAAATGCTATGATGTAATGATAAAATAATGAAACATGGCCTGCAAGAATGCGACCCATACCACTGAGTAGCATATACATTTATCTACATACCTAGCCCTATTTCGTTTGTGTAAGCTGTCCGTAGGTCAAACGTCCGAACAAAATGCCCAATGACCATTATGTACTTAAAAAATATTAAAAACACGACTGCCCTGCCAAAAACAAACTAAAAAGTTAAATAACAAGTGTTATTGCACTCGGAGGATCATTTTGTGGATCAATTTTCAATCAAAGAGGTCCCCCAACTTCAATGACACTTGTTACCTATTTAACTTTTTAGTTAGTTTTTGGCAGGACAGTCGTGTTTTTAATATTTTATTAAAAGAGTTTCACAGTTTCATTTTATTTAATTACTTTCATAATTAAAAAATGCTAATTACATTTTATTTAGGTATATGAGTCAAGACTTGTTTTATATTTTGAAAAACAATTAAAAAACGTTAAGTTGTTTTCTGAAATATTCTGTAAAAAAAGGAAGTAAATACTATATAATAATAAGTAGTACTATCAGACTATCATGATAAAAAAATTTGATTTAAAAGCGTTTTAATGCAGAAAATAATTATTAATCTGATTCTAGAGTAAAATACCTACTCTGACATAACACTTTGATTAAGACGAGATAGACTTTCATTTTTTGAGAATGGCGAGGCAAATGACATAGGCGCGATGGGACATGTCCTTTATTTATTTTTTTTATCCTTCGGCTGGCGTCGAGTGCTCTTTACTACTCATTTTCAGCAAAATTCGTATTTTGGAATCGCTCGTCGGTCAGCCTGTTATATCTATGGTTAGCGGTTTTGGTTTTGAGTTTTGACATTATGCCGATCCAACAATTGCAATCCCTAGTCATAATATCTTCAGCTTACTCATGGCTTATGGCACTGTTATAGGGAACGTACCCATACTACGTGACCCATATTTTACCATTTTTGACCCCCCTCCCCCCCCTTGGTGACCACCCGTAGTATATGCCAAGACACCCCCCCCCCCCCCCCCTCCCCCTTGGTTTTCACGTAGTATTTCATAGATAATGGTTTTACATAATTTTCAACAGAAATTAAAAAAAAAAAATTGCTCAATTGCTATTTTTGTCTTTTCATTAGTAAGGCGCTTGCCACGTAATGCCAAGAGTGTGTATTATAATTTTACATACAATTACAAGAGAAAAAATGTATCAAGAAGAAAAAAAATTTCGCTGCGTGCCTTAATTGAATACAACTTGAAAAAAAAGAACCAGATTTCCATTGACAATATTGACTACGTGACAAAACATAGGCCCCCCTCCCCCCCCTGTGACCAAGCGTGGTATTTTAAAGACCCCCCTCCCCCCCTCATCGGGTCACGTAGTATGGGTACGTTCCCTTAAATCATAATAACCAAAGCTTTAAGTTACGTTACAAGTAAATGTTTTTTCTAACATTTATTTTAAAGCTTTTTATCGCAAAACACTCACTTTTTTATTGTATCCTGTAATTATCATTATCACTCCCACATAAATGTAATTTCGGACATCAAATAAAACTCAACAGCGTTAATCAAGCCTCAAAGCATTAAGTTGAAATGTATATTATTGGTTCTATTTACTTTTCCATTAGTTGTTATCTATGAAGGTCGTTACAGTTGTGTTAAGTTATGCAGGGGGTAGGTAAGTCAGTTCGGTTTGGAAGGTCGGATTAACTAGCCGGTCCGAGCGATCCGGTCAGGTGTGTCAGTTTTATTTTTATTTAATTTTTGTGTACGAATACTTTTATTTTCCTGATTGGACTACTTTTGGATTTAAACAGGTAAGTATAGTGCGTATACCTCAGAACATATTTCTGTGATCTGTGGGCTCAACCCTAAAAGTGGCGCCCTCATTTTAATTTTTTTTGCTCGGTACATAATGTAAGTATCAAAAATCAAAAATTCATATGTACAGACTTAGAATAATAACACCTAGAAGCCGTGTCCTCGTATGCAAAGTGAGGCAACTTATACCAAGCCAAAATGGCTTAGTTTTCAAATTTATATCCTTCATACGTTAACTAATCGTAACTGAAACCCAATAATATAGTAACTAGTCTTATAAATGTGGGAAAATTGAAACTGTTTTGTACTTAATCGGTATGATTAGGTAAAAATGTAGAATAACAATCTGAAAACGGAGCCATTTTGGCTGTTTTAGTTGCCTCACTTTTGACAGTGCGCTTTGTAGAGAACTATCGTTATAGGCATTATTATTCTAAGTGTACAGATTGAATTGTTCTATAATTTTTAAATTTGAGGTTTTAACATTCACTATGTTATTTTCAAACATACTAAATAATATATTAGTGACTCGGTAGCTCAGTTAGAAGAGCACTGGATTGGTCTGGACTTCCAAAGCTCGCGGATTCGATTCCCGGCTGAGAATATGATCTGCTGACGAGTCCATTTTTTCTAGTATATTATTTAGTACTGCATAAGGATCTATAGTTTATTTACAAACAACATTCTCAGTAAAATACACAATGGCCACTTTTCGTTCTATTGCCTACTACTGAGTGCCTAGTACGAGTTGTGTTTTTCACCTCACTTTGCGAATAGTATCGAGTGAAAGAGAGGAAATCATACGAGTGAGTGAAGGAGTGAAAGAGAGAAGACGATAGTTAACTATTCGCAAAGTGAAGTGAGTACAAAAAACCAACTCGTACTAGGCCCTCTGCTACAAAAAACTATATCTTACTGAAGTTATTGTTTGCAAAGAAACTATAGAACCGTTACGTTACAATCTGTACATGTGAATTTTCGATACATTATGTAAGTCTAAGTACCTACCTACTTATCGAGCAATAAGTAAATTTAATAAATATGAAGGCGCCACTTGAGGGCTATAGGAGCCTTAATGTAAAAAAAGTATCTTGAAGCTTCAAAGTACCATCTTATTAGTGTAAATACTTGGATCCACTTGGTTCAACCTTACTGCCTAAAAAAAGAAGTACCTATACAAGTAAGTAAGTAAGTATTCAAGTCGTATACAAGGAAAATAAATAAGTTCTCTTTACCACAATTTATTTATGTTGTTGTTAGTATTGAATGTCTTCAGTACTGCAAGACTTGAAACGGCACGAATTGTATCAAACTGGACATAATATAATATACCATAAAGAATATTGATCCAGGTTATACATAGAACAAATTGGGTCAGCTACCGTTGACAGAGGAAAATTCACAATAGAAACATCATACGACAGAGCATTATGAAACAACAGTTCAACAAAATGTACGTTACTATACTTAATTTAAGAACTTATGTCTGGATTCTCAAACTATGATGTATGTACGAAACACATTGCAATAAATTCTATCATCACTTATAAGAAGAATGAGATAAGTTCGGAAAAAGTATTGGATATACTTAACAAATATTCTACACATACATAAAAGAAAGAAAAGAGATCTCTTAGGTGAATTTATTTAGTCTATTTTTGGTTGTAAATGATGAAGTATACAAACAAGGATATAGATACGTTACAAAATAATCAGCATTCTTTAATACAAGCTACGAGCCAACAAACAAAACTATGGTCTCTACAATCGCCACTGTCAATCAAACTGAAGAAGGAATAGAAAAAAAATTACAAAAAATTCAAAGAAAATTGAATAAAGCAATAAAATTGATTTCATGAATAACAATAATGTTTGTAATATAATACAAAGAATGCAAACTTATCAATTAGCTTTAAACTACGTTTAAGAAATTATGATTCATTATGATAATATTAAAGATATTTTAAGATAGATAATGCATCAATTTAAAAAAAAAGTTTTATCTCTAGATCAAATCGGAAAGATCAATATAAGAAACCGATGATTAAATTCATGATTAAAGAAAAAAAAGTTTTTATCATTAATACTACAATATTATCATTGCATTATTAGCAGACAAAGAGCGACCAAAATAAAAAGTATTATAATGTTAAGGCGCTTATATAGGTTAACTAGCGCCGCCAATACATTTATTTTAATTTTTCTTAAACCAAGTAAATATTAAAAAAAAGGAAACAACCATGCCCTCTAAAATAGGGATGACGATTAATGAATAAAATAACGAAATACTAATAAGAATCGTAAACATAATAAAATTTAAGAGTAGCTTGTATACCTCTTGGTTTTATATATTGCGTATTATTTGTTTTATGACCTTTCAAAGTTGGGTGGACAAGTCCATTTAAAAAGTATAAAATTTATTAAAATAAATAATACCTTTAATTAGTCCGTAAAATGTATAGTAAAGTTTAAGAAACCATTTTGATAAACACAATGTTTAATATAGCTGCCGAGCAAATTTCCTATGCGTTGCATACAAACTAACTAGGCGTGACGTCATAAAGTAGGTAGCCGTTAGTATGGAGCGTTTTTGGGTGAGTCCAATTTGTGTGCATTTCAAACTGTGATATCTCGGGCAGTTTTCATGCTGGCGAAATAATTCTTTTACCAATGTTTCTTTTTTTGAGGTGTAATTTATGTAACATAAAAAAAATATTCATCATGCCTATTTTCTCTAATATTTTTTGAATAACTCTTTAATTTCATTCTTTGTAAGTACTAGTTTTAAAATGCATTTGAAACGCCAGAGTAGCCACTTTAGGTTAAAATGGATTTTTAAAATTCTTACAGAAAGAATGAAAACTGTTGAAAAGTAAGTCAAAAATTATGAGAATTTAAGAGGACATGGCTGTTTCCTTTTTTTACCCGACTGCAAGAGGGTTATGTTTTTCGCGCGTATCTTGTAAGTTTTTAACACACTTTTGTTAGGTTGCTTTCTCGTTTGTGTGTTTGTTTATTTGTTTGTTTCTCCACAAAGTTTGCAACGATATTATACTAGCTTCCCGATGAACTAAAAACTTGGAACTTTGAACATAGGTCAGAACTGGAAGGTAATGCAATATTATGGTGTCATTGAGCATATCTGATGATGAAGTCGGAAGAAGGCCACAGGAACTCTAAGATGAAACCATACAACCCCATCGTGTTTGGGCTCGATAGAATTGTCTTGACGAGTACTCTAATGGGAGACGAGGTCCAGGGTCTGATGATGAAACTGAAAGTCCGTACCATAGGAACTCAATATTGAAATATGAAACCTTGCAACCCCATCAAATTTGGGCTTGTTTGAATCGTCTTGACGAGTTCTTTGTTAGGAAATAGTGTCCAGGGTCTTATGATGGAGCCGGAAGAAG
This sequence comes from Agriphila geniculea, assembly GCA_943789525.1. Lineage (NCBI taxonomy): Eukaryota > Metazoa > Arthropoda > Insecta > Lepidoptera > Crambidae > Agriphila > Agriphila geniculea. Next base: position 4,138,508 of record OX038877.1, on the reverse strand, counting down.
GCCACTGGAACTCTGTTATAAAACCATGCAACTCCATCGAGTTTGGGCTCGTTTGAATTATCTTGACGAGTACATTAATGGGAAATAGTGTCCGAGGATCTGATGATGGAGCCGGAGGAAGGCCATAGGAAGTCTATAATAAAACTATGCAACCCCATCGACTTTGGGCTCGTTTGAATCGTCTTGACGACTTTTTTGTTGGGAAATAGTTTCCAGGGTCTGATGATGGAGCCGAAAGAAGTCTACTGGGACTCTGTAATAAAACCATTCAATCCCATCGAGTTTGGGCTCATTTGAATCGTCTTGAGGAGTGCTCCGATAGGAGATAGTATATTTTTAGTCTTAGCTCGTTAATTAAAAAGCAGAAAATAATAATTTACTGAAAAAAATCTTTTTTAAAAACACGTTTTTAAAGCGGACTAAATTATTACAAAAAAATCGGTCTAAAAACATTAAAACGGACTAGTAAAACAGACTAAAAAGTAAAAAAATAAATTGTTCTGTAAATATTTTTATAACCCTTAAAAACAAGTTTTTAAAATGGACTAAATTTATATTTAAAAATATTTACAGAAGAATTATTTTTTTTACTTTTTGGCCTGTTTTTACTAATCCGTTTTAATGTTTTTAGTCCGATTTTTTTTGTAATAATTAAGTCCATTTTAAAAACGTGTTTTAAAAAAAAGATTTTTTAAAATGTTGAAATGTTGATGTTGAGGAGTTTATTATAGGTAAACACCTATAATAAAAATAAACGAATTGGCGGCGCTAGTTCACGGCTATAATGGCCTTAAGTGCATCTACATGGTACAATACTTAAATGTGGTATTGATATACCTGTCAGTCGATATCTATACAAAATCGGGAGTGGACGAAAACAGTGACATACCTACACACAGGTTTTTTGAAGGAGGTTTTTATTTATTTAAAGCTTTTTTATTTTCATCTTTTTGTGGTAGGGATGTAATGTAAGCGAGTATAAATATTTTTTAACCTAATACATTTTATAATATTTTAAATGGTACAATGGCGTTATTTTAAGTAGTTTCGTTATACTTTCGGCTTCTTATCGTAGCCTAGGTATAGGTAGTCCAAGTCTAGGTAAAAACTCGTGAGATGGTAAGCGAAAAAATTTATATTTTTCTGGATTATGAAAAAACTACTTGCAAGATTTAAATTAACCACTGGGACCATACTTGAAGTACTTATGTTCTTTAAAAATAAACAATATTAAAATTGGTTAACAACTAACTACATAAAAAAACTTGAGAGCCTCTTCCTTTATTTAAGTCGGTTAAAATACTTATGCGAAACATACAAAATCAGTTAGATAGTCTAGTCTAGAGCAAGTGGATTGAATTAAGTGTGTATTAATTGATATATTTATAAGTGTTGTACATTTTTTTTTAAAAACCTTTAATAAACCTTAAAAATATGCTTTAAAACAGCTCTTGAAACAAAGGAAATAATATTTAAATCTACATAATTACTATTTAAGTAGGTAGGCATCTTTTGATGTCGGGTGGGGCCAACCAAAGCATATTTTCCTTTTTTTAATTTATATAAACTTTTATCGTGGTTTCTCTTTCTTAATATTTGTTAATTCTTAAAGTCCCACCCGACTTCATAAGACAGTTTTTTAATATCAGATATGCGTACTTAAATAGCAATTATGCAGATTTGAATATTATTTCTTTACTATCTTTTTGAGCCGTTTTTAGGTTTTTTGAAGGAGGTTTTTATTTTTGATATTTAAAAGCTTTTTATTTTTAACTTTTTTTGCGGTAGGTATGTATATGTAAATGGAAGCGATGATTGTATAATATATTTTCTAAATATTTTACACCTTTCAATGGTACAATACCCCTAATAACTCAATTTCCACTTTTCGCGCTGTTTGTTGTTATGGAGTCCCACATAAGTCCCCTTGTGCCGCAGCTCAAGTCTAGTCCAAAACATCCTAATTAGCTATCTAATTTCAATTACCATACAGTTTCTCTTTGATTTTGAGGAGTTCCCTTGTGTATCTTGGAAACCCAAAGTTAAATGCCAATGAAATTAAAATGATCTTATCCCTAAAGTATCCATTTCAAACAAAAAAGAATGATGCAGACAGTAATTATGCAGATTTGATTACTGTTTAAGTAGGCATATCTACGAGTAATATTTAAAAAAAGTCTTATGAAGTCGCGCGGGCTTTAAGAATTAACACATAAAACTAAGAAAGAGAAACCACGATAAAAGTTTATATAAATTAAAAAAGGGAAAATTTGTTTTGGTTGGCCCCACCCGACTTCAAAAGATGCCTACTTAAATAGTAATGTAGTTTCAACATTATTACTTTTTTTGCCGTCATCGTCAGATGCAATATTGCGGACGGACGTCCATAGGACATTCTTGAATTTGCCTTTCTACAGACATTACACGCAGATCACACACGTCTGAAAAACCGCTTCTCCCTAAACGCATTCATACAACGCGACAATATGTGTTTGATCGCAGCGCACCGCGACCTTATTTTTAACCGACTTCTAAAAAGGAGGAGTTTCTATGTTTGGCTGTGTGTAGGTTTTTTTATGTATGTCCACCGATTACTCGAAGACGGCTGAACCGATTGAAATAATTCAAACGTTATTAGATCAGGTTTGTTCCCATGTTGGTCCCTTTTTTTGAAATTTTGAAATCGGTTCAGTATTTTTCAAGAAAACCTGAAAATACTGTCGTTTTCGTTACCATTTTATGAACTTATACGGATGATCGACCATATCTTCTTTTATGTACCGATTTAGATGATTCTTTTTTTGTTTGATAGAGGATACTTTATTATTTTGATTTCATTGTTATTGGACCTTGAATTTTAAAGATATACAAGGGAACTCCTCAAAATCAAACAGAAACTGAAAATATTGTTAGGATTATGACAATCTTAACCAGATTAGGCATCTAACTATGGCCAAGGACGATTTGGACTAGACTTGAACTGCAAAGGACCAACGGAACTCTTTAACAACAAACAGCACGAACAGTGTAAATTGAGTTATTAGTGGTATTATACCATGGGAAAGTGTGAAATATAAAAAAGTACATAACATCATCACTTACATTTACATAATATACATACCTATAAAAAGTTAAAACTACCTAATACAGAAGGTACTTACTCTAAAAAAATATGCTTAAAAACAAAAAAACCGACTTCAAAAAACCTGAAAATAAAAACAAAAACAGCTTCGAAATTAAATACCTCTAAAAAGCAAGAAATAATACACGTTTATTAAAGTAGCTGGAAGATGACTTCTTTTTTATTCTAAGAGCCCCACCCGACTTCATTAGACGTGTTTTATCACAATGATAAATGCGTATCTTGTGATAAAATTATTTCTTGCTTTTTAGAGGTATTTAATTTTGAAGCTGTTTTTGTTTTTATATTCAGGTTTTTGAAGTCGGTTTTTTGTTTTTATACATTTTTTAGGGTTCCGTACCTCAAAAGGAAAAAACGGAACCCTTATAGGATCACTTTGTTGTCCGTCTGTCTGTCTGTCCGTCCGTCCGTCTGTCTGTCAAGACCCTTTATCTCGGAAACGCGTGGAGGTATCGAATTGAAATTTAAACCATATACTAAGGTCTACGGGCCCTTGAAGCTGTAAAAAAATCAAACTTCTAAGTTAACGTAAAAAAAAGATACTGCCGTTTAGGGCGCAAAAAACGCATTTTCGATACACTCAAAGGAATCAAAATTCATAGGGTACTTCCCGTTGACCTAGAACTATGAAATTTGGCAGGTAATAGCGTCTTATACTACACTTACAGGAATAAATCTGAAAACTGTATATTTGTAATTAAATCATAATAAAATATGGTCATTAAAATACGTAATTATTAATCAGCTTGGTGGAACAACGGTATGCGCGGTCATAGTTTAACTTCTAATTACTTTTGGATTAATCGCGCCACTAATTTTTTTAAAAATATCAATATTTATTATTATTAATTATTCAGATCCTTTAAAATATTGTTATAGTTAATTACTTTTAAAAATAAAATTAAAAAGTAATAAATTTGGCTCTAAATATTTTCACAACATGGCGGTATGTCACGCTGTATGACAGGGGTCTTCTTCTTCTTATTTTTGTTTTGGCAATCTACTTTCTTCTTGGAAGTAATTTTTGCCAGTGTCAAGTGTTGAATAGTTCAGTGGTAGATTGTTTCAGTTTACATTAAAATGCGGGTGCATCGCATTCCAATGTTGCTTGGAGCATTTGGCACCAAGTATAATCAAGACAGTTTACTTGGTAAGGTCAGCCGAGGTAGCCACCACTACAATAAAAGTCTCGGCTTCACACAACCAAAGGGTCCTGTTGGAATACACCCATTTTCTCTAATAACATTGCGATAGATAAAACCATTTCACAGAACTTTATACAGTGTACTATCGATATACAGCGCCATCTGTTGACAACCAACAGTACTTGTATTTTATACAGGTGCGGTGGGTTTGTAATTATTTTATTTTTTCTCAAAAATGCTTGGAAATTCGAACATTATTTTGACAACCTTCTTTGTGCTAAATCAGAGTTTACGGACAGACCTAAACCGCGCCGTCAATATTTGTATGAGAATCCATTACTAACGTGTAATAATGGATTTTCATACAAAATTGCCGGCGTCTGTCCAGCAATGTTTCTATTAAAATTCTATTAAAACTCATTACACACGTGTAATTCAGAAATGGAGCGAACTTTTCAATGAAACACAAATATAGGTATCAAATGTCGCCTTGATGAGCGAGCACATTCCAAATTTTTTTTTTAATATTCGGTATACTGGTATCACGTGAAAGGCCTTGATGAGCACATTCCAAAAAATTAAAAAAAAAAAAACGAAAAAAAAAACTGTTTTGGTGCAATATGGGTATCAAATGAAAGGCCTTGATGAGCGCATTCCAAAATGTAAAAAAAAAAATAAAAACGAAAAAAATTTTTTTTCAATACCTATGGGTATCAAATGAAAGTTTTTTGAAAAGTTTTTTGGAATATGCTCATCAAGGAGCATATTCCAAAAAACTGAAAAAAAAAACGAAAGGTAAAATTGTATTTGCAATATGGGTATCAAATGAAAGGCCTTGATGAGCACATTCCAAAAAACTGAAAAAAAAATTTTTTCAATATGGGTATCAAATGAAAGGCCTTGACGAGCACTTTCCAAAAAACTGGAAAAAAAAATGAAAAACTGGAAATAAATGAAAAAAAAACGGTTTTTTTTTTCAATATGTGTATCAAATGAAAGGCCTTTATGTGCACATTCCACTTTCCATTTTCTTTTTTCAATTACTGTAAGTAATTTAAAATTAAAATAAAAAGCTTAAAACTTTTAAAACTAAAAAGTTAAAAGTTTACAAGTATGTACTACACAAGCCTTGGCCGCAACTAGGCATTGATGGACTCACCTATGTTCTTCAATGCCTGTCTTGAGTGCCACTGCAGTAATGTACTATTCCATTTCAAACTTCGCCCGTAGTCAATTCTTTGTCGTAATCCCTGGAAGGGTTATTTTCTACGTGGCGACAAAGGATCTCAAATGGTTATCTATATATAACAGTCTGCTGAACGGATTTTGATGGTATTTTTTTACAGTTTGGTAGCTTGGAGTCCAACTTATAATCTAAGCAATTTTTCACATAATTCCGGTAGGTAGAACCTGGGATAAAGCTTGAACTCTCCGTAGTACAGTTTTAGCATCACAAGGAAACAGGTAAACTAATAACTACCAACCACTTTTTTTCAAAATATTTCCTTTGTACCGACACAACTTTTCTATAGCTTTATTTTATGTATAGATGTAGGTCTGTACGGAACCCTCGGTGGGCGAGCCCGACTCGCACTTGTCCGGTTTTTTTATTTTTAGAGCACTAAAAATACTAAAATAATTTAATATTACAGAACAATTGTAATTAGATCCAATTACTTGCGTTATTTTAATCAGTGCTGGAGAAAATGTCTTTGCTTATTCATAAAAACGGTAATCAGCAACCAACAAAGCCATTAAAAAAACTACAAAATGATGATGACCTATTTTTGCTATCGCACATTCAAAATAATTGAAGCGAAATCAGTGCCATTTTAAAATTAAATTAATTAACATGCGTTTTGTTTTTCTGATAAAAGAGAGCGAACTTAATTTTACAGTTATGGGTGAATATACCCACATATCGAGATCGAATCTAGTAAACGCCAAAACATATGGAAACCGTTTTTAATGTAGGTAGGTACCAAAATAACAGATTTTTGTCGTACTTATATTCGATGATCCTGATGTGAACTCGATTTCGTTAATTCCCGTAGAGAGTAGGAGAGCAGTTTTATTTAGAGATTCGTTAATTAGGTAACCAATAACTAGTGGTTCAGTGAGCTGTAGACCTCACTCAAATTGTACTCGTAGGTATGTGCTTGTTCTTCTTCTTATCGAATGAGTAATAGTGGCCACCTCTGGTGTTAGAATTTATCAAGCCGCCTGTAAGGCCTCTAAGTTGGATTAACGACTGTTATCAGATGACAACAGCCGGGACCGACGCTTTAACGTGCCCTCCGAAGCACGGAAGCGCTCAGTTGTAATGCCACTTTAACGGTCACCCATCCGACACCTGACCGGACCGAGCGTTGCTTAATAAACATGATCGAGTACGATCAGTCTGTCAAGTTCCGCCATGAGCGCTTCGTTTCTTCATTATGTGCTGTTTGGTTTGTTTTTGTATCTATTCTAAGCTAGATGGCGCTTAAAACATTATGAACTTTCTTTCGGAAAAATTCGTAAAACTGGCTCGTCAAAAAAATTAAATTATAATGATCAAGCTTGCTCACAAAATTTCACGAGAATCGGTTGAGAACTGAATCGACAAAAAAAACTTTATAATTATTATTGGACTTGCTCAGAAAATTTCACAATAATCGGTTGAGAAATGCAACATGTAGAAGAGAAAATATTTCTTTTTACTTATCTCCGCCATTTTTAAAAATTTCGGTAACCAGCTCGACAAAAATTTTTATATAGTTACCTACTTTCTAATTATTTATCGAAACTGCTCACAAAACTTCATAAGTCTCAGCTGAGAAGTAGGGAGAACAGATATCCGGAAAGCCCAATTAAAATTATGTTTTTTGACATATTTCCGTCATTTTGAAAAATTTTGAAAGACTGGCTCGGCAAAAAAAAATCTATATAATTTTCGAACCTGCTCACAAAATTTCACGAAAATACAGCCTGTAGAGGAGAACAGACAGCCGGACATACGAAATAATTTTTACCCCAAAGTTGAAGCAGAGACGCTTCGCGCTCGCTCGGTCAATTAAGTTCATCATCATCATCATCAGCCTATCATCGTCCACTGCTGAAGATAGGCCTCTCCGAGTGCACGCCACTAAGCACGATTCGCGGCTACACTCATCCAGTTTTTGCCAGCCACCTTGCGAAGATCGTCGCTCCACCTTGTCTGAGGGCGTCCTACACTACGTTTGCCGATACGCGGTCTCCACTCAAGAACTCGTCTGCCCCAGCGGCCATCGGTTCTATGGCTAATATGGCCGGCACACTGCCACTTCAGCTTGCTAATCGGGTGGGCTATATCGATGACTTTAGTTCTCTGTCGGATCACCTCGTTTCGGACCCGATCTCTTAGAGAAACTCCGAGCATAGCCGTTTCCATAGCTCGCTGCGCGACTTTAAATTTGTGAACCAGCCCTACAGTGAGTGTCCACATTTCGGCTCCGTATGTCATGACAGGCAGGACGCACTGGTTGAAGACTTTCGTTTTTAGACTCTGTGGAATAGGCGACTCAAAGACTCGTCGAAGTTTCCCATATGCTGCCCAGCCCAGCTGTATCCTTCTGTTGGGCCTCTGTCTTGCTTGATTGAAGTTGTTTCTACCCAATTGCAATGTTTGCCCGAGGTAGACATATTTCGTAACAACTTCGAAGGACTACCTTGTACTGCAATCGGCCCTGGACTTACATGTTCGTTGAACATAACCTTGGTTGTGTCCAAGTTTATCCGAAGACCGATGCGTAGAGAGGAATCAGCTAGGCTGTTCAGCATGTATTGTAGATTCTGAAACGTTTCGGCCATAATGACGATGTCGTCCGCAAATCGCAAGTGTGATATGTATTCGCCGTTAATGTATATTTTTCAATTATTTTCCAATAACTCTATTTGGTTTCAGATACGAGTAGCAATGGCAGCCAAAGTGAGTCTATTGCTCGAGCAAGAGAAACCAACGGAGCCAACAAAGCGAGACTCCTTGGTGTCCTGCGAGGAGGAAACCACAGAGTGTGACAGCAAGGAGGTCGGCTATGGAATAGGTAACTATAACCCGGTTAAGTTAACTCTGCACTTAAAGCGAAAGCAACCCCTCTCCTTTTCTCCTTGCCTCATGCCACAGTTAGCAATAATTTATAATTTATCGATAATCCATCAAAAATTTTAAAAAAATTGACGACGGTGACGAAGCAAGGAGAAAAGAAGTGGGGTCGCTTTCGCTTCAGTGCCAAGTAACTTGACCGCAATACAACAGAGGAGCAAAGACTTTATACAATCATAGAAGAAGCCTTTGCATAGAAGTCTTTGCTTGACCGGGATATTATGGAAGTACCTATTGAAAATAAATTCATACAAATACTGGTTAATGTTTAAGTTTATGTCACAAGGTGCTAAAATTGATTCACTGATTGATTGTTGGCGTACGCGTAGAGCCCTAACGGCTGAAAGTAGAGAAACACAATTTTTGGACGGACCTTTCATGGTGTAGGTGAGCAGAGCACTAAGAAAGAATTTTGGAAAATTCCCGTTATACAGGGTGCTACAGGTAGTTTCAGTTAAATGGGAATTTGTATAGGAAAAGGTCATTGGTCATATTTGACCTACTTGATAAAAGTTCGCGTGCGAGACAAAACCAGTTTTAAATTAAAGAATTCAATCCCATTTTTCAAAATATGTATTATTTTTATATGTACTATGGGCAACAGCGTCGCTTAACCAGTTTGCAACAAAATTCGTGTGCGCGCGTATCGCCCCTGCACGAACTAAACGTATGTGACAGCGGGCGCGGCGTGCAAGCGATTTTAACCTTAGCAGTGGTTAAGCGACGCTGTTGCCCATGGTACCGACTGGCACAAAGAAGTTATTTTACAGTATGTGTGTGAGTAAATGCTTAATGTTATCAAACTTTTGTTAAAAGCAGAAGTTTTTACTTACAGCATTGTGAAAATGTGTGGTACAAGCATAATAAACGTTTGTATTGTCTTTATTTATTTATTTTATTTTATTGATTATAGAAATGCTTTGATATAATGATAAATAAATTAAACATGGCCTGCAAGAATGCGACCCATATCACTGAGTAGCAGATACATTTATCTACATATCTAGCCCTATTTCGTTTGTGTACGCCACAGGTCAAATGTTCGAACAAAATGCTCAATGACCTTTAAACGTGTGATAGATAGAGTCCTACCTATCCTAACGGCTGAAGGTAGTAGAGCACTGACATGAAAAAAATTTTTTTGTAGAGACATAATTGAATAAATAAAACTTTTTATGGTAGAGACATGATTTTTGGAGGGTAGCTTTATGGTGTAGGTAGGTGAGCACTTTTGCAAGTGCAAGCAAGTTTTGAAAAATGGGAAATGTCCGAAAAAAAACATATTAGCTGAATATTTTTTATAGGTAGGAATAAGCTCCCTTAGTAATAGAAAAAAAATCAAACCTTTCTGTTGCTTGAAAAAAAAAATAAAAAATTGTCTTCGACTTCACAAATATAGGAAAGTAACAGCAGAATGGAGATTATAGTGATTATTTCCTCTATGATTATACCTTTGAGCTTTGCCATCATCTGCCACAACCATAACATGGTATTCAAAAAAATTCAACACAAAATGTCAAAACTTTTTTTTAATCCTTATTGTCATAGTGGCAGGTGTTGGAAAAGGTATAAACTCCATTCTGCTGTTACTTTCCTACATTTGTGAAGTCGAATAGACTTTTTTTCTTTTTTTTTCACGCAACCGAAAATTCTGATTTTTTTCTATTACTAAGGGAGCTTATTCCTACCTATAAAAAATATTCAGCCAATTAGATTTTTTTCGGACATTCCCCATTCCCGTTATACAGGGTGCTACAGTGTGTTCCAGTTTGTGTATAAATTTTAATGGGAAAATTTAAATGTGTGATGTTACGGACTACGCAAATAATCTTAAGGTTAAATGTTGGCAGGTATAAAAAAAACTATTCTGGAACTGATTCACTTATCTCACTCACTCATCCTTACTAATATTATAAATGCGAAAGTCCGTTTGTTTGTTTATTTGTTTGTTTGTTTGTTACGCCTTCACGTCTTAACTACTGAACCAATCATCATGAAATTTTACATACACGTTGCCAGGGGTACAGAGAACTGAGAAGGACATAGGATACCTTTTATCCCGAAAAAAATTCCCGAGGGATAGCAAAGAAACTTTCCACGCAGACGAAGTCGCGGGCGGCCGCTAGTACAAAATAAAAAGTTTTAGAACAAAGGGATCAAATCTTAAATAAGATGCAATCGACAAAAACAAATCGCAAACAGCATTTTGTATTTGTCGTTTAAAGTGTTTAAAATGAGCGGAGATAATCGTGTAAGTGAATGAATACTTTTTATAAATGCCAAAGTGTGGTGTGTTTGATTGTAACGTTTTCTTTCACGTCTTAACTAACTAAACTAACCGATCATCATGGAATTTTGAATTTTTTTGTATAACCACTCACATGATCGGTGGTAAATTTTTTGAAGTGAAAACTTCTTTAGCGGCGTTGTGCACTTTTTTGTACCTAATGGGTAAAAAATGTTAAACTCGCGTCAGTCAGGGTCACGTGACCCTGATCGAAAATTCGTAAGACGGATGTAGCGTAGACAGCCGGCGGCGGAGGTATTTTGCTCTTTCTGCGGCGCGGCGGAAATGGCGGCGCGTCATTTTGGCGTTCGGCGGGTTGATTTTTCTGAGAGATAAACTTTATTGTCATGTTTGTGTACGATAGCGCAATACGACCTGAGTGGTGCAGTGGTCAACATGTCGGTGTACCACGCAGAGGTCCCGGGTTCGATTCCCGGCCGGGCAGAAATTGAAATGATGAATTTTAATTTCTGTGACGGGTCTGGGTGTAACTATGTATAATAAGTATATGTATATTCAAAAGTATATAAAGTAGTATATCAGTTGTCTAGAACCCATATTACAAGCTTTGCTTAGTTTGGGGCTAGATGGCGCTGTGTGAAATTGTCCAAGCATTATTATTAAATAAATGAATATTGTATTCTACCTCATAAATGATATTACTTTTATACTGACAATTAGAGCAATTCGTGCAAAATTATTTCCTAACCATTACAAAATATCAAAAATGCACAACGTTAATATTCACGTTTTCATTTCTGCGGCACTCCTGGAGTACAACCCGATTTTTTTTGCCAAAAAGTTGTGATCGAGACGTGATTCACGGATATAATTCATTTAAAACGACAGACCGTCAAAAAAGTGTTGTCTCACTTTATCGCATTAAACTGTGCGCCTATTCTAATGTTCCTGCCTCTTTCTTACTATCCGTCGGTCATTTCATTCATTATCACTCCTTTCTACAGCCGTTCCCTTACGAGCTACTGACAATTGAAAGTGGAACTTATTGACAACAAGGAACGTACACTTTTGTTGCTCAACAGTTGTTTTGCTTATTTGGTGATATTTACTGTGTTAACAATTATACCTTTTGTACTCGTGGTTTTTTCAGTTATCAAAATCGATGTGCCCGTCTATGCCCTACTGACCACGTGTCAAAAGTAATTTTGTTTGTAGTTTACGTAGTTTATGGACAATAAACTACAGGAAATCACGTTTTAAATGTTGTTTTGTTAACTTATGAACCCATCCCAGGCATAAAATCTGCAAAATTGCGGACGATTTTTAAATGATTGCAATTTTAAAAGTAAGCAAGGTTCGAATTGTAGTGGTCGGATAAATTTATACCAGGTGTCATGCATGGGTGTTTTTCTAAAGGGTAGGTCGTCTTACGGATCACGTGGAGCGATTTGTTTTGTATAGAAGTACATGGATATCGTGTTTTTATTCGCAATTTTGTAACATGCTGATTTTGAAGAGGTAAATGGTGGCTGTATGTATTAATTTCGGTGCTAACCCCAAAATAATCACTTTTTTAATTTTTTTAAATAGTTTTTATTATTTTTTTACTTTTTAATTCGCTAAATTATTTATTTATTTATAAAAGTACAAAATGATTTTTTTTAATAATAAACGTTTCTTAAATTACTTACTCATTTTTGTTTATATTCAAATATGGCAAGACACGTTACAAACGGTGTTACGTTACGACCCTTAAAAAAACCTTTATTGATCCTTGTTTAAAAAATATTCGAAAATATTAAATTGACTTTCGGAGAAGATTTATCTGAGAGTAGATAGGGTTTAGAATTTTATGATATTTTACACTATAATCCTTACATTTAAGGTACAGAATGTATGAAATGGCTTAGCTAGATAGTATTCTTCACAAAAGCATACATAACCAGACACCCACACATACAAACAACACTGGTAAAAATTAAATGAAATATAACTACGCACACTGTCAAAATTGGTGCTCATTTCCAGATCATATTTTAAAGTGTTATTTTACTTAAATATAATAAATCTTATGTCAGAACAATCAAAATATAGTCTAGTTTTAGTGTAAAGGTCTATTTTTGGTATGAAATAGAAACAGTAAACACAGTAAGCGATTAAATCAAAACTTTCCCTAGATTTTTTATAATTCTCCAACAATTTTCAATTGACGATATTTTTTGATTTTGGTATGGAGCAATGTTTAAATAACCTTTTAATAATATTAAGCAACTATTTTTCATTCTAAAGAGCATAAAATATTCATATGTTACCGATCTAGATTTCGGAATAATCTGAATATTCTGAACAAAGATCAAAAAACTCCCATGCTTACGGTTTGAACGCTCAGAACAGAGAAACTATCGTATTTATTAACACGTACCGAATATAAAAACATTCTAGTGAATAGGCCTAACAACTTATCACAACAGTCGGAACATAAATAAACATTCCACGGTGGTGAAAAAAGTGCTCAAAAGTAACCTGACGCACAGCGCGCGCTCGCGGCGCAAGGCGGATCAGATAACAGTCCCCGGATATTTTTTGCAGAACAGGTGAGCGGATAACAATGACCCCCGATTCGTTAGGGCGGTTCGGTATGACCTGCGAATGTGTACAAGAGCCTAGACTGAATGATTTTGAATTTATTGTGTTCTGATTCCAGGAGATGCGTTGTTCTCATGTTTCGTGGTAGCGCCGCTGGTTGTGAGCGTGTGGCGCGGCACGTGGAACCTGATGGAGTTGCACTCCAACTACTTCCCGTTCGCCCAGACCTTCCTGCTTGGGATCGTGGTTCACGTATCATTCGCTCTAGTCAGGTACGAAACGATTACATACCGCATTGTTGTTCAATCATCATCATCAGAATCATGAAGATGCATGCCAGTGGAGTATTAAAAACATTTCGCCGACCTACGTGGTCGAGTGGTTTGTACGCCGGTTTTCATGGTGTCATCATCTCTGAGGTCCGATTTCCATTTTCAGAGGTGTCTTGGGTTCGATCGATCCCCGGCTGGGTCAATTTAGAAAACGAACTTTTCTAATTGGCTCAGGTTTGGGTGTATGTGCTACCACCATTGTCTCTGATTTCTTAAGAGGATTACTGCGCTACGAGTAGCTACACCAGCTAATTGAAAAAAAATCGTAGTGCTTAAATAAAGGGGAAATTGTGAATTGTGTTCTTCTAGTGTACTCCGAATAAGATTCGTGGTACTTTTTATCGCTTTAACTATGTTTTCTAGTATGTCGTTTAGTTTAATGGACGTTTATTGCTAAAAGTGGCCACTTTTAGCAATAAACTAAACGACAACTAAACGACAGGTTATAAAATATTGTTTAAACGATAAAAAGTATAACAAAGCTTCTTCGGAGTACACTAGAAGAACACAATTCACAATTTCGCCTTTTATTAAGCACTACGATTTTTTTTCCATTGGCGGCGCTAGTGTAGCTACTCGTAGCGCAGTAATGCTCTTAAGGGTGTACATTCGCATTTCAAAGAAATTAGCGTTTTTAAGAAGATATCTAAAGAATGAAAGCATTACTTTTGACGTATGTTGTGTGTTTTAGAAAGAAAAATTCTTAAATTAATGCCTTAAAGATATTTAATGCTATTTGTAAAAAATCTGAAAAAATAAAAAAGTAATTTTTTTATAAATACCTGTATTTTATGATTTTTTTTTATTTATTATCAACACTCTGATTGTTTTCTATCCCAAAATGATAAAAAATCCGGAAACGAAAGAGTAGTTATCTTTTATTTTAACTTTTTGTGTCTGAAAACGTACTTTTGATAAAAAAATACTTAATTTCAAGTAACTCAAAAACTATTATTTTTTTGAGAAAAAGTTATATGACTAAAAGTATTTGATTTGACATCATCTATGACCCCTTAGCAGGAATACGTCATATTTCCACTGACCCTGTATATATATATATATATCACTGGAAATATGACGTATTCCTGCTAAGGGGTTATAGATGAGGTCAAAACAAATATTTTTTGTCATGTAACTTTTTCTCAAAAAATAAATAGTTTTTGAGTTAATTGAAATAAAGTATTTTTTTACCAAAAGTACGTTTTCAGACACAAGAATTTAAAATAAAAGATAACTACTCATTCGATTCCGGATATTTTATTATTTTCGGATAGAAAATAATCTGAGTGTTGATAATAAATAAAAAAAATTTCATAAAATACAGGTGTTTATAAAAAAATCAATCCTTAAAAGCATTTTTTATTTTTATTTTTTCAGATTTTTTAGAAAAGGCAGCAAATATCTTTAAAAAATTCCTAGTAACTAAGCGTGCATAATATTTTAAAAACATCACCATCTATTCAGCTTTCAGTTGAGGTATAAAACTTAATAATAGCTTAAATAAAAAATGAGAAATTAAGACTTAACTAAATAGCAGTCCCATTTCATGTAGCAAAAATTTCCTACTTCAAGCGCTTCGGAGGTGGCCGTATTATCCTACTTATTCCATAAATGTGAAAGTTTTCTTGTTTGGATGATTGTTAATCAATCATGTAAAACGGCTGAACGGATTTGAATGAAATTTGGCACACAGATAGTTTATAAGGCGGATTAAAACATAGGAGGATACTATTATCTTGATTAAAGGTTCCCTAGGGATTTTCTCGAATGTAAATGCGAATAAAGTCGCGGGCGGAAGCTAGTTTGCCATAAATGATCGTGCTTACTAAAAATACTTTCGTCCGAGTGAGTTTGAAATAGGATTATTTTCCGCCGATGAGTAAAAATTTTATACAGACAGCATCAAAAATAACCATGCATATCAGCCATTTTTAATGACCCGCTGCTGGGGAACAGGCCTTCTTTTCCTTTTGGGATAAAGCGGACGGGCCATAACCCACCACGTGGGCCCAATGTGGATTGGTCAGTGTTAACTCAATTGACCTTACATTGAGCCCTTGGTTCTGGCTGCATTTACAGTCGTTAACACTGACCAATCCACATTGGGCCCACGTGGTAGGTATGGCCCGTCCGTTTTATCAATCCACAAGCCAAAAGGAAGGCCAGTTCCCCAGCAGCGGGGCATTGAAAATGACTGATATGCATGGTTATTTTTGATGCTGTCTGTATAAAATTTTGAATACCTGAGTGAAGAGCTCAGGGTTACACTATGTGAGGCACTGATTTTATCAAAGCTGAATTACTGTGACACGGTTTATGGACCATGTCTAATGTCTAAGACAAGCAGGATTGTCCAGCGAGTGCAGAATGCTTGTGCGCGTTTCTGTTTTCATATACCACCTAGGTCACACGTGACCCCTTTTTTGAATGCTGCAAATATTATGAAAATGGAAGCGCGTAGGAGACTCCATCTTGCTATTTTAATGTTTGGCATAATAGGCACAAGGAGGCCCTGTTATCTGTATGATAAGCTGGTATGGACCCGTGACCAGAGCAGGTATCCAAAGAGGAAAATTTCAAACATCTTTGCAACTGCAACACATCGAACAGCGGCGTTTCGCGGCTCCTTTAGATTTGCCGCCTCGAGGTGCTGGAACGTAATCCCACCGCCGCTACGTGATCTAAAAACGGTAAAAACATTTAGAAATCACCTAAAAAAACATCTTATTACTATTCAGAAAACATCTTCTTGACTTCCTTAACTCACTCACTTTCGGGTTCTATCACATTAGGCATTCACATTGCGGGATTTTGTGTTCCGGCACCCTTGGGGCACGGCGAAGCCCTTTCTCTGCTTTGTAAACACAACCACAATAATCTGCTGCTTTGCACTGCAAGCACAATCATCATCCGCCACGTAGCTACCACGTGGCTGCCTGCCACGTGTCGTGACGTGGCTTTTATATATTCCTAATAGGTACTTCCTTTTTGTAAAATAATTTCACCACTACCATCATTATTTTTGTTTGTCACTTTCAACTTTTATGAGAACCAAACCAATGTAAAAAACTAGCGTGTCGCTTTTCTTCTTTACTTTTTTCAATCAATCACAGTCACAGACTAGACAAAAATGCAAATTCTTCTTTTTGTTTTTTGAGACGACCTCCCTTTGCTATGGAAGCAAAGGAATTGACCGCTATACAGCCAACCCAATGTTTCACTGTTATGCATGTGTAGATATTAATTTGTGTTTTTTTTGTAACTATTTTTGTATTTTGTACGTTCAATGTCGCCACTGATTAGGCCCCTCCAGAACACCAGCGCTGCGACGGTCTTGTGTCGTTGTAGCATTAGCTGAGGCTGGGGCCTAGTTGGCTGCTCACTCTGTTTTCGTATTTTGTATTGTTTCATAATTTCTTCTGATTGTTTGTGTTTCTTTTTAATTCTTAATTGTAATAACTAATTGTGTGGCCAATAAACAATTTACTTACTTACTTACTCATCGGCGGAAAATAATCCTGTTTCAAACTCACTCGGACGAAAGTATTTTTAGTAAGCACGATCATTTATGGCAAACTAGCTTCCGCCCGTGACTTCATTCGCATTCACATTTGAGAAAATCCCTAGGGAACCTTTAACCAAGATAATAGTATCCTCCTATGTTTTAATCCGCCTTATAAACTATCTGTGTGCCAAATTTCATCCAAATCCGTTCAGCCGTTTTACATGATTGATTAACAATCATCCAAACAAGAAAACTTTCACATTTATGGAATAAGTAGGATAATACGGCCACCTCCGAAGCGCTTGAAGTAGGAAATTTTTGCTTCATGAAATGGGACTGCTATTTAGTTAAGTCTTAATTTCTCATTTTTTATTTAAGCTATTATTAAGTTTTATACCTCAACTGAAAGCTGAATAGATGGTGATGTTTTTAAAATATTATGCACGCTTAGTTACTAGGAATTTTTTAAAGATATTTGCTGCCTTTTCTAAAAAATCTGAAAAAATAAAAATAAAAAATGCTTTTAAGGATTGATTTTTTTATAAACACCTGTATTTTATGAAAATTTTTTTATTCATTATCAACACTCATATTATTTTCTATCCGAAAATAATAAAATATCCGGAATCGAATGAGTAGTTATCTTTTATTTTAAATTTTTGTGTCTGAAAACGTACTTTTGGTAAAAAAATACTTAATTTCAATTAACTCAAAAACTATTTATTTTTTGAGAAAAAGTTACATGACAAAAAATATTTGTTTTGACCTCATCTATAACCCCTTAGCAGGAATACGTCATATTTCCAGTGACCCTGTATATCTATTCAATAATTTAATAGGAATTTTCAAAGGACGCCCCCATTAAGGCTCGCGCAGAGTTGTTTTGATCATTTGTATTGAAAAACCTACTTTATTTGAAATCAGACCAATGTATTATGATGATGTTAAATTCTTATATCATGATTTATTTATTACCAGGGCACAACTATTATCAAGATCCGTGGGGGCGTGGAGTGAGCCTGAGGGTGGCGGTGCGGGGCGGTGGCTGCGCGAGCGGTTCCTGTCCAAGGTGTACACGTACGTCTTCATCCTGGCCAACATCAACCACTGGAGGGGCGGCTGGGGTATCCTGGATAACGCCGTCTACGCCCTGCTGCCTAATAGCGAGGATCCTCATAGGTAATAAGGATTTATTGGCATGTATTACAAATACTCCCATTTTCTCAATGAAGTATTTTTTATGCTCAACTGTCGCAGCTGGACGTGTGAAGCACTACCAGTGCAGAGAAGGTGGTAAATGAAACAATAAAATTACAATTTACCAGGATATATTTAGTGATCTCAGGGGTACAACGATGACGCTCCGTTGTCCCCATGACATGATGGGGACAAAATTATGAGGACAACGAGAATACAGAAACGATCTTCGTTTCGTAGTTCTGGATTAAGGTAAGGAGGGGACATAGCGTCTGTTTTGCTTAGAGGAAGCAGAAGCGCATGCGCAGCACGAGGGCTATACCCTCAAGTGGAGCGAAATGTTCGGCCTCGGTAGATGGAGGGTGTGCTCAAAGTGAAGCAAGTGCTCAGTCTCAGCGGGGGTGTTGCTCCGGGGTAGGCCGGAAGCAACAGGTGGTGGCTAGGACAGCTAGGTGCCCGGAGGTGTAGTGGTAGATGGCACAGCGGGATCCCGTAGGTACGACCCTGGAATGTTACCAAGAAAGGGATGAACAGGTAGGTATTCACCAAGTATTACCGCTGCCGAATAGGTGCGAGTGACAGGAAAAGTCTCAAAACAAAAAATGAATTATTTTAAGATTGATTAATTAATCAAATTAATCAATCACTACGAGATTACTTAATGTCACCATTCGGGCACGTTACCCTATTGGCAAGTTTAAAAGGAACAAATTAGTTCTTGGTTCTGGAAATTCGAATATTACGAAACAAATATTACGTTTGGAAATCCACCCATTCGTAGCGGAATAGGTTATAAAACGAATCTATTTCATTGTAAGTTAAAATAAATAAATCAATGTGGGTTATAGTATTTGTTCACGTGCTAATTATTTACACATTATTTTAATTGCAAACCGACATGAAATCGTTCACTATTTGATAAAGAATTTATAGCACAATTTATCACACTGATTACAATTATTGAAGGGTTTGGTATTTAATATGAGAATTTACTAAGAAATTATAATAAAAATTTAAATGCAAAATGAACGGATTTATAGCTAACACTCACCCTAGAACGTAACTCGTTAAGGCCCTTATAACCTTCATCTAGCGCCACCAGTTCATTTATTTTTATTATACGTAAACCAGGTTAATATTAAAAAAAAAGGAAATAACCACGCCCTCTTAAATTGTTTCTAATATTTTTTGGAATAACTCGTCAACAGATTTCATTCTTTCTGTAAGTTTTTAAATCCATTTAAACCAAAAGTGGCCTCTGTCGTTACAAATGCATTTTAAAACTTGTACAAAGAATGAAAAATATCACGTTCCATTTTTAAATTTTAAATACAAATGATCAAAACAACTCTGCTCGAGTCGTAATGAGGTAGTAATGAAAAATACCTCATTATTCATAAAAAAAATAAAAAATGACTTTAGAATCTTTAAATACCAGTAAATAAATAAATTAAAAAAATATTAAAAACACGACTGCCCTGCCCAACGAACTAAAAAGACAAGTAACAAGTGTCATTGAAGTCAGGGGACCGTTTTATGGGTCAATTTTTGATTAAAGAGGTCCCCCGACTGCAATGACACTTGTTATTTGACTTTTTAGTTCGTTGGGCAAGGCAGTCATGTTTTAAATAAGATAAAGAAACATTTATTGGCCTAAAAAAATGAACATAGTTAAAAGAAGAAAAACAAACAAAAATAACAGAAAGAGATTACTAAAAATAAATGGTACGGGTGTGGCCAAAAGGTAGCTGGCATACGAGCCCAAACTCGATGGGTTGCATGGTTTTATTATAGAGTTCCTATGGCCTTTTTCCGCCTCCATCATCAGATCCTCGGACACTATTTCCCATTAAAGTACTCGTCAAGATGATTCAAACGAGCCCAAACTCGACGGGTTTGCATGGTTTTATTACCGAGTTGCAATGGCCTTCTTCGGGCTCCATCACCAGACCCTGGACACTATTTCTCAACAAAGTACTCGTCAAGACGATTCAAACGAGCCCAATCTCGATGGGGTGGCGTGGTTTTATTAAAGAGTTCCTGTGTCCTTCTTCCAGCTCCATCATCAGACCCTGAAAACTATTTCCCAACAAGGAACTTGTCAAGACGATTCAAACAAGCCCAAATTTGATGGGGTTGCTTGGTTTCAATATTAAGTTCCTATGGCATGGCCTTTCAGCTTCATCATCAGACCCTGGATTACGTCTCCCATTAGAGTACTCGTCAAGAGACGATGGTTTCATCATAGAGATTCTATGGCCTTCTTCCGGATCCATCATCAGATCAGCTCAATAACACCATAATATTGCATTGCCTTCCAGTTCTGACGTATGTTCAAAATTTCAAGTTTCTAGCTCATCGGGAAGCTAGTACAAAATCGTTCACAAACTTTGCGGAGAAACAAACGAACCAACGAACGAACGAACACACAAACGAGAAAGCAACCTAATAAAAACGTGTTAAAAAGACATTAATTTATTACTTAATTTTACTTGAGAAACTGTTTAAAGTTTAAAGAATAGCAGTGTTAAGAGTAGGTGGGACAATCAGAATTTGGACAGTACCTATCAGTGAGTCTACCCTTTATGGCAGAACTTTTTATGTCATAATTTTACTATGCATAACAACTAATGGCATAAACTTCAAGTCGCAGAAAATCGTTTGGCATACATTTCATATCTATATTTCGAGTCTACCTTTTATGGCAGAACTTTTTATGTCATAATTTTATTATGCATAACAACTAATGGCATAAACTTCATGTCGCAGAAAATCGTTTGGCATACACTCATTTATCATACACTTAAAACGCATAATTTTGTAAGCCAGAATCATCTTTTGGCATACATTTCATATCCATAATAATTAAACAGTAGAACCATCATATCGCAGAAAGTTCACAGTCAGAACCATCATATCGCAGACAGTTTATAGTCAGAATCATCTTTTGGCATACATTTAATAGAAAATTCATATCTAGAATAATTTTGTATTGCTTACACGCATGTTTCATGCTGCATGCATCCTTACATGCAGACAAATAAACATGCATGCAAGCAAGCATGCAGCAAGCAAGCAAGCATGCAGCATGCAAGCAAGCATGCAGCATGCAAGCAAGCATGCAGCATGCAAGCAAGCATGCAGCATGCAACATGCATGCAAGCATTGTGGAGCTCCGCTCGCTTCGCTCGCTCCGCTGCGAATGGTCAAAACACTAACCTAACCTAACCTACTGGTAGGTGCATTAAAAGTTTATCTTTATAGCGGGGGGCCTCAGGCCCCCCGACCCCCCCGAACAGGGGGGCCAGCCCCCCTGCACCCCCCGGCAAGCATGCAAGCAGCATAAATAAGCATTCAAGCATGCATGCATGCATGCAAGCAGCATGCATGCAAGCAAGCAGCATGCATATCGGTTTTGCAGCGATTCGTTCTGTTGTTGACTTTTGTAGCACAACATTTACAAAATTCAACATATTGACTTTTTAAGACAAATTTTTAATTCAATTTAACGTTATGCAATTTTTTAGTGATTACAATATGCTTGATGACATTATTCTTAATGAAATTCTGCCATATTCGTAGTATACCATGTGAAAATTATACCAAATAATTGTCTACCAAACAAACGTTATGCCAAACGAAATTCTGCGAATAAAAATTTTGCCAAAGGTTTTTATGCCTAATGAAATTCTGCCATCTGAATAGTATGCCATTGTAAATTCGGGCATGTAAACATTCTGCCAAACAATAATTATATTAAACAATTTTTATGCCTTAAAAATATTCGTTTAAAGAAGATTCTGCCAAGTGTGTTCTGCCAAATAAATTTCGGAGCATCAAGTTTCTGCCAGATAGAGGTAACCCCTATATTTCAGTAGAACCATCTCATATCGCAGACAGTTTATAGTCAGAATCATCTTTTGGCATACATTTCATGCATCCTTACATGCAGACAAATAAACATGCATGCAAGCAAGCATGCAGCATGCAAGCAAGCAGCATCATGCAAGCAAGCATGCAGCATGCAAGCTAGCAGCATCATGCAAGCAAGCATGCAGCATGCAAGCAAGCATGCAGCATGCAAGCAAGCATGCAGCATGCATGCAAGCATTGTGGAGCTCCGCTCGCTTCGCTCGTGCTTCTGCGAGTGGTAAAAACACTAACCTAACCTAACCTACTGGTAGGTGCATTAAAAGTTTTTCTTTATAGCGGGGGGCCTCAGGCCCCCCGACACCGCCGAGCAGGGGGGCCAGGCCCCCCTGCAGCCCCCGGCAAGCATGCAAGCAGCATAAACAAGCATTCAAGCATGCATGCATGCAAGCAAGCAGCATGCATATTGGTTTTGAATCGAATCGTTCTGTTGTTGACTTTTATAGCACAACATTTACAAAAATTCAACATATTGACTTTTTAAGACAAATTTTTAATTCAATTTAAGGTTAAAATGCAATTTTTTAGAGATAACACTATGCCTAATGACATTATTCTTAATGAAATTCTACCATATTCGTAGTATACCATGTGAAAATTATACCAAACTAGCGGCCACCCGCGGTTTCACCCGCGTGGTTCCCGTTCCCGTGGGAATATCGGGATAAAAAGTATTTTATGTTTTAATCCAGGCTATCTTGGGCTTGTACTTCGGCAGAGGGGAACGCTTCGTATGGCTACTCCTTCTGTTACACAGAAGCCCGTCTTGCTCTAAGCTTTATTCAAATAAACTTAGTAATTAAGCGCTTTTGAATCGTCTATATTTTCCTACAAACTACCCAAAAATTATTTAAATGCAAAAGACACTAATTCATGTTCCTGCCCCCGCCGTAGCATATCCACAGCAATACAATAATTTTGATATACTTACTTAGCGATTTATCGATGACTTAACGATGTTTCTGTTATCATGGACCATAGTACGATGCACTGCATTTGTAAGATTCAGTCCAGCACTA
This sequence comes from Agriphila geniculea, assembly GCA_943789525.1. Lineage (NCBI taxonomy): Eukaryota > Metazoa > Arthropoda > Insecta > Lepidoptera > Crambidae > Agriphila > Agriphila geniculea. The sequence continues at coordinate 4,115,281 of OX038877.1, read as the reverse complement.
GATACATTATGTCTATGCTATCATAGTTGGCGTGCATAGCACTAGTCTTAAATTATTGCTTCTTTTCCAGGCCAGTGCTGTATGCCGCTTTCACAGTCCTCTTCTACGTGTGCATCACCGTACTGCGGTCTTCGCGCAACCTGTTGGCATCTCCGTACTTCCTCGTCACCGATGGCAAAGAGGCCACCTATATCTTTACCACTAGATTCAATTACACCGTAAGTTATGTGACTTCAAAACTCAATATTATACATTATAGCGATTTACGTAGTTTACGATTAAAACACACCTGACAACTGCTTGAGCAGACATGTCAACTACTAGAACTGCAAGAAATTTTACCAGTTGCAATACCGGCTTTAAGGCGGAAGCACTCTTGCTTTTGCTCAGACTCAGACTTTGGCGTAGAAACAGAACGATGTGAGTTCATGGAACTCGTGACTGAAGAGGAGGGGTAACTGCGCTAGAGGAGTCGACAGCTTGAGTAGTCCATGGGGGTCTGGCCATTACTGCTTGACCGCACAACGGAATTTCGCCATGCTGTTGGCCGCCTGAAGCGGTCGCAAGTCGCAACTGCTCAAGCGGACTCGTGTATTTCGATCGCAGCTCGCTATGCTGCCGCAGCTCGAGGCGAATGGTAATGACTGCTTCAAGTTTTCCACTGTATTTCTATGACAGTCTTCCGTTTGCAAAAATGAAGATTTTTTATTTTTATTTTTATTTATTTAGAAGATTAAATATTTGAAAAAAGCCCAAGCTCTAATTTTAGTGTAGGAAAGGAAGGTAGTGGACCTCCAAAGTAAATCCTCAGTAGAAGAAACTTTACAGTATGATAAAGTATCATAAATGAAACATATTTTTTAAATTATCCAAATCGTTTTTTTTTGTTTTTTTATATTTGTACATAGGTTTCATAGTATATTACATCCCTGCAAAGTTCATCGACTGAGGATTTAATGTTAGGGTCTCCATACAAAAAATCGCTTCATCTCCTACACTATTTAAAATTACTGTGAAAACCTATTCGGATCTCTCATTGCTACTTTAAGACAATGAGTTGGAAATGTTAGAATATTGTGATCTAATAGTATCATGCCACATATATTATCTATCACACAGTCACATACAATGTCGTCAAGGGTGAGGTAGGTAGGTATTGATCTCAAGAAGATGAAATGAATGGAGAAGAAGCCACTCGGACGCATGTAACCTTCGGTACTTAATGTAGAAGTACACCTTACAATTCAAAACAAATGGATACTCGTATGTAGAGATCATGTCCGCTGGATTATCCACTTTGGTTAATTTGGTCAGCGTTAGGAAGCGGGTACTTGGTGTCCCTACGTTTGATTTGACTATTAAACGATTACGCCAGGGTCAACAGAGTTATGAGTGGGCATGGATTTATTCGGAATGTTGTGTTGGTGTGGTCACAAGTCTTCCAATTTTCTTATCCGCTTCTTGTTTTTCAAGGTTTTTCTGTTTCTTTGTTTAGCAACTTTGGTCCATTATAATGCGATGCGACCCCATCAGTAAAATTAAATAACTTTTTGTCTCCTGTGGGCCTACCATGAGTTGAAGCAAACTGTTTACGTTACCGTAAACCATCGGATATACTGCTCACAGTCAGTGCGAGTGAAAGAGACAAAACGATAGTTTACTGTAACGTAAACAGTTTGCATCAACTCATGGTAGGGCCACTGAAAACTTAGGAAGTTGTTCATGTTTTTTCAAGGTTAGTGTAGAGTCGATCAATCAATATAATTTATGTAAATAATTCTGTGATTGAAATAACTATCGCCTTTTACGAGTAAACTTGACATATTTATTTTTATAAACGCTACATTTACCTTAGATTTGTGGAGCTCGGTGGCAGCGCAGTGGTTTAGCGCCTGGCCCTGCGATTGCGAAGGTTAAGCAACTTTCGTATGGGTCGGTTTTGGGATGGGTGACCAAAAAGTATTTTGGATGATTAATTCCCTCAAGGTCACGTGGTCATGATCCTAATGTTGTCTTCTTTCCAAATTTGTCACTTTCCTAAGTGGTCACTACCTATATTGTCACCTTCCCAAGTTGACACCTTCTTTACACTTGTAAAAGATAATATTTTTTTCTAATGTAGTTTTTTCTAACAATTTCTTTGTTTTTTATGACTTTCACTTTTCTTTCATCACGTTCATACCACATGGTATTTTATTTGTTTTTTAAATAAGTCGGTACGTTGTATACTGCACCGCATTACATTGGCATTTATCTGCGCGATTGGAGACCGTTTAGCGGCGCGCAGGATGTGAAGTTTCAAACCACTGTCGAGCGTAGGGACGCCAACGAGTCTAATCATATTATGTAAGGATACATTTTGTAAAGAAAAACATTAATAATTTTAATTAGGCTAGTATGAATTTGTATGGTGTACTAAACAACGCAAGCGACCGCAACTTGCAACCAATTCGTACTAAAAAGCTCAGGACTCGGTCGAAAAACGGGCTAAGCGACTTATTGGAGACCCCGAACTCAGGAATGCCAAACTAAGTAGCCTCGACCGTCGCCGTAGAATAGCTTGTTTGTCGGCATTTTACAAGATGCACTTCGGAGAGTGTGCGAAGGAATTACACGAATTAATTCCTCCAGCCCCATTCCACCATCGAAGCACTAGACGCAGATTGGCGTACCACCCTTATGTTGTTAATATTCCAACCTTTCGCACAAAGCATTTTGCTAACACTTTTAAAATGCGAACAGCTAAGTGGAACAGGCTGCCTGCCGACCGATGTGTTTCCCAATAGTTTGGGCCTTTTCAAGGCTAGAGTGAATAGGCTTTATCTAAGTGAGTGCTCCATCGTAGTCCGCATCAAGGTGTGATTATGGACAAATGCTTACTTATTTTGAATAATAAAAAAAACTGGCTCGCGGTCGCCAACATTGGAGTGCTATTTCAGATTATGTCTACGACTGCGTTCGAGTGGCATTTCTTTTTCCGTGGGAATTTTGGGGTGCGAAGTATCTCTTTACCAATTATCATCAAAATTGATTCAACGCAGCTATTCAGGTATAAATTAAAAAACCGGCCAAGTGCGTGTCGGGCCATGCGCCATAGGGTTCCGTAGTTACCTTATACCATACCATATTTAATATCACCTATAATTTTTCGTCTGTAAAAATAACTTTGTTTTTCACAGTGTTGGTATGAATGACAAAGTTATATTTGCGGTTTTGGAAAATGTGCTATATCTCAAAAACTAATTACTATATCTCGTTCAAACCAATTTTGGTTGAAATTGTTTATTAAGATCTCCAGCATATATTTTTTTTAGATTTTTCACTCTCTTATTTCAAAAGTTAAAGGGGGGGGGGACACACATTTTACCACTTTGGTGGTGAATATCTTTCAAACGGTTGACTTTGAGAAAAAGTTGTTTTAGAAACCTCAATGTCATTTTTAAAGACCTATCTATAAACAACCAACACGTGTTGGTTTGAAGAAAAAATTTTTTTTCAGTTTCAGTTCCATGTATGGGGAGCCCCCCCTTAATCTTTTATTTTTCTTATTTTTGTATTAAATTCGATAAGCGGTTAACAGAATACATCTACCTACCAAGTTTCAACTGTGTAGTCTTAATACTTTCGGAATAAAGTGGCTGTGACATACGGACAGACAGACAGACAGACAGACATGACGAATCTATAAGGGTTCCGTTTTTTGCCATTTAGGCTACGGAACCCTAAAAAGACACGTACATATCAAGTTGGTAAAACTAGACCTATCATACGAACGAAAAATTTTAATGAAAATTCTGCATGAATTACTTATAGCAATCTGCGTTGAGTTACTACTTTATGACGAATATTTTATGTCTACACTTTCCTCTGAAAAATTATGGAATCCCTGAAAAGTATGTAGATTGTGCTATAAGTCATACGGCCGGTTTCTGAATTGAGAAATTGAAGTTGAGCACTACTTAAGTACAAATTTTGTATGGGTGAGTAAGATTTGAGCAGTGCTCAACTTAAATTTCTCAATTCAGAAACCGGCCGATAGAGAGTGTAAGAAGTTGCTTACATCCAAAAACCTAAACAGCAAGAGTATTGAAAAATTCATAAAAGGCATATAAACCAAACACAAATTTTACCTTTCAATTGGGTAGGTTGACAAAGGATTCGCCAACCCTACCCCATGCTAAGCGCGGTCGAATAACGCGCAAAACTGGAGCGCAGGTCAAGTGCGCTTCGACCCCGCACAGCTAACCTGCTGACTGCCTTCCAGCAGGATTATCAGATCACCAGATTTAGTAGACATAGAGTGGAACTCGATATAGTGGATTAGCGCGTTTGTTATGCGCTTATGGAAGTTAAGCAACCTTCGCAAAGGTCGGTCATAAGATGGGTGATCAAAAGTTGATTATCTTGAACTCTTCCAATGATTTGGAATGAAAAGGACTATAAACTCTTGGTGCGGGCTGCAAATCCGCATTGGCCCTGCGTGGCAAGGGCCTGTGACTCAGCAGGGGGACATTAAAAATGGTTGATATATACAGATTTGCCAGTTTAACATTCTTAAGATCGCTTCACAGGTTCTGGATAAAAAAATAAAATGGTTAGTTCAAAGTTATCCTCAGTTTATTTAAATCTTCGGCTTTTCTTAGGCTTTGTCTGAGTTATCCTCTTCTTCGCGTATTCGCCTATTCGGTCTTTCTGCAACTAAAGCGAATCATTTAGGTAAGTACATACTGCCAGAAAACATGGCTTTTATATACTTACGACGTTTTCACTTACTAATGCTCTACATCTTCATAGATATACGGTAATTTTGCTGAAATCATTGCTTTGATAAGTATAAAATCTTTAATAAACTGAACTAGAATGATTGTTTATTTGATTGAACTGACATGTTGGCGTTCCATTCTAATAGGAAACTGGTTAAAGACCTCCTTATCTCTAAGTGTCGTCCTGCAGCCCAACAAATATCAATATACTTGGAAATAGGAGCGTGCTCTTATCGCCGTCCAAGGAATAGCACGACAAACAGCGTCGCGGTTCGACGTCACCGCCAGGCGCAATGATAATGCAATTACATGTTTTAATCTCGTACAGCAGCGCCGAGGCGGGCGGGACCTCACTCATACAGTAGACATGCGCGGAAGCACAGCGGGGCTCGCCGACACGCTCGCGAGTGGTTCGCGAGCGTACGCCGCGCTCCTCGAATGCGCGGACGTGATATTCGCGAGCGTGGTGGTCGCGCCGGCCGTGGTGGCCTACTGGAAGTCGACATGGTCGCTTATGGATTTGTACGTGCTGCCGGAGAGGCCGGTGGCGAGTGCCGCCGCGTGCGTTACTTTCGGTTTTTGCGTGGACTTTTTTATGTGCGTGTTCCAATCGCAACTGAGCAAGTATTTGAGTCCTGATAGAGGCCGGTTGACTTACTACGTGCTGTCGCGGTTTTGCACGTGTTTGGCGGGGGTGGCTTGTGTGGGTGGGTGGCGTGGGGCGTGGAACCTGTTCAACGAGTGCACGGGGGATAGCGCGCGGACGCTGCTGTCAACCACGGCCGCGGCCACGCTCTCGCTGGCGGCGCTGCGGACTCTGCGCAACATTTGCGCAGTGCCCTTCGCCGTCGCCGTCGACTCGCCGCAGGACTATTTTTATGTCCCCACTATGTTCCGTACGGTTGGTATCTCTTATATTGTGAACATTCTGAACATCACTGTAATCCTATGGACTGCTACATACAGGGTGTATTCTACCCGTCATCAGGACCGCATTTCTGTTCAAAATTTTTGGTGAGAAACGCTTTTTATTTTGGTGTTAAAAACCACAGCAAAAAATGTTCTTTGACCTTCAACAACTCCATACAACAACTTCGACCTTCAACAACTTCCTAGCTATTGATGACCCAGTATAGTGTAATAGATAAAAATGGTCATGATGATGGGCAGAAACTTTGGCTTCGGTTAGGGTCTTTATACACCTTTTAGGTACCTACTTAACATACTAAGTCACTAAACACTCAAACCAAATTCACATGCACTTCAGACACGTGTACCGTCGAGGCAGCTTTCCAATCAAGATCTGTCTGTTCAAGTGTGAAATATAATTCTTATATTTATTTGAGAATAATAACAGACATATTGTAAGGTATTCAACGAAGAATAGAGTCTCTTCTTCCTCCTTCTAGGCAATGGCTAATCATCAATCAATTAGTTCGATGGATGGATATAGCCTCAAGTCTGGGGCCAAAGTCTGCTATTGTTAAAGTCATAATCGTGTTTCAATTGTGTATGAATTATAATGCTTTTTGACACAGTTCTTGTTTCTTAAACCCAAAACCGAAACACAATTGAAATACGATTATCACGTTAACCATAGCAGACTTGGGGTTGAGCCCATGATAAGCTTCCTTTATGAAGATAAAGAAAGCTCTTCGACGTTTACCAGGGGCTCAAGTTCCATAAGAGAAGTCTCAGGAGTGAGCCATTTTTGCCCCTGGTTCCAATAAAACAAGTACCTGACTTTGGTACTTACTTTTCTTGGAATTAGGACAGTGTAAATGTTCATTCCTAAGTTCCTATTTAGGTTTAGGTTAAAAATATACCAGAAAAAAATATTCGTTCTTCAGGCATTCCAGCTCCTTAGGTGCTCCCATCTGAATAGCTGGTGACCAATTGTTTTTTTTTTCGTCTAGCTTACTAGATTAATATAAATAAGATTGTGAATTCAAAAATCTTAAATTTTATAATATTTTATTTATTGTTTGAACTGTCCGTTTTTTTACAGCGGGGAGACATTCTCTCATTAGTAAAAATAGTGTAGTCAAATTAGGTCGAATTTGCAAAAAGATCGGAAGTAATTCGTGTAGTTGACATTTTTTATGGAATCATTAGAAGACATGATTATAAGTTTCCTCTGAGTTTGCACCATTCCTGCTATGTACGGAACATCGTTTAATGTTAGGTATTAAAATTAAAGTCCTAATATTTTTTTAAATATAATACCTCCAATAACAGTTTCTTTCCATGTTTTGTTACAATTTAATTACCTATCATTGCATACCCAGTTTGTTTAATTCAAATAAAAAGTTATTGAGTTAATTGACAAAATCTAAACCTAGGAGCGCCACCTTTGTGACGTTTGTTCCACTACTTTAGCGAGTGGCAAAAAGTGATTTGATGATCAGTAACGCATGCGCAACGCGAAAGTAGTGAAACAAGTACCTACGACGTCACAAAGGTGGCGCCTCCTAGGTTTAGATTTTGTCAATTATCTTGGTAACTTTTTATCTGATTTAAGCAAACTGGGTTTGTAATGATAGGTAATTATAATTGTAACAAAACATGGAAAAAACTGTTATTGTAGGTATTATGTTTAAAAAAATATTGGGACTTTAATTTTAATACCTAACATTAAACAATGTTCCGTACATAGCAGGAATGGTGAAAACTCAGAGGAAAGTTATATTCATAACTTCTAATGATTCCATAAAAAATTACAACTACATGAATTACTTCCAACCTTTTTGCTAATTTGACTACACTATAAACGGCGTGAGTCGGAGTGAGTCTGAGTCAAACTCCGACGCAACTCAGTACCTAGTTGATATGTGTATGTTTCCACTGCATTGTAAACAAACTTGCCCCTGTTAGGGACTTTAATTCATGTGATTCATATATTTACTTTCGATTAACACTGGCTAATGTACTCATAATTAGTCTAACAAAAAATACATGAAAGACATGTTATGTACAGATGCTGGCATATATATTGGCAAGAGAAAGAAAATGACAAAAGATGCGCAGTAGCCATAAACACTAAGTTTATGGGTACTGCGCATCTTTTGTCTCTTTCATTCTCTTGCCAATATATATGCCGGGCAGTATATTTATGTACAGTTCTGTGGTACTGTCAACGGCACGCCAAGCTACCAGGACTGGGTACTCTAGTTCAATCATTTTTTAACGTAAACGCGTAGATATTAAAGTTCAAAATAAATTGCAGATTTTTGATAGTTATGTATAACCCGTGGTGCTGCTGACTGTATCAAATCAAATCAATCGTTTATTTGCAAACATGTGGTCAACAAAGGTCTTAAACATAAAATGTGCCGTTACATGCTGCCGTATGCAAACAGCGTGCAAATATTTGAAATATTAACTTTGATTAAAAGCTATTTGATAGCAAATAAAAAAAATTAAAAAAATTAAAAACCCGCCTGCCTAAAAAAGGCAAGTCAACTGAAAAGATGGAAACAAGATTAAATATTAAATGCAACATTATAACATGCAGTCGGAGGCATGCATAAAGAAAGTGACATTATGAATGATTTGAGTTATTATATGCCTCCGACTGCATGTTATAATGTTGCATTTAATATTTAATATTGTTTCCATCTTTTCAGTTGACTTGCCTTTTTAGGCAGGCGGGTTTTTAATTTTTTTTTTATTTATTTATTTTTAGTTATTATTTATATGATATACCTTTCTGAAATCCTTATAATAAGCCCTTTAATTTGACACCCATATCGCAGTATTCTAAAAAAAAAAAATTTTTCCCACTACGTATAATAGCACCGTACAGCCGCCATGTTCGTTTTTTTATAACGCCACCTTCTTAAGAACACTTGGGCTGACGAGACAAATCTAACGATATGTTAATCATGGAAATCTGTTCAGCCGTTTGAAAGATATGAGGTAATAAAGAATATTACATACAAACTTACAAGATACGCGCGAAAAACATAACCCTCTTGCAGTCGGGTAAAAAGTAAATGGCAAGTATCATTCATTACAAATTTCAGCTATGTCATAATTATAATTATATAATGGAAAAAAAAAACATTTAGTTATATTAAAAAAATGCACTCTTACTACAAATATTGAATTAATTGAATACCGCAGAACATAATTATTTACTTAATTGTTTTGTCACTTAAAAAGTCAGAAACACAGTAATAATTTTTCGTCAATAATAATTGCCTTAATTTATCTTTAAATTTAAATAGCGTTAAACTTGTCAATTCAGATGGGAGTTTGTTGTACATATAAATGACCATGCAATATGAATTTTTAGAATATAATTTCAGCCTTTGGTATGGAATACGTAATTTATCACCTCTTCTCCCTCTAGTGCCATAGTCATTATTTGTACTATGATTTATTGTTCTACAAGCAGCCGCGCGCGACTTCGTCTGCGTAGACAGTTATTTTTCTAATCCTCGGGAACAATACCGTTTGATGAAAGATACCGTATATCCTTAACTGACCCCTGATAATGTGTATGCAAAATTTCATGATGATCGGTTGAGTAGTTAAGACGTGAAAGCGTAACAAACAAACTTGCTTTCGCATTTATTTTAAACTAGCGGCCGCCCGCGGTTTCACCCGCGTGGTTCCCGTTCCCGTGGGAATATCGGGATAAAAAGTATTCTATGTTTTAATCCAGGCTATCTACTATCTGTGTACCAAATTTCAACCAAATCCGTTTAGTAGTTTTTGCGTGATTGAGGAACAAACATCCAAACATCCAAACCCACAAACTTTCACATTTATAATATTAGTAGGATTAGGATATTTTATAAAAGATTAACTTGTTATTACAAAACTTAGTTACTTTTTTAATTCGGAATGCATTTCAAATATTAATAGAATCGTATTGTATTTTTGTCTACGAAGTGCTACGGCGTAGCACGTAATTTCGTAGCGTAAAAATCTTGGGCTTTTTTGATGAAAACCATATTAATAATTTTATATATATATATATATATATATATACATCCTACAATCATTTTGGCGTCATGCACGTCGTGCATCATTACGACGTCCCCCAGTTCCCCTTACTTTTTTTAACATGTCTTAATGAATATTGCTTAGTTTTTAGATTTCCAGCTCCGTGGGATACGTCATTTTCCGACAGTTTTATTTTTAGCGATATTCGTCTTGTAGTCATGCCCGAACATTTTTGAACCCCTAACCATGGTGATACATTATGGGCATCCTAGATATATTGATCGTAATTTACCTATGGCATCGATTATTTAACGTCCTTACAGGATGGACGGTATTTTAGAGTGCGACGTTGCCAGCTTTAGGTTTATTATCTCTTTCTTTTTCTATTGCTTGTCTGGTAGTACACAGTTTCAACATTTAATTTGTTCCAATATTCGTAAGGTCTATACATATACGGATGCCCCATATGTCATTTAAAGCTGCTGATGAAACAGCGACGTTCAATGAAAAGGCTAGGCCCAGGGTTGGAAAAAATATGATTTTTACGAAAAAAATAATCACTGATTTTTTGCAATAAAAACGGAAAAATCCAATATTTTAGATTTTTTGTTTGAACCTTTAAAATCGACCTAAAATAGTGCGTGAAACTACAATAAACGTTTGTTTTACTTATTTGACACTTTAATTCGGAAAAACACTAGTAAAGACCAATAAAATAGTTGAAAATATCTTATGGAAGATATAAGGACGGATGATTTAGCAGATTTTTAGGAAAAAAACTGTAAATATTATGTAGTAATTTTAAAACAAAATTACCGTTAACATTTATTTGTATGTGTTCGTTCATCCACGATATAAAATTAATAATTTAATTTTTTTACGCAAATATGAAAGAATAAAAGCAATTTGATTTAATCAGTGATTTTTATTCAAAAATCACTTGATTTAAATCGTGTATATGTTAGACGACCGTTTACAGCTATTGGGCGTCCATGTATGGCAATTGAGCGTCCTTATACAGCTATTGGGCGTCCGTATATGGCTATTGGGCGTCCGTATACAGCTATTGGGCGTCCGTATATGGCTATTGGGCGCCCGTATATGGCTATTGGGCGTCCGTATACAGCTATTGGGCGTCAGTATATGGCTATTTGGCGTCCGTATACAGCTATTGGGCGTCCGTATATGGCTATTAGGCGTCCTTATAGGCGTGGTCGCAGCCTGAAATTCTGGGGGGGTCACTAATAATAATATAATTGCTTTTTTGTAAATTTTTAGATGCTTTTTCTATGTGACATGTACGATTTTGGGGCAGTCATGTCCCTTGTGACCCCCCCCCTCGGACCGCGCCAGCCGTATACAGCTATTGGGCGTCCGTATATGGCTATAGGGCGTCCGTATACAGCTGTTGGGTGTTGGGCGTCCGTATATGGCTATTGGGCGTCCGTATACAGCTATTGGGCGTCCGTATATGGCTATTGGGCGTCCGTATACAGCTATTGGGCATCCGTAAATGGCAATTGGGCGTCCGTACAAAGTACAAAGCTTTACGTCGGTTTGTTGATACCAAATAACAAATATCAATACCGATACCAATACTGAATATATCATCACAGTCGGCATAGTGGTTATACAAACTTTCACCCCTTTTTACCCCCTTGGAGGATGATTTCGTGGATAAAAACTATCATATATCAGACTATCCTCATACCAAATTTCATTTAAATCGGTTAAGCGGATATATTCCCTATACAAACTTCTACCATGCTATTTACCCCTTTAGGAGATGATTTTGGGGACAAAAGTATCCTATGTTTTCTAAAATCCAATGTTCAATAACTGCACGTGAGTTTATTTGTAAGTTTCACTGATATAATATCACTACATATTATAAAACAAAGTCCCTCGCCGCATCGGTCTGTCTGTCTGTTTGCGATAAACTCAAAAATTACTGAACGGATTTTCTTGCACTTTTCAAGAAATGAGTGATTCTTGAGGTAGGTTAAATGTATAATAAGTTGGGGTTTTATGTAAATTGGCATAATATGGCCATTAATGTTGAAGATGTCGCCAAAAAGCCGACTGGGAGCTTGCATCGAAAACGCTACATAAACCATTTTATCTATTACAAAATAATTTTAGATGGAATTGTTCCTTTTTATAGGACTACAAAAAAGACTGCGATGACATATATCTATCTTTTATGAATTATACCCATTTACTTATTACCATTATTACCCATTTATTATTATACCCATTATATCTTCTAAAAAAATGTTCACATGCTATGCAGTAATTTGGAAAACTATTAGAAGAATACAGTATTTTAATCCTTATCAACTTTAAAAGGTAACTAACGTATATATAGTTTATTTTAACCGTTGTATGCACATTATTTTATCCTCTTACACCATACCTTTTAAATGAATATCTTATGAGATATCGCAAAAAAATAAAGCGTGCGGAAATAAATTCAAGTGCGTTTCTTACGCCGATGATGAGACGGGACTCGAACGGGACTGAAACAGACTTTTGGAGCAAATGGGTGACGACTGTAAGGTATTTCTTTTTTTTGATGTTGTTGGAAGATAGCTTTTGTCAAAAAAAGGAAGAAACCGAAGCGAAGCGAGGGCGGGTCGCTAGCATTAAATGTAAACAAAACATAAATTGGGCGCCGAATATTATGCAACGCGTACGTGATCAAAGACGATATATATTGTTTTAATTGCGGTAGATATTATTTGAGCTATTGTCACAGATATCATGAGAAAGCTGGCAACGTCGCAATGGTGGACGCCAAATACGCGAACTCGTGGTCAGAAATTTCTCTCGATATACAGTGTGAGATATACGCGCTGCAGCAGCGCCTCACCTGCGCTGAGATTTCTTCGGGAACTTTTCAATATTTTATTGCAGCCATTTTAAACGACTTTTGACTTCCGTCGATATTTGTACTACGGCTAGCTAGGATCAATAGGACCTAAGTGCCACCGGCTAATAAAGTGGCGTCCGGTATGCGGACGCCAAAAGCAGGTGGACGCCAGTCTAAATGCACTTTCGCCTTCAGGGGACGGCCATTTGTTTGCGGGATAAATATATATATATATATATATATATATATATATATATATATTATTAATAATTTTGGACATTGTATTAAATTTGAATAAATCATTTTCACTTATTGTATTATTACGATAAATATGATAATAGTAAACAGAATTGTAAAAATTTTTGCACGTCGTCAAATGCACGATAGAATATGTAAGAAACAATTCCATTGTAATAACATTATGTAACCACCATAGTCTCGCAAATAAATGCTTACTTACTTACTTAATTTCTCAAATTCTTTACTTGTATTATCCTTAAGCTTTAAGAATAAATAAATTAATATATCATCATAAATATTAGCTATATTTGAGGGATTCTAAAACTCAAGTACCTACGTGTAAAGTAACTAAAAGATAGTGGTCCAAAATAACGTTGACGAGTGATTTTTCAAATAATTTTATTAACTTTAAACTTAAATTGAATTTAGTTCTAAATTATAAAAACCAGCCAAGTGCGAGTCGTATTCACGCACGAAGGGTTCCGTATCATTATCTATACAACATAGTTATATGGGAGCCCTCCCTTAATTTATTTTAATTATTTATTTTTGAAATGAATATACAACTAAATATTCTGTAAAAATTTCAAGCGTCTATTTGTTGCCGTTTTTAATATCGAGCAAAAACGGCAAAAAAATATCACGTTTGTTGTATGAGAGCCTCCTTTAAATATTTATTTTATTCTGTTCTGTATTTGTTGTTACAGCGGTAACAGATGATATCATTTGAGAAAATGTCAAGTGTCTAGCTATTAAAGTTCATGAGATACAGCCTGGTGACAGACAGATAGACAGACGGATAGTACAATTTTAGTAACAGGGACCGGAACCTTTTCAATTTTGTTCTACGATATCTCCTATTCTCATGGTGCTGTGATTGTTTTTTTAAAAAAATAATCAGCTGTGCAGTACCTACTCGACCTTAATGTATGGAACAGCTGTTTTTTTTTTTGCGAGTAGGAGAGTTGGCCCATAGTAAAAGTTGCTTGTAATCATGAGTGGAACCACCCCACGGCGGGAACCAAATGATTAAAATTTCAGCGTGTATATATCGAATAGGGTTTCCCTATGAAAGAATATATTTATCGTATATTTTTTAAATTTTCTTCAGTAAATACTAAAAACCTAAACGCACGAAAGCGTTTTAAGGGGTTTTCCGGTCCTGCTTAGTAATGGGTCCTGTTTACGGAACCCTAAAAATTTTTTTTTTATAACAATTCCTATTAGTCTTCAAAATAACTTCCTTTAGCGGGACTATACAGAGTCAAACAGACTCTACGCTTGGTAAAATATTCCACAATTTTCCGTACTTCCTCATATCACCAGATATTTTGTCCCACTCGCGTGGCGAAAATTGCCTTCAGGACCATCTGACCACTAAATCACATCACCAGTGGTCAGTTGAGAAGAAAAATTTACCATCTGACCACTGGAGGTGAATTGGGAGCAATTTATTCCTAATTCATCACCAGAGACGAAGTGGTTTTTTTTTGTTTCATGGGAGTGACATTGGTTACTGGTAGTCAGTGGAGAAATTGGAGTGCCACCCAACCACTGGTGGTAGTAGGATATGGTGGTCAGATGGTCCGGGGGGGAAATTGCCAGCCATAACTAATTTTGCGTTTTGGCGATGTGGAATAACTGCAGTAGCTGTAGGGCGAGTGGAAGACCAGATCCTATCATTTTGGTGATTATGGGGTATTTCTATCGAAAAAAATTTTTTCGTCATAAAATACGATATTTTTCCAATTCGAAGCAGCGGAGCGTGTTTATTTTAGCAAATGACATGTCTCTGTACGTTATTTTTTGCCTTTCTTTATCTGGGTTTATATGGTACCAATTAAAGATTATATTTCAATACTTATACGCTGCACGGTTGAGCGATTTATCCCCAAGTCTCATGACATTTTTCTCATATTGGTTTGTGGATTTCGAACTAATCGTTTTTTTTTAAATTTATTGGTTCCTGATGGAAGTTAGAACAGTCCGCTTACTTACTTACTCCTCTCCCAGGATGGTCTCCGTTGTGTGAAGAGTGTTAATTAACTATCTCCACGGACCATGCAATAAATAATATCTCACACTGCCATTTTACACGTTCATGCAATGAAATTATGGCTGTACTGCTCAGACATAACAAATAATAGTTTGTAGTTAACAAATAATATAAAAATATGAAAAAAAAATTTTTTGCGCCAACGAATGAAATAACAATCGCACCAAAAACAATTTCATGTAAAATGTTGCAAATCTCTCCACTGTCAAAAAGTTATCAGATCTCATGTAGTATAACGTGTGTTAGGTAACCTTGCTACTCGCAAATGCAGCACTGTAGAATACTGCATTTTAGTCTTAGCAGCGCAATAGTAGCTTTTTGTTATACTCCATACACTCAAATGCAGTACTGTCGAATACTGCGTTTGTCTTTAGTTTCTATTACTTTTAAAGAATTATATGCTAAATGTAAAACGTATTGTAAGCTTTTGACTCGACGCCTTAATGCGGGTAGCTTTAGTATGTCATGCTCACTTTAAACATTTCTGCGGTGGTGTCGTGTGAGGCGGGTCGTTACGTTCCCTCAAATATGGTTGAGCGAAACGATGGCTGGTTCATGCGTCATGCTCGTGAACGGGTGCTGCCAGTGGGAATGGGTCTGCTTCTGTCTGCTTGTACTAAGGGCGTCGCATATTATTTTTTTTTCTTCATGTTTAATATTATCAATCTGTATGGCACTTCTTACTCAAAACATAAAATAATAACTAATCCTTGTTTTGATTTCTCACTTTTTTATTGCTAATGACTAAAATGATTATTTTGCTTTCGTAATATTTTTTCGTATTTTTTCGTCTATAGTTTTGTAAGTAAAGTCCATTCATTTAGATAGTGTCGGTACACCCGCAAGCACTTGTGTTCGTTCAGAGACAGGAATACCGGTAAGTTTTTGGCAACGTTATACAAATAACGTTACTGAGCATTAGTTTTAGCTTATTAAGTGTTTTATACTTAAAGTTTTAGAAATGTATCGACATTTCGCAGATTCATACGTTTATACGGAAAGTCTGTATTATTAGCTTGTAAATTTTCCAGAATCGTGTCTAGCGTCGGAAGTTCTTTATTAGCATAAAATCTGTATACTATTCGGACGTACTACATCACATTCAAAGTCCTCCGTTTTCGATAGTGGGATTCTTCCGTTTTTACGTTTTTTGGTGTTAATGGGCCTATTTTTAATATTATTCCGACACTAGTTCTTGGTATCCCCACTATTTTTGAAGTTTCTCTGATAGGTGCAGACAAACTGATTTCAACGCAATGCCGATGGACATTGATCATAAGTTGTTTACATGTTTTACAAAACACCCGTATTTTTTTGTTGGTTCACTTAAAGTTTCATCTTGAGGCACTTAACTGTCCTTCCAAGGATGAAAAAATATTTTCAGTATACGTAGCAGAGTCAACAAACACAAGCTTTCACTACGGCGGCGCTTCGATGCAAACTGCCAAAATACAAATTGACTTGCGGGTGTACGCCGCACGCGGTATCCTTTGTTTATGCGGCGGCATCCTTTGACAAGAAGCGGCACGTGCAAAGGCGGCGCGATCAAAGGGCGACACTATCTAAGTGAATGCGCTTTAAAGGCCTATGAAAAGCTTTTGGATATTCGTTTTCAATTCAGTGCCTTAGGATGGGTAGCCTAAGTATGTCATGCTCTCTTTAATCATTTCTGCGGTGGTGTCGTGTGGGGCGGGTCGTTACGTTCCCTCAAATATGGTTGAGCGAAGCGATGGCTGGTCCATGCGTCATGCTCGTGAACGGGTGCTGCCAGTGGGAATGGGTCTGCTTCTGAGTACCTATCTTAACGCATATTGAATTGTAAGAATTGCGTTTTACTTTTTATGTCTTGCATCAAGTGTTTTTTGGTTCGAGTAGCAGACAGAGTGATTTCTCAACTAGTTGAAAGTTATTTACTCTCATATTTACCTATCTGAATGTAGTAGATATATTTAATTTTAACCTACCTACCTATTGTGTGCAAACTTTTGTTAATTATTGTGATGGAAAATGACCTCACTTTAAACGTAGAGCTCATTTTTCAATGTTGACGACTCTGTATGAAATATACAGGGAGAAAAAAGCAGCCCTTGACGAGTTTCTTGCCGGTTCTTCTCGTTACAAGGTCTCCCGCTTAGGGTTTGCGAACCGATGGCGTAGCTTCTATGACATTCACAAGTGCTTGTAACAGCCTAGACTGAATAAAATATTTTGAATTTTGAATTTTGAATTTTGAATTTTGAATTTTGAATTTTGAATTTTGAAACTGCAGTAAACGTATCAAGTACTGCATAACCTTTTAGTACATGCTGAATACTGCAGATCTTGTTAGCATGAGCAATACTTTTGTGCAAGTACTGTGTTTTGCGTTAAATAAAAAACATAGTTATAATAAAAAAAAATGAAAATTATTTTTATATATATAGATTAAGCCCACAAGATGTCATTTTTGCAAAAAAGTGAAAATACCAAAAGTGTCGATTACTGCAAGTGCAATTAGCAGGGCAGATGTAGAGCCAAGCTTCTAACTCTACACGCCTAACTTTATAAACTACCTACACCTTAGTCTAATATGTGACTTGGCCACTTCACTACAATCACGTCATGGGCGTAGGTGAAAAATTTACAAACCACACTTGCGCTTTGCGCTTCGCTTTACACAAAAACAAAAGAGAATGCAAAACATTCCATTTCTGAAATATTTTTATTTTATTTTGTCAACGTTATGTTATTTTGGACCACGGTGTTAAATGCAAACTTTTTGATTTCACGCAACTCTAAACGCTTTATTTTATTTACTTGTTACTAAACTTACAATTTATATGTTACTTATTAATTATTTACTTTTGATAAGATAAAGGTGATTTACCACCGATAGAATAAGCCAATAATTTGTTTTGTCCATTATATTGTGATCAGGGATGGGTCCAGTGAAAATTTCAATGAAATGAAAATTACATTTATATGAAATTTATGAAATCTTTCAAAACGGGTTGAAATATTTCACTTTTGAGTGAAATTTATTTCCAGTACTAGAAATCCCTTATTTTCTGAATTAGTTTACTATTTTAACGTATTAAATGAAATTTAAAGGCTTAGGTAATTGACCGAGCGAGCCCGAAGCGCGAGCGAGGCGTCCCTGCTTCAGCTTGGTCAACAATTCTTTCGTATGTCCTGCTATCCGTTTATTCTCCTCTATAGGTTACAGGTCGCATTTCTCAACCGATTCTTGTGAAATTTTGTGAGCAGGTTCGAAAATTATATAGAATTTTATGGTCGAGCCAGTTTTTCAAAATGGCGGAGATGTGTAAAAGAACATATTTCAGTCCGGCTTTCCGGCGCTGTTGTTCTCCTGTACAGGTCGCATTTCTCAACCGATTCTTGTTAAATTTTGTGAGCAGGGTCGAAAATTATATAAATGTTATAGTCAAACCCCGAAGTCCCGGCGCTCCTAGGTTTGCCTAGTCAAACCTCAGGTTTGACAAGAAGGCTTAGTCAAAGTCCAAAACCAATGGCATATTTCGGCCTTTGACTTTCGAATTTATGGCCAAACCTAGGAGAGACTAACTTGGGCAGTCGAAAGCCGAAACTCAATACGATCAAATCGAGGTTTGACCAGTCACGCTTAAATTAGGCACAGAATATGATATTTTGTTTGTACAACTATGAAAAACATATTCTGTAGAGTGAAAATTTAACATAATTAACAATCTTCCTGTAAAAAAAAAAAATCTGTTGTCTGTTTAAAAGAAAATAACCACGAAATTTAAGATGAACGCTCCGCTGCGCTTCGCGATTGTCTTAAATTTCTAATCTATCACGTGACTTGCAGGAGTAAGGCAGCTTTGACTAAATAACACATCGGAAATGAATGATGTTTTTCATAATCTGAGGTTAAGTTTAGTCAAAGAGTCTGCGTTACTCCTATAGGACACGTGATAGGTTAGGAATTTAAGACAATACACGATTTTATTTTGGGCTTTGGCTAAGGCTTCTTGTCAAACTTAAGGTTTGACTAGACATACCTAGGAGTGCCTGAGCTTCGGCGTTTGCCTATAACATAAACATTTTTTTGTAGCCTGTTTTTCGATTTTTTTCTAAATGGTATGGAGATATGTAAAAAAAACATATTTCAGTCCAGTTTTCTGGCGTTGTTTGTTCTCCTCTACAAGTCACATTTCTCAACCGATTCCCGTGAAATTTTATGGGCAGTTTCGAAAATTATATAAAATTTTATTGTCTAGCCTGTTTTTCGAAATTTTTCATGGCGGAAATATGTAAAAGAAACATTTCAGTCCGCCATTCCAGCACTGTTTGTTCTCCTCTACAGGCGCATATCTCAACTGATTCTCGTCAAATTTTGTGGACAAGTTTGAAAATTATATAGAATTTTACTGTCGAGCCAGTTTTTTTTTAAATCTTCAAAATGGTGGAGATTTATACATAAACATATTTTAGTCTGACTTTCTAGCTGTCTGTTCTCCTCTACAGGTCCCATTTCTCAACCGATTCTCGTGAAATTTTGCGAGCAGTTCGATAATATTGTAGATGTTTTAAGTCGAGCTAGTTGAACTTTATCAAAAATATCACCCATTTCCAAAAATAAGTGTTCAAAATTAGAAGCGCCATCTAGCTGCGCATAGCTACCAAATAATATACCAAAGCCAAACCTAGCACGTAACCAAATATTATATCTAACTTACTATGTGCTTTGAAAGACCTCGTGAGCAGAGAGGAAAAAGGGGTTTCGATTGCTCGGCCACGGTGTCGTAGAAGAAAAACGACTACGTCAACATTACGAAGGAATATGTAGAAAACTAACAATGAAAGTCGCAAATTTGTAGGTTCAATATTCAGAAAGTTTAACCATGACCGCGCGGTCGAAACGTGGAGGACCGCGCGGGGAGCTTAGTAAGAGATTCCATTATTTTTGCTAATCGCAGATACGATTTCGTAGATAATTAAGACAGTATAAGTAAAGCCCTAATGTTTGGACTTTACGACCACGTTTTTCTGTAGGTCGTGAAATCCAAACCTTAGGGCTTTATTTATACTGTCTGCTATTTTTACTTAATCGTATCAGGGATTATAAAAGAGAATGGGACCTCTATTAAGCTCCGTTTGAGAACTGCGTGGCCGCGCGGTTCTCCACGTTTCGACCGCGCGGCCATAGCGTTTAATTTCTGTAGCAGGTCGTGAAGTCCAAACATTAGGGCTTTATTTATACTGTCTATATTTTAGGTATACATAATCGTATCAGCGATTAGCAAAAATAATAGGACCACTACTAAGCTCCGTTTAAGAGAACTGCGTGACCGCGCGGACTATAGCGCGGCCATAGCATTTAAGCTATGTAGGTCGTGAAATCTAAACATTAGGGTGTTTTTATACTTTCTATATTTTTCTAAGCAAAAAGAATGGGACCCCTACTAAGCTCCATTTAAGAGAACTGTGTGGCCGCTCGGTTCTCCACGTTTCGACTGCGCAGCCACGGTTAAACTTACAATTTTCTGAATATTGGTCCTACTTTGCGACTTTTATTGTTAGTTTTCTACATATTCCTTCGTAATGTCGATGAAGTCGTTTTTCTTCTACGCCATCGTGGCCGAAAAACGAAACAAACATTGAATATTTTGTTATTTAAAGTTGTAAAATAGCCAAAGGTATTCGTAATTTAAGCCAACTTATTTGTTTATTGTTTTGTTCTATAATTATGTTGATATATTGACAAAATGCATGTAATTTTGTTTTATTTAGGTCAGATGAAACTTAAAAATAAATTTCACTCTAAACTGAAATATTTCAAACCAAAATGAAATTTATTCTAAATATTTCACAGACCGAAATTTTTCGTGAAATTTACCCAACCCTAATTGTGATAGAATTAGTTTAATAATATTTATTAGTTTTCCGCATGCGAAATGATTAATTTTCTAGTAGCTATAAGTTATGCAATTTCCTGAATAACAAGGTATTCATGGCAAATTGGCAAGGTAAAGTCTTTACTTAGATTACATTTTACAATAGTCACCCTAGTGATGCAACATAAAAAAAAACTTTGGTTTTTTTTTCACAATGTTGAAAAAACATGTAAAAAAAACACAGCACCGATGTTTTTTTTTCTAAATTTGTTATTTTTTTCAAGAACACAATCTTTGGAAAATAAATTTTTTACTTAATCAAATCAATAATTGTATTCGATTTTTATACTTCGTCAGTGTCTCCTCCAGATATGAATTTCAATTTTTTCCCAGATCTCATTTTATTTTTCACCCAAAATGATACGTTTGTATGAAGAGAAGATTAAAAAAATTATCCCAACGCGATTTTTTATGTTCCCTAAAATGTTACGTTTTGTATATAGAACAGATTTTCTTTTTTTCCCATTGTGTGGTAAATTTTAATAATTATAATTTACCACACAATGGGGAAACCCCCCAATCTGGAGACATTGTTCTTCGTTCTAACTAAGTTCATAGGTACTTAAAAAAAACATAAACCGAATGAAGATTTTACCGTGCGCGTCTTAAAATGCTGCCAACTGTTGAAAACTATGTAGGTTCAAAAATGAACAGAAAACTTTAATATGAACTCATGAGTATTAATCTTTAACGGAAACTTCCTTAATAATTTTAATTTCTGTACTCTTGAAAAAAAAACATGCTCCAGAAAAAAAAACATGTTTTTTCATGTTTTTCCACGTTTTTCCACGTTAGAAAAAAAATGTTTTTTACAACACTAGTCTCTAATAAACTAAACGATATTGCAAAGTAAAAAATTATATATTTTTTAAATTAAATCGAAAGGTTTAATTACATATGACACTGTAACTTAATAATTTGTTGTTAAAATATAGCATGCAAATTATTTATAATCTGGCTCGAGCAATCGTCGTATGACGATGTGTGTTGTTTAAAAATGTACTTATGGTCAAGAACTTTGAAATTATTTATGGTATGGATTTTACCATTGAAAATAGTTATCAGATGCACATCGCCTGAGATGTATTTTTGGCCATAGCTCCTAGGATTTTGGGAGGACCGAGATGAGAACTGATACTGAGGAAGAGTTGAAGAATTTATCGAGACACGTGTGAGCGTTTAAATTAAGAGAATCGGCTGGTAACTTTTTTTGGAATTTTAAAAATGTTAAAAAACTCGAGGTTTTTGGGAGGTGTTTGAATGTAAATATTTCGAAAAAAATGAAAAATGGGTCCTAGGGTAAGTTTAGTTACAAAATAGCGAGTTTCTACAATTTTCGTATATATAAAAAGTGATGTAGCTTCTATGATAATTGACCGATTGTCATGTTAATGCTTTTAAAAGATGCGAAACTCAGTTTCGCATCTTTTAAAAGAGATGATTTTCCAAAGCAGACGAGAAGTGCATTGGTTGAAATTTTTAAACTCTGTTAATAAATTTTTCGGCTGCGTCGAGGCAGTCAGCGGGCGCTTTTATATTAAACTAGCGGCCCGCCCCGGCTTCGCACGGGTGCAGTGCAATGTAGTTACTAATGTAAAACTGTGCTAATGTGGTGTCAGTGTGAAGTTATTTGATTATACTACAGGATATCTACATATATACGACGTACGCAAGGGGTGTTAAAATATAATTGAAGTGTGTGTGTGTCTGTCTGAGGACTCTGAGGCAACCTAGCTCCCAAACTTAAAGATCGATTTTATTGCGATTTTTATGTATAGTTTAAGAGAAGCGTACAGACGGCGGGAAGCGACTTTGTTTTATATTATGTTTAGCTTTTGCCGCCCGCGTGGGAGTCGGTAATCGTTGTAAGTCTTCCCTTGGAAACCAATGATCGGCATGAAAAGAAGCCTGTGTTAAGTATTCCAGACTAAAATCTATCCCTGTGCCAAATTTCGTCTAAATCCGTTCACCCGTTCAAACGCGATTGAGTAACAAAATGAACAACATCCAAACATCAAAACTTTCACATTCTTACAATTTTGTGATATATAGGTAATAGCTGCACCAAGGCTGCACCCCGCGGTTTTATCTGCGCAATCTGTTGATTCTGTAACCAAACGCGCATCTCACTACACTTCACTTCACTTCGCGTGAATTAGTTATTAGAAATTAGCTAACTTATGAGCAATTTTACCGATTACAAAAATTTTAGGTAGCTATCTAAAATATTTTGTGATGGAAAAAAAATCTTATCATTATCTTATTTATGATTTAAAGTTCCCGTCCCGTGCAGTGAAGTGAGATTCGAAGTGGGGTTCGAGTTTGGTTACAGAACCGAGACGCCGTACTGTTCACGATTTTGTATTAGGTAGGTAGGTAGGTAGGTACTTAATAAAATTTCTTAGCAGTAATATAACAAAATAAGTATAATAATATTATGTAACATTTAATACTCATACTTAATAGTTTGGTAGGTATCTTCTTTTTAAATAAAAATCTATGTATGTTTATTATTTTGTTTCCTATGCACTCCTAAACCATTCACATCCGATTATGATGAAACTTTGGTACGCTTATAATCTTCTTATAATAAATATTTGTTGAATTTCTGCTTATGACTGAAAAGGTTCCCGGCTAAAATAACGTGACATTGCAAATGATGTCGGGTCACTGATATGAAAAAAAATTTTTTATGTGTCGGGTGCAACTAATGTTGTGCATTATTATCCGGCTCTCAATTTCAACACTACACCACATTCCTTGTCACGTTAGATATCTGATATTTGCCAGATTTTTCCACATTTTATAAGAAGACTAATATTTCGTAAAATAGTGAAAATCAGGATAAAATCTTATACAACATGAAATGTCAGCTCGTGCGTGACATAATTACAGTCTCAGGGGAGGTGACAACCTGACAACTGACATTTATTTTTCTTAATCATTCAAATGCACTAAGAAGTTTTGATTCCGATATCGAAATCAATCACCCTAAAAATAGCTTTCTACCCTTTTTCAACCCTGTTAGGGGATACATTTCAAAAAAATGCGAAACACGTGTTCAATTAATTTTGTGATAAAATGTCTATGCCAAATTTCAAGTCAATCGGGCCAAGGAATCGCATTCTCCCATACAAACTTTGCCACCCTGTTTCACCCCCTTAGGGATTGAATTTCGCAAAATCCCGTCTTAGTGAGCACCTACACCCTAAAAGAAAACCTTATGCAAAATTTGAGACTCCTAGCACTTGTAGTTTCTGAGATTTCGTGATGAGTCAGTGAGTGATTTTCCCTTTTATATATATAGATAGCAAACAAAAATAGCAAATAACCCGATGTTTTGTTCTTTTCAACCCCGCGCGAGGCGTCATTGCCAGGTACTGTAATGTGTGGTATTATTTACAGAGCAGCAGAGAGACGGCTCTGTACATCCTGGACTGCGTGTTCTCCGTGGCCGTGGTGGGCTCGCTGGTGGTGTTCGTGTGGAGGGGCTCGTGGGCCCTGCTCGACATCTTCCTCTTCCCAGACGACCAGGTCAAGTCTTACTGGACGTCCTTGGTGAGTTTACTATACCTACAAGCACACCCCGGGCACTCCATACAAGCGTCGCGTTTCAACTACCTATTACATACATAATAGTACAAAGCTATTACACAGACGTTACACATTGACGTTTTTGCACACGCGCAACTGTGTGCGAACTATTGAATGAGCACACGGATCGGCACATGGAACTCGCGCGGTGGGCGCCGGTGGGGTGAGGTAATTGATTGTGGGGCGGGGCGGAGAGTTTCCTTTCTGTACGGTAGCACTTATATCTATTCTGTGCTACAGGGTTATTTATAAAACACTAACAACCTCGCAGGACTAGACTACTATCATCATAAACAACAACATGAGTTCGACATGTGATTTAATCGTCAATTGCTTATTATTATTAGCTTCAATAATAAGCGTGGCGTTCAAACGTATAGAATCTTGGCCATTTGAGTAGAGGGGTTGGTTCGGACCCGCAAACACATTTTTTGCTTGGGCCTACCCTATTATTGGGTAGGTCACCAAAAAAATGTTATCTTGAGCTTCTCCGTGCTTGCCTTCCGAATTCTCGGCTGCGCATTTGATCCAGAAAGAGTATTAATTTTTTTGACAAACTCTAAAATCTTTTGTTAACGACGAACTGTCTCTAGCTCAAAGAGACCATAGTAATACCACAAATATTGGTTATAAAGTCTGTGCTCTAGCTCTCTTTTTGAGACTAGCTAGAGTCTAGCTGGTCTCAAAAAGAGAAAAGATAATATCACATCATACTTACCTATTACCTAAAAATATTTATTTACTTGATCAAATAAAAGTATAAAAACTATCACAAAATAAACAGTCGTATTGTTTTTGCATAATTATAAACTTTATCTTGGATAAACATAGCTCTTCATGTATGTAATAAACTATAGTAAATTATATAAATAGCGATAGTAATAAAAAGCAACAAAACCTTTTTACTAGATTAACATTATCTTTTTGTAGAGTGCTATGTAGAATTGTTACATTTGGCTCTATTGAGTAATAATAAAACTCCAACTTACCTTATCAGAAATTCGGCCATGTGTGGTACTTGAATCTTGTTTTGTAGATCCTTGTGAGTGTTATTTTCTACCATAGAGTTTAAGGTCTACTCTAATCTGACCGGTATCCTGTGCCGGTGGCGGTAACGATATCCCGATGGGTATGCGGTAACCCGCTGTTCAAAGGTGTTCCGCAACAGCTGTGGTATTCGGGATATCGGTCGGGTATACCGTTACCGCCACCGGTACAGGATACTGGTCAGCCCCCCCACTCAAATGACCAATATTCTATTCGTTTGAACGCTACGCTTACTATTAAAACTTTAAAATAAGCAGTAAACTATAAAATTATGTGCCGTAAGCTTGACAAATTCCATATAATAACATCGAAGTCTGTGATTTACATAAGTTTGCGACATGTGATTTAATCATCGATTGCTCATATTTAAGCTTTAAAAGTAAGCGTAGCGTTCAAACGAAAAGAAAGTTGGCCATTTGAGTAGGGGGGCAGGTTTGAGTAGGGCTTTATAGTGATACGACCATATTCAATCTTGTTAGTAGCTGTATGCATTATTGTTCATGAATTGCCACTGATTTTCACGAAACTAATATTGCATGAAAAGTTTTGCCTTAAAAAAATTAAATGTAAAAAAAAGAAAAACCTCCTTCAAAAAACCTGAAACAAAAACAGCTTCAAAATTAAATACCTCTAAAAAAGCGAGAAATAATATTCAAATCATTAGTTACGCAAAACATTATTAATAAAACACGTCTAATGAAGTCGGGTGGGGCTGGAAGACAAGTTATTTTTTTATATATCTGAAAGCCCCACCCGACTTCATTAGACGTGTTTTATTAATAATGTTTTGCGTAACTAATGATTTGAATATTATTTCTCGCTTTTTTAGAGGTATTTAATTTTGAAGCTGTTTTTGTTTCAGGTTTTTTGAAGGAGGTTTTTCTTTTTTGTTAAAAAAGTTTTTTATTTTCAACTTTTTAGTGGTAGGTTTGTAAGCATGTAAATATTTTTTAACTTTATAAAATATTTTCAATGGTAAAATGCCCACAACTCAAATTCCAAATTTACGCTGTTTGTTTTTGAGGAGTTCCGTTGTGTCTTCGTAGTCCAAGTCTAGTCCAGAACCTTGCATCGCAGACCATGGTTTGGTTTGTTTTGGATTGTCATAAACCTACCAAAATCCAAATCACTTTACATATACTATTTGAATTTGAGGAGTTCCCTTGTGTATCTTCGAAGTTCAAAGTCCAATACCGATGAAATTAAAATGTGACCACTCTTGAAGTATACCCTTTCAAACAAAAAAATAATCATCTAAATCGGTACATAAACAAAGATGTTATGTTCGAAAATCCGTAAAAACACGTGTGATGGCAAGCTAAATAATTGACATTTTTCAGGATTATGAAAAAACTACCAGCCAGATCTCTGTATTTTTTTTATGGGACCACACACAAACTATGTTCTTTAAGATAAAAAAAGAATTGTATAAATCGGTTAACAACTGACGAAGTTATGGTAAAACATACATAAAAAAAAAATACCGACGACTTGAGAACCTCCTCCTTTTTTTGAAGTCGGTTAAAAAGTTACATTATGCAGTAGTACTATTTGTGTGGTACCTACTTGAATCTTGTTTAGATCCTTGTGAGTATTATTTTCAACCACAGAGTTCAAACAGTTTATAGTGATAAGACCGAGTGATATTCAATATTGTTAGTAAGTAGTAGGTATTGTTGTTCATGAATTGTCCAGATTTCTAAGGTGTGAATAGAATCTATGATTTTATTATAACGTGCGATCTTTCCGCATATGGGTCATACATACATAGGGTTACCACATCCATAAGTAGAAATAGTAGAATGCAACATCAATAAAACAACAAATAATCTGTAAAATTGCAAAGTCACTGAAATTATGGTCTTTGTTTTTTCGAATTTTAATTTTTCTTGTTATGTTATTGTTTATCCTGTTTTGCCGTAATTGTTTTGTAAAACGTATACTTTCCCCACAGGACAGGCTATGCCTAGTGTGGGGGCTAGAAATGTGTACTATTGTAAAACTTTTTACGGAAATAAAGATTTTTTTTATTTTTTTATTATTGAACAACCTTATAAAACACGTCCCCTTCTTTTAGAAGAAAGTCAAGAAAGTAAAAAATCCTTGACAGTAGTTAAAGATCTTTTTAATCGAGGCTCGAAAGTGCAGCGATGAATATGTTAGAGTATGTTAGTTAAAGGCGTTACGGCAAAAATCTAACTCGAAATTCTAACAGTTAACACATCCGTTTGTACAGCACTTCCACTTTATATTAGACTAGTATTAGATGTAGCATGAACTGCCTTAATTCCTTAACAGAGAGCAGACCCCTAGCTTAGAGGATTTCGAACTATGGTATATAATAATTCTATGTTTTAATAATAGCCTGTTACGATTCGACTTTTTTGTAAATCAGCCGGTAGCCCTATGCGCACCGCGCCATTGAGTCAGTGACCATTTGCGTTGGGCGCAATTGAAGCTTCCTCTTAGCCGTCTTAGTCCCCCTAGGCGTCACGGTACAAAATATCTAACTGCTCATAAACTTTATGCTGAAAAATTTAAGGTCGAAAATGGTGGTAAAGGTAAAGGATGTGTATGTCGATTTGATTGTCTTTAGTGTAACGCCAATCGCTAAAAAACTGTGAGTGAACTCTGTGAATGTGTGAACGAGATATTTTTGTCTTTGCTCCTCTGAAACATCGTGATATTAGTATTGTTTGGGGGAGGGGGTAGGAGGGGGGGAGGGGGCTATGCGTAGAAGTGACTGTCGTGTAGCTGATATGATGATGATGAGGAGGAGGTAGGCTTCAAACTAATAATAATATGCAAGATTCGGGAAGCTTCGAAAAACCTTCGCGTCCGACTTACCTCAGTGTTTCAAGACGAAAGTCTATAAACAGTGTGTGTTGCCAGTGCCAGTGATGACTTACGGCAGTGAAACGTGGTCGCTAACTATGGGTCTCATAAGGAGGCTCAAGGTCACCCAGCGTGCAATGGAGAGAGCCATGCTCGGCGTTTCCCTGCGTGATCGAATCAGAAACGAGGAGATCCGCAGGAGAACTAAAGTAACCGACATCGCTCGAAGGATTGCTCAGCTGAAGTGGCAATGGGCAGGCAGGACACATAGCGAGAAGAACCTATAGCCGTTGGGGCGGAATGGTTCTGGAATGGCAACAGCGCACCGGACGACGCTCCGTGGGTAGGCCCCCGACAAGGTGGACCGACGATCTGGTGAAGGTCGCGGGAAGCCACTGGATGCGGGCAGCGCAGGACCGATCGTCGTGGAGATCCTTAGGGGAGGCCTATACCCAACAGTGGGTGTCGTGCGGCTGATATGATGATGATGATGATGCAAAATATTCATTAGTAATGAATTCCTGGAATCCGAACCGAAGCGTATTTTTTGTAATAAAAGTAATTTTTAAACAACAAACAAGTTTAGGCCACTAGTTTAGGTTAGGTAGGTACAGCATTAGAAATTGCGTTGTTTCATCAATATTAAACTTTAAAAAAGTCTTGAACGGGTGGTAGGAAAATATGGACGATTCAAAAGTACTTAATAATTAAGTTTATTTGAATAACAGCTAACAGCTGGACGAATATGGCTGAAATTTGCTTTTAGGCTTTTAGACTGATAGGACCTGGATTAAAATATACCTAGGCTACTTTTTGTCCTGGGCAATGGTTCCTTAGGGTCCACGCGAATGAAGTCGCGGGTGACCACTAGTAATAATATAATAGGGTATTTGACAACATTGAAAATATACTACAAATTGTGGTCATCCTAACAGATATTGGCGTAAAAAAACATATTTAACTATAGACTAAATTAAGTCTATTAATTGATTAATTTCACCTAGAAAAATGCAATAATTTTTGAATTTTTTTTCTGTGGCGAAAACGCTCTAAGATGACTGATGACGTCATTTGCCTGTAAATAAATATGGCTTCAGGCGTTTGACACGACCATAGACTAAGGATCCGGGATTGATGGCTGTCAAATGGCTAAGGATATTACAATGTTTACAGGCTAGTGAGTCAACAAGTCACGTGTCCAGGGCCATAGCGTTTTTGGCGCGGTTTTAAAATTTTAAACTTTAACACTGTTTTTTTTTAATAAAATACATCCCAAGTAACACACGAAGGCTGCTTAACAGCGGAATAACGGATTTCCATCACGCTTAAAGCTGAATAAGGAACCTGCATAAAGGCTGTATACGACCTGATACAGCTCTTATAACCCTTAAATGGGCACAAATTATTCAGCCTTAAGTTCACATAGCTGCTTAAGAGCTGTGTAGCAGCAACTTAACAGTGTAATAAAGGGTAACAGGCTGTGTAGCAGAAATTTAAGAGTGTTATAAAGGGTAACGACAGTACTATGCGCTGAAATTCGACTGACTAAGAGATCACAAGTTACTCTTTATTCAGAAAATATGTCACATGTAGCGTACATGTGGTATTATTAAACCGCACAAATACATATTTTAAACCGCACAAGGCTGCTTGCGGTCTGTGTAAAATGAAGTGAACTAATATTTGAAGTGTAAACGGGTTTAAGCATTTATAAAGCTAACAATTGAACACTTTATGTTACGTGAATGAATTAGAGTTAACGATACATTGGTGGATAATATTCATATTCATACTCTGTTTGACGTAGTATAAAGGGTAAATGACTGGGAACGTAATTTTACTGACATTATACATATATATTATCTAACAAAATTTTAGTGCGCCACGAAAATATTCTGTTTTGAATTAGTTTTGTGATATAAATATGCTGTGATATATAATAAGTCTATGGCTGTGATGTAATCTTGACAAAAAAAAATGTAGTACTTTGAAATTAATTATAAGATAAAAAGTTATTATTAAGATATTTCGAAGTTAAAACTGATGCATTACATTCCTATTTCATGCACAAAACATCGTAAAGGTTGAAAAATCAATCAGAATTTTTATAGGTTATACAAAAAATTGTGGATTATGTTACTAATTACATTGACTGATTACAGTACCACATATGTTCTTTTATTCAGATAAAATCTGTTTTAAGGTACTTATGTGAACCATTATAAAGTAGAAGCCGTTAATTCGATACACTAATGAGTCTCTAAGCAGCTGCGAGGCATCTAGTGAATGTATAAACAGCTGCTATGCAGATACTATCAATGGCAGTATAAAGGCTGATTAGTGGTAGACATATTCAGCTATAAGTTGAAATATGCGCCACATATCATCCATTATACAGCTATTTACTTCATAATAGTTCACACGTGCCTCTTTAATAAGTTAGTGTAATAGGAGTTCACAAATACCTTCTTATACAGTATTTGGCGAAATTTTATCCACTAAACAGTCCTTACCGGCTTTAGAATATGTTAAAAGCTGAATAGAATCGAGAAAATATACCTTTATAGCACTCTTAGCGTATTAATGGTGGTTTTGTCGGTCTTAATAAGCCTTAATAAGCTGTTTAAATATCACTGACTGCTATTATGCAGCTGTAGGGTCACCAGTGTACTCTTAGAAGACTCTTAATAAGCACAGAGTTTTAAATAAGTCTAAAAGTGAGTAGTTATACAGCTATCTGTATTACTTGGGATTGAATTTTCCTGAAATATAAATGTGGTGCGCTTATTACGTAATAAGGAATAATTTAAATGGTTTTCCAGAATTAGTCAAATAGCCTATTGACGATTCTATTTCTTTAAATAGAATCGTCTCGTGGTGCGTGTTACGACAATCTGAGAAATACGCAGAATCCTCTCAAGTACTAAGCCATTCGTAATTATTTGTTTTCTTGCAACAAATTATGCTTCTTATGTAGGATTTAAGTAATAAATTATTGCAAATATTAATTAATAATATCGTCGAAGGTCGTGCAAGACAGCGCTAGAGCAGTTTGAAATACCGCGTATCACTTTTTTATTTATTTTACAAGGCGCAGCTAAATATTTTGGCCATTCAAATAGGTACATTTTTTTTTACTGAACCTGGTAGTTTCTTTGAGTAGATATTATTTTATAGGAATGTGACGTAATTTTACGAAATTTACCGATACTTTCATAAGATTTTCATGTAATATCACCGCTAAGCACTTTTTGGGACTTTCGTAAATACGCGGTATTGCAAACTGCTCTTACGCGGTCTTGCACGCCCATCGACGATATCATATAAGGTATTATGTTTCAATTGAATACCTCAGGAAGAAAGTAAATAAAAAAATTAGAGACACACGAAATCATTTTTGCCAAAGCTGAAACAGGGAGCTTCGCTCTACCTTTGCGCTTGGCTCTGTCTGACTGTGAGCTGTAAAAGACGTAGTGATTATTTCCTCTGTGGCTGTAAACCTCACGTTTGTAACATTTTTGAAATTACTGAAAAGTTTTTTTTTTGAAAAATTTTGAAATACCGAATCGACATAAAAATCTATATAATTATCGAAATTTCACGAGAATCGGTTGAGAAATTTAATGCGACCTGTAGAGGTGAACAGACAGACACACAAAAAATTTTTTGCCCAAGCTGAAACGGAGACGCTTCGCGCTCGCATGCCTACCTCATAAATAGAACTTAGGTTTTAAAGTAGCTACTTGTATTTTTTTTGCCAAAAAGTGAAGAAAAGTTGTTAGCTCTATCTCTTCTCTTGTGATAACTCTAATGTCATACTTGATCCAGCCCTCCTCGCATGACCAACGAAACAAGTTATAATATCGCGTGATATAGTGTTTTATCGGCACTCAACTGTCAAAATCCATTGTCATTTGACAGTTGAACGTGATAAATTGCTACAATAATATCATATTGCATTTTGGTCATGCTGGGGGGGGGGCAGGAATACTTTTCGAACTGCCCAAAGAATATCCTATTCAGCTCATATTATTCTCAGGCATGTCAAATAGTATTTGCTATAAAAATTAAACTTTGCAAAGGTTAATAGATAATAACATCTTGATTGCATATACAGAGGATTAGACAGGTATCAAGAGGCGAAGAAGCGTTCAACTGTCCAAAATAATTTTTCGGAAACTAGCCGTTGCATCGACCAGTGCAGCGGCTCATTATGGAAAATCACCTCACTTGAAGTTGAAATGCTGTCGTCATTTTTCAATTGGACCACTCCCTGTGAAATATACAGGGAGAAACAATTAGCTCTTGAAGAGTTTGTTGCCGGATCTCCTTGTTACAAGGACTCCCGCTAAGAGTTTGCGAACCGATGGCGTAGCCCTCAGACCATAGAAGTATGGTCTGAGGCGTAGCCTCTTTGGTGCTTGCTTGTAACAGCCTGACTGAATAAATGACCTTGTTTTTTTGAGTTTCGGGAAAATTAAATTTTTAATTTCCCTGTCAAAATTCCCAAATTCAAATTACACACATTTTACCACTTTGGCGGTGTATATCTTTCAAACGGTTGATTTTGAGAAAAAATTGTCTTAGAAACCTCAATGTCATTTTTAAAGACTATCTATAGACATCCCGTACGTATTGGTTTGAAGAAAAAAATTTCAGTTCCAGTTACATGTATGAGGAGCCCCCCCTTAATCTTTTTTTTTTTGTGTTAAAATCGTTAAGCGGTTAACAGAATACATCTACCTACTAAGTTTCAATTGTGTAATATTAATACTTTCGGAATAAAATGGCTGTGACATACGGACGGACAGACGGACAGACGGACAGACAGACAGACAGACATGACGAATCTATAAGGTTCCGTTTTTTGCTATTTAGGCCACGTTTTTGCCATTTAGGCTACGGAACCCTAAAAAGCGTCCTTGTGCGATTCATACCGTGGGATGAACCAAACCCAGACGAAAGACCTCGACTCTGAAACTAAATCCTAAGCAGAGGATAATTCTATTATCCTCTTCCCACTCTTTTTACTCGGACGATGGCCAGTATTAAATTATACTTACCGCCCGCCCGTAGGATGTCTTACGGTTACGGCGCGGGCGCAGGGCTCTCACGTTCAATATCACACGGTGACATTGAGGCAATTGAGCACGTGGGCACAAACGGCACATTTGTGTCCGTTACCAACCGGAATGTATCCAGGAACTGGGATAGTTTTGAGACATGTGGGACGGAACGCATTTTCGCTTTGGTAGTGTCCTTGGATTAGTGTCATTTGAACAGGCAGTTAAAAATACTTTATATTTTTTCTGCTTTCCGATAACCATAATGCCGATGGGCTTTTACCCGATTGTCTTAATCGGGTAAGAACCCGTCGGCATTATTTACACAGGCATTGTATTCATGGGGTCAAGTCTGCTAATGTTTTCGTCAAAATCGTAGTTCAATGGTGTTCTGATTAATGGTAATGCTTTTTGACATAGTTCTTGTTTCTTATACCCAAAATCAAGACAGAATATGTTTCCGTTTTGGGTTTAAGAAACAAGAACTGTGTCAAAAAGCATTACCATTCAAACACCATTGAACTACGATTTTGACGAAAACATTAGCAACTTGACCCCCAGGTCTTCATAGTAACCGGCATGAAGCTGGTTGAGTTTGTACGAAAGCGGTCGAAATTGACTTTGTTTAAATACTAGTCATATATCGGTTTTCCATTATGCATTCGAGTTGCGAGTGCGAGAGCAAACGAGCGGTATTATTGCAGTTTTTACTGTTATTGGTCGAAAACTGTGTTTCCAAGTGAAATGACCAAAAGAACTGACTTGCACTTGGATATTCCAAATAAATATAGATATTGTATAAATAATAGAATTATAAGCAAGCATTATAATATAAATTACCTATACACGCTGAAATTTTAATCATTTGGTTCCCGCCGTGTGGTGGTTCCACTCACGATTACAAGCAACTTTTACTATGGGGCCAACTCTCCTGCTCGCAAAAAAAATCAGCTTAGGTACTGCACTTTTGTATGGAAAAGCTGTTTTTTTTTGCGAGCATGAGAGTTGGCCCCATAGTAAAAGTTGCTTGTAATCATGAGTGGAACCACCACACGGCGGAAACCAAATGATTAAAATTGCAGCGTGTATTACACGACATTAATTCCATATTTCTCTAAACGTTGCACTTTGGTTGCAACACTGGTATTTCCTGGGACTCTTTTCTATAGTTAGGTGGTAGAGACGCCTAACTATATTTATATGAAGTTCATGTAAATGTTGACACTTAAAGACCCTATTTAATTTTATATAGGTATGGCTTTTTTGTTGATTTATTTATTTTTTGCAATGAAGCTGATCTCGTTATTACGGACGTCATCGTTAAAAAGAACAAAAAAAATGCGAAAACACCATAAAAAAGTAACTCAAAATGTCAAAATTTACATGAACTTCGTTCGTTCTTACGCGGTAGGAGGACTCGACACGGTAATGATCCCTGGATCCGGCACCAGACTAGCCGGTGAGTAAACAATGCACCGTTTACCCCATTAAACTGTTCCTGAAACGGGCCACTTGAGGCCAAAGTGGATAATTTTGACATCGCGCTAAAAATAGACGTGAACTGTGCAGAAGTTTAACCGTATCGTGTACTTCCTACTTGACTACCACACTGCTTATTTACATGCTGCCATAACATAAGGCAGTTGAATTCTTTCTTTCGATCTGGCGTTTGTGCATAATATGTAAGTACCTTATAATTTTTATTTATCTGGCTAAAACAAATTATAAAAAAATATAATGATAAATTAAAAAATATTAAAAACACGTCATTTTAAAATTATGA
This sequence comes from Agriphila geniculea, assembly GCA_943789525.1. Classification (NCBI taxonomy): domain Eukaryota; kingdom Metazoa; phylum Arthropoda; class Insecta; order Lepidoptera; family Crambidae; genus Agriphila; species Agriphila geniculea. Next base: position 4,080,157 of record OX038877.1, on the reverse strand, counting down.
AATAATTATTTAAAAAAAATCTTAAAAACACGACTGCCCTGCCCGAAAAACAGTCGGTGGACCGTTTGTGGAACAATTTTTTATCAAAGAGGTCCCCAGACTGCAATCATACTTGTTATTTAACTTTTTAGTTCGTTTTTGGCAAGGCAGTCGTGTTTTTAAGATTTTTTAAATTTATTTATTTTTATTTCACACATTTTAGTGATAAATTATATAGTTTTGGAATGTGCTCATTAAGGCCTTTCATTTGATACCCATATTGTAATAATTGAAGAAATATTTTTTTTTTTCACATTAGAAAGTGGCATCGTACAGTCAAACTGGCTGAAAATTTTTTTTATAGGTAGGAAAAAGCTCTCTTAGTAATAGAAAAAAAACAGAATTTTCAGTTGCGTGAAAAAATTTAAAAAAATTAAAGTCTCTTTTTCCTTACAAATATAGGAAAGTAACAGCAGAATGGAGATTATACCTTTGCCATCACCTGCCAACATGGTATTAAAAAAAATTTCAACACAAAATGTCAAAACTTTTTGTTTTTAATTCTTGTTGTCATAGCACAGAATAACTAATAGTACAAGTACAGAAGCAGCACTCGGCAAAGTCATTTAAATAAATAGCGACTTTATCTCCGACACAATAAAGTGCAATTCAGTTCGCGCAGTTCACCTAGTATTTGCCTCTCTTTCTATCGCGTAGGGTTGTCTTCTTTTAAATGAACTGCGCAGCATATATCATAATGTGATAAACGACAATTTTTTATTGGTTTTTTGATTTTGATATCCGTACACGGCACAGTAATGTTGATTCGACATTGTTTCTATTATAAAGAGGCAATATCTACGCAGGGAATAAGATGCCGCGCGACTACACAGGCGGGCGTGTGGCGGCCCTCTGCTCACTTGTTCGTTCAAACGAACGGCTAGCGGTAGGTGCTTATCGTGCGACCTTGAGCCAGTGAAGGAGGCCTGCCTTTCTATTGTCTAACTTCAAAATCTATTGCAATCGCTTTCAGGATGTAAACCATTGAAGTTTCTTTTTGGCAGAAATAAAAACTTACCAAAGAAATGCAGCAATGTGTCACATCCATCTGTCAAACGAAAGCGATTGCGATAGATTTTTAAAATTAGACAATTAGCCCCCTGGTCATAGTGGCAGGTGTTGGCAAAGGTATAATTTCCATTCTGCTGTTACTTTCCTACATTTGTGAAGTCCAAGAGATTTTATTTTTTAAATTTTTTTCACGCAACCGAAATATCTGATTTTTTTTTTCTATTACTAAGGGAGCTTATTCCTATCTATAAAAAAATATTCATCCAATTTGATGTTTTTCGGACATTCCCCATTGAATAAGCAAATGTTTAATATTGAATGAATGATGTCAAACATTTGAGTTCACTTACCTTACAAGTGTGTAACACGTGGTTCCCATCTTTGCGTTAAGTAAGTAATAAGTAAATAAAAAAGATGTATATTAAACTTTTATTATTTCACCCAGACAAAAACAAAAACGAAACTTGAATTGAAGAGATTAGTAATATGAAAAGCTGTAATTTTATGAGTTTTACTGTACATTTTATGAAAAGCCGCTTTTCATAATTAATTTTTTTTAGATACTACATATTAAATTATTACACAGCAAATCATTAACAATTTCAGTGATAATGCATAATACAAATAATTAGGTTGATAAGGACCTCAAACAAAGTGAAACAATTCCTAGTATTTAATAATGAACCAACCATAACTAGTGGCTCTGAGAGCTGTAGACCTCGCGTTAGTGACATTTTTGAACATTTTTCGAAATGGTTTTGCTATCGAAAATTTTCGAATACCCATAGACATAGAAAAATTTTAGCTGCGCTCAAGAAGACCAACAAAGCGTGGGAAAGAGAAGTTAATATCATACGGACACGGTCTATGTAAAAAAGAGACAAAGGATCAAGTGACATGTGCCAACATTTTTTACAGTAAGAGCCCCTAGCGTCCCGCCTAGCAAATGAGCAATCACAGTTTGTTTAAAATATTTGTTAATCTTAATTAGAATTTGAAATAAAGGTATCGTGGAGCCATGATGTCTTGTGCTCTAAGTAATTGTGATGTAACAAAAAGAAACAATCCAAGTAATCACACTTTTCACAGGTAAATAAGATATTGCCACACATTTCTCTAAAACCAAATTTCACTACATTTATGCGTTTATCGACGAAGAAAACAGTATGGAACATAATTAATTAATTTCCTTTGCCATATATAGTCATATTTTATGTATCTAAGTCATATTTTACGTATCTCATATAAAATGTATGTATTAGTTTTCGGATCACCTGTTTATTGACATTGTTGTTTTTTGACATTCTATTTCTATGCGAATACCTGAAGTACCTGAAGAAGAAGAAAAAAATTTATAATAATTATCGAACCCGCTCACCACGACACACGACGGACACCGGACATACGAAAGCATTTTTATCACAGAACAAGATTTTTTTTCCCCGTTCTGTGATTTTGGGTATGCATTACAATGCCGACAATTCATAATACATACGACCGAAATATCGATGCTTAAAACACCTATTTTCAAAATACCGAACTACTAAATGTCGAAATCCGATAGACCGAAACTTGAAAGATCGATCATCAAATGACCGAAAGTTTGAAATCCCGAAAGTTCGAAATCCTGAAAGTTTAAAACCCCGAAAGTTAAAATGTCGATACTTATAACTTACTCTACCTACCTAGTTACTTCCTTTTAAAACGGAATTAAAAATACGAATTTTACGTCTACTTTGTAAAACTTTATAGAAAAAGGTTCTTAAAGCTACCATTTAAACCTAAATTTGTAAGAGAACAAGGTTTATTTTGTAGACTAGCAAATAATTTAACTACCAAGTTGTCCTATGGAAACTTCTCAACGCTACGTGACAAACTTTGTGTTCCCACCACCCGTTATCATTTACAACTGCGGATATTTCCACTGCTGTCCAAACATCTACATTTAGCCGCGCAAACAAACAACATAGGCCACATAATTAACCCGTTAAGCCTTTTATTTCCATAATCAGGGCTGATTTGTTCACCAAATAAAGATTGTGGTGGGAAGTCGCATCTTGTTTGTTATTATCGTTTATCAGGCGCCGTTTACGTGTACTGTCTGTCGATTAGTTTGCTATCGTCTTAAAGTTGTGTGGTGTAAATGAACGCGTTGCTTTCTTTATGACTGCTAATTTTAACTTTATGTTGTTGTCATTTGGAACTATTTTTAGATGACGGCATTATGGAAACAAATGCAACTGTTGATTATTGCTTTGATGATATTCAGCTTCTTCGTACGATTTCTTTATACCTAAAAGGTGTAACAAGTTAGCGCTATCGCACACGGGCAACTTTTGTCTCCGCAACTTTTTTGTCTCTCACGTGATTTGTATGAAAAGTTGCAGACGACCGTGTCGCTTCGTGTGCGCGCTTCCATATAAACCCGTGGACTTGATGTGAGAGACAAAACAGTTGCTGGGAGACTAAGTTGCCTGTGTGCGATAGCGCTTATAGTTAGTTATACAGAGTTATTTGTAAAACACCAATAACCTCGCAGGGGTAGATTGCTACATCATCAACAACATTTGTTCTATTATAATCTATGTTATACGACTTTTCTTGAAAAAAGACAAAAAATATCGACTTTTCATACAAAGCTCGATCAGCTGTTCGGCACATGTCATTTGTATGAAAAGTCGTATTTTTTGCCTTAAGGTTTGGCTATGCAAAATCATTTGTCTCTGTCTTTTTCTTTACGTGTAAAGAGTATGGAAAATATTCTCACTTCTGCACTTTTTCGATGTTTTTGGTTGTTTTTTCATCATTATCTCTAGCACAATCATCTTTCTTGAAAAAAAAATTATTGGAGCAACTGCACAGTACGTTAAAGTATATTTTGATGTAGAATTTAATCCGTTTCCGCTATTATTTACGCCAAAAATATAGCCCGCGACAAGCGCTTTTGATGATATTCAGATTTTTTTTACAATCATCTGTGAGGTTTATACGCAAATTAATACTTGTAGCAACTAGATAATCTCTTTAGCTTGTCGTATGTTTTTTTTTTGTGCCTACAACTTTACGTTTTCTATATAAAAATATGGCCCGCGCAAACCATGTTGTCATATTATGGACCCTTAAGTGAAAAAAAAACCAACAACATATTATCAAACCGACTTTTATAAAAACGTTTTGTTTGCAGTTTGGGACCAACTCTATCTGTTCCATTCTTATATTTTGACTCTTATTTATACATACTTACAAAAAAGTTTATCTAAAAATATCGTACCTACTTACTATCACTAGCTTGCATAATTTATTGAAATCGTTAAAAATAATATCTGCGGAAGTTTTGGCGTAAATATAAGGTCCTTCTTAAATAGTGCACAAAATTTTAAGGGGTCAATGTACTCATGCATACAAACAACTTTAACTATGCTATGGGACCAACATTGAAATCTCGAAAAAAAATCAGCTGTTCCATAGAAAATTTAAAATAGAATAGACCGAAATGTATGGAACAGCTGATTTTTTTTTCGCGATTTCTATGTTGGTCCCATAGTAAAAGTTGTTTGTATGCATGAGTACATTGACCCCTTAAAATTTTGTGTACTATTTAAGAAAGACCTTAGATATAGTACCTAATTATGATTTCAGAAATAAAAGATATTGGTTTATCCCCGTAATTTCTTTGCAGATCGTGGGCTACTCCGTAGTGATCGCGACCTTCTCGCTGCAGGCGCCCATAAGATGGGTGACCGCGCGGCTGCACGGCGCCCCGCGGCTGCTGCTGGCTGACGTCTACCACCTGATTTCCTTCATCGCCACCGTAAACGTCTGGCGAGGCTTCTGGGGCATGCTCGATGTCTACTTCTTCCCTGGTAAGGATCTGATGATTTACTTATACAACGTGTTACAAAAATACCCCTAATGCCGAATATGGTAGATAGGGACCATCAAACTGAACATCTTTTACTATGGGACCAACTCTGAAATCGCTAAAAAATTTTCTGTTTCATACAAAAATTTAATAACGCAAATATCAAAAGTATGAAACCGCAGATTTTTTTTTCGCGATTTCAGACTTGGTCCCATAGTAAAAGTTGTTCAGTTTGATGGTCCCTATTTACCATATTTGGCATTAGGGGTTTTTTTTGTAACACGTTAATAAGGTGGGACCAAATTATGTAACAACAATATGAAGGCACTGAAACAGGTGACAGTGTTGCTTACTCTGAACAACTTTCTCCTAGAAACATACTCGTAGGTCAAAAAACTATTTATTTCGCCTTTCCATACTAAGTCGATCAGCTGACATATTGTATGGAAGGATGAATTTTTATTAGTTTTTCGACCTATGTTCCTTGGAGAGAGTTGTTTAGTTTAAGCAACAGTACCACGTGTGTTCGTATTGTTACATAAGTAGTTTGGTTCCACCTTAGGTATAACGCCATTCCGAGAATACCGAAACTGATAGGATTATAAGGATTCATATAAAATGATTGTTGCTAAAATTCTTTGACACAATCAAACCCAACTTGTTAACGATAAACTCAAGGAAATCAAGTAGGTAGGTATTATGTTAGAAAAATAAAAAGGATGTATTAGTAGTTTCTTACACAAGGGGTGTAATAGCTACTTACAACCGAGGTAAGCATACTATTTTACATCATTCATGTGAGGTAAATTTAATAAAAATAAAAATAAAACGTTAAAGGGTCATTTCATTGAAAACTCGTGGGGTTGATCAGACCATTAAACTGAACAACTTTCATTACGGGACCAACCTCGAAATCACGAAAAAAATCAGCTGTTTTTGCATTGCAGAATTTTGCATAGATACCTAGCTTGAACTGAAATGAAATGCCGCCATTTTCATTGTATTTTTTTTTCAGCCAAAAGTTTCGTCAGTTTATAATAAAAGAAAAGAGATTGGTTCACTAAGGAGTTTTAAATGCTTGAATTGTAAAGTGATTTGAAAATGGAACGTTCTATCTAAACAATGCACTGTGTTGCACATGCCAACTTACACAGCCTCATACTATATAAGTAAATCCTAGTTACCGAGCAGTATGATGTAATAGTAGTTTGTTACACAAGGGGTGTAATAGCTACTTACAACCGAGGTAAGCATACTATTTTACATCATTCATGCGAGGTAATAGAAATAAAAACAAAAACATCAAAACAAAAATAAAAATAAAACGTTAAAGGGTTATTTCATTAAAAACTCGTGGGGTTGATCAGACCATTAAACTGAACAACTTTCATTATGGGACTAACCTCGAAATCACGAAAAAAAATCAGCTGTTTTTGCATTGCAGAATTTTGCATACCTAGCTTGAACTGAAATTAAATGCCGCCATTTTCATTGTTTTTTTTTTCAGCCAAAAGTTTCGTCAGTTTATAATAAAAGAAAAGAGATTGGTTCACTAAGGAGTTTTAAATGCTTGAATTGTAAAGTAACTTTACAGTTAAAGCATTCACCATCCTTGAATTGTAAAGTGATTTGAAAATGGAACGTTCTATCTAAACAATGCACTGTGTTGCACATGCCAACTTACACAGCCTCATACTATATAAGTAAATCCTAGTTACCGAGCAAGTATGATGTAAACTAATTTTACCATACTTTGTATCAGCAAACGCTTGAATAAAATTGTAGTTAAGATCTTCACATTTTTCAAGTTTTTTTAGTCCATCAAGTGTGTAACTATTCCTTTCTATCTCCAGAAACACCAAAGCTGAGCAACTGGTGTACCCATATCTTCAGTATAGTGCTACTGATGTTGCTCAACTGCTCCAATTCGGTGCTGGTACGAGGGGTGTACATCGACGCCGAAGAACCCGCCGGAGAGTGCGTCGTCTTCCCCTGCCATTACTTAAGACTCTTCTTCCACAAAGAGAGGACGAAGAAGAGACACAAGCGAGCTCTAGCCACCGCAGCTTCGAGAAAGACAGAAGAATCAAGTCTACCCTTACAAAACTCTGAAGAGAAAGTTTAACCAACCCGTGAAAAATAGACTTTGTTGTTAGTGGTAATTGTTGTTTAGTTGTACGGAGATGCCCCAGTGTTTGCATTTGTAGTTTACCTACAAGATTGTCTTGTTATCTTTTTTAAAGATCTTTCGAAAAATACTACCGGAGAAGACTCAATTATTTTTTACACGTTTTCGTGGAGCACGAAAGAAAGTGTTAAAATGGCAACGAAATACAAAAGAGAAGTGAGTTTTTATACTCTTTTATAATACGTTACGTTATATACCTGCCTAAATAATGGCCTTCAATCAAACAAGACAACAGTATTTATGTTCATCGGACGTAATCTTATTTTATCTTGTTCCGATTTTCAAACAACACCGAGAGTAAATTAAGGTCTTAAAAATATGTAAGTATTAGTAATACTTAACAGTAGGTATAGTTTGATTGATCTGCAATTATCTGTGAATATTAGTGGCATGGCTATAAAAGAAAAAAAAAATTTTTTAGATATGTGTTCGAAAAAAAACGACAACAATGTTAGGTAACTGTAAAATTGTCTAAAAAGTATTCCGTTTTGCCACTGTGTTACACGATTGGTTGCAGTGTGAATAATAATTATATTGACCTTGGCAATGATTTTTTCAATGTACCTGTAAAATGTTATATTTTCTTTCCTTGAGCTTATTCAAATATCCGTGGTTAAATGAGTGAATTCCTTTAAGTTAAGATCCCAAGCGCGGCGTGATTGCCTGTTCAATATTGTAAACGAACTTTTCTTTACATAATCTCATGATCAATCTATACGACAAATTGTCCGCCCAAACATTTTTAAAGAAAAAATTTCGAAATACAGTAGTCTATTCTATTGTAAATTGACAATAGACAGTGATCCGCGGCATCTTCACTCGAGAATTTATGGCAAAGAGTACCTAAATTTAACAGATTTATCGTTTTGTACCACAAGTTCAATTAATTACATTGTATGATAATGAATTCGACCTGTACTATAAAATGTTCAACTGTGTAGATTTTTATGTCTTCAGGAATAAACGAATATATAATAAGGTAGGTAATTAATTCATCTGTTAAGCCCACCGGTAACGATCAATTGCGATTGTCAATTTTTCCGCAATTGACGCCCATTGACGGAAAAATTTATTGTTTACGAAGCGATTGTCAGTTGCTCCAACAATGGCATTGACGGAAAAATTGACAATTGCAATTGATCGTTACCGGCGGGCTTTAGTTTCTAGCTACTACACGCTGTCAAATTATGGTTTGTCTCGTTTGTTCTAAGTCATTCTTTATACTAAACAAGGTACCTATAAGGTTAATCTTATCTAGTGTAAATATTATCTTTACTAAGTAAGGTAAATATAAGGTCGCTTTCCTCGTGACAATTGTAAGTAATGTAATAAACTATTTTATTAATGTTCTCTGTAGTTTCATTAAAGTCTTTACAAATGTCGTTCCCTTAATGTTCTCTGTAGTTTCATTAAAGTCTTTACAAATGTCGTTCCCTTAATGTTCTCTGTAGTTTCATTAAAAGTCTCCATAAATGTTGTTCCCATAAAATAATAACCCTTTGTCTTGAGAAATTGAATTCTTTGATAGTATCATAAAATTTTAAATGAAATGAGTTTAAGGAATGGAATAGGTAAACTAAGTAATATGGCAGTGATAAAGATTTACTCTCATTTACTGAAACTTACATGTGAATTTTAGATGCATTATACCTAAGTACAAGTAATAAATTTAATTAAAATGCAAGGTATATAGGGACCTTGATCTAACTTACGTAGTAATCATCATTTTGTTTTATAAAAATGCTCATCATCATCATCAGCCTATTATCGTCCACTGCTGAACATAGGCCTCTCCGAGTGCACGCCACTGAGCACGATCCGCGGCTATACTCATCCAGTTTATGCCAGCCACCTTACGAAGATCGTCGCTCCACCTTGTCTGAGGGCGTCCTACACTAAGTTTGCCCATACGCGGTCTCCACACAAGAACTCGTCTGCCCCAGGGCCCCAGCGGCCATCGGTTCTACGGCTAATAAGGCCGGCTCACTGCCACTTCAGCTTGCTAATCCGGTGGGCTATGTCGATGACTTTAGTTCTCTGTCGGATTACCTCGTTCCGGACCCGATCTCTCAGAGAAACTCCTAGGATATTTGTGGACCAGCCCAACAGTGAGTGTCCACGTTTCGGCTCCGTATGTCATGACAGGCAGGATACACTGGTTGAAGACTTTCGTCGACTCTGTGGAAGAGAGTCTAAAGACGAAAGTCTTCATAAGTCTGAATAAAAATGATAATAGTGCTATATTATGCTACGCCTTACCAACTGCACAGAATAAAATAAAATATTGCAGTATTCTAAAAAAAAAATTTTTTTTCCACTACCTATAATAGCACCGTGCAGCCGCCATGTTGGTTTTTTTATAACGCCACTTTCTTAAGAACACTTGGGCTGGCAAGACAAATCTAACGATATCTTAATCATGGAAATCCGTTCAGCTGTTTAAAAGATATGAGGTAATAAAGAATATTACATACAAACATACTTACATACTTACAAGATACGCGCGAAAAACATAACCCTCTTGCAGTCGGGTAATAATTATAATGTTGCCTTTAATATTTAATCTTGTTTCCATCTTTTCAGTTGACTTGTCTTTTTAGGCAGGCGGGTTTTTAATTTTTTTAAATTTATTTTTTTATTTATTTCTTTTTAGTTATTATTTATGTGATATACCTTTTAATGAGACCTTTAATTTGACACCCATATTGCATTATTCTAAAAAAAAATTTTTTTCCCCACTACGTATAATAGCACCGTACAGCCGCCATGTTGGTTTTTTTATAACGCCACCCTCTTAAGAACACTTGGGCTGACGAGACAAATCTAACGATATGTTAATCATGGAAATCCATTCAGCCGTTTGAAAGATATGAGGTAATAAAGAATATTACATACAAACATACTTACATACTTACAAGATACGCGCGAAAAACATAACCCTCTTGCAGTCGGGTAAAAAGTACCAAACAAAACCTCTTCATAGTATTAAAAATAAAATAAAAGAAACAATGAATGTGAATAACATCACCAAGTTAATTGTTTATCAATGAAACTATTCAATAACTCCGTTTATAATTGTTGAGATAGCGTCAATAATGTAAACAATAAAAATCACTTCCTTCGGGTCCAATAATAGAATATAATAATTATAGAGCATCGGAATAAACCAAGGTTCCTTGTCCTGGACTCTGGCGCCAAGTTTATCGTTCTATGAAAGTTAAACCTTATTTAAAACGCATTAAGTGTGGAAATAGTAATGTAGAGTGAGTTGATTATTAGTGAATTCATCGAGACGGCTGAGAGAAACGAGAGATATGGTTATCATGTGAATTACGCGAGTTTTATCGGGAAAGTGAATTGTTGATGCGCAGTGCTAGATCATACCTTTCTTCATTCTTTTTGATTTTGATATAATCATTTGGTCACTGAAAAACCCTATAGATCTGAAATTAAGAATATATTTCTTTAAATCTTTATCCAGACACGTGGGTATTGAACTAGAGACATGATTCAATGATTCTGGCTCTTATACACTTTAATTTCGAAAATACCTTCGAAAAAAATTTCGAAAAATTCGAAAATTCTAGTTAGATAGGAGAGCTGCCATCCGTTCGGGTTTCCCCGGATTTGTCCTTGTTTGGAGGGCGTCCGGGGAGCGTCCGAGCGGGGTTTTGATTGTAGTCCGGGTAAAACTCGAACTATAATTGAATCGATTAATTTGATAACGTCCAAAGTCATAATTTTTATGAAATAGCTTATTTTATTGAAAATATTTCTTCAAGATTAAACGATTCGATTCATGTGACAAAAACCAGTGTACGACCATTCGACGTAGAGAAATCAGCCTCGGAATATTTTGTTTACTTTGAAAATGACCAAAGACCAAAGGCGGCTGGTCGTTTTCAAATTAAACGGAACGTTTCGCGGTAGTTAGGTGAAATGACCTGTTAAATTGAGTTTATTGAAGATATCTTTTCTAAATTTACACAGTTAGTTTTTTTCGCTTCATGTAAAATTTAAAATGTGTTACTTTGGTCGTTTTCGAATTTATCGATTCAATTAAAGTCCGGGTTTTCGATCAAATTCCGCTCAGAAAAGTACCAATATTCATTTTGCGCATGCGTTATCGAGCGCCTCACTTCACTACGTGGTGCACCGCGCACCCCGCAAAAAAATCGTACGGCGCGCGGCGCAGGCGCAGCCCATTTTTTGAAGTGAAAACTTCTTTAGCGGCGTTGTACGCTCTTTAGTAATGGGGAAAATATGCTAAACTCGCGTCAGTAAGAATCACGTGGCTGATCGAAAATGCGTAAGACGGATGTGACGGATGGAGAGTAGACAGCTGGCGGCGGAAGTATCCCCCTCTCTTTCTATGGGGCGCGTTGAAAATGGCGGCGCGTCATTTCAAGACGTAAACACTTGTGTCACCAGCAACGCGCTAATTGAAAATGGAACTAATAGCAGCGATCTCTTCGGTGAAATCATAGACTTATTTTTACTCTGTGACTAATAAGTTTAAATCGTAGAATGCGTGCATGTAGAAATTAAAAAGGCCATTGGCGCGAAATCTTTAGAATTTGTCTCTAATTACAAACTGATTGAATTGTGTGACTGTATAGTAAATAGGAAAGAAATAATTTTAATCCTTTGTCGCTAATTTCAAAATATCAAAAATGCACAACGTTAATATTCAAGTTTTCACTTCTGCCGGCACTCCCGGAGTGCAGCCCGATTTTTTTTACTATAAACAAGCAAGATTACAAGGTTACTTAGTTAATGAAACTGACTAAAAATCGCGCTGCGCGCCCATTTTTTTTTTGCGGGTCGCCCGCCCCTGTCTGTTTGGGCATTTATTATGGCCCACTACGGTTGGAAAACTACTAAACCTGGACCCTGGCCCTCCACAAAATTGTTTTTTGACCCATGTTTCTTGGGAAAAAATGTTTAGTTTATTAAAACGACTACAAAATGACGGTGTATAAGGTCGTAGGTGGTACCAAATGATCTGATGATACTTAAACAGGTGATAGTATTGCTTAACCTGAACAACTTTCTCCATAGAACATAGATCAAAAAACTAAATTTTTTTTTTCGACTTTCCATAGTAAGATTAGTAAGTCGGTCAGCTGACCAATACATTTTGTACGGAGTATGAATTTTTTTTTCATTTTTCGACTTATGTTCCTTGAAGAAAGTTATTCAGTTTAAGCAACACTATCACCTGTTTAAGTATCATCAGATCATTTGGTACCACCTTATATAGGTATGTACAACGTGATACAAACATACCCCTAATGCCGAATATGGTACATAGGGACCATCAAACTGAACAACTTTTACTATGGGACCAACTCTGAAATCGCGAAAAACAATCAGCTGTTTCATACAAAAATATCGATAATATTAAAATGTATTAAACAGCTGACTTTTTTCGTGATTTCAGAATTGGTCCGATAGTAAAATTTGTACAGTTTGATGGTCCCTATCTACCATATTCGGCATTAGGGGTAGGTATTTCTGAAACATGTTGTATAAGCCGAGAAATTCTCGCGTTTTCCATCACAGTGTGTTATGGAAAATGCGAGAATTAAACGCGCGTTTAACAAATAATTTATGTCGTGATTTTAATAATGTGCATAAATGAAGGTATATACTTGCATCTGGCTAAATATTGTAGCATAATACGGCGTTAATGAGAGAAAAAAAATTAAAACCAAAAATGTGAAAATCGTTGATATTTGTCTATCTATTACGAGTAAAGTGGCAAGAATTGGTGACGTGGTATTTTAATTAGGGGGTGTTTATTGCCACTAAGTATAACAGCAATAAGTTTCGTACTTTTCGAGAAAACATGAACTTTTCACTTTTGAAGTGTCGGAAATCCGTGAACTGTTTTTCTTCTAATCTAGAAGTCGTATCGAAGCCGCGATTGAAGTGTAATGCTTAGGATCATGTAAAGTAAAGGTTTCACAAATAAAAAGGGCATGCAACAAAAAAGGGTTCCATAACGGGATCCCTTGTTTTCGCATAATTGTTTTATACCTAATTTGATTTGGCATAACGGATTTGGCATAATCTTTTTTGTCATAATAATACTTCCGCATAATCGTTTTTTGGCATACTATTTATATTAGCATAATTATCATTTAGACTAATTTGTTTTCGCATAATGTTATTAGGCATATTGTCCATTCGCCTAATATTATTTAGACATAAAAATCAAAAACAATAAGAATAAATATTTTTACGCACTTATTTTTTTCATGCAAAAGGGGTAGGTATTGTATTAAAATTCCAAAAACTCATAACACATACGACCTAAATATCGACTCATAAAACACCTATTTTTAAAATACCGAAAATCCTTAATGTCGATATCCAATAGACCGAAACTTAAAAGATCGATTATTAAATGACTGATGATAGTTCGAAACCCTGAAAGTTAAAATGCCGATAGTTAAAAATCCCGAAAGTCTGTTTAGGTCTATTAGGTGCGACGACGAGCGAGCGTAGCGAGCGAGGAGGAGGTAAGGTTCCATTTAATACTAATACTAACTTGATAATTTTAATTGGAAATAGGGGTAATGTCAACAAAAACCAATTGATGACATATTGTAATTCCCTCTGTTCTCTGAATGTTAGTAAAGTGATATTGTTTACATTTCCCTACAGCAAAAGTCTGTCACAGGTGGAAAATAATGTAAGATTTAATTTGAATCTATCTTTAAATACAGTGGCATTTTATAATAGCCAACAGCTGCATTTAATTGACATTAATAAATTATTTTACAATTTTTACTTGACAAAAGATAAATATTATCTGCCTTCTTCTTTTACGAGACAAATAGCATTATCGCTATCTTTTTATTTTAAACAACTAGCCAATAATTTGGCTAGACAAACATCTGCTTCTATTGAGCAGTTAACGTCTGACATGTGTAATTCAACTTTGGAATCCGTTCCAAATAATTCTGTAAATAATTTTAGTAATAATTTATTACATTTAAATTACCATTTGAGACAATAGAGGCATCCTCTAGCGCTAAGCCGACAATAGGAAAGCCAAACTGTTTAAGAATTGTCCATCAAAATATACAAGGCTTTTCTCGCAAGGATTTAGAAATTAGCTTATTCTTAAATTCTGAAGATATTGATGTGTTATGTGTTACAGAGCATTGGTTGAAAAAGCACGAATTAATTTTAAGTTTGGATAATTATAAAGTTGCTAGCTCGTTTAATAGGAAATCTGCTATAAGAGGGGGTTCACTTATTATTCTACATAATAGTTTACATTGTAAAGAGCGCAAAGATGTAGTATCCCTCTCAATTGAACGAACCATTGAGTTGTGGAACTTGATCAAATAATTATAGTATGTGTATATAGACCCCCCACCGCGAATTACTCTGAGTTTGAGTCCACTATGGAGGAAGTGTTAAAAATAACTTGTAGGAAGAATAAAAAAGTCGCGATTTGTGGAGATTTTAACGTCGACATCTTAGATCCTAAATTAGCCAAGCTATCGAGTAGGTTCATAAACCTATTTAAATCATTTAATTTACTACATACTTTTAATGAACCAACGCGAATCACTCCCACATCGGCAACCTGCTTAGATAATATTTTTTGTAACTGTAATGTTCTTGAAAAATCAATTTTGAATTGTATTAAATCCGACCACAGTGGACAATTAGCCTCTATTGAGCACCATCATGTTCCGCCTAAACGGGAAATAATGTGTAGACCAATAAAAAAACACTGTATTGAAAAATTCAGAACCAATGTCACAAGTAAAATTGAAACATTACCAGAACCAAATTTTAAAGCCAATAACTTATATAATCATTTATTTAGCGTAGTTCAAACCGAATTTAGTGAAACTTTTAAGCAAAAAGTCATCAAATGTAACGATAGTACGAAATTTAGTGACTGGGCCACACCCGGTATATATAAGAGCAGAAGGAAATTATACGAACTTTATGCAGAAAAAGCTACTTCCTGTGATCCTAACTTCATTAAATTTGTCAAGAAGTATTCACAAACATTCAGACAGGTTTGTATCCTAGCAAAGTCCAAGTACTTTGCAAATAAAATAAAATTAGCTGATAATAAAATTAAGGCTACTTGGAATATTATCAATAAAGAAACGGGCAAATCAAAATCCAATATAAATTCCTTCTGTTTAAAATCTGGTAATCAAACTTTTGAGTCTGACAATGAGGTCGCTAAAGTTTTTGAAGATTTCTTTGCTAGGATACCAGCAGAAACTACCAGTACTCTTAGTGCTTGTCCCAACATCGCTGTCTCCCTCCTGGAGTCTAGTGTTGATAAGTGCAATGAAGCTTTTTCCTTTAAATATATAAATAGTGCAGATATCATTAAAGCTTTTAAAACAATTAATGTTAAAAAAACAGAAGATCTTTGGGGCATGTCAACAAGCATTATTAAATCAATTATTGATATACTAGCCCCTTACTTGGCTTTTATTTTTAACAAATGTATTGATGAAGGGGTCTTTCCTGACTTAATGCAAAATAGTAAATTGATTCCTCTTTTTAAATCTGGGGATAAAAGTGACCCAGCTAACTTTAGGCCAATATCAATACTTCCAGCACTTAGTAAAATATTTGAAAAAATTATATATTCCCAATTATTAGATTACTTCACATACAATAATATACTTCATAAAAATCAGTTTGGATTTTCCAAGGGTAAAAATACTACTGATGCTGGAATTGCACTTCTCAAACATATTCTTGACGCTTGGGAAGAAAAGCAAGATGTAATTGGTATTTTCTGTGACCTTTCTAAGGCATTCGATTGCGTTGATCACCAAACACTATTAAAGAAGCTAGAACATTATGGTGTCTCTGATAAATCAGTTAGCCTTATGAAATCGTATTTGTTCAATAGAACTCAGAAAGTAGTGATAAATAAAACTGAATCTACTGGAGCCCCCATCAATATGGGTGTGCCGCAGGGATCAATATTGGGCCCATTGCTGTTTCTAATTTATATAAATGACCTTCCCAACTACGCGAACAATTTATGTGAGACAGTACTATTTGCAGATGATACTTCTTTAGTTTTCAAAGTAAACAGAGGTAATAACTGTTCGGACGAAGTAAATAGTGCCAATAAGTTTCATACTGGTTTAATAGTAATAATTTAGCACTTAACCCCAAAAAAACTAAATGTGTAAAATTTTCATTGCCTAATGTTGAGCAGACAGAATTAAATATTAATTTGAATGACGATGAAGTAGAATTTATTGAAAGTACAAAATTTCTAGGTATTACACTAGATTCTCGACTTCAATGGGATCCACATATCGAAGCCTTGTCAAGTAGACTTAGTTCCGCAGCATTCGCTGTTAAGAAAATAAGGCTTTTAACTGATATTGAAACGGCAAGGTTAGTATATTTTAGTTATTTTCATAGTGTAATGTCTTATGGACTGCTATTGTGGGGCTCAGCTGCCAGTATTGAAAATATTTTTGTACTCCAAAAAAGAGCTGTTCGCGGCATATACAATCTTCGGCGGAGAGATACCTTGAGAGAACTGTTTAAAGAAATAAATATTTTAACTTTGGCAGGCCAATACATATATGAAAATTTATTTTATGTAAGAAAACATTATGATTCATTTGCTAAGAACAGCAATAATCACCAGTTTAATACAAGAAATAAAGATAAACTTGCCGTTCCAAGATTTAGGCTTGCAAAAACTAGAGGTTCATTTATGGGGAAAGGCATAGCCTTTATTAATAAAGTTCCACAACAAGTAATTGATCTTCCTTTGCATGAATTTAAAAACCATGTTAAAAAAACGCTCATGGGTAAAGGTTATTATAAAGTAGACGATTATCTTAAAGATCAAAATGCGTGGAAATGATGTAACACATAACTACTATAAGTACTTTGTTGCCAATATAATAAGTCTATGTTTGTTGCCAATAATCCTGTCACCCTGTTGTAATTATCTGGTAACGATATATTTAAGTTTGTAAATATCGTTACTTATTGCTATTAAAACTGATAAGTTTCTTGCGCCCGTTCTTCTTGTCAGTTAAAAAAGTCTTGAACGGGTGGTAGGAAAATATAGACGATTCAAAAGTACTTAATAATTAAGTTTATTTGAATAAAGCTATTTTTGACTTTTTGACTTTTGATTGCGACCAACAACGCACAAGCCGAGCAAGCGAAGCGAGCGTGCCGCGGCAGCGGCCGGCGAAGTGCCAGAATTAACCTTTGGTTTTTTAAGCTTCGGGATTTTGTATTTTAGGTAAAATGTTCTTTCGTGATTTTAAACGTCGTGATTTTTTTGTTTATAAAAATATGCGTAAGTATCATTATGCGTGTTTAAATTTATGCTAAAGAATATTATGCTTAAACATGATTATGCTTAAAGTAGTTATGCTTAAAAAAATATGCATAAGCTGTTATGACTAAATAATATTATGCGTAAACATCATTCGGCGAAATCATATTATGCTATGACATATTATGCCTTAAAATTTTATGCAAATACATAGGGAACCTTCCATAACACACTGTGCATAGTGATTTTAAATGTGAGTTTTCAAATTACGATAAAAAAATAAAACGTTTTTTAAGTGTGGATAAATATACCTAACTACTATTTTATATGATTAGTTTATCTACCTACTTACCTTACACAGCAGCGTTAACTTTATAGACGTAATAGGTGTTGTCAGTAAATTAATGTTTTAAGATTTAAGAATAATTTAAATTTTTAGTGTTTTATGTTTAGTGCCTAAGATTACCTACTTAAAGATAGTGCTGTGATTGTTTGTCTTTTAATTTGGGTCTAGAAGAAAAAGGCCTTGCATTCAAAATAATCTTTATTAAAAAGAGCTTATAAAAAAGTCACCAAATCTTGTTGTTTGCTTGAGGCTCAACTTTGGTATTTTACCAAGAGTGGTTAAGTATAGCAATATTCTTGTAATGTTTGTGACAGACGGCCGTTTACAGCCTTATATTCACTAGGCAACACAATAAATGCGCGACACGTGTAGGTAAACTACTGTAGTCAAATAAGGTCGAATTTGCAAAAAGATCGGAAGTAATTCGTGTAGTTGTAATTTTATATAATATTATATTATGGAATCATTAGAAGACATGAATATAAGTTTCCTCCGAGTTTGTACCATTCCTGCTATGTACGGAACATCGTTTAATGTTAGGTATTAACATTAAAGTCCCAATATTTTTTTAAATATAATACCTACAATAACAGTTTTTTTTCATGTTTTGTTACAATTTTAATTACCTATCAATAAATACCTAGCTTGCTAAATCAGGTATAAAGTTATCGAGATAATTGACAAAATCGAAACCTAGGAGCGCCTTTGTGACGTCGTAGGTACTTGTTCCACTACTTTAGCGAGGAACAAAAAGTGACTTGATGATCAGACGCAACGCGAAAGTAGTGGAACAAGTACCTACGACGTCACAAAGGTGGCGCCTCCTAGGATTAGATTTTGTCAATTATCTCGGTAACTTTTTATCTGATTTAAGCAAGCTAGGTATGCAATGATAGGTAATTAAAATTAAAACAAAACATGGAAAGAAACTGTTATTGTAGGTATCATATTTAAAAAATATTGGGACTTTAATTTTAATACCTAACATTAAACGATGTTCCGTACACAGCAGGAATGATGCAAACTCAGAGGAAACTTATATTCATGTCTTCTAAGGATTCCATAACAAATTACAACTACACGAATTACTTCCAACCTTTTTGCTAATTGACTATACTAAACATGATGCACGACGCTGCGCAATATCGCGCAGCGTTGCAAGATGGCGCGTATCATCATGACGTCTTCTTGTAAAACTTGCTAAATACAAAGTTGTAATTTTACTTATCATAAACTGCTACAAACAAGAGCTCATTCATGGTAGGTAAAACAATTATTATTTGTATAAAACCACACCTCGTATTCACTGAGCAATTTTTGATGCTCGATGTTTAAGCCCCCGTAGACACCCTGGCATGAAAACCGAAATATATAGGTACTAATATTAAACAGGGTTCTGTAAAAACACCAACAAAATAACTTCGCAGGAGTTACATTGACCATCGGCCATTTTTTTTTTTTTTTATTTAGGAATAGATTACCAACATCATAAACAACAATGTTTGTTCTACGACTTTTCCGAAAACCGATGAAAAAAAACAACTTTTCATACTAAACTCGATCAGCAGTTCGAACATTTGTATGGAAAGAAATTTTTTTGACTGTTTTCGGAGAAGTCGTAGACCAAGATGTTGTTTATAGTCATAGACATAATGGTCACTTTTTGGCCTAAAGCTGCATTTTGTGATGGAAGCAAGCCGCTTTGCACAGTGATAGTGGGGGCCAAACTAAGCGATTTCATCCGAGGATAAACGAGATTCACCCCTTAGGAACAGAGATGGCGCCACTTGTTTAAAAAATCTTTAAAAATTTCTTGAACCTAAACGGATGATCCGATTTTGATGATTAAGGTGTCTATCGACAGACAATCAGTTGTTTTACTATTTAAAAAATAATAAAGTAGCAGAAAATAATAATAAATACCAAAAAACCTTCATTATTGAAGAAAAACAATTTTTTTTTTCAGTATTTATTTAATTTTATAAAAATAATGTATGAATACGGTCCTCTTTTATTTATTCGTATTATTACCCATTTAGTTGCACGTTTAATGAAAAATACCGCATATCAATATCTTGTATAGTTCCAAAGTTATTGAAGAAAACACTACATGGTGCCGGTATATCCCTTAATTCGCTGAACAAAAAAATCCCAAAATTGATATTTTTTTCTTTACATATGCTTTATTTATGATCTCTATGTATACAGAAAAATAAAATAAAAAATCTATAATATACCAATTTCGAGAAATTATATGTATAATTCGGCGAGTGATCTTTATTCTTGAGTTTCGAAGGTGCTGGTTACCCTGAAAATAAAATAGCAATGAAAAATATCATAATAATAAAATAATAATAAAAGACGCTAAATAACATTTGAACTAAATCTTTATTTTACTTACGTTTTATTTTCGCATTCTCCTTTGCAGGTTTTGCACTGTAAAGTGCAAGATAAGCCAACGCCTCGGCAGCCACAACGCATTGTGTCACAGTTCAATTTACATCCACAATGGTCAAGGAGGCTTAATTCTGGCCCAATTGCAGTAACCTTAGACCATCGTGGAGTCCATCTATCTTTGACATCTTTCCATCCCCAAGAAGATGGACTTTGGATTGATTTATCCATAAGGCATTTCCCCATGCACGCAAATCATGTTGTTCAAGGGCAGCTGAAGCAGGCGTAAGACTTGTCACTAGCCTGCTTTTAGTCGAAAACAAATCTTTCCGAACCGCCATTACAGTAATGTTCTCTGTTTGTGCATCGTACAGCTGGCAAGTGCATCTGGAAGTAAGATTAGCTTTATTTGAGAACGAGTGAAATAATTATGTTCACTTACACTATATACAATAAAACAATGGGTACAAACCTTTCCAAATGAGCCAATATTTCTTCAGAGGAATTTCTATAGGATAGGACTCGACATACTTGCAAAAGCAGTAGTTACTTCAGGGGGTGAAACCCATGTTTTAAAACAAGTGTTTTACCTTTTTTATTCAAATAACACCCTGTAAAAGCATGAAAGCCTCGAAGCGCAGTTGACATTTCATGACCTATAGTATAAAGCTATTTTTGCACTACTGCTACGTAACGGCGTTTGTTAGCTGTCCCCGTCAACATCGACATTACCTGCAGACCTTCATCTTTTAAAATTTCGTACTTAGTACGAAATAAACAGAACCAACACATTTGTGTCCGAAGATCGCATTAACATATGGGTTGCCTATGCCCAGCGATCTCTATCAATTATAATCATCGACTAAAAGCAGGCTGGTGACAAGTCTTCCGCCTACTTCAGCCGCCCTTGAACAACATGATCTGCGTGCAGCGTCTAAGAGGGTCATATATTATGGGGAAATGCCTTATGGATAAATCAATCCAAAGTCCATCTTCTTGGGGATGGAAAAATGTCAAAGATAGATGGACTCCACGATGGTCGAAGGTTACTGCAATTTGGCCAGAATTAAGCCTCCTTGACCATTGTGGATGTAAATTGAACTGTGACTCAATGCGTTGTGGCTGCCGAGGCGTTGGCCTACCTTGCACTTTACAGTGCAAAACCTGCAAAGGCGAATGCGAAAATAAAACGTAAGTAAAATAAAGATTTAGTTCAAATGTTATTTAGCGTCTTTTATTATTATTTTATTATTATAGTATTTTTCATTGCTATTTTATTTTCAGGGTAACCAGCACCTTCGAAACTCAAGAATAAGATCACTCGCCGAATTATACATATAATTTCTCGAAATTGGTATATTATAGATTTTTTATTTTATTTTTCTGTATACATAGAGATCATAAATAAAGCATATGTAAAGAAAAAAATATCACTTTTGAGATTTTTTTGTTCAGCGAATTAAGGGATATACCGGCACCATGTAGTGTTTTCTTCAATAACTTTGGAACTATACAAGATATTGATATGCGGTATTTTTTATTAAACGTGCAACTAAATGGGTAATAATACGAATAAATAAAAGAGGACCGTATTCATACATTATTTTTATAAAATTAAATAAATACTGAAAAAAAAATATTTTTTCTTCAATAATGAAGGTTTTTTGGTATTCATTATTATTTTCTGCTACCTCATTATTTTTTAAATAGTAAAACAACTGATTGTCTGTCGATAGACACCTTAATCATCAAAATCGGATCATCCGTTTAGGTTTTAGAAATTTTTAAAGATTTTTTTAAACAAGTGGCGCCATCTCTGTTCCTAAGGGGTGAATCTCGTTTATCCTCGGATGAAATCGCTTAGTTTGGCCCCCACTATCACTGTGCAAAGTGGCTTGCTTCCATCATAAAATGCAGTTTCCTTTTCATAATGACTATGACTATTATGATTATGTTGTTAGTAAGCTAAGTACTCCTGCGAGGCTGTTGGTGTTTCACATTATAACCCTGTATAGAAGAAAGATTTGTTGTTTTGTTTGTTTGTTATTTGTAATGGATTCATTCAAAAGCTACTGATCCGATTTTAAAAAATATTTCACCTGCTAAAGGAAGCTACATTATCAACAACTTAGCAGCAATTTAAACTTAGAGATCACTTCGAAAATTGTAACAAAACTTTTCCTATTTAATAGGCGGGCGCTGCGAAAAACTAATCAAAATTGGGGTGAATCGAAAGATGATGATTGATGACTTTCGTATCATGATACCTATTAATCCTTATTCAACTAAATAATTTCATGATCAATGTTGATTATTTACATGTTAATTCCTCTTTAAATTAAGGATGCTGATTTGGAATAGGTTTATTCTAGATTCCCCGGACGGTGGAGAGGTTTAAAGCGTTAATGTGAGGTTTTTTAAAGGGACGAACAGAAACATTTTAAGATTAAGCTTTATACAACGTGTTACTACTACTATATAAAAGATAGGGAGGGACCATCAAACTGAACAACTTTTACTATGGGCACAGAATAGATATAAGTACTACCGTACAGAAAAGAAACTCTCCGCCCCGCCCCACAATCAATTACCTCACCCCGCCGGCGCCCACCGCGCGAGTTCCGTGTGCCGATCCGTGTGCTCATTCAATAGCTCGCACACAGTTGCGCGTTTGCAAAAACGTCACTGTGTAGCGTCTGTGTAATAGGTAGTTGAAACGCGGCGCTTGTATGGAGTGCCCAAGGTGTGCTATGGGACCAACTCTGCCTGAAATCGCGAAAGAAAAACCAGCTGTTTTATACTAAAAATTATAACTTTGTTTGTAACGTTGTTCAGTTTGATGGCCCCTGTCTACCAAATTCAGCTTTAGGAGTTTTTTATAACACGTTGTCCACCTACTATACAGAATCTATAGTTTCACCGAAGCGAAGCGATTTTAGGTCGCAACAGTCAAAATACATTGACGACAAGTTGTGTTGAAAATTAAGATGATCATGGTACGGAGGCAGATATGGTGCGCAACATGAACCTTCATCACTTTGAGTTGCCTAGTAAACACAAGGCATTATAGTGTGGTGGTAAGTTTCAGAAACGTATGCTGAAGTCGGTGTAGTCAAGCCGAGCCAAATACTCCCAGTTGGTCAGTTCGCACTTCTCTATCTTGCATCCCGGGGAGCCTGTCGTCTTCAGCCAGTCGATCCTGGAACAGATACATATCTTTTATTTTTATAGAATTAAAAACTGCTCACATGATAAACAGGGTAAAGGTTGAAAATGGATTCAAAACTTCAGGGCTCTATCTCGTCGACTCTATCTCTGGTTTAGTTACAGGTCAAGTTAACTATCTCTATCATTCCACTATTATTTATTCCCTATTTAATCTAAACCATTAATTACTCAGTCATTAAAGTACTTATTAGACCAAAAAGTCGTCTCGTGTGGGAAAAAATCATTCAAGCCAGGCGCCGAGTTAACTTGACCTGCCTTTCTATTGTCTAATTTCAAAATCTATCGCAATCGCTTTCAGGATGTAACACATTGAAGCTTCTTTTTGGCAAAAATAAAAACTTACCAAAGAAATGCAGCAATGTGTCACATTCATCTGTCAAACGAAAGCGATTCGGATTGTACTTAGATAGGGTATATGGAAGAAGCTAATGACAAAATAATTTGTGGTTTCGACAATCGAAAAAAAAAACAGAGAGAATCGTAACCGTAGCAATAGCTGGACCTAAAGTAAAAAAAATGCAAAAGGTTTGCGTGTTGATAGTACTTACTGATTGATGGCAATCAATTAGCACTGCAAATTAATGGAACATTCTGACACTTTTGGCACCGTTGTCCATCGTCAACATAGTGTTATGATAGCGCCCCGTATAAGAAGTTATAGGTAGTAAGTATGGAACTTTTACGGAAGTTGGAGGCAGTCCAACTCTTCAGTATTTTTATGAAGACTAATTGGATTAGTTAGTACCTACCTAGTGATTAAAAGGGTAGTTATAAAATAAAATATATTATCCAATTTGCATAATCATTTTTATACATAAGTAGTACCTATAGGTTAGGTGGTTATATAATATTATGTCGTAGGATATTCGTACAAAATGAATCTTTACAAAAATCCTAGTCTATATATCGGGTCATTTTGAACTTAACATCCAAATTTTAAGGATGTCTCCAGTCCATGAAACTAAACCAATTTCTCTAAGAATCATGTGTCAAATTTCGCCAGAAAATTTTGGTCATCCCATACTAAATTGATCACGTGATCTCTTTGATTTGTATGGAAAGTCGATTTTTATTTTTCATATTAGAACATGTGTTCGTTAGAGAAAGTTGTTCAGTTTCATGAATTGAACACATCTTCAAAATTTGGATGGTAAGTTCAAAATGACCCTGTATATAAAATTTAAAGTCCTGACTGACTGACTGAGATATCAACGCACAGCACAAACCGCTGAACCTAGAGACTTGAAATTTTGCACATAGATACCTTATACAGTGTAGGCATCCACTAAGGAAGGATTTTTGAAAATTCTATCCCTAAGGGGATGAAATAAGGGATGAAAGTTTGTATGAAAGTCCCTCAGAAGCTAGGATCTTCAAATTTTGTGTTTAGGCTCATGATTAAAAATTAATAAATACGTGTCTCAGCGATTTTCAAAATTATACCCCCGAAGGGGTGAAAAGAGGGATGAAGTTGTGTTTAGAAGAAAATCCTTCATTTTCGAAGTAAAAATTGCAAAATTTATAATTTAGGCTTACGGATGGAAATCTTACGCAACGTATATTTTTACTTATTGGTTAGTAGTATTTCAACCCCTACGGAGATGAAATGGGGTAAATATACCTAAAATAAATATGGATGTCGTTATTGGGGTTTTCTGGGATGACTATTGCGACAATGTCATTTATTTTGAAGTCCAACACGGTGGACATGAACGGGAACACGAACGAGAACGGGAAACTACTAATATCTCTGGATCTAATTCTGATTATAACTAGCTTCCGCCCACGACTTCGTCCGCGTGGATATTAGAGAAAACCCTTAGGGAACCTTCAACCAGGATCCGAACATCCGTTTTTACGCGATTAGGCGGATCCCCACCAAGCGAGCAGGGGTATGTGTTACAATGCCGAAGTAGAAAAGACCGAATTTTACAATACCTACGAGTATGGACGAAATCCCGAAAATTAAAAGGCCTAATGATTGTTTGGCCGTACGCTTAAAACCACGAAAGGACATTTTACCTAAAATACTAAATCTTGAAGCTTAAAATACCGAAGGTTAATATACCTAAGTTCTATATCCCGAACTACTTAATACCGAATTGGCTGTGGAGGTGTCTTTGGGCTTCGCCTGAAATGCTTTATAGTAAATTTAGCTGCCGAAAATGAGTCTAAACTAGTCTACTGGGACTTAGAAACCGTAGAACACGACACGAAATAGTTGCGAGGAGCGTAGCGACGAGCATGTTAGGTTGACATGAGCCTAGCGCGCGAGCCGAGCGAGCGAAGCGAGCGTGCCGCGGCAGCGGCCGGCGAAGCGCCAGAAAAAAATTTATTTCAGACTCGATTGGTGGATTTTGTCAAAATAATGATCATTTTACAAGCATTTTTGAGTAAAACAAATTAACCGCAACGCCTACCTTCATAAATGTATGTGAAGGTGAAGTAAGTTTCGACATTTTAACTGTCGGGATTTTGACCTTTCGGGATTTCGAACTTTCGGTCATTTGATAATCGATCTTTCAAGTTTCGGTCTATCGGATATCGATATTTAGAATGTTCGGTATTTTGAAAATAGGTGTTTTATGTGTCGATATTTCGGTCGTATGTATTATGAATTGTCGGCATTGTAATGCATACCCCATAGAATTGCAATGTTAAAGCTGTAGAGTCGCATCACGTTCCATTTTTAAATTTTCAATACAAATGATCAAAACAACTCTGCGCGAGCCGTAATGAGGGCGAACTTTGAAAATTCCTATTAAATTATTAAATAGATATAAGTATATTCAAAATACGCAATACATTAGACAAATACCTCATTATTCCTAAGAAAAATTAAAAATAACTTTAGATTCTGTAAATTCCAGTAAAAAAACATGTCAATGTGTACCAATTTGAGCATTTTTTTATTCATATTTTATTTCCCTGTGATTAAAAGATTTTTTCTTTCTATTTTCTCTCTATAGGGAACTCTTTGACAATACAAACAATAAGTGAAAAAATAAATACGGGTCGTATTCTTATTTGTTACAGCTGAAACCGCTGAAACGTTTTTGAAAAATACCTCTGACAAGCAAATTTGAAATTCCACTTAAACAGATTGACATCGTTTTAAAATACCTGACAATTTTTTTTTCTCTATACGGCACTAACTTAAGAATTTTGCTTCCTAAAACTAAAGTTTACATCAATAATAATGCTTTCATTCTTTAGATAACTTCATTGGAAAAACACTAATTTCGTTGAAATGCAAATATACAGCCTTAAGAAAAGTCAGACATAAGGCCTGCTCAAACCTGACCGGTATCCTGTACCGTTGGCGGTAACGGTATACCCGACCGATATCCCGACCGGTATTTTGTATGGCATTACCGCAGCTGTTGCGGAACTCCTTTGAACAGCACGTTATCGCATACCCATCGGGATATCGTTACCGCCACCGGTACAGGATACCAGTCAGATGTGAGTAGGCCTTGACTCACATGTGGTCTAAGACAGGTTTGTTTCCCTGGACTTTGCCGACGATGGTGCCTTTCTTGGAGTTTTTGACCCATCCCGTGACGCCTATCTGTTCTGCCAACTCCTTACAGTATTTCGTGAAGTAGCATCCTGCAATCAATCGTACGATAATTCTACTATGATAAGTAACTATTTAGTAACTATGTTTGTAGTCAAGTCTCATTGACATCGACCCAGATCGTACGTTCGTACGCTCATCTAAATATAAAAGCGATCAGCTGCCGATTCATTGCCTAATACTACACGATAAAACGTGTGTAAATCAATCGAATGTATCTATCATAAAATATTTCTATCATAAAGGATTTTGTCTTCCACTCAAGTGCTAGAGTGCACGGGCTTTTTGTCTGTGAAAGCACGTGAAAGTATAGTTTTTAAAGCTTGTTTACGCATCTGGTAGTCTCATCAATTAAACATTTATAGTATTAAATTTATACTATAAATTTTCATGTAGTGGAATGGCTTCGTTTGTGTAATTTACTTACCTAAACTTAAAACAACAAAAATTGCCGAAAACTAAGTAGTATGAGTATTTATTCTTATCTCAGAAAAACAGATGGTTTATAGATTCTAAGTACCTAATTAAAATTGTGTGCGTACAAAATAAGTAAATATATCTAGCGATGTTGTTTAATGCCCGTTATTTAGCTATATTTAATCAAGCTTACTTGCATAAAATCCATAACTTGAAACAAAAGTGAAAAACTTTGAATTTTAAAGTTCAAAATTTTAAGTTATTAAAACATTTTGAATAAAAAAAACATTTGGTACTTTTCCCCTTAAGTAAATTGTATTATTATACCTTGGACTTGTCCGAAAACTTCAAATTCCACAGACGCTAACATATTCGGATCTTCGGATTCCATCTCCAGTTACTTAAGACACTTAACATCCAAAATTCCACAAGACACCCACTGTTAGTATTTTCACTGCACTATTCGCTACCCGCGCGCCGCCCGCCCGCCCAAGCGTCAATGCTGGGCGGTTGTCCCGGTTTATTTTTATATAAACTGTAATGATGCCCGTAAAACTTCGAGTGCCAGCTTTAAATAATAAAGAATTTTCTTGATATTACATTAAAGGGTTAAATAAATGAATTTGATGTAGGTATTTAAAATTGTATTAAAAATTAGTAGGTATTAAAATTGATTGAAAAATACGTTCATCGTTATCGGAGCGCGAATGTGTAAATCGAGTTATTTATGGGTATTACGTATATTAACCTACCATTAAAAAGTATGAAACATAAAATATAAAATATATAAAACAGTTTTATTTATAATATCGTCGCTTAAAAACCTATACCTACCACAAAAAAGTCAAAAATAAAAATCTTTAAAAATTCAAAACTTCTTTCACTGATAACATATGTGAAATTATAATATTTAAAGGTTTTTACTATTGTGTAATTACCTATAGCAATGAAAAACAAAATCAAAAACAAAAAAAAAATATTAAAAACACGACTGCCCTGCCAAAAACGAACTAAAAAGTTAAACAACAAGTGTCATTGCTGTCGGGGGACCTTATTATGGAACAATTTTTGATGAAAGAGGTCCCCCGACTGCAATGTTCGTTTTTGGCAGGGCAGTCGTGTTTTTAATATTTTTTAAATTTATTTATTTTTATTTCACACATTTTAGTGACATATTATATACACTGGCTTGCAAAAGTACCTACTACAGAGGCCTATTTTCATTCAAACGAGGTAACTTTGATTCTTTGTTTCTTCGTCCAGGATTAAACGGGGTGTGATTTGATAATGGCCATTCAAAGAGTTTGGAGGAGGCCCAGATCGCTAAAGAAACCCAACGGATTAGAAGAGTCGTTTACACCAGAGACCGAACGGACTTTTTAGTGTTACATTTTCCATACTTTTGATGTAATTTTAACTTGTTATTTTTTTAAGTTCAACCCTGACCTAAACGACTCTTCTAATCCGTTGGGTTTCTTTAGCGATCTGGGCCTCCTCCATTTAGTCTTTGAATGGCCATTATCAAATCACACCCCGTTTAATCCTGGACGGAGAATCAAAGCATCAAAGTTACCTCGTTTGTATGAAAATAGGCCTCTGTAGTACTTACTTTTGCAGGCCAGTGTAGTTTTAGAATGTGCTCATCAAGGCCTTTCATTTGATGCACATATTGTAATAATAGAAGAATTTTTTTTCTCTCATTTGAAAATGGCGTGGTACAGTCGCCATATTAATTAATTTTGTCACTCGGGATGCTGTAAAGATTCTAACGATACCCCATTTATCCAAATCAGTTCAGGCATTTAGAAGTTATGGTGGAATAAAGAAACTCACATACCCACAAACATACATGAACACTGAACACATATACACTCTTTTTGCTTTGGGCAGTCGTGTAAACAAATGTCGTATCCAAATGACAATATAATAAAAAAAACTTAGTACCTATTCATTCTAAAAATGGTGGCATTTGGCAACAATGTTCTTCAAAAACCTTACAAAATTGAAAACCAAATCACGATAGAAATTTGGTAAAAAAATTGTTTTAAAAAACAAAAAACCGACTTCAAAAGCCTGCGCTGGAGGACAACTTTTTTTTATTCTAAAAGCCCCACCCGACTTCAAATAGACGTGTTTTATTACAAAGATAATGCGTATCTAGTGATTTGAAGATTATTTCTTACTTTTTAGGGTTCCGTACCAAAATGGTAAAAAAGGAACCCTTATGGTGTGACTCAGTCTGTCTGTCTGTCTGTCTGTCTGTCTGTCTGTCACAGCTGGATATCTCGAGAACTACTAATGGTATCAACTTGAAATTTGGAATAGTTTAAGATGACATTTGTCCAACTATTTCGCGAATAAGAAATAAATAAAAAAATAAATATCTTTTTTACAACAGGGACTGAAAAGGGGTCTTAAAAATTTGAAGTGGAGCAACTAGGGCATGTGGGGTATCATATGAAAGAGCGTCGTTTGCACGTTTTTAAACATTTTTTTTTTTTAGGCCGCATAGTTTTCGACGTATGGTGAAAATTGTAAAAAAAAATACCGTTCCCCCCCCCTTATCTCCGAAGTTTGCAGAGAGAAAAATCTGAAATAATTCTATGTGATAGTAGTTTATGTAAAAATTACAGGAAAAATAAAACGATGTCTCAATATAACACACTTTTTAAGAAATTCAAAAAAACAATCAATTTTTTTTTAGTTTTATTACCAGTCAACAGATGGCGCTGTCCTAAGCATGCTAACCTAAGGAAAAATATAGTTCCACTATCGGTCAAGAGATGGCGCAACCTAACACTACAATAATAAATTGATGGCTGGTTCTAAAATAATTACCTACTATTTGCCGTACGAATAAACGAAGAATAAGTTCCTACTTAGTAATATAAACAGTTTGCAATGTGGAGTGGCTGAAACGTTTTTCAGTCACCATAAGCAGCTGTGGTTAAGATTTGTAAATTAACTGTCCGCCTCGCCTGTTCGCCCTTCCAACTGTCTGCCGTTTATCCTACTTTTTTAAAGACTGTACTAAAGTAACATATCCAAATATATTTATGATTGTACGGAACCCTCGGTGCGCGAGTCCGACTCGCTCTTGACTGGTTTTTTAGAGATAGCGTAGGCTTTTGAAGTCGGTTTTTTGTTTTTTAAATCAATTTTTCCTTTTTTTCTTTTTAGTGTAAGTACCTTCTGTATTAGATATATTATCTAGGTAAAAATCGGTTTGGCCAAACG
This sequence comes from Agriphila geniculea, assembly GCA_943789525.1. Classification (NCBI taxonomy): domain Eukaryota; kingdom Metazoa; phylum Arthropoda; class Insecta; order Lepidoptera; family Crambidae; genus Agriphila; species Agriphila geniculea. The sequence goes on along the minus strand of OX038877.1, from coordinate 4,049,537 downwards.
TGAGATAATCGCGGACAAACATGCATAGGTACCTACGGGTCAAACTGAGAAGAGAACCTCCTCTTTTCAAGTCGGTTATAAATTCAGACCCCGGATTTGCGGTAGCACGAATAAAATGACGTTTAATAGTGCGTGGACAACTTGATTATCTATTTGTGTAATTTATCGATACAAAAAAATTTAATTATGCAACGTGATATATAGACTTACTGTCGGAAATATTAGAAATTACCTACCTACATTAAGAAAAGTGAAAATCGTGAAATGTATAAATAATAAAATTCACTGCAGTTTTTCTTGATGCAAAGATAGCAAAGTCAAAGTGAGTGAAGTAGACTGTCAATTTTTTAAGAAATACATCCTCCTTGGTAAAATACAAAAATAAAACAGACGCGATCAAAGAAGTTGCACTTCAAAAAGATTTTCAAAACATCGATATATAAAAAAACCGACTTCAAAAAACCTACCTCTAAAAAGCAAGAAATAATATTCGTAATAATAAAACACGTCTATTGAAGTCGGGTGGGGCTGGAGTACAAATCCCTTTTTTTATTCTAAAAGCCCCACCCGACTTCAATAGACGTGTTTTATTATTACGAATATTATTTCTTGCTTTTTAGAGGTAGGTTTTTTGAAGTCGGTTTTTGTTTTTTTAAACAATTTTTTATTTTTTTATTTTTAGTGTAGGTACCTTTTGTATTAGGTTTAGGTAGTGTAGGTATATTATTTAGGTAGAAATTAAAATCGGCTCAGCCAAACGTGAGTTAATCGCGGAGAAACATACATACATGCGGGTCAAACTGAGAACCTCCTTTTTTAAGTCAGTTAAAGAACTACACTTAAGATATCCCTTTTCCAACAAAAAAATAATTATCTTATTCAGTTCATAAACAAAGAAGTTATACGACTGATGATCGAGGTAGTTCACACAAAATCATACTATTTTCGTACTTTTTTCAAGATTACTTGAAAAGTACTGAACCGATTTCAAAATTTTAAAAAATGGGACCAACTTGGAAGTTTACCTAATTTAATAACGTTTGAATCATTTCAATCGGTCCAGCCGTCTTTGAGTAATCGGTGTACATACAAAAAACAAAAAAAAAACAAAAAAAAAAACGGGTCGGATTGAGTACCTCCCTCCTTTTGAAGTCGGTAAAAACATTAACGATAATTTGGTAATCACTAGCAAGTTTGTATTCCTGCCACCGCAAATCCGGCCTTTAGTTATAATAACAAAACCTTCTCCTAAATGTAACAAATACCTACTTTTCAAACATACATACATACGGGTCAAACTGACAACCTTTTTTTTTGAATTCGGTTAAAATACTAAAACCTTCTCCTAAGTGTAATAAATACTTTTCTGAAAACCTCTTCAAAATCGGTTCAGCCAAACGCGAGATAATCGCGGACAAACATACATACATAATATACCTACATACATACAGGTCAAACTAGGGTTGCCAACTTTTTTTAGATCAAAAATAGTAGTTTCAAGATTTTTTGTGTAAATATATAGTATATGGCGAAAAAGTAAAAAAAAATATAGTAGGTTGCCGTTTTGTATGAAGGATTTTAAAGAAGTTGCATTTTTAACCGACTTCAAAAAACAAAAAAGGAGGTTCTCAGTTTGACCTGTATGTATGTATGTTTGTCCGCGATTATCTCGCGTTTGGCTGAACCGATTTTGATTCAGTTTTCAGAAAAGTATTTGTTACACTTAGGAGAAGGTTTTAGTATTTTAACCGACTTAAAAAAAGAAGTTTCTGAGTTTGACTCGTATTATGTAGGTATGTTTATCCGCGATTATCTCGCGTTTGGCTAAACTGATTTTGATACGGTTTTCAGAATAGTATTTGTTATACTTAGGAGAAGGTTTTAGTGTTTTAACCGACTTCAAAACAGAAGGTTCTGAGTTTGACTCGTATGTATGTATGTTTGTCCGCGATTATCTCGCGTTTAGCTGATCCAATTTTGATGCGGTTTTCAGAAAAGTTTTTGTTACACTTAGGACAAGGTTTTGGTATTTTAACCGACTTCAAAAAAGGAGGTTATCTTCTCAGTTTGACCCGTATGCATGGTTGTCCGCGATTATCTGACGTTTGGCCAAACCGATTTTTCTATCTATCTAGATAATATATCTAATACAGAAGGTACTTACTTACACTAAAAAGAAAGAAATAAAAAATTTATTTAAAAAACAAAAACCGACTTCAAAACCCCACTCTACCTCTAAAAAGCAATAAATAATATTGAAATCACTAGATACGCATTATCATTGTAATAAAACACGTCTATTGAAGTCGGGTGGGGCTGTTAAAATAAATAAATAAAAGTTGTGTTCCAGCCCTACCCGACTTCAATAGACGTCTTTTATTACAATGATAATAGTGATTTCAATATTATTTATTGCTTTTTAGAGGTAGAGTGGGGTTTTGAAGTCGGTTTTTTGTTTTTTAAAACAATTTTTTATTTTTTATACCTAAGTACTAACATTTTCATAATTTATTCAACAACCACTAATACAAGTGTTTAATCACAAAAAATATTATGCAATTACTTATGTGCATACTCGTATAAGTGTAATTATTTTTGTTGCTTTTGTTTAATTTTTTAACTTGAAAAATAATTTTGCCTACTATATATTTTTTCAAAAAATATAGTAGGCGAGCCCGCAATATAGTAGGATACTATATTATATGGTAGGGTGGGCAACCCTAGGTCAAACTGAGAACCTCCTTTTTTGTTTTTTTTGAAGTCGGTTAAAAATTTAAAATATCCTTTACCACCCGACTTCAAAAGATTTTTTTTATTTATAAAAATTATTAAAATCATATAAATTCAATACCTGTTAGTAATAAAATTAATGCAGATTTAAATATTAAAATTTAAATGTTTCCTTTTTTGCAAGTACGGTTTCTTGCAGGACCCCGTTTAGACACGTCCTACATTATTAAACGGGATCCTGTAAAAACCGTACCTCCGTACCTAGAAAAAATCGGGTTGCACTCCGGGAGTGCCGGCAGAAGTGAAAACTTGAATATTAACGTGCATTTTTGATATTTTGGAATGGTTAGGGAATAATTTTGCACGAATTGCCGTCTTACGAATTTACTCTGCATTTGAATTTACGAATACAGAATAGTATTGTACGAAAGATCCATAATTAATTATAGAATCCATAATTCCATAGCTTGACAGAAAATCTTGAGAGTTCACCATAGTGACACAAGTGTTTACGTCTTGAAATGACGGACCGCCATTTTCACCGCACCCCGTAGAAAGAGAGGGGGATAGTTCCGCCGCCGGCTGTCTACTCTCCATCCGTCTTATCAGGGTCACATGATTCTTACTGACGCGAGTTTAGCATTTTTTCCCTATTACAAAAAAGCGTACAACGCCGCTAAAGAAGTCTTCACTTCAAAAACGCGATGTTGCCGTGTTGGGAAGGACTCACGACGTACCTATTCCTCGAAGCGCACCCATTTACAAGCGCACCTAATGAAGCGCACCTAAACTATTCCTCGATGCGCACCTTTTAGGTGTTAATTGATTCTTTTAGCACACCTAAAGCTGCGCATCTAGGAATAGTTTAGGTGCACTTCATTAGGTGCGCTTGAAAATGGGTACCTACGCGTCGCGGAATACCACGGACTCACGCCTCAGACCCTGGTTTGTACAAAATAATACAAAATATAAAGCTAAGGTACGTGTTGTTCTAGACAGAAGGGCAAAAGGAAATGCCTGGCTCTAAGGTACATTGCGACAGAAATATTATGAAAGCGTCGACGGATGTAAGGGAGGCCCCTACCAGCCACCAGTGGTTTGTTCCGCTGCCCACCAATTACAATTTATGTGATTGCAAACTGATTGGACTAACTACTTCCTAATCAAGTCGGTGACGTGGCCAGAATATAGGTGAAGGGTATCGGAATTTATAAATTACATTATTTTCGCTATAAATTAAAGTTGTTGGTGTACTAAGTATTTCTAGATTTCATGCATGTTTTTGGTGGGGCGGTAGTAATTAAAAAACCGGCCAAGTGCGAGTCGGACTCGCGCACGAAGGGTTCCGTATCAAAAAAGGCAATAAAAATACGTTTGTTGTATGGGAGCCCCCCTTAAATATAAATTTTATTCTGTTTTTAGTATTTGTTGTTGTAGCGGCAACAGAAATACATCATCTGTGAAAATGTCAACTTTCTAGCTATTACGGTTCATGAGATACAGCCTCGTGACAGACAGACAGACAGACGGACAGCGGAGTCTTAGTAATAGGGTTCCGTTTTTACCCTTTGAGTACGGAACCCTAAAAACGTCAATCGTATTTCTCTTATTTCTTTAAAATAATATTATGCTCACATAAAGGTATTACGTGTAGGTTCACATCCGGATTTACGTGGGATCAACTAAAACATGGACATTTAATGGCCTTTCAGAGGAAAATAAAGGACTTAAAGTCTAATTATCGCCTAATAATATTTATTTCCTCCGTGGACAAGATTGTGGAAAAAAAATGTGTGTGAACAAAACTCAAGGAAACATGATGTTATTTATAAAAAAAAACAGTACTTAGGTACGGATTCCAAAGTGGGAAAGGTGCTGATGGGCTTTACTGAACACGAGTTTTACTGACGAAGTTAACGATCAACTTCATAATAAACGACAGGTATTTAGCGCTCTTCGCCAATTCCTGTAGCTGCCTAGTTATAGAAAACGTGGAATCTCATAGGTACACTGTTTAAAAATCGATTTAAAATTTCACTGAGCCTCCATGGTTTCGGCCGAAACTGAGACCAAGCCAAGGACCTAAATCCTACAATTAAAGTGGCAGGTCTAGATCTTGAGCAAGTTCGGCAATTATAAGTATCTCGCTCAGTGCTTGGGTAAATGGAGAAAGGTATAGTGATCAAGAATTCCGTACCCGGATTGAAATCGCCCGAGCAACCTCCAAGAAAATGGAGAAAGTTTTATGTAGCCGTAAACTTTGTATAAAGCTCAGGAGTAAGGATACTCCGTTGTTATGTGTGGCCAGGGGCCTTACTATGAGCTCTTATAGCAGGACTTATATTAAACTGCCTTACTTTTTAACACGTTTTTATAAGGTTGCTTTCTCGTTGTTTGTTTGTTTGTCTGTTCGTTTGTTTCTCCGCAAAGTTTGTGAACAATTTCGTACTGGCTTCCCGATGAGCTAGAAACTTGAAACTTTGAACATAGATCAGAACTGGAAGGCAATGCAATATTATGGTGTCATTGAGCTGATCTGATGATGGATCCGGAAGAAGGCCATAGGATCTCTATGATGAAACCATACAACCCTATCGTGTTTGGGCTCGTTACAATCGTCTTGACGAGTACTCTAATGGGAGACGAGATCTAGGGTCTGATGATGAAGCTGAAAGGCCGTGCCATAGGAACTCAATATTGAAACCGTGCAACCCCATCAAATTTGGGCTTGTTTGAATCGTCTTGACGAGTTCTTTGTTGGGAAATAGTTTCCAGGGTCTGATGATGGAGCCGGAAGAAGGACACAGGAACTCTTTAATAAAACCACGCCACCCCATCGAGATTGGGCTCGTTTGAATCGTCTTGACGAGTACTTTGTTGGGAAATAGTGTCCAGGGTCTGATGATGGAGCCCGAAGAAGGCCATTGGAACTCAGTAATAAAACCATGCAACCCCATCGAGTTTGAGCTCGTTTGAATCATCTTGACGAGTACTTTGTTGGGAAATAGTTTTCAGGATCTGATGATGGAACCGGAAAAAGGACACTGGGTCTCTGTAATAAAACCATGCAATCCCATCGAGTTTGGGCTCGTTTGAATCGTCTTGACGAGTGCGAGAGTAGGAGATGGTATATTTTTAGTCTTAGCTCGTTAACTAAAAAGCAGAAAATTTACTGAAAAAATAAATTTTTTTAAAGACACGTCTTTAAAACGGACTAAATTATTACAAAATAATCGGACTAAAAACATTAAAACGGAGAAGTAAAAACAAACTAAAAAGTGAAAAATAAATTCTTCTGTAAATATTTATAACCCCTATACCTAGTTACCTACAAAAATTTTAAATCTAAAAAATTCAAACTTAAAAACGTGGGGCGCATGCTAGGCGGTCCGGGGGCGGAGGCCCTACCGCCTAACTCAAAGCTTTAGCCAGAGCGATAGCAATGCTCTGTCCGTCCTTGTCATATCATAACACGATGACAGGGAGGGACAGTGAACTGACGTCATAAACCAAAGCCAGAGTCAAAGCGATAGAGTTAGGCGGTCCCGCCGCGGTTCAGACTCGCGCGCGGAGTGACAGAGCCCTGCTATGACCTAAAAGGTTATAGTACTTGTACTATTATGTATTCTGTGGTTATAGTTCGAAAGCAGGCCTTAAGCAGTCCTGTTCAGTCCTTAAGCAGGCCTTAAGCAGTCTTGTTTAAGGCCTGCTTATGAACTGAACGGCTCAAGGATGGTTACTTACTTGCTGATAGTAAGCCCCCAAGGCCGAGGCTTGGACCCTGAAAGTTGACACCCAGAAGCGTCTCGAAGCTTTTGAAATGAGGTGCTACCGTAGAGTGCTACGCATTAGCCGGACGGACACAAAAGGTCTCAAATGAGAAGTTTCTACAACCTCGTGATGGCCTGGGAACTGTTGCGAACCCTCAAACGCAAAAAGGTTGAGTAGGTACCTCGGCCATGTGTTAAGACATGAGAGATAGTACCAGCTACTCTACCTCATAATGATGAGGAAAGTATTGGGAAAGCGACGACGCGTTGGCAGAAGAAAAAAGTCGTTCGTTACGGACAAGGTTAGGTTTACGGAACATCCGGGAGTTGACAAAGATTGCACGCGCGTTGAACAACTTCTTCTTCTTATTTTTGTTTTGGCAATCTACTTTCCTCTTGGAAGTAATTTTTGCCAGTGTCAAGTGTTGAATAGTTCCTAACCTAACCTAACCTCAAAAAGAAGTAGCAATGTATCACAGTCATCTATCAAATGATACCGGTCGCAAAAATGAAAATGAAATGAAAAAAATTTAAAAAAATATAGTCTCTTCGTGTTCACAAATATAGGAAAGTAACAGCAGAATGGAAATTATGCCTTTGCCAACACCTGCCACTATGACAACAAGAATTAAAAACAAAAAGTTTTGACATTTTGTGTTGAAATTTTTTTTTAATACCATGTTGTGGTTGTGGCAGGTGATGGCAAAGGTATAATCTCCATTCTGCTGTTACTTTCCTATATTTGTGAACACGAAGAGACTATAATTTTTTTAAATATTTTCATGCAACCAAAAATTCTGATTTTTTTTCTGTTACTAAGAGAGCTTATTCCTACCTATAAAAAAATATTCAGCCAATTTGATGTTTTTCGGACATTCCCCATTAGATAAATCAGCCTGCGGGGTCCTGGGACCTTACTATGAGCTCCTTAAGCAGGACTTATTCTGAACTGCCTTACTTTTTCGTACTATGACCTCGATTTAGCAGGCTCTAAAACCGTTCACCATTTTTTATGTATGGACGAAGCGTACCATACCATGACGCGCAGTTTGACATTTGGTAGCTGATTTATAGCGTCTGTAATGTCAACTAAAGCAATGAGGGATTTTCAAGTCAACGTTCCTTAAAAATTTACTAGATGGCGCTGTCCAATTCCTGGCAGTTGAGTATAGTATGAATGAACGTGGTATAAATAGTCTAACCAAAGAGAAGTATCGTAAAAAAATACGTATATGATTTTGACAGTATGTGTTTTTTCTTATAATCGTTTTGCGGCGACAAAAATAATGTTGAAGATAATATTAATGTAATATGGTTAGCTTAGCTTATATGTAGTGTATTGTGCAGTTGTACTTGCCTTTGAATTGAATGACCGCTTTTTTAGGGTTCCGTAGTAAAACAAGTACTTATCCCATGTAACTTATACGATTACCCATAGGATCGTTTAGTCCATCCGTCCGTCCGTCAGTCCCTGTCTGTCTTTATTTTATTTTATTGGATAAGGGAAAATACAGCTCCATAAACCTAATAAGTACGTATTAATGAACAGTACCTACTACCTACCTATATAAGCTTCGTACAGATGAGGCGTATTCAGCGCGCGATGCGGTATTTTGACGGATTTCGACCACCTAACTCAAAGCGATGGCCATAGCCAAAACAATTAGAGCATTGCTTTGGCTATAGCTATGGCTATGGCTTTGAATTCGGTGGTCAAAATGCCGCATCGCGCGGTGAATTCGCCTCAGTCTGTCCGAAACATTCTGAGTTGGATCAGAGACAGAGACTACGGACGGAACCTTATTCTCTATACGTGGCTCGATATGCAGTTAGCCGGTTTTTTCCGGTTCGTTGCGCTCATAGACATAGAAAAATTTTCGCTGCGCTCAATTTCTATGGTTGCGCTTCTTCAACTCCTTCCGTCGCAGAATGTTCCTTTCGCTAAATGTCCCCAGGTCACAAAACGCCCCTTTCGTAAAATGTCCCTTTCGCAGAATGTCCCCCTGCCTAGCCTACTTAGCATGACCATCGAATCACGACATGATATAGTGATTTATCACGTTTAACTGCCAAAAGACAATGGATTTTGACAGTTGGGTGTCGAACTGTCGATAAAACGCTATATCACGCGATATAATATCGTGTTTCGTCGGTCATGCTAGAGGGGTAAATAAAACAATATTACAGAAAGATTACAATGAAAACAAATTGTCAAAATCATATGTTTTTACGATGGTTCTCTTTATTACTATAGATAGCACAGTCATATACCATAGTATCAAGTAAGGTTGTTGGGAATTGGACAGCGCCATCTAGTAGATTTTTGAGGAACGTTGCCTGGAAAGTCTCTCATTCATAAAATGTTCCTACGTGATTAGCTTTTTCAAGAATGTGTGCTTTTGAAGTGAACTTGCTGATAGTAAGGCCCCTGCCCCCCTAGCATGACCAGCATAACACGATATGTATCGCGTGATATAGCGTTATTATCACGTTTAACTGTCAAAAAGACAAAGGAGTTTGATAGTTGAGTGTCGATAAAATGCTATATCACGCGATATCGTGTTTCGTCGGTCATGCTGGGGGGGCTGGGGTGTGATATTGAACATTATAACTAGAGACCGGACTTGCGGTGGCACGAATAAAATGACGTTTAATAGTGCGTGGACAACTTAATTATCTATTTGTGTAATGTATCGATAAAAAATATAATTACTTAAGCAACCTGAAAAACGAGTAAAAATCGAAACGAGATTTTTCTGCAAGGCATTACGAACTGAATAAATAAAAATCGTGAATCGTAGAAAAAAATAAATGCACTGCAGTTTTTCTTGATGCAAAGATAGCAAAGTCAAAGTGAGTGAAATACAATGTCAATTTTTAAAAATACATTCTCCTTGGTAAAATACAAAAAAAAAATGTACAGACGCGATCAAAGAAGTTCCACTTCAAAAATATTTTCAAAATATCGATATGTAAACATTTACGACAATTTGATAATCACTAGCAAGTTTGTATTCCTGCTACCGCAAATCCGGCCTTTGATTATAACACATTACTTTCCATAGTTAAAATGCAAGAAGATTATAGGTAAAGTATGGAGTTCAAACTCTAAATACCTATTTAAGGCAAATACCTACTTATCGCTATCTCACTCATATCTTTCTTTTCACTTACTCTCTGGTGACTCTGGGGATAACAGCATGAAACAAAATGTACCCACAAATTGATATTGATAGGAAATAAAATGTAGACCTTCTTTTACCTATAGTCCATTTCAATCCGAATTTATTAAGTTACAGGTTACAGGACAGTCATACATAACTTTTTAGCCCCGTTCCCGTTCCATTTAATATATTTCAAACGCCTTGTTCAAACAAAATAAATCAAAGATCGGCATTTTGTCATCAGTCCAAAATTTGAAATTCAGTGCGGAGAATTAATTTCAATACAATGTAATTAAATTTATAATAGACAGCGTTTTACAGAATAAAATAATTCATTTTACAAAATGACATATTTTATTCTGTAAAATGTTGGCAATTTTGTGGCAAAAAAAATACCTACTCCAAAGATCAAAACCGCTTGTCAATCATTTACATTGCATCGGCTTGTCAATCACATCTTGATCGTTTAGGAGCGATGCTTGACAAGCACGTAGGTGCACGGGCTTTTCACAATGACAAAAAACTGTAGGCTTGGTAGATGGCGTTGATAAAAATGTGTGTCGATGTGATTTTTTACTAAGCTTCGAAGAGTATCAACACCATCTAGTGAGACGAATAGTTACTATTTTTATTTTTTAAATGTCACTTTGAAAAGCCCTCATTAAGGCGGGTCCATAGCTCGTGTTTGCTCTACACAATCAACAAAAACATCTACACAAAACATTGTTTCGCGAAACATTTTTGTGTAGAGAATCAATGTTTTTGCTTTCCATGCCCGGTGGAAAACACGCACACAAAACATTTTGCGCGGGTCGAGGGGCAGGGTATTGTCATAGTCTGTGGTCATATTGGGCGCATTCTGCCAGACAAGCCGCTAGGTCATCGATCACCTGACCGAATATTGTAATGTAATCGATTCATTATGTGGAATACGTTTTTTGGGGTGTTTTTTTTAAGTCGGTGGCGTACATTGCCGCTTTTGTAACAAATGTGTCAAAGAGGACCTTACCAAAAACATCAACTAACTATAACGAGGTTGGCGAACGTTTGGAGGCGGTATTACAATCCGATTACTAATCTCCTAGCAAAAATGGAAACAAAAAAATGACGCTCTCAAACTTAGCTTGATAGTTACATTTTCAGATATACCTAAACCTTTGGTCACTTATAAAATTTCATACATTTTCGAGTCATGATCATTTTATTTAATTTCTTTATGGCCAATTTGTACTTACAGCTTGGCATAAAGAAATAAAATAAAATAGAAAAAATATTAAAAACACGACTGCCCTGCCAAAAACGAACTAAAAAGTTAAATAACAAGTGTCTTTGCAGTCAGGCGACCGTTTTGTGGTACAATTTTTAATCAAAGAGGTCCCCCGACTGCCAAGACACTTGTTATTTAACTTTTTACGTCGTTTTTGGCAGGGTAGTCGTGTTTTTAATATTTTTTAAATTAATTTATTTTTATTTTACACATTTTAGTGACAAATTATATAGTTTTGAAATGAACTCATTAAGGCCTTTCATTTGATGCCCATCTTGTAATGATTGAAGAAAAAAATGTTTTTTCACGTTTGAAAATGGCGTGGTACAGTCGCTATAGTGACTTTTTTCAAAAAAAATATAGCCAGTGTCACTTAGAATGATGTAAATAGTCTAACGATATACTATACATCCAAATCCATTAAGCCATTTAGAAGTTACGGTGGAATAAATAAACTCACATACCCACAAACATACATGAACCCTAAACACTCTTTTTTGGGCAGTCGTGTAAATACACTCCTTTTTGGGCAGTCGTGTAAAAATGGAACTAAATTTTATCAGTACAAAATATAGTCAGTCTTGCCAAATTATTCGTAGTTTTGACGTGTTTACATACAAAGTGGTGCCCTAAATTTTTGTCAACTCTTTATGGTCAAGCTGTTATAGGCTAACATAAACAAGGAACGAAAAAACCGTTTTTTTTTTAATTAATTATATTTACTAATTCATTTTTTACAGTAATTAAATTAAAGTCTTCATAGGCGTAACTAATGATTTATTAATGATTTTAATGAATAATAACTGATGGCTTACCAAGCGTGTGGAGATTTCACAAAATGTTTGCCTGAATGCATTAGCGTATAGTTGGCAGCCTCACCATGGAATTAGAAGGTTTTGACTAGGTCAAAAAATTGTTAGTAAATAGTTATAAATAGTGAACTATAGCATATAAATAGTGATACTATGGTTCAAAAGATATTTGAGTATCTTGGTGAGGCTGCTATCTTGACGTCAAGCTAGCAGACACCCTAAGAAATACAGTTCGTATCAATGTGATTTATATGCCAAAAAATTGTTAGGAAATAGTGAATCGTATACGCAAAATTTCAATAATATTGCTTCAGTACAAGCCGAGATATTACGATCTCAAAGTGGGCTGCTAACTTGACGTTTCTGGCAATGGCGATTCCAGAGAAACGGGTACAAGTTATAAACAAATAAATATATCAAAAAATTGTTAGTGAAATTGTGATTCTTACGATATAAATAAAAAAAGAATTCTTCATTGCTATTTTCTAAAAATCGAATGTTAACTTCTACATAGTACTCTGAATATAGGCTGTCGATCAATATTGAACTTTGCTCCACAGTAATAAGGTTTAAACTTGATTGCAATCATGAGGTGAGTACTATCAAGCAAAGACACCTTAAGAAATACAGTTCGTATCAATGTGATTTATATGCCAAAAAATTGTTAGGAAATAGTGAATCGTATACGCAAAATTTCAATAATATTGCTTCAGTACAAGCCGAGATATTACGGTCTCAAAGTGGGCTGCTAACTTGACGTTTCTGGCAATGGCGATTCCAGAGAAACGGGTACAAGTTATAGACAAATAAATATATCAAAAAATTGTTAGTGAAATTGTGATTCTTACGACATAAATAAAAAAAGAATTCTTCATTGCTATTTTCTAAAAATCGAATGTTAACTTCTACATAGTACTCTGAATATAGGCTGTCGATCAATATTGAACTTTGCTCCACAGTATTAAGGTTTAAACTTGATTGCAATCATGAGGTGAGTACTATCAAGCAAAAAAGTGAAATTTATATTTTTTGACTGTGTCAATAGTCATATCCTCGGTTCAAGGCTATTGATTTGGTATAAGTAAACAAATATTTTTCTACTTACTTTTTTAATTTATTTTTTATTAATTCTCATCAAAAAAAATTGATTGTGTAATACTACTCTAATAATAATTAATACTACTACTCTAATCATCGGTAATAGCACAGACTAGAGAGTATTCTTCTACAGTCGGACATCGCCCTTTGTGTTGGCGCAAAAGCCTCCGTTCGTCTAGACAGTTGACGCAACGACTAAAAGTGTAAGGGTTGGCACGATGTAATTTGCCTTTTCGAATTTTAAAAATATATAGGAAAAATAAGATAGACACTTTAAAATTATTGTTTTATTCTTTGAATTATTTATTGTCATTTTTTCTAGAAGGTAAGAATATTTTTTTCAAATTTGTCTCTTTTCCTTCTTTTAATGCTCTTAAAATAAGGAAAAGAAAAAGTTTTTCTTAGTATTTTCTCTTTTTTTTTCTTCTTCTTTCATCATAAGTGCGAGGAATTATAGGAATTTATATGTATGATAATCATAATTTAATTGTTAATCATTACTAATTTAGGGCTAAATAAGTATAAAATAAATCTTAAATTAGTACTCAATTAGGAAATAATAATGAAAAAATAAGTTCCAAGATGACAACTTTTTTGTTTATGGGCCGATTTCGATGAAACTCGATTTTTGGTACCATTTTGACACAAAAATAACAACGCAATGTTGAAAATATTAAAAAATTCAAGATGGCGGCCAACTTTTTTGTTGGCCGGCCGATTTCGATGAAACTCGGTTTTTGGTAGTATTTTGGCAAGAAAACAGCAACGCAATGTTAAAAAAAATAAAAATTCAAGATGGTGGCCAATTTTTTTGTTTGCGGGCCGATTTCGATGAAACTCGGTTTTTCGTAGTATTTTGGCAAGAAAACAGCAACGCAATGTTAAAAATGTAAAAAATTCAAGATGGCGGCCAACTTTTTTGTTTGCGGACCGATTTCGATGAAACTCGGTTTTTGGTAGTATTTTGACAAGAAAACAGCAACGCAATGTTAAAATGTAAAAAAAATTCAAGATGGCGGCTAACTTTTTTGTTTGCGGGCCGATTTCGATGAAACTCGGTTTTTGGTAGTATTTTGGCAAGAAAACAGCAACGCAATGTTAAAAATGTAAAAAATTCAAGATGGCGGCCAACTTTTTTGTTTGCGGGCCGATTTCGATGAAACTCGGTTTTTGGTAGTATTTTGGCAAGAGAACAGCAACGCAATGTTAAAAAAAATAAAAATTCAAGATGGTGGCCAATTTTTTTGTTTGCGGGCCGATTTCGATGAAACTCGGTTTTTCGTAGTATTTTGGCAAGAAAACAGCAACGCAATGTTAAAAATGTAAAAAATTCAAGATGGCGGCCAACTTTTTTGTTTGCGGACCGATTTCGATGAAACTCGGTTTTTGGTAGTATTTTGACAAGAAAACAGCAACGCAATGTTAAAAATGTAAAAAATTCAAGATGGCGGCTAACTTTTTTGTTTGCGGACCGATTTCGATGAAACTCGGTTTTTGGTAGTATTTTGACAAGAAAACAGCAACGCAATGTTAAAATGTAAAAAAAATCAAGATGGCGGCTAACTTTTTTGTTTGCGGGCCGATTTCGATGAAACTCGGTTTTTGGTAGTATTTTGGCAAGAAAACAGCAACGCAATGTTAAAAATGTAAAAAATTCAAGATGGGGGCCAACTTTTTTGTTTGCGGGCCGATTTCGATTAAACTCGGTTTTTGGTAGTATTTTCGCAAGAAAACAGCAACGCAATGTAAAAAAAAATAAAAATTCAAGATGGTGGCCAATTTTTTTGTTTGCGGGCCGATTTCGATGAAACTCGGTTTTTCGTAGTATTTTGGCAAGAAAACAGCAACGCAATGTTAAAAATGTAAAAAATTCAACATGGCGGCCAACTTTTTTGTTTGCGGACCGATTTCAATGAAACTCGGTTTTTGGTAGTATTTTGACAAGAAAACAGCAACGCAATGTTAAAATGTAAAAAAATTCAAGATGGCGGCTAACTTTTTTGTTTGCGGGCCGATTTCGATGAAACTCGGTTTTTGGTAGTATTTTGGCAAGAAAACAGCAACGCAATGTTAAAATGTAAAAAAAATTCAAGATGGCGGCCAACTTTTTTGTTTGCAGGCCGATTTCGATAAAACTCGGTTTTTGGTAGTATTTTGGCAAGAAAACAGCAACGCAATGTTAAAAATGTAAAAAATTCAAGATGGCGGCCAACTTTTTTGTTTGCGGACCGATTTCGATGAAACTCGGTTTCTGGTAGTATTTTGGCAAGAAAACAGCAACGCAATGTTAAAAAAATAAAAATTCAAGATGGTAGCCAATTTTTTTGTTTGCGGGCCGATTTCGGCTATGGCTAGATGTTACCATATTTCTAGACGCCATCACCGACTCTATTACCTCCTTTGATAGGTGCGATAGCCTTGTCCTGTTGGGAGACTTCAATGTTGACCTACTTGCGGTTGGGGGTGGTGGGCCACGGTTGCTGTCACAGTTCTTTGAGACAATGAACCTTACCCAGGTAGTCACTGATCCAACCCATTTTACTGATCACAGTCAAAGTCTAATTGACTTGATCTGTACAGACATACGCACATTAAAGGTAACAGTGGGACACTGCCCTGATGTGAGAGGTCATGCTATAGCCACAGCCGAGTTAAAAATAAAGAAAGACAAGATATGTCCCCGTTGGGTAGAATATAGGCCAATAAAAGATATTATTCAAAACTTATGGGAGTTTGATCTTAGCAAAATAGACTGGAGTCATTTCCATAAAGCGAAAAATGTCAACATATTAGTAGAGAATTTCCAATTGTGTCTAACACATTTATTCAATCTGCATGCTCCAGTAAGGAAAGGTAAGTTTAAGCACCCTACTCACCCTTGGATCACTGACACCGTCAAATCCATGATGCATATTAGGGACGAGTACCGGCAGGCTCTAAAAACTAACAAATCTAAATCACAGAAAGACTATGAGAAGTCTAAATCACAAAAAGATTGCTATCTTCAAATGAAGAACAACGTGATTGTAGCCATAGAACAAGAGAAGAAGTGTTTTTTGATAGGCATATTAACTCTTATATTAAGAATCCCAAAAAACTTTGGCAAAACTTGAAAAGCACTGTGTTACCAGATGGAAAAAAGTCTGAACTTCCTCCATGCTTCGATAATCCTGACACCATCAACTCTCATTTTCTCTGTGCACCCGGTCAATATGATGTGTCAATATCACAGCTTACATATTTTGAGTACCTTAGATATGGCACAGCAACGCTTTCACTGCAGCCTGTAAATGAGGAGAAGATACTCAAAATCATCAAAGGTCTCAAATCTAACGCTCATGGCTGCGATGGGTTAACACGGGACATGCTTCTTTTGTCTCTTCCTTACACCCTACCTCCAATTACTATTATAATCAACAGATCTATGGCAGAAAGTACATTCCCTAATGCCTGGAAGACAGCAGTGGTAAAACCCTTACCCAAAGTGAGCTCCCCAACGTCTCTTCAAGACCTTCGTCTCATAAGCACCTCAGTTGTTAATAAAAGTCTGTTTTATATTTCAGTAAGCGTTTATTTCATTGCTAAATAGCTTCCACATCGTCTGCGCACTGCTATATCACAACATAACTCTGGATAACCGCCTTAATTTTAAAAGCCATGTTACTGAGTGTGTCCGAAACTGTTTTTATCACCTAAAACTCATTTATAAATTACGTCCTTATCTACACGAGCAACTCAGAGTAGCACTTTGCGAATCTCTTATATTATCTAAACTAAATTACTGTGATACTGTATAATTATGGTTCATGCCTACTGGCTAGAACTGCTAAACTTATACAGCGGGTGCAGAACGCCTGTGCGCGTTTCTGCTTCCATATACCGCCGCGATCACATGTGACTCCGTTCCTAAATAGTTCTAACATATTGAAAATGGAAGCCCGTAGAAGGTTACATCTCGCAACTTTAATGTTTGGTATCATTAAATCGGGCAAACCAATTTACCTTTATAACAAGCTCACATGGTTTCAACACACTAAGAGTAACCAGCTTAGAGCCTGTAGAAGTATCTTAGAGACGCCAATACATCGTACGAGGATGTTTCGTGGATCCTTCAGGTTCCGCAGCTACACGCTGTTGGAACGATCTCCCGCCGCCGTTGCGTGACCTTAAAACAATCGTCACTTTTAAAAAACGCCTTAAAAGTACTTATTTGAGCTCCAGTCAACATCGATTGCTTCATAATTATTTATATCCACTTACAATCCGGTATTTCAAGTCGCGCGTGCGGCGTCGGGGACGTTGCGAAGCGTCATCACGATATGTTGCACTGTTTGCAAGGAATATCCTCAGCTCTTTGGCTTGGCGGATCATCATATTTAGACGTAAGTAAGTACTTGTAAATCTATTTATTTGTATTCTGTATTTTGATTTGTTTTTATTTTGTTTCCTGCCTATATTAAATGTATTGCAAAAATATGTACCTACGACGAACGTTATCTCGTACAGGCCCTGTCAGAATACCAGCGCTGTTGTGGTGTGAGCAATGTTCTCATCACAACAGCATTAAGCTGAGGCAGGGTCCTGGTTGGCTCGTCTCACACCCTATTTTTATTGTTTAAATTAGTTTAAGTACCTACTTAGTTTATATATTTTTTTTCTATTTCTCCTGTTTGTGTTTTTTTTTGTGTGTGTGATATTGGCCAATAAACTTCATTCTTCATTCATTTCAATGAAACCCAGTTTTTGGTAGTATTTTGACAAGAAAACAGCAACTCAATGTTAAAAATGTAAAAAATTCAAGATGGCGGCCAACTTTTTTGTTTGCGGGCCGATTTCGATGAAACTCGGTTTTTGGTAGTATTTTGACAAGAAAACAGCAACTCAATGTTAAAAATGTAATCTTGTTTTTTTTTACATTTATAACATTGCGTTGCTGTTTTCTTGCCAAAATACTACCAAAAACTGAATTTCATCGAAATCAGTCCGCAAACAAAAAAGTTGGCCGCCATCTTGATTTTTTTTTGCATTTTTAACATTGAGTTGCTGTTTTCTTGTCAAAATACTACCAAAAACCGAGTTTCATCGAAATCGGCCCGCAAACAAAAAAGTTGGCCGCCATCTTGAAATTTTTATTTTTTTTAACATTGCGTTGCTGTTTTAATGCCAAATTACTACCAAAAACCGAGTTTCATCGAAATCGGCCCAATAATCAAACAAAAATACACAAATATCAACAAATACATCAATGTGCGGCCGCCATTTTGAATTCCAAATTTAATGCCAAAAACACTTTTTCATGACACCAACATCAAAAAATTACAAACACTACTTTCAATATAATATAATATAACCCAATCAGAAGCGTAAGCTCTGACGGGATAGGGCCCGAGATGCATACATTGCCAAAGTATGGGCTCTCGGGCCCTCCCACCCCCCTTCTGTACCGTCTTCTTCTATACCGCACCACCCCGCACGATTGCTCTGTCTAGACGCCTCCGATGGCCGACTGTATGAAGACTATCTCTCGGCTGTGGTAATACTACTCTCAGTTCATTTATTTAGTTATTTATTCGGGAAAAACTAGAAATATTTTCTACTTATATCATCTACTTCCTACCTACTTACCTACCTACTGATTACTATTTCATTATAAATCTCACCAAATAGGTACCTAACGTTAAAGTTTCAGTTACTAAAAAAAAATACAAAATATTCATTTTCAAAAAGTTACATGTTAGGGTATTTTCATTAGACTACTCCCTTTAAGTTATAGTTTTAACGTTAGGTACCTAATTGGTAGTAAAATATTAGTAGTTTTTCCTAAACTAAATAAATGAACTGAGAGTAGAGTATTAAACGACCAAATTTTTTTTGATGAGATTTAATCAAAAATTTTTTGATTGTGTCAATACTCTAAATAATAAAAAAGTGGGTAGAAAAATATTTGTTTACTTATACCAAATCAATAGCCTTTAACCGAGGATATGACTATTGACACAGTCAAAAAATATAAATTTCACTTTTTTGCTTGATAGTACTCACCTCATGATTGCAATCAAGTTTAAACCTTAATACTGTGGAGCAAAGTTCAATATTGATCGACAGCCTATATTCAGAGCACTATGTAGAAGTTAACATTCGATTTTTAGAAAATAGCAATGAAGAATTCTTTTTTTATTTATATCGTAAGAATCACAATTTCACTAACAATTTTTTGATATATTTATTTGTTTATAACTTGTACCCGTTTCTCTGGAATCGCCATTGCCAGAAACGTCAAGTTAGCAGCCCACTTTGAGATCGTAATATCTCGGCTTGTACTGAAGCAATATTATTGAAATTTTGCGTATACGATTCACTATTTCCTAACAATTTTTTGGCATATAAATCACATTGATACGAACTGTATTTCTTAGGGTGTCTGCTAGCTTGACGTCAAGATAGCAGCCTCACCAAGATACTCAAATATCTTTTGAACCATAGTATCACTATTTATATGCTATAGTTCACTATTTATAACTATTTACTAACAATTTTTTGACCTAGTCAATACCTTCTAATTCCATGGTGAGGCTGCCAACTATACGCTAATCTGAATGCCGGGTCCATAGCGCGTGTTTTACTCCACACAATCAACAAAAACATCTCAACATTCAACAAAAAAAACAAAAACATGAGGATTTTGTTGAATGTTGAGATGTTTTGTTGATTGTGTAGGGCAAAACATGCGCTATGGACCCGGCTTAATATTCTATGGCTTAACACTGGCCAACAAACAAAAACAGGCAAACATAAACACCTATCCACATTTTCGCGTTTGTTGTTTGCTGTTTACCATTGTTTGGCTAGCGTGTGGAGGCGGCTTCACTTGATTATCGTGGCCTATCAAAGGTAAGCCAGGCCCACAAATAATAGTTGTGGTGGTAATGCAATGTAAATTATTGACAAGCCATGCTTGACCGTTTAGAGTGTACAGTAGAACTCATCAGCTAGCGGTTTTTTTTTCGAAACTTTGTGGCATAGTCATGCAGCAAATATTGAAATTGATTCAGGTTACCAGAACCAGTCGGTCACATGAATCAATTTAAAAATTACATTTTTACTAAGAAAATTTTATTTCCTCACTCAAATAAACAGACTTAAAATCAAACATAAACAATAACAATGGGAACTGCTAAAATTCTAGTACTTAAGTAAACATAATATGCGATTATTAAATAAATAATCACGGAGGCGGTCAGTCAGTCAATACGTACCTATGATGAGGCTATAAGCGTAAACGCTCATGATCACGGGCGACTTTTTGTAGCTGCGATAATTAGCGGCGTTAATCACCCGCGAAATGACACGACAATGGTTTTACTTAACCAGCGACAAAAAAAGCGTCGCGATTATCGCCGCGATTAACGCCGTGTTTATCAATATTTTCACATTATTTTATTTTATTAAAACTCCATATTTTCTATTCTCAGCGACAAAAATCGCTCAGCGATTAATCGCCCTTCAGCGGGGACGCTTATGGGACGGAACTCTTACTGTCTTATTCAGAGATGTTTAACAAAACTGGGGTGCAAGACTGTTCTAACAAAACCTGGTTTATTGCTTGTAAACCAATCACGATGTACCTTTTAATCCTTAAACGGTGGGACTAGACGTTAAACTGTCACTCTGAATACGATTTGCGCTAAAATGGCGTTAGTCCGCAGTCTAACGCCATGTTAACTTTGGCCCTAGTTTAACGAACGCACCCTGAATAAGACAGTTATAGAAAATACCCACTTCTAGGGTAATAATAAGTATAATAACGCGGCAACACTGAGTCTTGCTTATGTTTGTTTACATGTCGACTCGTGATTTTAAGTGTGATTTTAAGAAAATTGTATGAGGAAAACAATAAAAATGATTGATAAATGTGTTGTTCGTGGTTGCGGAAGTACATGGTATCCAGGATTCTACGTATCCTTTCACCTGTAAGTGTTAAACGACGATTTCCCATTATTTCGGTTTTATGAGGTTTTCGTCGAAATTCGTTACTAAATCTTAATTAAAAGAAGCTAACAGTGCCTTTTATCAAATAAATGATAGTTTTTTGTGCTACTTACATTACGTTTTTGTTAAATTCACTCTATTTTTAATACCATTGAAACTGTACTGATGTGACCACGAATTTTGTTTTCCGTAGGATTTTCTCACATAATAGTAGATAATACTAAGTTAGATTAAAAAAAATTGTTTGTGGAACATAGTGATTTGTTTTGGTGCCTGATAATAATTGAATGTTATTTTTATTGCACATTACCTACATATTTTGTTTGATTCCGTTACATATTTTGTTGAGGACTACATATAACTGATTGTTACATGCTTAGCTTAGCTTAAAGTTGAATGGTTTTACATAAATCAAATCATTAATATTGTCCAACTAGACAAATATAAAATAAATTAATTTTTCGTTCAGTGATATTGCCTAGAAACTTGTAAATTTTTAGTTTTACCAAGTGAAATTCTCAGAGTGTTTCTAAAGTATTCAATTGCATTGAAGTTTTTTTATGTTTGTAAGTCATATTAAATGCAAAATTATGTAAAAGTTAGGCTGGCATAACAATAGAGTGATTCTGTAATAAAGCAACATCATTGAGCTAAAGCTTATTTGATTTATCTATAGTATGAGAGGAATTAAAAGATGACTAATTGTTTATTGACCGATTTTACGGGAGTGACAGGCTATAATTTATTTCAATATGGCTCCTGCGTTTAAAAAGAGGGATGAGAGGGCGAAGTTTATCTATAAATAAAATATAGGTAGAAACTTCTAGTGCTTGTCTAGTGTAAATGTAGGAGAGATATTGATACTGAAATCATATACAAATTTATTTTCAGATGGAACAATCAATGACAGCATTAGATGCGCCACCAGTTAATCTTCCGATAGTCGTCGTTGTCTTGCACCGATTCTATCTTTGTCATATGGTGGTCCATCATCATCTCCTGCAATGGTTGTATTCATTTTATCATAAATAAAAATACGATTATAAAAGAAAGTGTAAAAAATGTGCGTACAGCTTAAACTCAAAAACGAGTCTCGGTACGATCAAGGGAATTATATGGTGTGTTATAGTAGCCCTCCAAAAGGCGTGTTTTCAAGGTATATTGGCTGGAAAATTTGGTCTCTAGCAACAACAACATTAAAAATGTTGTTTCTAAACAATGATTGCAATGTGATAAGTAGTCAGAATAATAATTTCAATAAAAAAAAATACCTACCTCTGATGTTTTTATTCCAACTACCTACCTGCGTGGTATATCTCACATAGTAAGTCATCATCATTATCATCAATCATTTAATGTCCTCATCACTGCAGAGCCAGAGACGAAGAGTTAAGTAAGTCCAAAATATAAGCAATATTCCTCTTTATAAATTAATAAAGTTTGATTTTTAATTGAGAAGTAAGAAAAAATAGGTGTAACGGTTCGGCCACAGCCCGCCGTGGTGGGCGGCACGGCTCATCACTAATGTTGAGCTCATCGTCACGACCGCTCAGCGAATGCAATATTCCCTGCACGCTATCTCGGTGCCGGTCTCAGCCGAGAGGCCGACATCGAGATAGCGCATAATGAATATTGAATTCGCTTGTAATTGCTATAATTTAGTGCTATAATTTAACTTTACAAATATACGAAAGCAACAGCAGAATGGAGATTATACATTTGCCACCACCTGCCATGGTATTAAAAAACCACAACCACAACATGGTATTAAAAAAAGTTTCAATACAAAATGTCAAAACTTTTTTTAATACGTGTTGTGTTGTGGTTGTGGCAGTTAGCAGCAAAGGTATAATCTCCATTCTGCTCTTACTTTCGCACATTTGTGAAGTGGAAGGGACTTTAATGTTTTTAAATTTTTTTACGCAACCGAAAATTCTGAAACTTTTTTCTTTTACTATGAGACCTTATTCCCTACGTATAAAAAAATATTCAACCGATTTGATTTTTTTCGGATATTCCCCATTCGCATCCTCCTTTCTTAGGAAAACAATAGTTTTCCGATCTTCCTTAGGAAAACAAAATATACGGTCACCCTATATAGAAAGAGAGGAGGGGGTCTCCAGTAGAGGGAGAAAACGATAAAAACGATAAGTAGGTTTTTGCCTTAAGTAGGTATTCAGAGTTTGAACTCCATATTTTACCTACAAACTTCTTGTTAAAATGTATACTGTAGTGATCGGTGGCTTAGCGATTGGTCTACTGGAATGTATCCAGTGACAAATTTTCAAATTTTAGATATGACAACACTGAAGACTGACATTACCATGAATTTAGTACTATAAACCGGATTGAGCGCTTCGCCCCAAAGCGAGCCGACAGAGAGGTCAAGTAGATGTATGTGTCCTTTTCTTCATTAGGGTGACCAAACCGTATGGTTGGCCGGAGACATACATAATACTTTAAACTGTTTAATATAAACTTAAATACCTAGGTAGTTCTTTAGATTTAATTAACACTTTTTACCGCGTTTTTATTAGGTTGCTTGCTCGTTTGTTTGAGCACAAATTTTGCAAACGATTTTATACTAAATTCCCGATGAGCTAGAGACTTGAAACTTTGAACACAGGTCAGAAATGAAAGGAAATGCAATATTACAGTGTCATTGAGCTGATCTGATGATGGAGCCGTAAAAACGCCACAGGAACTCTATGATGAATAAAACTATACAACCCCATCGTGTTTGGGCTTGTTAGAATTGACTTGACAAGTACTCTGACGGGAGACGAGGTTCAGGGTTGGATGATGAAGTCTGGAGACCATGCTATAGGAACTCAATATTGAAAACATGCAACCCCATCGAGTTTGGGCTCGTTTGAATCGTCTTGATGAGTGCTCTGTTGGGTAATAGTATCCAAGAGTCTGATGATGGAGCCGGAAGAAGGCCACAGGAACTCTGTAATAAAACCTTTCAACCCCATCGAGTTTGGACTCGTTTGAATGGTCTTGACGAGTACTCTGATAAGCGGTGGTATATTTTTAGTTTAGCTCGTTAACTAAAAAACAGAAAATAATTATTTATTATTTATTAACAAGTTATTTATCACGTTTTTAATAAGTTGCTTTTTTGTTTTTATATTTTAAATATGGTAATTCTAAAAATCTAGTTTATTCAATTCAATGGGGAATGTCCGAAAAAAATCAAATTGGCTGAATATTTTTTCATAGGTAGGAATAAGCTCCCTTAGTTATAGAAAAAGAATTCAGAATTTTCGGTTGCGTAAAAAAATTTGAAAAAATGAAAGTCTCTTCGACTTTACAAATATAGGAAAGTAACAGCAGAATGGAGATTAATACCTTTGCCATCACCTGATACAACCACAACATGGTATTAAAAGAAAAATTCAACACAAAATGTCAAAATTGTTTTTTTTTATTCTTGTTGTCATAGTGGCAGGTGTTGGCAAAGGTATAACCTCCATTCTGCTGTTACTTTCTTACATTTATGAAGTCGAAGAGACTTTCATTTTTTAAATTTTTTCACGCAACCGAAAATTCTGAAAATTTTTCTATAACTAAGGGAGCTTATTCCTATCTATGAAAAAATATTTAGCCTATTTGATTTTTTTCGGACATTCCCCATTTAAGTTCAAGTGTAAATAGTTACGCAACTTTAAAGTTTATTCCAATTTTTAATAAAAATACAATGTGCGTGAACTTCGGAAAAACAAATGAATGTTGGAAAAACAACTAAAAGCAGGAAAACATTGTCTAGTGATCTGTAGTTAAAAAAACCGGCCAAGTGCGAGTCGGACTCACGCACGAAGGGTTCCGTAACAAAAAATCACGTTAATTGTATGGGAGCCCCCCTTAAATATTTATTTTATTCTGTTTTTAGTATTTGTTACTATAACGGCAACAGAAATACATCATCTGTGAATGTTTCAACTGTCTACCTGTTGTCTTTATTGATATAAAGCAAAAAACGGCAAAAAAATCACGTTTGTTAAATATTTATTTTATTCTGTTTTTTAGTATTTGTTGTTATAGCGGCAACTTAAAAACATCATCTGTGAAAATTTCAACTTTCTAGCTATCGCGGTTCATGAGATATACAGCCTGGTGACAGACAGACAGACAGACGGACAGCGGAGTCTTAGTAATAGGGTCCCGTTTTTACCCTTTGGGTACGGAACCCTAAAAAGATGCAAACGATTTTCGACTTTATTGACGTTTGAAATTCGGTTGCTTTTTCCCATAATTATACTTGTTTATTTACCTTGCTTTTTCATTAAAAACTGTTATTTTGGTAAATATCTCAATAATAAAAAGGTACATGGTGAAAATCCCGATACAGTATATTTAAATTATGTCAATAAGGTCTAAAATACTTGCACCAATTTTTTTACTTGTGTAGTTAATAAAATAGGTGCAAGAGATTTACGACGATACAATGTTAAAAATATAAAAAAACCTAGATGGCGGCCAACTATACACCGAGACTTTTCATTGGTTTTGGAACCGAAAACCTCTTTATACTAAAGAAGTGTTGTACCTATTTATGAAATAATAATTGTCATACGAGCAAAGATAAAAAAGTTGTAAAAGTGACTTTTTGTCGAGAACACATAGTAACGTTCTCGATTGCACCGTGACCCCTATGAACTCACGCGCTCGCGCGCTGCGGCGCGCGAGCGCGAGTCGCACGCAGTCGAGTGTGCGTAGGTATGTAGTTACATGAGCAATGTGAAACAGCTGATTTCTGTTTTATTTGTTATTCTAACCATTATTGAAATTCAATTCAAAGTTTTCTTATACTTTTTACGGGGGACCGTCAGAAATAAGTTTCTAAATTACTTCAGAAAATACAAATTTACTTTCAGAATACCTACTTATT
Source organism: Agriphila geniculea (assembly GCA_943789525.1). Taxonomy (NCBI): domain Eukaryota; kingdom Metazoa; phylum Arthropoda; class Insecta; order Lepidoptera; family Crambidae; genus Agriphila; species Agriphila geniculea. Next base: position 4,023,813 of record OX038877.1, on the reverse strand, counting down.
ACATTAATTATTTACTAAACGAGTTACTTATTTCCGGCGTATTTCAAATTTTAATCGACCTATTTACAATCAATCAATTAAATTACCTTAATTTAGCGAGTTTTTGTTTCACAATAAAACACTATTACACTTGTCTGTACCGTAACAATTGTTGAAAATAATTCTCGCACGTTTAACTAAATTATTCTTTAATGTGTGTCTCTGTCACTTTTTACCACATTAAAAGCATCCACTATCGCAATTTTTAACTGTTCACGTGATTCTGCTTCTTCGGTGTAAACACTTAACTTCCGACCACAAATAAACATCCAGGGGTGTCAGGTCATGGCTTCTTGACTGGCTGACCGCGGCCTATCCGTCTTTCACCAAACACACTGTCCAGTTGTGAGCGCTAAGATCGTTCGAAGTCTTGGTCGATCCATTACAGATTACGACGCACTCGCGGCGATTACGACGAAACACGGAATACCTACGGCAAAAACGCGTACGATCTTTTGACCTAATTCCGCGAGACTGGCCGGCCGCCGGCGCCGCCAGCGGGCGGACGGGGCGGGGGGGAGAAAGACCGCCCGAGATCCGTGCCGGGCCTATACGAACCGCGCTCGGCGCGCGCTGTGCCGAGCGCGGTCATTGACTTTGATAAGATCGTCCGGTACTAAGGGTTCTTAATTTTTATATTGATATTTTTTTATTATGGTTTTTATGCTCATATTTTTAATTTTACAAGCTAAATAGCTTCTACTGATGATAAAGATGAACAGGGTTTCGGCTCCAAAACCAATGAAAAGTCTCGGTGTATTGTTCGTGGGCCGATATTGATGAAACTCGATTCTGTTACTATTTTGATAAAAAAATAACAACGGAATGTTAAAAATAAATGAAAAATGGCAGCCAACTCTTTTATTTGTGGGCTGATTTTAATGAAACTCTGTTTTTAGTACTAATTTGACAAGAAAATAATAACACAATATTGAAAAAATTAAAAAATCCAAGATGGCAGCCAACTTTTTTGTTTTTGGACCGATTTCGATGAAACTCGGTTTTTGGTTCTATTTTGACAAGAAAATAACAACTCAATGTAAACTGATGGAAAAATCAAAAAAGATCAAAATGGCTGCTAATTTTGTTTATTTTTGGTTGATTTTGATGTGACTCGGTTGAAAAAACAAATAAATAATTTGGCTGCCATCTTAGATTTTTTTATAACATTTTGTTGCTTTTTTTCTTGTCAAAATAGTACCAAAACTCGAGTTTCATCAAAATCAGCCCACAAACAAAACAGTTAGCCACCATCTTGGATTTTTTAAATTTTCAACATTGCGTTGTTATTTTCTTATCAAAATCGTACCAAAAACCGAGTTTCATCGAAATCGGCCCAAAAACAAAAAAGTTGGCCGACATCTTGAATTTATAGTTTTTTAAAAATTGCGTTGTTATTTTTTATTGTCAAAATAGTTCCAAAAACCAAGATTCATCGAAATCGGCGCAAAAACAAAAAAGTTGGCCGCCATCTTGGATTTTTAGTTTATTAAAAATTGTGTTATTATTTTCTTGTCAAAATAGTTCCAAAAACCGAGTTTCATCGAAATCGGCCCAAAATCAAAAAAGTTGGCTGGCCGCCATCTTGGATTTTTGGTTTTTAAAAAATTGCGCTGTTATTTTCTCGTCAAAATCGTACCAAAAACCGAATTTCATCGAAATTGGCCCAAAAACAAAAAAGTTGGCTGCCATCTTGGATTTTTAGTTTTTTATAAATTGCATTATTAGTTATTTTCTTGTCAAAATAGTTCCAAAAACCGAGTTTAATCGAAATTGGCCCAAAAAACAAAAAAGTTGACCGCCATCTTGGATTTTTAGTTTTTTAAAAATTGCGTTGTTATTTTCTTGTCAAAATAGTTCCAAAAACCGAGTTTCATCGAAATCGGCCCAAAAACAAAAAAAGTTGGCCCCCATCTTGGATTTTTAAAATTTTCAACATTGCGATGTTATTTTCATGTTGAAATAGTACCAAAAACCGAGTTTCATCGAAATAGGCGCACAAACAAGAATTTGATTATTATTATTAATTTTACCGTCTCGCCTACGACCTCTAGCCATTTCAATAGAACAATTTTTTTTTTTTGGAAATCTGAAATGGTGTAGTATTTATGGTCACACTAGTTTTGTAAAGTAACATTTCCTATGGAGTTTTTGGCGGGATTTTGTCGAGTTCAGTTCGGTGACTATTTTAATTATTCGCAAATTGATTCATAGTGGATATTGTGTCTTAAAATGGTGCAGTTTTGTGGTACAAGTGTCTACGCAACTGAACAATATGTGGGATAATGGAAATAGGCGCGATCTTGGTTGTGTGAAGCTGAGACTTTTATTGTAGTGGTCGCTACCTCGGCAAAACTTACCGAGTAAACTGTCTTGATATACTTGCTGCCAAATGCTCCAAGTAGCATTGGAATGTGATGCACCCGCATTTTAATGTAAACTGAAACAATCTACTAAGAAAATCTAGAAATACTGAACTATTCAAAACATGACACTGGCAAAAATTACTTCCAAGAAGAAAGTAGATTGCCATAACAAAACTAAGAAGAAGAACATTTCCTATATATAGATTGAAATTCTTAAATTGAAATTCGGCGCCAAGGTCAAAATCGGAGTTGCCAGGATTGACACTTCTATTTATTACCACCTCACCGATGATAGCTGATTAGCATTATTGTAGATATCTCATGAAATCAAAAGAGTTAGTTCTGTTTATATTACAATTATTATGTGCCATTCTAAATTAATATTTAAATAGTATATATTTGACTTCCCACTCCGAATCCTTAATTTTGATACACTACTTGATTGGTAACGTACATATTTTTTGTCCTACTATCGTAGTATTATTGTTTAGTAATAGCAATTGTGCGAACGAGACACCGACCTCCACCTTGGTGTTGTTTCATTCACACAGTAGTGCCTTCAGTCAATGTCGTCGACAGAATTTCAACTCTATGAACAATGCAATAAAGTTGAATTTCTTTTAAACGATAACTGAAATTTTTTTTGTAGAGTACTCACTCCCTATTATAAACCTCCTTGGACATTACTGACAATGACATGACAGCTCCCCTGAGTATATTTGTTCTGTGCATGACAGCATGACAGTGACAGACGTAACATCACATCAATCAAAAACTTTTTAGTTTTTCCCGTCTCCACCACGTTCACTTCACTTTTTATTGATCTTTTTTCTGTAGATTGTATTATTCCAAGTAAAACTAGGTAGGTAAATAATTGGAGAATTCGTGACTCGTGATAATTTACCAAATCTTATGAGAAAAGTGATCTATTAGAGATAATAGTTTTAGCCAGTTTTTGTTCATCAGAGTTGAATAGGTATTCCCTTCTGAATCTGATAGAATTTATTGCTTTTATTATTATAAGGATGACTACTTGCAATAGTGCTGATACGAATCTGAATGCTGCAGTCAACGGGTGGTTAAAACATGATAAGGTACTGTATTCCTGTTTTTTTATCTCTACTACACATAACATAAATGTACCGCTAGGACTTATTTCAATTACTTATATTAGTCAGTAAAAACTTCCTTTGTCAGATTGTATTACAATACAATATACACTACAATCATTATATAATATACACATACAATCATTGTATGTGTGTAACTTGATTACTGGCACAAATAACTGCCTTGGTTACTGGCAAAAAATATATACAACTCTAAAGAAATCATAACACCTTATTCATAAAAACAAGCAAAGTTATAGGAGGCTTATACATAAAGTAACCCATGAACGCTGGCCCGGCTGCATGAGACCAGCTCAAAACAGCTTAAACCATTCCGTCAACGCCCACGCGGCATATCATGAGGCATAGATACAGCATTGATTTACCGTTATTTTTTCATAGATATTGGCTTTTCCTGTATGGGTTAACTTTATTATATTGACAAGGCTTAAATTTGTAATACTCTGACTGATTGTGAAATTATCAGGTTTTTTGTGAAAAATTGCATCTTATTTCCATATTGCAAACCAGTGGGCCCCCACCCCACTGGGTGGTTCTCTTTTTTTATACAATGCACCAGGCGCAGAAAAAATCATGTAATCCTTACTATATTATATATTCTGCCCTCATAAGCCAAAAAGCGGTATCTCAAAAAAATCCTATTTTCTGATTTTTGTTGTATCGGATAGCTTAATCAATTATCTATCTGATGGACTAAGCCAAATAGCGTTATCTCTTCTAAAAAATGTAGAAAATTCATTTAGAAAATATTGCATATCTCAATTCTACATGAAATTACTAAGAGACTTAGGGGTATACCATAATTTTGAATGCGAATGGCCGTAAAAAAATATTTCTAAGGCATTTGGCGGCATTTGCGTACACGGGTAGTTTTTTTTTTCAGCGCAGTGTTTGGTAATTTATTCCTACTGCTAAGGATATACCTACTATCCTACTAAATTTATAAATGGGAAAGTTACGATGTTTGGATGTTTGTTACTCAATGACGCAAAAACAGCTAAACGGATTTGAATGAAATTTGGTACACAGGTAGTTTATAGCCTGGGTTATAATAACATTGGTCAAAGTCAAAGTCAAATAAGCTTTATTCAAATAAACTTAATTATTAAGTACTTTTGAATCGTCTATATTTTCCTACCACCCGTTCCAGACTTTTTTAGCTGACAAGAAGAACGGGCGCAAGAAACTTATCAGCTGTAACAGCCATAAGTAACGATATTTACAACACAGGATATTTACAGGATATTTTTTATCTCCATCAAAGCTTAAGGACATTTCGAATGTCCACGCGGACAAAGTCTCGAGCGGAAGCTAGTAAGTCTATAATCACCAGCATTGTTGCAAACAAAAAAAAGAACTTCTACCCCTCAGAAGAAAATCATTTCCAATGGTATCTCACAGGCCAAGAAGAGTAATATTTTGAAATCCCTTCAAAATATAATGCCAAGAAACAGATTTTTCTTTTTGAGGGAGGTGTTTTCTGAGTGATATAAAATATAGTTGCGTAGACCAAACATTTACAATTTTGTGCTTGATTTGTCCTAAATATAATAAAATTATTGAAAAATGCATTTACTTTTAGTTTTACTTTTATTATTTTAGATTTTCGGCAAAAACGCATATGAAAATATTTGTACGGAAATTTCTATACAAACACTAAAGCCGACAGCAGTAACTCATTTTCGAAAGCAAAGTAATTTGAAGGAAAATGACGGTATCTCAAATAAAAAGCAAAAATATATAGTTTTCCAATATTTTATTGAATCAATACTAAATATGGCTTTAAATATTTATAAGCAAATTATAATAATCCATAAAAGACTTTCCTAAATTGATGCGAAAATGAAAAAGACAAAACAGTGATTTTCTCGGAAGTCACTTTTGTTGAGTTAACGCCTTTTGGCTTATGAGGGCAGTATTATAAATGTGAAAATCCGTTTCTTCGTTTGTTATGTCTTAACTACTCAACTGGTCATTGTGAAATTTTTCATACATATTGCCGGGGGAGGGGATAGAAAAGGACATACTATCCATTCAAATGAAGTTGCAGGTTGTAAAATTATTCTTTATCACAATACTATAAGCATCAAATAATGATCAACCAAATAGTTTGTGCAGCTATGTTTTCAAACTGATTTAGCTGGAATTGGACATCAAATCAAAATGAAGTCAATTAATAGCACATGTTTTATCACTGTTACTTAATCAAAGTTAATGAAATCACAGCCAGGGGCCGCACCGGCTAACAAATCGATTATCGAAAAGTCTGCCGGGTTTCAACTTAAAACAGAAAAATCAAAGTAAGGCATTTCGTTTTGTACTTTCTGTTGACGTAATTTGGAAGATATCGATGTTCGTGTGACATCATGAATTGGGGTTCGACATTTTGGCCCAATTGGGGCTCGATTTATCTGTTTTAATTTGAAACTCGGCAGACTTTTCGATAATTAATCGATGCGTTAGCCGGTACGGCCACTAAAAGCCATATTCCTATAATTAAAGAGTACAATAGTAATCAGTGTCCTTGGAAATTGAAAAAGTGAGAATTAAAAAATCTATTAAAATTGTCAAACATTAATCTCGACAAGTCATGCTGTACTATTATTTAAAATGTTACCTGTATTTTACCATGTCTTGGCAAATAAATAAATTTATTATCATTAATAAATAATAGAATTATTGCCCTTACATTTAATAGATTTTATAGATAGTCAACAGTAAAGTCATTTTAATTTTCAAAGTATAGGTAGTAAGCAAGTGTAACTGAACAAAAAGGTGTCTTATTTTCTGTGTCATAACAATGAATATCACTTATCATTAGATAATGGTATTTCAATTGGCCACTAAAATGGTTGATCTCAATTTGCATAACAACACAACTGGGCAGTGAAGTTTGCATTGAATATCACAAGGATTTCAGAGACTTTATACTGTTTGTTTTGTATTTGGGTGAATCAACTATTTAATGTAAGGAAAAAATCGACCCATGTGTAAATTTTCATAAATTAGATAACTCTTTTGAAAAAAATCTCTATTTTACTATATTTAGATTAGTTATTCTGTGATTTAGATTCATAGCCAATAAAACATACTTAGTTTTGTACAACAATAATCAATTGTTTAAAAAAAGACATAGTTGACCCAAGGGACAATTTTGTCCCCAGCTTTTATATGAAATCTAGGAGTTGTCTCCTGGGTCACCTGTTTTTCTTTAAAATCACGTTAAAATTTTAATTTCTTTTAAGTTTTCTAATAAGATAATTAGCTAAGAGTATTTGCAGATTAACTTCATATAAAAATGGTTCACGTAGAATGAATCTGATTACTGTCTGATGTGCTAATATTTTTATTAGTACCCATTATAAAACAGAGGCATTATAAAGGACACCCTGTTTTCAAATCTGCAAAAAATATTTGGCCAATTGAGTTAATTGGATAAATAAAAAAATTGAGAATATATATATATATTATTTTAATGTTATATATGTTTTTTCACAGGAGTCTTGCATATTTTATTTTAAATCATATATTTTTTTATACCTACAACTCTTACTCTCGTTACTCTGCCTTATAAAGGGTTAAGTAAACAGAACTCGCAGAAATATCAGAGTATTCAGTTTTTAATCAACCTTATTAGTATAATAATTCATTATTACATTTTTAGGAGCTTTATATTTAAAAAAATATATAACTTTTATCCAGAACCCTGAAACACGCAAAGAGGTGTTGGACGACATATCAAACTCGCGATGGGACAAGCTCAAGCAGACAATGCTCCATCGACAGAAGTTTGGCACGGCCGGCCTGCGCGCGCGCATGGGCGCCGGCTACATGTGCATGAACGACGTCGTCATACTGCAGACTGCTCAGGTGACTGTTCTTTTTCTTATCGAATGAGGAATAGTTGCCACCTCTGGTGTTAGAGATTATCAAGCCGCCTGTAAGGCCTCTAACTTGACTTAACGACTGTTATCAGATGACAACAGCCGGGACCGATGGTTTAACGTGCCCTCCAAAGAACGGAAGCGCTCCGTTGTAATGCCACTTAACGGTCACCCATCCGACACCTGGCTGGATCGAGCGTTGCCTAACAAACGTGATCGAGTACGATTAGTCTGTCAAGTTCCGCCATGAACTTGACAGACTAATCGTACTTCAGGTGACTGTTAACCATCATCGTCAGTATGAGGCAAACATCTTGAAATTTTTCGTTGGAGTGGGGATAAGTTCACGCATGTGCTCTTGTGAGCGACCAATAGCGCGCGCCCTTCTCCCGCCGCCGGCGTACCTCACCGCTACGCATACCCAAAATACAGGTTCCGTGCAATCCCCACCCGATTTCAAAATGTTTACCTCGTACTATATCATACAGTCACTTCTTGGGCATGAGACCCTCCCAATAATCTCCACGACTATTGGCATTCGAATCTCGCATCCAGCGGCTTCCCACCATCTTTACCAGCGGGTCTAGCTACCATAATCGGGTCTATCTATCTATCTATCTACCGTCTATATCATCCCTATCATACCATATCATATGATCATATGAACATGGAACATTCCATGATTTTATATTACCTAAAGTGTTTTTGCTGATTTCACTGTTGTTTTTAAAGATGCTTCGTCCAAGTGCTTGTATTATTAATATGAGCTTCACTAAACCGAAAGCAGCGACAAAAAACTATGAAAAAAATACTTTAAAATTTCAAATGTTAAAATGAGCCGTCATATAAGTACAGGGTTTTTTGGAAATATTCTTATAAAGCCGAATATGGCGACAGATATGGACCATCAAACTGAACATTTTTACTGTGGGACCAACTCTGAAGTCACGAAAAAAATTAGCTATTTCACACATTTTGATATTTTCGTTATTAATTTTTGTATGAAACAGCTGATATTTTTTCGCGATTTCAGAGTTGGTCCCATTGTAAAAGTTGTTTAGTTTGATGGTCCTTATCTACCATATCAGGCTTTATGAATAACTGCACGGTGTTAGGCTATTTCCAAACACCCTGTAGCTACGCGGTAGACCCACCACAGTTGAATTACTTACTGCAGTTTTCCAGTTTAGTGTTAAATAACTAAGAATCATTTGACTGTGCCAATTTGGTTTCTATAATTACCAAAAGAACACTGACATTTTGTCTTTTTTTTTATTTTGGCACAGTTTCTCTAATACCTGTCATTAAAACGAACATTACGCATTTGTAGGATAAGTTTAGAGTCGACAAATGGAAAGATAGTAAAAGAGCTGCTGCTTTACATTTTATTACTGGTGATAAAATGTGCCGATTATTTGATTATTATTCGAATCAAATCTTGCTAACTAAGGGCAGGCATGTCTTTGATAAGCATAAGTATTTCAACCCGAGTTATTGATATATATGTTACGGCTAAAGGTCGGTGTGAACGTAAACTTAAGATTAGCCGGCTAAACTTAGGTTAGGTTAGGTTATGTTATTTTGTCGAAGATTAGCCGGCGTTTAGCCGGCTAATCTTAAGTTTAGGTTCACACCTACCTTTAGCCGTAACATATACACTCGGCGTCAAAGAAATCGCACCTCTTCGAAAATAAGTTTAGAGTTGGCCACTTGCTATTGCTAGCTAACGTTTTGTTGTGTAAATGTTGATATCTATTGAAAGTACATTTAATGAGCTTTCAATTAATAATTGTCTGATTTAATTGACATTACAGTTACCTTAATAAACGCTTAAAGCATTATTGCTTGCGCCGCCATAAAACGCAAATAATAGGGGTCAATTCAGGAAATGCGGGTAAATTCGCTATCGAGATGATGTAGAAAACACACTTCAACAGTTCAATTAAAAAAAGGAATACCCAAGATGGATACTATTGCCCATGAAGTTGCTCAAATATTGCAAAAAAATCAGGCAATGTAATGTTGCTCGCAAACTGAATCTTAGTTATTGTTTCCATTCGACGAGTATTCCAACGGTTTCTAGAGACTGTAGGTGAAGAAGTATATAACAACACTTACCATTAAATTAGAAAGGATTAAATTAACTTTAAAAATAAATTTTTGAAAAGGTGCGTTTTTTCTGACGCTGAGTGTAGTGTTCGATTCGTGTATTTCTTTTATTTAGTCACGAAGCTTTGCTAACCCCCGGTTTCTGAGGTACATACTTTACCGAAGTTTAACTTTATCGGAGGGGTCCACATTATTGGGTTTTAAATTAATTTTATTACTTTAAACCAGATAATGTGGAACCCTCCGATTAAGTAAAACCTCCGATAAACCGCTACAAGTACTATCCCCGCCAATTGCTAATGCGATGGAATCTTGTCACATTAACATCCACGTTGACATTATCCGCTATAAAAAATGAAATGTAACAAAACCATAGACTTATTATATTACTAGAACAAAACATTAAAATTCTAATAGGTAATCTAATATTATTGAATTATTATTTTCAATAAGATAGGTTATATAGGTATACCTAAGTATATAAAGATTTTACTTTTTGATTTAATAAAAACATGGCCGCCAGGCCCATTACCAATTGGCGGGGATAGTACCTCACTCAGAAACTTTAGTAGAATTAGTTTGGTACTAACGGCCTTAAGTACCACAAAAGATTTTAATTATTTTTATTATTTTAAAACACTGTTCAACAAGTCGCACATTTAATAATAAATCTAAATAATAATAAAATTCATGAATGTTGGGAAATCACGTTTAAGGTTCTGTAAATGCGACACAGATTATTCCATAATAGTACAGTAGCCCGTAGAACACTTAAATCACCAAAAAGGTTACCGTTTGCCGTTGTGATATAGTTATTTATTACGAAATTATAGATACTTTAACCCAAGTTTTACAGATCGCAACCCGCCGTAACCTATATTTGTATATCTCCAAAATGAAAATTGACGCAGTACATTAAGTCCAGTATACTGTATGTATTACCAATAAGCTCAGACCAAATAAAAAAGTAAAGACGGAGTCTTCCGACAAAGAGGTGAAGCCAGTAAAACTACGCCTTGGCTGTGTACATACACAGTTTACGCACACATATGTAACGAAACTACGCCTTGGCTTTCGTTCGTCATTGGGCGAACCCTGCCGCCCGGCCCCCGCCCGCCCTCTAGTACGCACACATGTACCACCAAAAACCGGCTTCACTTAGTTGTTCGCAACCACTGCGCAACGCTCCGTCTTCCTTTTTTATTTGATCTGAGCCAATAAGATAATCTTTCAAATGGATATTTTTAAAAATGCTACTTATAACAGTTTTAATAATTCGGGACTTTTTAGTTTATAATAATGGCTTAATTCTTACTATGAATAATATTTTAACAATAAAACGTACTAAACAGAAAAGGATGTTTCAAACTATCGTAATGTTTAATAATAAACTGAAACAAGTCCAAATAAAATGGACAAATTTTAAAACCAAAACGAATAAGTTTTAAAAGTAAGTTTAAAATAAGGTCAAACCAAATTAGTAGTAATGTAAACTCATGACCATCATGACTCTTTATGATAAAACGAACTATTAAGTCATACAACAAGTCTATGCACTTTATGAATATTCATTAGCTCGTCGCGGCACTCTAAAAGAGACGCAGTGAACATTTCTTACGCTTTTTAATACGTCTGTGTGAGTGTTACCTACCTGTTACCTTACCTATTCTTTACGCTTAGTTATTTCACTTTTTGATTAAGTGTCAAAAAAGACGATTTTTGAGTTATTTCGGTTTATTATTAAACGCGCGATGCGATGCTGTCATGACACGATGCTGTCACTTTTTGATGTTTGAAATTTAACAGTGTTTTAAAATCTTTTGTGGTGTTTGGTATGACTTGTACATTCGTTGTACCAATTTTTTTTTTAATTTTTATTATATTCTCTATATTACAGGGCCTATGCTCCTATGTTCGCAAACTCTGCAGCCAGGAGCCACTACGCAACGGGATCGTAGTGGGGTACGATGGCCGCCACAATAGTAAAAGGTCAGTAGTCCAACAAGTAACCTGCCAAAAAAGTAATATTCACACAACCAATTATCAACTTAAAACCAAACGTGTAAGGTCTAATATCATTTGAGAAAATTTCACTTTTGGCGAGAAGCTGTTGACGTACTTACTGATAACTTTAGATACATTTGGCATTTCAATGATGTAATAATCAACTAACCAATTAAATAAAACGCTTCTTTCTGGTGACAATTAAACTTTTAACCATGCTTCAGACATTCTAATAATAATGTTGCCTTTAATATTTAATCTTGTTTCCATCTTTTCAGTTGACTTGTCTTTTTATGCAGGAGGGTTTTTATTTTTTTATATTTATTTTTTTATTTATTTCTTTTTAGTTATTATTTATTACAATCATGATATACCTTTTTGAAATCCTTTTAATGAGACCTTTAATTTGACACCCATAAAGACTCCGCTGTCCGTCTGTCACCAGGCTGTATCTCATGAACCGTGATAGCTAGACAGTTGAAATTTTCACAGATGATGTGTTTCTATTGCCGCTATAACAACAAATACTAAAAACAGAATAAAATAAAAAATTTGGGCTACTATACAAAAAACGTGCTTTTTTGCCGTTTTTTGTTACGAAACACTTCGGGCACGAGTCCGACTCGCACTTGGCCGGTTTTTTTCGGTTTTTCACATATATCTCGGAAACTATGCATTTTAGCGACATAAGACTTTCTACAAATTTAATCAGCTGTTATTTTGTGAAAAGTCTCATGTCGCTAGAATGCATAGTTTCCGAGATATATGTGAAAAACCGAAAAATGGGACCTTCAAACCCCCCTCCCCCCCTAGTATAGGGGCAACGGACGGGGAATTTTGATATGTTCACCTCCTAACTAGTCCAAACAAAGTTACGTAGTTAAAAATTGTGTTCCAATCATTTCCCTTTACACCTTTTCGTTATATAGGGGTATATAGTCGAAAATTTTCATAATATCAATTCATAACTGAACAATTAATACATGATTTGCTGTTATACTGCTTATTCGTATCACATCAATACCATATCATCTCATGTATATAAAAATACGTAGTTTCTTAATCAGTCGGGGAAACAAAACAAAGATAACAATTTTACACGTAACGTAATATCGACGGGGTCACAATATCTATCTTTGCCACAGAATACGTACAATAGTACAAATCTTATGCTTACAACGCGTTGGTCCGAAAGTTCTGGCTCTGATAAACTTACTATGAATATGTAAACAATACGCAGTAGTAGTCTGGCTACGAGAACAAACAACTCTATACGCGGCAGACCTTTAGACGCATAATACTACATACGCAAAATACCACCTTTACGCAATACGCCATAAACGCAAAATACCACTTACGCAAAAGACCAACTAAGCAGAACACCAACTTTGATTTACGCAAAATACCAAATACGCATAACTCCAACTTTTTCGTAATTGACTGATTGAAAAAAACGACTTTCTTCTTCTGTACTTCAGTACTTTGATTTGCTACCAGTAAAGACGAAGTCTCCAGCAGTTATGACTCCCGTTGAGGGCTGTGGGAAATATGCTGGCCAAATCTGATGAACAGGTATGATAAGACCTCTTTTACATTCATGCTAGCCTGGTACTTTTGAATAGACTGATTGCCCTGTTATACCAACTCTCCAGCAGTTTGGACTCCTGCGTTGAGTGAGAGCTGTGGGGAAAATGCTGACCGGATCTGATGAACAGGTACTTTGATAGCTCCTTTACATTCCTGCTAGCCTGGTACTTTTAGTTTTAATTATAGTCACAGAATAGATAATATAGTAAATAATGGTTATTATTTACTGGAGTGGAGTGGCCAAAGAAACTATTTCGCTAAGGAGGTTTCCTTAGCGAAATAGTTTCTTTGGCCACTTCACTTCAGTGACAAAATAAATCTAAGTCCCAGGTGGTATTTTGCGTTTATGGTATATATAAAATACCAACTACGTTTATACGTATTAAGTATTTTTTTCTACAAATCCGCAAAACACCACAAAATCTCGAGTTGGTATTTTGCGTATGTGGTATTATGCGTCTAAAGGGCGGCAGACCGCAACTTTATCTGCGTGAACAGTATACACATAGAAATCTTTGGCGTGAACAGTTATTTTTCCATCTCTCGGGAATAGGATGTGAAGTCTGGTGAAAGCAACCAATCCCCTGTCCTATAATACCCCTGACAAGGTATATGCAAAATTTCCGAGAAAGCGTATCAACTAAACCTTATTTTCACATTTATAATAAAGGGTGTCTCAGTAAGAGTGCACTTTTTTATTTTAAAATAAAAACACTTACTTTTTGAGAGAGTTGTGATATTTTTATTGGATTGTAAAGAAGACGTGTTCTGGTTAATTATGGAATAAACTATCCGGCAAATGGCCCCCACGGATCTGATGCCAGGTCATTACTCTTTTCACGAAATTTTCCATGACTTTTTCACAGAGATGTGACTGTATTGTATCTAACCTAGTCGCGTTGGATCTCGGATTTGAGCTCAGGAATTGTTTTTGGTTTATTCGCATACGACGGCCCACAACAAGCAACCGTCTGGTGCGGATTTTGGTCAGTCGGTGTGTTAAGACCTTACTTTTTCGAAGATGAGGCCGAAATTGAAGTGGCTGTGAACGGCATTCGTTACAGTAACATGACAACGGAGTTCTTGTGGCCTCAACAAGACGGCATGGATCTGGATGACGTGTGGTTTCAGCAGGACGGCCGAACCTACCACACCGCGTATGAAATAATAGATTATATTGCAGCAACGATTTCCAGAAAACATTATCTAACGAAATTCTGTTGTCAACTGACCACCAAGACCATGCGATTTAACGCCGGTGCGAATTTTTTCTTTGGGGTTTTGTGGAATCACAGGTTTATGCAAATAAACCAGAAACAATTTCTGAGCTCAAATCCGAGATCCAGCGCGTCATCGATGAGATACAGCCACATCTCTGTGAAAAAGTCATGCAAAATTTCATGACAAGAGTAGTAAGAGCCTAGTATCAGTATACTAGGCCATTACTCTTATCATGAAATTTTGCATGACTTTTTCACAGAGATGTGGCTGTATCTCATCGATGACGCGCTGGATCTCGGATTTGAGCTCAGAAATTGTTTCTGGTTTATTTGCATAAACCTGTGATTCCACAAAAGATCCGGCAAATGGAGCCATGGGGACTGCCCCATGGCTCCATTTGCCGGATCTTTTATTCCATACTTCTTCTGCTTCTTCTTATCAATGCAAGCGGTTTCTGCAACTCGACGTCTATTGCGCCTATTTTGCGTCAGAGGATGTGCGGCCGGATCACTCCAGCCAGCCCAGCTAGGAACGCTCCAAGGGCTTTCACATTCGTGATCGCTTCCTGGACGCTGCCCGACGAGCCGTGGTACCTCGCCCGGTAAGGGGCCACCCCTCTGCATTCCAGCAGAACGTGGGCGGCTGTTTCTTCTTCCTCCATGCATCCTCTGCATAGGGGACTGTCCGTGACACCTAAGTTAAAAAGATGTCTGTTAAATTGTCCATGACCAGTAATAGCACCTGTTACCAGGCGAAGTTGCGGTCTGCACAGTTGTATCAGAGCCCTGGAAAGACGAGCGTCTACGCGCGGTAGTGCGAGTTTCGCTTGTCTGCACGAGTCCAGCGAGCTCAAATTCTGTTGGTGTAATTCTATGGTGCGTTCACGGATTTTACTTACAAACCAGCTTGTCGGGATAGGCGCGATCGGCTCTGGGCCAACAGGTGTCGAACCAGATGCGCGTCTAGCCAGTTCGTCGGCTGCATCGTTTCCCCGTGATCGTGATCCACTGTGACCTTTGATCAATTGAATAGTAATATTATTTAAGAGCACCTACTGTATTTAAGGCGTGGTGACACTCAAGTAAAAGGCTCGATGTGATGCGACTGCCCTGGAGAGCCTGTAGAACGGATTTGCTGTCAGAGAGAATTAAGATGTCGCGGTCTTTTTTTACCTCCCTTGTTTCGATTGCCCGAGCCGCCATTATTATGCCCACGCACTCGGCCTGAAGGACCGTGTTGTATGAGCTTAAGGGGGATGCAATTTGTATGTTGAGGTCCTCTGAGAAAACACCCGACCCTGTGCCCAATGAGGTCTTGGAGTCGTCAGTGTAAATCAGGAGAGCCTCCTTGTGTCTTTTCTTGGAGCTGATGTCGTCTATCAGGTGTATTCTGTATTTTTTGTAAAAATGAAGGTTGGCTTAACTTTGTCGCTTATTGCTTCGCTAAGAGGGGTGTTCAGCCAGTCCTCCAGTAGTCCACTGAGATGTTTTACCCTCTCGAATTTAAGAGATCCCAGTTGTTTTAGTCTTAACGCTGTTTTGGCTGCCTCCTGTTGAATGTGGAGATGCAGTGGTGTTAGGTTCAGCATTACCTCTAGAGCAGCTGTGGGAGCTGTGCTCATGCATCCAGTGAGGGCGCAGCAGGCCTGACGTTGTAGTCCCCCGTAGCTTTTTGGCTCCAGTGGTTTGGGCGGCTTTTGGCCACCATACTACAGATCCATAGCTTACCAGGGGTTTTATGATCGTGTTGTATAGCCAGAGGAATAGTTTGGGTGCGAGGCCCCAACGTTTACCAATCATCTTTCGGCACTGCCATAAAATGACGCTGGCGGACTGCATTTTGTACTCCAAGTGGCTGTTCCAATTAAGTTTGCTGTCTAGGATTATGCCTAGGTACTTTACCTCGTTAGAGAGTAGTAGTGTAGTTCCAGTTTCGGCAGACGGAAGTCGCCTATCAGGCGTTTGTTTGTAAACATTACCATTTCCGTCTTCGTGGGGTTGACGGTCAGGTCGTGTCTTTGGCACCACTCCTCAACCTTCTTCAGGGCTACTTGCATGGTGTTACAGGTTATGCCAGCCTGGTAACCTATACTTAGTATGGTAATGTCGTCCGCATATCCTATAGTGTAAAAATAGTTAGAGTTAAGATGGGAGATCGTCGTTTACCACCAGGTTCCACAGAAGTGGAGAGAGCACACCACCTTGGGGGCATCCTCTCGCCACCAGGGCCCTTTGGCCGACGTCCCCTGACACCTGTACCGTTCTGTTACGTAGCATATTCACGATCAAGTCTACGAGTTGTTTGTCAACACCGTGTCTCACTAGTGCTGCCTCAATACTGGTGAATGTAGTTTTGCCGGAGCCGCCCTCTATATCGATGAAGGTGCCTAAACAGATGAGTTTGTTTTGGATAGCCTCCTCTATCTTACCGACTAATTGATAAAGGGCTGATTCAGTGGATTTTCCAGCGCTGTAAGCATGCTGATGTTTATGTAGTGGGAGTTTCGCCAATGCTCCACTTCGTAGATATATTCCATACTTAATCAGAACATGTTTTCTTTACAATTAATAAAAATATTACAACTCTTTAAAAAAATATAGATAATTTTTAAAATTAAAATGTGCACTCTTACTGAGATTCCCGATATTAAATTAAAATAATTATAATGTTAAATACAGGGTAATTTTTTGACCCCTTTGTAAACTTTGTCAGGTCATTTTATAACAGCAGTACAATCAAATATAATATACAAGAAGTAAAAAATATATTTATTTTACATTTTTACCCCAAACTTTTCCCTTCAACGTTTTTGTGACGTAGGCAGTAGTCACAAAAACTGACGCGCACGACATCAGTAGGTAGAATTTGTGCGTAAAATCTCTAACTACTTACGTAGTTTTCTGATCCATCAGAGATAACTTTTCAGACTCCGTAGTTAGATTTTGCTTATATGCCTCCCGGGCCCCGATCATTATTCATATAAAAATCCATAATAGTAAATTTTACGCCAACAATTTTTTTAATACCAAACAAGTTAGTATTATAGAATCACACGTAATTTTTTGATCACGCGCGACATCAAGGTATCGCTCAGCTGACTCCATTTAACACCCACTACAGCTCCGGTAACCTATGTAATGGAAACGCAACCAGGCTAGGCGCACTCCGCGCTTTAGGTACGAAGCTACAAGTAGGCAGCGGGTCCGTCCGGACGGACTAATTTCAGAGGGCTGCCGCCGTTGGCTGGCTGTTAGCAGTTTGATTTCGATAGTCACTCACTCGCCGCGTTCATCTTAATACTAATATATCCGAACCTCACGTTTTTCACACTTCCAAAAGTTTCAAATGACATCGAAACGTAAAAAGTGCTTATCTACTACCTAGATATTATTTAGTATCCGTTTATTCTTAGGTACTTACTTGCCTTATTTGCTAAACAATCTTCACCCAACTAGGTATTTATTGAAAAAATAATTTATAGATTAGGTAGGGACTTACTTACCTACTTTCGAAATAAAGTTAATTATTAATGACAATGTTATTTCGTAAGAAAGCAAATTTCCTCAAAGTCAGCATGTATAGTCTGATGTGGCGTCGATTGTACCTGGCCTAGGTTTTTTTGCAATGTATTTAAGTACATTAAGTACCTATTATTTAATTATTATTTAAAAGAACAAACCCTAAAGTCGTTAGAAGAGATAAGAGCTACGCGATAGAAAGAGAGGCAACTGCTAGGTGAATATAACTGTAGGGTGGGAGCGGTGTGCGACCTGAATTGCACTTTATTGTGTATAGGATAGAGTCGCTATTTATTTAAATGACTTTGCGGAGTGGATCTTCTGTACTTGTACTATTATGTATTCTGTGACGCAACACCAATAAATACTTTTTTGTATTTGATACGTCTGTTAATTCCCTTCACTTCATTCGACTTTCGGCTACGAAACTCCATTAATAACCAATAATTTTGAAACACAACTTCTCTACTTTGCTTTAGGCCCGAAAATCCTAAATTTTCATTTGCTTTGTAATCTATACATTAGCTAGTCAATTGAATTGGTAATCAAAGTGACGTCACAATTCAATTCGCTATTGCCATACAAAACCAAGGCGAAATTGCGTTTTAGCAGGTTTTAAAAATGTCAATCGATTGGGGTATTAAATACCCAATACGGGGGCGTCAACATACACCACGCCCTCCGCCCATGCAAATATACAGGGTGTAAAACATTGTTTTACTGAATCGGGAATACAAAAGAATATTATATAAAAAACCAACTGTTCAAACTTGTTTTGAAGATATTTTGGATTTAATTGTTAAAACTTTTTTTAACACCTTGAGACTATTTCGCTCGCTCATATTCAAGAAAGCATTTACGGCTTAGCATGTGATTTGTAACTTAACAAAGCCGCTTTAGGATACGTACTTTTTAGGGTTCCGTACCCTTTTTAGGGGTCCGTACCCCGACCCTATTACTAAGACTTCGCTGTCTGTCTGTCTGTCTGTCTTTCTGTCACCAGGCTGTATCTCATGAACCATGATAGCTAGAAAGTTGAAATTTTCACAGATGATGTATTTTTATTTAATTGAAATTAATATTTTGATCCAGATTTGCCGAGCTAACAGCGAAAGTGTTCGTATCCTCATCGATCCCAGTACACCTGTTCTCGACGGTGTGCCCCACGCCTTTCGTGTCATTCGCCACCATCATGTACAAGGCGGCGGCCGGAGTAATGGTGACAGCGTCGCACAACCCTAAGGAATATAACGGGTATAAGGTGTATTGGGGTAACGGCAGCCAGATCATATCACCGCACGATGACCTTATATTGGAGGAGATTTTGCAGTGCTTGGAGTGAGTTTTTATCTTATTTGATATTACCATTATTTGTCATCGACTTCGTTCGCTTTGAATAGAGGTTTTAAAACTTATTCTTCTACCGCCCACTTTGAGAATCAATTATTGTCTTGTTTACTTTTCAAAATCACTTTTTCTGGGCCCTTTAATGCCCGCCCCTCTGCAGACCTCTAACGCCCAAAAGCGGGCGTCATCGCCCACTTTGAGAAGCACTGGCTCAGAACTTCGTTTCCCGTTGGAATTTAGGGGGTAATAAAAGCCTATGTTTTCTTAAAATGAATGAAAAAAAACACATTTTTAATAGTTTCATTACGAGAAGGGTTAACTCATAAAAAATATCACCCAACAGTTGGGTGACCAAAACACGCACACATTGTCAGTAGTGTGACCCGGCCATACTCTTTGGACGCGATGATGCTAAAAATGCACACCAACTTAAAAAAGTTGGCCTGTTTTGTTTAAGTCGTCAAAAGCGTAAGACTATCTAGGCATTTAAATAATCTAAGGTGTATTGTTGTAAGGCATGTTGTTGTAAGGCATGTTGTTGTAAGGCATGTTGTATTGTCAGATGTCACAATACATTATATCTAATTAAACCAAATGTATGTATATGTGTTGCAGACCGTAACGTTAAGTTACGGTGCGTGTGTAAAATTCGACTATATTACACCCTTTTTACAGCATACCAGAAGATCACTGGGACATTTCCGAAATTCGCTCACACGAACTGGTAAAGGATTGCCTACAAGACGTAACTACCAAGTACATGGAGTACATACGCGACAGTCTGCATGAGCAACTGTTAGAGAACAACAGGACCGCGGCCATCGACACCGTCTATAGTGCAATGCACGGAGTCAGCTATAATTACATTGTAAAAGCATTCCAGACTGCTAACTTGAAGGTAAGTATCATAATAACCTAGGTCTTTTAATTTAAGATCAGATTTACATAAAACTTAATATGGCTTTAGGATAATCAATCATAAACGCAGTTCCTTCAGATGAGTTTCAAATGGTACATTTCCTGAAATGTCCACTTCCCAAAAGGTACATTTCCCAAAATGTACACTCTTAGAACAGAAAGGAATAACTGATTAGATAAAAAAAATATAATTTAATGGAATTTGATATATTTATATATATTTATATATTTGAGGACAACCAACAAAATATACACCAATACAATACTGTGATACATTCTCCGTTCCGTGTTCCTTGTAATTAACAAATGTATCCCATATTAGCCATCCAGCTTATAAGACCCTCCGCACATTGAGTCACTAGTCGCGGCCACTAAGCGCGACCACTAGTGGCCACTAGACGCAACCACCACAGCCGCTAGTGGCTAGTGGCCGCCGGAAGAAGCCGGCTACTGTGGCCGAGTGTGCGCGCGATGCGAGCGACAACCGCGGCCACAAGTACCGAGCGCGGGCGACTCCCGCGGCTTGTGGCTCGAACACGCCCACTCGAACGGCCCGGTTACTATATGAAAAAGCTCGTCCGCAGCTTGTGGTCGCGTTCAGTAGCCACGACTAGTGGCTCAATGTGCGAGCGCTCTAATACTACACTCGACGTCAGAAAAATCGCACCTCTTGGAAAATAAGATTAGACTTGGCCACCTGCTATTGCTAGCTAACGTTTTATTGTGTAAATGTTGATATCTATTTAATGAGCTTTCAAATAATAATTGTTTGATTTAATTAACATAACAGTTACCATAATTAAACGCTTAAAGAGTTATTGCTTCCGTCGCCTTATTAAGGAAAATAAAAGGGGTCAATTCAGTATGAATAGTATGCGGTTAAATTCGCTATCAAGATGATGGAGAAAACACAGTTCAATTAAAAAAGGAATACGCAAGATGGGTACTATTGCGTATGAAGTTGCTCAAATATTGTAAAAATTTAGGCAATGTAATGTTGCTCGGAAACTGAATCTCAGTATTTGATTCCATTCGACGAGTATTCCAACGGTTTCTAGAGACTGTTGGCTACATAGAAATAGAATGTCAAAGAACAACAATGTCAATAAACAGGTGATCCGAAAACGAATGCATACATTTTATATGAGATATGTAAAATATGACTTAGATCCATAAAATATAACTATATACGGCAAAGGAAATTAATAAACTATGTTCCATACTGTTTTCTTTGTCGATAAACGAATAAATGTAGAGAAATTTGGTTTTAGAGAAATGTGTGGCAATATCTTATTTACCTGTGAAAAGTGTGATTACTTGGATTATTTCTTTTTGTTACATCACAATTACTTAGAGCACAAGACACCATGGCTCCACGATACCTTTATTTTAAATTCTAATTAAGATTAACAAATATTTTAAACAAACTGTGATTGCTCATTTGCTAGGCGGGACGCTAGGGGCTCTTACTGTAAAAAATGTTGGCACATGTCAGTTGATCCTTTGTCTCTTTTTTACATAGACCGTGTCCGTATGATGTTAACTTCTCTTTTCCACGCTTTGTTGGTCTTCTTGAGCGCAGCGAAAATTTTTCTATGTCTATGGTTGGCTATGTCCGAAGGGGAAGAAGTATATAACAACACTTACCATTAAATTAGATAGGATTAAATTAACTTTGAAGAAATTTTTGAAAAGGTGTGATTTTTCTGACGCCCCGAGTGTATTAGAGCGCTAGCTAATAGGCACGCAACTTAAATTGTACTTTATTGCCGTGCAGCGAGAGTAGCTTATTATATAATTGTCCTCGTGCGGATGGGTTTTCTGTATGTTAGTACTATTATATGTATATTCTGTGCTAAGGATGTGAATAACGGATAAATCACTAATAATAATATTTTTTCTTTTGGAACCCAAATTTAGGTCCCAATAAGTGTTCCCGAACAAGAAACCCCCGACCCCGAATTCTCCACGGTGAAGTTCCCAAACCCCGAAGAGGCAGAATGTTTGGAGCTCAGCATGAAGCTGGCGGAAAAGAAGGGAGTCAGGCTGGTTCTGGTGAATGACCCGGATGCTGACAGGCTCGCTGTGGCTGAATACGACCTCAGGTAGGTAAATTGACCGAGCGAGCGCAAAGCGTCTCTGCTTCAGCTTGGGCAAAAATGCTATTGTATGTCTGTCTGTTCTCCTCTACATGTCGCATTTGTCAACCAATTTAATTTACCCTTTCGAAAAATATTCAAAATTCGAAGCGCCATCTAGCTTCAAATAGATAATAATAAAATAATACCCATACTAACTGCTTTTTAAAAGCCTTGTCAACCTCGTGGCGACATCTATTAGATTAATTTTTAAACAACATACGAGCGAGGTCTACTGCTCACTGAGCCACTAATAATGTTTATACAGGATGTTACATATGTTAATGTAATGTTTATTTTATTTTATTTTATTTATTTCCACACTTACATCTATTTTTACAGGATTAACCCATTACAATAGAGTAACTAATTATAAAATGTATCAATATTAAATATCCAATATAAAAAAAATTATCACATTCAATTTACTATCATTCACACATTAATACATAAAAATATGTTTCATAAATAATAATAATAATAATATCATTTAGGTAATTCTTAATTAATTTAAAATCATTTCAAAATTATTATTAACTAATTCATTTTATAACAAATGGTGAACATAGCCGCTCTCGTGAATTCACTCAGCGGACAAAAGAACACGTCAATATCATTGGCTATAAGGTTGAGAGTGCGCAATGCTCGCGACAACGGTGCTTCCTTAAGCAAATTGGTACGCGCTTGCGGCACCGCGAGCAGACTAGGCCTGCGCCTGCGCCACACGTACCGGTCCGGAACATACATGCCTACTTGACTGAGTATACCAGCGTTATATAACTTACCTCTTATTATTTTAAAAATATAACTTACTAAAGCCATGTCCCTCCTTACCCTCAGTTGGTTGTATCCGACCATGCCCAAGACAAATAACGTTGGATACATTAGCGGGTAAAAGGGGTACACTCCATACAACTTTAGGTAAAGGTATCTGATAAATTTATTCTGAATCCGTTCTAGCATGATATTGTACTTTGTTTCGTGTGAGGACCATATTACAGAATTAAATTCTAACTGACTTCTCACTAATGCATTATATAAGATCCTAATTGCAGTTACATTAAAATTTTTCCAATTACTAACCATACGAAGCACGAAACCCAAATTCCTATAAGCTTTCTTGCATATCTGGACAATGTGTTTACGAAACGTTAGCTCACTGTTAAGACAGGTCCCTAGATCCTTGACTTCGGTAACTCTTGCCAAGGGTATATTCTCCACCTTATAGTCGTATTGCGGTGACTTGTGTGCGCGAGAGAATGTTATTGTTACACATTTTGAAGGATTGAAATATAATTGATTTTCCTTACTCCAGGCAACCACCCTGTCTATGTCCCTTTGCAGTCTTTCACAGTCTTTTTCGTCTCTAATCTCTAGATATAGTTTTAAGTCGTCAGCGAATAGCAAGCATTTCGCATCCTTAACAACTTGTGATAGATCGTTGATCATTATAATGAATTCCAGAGGTCCAAGATTGCTGCCCTGACTCACGCCTGACCGGGTAAAGTAGGACTCGGATAAATAACCTGCATATTCTACGTATTGTTGCCGGTCCTGCATGTAACTAGCAAAAAATTTCAGCAAGTGGGGGGTGAAACCGACACCAGCCAACTTTTTTAGCAATACGTCATTTTGAACTAAATCAAATGCTTTTTTAAAATCAAAATAGGCGGCGTCGACCCGCCCCCCACTATCTACTATTGGTGTAATATAAGACATGTACTCCAGCAGATTGCTGGTAGTACTTCTTTGTGGCCGAAATCCATGCTGAGCTTCTGACAACTGTGAACTAATTTGTTCAAGAATGGGTAGATGAACAGCTGCTTCCAATACTTTTGCGGGGGTGGACAGTACTGCTACTGGTCTGTGCTCCTCCACACTCGTCCCCGAACCTTTAGGTACTGGAACAACCCTAGTCATTTTCCACCTATCCGGAAACTCTGCTTCTCCTAAACATTTATTATATATAAATAGCAGTGGCTCTGCAAGCACAGCCCAACAATCCTTAAATATATACGGTGGGATACCGTCTGGTCCAGTTGACTTCTTCGGCTTCAGTTGTTTGAGCGCGCGTTCTACGTCCCGCAGGTGCAGGTGGTCCAGGTGGACACGTGCCGCCCCGTTGTCTCCACCCGATTCCGATATTGCCACATCAACATCCAGTATAGCTCGTTCAGTGCTATACACTGATTTAAAAAATTCAGCAAATTCTTTGGCGCACTGATCCGTTCCTAGCATTTCACCGCTCTTCATGATCTTCCTAGGATTTCTACTACCTTTTTTAGAATTTAAGTAGTTCCAAAAGGATTTTGGATTTTCTCTCAAACTACTCTGAATATGGTATTGATGTTGTTCTTCAGCATGTTTTATCATCATTTTCACCTTTGTCCTACACCGAGCAAACGTCTCGTAATCACTATTTAATTTACTAATTTTATGCTTTTTGTGCAGTTCAGCTTTTAATTTTATTTCGTGTATAATTTCAGCAGTGTACCAATCCGGGTATACACGCCCTGAATTTATTACCCTTTGTGTTTTTCGTGGTACAAAATCATCTAAAACGGAGTTCAATATGTCATAGAAATATTCCACACATGAATTAAGATCTAAATTATACATAGGGGCCCAGTCTATTTTTCCTAACGCGGCGTATAAAAGAGTAAAATTAGCTTTATTGAAGTCCCAGCGACAGACCCCGGCATTGTGTATGGACGAGGAGGCAAGCGGAGGTTGGGGGGGACGGCAAGGAGCCGCCCGCGGCCGCACAACGACGTCGAGCGGCGGATGGTATGCGTCTACGGGTACCAGAGGCACCGTTGACTGACTCACTGCTACACTCTCGTTCTCGTCCAATGTTCTCAACACTAGATCTAATTGACAGTTATTACAATTACTTATTTTGTTATACTGAGTAAACCCACAATAAGACTGGAAACATTCATAATAATTACTTATATTAGCGGAACAAGAATTTAAATTAAAATCACCCAACACAATAACATCATTATAAATATTACATAATTGTTCAATCATTCTAAATAACATCATGTACTCGATATCATTACTTTTTGGTGGAATATAAACAACGCAAATCATAAATAACAATCTATTTCGTAATAACACCGTAGCGCAAACCAGTTCGAACAGCTGATCATCGATGTTGACGTCACCCGGTATCGGCACCCGTCGCAGCTCGAAGCGCGGTGTGGCCACGAGAAACGCGCCGCCTTGTAATAATGTTTATCCTGTATTATATCAAGCCTGGTTCAAAAGAACATTTAAAATTACCGTTAGTAAAGTTACAAGTAACAAATTTTAGTAAACTATCCAATAGCTTTATTTCTGTTTATTCTTGTTACAAGTTTTCCCGACATTTACTTAAGTTCATTATAAAAAATATATTAAATATATAAAGATGTAATATTTTCAGTTCAAAATCGTGGAAAGTGTTCACGGGCAACGAGATGGGGGCGCTGCTTGGCTGGTGGCTGTTGAAACAGAACGCCATGAGGGGCGATAGCAGGGAACTGTACGTCATCGCGAGCGTCGTCAGCTCCAAGATGTTACGTTCTATCGTTAAAGGGAAAGGGGAGTTTGTGGAAACTCTCACTGGATTCAAATGGATGGGTGAGATAAAAAATATAAGCTTAGAAAATGGATTTGAAGACGAATCAAACGAGCCCGAACTCGATGGGGTTGCATGGTTTTATTATAGAGTTATTGTGGCCTTCTTCCGGCTCCATCATCAGACCCTGGACACTTTTTCCCAACAGATAATTCGTCAAGATGATTCAAACGAGCCCAAACTCGATGGAGTTGCATGGTTTTATTACAAAGTTTCTTTGGCCTTCTTCCGGCTCCATCATCAGACCCTGGACACTTTTTCCCAACAAAGTACTCGTCTAGACGATTCAAACGAGCGTAAATTCGATGGGGTTGCATTGTTTCAATATTAAGTTCCTGTGGCCTTCATCCGGTTTTATCATCAGACCCTGGAAACTATTTCTTAACAGAGTACTCGTCAAGTCGATTCTAACGAGCCAAAACTCGATAGGGTTGTGTAGTTTATCACAGAGTTCCTGTGGCTTTCTTCTGGCTCCATCACCAGATCTGCTCAATGACACCATAATATTGCATTGCCTTCCAGTTTTGATCTATGTTCAAAGTTTCTAGCTCATCGGGAAGCTAGTATAAAATCGTTTGCAAAATTTGTGGACAAACAAAGAAACAAACGAAAAAGCAAACGTGTTCAAATGACTTTGAAAAAGTTATATAATCAAATGACAATGTGTAGAATAATGAAGTTTCATTTCATTATTCATCTAGAATTCTAGATTCTAGAAAATAACGCAAATATTTGAAAGAAAAACACAACAAAATAATACTACTGGGAATATACTGCCAGAAAGTTTCCTGCAATATTGGCAGTTTTTATTAAGGAATACTTTTTCCAATGTCTCATTATTTAGTTTTACAATGATTAGATGCAATAATTTAATGAGTTTTTGAGACACTCCTATTTAATATTGACATTACGTAACCAATATTCCCTTATATTTCCACTTTAGGCAATATTTCCGGTAGCGCTGCCGGCAATATTCCCGGCAACGGCACATCTGGCTCGACTGAGTCAGTCGCGAGCAGTAGGCTAATATAATGAATGAATGAATGAATTAGATTTTTATTCAGCCACAATACACGAGACATAAACTACTACAATAACAAAACTCCTTACACTAAAACTAAGAATACAATAATAAAGAAACATACAATAGTTAATACAATAATTAAAAAACATTAACCAAGCAAAGCACACTACTACCTACACTACGTCTCGCGGTTGCAGCCAAATGGGTAGCCAATTCAGCATAATGTCAGGCCCGACTGACGAGCTTGACGCTGTTTTTCAATTGACTCCTTAATTTTTTTTCAACATATGGATGCCAATATTACAAAAAAAAGATAAACAGATCCATGCAAAGCAATAAATTAAATAATGCAATAGATAACAAAAAAAAAATATAAAAATAAATACAACACATTCTCAGCCTCCTGAAGCAGTCTAAGTATATCTACATAAAGATACCAAGCCAAGATGCATATGATGTTATTATGCAAGATAAAAGCGCAGACGTAAAGACGGAAATATCATTACGCCGCCACACACCGCCTATATATAAGATTCGTTAGCATAATAGACTTCTAATTCTAGTTGTGTATAGAAAAGATATTTTTTCAGATGTTTTTTAAAAACTGCGGCGGAATTTATGATTCTTATGGGCGGTGGGATGTTATTCCATATTTTTGCGGCAGCGTAGCGGAAAGCGCCCCTTAACGATGGCTTATGCGGCTTGGTAGAAATTTGCTTAGAGCACAGTCTTCTCTCGCATTGTCTCTTACTACCTATCCAATCAATCTTGTTATATAAATATGCAGGTTCATTAAATTTTAATACTCCAAACAGTAAACAAGCCAAATGTAGTTTCCATCTCGATTTCATTTTTAGAATAAAATTTTTGTTCAAATAAGGGGTGACGTGGTTTCTAGCCGGAATTGAAAAACAAAAACGTGCACAGGCGTTTTGCACACGCTGAATGAGTCGTTCAGTTCTTGACAGTAAACGTGGGCCATAGATAGCGTCAGCATAGTTCAATTTGGACAGTACTAATGACTCAACTAATTGTATACGCATCTCCTCGGACAGAAACGGCCTTATTCTGTAGAGTAATTTGAGTCGATAGAAGCAATTTCTGACAGATTCTGCAACATGCTGCTCAAATCTCAAGCCACCATCAGTGTACAGTCCAAGATTCCGAGCCATAGACACTCTCTCAATTGGCTGGCCATTAAGTGTTATATTAAAGGACGATGGAAGATTGTTTAATTGCTTTTTTGTGCCGAATAACATATATTTTGTTTTGTTCGGGTTCAGCAATAAACAATTTTCATTAGACCAGGCAGAGATACGATGTAAGTCCTCATTCAAATCTCTGACTGCACCCCTATGCTGGCCTGGTTTGAACGATATATATAATTGAATATCGTCCGCGTAGATATGATATTTACAGTGTTTAATAGACTTGATAACGTCCGCACAGTATAAATTAAACAGGATTGGACCCAATATTGAACCCTGAGGTACCCCTCTTTTGAGCGACTGATGGTTCGATGCTAGATTAGTTCCATCTTCCAAACGTAGGTTTACAAATTGTTTCCGGTTACTTAGGTAACTGTCAAACCAACGGACTGTCTTTTGGTCGAAACCGTATGAGTGCATTTTGGACAAAAGTAGACCTAAATGTATAGCATCGAAAGCGCGTGAGTAGTCCAATAACACGAGTAATGTGCACATGCCTTCCTCCTGAGCGGACAATATGTTGTCTGTAACATCGATCAGTGCCGTGGTTGTGCCTCAGTTTTTCCTGAAGCCCGATTGAAACAATGGAAGAATATTATTTTTTTCCAAATATTCGGTAAGTTGCTGGCAAACCACTTTTTCCAGTACCTTTGACAGGCAAGGAAGTATACTGATCGGACGGAGGTCTTTTACATCTACTGGGCTGGCATTCTTAGGGAGTGGTCGTACTATTGCAGTTTTCCAGCAGTCAGGAAAAGTAGATGTCAATATTGAAGAGTTGATGATATCACATATGTACGGCAAGGTGAACGGCAACGTCATAAATAGCATTTTCAAAGATAAATTGTCATAGCCTACAGCATTAGATTTTAATTTTAATATTATTTTAGAGATATCAATTTCATTGACCTCAGAGAGGGAAAATGTAGCATCGGAAAGACTATTAAACTCATAACACGTTAAGTTTGAGATGCTAGTTTGAGAATTTCCCGGGATATTCGTAAAATGAGCATTAATTACATTCGGATCATTAAAGTGAGAGGGCAGTTCCAGTTTCTGATTAGAGGGTAAAATGTTTGACTTTAAGTTTTTCCATAATGTTTTAGGGTCTTTGATTTTTGAGTTGATGTTGTACCGAAAGTAAGCTGCTTTTTCATTATGTAAAGACGTAATTACCTGTGATTTTAGTTGTTTGTAAAAATCTTTACGCGGTTCTGATTTATTTTTTCTGTATTTGGTCAGCGCTTCATCTCTCAGCTTCATCATTAATTTTATATTATCTGTGTGCCAAGGCGGAGATGGTTCTTTTATAAAGCAGTTTTTAAGCGGCGCATGCGCATCAAAAACTGTCAAGATGTACCTGTTAAACTCTTCAACTTTTTCATTTACAGTATTCAACAAGGATAAACGACTCCAATTTAAATTAAACAAATCTGTATTAAAATTATCTTGACAAATGTTATTGAGGGGTCTGTACTGTACGACAAGTGGCTTACATTTCTCTTTTTTAATGTTAAATTCACAGATTACTGCTGAATGACCTATCAAGTCACCAACTGGCTTAACAAACACGTGCTTTGGTTTTAGATCGGTACACACGAGATCAATCAAAGACTCACTGGTGTTTGTAAAGTGTGTTGGAGAATCGACTAGCTGATTAAGATTAAGACAGCTTAGGCAGTCGTTTAACCGTTTAGCCCTAGCCTCACACACATTCATCAAATTGACATTAAAGTCACCCAGAAGCACACAATGATCACAGTCTCCTAATGTACTGATTGAGTCTGTAATAGCATCGAGAAAAAGTTCTAAATCCAACCATTGCGGACGATACGCTGTGCCAACAGCGATTTTTTTACCATTAATAATAAGCTTCAGCCACATTTGTTCAACTTTTTCATATTTAGGTTCAATCGGTAGTTTGCAAGTGCGGGCACTAACCCCTCTTTTAACGTAAAAACCAACACCTCCCCCACGACCGGAAAACACATTTAGCGGACGGGGGGTGTGACGCAAACGGTAACCGGGCACCGCAGGCGCACGACCCTCCTCGCCGCTACGCAGCCAGGTTTCGTTAATTGCCATGACGTCTATACCGGTTGAGCTAAGTAGTGAGATAAAATCATCATGTTTGGTACCCAGGGATCCCGCGTCCGCGTGCGCGTCCGGATAATACACTCGCGAACAAAAATATGGAATCACAGGCCTATTTTCATACAAACGAGGTAACTTTGAAGCCTTGGTTCTCCGCCAGAAATTGACCTAGCTCTGATCTGATGATGACCATCCAGGGAATGAATGGAAGAGATTCAGATTACTATACACACCCAATTGATCTTATCAGCATTCTAAGTAAGAGCTATTTAGGTATTTTAAAAAAATCATGAAAATTGCATTAAAATTTATGGAAATCGTGAAACTGAGAACTCTGATCGTTCCAACTCTTGGAATGCTGATCAGATCAGTTGGGTGTGTATAGTGATCTGGATCTCCTCTATTCACTCCCTGGATGGCCATCATCAGATCAGAGCTCGATCAATCCCTGGCGGAGAACCAAGGGTTCAAAGTTACCTCGTTTGTATGAAAATAGCCCTGTGATTCCATATTTTTGCTCGCGAGTGTAGTTTAAGCGGCTTGGATTTTTAATAAATTGTGTATTCACATGTTATTTTTTTGCGGGATGTTGCATAATAATGTCACTTTAATTTTCCAACAGGCAACACTACGCTGCTACTATCACAGCAAGGCAAACTTCCACTGTTCGCGTTCGAAGAAGCCATCGGTTACATGTGCAGTCCGCGCGTGCCCGACAAGGATGGAGTGTCCGCTGCTGTTCAGGTATGGAATAATCACTACCAATATAATGTGGGAATTAAATAATTGTGGTGACTGGAAATAATTAAAGGCGACTGTTAATGGGATACTTAAATACTAAACCGGGCAGCGGTTTATTTTTTGGGTGACAAAATTACTAAACTGGCGACAAACTGTGGTTTACAAAAATACGTAAAACGGGCGACTACATGTGAGAGACAAATAATTTAAATTAGCAGTGAAAATTCCATATGAGTGACAAAAATACTGAGTGGGCAACTATTATACCAAGTAGATGACTATATAACTGATTTAAGCTGCCCAACATGGTATTTTTGTCATTTCGATTAGGATAATAGTCACCTTTTTTAAATAAAATATATGCCAATTTTTTTTTGTGCCCTAAGGTCGTCGCCCAAATAGTAATTCGCCCGTTCTGAATAACTAGTTGCTCAATTTGTATTTTAAAGTCATCCATTTTTTATATTTGTAGTCGTCTTCAGTCCGTCGCCCAACTCGCCCACTTAGTAATTCAGTACGCTATATTCAGTATTTTTGATACCCAAAATGGGAATTTATTGTCATCCGATAATCCATCCTAAATGCAAAAGTAACTATCTGTCGGTTACGTTTTCATGCCTAGACGCTGGACCGAATTTGACGAAATTTGGTACTGATATAGATGGGACCTTAGGGAAGAACACAGGCTACTTTTTATCACACTGCTGAGCACAAGCCTCCGCCCGCACGATATAGCTTGTAGTCCATGCGGGCGAAGCTGCGGGCGGAAAGCTAGTAGTATAGAACGTGTTACAACACAACCCCTAAAGTGAGTTCACACACTGTTCCACGCTCCGTCTAGCGCGGGGTTGCAGATTTTAATATTGCATGCAAGTACATCAATTAGTATAGAAAACACGCCTCGTCCAATATACCGAAAAGGCGACGCGCGCCCCGCGAGCGCATTCTGCCTGTAGACGCGTATCCGCGGGGTACAACTAGTGATGTACAAGGCTTGAGGCCTCAGAGTCCTTTCGTCTAGAGCTCGGTGTCGTTTACAGAGCTCGCCTCGATTGTATGAAGCTCGACGACTCGGGAGTCTTTTTCAGAGCTCGAGCCTTTTTCAGAACTCGAGCCTTTTTCAGAGCTCGATTGATCGAGTACTAGTCTTTTTCTGCGCTGTAGTTGTGATGGGCTGTTGATGAATGAGGATAAGTAGAGGTAAAGCACAACTACGGTGCTGTTTTTAATAATAATATTGTCAATATTATTATTTAGGGAGATATTAGAGTCAAAAACATAAACTCGAGCTTTTTTGAAGACTGGCGTTCTCTTTAGGTCTCGACCTTTTTTGAAAGTTCGAGCTCTTTTGATTATTATTTAGAAGGGGGACGCCAGCAAAGCCGGGCGGGTGATCAGTCACCTTGATTGGAACCATTTCACCCATTTCCCCAAATCCCCGGAGGGAGAGGCGGGTTATCATTTACCCCACCGGCGTCGTACCCTCGAACCTACCTGTACGCTTACAGTACCTGCTGAGTTGACCTATCGCTAACTGCTTTAGATCCTCTTCCTTAAGCTTATCCGCTCCAAAGAGCTCCCAGCGCAGTGATGCGTATATCGGGCATTCTGCCATGAAGTGGTAGCTTGTTTCTTCTTTTTCTTTACATTGCGGACAGATGGGGTCCTCTGTCCGTTTGATCACTGATAGGTGCCTGTTTAGTGGACAGTGTCCTGTCAGTACACCTACAACCGTTCTTATATTTCTCCTGCTTCGTTTCAGCAATACTCTTGTTTTCTTCTTGTCAACCATTTTGATGAAGATCTTAGACTGTCTACAGTCCTTTCTTTTCATCCATCTTTGGTTGGTTTCTTTGATTGTTCGAATTTCAATAATGTTCTTAGTAATTCTATGTGTGATTGTCAGGGCCAATGAAAAGTTCATCAGCCCCTGTCCTAGCCAATTCATCGGCTTCCTCGTTGCCTTTGTTACCTTCGTGTCCAGGTGCCCAGGCAATTTCCACTTCAACCAAGTTTGCAAGTTCCTGAATGCTCTGGATGCATTCCTTCACCAAGGCTGAGGTAGTCTCCGTTTGGTCAAGGGCTTTGATGGCAGCTTAACTGTCGCTATATATTATTATTTTTCCTATGTTATGGTTGCTTATCTCACTTTTGATCATGTGCGCACACTCCAGTATCGCGAATACTTCCGCCTGGAATACGCTGGCGTATCTGCACTGCTCTTTTGATAGATCCGAGCTCTTTTGAAGGCTCGAACTCTTTTGAAGCCTCGAGTCGTGGCTCAGAGAGCTCGCGCCTGATCAACTACGTACGATCACGTTTGTTTAGCAACGCTCGCTCCGGTCAGGTGTCGGATGGGTGACCGTTAAAGTGGTATTACAACTGAGCGCTTCCGTGCTTCGAAAGGTACGTTAAACCGTCTGTCCCGGTTGTTGTCATCTGATAACAGTCGATAAGCCAAGTTAGAGGCCCTACAGGCGGCTTGATGAACTCTAACACCAGAGGTGGCCACTAATCCTCATTCGATAAGAAAGAATCAACAGAGTTACGTAATCAGGGGGCAGGTTTCCATTTTAATAATTTTCAATGAACATGTCCGAATTTATCCAGGTGGCGTCCCTCGGCTCGTACTTGTACTCCAAGGGTTCCTCCCTGCAGCAGCAGCTGGACGACCTATACCAGGAGTACGGCTACCACGTGACGCACAACTCGTACTACGTGTGCCACGACCCCGCCACCATACAGCGGATCTTCAGGCGCGTCAGGAACTACCACGGGCAGGGACAGGTATATTCATTTTTAGGGTTCCGTAGCCTAAATGGCAAAAAACGGAACCCTTATAGATTCGTCATGTCTGTCTGTCTGTCTGTCTGTCCGTATGTCTCAGCCACTTTATTCCGAAAGTATTAAGACTACACAGTTGAAACTT
The DNA here is from genome assembly GCA_943789525.1 of Agriphila geniculea. Taxonomy (NCBI): domain Eukaryota; kingdom Metazoa; phylum Arthropoda; class Insecta; order Lepidoptera; family Crambidae; genus Agriphila; species Agriphila geniculea. The sequence goes on along the minus strand of OX038877.1, from coordinate 3,989,931 downwards.
GGTAGGTATATGTAATCTGTTAACCGCTTAACGAATTTAATACAAAAATAAGAAAAATAAAAGATTAAGGGGGGGCTCCCCATACATGGAACTGAAACTGAAAAAAAATTTTTTCTTCAAACCAACACGTGTTGGGTGTCTGTAGATAGGTCTTTAAAAATGACATTAAGGTTTCTAAGACAACTTTTTCTCAAAGTCAACCGTTTGAAAGATATTTACCGCCAAAGTGGTAAAATGTGTGTCCCCCCCCCTTTAACTTTTGAAATAAGAGAGTGAAAAATCTAAAAAAATATATGCTGTAGACCTTAATAAAAACTGTCAACCAAAATTGGTTTGAATGAGATATAGTAATTAGTTTTTGAAATATAGCACACTTTCTAAAACCGCAAATATAACTTTGTCATTCATACCAACACTGTGAAAAACAAAGTTATTTTTACAGACGAAAAATTATAGGTGGTATTAAATATGGTATGGTATAAGGTAACTACGGAACCCTATGGCGCGTGGCCCGACACGCACTTGGCCGGTTTTTTTTAGATACAACATTTCACAAACCTAATTATTCATAAAATCACTCTAAAACTTAAATAGGTGTTAGATTGAAACCAATAAAATTTGTGCACAGCGTTGAAAAACACAGATAATTGGGCCATTGTGACTTTTTGAAATGGTCTCATTGACCAAGCGAGCGCGAAACGTCTCTGTTTCTGCTTGGGCAAAAATGCTTATGGTCCATGAGAACGTTCGTGGCATGCGGGGTTGTAAAACGTGTCAGTGACATCAATCATTTGGGTAGCGCGTGTCATTGAAATGAGTCTGAGCCCGCCTATAAGACCTATAAGTGCAAGGGAGCGCGCAATATAGCTACTCCGTTCGCACATTTTACAACCTCGCGTGCCACGAACGTTCTCATGGACTATTGGGTCTGTCCGGCTGTTCTGTACATAAAAGTGCAATATACGGCGTTTGGTGATCGAGGCAGGGATATCCTTTGGCAGGTGAACCTTCTAAACCCTTAGATCATTTTAGGAAGGGGAGCCATCTTGGATTTTTGAATGGAAGGGAGTTATATAACACATTATTTTTTTATATGGAATTTGAAAAAAAGTATCTTCAAAATCCATCATGTGGGAGATCGAATAAAGGGGCTTTTTGAGCTGATTCCAAATATATACAATATTATTATGACATTTCAGCTACTGGTATAAAAATCAGAAAAACATTTTCCAAACATGCTAAGTTTAGGCTCTTGCAGGAAGAAAACTACAAAATAAATTCTTATGAAACATACGCCAAATAACTCGTAATATACCTTATATATCATCCTGAAAGCATTTTTAAAAAAATATCATCTAGTATTTTTTTGTTTTTATACCTTTTTATTTTTTATAACTCATAGAAGACTGGGATCAAAATATTTCAAAATGTTAATATTTTAAAAATTTATTCCAGAACGTCAGATAATATTTATTGGAAGTTATTTGGCGTATGTTTCATTAGAATTCATTTTCTACCTGCAAGAGCCCAAACTTAGCATGTTTGGAAAATGGTTTTGGTTAAAAAAACGCTCATGGGTAAAGGTATTATAAAATAGACGATTATCTTAAAGATCAAAATGGAATGGAATAATCAGGGAAATAATATAAATGTAGACGATTCAAAGGTACTTAATAATTAAGTTTATTTTAATAAAGCAATTTTTGACTTGCTCTTGATCTACGAGCCACCAGTTCTAATATGTACCTATTTGCCTGTCTATATCATTATCACCCAATCATGATAAGAGGCCAAAACTCCATGATGGTACCTATACAAAAGGATTAATACAAGTTTTTTTTTTAATTCTGTGTCAACAGTACCCGAAGAAAGTGGGATCTTGTGAAATAGTGTACATCAACGATCTGACAGCTGGTTACAAGAAGCCTGAAGTCGCCGTTGGGGAAGGACACCTGAGTAAGTTGTATAGTTGTAAACGTTTTGATTGCATACTATATGTAAATGATACGAAATAATATATAAGAAAAATTCGACTCGCATCACAGAATACATATAATACAAGTACAGAAGATGCACTCCGCAAAATCGACCATTCCTCCGACACAACAAAGTGTCTTACTCTTAGAAAGCTCATAGGTTATGTGAAATCATCATCGATATTTGAATCTCCTTCTTATAAATATTTGATAAAAATTGTAGATTATTATATATATATGTTATATATTTATATCGGGTCATTTTGAACTTACCATCCAAATTTTAAGAATGTGTCCAGTCCATGAAACTAAACAACTTTCTCTAAGAAACATGTGTCAAATTTCGCCAGAAAATTTTGGTCATCCCATACTAAATTGATCACGTGATTTCTTTGATTTGTATGGAAAATCGATTTTTATTTTACATATTTGACCATGTGTTCCTTAGAGAAAGTTGATCAGTTTCATGGACTGAAGATATCCTCAAAATTTGGATGGTAAGTTCAAAATGACCCTATATGTATTTATGTAGTAAATTATATATTATGTTGTATTTATTATTATTTTACCTTATGTACCGCCTTCATTAATATCTGTTTCCTAAAGATTGACTGGAAGGGAATGCTTTTAGCATTAAGTTCGCCTTTTGGTTTAAATGTACAGTTCGTTAAATAAAATAAATTTATTGACCTATAGTTGCCTCTCTTTCTATCGCGTATCTCTTTATCTTTTCTGACGTATGAAATTAGTTCGTCCGGACGGATCCGCCGGCTTCTTGTTGCTTCGTACAAGCGCGGAGTATGAGCTAGGGCAGTGGTTCTTAACCTTTTTGGCTGGCGACCCAAAGTAGAAATATATTTGAAGTCCGCGACCCTAATCCTATGTTTTTTTATTTCCCAGTGACAGGTACCAGCGACTTGTCTGCGTGGACAGATTTTTTGCTATCCCTCGGGAACTTCTTCTTCTTATCGAATGAGGATTAGTGGCCACCTCTGGTGTTAGAGTTTATCAAGCCGCCTGAAGGCCTCTAACTTGGCTTAACGACTGTTATCAGATGACAACAGCCGGGACCGACGGTTTAACGTGCCCTCCCAAGCACGGAAGCGCTCAGTTGTAATGCCACTTTAACGGTCACCCATCCGACACCTGACCGGACCGAGCGTTGCTTAACAAACGTGATCTAGTACGATCAGTCTGTCAAGTTCCGCCATGAGCGCTTCGAACTGAATGACCCTTTTCTGTACTCTCGACAACATGAATGCAAAATTTCATGATCGGTTCAGGTAGTTAAAACGTGAAAGCATTGCCGGTTTTAGCACCACCAGCGCCCTGGGCGTAGGGATGGGTCCAGTGAAAATTTCAATGAAATGAAAATTAAATTTATATGAAATTTATGAAATCTTTCAAAACGGGTTGAAATATTTCATTTTTGAGTGAAATTTATTTCCAGTACTAGAAATCCCTTATTTTCTGAATTAGTTTAATATTTTAACGTATTAAATGAAATTTTAAGGCTTAGGTAACTAACCAAGCGAGCGCGAAGCGCGAGCGAAGCGTCACTGCTTCAGCTTGAGCAACAATTCTTTCGTATGTCCTTCCTGCTGTCCGTTTGTTCTCCTCTATAGGTTACAGGTCGCATTTCTCAACCGATTCTCGTGAAATTTTGTGAGTAGGTTCGAAAATTGTATAGAATTTTATGGTCGAGCCAGTTTTTCGAAATTTTTCAATATGGCGGAGATGTGTAAAAGAACATATTTCAGTCCGGCTTTCCGGCGCTGTTGTTATCCTGTACAGGTCGCATTTCTCAACCGATTCTTGTTAAATTTTGTGAGCAGGGTCGAAAATTATATAAATGTTATAGTCAAACCCCGAAGTCCCGGCGCTCCTAGCTAGGTTTGCCTAGTCAAACCCCAGGTTTGACAAGAAGGCTTAGTCAAAGTCCAATACCAATGGCATATTTCGGCCTTTGACTGACGAATTTATGGCCAAACCTAGGAGAGACTAACTTGTGCAGTCGAAAGCCGAAACTCAATACGGTCAAACCTCGATTTGACGCTTAAATTAGGCACAGAATTTGATATTTTGTTTGTAAAACTATGAAAAACACATTCTGTAGAGTGAAAATTTAACTAAATTAACAATCTTCCTGTAAACAAAAAATTTCTGTTGTCTGTTTAAAAGAAAATAACCACGAAATTTAAGATGAACGCTCCACTGCGCTTCGCGATTGTCTTAAATTTATAATCTATCACGTGACTTACAGGAGTAAGGCAGCTTTGACTAAATATCACATCGGAAATGAATGATGTTTTTCATAATCTTGAGGTTAAGTTTAGTCAAAGAGTCTGCGTTACTCCTATGAGACACGTGATAGGTTAGGAATTTAAGACGATACACGATTTTATTTTGGGCTTTAAGCCGAAACACGATTTTATTTTGGGCTTTGACTAAGGCTTCTTGTCAAACCTGAGGTTTGACTAGACAAACCTAGGAGTGCCTGAGCTTCGGCGTTTGCCCATTTTTTTTGTAGCCTGTTTTTCGATTTTTTTCTAAATGGTGGAGATACCTATGTAAAAGAAACATATTTCAGTCCAGTTTTCCGGCGCTGTTTGTTCTCCTCTATCTCCTATTCTCCACATTTCTCAACCGATTCCCGTGAAATTTTATGGGCAGGTTCGAAAACAATATAGAATTTTACCGTCGAGCCTGTTTTTGGAATTTTTCATGGCAGAGATATGTAAAAGAAACATTTCAGTCCGCCATTCCAGCACTGTTTGTTCTCCTCTACAGGCGCATTTCTCAACTGATTCTCGTCAAATATTGTGGACAGGTTCGAAAATTATATAGAATTTTACTGTCGAGCCAGTTTTTTTTAATTCTTCAAAATGGCGGAGATATATACATAAACATATTTTAGTCTGACTTTCTAGCTGTCTGTTCTCCTCTACAGGTCCCATTTCTCAACTGATTCTCGTGAAATTTTGCGAGCAGTTCGATAATATTATAGATTTTTTAAGTCGAGCTAGTTGAAATTTATCAAAAATATCACCCATTTCCAAAAATAAGTATTCAAAATTAGAAGCGCCATCTAGCTGCACATAGCTACCATATAATATACCAAACAGCACGTAACCAAATAATATATCTAACCTACTATGTGCTTTGAAAGACCTCGTGAGCAGTGAGGAAAAAGGGGTTTCGATTGCTCGACCACGGTGTCGTAGAAGAAAAACGACTACGTTAACATTACGAAGGAATATGTAGAAAACTAACAATGAAAGTCGCAAATTTGTAGGTTCAATATTCAGAAAGTTTAACCATGACCGCGCGGTCGAAACGTGGAGGACCTCGCGGCCACGCAGTTCTCTCAAACGAAGCTCAGTAGAGGTTCCATTATTTTTGCTAATCGCAGATACGATTTCGTAGATAATTAAGACAGTATAAGTAAAGCCCTAATGTTTGGACTTTACGACCACGTTTTTCTGTAGGTCGTGAAATCCAAACCTTAGGGCTTTATTTATACTGTCTACTATTTTTACCTAATCGTATCAGGGATTATACAAAAGAATGGGACCTCTATTAAGCTCCGTTTGAGAGAACTGCGTGGCCGCACGGCCATAGCATTTAATTTCTGTAGCAGGTCGTGAAGTCCAAACATTAGGGCTTTATTTATACTGTCTATATTTTCCACATAATCGTATCAGCGATTAGCAAAAATAATAGGACCCCTACTAAGCTCCGTTTAAGAGAACTGCGTGACCGCGCGGACTATGGCGCGGCCTAGCATTTAAGCTATGTAGGTCGTGATTCCAACACATTTGGGTTTTTTTATACTTTCTATATTTTTCTACGAAATCGTATCAGCGATTTAATTATAGCAAAAAGAATGGGGCCCCTACTAAGCTCCATTTAAGAGAACGGTGTGGCCGCTCGGTTCTCCACGTTTCGACTGCGCGGCCACGGTTAAACTTACAATTTTCTGAATATTGGTCCTACTTTGCGACTTTTATTGTTAGTTTTCTACATATTCCTTCGTAATGTTGATGAAGTCGTTTTTCTTCTACGCCATCGTGGCCGACAATCGAAACAGACATTGAATATTTTGTTATTAAAAGTTGTAAAATAGCCAAAGCTATTCGTAATTTAAGCCAACTTATTTGTTTATTGTTTTGTTCTATGATTATGTTGGGGTACGTATCAGAATGTCTAAAGTTAGAATGTCTAAACTTAAAATAGCAAAGTTCAAAATGTCAAAAATTTGAATGTCTAACGATTAAAATGTAAAACGTTCAAAATGTCAAAAACGAAAATGTCAAACGGTCAGATAGTCCTAAATTAAAATGTCTAAGTTCAAATGATCAAAACTTAAAATGTCTAATAATCAAATTACCAATTCATAATAAATTCCAATTACATTTTTTCATACAAAACTGTAAATCGCAATAATTTTTGTTTGGTTTGGTATTTTGGATTTTTTATACAGTTAAATATTACTAAATAAATAATGTCTTTCTTTATCCAATTAATAACATCAGAAAAAAAGTTAATTATGGTTAAATTGCGAATCATTTTGGTGTTATGTTAATACTTTGTATGGGAAGCTCACGGTTCGCCGGAGTAACGGATACTAGCGCGGTTTTCTTGCGGTTTTATTAAAAGTAGTTTGATAATTAGTTAGTATTTGGTTTGATTTTGGATTTTCTTGACGTTTCAGCATAGCCATAGTCAAGGGGGACTTTGAAAATTGTTGTGTTCCGGCAGTAAGAGGTAAGCCAGTACCTCAGTGGTGAGGATTAAATATGTTTCAATCGCAAATCATTTTGGTATTACCTACCACAGATAATTATGTATTACGTTTGTATGGAAAGCTCACTGTTTGCCGGAGTCTTTTTTCATGGAGGGGATCGCTTATTCTCCTGCTTTAAAGTTTGGTGATAAGTGTAGCAGTCTAAATTGAAGTTGAGAAAGTGTGATTTGAATAAGTTAAGAAATAATAACAACTTGATTACGACAACGTCAGCGCGTGCACAACACGGGCGCGGCACATTGGTCGAGCGGCGTGCGCTCCGCGTCTAGTCTTGACTGGTGATCTCGGCGAGTGCATCCAATTGATATATTGCAATGAATCAAAGAAATGCACACAAAAAACTGGAGGACAATAGGCGCACGTTAAGGTGGGTACTCACTTAGGTTCGCGAACCTGCAGCAAAAACAAATATTATCCTGTGCTGAAAATAGTTTGCCATAGTGTGTACGTATGCGAACTTGATTCGCACAGGTACATACTATAGCAATAGTGAAAATAAAAGGGAACAAAATTTTCTGTCACCTAAGTTTAGATGTGTCACTAATCTGCAATACCCTAATAATAATATCTATCTCCAAGAAATATATTAGTTACCATATTTACCAAAACTGTCTCTAAAGTATAAATCATCGGATTAATGTAAATATGTATCTTAAATTATAGTTTCATCACTTTTTTCTATAGCCTGAATATACCTAAGATCTATGCTCTAAAAAGTAAGTTACGGGCAGGAATAATACACCTACCTAAAATAATAAACCTGTCACTATAAATCTAATCATCTAACTATTAGCATCGATTAATTCGTTCAATTATCGAAATTATAGATCTGTTACCTAATTAATAGAAAAATTCCTAATAGGGGTAGAGTTTTTATAACGGAGTTTTTAAAACCATTTTGATATTGTTTGGTGATTCAATTTCAGTGACACTTTTATTATTTTGATATTTAGGTAATCGTTTTAACATTATTTGGTGATTCAATTTAGGTGAGAGATCTACTATTTTAGGAACAAATATTATTAACTAAGTCACTGAAAACGCATTTATTAAGTAATTGATAAAATCATGCCCTTAAAATAATAGAAAATAAATTTGATAAAGAGGTAATTTAATTTAATTTATTTAATAAGGCACATCAACATCATATACACAGTACATTTATAGAATATCATTTCACATTACATAGCTAGTGTATATGACTATTACAGATATGCACAGCATTTGTACAAATGGTTAATTTGCAACGGTTCTAAAATCTTAGTCTAACATATTGAAATTACAAATAAAAGCCAAAGAAAAAAGTAAATACTATACCATGTTTTTTTTTATAATTTTAATAATATAATTCATTAAATACTGATTAAAGCTAATTTGGTTTACGGGTCTGCAATATCTTTAATTTGAATTTACGCAAGCTGTCGTGAAAGATGTCAATATCAAAAATTTTATGCCAGCCATTGTAGGTATTTAACATTCTTGACACGGGTGCGTTTTTACCCACATTGGTTCTGCTTTTGGGGACACTAAAGAAAGAACTCGGAAAACAGCGACGGGAAGACAAGCGTGGAACGCTAATGCTGACACGATCAAGAACATCCTGACACACAGACTCACCATTTAAAACATTGTGCAAGAAAGTGAGATCCAGCATTCTCCGGCGATGTGCTAATGTAGTCATCGAAAACAATCGAAGTCTATCCTCGTAGGCACACCTACTGCTGAGACCAGGGGTCCTGTATACCAAGTGCCTAGTGAAGGATCGTTGAATAGACTCTAAGCGGGCCGAGTGAACTTCATACATAGGATTCCATATTACGCTACCATACTCCAACGTACTACGAACTAGTGAGTTAAATAGTAATATCCTACAGTCATTCTGTCTGATGTCTTTTGTAGTCCGCTTTATAAATCCCAATATTTTGGCTGCTTTAGATACAATAGCATCGTAATGAGGAACAAAACATAGCCGAGAATCAAGTATAACGCCCAAGTCACGTATTTGAGAAACTGTTTGAATTATCTCGTCATTTATTCTGTAAGTCAATTTTAAGGGATTTTGTTTCTTTGTGAACGTTATATGTTGACATTTTGAAGCGTTCAAAGACATGCGGTTTTTGTTACACCATGTTTGAACCCTACAAAGGTCAGATTGCAATAAATCTACATCGGCTAAAGTTTTGACAGGCCGAAAAACCTTCATGTCATCAGCAAAAATCAAGCACTTGCTATGCATTATACAAGATACAATGTCATTGACAAATAACAGGAACAGCATTGGACCCAGATGCGAGCCTTGCGGAACTCCGGAAGAAGCACTATATTTTTCAGACTCATAGCCCTTTATTACCACTGTCTGTTTGCGATCTCTTAGGTATGATTTGAACCAATTGTACAAAGAACCACAGATGCCATATTGATGATATAATTTGGCAACCAAGATGTTATGATCTACCATGTCGAACGCGCTAGCGAAGTCTGTATATACAACATCAATTTGATCACCCTTATCAACAGATTCCATAACATGAGTCAAATACGATGTAAGGTTAGTAATAACCGACTTTTTACATTGAAACCCATGCTGCTCAACTGCTATTTGGTTCCTTGTGTGGCTTGTTATGATCGGACAGATAATAGCCTCAAAAACTTTGGCGAAAATGGAAAGGATAGAGATTGGCCTATAATTTCGTACGTCATCAATTTCACCCTTTTTATATACAGGAGATACCCGTGCCTCTTTCCATACAGAGGGAAATTCACCTGAAGATAAAGATTTATTAAAAATTTCTTTTAGTGGTAATGCTAAAAATCGCGCACATCTCTTAATGAAAACTGGAGGGATACCATCGGGGCCTGTAGACTTATTCGGATTCAACTGTTTCAAGTGTTTAAGCACTGTTTTCTCATCAATAACTATCCGATCAAGACGAGAGCACAAGGTTGCACAATCCGTTGCATTGACTGACAAAGAATCATCAGGTAATTTTGATTTGTTAAAGACCCCCGAAAAATGAGAAGCAAATAAATTTGCGATATCAGACCCATTTGAAGCAGCAACGTCCCGATGGCTGCTGTCTTTATACATTACAGACGGTACATTATTGGATCCACCTTTTTTACTATTGACGAATGTCCAAAAGGCTTTCGATTTTTTTCTAATATTACATTCCACATTTCTGGTGTAATTTCTGTAACAGACTCCAATATACTTATCACACCGCTTTCTGATCATTTCAAACTCGAACCTGTCCCGCGGGTTGTTACATTTGCGAACTTTTAGTCTTAGCTTTTCCTTTTCTTTTAACAATTTGATTAAGTCCAAAGTGAACCAAGGTGGGTATATATCCTTTCGAGTTTTACGTTTAGGCACGTATTTTTCTATAATTGAATTTATGTTGTCATAAAATATTGCGACCATATCTTCAACATTAGAGCACTGAGATAAGATTTGAGTCCAGTTTATGCAACTTTAAGCTTCTGAAACTCTATTATAATCAGCCTTGAAAAAATTGAAGTTAACTCGAGATACATTTTTTAAATTATTACATGCAACTTCTACATCGACTTCGATAACAATTTCTAGTTGAGGGTGCAAAGGGTCCAGCTTGCTTAGGAGATTATTAGGTTTATTGACTTTACATGGTATGTTTGTTAATACTAAGTCCAAAATCTTGTCCTGACTATTGGTTATGGAATTTATTTGATTAAGGCCTGACAGAGATATAAAGTCCACTAAAGGGAATCCCAGCTTATTTTGATAATTTTCAGCAGTTAATATACCATCACTATTCACATCCTTCCACGAAATGAAGCTCATATTAAAGTCACCTATTAATATCACATTATCAAAATCACTAGTAACATCGCTGGCATTCAGAAGAAAATGTTGAAGATGATTCAAGTTCACTGGTGGCGGCATGTATAGACCACAAATGAGAAGCTTTTTAGATGTTTTGTTAATGTTAATATCAACTGCCACCCAAAGATCCTCACACCTACTTTCTTTGTCCTTAAGGCGTACACTAAGGTAAGAAAATCATCATTTATATTTACATCAGAATATAAAAGCTTTACATCTAAGTACCTAAATAATATTATAATAGTAAAAAAAAACATTTTTTTTACACAGTAGTGTAATAATGTTACATCTTAGGTAAAAATTCACAAATTTCGAAAACGTAAGTATACCCTCCTCCATGTTACAATTTAAAAATTACTAGAAACTACAAAGAATTGCTCACAAAATTTTGCAAGGCGATAAATGAAAAAGAAGGCGAATTGTTGTTTTCATATCATTGTAAACCTTTGACTTATGGACCATTGATATTTTAACTAGTTTGATGTTTGAACCGTTTGACATTTTGAATTTTGCTATTATGAATTTATACATAATGATTTTTGACATTTTAAACCATTTGCATTTTGATTTTTGACATTTTGAACTTTGCCATTTTAACTTTAGACATTTTAACTTTAGACATTCTGATACGTACCCTTATGTTGATATATTGACAAAATGCATGTAATTTTGTTTCATTTAGGTCAGATGAAACTTAAAAATAAATTTCACTCTAAACTGAAATATTTCAAACCAAAATGAAATTTATTCTAAATATTTCACAGACCGAAATTTTTCGTGAAATTTACCCAACCCTACCTGGGCGACATTTCTACGGGTGCCCCCTATCTGCGATTCCAAGATTTTTAATTTTACCGGTTGGTTAAAAAAGGCCGCGCAGCGCTATTTTTAGTGAGTTTCATCTACTAATCTTGTAATCTCGCTTGTTTATAGAAAAAAATGGCCGCGCAGCGCGATTTTTAGTCAGTTTCATCTACTAATCTTGCTTGTCTATAGTAAAAAACGGCCGCGTTGCGCGATTTTTAGTCAGTTTCATCTAATAATCTTGTAATCTCGCTTGTTTATAGAAAAAAAAATGGCCGCGCAGCGCGATTTTTAGTCTGTTTCATCTACTAATCTTGCTTGTCTATAGTAAAATAAACAGCCGCGCAGCGCGATTTCTAGTCAGTTTCATCCACATAATTATCTTGCTTATTTATACTAAAAAATGGCCGCGCAGTGCGATTTTTAGTCAGTTTTATTCGTCGCGTCGTCACTCGTTACCAGGAACAATACGATTGATAGACCGCTGGTCGGGCGTTTTCGGCGCCCCACATACGAGGGCGCCCAGTGCAGTCGCACCGCTTGCACCGTCCTAGGGCCGCCCCTGAATTTTACAATGGCCAAATCTTAAATGACGCATGGTAGCAAGCGATGAAATTTCGGCGAGATATTGCTAAGTTTTTGTGATTATGTGTTGCCAGAACGATTTTGTCGCTAAAAGGGAATTTACGATAGTAAGTAGGATTAGTATACTTTGTGTTATGACATCGATCGACTTATCAACAAAAAAATATATATTCAAAAACGTAAAATTTTATCACTTTTTAAAGTCGTTTGGGGGCCCGCGACCCAACCCAATACCTCTCGTGACCCGAGGTTAAGAATCACTGAGCTAGGGTATTATCAAAGTATGAGGCTAATATTTCGTGCCTGGTGAGATTTTCGTCTTATATTTTTGCCAAAAAACAGCTTAGTTCATATGGTTTTGACGCAGATGGTCACTTTCGCAAATGGTCATCGCGAAAAATTTGGTCACTTTCGCAAATGGTCACTTTCGCAAATGGTCACTTTCGCAAATCGTCACTTTCGCAAATCGTCACTTTCGCAAATCGTCACTTTCGCAAATGGTCACTTTCGCAGAATGTCTTTTACATTTTATTTCTTTTTTTTCTCTTATATATTCTTTGTACAGACGAGTGTGATTTTGGCATAAAAATATAGTCTGATGTAAAAAAGTTGTCATACACAGTTTTAAGACCTGATGAAAATGGTTGGACTTTATCTGGTCTTAAATCTGTGTATGATCACTTTCCATAGTCTTACTATTATCAGTGGTAATCAAACAAAGTTGTAGAACACAACAATGTGGAAAACCTTGAAAATAAAAAAAAAATATCATTTTCGGAGATATACAAATATAGGTTACGGCGGGTTGCGATCTGTAAAACTTGAGTTAAAGTATCTATAATTTCGTAATAAATAACTATATCACAACGGCAAACGGTAACCTTTTTGGTGATTTAAATGTTCTACGAGCTACTGTAGGTACTAATATACCTAGTCTGGCCATAAATTTTGTTACATATCGAAAGTTAAATAAGTGACTCAGTGAGTTACGCACTACAACCATATATGTATTAAATGAAAGGGTATAAAATACAGATTTAAGCCACATTAAAATTATTCGAAATGTCCTCCTCTTGCTTGGATACAAGCCTTCAATCTGCGAGGCCAGTCATCAATCGAAACACGCACGACGTTCATGTCAATAGCGGCGACTGCTTTAATCAGGGATGGTTTAAGTGACGCCAAGTTACGATGGGGTTTAGCGCAGACCTTCTCCTCTAAGTACTGCCATATTTTGTAATCCAAGGGATTCAAGTCTGGACTGGAGGAGGGCCAATCCTCATGCCTGATAAAGTCGATTTCTCGGGTCCTGAGCAAGTTTTGGGTACTTTTCGCCTTATGAGCGAGCGCAGAATCTTGCTGGAAAACCCAGTGTCCGTTTTCGAACCTTGTTTGTGACAGAGGTTCCACAATGTTTGTTAGGATTGTGTTTTGGTGTATGAGGGCACTGGTTTTCATTCCTTTTTCAGAAAAAAACACCTCCGTTGGACCCAAATAGGAGAACCCAAACCAAACCATGAATTCTGAAGGGTGAAGACAACGCTGAACACGTGGCACACGTGTGCTTGCTTCTTTACTAGAGTGTGTATACACTTTATCATTTAGTTTGTTGAAACTCTCCAAAACATTAAAAATTTTTTCGCCCAAAAAAATAAATTTCATGAATTTTTTTTCCCGCGTACCACATTAACAAAACCCGGCATCATTCGAATATGATTTTCTTCAGCCATGCGTTAAGAAGATGTGCTGTTTTTTTCTGTAAGCATGCAGTCCTAACTCTTCATTCAACACCCTTTTAACAGTGATTTTGCTTAGCCCCATCTGCAGAGCCAAAATTTTTTGCTTACGGACAGGATTTCGTTAGATTTGCGCTTTCACTGCTTTGATGACCGCTGGAGTCCGAACAGAATGAAGTTGACCGCTCCTCTGATTATCTTGTAATCTTGAATCTTTTCTGAATCGTTTGATAGTACGATAAATAAATCGCAGTGGAATTTTCAAACTTTTCAGCAGTGTGAAAATCTCAGTTGGCGCTAGACCGCAACGATGCAATGAAATTACTACGACTTTGTCTTCTTTGAACGTCCCCTCTATTTTAGAAAATGAAGAAAATTCAAGAAACTATATGTTTTTATTTTCATTAAATGTTCAAATTTCGAATCCCCACAATATTTTTTTCGGCTTGCATTCTAAATTTCAAATTTTACCTAAGTAACAGAACTTATGGCCAGACTAGGTATATTAAACATAGATTCAGAATGAATCGTTTATAAGTTGCAAAAAAAAATTTACGCATTAATTTTGTAAATTGGCGATTTAAAAGTTTTTTGTAATTTTTTTGATTTTATTGATGATGAATATTTGTTTCTTATTATTACCCTATTTGGTTGTTAGAATTTCGTTTAATGTACAGTAGACAGCACATCAGACTATATTTTTATGCCAAAATCACACTCGTCTGTACAAAGAACACATAGGAGAGAAAAAAGAAAAAAAATGTAAAAGACATTCTGCGAAAGTGACCATTTGCGAAAGTGACGATTTGCGAAAGTGACGATTTGCGAAAGTGACCATTTGCGAAAGCGACAATTTGCGAAAGTGACCATTTGCGAAAGTGACCAAATTTTTCGCGATGACCATTTGCGAAAGTGACGATCTGCGTCAAAACCGTTCCGCGCGATGTCGCGCGGGATTACAAATGCTGGGGCTTCCTAGGATGACGGTGCCGTCATATTACGGCCATAATAGGGAATTTGACTGTTGTTGAAATGTAGATATTTAATTATGACATTCAGAAATATAACATTATTGAATAACAAATGGGAAAATAGAAATTCAATCTGTATCTCTTTCTAAAACGAAATTTTCTATGGCGAGAGTATGGCGGTACAAGCCACTACAAGCATGGTGACATCACCTGCTTATAGCGCTCTACTTGTCTAATTATTTTTTTTTTTTTATTGAGAAACAAACAGTCATACATTTATATACGTTGTAAAAAAAACATGATATACTTAAAGACCTATAGTTCCCTAGATTGTTACATACAGGGTGTCCGGGAAGTCATGGATAACCCTTTACCTGCCGATGGGCCACATTGGTATCTACAAATAAAAAAATTATGACCTTAGTAAAAGTCTTATGGTTTCCGAGTTTTTTGATGTTTTATGTAATTTTGGAAAATTTCTACCATTGATCGGTTTTTTTCATGCCATTTCTACAAATGAAATTTTATTCGATTACGGTTTTTTTTATTTTAATCTTGAATCAACCTGCTATCGATTGGATACAATAAAGTTACATATATCCTCTATTAAACACCTAAAATTTAGGTCCAGACTTAAAATTTTCACCTACAATTTTTTTTACCTTACTTTTGATCGGTCCTGGTGAAAAAAAAAATATTACGACATGGAGTGTGCAAATTATTTTAAAAACTACTTCATTTCATGAGGATTTTAAAATGGTATAATAGTCAATAACTTTTTCTTTTAAACTCTTGTTATTACAATTTTAATCCAAATGGGTAATTTTTGGCTAGTGTTTGAAATAAAGTTGTAATAGCAAAACGTTATTATTTTTAGGTGTGTGGAGGTAAATAACAACAAAATAACGAGTAAATAATAGATAATCATTGTTTTTAATTACAGCAGGTGTTCAAAATAGCGGCCTTCGCTCTAATGCACATTCGGCACCTTCTGATGAATGATCTTTTGATTCGGCGTGCATAACCCGCATTGCTGATTTGTTCGGCGGCTGAATTGATTCTCTCTTGCAGCTGGTGTATGGACGTTATGGGAGTTGCATAAACCAGGTCCTTCGGAGCGCCCCCGTTAAAAAAAACCAAGGGATTGAGATCCGGAGATTTGGGTGGCCCCAAAATTGGGCCTAAGCGCCCGATCCAGCGTCGCGGGAATTGTTCGCTCAAGTGCTGCCGTACATCACGGGCGTAGTGAGCTGGGCACCCGTCGTTTTGGTACCATATTCCTTGCCTGGTTGCCAGCGGCACTTCTAACAGTAGCTCGAACACAATTTGCATCACTGGGCAGTTGAGAACCCGCATGCCACACGTATTGATCGCTCACGAACACAATTCAAAATAAATTTATGAGCGGGCATCATAAATGGGCAAATAATTGGACCAGATGTATTACCAGCTACACTAAATGATGAGAACTACTTGGAATTTTTCCAAAATGATTTATGCGAGCTACTGTTAGAAGTGCCGCTGGCAACCAGGCAAGGAATATGGTACCAAAACGACGGGTGCCCAGCTCACTACGCCCGTGATGTACGACAGCACCTGAACGAACAATTCCCGCTGGATCGGGCGCTTAGGCCCAATTTTGGAGCCACCCAGATCTCCGAATCTCAATCCCTTGGATTTTTTTTAACGGGGGCGCTCTGAAAGACCCAGTTTATGCAACTCCCATAACGTCCATACACCAGCTGCAAGAGAGAATCAATTCAGCCGCCGAACAAATCAGCAATGCGGGTTATGCACGCCGAATCAAAAGATCATTCATCAGAAGGTGCCGAATGTGCATTAGAGCGAAGGCCGCTATTTTGAACACCTGCTGTAATTAAAAACAATGATTATTTATTATTTACTCGTTATTTTGTTGTTATTTACCTCCACACACCTAAAAATAATCACGTTTTGCTATTACAACTTTATTTCAAACACTAGCCAAAAATTACCCATTTGGATTAAAATTGTAATAACAAGAGTTTAAAAGAAAAAGTTATTAACTATTATACCATTTTAAAATCCTCATGAAATGAAGTAGTTTTTAAAATAATTTGCATACTCCATGTCGTAATTTTTTTTTCACCAGGGCCGATCAAAAGTAAGGTAAAAAAAATTGTAGGTGAAAATTTTAAGTCTGGACCTAAATTTTAGGTGTTTAATAGAGGATATCTGTAACTTTATTGTATCCAATCAATAGCAGGTTGATTCAAGATTAAAATAAAAAAAAAACCGTAATCGAATAAAATTTCATTTATAGAAATGGCATGAAAAAAACCGATCAATGGTAGAAATTTTCCAAAATTACATAAAACATCAAAAAACTCGGAAACCATAAGACTTTTACTAAGGTCATAATTTTTTTATTTGTAGATCCCAATGTGGCCCATCGGCAGGTAAAGGGTTATCCATGACTTCCCGGACACCTGTATATAGATATAAAGTTATTGTGAAATTGAATTCAAGTAGATTTATGTATGCCCAAAGATTTAGTTAAGTGATTAAAGTTAATCTTAAATATTTTTTAATTTACTAAAATAGTTACTTAATTAATAAAGTATGATGAGAAAAGTACATTTTATGAATCTGTTGATAAAATTTTAAGAGAATCTTTTTTAAATGTTCTTAGGTTCAAGCTAAAGATGTCGACTTCATGCAGCTTATCATCATAGGTTCTACAAGAACGTCTAGTGAAAGTTTGCTTCCATAATAGGTTTTTGCAGCCGGATACGAAAAAAGATTAATTAGAAAGTTTGATGCTCTATATCGCTGAAAATAAGCAAGGTATTCGAAAATAAATTGTAATATTGCTAATGCTAATGTTTCAATAAACGTGTTTAGTCAAAAAAAATCAGTCAAATACCCTATTACTATTAGACAACGTTCTACGCCGCTTAATTACGGCCGTAATATGTCGGCACCGTCATCCTAGAAAACCGTGCGGTAGAATATTATACTAACGTCTACATCACCACCGTGACCCGCGCGCAAGATCTTCACCGCGCGGTGCAAGATTTACAAACCTACATTGACCCATTCCGTCGAGCCGCACGGTTTGCGGAACAAATTGCCTCCTCCAATGTTGATGCCAGACTGCCGCGCGTGCATACGCTATCATGTGAAGGCCCCTACCGCGTGACGCCGTGACGCGCGATCATATGTATTAGCCTTAATGTCACATTATACAACGTGTTAATAAATTAACGCAAAATGAGAAAACCGTTTTTTCGGACCATCAAACTGAACAACTTTTACTATGGGACCAACTCTGAAATTACGATAAAAAATATCTGCTGTTTCATACAAAAATTAATAACGAATATATAAAAATGTATGAAGCAGCTGATTTTTTTTCGCAATTTTAGAGTTGGTCCCTTAGTAAAAGTTGTTCAGTTTGATGGTCCGAAAAAACGGTTTTCTCATTTTGCGTAAATTCATAAAGGCCAGTCACACACAGATGGAATCTCGTTACGGAATTCCGTACATACGTGATTCCGAACGCAGCAACTGCATACAAAATCTATGGGCTGCCACACACATGCGTGATTTTTCCTTACGGAATCTTCATACATTGTCGAAATTACATTCGGAATTCCGTTACGTGATTCCGTCTGTGTGTGGCCGGCCTTACACGTTGTAATTTTAAAAGCAGTTTTATTTTACTTTTAACTTTTTGTCACCCAGACGTACTAGGCACGGGGTTAGACCAGGACTACACGAGCGGCGAGATGGTGATGTTCCGCTGCAGCAACGGGATGAGCATCACTGTGCGCACCAGCGGCACGGAGCCCAAGATCAAGTACTACTCCGAGCTCGTGTGCCGAGCGCACGACCACAGGTCAGTTACTGTACTGGGCACAGGTTAGGCCAGGACTACACGAGTGGCGGGATGATGGCTGAGCATCACCGTGCGCACCAGCGGCACGGAGCCCAAGATCAAGTACTACTCCGAGCTCGTGTGCCGAGCGCACGACCACAGGTCAGTTACTGTACTGGGCACAGGTTAGGCCAGGACTACACGAGTGGCGGGATGATGGCTGAGCATCACCGTGCGCACCAGCGGCACGGAGCCCAAGATCAAGTACTACTCCGAGCTCGTGTGCCGAGCGCACGACCACAGGTCAGTTACTGTACTGGGCACAGGTTAGGCCAGGACTACACGAGTGGCGGGATGATGGCTGAGCATCACCGTGCGCACCAGCGGCACGGAGCCCAAGATCAAGTACTACTCCGAGCTCGTGTGCCGAGCGCACGACCACAGGTCAGTTACTGTACCGGGCACAGGTTAGGCCAGGACTACACGAGTGGCGGGATGATGGCTGAGCATCACCGTGCGCACCAGCGGCACGGAGCCCAAGATCAAGTACTACTCCGAGCTCGTGTGCCGAGCGCACGACCACAGGTCAGTTACTGTACTGGGCACAGGTTAGGCCAGGACTACACGAGTGGCGGGATGATGGCTGAGCATCACCGTGCGCACCAGCGGCACGGAGCCCAAGATCAAGTACTACTCCGAGCTCGTGTGCCGAGCGCACGACCACAGGTCAGTTACTGTACTGGGCACAGGTTAGGCCAGGACTACACGAGTGGCGGGATGATGGCTGAGCATCACCGTGCGCACCAGCGGCACGGAGCCCAAGATCAAGCACTACTCCGAGCTCGTGTGCCGAGCGCAAGACCACAGGTCAGTTACTTTGTCACCCAGACGCAGCGAACTAAAATCTATGGAAGTGTTATTGTTTAAAAATATCACCACGGGGCTAAAAAATTACAACCCGCAGAGCATTTAGTCGGGCCAGCCACGCGCCCGGTGGCAGACGTTAGCGTTCGTTACAGTAATTTCAGTTTGTATTTTAAAGAAAAGAGAGTTTATTAGAAATAACATCCTATGTAATCAAATAGTGTAAAAGACGCAAACAAGGCAAAAAGATGCAGAGATAACGTATCAAAAGTATTAAATATATTTTCGTTTAAGTATAAAAAATACATACAAAGGACATCAGGCACATGAGACCCAAAAGTGTATAAACATAATTCTGTTATCTATAAACACTTTATGTATGTTTCTAGAATCATAAAACAGTAGCAATATTATGTTTAACTCCTTCATTTAGCTTTAATTAATTATTGAAAAAAACAAAACCATATCAATGAAACGGGCAACTTTGTCGGCGATTGCTCAAGTCATGAAAAAAAAAGAATGTCTGCCGGCTGTCAGTCATCTGTCAGTCAACTGTCAAAAGCGTTTTGTCACGTGCGACACAGATTTTCCGTTTGATCAGGGGGTTATTTGTCTAATTTCAAAATCTATCGCAATCGCTTTCATTTGACAGATGGATGTGACACATTGCTGCGTTTCTTTGGTGAGTTTTTATTTGTGCCAAAATGAAGTATCAATGTATCACATTCTGAAAGCTATTGCGATAGATTTTGAAATTAGACAATAGAAAGGCTGGTTCCGACTCGTACATTGTGGTGCTAATCTGTACCACTAACGCAGCTAACGAAACTTGTTGTCGTGGTACTGGTGTTGCTATTTAGTGTCGGGGTTACCAAAAAAAAACTTTCAAACATAAATAACTCTTAAAACATAAATATTCGTAAAAATCTGAATATTTTCTATGAATTACTAATTACATGCCTACATTTTGAAAAATACAGAAACGTTATACATTCTTTGGTTTTTTTCTATGAGACTCTGCCTGATGTCCTTTTTCTGTCGCTTTGTGCTGAAAAACTAAGCCAGCATTTTAGCCCCGCCCACTTGGTGTTACTTTTGTGTGGTGCTATTTTTACGAGCGGAATGCTTGTTATATAGATTTTAGTTCGCTGCCCTGACGTATAGATCGCGTTACGTAAAAAGACCGCTAGCAACAAGTGAATGATGGAGAAGAATCTATACTGTCTTCCAAAAACATAAGATACGTTTTCGCTCACCTTTGAGGCACCTATCAGCGTCTTTTTTCGTGACGCCTACTATACGAAGCACGGGTTAGACCAGTGGGCTGATATTGTAATTTTGTTCTAATCAACTCCGACAGAAATCGCACTTACATTGCTGCTTTAGTTAGAACCAATGTGACAACTATCTTACTTAAAGCGGCAATGTAACTGCGCTTTCGATCGATTGCAATCGAGAATTGTTAGCAACAGACTTACGTAATTCGGGGTCAGGACAAATCAACAAAATGACAACTACAACAAAGTAACAAAGTTCTAAGACTGTATCACAGATAATATAATACTATACTACACTCGCGAGCAAAAGTATGGAATCACAGGCCTATATTCATACAAACGAGGTAACTTTGAAGCCTTGGTTCTCCGCCAGGGATTGATCGAGCTCTGATCTGATGATGGCCATCCGGGGAGTGAATGGAGGAGATCCAGATCACTATACACACCCAACTGATCTGATCAGCATTCTAAGAGTTGCAAGGATCAGAGTTCTCAGTTTCAGGATTTCCATACATTTTAATGCAATTTTCATGTTTTTTTTTTTAATATCCAAATAGCTCTTAGAATGCTGATCAGATCAGTTGGGTGTGTATGATGATGTGGATCTCTTCCATTTACTTTCTAGATGGCCATCATCAGATCACAGGTAGGTCAATCCCAGGCGGAGAACCAAAGCTTCAAAGTTACCTCGTTTGTATGAAAATAGACCTGTGATTCCATATTTTTGCTCGCGAGTGTAGTAACTGTATACATATTTTTAGACGTCGCCGTCGCTCCCTTGAATAATTTAAGTGATGGAGAATAGTACAATTATTCATATTTTTTTTACAGTGAACAAAAACTGGCCGAAAAGAAGCTAACAGATATGGTGCAAGAATTCATAGACGAACTAATTCAACCCAAAGAAAATGGGCTACTACGTTAAAGTGGGAAGTTATCATTCCTTAGCTATATCAATTAATGTGAGTAGACATTTATATTAATTTTGATTCATAATTCTTAATGGTGCTCAGCCATACATATGTTTAATATTTTAGTGCGTGTCCTAACATAGGGTTGTCATTTCAGTTTTGAAACTATCTTAATAGTACTTAGTACTTTTAGAAAAAAGGTATTTTTTTACTGATCTGGGGCCCTATTTTTAAATCGCTCGGCTGGCGTCGAGCGCTCTATTCGACTGATTTTCGTTCGACATATGACGCAAATGTATGAGATGTCGAACGAAAATCAGTAGATCGAGCGCTCGACGCCAGTCGAGTGATTCAAAAATAGAGCCCCTGATTCTAAAAATGTGTGCGTATTTGAAATGAAACGACACATGGAATTTATAAAGTTCAAGATAACGAAAAAAATGTAGTTAAATACCCAAAAAAAGGTTGATTTGATTCTTATATTTTAACTAAGTAAGTTTGTAACTGTTGAAGAAATTTTACTACGACATACATTTATTTTTTACTGTGAAGTGTTGCGCCATACTTAATTTACAATATGTATTTATTTTTCAATTACTGCCAAAGAAGTATCTGGAAGATAAGAGATTCTGTGATAGAAAGTGAGTTGTCTCTTAGAGAGTGAACTAAAGTTTTGGAATAACTTAAAGTAACCTATCTAATATAGGAAATAATATTGTATAGTATAGAAAACTGTTCATAAATTGAACGATATTATATCTTAAAGTGGTTACTTAAAAAAATACCAGGTTAAATGTATTTATTTTAATTCTAACAAATAACATTCCGTTATTAACTCAACAAACATACCATTGCATTAGTAATATGGTTACTTATTATAATGAAAATTGTTATTATTAACTTAAGTAAATTTAATAACGACTCATAATTTTTCTTATCAATAAAATGTCTTGTCTTATATTTTTTTCTTTCATTTTCAAATCTAAAATATTTTTAATAATATCAAAATTCACTAATATTTTTGTAAATATGTACGTAATAACAGTAATTATGAAACTATCTTAAGTTTAGACTGATTAAGTTTTAACCGTCTGTTTTTGGAAAAAATGACAAAAACATAATTAATATTATGGTAAAAAATTTGGCGATGAAGGGCTTTTACTGGTTTCAACAAATTCCAAATATCTTAATAATCAGATAATTTAATAGAAATTTTGATCCATTAGATTAGATAGTGTTATAGATCGGAAACTATGAAAAAGGGCGACATCTATTCTTGTTCGGCGGCGGCGGCGGCAGCTGCGGCTGCGGCCGCTGCCTCCTCCTCGAGGCGCTGCCTCTCGCTTTCCTTGAAGCTCAGCTCGATCAGGTTGTCCAGCTCGGGGCTTAGCAGTACTGATAGCCCGGCAGACACTGGCACCTGCCGTTCAATATAGTATCAATGGGGGCTTTTCAAAATGACAATAAACTGTAGGCTAGATAGATGGTGTTGATAAACATGTCAACTGTAGAAAACGAAAACATAATGGGGGAGGCAACTGTCAAAATGGCGCTGCGTACGCTTGTTCCACGAGAACTATGAAAACAAAGGACTTTTTAGGGTTCCGTAGCCTAAATGGCAAAAAACGGAACCCTTATAGATTCGTCATGTCTGTCTGTCTGTCCGTATGTCACAGCCACTTTATTCCGAAAGTATTAAGACTACACAGTTGAAACTTGGAGGTAGATGTATTCTGTTAACCGCTTAACGAATTTAATACAAAAATAAGAAAAATAAAAGATTAAGGGGGGGCTCCCATACATGGAACTGAAACTGAAAAAAATTTTTTTCTTCATACCAACACGTGTTAGTATGAAGAAAAAAAAATGTGTGTCCCCCCCCCCTTTAACTTTTGAAATAAGAGAGTGAAAAATCTAAAAAAATATATGCTGTAGATCTTAATAAACACTTTCAACCAAAATTGGTTTGAACGAGATATAGTAATTAGTTTTTGAGTTAAAGCACATTTTCCAAAACCGCAAATATAACTTTGTTATTCATACCAACACTGTGAAAAACAAAGTTATTTTTGCAAACGAAAAATGATAGGTGGTATTAAATATGGTATGGTATAAGGTAACAACGGAACCCTATGGCGCGTGGCCCGACACGCACTTGGCCGGTTTTTTTACTTAAAAAAATCGTTTTTTAGCTTTAAAACGACTAAATTCTGTGTAATACGCTTTAAAAATGTGGGCACTTACAAATTTCTGAAAAACCTGGATATAGAAAAAAAATATAAATTCTGTAAGTATAAAAACGTCTTAATTTGGCTTTCAATATCGGCATTTGCATTGTAGAATAGTCTTTTATATCCATTTTGGGTCAATGGGTCTTTTTTGGTAAAAAAATATCACAAAATAAATACCTACTTTCCCATATATTTTGTTCTAAACGTCTACTGTCTTAGGAACAAGTGTACCGACATCTACAATTAGCTTTGCAATGCCAACCCCATTCACAAGAAAACATCGAAAACACCGCTAACAACCAAAGAACCGTTTATTTTTCAAAGCTAATTTTGACACTTCACTTGTTTATCGATGCCATCTAGTGAGGCAAATAGTTGCTATTTTTTGTTTTTAATGACACTTAGATAATCCCTCATTAGATCATAATAAAATGACGCCTCCCTCACATATCACTAAGTACTTTAATAATTTAAAAATAAATACGATTTCACCCAAGTGTGGTGTAATGAAGAAACTTTGAGTTCGATAAAATAAAAAATAGGCATAGTGTTATCACTAGAGATATCCTCTCCTCACAACGTATTACAAAATAACCTCTAATGCCGAATATGGTACACAAGGACCACCAAAGTGGACAACTTTTACTATGGGACCAAATCTGAAATCGCGAAAAGAAATCAACTGTACATTTTGATATTTTCGTTATTAATTTTTGTATGAAACAGCTGATATTTTTTTCGCGATTTCAAAGTTGGTCTCATAGTAAAAGTTGTTCAGTTTGATGGTCTCTATCTATAGGTACTATAGGCATTGAGGGTTTATTTTGTAACACGTTGTATATTTCCGACAACTTCTTATCCTTTTAGGGTTCCGTACCCAAAGGGTAAAAACGCGGGACCCTATTGCTAAGACTCCGCTGTCCGTCTGTCTGTCTGTCACCAGGCTGTATCTCATGAACCATGATAGCTAGAAAGTTGAAATTTTCACAGATGATGTATTTCTGTTGCCGCTATAAATACAAACACTAAAAACAGAATAAAATAAACATTTAAGGGGGGCTCCAATACGACAAACGTATTTTTTTGCCGTTTTTTGGTACGGAACCCTTCGTGCGCGAGTCCGACTCGCACTTGGCCGGTTTTTTTTAAATAAAAATGTTTCTCCAAAGGAAGGATCCTGTAGGGATACTGTAGGTAGATGTAGACTCATTATTAACTGTCACAACAAATGTCTGTTAAAATTAAGCTACAATGTAAAAACTAAATTTTAATATCACATTAAGTACCTCTTTAAATACTGGTAGGGCATGGTCCCATCTTTCTCTGTGATTTTCCAATATTTTGATGCACGGCTCTGCTCTTGGTAGTATAGTGCTAAGAATTCTGAACAAAAAAATGGGCTAAAGAAGTAAGACAGTTTCGACCTAAAACAAACATTTAAACGTACTAATATTTTCTACTACAGAAAAAGAATAAAGGATGTCCTGTGCTTTCTACTGTTAGACGAAAACCTTCCATCCTTTTCTAACCTGAAGGAAAGAAAATACTCATGGCGCTCTTATACAAAGCCCGAATTATTACCCGAATTCGGGTGTATCAATAGATTCGGATACCTAGGTACGATCGGCAACTCACGTGCTTTACCTTGCAGAAAAAATCGTGTGCGCGCGTGTCGCCCCTACCTCGCTTTAGGCTAAGGCCACACTATAGGTGATAAGCTAGGAGCTACGCTTGTGTACAAAATACACAATGACCACATACAAGGCGCCTAGCTTGGTGACACACAATTCACTTTCGCGCCGTCTTTGATGGGTACAGAACAAATATGTCACTCTCTAATTATACACTTCTCGAAAATATAATGAATACCTATACTTCAGTAAAATTACGGGAGCTAGTATGACGAAATTGAAATAATTTGCAATAGCGGTCTTTCTTCTTTTGATTGTTAGATTAAATGGCTAGCTGTCATTTTGTAAACGAATCCAACTATTTTTTACTAATTATTTTTACTATACTACCAAAATATTAATTTATTTGGTTGCTTTAGCAAAATTGCTAATTACATACTTTCTTTACTTTTTGCTTGTTATGCATCTATAATTTGATTGTAGTGTCCAACAAAAAAAGTAACAACTACGCTGTATTTTTTTGTATTCGTAAAAATAGTTGGATTCGTAAAGTCTGTCCATCCTTACTTGTCTTATATGGTAAACAATCTTCACCCAACTCTTTATTGAAATATTCATTTATAAAATACAACAAGTTGTTTTCCAACATAGATTACGAAATAAATGGTTACTAAATTAACAGCAATTTAATAAAGTTACTAACATATTTTTAAATAACGATTTAAGTTTAAAAGACGTATGACAACTATCAAAAACTGTTTACTAAATTAGACAAGTAAGGATAGACAGACTTTACATATAGTGTTTTATAATCACATCAAAGTGAGATATGCAAAAATACAGCTTATTAGCATTTAATGTTTTGCGAATCCGTAATTTTACTGAACTACTAATATTAATTGAAATAAAATGCGTATGTACTCTTTACCATCCTTGTTTACCTCTTGTGCAACTTCTTCCCACAGCTTTTAGAATAAGTACATTCTTATGGTGTTTATTTGAAGGGTTCCAAAGTGGTTCCCTTTTGAATACTGCGGAAATTAATATTTCTTACATTGTTAAATTATAAAGTCACTAGGTGACTATCAAAAATTTACCAACACGTTCGTTCGCTACGCGACTCGCTTAGTGGCTAACCAGGCACCTAGCTAGGTGCATCGCTTTTAGTGTGGCCAGCTACTATAGTATGCAATACGTCTGTTCGTTGGAATCAGTCACTATGCGAGTCGCTTGGCTCTTAGCAATAAGCGAGGCTCCTTGTAGTGTGGTCTTAGTCTTAGCCTAAACTAAGTGTTGTAACGGCAGCGCAGAGGCTTGCAAGCAATTTTAACCTCAGGAGTAAAGAGGAAGTGTTGTCGATAGTACCTACCTACCCGACGGTATAATGATTAGGTACGTGAACGGTTCAATATTTAAAAACTTTGACTGTTTCGGATCTAGGCGTAATTTTTCATGTCCTAACAAATAAAAAAAAATCTGTTGATTTTGAATAAGTATTACAAAAATTTGAACTGCAGTAAACTTACTGAAACAGCGGTATGCATGTGGTCTCCAGGAACTGCATCTCCAGTTCTGGTATGATGCACTTTTCCCTGTTCATGGTCGCGGAGGGGAGGTCCCCGCGACTTTTCTCCACGTCGCCTTGCTTAAAGAACTCCGTGAGAACCGCAGCCTAGCAAATTGGTTTTCAGTTAGTGGTAGAGCTTATTATAAGTCCGCCTGGCTAGCTACCACCATCTTACCTAAGTCTGACGCCATAATAACAATTTAAAAATTGATGTGTTCCGGCAGTTAGAGGTAAGATAAGATAGCCAGTTCCTCAGTGCTGAGGACTCTGGGTGTAGTGCGCTCCCACCTTCGGCCTCATCGTCACTTAACATCAATCAGGTGAGGTGAAGGCCAAACACTATCCCGTTGTACATAAAAAAATAAGGCATATTTGATTATCATGTGAAGTCCAGTCAAAGGGGTGTAGAGTGCGTGAGCTGAGAACTAAGCGATTCCTTAAGAAACTCGTTAAACTCGTTGAGGGTGCTTAAGAGAATGAACATACTAAAAGTCCCCTCGTCCAGGAGGTAAGACGGAGTGGGGGATTTAAAGTTCGAAGGTTTAAAATTGTCGTGAGACTCGTGAGTAGGTCAAAATCGGTTGGGAATTCTAACAGTTGTAAAGAATTTTTTAAGATTTTATTCAGTAGAAGAAGTCTTTTCTCTCCACGCGACGCACCGTTTTGGAGATATTCAAACGTTCTCAAAATTTTAAAGTTTTCAGTCCACTACTGTGTAAAAATAAAAGCAGTGCGGCTTATTAAAAGGGTAACAATTATAAAACTTCAAAAGAAAATAGTTCGTATCATTTTCACAAGAAAAGATTCAATAAAGTTCTTTTTAAATGAGGACAAATAAAAAAAACCGGCCCCTTTTAAGTGCGACACACACCGGATGCGTAAGGCGATTCTCACACTGCCGGCGCGCGCCGTCGCGGGGCGCGGTTTGGCGTTTCACGCGCGCGGCGACGGCGCAGCGCGCCGCCTATTCGGTCGGTTTTCGACACGCCTCCGCGCCGATCGGCGTCAGACGACGGCCCCGCGCTTACGTACATAAACCAACACGATACTATGGAGCTCAGTGTGTTGTACCCCGCGATTTCCGCGCCTGCTGTCGGCGCGGCTTCGGTGTGTTGGACCAAGCGGTTTTCTATACAAATTGATGTACTTGCATACAAAGTAAAAGATGCGCGCGGGAGCCCCACGACCGCGCGCGTCGCCAGTGTGAGAACCGTCTAAGCGTGCACGTGCACGTAGACGTACCTACCACGACGTTGTAATGTCTGAAAATGTATGAGACATGGCACACCGCTTGCATAACGTACGCATGAACGTAGACTGATGCGTAACCCTACGCATTGCAGCTCCCATGAGACGCATTGATGCGTGCAGTAGCCGTTGTACTCAATGGCATCCCCTATTGGATGGACGTCACACCGAACAAATTCGAACACGCACGTATCTTTGCTGCGCGTCACTCACTACGCGCGTGACTACGCATTCAGTTGTATTTGTTTACAAATAGTACCTACCGGTACTACCGGTAGTAAGTGGTATTCTATTTTGTTTTTAAATAATGAATAACGATATTTAAGAAAAACTATTTGAATAAGTGCGAAAAATTAGTCCATTTATTCAATCTTTGTCTGACATCGCGCACTAGAGTTGCAAACAAGGCTGCCGCAGCGGCTGGGTACGCAAGGGACAGGTTTCGTTGCGTGCCCAGCACGTATGCTAAGCATAAGCGTAGACGTATGCGTCATCCGGGGTGTCAGTTGTCACGTGCGTCACCACGTCTACGCAGCCGGTGTGCCCAGGCCTTTAGGCCGGCCACACACAGACGGAATCTCGTTACGGAATTCCGTACGTACGTGATTCCGAACGCAGCAGCTGCATACAAAATCTATGGGCTGCCACACACAAGCGTGTTTTTTCCGTACGGAATCTTCATACATTATCGAAATTACGTTCGGAATTCCGTTACGTGATTACGTCTGTGTGTGGCCGGCCTAAATCTCCGCACATAAGGCACTAACAGCAGTCTTCTTGACGCTGCCCCAGTCCATGAGCTGGTCGCTCAGATCGGCGGCGTTCATGAGCAGCGCCTGCAGCGCGCACGCGTGCACGCGGTTGCCGGGGTGGTAGTCCATCGCTATAGCCTTGTACTCGTTCAGGTTCCTGCACAGATTAGGTAGGTACGTGTTCATCTTAAGGCTCCGTTATGTGAAATCATTTGTCTCTGTCTTTTTCTTTACGTGTAAAGAGTACGAAAAATAACCTCACTTCTGCACTTTTTCGATGTTTTTCATTGTTTTTTCATAATTTTCTTTAGCACAATTATCTTTCTTGAAAAAAAGTTATTGTAGCAACTGCACAGTGTATTTTGATGTAGAATTCAATACGTTTTCGCTATTATTTACGCCAAAAATATGACCCGTGGCAAGCGCTTTTGATGATATTTTGGTTTTTTTTACAATCATCTGTGATGTTTATACGCAATTTAATACTTGTAGCTACTAGATAATCTCTTTAACTTGTCGTATGTTTTTTTTGTGGCTACAACTTTACGTTTTCTATATAATAAAATATGGCCCGCGCAAACCATGTTTTCCTATTATGGCCCCTTAATCGACTGATTATTGAGTGACCACCCGCGATTTCGTCTGTGGACTTTGTTCTAGGACTCCCTTCGATAGGTATTTGTTTTCATGACAAAATAATGGCCTATAATATCCTTACCCAAAATTGGTTAAGTGATAAAGTCCCTATTGACAGCTAATATCTGCAAAGTCTAACATTGCTTTCACTAAAGGACACTAGACGAATTTATCAACCAAGAAGCCAGTATCTTTTGTTCGCAAAATACATAAAGTCTGTTCATCCTTACTTGTCTTATAGGATAAACAATCTTCACCCAACTCTTTATTGAAATAATCATTTAATCATCATAAAATACAACAAGTGGTTTTCCACACATAGATTACGAAATAAATGGTTAATAAATTAACAGCAATTTCATAAAGTTACTAACATATTTTTAAAAAAACCGGCCAAGTGCGTGTCGGGCCACGCGCAGTAGGGTTCCGTAGGTACATTATACCATACCATATTTTAATACCGCTATCATTTTTCGTCTGAAAAAATAACTTTGTTTTTCACAGTGTTTGTATGAATGACAAAGTTATATTTGCGGTTTTGGAAAATGTACTATATCTCGAAAACTAATTACTGTATCTTGTTCAAAACAATTTTCGTTGAAAGTGTTTATTAAGATCTATACTTTATATTTTTTTTAGATTTTTCACCCTCTTACTTTAAAAGTTAAAGGGGGGGGGGGACACACATTTTACCACTTTGGCGGCATATATTTTTCAAATGGTTGACTTTAGAAAAAAATAGTCTTAGGAACCTCAACGTCATTTTTAAAGACCTATCTATAGACACCCCACAAGTATTGGTTTGATGAAAAAAAATATTTTCAGTTTCAGTTCCATGTATGGGAAGCCCCCCCTTAATCTTTTATTTTTTTTATTTTTATATAAAAATCGTAAAGCGGTTCACAGAATACACCTGCCTACTAAGTTTCAACTATGTAGTCTTAATACTTTTGGAATAAAGTGGCTGTGACATACGGACGGACAGACAGACAGACAGACAGACAGACATGACGAATCTATAAGGGTTCCGTTTTTTGCCATTTTGGCTACGGAACCCTAAAAACGATTTAATTTTAAAAGACGTATGACAACTGTCAAAAACTGTTTACTGAATAAGACAAGTAAGGATGGACAGACATTAGTATACAGTGCCTTTGATCTTGAACTAGCGATAATTTAAAGGCGTGTAATACACCTAATTTTATCGATAAAAACACCCACATGTTGGGGTTTATCCCCACTCCTGTTGGAATGGCCGCCATTTTAAATTTGACTTTTTATTTTAGATGACCCTGCAGAAAAATATTAATTTCTCCGGATTTAGAAGTCTTACAGTTATAACAAAAATACTGTTCAAAAGCTAATAATATCATCTATCAATTTAAAAAATAAAATGTTTAAATTTTTGGTTTAAATATGTCATAAAAAAATTACTGAAATAAAATTTTATACGAAATTTGTGCGATTTTTTTGACTTTTTATTACATTTCTCAAAAACTAGGACATTAATGTTCACTTTTTTGCATTATTCAAATACACAGGGATATTATCTACAGAACGACTCAAAAATTTATTGCTCTATGTTGCATATTTCGAGAGCTATTGTTGTTTGAATATGACCCTGACAAGTACTAAATGGTTATTTTCGAAAATAAAAAAAAAACAAAATTCCTAAAAACTAGATTTTATCATTTGATGAAATTAGTATTCAGATAATATTATCAACCTAATTTAAAATATGTTCAAAATGCTTGTAATTATGTCCATTTTCGAAAATAAACATTTTTTGGTTAAGTAAGGGTCATAGTTCAAACAAAAATAACTCTCAAAATATGCAACATAGAGCAATAAATTTTAATACCGTTTTGTAGATAATATTCCTGTGTATTTGAATAGTGCAAAAAAATGGACATTAATGTCCTAGTTTTTGAGAAATGTAATAAAAACTCAAAAAAATCGCACAAATTTCGTATAAAATTTTATTTCAGTAATTTTTTATGACGTATCTAAATCAAAAATTTAAACATTTTATTTTTAAATTACTAGGTGATATTATTAGGGGTACGTATCAGAATGTCTAAAGTTAAAATGTCTAAAGTTAAAATGGCAAAGTTCAAAATGTCAAAAATCAAAATGCAAATGGTTTAAAATGTCAAAAATCATTATGTATAAATTCATAATAGCAAAATTCAAAATGTCAAACGGTTCAAACATCAAACTAGTTAAAATATCAATGGTCCATAAGTCAAAGGTTTACAATGATTTGAAAACAACAATTCGCCTTTTTTTTCATTTATCGCCTTGCAAAATTTTGTGAGCAATTCTTTGTAGTTTCTAGTAATTGCGTTACAATTTTTAAATTGTAACATGGAGGAGGGTATACTTACGTTTTCGAAATTTGTGATTATTTACCTAAGATGTAACATTATTACACTATTGTCTAAAAAAAAAAATTTTTTACTACTATAATATACTTAATGTGATTATTTAGGTACTTAGATGTAAAGCTTTTATATTATGATGTAAATATAAATGATGATTTTCTTACCTCTTTATCATATTTATTTTCTATTATTTTAAGGGCATGATTTTATCAATTACCTAATAAATGCGTTTTCAGTGACCTAGTTAATAATATTTGTTCCTGAAATAGTAGATCTCTCACTTAAATCGAATCACCAAATAATGTTAAAACGATTACCTAAATATTAATTAAAAATTACTTGTAATTAATATCAATTTATCAAAATAATGAAAGTGTCACTGAAAATTAAATCACCAAACAATATCAAAATGGTTTTAAAAACTCCGTTATAAAAACTTCGCCCCTATTAGGAATTTTTCTATTAATTAGGTAACAGATCTATAATTTCGATAATTGAACGAATTAATCGATGCTAATAGTTAGATGATTAGATTTATAGTGACAGGTTTATTAACAGGAACAAGGTAGGTGTATTATTCCTGCTCGTAACTTACTTTTTAGAGCATAGATCTTAGGTATATTCAGGCTTTAGAAAAAAGTGATCAAACTATAATTTAAGATACATATTTACATTAATCCGATGATTTATGCTTTAGAGACAGTTTTGATAAATATGATAACTAATATATTTCTAAGAGATAGATATTATTATTAGGGTATTGCAGATTAGTGACACATCTAAACTTAGGTGACAAAAAAATTTTGTTCCCTTTTATTTTCACTTTTGCTATAGTATGTACCTGTGCGAATCAAGTTCGCATACCTACACACTATGGCAAACTATTTTCAGCACAGGATAATATTTTTTTTGCTGCAGGTTCGCGAACCTAAATGAGTACCCATCTTAACGTGCGCCTATTGTCCTCCAGTTTTTTGTGTGCATTTCTTTGATTCATTGCAATATATCAATTGGATGCACTCGCCGAGATCACCAGTCAAGACTAAGCCACCACGAGACGCGGAGCGCACGCCGCTCGACGAATGCACCGCGCCCGTGTTGTGCACGCGCTGACGTTGTCGTAATCAAGTTGTTATTATTTCTTAACTTATTCAAATCACACTTTCTCAACCTCAATTTGGGTAGACTACTACACTTATCACCAAACATTAAAGCAGGAGAATAAGCGATCCCCTCCATGAAAAAAGACTCCGGCAAACAGTGAGCTTTCCATACAAACGTAATACATAATTATCTGTGGTAGGTAATACCAAAATGATTTGCGATTGGAACATATTTAATCCTCACCACTGAGGTACTGGCTTACCTCTTACTGCCGGAACACAACAACGTCAAGAAAATCCAAAATCAAACCAAACACTAACTAATTATCAAACTACTTTTAATAAAACCGCAAGAAAACCACGCTAGTATCCGTTACTCCGGCGAACCGTGAGCTTCCCATACAAAGTATTAACATAACACCAAAATGATTCGCAATTTAACCATAATTAACTTTTTTTGTGATGTTATTAATTGGATAAAGAAAAACATTATTTATCTAGTAATATTTAACTAAATAAAAAATCCAAAATACCAAACCAAACAAAAATTATTGCGATTTACAGTTTTGTATGAAAAAATGTAATTGGAATTTATTATGAATTGGTAATTTGAATATTAGACATTTTAAGTTTTGATCATTTGAACTTAGACATTTTAATTTAGGACTATCTGACCGTTTGACATTTTCGTTTTTGACATTTTGAACGTTTTACATTTTAATCGTTAGACATTAAAATTTTTGACATTTTGAACTTTGCCATTTTAAGTTTAGACATTTTAACTTTAGACATTCTGATACGTACCCATTATTAGCTTTCAAACAATATTTTTGTTATAACTGTAGGACTTCTAAATCCGGAGAAATTAATATTTTTCTGCAGGGTCATCTAAAATAAAAAGTCAAATTTAAAATGGCGGCCATTCCAACAGGAGTGGGGATAGACCCCAACATGTGGGTGTTTTTGTCGATAAAATTAGCTGTATTACACGCCTTTAAATTATCGCTAGTTCAAGACCAAAGGCACTGTATAGTATGTAGTCCCTGATCAGCATGAGCGCGAGGTCACAGGCACTTCGAGGCCATTTCTCTAAGATCTAGTGAGTGAGTACCTACCCTAGTGTAGTTGTGTGCAGGGCTTGGAAACCGGTAATTTATTTGAACCGGTTCGACGAAATTATAGATAGGTGGATGGAATTCCCCCGATTTTTTTACCAATTTGAACTATTTTGTACTGGCAACCTATTTCGTTTTGTATGTTTACAGGGGAATCCCTTATGATATTACTGCCCGGGCGATCGCTAGGAATAAACCGGTTTATTTAGGTTCATTGTATCGGTCCTATTTGGTTCCGCACCGGAAAGGAATTTATCGATTAAACCGGTTTAACCGTTATAATACCGGTTAATTTGAACCGATTTCAAGCCCTAAATGGTGGCGCTCCATGTCAACTACATACGAATCCATCAACCAAGTTACTAACTTGAAGTAGTTAGCCAGATCGGTAGCCAAAATATAGTCCCTGAGCAGCAAGAGGGCTCGGTCGTAGTCCCTCCGAGGCAAAGACTCCAAGATGTCGCAGCCCTCCGTGTTGAGTATGCACATCGCCTGAGCTAGATGGTGGCGCTCCATCACACTACCTTCGCTTGAGTACAGAGCTGCTAGGGTGGTTTCTACAAGGAAGGTATCATTAAAGGCCTACGACGATATACTTTTTGCAGTATCCAATCCGCGGCGTAATGTTTAAAGTGGTTTAAGGGTGAACTCATTTGCGCGATTTTTATTTGTGGGCAAGTTTAACTTTACGCTTTTAGTAATAGAGGTAGCATGTGCGGTCTCAGTCTGCAAATATTCAGCCAATTTGATTTTTATCGGACATTCCCCATTGTTAACAGAAAAAAAAAATATGTAGGTATTTACTTAATTAAAAAAAATATCAAATCTTATGCCTTTAAAAATCCAAATCCATGATTATGTGTTTAGCTTTCCAGAGCATAAGTATCTAAGGCTTTCCTTATGGAAAAAGTGCGTACGCACATATGGATTCAAAACCGCATGACATGGTTGGGCAAATTCTCATATTACTCGTAGTAAGCGCGGATACGTGAATGTTGAATAGGTGATAGATAATTTTAACAATCAGAAGAACACCATTCCAATGTAGGTACTATGGGCAACAGCGTCGCTTAACCAGTAAGCAACAAAATTCACTCAACAGTGAGGGGCGCGCGTGCATACGATTGTGCGAAGAGCATCCAAGGCTTTAGGTTTTGTTTTGCGTAGTTCCAAGGACTTTAAGCAAATTAAAACGCTGAAAATATTGTACTGTATGTTTGTCCGGACTATTCTTGAGTATGCATCACAAATTTGGAACCCCAGATATAAAATTTACAGAATGCGAATTGAACGCATACAGGAAAAGTTCGTAAAACACCTATGCTATCGCGCAGGGCTGTCATATGACTCATCTAAATACGAAGACCTATGTAAAAAATTCCACCTGCTTCCCTTACACATGCGGCGTGATATTGCTGATATGGTCTACCTTATGAAGATCTCATCTGGTGTGATTGATTGTCCTGAGCTTCTTTATAAACTCTCTTTTAACGTACCCCGTAGTTCCCGGCGAGCTGCACCGTTTAACTTGCCTTTTTGTAGCACTAATTATAGAAAGAATAATTTTATCTACCGTTCAATGAAACAATATAATATTTTATCAAGTAATTTTGATTTGGATGTATTTAACACCAGTATTCGTGCGGCGAAGACACTCATTAGTAGGCATTTCTTCAATGGCGAATAATTCTGTTATTTCTTGTCAATTCTTGTACTATTGTTTTTTGATTCATTTATGCTAACTTAGACTTAAGCTCACATTAGATTTAGCTATACTTACTCTAACCGTGTGAATCTATTATTAGCTTTTTAAGTTTATACTTTGTAATTTAAAGATATTGTTGTGTAAGCTGATGATTCACCGAATAATAAATAAATAAATAACCTTAGGAGTGGTTAATTGACGCTGTTGCCCATGGTAGGTAGGAACCTAATAAAAGAACGAGAAATAACTAACGGCCTTGCATGTGGATGCTGTTGGTAGTGCCGCGGTGATCCAGGTCGTGAACCAAACCGGCCACCAGATACATCAACGCTTGTAAGTCACTGCAAAAAGTTTACCCATGAAGCCATATTAGTTGGGCAGAGTCCGACGGAGTAGGTATGGACCATGTGTTTCTGTGATGACACAGACTTTCTTCATTAGCATTCCTTAGAAAATGCTATCAGTTGAGATCGCGATGTTCTTTTCTTGACGTGCATTGTACTGTGTAGAATCGCAAAAGCTGGCATCAGCCATCATCAGTACTTGCAAATAGCAGATACAATCATATTACCTAGGTTTATGAGACATGATATGTATATACTCGTCAACTTTGTCTAGGGATACAGGTGTTATTTTCATACAAACGACTTTGAAGCCTTGACTTTTGCCAGGGATGTACCGTGCTGTGATCTGATGATGATGATGGCCATCCAGGGAGTGAATGGAGGAGATTCAGATCGCTATACACACCCAACTGATCTGATCAGCATTCTAAAAGATTAATGGGTCAGAGTTCTCAGTTTCAGGATTTCCATACATTTTCATGCTACTTCCGCGGTTTTTTAACATATCCTTTAATCTTTTAGAATGCTGGTCAGATCAGTTGGGTGTGTATAGCGATCTAAATCTCCTCCATTCACTCCCTGGATAGCCATCATCAGATCACAGCACAGTACATTCCTGGCAGGAAACCAAGGTTTCAAAGTTACCTCATTTGTATGAAAATGGGTGAATCAACTTTTTAATGTCAGGAAAAAATCGACCCATGTGTAAATTTTTATAAATTAAAACAAAACTAAATAATTATTTTGTAAAAAATATCTATTTTACGATATTTAGCTTCATAGCCAATAAAACATACTTAGTTTTGTACAAAAATAATCAATAGTTTCAAGAAAAACATGGGTGACCCAGGGGACAATGTTGTCCTCAGCTTTTATATGAAAAATAGGAGTTGTCTCCTGGGTCACCTATATTTTTCTTTAAAATCACGTAAAAATTATCATGTCTTTTAAGTTTTCTTATAAGACAATTAGCTGAGATTATTTGCAACTACAGATTAACTACTTATAAAAATGGTTCACGTAGATATTTTAAGAAATGCCACAAAACAACAAAATGTTGATCCACCCAAATAACACCTGTATCCCTAGATAAAGTTGATGTGTGTATAATCGGGGGATAATTCCAAACTTACGTCAGGTATCCTTCAGAAATGAGCCTGAACTTAATCATGGCGGCATAGGCCCACTGCGCGACGTTGAAAGCGTGCAGCCAGTTGTGGTACGGCACGTCTCTGTAGCCCTTCTTGACGTGCAAGATGAAGCGGACCAACTTTTGAGTTTTTATGTCGAATCTGGACAGTGAAATATTGTACCGCGTACATTTTTTGTTGACAGATAATATTGATCAACTAAATTCGCTTTGAGCTGTGTACGGATAGTCGCGGATAGTACGCGTAGTCGGTTACGCGTGTCCTGGAACGCCATGTCCATACTTGCAGCTACGCATATACACTTGGAGCACGCGTGCCGCGCGAGCTCGCTCGTGCACGAGCCGCCGACGGTCGGTTTTTGGTCGCGCGTCAAAGGGAACGCGCACGAACGGCTACGCTATATTTGGACAGCAAATTGGATAGACACACGTGTTTATCGAGCTTCAATAATGAAAATATTGTCAAGAATTGACTGGGGCTCGCGTAGCGCTCAGGATCGATTGACCTCGCGTTTAGGTTCACGGGGCGGTCCGTACAGGAGCTGTACGCGTATCCAATGTACGCGTGGACAGTGTAACCCAACTACGCGTAACACAGGAACGCGCTATCCGTACGCGGCTTTATGAGAACGCTGCATACCTAAAGAACCAAACCATTTGGTTCTACACTAACTTCTTACGGTATCTTAGGTCAAGGAACATCCTAAGCGCATGACACGGACGGCAGCGTGCGCATGCATGGCCGTATACAGAAAGAAAGCTGGTAGCCGGCGCCGATCTACCAGCGCTTATCGGCATTGGTCCACGCAGGTAACCGGCGCAGGCATTTATTTATATGAACAAGCGCCGATAAGCGCCGAATGTCACCGACTTAAAAATGGCGGCTCACCACGCTTACCACGACTGTGACTGAGAGAGCGATAGGTATGGCATTTAGTGTGCGAGCGAGAAGTGAATATGATCGATGCCATTTCTAATCCCATTTTTATCTGCACGGGTTGTATTGTACATTGTATTATGTACATACATAACATAATACTTGACATATCCAATCTATTCCTACTTTAGTAGCATAATACCTGTCCCGACTTACTTCTTATGGAATCCCAGGTCATGGAACATCCTGAAGGCATAACATGGGAGCTCCCGCAGCGGCAGCGAACGAATGTTGAAGTGCAAGCTGTGCAGGTATGGGTTGCCGTGGAAACCGGTGCACTCCATCATGCGAGTTACCTCCGCGTCGCTAACCTACATATTAATATACTTAAGGCTCGGTTATGCGGATACATTTGTCTCTGTCTTTTTCTTTATGTGTTTAGAAAATAACCTCACTTCTGCACTTTTTCGATGTTTTTCGTTGTTTTTCATTATTATCTTTAGCACAAATTATCTTTCTAGAAAAAAAGTTATTGGAGCTACTTCACAGTACGATAAAGTATATTTTGATGCAGAATTCAATACGTTTCCGCTATTATTTACGCCAAAAATATGACCCTACTTTAAGCGCTTTTGATGATATTCTGATACTTTTTTACAATTATCTGTGAGGTTTATACGCAATTTAATATTTGTAGCTACTAGAGTATCTTTTTTAGCTTATTGTGTGTTTTTTTTGTGGCTACAACTTTACGTTTTCTATATAAAAATATGACACCCGCAACGCAAACCATGTTTTCCTATAATGGACCCTTAATACCATGAAATATCGCGAGGTTGTTCGCGATACTTACAATGCGAAGAAATATTGCTGATCTTGTTTACCTTAATAAAATACTAAATAACGCCATTGACTCTGCTGAACTATTGAGCGAAATATACCTATACAGTGCTTTTGGTCTTGAACTAGCGATAATTTAAAGGCGTTTAATACACCTAATTTTATCGATAAAAACAGCCACATGTTGGGGTCTATCCCCACTCCTGTTGGAATGGCCGCCATTTTAAATTTGACTTTTTATTTTAGATGACATTGCAGAAAAATATTAATTTCTCCGGATTTAGAAGTCCTACAGTTATAACAAAAATATTTTTTGAAAGCTAATAACATTACCTAGTAATTTAAAAAATAAAATGTCTAATTTTTTTGTTTAAATACGTCATAAAAAAATACTGAAATAAAATTTTATACGAAATTTGTGCGATTTTTTTGACTTTTTATTACATTTCTCAAAAACTAGGACATTAATATTCACTTTTTTGCATTATTCAAATACACAGGAATATTATCTACAGAACGACTTAAAAATTTATTGCTCTATGTTGCATATTTCGAGAGCTATTGTTGTTTGAATATGACCCTGACAAGTACTAAATGGTTATTTTCGAAAATAAAAAAAAACAAAATTCCTAAAAACTAGATTTTATCATTTGATGAAATTAGTATTCAGATAATATTATCAACCTAATTTAAAATATGTTCTAAATGCTTGTAATTATGTCCATTTTCGAAAATAATCATTTTTTGGTTACGTAAGGGTCATAGTTCAAACAAAAATAACTCACGAAATATGCAACATAGAGCAATAAATTTTGAAATTATTTTGAAGATAATATTTCTGTGTATTTGAAAAGAGCAAAAAAAGTGGACATTAATGTCCAAGTTTTTGATAAATGTAATAAAAACTCAAAAAAATCGCACAAATTTCGTATAAAATTTTATTTCAGTAATTTTTTATGACGTATTTAAACAAAAAAATTAGACATTTAATTTTTTAAATTACTAGGTAATATTATTAGCTTTCAAAAAATATTTTTGTTATAACTGTAGGACTTCTAAATCCGGAGAAATTAATATTTTTCTGCAAGGTCATCTAAAATAAAAAGTCAAATTTAAAATGGCGGCCATTCCAACAGGAGTGGGGATAGACCCCAACATGTGGGTGTTTTTTTCGATAAAATTAGGTGTATTACACGCTTTTAAATTATCGCTAGTTCAAGACCAAAGGCACTGTATAAACACGCCCCGTCGGCAGTTCCGTAAATATCGTCCCCTATGCATACCAACATGTAACACGAATTATAGAAAAAACTCGTTTTTCTGCAGAGCTGTTGCACAATTTAATAAATTTTCTATGGAGAATCCCTCTATTGATGTTTTTGGTAAAAGGCCGGCTGCGATACGTCGCATGATCGGCGCCTCATTCTTTGATAAAGATATTGTCAAATAAAATAACATTAAGTAATTGTATAACCTAGATTACACATTTTATCTGTATTTAACCCACATAGGTACCTATCTGTTATTTAGTCCATAATTGTATTACCCATAAGTGAAAACTTGTAAATGGCTCATATTTACATATTTTGTAATCACTCATATTCATATTGTATTTCACAGCTGTAAGTTTTCCCAACAAAATAAAATAAAAATAAATAAAAATACTGATCATCGAATGCTCCCATTGCGTGGTAAATCAGTCTAGGGTATGGACTCACATAAAACTTGGGCTTCTAGGATTTACCTTCATATGGTACATGACCAGTTCGTTAGCCAGCGTGTTCCGTATGTTCGCCTCCTGTATCTTCTGGTAGACCATGGAGTGTATGATGCAGATGCCGCAGTAGATGCTGAACGCGAGCGCCAGTTCCTCATCCATGCCGTCGAAGTAAGGATCTCCCTCTTTGTTCATCAACTGACCTACTCCTATTATACCGGATTGTTCACGAATCGGGAAGCAGAGAATCATTCTGTAATTGGTAATTCATTATTTGGTTAAGGCCCTCGTGGTTCAGGCAGGCCTCCATCACTCGCTCGTCGGTCGCGCGATAAGCACCTTACCGCTTTTTCGAACGAACGGTCGTTCGAACGAACAAGTGAGCAAAGGGCCGCCACACGCCCGCCGCCGTACAAGCGCGGCACCTTATTGCCTGTGTAGGTATTGTCTCTCTACTAGGTGAATATTACTGTAGGCCATTAGCGCTGCACGACCTAAATTGTACTTTATTGTGTCGGAGCAAAAGTCGCTTTTTATTTAAATGACTTTGTGAAGTGCTGCTTCTGTACTTGTGCTATTAGTTATTCTGTGGTTCAGGCTCCTAGAAGAAAGATAGGTAGGTACCTACATCACGAAACATAACACCACCCGGCTAAATGAAAATCATAGAGATCACACAAGTCCTAGAAAGGATATATGTGCTAATGCGCCAAAGGTACCGGATTCGAATCCTGGTTAGGCAAGTGATTTTGTGATGAGCAAGATTATTTTGTTCTCACGTCATGGATTTACCGTTGCTTTTAGTATTTACCCATACTACAAGCTTCTACTAAGATTAGGATTGAATGATTTTTATGAGTTTAATTTAATTTCCATATTACTTGTCAAGCTTACTTGCAGTCAATCCCCGGACGCGTGTCGATCTCAGGGTCAAAAGCGGGATGGTCCTTCGCTACCTTGGCGTTGACCAGGCGTCCGGTGGTGATCACCTGGCCTACGATACCCTTGTTTAAGGGAAACCGGGAAACTTCCCCCGCCTTCTCACTCTATAAAGTAGAAGAATGAATGTCTTAAAATATAAGCTAGGTACCTAGTTTAAGTATTTTTAAATTGCGAATAGACATCTGAGCTGACCCTGTCTGTAGTCAATTAATAGATTTTCAAATGGCTAAGATTTGCAAAATGTGATTTTGTATAGGGGGCTGAAATTAATATCGCGGTTCTATGCGAGTGACATAAAGTGTAAATTCTTGGATACCTTTATAGGTAACTGACTATAATGAACATAAAAACATTGCCTTGAGATGCTTTTATCATGTTGTGGAATCTCTTTTTGATTTAGATAGACACAAATTTTTATCTATGTGTCGTTACTAGGTACTTATTTTAATTCTTTTCTAAGTTTGTCTTAGAAGCAAACCTTGGAATCGACCAGCACCATTTTGTGAGGGTCGATGAGCATCACCCTGCAGTGCTCCGCCCTCGTCAGCTGCTTCGCTTGTTCCATTGCTATATTCAGCAGCATGTCCAGCGAGGCCACCTTCAATAAGTTTTATTTTTCTCTTTAAAAACTTTCCATTTCAGCTTTGCTATTTCAGGATTCTTTTTTTATTATTTACGGCTATTTTTTTTTAAGTTTTAAAAAAGCCAGCAACCACACTGGTGCAGGCAGTCGCTCAAAAAAGAAGCTGAATACTTTTAGCCCTTACCATAGAATACATAATAGTAGGTACAAGTTTGTCCCTTGACTTGCCCGCATATTGTAATGTTATTACCTTTAGGAGGTCCTTTGTAAACGTCTGCAAGAACGCAAACTAAAGGAAATTATAAAACTTCGCTACCGCTCGAACCACGTGTCTTTCCTCTGCTCCGTCGGGACCCGTACCTGCCTGTCTGCTTCGTACCCCTGCTACCGGGACGTCCCTGCGTGTTTGCCGCTCCAGTCTGCGCCCTATCCTAGTCCTACTTTTTGTTAGTTTTTGTTAGTCGTACTTAATCTTAATTCACTCTAAATTTCTGTATTTGTAGGACGTGACATTTTATAATAAACTGCTGAATTTCAGTTCTGTCGTTTTATTTTCTTCCAAATTTTGCTCCGTTACCTTCCGTAACGTGACAATATATAAACCGCTTTCAACGTTAAGAGCTATTTCGACATCTTGAGATGCTGTTCCTATAAGAGCTTCTCAGGTATTAGCGGAGGGGCCAGGCCTTCAAAATTGAAATCCCGTCGGACAAGCGAGTGCTCTACCGACAACTGGTATCATTGTCTTCAGCATGATCTCCTGAACAATAATATAGCGGTTGTCACATTATAAAGTGGTGGAGGGGGGAGGAGGGGGGGGGAGGGAAAAGGTGCAAAACTCGGTTATCAGAGTTTGGCTAATTTCTCAATAACCACTTGTTCGATTTAAACAAATAAACTGTCATATGGTAGGTAATATTCTTAACAACAGATTTTATTAAA
Organism: Agriphila geniculea; assembly: GCA_943789525.1. Classification (NCBI taxonomy): domain Eukaryota; kingdom Metazoa; phylum Arthropoda; class Insecta; order Lepidoptera; family Crambidae; genus Agriphila; species Agriphila geniculea. The sequence goes on along the minus strand of OX038877.1, from coordinate 3,946,512 downwards.
CAATGGTTTTTGTAGATACTATAGTTTATGAAATAATTAGATAAAATATGAATTTCAAATAAAGAATTTTTTTGTTTTGTAGAATTGAAGCAGTAAATTGAAATAAACTACTATGTAATTAAAACTATGAAGATTTGCTCCAGAAAAAAAATGTCGGTAAATAGCCCAGTTATTCCCCTATATAGAATAATAAATTTGTTAAACATTTTTGTCTAGTAACTAGCTAAAAAAATTTTTTTTGTGTCGCGTGGCGAAATTTTTTCTTCCATTTTTTTTTCTTAAATCCTCTACAGAATTAAAAGTATGAAGATTTGCCTCAGGAAAAAAATAACGGTAAATAGCCCAGTTGTCCCATTATATAGAATGATAAACTTATTAAACATATTTGTCTAGTAATTATGTTAAAATATTTTTTTTATTGCGTGGCGAATTTTCTTTATCTCTTTTTTTTTCAAAAATCCTCTACAGAATTAAGACTATCAAAATTTGCCCCATAATAAAATAATAGTGAATAGTCCAGTTATTTTTCTATATAGAATAATAAATTTGTAAAACATTTTTGTCTAATAACTGTGTTACAAAATGTTTTGTGGTGCGTGGCGAAATTCTCTTTACAATTTTTTTTTTTCAAAAATCCTCTACAAAATTAAAACTATGATGATTTGCCTCAGAAAAAATGCTGGTGAATAGCTTAGTTATTGCACTATATAGAAAAATAAACTTATCAAACATTTTTGTCTCGAAATTATATTAAAAAAATGATTTCTGTCACGCAGCGAAATTTTCTCTAACATATAATTTTTCCAAAAATCTTCTACAGAATTAAAACTATGAGGATTTTCTCCAGAAATAAATAATAGTTAATAGATCAATTATCCCACTATATACATTAATAAACTTATCAAACATTTTGGACTAGTAACTGTGTTAAAAATTGTTTTGTGTCACATAACACGGTGGACCTGCAAAGTTATGTTTAAATAAGTTTGCACGGCACAAAATCTTTTTTAACACAGTTACTAGACAAAAATATGTGACAAGTTTATTATTCTATATAGTGAAATAACTGGGCTATTCACTATTTTTTTTTCTGGGACAAATCGTCATAGTTTTAATTCTGTAGAGGATTTTCGAACAAATGGTAGAAAAAATTTCACCTCGTGAACAAATAAACATTTTTTTTAAATAGTTACTAGACAAAAATGTTTATCATGTTTATTATTTTATATATAGTGGAATAACTGGGCTATTCTCCAGTATTTTTTTTCCGAGGATAATCTTTATAGTTTTAATTCTGTAGAGGATTTTCGAAAAAAATGGTAGAAAACATTTCACCACGCGAACCAAAAAAATTTTTAAGCATAGTTACTAGATAAAAATGTTGAACAAGTTTATTACTCCATATAGTGAAACAACTGTGCTATGTACAAATATTTTTTTCTAGGGCAAATCCTCATAGTTTTACTTTCATAGTACTTTCTTTCAATTTACTGCTTCAATTCTACAAAACTAAAAAAGCCTTTGTTTGAAATTCATCTTTATTCAATTTTTGTAATAAACTTTAGTATTTACAAAAACCATTGTTAGATAAAATTTGTTGTTACGGGTATTATCTACCATATGACACCTTAATTGTTTTAATCGGACAAGCGGTTACTGAGAAATTATCCAAACCCTGATACCCGATTTCCGCATCTTTTCCCTCCCCTCCCTCCCCCCTCAACCACTTTATAATGCGACAACCGCTATATTCTTGTTCAAGAGATCATTCTGAAGACAATGATACCAGTTGTCGGTAGAGAACTCTCCGGTTCGACGGGAATCGTCACTAGACGACTTTCGTTAAAGCGGTTTCCATATTATTCGGACAGTGACCTCCCGCACTATATCGATGATAATTTTGTTGTCTTCCAGCCAAATTTCAAAACTAAAAAACAGACAGCAAGCCAATGACTGTGGCAATTTTACGTAGTACTTTATACTATATGTACTTCTGTACTTTATTTTAATTTACTGCTTCAAATCTACAAAACTAAAAATGATTTTGTTTGAAATTCGACTTTTTTCTAATTATTTAATAAACTATAGTATTTACAAAAACCATTGCTAAATAAAATATGTTGTCAAGGATATTACCTACCCTAAAACACCTTATTTGTTTAAATCGGACAAGTGGTTGTTGAGAAAATTAACCAATTTCCGATACTCGACTTCCGCACCTTTTCCCTCCCCCCCTCCCCCCTCCACCACTTTATAATGCGACAACCGCTGTATTCTTGTTCAGGAGATCATGCTGAAGTGAAGACAATGATACCGGTTGTCGGCGGAGCACTCTCTTGTCCAGCCGGAATCGTAATTAGACGACTTTCGTAAATGTGGCATCTCCTCTATATATGATCTCAAAATAGCTGTCAGCTTTGAGAGCGCTTTATAAATACGGGCATTAGATCAGTACTTAATAGAGTTGCCACATAGAAGATGACGTATTCTGTGCATAGAAGAACAAAACTTAGGTTTTTGTGTAGTATAGCCAGAGTCGATTCGCGCCGAAACGGAATCGGGTGGAGCGGAGCCAGTTAATGGTGGAAAGTACCTACTTATTTTGAAAAGAATGGTGTAAAAGTTACCAACTTGCGAGAACAAACGCCTCGTTACGCGCAAAAGTTGTTGACATTTGGTTTTCAACGTACTCTCATGTTCCAAAAGAATGGCTTTCTTAAAGGTCGGCCAAGTAAATCTGGAAAACAACCAGCTGCATGAATAAGTAAATTGTATCCTTAAGATGTTTTTGTAAGTTGATTAATCTTAGATCAGTCTGTTCTGTTCGAATAGCATGAGAAGCAGTGACTACTTAAGCGTAATGAATTCAACCTACATTTGCATCGGATAAGCAACTTTTGCTAGAGCTGGCCATGGGGCTAAATATTTATAATCTCGAGCCCCTCCGTTTCTCCGTGCTTCATGGGCTGTTACTAAGATAATAGGAACTAATTTGAGTTGTGATGGCCCAGTTTTCATTAACTTATTAATTAAACAGCTACAGAAGCGCCGTTGAAACGCAAACTTAAGTATACTGGTCGCACACACCACAGTCGCACTGTTAGTTTGCGCGGTTTGTGTTGCCGATGCCGTGTACCCAATTCTAGGCTGGCTAGCAAGGTAGTAAGCCATGCACCTTCTTTGTATTCTGTCTGTACCATGCCTCACCAAGGCGAAACGCTTAGTGATTTTACCTGGCGAACGAACATGATCGTTGCTGTGCAACCCACCGATCAATGCGAACGTTTTACGAGCAGCCTTAATGCATCATCAGCATACCCCGTTATCGCGGGTGCACGAATGATTGAAGCCAAAGACAAAGTACGAAAGAAGGTCGATTTTTGATTAATTTAATAATTCTGCCTAATCCCACTCAACCTCTAAGATAATCTATCTGTAATACATATTTTTCTGAAATTCTATTCGATAGACGGCTTTGATTACAAAAACAATCCAATGTCACAGCATAAAAAAATCCTTACAGTAAGCTAACGCAACGCCTTGGTAGTTGGGCGATACCGCCGCCTGTAGAGTATTTACAACGAAGGGTATTGACAACGGAAGGGTTGACACAAATCTAAAATTTGGAAGGTGGATGTCTTTTCCGACCCCCGGGTACATATTGGTATTGCGAAATTATAAAAAAATAATGAATTAGGGGTGTCATATTTTTGAATAAAGGTTTTTTAACATAAATGTTTCAAACGGTTTTCTTTATACGCTGCCGCCTGCCGATGCTGCCCCACTCACTCGTAGTTTCACGAATCTTATTTAATTGCCACAGTCGCATGCAGGGTTCGGAAACCAGGTTAAATCTTAAAAAATCCAAGATGGCGGCCAACTTTTTGTTTTTAGGCCGATTTTGATTAAACTGGGTTTGGGGCACTATTTTAAAAAGAAAACAGCATCGCAATGTTAAAAATATAAAAAATCCAAAATCGCGGCCAAATTTTTTGTTTGTGGACCGATTTCGAGGAAATTCTGTTTTTGGAAATATTTTGACAAAAAAACAGCATCGAAATATTTAAAATATAAAATATCCAAAATGGTGGCCAACTTTTTTGTTTGTGGGTCGATTTCGATGAAACTCTGTTTTTGGTAATATTTTGTCGGAAAAACAGCAAATGGCTATATTAACAAAATAGTACAATATATTTAAACAAAATAGTACAAAAAACCGAGTTTCATCGAAATCGGCCCACAAACAAGAAAGGTTGGCCGCCGTTTGGATTTTTTATATTTTTAACAAGCGTTGTTGATTTTTTTTCAAAATAGTGCCAAAAATCTAGTTTCATTGAAATCGGCCAACCAAAAAAAAGTTGGCCGCCATCTTGGTTTTTTATATTTTTTTACATTGCTTTGCTGTTTTCTTGTCAAAATAGTGCCAAAAACCGAGTTTCATTGAAATCGGTCCACAAACAAAAAAATTGGCCGCCATCTTGGATTTTTTAATATTTTCATCATTTGGTTATCATTTTCTTGTCAAAATAGTTCCAAAAAAACCGGTCAAGTGCGAGTCGGACTCGCGCACCGAGGGTTCCGTGATTGCACCATTAAACCACACTGCAGAGTAGAATAATAAAATTAGTATTGCAGTTTTAAGTCAGCGCCATCTTTTGACCGATAGTGGAACTAATGTTAACTTTTTTAGAAATGTGATAATTTCTAAAAAAGTGTGCTATATTGAGACATCGTTTTATTTTTCCTGTAATCTTTATATAAACTGCTATCACATAGAATTATTTCAGATTTTTCTCTTTGCAAACTTCGGAGATAAGGGGGGGGGAACGGTATTTTTTTTTACATTTTTCATCATAAGTCAAAAACTATGCGGTCTAAAAAAAAAGAATTTATTTCTTATTTGCAAAATAGTTGGGCAAATGTCATCTCAAACTATTCCAAATTTCAAGTTGATACCATTAGTAGTTATCGAGATATCCAGCTGTGACAGACAGACAGACAGACTGAGGCACACCATAAGGGTTCCTTTTTTACTATTTTGGTACGGAACCCTAAAAACGAGTTTTATCGAAATTGGCCCACAAACAAAAATGTTGACCACCATCTTCGATTTTTACATAATCACAACATTGCGTTGTTATTTTCTTGTTAAAATCTAAAATTTAATAATATGTTGAGTAGCAAAAATGTAACGGCAGTAGATAGGTAAATAGGTGGACCTAAAGGTCTTTCGCTTCTGATTTTTTTAGTCTGTGTATCGTTCGTGCACCCGCGATAACGGGGTATGATCATCAGAGGCCGTTTTACGAGCTCTTAAATCCTGCCAGGTTTATAAATTGCTGTAGTGACATCTCTTTCTCGCTGTATAGCAAATAAAAGAGATAGATTGATAGCCAGTCAGAAAACTGACTGGAAATAAGAGGTCATAATACAGCCCCAGATCATTATGATCTACGTTTCGTCGCCTCAGCGCTTGGTTGTCCTAGCTACCACTAGTAAAGTTTTTGGTGTGGCTTTCTTTGTTAATTTGTTACAAAATAGTAGACGGTTAAACTATTAATGTGTGTCTACGTACAAAAAACACTCATTGACGTAAACAGCAACGTGTTCCGCCTGAATCTTGGGCGCCAGCAGGCACGCGATCACGGAGAAAGTTTTATCGCGAATCGGGAACATTGAAAAGCGCTTTTTCTGGCTATCCTTCGTGATGAACTGAAATAATAAATATTCAAACTATTATCCCCGTCAAATGGTAATGCGCTGGAACCTTGTCACATTAACCTAATCGTGACGTCACCCGCTACAGCTAGCAAAAAAAGTTGAAGTAAATAATAATTAATTTGATTTAATGATTATTATTGTCAATAAGATAGGGTTAAGTGAAAATATAATAAATGTATGGATCTTTTCAAAGTAAATGAAAATGAAATATTCTTTATTTAAATAATAGTTCAGGCAAAGAAAGCTCAAAAAATGTATAGAGGGAAATGCTTGGAACACAATTTTTGACTTCGTAACTTTATTTGGACCTGTTAGGAGGTGAACATATCAAAAACTCGCCGCCAGTAGCCCCTATGCCGGGGATGTTTATAGGCCCCATTTTTCGGTTTTTTTTACATATTTCTCAGAAACTATGCGTTCAAGCGACATAAGACTACGTATAAAATAGAAGCTGATTAAATTTTCTACAAGTTTTATTCAAACAAGTTTTTCGATAACTTCTATAGTTTTCGAGATATCCGCTCTTGAATGTCTGTCAACTCGGTGGTAGCGATGTTTGAAATTGATTCGATTAAACGATTAATCCTTGCTAACTTATTGCGAATTGGTCGATTAATCTAAGAATTAAAATGATCGATCTAAAATTTTGCTAATTTAACGCTGATTTTTTTCAGAAAAGAATCTACTAGCAAATTAAATGTTTATAAATTTGTGAGACACGTTACTGCTAGATTATTTTGCGAAATAAATAAGTTGTTGCTAGGGCAATAAAAACAACACTCCATTCAGGTTTCTATAAATGTATTATAAGTACTCGATACCTTCAGATATCGATAGTTTTGTTCCAAAAATTTTTGGTATCGATACTTTTGACATTTTGCGTATCCCTAACTGCATTTGAACAAACATAAACCGTAAAAAACCGCATAAAACATAGGTGTGCCAACTAAAATAATAGGTCTATCATTATTCCTTATTCATCCTTATTAATATTATGGATGCGAAAGTCCGTCTTAACTACTGAGCCGATCATCATGAAATTTTACATACACGTTGTCTGAGGTACTGTTTGAGGTACAAAAAAGACATACACCCAATTGCACTAAACTTAAGAATCGCCTAAGTCTTTCCTTAACTACAACTCGACCAAGTTAAGTAGGCGAATGACAGCTACATGACCGCTAAGTTTGACACCGTTTTAATTTGGTCGTGTTGTCGTTAGGAACAGACTTAGGCGATCCTTAAGTTTAGTGCAATCGGGTGATAGGGTACCTTTCATCCCGAAAAAAAGCACTTTAGCTTGTCGTATATTTTTTTTGTGGCTACAACTTTACGTTTTCTATATAAAAAAAATGGCCCGCGCAACCATGTTTTCCTATTATGGACCCTTAACTACTCAACCGATCATCATAAAAATTTGCATACACGTTGTCACAGGTACAGAAAAGGACATAGGGTACCTTTCGTTCAAAAAAAAACAGGAACTGATTCTGTTTTGTGTGCTCTTAATAAAGTAAAAGCTTCTGTATTGATAAATAAAGCCTTTTGAGGTTGGACATTTTTACAAGCAGGTGGAAACACAAAGTCAACCGAGATACTTCGAGTGGTCATAGATAATCAGAAGTGTGACCAACAGATTCCGACTCCTGACTCCTGAGGGATAGAAAAATAACTCTCATAGCAATATTCTACTTCATTTTGTGTTGTTTTGTTCTGGTAACACCATTGTTTACCTTTTTTTTAAGAAATTGATAATCGGACTTTACACATTTGAAATAATCTAATATCAAATAATCGATTATTTCGGCATCGATTATCATCCCTACTCACCCGCCAGCCAGTTTTGCTAACGGTACTGAGTGTTCGATTTCACTACGTCATTTTGACGTCATCAACATGGCCGCCACGCGCATTACCATTTGACGGGGATAATAATGTAAAAAAGAGTTTACCTGTCAGGCAATTCAGCAAGCACAATCCAATTGAAATGTGGCAAAAGGTGGCAAATTAAAAGCCTGTCGCAGCTATTGTAACAGTATGTTATTTAAATATTATTCATACTCGTGAATGAAACTAGAGCTAAAAGATAAGTAATCCAAAAGAAAGGCATGTAATAGGTGGGTAGATACTCACTGAACCTGCGATTGTTTGAAAGTCTTGAGCGAAAGCAGTAAAAGGTTCCGTAACGTCCGTGACAGAATTGAGAATGTCGATGAGTCGTTGAGGCATCTAAGGCGGGAAATAAACGCAAACGTCAGCGATCAAGCTCAGACAAGCACCCAAATAATGCAAAAGGTGGACTGGTATAGGTACCTATATCACTTTATTTTATTAGTTTATTATAATTATAACACAACACTTTACATACTGATGGTTGTTATATCGACTGCCACATCAATTTTCCCTAACGGAAAATCAGATATCTCAGAAGTGGGATTGTGTAATATAATCGTATGTTTCATTTGTCACCGCCGTCGTCGTAGAATTAGCCTGTGCCTTACTAAACATGTTACTAACATGACAATTTGTCAATTGTCATGATAATTTGGTTTACATTGCGGTGTAGCTATGAGTAGTTTATTCTATTTGCAAATTGGTTGATGCAATGGATAAAATAGGGCCCTGGCCATCATCGCCCTTCAATTAGATAAAACCAGGTTAATTTTAGTAAGGTACTCAATGTTCTAGCTAGAATAACTATTCTAGAAAGCAAACCTATAATTGGCGTAACGTTTCTGTTATTAAAATAATTGTCCCCTAGCAATATTTTATGTGCCTACTTAATAGCGACCAGCTATCTAAAAGCAAGGCAAACTCACAGTAATTTTGCGTTTGCGTGGCAGCGGTGTTGACCTCACAAAGTTTTTCTGTTAGGTATGTAATATCGCCTCCTAGCAATATCTTACGTACCTACCTACCGAATAGCGACAAGCTAGCTAAAAGCAAGGCAAACTCACAGTGATTTTGCGTTTGCGTGGCAGCGGCGTTGCCCTCACAATGTTTTTCTGTTATGTAAAATTGCCCCCTAGCAATATCTTACGTACCTACCTACCGAATAGCGACAAGCTAGCTAAAAGCAAGGCAAACTCACGGTGATTTTGCTTTTGCGTGCCAGCGGCGGCGATGCCCTCACAATGTTTTTCTGTTAGGTAAAATTGCCCCCTAGCAATATCTTACGTACCTACCGAATAGCGATAAGCTAGATAAAAGCAAGGCAAACTCACGGTGATATTACGTTTTCGTGGCAGCGGCGTTGCCCTCACAATGTTTTTCTGTTTGGTAAAATTGCCCCCTAGCAATATTTTACGTACTTACCTACCGAATAGCGACAAGCTAGCTAAAAGCAAGGTAAACTCACGGTGATTTTGCGTTTGCGTGGCAGCGGCGTTGCTCTCACAATGTTTTTCTGTTAGGTAAAATTGCCCCCCCCCCCCCCCAATATCTTACGTACCTTCCTACCGAATAGCGAAAAGCTAGGTAAAGCGAGGCAAACTCACGGTGATTTTGCTTTTGCGTGGCAGCGGCGGCGTTGCCCTCACAATGTTTTTCTGTTAGGTAAAATTGCCCCCTAGCAATATCTTAGGCCTGGTTTACATTAGTCAAGTAGACGACCGAGTCGAGTAGCGAGTAGAAATACATTGCTTGGCATGTTCGTCGATTTTAAAAGAACGTCAAACACACCACGTAATGAACTTCTACTCTCCTAAAGCACTCTACTAAAGACTAAGATAATGTAAACCAGCCTTTACGTACCTACCGAATAGCGACAAGCTAGCTAAAAGCAAGGCAAACTCTCAGTGATTTTGCGTTTGCGTGGCAGCGGCGTTTTTCTCACAATGTTTTCTGTTAGGTAAAATTGCCCCCTAGCAATATCTTACGTACTATGGGCAACAGCGTCGCTTAACCAGTTTGCAACAAAATTCGTGTGCGCGCGTATCGCCCCTGCACGAACTAAATGTATATGACAGCGGGCGCGGCGTGCAAGCGATTATAACCTTAGCAGTGGTTAAGCGACGCTGTTGCCCATGGTACCTACCGAATAGCGACAAGCTAGCTAAAAGCAAGGCAAACTCACGGAGATTTTTCGTTTGCGTGGCAGCGGCGTTGCTCCCACAGCATCTATGCAAGCCTCCATTCGTTCGACGTTCACGATGATAAGCAGCGCCAATTCTGACTCGCACTCTTCCGCTAGCTAGAATGAAACAATAATGAGATTGATGGCTTAACTAACCTACCAAAATGTGCTTAGACATTATGTCTAGGCTTCACCTCAGTTAATAGAGAGAGGACAGAAGTCAAGCTTAGTACCTACCTAACCAACTACAGTAGATACAAGGCAAACATCTTGAAATCGGGTGGGGATTGCCGCAGAACGCGTATTTTGGTAATGCGTAGCGGTGAGCGGGAGAGGGGTACTACGCGCTATTGATTGGTCGCTCAGAACTCAGATAACATGCGCGAACTTTTCCCCACTCTGTTGTCGTCGTGGAAAAAGTGTCAAGATGTTTGCCTCCTACATTACTCTTGACTCTGTCCTCTATTTGATTTTGTCGTTAACACGTGGTTAGCGTGTATTAATTTAATGCAATTAATTAAACTTAAAAAAAAAATGAGAAATCCTACTGAACACCTGTATCGTAAAAAAAGGGTATGATTTTATCAATTACCTAATAAATGCATTTTCAGTGACCTAATAATATTTGTTCCTAAAATAGTAGATTTGTCACCTAAATTGAATCTCCAAATAATATTAAAACGATTACCTAAATATTAATTAAGAATTACTTGGAATTTTTTTTGTGTTCATTTTTGATCTGCAATCGGCTCCTCAGCCACAATCAGATGGGTTCCAAGGTAGTCAGATTGTAAGTGCCATCCCATTAGTTGGCACTGTATAGATTAATAGAATTAATTTCTGTGGTCTAGGTCCAGGATTTGCCACCTTTTTAGGCGTTTTATGTTTTGATTTTCATTGAGGAGTTCTTTGGCCAATTCATTCGTATGTGAGCTAAGTTTATCTTTGTATTTTTTGCTGCTTTTGCTGACCTCTTCCTTAACAGTTGATATCTCCAGGTATTGGTGTATTTCGGTGTTTTTAACAAACCAATGTGCACTAGATACTGTTCTCAATGCGATATTCTGAAATCGCTGGAGGATTTCTATATTGGAGTTGCTCGCTGAGCCCCAAAGCTCTATACCATATGTCCATATGGGTTTTAAATTACTTGGAAAATTATATTGTTTGGTGATTCAGTTTTAGTGACATTTTTATTATTTTTATTTCCAAGTAATTGGAAATTTGAGTGAGTAAATTTCCAATTACTTGGAAATAAAAATAATAAAAATGTCACTTAAACTGAATCACCAAACAATATAAAAATGGTTACCTAAAAATAATATCAATGCCTAAAAATAATTTTTAGTGACTAGAAAATATTTTTGATGATACACAATTAATTTAATAAACCTACCATAGGTTTTATAAATGTAGGTATGTACTTTATTAAATCAAAGATTGCACTGTAATGTAAAGAACTAACACATACATAAGTAAGTGAAAAAAGAATAGAAAGAGTGCTGCGAGGTAAGCTTAGCTCGTGGACTGCGCGCCAGCTGGCCGGGTCACAGGGGCACCGATATGTACTATACTATAGATGCGACAAATCTACGGTCAAAATTCTCGCAGCGATCGCAAACGCAAAGATCGTGGCCACGCATGCACAGCGCAAGCGTGAGTTGTCAAAGAAAAAGTAGCATGCACACAGATGCGACACATTCTTCATAATGATTATGATATACCTACTTGTTTAATAATATTGCATAAAATTATAGTAAAAACGCAATTCAATTAGGTAATGTTAATACTTACCCAAAAAATAAAAAAGGAGGATGGGCATTTAGTACCCGCACTAATAACAATCATTAGGTATCGTCGAAAAGATTTTTTTATTAGGAAAAATATTACTATGGAAACATGGAAATATATTTACTTGCCTAGATAAGGATCTGGGTTAGCAAATATTTTTCCATGTTTCCATAGTAATAATAATAATGATTAGGATACACGATTAGGTCGAACATACTTACAGTGTGTTCGACAATAACGTGACCGGCATTTTTTTTAATTTTAGTATGCAGCTTACAAAAATAAATATTAGGCTGAATAGAACAATCATTTTCCTAAAATGGTTTGTAAAAAAAAACAAGTTTTTGCTTGATTTCTGGATTCTGCAAGAGGATAATGACCCTAAATACCGTAGTCGGCTCAGCACTTCTTGGAAAGCGATTGCACTTATTGCCAAATGATCCTATTTTTTACTGTGATCAAAATGCTCTTTAAGGCCAACTGAAATTTGAGTACAGAAACTACAGTAAGCCACAACACCGGCTTCACAAGCAGGCACAATCTTCTAAAACATTAGATCTAAAAAAACAGTTTCTGTACTCAAATTTCAGTAAGCCTTAAAGAGTATTTTGATCACAGTAAGAAACAGGATCGTTTGGCAATAAAAAATATTTCGAGTTGATTTATCGTTTTTCAGTACAAAATGTATGGTAAAAGTTTCTGGCGATTCTGTCGTTTCTAGTACTCATACCTAAAATTGTCCCATAGAATCTTTTGAGCCTACACGAAATAGGATCGATTGGCATAAAAAAATGTTTTTGGTATTTTAGCATTTTTTTTTGCTAACGGTAAGTTTTTTCCAAAATCTGTGAATGCAGCTCAGAATACCTTAAAAAGTTATGGATGGTCTCCTGGAAACGTTTTCCTGTGACTATACGTATAATATACCTGCCCATAATGTACCATTTAAAAAATTCACCCAGTATTGATTTTTATTTCTCTAAACTGCCGAGTCAGACTTTGATGCCACTTTGCACAAGGGTGTAGTTGAGGTAATTCCTACATAAATACAACACCAGTGTTGCTATTGGATCATAGACCACTTCCTATACAAATTTTCCCAATCTCCTTTCTCATAGATAATTATTCTATCCAGCACTTTTTTTTCTAGATAAATATTCGTGCTAGGGGTAATGTATACATTCGAACTCGCTATTTGCCTCGCCTGCCTCGCCACTCGAGCGAGTATAATTACCGCGGCAATGGAGCACAGTTGTTCTTTGCACGGATGTGCCTGGACAGCAAAATACAGCAGGGATAAGATAAATAATCACATTCAATTTATTTTTCTTTCTTGACAAGCCCTATACATTTTTGACTGACCGTAAGTACCTACACGGGCGGCGGGGCGGTAGTGTCGTCCTACATCAAGGGCGGTTCTTAGCGGTATAGAATCAAATCATATACTTATAATGTAAAACTGTGCTATTAGTTCAGTTATCCTAGTTTAGTACCTACGCTTAGAGCATACAGAACTACGTATACAATCTGTATGGTTCACTTTTCATAATCTATGATTTTCATACAAAATGTCGGGTCAGTAGAAATAATGTATAAAAAATCGTTTTGGTTGGTTTATGTTAATGTTTTGTTTATTTACCGATGATAAGTCGCTCCATTATCTTTTTCCTTTGCAGTGGATCGATTTTTGTGCGAATTTAACTCGCAGAACGGCATTTTTGTAGCCACAATTACACCGTGTGATCGCGGTGAGCGTCGGCGAGTGACTAAATGAGTTAAGGCCAGTTGGCCTCAACGCGTGGCGCAAAAATCGGGCCCGCTATGTCGCATCTATAGTATAGTACATATAGTACATATCGGTGCACAGGGGTCACGCGAGCCAGCGAGGATTTTTTCTATTAATTAGGTAACAGATCTACAATTTTGATAATTGAACGAATTAAATGATGCTAATAGTTAGATGATTAGATTTATAGTGACAGATTTACTATTTTTAGGTACAGATGTATTACACCTGCCCGTGACTTACTTTTTAGAGCATAGATCTTATATTCAGGTAGACTCAGATCAAATAAAATAGGAAGATGGAGCGTTGCGCAGTGGTTGCGATCAACTAAGTGAAGCCGGTTTTTGATGGTACATGTGTGCGTACTAGAGGGCGGGTAGGGGCCGGGCGGCAGGGTTCGCCCAATGACGAACGAAAGCCAAGGCGTAGTTTCGTTACATATGTGTGCGTAAACTGTGTATGTACACTGCCAAGGCGTAGTTTTACTGGCTTCACCGCTTTGTCGGAAGACTCCGCCTTTACTTTTTTATTTGGTCTGAGGCTATAGAAAAAAGTGATCAAACTATAATTTAAGATACATATTTATATTAATCCGATGATATATGCTTAGAGACAGTTTTTATAAATATTATAACTAATATATTTCTTGGGGATAGATATACTTATAAGGGTATTTCAGATTAGTGATACATCTAAACTTAGGTGACAGAAAATATTGTACCCAAGAAAAAATCGCTGTTAAGCATACTTATTATAGCTGCTAAGCGTTTTGCGATTGCGACTAACTTTGCCAGGCTGTCCAAGGAATGCTGAATGACGAGTAAAAGCTAACTTTAGTACTTACATATGTATTTATTTTAACTTGCAATAGCCCACAGGTTTCATCATTGAGACTTACGATCAAATCTAAAATCTTTCCTGGGTCACTATATTGAATTTGGCGTCTAGGATGGCGACTTTTTGGTGAGGACATATTGCTGAAGTAAGGTTAGATTCCAAATAATTGTGAGTTACACAAATATTACAAAAATTAAAGTTATTGTTAAAATAAATCAATTGTATTTTCTATTAGCAGAATAATTAATCTTTCACGAATCAAAAATAAATAAAAATATTTTTGACTTGACTTTACCACTTGTCACAGAGAAAGCAAGACCACTTGACTTGTCTTGTCTTCATCAATCAAAGAAAGTAGCATAAATAACATAGTGAATAATTATTAATTACTCTCTTTGGGTAATATTAAAACAAATTACCTCCCTGGTTAAAATGTATACTGTGGTGATCGATGACTTAGCGGTTGGTCTGCTGGAATGCACCCAATGTAAAAAAACTTACGTTTTGTCACAGATTACTAAATAATGTTTTTGTCTACATATACGTACTAACTACCGTTATAAATAAGGACTTTTTAAATATAACGTAAAACATCCGTTATATTTGAACTTCCAGAGAGCTTCCTTAATATAAAGTAGGGATGTGCGGGCAGGGATTGCGGGTGCGGAGTTTAGAAAAATCACATCGTTTTTTAAAAGAAAAGCTTCATTAAGGAGGCAGAAAAGGATGAAAATATTGTAAGTAATCTTTAATATTTTTATTGAATAATTTAAAAATAGTAATTAAATAAAAATTGGCACGTATTTTTTATTAAAATGTAATTTTGGCGCCTTTTCAGGTTCCAGACTGTTTTGCAGAAGTTCATAAATTAAACCCGCGCTACTGAACAACTGTTCACTGGGAGCACTAGTAGGTGGCGACGGTAAAAATCTGCGTGTTATTGGTGCTAATCTATATTTTTTGATGAACGCTCCTCCGCACTGCCTCCACATCCACAATATAAATCCGCATTTATTATTTCAAATGCGAATGCAGATGTCCAAATCGATGCGGAAGCTCCGCAATAGTGGATGCGGATGCGAATATGATCGCAATATCCCTAGTATAAAGAATAAAAGCAAAAAAATACTATTGTGTCGTGTTGTGTTGCGTTGTGTCGCGACAAAGCGCGTTCTGTCGTTTTTTCTCCACAGTGTCAATCGAAGCTTTACAATGCTAGCACTTGCACTTGCAAAATATATTTCTGCAAACTCTTCTTCTTCTTCTTATTTTTGTTATGGCAATCTACTTTCCTCTTGGAAGTAATTTTTGCCAGTGTCATGTTTTGAATAGTTCAGTATTTCTAGATTTTCTAGAAGATTGTTTCAGTTTACATTAAAATGCGGGTGCATCACATTCCAATGCTGCTTGGAGCATTTGGCAGCAAGTATATCAAGACAGTTTACTCGGTAAGTTTTGCCGAGGTAGCGACCACTACAATAAAAGTCTCAGCTTCACACAACCAAGATCGCGCCTATTTTGATTATCCCACATATTGTTCAGTTGCGTAGACACTTGTACCACAAAACTACACCAATTTTAAGACACAATATCCACTATGAATCAATTTGCGAATAATTAAAATAGTCGCCGAACTGAACTCGACAAAATCCCGCCAAAAACTCTTCTGCAAACTCTTCCCTCTTCCCAAGCAGCAGCTCAGCCCTGGCGGGCTGATTATCTAATTAGAAACCACCTAGCGACCGGTCACATTTGACAGATAAATGTGATACATTGCCACTTCTTTTTGGGGTGAAAAAAAAACATACCAAAGAAAAGTAGCAATGTATATAAAATGAAACCAGTCGCTAAATAGTTTCTATTTAGATAATCAGGGTGCCGGACCGCCTAACTCTATCACTTTGACTCTGGCTTTGGTTTATGACGTCAGTGCACTGTCCGTCCTTGTCATCGTGTTATGATATGACAAGGACGGATAGAGCATTGCTATCGCTCTGGCTAAAGCTTTGAGTTAGGCGGTAGGGCCCCTGATAAACTGATCTTTATAATCTTTGCATTTAGTATCATACAACACTTTACGTTGACATTCAAGACTTGTACTATTAGTTATTCACGACTTGTACTATTTTGAGTCAAATCAAAATTACACTGCCCGCGGGCTGATTATCTAATTAGAAACCACCTAGCGACCGGTTGCAGTTCATAGATGATAGTGATCAATTGCTACTTCTTTTTGAATTAAAAAAAAACATACCAAAGAAAAGTAGCAATGTATGTGGAATGAAACCGGTCGCTAAATAGTTTCTTTTTAGATAATCAGGGTGCCGTATTGCGAGCGTCCGCTGCCAGCGTAGATACCAACACAATGCTAGAAACACACTATTGTGTTGTGTTGTGCTTGTGTCGCGTCGCGACAGAACCGAACGGTGGTAGGGCTTTTGTCACGATCGCAGCCGAGCGGTCCGCGACACGACAGCTGATGATTAATAATGCTTATCATACTAAATCTATGAAACCGATACGCTTCTGTCGCGACACTATACAACACGACACGACACAATGGCATGTCTCCGGCTTAAATTTTATTTTTAAGAAGCGATACACACCGGATGCGTAAGCGTGCACGTAGACGTACCATGACGTTGTAATGCCTGAAACTTTATGAGACATGGCACACCGCTTGCGTAACGTACGCGTGCACGTAGACCGATGCGTAACCCTACGCATTGCAGCTCCCATGAGACAAACAGGCTGCGTACCTACGCAGAGCGGAACGCATTGATGACGTTGTAGTCAATGGCATTCCCTATTGGACGTCACACCGAACAAATTCGAACACGCACGCATCTTTGCTGCGCGTCACTACGCGCGTAACCATGCGCGTGACTACGCATTCAGTTGTATTTGTTTACAAATAGTACCGGTACTACCGGTAGTAAGTGGTGTGGTATTTTATTTTGTTTTTAAATAATTAATAACGATATGTAAGAAAAACTAATTGAATAAGTGCGAAAAAATTAGTCCATTTACTCAATCTTCGTCTGACATCGCGCACTAGAGTCGCAAACATGGCTGCCGCAGCGGCTGGGTACGCAAGGGACAGGTTGCGTTGCGTGCCGCGTAGACGTATGCGTAACCCACACCGGGTTACGCAGTCAGGGGGTTACGTGCGTAACTACGCGCGTGTCTACGCGCGCGTGACCACGCGCGTGTCTATGCAGCCGGTATGCCAAGGCCCCTATTTCACAGACGTGACAATTGTATATTACAATGACAATTTGATGTACGTTGCGGTATCTGTGAGTAGTTCGAGCAGTATGTTTTCTAAATTCAATTTGGCTGACGCGATGGACACCGAATTGTCATTGTCATTTACAAATGTCACGTCTGTGAAATAGGGGCCAGGCCTTTATTATTAAAATATTTTATAAGGTAATCTTGGAATCGTAACGTAACTTATAATATAGCTCTAACCTCAACAATCGTAAATGCTATACAGCTTTTAATGATATAGCTCAGGGGTGCCCATATTTTTTCTTAAGGAGATCGACTTAGCTAGCAAAAATGACCAAGAGATCGACATTCTGACCGTTTAACCCACCAAATATTTATCAAGAAAAAAAACACATAAGTAAAACTACATTAGGTGCAAATCTGTTATCCTTGGCGATCGACCTTAAAACGTCTCGCTATCGACCGGTCGATCGCGATCGACCGTATGGGCGGGCACCTCTGATATAGCTCTATCTAACCTCAATAGCGTAGAGCTATAATAGGTAGCTCTTAAAAAATCCTAATAAATTAAAGTTTATAACGTAACTCTTCCGACTACTCTGTGGTGGGTGAGGTTAGCTGCCAACTGTCAAAACAGCTGATATGTGCTGAGAATAATTTACCTTTCAGCGTTTTAATTTAACTTGTATTCTTTCATAAATAGTACCTATCTAAAACGAAATGGCTGAAATACAAACACTTATAGAGATGGGTTTCTCCAAGGAGAGAGCGTAAGTACAGTGAATTAATTAATACGTCGGGTGTGGTAAAAGGTTATGTTTGTTATTTTGTGTACGATGTTTCGGTTTCAGTGAAAAAGCTTTGGCAATCACTAATTACAAAGGTGTAGAGCCGGCTATGGAGTGGTTGCTGGCTCACGCAGACGATCCACAAATGGAGACGGGACAAACTATTGGGAGTAGCTCCATTGCTCCATCACCGCCAACTGAAGTGACGGTTTCCGAGCCAGAATCTACACTGCCTGCAGAATCTTTGGAGGAAGATTCCGCAGAGGCAAAGTCTTTCAAATGTGACGAGTGCGGCAAACTGTTCAAAAATCAGGATGAGATGGAATTTCACGCGGCAAAGACAAACCATAGCAGCTTCTCAGAGTCAACAGAGGAGAAAAAGCCATTGACTGAGGAGGAGAAAAGAGCTCAGTTGGCGCTTCTCGAGGAGCGGATGAAGCAAAAGAGAAAAGAGAGAGAGGAAAGGGAAAAGGTTAGTTCCATGTTTCCCATTATGTTACAATTTATTTTCACTTTGTAGCTTCAAGAATTTTGATTAGTATTATTATTATTAATTGACAGGCAAGCAGTTGAGCAATCATGGGTCGAGTTTGTCTTTCATCAGTTTTTAAATATTTGTCCAATCTATTTTTAAACTGATTCATATTCTGTGCAGATATTACTTCTTCTGGCAACTTGTTCCAAGCTTCAACTACTCTATTATTAAAGAAATGTTTATGTGGATTGTTTCCTGATAGTGTTTGATAGTGCATTTAAAGTTGAGATTTATCTTTAAGTGAATTTCATTCTTCCAAACTTATCAGTTTACTTTTTTTTTGTTTTTGAAAGGCAGATATGTCATGTTTTATTCTATACCAATTGATGAGTTCTATTTATTGCAATTATAAATTTTATAAAGGCATTTCAATTCTGAAATAGTATTTTATATCTCAGTTCTTACCCCTGGTACAGTACGAGGCATATAACTTGAAATCGGGTGGGGATTGCGCGAAACGCGTATTTTGGATATGCGTAGCGGTGAGGGGCGCGGGCGGCGAGAGAGGGGCGCGCGCTATTGGTTGCTCACAAGAGCACATGCGCGAACTTATTCCCACTCCGTCGAAAAAATTTCAAGATACGTGCCTAGTACTGTACTACCATTGTTTACATGTGTTTTTTTGCCTATGTTATTGATTGAGAAATATCTCAAGTGACTTTTAATGTCAATAACATTCACTGATTATAAATTTGCTAAATTAAGCACTGTAAAAAACAATCAAGGTGTTTAATAACTATATATTTCAGTAAAATATTGTTTGAAACAGGCTGAGTCATTGGAGCGTGAACGACTTCGTATCAAGTCTGGCAAAGATATGCAAGATGCACGACAAAGATTACAAGAGCAAGAAATGATGAAGCTCGTAGAACAGAGGAGGAGGGAGAAGATTGAGGACCAGCAAGCAAGAGACCGGGTGAGGGCACAAATTGAAGCAGACAAACAAGCCAGAAAGTAAGCCTCTTATGAAATATATTTTCAACCCAATCCAAAGGACCCCAAACCTATAGTTAGAAAAATGTGGTTTCAGTTAAATGTCCTGGGATTTCGATATGTTATAGATTTCGGTGCCCTGAGTAAAATCCTAAATGCTATATGTAGGTTCTCCATATATTCTCCATACTTCGCAGTGCTATTCCATACTAATCTTCGTGTTCCTTCGATACTATCGCCATCTAGTACACGGTACACGGGGACAGTATGAGGCATATATCTTGGAATTTTTTCGACGAAGTCGAAGTGGTGATAAGTTCGCGGATTTGCTCCTGTAAGCGACCAATAGCGCGCGCTTCCCGCCGCCCGCACCCCTCACCACTACGCATGCCCAAAATACGCGTTCCGCGTAATCCCCATCCGATTTCAAGATATATGCCTCGTACTGTATGTGCGGCGTACGGTAGATGCCGCCACATGTTTATTATTTTTGGTTGTAAAGGTTAGCAGCGTCGGGGCAGGCGGGCGCGCCCCCGGCCGCCGCGGCGCCCGCGCCCCCCGCGCCCGCGCTCCCCGCCGCCACCGCCGCCAAGGGCAGCTACGACCAGGCGCGCATACAGCTGCGGCTGCCCGACGGCAAGGCGCTGGCGCATACCTTCGGTGCTAAGGAACAACTTGCCGCCGTCAGGTAACGTACGAAAGTTTCACAGCCGTTGCCCCCACTGGGGAATATCGGGAAAAAAGGTTTTTTAATGCACAATGGGATAGTGTTTGCAATTAAAATGTTTGTAATATATAAGTAAGAACGCGTAACTTTTCGGTCGAAATTTTTTTTTAAACAACTTTTCCAAAATATTTTTACATCATCTTAAAGCCCTTCGAATTCCGCGTCTATTGAGCTCTCTCTCATACGTCTTCGTGGCCGCACGCGAGCCGCCCGCCGCGTGATCCTCTACAGCCTGAACCGTCACCAAAAAAATTACCTTCAATGTTCCTTGGTTTAATACTGAGGTGATTTTTTTTTATTATTTTTAAATTCAGCCCCGTTCTCGAGATATCAGAAATTTTCTGTGAAAACACGATTTTTCGGTCGAAAAAAGTCGGTTTTTTTCTCGATTCCAAAATAGTTTTTGACTTTTCCAAAATAATTTTTACATCTTAAAGCCCTTCAAATTCTGCTTCTTGTGAGCCCTCATACGTCCTCGTGGCCCTTAGGGTATCACGGGCGAGTCGCACTTTCAGCGAATATGGGGGTCTACTGGAGCGAACGAAAAAACATTTTCAATGTTAAAAAGAATTGTTTATAGCGTTTCTCTGCAATATCTTTGCTGTGTTCCATAATTTTAAATTTTATTGTATTTCAGATTGTACCTACAGATGAATGCTCAAGAGTTTGCTCAACAGGAAAATTTCAAGCTGATGACCACATTTCCCAAGAAAATATTTACTTCTGAAGATTATGAAAAACCATTGGAACTGTTAGGTAATACTATTTCGTATGGAACGCAACTTTAATGCTTAAGAAAATTAAGATTTAGGTGCCGGACTTAAAATCTCGCTTTTGTAAAAACTGTCTCCGAGCTTGACAGAAACATCTCAAGTTACTTAAGTTACTCTTAAAATGTTCTTTTTAGGGTTCCGTACCCAAAGGGTAAAAACGGTACCCTATTAAGTAGGTACTAAGACTCCTCTGTATGTCTGTCTGTCACCTGGCTGTATCTCATGAACCGCGATAGCTAGACAGTTGAAATTATCACAGATTATGTATTTCTGTTGCCGCTATAACAACAAATACTAAAAATATAATAAAATGTATATTTAAGGGGGGCTCCCATACAACAAACGTGATTTTTTTGACGTTTTTTGCTTTATATTAATAACGACAACAGGTAGATAGTTGAAATTTTCACAGATGATGTATTACTGTTGCCGCTATAACAAATACTAAAAGCAGAAAAAAAAATATTTAAGGGGGGCTCCCATACAACAAACGTGATTTTTTTTGCCGTTTTTGGTACGGAACCCTTCGTGCGCGAGTCCGACTCGCACTTGGCCGGTTTTTTGTAGTGTTATGTTTTGTAATTCTTTTTTTAGTATTTGCGAGTTTACAAAATCAAAATCAAAATGACACAAAACTGTAGGCTCGATAGATGGCGTTAATAAAAAGGTATTTGTCATTGTAACTTTTTTTCTAAGCTTCGAAGAGTACTCAGGTAGGCAGGCAGATGTAACCCTAAAATGTTTCTGACATCTGAAATGTCAGCCAGCAAGCGCTTATTCCTCTTTGGTACAGGCCGTTTATTTTTAAAAGCCAATTTTGACACTTCTCTTTCCATCAACGCCATCTAGTGAAGCAAATGGTAACTATTTTTACTTTTTAAATGTCACTGAAAAAAGCTCTCAATATTATGAATGCTGTGTACGCTAATTTTGAATTATTGTCTTGTCTTCTTATAAGTTCTTGTAATGACTTGTAAGTGTACCAACAGTAAATTAATTAATTTCAGGTCTCGTCCCGTCAGCCGTGATCATTGTCTCAAAAGGCCTATAACGCAGTCAGCTATGACAAGAAGCTGTCATTGGATAGTTAATTATTCGTATTTTATGGTATGGTATGAAGAATTAAATTTATGTATTGTACAATTCAAAATAAAGTTTGTGTATGTACTTCACTTTTGTGTTATTTGGGGAGCAATCGACGTGAGGAAGACTTGAAACAATTTGGTCACACCTTATTATTCCCTAAGGTGTTATTGACTAGAAAATACAGTAACATCTTAGGCCCTAAGGTGTTACTAGCTAGAAAATACACTAACATCTTAGGCCCTAACTTGTTACAGGCTAGAAAATACAGTAACATCTTAGGCCCTAAGGTGTTACTGGTTAGAAAATACAGTAACATCTTAGGCTCTAACAACGAAATAAGAACTAAGGAAGCCTCTCCTAACAAATATTGCTTAAAAAATGGCACCTTCGCATATTCTGTAACACAAAAAGGTCGCAAACTCAACAATGAACTAGTAAAAACATACCTTATTACAATGTACGCATAATCGGTATTAGGTTGTATTCTAACGCATATCACGTTTTCTATTGGCTGGGGTTTGAACGCAGATCAAACATGATTGGATATTTGGCTCGCGCCGTGTCACTCATTGGGCCGTTGTCGTGCCTTTGTCATTGAAGCGAGGACGGTGTAATGTAGAATGCAGTCAGTACACCTAACCTGCTAAGATCACTACGGCCCGGCGCGATGGGCGGCATCATAAAATTGTTTTATGAAATTAGTACATTATTATTTGTTAGATATAGTGTTTGTTTTATTATGTAGACAGACGACTTGGTAAAGATCGCTCGAATACGCTGAATGTAAGTCGTCTGCAACTAGTCGCTCTGGAAAACTAAAAGAGACATAATGTCAGGAGTTGACGTCTTTCGGCTGTGATGATTTTATTGTTATTTTATTTTATGAAAATTATAAAATGATGATGTTGATGAATGATGATCATATTAATTGGTAAGACACTTGATTTCAAGAAGGACTAAAATTAGGTAAGGTATTGAAATAAAATAGGTTTGCTTAATAAAAGAGAATGTATTATGTAGAAATTTCTTTTTCATAACATGTAAGTACATAATGTGGATAATTATCACATTGGCGAAAGCAACGCCTCAATACGTCTTTTAGAGGTGTGACTGCGTATTAATACGTTGCTTTATTTTTATTTTTCACATAAAAAAGCATGCTTTAATTGGCAGTACAAAATTCGTATAGCGACATCCGACTTCAAAAAAGGTTCTCAGTTCGTCGGAATATATTTTTTATAGCAGCGTATTCCACCAAGTCAAAATTTATTCTTGCCAAAAATCTTTTTCAAATGCAGACTATTTTAATATGCTTATTGACCGGTGCGCGAATACCTAAGCTAGCAATATGTGAGACGGTGGATTGGAAGAGGTGGATCAACTCCGTAGCTAGCGCGATCGCCAGATTTGACACCTCTTGAGTTTTATTTGTGAGGTCATGTTAACAGTTGATGTTTAAAAACATTTGTGAGAGTGAAGCCGTAATGCGTTTGCGAATAATAGCCACTTTTGTACTTATTAAGTTGAATACAGGTGTGCTGCAAAGTGTTCGAGACAATCTAGTGCACAGTTGCTGGGCATGTATTGCTATTGGTGGTGGAAATATGGAGTAGCATCTTCGCAGCAGATCTCATATTGGGGTTCCAGCAGAACGATCCGCGAATCAAATTCCATATTAAAAAGCTGTTTTCAGAGCTGCATAAAAATCATAGTTTCTGGAAATTTTTATTACTTTGTGTTCTAACGGTCTTGACCTTATGACGTCACTACTTGTGGTGCCGCTGCCTTCGGTGTTGCAATGTGAGTTCCCCATTTTTCGTTTATTCTATTTCAACCAGGGATTTTTTTTACTTGTTAATCAAAGAGGAGAGGATTGTGTGAATAGAATCGAAACTTTATAGGTACCTACCTAATCATCCCTTCACGGATTGGACAGAGTTTTTGTTACACCCTGTATAATGATTAAAAGCAAGGAGTTTACATCAGATTACTCGTTTTCTATGGATTGTATATTGCAGGACGCGCCATTTTTATAGCAACACAATATTTTGATTTTAATTTTCCTTTTTTTCTGTTGTACTGAATTTCATGAAAGAGTTTTATTCTTGTTTAAAAATCTGTGAAGCAGTGAACGTGAAGATTTGACTCTGCCCCACAAAGTGACTGAACACTTGTTGCATAATAGCTACCATAGATTGCATGTATACGCTCATAGATATTTCTAAATAACGAAAAATATTTTACTTACCAATGATATAATATGACCGTATTTGTTTTGATGCCTTCTATTGGTCTTTTACACCACTTGACCACACATGACGTCATTTTTTACCACTTTTTAATGATTTTTTTGTCGTTGCGCTAACGACTGTCACCGAGCGCGTGACAGACATGACTAAACAGTGCTTCGGTTGTACTTTTTTAGCCCCGCCCACTCGGTTGTAGTTTGCGTGGTGCTATTTTTTGAGCAGAATTACACTTCCTTAGTATCTTTGTTCGTAGGGCTCTAAGGTGTTACTGGCTAGAAAATACAGTAACATCTTAGGCCCTTAAGTGTTACTGGCTAGAAAATACAGTAACATCTTAGGCCCTAATGTGTTACTGGCTAGAAAATACAGTAACATCTTAGGCCCTAACTTGTTACAGGCTAGAAAATGCAGTAACATCTTAAGCCCTAAGGTGTTACTGGCTAGAAAATACAGTAACATCTTAGGCCCTAAGGTGTTACTGGCTAGAAAATACAGTAACATCGTAGGCCCTAAGGTGTTACTGGCTAGAAAATACAGTAACATCTTAAGCCCTAACTTGTTACAGGCTAGAAAGTACAGTAACATCTTAGGCCCTAAGGTGTTACTGGGTAGATATTATAGTAACATCTTAGACCCTTAAGTGTTACTGGCTAGAAAATACAGTAACATCTTAGCCCCCAAAGTGTTACTGACTAGAAAATACAGTAACATCTTAGGCCCTAAGGTGTTACTGGCTAGAAAATACAGTAACATCTTAGGCCCTAAGGTGTTACTGGCTAGAAAATACAGTGACATCTTAGGCCCTAAGGTGTTACTGGCTAGAAAATACAGTAACATCTTAGGCCCTAAGGTGTTACTGGCTAGAAAATACAGTAACATCTTAGGCCCTTAGGTGTTACTGGGTAGATAATATAGTAACATCTTAGACCCTAAAGTGTTACTGGTTAGAAAATACAGTAACATCTTAGGCCCTAAGGTGTTACTGTATTTCTAGTCATTATTAGGCCCTAAGGTGTTATTGGCTAGAAAATACAGACTGTTTCAATAAATGAAAAGCAGCAACTTAAGTCCCATAGTTTATTTCTCTCTCACTGAGTTAAGTACATACATTGTAAAAACTACCAATAATTTGTATAATTAATAACAGGCACTGTAAAGGCCGGCAGCTTTAAATGGTCAATATATGAAAAGAAAAGCAATCTGACAGTTTCATGAATACCATTGGTACGCCAAGGTCTTTGTCGCACTGTTATTTTAATGTAAGTACAGTCGGCAGCGCGTCAGTTTTGTAAAACTGTCAACAATCTGACATTTATTATGAACATTAATATCTTCGTATTTAAGTATTAAATTGATTTGATTGAATATGATTAACCTGTCGTGGAAGCCCGTCGTGCATTTAATGAGTTGATTGTACAATGCGATTAATTTAACAATGTACGTCAACAGAAGTGACTAATTTCCGAGTGCTTGCAGTAAAAACGACGTATTTTACATCATACTTGCTCGGTAACTAGGATTTACTTATATAGTATGAGGCTGTGTAAGTTGGCATATGCAACACAGTGCATTGTTTAGATAGAACGTTCCATTTTCAAATCACTTTACAATTCAAGGATGGTGAATGCTTTAACTGTAAAGTTACTTTACAATTCAAGCATTTAAAACTCCTTAGTGAACCAATCTCATTTCTTTTATTATAAACTGACGAAACTTTTGGCTGAAAAAAAACAATGAAAATGGCGGCATTTCATTTCAGTTGAAGCTAGGTATGCAAAATTCTGCAATGCAAAAACAGCTGATTTTTTTTCGTGATTTCGAGGTTGGTTCCATAGTGAAAGTTGTTCAGTTTAATGGTCTGATCAACCCTACGAGTTTTCAATGAAATAACCCTTTAACGTTTTATTTTTGTTTTAATGTTTTTGTTTTTATTTTTATTAAATTTACCTCGCATGTATGATGTAAAATAGTATGCTTACCTCGGTTGTAAGTAGCTATTACACCCTCGAACTATATTCGCCCTCGCTCGCTTCGCTCGCTCGTGCGTCTAAATATCTCGGGTGCACTCGATCCATTAGCGCCCTTTGCGAGCTGCGCTCGCACGGGCGCCAAATTGGATCTTGTTCTGTAATAGCTCACTTACATCCCTTGTGTAACAAACTACTATTAATCTTCCAAGATTTTCATCTGTAAAATTTTCTCTTTGCCTTACATCTCGTGTGAAGTTTTAGCACATCACTGTCTATTGTCAATTTAATCACATTGTACTATCATGGGCGTATCCACGGTAGGGCAAGATGGAGCGCCTGCCCCACCCTCCACCCTGACATGAAGCTAAGTACTAATTAAAAAAAAAAACAAATTTTAAATAACAGCGTGAAACAATGCAGTATCGATGAATGATCTTTAATTAATACTAGCGGCCGCCCGCGACTTCGTCTGCGTGAAAAGGTTTTTTGCTATCCCTCGGGAACTATACTTTTTTTCGAGATGAAAGGTAGCCTATGTCCTTGTCCTTCTCTGTACCCCTGACAACGTGTATGCAAAATTTCATGATGATCGGTTCAGTAGTTAGGACGTGAAGGCGTAGCAAACAAACAAACAAACGGACTTTCGCATTTATAATATTAGTAAGGATACTTGTGTCTCTAACCTAGTTACAGCAACGTTTCTTAGAGTTGCTTGCTCGCTGATTCTTAGATTGCACTTTCACATGCATCAAATGTATCAAGACTTAAAAAAAAAACGAAACTTTCTTGTAGTCATTACAATTTAAACTGTTTTCTTGGTAAAGCTAAATTGTGGTACGAGTAGGTAAATATATGTGGGAACAAAAAATAGGGTACAGACAGAGCGAACTGAAGGAAATGGAGTTGGTTGCGCTAGTTCAGTGGTCGGCAAATCGCGGCCCATGTATGTAGATACTAATAATTTCATCATTATAGGCCTCTAAATGGCTATAACATATAGCCTAGTTTCTTAAACTAATTAAAGGTAAGTATAAGTAAATATAACAATTCACAAAAGTATTCATAAAATTTATAGTAGGTAGTCATGAAAATTTTTTTAACAGTGAAAAAACGCAAGTAAGTATTTTAACGTCTACCTATTTTATTATTATGCCAGTTATTTGTCATGTGAAAAATGCAAACATTAAAACACATTCCGTAATGCCTTTGAAAAGTAATATTTATCTACTGAATATAAATTAAGTAGTAAGTACACATTTTATTTAAGTTCATTATGCCTCTTTTAAAGAAAATTATATAATATACTTAAATAAATAAAAAAATCTTTATTTTCTTACAATTTAGGACTATTTAAGCAATTTAATTACGAACAGTGAGCTTTTAGTTCTACTTTTAGGTAAGTATCTTAAATAAACGGAGAACAATAAGTGGCATTTTAAATTTGCTATCCATACCACTAACACACAACTTAAATAACGATTTACTAATTTACATATAAAACGCATAAGTAAGACGATACATCATATAGAATATTATATTTTATCTACACCCATGCTTTAAAAATCCTCTATAAAGGGTGCTGAAAAGATTAGCTTACTGCCAACATTATAACAACCATGTCATAGTGACCACAATATCCGAGCGAGAGGATGTTGCGCTCTTTCCCGCGCCCACGGGCGACGTGTTACATTATGAAATTCAGTACAACATTACAACACTCGTTCGGATGATATAATGACGAGGAGGAGGAGGAAAGTCAAAGTCAAAACTCTTCAAGAGGATACATATCATGATGGGTGTAGATAGATAGTCTTGTATGCAACTGTACACAATTACTTAAGTACTAAAACACTCATGTTGTCTCATTATGGAACAGTTGCATAAATAACTATTAAGGTACACGCAGCTAACTATAATGTAGACAAAGCAGCATAGGAGGCTTTATCCAAAACTGTCCTTTAATTGATTTAAATTAAAACCTTTGTGTTATCCCAAGAAACTCTAGTCACAGAATTATTAATAGTACTGTGTCCTAGTTTAAGCGTGCCCCCAGACTACAGACTAAACTGTCGGCCGATAGTTGGTTTTGTATGAAAAATCGGCCGATACCAAATCGCTGTAAAGTGCGCACTTGCATACTTCTTCATTCATACTAATTCCAACTATCCGCCAACAGTTTGGTCTGTAGTCTGCGGACACACTAAGAGAACATGAGCAACAAAAACTTTAAAGCAATTAATATTATCAGGTAATAACTATTTACAAAAGTGGCACATACTTTCATATAAATATTATGTGTTTTAAAATCGAAAAGCATAAATCACCAAAAATTAACTACTTATAGCAACCAGGCTAAAATGACATTTGTTTTTAGAACTGAAAATGGTATTTGATGCTTTTCTAATTTATAACTTGTTATTAGGGAATTCGATCCCGGCATTGTTACATGGGCAATCCCGGGATTGATCCCGGGATTGCCTATGTAACAATCCCGGGATCGAATTCCCTACTTGTTATAGATACAGAAAGAAGATGGCCCAATTGACCAGCCCGCTGATTATGTAAAATTGTTGCAATCAACTCTGACAGAAATCGCAGTTACATTGCTGCTTTAGTTAGAACCAATGTAACAACTATCTTACTAAAGCAGCAGTGCAACTGCGATTTCAATCGAGAATTTTTAGCAACAGACTTACGTAATTCGGGGTCAGGCCCCTAGCATGACGACGAAAGACGATATATATCGCGTGAGCGTTTTATCGACACCCAACTGTCAAAATCCATTGTTTTTTGACAGTTAAACATGATAAATAGCTATATCATATCGTGTTTCGGTGGTCATGCTAAGGGGGCAGGGGCCCACGTCTGCTATTGTTAAATCCATAGACATAGAATTTTCGCTGCGCTCAAGAAGACCAACAAAGCGTGGAAAAGAGAAGTAAACATCATACGGACACGGTTTATGTAAAAAAGAGACAAAGGATCAAGTGACATGTGCCAACATTTTTTACAGTAAGAGCCCCTAGCGTCCCGCCTAGCAAATGAGCAATCACAGTTTGTTTAAAATATTTGTTAATCTTAATTAGAATTTAAAATAAAGGTATCGTGGAGCCATGGTGTCTTGTGCTCTAAGTAATTGTGATGTGACAAAAAGAAACAATCCAAGTAATCACACTTTTCACAGGTAAATAAGATATTACCACACATTTCTCTAAAACCGAATTTCGCTACATTTATTCGTTTATCGACGAAGAAAACAGTATGGAACATAATTTATTAATTTCCTTTGCCATATATAGTCATATTTGATGTATCTAAGTCATATTTTACGTATCTCATATAAAATGTATGCATTTATTTTTGGATCACCTGTTTATTGATGTTGTTGTTCTTTGACATTCTATTTCTATGGTTAAATCATAATCGTGTTTCAATTGTGTTTGAGTTGCAATGCTTTTTGACACAGTTCTTGTTTATTTAACCCAAAACCGAAACACGATTGAATCATGACTATGACGTTAACAATAGCAGACGTTAACACTTGTTGTCGGCATGATTCTCCGTAGATCACTCTAGAAAACATTGTTTTTACACGAGTGAAACAGTGAGAAAAAGCAAAAAAACTTGCAACCAATCGATCCTTATTGCTTCACCAAAAACTCATCTCACAATTACAAGGTGAACCATTGCAGCCAAGAAATGAGTTTATAGAGTTCTACATAAATAGTTTTGGGCGGCATTTTGGTATGTGGATACAATATTCCACTAAAATGGTCACAGTTAGTTATAATAGGCACATGGTTCACCATTTTGGTATATTTAATACCATCACAATTTGTTAAATTCAACTGCTTGTCAAAACAGATTCTTATTTCAACTAAATATGTCCTACCTTCTTCCACCCGGCATTGGATAGAAGGGTTGACATCCAATTTACCTTTTACAGCATTGTAAATGTCAACAAGTTTGTATTCTTTCTCATCGTCTGGAACGATTCCAGCTGCTGCCAGAATGCCCGACATGTCGTATTCCTGGAAGAAAGCTAAACCCTTGGAGAAATACTTGAGCTCTGAATTAAGCGGCTCCAATACTGCAGCGCACGTGCCATGCTTGCTCCATTCGTGGGCCCAAAAAGAGTATACTCCGGTTCCTGAAAGTTAAATAAATAAATGTTTGGACAATTTCGCACAGCGCCATATAGCTCCAAACCTGATATACCACTTATATACTTTTTAAATATATACTTATTATACATAGTAACACCCAGCCCCCCTAGCATGACCATCAAAACACGAAACATATCGCGTGATATAGCGTTTTATCATGTTTAACTGTCAGAAAGACAGTGGATTTTGACAGTTGAGTGTAGATAAAATGCTATATCACGCGATATATATCGTGTTTCGTCAGTCATGCTAGGGGGGCTGATCCATCACAGAAAATAAAAATAATCATTTCAATTTCTGCCCAGCCGCGAATCGAAGCTGGGACCTCTTGCGTGGTAGACCGGCATGTTGACCCAGTAGTCAAGTCACCACTCAGGTTGTTGAGTAATGATTCACCAATATTGAAGACATTACATATAAATATACTATTATTTTCACTTTCATTATTCATTCTAAAAGCTAAAATTCAAAAAGCTTATAAAGATAAAATTGAAGTTTGAAAAGAACATACCATCTTCTATGTTAGTCCATTTGCTAATCAGGTCTTTTTCGATGGGTCTGATCTGCTCTGGATCAAACAACCAGGTTCTGTTGCAAAAACTAGGTTGTAAAGTGCCAAGTTTCGTCGGCCATATTCCATGGATGGCCCAGGAGTCTACTTTCTTGGGCATAGTGCAGGTATGTGACGGATTGTGATGGACCCATTCTTGGCATACAGTTTCCGGCCATTGCTGAGTGAATATTAACAAATCCCAGTCATGGCTGTTCTGATACTCTTGCAGCTGCGCTTTGTTCACACTGAAATAAAGATGTAAATAGTAAGAAAATAAGTATAAAGTTATCGACTATTAACTTGGGTCTAAGGGTCACACTGCGCTTCCACCTTTAGCCATTATCGTCCAGCCTTATCGTCATTTAACATCAGGTGAGATGAAGGCCAAACACTATCCTGTTGTACATAAAAAAAGGGTACCTACTTAGGTTCGCAAACCTCCATGCTCGCTGAACCTGCACCAAAAAATTGTTTACCCTATTCTGCAACAGTGCGCCATAGTGTGTTAGTGAGCGCAGTGCCGGTTTTAGCACTACCAGCGCCCCTAGGCGACATTTCTACGGGGCGCCTCTTATCTGTGATTTGAAGATTTTAACTTTTGCCTGTTAGCTAAAAAAATGGCTTAATCAGTTTCACCTACTAATCTTCTAATTTTGCTTTTTAAAGTAAAAAAACCGCTACGCAGCACGAGAATTTACAATAGTAATTGCAGGAGTCGCTCAATGAGCGAGTGTGTATAAAGGGACGCCTGCGGCGCCCCTTTATATCGGCCCCCTGGGCGGTCGCCTGTGCTAGCCCCCCCCCCCCTAACGCCGGTACTGAGTGAGCAAACACATATGTGAACCTGGTTCACACACATACACGCTATAACCAGTAAAAATAGCATTTTTGCTAAGGATGGCATACTGTTCTGGAGTGTGGAGGTACCCACCCTTGTAAAGTACCGTCAATGGGGGATACTTGAGACTACAGTACTGTATTACTTAGGACATGAAAAATATTAACGTTTTACATACCCTGTTAAAACTTTATCTCTTCCGTGATGTTGACAACACCTTCTCTTCTCCAGCACTATGTAAATGTTGCCATAATAATTAGTCAAAAATTATCATTCGAAATGTCCTTAGTAATACTGTAGTCTCAAGTATCCCCCATTGACTGTACTAGATAATGTCGTAAGGAGTAGCCAGATCAATAAACATTATCCACTATAAACTTCAAGCACTGACAGAAGTACAATTAGTTTTGCTGAGCATTGAAGAACAGGCTAGTTATTGTTATATATTCATGGAGAACCATTACTGGAGAATGGTTGGATTTACAGAACTAAGGTCTTGTAGTAATTTAACTTCTATGTGGTATAGCACTACATGCACGGTAGTTAGACCTGTCCAGAAGCCACAAAAGTTAACAAAGAAAAGCTATCAGGATTTAGTCGTCACAGGAAACAAATGTCACATCACTTACCAACTGAAGAGTAACACAACCGCGAAATACAACTTATTCATATTTATGAGGCTTCAGAAATCCGCGACAAATGAACACTGCTGTGATTACTGTACAATCTATTTACTTAGTAATTAAATGCTAAAATTGCATTACATTTCACGATAACACGACCACCACCAGCTGTTGTTGATTGATTGGTGTCTCACTCACTGTCACTGTCACTGTCAGTTAGTAGCAGTGTTGCCATTGTATTTTTTTTACTTGCCGTGTTTTGTCAGTGAAATTGCCGTAGATCGGCGGAAAATAGCAAAAAATGCCGTGTTTCGATAGAATTAATGCACTCCTAAAAGAATTAGAGCATATTAAATTACCGTGTTTGTATGAAATGTTCTGCCATGGAAAGCCGTAGCAAGATTCATTATTGAGCCCGATTGCCGTAGAACACGGTAATTACCGTAGCATTGGCAACACTGGTTAGTAGGTGCATTCCAGCAGACTTACCGCAGAGTCATCGATCATGTCGATCGAACCATGGAAAGTAATAAAATAATGAACATTAGAACAAATTACTTTTCATGATACAGTATGCGTAAAATAACTTGGTGGCTTGGAACTTCGCGCGGAACGCTGCGCAGTAGACGAATACAGGCGTGCGAGGAGACGGGGTGCGGGCGGAAATAACCGAAACTATGGAACTCGACATGTACCTTGCGCGAAATATCACTTGCATTGCAGATTCCGAGCCGCAAGTTATTTTGCACATACTGTACAGTACGAGGCATATAACTTGAAATCGGGTGGGGATTGCGCGAAACGCCTATTTTGGGTATGCGTAGTGGTGAGGGGTGCGGGCGGTGGGAGAGGGGTGCGCGCTATTGGTCGCTCACAAGAGCACATGCGCAAACTTATCCCCACTCCGTCGAAAAAATTTCAAGATACGTGCCTAGTACTGTACAGCTGTGGTGATCATTGATTCAGCGATTGGTTTGCTGGAGTGCACCCAATGTCACTAGTACCCCATGATCGTCACCTCGTATGTGCCTTACTCCTTTTGGCTTGTGAGCTATAAAAACCTTCAGTGACGGATAAACAATTTCTTATTTTGGTATTCAGAACAAACGTGACGCAAGGGTTTATGAATGATTGACGTTTGAACATGGCACAGACGAGATGACGCTGAAGGTTATGTATGCTGGAAATAACAAAAACTAGCAAACGAAAGTCAAATTTTACTTCGTAGATGCTCAGTGACGCAAAAATAAATAAGATTTAACACTCGAACATCATACAAAACAGAACAGATCTCATAAAATTGTTGTTTAAACAAGGCACATACAGAACCGTCTGTACCAGTTTTCATTTGTCAAAATATCGACAACTAAACCGTTTGGAGCCAAATGAAGCAGTCTAGCAGCGTCACGTTTGATAAGTGACAGTATATAACACTTCAAATCCGTTCGCGGAACGACACATCAATAGAAAAAGCGAAAACAATATTTCGACCCGTCACACTGTCTGGCCCATACTTAAAACTGTCACGTTACGTGAATTTTGCCTCACGCATATTGTAAAGCAATTAATATTAAAAAGAATTTCCGTCACTGAGGATCTAGCTTTATCTGAAACCAATCACTGCAGTACTTACGATGCAATTCGAGGTTAAAATTGGTATGAGATTTTTAAGATAGGGTGACAACAATGTACGTACGTTGATGGACAGTAAGGCTAATAATATAATGAAATTGTCCTGTTAGCACTATTATCTATTTTGTGCTGTTAGTAAGTTTTACCACGGACTTTGCATTCTAGCGACTTTAGTTACCTAGATATTGATGAGATTGATTAAAAAAATACATCGTTTTTACACGATTTTTTATATCGGATATAATTTTGTATAGATAAAGCGGATGAAAATATTTTATTGGCTAAAAATATAGATATATCGAATTGAACATATTGATATATCGTATTTTTGCAGCAAGCTTAAACATCGTTGCCAGATAGAACATACAAAAAAATCGGCCAAGTGCGTGTCGGGCCACGCGCCGTAGGGTTCCGTAGTTACCTTATACCAGACCATATTTAATACCATAATTTTCGTCTGCAAAAATAACTTTGTTTTTCACAGTGTTGGTATGAATGACAAAGTTATATTTGCGGTTTTGGAAAATGTACTATATCTCAAAAACTTAAGACTATATCTCGCTCATCCTAATTTTTGTTGAAAGCTTTTATTAAAATCCACAGCATTATTATTTTTTTATTTTTCACTATCTTATTTCAAAAGTTAAAGGGGGGGACGGACACACATTTTACCACTTTGGCGGTGTATATCTTTCAAACGGTTGACTTTGAGAAAAAAATGACTTAAGAATCTCAATGTCATTTTTAAAGACCTATCTACAGACACCCCACACGTATTGGTTTGAAGAAAAAAATTTTTTTCAGTTTTAGTTCCATGTATGGGGAGCCCCTCCTAAAATATTTTTTTTTTGTGTTAAATTCGTTAAGCGGTTAACAGAATACATCTAACTACCAAGTTTCAAGTATGTTATCTTAGAAATTAAAGGTCTTGATGAGATCTTCATTTTAGATGACAACTGTCAAATTTAAGTTTGACAAATTTAAATTTGACCTCTGTCACCTAAAATAAATATCTTACCAAGACCTGAATTTTGTAATTGAATTGACAAAAGAGGTCAGCATCCCTTCAGTGACAGCCCTTACACTTTTAGTCGTTGCGCCAACTATCTATCTAGATTCTAGACGAACGTCGCGCGGCGGCTTTTTCGCCAATACAACAGGTGATGGCTGAATGTATAAACTAAATACTCTATCTATAATAATAACTAAAACTCTTTCTAAGTTATTCAGATATGTTTCACAAAACTGGGGTGCAAGACAGTTCTAACAAAACCTGGTTTAATGTTTGTAAACCAATCACACACAATGCACCTTTTAATCCTTAAACGGTGGGACTAAACGTTAAACTGTCACTCTGAATAAGATTTGCGCTAAAATGGCGTTAGTCCGCTGTTTAACGCCATGTTAACTTTGGCCCTAGTTTAACGAACGCGCACTGAATAAGCCAGTATAGGTTGTGGTACTAGTCTGTTTTTAACTAATTAATAATTTTAGTTTAAAAATTATATGGCTATTTCATCTTAATTGATTTGTCTAGCACCTGCAAGGGTGTTGCTTTCAAATGTCGAAGTAATTCACTTCACATTGATGAGATGGCGCTGGCCTACAGCGGAGACGTGGAAAGTATTAGAAAATTTCGTTAATCCTGCTAGCGACTCGGTAGCATAATTGGTTAGTGCATTGGGCCGGAATCCTAAGGGTGCGGGTTCGAGTCCCGTCTGAGCTGCTATGGGTAAGTCGATTTTTTCTAATATTTTTCAATTGTATTAATAATCTTAAAATTAATAATTATTGTACATATTGTGATTAAACTGTGATATCTTTATGACAATCTTATTGTTAACAAATGTCCCGCCTGCACCATACCACCACAGCGTAGGACGTGATCGAGTACATAAAGAAGAAATCCAACTTATGTTTGAGAGTTCAGCCACTGGAGTCACGCCATAATACCAGTTTATGGTGCGCATCCCAACAGCGAGGCTTTTCATAAAGGAGCACTTCTGGCCGCAGGGTATGGTATACAGGCGCTTCAGAGGAACGCTGCCTTGTGCCACCGATTCGACAAACAAAGTGTCAAATTGATAAAATTTTTATCAACATATTTTTAAGTTATGTACTAACAACATTGTTTTATAAATTATATATCTTTAGTTTTAAGGTATATATCTATGGGCCATCGTTTCCTGAATATAAATAACTAAATAAAAAAAATAAAAGTAAAATCACACCAAACTGAGGCTTTTTGGCTTGGTATTTGCATCTTGTAAGTATCATGATGATGATGTCCTCTTATCCCTACATAGGGCTCTCAGAAGGGACCTCCACTTCTTCCGGTCTTGTGCGGCCACCTCAAGATCTGTCCAGCCTTGACTGATTGAAGCAGCCTTTTTTCAACTGAGCGCCTCCAGGTGGTACGAGGGCGGTCGGGTTTTCTCCTGCCATGCGCTTGCCACTTTAGACCCTGTTTCGGGATGTGGTTGTCAGGCCTTCGTAACACATGACCAATCCAACGCCACTTCCTTAAAAGAACCACCTTGTCGATCGGCATCTGCGGGGCTACCGGCTAAAAACAATGAAGTTAATGTTAACTGTAATTTGAAAGATGTATGTGATACATTGCTGCTTCGTTTTGGGACAAATAAAAACCTACCAAAGAAAAGCAGCAATGTATTACATCCATCTGTCAAATTACAGTTAAAATGAACTTCATTGTTTTTAGCCGGTAGCCCCGCTGGTCAGTTAACTCCCACAGCCTTGCATTGGAGATGGTTCGTGGCCACCAGATTCCCAGTATCCGCCTAAGACATTTGTTGACCAATACCTGTAGCCTAGCGGTGACTTCATTTTTGACAAGCCAGGTATCGCATCCATAAAGAAGAACTGATTTGACGTTGGAGTTAAATATTTTTATTTTCGTGCGGCGTGTTATTATTGAGGACGTCCATACAGGGTCCGTACCGGCTAACGCATCGAACTTCGATAAGTCTGCACGGCTTCAAATTAAAACAGATAAATCAAGCCTCAATCAGGCCAAAATGGTGAACCCCAATTCATGATGCCACAAGAACATCGATATCTTCTAAATAACTTCGGCAAATAGTACAATACGAAATTCCTTATTTCGATTTTTCTGTTTTAAGTTGAAGCTCGGCAGACTTATCGAAGTTCGATGCATTAGCTGGTACGGCCCCTAGTTTAAGCTGCACGTAGGCGGCTCGGGCCTTGTTTATGCGAGCTTCTACATCTGCATCCGATTCTGCGCCTCCCAGGCGGTCCATCACGTTTCCGAAATACCTGAAACGCTCTACTTGTTCGACGGCCTCGCTATTAACGTGTATGGGCGTTACATCTGAGGTGTTTAGGCGCATGTCTTTTGTTTTCTTGCGGTTTATGCGCAGGCCCTCTTTAGCAGCAGCGTGAGCGAGGTCGTTGGTCTTGGACTGAAGATGATCTCGTGATGTTGCTAGTAAACACAGGTCATCCGCGAAATCGATATCCTCAAGGGTATTGCCATCAACCCAAGGTAATCCTCGCTTTGCCTTGTCAGTTACTCGGCGCATCACGTCATCCAAGACTATTACCTACCACAGTTTAACTCCATACAGT
Organism: Agriphila geniculea; assembly: GCA_943789525.1. Lineage (NCBI taxonomy): Eukaryota > Metazoa > Arthropoda > Insecta > Lepidoptera > Crambidae > Agriphila > Agriphila geniculea. Next base: position 3,908,586 of record OX038877.1, on the reverse strand, counting down.
TGTTAAACGCCTTTGATGTTGGACGACGCCGCCGCGTGCCGCCGCCCGTGTAGGTACTTACGCAATCAGCCGCAGATGTGCAAGGGTTGTCAAAATAGAAAATAAATGTGATTAATAAGTAATTATTTATTAACAACACACATACACACGAATTTTCGCATTTATAATAGTAGGTAGGTATTAGTAGAAAATAGGATTAGTGATTAGTAGAACAAGGATATAAATAATCTAACATTACGCGATCAGTGTTCAAGTGCCTATAGCCCGTGCGCAAAGCGTAGGTATGTAGGTAAGTCGGTAGGTACCTAGCTTGCTTTTAAGTACTTACTTTAACAGAACGGCCGCGGTGTCATTAACTAATTAATAGTGTTCGAGTATTTAGTAGCACAGAAAATAAATTAGTAGGTACCTATCTTGGACGAATCAAGGTACCTATGTAGGTAGGTACCACCAGTGTAATACGTAAATCTCTGGTTCACACAAGGTCGTAGGTACCCAACTATTTTGTGATCATAGCAACACGCACGATATGCTTATGTACCTAGTTCCTACATACCTTCCAAATATACAGTGCCTTTGGTCTTGAACTAGCGATAATTTAAAGGCGTGTAATACACCTAATTTTATCGATAAAAACACCCACATGTTGGGGTCTATCCCCACTCCTGTTGGAATGGCCGCCATTTTAAATTTGACTTTTTATTTTAGATGACCCTGCAGAAAAATATTAATTTCTCCGGATTTAGAAGTCTTACAGTTATAACAAAAATACTGTTCAAAAGCTAATAATATTATCTAGTAACTTAAAAAATAAAATGTTTAAATTTTTGGTTTAAATACGTCATAAAAAATTACTGAAATAAAATTTTATACGAAATTTGTGCGATTTTTTTGAGTTTTTATTACATTTCTCAAAAACTAGGACATTAATGTCCACTTTTTTAGACTATTCAAATACACAGGAATATTATCTACAAAACGATTTCAAAATTTAATTCTCTATGTTGCATATTTCGAGAGCTATTGTTGTTTGAATATGACCCTTACAAGTACTAAATGGTTATTTTCGAAAATAAAAAAAATCTAAATTCCTAAAAACTAGATTTTATCATTTGATGAAATTAGTATTCAGATAATATTATCAACCTAATTTAAAATATGTTCAAAATGCTTGTAATTATGTCCATTTTCGAAAATAATCATTTTTTGGTTACGTAAGGGTCATAGTTCAAACAAAAATAACTCTCGAAATATGCAACATAGAGCAATTAATTTTGAAATCGTTTTGTAGATAATATTCCTGTGTATTTGAATAGTCTACAAAAAGTGGACATTAATGTCCTAGTTTTTGAGAAATGTAATAAAAACTCAAAAAAATCGCACAAATTTCGTATAAAATTTTATTTCAGTAATTTTTTATGACGTATTTAAACTAAAAATTTAAACATTTTATTTTTTAAGTTACTAGGTGATATTATTGGCTTTCGAACAATATTTTTATTATAACTGTAAAACTTCTAAATCCGGAGAAATTAATATTTTTCTGCAGGGTCATCTAAAATAAAAAGTCAAATTTAAAATGGCGGCCAATCCAACAGGAGTGGGGATAGACCCCAACATGTGGGTGTTTTTGTCGATAAAATTAGGTGTATTACACGCCTTTAAATTATCGCTAGTTCAAGACCAAAGGCACTGTATAATCATTATTTATTTCACAAATCTACTTGAAGTTATTCTTTAGCTACAATTAAATCCTTACTAATATTATAAATGGGAAAGTCCGTTTGTTTGTTTGTTTGTTTGTTTGTTACGCCTTCACGTCTTAACGACTGAACCGATCATCATGAAATTTTGAATACACGTTCTTAGGGGTACAGAGAAGGACATAGGATACCTTTCATCCCGAAATAATGTGTTGTTCCCGAGGGATAGCAAAAAAATCTTTCCACGCAGACGAAGTCGCGGGCGGCCGCTAGTTTTACTATAAAACTGCACAGCATACCACAGGTATTATTATACAAAATAAGTACCTACCTAACAGCACGAGATGATGATAGGTTAAGTAGGTAAGTAATACGAAATTACTTATAGGAATAAATAAACTTACCTCGCATCACGGGGAAATCTATGAAATTTTAAGTCCTTGTTACATGTCGCCGTCGAGGCACATCCGTATACGGAACAAGTGTGCACCATTATAACTAGTGGCTCCGTGAGCTGTAGACCTCGCGTTAAAAAGTAGCTCAAATTGTATGTTGTTTAAAAATGAATCGGTTATTTGACTAACCCCTCATGTCCATTGAAGCAAATTTTACAGGAGAAACATTTTTTTAATTTCTGGATATATTATGTTGAATTGGATATCGTTTAGAATCAAATTATAAAAGTATACACATAGGTAATTAAAAAATATATCAGACACAAAAATACGAATAGACTATAGTATAAAAAAATAACAATAAACTTCAAGGACATGAGGGGTTAGTCAAATACAAGTAATTAATAGAAGAAAGACCTAACTTTAAATGATATTTTATTGAAATAAAGTATTATTTTTCATTTCAAAATGTGCCTCATCATCATCATTGCCAGTACTTGGAGGCTCCTTGAATAATTTTTGATAAAAATTTCCTGATTTTGTGGTTGGTGAGGTTCAAATTTATTTAAATCGTATTTTTTTATAATTTATTGTAATTTAATCACTCCTGTGGGTTAATGTTGTCGAAAATAGCAATAGTGCTGGGTGAGACTCAGTTACAAGCTAAATGTTGGTATGTTTTGAGAGGCATTAAAAATTCTATCAAGTCTCACCTTACACTACCAGCAGCCCCCCTAGCATGAACACCGAAACGCAATATGATATAGGCATATAGAAATTTATCACGTTTAACTGTCAAAAGACAGTGGAATTTGACAGTTGAGTGTCAATCAAATGCAATATTCACGCGATATATATCGTGTTTCGGTGGTCATGCTAGGGTGGCAAGAACTCTTTAGAATAGTGAAATAGCATATTTTTTTTATGTTAAAATTTTGTTTTTATTTACGAGGAACTCCCCTTTCTTGAATTAAATAAAGAAACATTTTTTTAAGTATAGATTAGGCCACCATAATGTTTTATATTTATTACAGTAACCCCTCATGTCCCTGGACTTGAGGGGTTATTCAAATAAAGTCAAATTATGACACTCGAAATTTTAATGGAAGGAAATGGATTTAAAGAATTTCCTTTAATACCATGATGTGTCTTGGGTCAAAGGTTGCAATAAGCAAAAAAAAACGAAATAACCCAAAAAGTGGACTTGAGGGGTTAGTCAAATAACCGATTCAAATAATCTAAAAGATGTCGCCACCCCTTTTTCCCCACACACCACGAGCTTTTCAAAGCACATAGTAGGTATGTACGTGCTGTTTGGTATATTATTTGGTAGGTATATTCACTGCTAGATGGCGCTTCTAATTTTAATAATTTTTCGAAATAAGTAATTTTTGGTAAATTTCAAAAAAAATGATAGATAAAAAATTATACAATATTATCGAACCTGCCCACAAAATTTCATCAGAATCGGTTGAGAAATGCGACCTGTAGAGGAGATCAAACAGCCGGAAAGCTGGACTGAAATATGTTTTTTTACATATCTCCGTCATTTTAATAAATTTCGAAAAATTGCCTTTACAATAAATTTTATATATTTATCAAATCAGCTCACAAAATTTCACCGGGATCGGTTGAGAAATGCGACCTGTAGGAAATCCGGACTGAAATAGGTTTTTTTTAACATATCTCCGCTATTTTGAAAAATTTCAAAAAACTGGTTTGGCAAAAAAAAACTACATGCTTCTACATGCTTACAAAATTTTACTTTTACGATTTCTCAATATAGTATACTTTTTTTGAAATTATCAAATTTCTAAAAAGTTAACATTAGTTCCACTATAGGTCAAGAGATGGCGCTGACCTAAAACAGCAATAATAATTTTATTATTCTACTCTGCTGTGTATTTATTATGATAGTACGGAACCCTCGGTGCGCGAGTCCGACTCGCTCTTGACCGGTTTTTTTTTACAGTTTTATTACTTATATGTATGGATAAAAGAATTAACCTGTGATGTTTAACACTAAAACATTTTAGAATACCTAGTAAGTAGAATTACTTATATTAGTATAGTATTATATTATTATCTATGGTACTAGTCTGTTTTTCAACAAGTCATTAATATGTACATTAATGTGATTGAACTGTGATATTTGATATTATTATTGTTATCAAAATAACTTTTTAGTGTCATACCTTAAGCGTTAATAAATCACAACTTGTTGAATTGATTTCCTGAAGTTTTATTTGATTAAAAAAATTAAAAATATTAAAAACATTATTGCCCTGCCAAAAACGAACTAAAAAGTTAATTAAAAAAACAAGTGTCATTGCAATCAGGGGACCGTTTTGTGAAACAATTTTAATCAAAGAGGTCCCCCGACTGCAATGACACTTGTTATTTAGTTAACTTTTTAGTTAGGTTTTGGCAGGGCAGTCGTATTTTTAATATTTTTTAAATTTATTTAATTTATTTTACACATTTTAGGGACAAATGATATAGTTTTGGAATGTGCGCCTTTCATTTGATGCCCATATTGTAATAAATGAAGAAAAAATATTTTTTTCTCATTTAAAAGTTGCGTCGTACAGTCGCCATATTGACTTTAAAAAAATATAGCCAGTGTCATTCGGAATGATGTAAGGATTCTAACGATACCCCATACATCTAAATCCGTTAAGCCATTTAGAAGTTATGGTGGAATAAAGAAACTCACATACCTACAAACATACATGAACTCTGAACACATATACACTCCTTTTTTGAGCAGTCGTGTAAAAACCTAAAAGTAATGTGCTACGATACGCTACAAACAATCTCAGTAAACTTCAATACGATGTCCGCAAAAATAATACTTCATGGTCAGTATGGTCACCCTAGTTTATTTACATACAAATTTTAACCTCGAATTGCATCGTAAATACTGCAGTGATTGGTTTCAGATAAAGCTAGATCCTCAGTGACGGAAATTCTTTTTAATATTAATTGCTTTACAATATGCGTGAGGCAAAATTCACGTAACGTGACAGTTTTAAGTATGGGCCAGACAGTGTGACGGGTCGAAATATTGTTTTCGCTTTTTCTATTGATGTATCGTTCCGCGAACGGATTTGAAGTGTTATATACTGTCACTTATCAAACGTGACGCTGCTAGACTGCTTCATTTGGCTCCAAACGGTTTAGTTGTCGATATTTTGACAAATGAAAACTGGTACAGACGGTTCTGTATGTGCCTTGTTTAAACAACAATTTTATGAGATCTGTTCTGTTTTGTATGATGTTCGAGTGTTAAATCTTATTTATTTTTGCGTCACTGAGCATCTACGAAGTAAAATTTGACTTTCGTTTGCTAGTTTTTGTTATTTCCAGCATACATAACCTTCAGCGTCATCTCGTCTGTGCCATATTCAAACGTCAATCATTCATAAACCCTTGCGTCACGTTTGTTCTGAATACCAAAATAAGAAATTGTTTATCCGTCACTGAAGGTTTTTAAAGCTGACAAGCCAGAAGGAGTAAGGCACATACGAGGTGACGATCATAGTACCCCAGATTTTGATCGTCATCTCGTATGTGCCTTACTCCTTCTGGCTTGTGAATTATAAAATCCTTCAGTGACGGCTAAACAATTTCTTATTTTGATATTCAGAACAAACGTAACGCAAGAGTTAATGAATGATTGACGTCTGAACGTGGCACACACGAGATGACACTGAAGATTATGGATGCTGGATATAACAAAAACTAGCTAACGAAATTCCAGTTTTACTCCTTAGATGCTCAGTGACGCAAAAATAAATAAGATTTAACACTCGAACATCATACAAAACAGAACAGATCTCATAAAATCGTTGTTTAAACGTGGCACACACGGAACCGTGTGTGCCAGTTTTCATTCGTCAAAATATCGTCAACTAAACCGTTTGGAGCCAAATGAAGCAGTCTAGCAGCGTTACGTTTGATAAGTGACAGCATATAACACTTCAAATCAGTTCGCGTAACAACACATCAATAGAAAAAGCAAAAACAATATTTCGACCCATCAGACTGTGTGGCCCACAATTAATACTGTCACGTTACGTGAATTTTGCGTTACTTAAGTTGTAAAGCAGTTAATAGTAATAAGAATTTCCGGTACTAAGGATCTAGCTTTATTTGGAACCAATCCCTGCAGTAGTTACAATATAATCAATGTTAAAATTTGCATGAGATTTTTAAAATAGGGTGACAACAATGTACGTACATTGATGGACAGAAAGGCTATAATCAATTAATCATCCTGTTGGTTAGCTTTACCACGGACTAGATAGTTGTTTTACGGCTTTGCATTCTAGTGACTTTAGTTACCTAGATATTTATGTAATGCATGTTTAATTTAAAAAAATATGCCATTTTGACACGATTTTCGATAATAGATAAAATTTTGCATTGATATATCGAATGAAAATATTTTATCGGCTAAAAATATGGATATATCGAATTAAAAATATCGATATATCGGCATTTTTTCAACGAACCTAAGGCTATGTTTACATTACGCTAAGTAGACGACCGTGTTAAGTAACGAGTAGAAGTACATTGCCTGGCATGTTCGTCGATTTTAAAAGAACGTCAAACACACCACGTAATGTACTTCTACTGGAATGTTTGCTGGGCTGAGCTGCTGGCGTAATGTAAACATAGCTTAAACATCGTTGCCAGCTCGGTCTCGGCCGAGACTGTTTTTTATTCTCGGTCTCGGTTCTCGGCAGAAAAGTGGGTTCGGTCGGTCCCTACTGTTTATCATACAACCTTTAGTTAAGTTATTAAGTTAAGTTTGAGCATAGTCGGGATTTATGAGACAGGCCCTGAATATTTAATATAAATAAATATAAAAACAAGATACATAGATATACTTATAATAATATAGCAGGCAGGCATAGCATAACATAGGCAGTTTGTAAAAAAGACAACACTGTAGCATGTAAGTCCTTCGAATGGGTTATGAGCACAGTGCCTGAAATGCAACATGCCACCGTTGCAATAATACCTAACACGTAAATTGACTAAGAAGCAGATTGCCTAACCGTCAATGCCTAGACATTGTAATTGCCTAAATGTTATTTCGTCTACAAATCGAAATGTCTAAACAGCACTATGTCTCTCTAATGCGTAAGACGCGAGTTTGATCGAATAATGGGCTCGAAAGATTTGTCATCTTTATTAAATATTATAGAAGAATAAATAAGAGTAAATATCCGAGAATTGATCTGGTACGAGTCGTATTTTTTTTTATATTATTTAGTATTGTATAGGAACTTATTATGTTGAACGAACAAACAATAACTCCATTAGAATTATTTAAACGTACTTATACATAAAATTAAATGGCAAATTATAAGCATCACATGGAAGCAAATTTTAATGGCATTGTCATTTTGTTTTTATTTTATGTAAGGAGAGTTTATAGGTTTTTTTTTTTTTTTAAGGAATAGATTTTATTTATTTTAAAAATAAAATAAGTATATAAATAAGTAAATAAAATAAATAATTTTAATTTAAAGATTACAAATTGAAAGTGGCTGACCAACATTGTAGGCAGTTTGCTTCTTAGTCAATTATCATTTTAGGTATTATTACAGTAGTGGCATCTTTAATTTTAGGCAATCTGCTTCTTAGTCAATTGACCGTATTAGTCGCATTGTGCCAGCGATGGCGTGTTGCATTTTAGGCACTGTACTGTGCTCAAAATTGCTTCGAATGTATCATTGCCTTATCTTTGGTGTATGTTCTTGTTAGCTGTTCTAAAACCGCGATTACATATCGCGATCTAGCATCCTCGGTAGGAACCAATTTAGAGTTAAAAGTCCTAAAACTAATGTGCTACGTTACGCACAGTCACACAGTCTCAGTAAACTTCAATACGATGTCCGCAAAAAATATACTTCATTGTCACCCTAGCTTATTTACATACTAATTTTAACCTTAAATTACATCGTAAGTACTGCAGTGATTGGTTCCAAATAAAGCTAGATCCTTAGTACCGGAAATTCTTATTACTATTAACTGCTTTACAACTTAAGTAACGCAAAATTTACGTAACGTGACAGTATTAATTGTGGGCCACACAGTCTGATGGGTCGAAATATTGTTTTTGCTTTTTCTATTGATGTGTTGTTACGCGAACTGATTTGAAGTGTTATATGCTGTCACTTATCAAACGTAACGCTGCTAGACTGCTTCATTTGGCTCCGAACGGATTGGTTGTCGATATTTTGACGAATGAAAACTGGCACACACGGTTCCGTGTGTGCCACGTTTAAACTTCGATTTTATGAGATCTGTTCTGTTTTGTATGATGTTCGAGTGTTAAATCTTATTTATTTTTGCGTCACTGAGCATCTAGGGAGTAAAACTGGACTTTCGTTAGCTAGTTTTTGTTATATCCAGCATCCATAATCTTCAGTGTCATCTCGTGTGTGCCACGTTCAGACATCAATCATTCATAAACTCTTGCGTTACGTTTGTTCTGAATACCAAAATAAGAAATTGTTTATCCGTCACTGAAGAATTTTATAGCTCACAAGCCAGAAGGAGTAAGGCCGGCCACACACAGACGTAATCACGTAACGGAATTCCGAACGCAATTTCGACAATGTATGAAGATTCCGTACGGAAAAATCACGCTTGTGTGTGGCAGCCCATAGATTTTGTATGCAGCTGCTGCGTTCGGAATCACGTACGTACGGAATTCCGTTGCGTGATTCCGTCTGTGTGTGGCCGGCCTAAGGCACATACGAGATGACGATCATCACAGATTAACCTCAAAATCAAAACGTTGGTGTTCTTGTTTTCCAAAGTCTCCCATTAATAGGGAGGCAATAGAATCTATGCCCATTAAGCCAAGTTTATAGGTTTTTGCAATGAGGATAGACAATGATTTGAAAGATAATGTTGGAATGGGGGTAGAAACCTGTTACGAGGACAATGAAATGCCTGGGCTCCACACTCATATAATGCATAATAATATAAATGCAGCCGGGACCAACGGCTTAATGTGCCTTCCGAAGCACGGAGGAGCTCGAGATAATAAATTTTTTGATCACCCATCCCTTGACCGACCCTTGCGAACATTGCTTAATCTCCGCAATCGCTGGGCCAGGTGCTAAACCCAGGGAATGTTAACGTTATTTTTGAATATAACGTTATTTCTTACTTTTTTTACCGTTAATTTTAACATTAACGTTATGTCAATAAATAACGTTAATTTTAACGTTAATTTGAATAATAACGTTAAATTTAACGTTATTTACTGAAATAACGTAAATTTTAACGTTATTTCTTCCTTTTTTTACCGTTACTTTAAAGTCAAAGTCAAAGTCAAAGTCAAAATTAGCTTTATTCAAATAAACTTAATTATTAAGTACTTTTGAATCGTCTATATTTTCCTACCACCCGTTCAAGACTTTTTTAACTGACAAGAAGAACGGGCGCAAGAAACTTATCAGCTTTAATAGCAATAAGTAACGACATTTACAAACTTAAATATATCGTTACCAGATAATTACAACAGGGTGACAGGATTATTGGCAACAAACATAGACTTATTATATTGGCAACAAAGTACTTATAGTAGTTATGTGTTACATCATTTCCACGCATTTTGATCTTTAAGATAATCGTCTACTTTATAATAACCTTTACCCATGAGCGTTTTTTTAACATGGTTTTTAAATTCATGCAAAGGAAGATCAATTACTTGTTGTGGAACTTTATTAATAAAGGCTATGCCTTTCCCCATAAATGAACCTCTAGTTTTTGCAAGCCTAAATCTTGGAACGGCAAGTTTATCTTTATTTCTTGTATTAAACTGGTGATTATTGCTGTTCTTAGCAAATGAATCATAGTGTTTTCTTACATAAACTAAATTTTCATATATGTATTGGCCTGCCAAAGTTAAAATATTTATTTCTTTAAACAGTTCTCTCAAGGTATCTCTCCGCCGAAGATTGTATATGCCGCGAACAGCTCTTTTTTGGAGTACAAAAATATTTTCAATACTGGCAGCTGAGCCCCACAATAGCAGTCCATAAGACATTACACTATGAAAATAACTAAAATATACTAACCTTGCCGTTTCAATATCAGTTAAAAGCCTTATTTTCTTAACAGCGAATGCTGCTGAACTAAGTCTACTTGACAAGGCTTCGATATGTGGATCCCATTGAAGTCGAGAATCTAGTGTAATACCTAGAAATTTTGTACTTTCAATAAACTCGACTTCATCGTCATTCAAATTAATATTTAATTCTGTCTGCTCAACATTAGGCAATGAAAATTTTACACATTTAGTTTTTTTGGGGTTAAGTGCTAAATTATTACTATTAAACCAGTATGAAACTTTAGAGAGGGCACTATTTACTTCGTCCGAACAGTTATTACCTCTGTTTACTTTGAAAACTAAAGAAGTATCATCCGCAAATAGTACTGTCTCACATAAATTATTCGCGTAGTTGGGAAGGTCATTTATATAAATTAGAAACAGCAATGGGCCCAATATTGATCCCTGCGGCACACCCATATTGATGGGGGCTCCAGTAGATTCAGTTTTATTTATCACTACTTTCTGAGTTCTATTGAACAAATACGATTTCATAAGGCTAACTGATTTATCAGAGACACCATAATGTTCTAGCTTCTTTAATAGTGTTTGGTGATCAACGCAATCGAATGCCTTAGAAAGGTCACAGAAAATACCAATTACATCTTGCTTTTCTTCCCAAGCGTCAAGAATATGTTTGAGAAGTGCAATTCCAGCATCAGTAGTATTTTTACCCTTGGAAAATCCAAACTGATTTTTATGAAGTATATTATTGTATGTGAAGTAATCTAATAATTGGGAATATATAATTTTTTCAAATATTTTACTAAGTGCTGGAAGTATTGATATTGGCCTAAAGTTAGCTGGGTCACTTTTATCCCCAGATTTAAAAAGAGGAATCAATTTACTATTTTGCATTAAGTCAGGAAAGACCCCTTCATCAATACATTTGTTAAAAATAAAAGCCAAGTAAGGGGCTAGTATATCAATAATTGATTTAATAATGCTTGTTGACATGCCCCAAAGATCTTCTGTTTTTTTAACATTAATTGTTTTAAAAGCTTTAATGATATCTGCACTATTTATATATTTAAAGGAAAAAGCTTCATTGCACTTATCAACACTAGACTCCAGGAGGGAGACAGCGATGTTGGGACAAGCACTAAGAGTACTGGTAGTTTCTGCTGGTATCCTAGCAAAGAAATCTTCAAAAACTTTAGCGACCTCATTGTCAGACTCAAAAGTTTGATTACCAGATTTTAAACAGAAGGAATTTATATTGGATTTTGATTTGCCCGTTTCTTTATTGATAATATTCCAAGTAGCCTTAATTTTATTATCAGCTAATTTTATTTTATTTGCAAAGTACTTGGACTTTGCTAGGATACAAACCTGTCTGAATGTTTGTGAATACTTCTTGACAAATTTAATGAAGTTAGGATCACAGGAAGTAGCTTTTTCTGCATAAAGTTCGTATAATTTCCTTCTGCTCTTATATATACCGGGTGTGGCCCAGTCACTAAATTTCGTACTATCGTTACATTTGATGACTTTTTGCTTAAAAGTTTCACTAAATTCGGTTTGAACTACGCTAAATAAATGATTATATAAGTTATTGGCTTTAAAATTTGGTTCTGGTAATGTTTCAATTTTACTTGTGACATTGGTTCTGAATTTTTCAATACAGTGTTTTTTTATTGGTCTACACATTATTTCCCGTTTAGGCGGAACATGATGGTGCTCAATAGAGGCTAATTGTCCACTGTGGTCGGATTTAATACAATTCAAAATTGATTTTTCAAGAACATTACAGTTACAAAAAATATTATCTAAGCAGGTTGCCGATGTGGGAGTGATTCGCGTTGGTTCATTAAAAGTATGTAGTAAATTAAATGATTTAAATAGGTTTATGAACCTACTCGATAGCTTGGCTAATTTAGGATCTAAGATGTCGACGTTAAAATCTCCACAAATCGCGACTTTTTTATTCTTCCTACAAGTTATTTTTAACACTTCCTCCATAGTGGACTCAAACTCAGAGTAATTCGCGGTGGGGGGTCTATATACACATACTATAATTATTTGATCAAGTTCCACAACTCAATGGTTCGTTCAATTGAGAGGGATACTACATCTTTGCGCTCTTTACAATGTAAACTATTATGTAGAATAATAAGTGAACCCCCTCTTATAGCAGATTTCCTATTAAACGAGCTAGCAACTTTATAATTATCCAAACTTAAAATTAATTCGTGCTTTTTCAACCAATGCTCTGTAACACATAACACATCAATATCTTCAGAATTTAAGAATAAGCTAATTTCTAAATCCTTGCGAGAAAAGCCTTGTATATTTTGATGGACAATTCTTAAACAGTTTGGCTTTCCTATTGTCGGCTTAGCGCTAGAGGATGCCTCTATTGTCTCAAATGGTAATTTAAATGTAATAAATTATTACTAAAATTATTTACAGAATTATTTGGAACGGATTCCAAAGTTGAATTACACATAAAATGTTTTAACGGTATTTTCAACGTTATTTTTTTAACGTTATTTCAATCCCTGGCTAAACCACTGCGCCACCGAGCTCCTCAAGGCAGCCACGAGTGTTAGGGGCGGAATAGATCGGCGGATTTAAGAAAAAAATAAAAGTATAAGGTATTCTATTTTCAAAGGTCTGCAAAGAGGTGCTCGGCCGCTGACCCGCTTTTTTCCGGCTAATGTGTACCGTTCTCAGTTAACCTGATTCCGCGTTTTTCTCCGCCGTCTTTCGGTCCGGTGCTTTTGTGAAAAAAACCCTCGCGTGCGTCACGATACGTGCGCGTGCGCTGGTATCCTCGCAATTATTATTTACTGAAGATGCAATATTGGTCCGTAATTATCACTGGTGGCGATTTAGCACCCTTAAAAAGGTGCTTTAAAACCTTATTTATTTAGATTTAGTTAGAAATTACAATTTACTATTTTATTTCACTTTTTTCACGTTAAATCAGCGAACTAAAATCTATGGAAGTGTAATTGCAAACAAATTTTGCTTGAAAAATGGCACCACGGCGCCGAAAAAGTACAACCGGTCGGGTCAGTCACGCACCCGGTGACTGACGTTAACATTCTTTACAATAATTGCAGTTTGTATACTGCCCTCATAAGCCAAAAAGCGGTAGGTATCTCAAAAAAATCCTATTTTCTGATTTTTGTTGTATCGGATAGCTTAATCAATTATCTATCTGATGGAGTAAGCCAAATAGCGTTATCTCTTCTAAAACATGTAGAAAATCCATTTAGAAAATATTGCATATCTCAATTCTACATGAAATTACTAAGAGACTTAGGGGTATACCAAAATTTTGAATGCGAATGGCCGTAAAAAAATATTTCTAAGGCATTTGGCGGCATTTGCGTACACGGGTAGTTTTTTTTTCAGCGCAGTGTTTGATATTTTTTCCTATTGCTAAGGATATACCTACTATCCTACTAAATATATAAATGGGAAAGTTACGATGTTTGGATGTTTGTTACTCAATGACGCAAAAACAGCTAAACGGATTTGAATGAAATTTGGTACACATGTAGTTTATAGCCTGGGTTATAATAACATAGGATATTTTTTATCTCCGTCAAAGCTTAAGGACATTTCGAATGTCCACGCGGACAAAGTCACGAGCGGAAGCTAGTAAGTCTATAATTACCAGCATTGTTGCAAACAAAAAAAAAGTACTTCTACCCCTCAGAAGAAAATAATTTCTAATGGTATTTCACAGGCCAAGAAGAGTAATATTTTGAAATCCCTTCAAAGTATTTTATGCCAAGAAACCGATTTTTCTTTTTGAGGGAGGTGTTTTCTGAGTGATACAAAATATAGTTGCGTCGACCAAACATTTACAATTTTGTACTTGATTTGTCCTAAATATAATAAAATTATTGAAAAATGCATTTACTTTTAGTTTTACTTTTATTATTTTAGATTTTTGGCAAAAATGTATATGAGAATATTTGTATGGAAATTTCTATACAAACACTAAAGCCGACAACAGTAACTCACTTTCGAAAGCAAAGTAATTTGAAGGAAAATGACGGTATCTCAAATAAAAAGCAAAAATATGTAGTTTTCCAATATTTTATTGTATCAATACTAAATATGGCTTCAAATATTTATAAACAAGTTATAATAATCCATAAAAGATTTTCCTAAGTTGATGCGAAAATGAAAAAGACAAAACATAGATTTTCTCGGAAGTCACTTTTGTTGAGTTAACGCTTTTTGGCTTATGAGGGCAGTATAGTATTGTAGAGAAAAGAGAAAAAGAGAAAGTTTATTAAAAATGACGTCCTGTGTAATCAAATGGTGTAAAAGACGCAAAGAAGACAGTAAAAATATGCAGAAATAACGTATCATATTTTTTCGTTTAAGTATAGAAAATATCAATACAAATTATGGTCACTAATAAGCAACCAGTGTTCAGACGCTTTGTGCTGTATAATTAAATGCCAGCATTTTTAGCTCTATCCATCCAGTTAGTTGTACTTTTCGTGTGGTGCCATTTTTTGAGCGGAATGCTTATTCCATAGCTTTAGTTCGCTGATAGGAACCATCAAACTGAACAACTTTAACTAAGTATGGGACCAACTGAAATCGCGAAATAAAATCGTCTGTTTCATACATTTTGATATTCTCGTTATTATTTTTTGTATGAAACAGCAAATTTTTTCGCGATTTCAGAGTTGAGCTTATAGTAAAAGTTGTTCAGGGGCCGTACCAGCTAACTTACATGGCTATCGTAATCGTTTTCATTCGATAGATTGATGTGACACTTGCTACTACTATTTGGTAGATATAAATAAAAACTTACTAAAGAAAAGTAGCAATGTATCACATCCATCTGTCAAATTAATAATTGTTTAATTGATCTGCTATAACAGGTACCTAACCTGTTAATAGAAACGCCAAACGTTTTCTACCATAAGAATTTTAATACTTTTCACAAAGTGACATGAAAACGGTACACGCGGACTGTCTCCTGTTACTACGTGCCCGTGGTCTCGCTAAGGGCGGCCCACCGCGCCCAAAGTCGGGGGGTCAACGACTCTGCGACCCCCAACTTGGAAGATACTTCAAGATGACCTTTGAATAAAAACTCTTTAATGAAGGGCTGAGGGTTGCCAGATGGTCGGGATTCGCCTGGATTCTCCCGAAATTTCAAGTGATCTCCCGACTCCCGATAAATCTAAAAATCACCCGGAAAAACAGCTTTTCCGAAAATTCTCTAGAAAATAATAATTTTCGCGGATGAAACCACAGATTACAAGATTAGTGGATAAATCACGCTGCGCGGCCGTTTTTCTACAATAGACGGGCAATATTACAAGATTAGTCGATGAAACTCACTATTTATCGTGCTGCGCGGCCGTTTTCTTATTATAGAAAGGCAAGAGTACAAGATTAGTGGATGAAACCAATAATAACCGCGCTGCGCGGCCGTTTTCTTACTATACACCATACACAGGCATTTAACTTACATTTTTATTTTAAATATTTATTTCTCCCGGCAACAATCGCAGAATCAATTTTTCTCCAAATATTTTGAAATTCTGATCTGGCAACCCTTGGCTGAGCTGATCAATGCGCGATTTTCAGAGCCCTCAAAATAAAAATAAATTAGTTAAAAATATCTCAATAGCCTAGATGGCCTTTTATGAAAGCCGAGCTCTCGTAAAGTTGCATAAAATGTCTATCTCTGTTTTATTTAACTCCCCTGCTTCGTTTATCACTCTCCAAGGCGGAAGGGTTCCTACAGCATTTGCGAATAAATATTCAAAAAAAAAATGCATGCGATAGATTGCTTAGTGTGTTCCTAAAACGCAATCTATCGAAATGCTGAAACTGTTTTTTTTTATTTGAGATGTCAGAAAATCGCCCATGGCATAAGATTTTAAAGCCTAAATGTTGCGGAACATGTCCCCCAACAACTCTGTGGAATGTCCCCGGGACTAATTCTTCTCTCACAATGTTGCAGTATAGTGAGAGGTACGTATCAGAATGTCTAAAGTTAGAATGTCTAAACTTAAGTTCAAAATGTCAAAAATTAGAATTCAAATGGTTTAAAATGTCAAAAATCATTATGTCTAACTTCAAAATAGCAAAATTCAAAGTATCAAATGTATCATATACTTTACGAGTTAAAATATCAATGGTCATTAAGTCTAAGTTCACAATGATTTATTTGAATTGGGTTGGATTTTAAAACGAATCGCCTTCTTTGAGGTCAATTGAGTCTGTGGAGGTGTCTTTGTGCTTCGCCTGAAATGCTTCATAGCAAATTTATTTTTGGAAAACACAATTTAGCTGCCGGAAATGAGTCTAAACTAGTCTACTGGGACTTAGAAACCGTAGACCGTAGGTCACGAGATAGGTGCGAGGAGCGTAGCGACGAGCATGTTAGGTTGACATGAATCCAGCGTGCGAGCCGAGCGAGCGAAGCGAGCGTGCCGCGGCAGCGGCCGGCGAAGCGCCAGAAAAAAATCTATTTCAAACTCAATTGTTGGTTTTTGTTTGCCGGCTACTGAATCAGTGACTGGCATCGGCTACCGAATCAGGGAGCGGCGCGGCTATGGTGATGTGGGGCGGAGGCACAGAGGTTAAAGCCCACCGGTAACGATCAATTGCGATTGTCAATTTTTCCGCAATTGACGCCCATTGACGGAAAAATTGATCGTTTACGCGTGCAATTGAAGCGATTGTCAATTGCTCCAACAATGGTATTGACAGAAAAATTGACAATCGCAATTGATCGTTACCGGCGGGTTTAACACGCAATTATTTAACCTGATTAATTAGGTACCTAAATGAAAGAAAGGTATAAGTAAATTCTATGCGTCATTATAATTATGTATTTGGACTATTAGACATTTTATGTTTTAATCATTTCAACTTAGACATTTTTATTTAGGACTATCTGACCGTTTGACATTTTCGTTTTTGACATTTTGAACTTTTGACATTTTAATCGTTAGACATTCAAATTTTTGACATTATGAACTTTGCCATTTGAAGTTTAGGCATTCAGATACGTACCCATAGTGAGTACCATGTAGATTGAGTGTTGCGTTGCGAATCATGTTGGGGGTCATTTGTCCCTTAATGTATCTGAGGCATAACAAGTATTCTAATTTTGTTAAAAAAGGTTATTATTTAAAAAAAGGATTATGGCTTCGTACCTTACCTATGCAATGTTTTAGAAAGATATGTGTGATCAGGAAGGTTTTATTTCTAGTTAGGTAGTAAGTGCTGTCAGTAGTCAGTCATTATCGTTAAAATCCTGGATGACTATTTGATAGCAGGTACTTAGTTATAAGGAAATATCTGTCTAAAGATATTTACTAAAAAATACATTTAAAAATATTAAAAATACGACTGCCCTCTGGCAAAAACGGAACTAAAAAGTTAAATAACAAGTGTCATTGCAGTCGGAGGACTATTTTTAACAGACTTCAAAAAAAGGAGGAGGTTCTCAGTTCGTCGGAATGTTTGTTTTTTTGAAACAATTTTTAATCAAAGATGTCCTCCGACTGCAATGGCACTTGTTATTTAACTTTTTAGTTCGTTTTTGACAGGTCATTCGTGTTTTTAATACTTACTTCAACTTTTTTTATTTCACATTTTTTTGTAACAAATTAAGTAGTATTTTTTTTAACACTTGGGATGATGTAAATTGTAAACGATATCCCATACATCCAAATCCGTTAAGGCATTTAGAAGTTATGGTGGAATAAAGAAACTCACATACCCACAAACATAAATGAATCCTAAATACATTACACTTTCTGTTTTTTTGGGCAGTCTCCTGTAAAAACCACTGTAACTGTAACACACAAAAAATACAGAAATATTACAAAATGTAAAGAACTTAAATAAAATTTAATTAAATTGTTAGTTAAAATCACAGAACTTTGTTCTGTGCACAAAATAGTGCAGAAAAAGTCTGAAATGACAAACAGCATTGTTATTTATTTAGTCAAAAGGGAATCAAGAAAGTAATTTAATGAGTTTATTTATAACTATCTTTTTTTACGTGGGTATAAATAATCACAAAAATAGATTCAAAAGTCTAACAAAGTTTAAATCACCGAAAAATAAATAAAAATGGCAGTATAGTTTTGCTACAACTCTCGTAGCAGATCGTAGCTCGTAGACTCGACAAAACTTTTCACATTTTTTTAGAGCCAAGTTTTATAATTTTACTTTTTTAAATTGCAGCAGTGTGCATCGTAATCTAGCCTAGATTAATTTGCAAAACGGCCATTGCTCTCGGCATTATAAATGGATGCATTGCTCGCAAAAACCGCGAGCGCGCATGCGCTTCCGGCGGAATATGTGCGAGAAAAAATGGCGCGCGCCGCCTGCCGCCCGTGAAGTGTTTTTCTGATTAATTGGAGAAACAGCACGCGACCACTTGGAGCCATTTCACACTTGACGAGTGTTAAGAAAATCTCAAACTGTCTTATCAGAGCGCGTTCGTTAAACTAGGGCCAAAGTTAGCATGGCTCTAGACTGCGGACTAACGCCATTTTAGCGCAAATCGTATTTAGAGTGACAGTTTAACGTTGAGTCCCAACGTTTAAGGATTAAAAGGTGCACTGTGATTGGTTTACAAGCATTAAACCAGGTTTTGTTAGAACAGTCTTGCACCCCAGTTTTGTGAAACATCGCTGAATAACACAGTAAAAGTATCAAAATATTATGATTGAAAAAAGGCAGATGAGTTTCACCTATTTATTATGACCAGCCTGCCTAGCATGACCGATTTATATCGCGTGATATAGCATTTTATCGACACTCATCTGTCAAATTCGTCTTTTTGACAGTTAAACGCGATAAAACGCTATATCACGCGATATAAATCGGCCATGCTAGGCATATAGGCGAAGTGTGCCGCGGCAGCGACCATCGAAGTGCCAGAAACGACGTTTTTGTACTTACGTCAAACTTCCCATCTCGTCTTTTACACACATTGCCGGTTGCGCATCCAGTTTTGTATATGTCGTAGGATAATTGTACAAACAGGAATTTTACAAAAATCCTAGTATGATTGTAAAATACCGGATAATTAGAATCTAAGACAGATTTTTGCAATCATCCGAGTAATGTTTAGGATTTTTACAAAAATCCTGCGTATTTTAGGTAAATCGCGAATCACCATCTTTTCGCGCGCGCTGATTGGCTGACGTCATCGTTATGGACTGACGGATCCTCTGATTGGCTATTTGTTATTGTTATGATTATTGTCTAATATTTCTCTAGTGTTTTGTACGAATTTTACGTTTTTTATTTTAAATAAATACGAGTGCTCACATCAATCAAGAGACATTAAAGTACGATGAGTGAAGTTAGTGAATTGGATGTTATATAAGTGCCGGGCTCGATCAGTGCTAACAATTTAGAGGTTATATCTTAAAAAGAACTTTTCTACACAGAGCCAAGAAAGTTCTACAGCACTTGTCAATATTGTTGTGCAAAACCTAAATGGACTTTCGAGCTAATTAATGCTCTTAAAACTTCAATTGAAGAATTAAATTCGCCAAAATTACGAAATAACCCCAAAACCCAACAGCAATATGTTCTGACCAATCAGACTGAAGTTGTTATAAATCGTCTCTTAGATTATCCAATCAGCATTCAAGTTTACGAATTTCCGAAACATACCAGGATTTTTACAAAGATCCTAAAAATTACTCGGACGATTGTGAAAATTTATCTTAGATTTCAATTGTCCGGTTCTTTACAAACGACCTAGGATTTTTGTAAAGATCCGGTTTATACGATTATCCTACGACATATATAATACCTTAGGTAAAGTATAAAATGAATAATATTGCATTGCATACATTACCTGAACGTTTCAGAAATCGGTTACATACACCTAAGTTTAACCAACAGCTGGCTACACCTAATCTTAGCCGGCTAGAACTATATAGGTGTAGCCGCACTTCGGGTATCAGCCATAATCAGCAACGTCGGCGCCGTATTCAGTTTACGTTTATTTACTCATGTGCCGTAACCGCGTCAGATATATTTGTTGGATTATACCTTACTATAGAAAATATACTAAGTATTCATTGACCTCTAATAAGAAAATTTTTTTTCAACACACTTGCTCGTAAAGTGAGCCCTAATACATGGCTTTTAGGGCCATAAACCGAGCTATAACAAACGCGTGCAATAATATATAAAACACTAGTTGGTTATAGAATTAACCCTACAAAGTTAAATTAGTACCTTACTGCAAGTCCTATGCGAGTAAACAGAGCATTCCCAATTTAACCGGGTAATACAGTTATTTTTTTTTAGTAACAACAAAGAGGTTCTATGCCGTTGAAAATCCATTTACATTTTTGCAATGAATAAATATGTAAGTCCTTAATAAAGTTAAACAAATATTTATTATTATCAAATTATTCATAATTCACAATATTTTGTAATAAAATATTAAAATATTTGAGTTTCACCGCTTAAAATTATAATTTTGAAGTAGGCTGTATGCTCACTAACCCCTTTGTTCGCAAAATATTCTTGCATTGGGCGTGTGAAAAAAACAAAAAAAAAACCTGCGCGCCTTTTCTCATCATGATTATTATTTTGTTTTTGTCGTATTTGTTGCTGTGTGGTAAATTACTTTGTTTTTTCCTCACAAATGTGTTGAAAAACGTCGTATGAAACTCGTGAGCTCTTACTTATTGCACACTCGGCTGAGTTACGCCCTCGCCTGCGGCTCGGGCTGCAACCCACAGCCTTGTGTGCAATAAGCAATCTAAGCTAACTTGTATCATAATGTACTATTTCAGGTCAATGTAAGTATTACATTATGTTTATCAACTGCAGTTAACTGAGGGCACGAGCGATGAGGTGCGTGCGCAGAAGTCAACCGTAACCAAACCGTAACGCATGCGCAACGTGCATGAGTAGCGTTTTTATTGAACTATAAATGGCCCGTGTCTCAATCTCAACTCAAAGCAGTCAGCAAATTATATATTTAGCTTCTCAAGTGTGGAATTTTATTTTTTTATACTGAGAGGCGCCTACTCACTTATATGTATACGAAAATGACTAATATATTAACGGATTACTTCTTCCTTATTTTTTTTGAACGCAGCCTTTGGCAAAATAAGGCTGCGTTCAAACGATAACGCACGACTCGCCCTCAACCCGAACTGAACTCAAATTCACCTCAACCGCAGCCCTCCTTAAAATACATCGCTAACAATTTTGAGTCTTATGACACATTAATAAGCTCTTGTGTAATGTTCAGGTGAGTTTGAGGTGAGTTCGGGTTGAGTTTGAGTTGAGCTCGGGTTGTGTTCGGGTTGAGTTTGAGTTGATTTCGGGTTGAGCGTGAGGCGTGTGCAGCTGCTACGACAAAATATAACGGAGCTTATTAATGTGTTATAAAACTCAAAATTGTAAGCGCTGTATATCAAGGAGTGGGCTCCGGTTGAGTTGAGTTCGAGTTGAGTTTGAGTTGAGTTCGGGTTGAGGGCGAGTCGTGCGTTATCGTTGAACGCAGCCTAAAGCGTAAAGCGAGATAGCAATGAGAAAACGACGCGCGCAGAAGCGAGACCGATTCGGTAGATTTTGCGCAAAAAACACTAAATCAATTCGTAGTAATAGATTAAAGAGAAATGCGAAATGAAACGATTGTGAATATTGATGATATATAATATTATTTAAAGTAATTTCAACTTAAATATCTAACATTGTTTCTAAGTAATTTCAATCTTAAGAATTTTTAAGAGGATTTTAGAAATTAAAATGTATCGAGCCAAAAATCACTGAATCGTGTTTCTGGTTCGAAACGTGTCTGGAGAAAGCTGTAAAGAAATACATATCTTAATTTCAGATCTCTTGGATCTTTCCGCGACCTATGGCATAGTATCAAAATTTTTGGATGTATCCCCTTAAGGAATGCACACATACATGGCTGCGTACCTTCAAGGGTGCTTCCGAATACCCACTTCCGAATTAGTTTTAAATTATTTCCCGACATAAACTAGTCAATGGTTTTATTTTTTCAAGGTTGATTTTTGGTCACATAGTAGGACTATGGCGTCGACCAAGCAGTCATTCAATTTTGATAGCTTTGATGAAATTTTATGTTAGAATGTCTCCTTTGCTTGGAAGAAAATGTATGCTTCACATACAAATTAATCTATCTATCTAAAAGTTATTATTAAGTATTTTTTTAAATATTTCTTAAAATTATCACAATTCAACAATTTGCAGTTTCTGTCAAACTCTCTGAGTGTAAATTTCTAAACCGCAGCATTCCTTCCTTTTCTTGCACGGCTCGTTGACCAATTACGGCGCGCGATTCAATTATGGAATGTATTTTAAAATAGCGATGTGCCGACTGGTGCGCGGACGCCACCCCGTGACGTCACCAGGAATCCGACTCGGAAATGACTCACGACCGACGCCTTCACACCATCCGATCGGAATCGAGCTAACATTAAATAAAATCAACTATAGTAATAGAGCTACATTATTACTAGAAAAAAGCAAAACCTCCTTCAAAAACCTTAAAATAACAGCTGTAATAAAAAAGCTTAAAAAAAAACCTCCTTGGAAAACCTGCAAAATCAAAACAAAAATATCTTCAGAATTAAATACCGCTAAAAAGCAAGAAATATGTTCAAATATTTGAAACACGTAATTATCAATTTTAATACAACACGTCTAATGAAATCGGGTATGGCTTTAAGAATAAAAAATCGTTCACAAACTTTGCAGAGAAACGAACGAACACACAAACAAACGAGAAAGCAACCTAATAAAAACGTGTTAAAAAAAGAAGTTGTCCTCCATCCCCACCCGGCTTCAATAGACGTGTTTTATTAAAATTGATATGCGTATCTAATAAAATAATTCTTTTTTGTGGTAGGTATGAAAGCGTGTAAATATTTTAAAACTTTATTTTAACTTATATTTTCAATGGCACATAACATAACTCAATTTCCATACTTACGCTATTTGTTTTTAAGGAATTCCGTTGTGCCTTCGTAGTCCAAGTCTAGTCCAGAACGTCACAGGCCATAACTCGGTTTGTTTTACATTGTCATATACTTACGGTAAGTAAGTATATGACAATGTAATAAATAATATTGGTAATATTGGTAAGTAACTTACCAATATCTCAGTCACTATATAGGTACATATTCCTATTTGACTTATAAGGAGTTCCCTAGTGCATCTTCGAAGGCCAAAGTACAATACCAATGAAATTATAATGTGACCACTCTTGAGGTCCCTACCTATACTCTATCGAACAAAAAAATAACATTACGACGGGTCTAAATCAGTTGTTAAACAAAGAAGTCACTTACTTATGTCTGAAAGTCCAAAAAACTCGTGCAATAAATAAAATAAAAAAATAAAATAATTTTATTTCAGATTTAGGTACATCCATCTAAGATTAGTAAGAGCAATGATAATATAAATTATTTTTCAGGATTTTGTTTCATTTTTTTGCAATCATGGCTTATCATAACATTTTATATGTATTTAAGTAACGTTACAATACTGTTTCTTCATAAAAAGTATAAATGTGATTGTAATACAAATAATTTCTTCTAATTGTGAAAACTGTTTAAGGTTTTTTGTTTTTTAAGAAACACTGTACTAATGTTTAACTAAAATAGCCGTTTGTTTTCCATGAAATAAAAAAAAAAAAAAAAAAAAAATTAAAAAGGTCGATTAAAAAAGACCTCATCTCCTAACTGTTTTACATGGGAATCGAACCCACTTCCTTTCGTAACACGGGTGAATGCTCTGACCACGAGCTGAAGTTTTCTAGTACTTACCTTTTAATTATTTTGTACTTTACATAGCAAAATAACAATGTGTCTGTCCTGTTTTTTCTTTTAAAAAAATTCACAGATCTCGTGCCTTTCACGACCTTCTGGTACATTGAAAATGAATTTAATTAAATACCTAAAACAAAATTTATTCGTAAACATTTTTTATTATTATTAAATAAACCTGTGTAAATACTATAACTAAAACATCTTAGAATTTATACAAAAAAATACCTAATAAAAAATTCTAATCAAAATCAAATGCAGTCTCGCGCTGACTTCATCATCATTTGAATATGTGCGATAACAAACTATGTTTATCTAGGCATCATCTTCACATTCTCATTTAGAGACCGTTGTAAAAATTCATTTGGAATCGTAGCGTACTAAGAAAAACATGAGACATGCCCGATCGAGTAATTTTAAATCTCGAAATTGAAATAACAGCAACCCTCGAATATACAGCAACATCTTTAACATTAACATAGGTACCTATTTATTTCCTTTTTTACACGTTTTGAGTGTAATTTATCTTAAAAATTCTAACCAATTAGTGCAAATGCTTTTCTGTATCTACTACTAAGTATGGAGGCTCAAACTACAAACTCTCTTCTATTCAACTTTCACTCAAGATTTGTTTATTCGTTTGCCTATACAAAAAAGTGCCGGGTATCACGAAATACCAACGGTGCAGGCAATGGTCAGGAAATATAGCCAAAACAATAGAAACAGATGCGCCGAAATAGTTTTTTTCGATGCTCACGTGCAACTGCAAGGCAAAGCCCGGCCTTTTGCATAAGTATAGAAACGCGTTATTAACCAAAATAGGGTTAATAAATAAATGATATCTTGTTCTTCGTATGGGTAATACTAATGGTGTTTATTTAACTTAGTTATTTTACGTTAGATTTGACACCTAACCATTAAAAAGTCATAAATAAATAATCATTAAAAAATCACATTAACAAAATGTAATACAAACATAATCTTATTTAATCTAATACTTGATTTAAGAATTTTTTATTTAAGTATTAATAAATTAAAAATATATTTTTGTTTTGCTTTTAAAAACACTTTCATTAGGTACCTATCCGATTTTTTTATAATTAGAAAATAACATTTTATTACATTTACTGCTCAAAATATAACTATAAACAAACATTTGTCTTTCAGACCATTAGCATTGATACGACTAGGTACGTACACTACTGCGCTCAGCGCTCACTCACACGCTCCGCGCAAACTTCACTTCATAAAGGTTAAGCTACAGAATTATCCTTTTATGTTATTTACCTCAAATATTTTTTTAAAGTAGACCAAAGTCATATCTCGAGGTGTTTTTAAAATCGACCCGATATCGCGTTTCGTTTACGAGATATGATTTTTTGCTCGCCGAAACCGGGCGAAAATCGATCGCATTTTTCACATTTTTGCGATTTTCAAAAAAAGATTTTGAGATTTTTCAATATTTTTTTTTTGTTCTGCTTATAGCCCTTGATTAGACGCGTCATTTGATATCTCAATCATTTACATAGCTCAAATATCTACGACACCAGGGTGATATCGCACTTTGGCTGAAAAACGGGCCTATACAGATGCCTCAAAAAAACATTTTCAATGTTAAAATCCAGCTCATTACTTGATTCTATTATTTTTGGGAAAAGTAATATTATTATTTATTGAACGGGACAGACAAATCGTATAGTTTGATGCATACTTTACTGACTCACTAGCATGAGCCAGGCTTCGATGGTCGTCACTTGTTTCTATTATATTTCATTCGCTTCATTCTTCAGATATAAATACCACAATGTAGTTTCTTTTCATCTTACTGGCAACTCGCACTTTTAGAGGGTATCACTGTATATTTTTTTTTAACGCTCCCTGCTCGACCGCGCCCATCGTCGCGTTCGTTCATTCTTTTCTTTTGCGCGGCAACCGACGCACGACCTAAAAAAGTTACATTATTTCTACGACTAATTGATCGTTGATCATGCCTAAACGTAAAACTGTGGAGTATTATGAAGAAAAAATAAGAAAGTTAAAAGAAAAGCCGAAAAGACGACGACGTCACTTGGTTTATTCTTCATCTTCAGATGCCGAAGCAAACGAAGGTAATTAAGTGCATTTACTACCGACATAATTTCGAAAACTAAGCATCTCTAAGCTACCGTAGATTTAAATATTATGTGATAACAAAAAAAAAAAAAAAAAAAACTAACTTTACCCATGTTTGGGGGGTAGCATGATGCTCAAAAAACCCGTAAGTTTGACAAAAGTCAATCAAGTGGGTACAAATTATTCTTGTTACGTTACGTAACTTTCTAAAGCACGTAATTTACATGCTAGAATTTTCATTTACATAGATGTCGGTACACACGAAGAATACACCGGTCCAACGACGGCGCCGGCGCCGGAACCGGAGCCCGTGAACATCGCTGGCGATAAAAACCCTGCTGACGTGGGAGGTGATCCGGCTTCGGGACCCGTACTCACACCTGAGGAACCTTCGGTGCCACAAACCCAGCCAGCCGATTCACTTGACCTCGACCCTGCACTGTTGTCTGCGTTGGGCGAAGCCGTCGTAGACACTCCGACCTTTGGTGAAAACATTCACACTAGCCTCGCACAGCGGTGGCTACCAATTCTTAAAAAAGGTTTATTAAAAGACTGTAGGACGAAACTTTTAAATGACTACCCAATCCCAGAAAATTGTAAATTGCTTAAAGCACCAACTTTGAATTTCGAAATATCAGCAGCAGTGGTCGAAGTAGTTCGAAATCGAGATAAGAGTATACAAACGAAACAGGACCAGTTAGGCCATGGTATTACAGCCATAAGCAAAGCCATCACAATATTACTCAGTAGTGACGACAAAGTCAACGCTATTAAAGTTCTTTCTGACGGTTGTCGGTTATTGACCGACTTACATTATAGTGAAACTGAACTTAGAACCAAACTCATAACACCCTGTCTCCAAAAATCCTTTTTGACAATAATTGAGACTCAGGATAGGGATGAAACCCTCTTTGGCGCTAATTTGTCCGACAAAATTAAATCCTCTCAAACTATCGAAAGGCAAGGCCACCAAATAAAAAAGTCTGTTTTTCCTAAAACAACTGCGCAGGCGTCAACCTCATCCACAATAAAGCCCAGATATTCGGAAAACTGGCAGGGCCCCCCTCGTTACCCTCTAACGAGCAGAGGGGGCCGAGGGGGGACGCGCCGCGCTCCGATGTCGCAGTATCGGCGGTGGCCGCCCGCCAACGCGGCGCCAGCCCAAGCGGCGCCCGCGCCGCCAGCGCCGGCGGCGGCGCCTGCCCGGCCGGCGGCGGCCTACTCCGGCAAACGTGCCCAGCGGCACTGATACAGGTACACGCGGCTAGACTAAAATATTTTTCCGAGTGTTGGGCTTCCATCACTAACAACAAGGTTGTTCTTAATTGGATTTGTAATGGGTATAGAATTCCTTTATGTAAGGACATAACGCAACGTGGGGTACCACGTAATTCATTTTCTCACCATGAAATACACTTAGTATCGAAAGAAATCGAAAAATTAAAATTTTTGGGCGCAATTTCAGAATGCCAACCGTGTTCAAATCAATTCATATCGAAAGTTTTTTTGACGATGAAGTCAAATGGAACATATAGATTTATTTTAAATTTGAAGCCATTTAACAAGTTTGTTCAACACGAACATTTTAAAATGGAAGACTTCAGAACGGTTTCTAAACTTATTCAACCATTTATGTATATGGCTTCTATAGATTTAAAAGAATCATATCTTCTTGTACCGATGAATGATGATCAGAAAAAACTTTTACGGTTCAATTTTGAAAATAAAATATACGAATTTAATGCATTACCTTACGGACTATCTTCGGCGCCCCGAACATTTACAAAAATTATGAAAGAGGTCATGTTATACCTTCGCAGTCGCGGTTTTTTATCCGTTATTTATTTAGATGACATATTATGTCTAGGATTAACCTATCAGGAGTGTAAGAAAAACGTCGAGACGACTTTAAAATTATTACATTGTTTGGGGTTAGTGGTTAATTATGAGAAGAGTTCATTGTGCCCATTACAAAACATTAAATTCCTCGGTTTTCATTTTGATTCCGTCAATATGACGATGTCCTTACCTTTTGAAAAACGTGTTTATATAGAAACACTCGCAAAAAAATATTATAACCTACCGTCCATCACAATAAGGGAATTTTGCCACTTTTTAGGCGTGTTAACAGCAGCTTGTCCCGCTGTACGGTATGGGTGGTTATACACTAAATGTTTGGAACGACAAAAATACCTTGCGCTTAAAAATTATCAAAATTATGAAATTAAATTTAGACCATCGAATGTGATTTTGCCCGATTTGAGATGGTGGATCGAGAATATTCACACGACACTTAAGCCACTTAATTCAGAAAATTACGAGTTAGAAATTTTTACTGATGCTTCTCGGTCTGGCTGGGGCGCATTTTGCAACGGCAAACGGGCAAATGGCAAATGGAAAGATAGTGAAAAATTACAACACATTAACTATTTAGAACTTTTAGCAGTATTTTTTGGACTGAAATGTTTCGCTCGCAATTATAATGATATTAACATTTTGTTACGGATCGATAATACTACAGCTTTAAGCTACATAAAGCGAATGGGAGGGATACAGTACCCTCACCTTAATAACTTAGCCCGCGAAATTTGGCAATGGTGCGAAAAGCGAAATATTTGGCTTACCCCTTCTTACATCAATACTAAAGATAATAAAGAAGCTGACGAAGAATCGAGGAAAACAAATCCCGATATCGAATGGTCACTAAATAATAATGCTTTCCAGAAAATAGTGAATTTCTTTGGAAAACCTAATATAGACTTATTCGCTTCTCGTACCAATGCTAAATGTAAAAAATATATCTCATGGAAGCCAGACCCGGAAGCACTAACCGTAGACGCGTTTACTATACCGTGGAAAGATTTCTTTTATCCGTTTCCACCCATAACATTAATTCTTAAATGTCTGCAAAAGATTAATAGTGATAAAGTTGAGGGTATTTTAGTATTCCCATATTGGCAGTCGCAACCCTGGTTTCCACTACTTAAAGCTATGCTTATATCAGACATACTTTTTTTAGAGGCAAATACGGATATGTCCATATCTCATTCCAGGAATCACCACTTCACCGACCTTACCCTGGGTGTAGCCAAGCTCTCCGGGAGGCGTTTGTCAAGCGAAACGCACCGGCCGCCTCGTTAGACATCATGATAGCTTCACTAGCCAAAAATACCCTAACTCAATATAATGTTACTTACAAGCTCTGGTGGTCATATTGCGATAATCATTCTATTGATCCCTATACACATTCCATATCCAATGTAATGGCTTTTTTAACTGAACAGTTTAACCATGGTCAGGCCTATGGCAGTTTGAATAGTCACCGTTCCGCACTTTGCCTACTTTTAGGAAACGATCTCGGCTCTGATCAACAAATCAAAAGGCTGCTAAAAGGGGCCTTTAGATTAAGACCTTCTTTACCAAAATATGGTTTCACTTGGGACCCCCAACTTGTGTTAAACTATGTTTCTAAATGGGTGCCCAATGAAGATCTGGATCTTCAAAAATTAACCAAGAAAATGATTATTATACTCGCTTTAAGTACTGCTCATAGAGCTCAAACCTTGTCATTAATCAAATTAGACGATATCGTACAAAATGTAAACGGCATTCAAATTATGATTAAAGATTTAATTAAAACTTCATCGGTCAATCGAGATCAACCGATACTGTCCCTACCGTATTTCACTGAAAACTTGAATATTTGTCCGGCTACTACCATAAGAGCCTATATATCAGCCACCGAATCCATTAGACCTAATTCCATAAAAAACTTTATATTAACAACTAAACAACCCTACCGCGCGGCAAGCGCACAGACTATTAGTCGGTGGATAAAGCAGGTGCTGGCTGAAAGCAGCGTGGATGTGGCACAGTTTAGCGCACACAGCACTCGTCACGCTGCGACATCCGCAGCGCACACAGCCGGCGTCTCACTTGACATTATACGTAAAACCGCTGGCTGGACACACAGGTCCCAGACTTTCGCTAGATTTTACAATAGGCCATTGGCCCAAGAAAATAACTTCGCCGCTGCTGTATGTTTACCCATAGAAAGTTAAATTATTGTTAAGTTAAACTTGGTTACAATGTTGATTAATAGGACAACCCAATTTGTAATTGACTAAATACCTTTTTTTCTGAAATTATAACAACTTATGATTTAAATTGTATCTGGTGATTATTACAGAATTGTAATTATGATGATTAAAAAAGAAAATATATTATGAAATCATTAAATACTTCTTTTATTCATAAAAGCATATTTAACCATTAACAAAATTCCTTACTCTAAATATCTACATTGTGGTATTTATATCTGAAGAATGAAGCGAATGAAATATAATAGGTGATCAAACGAACTTCCAAGTGAAGTTCGATCACTATTATATGAATTCGCTTCATTCGAAGATATAAGAACCCTCCCTGCCCAAACCCCCTAGTAAATTTTGTTAATGAACTCTAAAATAAATGAACGAACGCGACGATGGGCGCGGTCGAGCAGGGAGCGTTAAAAAAAAATATACAGTGATACCCTCTAAAAGTGCGAGTTGCCAGTAAGATGAAAAGAAACTACATTGTGGTATTTATATCTTCGAATGAAGCGAATTCATATAATAGTGATCGAACTTCACTTGGAAGTTCGTTTGATCACCTATTATACTTGCATACTTAACCGTCACTTTAGTCTTATTTGAGGTTGGCTTACGACTTACGACGCAACACAAATATTTATGCTGTAAAATGTTTATGATGATTTAAACCCAACAAGGGCCGTAAACTATAGTCGAAATAAAACGCGAAAGTTACCTACCTACCTCACCGTTAATGGGAAGTATTACTTTCGTTTAATTGGTATGTGGTTAAAAACCAGTCGCTAAGGTCTTGCATAATTTGCATAAAATGCGAACCTTTATTGGATGTTTATTGATCCGAGATTTTTTTAAATCTACCTACGAGTAGGTTCATTTTTCAATTTTTGAAGCTCACTCCAACTATTTTTGTCTTTAAAAAATACACGGTTAATTTTTAAGTATAGTTATCTAAAAATGAAATGAGGTTTTTAGACCACGTAAATGAACAACTTTTACTATGGGGCCAACCACGAAATCGCGAAAAAAAATCAGCTGTTCCATACATTAAAGTCAAGTCGATGTTGTACTTTTCTATGGAACAGCTGGTTTTTTTTTTTCATTTTTAGATATAGTTAAAAATTAACCGTGAAGGCGCCCTACTACCCACTACTTGCGCCGCATTTATTTTTATCACTCCTAAATCAAATACCTAAATATTAAAAAAAAGCTAAGATCATGCCCTCTTAAATTGTCTCTAATATTTTTTGAATAAGCTCAAAGTAAGTAATAAAAATATTTTTTTTGAATAAACTCAAAGTGGCCTCTTTTGCCTGAATGGATTTTAAAACTTACAGAAATAATTAAAACTGTTGAAGAGTTATTCAAAAAATATAAGAGACAATATAAGGGGGTATGATTTTAGCTTTTTTTAACACGTTTTTATTAGGTTGCTTTCTCATTTCTTTGTTTCTTGCTTTCTTTCTTTGTTTGTTTTTATTTAAATATTGACTTGGTTTACGAGTTTTCGACCATACCTCTTCTACAAGGTTATTTTTATACAAAACCTCTCGTGGGGTTGATCAAACCATCAAACTGAACAACTTTCATTATGGGACCAACCTCGAAGTAACGAAAAAAAACCAGCTGTTCCATACAAAAGTACAATCATACTCCTTCGAAATGTATGGCACAGCTGATTTTTTTTCGTGACTTCTAGGTTTGTCCCATAATGAAAGTTGTTCAGTTTGATGGTCAGATCAACCCCACGAGAGGTTTTGTATTAACAAAAAATAACCTTGTATAAGGTAGGCCGATGGAGGAGAAAGTCATATCCTGTCAATATCGAAAACCTAGCATGATTGGAGAATTTCTGAAAATTATACTTCTTTCTTTCTTTCTTTCTTTAACTTTACAGTATGATAAAGTATCATAAATGAAACATACTTTTTAAATAATCCAAATCGTTTTTGTTTTTGTTTTTGGTCAAAGTCAAAAGTCAAAGTCAAATAAGCTTTATTCAAATAAACTTAATAATTAAGTACTTTTGAATTTTTGGATATTTGTACATAGGTTTTGGTTCATACCATAGACATAGAAAAATTTTCGCTGCGCTCAAGAAGACCAACAAAGCGTGGAAAAGAGAAGTTAACATCATACGGACACGGTCTATGTAAAAAAGAGACAACGGATCAAGTGACATGTGCCAACATTTTTTACAGTAAGAGCCCCTAGCGTCCCGCCTAGCAAATGAGCAATCACAGTTTGTTTAAAATATTTGTTAATCTTAATTAGAATTTAAAATAAAGGTATCTTGGAGCCATAGTGTCTTGTGCTCTAACTAATTGTGATGTTACAAAAAGAAATAATCCAAGTAATCACACTTTTCACAGGTAAATAAAATATTGCCACACATTTCTCTAAAACCAAATTTTGCTACATTTATTCGTTTATCGACGAAGAAAACAGTATGGAACATAGTTTATTAATTTCCTTTGCCATATATAGTCATATTTTATGAATCTAAGTCATATTTTACGTATCTCATATAAAATGTATGCATTCGTTTTCGGATCACCTGTTTATTGACATTGTTGTTCTTTGACATTCTATTTCTATGGTTCATACTATAATACATCCCTGCAAAGTTTTACCACTGAGGATTTAATGTTGGGGTTTCCATACAAAAGATCACTTTATTTCCTACACAACGCTAGAACGCCACGTTAAACACAAAGCTCAAAGTCTGTCTCGTAAAGAGTGCGAAGTATTGGCATCGGATTGTGCCAATCTTGTGCGATATCGGGTGCGCGGGAGCATTGACACACGCGAGATCGCGCGGAACGGGGTTTGAGTCGTGGGTGTGCTATGCGCGACAGTGTTGCCAACGTGAATCCTATCCTAATAAAATACTACTAATATTATGAATGTGAAAGTTCAGATATCTGGATGATTTTTACTCAATCATAAAAAAACAGCTGAACGGATTTGGATGAAATTCAGCGCACAGATAGTTCATAGCCTGTATCAAATCATAAAATACCTTTTATCTTAATCAAAGGTTCCCTAGTAGGGTCCATGCGAATGAAGACGTGGACGGCCGCTAGTTAGTAAAATAAATTAAAATCAAGCAAATATTTTTGGAAACTTGAATATTAAGTATAAATTGGGTACCTATTAACCAACCTGAAATAACCTGAAATAAATGGTTAAATAAATAAAAAAAAAAAAAAAAAAAAAAAAATAATTACCTGCTGGTTATACATTTTGGTCACCCATCCCACGACCGACCCTTGCGAAAGTTGCTTAACCTCCGGAATCGCAAGGCCAGGCGCTAAACCACTGCGCCACCGAGCTCCTCAAGAGTAGAGTACAATTACCCCGAAATAAAGTGCATACTTTATTATAAAGTACGGGTGGCAACCCTAGAGATAACTCGCATAATGTCCAACCCTTTTGAGGCCTCAATTATATCATTCGATTACATGATCGGTGGTCGAGCGCCATTCTCATTCAATATACCTATGTATGTACGACATCGTACGTCCAATAGTTAAATAATTGATAATAATAACTATTGGAGGATCGAACTGTCATTTCAAATACATAAATATAACTGGGGTTCCCTAACTTATTTGGGATGCATGCGCCCCTTTTCTACCAAAAAACAACCCGCGCCCCCTCACTACCCAGACTTTTAGGTTAATAGCAGGTTTCTTGGTTATTTTCTCTAAAGAAGGTCCTTAAATAGGTGGCCCGCGCCCCCCTTGGGATATCTCCGCGCCCCTCCCCCCCTGGGGAGCGTACCCCCCACATTGAAGACCAGGAGTCTTCACAGAGAGATCAGGACTAGACGTTATACGCTGAATGGTAGGTAATTACGTAGTTATAAATAATCCTTAGAGTATTTTTTTTTCAGTTTCCTGTATCTTACTTATCCTGAAGCCTGAAATCAGGAAAAGTCCTTACTTCTACTAAATTAATTTACACGTAATTCAGAAGATTATGTGTTAGCCAGAAACGCCAGAAACTGTTAAATAGGCTCTAAAGCACTTGTCAAGTAAAAGATAAAATGTGTCAGTGTCAGGAAAACCCGGTCGTATTTTTTAAGATTTTTTACCTAAACAAATTTTCTTTGTAAAAATGACACTTTTATTAATTACTTAAATGCTAGCAAAGAATTTTATAACAACAAAGCTATTATAGTGTTAAAAAATTGAACTACCAAAATGAAATCACAATCATCCAGTCAGACCAATGAAAATTTAGGAAATTGTTTTGAAAATTGTCTTTTAAAAAAAACTGACAATGTAAGGTGTGTCTATGAAACTAATTGAAACCAATAAGTAATCAAGAAAATGAAATAGGGTAGGTAGGTAGGGGAGAGTAGGGTATTACCGCGCGGTTGATAATTTCGCACCCCTTGGTTTCTCGAAAACTATCAACTCTATGCACCTGCAATAACAGTCAAATCTTAGCTCTAAGAACCTCTAACCTCGCCCGCACACCTTCAATTTCCGTCGAACAACCAGAGCGGAAGGCCACGCGCTTTTAGGTTTTCCACGCACACGATCTTTTTTTTTCTGATATTTTAATGAGAGATGAGTCAATCAATATTACCTTATGACTAATAAACTACATACATTTATAACGTAAAAAATATGTAGAATTTGTGTGCAGAATTATTTTAAATTAATTCTTTAAGTTTGTTTTTGTTTCTGAGGATACAAATAAAAATTACCATGTTTGATAATTTCGCGCGTAGGGCGCGAAATTATACAGTATGAAATTATCTATGGTAAATATTGTTCTTTACAGAAAGCGACGAAAACGAAGGAAGATGGCTAATCTTTCTACGAAGTAATTGCATACTAAAGTAAAAGCATTCCGAAAATGAACAATTATTTTAAGATTAATTAGTTTTCGAAGTAGAAAGACATCTTTTGTGTAACAAACAAATGATGTCTTTATAAATCGTTTAATATGGAAACTTATAAGTTTACAATTTTGAGACTGAGTTGATTAATGAATATAAAAAGAAATAAATATCTATAATTTCCATTTTTCCCAAATGCTGTAGTAATAGTTATCAGTTAATTGTCAATTTTAATTAGAGGCGCGGTTTTATCAGACCCAGCGCAAAGTACCGACCTAGGGGCACGATATTATCAGGCCAGTTTGATAATATCGCGTTTTCCCATTTTTTTGTTATTTGCTCATATTTTTGTTTCGTGTTTTATTTTGATGATTTTGAAGATTCGTTAGCGTAGCTAGATAAATTCCCCACCTTCAGTAATATTTAGTTTTTATTCTAACCCAACCTGAGGTTAGTTATATTTAAATTTCCTTAGGGGCTCGGTAATACCCTACTCTCCCCTACCTACTTAGGGAACGTACCCATACTACGTGACCAATTTTTTACCTTGGTGACCACCCGTAGTATATGGCAGCAAGCAAGGGAGCTTTCATGTAGTAATTCATAGATATAGTTTTAAATGTTTTTTTACAGAAAGTAAAAAAAAACGCTCATGTTTTTCTTTTTATTAATACGCGGCGCTGTGTGTATAATTTTACCTACAATAATAAGTGAATTTATCAAGAAGAAAAAACTTAATTAAAAATATTTTTGTAATAGGAACTTAATTTTACAACAAGTCCTAAAAAGGGCGTAAAAGCGCTAAGCACTGCGCGCCATATTTGAATACAGCTCGAAAAAACGTGGATATTGACTGAGTAACAAAACCTAAGCCTCCCTCCCTCGCCCCTGTGACCAAGCATGGTATTTCAAAAGACCCCCCTCCCCCCCCTGACGAGTCACGTAGTATGGGTACGTTCTCTTACTTAATTTTAATTACACAATTTTAATTGTTTAAGGGCTGATTTTTCAATCCTCAGATAACAGATATTAGTCAGTTAAATTATAATCCGAATAACATAAAAGTCATTCAAAAAATTTAGGGGAATTTAGGGGTCACTCGGATCAACCACCTCCCCCCGAGATTAAAAAACGGATATACTTAATAAATAAAATATTTTTCACCTCTCCAGCACGAAAAGGGTGCTTTTGGCGCGTAAAAACTCGCAGCAAAATCGACTTTTGCTGCGAGCGTGAGGCAAAGTGCTTTTTACCAAAAACTCGCAGCAAAATCGACTTTTGCTGCGAGCGTGAGGCAAAGTGCTTTTTTAATTTCTAACACTTTTTCTCGCTGGTAGAGGTGAAAAGTTGTATGTTTAACACGAGAGCAAATTTTTTGATGTCTCGTGCCTTTAAATCACTCACTGTGCTCAGTAGTCTATATTAGAATCACTCGCTACGCTCGTGATTCAATTCTAGACTACTTCGCTAGTTCGTAATTTAAAAGTCAGCACTCGCAGCAAAAAATGACTTTGCTCTCTTGTACGAGGGCAGTTTGATATGTCCGTGACTTTAAGGTTGAATACAATATTTTTTCATAATTAAATTTTTTAGAACTCTTTGCTGAGCTTATGCTGTTGCATTTTTTAAATTGGCGCGAAATTAAAAAAAAAATGGAAGGATTTATGCAAGTGAGGTCGGGATATTCTTTTATAACGGAGAAAAACGAATTTTGCGTATTGATAAAATACTAACTACTTTTTACGTGGTAAAACCATTAAGCAGACGGAGGATAAACTGAAAAAATATTATGGGGACTCTGCTCCATCTCATGGAATGGTTCATAAGTGGTTTACTGAATTTCGTTGTGGTCGTACCACCACAACTGTCGCCGACGGCCCAGGAAGGCCGATTGAGGTCACCACTGAAGATAGTGTTAGCAAATCCACGACATTGTTATGGCGGACCGTCAAGTGAAGATACTCGAGATAGCTGATGCTATTCACATCTCTACCGAACGAATTTTTCATATTTTGCTCGATATTCTCGGCATGAAAAACCTTTTTGCAAGATGGGTGCCGCGTTTGCTGACAGTCGGCCAAAAACGAACTCGTGTAACAACTTCTAAACAATGCTAGGTTTGTATAACCGTAATCCAAGTGATTTTTTTCATCGGTACGTAACACTTGACGAAACGTGGGTCCACCATATACGCCAAAGACGAAGCAACAGTCAAAACAGTGGACTTCTACCGGTGAACGTGCCACGGAGAAGCAAAAACTGTTTGTTCGGCTGGTGAAGAGACGGCCACTGTCTTTTAGGACAGCAAAGGTGTTATTTACATCGATTTTTTGGAGAAAGGCAAGACAATTACCGGAGCTTACCATGTTGCTTTGTTGGATAGATTTAATATAGAGCTGCTGAAGAAAAGACCGCATCTAGCAAAGAAAAAAGTTTTATTTCATCACGACAATGCTCCGGCCTACTCGTCGGCAACCGCAACATCAAAACTTGTGGAATTGCGATACGACCTATTGCCACTAGGGCTTGCAAATATTCGATGAAATCCAATATTCGAATATTCGAAAATTTTTAAGGAGGTATTCGAATATATTCGAATATTATTCGAATAATTCTGTAAAATAAAACGGATGGTCGTAATTATTAAATATTGTTTATTTTTTCAAGTTAAACCAAAGTTAAATGCTTTGTTTAATGGGTCGCATTGTGTAAAAATTATCCTCAATTGACTTTTTTGCCTTCGCCCCACGTTTTTAGTTTAAAAACTTCTTTGTAGAGTTATAAATTTTTAAAGGGAAAATTATTTTATATTTATTAGTCCATTTTTCTAGTTAATTTTAGATGCATGTTTTGATTTCGATTTTGATACTTTTTAGTTCATTTTTAAACGTTTGCTTTTTGGTTTGATTGTCAGTAAATGTTTATTTTTGGTTTTTAGTCTTATCTCTGTTTTTCTCGGGCTTTTATCCGGCTTCATTATTAGACCAGGGTCTAGTACTATCTCTCATCAGAATACATGTCAAAACGAATCAAACGAGCCCAAACTTCATGGGGTTGTATGGTATTATTATAGATATCCTGTACCCTTCTTTCAGCTCCATCACCAGATCGTGGACACTATTTCCCATAAGATACTTGTCAAGACAAATCAAACGAGCCCAAACTCTATGGAGTTGAATGATTTTATTAGAGAGTTCCGGTGGCTTTCTTCTGACTCAATCACCAGACCCTGGAAATCATCTTCCCTTAAAGTACTAGTCAAGACAAATCAAATTAACCCAAAATAAATGAAGCTGCATGGCTTTATTACATATTTTTCGTGATTTTCTTCCGGCTTTATAACTAGACACTGGACACTATTTTCCCAACAGGGTACTTGTCGAGACGAATCAAACGAGCCCTCGATAGATATGTATGGTTTTATTACAGACTTCCTGTGATTTTATTCCGGCTCCATCATCAGATCTTCGACACTATTTCTCAACGAGTTATTGCCAAGAATGAATGAATGAATGAAGATAATTTATTTCACACACTATAACAATGCATACAACACTATAATAATGCATACATGCCACTAGGGCTTGCAAATATTCGATGAAATCCAATATTCGAATATTCGAAAATTTTTAAGGAGGTATTCGAATATATTCGAATA
Source organism: Agriphila geniculea (assembly GCA_943789525.1). Lineage (NCBI taxonomy): Eukaryota > Metazoa > Arthropoda > Insecta > Lepidoptera > Crambidae > Agriphila > Agriphila geniculea. The sequence continues at coordinate 3,869,842 of OX038877.1, read as the reverse complement.
TTATTCGAATAATTCTGTAAAATAAAACGGATGGTCGTAATTATTAAATATTGTTTATTTTTTCAAGTTAAACCAAAGTTAAATGCTTTGTTTAATGGGTCGCATTGTGTAAAAATTATCCTCAATTGACTTTTTTGCCTTCGCCCCACGTTTTTAGTTTAAAAACTTCTTTGTAGAGTTATAAATTTTTAAAGGGAAAATTATTTTATATTTATTAGTCCATTTTTCTAGTTAATTTTAGATGCATGTTTTGATTTCGATTTTGATACTTTTTAGTTCATTTTTAAACGTTTGCTTTTTGGTTTGATTGTCAGTAAATGTTTATTTTTGGTTTTTAGTCTTATCTCTGTTTTTCTCGGGCTTTTATCCGGCTTCATTATTAGACCAGGGTCTAGTACTATCTCTCATCAGAATACATGTCAAAACGAATCAAACGAGCCCAAACTTCATGGGGTTGTATGGTATTATTATAGATATCCTGTACCCTTCTTTCAGCTCCATCACCAGATCGTGGACACTATTTCCCATAAGATACTTGTCAAGACAAATCAAACGAGCCCAAACTCTATGGAGTTGAATGATTTTATTAGAGAGTTCCGGTGGCTTTCTTCTGACTCAATCACCAGACCCTGGAAATCATCTTCCCTTAAAGTACTAGTCAAGACAAATCAAATTAACCCAAAATAAATGAAGCTGCATGGCTTTATTACATATTTTTCGTGATTTTCTTCCGGCTTTATAACTAGACACTGGACACTATTTTCCCAACAGGGTACTTGTCGAGACGAATCAAACGAGCCCTCGATAGATATGTATGGTTTTATTACAGACTTCCTGTGATTTTATTCCGGCTCCATCATCAGATCTTCGACACTATTTCTCAACGAGTTATTGCCAAGAATGAATGAATGAATGAAGATAATTTATTTCACACACTATAACAATGCATACAACACTATAATAATGCATACATGAAAAGAAAATCAGAAATTAAACATTTAGTTGCTACTTTAGAATTGTGAGCAGTGCTACAGTGGCGAAAAAGTCCCGGCTCAGCATATGTTACGGCGTTGATGTTGGAGCCATAACGCTGTTTTTCAGACGGAGGCTATAATATATACACATACAAACACACACGACAACATACACACGTACACATACACACTATCAGAGTCGCACATTTTTATTTTCACCACTTATAAATTCTTCTCTCATGAGCTTGCTTATACTTTCTGGGACAGAACGGAAAGAATAAATCACAACGAAAAATATAATATTAAGAAAATGCAATAAAATAGTTATTAGGTAAAATCAATTTCATTAGCAGAATAAATTAAATAAAAACAAAAAAATAATAAAATCGATTAATTAATAAATAAAAAATAAATAAAACGCAATAAAATTCATACAAATTAATTAAAATGCATAAATAAGATTGTAATTTAACGAGAACTAACGATACATCGGTATTTAGCGACATTAAGGAGTACTTAACTGAATAGAAAGCAGATGTTTTTTAAAATTATTTTTAAAAGCAACCTTAGTCTTAGCCTGCCTAATAGGCGGAGGGAGATTGTTCCAACACTTAGTTGCCAAATACCGAAAACTACCACGAAAAGCAGCAGTATTATGTAAAGGGATAACCAATTTCCAGGACGCTCCACGAGTCTTGAGAAGCACATTGGAATTAGCCCAGACCAGCTTATCAGCTAAGTACTCAGGTACCTTATTAATCACTACATCAAAAAGTAAACTAGCAAAATGAAGATCACATCTTGATTCCATCTTTAATAATTTGGCCTCATTAAAAAAAGGTGTGATATGTGCTCTGGGAGGTACAGTGAAACAAAATCTCGCACATGCGTTCTGTACTCGCTGTATAAGTTTTTTTGTACGCTGTAACAGACATGGACCGAACACAGGTAGGCAATAGTTCAATTTAGAGAGCACTAATGCTTCACAAAGTCGAATTCTTATTTGTTCACTCAAGTAGTGCCGTATTCTGTACAGAACCTTAAGTTTATAGAAGCAGTTCCTAACAACTTCCGCAACGTGATCCTCAAAACGGAGAGCCGCATCCATCTTGATTCCCAGATTACGTGCCTTCCAGACTCTCTCTATTGATTGCGACTCTATATTGACTACTGGGGCCATGCTCTCTGTTGTTTTAACTTGTTTTTTAGACCCAAAAATCATGAACTTGGATTTTTTAGGATTGAGAACAAGAGAATTTTGATCAGCCCATGATTTTATTCTATTTAAATCTTCATTTAGCCTGTGTACCTCACTTGCAGTATTTTGAGGATCAAAAGAGATGTAAATTTGTATATCATCAGCATACATATGATATCTACAATTGAGTATGTTGTTGGTGACATCACTACTATATAAAATAAATAGTAATGGGCCCAAAATTGATCCCTGCGGCACACCTCTCTGTACGCTGCTACTGGCTGACATACGAACAGAACCATTACTATTACGAAGCTCAACCTGCTGTGTACGATTTTGTAGATAACTGGCAAACCATGCTACTGTATTCTCGTCAAAACCATAAAAACGAAGCTTGGATAATAGCAGGGGAATATTTATACAATCAAATGCGCGCGTAAAGTCGAGAAGAACAAGAAGAGTGGCCTGACCGTTGTCCTGTGCTGTCAAAATATTATCTACTACATCCAATAGAGCTGTGGTGGTACCACGTGCCCTTCTAAACCCTGACTGATGCATAGGAAGAATACCATTTCGCTCAAGAAAAGAGAAAACCTGCAAATACACCACTCTCTCAAGAAGTTTGGATAAGCACGGGAGAATACTTATTGGCCTAAGATCATTCAGCTGTTGAGGGTTGGTGACTTTAGGAACTGGCTTAATTTTTGCCTTTTTCCAAATATCAGGAAAGGTGTTAGTGGCAATAGAGTGGTTTATAATATAAGTAATATAAGGCAACGTAAGTGGCAGCGTAATAAAACCATATCCATGTTCATTTCATCCACTCCTTTTGCATTTGACTTTAATTTGAGCAACATCTTTCCCACCTCGTCCTCCGTAACTGAGTGCAGCTTAAAGGTATCCTGACCAAACCTATTTTCCTTAAAATATGTTAGAAGTGCTGAGTCTGCGCAATCCTTTCCAGGTATATCAAGAAAATGATTGTTTAATGTATCCGGATCAGAAAAATGTACTGGCAAGTCTTCGACCCTTACGAGCACAAGACAAGACGAATCAAATCTTACAACACAAGACGAATCAAACGAGCCCAAACTCGATGGATTTGTATGGTTTCATTATAGAGTTTCTATGGTTTTCTTCCAGCTCCATCATCAGACTCTGGACACTATTTCCCAACAGAGTACTAGTCAAGACGAATCAAACAAGCGCAAACTAAATGGAGTTGTATGGATTTATTACATAGTTTTTGTGGTTTTCTTCCGGCTTCATTATCAGAGACTGGACACTATTTTCCCAACAGAATAATTGTCGAGACGAATCAAAAGAGCCTTCGATGGATATGTATGATTTTATTACAGAGTTCCTGTGATTTTCTACCGGCTCCATCATCAGACCTAGGACACTATTTCTCAACAGAGTTATTGGCAAGACGAATCAAACGGGCCCAAACTCGATGGATTTGTATTGTTTCAATACAGAGTTTCTGTGGTTTTCTTCCGGCTCCCTCATCAGATTCTGGACACTATTTCCCAATAGAGAACTAGTCAAGACGAATCAAACGAGCCCAAACTAAATGAAGTTGCATGGTTTTATTACATAGTTTTTGTGGTTTACTTCCGGCTTCATTATCAGACCCTGGACACTATTTCCCCAACAGAAAACTTGTCAAGACGAATCAAACGAGCCCTCGATGGATATGTATGGTTTTATTACAGACTTCCTGTGATTTTTTTTCGGCTCCATCATTGGATAATATTTCTCAACAGAGTGATTGCCAAGACGAATCAAACAAGCTCAAACTCATTGGATTTGTATGATTTCATTACAGAGTTCCTGTGGTTTTCATCCGGCTCCATCATTAGACTCTGGACACTATTTCCCAACAGAGTACTAGTCAAGATGAATCAAACGAGCCGAAATTAAATGGAGTTGCATGGTTTTATTATATAGTTTTGTGATTTCTTTCGACTTCATAATCAGACCCTGGACACTATTTATTTTTCCAAGAGAGTACTTGTCGAGACAAATCAAGCGAGCCCAAATTCGATGAATTTGTATTGTTTTATTATAGAGTTCCCGTGATTTTCTTCCGGCTCCATCATTATACCATGGACACTATTTTTACCCGACTGCAAGAGGGTTATGTTTTTCGCGCGTATCTTGTAAGTATGTAAGTATGTTTGTATGTAATATTCTTTATTACCTCATATCTTTTAAACAGCTGAACGGATTTCCATGATTAACATATCGTTAGATTTGTCTTGCCAGCCCAAGTGCTCTTAAGAAAGTGGCGTTATAAAAAAACCAACATGGCGGCTGCACGGTGCTATTATAGGTAGTGGAAAAAAAAATTTTTTTTTAGAATACTGCAATATGGGTGTCAAATTAAAGGTCTCATTAAAAGAATTTCAAAAAGGTATATCATGATTGTAATAAATAATAACTAAAAAGAAATAAATAAAAATATAAATTTAAAAAAATTAAAAACCCTCCTGCATAAAAAGACAAGTCAACTGAAAAGATGGAAACAAGATTAAATATTAAAGGCAAACATTATAACATGCAGTCGGAGGCATATAACTCAAATCATTCATAATGTCACTTTCTTTATGCATGCCTCCGACTGCATGTTATAATGTTTGCCTTTTTAAACAGAGTTATTGCCAAGACGAATCAAACGAGCCCAAACTCGATTGATTTGTATGGTTTCATTACGGAGTTCCTGTAGTTTTCTTCCGGCTCCATCATCAGACCCTGGACAATATTTCCCAACAAAGTACTAGTCAAGACGAATCAAACGAGCCAAAACTTGATGAATTTTTATGGTTTTAGTACAGAGTGTCAAACGTAGGCCCTGACTCAAAAGCATTACTTGAAGCTAAGAATATGCCAAAGAAAATGAAAAGAAGCTTAATAGGTGTTACGCTGAAAGACCGTCAAAAATCATAGGAAATAAGAAAAAAAGCGGCCAAGTGCGAGTCGGACTTGCGCACGAAGGGTTCCGTACCAAAAACGGCAAAAAAATCACGTTTGTTGTATGGGAGCCCCCCTTAAATATTTATTTTATTCTGATTTTAGTATTTATTATTATAGCAGCATCAAAAATACATCATTTGTGAAAATTTCAACTGTTTACCTGTTGTCGTTATTAATATCGAGCAAAAAACGGCAAAAAAAAAACACGTCTGATGTATGGGAGCCCCCCTTAAATACTTATTTTATTCTGTTTTCAGTATTTGTTGTTGTAGCGGCAACAGAAATACATCATCTGTGAAAATTTCAGCTGTCTAGCTATCACGGTTCATGAGATACAGCCTGGTGACAGACAGACAGACGGACAGCGGAGGCTTAGTAATAGGGTCCCGTTTTTACCCTTTGGGTACGGAACCCTAAAAACGAAAGTAGAAGACATAATAAGGAAAATATGACTGTTAAAATGGCAATGTACGGGTTAAATGGCAAGAGAAAGCAAGGGAAAATGTACCAAAATAATTACAGAGTGACAACCATGGGACAGAAAAAGGAAAAGAGGAAGACAAACCAAAAGATGGGCAGATGATATTATGAAAACTGGAGGAACACTTTGATCGCGAAAAGCAAGAGATAGAACAGAATAAAAACAGCTGAAAAAGGCCTACGTGTCGCAAGACACGCTGCTCACTAAAGCCAAAAAGGAATAAAATGACCAAAGAAAGAAAAAACATTTAGGTATTTGAGACATTTGACACATTTGTACTTGTCAAGTCAAGACGAATCAAACGAGCACAAACTCGATGGGTTTGTATAGTTTTATTACAGATTTCCTGAGGCCCTTTGGTTCCACCATCAGATCAGCTCAATGATACTATAAGATGTCATTGTTTCCTGTTCTGACCTATGTTTTAAGTTTCAAGTATTTGATTCATTGGGAAGCTAGATTAAAATCGTTTACAATTTGTGGAAAAACAAACAACATAGATAAACACATAAATAAACGAGAAACTGAACGTTAATGACTTCATTCTATGCTCACAAAAGCTATTCGGGTATTTAATGAATGACTTTTGCATAAATCCAAAAAGGTGGAAAATATTCGAATATTCGAATATCACCGACTTGAGTATTCGAATAGCAAAATAAGGCGAATATTCGAATAATTCGTTTTCACCAGACCCCCGTTTTCACCAGATTTGGCCCTGTGTGACTTTTTCCTCTTCCCAAACATGAAGAAATGGCCTGGTGGATAAAGATTTTCATCCAATGAAGAAGTGATAGCTAAAACAGGAGCTTATTTTTCAGGGTTTGATAAAAACTATTTTTTGGATGGGTTGAAGAAGTTGGAACATCGTTGGTCGAAGTGTATGGAGCTGAAAGGAGATTATGTAGAAAAATAAAATAAAATATTCTTTAAAAAATTTTTTCTTCTTCACAAAGTCACGGACTTCAACCACCCTCGTATAACAAATAACTATTTTTTGTGTCAAGATTTTTTCCGACTCCTCTCCCTCCCGAAAATCTTGCCTGGCTACGCTTATGTGTCAAGAATTTTAATTTTTATTATAACAGTCTTTATGTTACAAAACCCGCCTGCCTAAAAAGACAAGTCAACTGAAAAGATGGAAACAAGTTTAAATATTAAAGGCAACATTATAACATGCAGTCGGAGGCATGCATAAAGAAAGTGACATTATGAATGATTTGAGTTATATGCCTCCGACTGCATGTTATAATGTTGCCTTTAATATTTAAACTTGTTTCCATCTTTTCAGTTGACTTGTCTTTTTAGGCAGGCGGGTTTTTAATTTTTTAAATTTATTTTTTTATTTATTTATTTTTAGTTATTATTTATATGATATACTTTTTTGAAATCCTTATAATAAGCCCTTTAATTTGACACCCATATTGCAGTATTCTAAAAAATTTTTTTTTTCCACTACGTATAATAAGCACCGTACAGCCGCCATGTTGGTTTTTTTTGTAACGCCACCTTCTTAAGAACACTTGGGCTGACGAGACAAATCTAACGATAGGTTAATCATGGAAATCTGTTCAGCCGTTTGAAAGATATGAGGTAATAAAGAATATTACATACAAACTTACATACAAGATACGCGCGAAAAACATAACCCTCTTGCAGTCGGGTAAAAATTAATATCATGACATATTTTACTTTAATAATTTTCCTCAACTTATTTTACTTTTAAACCTTTTTGAGTTTATTATGCTTATTATTGGACTAGTGGCTCCGTGAGCTATAGACCTTGCGTTAAAAAGTAGCTCAAAATTTATGTTTTTTAAAAACAAATAACACAGAATAGATATGGATCGTGCAAATAAATATTTCGATGGCGCTCAAAAACTTACAAAAACGACTTTTGCGATTATGATTCTGAATCAAATTGGAAAGGTTGATTTCGAACTAATAATGGCTACTTATATCAAGTGTCAAATCACAGAAACACATTTCAGAAAACACTTTATTAGTTGTTTTTATATGGAATTACCTATAAAAATGTATGTAAAAATGTTTCTAGTTAATGAATTTTAATTATTTTTTATTAAAATGCTATGTTTTTATACTATTAGAAACATTTTTCTGGAACTAAAACATCTATCATATCCAAACGTTAAGTAAGTTGTTAAAACAAATAGTTATGTACCTAATTCTGAAAAAAATACAATGGAAAACTGGCATTTTGGTGGATAGTAAGGATAAAAAGTATGGTACCCAAATAAAATAGTTCTACATTAGGATAATTCACGTTAAAAAATTGGTATTATCGGTCGGTAGACTCGGTAGGTAATTTTTTTTTTTATTAATTTTAGTAGAAATTTTAATGTTTTGAACATTAATTAATTCTAATTGATTGTATGGACAACAAAGAACAAACAACTTGATCTCTTATGTGTTTCTTCTGTTTCGTATACAAAAACGGCTATTTTTTCGCCCAAAATTTAAAAAAATCTGAATGTTTGCCATTTTTTGCGCCGAACAGAAGTATGTATTTTTAGGGAAAACAGATAATATCTTCGGTGACTTCTAAGGTACAGTATATTATAAATAAATATAATTCAGGCGTTTGTTCTTATTTACGCCAAAGTTATGACAATTGGGATGTTGACTAATGAATAAAATAACGAAATACTAATAAAAATCGTAAACATATTAAACTTTTAGAGTAGCTTGTATACCTCTTGGTTGTATATATTGCATATTATTTGTTTTATGACCCTTCAAAGTTGAGTGGACAAGTCCATTTAAAAAGTTAAAAATTTATTAAAATAAATGATACCTTTAATTAGTTCGTAAAATATGTAGCAAATTTGTCTAAGAAACCATTTTGATAAACACAATATTTAATATAGCTGCCGAACAAATTTCCTACGCGTTACATACAAACTACTGAGGCGTGACGTCATAATTCAGTAGCCGTTAGTATGGAGCGTTTTTGGGCGAGTCCATTTGTGTGCATTTCACACTGTAATATCTTGGGCAGTTTTCAAGCTAGCGAAATAATTATTTTACCAATGTTTCTTTTTTGAGAGGTAATTTATGTAATATAAAATAAAAAAAGTTGTCAACATCCCAATACGACAGTGCTTTTTACCGACTTCAAAAGGAGGGAGGTACTCAATTCGACCCGTTTTTTTTTTGTATGTACACCGATTACTCGAAGACGGCTGAACCGATTGAAATGATTCAAACGTTAGGTAAAAATTCAAGTTGGTCCCATTTTAATAATTTTGAAATCGGTTCAGTACTTTTCAAGTAATCTTGAAAAAAGCACGAAAATAGTATGACTTTGTGTGAACTACCTCGATGATCAGTCGTATAACTTCGTTGTTTATGAACTGAATAAGATAATATTTTTTTTGTTGGAAAAGGGATATCTTATGTGTAGTTCTTTAACCGACGTGTTTTTATTATTACGAATATTATTTTTTGCTTTTTAGAGGCAGGTTTTTTGAAGTCGGTTTTTTTGTTCTTTAAAAAAATTTTTTTTTTTTATTTTTGCACATGGAACTTTTTTACCTACCTATCGCAAATTATCGCATAGACTATTTTATTTTAAAATTTCGACCATTTGCGAAATTCACTTTGAAAGAATTTGTTTAAACGTGCCGCATCGCTGCGAAATTGTAAGTGGGCCGACACCACGTTTAAAGCCTTTATACGATTATGTCTCTGTTAGGATATTGTAGAACGTTTCTGCGGACGGTACAGTGTGGCTTGGGACTTGTACTATTATGTATTCCGTGGCTTGAGTAAATAATACATAAATAAATGACGAGCGGATTATCGGACAAAAGGTAGACAACCTGAGCTAAAAAAATTAAAAACCCGCCTGCCTAAAAAGACAAGTCAACTGAAAAGATGGAAACAAGATTAAATATTAAAGGCAACATTATAACATGCAGTCGGAGGCATGCATAAAGAAAGTGACATTATGAATGATTTGAGTTATATGCCTCCGACTGCATGTTATAATGTTGCCTTTAATATTTAATCTTGTTTCCATCTTTTCAGTTGACTTGTCTTTTTAGGCAGGCGGGTTTATAATTTATTTTTTTATTTATTTATTTTTAGTTATTATTTATATGATATCTTAGATATGATATATCTTTTTGAAATCCTTATAATGAGCCCTTTAATTTGACACCCATATTGCAGTATTCTAAAAAAATTTTTTTTTTCCGCTACGTATAATAGCACCGTACAGCCGCCATGTTGGTTTTTTTATAACGCCACCTTCTTAAGAACACTTGGGCTGACGAGAAAAATCTAACGATATGTTAATCATGGAAATCTGTTCAGCCGTTTGAAAGATATTAGGTAATAAAGAATATTACATACAAACTTACAAGATACGCGCGAAAAACATAACCCTCTTGTAGTCGGGTAAAAAGTGATTAAGAAAGTGTTTTGAAGATATCAAGTTGCGAGAAGACAATTTATGATCTCAGTCACTCACGAGATCGATAGTAAAAATCTATTTCTGTGTGTGGTCATTTATTTATACATTCTAAAAATAGGTTTTATTCGGGATAAACCAAACGGATATTTGCCTACTTTATAAAAACTTGTGTAATACTAAACTGTCACGAGTTAACGGTAATGATTAATGATGTTAATACACTGACGTCCATTATACAAAACGTAAGTGTGTTAATAATAGTGTAGAAGTCGGTAAAAATACGAATTAGTATCAATAAGGTATTAATTCGAGTGCGAGTAATTTTTGTTGCCTTAAACTTCAATAAGTAGGTGTAAATAATCCGAGCAACATTACCTCATTTTTTGCAATATTTGAGCAACTTCATGGGCAATAATATTCATCTGGTTTTCCTTTTTTTAATTGGACTGTTGAAGTGTGTTTTCTCCATCATCTCAATTGCGAATTTATCCGCGTTTCTTGAATTGACCCCTTCCATTTCCCTTTTATGGCGACGCAAGCAAAAACGCTTTAAGCGTTTAATTATGGTAAATTAAATCAAACAATTATTAATTAAAGCTCATTAAATGTACTTTCATTAGATATTAACATTTATACAATAAAACGTTAGCTAAGTGGCCAAGTCTAAACTTATTTTCGAAGAGGTGCGACTTTTCTGACTTTAGCGTACAGTGTATGTGTTAGATTACGATTGATCTTCTACATAATCGTGTCGTGGCCATCACTTAAGGGAACATTTCAATGGTGGCGGTTGTCAAGCGATACAATGCTACTATCCTAAATGGTTCACACTCAAACGTCGTGCGTATGCGTTTGACGTAAACTTATTTCCTCTCCTGGAGCCAGTACCAAACTACAATATTTTCGCTTCGTGTCAGTATAGCTCAGGGATAAGGTCCAAACACTGACGTCCATTATACAAGTACACTGGACAGGAGAACGTCACCAGTCGTTTGTTCCGATTTGGAAATCGCCATATCGGCGCTGAGAGCAGTAGATTCTATATGGCGATTTTCAAATCGGCACAAAAAATTGCTGTCATTTCATGACATTAGCCTGTCCAGCGTACTTTGTATAATAGACATCAGTGGGTCCAAAGTCAAGTTAAAGATGATGGTTCATAGTGAGCCCTAGCTAGGTTTTGAAATTGTTTTAGTACCAACCTATCTATATTTTACTATTTTGTTTTATAGTACGCACGACAGCATGGTATCTTAGTTGAACTACGAAAACAGCTTTTATTACGTACGGCATAAAGACGGTCTGAAGGTTAATATCCACTGGTGGATCAAAGAGGAAAAATAATCTCTTTCGATCCACCGGTGGAGCCTCGTCGGTAGTTCGTAAAGAAATGGGGCCGTATCAACTACTTACTTAATTCCAAGCTGCCCCCCTACTCAAATGGCCACTTTTCTATTCGTTCGCTAACTTAAATCTTAAAAATAAGCAATTAAACGATCAAGTCACACGTCGCAAGTTTATGTAAATCACAGACAGTATTGAACAGAATTGTTAAGCCTACGACTCGTAACTTTGGAGTTATTGGCTTAATTTTAATTTTTAAGTTAGCGAACGAATAGAAAAGTGGCCATTTGAGTAGCCCCCCTAATGTACACCAGAGATGAAGGGGGGAACGAAGGATATTTTTTATCTAAACTAATATATCTAAACTTTAATCATGGGTTTAAACCCCACCCGACTTCAAAAGGCGTTGTTTAATATGAGATATGCATACAAACTTTCGAGTTAGTTATTATGCAGATTTCAATATTTTATTTCTTGCTTTTTAGAGCCATTAATTTATTTTTGAAGCTGTTTTTTGTTAGATTATTTTCAAGATTTTTGAAGGAGGTTTTGTATAATGTTAACTATTTTCCCATGGAAAGCCCTTATCTTTTTCATCTCAAGGAAGGTTGGATAAAGTATTTTTCCAATCTTGAAACAAATTCTTACTACATCACTTTGAATCAATTTGTTTAAGCTGCGTGCCACATCGCTGCGAAAATGTAAGTGGGCCGACGGCGTGGGCTCAAGGAAGGTTGGATAAAGTCTTTTTCCAATCTTGAAACAAATTCGTACTAATAAGCATACTCACGACACGTTCGTTCCAATGTGGATGGTTCCTTCGCTTACGTTACACGTGCGTGCGTGTGCTGACGTCACAGCGAGGCAGCTATCGCAGGGTGATCGTACCAAAAGTTTGTATACTAGTAATAGTAACCATTCGTACTGCGTAGGATATTTTTATAGGTGGCCTGTTTCTTTCTGCGCAATTGGCGCATTTTATGAGCTGTCTTTCTACTATCAACTTGCGCGATTAATTCGCCGAATATTAATTATTCCAAGCTCTTTTAACTAAAATGCAATCATTGTCGCGAAATCGCGAAAATATCAGCTGTTTCATTCATTTTGATATTTTCGTTATTTATTTTTGTATGAAAAAAGCTGATATTTTTTTCGCTATTTCTGAGTTGGTCCCATAGTTAAAGTTATTCCCTATCTACCATATTCGGCATTAGGGCTTATTTTGTAAAACGTTGTATACCTGTGCACCACCTTCATCATGTTCAATCAAGCAGGATGATAACTCATTTTTATTATAAAGTACAAAGCTAAGTCACCATTAAGCCTATCAAATAGCAATTTATATTACTTTAATCAATGAGATTTTCCGGGGAATGAACGAGCGTCGATGTTACTTTAAATAAAACGTTGAATGTAGACTAGGTCAAGTTTGGGGATAGATCTTTTTGCTCACTCACGCTCATTATTGTTGTCAAGCCCTAAGTGGGACACTCGTTGTTGCCGCAGAGTTTTCCAATTAAAACGGTTATGTCTCCACTTCAATCCAACGCGCCTTCAGGCCTTGGAGTTTTTTTATGCACAACGAGTTTGTGCTTGACCTTCATCTCACCTGATGTTAAGTGACGATAAGGCCGAAGGTGGAAGAGCACTACACCCGGAATCCTCATCACTGAGAAACTGTCTAACGTCTAACTGTCGGAACACAACAATTTTTGAAATTGTTGTTATGGCGTCAGACTTTGGTAGTAGCTATAGCAAGGCGGACTAGAAATAAGCCCTACCAGCAACCGAAGATTATGGCAATATTCTGCTACGGGAGAGGCCTGCGTCCTATAGTGGACTATGATGAACTGTTACCATTCGCCTGAAACTGACTGCGTTACCCAACGGATGTAGTCGTCTCGTCAAAACTGTGCGAGGTTTCTTCATCTGTAATAAAATAAAAAAATCTGATTGAAAACGAGTGATTTACTAAGTTACTTAGTTGACGGAGCGACCGCGAAGCGTTTCTTCTTCAGCTTGGGCAAAAATTCTTTCGTATGTCCTTCCGGCTGTCCGTTTGTTCTCTTCTACAGCCCCAGTATTACAATCTCTTAAAACTTGCCAGTTTTCTGAATGGCTATCAATGCGTCTCTTTTATTTGCTATACAGCGAGAAAGAGATGTAACTATAGCAATTCTTGAACCTGGCAAGTTTTAAGAGGTTCTATTGTAATACGGCCTCTGGTCGCATTTATCAACCGATTTTTGTGAGCTGAGTTGGTTCGATAGTTATACAAATATGTTTGGTTAGCGATGGCGGAGCTATTAAAGGTAGACACTTAATATGATCAATTTTATCGACAAAACCCCCCACATGTTGGGGTCTATCCCCTCTCTTGTTGGGTAACCCCAACGGATGTAGTCGTCTCGTCAAAACTGTGCGAGGTTTCTTCATCTGTAATAAAATAAAAAAATCTGATTGAAAACGAGTGATTTACTAAGTTACTTAGTTGACGGAGCGACCGCGAAGCGTTTCTTCTTCAGCTTGGGCAAAAATTCTTTCGTATGTCCTTCCGGCTGTCCGTTTGTTCTCTTCTACAGCCCCAGTATTACAATCTCTTAAAACTTGCCAGTTTTCTGAATGGCTATCAATGCGTCTCTTTTATTTGCTATACAGCGAGAAAGAGATGTAACTATAGCAATTCTTGAACCTGGCAAGTTTTAAGAGGTTCTATTGTAATACGGCCTCTGGTCGCATTTATCAACCGATTTTTGTGAGCTGAGTTGGTTCGATAGTTATACAAATATGTTTGGTTAGCGATGGCGGAGCTATTAAAGGTAGACAATATGATCAATTTTATCGACAAGACCCCCCACATGTTGGGGTCTATCCCCTCTCTTGTTGGAATGACAGGCATTTTAAATTTAACTTTTTATTTTAGATGGCCCTGCAGAAAAATATTAATTTCTCCGAATTTAAAAGTCCTACAGTTATAAAAAAAAAATACTTTTCGCAAGCTAATAATATCACCTATCAAGCAAAAAAATTATTTTTTTACCATCGCCACTCGAAAAAGTGCGTTTCATTCGACGATAAGAGTGAATAAAACGCTGTGTTTTTCACCGAGTGAATAAAAATATTTTGAATTTGGAACAATGTACAAAAAAAATAAAACCTGCATAAAGTATGGAGCTATTCCTTAGATAAAGCCTCCCGCCAATTTTGTTTAAGTTCTTTTTAGTGTCTTATCTTTGGGTTAATTTCTAAAAAATATCCCGCCAAATTAATTAGGTTCTCTTTAATGTCTTATCTTTGGGTTCTTTTCTATATAATTGAAGGAGATTAGATGTTCAGTCTGGTATTGCATCAATCCATTCCATCAGTCTGGTCTGGTACGATCTTCAGACTGTAAAAATTCAAAGTCTGTACAAACTTCCCTCTTAGCGTGGTTGTTTTATGTCATTGGAAAATATCTACTATTTTCTAATGTTTAAATATTACTGATTACCTACCTAAATAATAAAAATGTATTAACTATCAATATCAAAAGTATAAGTACTGCTATTTGTTTTCTCGCAGTCAATGGTAAAAAGTAGAGTACACAACTCGTGAAAAAAAAAATTCATCTCGGTCCTTTGTATCCTTAGTCCCTCAAACTAAAATTCCTCTTTTTTCACTTGTTGTATAATCTACTATTGTCAACTTTTGACTTTAATACGTCATTAAAAATTACTAAATAATTTTGAATCCGAAATTAGTGTGCTTTTTGTTAGTTTTTCTCACAGATCTGAAAACTAGGTCATTAATATGCAAATTTTTTGCATTTTTATAATTATTATATAGTGACGGCGCGGCGTGCAAGCGATTTTAACCTTAGCAGTGGTTAAGCGACGCTGTTGCCCATGGTATCTATTATGAATTTAACATTATAGTATAGTCAACATCACGATTATAATGTGACGGTCATAAAATCGCTGTTATGGTGTGTTTCTTCGAAATCTGACATCGTAACTCAAAGATGTGGAGATTAGGATGGGCCCGCAATAATACAAACATTAAACGGATAATGTTTTATGGTCAAACTGGTAAAGAAACGTAAGTTACAAGACTGTTATATATATGCTGTGCTACAAGGTGGTTTGTGCTACAAGGTGGTTTATTCGTCCAATACAAGTGTTCATCGATAATCTGATTAGTTCGTGGATCTCAAATTTATATTTAAAGTTCTGAATAATAGTATCATAGATATCTGGTGAAAGCATAATTGGGTAAAACAATCTTGTTAAAAGGTAAGTAGGTACCTACCTACATTATATCTAATGTAATAAAACAACCGTTTAATTTGATGTTAATCAATCACTATTGTGACCACATCTGTCAGTTTGTCTAGTCATTTTCAAGATATCATTTTTTGGTCGAATGGCTACAAAGGTTTTCAATGCTAATCCATTGTCTTTTTACAATACTTTGTAAAAAAATATCCATATTATCGTTATCTTCTTAGATCTGGTTGAATCTGCAGGCCTATTACATAAAAATTATCGCGATAATCGGAAGCAATTCATCGTTAAATTTACTTGATATTGAACCTTATTCGTGAGTCAATAGTGTCACGGAGTGGGACGAACATCGTACGCATATCGCGATTGTTTTTATGTAATTGACCTGCTGGTCCAAAATGCTAACGCTTCTCAATCTTGGATCGTAAAAAAGTTTCACTGCCGTAAAAAGTATGATGATTATAAAACAATAACGGGAACTTTCGCCATTGCGCTCTTCAGCTAATATTAAATTAAAACGAAAAAGAATTGCACCTCGCAGATAGCGGCGAGCGTCTGCCTTTCTTAGTGCAGTTTTTTTAAACGGGTTGTAACTTGTAACGTTGTAAGTGAGGAATCTTTGGATAAATTTAGCAATGTGGAGCAATGAACCTTGTATCTGAGTTAAGCCCGCCGGTAACGATCAATTGCGATTGTCAATTTTTCCGTCAATGCCATTGTTGGAGCAATTGACAATCGCTTCAATTGCACGCGTAAACGATCAATTTTTTCGTCAATGGGCGTCAATTGCGGAAAAATTGACAATCGCAATTGATCGTTACCGGTGGGCTTAACTTACGCGGATTCCCGGCTACCGGAATCACGAAATTGCAACACTTATAGATACTTTGGAAGAGTCAAAAGTTAAGCGACATTATCGTTTATCCTTTTAAGAAAAAAATATTTTTTTGAACAGCTTTTTATTCAATATCTACTACCTAGTAGATCTTAGTAGGACTTGCGGGTCTTCATCTAATTACAAAAAACTTACCTAAGCTTACTTAAGTAGGACAATAAGGTCGATCACTTGATTATAAAATGAAAGTAAACTCATTGTGGTAATCCATTTATTCGCTTATTTATTTTACAACTAGCATCCGCCCGCGACTTCGTCTATGTGGTCAGTTATTTTTCTATCCTCGGGACAGTACTTTTTTCGAGATGAATGAAAGATACCCTATGCCCTTTTCTAAACCCTTCACAACGTATAAGCAAAATTTCATGATGATCGGTTGAGTAGGTAGTTAAGACGTGAAGGCGTGGAAACAAACAAATAAACAACTTACTTTTAGATTTATAATGTTAGTAAGGCATCCATTACACGGTAGGTTTTGCTGTCAGTTTAACCACAGTCACGGGCTGTGACTGACAATTAACCTACCGTGTAATGTAGTGACTATGGTTGCATGAAGTTGATTTCTTCTTTCCATCAGTCAAACGTAATTCTTGACTGATGGAATTTGACTGACGCTTGCATGACCATGTAATGGCTGCCTAAAGATTTTGTAAAGCAGCTCCCTGATTATGTAAAATTGTTGCAATCAACTCTGACAGAAATCGCAGTTACATTGCTGCTTTAGTTAGAACCAATAATGTAACAACTATCTTACTTAAAGCAGCAATGCAACTGCGATTTCAATCGATTTCAATCGAGAATTGTTAGCAACATAACAGACTTACGTAATTGGGCGGGCTGATTATCTAATCAGAAACCACCTAGCGACCGGTTGCAGTTCATAGATGATAGTGATCCATTGCTACTTCTTTTTGGATTAAAAAAAAACATACCAAAGAAAAGTAGCAATGTATGTGGAATGAAACCGGTCGCTAAATAGTTTCTTTTTAGATAATCAGGGTGCGGGGTCGGAATCACAAAATTTCAACGCCTAATTTCAATGCCATATTCCATTAATCAGTAAACACATCCAAATGTAGGAGCCTCTTAAGGGCCATCCATAAATTACTTGAGGGGGTCGACGAAGTGTGACATTGTGTGACAAGTGGGTGGGAGGGGTTCTAAATTTCGTGACGTCACATTTAAAAATCATTTAAATTGAAATGAAACGAATTTCTGAACGGCTTTTTTAATTCAATAATTATTTCTAGATGTAAAATTGTAAAATATGTGATGTCACACTTGGATATGAGTGCCGATGGGTGAAAGGTCGGCGGCGGCACGCCGACTTTTTTGGGTCGGCGGCGGCGGCGCCATCGGCGGCGTGACCTTTAAATGTTTTTTTTTATTTATTGACAGGAAATAATAAAAAGACATAGTTTATCAATCAGAAATACTTGTTTTTATTAGAATTAAAAAAACGTACATCATATATCAGCCGTACGACACCCACTGCTGGGTATAAGCCTCCCCCAAGGATTTCCACGATGATCGGTCCTGCTTGGTCTTAAGGATGACGCATCCAGCGGGTTCCCGTGACCTTCACTAGATCATCGGTCCACCTTGTCAGGGTCCTACCCACGAAGCCGAGTCCGGTAGGTAAGCGGTCGCCATTCCAGAATTGATGATAGGAAGATCATCAGGATCGATAATATTTTTTGTAGTATGCTGAAAAGCGTCGAGCATAGACGCGGTTGAAGGTTATTGGTTGTTTATCGGCTATATTTCGGCGAGTGTGCAATAGAAATGCACAACCTAATTCCGCCATCTCCCTTCTTCCATCATGGCTCCGCCAAATACCAGCTCCAGACGTTGAAGCTATTGAGAGGAGGGCCAAGAAGATCATCAGCAACGATATTCTTTTTTGTAGTAAGCTGAAAAGCCTCGAGCATCGACGCGGTTGAAGGTTATTGGTTGTTTATCGGCGAGTGTGCAATAGAATTTTACAACCTAATTCCGCCATCTCCCTTCTTCCATCAGACAACCAGGGCCGTACCGGCTAACGCATCGATTATCAAAAATTCTGCCGAGTTTCAACTTAAAACAGAAAAATCAAAGTAAGGAATTTCGTCTTGTACTTTCTGTTGACGTAATTTGGAAGATATCGATGTTCGTGTGACATCATGAATCGGGGTTCGCCATTTTGGCCCTATTGGGGCTCGATTTATTTGTTTTAATTTGAAACCCGACAGACTTTTCGAAGTTCGATTCATTAGCCGGTACGGCCCCTGACGTATGAATCAGCGCCACCGTTTTTTGGTGGATATGCCAAAGACTCGCAGTAAGCGTTTTGCTTCAAATTTTATCATCCGTACCGCTAGAGAGTGGAACTTCTTGCCTGAGTCTGTGTTTCCCGATAGGTAAAATCTGGGGACCTTCAAAACGTCTTTCATAAAAAAAAGTGTTCCCAACATGAACTGGAGTGGGCGTACAACAAGGGCATTAGACATGATTTTCTTCTTATCCATGTTCATTCTAAGACCCACTCTTTGGGAGGCACTACGGAGTTCTTCGAGCATTGTGTTCAGGTCTTTCATGGTCTCAGCCATAAGAACTATATCATCGGCAAAACGACGGTGTGTTAGGTACTGGCCATTGATGTTGATACCGAGTCCTTTCCAGTCCAAGAACTTAAAGATGACCTGACCATGATGATGAGCTCTGAACAGTTTCGGACAAATATCGTCTCCCTGTCTCACACCTCGCTGCAGTTGGATGGGGTTTATGCTCTGGTTCTGTACTCAGACCAACATGGTGGCATTTTCGTATAAGTATCTTAACACCTCGATATACCTGTAGTCCACTTTGCACATCTGAAAAGTCTGCAGCACCGCCCAGGTCTCTATCGAATGGCTTTATCATAGTCCATAAACGCCAAGTAACAGTTCCAACAATTATGAAAGCGAAGAAACGGTAATTTTATCTAGTTTTGTTTTAAAAACGTCCACAATTTGTTCATCTAATGACGATGACGACGAAGACGTGGCCATTTTGATGCAAACGTGTCACGCGTTCTATCCTACCATGAGCTCGTTCACACTGATTCATTAAATCTTTTCTCTTGCTCGGCGCGCAGTTGCGTTTTCGCGGCGGCGGCGGCGCGGTAGAATCTAGTCACACTAGGGATGTGGGGGGGGGGTCTCACAAATGTGACCAGCTGTGACAAGGACGGGGGAGGGGGTAAAAAATCATTCCTAATATACTTACCTACATAATTATTTTTAAAACACCAACAACCTCGTAGAAGTAGATTACTAACATCATGAACAATAACATTTTTTCTACGACTTTTCCGAGAACAGCCAAAAAAATTGACTTTTCATACAAAACTCGATCAGCTGTTCAGACATTTTGTATGGAAAGTAGTTTTTTTGTCTGTTTTCGGAAAAGTTGTATAACAAATGTTGTTGTTTATGATGTCAGTAATCTACTCCTGCGAGGTTGTTGGTGTTTTAAAAATAACCCTGGATACTTAATAAATAATAATAAATAAATAAATAAATGCTTGGACAATTTCACACACCGCCATCTAGCCCCAAACTAAGCAAAGCTTGTAATATGGGTGCTAGACAACTGATATACTACTTATATACTTTTTAAATATATACTTATTATACATAGTAACACCCAGACCCATCACAGAAATTAAAATTCATTATTTCAATTTCTGCCCGGCCGGGAATCGAACCCAGGACCTCTTGCGTGGTAGTCGGCATGTTCACCACTGCACCACTCAGGTCGTCATTATTATTATAATATAAAAGCGATAAAGTACTTCCTTTTGTATTGACGTTTTAAAACTCAATAATTCAATAGCGAAATTCGTTATCGCTTCTGCAAATACCATACCCATCTTACCTACCTAAGTCTGACGCAATAACAACAATTTAAAAATTGTTGTGTTCCGGCAGTTAGAGGTAAGATAGCCGGTTCCTCAATGGTGAGGATTCCGGGTGTAGTGCGCTTGCACCTTCGGCCTTATCGTCACGTAACATCAGGTGAGGTGAACGCCAAGCATTATCCCGTTGTGCATATAAAAAAATGTTATATGGCTACAGGGCCAGTAGAAACTACTAAGAGCGAATTTAAAGCTTCGTAAAAGTTATTTCAATTAAGTTATCTTATTGTCAACATTCTTTGCTACTTTGAAGCTATGTCGCTTCCAGCGGTATTTTAGGTAATCTTTAAAATATAGTCAGCTTTCTGTAGTCATTATAATTATATTTATACATTAGTTAAGTATAAGTACTTGCTTATATTTTTCCAGATTTAATACTAAAGTTCCTTAACTTTAAGTTGGTAAAATGGTTCTTTGACAAAATGAATTAGGTACCTACAGTTATTCTTGTTATCATGAAATGAATAATAGTAAGTTGTGTTGTACGGATATCTCGTGCTTGTAGCAGCAGTAGGTATCCATAGCCATACGTACAGACAGACTAAACTGTCCGCTAAATATAGACGTAATGGTGGTGTGCGCCCGACTTCATTCGCGAATTAAAAATACATGGCAAACGATCACTTTTCAGTGAATTACACTTACTTTCTCTATAGTTTTTATGGTGGAAATTGTAGTCGACTTCATGCACTCATTTAAGAGCGGCGAGAGAATTGAAAAATTCCTAAAGAGAGTTGACAAAATCAACGTTTCGTAGTCCTCTGTTTCATCCTCCTCCTCCTATTTAAATACTTTTTTTATTAAAATAAAAAAAAAAAATTTAACTTACTATGTTTTTATTTTTTTCAAACAAATTAGTTATTGAAACAGACATTAATCTTAAAAAACCTAAAAAATGCCTTTGTTTAGGTTTTGACATCCAGCAATGAAAGGTCATTGGGCACTTTGTTCGGATGTTTGACCTACGGCATACACAAACGAAATAGGGCTAGGTATGTAGATAAATGTATCTGCTACTCAGTGGTATGGGTTGCATTCTTTCAGAACGTGTTTAATTTTTTATCATTATATCATAACATTTTAATAATAAATAAAATAAAATAAATAAATAAAGACAATACAAGCGTTTATTATACTTGTAGCACACATTTTCACAATGCTGAAAATAAAAACTTCTGTTTTATTAACAAAAGTTTAATAACATTAAACATATACTCACACACATAATGTGAAATGATTTTTTTCTGCCGGTGGGTACATAAAAAAATAACACATATTTTGAAAAGTCGGATTGAATTCTTCAATTTAAAACTGGTTTGGTTTCTGAGCGCGAACTTCATGAAGCAGGTCAAATATGCCCAATGACTTATGGTATTAGATTAGACTAACTACTTATATCTTTTCCGCAAATGAGCATGTACATCCATTTTTTTTCAATAACACAATAGTGTTATAAAGACTAACTGTATCTAAATATCGAGTGATTAGACTTTGACAGACTGAAGAATATAGTGCACTGAAAATTGTGTCATCTAATTCCTACTAGATTCCTATTAGAAATTATATTATTATATTAGAATTCCTATTAGATCACACAATTTTCAGTGCGCTATATTCAGTCTGTCAAAGTCTAATCGCTCGATATTCAGAGACAGTTCAGTCTCTTATTAAACTACATGGCTATAATTTCACTGACATTGTGTGATTTAATAGCGCATAGTGGCTTAAGTCGTAATTGGAAGAAAAAAACCGGCCAAGTGCGAGTCGGACTCACGCACGTAGGGTTCCGTACAAAAAAACGGCAAAAAAATCACGATTGTTGTATGGGAGCGCCCCTTAAATATTTATTTCATACTGATTTTAGTATTTATTATTATAGCGGCATCAGAAATACATCATCTGTGAAAATTTCAACTGTCTACCTGTTGTCGTTATTAATATCGAGCAAAAAACGAAAAAAAAACACGTTTGTTGTATGGGAGCCCCCCTTAAATTTGTTGTTGTAGCGGCAACAGAAATACATCATATGTGAAAATTTCAGCTGTCTAGCTATCACGGTTCATAAGATACAGCCTGGTGACAGACAGACAGACAGACAGACAGATAGACAGACAGACAGACGGACAGACAGACAGATGGACAGCGGAGGCTTAGTAATAGGGTCCCGTTTTTATCCTTTGGGTACGGAACCCTAAAAAATACTCATTTGGGGAAAAGATGGTAAGTAAATTTCAGAGCTGGTCCCATAGTAAAAGTTGTTCAGTTTGATGGTCCCTCCCTATCTATCTACCATATTTGGCATTAGGGGGTTTTTACACGACTAACTGCCCAAAGCAAAAAGGGTGTATATGTGTTCAGGGTTCATGTAAGTGGGTATGTGAGTTTCTTTATTCCACCATAACTTCTAAAAGCCTGAACTGATTTGGATAAATGGGGTATCATTAGAATCTTTACAGCATCCCGAGTGACACTGGCTATATTTTTTTTAATAAATCAATATGGCGACTGTACGACGCCATTTTCAAATGTGAAAAAATATATTTTTTCTTCTATTATTACAATATGGGCATCAAATGAAAGGCCTTGATGAGCACATTCCAAAACTATATAATATGTCACTAAAATGTGTGAAATAAAAAAAAATAAATTAAAAAAATATTAAAACACCACTGCCCTGCCAAAAACGAACTAAAAAGTCAAACAACAAGTGTCATTGCCGTCGGGGGACCTCTTTGATCAAAAATTGTTCCATAATAAGGTCCCCCGACTGCAATGTCACGTCTTGTTGTTTAACTTTTTAGTTCGTTTTTGGCAGGGCAGTCGTGTTTTTAATATTTTTTTAATTTTTTGTAACACGTTGTTTATACTTAACCACATTTTTCTTCTCGTGCCGATCACATTGAATCGATGATGGTAAATAAAAGTCGTAGTCGATTTTATAAATCAAAGTGACTTTTTAAGTCTACTGCTGTTTACAAGCACGTGTGATCGTTTAAGGCGACTATATCCCTCATCTTAATTTAATTTATTGCTCGCTAAGTAGGTACCATGGGCAACAGCGTCGCTTAACCACTGCTAAGGTTAAAATCGCTTGCACGCCGCGCCCGCTGTCACATACGTTTAGTTCGTGCAGGGGCGATACGCGCGCACACGAATATTGTTGCAAACTGGTTAAGCGACGCTGTTGCCCATAGTACATAATGTATCGATAATTCACATGCACAGATTGAAGCGAAGGTTCTATAGTTTATTTCCAAACAATAACCTCAGTAAAATTTATAAGAGTTCGTTATATGTAGTAAGCAAAAAGTGG
Organism: Agriphila geniculea; assembly: GCA_943789525.1. Classification (NCBI taxonomy): domain Eukaryota; kingdom Metazoa; phylum Arthropoda; class Insecta; order Lepidoptera; family Crambidae; genus Agriphila; species Agriphila geniculea. The sequence goes on along the minus strand of OX038877.1, from coordinate 3,846,024 downwards.
CCACTTTAGGCACTTTTGCTTACTTAGTAGTAGTAGGTATTGTTTGTAAATAAATTATGAGGCGATGAATATTAATTTCATGGTTGTTCAGTATATGAGTAATGTTAACACGGTAAATATTTGGTTGTAATGAGTTTATTAAACGAGGAGACAATTATTAATAGATAAACAAACACAGAGACCAATGAACAATAGTAGACTATAAGACTAGATAAAGTTATGTTTTCCGGGTTCGATCACGAAACAGGAAAAAGTACCTATGTTAAAAAACCTATATGTTTAATGTATACTATAAATAATTATCCTGGTACAGTCGGAAACAAAACGTTTTGAAGTCCGGTACTTGAAAACCTAAATTCATTATTTTATTATTAATTATTTGACGACCTGGGTGGTGCAGTGGTCAACATGCCCGCAAGAGGTCCCGGGTTCGATTCCCGGCCGGGCAGAAATTGAAATGATGAATTTTAATTTCTGTGACGGGTCTGGGTGTTACTATGTATAATAAGTATGTATTTAAAAAGTATATAAGTAGTATATCAGTTGCCTAGCACCCATATTACAAGCTTTGCTTAGTTTGGGGCTAAATGGCGCTGTGTGAAATTGTCCAAGTATTTATTATTATTTATTTATTTATTATTAGTATGTTTTTAATCCAACCAAGATAGAGAATTTAGAAATGATGAGACAATTATGATGAAAAAAATTCAAAACCAATTTGGCTGTAGGTTAATTTTTTACTTTAAATTGCGAAACACATAGGTAATAACAGTAATAGATAATAATTTATTATCAACAGCTAGATAATGTAAGACTAAGGATATGTTATATAAATAATTACCATGTTATCCGTCATTGACTAAATAGTGACAGGTAATCAGCTTGTCGAACTAAAAGATGATAAGTTGCTATAACATATCGCCTTTTGGTGGCCATACTAGGGGGGCTGAAGTTGGTTATCGTGCTAATTATCAGATTTAGGGCCTCAAAATGGCTCCCTATACTTGATTTTTATTGCTCGCTAAGTATATAATGCATCGAAAATTCACATGCACAGACTGACTCTAAGGTTCTATAGTTTATTTACAAACAATAACCTCAGTAAAATATAGTTCGTTGCAGTAGTAGGCAAAAGAGCAAAAAGTGTCCACTTTAGGATGAGGGATCTTGACAGCTATAGGAGCCTTAATCGTATTGTACATAAAATTATTGATATTCAAGATAGGACTTAACTTGTAACGTTGTCTGTATAGCAGTAATATAATCTGTGGTAGATGGCATGGCGGTGGCGCGGACGCCGGCCGGCCGGCGCGCGCGCACCGTACAACAATTGATTCTGTATGTGGGTGTCACGACCACACCGAGCCAGGAAGGTGTTTAATTAGTTGGTACAGTTTCGGATGAGGCATCTACTACACTTTTTTTTTAATGCAGAACGGGATAGTGCTTGGCCTTCACCTCACTTGATGTTAAGTGACGATAAGGCTCAAGGTGGAAGCGCACTACACTCGAAATCCTCATCACTCAAAATTCAAATCACTTGTCAATATCATAGAAGCTACGCCATCGGTTCGCAAACTCTAAGCGGGAGACCTTGTAATGGTGTGTCCCCACTTAGGTTCGCGAACCTCCGCGCTCCGCGAACCTAGAACAGTGATCCATAGCAAAAACAAATATTTTTACTTTGGCTACAGTGTGTGCCTGTGCGAACCAGCTTCGCATACGAGTTCCCTCACGTACACACCTCGGCGCCCTGTTTCAGCAGAGGATAAACGATATTTTCGGTGCAGGTTCGCGGAGCGCGGAGGTTCGCGAACCTAAGTGGGTACCCACCCTAACGAAAAGAAACGGCAAGAAACTCGTCAAGGGCTGCTTTTTTCTCCCTGTATATTTCATACAGAGTCGTCAACATTGAAAAATGACCTCCACAATTAAAGTGAGATCATTTTCCAATACAATAATCAATAAAAGTTTATACGCAATGGGTAGGTTGAAATTAATTACCTACTACATATCGGATAGGTAATTGTGAGAGTAAATGGGCATTTCTACAAACTGGTATTTTTTTTTCTCAATTCGGTGGTTGAATTGAAATTTGGTTTTTATAAGTAGTTTAATGACAAAGATTGAAGTTTATTCCATCCTGAATCTGAAAATTACGATGGGACCAGATATTGTGAAGTAGTTTATGAGAAAAGTTAAGCACCTAATTGAGAAAGCATCGAATTGAGAAAATGAATCACCGAATTGAGTAATAAAGTCTCTTCGACTTCACAAACGTATGAAAGTAACAGCCAGGCGCGGTCCGAGGGGGGGGGGGTCACAGAGGACATGACCCCCTCCAAAATCGTACACGTCACATAGAAAAAGCTTCTAAAAATATACAGAAAAGCAATTATTATTATTAGTGACCCCCCCCCCCCCAAAATTTCAGGCTGCGACCGCGCCTGGTAACAGCAGAATGGAGATTATACCTTCGCCACCACCTGCGCCTGCCACAACCACAAATGATATTAAAAATAAGTTAGCAGTTAGCGGCAAAGGTATAATCTCCATTCTGCTGTTACTTTCGTACATTTGTGAAGTCGAAGAGACTTTGATATTTTTTTAATTTTCACGGAACATGATTTTCCAGGGGTTGTGTAACCACAAACAATAAAACAAGTAGAATTGTGTATTTTTGTATTTACACTACAGCCTTGTACATTTCCAGCTATTTGTAGTGTTACTAAATATTATCTCAACACCATCTGAATTAAAACAAAACTGTAGTTAAATATTACGATAAAATCCGGTGTAATATTTAAGGACTGATTTCTCAAAAGGCGATATTTCCATTTTTGATCCGAGTGGAGATGGGAGATTCTGACAGAAAAAGGCGCATCAATATTAGAATTTTATAGGTTTTTTTACAAAAGGTCTTATTTACAGTTGTAGCAACCAAAAGGTAATATTTCCAAAACATAAAGTTTAATAAAATAATATTGACTATAAAAAAAATATTGAATGACATATGATCTGAAAACTAGTCCACATTGATCTTGCCCTACTTAGTTAAAAAATTATATTACAATCTTTCTAACTATCACAGAAATTTGCGTTACCTAAAAATTTGTTCTTGAAGGAAATTCGGCCTTTTGGAAAATCACTCCTCATTTATTTTTATAGAAAATATGGTTATAATCTTAAATAAATGGGTTGTAGAGTAATAAAACAGGATTTAAATAATCCTTTGGAATTTTGGCACTGATGCGTATATTTTGGCTATTTCGCGAAATTCCGTCCGCACACCATTAGTGTTGTGTAAATATTTATGATGGAGCTGAATGAGTCAATCGATGAACGAATGTTTGCACGTAATATAGACTTAACTACGATGAAGTGCTTGCTAAAGATTATTTTACTACTAAACTAAATAATTTGCAGTTATCATATTTCATTGTGATCAAGACTTTCTTATACTAATTTGAGCCAAATCATGTTTTTAGAACTCCACAGTGTGATGTGTTTCACGTGCCAATAGACTTTGCAGTTTTTATGTAAAAAAAACTAGATAGCTATACCTATAAATTTTAAACCGACCGACTGGTCAGGAAACTCAATAGTATTTATACTGGGATGGGAACAGTGGATATTACAAACAGACATAAATGCAAAAGACATAAGTTGTAGCGTTTTGTCATCGTTGGTTGACTATTTTTATCAAATACTTACTTATTAGGTTGACGCACTATGCTTTTGAAAAATAGGAGGTCCTGAAAACTCCAAGGCAGCTGCAGCAGCAGGGGCCGTACCGGCTAACGAATCGAGCTTCGAAAAGTCTGCCGGGTTTCAAATTAAAACAGATAAATCGAGCCCCAATTGGGCCAAAATGGCGAACCCTACTTCATGAGGTCACACAAACATCCATATCTTCCAAATAACTTAAACAAATAGTACAATGAGATATTCCTTACTTAAATTTATCATTTTTTAATTTGAAACTCGGCACATTTTCCGAAGCTCGATTCGTTAGCCGGTACGGCCCCAGGTCGAAAATTAAGAACATTATATCATTAACGTGATTATAATTATGTTTAATTGTTACGTTTTACCTAGTAGTTATTGCATTTTTGGCTATGAATGCGAATGGTATTTATTTAAAGTTTTGTAACCTACTTATTTGAAGACCAGTTACGCGTTCAAGCCAAGTAAACGGTAAAAGCCCAAAATGGCAGTTACGCATTTAATAGTGTTTCTCCATCTTGTATTCTTCTTCTTTTCAGTTTGTTATATTTTCTAGTCTAGAGCGTCTATATTTTTCAATGTATAATATTCAATTATCTATGTGTCCGGACAACGTAAACGTAAGGCATTGGAATTCTAGAAAGTTTTCCAAAGAGTAAATTAAAATTAATAATTTTATGACGCTATTTATTAACTTGCGTGTTTGCTTTGCAGCTTTCACTCATGTGTTGCAGTTATGCAAATTGCATTACAATAGTAAAACGTTGGTTTCCAAGTTATCACTAAAGATAGGCTCGCAATTGTTTAATACCCGTAACTACTAACTGTTTCTGTAGCTCTATTGCATGGTGAAGGGAAAATGTTTTTAGACTAGATGATAGTTAATTAACATTTACATTATTCATTTATCTGACTTATTTTTGCCACATGAGTGCCGCATCCACGGCTCCCACATCCGCGGTATAAGTCGATGAACTTATCAGCGCGAAATTGGCGAGCCCGTTCGTGGCGAGCGACGTCCGTCGCCTGCGCACCAAATCAACAACACTTCGACTGAAACTATACATAGTGTCGATACACCGCTGCTTTTACAATCACCAACTTTAAACGAACCCCGCAAAAAGAGCAACGGACTTTTAACACTTGGATCTGTCGTCCCGAACCGATGCTAAATCCGGTCTCGGTATACTCGAATCGTCTCGAACACAAGGTCGCTTCGCCCGACGCCCACTTCTATAAATACACACAGACATGCAAAAATGTGATACATAAACATTTATGTGCCCTAATATGTGCGGCTGTTGTATGTGAAGTTTCATTCGACTATGCTCTCGATTTGAGATTGATAGTTATTTGACTTTTTTTGAAGGATTGGAATGGAAGACATCACTTTAAAATTCAGAGGCCACAGCATATCTATTCTAAGTTTGCTTTGTAAACGACCACACTACGGTGGCAAAGATTTAAAGTTGTATTGATATGAACGTTTTTGCGATTGAATACTGTCTTGAGTTCAGTAATGATTCTATTTAGACTATTCACTTACACACGTGTTACAATGTAGGTACATACTGTTAAGGCGTTAATAAATAAAAAAATAAACACTTTGCATTTTCATTTCCTTTAAAATTTACCGTTCCCATGGGAATCCCGGGAAATCTGCTCAGTAATATTATAAGGTAGGTAGGTAGCGTATATAGGTACTTTACGTCAAATCATTTTTGGAGTCACTAGAAGTCTTTAAAATTGGTTTTAGAAGTAGTCAAAGAATAAACATAAGTACTATCTATATTTCATAATAGGGTTCGTTTATCAACGCTTTGGCTTGTTAATTGCACATATTAACATTTTAATTGCCTATTTACTCACACCTTTATAGAAAAATTTAAAAATTATGCCAGATAATGCGAGAGATTGCGAATCCTACTGTACCGAGGCCTAATTAGGCGATTAGTGTTCTAATTAATGATCAACTTCCTCCTAATAAGATTGATAATCTTGATATAGCTATCATTAAAGCAAAAAACCTGCCATTTTGTTTGTGTTTAATATTTTTTCATCAATTTAAAGTTAGCTTTGATGCTAAGGATTGTAATCATCATAGGTATTTATCTTAGCGAAATGCTTAGAGGCATGTCAAATTTCACAAAAGCTTAAGTCCTGTGGGCCTACTGCGAAAAAACTTGTATTCCGTCCGATCTGTTACCCCAAAGAATCCATCCTGAGGTGATTCTAGGAAACTGGTGATTTTGGCGTTCGGCGGGTTGATTTTTCTGAGAGATAAACTTTTTAATGTAATATAAATTGTCATGTTTGTGTACGATAGCGCAATAAATATATATTGTATTCTACCTCATAAATTATAGTATGTACTTTTATACTGATAATTAAAGTAATTCGTGCAAAATTATTCCCTAACCATTCCAAAATATCAAAAATGCACAACGTTAATATTCAAGTTTTCACTTCTGCCGGCACTCCCGGAGTGCAACCCGATTTTTAATGTTTACACTACCGAAAATTCTAAAACTTTTTTTTTGCCATAGGTAATCGAACGAGATTCGCTGGACCTTATCAGTGATCTAAAAATGGTCACAAACGAAGTTATTATCTCGTGATTTGGTCTAAAGAGCAGGTTGTATAGTTGTGCTACTAAATTTTTCTCTTTTCTATCGTTATCTCATTGCAAAACTGAAGATCGTGATCACTGCCTGGCTTTATGATTCGCCTCCATCGGCTTCGATCCATAGTTGCCCTCACTGCTTAATGGGATTTGCTTGAGGAGGTTGCTACTTCTTGCTCCTTGGACAAACCATCTGACGCGATGTTAGTAACTAGTTGACAGCCGAGTCTTGACATTATTGTGATAGAATAGTTCAATAGATACTTACATTTGTGCGTTTGGCCGTCCAGGGTACCTACCCCAAGCATTCGCCTCCAACACCTCATCTCAAAGTATTTCTCCAAAATGTTACTTTTTATTATACTCTTTATTGCACTTATAAAAACAGTAACACAAAAATAAATTGAGATACAAAGGTTATTATTCTAAGTACAAAGGAGTATTTAAGATGATAGATGATAGGAGGATTGTACAAAAAGGAGGACTTATCACTAAAAGAGATCTCTTCCAGCCAACTTGAGAGATTGTAACCTGTTTGAGATTTTAATATTAAGCGGGTGAAAAGTGAAGTGCGAAAATTAAATAAAAAAAACTGTCAATTTAAAATCCATAATATAGTATCTACAATATAGTAATAAATACATATACATACCTAACCTGTACACACATACATACACATACATACTTAAACATACATAAATACATATAAATAAATAAATAGGAGATGGTGTAAACTAAGTGTCTCATGAGTCTGATGGGGTTAATTGTGATAAAAAGTGCGACATAACTTTGGATATGAGTGGATGCTTGGGGAGTCCTGAATATTACTCGGGAGTTTATTCCAAAGCCGTACTGCGGTGGCAGAGAAGGAATTATGAAAGAATTTGGTGTTGCTCCAAGGCAGCTCAAGCATTGTAGTGATGCAAGGTCGCCTGGAGCGAGAGGGAGGAGGAAGCATCTGGAAGCAGGAAGAAAGGTACTTGGGTGAGTTAGGGTCTTTGAGAATTTTGAATAAGGTAGAGAGGATGTGCATATCACGGCGAAAGCGAATGGGAAGCCATTTTAATTGTTTTAATCGTACTTGCGCAGACCGAAAATGAATCGAATGGCCAGATTTTGTAAGCGTACCAACTTGTTCAGCTGTTCCTCGGTCACATCCAGATAACAAACTTCGGCGTAGTCGAGAAGGGAAAGAAGAAGAGATTACGCTAACATAATTTTGGTTTTAAAAGGTAGGAAGTATTGAAGTCCTTTATATAGTTCAGTAGCGTTAGAATTGAAATCGGATTTAATTCCTACAAAAGGTTTTATTGTTTTAATAGCTTCATTTGTTGCCAAATATGGCTATCCTAGGTTTTCCCCCCGGCGGAGTTGTGCTTAAGTGGTGGGGGGTAAAAATGTACCCCAAAAGGGGTATTTTTGCGGTGTTTTGGTCTTTTATGAGATATAACCGAAAAACCGCTAAAATACCCCTTTTTATAAAACCTTTTGTAGGAATTAAATCCGATTTGGAGGTTTTTTTTGTTTAATACTACTGAACTAATATGTGTATGTACCTATATGTTGTCAAACAAAAACTGATTGTTGATTTTATTGAAAACTTGCTAAAATATTTATCTCTTTCGTTATTGTGATGTTTTTGGTTGTGATGTCACTAAGTTCACACTTTTTTAGAAGATGAAGTATGAACTTCATCTTCTTTGGTCTTCCTTTAGAGGAAGATGTATTGTTGGGACCGTTGTTAGCAACGGCACGCAACGGTCCTCTGCGGGAATTAATTTATTTGGATAACTGAAAAAAAGGCATATAATATCTACCTCCTGACGTCGAATTTAGCGATCACTTACAAAAAATAAATTTACGTGTGACAAATTAAAATGTGATGACGTCAAGTTTAGCGTTCGGTTTTTCTCGTGTCGGGTCGGCCAAGGTCGGGGTGAACGTGCCAGCGCAGGCGCAGGTACCGAACCCTGCACCCAGCGGCTGTCCTTGCTGCAGAGGACATTCCTGGGATGCTCTCGATAGCGGTATTAGTGGTTTAGGACACAAAGCAGATATTTTTTTGGGTTAGGATTTCGCGTCGCAACAAAGGAGATTCGCTTTGTTTAAAGGTAAGTAGGTAGGTAGGTACCTAAAGAATTTTGGAAAGTAATTGAAAAAAGAAGGAAAAAGGAAACAACATAAGCTAAGAATACTTAGTTACTTGATAAAAACATTAATTATCTAAGTTAGAATGAGATTTGTTTACAAAATAGTTGATTGTTTTAAAATAGGGAAAGCTTGGAAAATTTAAAAAAATAGAAGAAAATTGCGTAATGTTTTCTTTTCCAGAATAGGTACTGCAGATGCTTTTGCAAGCTAAATGTAAACAAATATTTTTTTTTTATTTTAGCAGCTAAAGTTTAGCTTTTCATCCAACTAGAAGTTTCTTAACTTTTAAAATTTGTCCGGGAATTTTATAAATTTTTTTTTTAGATAATGTACTAAATACTCGTAGGTATGCTACTTCTGGTTTCCTCAGCCCAATTACAATAATTGAATTCCAATATCTACTTACATAAAGGTAATTTTCTCAGTAGGCCGTCGGATAAAGACAAAAAGAGGCTAAATTTACAAAGCAGTACCTAGTTCTGCATTTTTTGTATGTTGTATTGTATACAAGGTTATTTTTAGTTTATACAAAACCTCTCGTGGGGTTGATCAGACCATCAAACTGAACAACTTTCATTATGAGACCAACGTTGAATCGCGAAAAAAAAAAATCAGCTGTTTCATACATGGGTCAATTTCAACAAGTCGTGTTTTTTCTTTCATTTCGGTTGAATTTTTTATTATAAAGTTTTTTTAAATTTTATCCGTGGTTTACTGTATTTCTTTATATTCTTAATGCACATCCTTAATACCATCAAAATATCTTTACAGACTTTTGAGATATTTGTGTTTAAAAATTTGATGTCACCGAAATGAAACATTCGTTCACCGAAATGAAATAACTAGCTACCAAAATGAAAGAATCTATCCACCGAAATCAAAATCCACCGAAGCAGGGTGTACGTATACGGAATTATACAAGGTGGTTCAATAATCCTCCTATGATCCCCGAGTATTGTAGATAGAATACCTACCATACATGCATACGACCACGTAAAAACCATCACATAGCTGAGAAATTGAGCTTTTTATTTTTTAGTACGGAAAATGGTAACGTAACAATCCTAGACGCAGATGGGTACCTACAGGCCTTAGAAACACATTCGAAAATGCAGTCAAATATTTTGAGAAGTCACCTAACCCGGATTTTCACCGAAATGAAATATTAATAAACCGAAATTATAAAACAATCCACCGACATGAAACAATTATACACCGAAATTCTTATCACTCACCGACATGATATATTTTTTCATTTCGGTTAGTTTTTTTATCATTTCGGTTGACAGATTAGTCCACCGAATCAACCGAAATGAAAATCAAGGACATAAATTATCAATACAAGAAAACTATCAATTATTGGATATAATTATTAATGCACCTATAAACGTTAAGCAATTAGCACACTCATGAATATTTCATTAAATTTTCTAGCGTATTGAAAGGCAAGTTATACCTATACATGGAAATGAAAGGAAAGTTGTCCCATGACCACCGAACAGCAATACTTATTTTTTTGGCGGGAACCACAGGCATACGGCGCACGTTCTTCTACAACAAGCACTTAGGCGGTACTTATAAGCGTATGAGGGGGGGAGGTAGAGTTGTTCTATGCAAAAATATGCCTCATAAACTTTAGGTCACTGAAATGAATAAACTTTCTGGGACACATGCGTTTACTCATACCAGTTATTAAACTGGGTAGATATAATTATAAAATTACTTTGTGATAATACACTCACTATTTAAGATTAAAATAAAAGTAACCACACATCTAAATAATCAATAGTTTTTGTTGTACGAGGGAACTTACACTGAAAAAGGTGTTCTGGACAGCTACCGAAATGAGAAAATCGGGGCTTTACCATTATTTTTTCCTGACTAAATGCAATCCAAGTAAAAAAATATGGATTGCCTCTTATAGGCAACAACCTCTTCTACATAGAAAAAAATATAAGAACTGTAAAGTACCGTTTTACACTACCGATTTCATCCGTGCCGCGTAAATTTTGCATCTGGGAAATCCACCCACATTTCGATGGAGTAGGATTGTACTTTTGTATGGAATAGATGATTTTTTTTCGTGATTTCGAGGACGACGCACCGCCATTTTCACCGCACCGTAGAAAGAGAGGGGGATACTTCCGCCGCCGGCTGTCTACGCTACATCCGTCTAACGAATTTTCGATCAGGGTCACGTGACCCTGACTGACGAGAGTTTAACATTTTTTCCCCATTACAAAAAAGTGTACAACGCCGCTAAAGAAGTTTTCACTTCAAAAATATAAATCGTTTGCAAACTTTGCGGACGCACAAACAAACAAACAAGAAAGCAACCTGGACCAACTTAAGAAAATAAAGTTCATGTCCTCCAGGCGTCTTAAAAAATATAAGTCGCAACTAACTGAAGTTGGTAAAACAAATGATATCTAAATATCTTGAACGAATTCGTCCAAGCTAAATATTAATTTACGTAGGTTAACGAACTTTATTGAAGATGGTTAAAAAGTAATGATAAAAATTAATTCAACTTTTTTAAGAGTTGTTGTTCTTTAATCTAGATGAAATATCTCGGTGAGCTCGAAAACTCCGAGCCTGGCCTAAATTTTGTTGCTATGTGTCAGGCCGCGCCAATTTGGCGAAGGTCGTCCACCTAGGTCGTAGGGTCGCCATGAACTAGTGACCTCTACGGGTCTCCTATATTCTAGAAAGTTGTAACAATAATACTATATTGAGTAATATTGAGTAACTGAAACTTGTCAGTAATGTTTGGCCGTTGAATGTTGGAAAATAGTAGATTTTTACTTTTCAGGTTCACAGTATGATTGATAAAAAAGATACTTACAACTTTTTTATTTTGTTTTAAAAATATTTTAATTAATAACAATTAATTTCACAATATATAAAAAAACTCACACAAATTAATTAATTCCAAATTAATAAAAGCTAAATATTACCAAACAAGTTTCTAAAAGCATTGTACACGTAATACCTTTAATAAAATATAAAAAGCTTAGAAAAACACTGTTACCTATTTTGGTATATACCTTGACAGTCAAACCGCCTGTTGAAGGTCGATAACAACGTAAATTGCGAAACCCACAGTCGCAGATTCACAAACTGCATGCAGCAATTATTAATCAATGTGCAGAAGGTAAATTTTTGCATTGTTTGTAGTATTAAGTAAAATATACTATAGGTAACATTAATATTTCAGTACACACAAATACACACATAAAAAAGTTTGCGATCGCTAGCAAGAGCAGACATATTTTTTATAATGTAACTTTATTAAGAAAAGGTGTCTTAAGGAATATATTTTTTAAATAAAAATATACTTTTTGAAATAAAAAACCTTTTATAAAAAACCTTTTTTTTTTTTAGAAAAAACATGATATTTTACCTAATTAAATCGTACTAAAAAGATTTACATTTTTCAACTGATCTCAAACTTTTTTTTGATGTGTGTAGGATGATTTTAAAGTTGATGCTGATGTTGTTGCTGATTTTCAGTGGTCCCCACCGGTGCTGTGGAATGGTTAGCCATATGTCATGACTAAAGGCCGGATTTGCGGTGGCAGGAATACAAACTTGCTAGTGATTACCAAATTATCGTAAATGTTTTTATATATCGATGTTTTGAAAATATTTTTGAAGTGCAACTTCTTTGATCGCGTCTGTTTTATTTTTGTATTTTACCAAGGAGGATGTATTTCTTAAAAATTTGACAGTCTACTTCACTCACTTTGACTTTGCTATCTTTGCATCAAGAAAAACTGCAGTGAATTTTATTATTTATACATTTCACGATTTTCACTTTTCTTAATGTAGGTAGGTAATTTCTAATATTTCCGACAGTAAGTCTATATATCACGTTGCATAATTAAATTTTTTTGTATCGATAAATTACACAAATAGATAATCAAGTTGTCCACGCACTATTAAACGTCATTTTATTCGTGCTACCGCAAATCCGGGGTCTGGTCATGACACTTCTAAGAAGGTGTTCTTATTTTATTTTTCTATCTTTAATGTCTGTTTTATATCTTATTAGAAAAGAGTTACAATTGGGGATTACTCACTAATTTAATCAACTATGACAATACTTTTGACATTTCCTAGTGTAACATTGTAATAACGTTACTTATTTCAATAGGTAATTTAACTAATTTTGTTAACAATATTTTGACAATGAATACATAAACAATGTTTATTTTGTACTAAAGATTTAAATATTTGTACGTCGGTCGATAGATTCGATAGAATATTTTGGAAAATATGTTTATGATAACTGTGTACCATAACTTGAATCTCGTGTTCTTTTTAAAGTACCTACACAAATTGGATCACGTTTTTGTTACTTTTATTTTATTTTTATATTTTCATTCTCTTCAGAAGAAGAAAATGAAGGATAAGGAGAACTTTTTCAGGGGAAGTAAGGATTAGTTAGTTGTATACAGGGTTATTTGTAAAAACCAACAACCTCACAGGAGTAGATTACTAAGGGGCTGTTTACATTATTCCAGTAAAACCGTTCCAGTAGAAGTACATTACGCGGTATGTTTGACGTTCTTTTAAAATCGACGAACATGCCAGGCAATGTACTTCCACTCGCTACTCGACTCGGTCGTCTACTTGACGACTACTAGGCCTAAGATCATAAACAACAACATTTTGTTCTACGACTTTTCCGAAAACAGAAAAAATGACTTTTCCGAAAACAGAAAAAAAACACGACTTTTCATACAAAACTCGATCAGCAGTTAGGGACATTTGTATGGAAAGTCGATTTTTTTATTTTGCGGAAAGTTCATTTTGCGGAAAAGTCGTAGAACAAATGTTGTTCTTTATGGTGTTAGTAATCTACTCCTACGAGGTTGTTAGTGTTTTACAAATAACCCTGTAAATGTATTATTTGATAAAAAATATGCGTGAAAATGTTAGAAAAGTGAATGAGTTTTTCTTTTCTAATAAGACATTTGTCCCGGGGGACACCAAATATTTATGGCTCCTACTCGATTGATTTCCAGACACAGCTATGGCCGTGTCAAGGCAACCTTTTGTCCTTACATCTGCTTCTTGTGGAGTCTGCCAGATGACTTTGAACTTAAAACATCTATTAAATTGGCTACATTTTTGTATAACACGTGCCAACTCACCTGATGGTCACAGCATGAAGACTTTTGCCATTTACAGTAGATAGGTACAGTAAGCATCATTTTGTCTCAAACCTAAATCATAAATCATAAATTTTATTTTGCTAGAAACACGGTATTATACAATGTTGATGTTATAAAATAAAAAGTTCAACATGTTTCGCTGAATATTTCAGCATGCAAAAATGATACAATAATTAATATAAGTACTAGGTAAAATGTCAGTAAAATTCAAATAATAAGTAATAAATGTCAATAAAAAATACTCAAGTTTTCAATCATCACATCACCACTAAAATGTCGGTAAAAATTCAAATAAAATGTCAATAAAATCTTAATATTAAGTAATAAATAACAATCAAATTAAAAATGATATCAAGGTAAAATAATTATTCAATCTAAACTATTAAAATATCAATAATAATTCCAATAAAAAAAACACTTAATAATAAAAATACAATCAATAGGGTAGGGTAATAGGGAATGTCCGAAAAAAATAAAATAGGCTGAATATTTTTTTAGAGGTAGGAATAAGCTCCCTTAGTAATAGAAAAAAGTTTCAGATTTTCAGTGGTGCATAACTTTTTTTAATAATTAAAGTCTCTTCGACTTCACAAATGTACGAAAGTAACAGCAGTAAGTAACAGTCGAAGAGACTTTAATTTTTTTTAAAGTTATACGCAACCGAAAATTCTGAAACTTTTTTCTATAACTAAGTGAGCTTATTACTACCTATAAAAAAATATTCAGCCAATTTGATTTTTTTCGGACATTCCCCATTGAATTTCACAAAGTAAATACGAACTTATTATGAAATCGGCGTTTTGTATAGAGAGTTTTAAAGAAGTTGCATTTTTATGCACTTATGTTTTAACACCAATAAAACGTATGCCATTTAGTTAAAAAGAAAAAATAAGTTTTAGCTAAGTTAAAACAAGTAAAGTGGTCATTTCTGCTAACAAAAAGAGATGTCATTTTCCCTTGTTCCTTTTGTGTATGTTTAGAAAACTATAATATTGATTTTTTCACTATTAATTGATGAATATTTTAAATCATAGAAAAGACGAGGTAATCTATTTATGAGGTAAAAACGCCAATTTCAATATGTGGGGAGACATTATACGCTATTGTTTTTCTGTGGTAAGCGGAAACTTATTTCAATTCTTCTTTATAGAAAAGTTTCTGCTTTTTACAATTTTTTTTTTCCTTAGAGGGTGTTCTTCAACCCTACTCTTGAGATCTAATATCTTTACCATCTTGCGTTCCTACAGAAATAAAAATACTGTAATAAAACAAATAGTGGGAACGTAAAAGTCAGTATTTACCGAGTAGCAGAGATCAGGAATAATTTTTTTTTACCTTTCTTGTTCTTGTTTTGTTCTTAAATACAATTTTTTGTGTAAGATTGATGTCAATTTTTTTTTATTTTAATTGAAAATTATGTGCAGACCTTCACATGTTAAGCAATGCAAGTTATCCTAATTTTAATTTCAATAAATTAATGACGGAAATATCTAATAGAAAAGTTGATAATAACTAAGCATTTTGAATACGTAGTTTTTTAAATAATATTTATTTTTTGTAAATTATTTTAAAATAATTTTGTTATCAACATTTAGCGTTAATTAGATATTTTAATCTTCACTTGTTTTTTATTAGTACAAACGAAGCCACAACCTTCGCCTCGCAAGGACGTTGGGGAAGGTCGCCCTCTAACACCCCCCCCCCCCCATCCCCATCACCACCCACTTCAGAGGGAGGGGTGTCGAACGCTTGGGAGCTTTTTCTATTATTCCTAACCTCGAGACGCCCCAAGTTCTTGCGAAACCATAAGTACTTTATTTTATCTTTCGAGAATGTTGGTCTTTCTATTGCTACGATCTCATTTTGTAAACAATAGATTTAAATAACCTATTATTTAAAGTTTGTTTACGCAATTAAAATATATTCTAGACAAAACATAGCATTAATTGTTTCAAAACATACACTTTTATACCATTGGAAATGATATACAAACTCCTATGCAAATAATTGAAGCGCTCATGGCGGAATTTGATAGACTGATCGTACTCGATCATGTTTGTTAAGCAACGCTCGTTCCGGTCAGGTGTCGGATGGGTGACCGTTAAGTGGCATTAAAACTGAGCGCTTCCGTGCTTCGGAGGGCACGTTAAACCGTCGGTCCCGGCTGTTGTCATCTGATAACAGTCGTTAAGCCAAGTTAGAGGCCTTACAGGCGGCTTGATAAACTCTAACACCAGAGGTGGCCACTATTCCTTATTCGATAAGAAGAAGAAGAAGAATGCAAATAATTTAATAAATATAGTAATAGATCTACTGATACCCATGAAAAAATTTAATCGCTTTAATTATCAACTTCACTACCTATATACTTATTATTTTTTGCTTAAATCTTACTATTTGCACGAGTAAAGGTTAATATCAAATTACAAACCGAAACCGAAAGTGGCCCGCCGTGTGAATTGTATTTAATATTGTAATTTATTACTCATAAAACATAAAATTGAGTTGTTGCCTTATGAATAAAAATAAGTACCTATTACTAAATATCCTTTATCTACTCTCATATCGTAAAATTCGAATTATGAATTTCAAAACGAATTTATATTGGCATACTTTATACACGCAATACCGAAAAAAAATTAAAAAGTTATTTTATAACATACCTTCGCTATACTAAAGTATGCTATAAAATAACTTTTTTTCTCATTACGATACAGGGCCAATCCAAGAAGAGCAGGTGCCGCGATATTAAAAAAAAAACAATGATATTCCCATATACTTTCCATGATTAAAATGTACTCTATGGTGATCGATGACTTAGCGTAACGATTCGTCTGCTGGAATTCACTTATATCATTATTTCTTTTTCTAATAGAATACGCGCCATTTTTTATTTTAATTTTTATTTCGCTTAAAAATTTCTGATAGTCGGTAGTGAGTGTGAAAAAAGACTCCCCGATATTTTAGATGCGGCGACGGAAAAACGTCTTACTTTACCTAGGTAAGTAACCTACCTACCTACCTAAATCAAAGTCGAGAAACTACTTACTCTTTTTACTATTGATATTTTATTTTGTAGGTTCAATCACAAATTGTATGAGAGTAGATAAAGTAGTGTATGAAACTGTACATAACTAGGTATTAAAACACGGTTTACTAATGTTTTCCCTAATTTCAAAAGCAATAATTTCATTTGCCATAATGGCATATGCCATAATTTCACTGAACATAATGTTTTATTTGCCATATAACATATGACATAAATTTATTTTTACTAATTTCATTGGTCATAAGCAATCAAATGACATATTATTTTTATTACATAACTATATTTGCCATACTCTTCATTCAAAATAATGTTATTATCCATAACAATTATTTTCCATAAAACTTACTTATTACAATATTTGGCAAAACAAACATTGGTTTCTATTATTTCAGCAAAGAAATAATGAAAGAAGCCAGCATAATTCATATTAATTAAAGAATTAATAAGATTTTGACCAATCAAGATAATTTATTTATTATACTACTGTTAATATTTGTTTTATAAAATTATAATTAGCTTTATGATTATACGATTCAGGTTTTTTTAATGATTAAGTTTTAAATATAATGAGTAAGCATACAATTGCAATTGCATGTAGTGCCAGTAGGCATTCAGCACGCAAGCAGGCATGCAGCATGCAAGCAGGCATGCAGCATGCAAGCAGGCATGCAGCATGCAAGCAGGCATGCAGCATGCAAGCAGGCATGCAGCATGCAAGCAGGCATGCAGCATGCAAGCAGGCATGCAGCATGCAAGCAAGCAAGCAGCAAGCAATCAGGCATGCAGCATACAACATGCACGCAAGAATTGGGGAGCTCCGCTCGCTTCGCTCGCTCCGCTGCGAGTGGTCAAAACACTGACCTAACCTAACCTACTGGTTGCATTAAAAGTTTTTGTTTATAGCGGGGGGCCTCAGGCCCCCCGACATAAACAAAAACCCCCTGCACCCCCCGGCGAGCATTCTACATGCAAGCAGGCATGGAGCAGGCAAGCAGCATGCAAGCAGGCATGCAGCATGCGAGCAAGCATGTAGCATGCAAGCAGGCATGCAACATGCAAGCAGGCATTCGGCATGCAACACGCATGCAAGCATTATTGAGCTCCACTGCGAGTGATCAAAACACTAACCTAACCTAACCTACAATAGGTGGTCGCCTTAAAAGTTTTTATTTATAGCCCCTAGGTACGTTTAGGTAAAGAGATACGTTATAAGTTGTGTATATTATGTCAATTATTGATTATGTCAAATAATATTTATACGAACTAATCATTATGACACTTGTTATTATGGCACCTAATTTTATGGCAAATGAAAGTTATGGCTAATGGATTGTTATGTCATACGTTGTTAGTGTAAAAGACATTATTACATATGAATATTATGACCGAGGATCATTATGGCAAATGAAATTATTACAAATAATATTATGATAAACGAAAGAATACCATTAAAACACTCGTGTGATACTATTAAAAACCTCGCCTACGGCTCGGTTTTTAAACACACACTCATGTTTTAATACCCCTCATTATGCATCAGTTTCATAAACTACTATTTCAACACCTTTGCTCGTAAAGTGAGCCCTAATATACATCGCTACCGTGCATTAATATACAGGGTTATTTGTAAAACACCTACAACCTCACAGGAGTAGATTACCAACATCATAAACAACAATGTTTGTTCTACGACTTTTATCATAGCTCAATACATTCATCAAAAATGATTTTTTAAGTTTTTATTGTACTGTTCGACACTTTTTACGTCTATGGATGGCGGCGCGGCGGTCCGCGCGCCGCGCGTAGTGCTATGAACATACGAACGGTAAATTAAAATGATATTTTTTTTGTATGAAAGTAAAATCTAACGAATTATGAAAAGTCGTAGAACAAATGTTGTTGTTTATGGTGTTGGTAATCTGGTTGTGTGTGGTTGTTAATCAATCCCATTAATGGGCAAAAGCAAAATCAATTTCGTCCTAGGGTTGCCACTATGCAGTTTATTATAAAAAGATAAAAAAATTTTTTCAAAAATGTGGGGTTTTTTAGGGTTTATCATAATTTTCCCGGGTTCTATAATATTCATTTTACCCTATCTACCATATTCGACTATATAGAATACAAAATACTTTCTATTAGCCATGGTTTATTATTGGATTAAGGCTTGTTTATCAATTTATTAATGTTATTTTTGTGTTTCTGCGAAAAAGTTGAAACTATAAGAACTTAAATCAGAAACACGTACCTAAATTAAAATTTAATAATTTGCACAATAAACAAATAGTTTAAAATAATGTCATAGTTTTCTTATGCAAATACTTTACCAATGCTATTATTATTTATTCTGTGGTTATAACTACATAAGTATGTAGGACAATGTTTACATTTCCATTTATATGACTCATTGTAGGTGCTTACAATATTTATTTGTACAAAATTATATGTAAGAAATAAATGTTGGCTAATTACATTTTAAAATCAAGCTGATTTTTACGATAGATAGGTAGCTGAAAAGAATTTTCAATCGCAAATTATGTATTACCACATATTTATAAAGAATGTCCCAAAATTTTGCTACACGGAGGGAAAATACCTTTTTTTTAAGATATGAAATTTTACTTAAAGAAGACTTCATTTAAAGTATGAAACGAGAGGTGATGGCAGAACTAAACTTAAATGCAAGAAATGTAAGCATGTTCCATGGCATTCTTTCGTTTCCCACCAGCGGTGAGGCTAGAATTCTTTAAGTATGTTTTCGCTTTAAATAGTGTATAGGTCTAGACACGTATCTTGAATTTTTTTCGATGGAGTGGGGATAAGTTCGCGCATGTGCTCTTGTGAGCGACCAATAGCGCTCCCCTCTCCCGCCGCCCGCGCCCCTCACCGCTACGCATACCCAAAATACGCGTTTCGCGCAATCCCCACCCGATTTCAAGTTATATGCCTCGTACTGTAACAAATAGGGTTATATAGGATAGGTAGTTTTAGATAAGGTTATGATGGGGCTGAAATGACCTTACGTGTTAAAATCCCCCAAATAATAAAAGAATTAAAAAAAAGCGTTCATTTTATTTATTAAAATGATTGGTACTGCATTCAAAAGTTTAAAATAAAATCGCACATTTATCATACAATACGTTATAATAACAAAAATAAAGATTTTCATGGTCTTCCTTTTGTTTAAAATCCTAATGAGTTAGGTATCCTTTCGATCGATATTGTAAAAATAAAAGGTTTATTTTTTTAGTTTTGGTGGGTTCGTTTCCTGGTTAAGGCAGACGATTTTTCAAAAATCTTTGAATGCAGTTCCATATATTTTCAAAATTAAAATGAACTCTTTTTTCAGTAAAAAAAATTTACCTTCAATATTTAATGTACTTTTCCTTCGTGTTGCAATGTTTTGAAAAATAAATTGTGATTTAGTGATTTTAATTTTTAATATTGAATTTAATTGTTTTCTTTTTAATTTTATAATTGTAATAATTGTAAGATCTGAAATAAATATAATAATTATTATTATTAGGTCACTTTCTATATTTTATTATCTTGTTAAATATTAGACTAGAAAAACAAACTCATTTCTGTTGGCTCAGAGTAGGTAATTGTTTTTTCCAGTAAGGTTTAGCTTTTAAAAATAGCTCGTGAATACAAAAAATAAATAAAAACAATCTACAATATTTTTTTGAATTTTTGGATTTTAGGCATTCACAATGCTATTTTAATATTTTTATTTTATCTTTTTTTCTTTTCTTTTATCTTATATATATATTTTTCTAGTAAAATAATTATCTTAATCTACAATATGTTATGTTATGTTGCTAATAAGATAACCCATGTGTATGGTTCATACAATATAAATTGATATGATAGTTAAATGATAGTGATAAATTCGGGGATGATAAATCAAACTGCCCGTGTAGAATGCCGTAATTGCACTAACTTTATTTCGTCATATAAAGTGATACTCGCGTTGCGAGCCAGTACATAAAATAGCGACGTAAGCATACGCCAATGGAATGCATTATTTCGTAAATATGTATATAAAAATAATCGTATGGTTCCGTACATCCTCCGCCCTCAGAAAAGATGGCATAGTGATCAATGATAAAATGATACAAATTAACAAATAAATTGAAAAGTTTATCTACAATTTGATTTACACTATACATTTTTGCAAAAAAATATAAATGTGAAAAAATGTCTTTTAAAAATATTATTAACTTAGAACTATTAAACGATCGACGCAAGTCTTTGTTATTCGGGACGCACTACTGGGCTCACTAATCGAGGCATAAACAAGGGTGAAGTTTCCTTATCACTAACACTGATAACGGACCCTTTTAGCTCACTAGGGACACTACACAGATTGGACGCATTCACTTTCTCGCTGATTGTGCTGTAAACAGCACAAGCCACATTGGTCGCGTCGCTGGCGCTGCTCATGGCGCCACTGCCGCTGGCTGCCGCCGCTTCATGCTGGATCGCCGGCATGTCTGATCGGTTCGCCGGTGACGATGATGCTCTACCGCGGCCCTTCCCACATCTTTTCTTTAACTTCCAACATGCTATTATGCTGCCGATCGTGATCAAAACGGTTAAAATAATATATAGCAAGCTGTAATGATGGATATCATGTACTGATAAATTTTGATTAGACTGTTCCTTGATCGTGTCGATCTGTGTTTGAATGTCATGCCAAATTGATTCGTGATTCTCGATCTCGGTGAAATTCAGCGTAGATGAAGAGTTGATGATTTTATTCAGTACTGCTCACCTAGGGGCTTCGACATCACTCTGAAGTTTCGTATTATGCAAATAATTATTATGCGCGGTGATACTATAAAATGGTGTCTCTACAGTACAGCCCTGACCTACATTAATAATCCCGTTTCCAATTAATGAAGTCATTGTCATTTCTGATGCACAGAAAATGCGAAGCTTGCATTCCTCGCAACACGAGAATAGCCAGGCATTCTAAAAAAAAAAAAAAAACTATGTATGGTTCATACAATATAAATTGATATGATAGTTAAATGATAGTGATAAATTCGGGGATGATAAATCAAACTGCCCGTGTAGAATGCCGTAATTGCACTAACTTTATTTCGTCATATTAAGTGATACTCGCGTTGCGAGCCAGTACATAAAATAGCGACGTAAGCATACGCCAATGAAATGCATTATTTCGTAAATATGTATATAAAAATAATCGTACGGTTCCGTACACCATGTAATAATATTGTAATATTTATGCAAGATCACACATAGTGCACTTCAACATAATTTATGATTGCTTTGCTTCTATATTTTTTCCTATTTTTCCCTACAAGTGACAGGGGAAAACAAGCAATTTCAATCTGCCAACATTATTCTAGATAGAAAATAAACATCGTAGTTTTTAAACTTGAAGTCTATGCGTTTCATCATTATTGGCAGCTGTGATGTGAAGTTAGCCAATATGCGCGTCCTGCGCAATGACTCGCGCGATGTTCCGACTAAACACCACCACATTACAATAAATAGTAAAAACCGAGCAAAGATCGGTCGCCCAGTGGTTATTTAACGAGAATAACTAAATAAATAGGTAAATATTTTAATTTCACGTAAAAGAATTCTTTGTCAAATATTTTCTTGAAACTCTGAAAGAAAAAAAAAACACAAATTTTAATGAAAATTTTGAGATAATTGTCAATCTGGCAACGTATGATTGCTATAAATAGAGATGATTTGACACAGGTAAGTTTGTACGTTATTAAGTATCTACCTATATTCATGTTCATTTAATCTCCACAAATTTTTAATATAGTAAGTACATACATATAATGTTAGTGGTTAAAGTTGTTTGTGTTATTATAAATTCACCTTTTCAAGGTATTGAGATATATAAAGGTATTAAAACTAAATATTATATTAACTGCTTAATGAAATTAAACTCATAACAATTCTTCTAAAATTCAATCATATCAACAATAAATAAAAACATATACTTATGTTTATGTAGGTATAGTAATTGTATTTACTCTAGTCAATGCCCGCGGGCTTTTAGATGATTTTGAGAAACAACTTCGCAAAGCTATGATATACAGGGTAAATGGAAATATGACGTAGTTATTCCTGTTAAGGGGTTATAAATGAGGTCAAAACTGATTTTTTTTTCTTTGTTTTGACCTCATCATCAATTCAAATTAAGTATTTTTTTTTTACCAAAAGTACGATTTAAAGATTACTATTTGTTAATAAGTTTTATACCTCAGCTGAAAGCTGAATAGATGGATATTTATGTTTTTAACATACACTGGTCTGCAAAAGTAAGTACTACAGAGGCCTATTTTCATACAAACGAGGTAACTTTGATGCTTTGGTTCTCCGTCCAGGATTAAACGGGGTGTGATATGATAATGGCCATTCAAAGACTAAATGGAGGAGGCCCAGATCGCTAAAGAAACCCAATGGATTAGAACAGTCGTTTAGGTCAGGGTTGAACTTAAAAAAATAACAAGTTAAAATTACATCAAAAGTATGGAAAATGTAACACTAAAAAGTCCGTTCGGTCTCTGGTGTAAAGTGTAAACGACTCTTCTAATCCGTTGGGTTTCTTTAGCGATCTGGGCCTCCTCCATTTATTCTTTGAATGACCATTATCAAATCACACCCGGTTTAATCCTGGACGGAGAACCAAAGCATCAAAGTTACCTCGTTTGCATGAATGCCTCTGTAGTACTTACTTTTGCAGGCCAGTGTATTTTATAACATATTTGCTCGTAAAGAGTCTCTTATTACACCAATTTCAATATCGTATTGTATCTCATTACCGTGGGTCTTATTAAAAGAAATATGTGACCGTTTGCAAGCGTTCGAGATGTGGACTCTTCGTAAAATGTTTAAAGTACCTTGGACTAGCTTCACATCTAACGCCAAAGTTCTACAGAGGGCCGACTGCAAAAGAGAACTGATGTCTACAGTCATGAGACGGAAGGTCTCCTTTTTCGGACACATGCAGAGAGGATCCTTGTACGAGTTTCCACGGCTAATTCTCGAAGGCAAAATTCCGGGAAAGAGAGGACCGGGACGTCCGAGACGCAAATGGCTGGACGACATCAAACAGTGGACTGGACTTGGCTATCATCAGTTAAAAGATGCTACATGGGATCGCAAAAACTTTTGTCTGCTGACCGCCAAACTTCAATATGAAGATGGCACGAGATGATGATGATCTCATTACCGCACGGTTTATCAATATGCTTCGTCTAAATTTTAGAAGATTTAAAAAAGTACCGTTCGTTTTAGACTCTTAAACGAACGGTACTTTTTTAAATCTTAGCAAAGAGTTTTTATGTCAGAAAAGAGGTCAACATTTTATGAATAAAATTAACTTTGGGAGATAAAATATAATAAATAAACTTTTAATTATTTTATTTAATTAATGTTGACAATAAATTACAACCATTTATCTGCAACAAAAACACAAAAATATTAATTTACTTTATTAGTAATACTGGCCCTTTTTTATGCCTTTGCCTTAAAAAAAGCGCTGATGCGCGCGTATTGCTAATTTTTTTTGCTGTATTTATTTTATTTGAAAATGTCGTCAAGTAGTGATGAATTTAATAATTCAACACCGCCAGAAGTCTCAGAGGCAGCGAAAAAGGCTACTCTAAGCCTCTTGCCCGAAAAATTGACCGATAAGATACTTACATACAAGCGTATCAAAATTTAATCATATGGAAAACAAGCAAAGGTGCAAAGTCAGAGTTTTATTTATTTCCTCGCAAATATGTTATAAAACGTCGTATGACATACGTGCGCTTTGATAATTACCGCACTTATATCATAATGCACTATTTACACGCTTGCTTAATAGGTACTTAACTAGGATTATTTTAAAGATATTTGCTGTTATTTCCGAAAAATAATAGGTATGGAAAAATAAAAAACAAAATGCATTTAAGGATTGATTTTTTTTGTAAACGCTTGTAGTTTTTAAATCTCTTTTATTCATTATCAACACTCAGAATGCTTTCTATACCAAAATAATAATAAAAAACCGGCCAAATGCGAGTGAGAATCTTGAGACTCGCGCACGAAGGGTTCCGTACCAAAAAACGGCAAAAAAATTATGGGAGCCCCCCTTAAATATTTATTTTATTCTGTTTTTAGTATTTTTTGTTGAAGCGACAACAGAAATACATCATCTGTGAAAATTTCAACTGTCTACCTGTTGTCGTTATTAATATTGAGCAAAAAACAGCAAAAAAAAAAAACACGTTTGTTGTATGGGAGCCCCCCTCAAATATTAATTTTATTCTGTTTCTTAAAACTTATATTTATATATGTATAATGAATATATAAATATAAGTTTATATATTTATAAACCCTAGCCGCTATAACAATAAATACTTAAAGTTGTTGTTATAGCGGCTACAGAAATACTTCATTTCTGAAAATTTCAGCTGTCTAGCTATCACGGTTCATGAGATACAGCCTGGTGACAGACAGACAGACAGACGGACAGCGGAGTCTTAGTAACTGAGTCCCGTTTTTACCCTTTGGGTACGGAACTCTAAAAAAGGAATCGAATCAGTGATGCTCTTCCCGTCCACTGTCCACATGCACACTCTTTACACTTACACACCTATACATCTATTTACAAACTTCCCCCCCTATTTGTTCTTTATTACCCTTTCCTTTCTCACACACCTATTCACACGCACAATCACAAAAACCTAGTCATATTCACGCAAATATTCACTCTCACACACTCATTCACACAAACTCATTCACAGCAACAGGCGCTTCAGTGTTAAGTTTTCTATTTATAAGTTTTTAATTTTTAATTTAAGTTTTTCTTTTTTAAGTACCTATTAATGTCTGCACTGGCTACTGTACTAGGTCATTTATGAGGAGCGACTGCATCCTGACATACAGGTCTAATACCTAGTTCAGGAGGCAGGAGTAATTCAAATTGTAATTTAATCTTTGCAGTCAATAAATATTATTTTATTTTATTTTATTTATTTTCTTATTATTTGAATTGTCATATATCGGACTTTAAAAAAAATCAAATTCTCAAAAAATATTAAGTTTTCGAGAAAATTTTCGCTGTTGTTATTCGTCACACAGTTGCTAATCATAATCACCCAGTTTATGTGTTATGTTATGGTAATGCATTTGTTCTATTATATTATATTTTGTGGTAATGCGCGCAGATGTCGCATATTTAAACGCTATATACCAAGTTTATATGTAATTCTGAAACACAATAGATTCAAAAGAAGTTAGGTAAATGTATTATGATTAAATTAACCCAATGTTTGGAGCCACTGTATAAGTTCCCCGCCGTCGTAACCTTGTATCTTTGTTGTCCTTGGAAATTCTGTTTAAATTATGTTTAGATCACCTAGCGACAGTGCGGCGGAGATGAGCTCCGATCAAACTATCTAGTCTCGTTAGTTACAAAACCTTTTATCAGTTTATTAGAAAAAAATCTAACTGGGAGATAATTAAGATTATCTACTAATATTACTATGAACAACTTGCCCGGGATTATAATAAAATGCAAAGTAAACGTTTGTTTGTGTTAATTTCCACTAGGTAAGTATCCATAAAAAACGTGTTATCACTTATTTATAGGTTATCATATCATTATCACCTAAGTAATATATTTTTAAAATACCCATTTCTAAAAAAAGTGGCTCTGTGAGCTCTAGACCTCGCGTTTTGGACATGATTGATAAATTATCAAAATGGCTAAAATATGATGTTTTCCCCCTATTTCCGCCATTTTGAAAAATCTCAAAAAACTGAATCGTCAAAGAAATCCATACAAACATCGAACACTTTCACGCTCCCAAAATTTCACGAGAATTAGTTGAAAAATGCAACCTGTAGAGGAGAACGTATAGAACAGACGGACAGCGGAACTTTGCGCTCGCTCGGTCAGTAAAATTCAGGCACCAAGATTTTTGGGACTTTCTTTAGGACTACGAGGAATAGGGTTTCCTCGTGGTCCCATTGGTACCACAAATTAGTAGGACCTGTGTTAAGCCCCCAAATAATAAAAGTAATTAAATATATATAATAATAAAAGTAGTAATTAAAAAAAATAGTAGGACCACGAGGAATATGTGGTCATAACATTGTTTTTTATAGACTACGAGGAATAGGGTTTCCTGGTGCTCCCACTAGTAGGACAAAATAGTAGGACCACGAGGAATAAGTGGTCATAACATTGTTTTCTATAGACTAAGAGGAATAGGGTTTCCTCGTGGTCCCACTAGTAGGACAAATAAGTAGGACCACGAGGAAGATGTGGTCATAACATTGTTTTCTATAGACTAAGAGGAATAGGGTTTCCTCGTGGTCCCACTAGTAGGACAAATTAGTAAGACCACGAGAAATATGTGGTCATAACATTGTTTTTTACAGACTACGAGGAATAGGGTTTCCTCATGGTCCCTTTAGTAGGACAAATTAGTAAGACCACGAGGAATATGTGGTCATAACATTGTTTTTTATAGACTACGAGGAATAGGGTTTCCTCGTGGTCCCACTAGTAGGACAAATAAGTAGGACCACGAGGAATATATGTTCATAACATTGTTTTCTACAGACTACGAGGAATAGGCTTTTCCTCGTGGTCCCACTAGTAGGACAAAATAGTAGGACCACAAGGAATATGTGGTCATAACATTGTTCTTTATACTTACCATAATTTAAATTTAAATTACATTTTAATATATTTAAGTATAGTGTTGTAAATGTAAGTACTTAATACATTAACCTGTTGAATATGAATATTTTAAATATGCAAAAAAACATTAATGGAATTAAATGTTTAGATATAACATTATCGAATAGATATTTTTTACTCACCATGATGCTAACAGATCACATGTCAGTTAAGCCGATTGACCATAGCCAATAAAAGAATTGTGAAGAAACAAAACATCGAAATAAAACGTTACAAACGTTACATTTTTTGTGTTAAAATTGCTTTATGACTTTTTTTACACATAGGAACACGCGATTGTTTAATTAATATACTGCTTGCTGAGTTTATTGCGAAACGTTTTAACACCTTATTTATTTACGTAAATAAATTATTTCCTATTGTATACTAGTTGCTATGTAAGTAGTTTAGCTCAAAGATTTAAATCTTTGGTTTAGCTGACAAAGTCAAACCTTTCGATTTAATTGACAAAGATAAGAAGTCGAAAAACATGTATTTTATAATTACTTGATTTGTCTCATTAGTGTGTATTAAATAATCGACTTTGCTTCCCTACCTCGCTATTTTGAATTCTCTATTTTAATAATTCTCGTAGCAACAACAAGTTAAGAAAACTTGGAGTGTATTTATTGGAAAACAAAATTGTTTGAATAATATTAAGGCTGTAGACTCGCATCACGTTCCATTTTTAAATTTTCAATACAAATAATCAAAACAACTCTGCGCGAGCCGTAATGAGAGCGAACTTTGAAAATTCCTATTAAATTATTAAATAGATATAAGTATATACAAAACACGCAGTACATTAGACAAATACCTCATTATTCTTAAGAAAAATTAAAAATTACTTTAGATTCTGTATATACCAGTAAAAAAACATGTCAAAGTGTACCAATTTGAGCGTTTTTTAATATTTTATTTCTCTGTGATTAAAAGCATTTTTTTAAATTTTCTCTCTATAGGGAACTCCTTGACAGTACAAACAATAGGTCGTATTCTTATTTGTTACAGCTGAAACGTTTTTAAAAAATACCTCTGACAAGCAAATTTGAAATTCCACTTGAACAAATTGTCTTCGTTTTAAAAATACCTGACAAATTGAGGAATAAAACTGATTTTGACGATGTGAACAAAGCACTCTCGCAGGTTCTTACTTGGTTTAATGTAAATAATCTCCAGCTTAATGCTAAGAAAACCAAATGTGTTAAATTCACTCTACCTAATGTACAGGCGAATCCCACTGAAATTGTAATCAATAATGAGAAATTGGATTTGCTGGATTCAACAGTTTTCTTGGGTGTTACTCTTGACAGTAAACTTCAATGGAATATGCATATCGCAGCTCTGGCTGGCAAGCTCAGCTCTGCTGCCTATGCTATTAGAAAAGTTAGACAGTTAACAGATGTAGAAACTGCTAGATTAGTGTATTTCAGCTATTTTCATAGCATTATGTCATACTGTATTCTTTTGTGGGGGATAGCAGCCGATATAAATACTATTTTTGTTTTACAAAAACGAGCAATAAGAGCTATTTATCAACTAAGTTCTAGAACATCTCTTAGGGATAGATTCAAAGAAATTGGTATATTGACAGCAGCATCACAATTTATATTAAACTGCATACTTTTCGTGCGTCGCAATATTAACTTATATACAAAAAATAGTGATTGGCACAATCGGAACACCAGAAATAAAGACAAACTTGTAATGCCTCAGTATAGATTAGAAAAAATCCGTGGTTCTTTCATAGGTCTTGGTATAAAGTTTTATAATAAAATTCCAAGTAATATTTTGGATTTACCATTTGAAAACTTTAAGACTCATGTAAAGAATTGTCTTCTTAAAAAAGGATACTATACCGTTAAAGATTACTTAATTGATAAAACAGCTTGGTCGTAGATTTTCTATTCTATGTGAAAATTGGGAGAATTGTCCTACCTACTTAAAATGTTTTGTAAGCTTTTTGACTCGACGCCTTAATGCGGGTAGCCTAAGTATGTCATGCTCTCTTTAATCATTTCTGCGGTGGTGTCGTGTAGGGCGGGTCGTTACGTTCCCTCAAATATGGTTGAGCGAAGCGATGGCTGGTCCATGCGTCATGCTCGTGAACGGGTGCTGCCAGTGGGAATGGGTCTGCTTCTGAGTACCTATCTTAACGCATATTGAATTGTAAGAATTGCGTTTTTATTTTTATGTCTTGTATCAAGTGTTTTTTG
Source organism: Agriphila geniculea (assembly GCA_943789525.1). Classification (NCBI taxonomy): domain Eukaryota; kingdom Metazoa; phylum Arthropoda; class Insecta; order Lepidoptera; family Crambidae; genus Agriphila; species Agriphila geniculea. Next base: position 3,816,350 of record OX038877.1, on the reverse strand, counting down.
GTTAGAGTAGCAGACGGAGTGATTTCTAAACTAGTTGAAAGTTATTTACTCTCACGATTACCTATCTGAATGTAGTAGATATTAAATTTTAACCTACCTACCCATTGTGTGTAACCTTTTGATAATTATTGTGATGGAAAATGACCTCACTTTAAATGTGAAGCTCATTTTTCAATCTTGACGACTCTGTATGAAATATACAGGGAGAAAAAAGCAGCCCTTGACGAGTTTCTTGCCGGTTCTTCTCGTTACAAGGTCTCCCGCTTAGGGTTTGCGAACCGATGGCGTAGCTTCTATGACATTCACAAGTGCTTGTAACAGCCTAGACTGAATAAATTATTTTGAATTTTGAATTTTGATAATTTATTATATTTTTTTCTCTATACGGCACTAATTTAAGAATTTTGCTTCCTAAAACTAAAGTTTACATCAATAATAATGCTTTCATTCTTTAGATAACTTCATTGGAAAAACACAAATTTCGTTGAAATGCAAATATACAGCCTTAATGAACAGTAACATAAGCGTCTTGGGTTAGAAACAAAAATGTTTATCATTAAGTAGGTACCTACTTATCTTTTTAACTTTCTCAATTATTCAAGATTGCAAGCGCAAATTAAGTGCGCAGGTTTTCTCAACAACAATAAACATTCATCACAGTTTAAAATAAATCATCCTATTTGGTGAATGCGTGTTTACAGCTACTCTATACATAATAATGTGTATTGTGACCTTAAGTTTGTCACTCAAAAGTCACCCGTGAACGTCGCCCGCAACATTGAGTCGACCTACAGAGGGCTTACTCCGAAAACCTAATCACGATATTCGGACAGCGCTTAACCTACCTACTCGTCTGCAATTTTAATTTTAAGGGCACAAGGTTAGAATGATGAGCGTTTAGCTGAATTGAAAACGTTGAAAATTGAAAATCTAGGCATTTTAGCAATGCAAAACGTTTGTGTTTTCTTCAAAAAACTCTTGACTCTCATCTTTTAAGCATTTGGTTCTTTGAAAAAAAGAAAGTTCGTGGAATACTACTATTACAAATTGAATTCCGACACACTTTTATGCGACAAGATTAAACTCAGACGATTTGCAACTTCGATGTTACTCAATTCCGACAGTACACTATATTGATATATGTCTTAATTTCAATACTACTGTACTCCGACATGATTTTACTAGGAAACGACATGTGTTCGGCGATATTCTACTCCGACAGTAATTCTACTCCGACTCACGCTACTCATACATGCTTTGTATCGACACTGTGATAAATCGACACTACACAATTTAGACACGAATGTTATTTGAAAACTATTGTACGAAAAGAAGCACAGACAAATTTTAGTATTTTTTTACTTTTGGTGTTTATATTATTTCCAAAAAGAATATTGATTCATTACAAGATACCTTAAAATAACTTCCAAAATAAACAGAAATGAAAGTTGAAGGAAGAAATTGAAATGATTGACTTTTTAGAGGGTATTGCCTATATTGTGTACATTAATAAAGAAAAATGGAAAAAAATAAGGATAAAACTGTTTTTATTTGAAAAAATAAAACTAATTTGTATTTTTTTTTAGTTTTGCAGTTAAATATTTTTTGTTATTTTTGAAAAGTTTGTAAATTGATTAGCTTGTCGCCGATTACAAGAAGCTTCTATTGAATTTTGCATTTAGTTTATGTAAATAAATGCATAAATTCATATATTATTCAATTTACATTTGAAAAAATAAACAAATTTGTGTTATTTTTTTTACTTTTGCAGTTTAATGATTTTTTGCTATTTTTGAAAAGTTTATAAGTTGATTGGTTTGTTGTAATTTTGCATTAACTTTATATTGTTTTATTTTGGAAGTTTTTTTTGGACATAATTATATCGGTATAGTGTATTGTCGGAATTGAGTTATATCGAAGTTCCAAATCGTCTGAGTTTAATCTTGTCGCTTAAAAGTTTGTCGGAATTCACTTTTTGAATCGTTCAATGTATTGCTAATTTATTTTTTGAGCCATAAAACTGAAACGCCCTAAATTAGTAATAATTCCTTAAACATTTTTCATTTATTTATTTAAATACATCAGGACCATTAAGAATGGTTAGGTTGTGTTGTGACCGATATAAAAACCAGACAAGTGCGTGTCGGACTCGCGCACAAAGGGTTCCGTAAAAAAAACATGTTTGTTGCAAGGGAGCCCTCCTTAAATATTGATTTTATTTTGATTTAATTATTTATTTTTAAAGTGAATTAAATTCATTTAATTTACAAATAATATTATGTGAATATTTCAAGCGTCTCTATTGTCGTTATTAATATCGAACAAACGGCAAAAAAATCCGTTTGTTGTATGGGAGCCCCCATTAAATATTTATTTAATTCTGTTTTTGGTATTATTTTGGCAACGGAAATATCTCATGTGAAAATTTCAACTGTCTAGCTATCACGGTTCATGCTGGCGACAGAGCGACATACAGACAGACAGCGGAGTCTTAGTAATTAGGGTCCCGTTTTAACCTTTTGGGTTCGGAACTCTAAAAATGATATAAAAAATTGCGGGTTTGGCTCTACGTCATTATTAGTTCAGGAATAATGTAAGTAAGTAAATCGAACAACGAAGATTATCGCATTTCTTTGTTCGTAGTAGACTCTCGGTTCACTACAATCTGTTTTCCAACTATCAGCTGACGATTCTGCGAAATAACAACATTTATTTATTAATAATAATTTGCCTAATGGATTAGAAAGCACCTCATAGAACGATGGATTGTTTTTCTTATATAAATGTTTACTATAGTTTTGAAATTTCAGGAATATTCAAAGACAATAAAATTACAGGCTTAATAGTAACAGGACTGTCAACAGTCCGGCGGCAATCAAGCCATAAAATCAAGGTGACGCATGTTTTCGCTTCCGTTTTTTTATTTAATTTTCATGATATTTTGAACAAGAATAAAAAGGGTGTCGCCCTAACACCTTTGAGCGTTTCCTATAAATCCCATAATAATGCAACGTTGCTTCCACCATTACAGAAACTTTCGAAAACTACAATAATTAAATATGTAGGCTGCATAACGCCACTTGTGAAATAAAAAAAAAAACTACATTTATTTCAATATCTATGGGTATCAAATCAAAGGCCTTAATGAGCACATTCCTTAAAATATAATTTGTCACCATAGACTTATTATATTACTAGCGTGTCACTCAAATGTGTGATATAAAAATAAATCTTGCCAAAAACGAACCAAAAATTAAAAAACTAAGTATAATTTCTGTATAACAAGTGTCATTGCAGTCGGGGGATCACTTTGATTGAAAAACTGTTTCCCCCAACTGCAATGACATTTGTTATTTAACTTTTTGGTTCGCTTTTGGCAAGGCAGTTGTGTTTTTAATATTTTTTTTTAAGTTACTGTAATAATACTAAATTGATGTTTTGATTTGCAAACAAAAAATATTAAATGAATTGAAATTTTATGAATGCAAATTTAAAAAAAATATAACTTTCAAGTACATTTACCAACAATAGGTAAACAGCGAAAAAAAAATGTTAAAAACAACGAAAGTTCAGTTAAAGGTTGAGCATTTTTTTTAAACTCATTTATTGCACTTCACCAAGTTTATTTTCTTAGAGTACCTACATAGCTAAATAGTAATACAACAACTGTTGGTAATATCACAGATAATATAATACAAGGTAATATCCTACTAACTAGGTTCATAACAAATACAAAATTTTACTTTTTTTAGTGGTACTTACTCATATTAACCTCTCAAGTGGCATCCACTTGAAAATCCAATATGGCGCCCGGTTGAAACATTTTTTTTTATTTAACTGGACAGGCTGTCTGTATGATTTGACAGCAAAGTTCTTGTGCCTATTTGAAACGCCACTAGCGTGCGTCTAAAGAACTAATTTTGACGTACAATATGAAAATGGTTGACGTGATGGTCTCTCCAGACTTCAAACTTTAGTACCATGTACGCACGCTATGCTCACGCTACGTCCTACAGCGCCAACATGGCGGTAATCAAATAGGCACAAAAACAGTTTGACATAAGCCTGTCCAATGTAAATATATGCAGGTCAATGGGCAGGTATCAAAAGCTAAAATTTTCAAATGCCAACTCATTTTAAATAAAATAGAAAACGTTTGTTTATAGACCGAGCGGGCGCGAAGCGTCTCCGTTTCGCTTGGGCAAAAATTGCTTTCGTATGTCCTGTCCATCTGTTCCGCTGTCCAACTGTCCGTTTGTTCTCCTCTACAGGTTGCATTTTATCATTTTTTTTTTATTGTGAAATTTCGTGAGCAAGTTCTATAATTAATAATTATATACTTAGATTTTTTTGTCATTTCAGTTTTTCGAAATTTTTCAAATTGGCGAAGATATGGGGAAAATCATATTTCAGCCATTTCCAAAATTTTTCAAAAATATCCATATCCCACTATGTTGTACGCAAACGTGAGGTCTAAAGTTCTACAGAGCCACTACTAGGTATAAAATTTGATGATCACAAGTACAAAGCACAAAATGTTTGCAAATGCGAGCAATAAATGGTTGGAAAAGTATCATTTGACCTTTCCTGGGTAAAGCCAGGTCATTGTGCCATTGACAATGTGATTATGCTAATAAGACGTGCAGTTAATGCTCTGTTAAAAAACATTTTGGTCAGATTGAAACAAAAATAAATTCGTTGGTTTGGATTTGGACACACGAACTTTTAACAAAGGTTTTAATTATTAAGAAAAACAGAAAATAAAGGAACTTAAGGACCTGTGTCTGTCTCTTTCTCGGAGATGAAACTGTTTGCTCATTTCTATTCGAAGAATCTGTAGAAAAATATTTGTTACTGATAAAAACATTTAAATAACTGTGGTTTCGAGTAGTTTAGTCTGTATAAAATTTCAAAACATTTCTACAATGAGGAAATATTGAAAAAAAATACATTCTGAACTAAGTACCTACCTAAAATTTTAAAAGAGGTGCTGTATTTTAATACCTACCAAAAAATATTTAACTTTTAGGTTTTTTGCTAATAAGCAAGAATATAAGTAATCAATCAATAAATCAGTCAGAATTTTTATAAATTTCGAAGACATTAGAATATTATTAAGTATATTGAGTGTAAAATAATCTTTTTAACAACTTGTAACATTATTTTGTTAATCGGACCCAAACTTCTTTATTTAATTTAGCGAAAATCGTATTTCCCAAACCTCAATTATTTAGAGCCTTCTTTACTCCACTGGGAAAATGTACCTATTTTGATATTCTGATACAAAATAATCTTATTAAATAATATTTACTATCTGATTGACTGACTACTTGTTTTGCTCCATTGTTAGGCAAATTGCAAGTTTCTTGCAAATTTTCTTCAATAGTTTTCCAATAAGAATCATTTCAATTCTTTGCTCATTTAAAACAAATCCGGTAGTCATCGAAGGAAGCACAGCCGCCAATACAATTGGTCAGATCACTCACCCAGTGAGTCACCACGGTTCAGTTTTGACCCAGAAAAAAAACCTAGACATGCTGCTCACGGCGATGTGGCTTAGTAACATTCGCCGCTTGTATCGCTGAATTATTTGTAATCTAAAACGATCGACTTTTGGGCGACAAACAATGAACGACTTCTTAGAACTTTGACTGATAAAAAGTAGCAGAATTTAAGGCAGAACAGCCATTTGAGAAACAAACTTTGAATCACAAAGAAAAATAGGCACTTTTAACATTTAAACAATTATTAGGATCATTATTATTGGTGAGCGCTGACCTGAATAATCTGAATAATTTCTCAGAATACTGCTTGTAATTTCATCAAAACTCATAGTATTTTATTGCCTAGTTAGACACTTGAGTTATACTGAAGTCAGCACATTCCTTAGAATAATATATTATGTGCTAATAATAAAATTGGACAGCGAATTCAAGTCACAGAGATTCTTAGAATAAGTACAGCTATTTAATACAATCAGTCGATCATTTTGACCGTTTCGTTCCATTAGTGGGCGCCCAATTGGGGCGTGCGAGGCGAGTACCAGATATGACACATGCGTGATTTGCCACAGAGAATAATTAATTTGACAGGGAAGTGCGAGCAACCGGTGCTGGGAGCGGACAAAGAAAACCACAAGCTTAGTTTCACTTTAATTTGAAATCTAACACGAAGAATTCTTTGCGTTCACTTAAGAGTCTTACAATTAGACGCATTCCTGTGAGTCATCCACCCGAGACTTGTATTTTTATTGGCTGTTTGCATTATATATCTCGCCCAAGATACGTTTGCACATATTCAGGGTAAACGTATACTTATCACCGACCGATAGAGTCGACATTCTCGATAAATAACAATTTGCAAAGTTATCAGTGCAAGGTAGTTTCTTACCAAAAAGTGAGACAACTTCGGGGCGTTTTGAAATCACCTCGTTGACGACGAGGACGGTGAAAAATATAAAAGCAACCAACGCTTCCATTAGGCCACAAAAAATCCACCGAACCAAAGTTCTATTGTGATACAAAACAGATACTGAAACGGTACTTCACACAGTGCCAAATATTTTATTCAATAAACTGTACAATTTCGTGACAAATATTTTCGGATTCTGGGTTAGACACCACATTAATAGAAAGGATAATCTTCTTGACGCCTGAAAATGTAACACACGCTCAGACAAATTTATAGGCTTAAAAGAGCCGTACAGGAAAAAGGCGTCGGCAGTCGGCTGCTGTCGAAAAATATACGAAAACCAGTTTTAGCTGCTTTTGTTCAGTGGTTTCGGTGGGGAGTTCGATGACCAATGCAAATGTGATGTGGGCAGTCGCATGTGTGCGAAATCGCGTGGAGGGTAGCTAGGGAGGGGTGAGGCACAGCCTGCAGCGGTCAGCCACCGGCGCCGTGATTAGCGCGTGACTCACCGCTCTTTGTCTCCGCGCCCACTCGCTACGTACCTCCAGGTCCCGGCTCCAGGTGGCCACGTGCCCGCACTAAACCACGTGTTCCGCTCCTCACTATCTCGCAACGCACGGTCGATCACCGCCGACACGGTAAGTGTACTCCAACAAGCGCCTGGAACCATCATCACCAGAGCACCTGATGAAGTACAATGGGCGTGCGGCGGTCGTGGGCGGGCTCGGCGGCGAGGGCTGGGGCTCTGCGGCGGAGGCCCCGCGCGCTACTTCAGGTACCTGACTCGTGAGGACAGCCCTGGCGCCAGAGTAGCGCGCGGCGCCACCGCCTGCTCCTATAAATAGCGCGGCCCGCGGATCGGAGAGGCGTACGTCTCCGTCGACGTTCGGGTCTCGACTGCACCTCGGCGGAGCCGGAGCCGCGTCCCCCGCGCGTCCCCAGACGTCAGCTGACCGCGGCTGCACCGGCCCTGACATTGGCGCGCCCGCCGCCGCGCGGGGGGTGAGGTCGCTGACCCCGCCCGCGGAAGCCTCCTCGCGAATCCGACGCCCCCGCGCCGCCGCCGCGCCCCTCGTGCGACGTCTGTCATCGTACTGTGACATTCACCAACTTTGGACGCTTAATGATTTTAAGCGTCTTATTGAGGAACTGCTGGCTGCGGCAAGATGCCGTACGGCCGAAGCCTCATAGTTTACATTATGACAAATGAGACGTTATTCGCACACGTCATTCATGACGCTCTCGAGATAGCAATAATCATGAATCACTTACAAAATTATCGTGGTTGTGATTCCCTATCTAATCTTCGTCGGGTTGAAGACTTTTTCGCCACTAGTTTTGCATTCTATCGCTCATGTACAATATCAGTAGTGTCAGTAACCTATCGCAGATAAAGCCTAACCAAAATTCAAAGTCCAGGTACGTTACCTGAAAAAACTGTGTAGTGGGGGTTCAGAAAAGTATACCTAGGGTAGGGAGGTATATAGGCTGATAAAGGTTCACATAGTCCTATGTAAGCGGCCTTCTTTATAAGAATTTCCGGAAATTATTTTTCTTTTTGGAAAAAAATAATAATGATCAGTTCCAACAATATTGTAGGTAGGTAGTCTAAGGACCTATGTATAGTCCTTTCCTGGAGTATGAAAATATTTTCTAGTTTTCCAGAATACACGAGGTTTGTAGGTAAAATGTGGTACTTACTTAAAATCAACAGTTGAACGAACCTACCACAACATAGAAAATTTTCTCTGCAACACAATTCATACATAAAGAATATTTTTTTAATCATATTGATTTCACTTAAACCCAATTTGTAAACTTTCTGAGCTCTGAACGAATTAAATAGGTAGGTAGGTAACTTGTTTTTTTGGAATGCGTGATCTATTGATGATTTTTACCATTGTTAGCAAGACGGTGAACTAAAAGTCAACGCTTTAATTTGTTTTTCAATAATTATTGACGTTATTAACTTAATAAATTGTGCCCTGAACCACAATTTGCGCTTTCTGTAAGTTTATTATTAACCTACTACTTGCAATTCGCAATAATAGCTAATTTGAGTTTGTATTTTTTATAGAATAACTCTGCAGTGCAATAGGTATTTCTAAAATGGAAATCTGTAAAGATTTTCAGGAAAACATAATATTTTTTGGTTTACCTACTTTCCTTATTTTCAGTTTGCATTATCTGCAGTAAATAATTTTTAACATAATTTATATGGGATAATATTATAATAATAGATTGATTTTATTTCCAATCCACGATACCCCTTCTAAATTAAGTATTATTCTTTTATATTAAGATAATTAATATATGAGAAAAAATTCTAGAAAAAATCGACTCGCCCTTAGCAGCGCAGACAGGATTTTATTCTAGTATTTTCTCATAAGTATATTAATAATCTTAATATTTATAAATAAAAATAGCATTGTGAATGCCTAAAATCTCAAAGTTCAATAATTATTCATTTACTGTTAAACACATTCTTCTATTCTGTGCTTTAAGCAAGATCAAAAAAATTAGGTACATATGTTTCGATAAAAAAAAACCACCATACAATACACGCGATCGTTATCGAAACCTTAAACGTAAAATAAATAATCTCAATGAAATTTAAAACAAAATAGTTTCAAAGTCAAAAGATTAATAGGTTTATTTACTTTTTTTCCGTCTCTGTCTACCCGTTGAAGAATAATAAAGAGGGAAAGGGTCAGATTAAAAGGGCGGTCCTTGACCTGACCTTAGAACGACCACCTTGAGGTTAGGGCGGAGGCATTGTCTCCGCTCTCAATGTGAACTCTGATTAGTGAGCTCGGGTGATCTGCGATTGTCGCGCGTCTGCGCAGTTTGGTAGTTTTTAAGGTTCTGTACCAAAAGGGCAAAAACGGGACCGCTCCACTGTGCGTTTGTATGACTGCCACCAGGGGGGTAATTATCTAACTTTTTTGCAATCAACTCTGACAGAAATCGCAGTTACATTGCTGCTTTAGTTAAGAACCAATGTGACAACTATCTTACTTAAAGCAGCAATGTAACTGCGCTTTCAATCGATTTAAATCGAGAATTGTTAGCAACAGCCTTACGTAATCAACTAGCAGGCTGTATCTCATGAACCGTGATAGCTAGATAGTTGAAATTTTGACAGATGATGTGTTTCAGTTGCCGCTATAATAACAAATACTAAAAACAAAATAAAATAAGTATTTAATTTAAGGGGAGCTCCCATACAACAAATGCGATTTTTTTGCCCAGGCTGTATCTCATGAACCAGGATAGCTAGACAGATGAAATTTTCACAGATGACGTATTTCTGTTACCGCTATAAGAACAACTATTAAAAACAAAAATAATTATTTAAGGGGGGCTCCCACACAACAAACGTGATTTTTTTGTCGTTTTCGGTGTCTGTCTGTCACCTACTGGCTGTATTTCATGAACCGTGATATCTAGACAGTTGAAATTTGCACAGATGATGTATTTCTGTTTCCACTATAATAACAAATACTAAAAACAGAATAAAATAAATATTTAAGGGGGGCTGCCATACAACAAACATGATTTTTTTACCAGGCTGTATCTTATGAACCGTGATAGCTAGACAGTAAAATTTTCACAGATAATGTATTTCTGTTGCCGCTATAACAACAAATACTAAAAACAGAATAAAATAAATATTTAAGGGGGGCTCCCATACAACAAAAGTGATTTTTTTTTGCCGTTTTTGGTACGGAGCATTTCGTGCGCGGGTCCGACTCGAACTTGGCCGATTTTTTACATATATTGGACCACATCACATACATTTCTTCTAAGTATTCCAAAGGAGATAGCTAAAGCACTTGTGTTAAGCAAATCAGAGAAGACTGTAGGTGCATTTCACAAACACCCAATATGCATAGTAAACACGGCTACATACCCAAGCATTGGCCGAAAAGCCTACATCAAAATTTACAATAGGAAAACTCGGTTACGGCACAGCATAATGGTACGGGTGAGATTTTTTTTGTGGTGAATATGCCCCCTAAGTCCTCTTGTACTATAAAGAAAAAATTGTTATTGAAATGCATAAAAGGGCCCTGGTCCATTTTAAATTTATTTGATTGAATCAGGCGTCACTTGGCGGAGGTTCCAAACCATTTTGAAAAAGTAATATATGTAGGTACCAGCACCATTCATTCGGTGCTGGTTTACGCACGATCTAACTCCTGAGGATGCTCCGGGTCGGGGCTAGGGCTACCAGATGAAAAAATCAAAAGTCCGGAGAAAAGGCCCGATTTCCATTGAAAAATCCTTAGATTTGTCGCAATCCTGAGCAAAGTCCAAAAATCCTGAGATCTCCGGACAAATCCTAAGATATGGTAACCCTAGTCGGGGCAAAACACGTGTAGAGTAGTCTTTGGTGAAGGTGCAAGGTGTGTTGCTGTCTTGCTAAATGCAGGTATTGTGCTCTGATATTTTGTGGTGTGCATGTGCATATTTTTGCGGGCGGGCGGGCGGTGCATCTTGCATTATTTGTTTGCGGAAGTAAGCTACATATATTTCTTAAAAAATATTTTTTTAAATTTATTTAGGGAATCAAGTGAAATAAACTGGGCATAAAATAAAACTTTGTGCACTTTCTGCACAAACTATATACTTTGATGTTCGAGAGATTGTATCGAAGTGTGCGGACTCCGGACTAATACCATTTTTGAACAAAGATGTATTGGTTTTTGAATAATTTGTTTCGGCTACGAGTACCTAACTAGCCTAGTACCTACCTATGGAACGTTCCGTTTATCAAAGTTTGTTTTTATATTTTGTTGGGCTTATGCCCTTTCTGCAATGTGCGATTCAATTGACCCAGTCAGGCATCGGTCCCGGGACCTCAAAGATGGCGACGACGCCATGGAAACCGGAAAAATGTAGAAGCCAGCCACTCAACTATCGGAATGGGATTGGGGAATGTCTGAAAAAATCAAATGAGCTAAATATTTTAAGATTATTATTTTAATAGAAAAATTAAAATAATTATCTTATTAAAATAATTATGTTTATATAAAAATAGCATTGTAAATGCCTAAAATCTAAAAATTCAAAAAGAGCTGAATATTTTTTTATAGTTAGGGATAAGTTTCCTAATAAGTAATAGAGAAAGTTTCAGAATTTACGATGCCATAACTTTTTTAACACGTGTTGTGGTTGTGGCAGGTGGTGGCTAAGGTTAATCTCCATTCTGCTGTTACTTTTGTACATTTGTGAAGTGATATATTAGGAGGCCATAACAAATTTGGTAACGATCGCGTAAGTGGCTGACTCTGGGTTCACAGGATGGAGAGGCACTCTCTGATGCTAAATATGTCAGTCTGTTTGCCTGAAGTGGTTGCGTTCTTTTTATATGCAGGCTGAAAAATGTGTTATCGTTACCAAAAAAAAAGATAAGGTAAATGGCTGACAATAGTACAGCAAGTAAGTACTAGTTGTACTCACGTGACTGACCAAAATTAGCTTGCGTTTCGTAGGTATAAGCGATTAACTTTTTGTTTGTTTGTAATGTATAAACTCAAAAAGTACTGATCCGATTTTGAAATTTTTTTCACCTATAGAAAGCTACGTTATCAGCGAGTAACATGGGCTATAATTTATTTTCAAAAAAATATAGCCGTTTTTCAGCCTGCATATAAAAAGAACGCAACCACTTCACGCAAACAGACTGATATATTTAGCATCAGAGAGTGCCTCTCCATCCTGTGAACCAAGAGTCAGCCACTTACGCGATCGTTACCAAATTTGTTATGGCCTCCTTGTCTATGACTTTTTTTAACTTTTCACGCAACTGAAAATTCTAAAACTTTTTTCTATTACTAAAGAAAGCTTATTCCTACCTATAAAAAATATTCAGCCAATTTGTTTTTTTTCAGACTTTCCCGATTGATTGAAAATTGAAAACAATAATTAACTGGCTAAAGGCAGGACTGCTGCCATTGCGCAAACCTACAAACAGAAGATTTTGGGAATAGATTTGTTAAAAAAATATTGACCAATCAAACAAACTTAACAAGTGTGGCGTGGCGAGAAGCTCTAGGTACTTCAAGTAGTAAATTTCAGCATGCATAATATCAGACCAAAAGTGCATACCTAATCACAGTTTCAACCAGGCATTTTCAGTATAGTATATTTCTATATTTCAGATAAGAAGAAGAAGTATAGTGTAAGACAGGTACCTACTGTAATTTCCTTTAGGCTATTAGTTTTGCTGAGTGGCTGACCTTTGATAGTCAAAGACCCCCCCACACATCAATCATTAAAAAACCAGCCAAGTGCGAGTCGGACTCACGCACGAAGGGTTCCGTACCAAAAAACGGCAAAAAAAATCACGTTTGTTGTATGGGAGCACCCCTTAAATATATTTAAGGGGGGCTCCCATATAACAAACGTGATTTTTTGCCGTTTTTTCAAATACTAAAAAACTATTTGTTGTTATAGCGGCAACAGAAATACATCATCTGTGAAAATTTCAACTGTCTAGCTATCACAGTTTATGAGATACAACCTGGTGACAGACAGACGGACAGCTGGAGTCTAGTAATAGGATCCCGTTTTTACCCTTTGGGTACGGAACCCTAAAAACTTTACTTACATCATAATTTATCATAAATGTTAATATGCATAGCAGGTTAATACATAAGAATAAATAAGTTTACAGACAAAATATGCATTATTCCCAGACACTCTAATCTCCGAAGTACAATCGTAGTTAGGGTTGCCAACCCTACTATATAGTATAGTATCCTACTATATTGAGGGCTCACTTACTATATTTTTTGAAAAAATATATAGAAGGCAAAACGACTATATTTTTTCAATTGAAAAAATTAAACAAAAGCAGCAAGAAAATATTACTTATATGCACATAAGTAGGTATAATTGCGTAATAATTTTTGTGTTTAAACACTTGTGTTTATGGTTGTTGAATAAATTATGAAAATGTTAGTATGAAAAATGCTACTTTAAAAACCTCCATACAAAACGGCAACGTACAATATTTTTTGGACTTTTTCGCCAGCTACTATATTTTTACAAGTAATAATCTTAAAAATACTATATTTTATGCAAAAAAAGTTGGCAACCCTAATCATAGTGTGCGGTAAATTAGGGATTTCCTGGGTTTCTCAGAACAGCCTTGTAGGTATTGAAAAATCTTTGAAACAAAGAAGTGTCTATTTAAAAAAGGCAGAGTAAAAACTCGATTAAGTTATCTCGAGTGGAGTGGAATAGTCGATTCGAGACCTTGGTGCAGCTGGGTTCGTTAGCACGCAGATTACGCGCTGACGTCACGAAGCAATTAGTGATAGCTATACGTGAGCGGTAATAGCTAATGAGAAATGACAAAATAATTTACGCTCCACGGGTGACTTATTATTATAGTGGGAATTGGATACAGGAAACAGCATTACTCTGCGTGGACAACCCGCTACCTTTTTTTTAATTTTATTATATTTTATTAGGAACAACAAACATTTACAAAATGATGTTATACTTATACACTTACATAAAAACTTACTAATTTTGTAAACAACCACGTTATCCACAACATTACATTAAAAAAATCAGTTTCTATTGTTACATATATTTTAATTTCAGATCTTACATCTTAGTATCTAGATTTTGAAGATGCAGCAGGACTTCCGTCCTGAACTGCCCAGGAGAAAGCTTAAACAAATCGATGTCAACAAAATGATCATTATAATTTTGCATAACGTGACGCAAGGGTGCACGTTTACCAGCATTAGTATTACACATTTTTAAAGCAAAGAGTTTATGTGCTCTGGAGTTGCGTATACGTTGAGATCTACTTGGTATGCTTAAGGAAACATTATTTATTAAATGAGCGCAATTAAACTGATTCTTTATGATTTTGTATAGAAATGTTTGACTTATACGCATTCTACGCGATTTTAGAGAAAGCTGAGAAAATTTATTGAGAAGTTCACCGTATGATGATTTGGTATGAAAACATCTATAATTGACAGATCGTACAAACTTCTTTTGAACTCTTTCGAGTTGGTCACTATATTTTAGGTAAAATGGATCCCATACTATTGTTCCATATTCCAACTGTGATCTAACTAGCGTTCTATATAAGGCCAAAGGACGCTTGAAATTTGCACAAGTACGCATGACAAAACCATACATTTGAAAAGCCTTGTTTACAACACTGTCCACATGTGCATCCAGATGCAATTTACTGTCTAGACTAGAAGAACACCCAGATCTCTTATTAAGGATACCTACCTTTTGTAGTGAAATATTACCTATGGAGTATTGAAAATTCACACTATTGGTTTTCTTAGTGAATGTGATACTTTTGAATTTAGAAATGCTGAGCTGTAATTTGTTCTTGACACAGTAATCGGAGAGACGATCCAGGTTCTTCTTGTAACTTAACACAGTCGCCAGTATCTGTGATGTTTCGAAAGATTTTAAGGTCGTCAGCATTTAACAGGTAGTCAGTGTTCTTAAAACAAGTACCTACATCATTAAGAAACAGCACAATCAGCAACGGACCCAAAATCGACCCTTGAGCTACGCCAGAGGTTACTGAAATGTCATTATACGAAGAGAATCCCTTAACGACTACCTTTTGCGTTCTATTTGTGATATACGAGGAAAACCATCGCCATTAGTTACCATGTATATTCCCATTGAATGCGATTTTCTGCAAAAGAATGGCGTGATCCACTTTGTCGAACGCCTTACAGAAGTCAGCATAAACCGCGTCCGTCTGTCCCCGTTGGTCCATATTCTCGAATAAGAATGTCATGTGTGTTACAAGGTTGCTAACAGTAGAGCGACTCTTCACAAATCCATGTTGTTCAGGAATAATCCTATTATGAAGACTGGCATAAATAGCCGAGTGAATGAGTCGCTCTAATATCTTAGGCATTGTTGATATCAGGACTATTGCCCTTCAACTTCGACTATATCCATAACAGCTCAGATCCTCATTTGGCAACTTCATATTTCCTATCTACTATTAACGATTTAATAATAACAAACTCAACCTCATTTAAAACTCCTAAGCGTAAAAAAATCATAAAACCCTGGATAACACCAGGTCTTCTACGTTGCATTAGGAACCGTGACAATTTGAATAAAAAACTTAAGAAAAATCCTAACAACGAGAATCTAAAGTTAACCTATAAGCGGTATAGGCATTTCTGTAATCAGTTAATAAAGAAGTTAAAAAGAAAACATGAAACTTCGGAACTTATCTCTGCCTCCAAAACCAGTAATAAAAAGCTTTGGGACACGATCAAGAAGATAACCAACTCAACCAAGAAAAAAAATGACTTCTTATGTCTCATTTCTCCTTCTGATCCATTAGCTAGTGTCAATAAGGTCAATCAATTCTTTGCAAATATTGGCAGAAGTCTCGCTGACAAAATTGCCACTTCTAACTACCAAATTTCATATAACTAGAACGTATCCCACCCTCATTCATTTGTTCTTCTCCCAACGGACAATGCAGAGATTGATACTTGTATCCTTAAACTGAAGAATGATTGTGCGGTGGGTAGAGATTGTATATCTGCATCATTTCTCAAGCGATACAGAGAGCTATTAGTACCTCCAATAACATCAATTTGTAATCTTGCCTTTAAAACTGGTGTATTTCCTGATGATCTTAAAAAGGCGGAAGTCCATCCTATACACAAGGGTGGTGACGGGGACTGTGTCAACAACTATAGGCCTATCTCAATACTACCAACTTTGTCTAAAATTCTAGAGAAGTTGATAAACCGGCGCCTTATAAATTTCCTAGAAAAAAACAACCTCATATCACCCAACCAATTTGGCTTTCGTACTGGCTTATCAACAAGTGATGCAATCCATACTCTTACTAACTCCATTGTTGCTAATCTCGATAACAAACAAAAAGTAGTAGTAATTTTCTTGGATCTAGCCAAGGCCTTTGACACAGTCTCCGTCCCACTTTTACTAACTAAACTGGAGAGCTTGGGAATACGCCAAAATCAACTTAAATTACTAACAAGTTACCTGTCCAATCGTGTGCAAAGGGTGAAGATTGGGGACTTCTGCAGTGATGATCTGCAAATGACTCACGGAGTTCCTCAAGGCAGCATCCTGGGGCCAACACTGTTTTTGAGTTACATAAATGAATTGTGTAACTTAAACATACCTCATGGAAGAGTTATAGCATTTGCGGACGACACAGCCCTCTTATTCAGTGGTAAAACGTGGAATGAGGTTTTTCAATCTGCCCAGCGGGGTTTCAATATGGTGTCATCGTGGCTAAGAGAAAACAAACTGTCCCTAAATGTTGACAAATGTAAATTCATTCCTTTTTCCCTACTTAATAACACTGTGCCTATTAACTGTGATATTGTTGCACATAGCTGTAAATCTCCTGAAGAAGGGCTATGCAATTGTCCATCTTTAAGCCAAGCGGATGAAATCAAATATTTAGGCGTTATAATCGATAAAACCTTAAGTTTTCAGCAGCATGTAGACCTAATTGCCTCCAGATTAAGAAAATTGATATATATATTTAGGAATTTGCGTCACATCGCTAAACTGCATACCCTGAGAATGATTTACCTGGCCCTCTGTCAGTCATTAGTAACTTACTGCATTGACATCTGGGGTGGCTGCCCAAAAACCACTCTGCTTAAACTCGAACGAGCACAACGAGCCATACTCAAGGTTGGTTATTTCCTGCCGCGCCGCTACCCAACTTTAGATTTATACCAACTTTGCAAGGTGTTATCAGTTCGTCAGCTTTTCATCCTCAATACCATTTTAAAAAAGCACTCAGAAATTAAATATGATCCTTCACTGCTCGAAAATAAAAGACACAAACATGCTGTCAGTACCGTACCTTTTTGTAATACAAAATTTGCACATAGGCACTATTATTTTCTCGGTGGATATTTGTACAATAGTGTAAACAAATTGTTATCCATTTATAAATTAAATAAAAACCAGGTTAAAAGAACAGTTCAAAATTGGCTTCAAACTATGGACTATGATGAAACTGAAACTATTTTACAAACACCATCTTAACTACGCTTAATCTCTTATATTAATACGGGTACTGCATTAAATATTTACATTTTAACATAGAATATACATACACACGCATCCACACACACACAACACACACACACACAACACACACACACACACACACACACACACACACACACACACAAACACACATACACAAACACACACCAATACAGACACACATAATCTTATAATCTTCATTAACCGAAATTGTACTCTTATCGTATGATATAATAATCTATAACTGTACGTAGGTATAAATGCATAAAAATTTAGTCTCTTTAAAAATGGGGTGGGAGCCTGGAGATCTGTAATACAGGCCCCTCGGGGATCCTAGTATGGACTCCAGTCTCTCACAAAGGTTTTACTGTAAGCTTTAATTCGTGTACCTATAATTAAGTACTGTAACAACCTTTGTGAAGAGTAAATAAAGAATATTTATTATTATTCTTAGAGCCGTTTTTAAAAACAGGTGTGACATTTGCCGTTTTCCAAATTTGCGGTAAGAGGCCTTCATAAACCTTTCATAAATGTTTGTATTTTTTAAACCCCGACGCAAAAGAGGGTTGTTTTAGGCTGTGAGCACTTTGGACGCGTTTTCGTGAATGCAGACCAAGTGCAATTGGCAAAACTAGTTTTGTCTAACTGCTAACGGCCAACCTAGTTTTGAACGAGTGCAATTGGCAAAACTAGTTTTGTCTCACTGCTATCGGCAGATCTAGTTTTGACCAAGTGCAAAAGGCAAAACTAGTTGTGTCTAACAACATATATTTTGTGATTTTGAAAATCAACCCCTTGGAGGGTAGATGGGGTAAGTAAACATAAAAATCGATATGGATGTCGTTCTTGAGGTTTTATGGGATGGTGATTGCGAAAATGACATTTATTTTGAAGTTCAACACGATGTACATGATTTAACCTCTAAAGGGTGAAAATGGGGTTCAAATTTTGTATGGAAAAAGAATATGAAATAGACATTACAACTTTAAACTTCGTAGGAGCACGTTTAAAAATAAATAGGCAAACATATATTTTGCGATTTTGAAAATCAACCCCTTAGGGGGTAAATAAACATAAAAATCGATATAGATGTCGTTCTTGAGGTTTTATGAGATGGTGATTGCGAAAATGACATTTCTTTTAAAGTCCAACACGATGTACATGATTTAACTACTAAAATGGTGAAAATGGGGTTCAAATTTTGTATGGAAAAAGAATATAAAATATACATTATAACTTTAAACTTCGTAGGAGCACGTCTAAAAATAAATAGGCAAACATATATTTTGTGATTTTGAAATCAACCCCTTAGGTGGTAAATGGGGTAAGTAATCATAAAAATCTATATTATGGATGTCATTCTTGAGGTTTTATGGGATGGTGATTGCGAAAATGACATTAATTTTGAAGTCCAACTCGGTGGACATGATTCAGCCCCAGGGAACGGGGAGAAAGGGGATGGGAACGGGAACTGGACGGGGTGGAAGAGAACGGGAACGGGAAGAGAACGAGAACCGGACGGGACGGGAACGAGAGAGAGAACGGGAACGGGATGGGATGGGACGGGAACGGAACGAGAGCGGGAACGAAACGGAATGGGATGGGACGGGAACGGAACGGGACGGGAACGGAATGGGACGGGACGGCAGCGGGACGGGAGCGGGAGCGGGACGTAACGAGAACGGGAACAACCAGCCGTTTTTACGCGATTAGGCGGGGCGACCAAGTGAGCGAGCCTCGTGCGAGGTCCGCCACATGCGGCAAACGTCTTGCCTCGCGAAGCAGCGCGCTTGGTGGGGACCCGTCTAATCGCGTAAAAAAGGATGGTCGGATCCTGGTTGAAGGTTCCCTAAGGATTTTCTCTAATATCCATGCGGACGAAGTCGCGGGCGGAAGCTAGTTGGCTATAAAACACTAGAATCTATGATGTTTACTGAAATACATTTACACCGTAATTTTTAAAGTATATCTAAAAATGAAAAGGGGTGTTCAGACCACGTTAATGAACAACTTTTACTATGGGGCTAACCACGAAATCGCGAAAAAAAATCAGCTGTTCCATACATTATAGTCGAGTCGATGTTGTACTCTTCTATGGAACAGCTGATTTTTCTTTCGCGATTTCGTGGTTGGCCCCATAGTAAAAGTTTTTCATTAACGTGGTCTGAACACCCCTTTTTATTTTTAGATATACTTTAAAAATAACGGTGTATATATTTTAAGTTTTTTTACCTATTTTTAACAAGTTGATATTCAATCTGTTTTTCCGTTTTCCAGACTTCTTTAAATGAAAATTTGGGTAGCAACTATGAAAAAAAAAACAGAAATTAATAAAAAAATCTTTATAATTATTACCTATTCAAATTGGCCACATCTGTAATTGTCATTACAATCATAATCATTATTTTGCGTTCATTATTGCTTAATCCATTTACAATGCAGTTCATAAAACGGCTTGATTTAAGTTTATTTTGTATGTAAGTATACTTATAAAATATGCATTACTATTAAAATATTTATTACAAAAGAAAAAATATATATCGGGTCATTCTGAACTTACCATCCAAATTTCAAGGATGTGTCCAGTCCATAAAACGATGAAACTAAACAACTTTCTAAAGAAGATATTCATAAATGAAACATGGTGTTGAATTTCGCCACAAAATTTTGGTCACCCATACTAAATAGATCACATCATCTCTTTGATTTGTATGGATATTCGTGTTTTTTTTTACATATTTGGCCATGTGTTCCTTAGAGAAAGGTGTTTCGTTTCATGGACTGAACACATCCTCAAAAAGGGTTCGGTCATTAATGTATGAAGACTGGCATACCTACCTGTCTGCCATTTTGAAAAAGTCGATTATGGCAGCCTCTGATAAAAGTGATGTCAATCGATAGAGTAAGTCCTTACAAACAAAAAGTAATAAGAAAAAAATCTCGTAAGTGTTATACTTACTGAGATATTTGAGTTTGAAGTTGACATACAAAATCAGTATTGCTGGATTTAGTGGATCAAATCCTTACTAATATTATAAATGCGAAAGTCCGTTTGTTTGTTTGTTTATTTGTTTGTTTGTTTGTTACGCCTTCACGTCTTAACTACTGAACCGATCATCATATAATTTTGCACACACGTTGTCAGGGGTACAGAGAAGGACATAGGGTACCTTTCATCCCGAAAAAAAGTATAGTTCCCGAGGGAGAGCAAAAAACCTTTCCACGCAGACGAAGTCGCGGGCGGCCGCTAGTATGTAAATAAATATTGTTGTTAGGCTATTTATGTATGTAGGAAGCGTCCATGGCTCAGCTGACAAAGTGTGCTCCAGTTGGGAGTATGGAATTCACTTGTTTGAAGAGACAGTTGTATGGAAAGTCGATTTTTCGAAAAGTTGTAGAACAATCATTGTTATTTATGATGTTAGTAATCCATCCCTGCGAGATGGTTGGTGTTTTACAAATAAATGTATATAAATCAATGCAAAAAATACATAATTTTATATTGCCTTTATTCAACTTCAAACTCAAATATCTCAGTAAGTTTATCACTTACGAGATTCTTTTCTTATTACTTTTTGTTTGTAAGGACTTACTCTATCGATTGACATCACTTTTATCAGAGCCTGCCATAATCGACTTTTTTCAAAATGGCGGGCAGGTAGGTATGCCAAAAGGGCCTTATGCTCTTTGGATGGTGAATATAAAATTACCCTGTATAAGTATAAAGCCCACCGGTAACGATCAATTGCGATTGTCAATTTTTCCGCAATTGACGCCCATTGACGGAAAAATTGATCGTTTACGCGTGCAATTGAAGCGATTGTCAATTGCTCCAACAATGGCATTGACGGAAAAATTGACAATCGCAATTGATCGTTACCGGCGGGCTTAAGTGCTATAATTTAAACTATGGTATTTCTAAGATTTCAAATAGAAGAATGAAAGAATTTCATAACCGTTTGAAAACAATCATAGTTAAATTAAATAAAAAATTTGATAAAATACCCGTTTCCCATCTCAAAAAACATTCCACATTGCCCCAAACAATTCAGCCCGATCAATTAACTAGCGAATATAAAAATATTACAAAATATACAATGCGATTAAATTGAAAACAGACAGAGATCTGCGGCAACTTCACTCAAAAATGTATGGAAAAGAGTATATTTTACAGATTAATATGCCTACATCGTTTTGTATCGCAAGACATCGCTCTGAAGTTGGTCGCTTCTGTTGTACATTGTTAAATTAATCGCATTGTACTAAAATTGTGAGTGTCACATTGAAATTGAACTATCTATCACGACTTAATTACATACGCTAAATTGAATAACGGACATTGAATACATTAAAGCCCGATTCACACATATAAGTGAAGTCACACTTCCGGCACAGTACCGCCACGCCACATACATTCTATATGAACACGCGTTTACTGACACTTACCCACGTATCTATTGGGAGGGTGCGAAGGTATAATAATCGATCGCAGCGCTCATGGTGGCAAAAAGTAGAAATAAAGAAGGCTCTGTAATCTGCTTGAAAACGATATTTTATTTATTTATTTATTTTATTTATTTATTTATTTTATTTATTTATTTATTTTATTTATTTATTTATATATACATAATTATACGGGATAGACCCAATTACATAATTATGTGGTAGGTACTACAAATATAACTCAAGTTGGTTAACAAGAGATTTCGAATTGTCAACAAATACATCAAAGTCAGGGTAGGTAACCAGGAGCGCGTTGAGTGCCTCATGCATGCGACACAGCGGCGACTGCCTACGCGCCACCGTGCGACATGGTGGACGCGCAAACAGTCGATGCCTACGACTGAAGCGAATGCGTAAATAATTCTCAGGCACATATAGCCGAAATAATTGTTCCACACATTCAGGCGAGTCCATACTCCCACGCAAAATCGCTATTGCGGTTGAAATCTCCAATCGAACTCGCCTGACTTCCAAAGAGTTCATCCCCAGCATTCCCAGCAAGAACTTAGTAGGGTACATAAAAGGATAATAACCATATATCCGCTTATAGTAGTAGCGTAGAAAAGCGTTTTGAACCTTTTCCAACATAAGTCTGTACTTGGCCTCATGAGGATTCCAGATACACGAGCTAGACTCCAAAGAGCTTCTCACAAGACTCGTAAATAAGAGTTTGATGACGTGCGGATTATGGAAATCGCGTAAGTTGCGCAAGACAAACCCCAAACGGCTGAAGCAACTACGAGAGAGAGCGGAAATGTGTTCGTTAAACGTTAGCGAGGAATCGAAGGTTACACCTAGGTCTTTCATAGTGCTTTTCCGATCGATAATATCACTACCTAGAGTATAGCTATATTTGGTAGGATTGTGACGGCGACTGAAAGTCATAACAGAACACTTACTGATGTTAAATTCCAAATCATTCTGCTCACTCCATTTAAGTAATACATCGATATCCTTTTGAATGAGTTCACAATCCGCTTCGTCATTGACCACAGCGTACAATTTCAGGTCGTCGGCATAGAGAAGACAGTTCGTATATTTAAGAACATCTACCACGTCGTTAATCATTAATAGAAAGAGCAGAGGCCCAAGTATGGATCCCTGGGTTACACCAGAGGGTGTTGAATAAAGTTGCGAGACATAGCAACCATGGCGTACATATTGTTGATACTGTTGCCTATCCCTGAAGTAATCAGAAAGCAAATCGATAAGCTTAGAAGAGAAACCAAAAGCGTCCAGCTTCGATAGAAGGATTCTACAATTGACCCTATCGAAGGCTTTACGATAATCAAAGTACAGTACATCTACTTGTTTGCCTTCATCCATCGCCCTTGAGATATATTCGACCAACGTTAACAAATTAGTATTTACCGATCTACCTGGCCTAAATCCGTGTTGCTCATTACAAATGTATGGCTGCACTTGTTTGAGAACAATATTATACAAGAGAATCTCAAAGATTTTTGCAGGTGCTGAAAGAATGGCAATTGGCCGATGCTCTTCGACAAGCGATTTGTTACTGCTTTTGGGGATAGGTGTAACACGAGTCACTTTCCATGTTGATGGGTAGACACCATGACGAAGAATGAGGTTCATCAAGTGGCAGAGAGGAATGGCAATAGCTTTTTTGCACAGCTTCAAGAGATCTGCTGGCACACCATTATTACTAGCGATACAGGAATAATTATATATGTTTATTATCACTTAGTAAAATTATTAAAGTAACTTCATCCTCTTGTTTTACAAAATCTACAACTAAAAAAGAAGTAAACAAACCCTGATATAACCAAAATAAAACACTCTTTTTGAATAGATCTTACTTGCCATATTTAATTTAAATTACCAAAAATTATTTCACAACACTTTGTCCACCCAAATCACAGTAATTTCGATATTTACATTAACAACACAATATGTATAGTATTTTTTAACATTTTGTCACAATGCCGCCATTACATATCAAAACGTCAAAATGGTCGGTCAGAGCCAACAAAGTTGCAACACGCTAGGTGGCGCTAAAAGCGTGCACGGAGCCAAGTACTGTAAGGACTTGAGTAAAACTTGCAATATTATAGATTAACTTATATTCACATGGAATTCTAATCTTAAATGAAGTCTTGTGCAGTTTTGGTTCTTTTAAAATTAATTTATACAATAAATTGCATGTTATAATATTAGAAGCATTTGAAAATTGCAAGTATTACTCAAGTCATTACTTGCTCGACTATAAATACGAGGTGAGAGAGAGAGAGCTCGTTCCTAGAGAATGTATGAAAGAACGAATAATGGCAGAATAATTTTACTGCTTCACAAATCATCCACGAGTCGGCGCTCTACCGCCAACTTGGCACTAGAGTAGATGTAGACCTGTCATTTTGTTGTTTGCTACCAATTTTTGGATTTCGGAAGCGAATTTTTGTAAATATCCACATTTTGCTTTTCTTCTTTTACAATTCGATCTTTAATTAATTTATTATCCAGCGTTTATAATAATTTATTATTACTATTAACCATCTTTAGATATAATTTAAAATTAACGGGAAAATCGGGGGTAAATGTCCGTACAAAGATCTCCAGCAGCAGTGGCGCCACCAAGCGAAAAAAATTTTGGAACATCCCGTCATTATCACGGTGGCGGTGTACTGTGTAGGAAATGTGACTTTACTGATATGTGTGAATCGGGCTTTACACTTATTTACAATTAAATTAAGGCATTTCTGCAAATATTTTTTATAAAAAGAGATGCGTGTTCAAAAAGATTTGTCATAAATAACATAATTCTTGTCTATGGACACGAAAGTATTTTTAAATTGACACGTATTGTGCCTAGACGGCGCTGTATTTGAGCGTGGACTTTGGTTGGAAATTAAAAGAACGCACATTGTAAACTAATATTAAATTACTAATACCTAGGTATATACCTCAATTTATTAACATTAAAAAGAAGACTAAACTTTGATTATAAATAACCTGACATTTAATACTATTATTATTTTAATAATATAACCTATTATGTATTCTGTGATACAACAACGCCCAAAGATTAAGTATCGAAAAATAATAATAATCAATAGGTACATGTCGCTTCAATTTAAGTAATATTTCTAGGAACATTAAAAATGAATCGCCGAAATTTATGTAAGCGCATATCTTCAGAACGACTGCACCAAATTAGATAATTCTTTTTTGTTGTGTATGTTATTATTATTATTATCAGGACAATGTTTGTATAAAAGATATTTTTTTTTAAATTGTAGGGAGAGACGTAAAACAATTTGTCTCTTTTCCTTCATTTGAAATCGCAATATAACTAATAGATGGCGCCACCCGAGCGAAGCCGGGGTAGCTAAAATATTTATAAATGTCAAGTTAACTACGTACAAGTTTACTACAATTAATATATTTTAACTGTAATTATTTATTGCGGTCTGAGCCTCGAATCCCTTTTCAAATGCAAAGAGATGAATGCCGTAGTTAAAATCTAAGAGAAGGATTTTTCTATAAGAAACATAAACATTGGATAAAATTCGAGAAAACACTTACAAATAGATGTTAAGTGATGGATGAGACTGACGTGATGAGATCTTTTATATTTAAGATAAAAAACCATAGAGGGTGTAAAGAGAGGTATTTTGCGCATCATAAGGCCCATTTTTAACCGACTTCAAAAAAACAAAAAAAGGAGGTTCTCAGTTTGACCTGTATGTATGTTTGTCCGCGATAATCTCGCGATTGGCTGAACCGATTTTGATGCGGTTTTCAGAAAAGTATTTGTTACACTTATTGTCTTACAGAGTACAGACTTATAACTGGGAAATCTATAGCTATGTTGTTGTTGTAGTTGTTGAAGGTCGAAGACAAATTTTTTTTTCAAGATTTTATGAAAACGTGGCAGAGTCAGACTCAATGACCTTTTTATTTTTACACCCTTTATACAAAGTGGTAAAAAAAAATCCCCTAATGCCGAATATGGTAGATAGGGACCATCAAACCTCTTTTACTAGGACCAACTCGGAAATCACAGAAAAAAAATTGCGGTTTCATACAAAAATTTAAGTAAATATAACGAAAATATCAAAATGTATGAAACAGCAGATTTTTTATTCGCGATTACAGAGTTGCTCCCATAGTAAAAGTTGTTCAGTTTGATGGTCCCTATCTAGCATATTCGGCATTACGGGTTTTTTGTAACATGTTGTATTTTTTCTAAACAGCTATATCGCTAATAATAATACTCTGAGTATGTTATTATGAGTATGAGGCTTTTAGTGGTATAAAAAAATTCATACCAGTAGTGGTGATTATACAGTCAACAGCACGCTTGGCTGCCACGTCAGGGTAATCAAATTAAATCAATTTTATGCTTAAATGAGAATACATTATGGTTCAAAATAAATTGCAGACTTTTGACAGTTTTGTATGTTGACGTGCTGATGACTGTACAATAAAACGTTTTAATCTTAAAACTACACAGTTCATGATTTCGTCAGTGTACGGTCGTACAATGTTTGTTCAATATACAAATGTTTTGGAAAATACACTATGTATAAATGTATACTGTTGTACTTCTTATTGCATATTTATTTACAAACTGCGACATCAAAAACACATAAAATCAACAAACATTCTCATAGGCACTTTAAGCCATCGCTGCACTAAATTCACTTGTCTATTGATAAGGAAGTTCCGACACTGTGTCACTGTACGAAATTGACGGTTACGGTTTACCAATGGACAATATCACGTATAAAACTATTCTGGAGACGTTGTCGATGACGAAGACGATGGTGACAAGGGTGGTAATGACATCGATGCCGAGGGTGGTGGAGTTGTCGAAAGCGAACGAACCGTGCTCGGGGTTAACGGTGGAGTAAAATATAAAGGCTTCGGCGAATAAGATGATACCGTTTTTCTAGAACACCTAGAATTCGACGACGATCTGGATGTCGTTGACGGAGATTTGCGACGTTTTCGTCGTGAACGCGAAGTGCTGGTCGATCGGGATGTGCGCGTTGAAGCCTTCGAAGATTTAGATCGAGAGGTGGACGGTGATGATCGTTTGGAAGATTCTGGTGATTTCGGTGATGTGGTCTTCGAGGATCGACATGTTTTCGATGACTTTCTGGACGTACTCGATTTTTGTGATGACTTCGATGAACGGGATCTTGAAGAGGTGGTTACCGATCGCTTTCGAGAACGAGTTTGACGTGAAGCTGAAGAATTTGGGGATGATACAGAGCGTGATGTGTTCGTCGACGAACGAGGCGGCGAAGTTTGCGGCCGGGGCGGCGTCGGGGACCGTCGGCTGCTGTCGGCCGCACTCGGCGCTGGAGAATTGTCCGAGCTCGTCTTATCGGTTTCGAAAGTTTTATACGAGTTGGTACTCTTTAACCGCCAAGAGGTCGCCGTTTTAACGGCGATACCTGAAAAAGGAATCATGTTAGGCATTCGTATGACTAGTATTTTTGTTTCGAATAGGAGATACTATAATATTCAAGAGCGAGACATGTTTTCAGCAAGAATTTGTTTATGATGTTGTTACATTATAAAATTCAAATTTTGCGATAAGATCAGTTACCGAGTTGAAAAGATATATATATTATTATTATTATTATTTTATTATTTTAGAAGGGGACACACCAGCGAAGCCGGACGCGTGATCAGTCACCTTGATTGGAACCATTTCACCCATTTCCCCAAATCCCCACAGGGGGGAGGCGGGTTATCATTTACCCCACCGGCGTCGGACCCAATATATATATATATATATATATATATATATATATATATATATATATATATATATATATACACATATATATATGGGTGGATTTTTGAGGCGGTACATTAAGGGCAGATACCTTAACCGTTATAGTTACAGGAAAACGTTCCTAGGAGACCATCCATAACTTTTTAAGATATTCTGAACCGCATTCACAGATTTTGAATAAAAATTACCGTTAGCAAAAGAAATGCTAAAATACCAAAACAATTTTTTTATGCCAATCGATCCTATTTCGTGTGGGGATCAAAAGACGCTATGGGACCATTTAAGGTATGAGTACTAGAAACGACAGAAATCGCCAAAAACTTTTCCCATACATTTTGTACTGAAAAACGATAAATTAACTCGAATATTTGTTTATTGCCAAATGATCCTATTTCTTACTGTGATCAAAATGCTCTTTAAGGATAACTGAAATTTAAATACTCAAGCTTTAAAGCTCAAGGGGGGGCTCGGGGAAAGCTCGAGGGGGGCTCGGGGGGTGTTTCGAGGTGGGCTTGAGGGGGGCTCAAGGAGGGCACAAGGGGGCTCGAGGGTGGCAGGAACACATTTTTTAATTACACATTCAGATTTAAGAAATCTTGAGATAACATGAAATGTGCAGGCGAGAAGCCGCAAAACGTAGACGGCCTCTTAATGAAGGCATAATATGTATTTAGCAGTGGCGAGGGGTGAAATGATGGCGAAGGTAAGCTGTTCTACAAAAATGTTATGATGTGCATTGTGGATCGGGATGGGATTTCTAAAAGGTAAGCCGATGGGAATCGGCTCGTATGGACCCTTCGCCACCTGTATTTAGTCACACCCCGGACACATCATACAAGCGCCGCATTTCAACTACCATTACTTAGGTACAAGGATGACGTCTTTATACACGCGCAACTCTAACTACTAGAAGTCTAGGGCTAACGACTACAGTGGGCAGTCTTTATTAGTTAGGTAGATTGGTACCCAGAAACTTTCATAATAAAGATGGTTAAGTCGAGCACTGTATTCCATAGTAATTTTTTCGTAACTGGGTTTTATAAAGTCACAATATGTACCTACTCATCTGTACAAGTACTGACAGATGACAAATTTACTCAAAAATTTTCATTGTTTATTCACATAACACACAAACATTATTTTGATAACAATAAACAAAAATGGGTGCCATTTCGGTCGCATAATCTTTTTAGTAATAATGTCGTTTGGCATAACAGTTTTGGCATAAAGTCTTTTCGCATAATTTATGATAAGCAGAGTTTTATGAACGCAGAAAGGTTTTATCGGCATAATTCTTACTTACTCTAATCTCCTTTAACATAATTTTAATTACCATAAAAGGAAAGGGCATAATTGTTATACGTCTAAAGGTAATTTACCATAAAATACGAAGTGCATAATGGATTTAACCATAAATATTCAAGTCAGAAACGATTTTTGGAAGAATCATTTTAATTCAGATTACCTAAAAAATACAAGATAAATACGTAACGTAACATTGTAAATAATTATCTTTTTTTATGGTTAATATAATTTTGCTTAACTATGTAATTAAAAATGTACATAAGTATGTAGGTGCTAATGTTTTAAAGCATGACATAAAAAAGCATAACCAATTTAAGTAATTATTATTAATGAAGAAAAACTTTTAATGCTACCTTCTTGTCAGTTAAAAAAGTCTGAAACGAAGGAAAACGTAAAAGCGCTTAGTTACTAAGTTTATTTGAATAAAGGTATTTTTATTTTGACTTTAACTTTGACTTTGACATTGGTGGGTTAAGTTAGGTTAGTGTTTTGACCACTCGTAGCGGGCGGTGGAGCTTAATAATGCTTGCATGCATCAGAAGGCACTACTTTCTTCCATTCAAATTCTCTCGTCAAGGGATTGAGGCTTTTCCTATAACGGTATAATTTATTATTTTGCAGCTTGTAATTGGGAAATGAAGAAGGTACTTTTAGACAGCCCTCGTAAATATTTAGATACCAATCATCCTTAGACTGAAAAGACGCATTGTTGGTCGGGCATGAATCAATAGCAGTGACTGGAAGTGAGCGAGACAGACCATCTGGCACAACATTATCAGAACCACGAAGATGTCTTATTTCTAAATTGTAGGCTGATAAATCGGACACCGCAGCGAGACAAACGACCAGTAGCGTTATTTAAATTTAAAAACCATTTTAAGGAAACGTGGTCGGTATAAACAATGAATTTTTGCCCATTATCAAGGTAACATCTCCAGTGTTCAACAGCAGTCAGTACAGCTAAGGCTTCTCGTTAAGTTGCACCGTATTTCTTTTCTTGATCACTGATCATGATCATGTTGCGTGCTTGCTTGCTTGTTTGCTTGCATGCATGCATGCTTGCATGTTGGGTGCTTGCTTGCAAAATGCTTGCCGGGGGGTGCAGGGGGGCTGGCCCCCCTGCTCGGGGGGGTCGGGGGGCCTGAGGCCCCCGCTATAATGAAAAAAAATTAATGCACTATAGGTAGGTTAGGTTAGTGTTTTGACCACTCGCAGCGGAGCGAGCGAAGCGAGCGGAGCTCCACAGTGCTTGCATGCATGTTGCATGTTTGCATGCATGCTGCATGCTTGCTTGCATGCTTGCTTGTATGCTGCATGCTTGCTTGCTTGCTGCATGCTTGCTTGCTTGCTGCATGCTTGCTTGCTTGCTTGCATGCTGCATGCTTGCTTGCATGCTGCATGCTTGCTTGCATGCTGCATACTTGCTTGCATGCTGCATGCTTGCTTGCATGTTGCATGCCTGATGGTCATGGTCAACTCTATACGCCTATGCTACAATTATAGCAAAGTTTCTAAACTATAAAACATAAATAAATTTTATTTACGGTGTTACTAATTTATTAGTATAATTTCTACCCGTTAACATTATGATATTTGATAAATATGACTTGGAATATTTATGATAAAGATTGATATGCCAATAAATGGTATGATTAGTAATCGGTATAGCAAAAATATTTATGCAAAAAAGAAATGTGTCGATATATTATTATTACAATAGAGGTTATGCGGATAAAAAGTATGCGTTATGATTTATTCTGTATGAACGTTATGCGAAATGATGAATATGCCAAAAAACGTTATGCAGTGAAAAATATGCCTTTCTGTTTTATGCAACCGAATATGGACCCACAAAAATCACATCAAGCGCCGGCGAACCGGCTTGTCGTCGTCGCCGATGGCAGAACAATAGATCACCGCGCGCCGCATGGCCTCAACGGGCAGAACGTTGACACCCGACTAAAATGAGCACACGATTCGGCACACGAACTCGCGCGGTGGGGTGAGGTAATTGGTTGTGGGGCGGGGGGAAGAGTTTCCTTTCTGTACGGTAGTACTTAAGTATATCTATTCTGTGATTTAGTGGTAACCTGTGCAGCGGTAAGGGCCCTAGAGCAGAGCGCGCGCGGCGCTGCTGTTGGGGCGCAGGCGCGGCGGGCGGCGGGCGCGGCGCGGCGTCAGCGGGGCGGCGCCGGGCCGACACTGTAGGTATCTAGTAGTAACCTGTGCAGCGGGCGGGGCCCTAGAGCAGCGCGCGCGCGGCGCTGCTGTTGGGGCGCAGGCGCGGCGGGCGGCGGGCGCGGCGCGGCGCGGCGTCAGCGGGGCGGCGCCGGGCCGACACTGTAGGTATCTAGTAGTAACCTGTGCAGCGGGCGGGGCCCTAGAGCAGCGCGCGCGCGGCGCTGCTGTTGGGGCGCAGGCGCGGCGGGCGCGGCGCGGCGCGGCGTCAGCGGGGCGGCGCCGGGCCGACACTGTAGGTATCTAGTAGTAACCTGTGCAGCGGGCGGGGCCCTAGAGCAGCGCGCGCGCGGCGCTGCTGTTGGGGCGCAGGCGCGGCGGGCGGCGGGCGCGGCGCGGCGCGGCGTCAGCGGGGCGGCGCCGGGCCGACACTGTAGGTATCTAGTAGTAACCTGTGCAGCGGGCGGGGCCCTAGAGCAGCGCGCGCGCGGCGCTGCTGTTGGGGCGCAGGCGCGGCGGGCGGCGGGCGCGGCGCGGCGTCAGCGGGGCGGCGCCGGGCCGACACTGTAGGTATCTAGTAGTAACCTGTGCAGCGGGCGGGGCCCTAGAGCAGCGCGCGCGCGGCGCTGCTGTTGGGGCGCAGGCGCGGCGGGCGGCGGGCGCGGCGCGGCGCGGCGTCAGCGGGGCGGCGCCGGGCCGACACTGTAGGTATCTAGTAGTAACCTGTGCAGCGGGCGGGGCCCTAGAGCAGCGCGCGCGCGGCGCTGCTGTTGGGGCGCAGGCGCGGCGGGAGCGGGGCGGCGCCGGGCCGACACTGTAGGTATCTAGTAGTAACCTGTGCAGCGGGCGGGGCCCTAGAGCAGCGCGCGCGCGGCGCTGCTGTTGGGGCGCAGGCGCGGCGGGCGGCGGGCGCGCCGACACTGTAGGTATCTAGTAGTAACCTGTGCAGCGGGCGGGGCCCTAGAGCAGCGCGCGCGCGGCGCTGCTGTTGGGGCGCAGGCGCGGCGGGCGGCGGGCGCGGCGCGGCGCGGCGTCAGCGGGGCGGCGCCGGGCCGACACTGTAGGTATCTAGTAGTAACCTGTGCAGCGGGCGGGGCCCTAGAGCAGCGCGCGCGCGGCGCTGCTGTTGGGGCGCAGGCGCGGCGGGCGGCGGGCGCGGCGCGGCGCGCGCGGGGCGCGGCGTCAGCGGGGCGGCGCCGCGGCCGCCGGCGGCGACCAGCGCAGGCACGACGCCTCCACGCAGCGCGCGCGCTCGGCGCGGCGAGACACTTCTTCTAACACCTCCTGCGGTAGAGTCACTAATAACGCCTGGGTCGAACCGAGCAGCACCGCAACCATTGCGTAGCGAAACGGTCAACGACGTTGTAATGCATTAAATTCTACGGTATACAGTGGTGGCCAGATAATTAAGAACACCATACGACGACGCGTCCACGCAGCGCGTGCGCATGGCTCGACGAGACACTTCTTCTAGCACCTCCTGCAGTAGTGCAACGAATAAGCCTGGATCGAACCGAGCAGCACCGCAGCCATCGCGTAGCGTAACGGTCAACGACGTTGTAATGTATTAAATGCTACGGTATACAGCGGTGGCCAGATAATTAAGGACGCCATACTACGCAGCGCGTGCACTCGGCGCGGCAAGATACTTCCTTTAACACCTTCTGCGGTAGTGTAACCAATAACGCCTGGCTCGAACCGAATGCAGCACCGAGCGTTGCGTTGCGTAACGTCGCGGTGAACAACGTTGTAATGTAATAAATGCCGTTACTTGCCCGTAATCCCCCAGTCTAATATTTTAGCCAATGGGATCAAAGGGGAACAAATGGTACCATGGGAAAATTAAATGCCCGTGAGGACAGTCCATTTTCATACAAACGACGTAATTTTGAAGCCTTGGTTCTCTACCAAGGATTGACCGAGCTGTGATCTGATGATCCGAAGAAGTGAATGAAGGAGATTCAGATCGCTATACACAACACGCCAAAATGATCAGCATTCTTAGAGATATAGGGATCAGTTTTTAGTTTCAGGATAATTTTAATCCTTATATCTCTTAGAATGTTGATCAAATCAGTTGGGTGTGTATAGCGATTAAAACTATATCTGAAGAGACAAACGCCAGGTCTTTGCAGACGTCTCTTATACATAGCGAAGGACCGGGTGCATATAACTTAAAGCTTGTTTCTTCAAGAAAATGTGTTTGCCCTTCCAATACTTACTTAATCAGGCCTCTTTCTTAAAGGGTTGAAGAGGCAATCGCCAGGTCTTAACTAAGGTCTCTTACACACAGCGAAAAGGGCCGACTTCTGGCGTGACACTTCTTAGAGAAGATCCTAATTTGACATCTAATATAAAAGGTACATTGAGTTCCAAAAGACTTTAAACATACCTGTTTCTTCAGGACAATATGCTTGCCCTTCCAATACTTCATCAGGCCTCTTTCTTGAAGAGTTGAAACTATGTCTGAAGAAGCAATCGCCAGGTCTTTGCTGAGGTCTCTTATACACAGCGTAGGACCGGGAGCCGAGCAGAGCCGTTTGAGCAGTGCCTCCTTCCAGTAGGAACGGTATGATATCAAACCCAGGTCCGACAGAGGTGTTTCAGGCGAACCCACTTTGCCCTCCACTTTTGTTAGTAAGTAACCTGCGACAAAATGTTTTCATGTAAGTATTGAAGAAACACTTCTTTTGCTGACTTAACTATATTTTTATTTACATTTTTGGCATCAGGCTTTACACTATCCGACTCTGCCCTGTTACGATACTACACTCGCGAGCAAAAGTATGGAATCATAGGCCTGTTTTCATACAAACGAGGTAACTTTGAAGCCTTGGTTCTCCGCTAAGGATTGACCTAGCTGTGATCTGATGATGGCCATCCAGGGAGTGAATGGAGGAGATTCAGCATTCTAAGAGATATAAGAATCAGAGTTTTTGGTTTTAGGATTTTCATACATTTTTATGCCAATTTCGCGGTTTTTTTAAACATATCCTAATATCTCACAGAATGTTGATCAGATCAGTTGGGTGTGTATAGCGATCTGAATCTCCTCCATTCACTCCCTGGATGGCCATCATCAGATCACAGCTAGGTCAATCCTAAGCGGTGAACCAAGGCTTCAAAGTTACCTCGTTTGTATGAAAATAGGCCTGTGATTTCATACTTTTGCTCGCGAGTGTATTATGATAGATAGGGTGGTTTAGGATGCGATTAAATTGACAATAAAAATGATCCACTGCAAGTTCACTTGAAAGTGTATGGCAAAGAGAAAATTGTACAGATTAAAATCGTCGTTTTGTTTGTAACGCAAACGGTCTTAAGGTGCCGCAGATTCATGTCTATTGTCAATTTAAACGCATTGCATATGGTTTTATACCAAGTTTAAGGATAGTAGTGCAAATATCCTTTGCATGAATTCAAAAACCATGCTAAAAAGACGCTCATGGGTAAAGGTTATTATAAAGTAGACGATTATCTCGAAGATGCGTGAAAATGATGTAACACAAAACTTGCTACTATAAGTACTTTGTTGCCAATAATCCTGTCACTTTGTTGTAATTATCTGGTAACGATATATTTAACTTTGTAAATATCGTTACTTATTGCTGTTAAAGCTGATAAGTTTCTTGAGCCCGTTCTTCTTGTCAGTTAAAAAAGTCTGGACCGGGTGGTAGGAAAATATAGACGATTCAAAAGTACTTAATAATTAAGTTTATTCGAATAAAGCTATTTTTGACTTAGACTTTGAATAATATGTGCTGATAAAAGGGTGGAAATAAAAGTTTCAAGTGTAAGAAACGTTCTAACGGCTAATCATGGTCTTCATTTAATACGAATTTCTTTAATTGGTTATTTAGTGTTGTTTGTTTGTGTCGATTATCATTAAACTAGAAGATTAGTCTTTAGAATTAGATTATAAATAAAATAAAATATAGTTTATTACTCAATAATAAAATTACAAAAATTGCGTTGAGACAGCCCCAGAGAGTAATATAAATACTCGTGTTGAGGTGACTCGCCCTTGCCTTAGTGGTAGATTAAAACTATTGAGCAAACAAGTACAACATAAAAGGTGGTATAATTAGGAAGTTACTTAAAATTAGGATTTTGAAGTGTACAATTTTATCACATAAAACTAAAATCAATAAAATTAGTAAAAAGTTTAGAAGATTAGAATTTACTATGTTGGGATTTGCAATGAGAGCAATGAGAAGATTTCTTAGATTTAGTAAAATCGATCGATCATCATCACTGACATATTACTATGTTGTTAGTCTTGTCTTCGTAAAATACCTACTTAACTGTCAAAACGTCCAATACAGTAAACAACTTTACTTCATGCTCAAAAGAAAACAATTGAATATGACATCTCCACTTCATCAGCATCATTCATATCATTGTACAATTAGGTAGAACAATCGAATGCTCCGCGAATAACCAATAAAGAGCGAGTTGCATGTGCAATTACCGACAGGAAAGCGGCGCGGGCGCATACATAAATCAAACGCGCGATCCAGCCGGAACGGCCCGTTCCGATTTAAATTCATATTTTTTCTTGTAATACTTGAGGTTAACAGTATGTTGCAAGCGGTCTTAGAAAAAATATAAATTATATAATCTGTAGTAGGGTTGCGCTTTTGGAGAACTTTTGCTTTTGGCATTTTAGAGATAATGGGGAATGTCCGAGAAAAATCATATTGGCTGAATATTTTTTTATTGGGAGGGTGCGAAGGTATAATAATCGATCGCAGCGCTCATGGTGGCAAAAAGTAGAAATAATGAAGGCTCTGTAATCTGTTTGAAAACGATATTTAATTTATTATTAGCGATACGGGAATAATTATAAAATGTTTATTATCACTTAGTAAAATTATTAATTTAGCTTTATCCTCTTGTTTTACAAAATCTACAACTAAAAAAGAAGTAAACAAACCCTGATATAACCGAAATAAAACACTCTTTTTGAATAGATCTTACTTGCCATATTTAATTTAAATGACCAAAAAATTATTTCACAACACTTTGTCCACTCAAATCACAGTAATTTTGAAATTTACATTATTAACACAATATGTATAGTATTTTTTAACATTTTGTCACAATGCCGCCATTACATATCAAAACGTCAAAACGGTCAGGTCAGAGCCAACAAAGTTGCAACAAGCTAGGTGGCGCTAAAAGCGTGCACGGAGCCAATAAACTCCCTTAGCAATATAAAAAAGTTTCAGAATTTTCGGTTGCGTCAATTTTTTTTAATAATATAAAGTGTCTTCGACTTCACAAATATACGAAAGTAACAGCAGAATGGAGATTATACCTTCGCCACCACCTGTCACAACCACAACATGGTATTAAAAAAAGTTTCAACACAAAATGTCAAAACTTTTGTTTTTTTAAATACTTGCTGTGGTTGTGGCAGGTGGTGGTAAAGGTATAATCGCCATTCTGCTGTTACTTTCGTACATTTGTGAATTCGAAGAGACTTTAATTTATTAAAAAAATTTGACGCAACCGAAAATTCTGAAACTTTTTGTAAAACTACGGGAGCTTATTCCTACCTATAAAAAAATATCAGCCATTTTTATTTTTTTCGGACATTCCCCATTGAGACTTCAACATCAGCGTTCTGAATTAAATTAATATTTTTTTCTAGGTTGCAAGTAGCCTTAAGAAAAGCTAAACTATACAAAGTGTTCCAAAATAACCTCTAATGCCGAATATGGTAGATAATAGGGACCATCAAACTGAACAACTTTTATCGTACTATGGGACCAACTCTGAAATCGCGAAAGAAATAAGCTGTTTCATACAAAAATAAATAACGAAAATATCAAAATGTATACTAATACCAATCAATATAATACTATACTGGCCTGCAAAAGTAAGTACTACAGAGGCCTATTTTCATACAAACGAGGTAACTTTGATGTTTTGGTTCTCCGTCCAGGATTAAACGGGATGTGATTTGGTAATGGCCTTTCAAAGAGTAAATGGAGGAGGCCCAGATCGCTAAAGAAACCCAATGGATTGGAAGAGTCGTTTAGGTCAGGGTTGAACTTAAAAGAATAACAAGTTAAAATTACATCAAAAGTATGGAAAATGTAACACTAAAAAGTCCGTTCGGTCTCTGGTGTAAACGACTCTTCTAATCCGTTGGGTTTCTTTAGCGATCTGGGCCTCCTCCATTTACTCTTTGAATGGCCATTATCAAATCACACCCCGTTTAATCCAGCACGCGTAGCATGAGCAAACGGGACTCTTGTCTACGAAGACTTGTCGTCTCGACCTTCTCGATTGCTGAGCACAGTTTGACAGACAGGTGGGACTCGTTCTCAGAATTTCGAAACCTTTTAATGTCTTTTAATAAAAAAAGTGAATTTTAAAGGTAATCTTTTTATTTCAACACCAACAAACGTCAAAATTATCTAAAATGATACGAAATAATTTAGTTTAAACATGATTCTCATTTTTTTAATAAGTTCTAAGATAAAGAGGCACTCAAGAAAGCGTTCTCTTCCGTAGACAAGCTCTCTCGAGCTCGAGAAGAATAATATTGCCAGTAGAAAATAATTACTTTATTTCTCATAAAGCACCGTTCCTTTCTATAGATATCACAACGCTAAACTCTTAAAACTAATTAAATATAGCTGTATGGATATAAATTCGTTTGCCTTTCTTTTATTTCGAGTATTTTGAAAAGATAACACAGACTACTAACGAAATTGTTAATTTAGTAGTCTGTGTAAAATGACGAGAAAATTACGAAATATTGAAATCAACGTATGAAAATAATTTTAATTTAAGTTTTTAAGGAATAAAATATAAGCACGGACAATTTAGATTTATTTTTATTGCGAAATTTAGATTCATATAAAATAAAATACGTAGAAAACTATTTCGAATCTTCTTATTAGTCTGTGAACTCTCTCTCGATCTTCTCGACTACTCAAAGGGTGGTAGACAAGTTTCTCTGATTCAACTGTCAAATTAATGTCAGTTGAAGAGAAAAGCTCGTGTTTGTCGACTTTTGACATTAGGCCACGACAAAGAACAATACGAGTCTACTAGTTGTAAATGCGAGCATGAGTATCTCGATCTCAACCCGACAAAAGTGACATTTCGGTGTAGACAAGCCATTGTTCTGTGAGTCGAATCTTATCTCGATGTTGGTCATGCTACGCGTGCTGGACGGAGAACCAAAGCATCGAAGTTACCTCGTTTGTATGAAAATAGGCCTCTGTAGTACTTTCTTTTGCAGGCCAGTGTAATACCATATTCGGCATTAGGGGTTATTTTGTAACACATTGTATACTACAGATGTAGTAGGATTATGCTTTTGGTGAACGATTGTGTCACTTTAGAGAATTATGTTAAAGCCTCAATCATCATCAGCGTTCCGAATTAAATTCATATATTTTATTATAATTTTTTAATCTGTGGTAGGATCGTGCTTTTGGTTATAGATTGTGGCATTTTAAATATTGATTAAGAGGATCCCACATAACTACAAATCCTTTTCATGTTGCTCTTAATTGATTTTATTTTATTTATTGTATTTTCGATGAGTGACTAAATAGTTGATATCGTAAGCTCCTTTCTGTTAGAAAGACATGGTCAAGGTAACTTAAATTCCAAGCGGTGCGTGTAGGTATTTATATTATTAATATTAAATAGACTACCAACTAAATGCATGTTTAAAGAGTACAAGAAATAAATATTACAGGCTAAAAATACTAGCGCGAATCACTGATGTTTTGTTTCATATTTATTCAGAAAAAACTACATGTCTTCTTTAAACTTACACCTAAACCATGGCAAAGGAATTTTGAATTCCATCTCTGTTATTCCAACTAGGGGAACGCAACTATAAACACAACATAGCTGATGTGCAAAACAGCCAGCACGCGGAACGAAACGCTCTGAATTCTAAATTCAAACAGCTCTTTCTTGTAAAACGCGGCTGGTGTAATGGTATATCACT
The DNA here is from genome assembly GCA_943789525.1 of Agriphila geniculea. Lineage (NCBI taxonomy): Eukaryota > Metazoa > Arthropoda > Insecta > Lepidoptera > Crambidae > Agriphila > Agriphila geniculea. The sequence goes on along the minus strand of OX038877.1, from coordinate 3,777,132 downwards.
AATCACTTTGATTGTCGGTGCTATTTTCATTAGTAGAAGAATGGATTAACTGTGTTAATTTAATATTTGGAATACTAATGTTTTGACACAGCTTAATTAATTATTTTGATGTGCCTTATCAAAACAAAAAATCTATTTGTTAAATTAGGAATAGTATTTTTACTAAAATTTACAGGAACATAACAAGTTTCAGTAAAAAACAGTCTACATAAAACTATTTCTTATGAGAAATAAAACATTTTTTACGGATTATAGCGCATATATTGGTACTAATTTAATTGTTATTTTAGAATTATTTACTACCTAGTACTACTAAACTACCTACTACTACTAAAAAATACTACCTAGAGATATGTGTTCCTGCTTTCTTGAACCCTTAATTTAACTCTATTAATCCTAACATTCAATTCACTATGGTGTAAGAGGCAGGTAATAAACTAGCCTTCTTGACATTCTTATCATAAGGAATTCTGATCAAACCTTGAGCCACACTGTGTATCAAAAAGCAACACATACAGATAGGTACCTCAACGGTGAATCCCACCACCATCTTTTACAGTTAGCTATCGTAGGGAAATCTTTGTTTCAGAGAGCACGCAGGATCTGTGACCAAAAACACCTGACAGCCAGCATATCAAGCACGTACTGCGAAGTACAAACTGCCAGTACCACGCCTCCATCATAGAAACCGTGTTAAACCAGACACTGTAGAACGACGACCTGCCATTCTTCCTTACATGAAAGGTGTCACTGACAAGATTGGAGGTATTCTGAAGCGTGCGTCTATAAAGAACTAATTCTTACGACCTGCCAAGTGCAACATACACCTTCCAATGCAGGCTACAAACTAAGAGAAGTACAGGGAGGGACGTGCGTTAAAGAAGGCAAAGGCGCGATAACAAGTCTGCAGTGTGTAAACATGTTTCAAAGGGACCCAACCATTACATTAGTCAATGTTAAAGTCAAAGTCAAATAAGCTTTATTCAAATAAACTTAATTATTAAGTACTTTTGAATCGTCTATATTTTTCTATCACCCGTTCCAGACTTTTTTAGCTGACAAGAAGAACGGGCGCAAGAAACTTATCAGCTGTAACAGCCATTAGATTTGATGAACCACAAATTATTGCCAAAGGACAAAGATTAATTCCCCGAATGCTACGCAACGGAATTAACCCTAGATCACTAACCATTCGTCAAAATTACGACGCGTACCTTACTCATTCTGTGTTTCGGTGAGATCCCAACTTCCGCCACGCCAGCCGTTTCTAACACCTTCCTGATTGGCATTGCTAGCTAGTGTACTTCAATCAGTCATTGTGGATTTTCGCTTATTGGATCTGGAGATATCGCGACACCCGTCGTAAAAATTACGAAGTAACTATGTAACTTTTTTTTTTCAAAGTTGCCCATATAATAATTTGTCTGTTATTACTACAAAAACGTATTATTTTTGTTATTAATTATGGTAATTATAGTACATTACAATTACACAACTATATTTGAATAACATTAGCAACTTATTGATATTTTGTTGCTTTTATAGATTTTCATTCATAAGACTGACCGATAGCTACTGTGCTTATTATACGACATTCTAAGTCTTTCCATGGTGAATGTTTATGTTATCGCGAGGACAACATAAGCCTAAAGGGATTCAAAATGTGAAAAAAACCTAAAACAAAAACAGCTTCAAAATTAAATACCTCTAAAAAAGCGAGAAATAATATTCAAATCATTAGTTACGCAAAACATTATTAATAAAACACGTCTATTGAAGTCGGGTGGGGCTGGAAGACAAGTTATTTTTTTATATATCTGAAAGCCCCACCCGACTTCATTAGACGTGTTTTATTAATAATGTTTTGCGTAACTGCGTAACACAGTATTTAAAGTAGGTTCCTTTCAAAAAAAAGTAAATTAATAAAATATTCATGTTTTAATTACTCGTAAAATTTACGAATGGTTAGTAATAACGTTACTCAAAATTAAGGTTAGTGATCTAGGGTTAATACCAATATACGCGCTGTAATCCGTAAAAAGTGTTTTATTTCTAATGAACTGTACACGTGCGGAAGTCTTAGAAGTGTTCTTATTTCTTTATTTTAGAAGAATCCGCCGAGCTGGATACCGTTTAATGTAATTCTAATTAGTAGGTAACTAAAATTGAATATTATAGATAGTCGATAGAAAAATCGCTGCATGTATGGTCAGTTACTACAAAACGTTCTACAAGAAACGTTTTCTTAGAATTCCATCGAGCGTGGAACTACCGGCGGCATAAACCGTAACCTACCCCAACGAAATTACAGTTAACGAAGGAAACTACGCAAATACAGCCTTAACAACTACCTATGTAAGCGTTAAGGCTTATTTTTATGCTAACAGGCCACGAAAATGACGCGAAGTTTAGCACAATTGCTATTTGAGTTTTAGACCAAACATGTTTTATTCTAAAAGTAGACAGAATTTTACTAAAACGATGGATTTTTTTATCACCTAAATGACCATAGACTTTTTACATATTCTGTGCCTATTCTTGAGTTAACAATCTTTTAATTTAAACGATACGTGTAAAAAGATTGAACTAAAACCTTTTTTACATCTGCGTTTGCCGTCCAAAAAAGCTTAAAATAATCGAACAGTCAATCGCTTCACCCGGATTCGAAAATTAAAGAGCTGGAAAAACAAAAAGGCAACCCAATTAGGGTTGTCACCGGCAGCGTTACAGCTAAAACAATAATTAACGGAGGCATCAAAATTCGTCGCATCTACGATTCGTCGGTTTCGTCTCGCCCCTTCCACCCCGGGGGGCGTCTAGACGGCAGACCGATCTATACTGCATGCAGTTCATCGATCGAGGTCGGGTGAACGGCCGCGGCGGCGCGACGCTCGCCCTCGGCAAAACAAACCCCCGCGTTACCGATGACCGCACAGGTGAACGGAAAAATTGGTCTACTTACCACTCACAGGGGATTGGGGCGGGAATTCGCGAAAAAAATAATTTTGGTTACTAATTAAAGTTCTTTCAAGTCACTGCTAAGCAAGTCCTAAGTACAACTAGTCGCTCGATGAGCTGCGTAGAACATGTCTTCGCCATTTTGAAAAAATTCGACAAACTGAATCGACAAAAAAAAATAACTAGCTTTTGCCCACGACTTCGTTCGCGTGATTTAGTTGTGCATTAATTTTAAAGTCACGGATTACCAATATACCTAGGTATTATCGGTAGACCTCATTTCACACATTTGAAATTTCCCATAAAAAAAAATACAAAATGGAACACTCTGTAGCACCCTGTATAACGGGAATTTTCCAAAACCCTTCTTTAGTGCTCACCTTCACCATGAAAGGTGAACCCGTCAAAAATGGTGTCTCTACCTTACCCTATACAAATTCTCATACAAACTTTAACAACCTGTAGCAGCCTGTATAACGGGAATTTTCTAAAATCCTTGCTTAATGCTCATCTAAACCATGGGTCTCCAAACTTTTTAGCAAAAGGGCCAGACTTACTCCTCCACCAAGTTCTAAGGGCCAGGACCTAGCTAGCTCCGTACCAACATACTGTAAATTACAGTATTGTAGGTACGATCTGGCCTGCTTTCGCGGGCCGGATCTGGCCCGCGGGCCGTAGTTTGGAGACCCCTGATCTAAACCATGAAATGTATGTATCTTTTAAAAATGTTGTCTCTACCAGACCTTCAGCCGTTAGCGCTCTACGCCTAGGGTTGCCAACCCTACTATTTAATATAGTATCCTACTATATTGAGGGCTCGCCTACTATATTTTTTGTTGTAATATAGTAGGCAAAACTACTATATTTTTTCAAGGGAAAAAATTAAACTAAAGCAACAGAAACATTATTAATTATATGCACATAAGTAATTGCATAATATTTTTTGTGGTGAAACTATGAAAATGTTAATATTTAATTTTGAAAAATGCAACTTCTTTAAAATTCTCCATACAAAACGGCAACCTACTTTTCCGCGATCTACAATATTTTTACACTAAAAATCTTGAAAATACTATATTTGATGCAACAAAAGTTGGCAACCCTATCTACGCCTGTTCCAACAATGAATCAGTGAATGAATCGATCAATTTAGAGTTTAATATGTATAGATTATCAAACCTGCTCTCAAAATTTCACGAGAATCGGTTGAGAAAGGCGACCTGTAGAGGAGAACAAACGGACAGCCGGACAGACATAAGAAAACATTTTTGTCCAAGCTGAAGTAGAGACACTTCGCTCGCGCTTCGGGCTTGCTCGGTCAATGAGTAAACAAAACCTGACAAAAGTAAATGTTTAGACGGAGTTGTTTTATTTAGACTACGCCAACGAATTGTTTGTTGACTTGAAATCGTTAATATACCGTTGCTTCATTATAATAATTTGGTTGTTTTTAATGTGAATATGTATGTAACCAGTCGCGTCTTGTCGTCGCGTCAAATTAAAACCTGTAAGGGTAAATGTTTTGTCTGATATCATTAAGGCCCTTAACCTTATAGCCGTCAACTAGCGCTGCCAATTCATTTATTTTTATTAAAACCAGATCAATATAAAAAAAACCGGTCAAGAGCGAGTCGGACTCGCGCAACGAGGGTTCCGTACCATCATAAATATAAATATTTGGATATGTTACTTTAGAACAGTCTTTCAAGCTGGTGGAATTTCCCCCGTGACCACGGCAGCTGCAAAGTTGCCGAAACGTCGGGGAAACCAAAAATCAGACCAAATACCAACTAATTACCAAAGTACTTTTAATAAAACCGCGCTAGTATCCGTTAAAAATTGTTTTATTTCATGTCTAGTGAGCGCGTAAGCTTGAGTTTGAAACTATGAATTTTGATTCCTTTGAGAGTATAAAAAATGCGTTTTTTGCGGCATAAACGGCCGTATCTTTTTTTTTACGTTAACTTAGAAGCTTGATTTTTCACAGCTTTAAGAGGCTGTGGATTTTAGTATATGGTTTAAATTTCAACTCGATAACTCTACGCGTTCCTGAGAAAAAGGGTCTTGACAGACAGACAGACGGACAACGAAGTGATCCTATAAGGGTTCCGTTTTTTTCCTTTTGAGGCACGGAACCCTAAAAAGGAAACAACCATGCCTTCTTAAATTGTCTCTAATAGTCGAGCTCGATATAATAAATTTTTGGTCACCCATCCCATAACCGACCGTTGCGAAAGTTGCTTAACCTCCGCCATCGCTGGGCCAGGCGCTAAACCACTGCGCAACCGAGCTCCTCAAGTTCCTGGCAAATTTTAAGACTGGTATGATTATTTGCTATTTAAAATAATGAACTGTATTTCCATGATAACTATAGTATCTCCACCATTTTGAAATAAATCGAAAAAAATTAATCGACAAGAAATATTATTATCGATCCTGCTCTCAAAAGGATTATGCCGATTTTACTATACCAGCTAGGCCATGATGCGCTTTAAAGAAATTACCAAAATACTATAGTAGTTTTATAGTGATTGCGTGGGAAGAATATCATTAAAATATAATGCGGGAAAAAAGAGAAATCTCAATCTCAAGGAGCCGTTTGGGGTTACATTTTCCTATTATATGACATTTTGTTATCTAACTCTTTTTGATATGACATGAGTCTATCACAAATATGTATGGTTAATGCGCATCATGGCCCAGAATGCGGCATGATCCTTTCACGAGAATCAATTTAGAAATACGACCTGCCCCCTTAAGCTACAAGCTCTTAAAACTTGCCAGTTTTCTGAATGGCTATCAATGTCTTTTTTATTTGCTATACAGCGAGAAAGGGATGTAGCTATAGCAATTCTTAAACCTGGCAAGTTTTAAGAGCTTGTAATACCCCTGCTGTAGAAGAGAACAGACGGACAGCCGGACGGAGATACGAAAGCAGTTTTGCCCAAGCTGAAACAAAGACGCTTTGCGCTCGCTCGCTCAATTTGACTTCTGTCTGCTATTTTGTGGTTCTGCTTTGAAATGGTTCTATGAAACACGAATATGGATAGATACGAAACGAATACGAAATACGAATTAGTGCAACAAGTGTTGTAAGAGTACTTACTGAAGTCAATAAGCAACCTGCCATACCCCTGCCGCTGGTACGGTGGCAATGTCAGTATGCAGGACACGTTGTAGTTTAGGAAAGAATTCTTTTCCTGTGGACAATAAAATGTATTAATTAAAAGTAAATAAATACTATATTAATAACATATCCATAAGTCACATATTTTTCCCATAAAACCCGATTCGTTCCGGCACAGTACCGTTACCGTGATAATTATTCTTTTATACATTCTCTGTGAACGCGTCCACACCTGTCAGTGTCAGTGACGAGACAGTGTTCACAGTGTCAGTGAACGCGTGTTCATAGAGAATGTATGAAAGAATAAAGCCCGATTCACACAATTTATCAGTGAAGTCACAGTTCCGGCACAGTACCGTCACCGTGATAATTATTCTTTCATACGTTCTCTGTGAACGCGTCCACACCTGTAAGTGTCAGTGACGAGACAGTGCTCTCAGTGTCAGTGAACGCGTGTTCAGTTCATAGAGAATGTATGAAATAATAAAGCCCAATTTACACATATCAGTGTAGTCACAGTTCCATCACAATTTCGGCACAGTACCGTCACCGTGATAATTATTCTTTCATACATTCTCTATGAATGACATTGAGAGCACTGTCTCGTCGCCGCGTCGTGGCGATACTGTGCCGGTACTGTGACTTCACTGATATGTGTGAAACGGGCTTAATTATCACGGTGGCGGTACTGTGCCGGAACTGTGACTTCACTGATATGTGTAAATCGAGCTTAAGAGTTGCTAAAGATCACTTTTTGCTACGAGATGCTACCTACCGTAGCGTCTCGTAGCAAGAAGTCATCTTTACCAACTCTTATGCTACGATAGTTACGTATATATTTTTTATTTATTATTATAAGATTAACATGCATAGTTTAAATCTAAATACGTATATGTACGGCACAAACACAAGTTATAATATTTAATTAATTTAATTCAAGTTTAACATTTAATTACAGATCCATTGAAAAAATCTCTTAATTACTTATTTTAACTCTTAACTATGAAACGTGTTTTCAATATTAAAAAATATATTTTATCTCATTATTTAATGTTTAAACCAAAATTACTGTGACAATTTATGGATGATACAATTTATTTGAAGAGATACTTAACAATGACGTTATCTCGTTACATTTACACATGGCCGACCAAATATAACCACTATGGTCTTAATGGCTCGTGAGTCCAATTTCACTGACCACTGATTGTCACATCTAACTTTGCTCTAACGTCGGACTTAGGCCGGGTTTCCACCTGCAAGAATTCCCACCTAGAATGTTGAAAATACTGAAAATTGTACAAAACAAACAACGTAAACAAAATAATTCGCGTAGCTCAGAAGTCCACGACCCCCGCCCCCGCCCCGAACAGTCACGCAATTTGTAAGGGGAGCCTACACTATTATTAGGACGTAATTCATAGGAGCTTAGCATGCACGAGTATTTGCATTTTCGAACATTCTCAACCTACACTTTTACATTTTCAGTGAGTCATTGAGCTTTGCCATTGGCTTTGCTGGTAATGACTTGTCGTTTTAAAAACTTATACAACGAGTTACAAAAAAAGCCCTATTGCCGAACGTGGTAGATAGAGACTATAAAACTGGACAACCTTTACTATGGGATCAACTCTGAAACCGTAAAAAAATCTACTGTTTCATACAAAAATTTATAACGAAAAAATTAAAATGTATGTTTTTCAGCGATTTCTGAGAAATATTGTTCAGTTTGATGGTCTCTATAACTACCATATTCGGCATTAGAGGTTGTTTTGTAACATAAAACCTTGTATATGAAGGTATTGTATATGATTTACTTGGAATTCAACAATCCTTACTTTTAATATTATAAATGCTAAAGTCCGTTTGTTTGTTTGTTACACCTTCACGTCTTAACTACTAAACTCATCATCATGAAATTTTACATACACGTTGCCAGAGGTACAGAGAAGGACATAGGGTAACTTTCATCCCGAAAAACAGTATTATTCCCGAGGGAGAGCAAAAAAAAACTTTCTACACAGACGAAGTCGCGGACAGCCGCTAGTTTGTATTATATTTCTAGTTTATGATAACTAAACTATCCTCATTTACTTCCCTAGGAGTTACTTGATGCTGTTTCGCGGCGCAATCAGATAGAATGACGCAGATTTTAATATCGCCGAATGATATACGAGTCGGTGACGCCAAACGAAAGCGATTCCAGCCTGAAAATGACGCAAATGAGCTTTTTAAGCTTTCTGAAGCGTAGGCGTATTAATGTTATGTATAACTTGTTATACACGCTGAAATTTTAATCATTTGGTTCCCGCCGTGTGGTGGTTCCACTCATGATTACAAGCAACTTTTACTATGGGGCCAACTCTCCTGATCGCAAAAAAAAATCAGCTGTTCCATACATTAAGGTCGAGTGGAATCACCACACGGCGGGAACCAAATGATTAAAATTTCAGCGTGTATAACAAATATTATCATTGGTAGGTACGAAAAACATTGCTTTTATCACCGATATGTACTATACTATAGATGCGACATAGCGGGCCCGATTTTTGCGCCACGCGTTGAGGCCAACTGGCCTCAACTCATTTAGTCACTCGCCGACGCTCACCGCGATCACACGGTGTAATTGTGGCTACAAAAATGCCGTTCTGCGAGTTAATTTCGCACAAAAATCGATCCACTGCAAAGGAAAAAGATAATGGAGCGACTTATCATCGGTAAATAAACAAAACATTAACATAAACCAACCAAAACGATTTTTTATACATTATTTCTACTGACCCGACATTTTGTATGAAAATCATAGATTATGAAAAGTGAACCATACAGATTGTATACGTAGGTACTAAACTAGGATAGCTGAACTAATAGCACAGTTTTACATTATAAGTATATGATTTGATTCTATACCGCTAAGAACCGCTCTTGATGTAGGACGACACTACCGCCCCGCCCGCCCGTGTAGGTACTTACGGTCAGTCAAAAATGTATAGGGCTTGTCAAGAAAGAAAAATAAATTGAATGTGATTATTTATCTTATCCCTGCTGTATTTTGCTGTCCAGGCACATCCGTGCAAAGAACAACTGTGCTCCATTGCCGCGGTAATTATACTCGCTCGAGTGGCAAGGCAGGCGAGGCAAATAGCGAGTTCGAATGTATACATTACCCCTAGCACGAATATTTATCTAGAAAAAAAAGTGCTCGATAGAGTAATTATCTATGAGAAAGGAGATTGGGAAAATTTGTATGGGAAGTGGTCTATGATCCAATAGCAACACTGGTGTTGTATTTATGTAGGAATTACCTCAACTACACCCTTGTGCAAAGTGGCATCAAAGTCTGACTCGGCAGTTTAGAGAAATAAAAATCAATACATATAGGGTGAATTTTTGAGATGGTACATTATGGGCAGGTATATTATACGTATAGTCACAGGAAAACGTTTCCAGGAGACCATCCTTAACTTTTTAAGGTATTCTGAGCTGCATTCACAGATTTTGGAAAAAACTTACCGTTAGCAAAAAAAATGCTAAAATACCAAAAACATTTTTTTATGCCAATCGATCCTATTTCGTGTAGGCTCAAAAGATTCTATGGGACAATTTTAGGTATGAGTACTAGAAACGACAGAATCGCCAGAAACTTTTCCCATACATTTTGTACTGAAAAACGATAAATCAACTCGAAATATTTTTTATTGCCAAACGATCCTATTTCTTACTGTGATCAAAATACTCTTTAAGGCTTACTGAAATTTGAGTACAGAAACTGTTTTTTTAGATCTAATGTTTTAGAAGATTGTGCCTGCTTGTGAAGCCGGTGTTGTGGCTTACTGTAGTTTCTGTACTCAAATTTCAGTTGGCCTTAAAGAGCATTTTGATCACAGTAAAAAATAGGATCATTTGGCAATAAGTGCAATCGCTTTCCAAGAAGTGCTGAGCCGACTACGGTATTTAGGGTCATTATCCTCTTGCAGAATCCAGAAATCAAGCAAAAACTTATGTTTTTTTTACAAACCATTTTAGGAAAATGATTGTTCTATTCAGACTAATATTTATTTTTGTAAGCTGCATACTAAAATTCAAAAAAATGCCGGTCACGTTATTGTCGAACACACTGTAAGTATGTTCGACCTAATCGTGTATCCTAATCATTATTATTATTACTATGGAAACATGGAAAAATATTTGCTAACCCAGATCCTTATCTAGGCAAGTAAATATATTTCCATGTTTCCATAGTAATATTTTTCCTAATAAAAAAATCTTTTCGACGATACCTAATGATTGTTATTAGTGCGGGTACTAAATGCCCATCCTCCTTGTTTTATTTTTTGGGTAAGTATTAACATTACCTAATTGAATTGCGTTTTTACTATAATTTTATGCAATATTATTAAACAAGTAGGTATATCATAATCATTATGAAGAATGTGTCGCATCTGTGTGCTTAAGGCTACTTGGAATATTATTAATAAAGAAACGGGCAAATCAAAATCCAATATAAATTCCTTCTGTTTAAAAACTGGTGATCAAACTTTTGAATCTGACAATGAGGTCGCTAAAGTTTTTGAAGATTTCTTTGCTAGAATACCTGCAGAAACTACCAGTACTCTTAGTGCTTGTCCCAACATCGCTGTCTCCCTTCTGGAGTCTAGTGTTGATAAGTGCAATGAAAGTTTTTCCTTTAAATATATAAATAGTGCAGATATCATTAAAGCTTTTAAAACAATTAATGTTAAAAAAACAGAAGATCTTTGGGGCATGTCAACAAGCATTATTAAATCAATAATTGATATACTAGCCCCTTACTTGGCTTTTATTTTTAACAAATGTATTGACGAAGGGGTCTTTCCTGATCTAATGAAAAATAGTAAATTGATTCCTCTTTTTAAATCTGGGGATAAAAGTGACCCAGCTAACTTTAGGCCAATATCTATACTACCAGCACTTAGTAAAATATTTGAAAAAATTATATATTCCCAATTATTAGATTACTTCACATACAATAATATACTTCATAAAAATCAGTTTGGATTTTCCAAGGGTAAAAGTACTACTGATGCTGGAATTGCACTTCTCAAACATATTCTTGACGCTTGGGAAGAAAAGCAAGATGTAATTGGCATTTTCTGTGACCTTTCTAAGGCATTCGATTGTGTTGATCATCAAACACTATTAAAGAAGCTAGAACATTATGGTGTCTCTGATAAATCAGTTAGTCTTATGAAATCGTATTTGTACAATAGAACTCAGAAAGTAGTGATTAATAGAACTGAATCTACCGGAGCCCCCATCAATATGGGTGTGCCACAGGGATCAATATTGGGCCCATTGTTGTTTCTAATTTATATAAATGACCTTCCCAACTACGCGAATAATTTATGTGAGACAGTACTATTTGCGGATGATACTTCTTTAGTTTTTAAAGTAAACAGAGGTAATAACTGTTCGGACGAAGTAAATAGTGCCCTCTCTAAAGTTTCATACTGGTTTAATAGTAATAATTTAGCACTTAACCCCAAAAAAACTAAATGTGTTAAATTCTCATTACCTAATGTTGAGCAGACAAAATTAAATATTAATTTGAATGACGATGAAGTCGAGTTTATTGAGAGTACAAAATTTCTAGGTATCACACTAGATTCTCGACTGCAATGGGATCCACATATTGAGGCCTTGTCAAGTAGACTTAGTTCAGCGGCATTCGCTGTTAAGAAAATAAGGCTTTTAACTGATATTGAAACGGCAAGGTTAGTGTACTTTAGTTATTTTCATAGTGTAATGTCATATGGACTGCTATTGTGGGGCTCAGCTGCCAGTATTGAAAATATTTTTGTACTCCAAAAAAGAGCTGTTCGCGCCATATACAATCTACGGCGAAGAGATACCTTGAGAGAATTGTTCAAAGAAATAAATATTTTAACTTTGGCAGGCCAATACATTTATGAAAATTTAGTTTATGTAAGGAAACACTATGATTCATTTGCTAAGAACAGCAATATTCACCAGTTTAATACAAGAAATAAAGATAAACTTGCCGTTCCAAGATTTAGGCTTGCAAAAACTAGAGGTTCATTTATGGGGAAAGGCATAGCCTTTATTAATAAAGTTCCACAACAAGTGATTGATCTTCCTTTGCATGAATTTAAAAACCATGTTAAAAAAACGCTCATGGGTAAAGGTTATTATAAAGTAGACGATTATCTTAAAGATCAAAATGCGTGGAAATGATGTAACACATAACTTGCTACTATAAGTACTTTGTTGAAGTAATATAACAATAAGTCTATGTTGTTGCCAATAATCCTGTCACCCTGTTGTAATTATTTGGTAACGATATATTAAAGTTTGTAAATATCGTTACTTATGGCTGTTACAGCTGATAAGTTTCTTGCGCCCGTTCTTCTTGTCAGCTAAAAAAGTCTGGAACGGGTGGTAGGAAAATATAGACGATTCAAAAGTACTTAATAATTAAGTTTATTTGAATAAAGCTTATTTGACTTTGATTTTGACTTTGACTTTGACTTGTGCATGCTACTTTTTCTTTGACAACTCACGCTTGCGCTGTGCATGCGTGGCCGCCATCTTTGCGATCGCTGCGAGAATTTTGACCGTAGATTTGTCGCATCTATAGTATAGTACATATCGGTGGCTTTTATATTTTGTATTTTTTTATCAATTTTTACATCGGTGTGTACCTACGAAGAAATGTCTTTTGGAAATTACAAAACATCTATGTAATGCCTATTTTAAAGTTGGATTTACAAATGTCATACTCTTATTACAGTTTAACTATTATAAACCGGCCCAAAGACTTCTATGTGTATACTACACTACACATATAGAAGTCTTTGTACCGGCCAAGTGCAGTTCCTTAGTAACCTCATAGTCCTATCTTATGGCTATAAAGTTATTTACTCCCTGTTTTACACTACTAACGATAAGGACTATAACTAAATATAATACACTATTCAATAAAAAAAATACCTACGAAAACTTTTTTCATCCCCACTTAACATGTAGGGGAGGTAATATAATTTTTTTTTACATTTTACTCTACTACCACTTTTTCGGCTTAATTAATATACACATTCACGCCAAATTACAGCTTTCTATTAGTAAGGCCCATGCTACACGAGCGGTTTTCCCGCCGCGGGAATCCGCTCCAAAACCGCACTAGACACAATTTAATATGGAAGTTGTATGCTGCATACTATATGTTGTATGCGCGGTTTCCCGCCGCGGTTCACAGGCGGGAGAAACATCTACCACCGCATGCGGCGTTAAACCGCCGACGATAACCGCTCCTTCAAACTAGAAAGAAAGAAAGAAAGAAGAAAGAAAATACATTTATTTTTGGAACCACACAACGATACACAAATTATAACAAAAAACGGAAAAATCAAAAATAAAATTAATAAAAACGTAAATACACAATTGCGTATCGTCGAGTGATGCCAAAATGTGCCAAGCTCAGTATAAGCAGCAAGCGGGGGGCCTGCTGCACTGGTATTCTGCTTGACACATTTATGACATCAAAAAACGACAAAACAAACAAAAACACAAAAATAACATGACTATCTGTGCCACTGTTTACAAACTAGTCTGAGGAAGGCACGGACAGGTTTGACTTTGACAGCTGTCAGAAAATACAAACAACAACTTTTTCTACATATTCTTTTCTTTTAGTTATTTTAAATCTACTCTAATAATTAAGTAATAAACAAGTGTTAACAAAACGAGACAATGATAAAGAATAATACAGAATATCACACAAATAACGGGACACACGTTGGCTATGTACTTTCACAGTGAAGTCATTTACAGAAACTTACAACTAATGTAGTATACAACATAGAAGTCTTTGTTTGGTGCTGATTTTATGTGTACAAAAACAAAAAACAAAACCAAACAAAAACCGCCTCAAAGCACAGCGTGTAAAACAAAACAGGTGAGTATTTATATCATAGCTTATCAGCATAAAACTAAGTTTATTGCAACTGTGACTCCAATAAAAACGCCTTAAAACTATTTCTAAACGAGTTTCGCGTTTCCAATGATCTAATCGGAGGCGGCAGATTATTCCAACATTTTGAGGCTGAGTATTTAAAAGACCCACGAAATGCAGCAGTCCTGTGTGCGGTTGTCAGGATCAAATAAGAGGAAGCTCTAGTGCGGTAAGGGTTTGTATCCTTGGCCCATTTGATTTTTTTATATAAATACTCTGGCAATTTCGAATGAATAATTTCAAAGAGCAAGGTGGCAAAGTGAAGATTTCTACGGGAGCTCATCTTAAGTAGGTTGGAACTATTCAGGAAGGGAGTGACGTGTGCTCTGGGTGGAATAGTAAAACAGTAGCGTGCACATGCATTCTGTACACGTTGAAGCTGTTTCTTGGTCCTAGAGAGTAAACAATTTCCAAAAACAGTATCGGCATAATTTAATTTGGATAGAACCAAGGTCTCACACAATCTTACTCTAAGATCCTCTGATAAAAAAGGGCGAAACCTGTAAAGGACCTTAAGACGATAAAAACAGTTGCGTACAACTTCGAGAGTGTACTTTTCGAAGCGCATGTTTGATTCAAAAATGACTCCCAAGTTTCTAGCTTCCAAAACCATCTCTACTGGTTGGCCGACAATCATGATCTGAGGCTGTTGCTCATAAATACGGGAAACCTGTTTCTTTGACCCAAGGATTGAACTACACGATAGCGGTTCCCCGCTACTGCATCATTCTGAGCGGGAGCTTGTGCAAGGGCGCTCGTCACCCGTGTCTAGTTTCGTGTCAAATATTTTCGATACGGAGCGTTTCATTCTTGAAATACAATTGTATGAAAGATGACCAGGGGTTGTACCGGCTAACGAATCGAACTTCGGCAAGTCTGCTGGGCTTCAAATTAAAACAGATAAATCGAACTCCAATCAGGCCAAAATGGCGAACCCCAATTCATGATGTCACACGAGCATCGATATCTTCCAAATAACTTCGGCAAATAGTACAATACGAAATTCCTCACTTCGATTTGTCTGTTTTAAGTTGAAACCCAGCAGATCCGCCGAAGTTCGATGCGTTAGCCGGTACGCCCCCAGAGGGTAAAGTCTGCTAATTCGTCAAAATCGTAGTTCAATGGTGTTCTGATAATAATGCTTTCTGACACAGTTCTTGTTTCTTAAACCCAAAATCAAGACACAATATTTATCCATTTTGGGTTAAAGAAACACAATGTGTTTCAGTTTTGGGTTTAATAAACAAGAACTGTGTCAAAAAGCATTACCATTCAAACACCATTGAACTACGATTTTAACTAAAACATTAGCAGACTTGACTCCCTGCTTGGTGTAATAGAGGAGATGCCACATTTACGAAAGTCGTCTAATTACGATTCCGGCTGGACAAGAGAGTGCTCCACCGACAACCGGTATCATTGTCTTCAGCATGATCTCCTGAACAAGAATACAGCGGTTGTCGCATTATAAAGTGGTGGAGGGGGGAGGGGGGGAGGGAAAAGATGCGGAAGTCGAGTATCGGAAATTGGTTGATTTTCTTAACAACCACTTGTCTGATTTAAACAAATAAGGTGTTTTAGGGTAGGTAATATCCTTGACAACATATTTTATTTAGCAATGGTTTTTGTAAATACTATAGTTTATTAAATAATTAGAAAAAAGTCGAATTTCAAACAAAATCATTTTTGGTTTTGTAGATTTGAAACAGTAAATTAAAATAAAGTACAGAAGTACATATAGTATAAAGTACTACGTAAAATTGCCACAGTCATTAGCTTGCTGTTTGTTTTTTAGTTTTGAAATTTGGCTGGAAGACAGCAAAATTATCATCGATATAGTGCGGGAGGTCACTGTCCGAATAATATGAAAATCGCTTTAACGAAAGTCGTCTAATGACGATTCCCGTCGAACCAGAGAGTTCTCTACCGACAACTGGTATCATTGTCTTCAGCATGATCTCTTGAACAAGAATATAGCGGTTGTCGCATTATAAAGTGGTTGAGGGGGGAGGGAGGGGAGGGAAAAGATGCGGAAATCGGGTATCAGGGTTTGGATAATTTTTCAGTAACCGCTTGTCCGATTAAAACAAATAAGGTGTCATATGGTAGATAATACCCGTAACAACAAATTTTATTTAACAATGGTTTTTGTAAATACTAAAGTTTATTGCAAAAATTGAAAAAAGATGAATTTCAAACAAAGGTTTTTTTAGTTTTGCAGAATTGAAGCAGTAAATTGAAAGAAAGTACTATGAAATTAAAACTATGAGGATTTGCCCTAGAAAAAAAATATTTGTACATAGCACAGTTGTTTCACTATATGGAGTAATAAACTTGTTAAACATTTTTATCTAGTAACTATGCTTAAAAAATTTTTTGGGTCACGTGGCGAAATGTTTTCTACCATTTTTTTCGAAAATCCTCTACAGAATTAAAACTATAAAGATTATCCTCAGAAAAAAAATACTGGTGAATAGTCCAGTTATTCCACTATATATAAAATTATAAACATGATAAACATTTTTGTCTCGTAACTATGTTAAAAAAATGTTTATTTGTTCACGAGGTGAAATTTTATTTTACCATTTGTTCGAAAATCCTCTACAGAATTAAAACTATGACGATTTGCCCCAAAAAAAAAAAATTGTGAATAGCCCAGTTATTTCACTATATAGAATAGTAAACTTGTCAAATATTTTTGTCTAGTAACTGTGTTAAAAAATATTTTGTGCCGTGCAAACTCATTTAAACATAACTTTGCAGGTCCACCGTGTTATGTGACACAAAACAATTTTTAACACAGTTACTAGACCAAAATGTTTGATAAGTTTATTAATCTATATAGTGGGATAGTTGATCTATTAACTATATTTTTTTCTGGAGAAAATCCTCATAGTTTTAATTCTGTAGAAGATTTTTGGAAAAATTATATGTTAGAGAAAATTTCGCTGCGTGACAGAAATATTTTTTTTTAACATAATTTCTAGACAAAAATGTTTGATAAGTTTATTTTTCTGTATAGTGCAATAACTAAGCTATTCACCAGCATTTTTTTCTGAGGCAAATCATCATAGATTTAATTTTGTAGAGGATTTTCGAAAAAAAAAATTGTTAAGAAAATTTCGCCACGCACCACAAAACATTTTGTAACACAGTTATTAGACAAAAATGTTTTACAAATTTATTATTCTATATAGAAAAATAACTGGACTATTCACTATTATTTTTTTATGGGGCAAATTTTGATAGTCTTAATTCTGTAGAGGATTTTCGAAAAAAAAGAGATAAAGAAAATTCGCCACGCAATAAAAACATTTTTTTTAACATAATTACCAGACAAAGATGTTTGATAAGTTTATCATTCTATATAATGGGATAACTGGGCTATTTACCGTTATTTTTTTCCTGAGGCAAATCTTCATACTTTTAATTCTGTAGAGGATTTAAGAAAAAAAAATGGAAGAAAAAATTTCGCCACGCGACACAAATAAATTTTTTTTAGCTAGTTACTAGACAAAAATGTCTAACAAGTTTATTATTCTATATAAGGGAATGACTGGGCTGTTCACCGATATTTTTTTTCTGGAGCAAATCTTCATATTTTTAATTACATAGTAGTTTATTTCAATTTACTGCTTCAATTCTCCAAAACAAAAAAAAATTATTTGAAATTCATATTTTATCTAATTATTTCATAAACTATAGTATCTACAAAAACCAATGTTTGATAAAATCTGTTGTTAAGAATATTACCTATCATATGACAGTTTATTTGTTTAAATCGAACAAGTGGTTATTGAGAAATTAGCCAAACTCTGATAACCGAGTTTTGCACCTTTTTCCTCCCCCCCCTCCCCCCTCCACCACTTTATAATGCGACAACCGCTATATTGTTGTTCAGGAGATCATGCTGAAGACAATGATACCAGTTGTCGGTAGAGCACTCGCTTGTCCGACGGGATTTCAATTTTGAAGGCCTGGCCCCTCCTCTATAATGTGAAATCGAAGGACTACGTCAATCGAGAATTAAAAGCGAGAAATAAGATTTAAAACTTAACATTGGCTCGACCCAAAAATTGCGCTTTTTTATTTTTTAATAATTCTATTAATAAAAGAGCTGTAAGAGCACAGATTATGGGCGGATACATGTTGAGTATGAATAAAAGACAGCGATAATCCGCATTCCGTGTAGGTAGTTTGATGGTTGTGGCAACTCTCGAACGATTTCCCGCAGCGGGAGAACCGCCCGTGTAGCCAGGGCCTAAGGGCCTCTGAGCTAAGCCACAGACGGACATAGCGATACTATAAGGGTTCCTTGTTGACTTGACTACGGAACCCTAATAACAGAGAATGAATAATAAAATCAATTACTTATTAAATATTTTGTCTCTTATCAAAAGGATCATTTCAACTTAAACTGCATTAAGTCAATTATTAAAACCAATGTTTATTAAAGCATGTTACATTGAAGGCGCAGGCGTCACCCGAGTGACAATTTCCCGTGTAAACATAGCTGTCTAGACACGACACACATGTAACGGAATAAATCTCAATTTTAACGGCGCTCCTAGGCGAGACGATGTAGGTACGAGGGCTGTTTGGGTTCCCAGCAAAATTAGGTACCTATTATGGATTTTTTGTTTGGACTCTGATGAACAGATAATATTTACCACTTCATTCTATGTTAAATTCTAACGGAGCTATTTATAGGCGAGACGATGCAGGTACACATGGTGTTTAAACACCTACCTTTTCCCGAGCTACGACGTCTAGTTTCTTAATGTAATAAAATGCAACGCGAAAGTTGAAAAGTGTATGATGTAGGTATACAGTCAAGTCAGTCGGCCCATGAAAATGTTGAGCACTTTAGTACCGTGTCAAATTAAATAATAGATAAGGCAAGAGTGACAGTGACATGTTAGTACAACAGAAGTTTCAATATGACAATGACTCAACATTTTCATGGGCCGACTGTACGAGAGGTTTAGCGAAATTAAGTACGGATTGAAATGTTAAAGCTTTTTTGTTTGGACTCTAATGAAACCAGGGGGCTTATTGTCTAATTTTAAAAATCTATCGCAATCGCTTTCGTTTGACAGATGGATGTGACACATTGCTGCATTTCTTTGGTAAGTTTTTATTTGTGCCAAAAAGAAACTCCAATGGATTACATCCTGAAAGCGATTGCGATAGATTTTGAAGTTAGACAATAGAAAGGCAGATAATACTTACGACTTCATTCTATGACTTTTCTATTTACGAAAACAAAGGAAAAAGAATCAAGATTTCCTCTTAAATTGTACTTGATTATAAAAATGTGTTTTTAACTTCGATCAAGGATGTTTTTAACAATCCACAGTAGTTCATGAATATGTGCTTCATTTTCAAGTGGAACTTGATTCTTTTCCTTTGTTTTCCATGAAATATGAAAGATAATACTTTAATCAATAGTACAATATAATTAAATGATCAAATGAATTTACCTGACTGAAGTGAACTTATTAACATTAGACGAGTTAAGTGAGACCATTGCTTTTATGCCTTTTCTCTTAAAAACCTGATGCGTGTTACTCTAATTTAATTAGCGATTAATAAGATACAATTAATGCACCGATGCATAAATATTTATGTAATGTATGACTATGGTTGCTACTAGAAAAATAGTTTATTTCTCATAGATTTGATTGTAAATTATCGAAATACGTTTAGGTAACTTACACAATATTTGGAAAACGGCGATTACGGTAGAAAAATCTTAGTTAACATAGTGGTTTTTCAAGGTATATCGTTTTCCATTATTCAATCGTCAATTCTAATTCAATCTTCACTTCTTCTTAAATATTAGGAGCTTACTCTGAGGTTTTCAGTTTTCACAAAGTTGTTATTTATAATCCATTCGCTAAGGAGCTTATAATATTTACACAGGGTCGTTGGTTTTATTTTAACGTTTCGGGAACGCAGTGCGATGACCTCCCGCTGCAGACGTCTGCAGTTTGTCTGGATTTAAGGCGTACCTAAGTTGTAAAGTTTCGTAAAGTGTCTGTTACTTATAGGGATACTCTGGACTGCCGTGTCTCTTGATTGTTGAGATGCTGAGTCAGTCTGTCATGAAAAGTAAAGGATTAACATCGCTGTTGAATCTGCGCAGGTGAAACGTCTGATTTTGAATGCGGAGTGTTTAGTTGCAGGTTTTTTTTAGTAGTGCATAAATAAGAGCGATTGGGCTTCAATTTGTTTCTACATTTCATTTCTTTAAGTGCTCTGAAAGGTTGTGCCATATCACCTCTGCCAGGTGTAAAAATGTGGCGTTCGTTTCATGCCAGTTCAAAGTTTATACTAGCTATACCCGGGGTGAATGCAGCCTAGTAATATGCGGATCTGAATGTAATGGATGTAACCCGGGGTGAAACCAACCCGTTAGGTTAGCACGTACGTCAGTACCGAATGTAGCTAGCGTAGGCCTCAACCAGACAAGACGATGCGGTGTTCACTTCTACCTTGGACGAATTAACCACACTTCTACACGTATCCAGCTGAAAGTTTAATGTATATCTGGGGTGAAATTAGCCTGGTAATACGCGGGACCCAGATGTATCCTGGGATAAAACCAACCTGAACCAGGCGATGCTACTAATCTCTTATACTCATGCCAGTTGAAAATTTCAAGTATACCCGGGGTGAAACGAACCCGGTAGTACGCGAGACCCGGAATCCGGATGTAACGAGCATTGACCTCGGCCTGGCTAGACGATTCGGCGCGAAATACTCTGTCTACTGTCTGTGTTTACGGGTCGGATGAAAACAAATGTTGTATGCACATTTGCACTTTCATGAAGATGCGAATAAAATTTTATTATTTGTTAGTAAAGAAAAAAATCTATATTAAATCAAAGGTTTGCAGCGACTACTTTTCCAGAGACCCCATAATATAGCTGTATTAGGTATCTAATCCTTTATAATTGTCAGGTTTTATAACAAATACTAAATTATATCGCATTAGAACTTGTAAGTACCTACTAATTACATTTCAAATTAATTAACTTACGGTCTTATTAATAAACGAAGGTTTTAACAGGTGTAAACCTGGTTTAACAAAAAATATTGTCTAGCAATATTTGTCCTTTGACGGCTCAAAACATTATATCTATTCCTTCGTTTATTAATAAGGACGTTAGCGTTTAAAAAAACTAAAATGAAATAGTACCACACCCCGGACACTCCATACAACCGCGCCATTATAAACAGATGACGTTAGATGACGTTTTTGTACACACGCAACTGTGTGTGTAAGTCTAGGGCTACCGTGCAGTTTGTACTGTATGAGCGGCGTTCAATTCATAATTCGAGCTTTTTGGTAAGTAAAGTTACGACGTATTGCTTTGAATATCAAAATAAGTTGACGTTGACAAACACGACTGAATGAGCACACGACTCGACACACGAACTCGCGGGGTGGGGTGAGGTAATTGATTCTGGGGCGGGGCGAAGAGTGTCCTTTCTTTACGGTAGTACTTATATCTATTTTGTGAAAGTACGTGAATAAAAAACTTTCAACATACGTTGGTATTAAGTTTTAACAATGCATCAAACTTAATTTAACTGACACACCATATAGCTTAAAAGGGCTCTTTCTATTTACTATAGATATATTAACGTCTCGGCGAGACAAGCGTGTCTGAAGCATCTCATTTATTTATTTCAAACTTCCTCTGTCTTAAGCTGAAGATACACAAGCCGACCGTATAAGTAATAGTTAGATTAAGTTTCTAAAAAAATCAAAATATGATTTTTCGACTTGTAGAAACAATTTTATTAAATTTCGGCAAAAGTAGTAAGTTGCGTAGTAAAATATTGATTAACTAGTTAGGACATTTAAAGTATCTAAGGTTGTGGTTTTTGTGCTAAATTAAAAGTTATTTTCGAAGCTAATATTTGGTTCTTGTAACCAAAATATTCAGAAAACTTTTACTTCCTTAATAGAAGGATTTCGGAAGTTTATTATCATAAAACTATGGTTTCACCCGGTAGCACAGAATAGATATTAGTACTACGTACAGAAAGGACACTCCCCGCCCCGCCCCAGAATCAATTACCTCACCCCACCCCGCGAGTGGATATGCCGAATCGTGTGCTCGTTTAGTTGCTTTAGTGTCAACTGCTGTTAACTTTCGTGCACAACGGTGGCGCCGCGCCGGCGGCGAGAATTTAAGTTGCAAAAAGCAAAGCAAAATTTTATTATCACTCATGATAGATATTTATGGTTAAAATGGTGAAAAACCAATATGTTTATTTGTGTGTGTGTGAGGCGACACGATTCCCGTATTAGCCCAGCACACAGTTGCGCGTGTATAAAACGTCATCTGTGTAGTGTTTGTGTAATAGGTAATAACGGAGCGGTTGTATGGAGTGTCCGGGGTGTGTTGGCACAGAATAAATATAAGTACTACCGTACAGAAAGGACACTCTCCGCCCCGCTCCAGAATCACCCTACCCCGCGAGTTCGTGTGCCGAATCGTGTGCTCATATAATCATGTTTGTCAACGTCAATTTATTTTGATATTCAAAGCAATGCGTCGTAACATTTTAGTCGTGTTTGTCAACTATCAACTTATTTTGATACTAAAAGCAATGCGGCGTAACTTTATTTACCAAAAAGTTCGAATTATGAATTGAACGCCGCTCATACAGTACAAACTGCACGGTAGCCCTAGACTTACACACACAGTTGCGCGTGAACAAAACGTCATCTGACGTCATCTGTTTATAATGGCGCGGTTGTATGGAGTGTCCGGGGTGTGTCGGTAGTATAGGCGAGTGTACCCGGGCTGAACCCGGATGCAGCGGTCGTTGACCCCGCAGACGTCTCGACGCATGTACTTCTAAGGCGCGGCCCTATTTCTAACTATACGAGCTTTATCGCGATTTGCCAGAAATCGATTAGATTTAGACGATTAATTTGGCTGGTTTTGCTGAATCCAGATTGAAAATTCGCGAGGCTTTGTTAGGCAGCAGACGTAGTTTAGATGCTATCTAACAAGATAGGGTATTAATATTTTTAATAGAACCAATTTATTTAAAAACAATGAAGTCATTGATAATAATAATAATAAATGCTTGGACAATTTCACACAGCGCCATCTAGCCCCAAACTAAGCAAAGCTTGTAATATGGGTGCTAGACTAACTGATATACTACTTATATACTTTAAAATATATACATATTATACATTGTTACATCCAGACCCGTCACAGAAATTAAAATTCTTTATTTCAATTTCTTCCCGGCCGGGAATCGGACCCGGGACCTCTTGCGTTATAGGCGGCATGTTGACCACTGCACTACTCAGGTCGTCATTGGACGAAAAACATAAAAATAATGGCAAAAAACCCCCTCAAATAGTACACTTTTAATATTTAACTCAAAGTTAAAATTATGTCATCAGCCCATTGACTAACAAAATAAAGCATCACATTTCAAAAATGGCGACTCTGCAAAACGTAAACTCCATTCCACTCAGGCACTCAAGTTTACTACGACGTAGCGCCGTAGCACGTCACGTAGGCCTCGCGTCGAGTGTCTACGGTGGTGCTACGGGCACGCTACGCCGCTCAATAGTGGTCGTACGTAGCAAGCGTACTTTGGTGACTTGGCGTAAAATAATAAATATTATAAAAAAAATACTAGAAAAAATCGTCTCAGTCGTAGCAGCACAGACGGGATTCGAACTCGCACCCTTGGGATTCCGGCCCAATGCACTGACCAATTATGCTACCGAGTCGCTAGTGGGAGCGATAAATTTTCTAGTACTTTTTACGGTATCGCTGTAAGCCAGCGTTATTTCATCAATGTGAAGAATTACCTTCAACATTCGAATGCAACATCTTTACAGATGCCAGACAATCGATTAAGATGAAATAGCTATATAATTATTGAATTTTTAGATTTTAGGCATTCACAATGCTATTTTTATAAAAAGATAATAAATATTATAGAAAAAGAAATAAAAATAAATTTTACTTGAGTTATAACTCAAGTATACTTCATTATACCTTGTAATTGTACTACTGCTTTTTTAGGGTTCCGTAGCCAAAATGGCAAAAAACGGAACCCTTATAGATTCGTCATGTCTGTCTGTCTGTCTGTCTGTCCGTCCGTATGTCACAGCCACTTTATTCCAAAAGTATTAAGACTACATAGTTGAAACTTGGTAAGTAGGTATATTCTGTGAACCGCTTTACGATTTTTACACAAAAATAAATAAAATAAAAGATTAAGGGGGGGCTCCCCATACATGGAACTGAAACTGAAAATATTTTTTTTCAATTTTTAAATTTGAGATTTTTGCATTTACAATGCTATTTTTAAACAATACTAAATAATATACTAGAAAAAATACGACTCGCACCAGATCAATACTCAGACGGGAATCGAACCCGCGACCTTTGGATATCCGGTCCAATGCTCTGACCGCTGAGCTACCGAGTCACTAGTGACATCGTCGAATTTTTCCTAGTATATCCTGAACTCTTACGCTGTAAGCCAGCGTTATTTCACCAATGTGAGGAATTACCTCGACATTCAATTGAAATATCTTTCCAGATATTTTAACAATTGATTAAGATGAAATAGCTATATAATTTTTAAATTTGAGATTTTTGCATTTACAATGCTATTTTTAAACAATACTAAATAATATACTAGAAAAAATACGACTCGCACCAGATCAATACTCAGACGGGAATCGAACCCGCGACCTTTGGATATCCGGTCCAATGCTCTGACCGCTGAGCTACCGAGTCACTAGTGACATCGTCGAATTTTTCCTAGTATATCCTGAACTCTTACGCTGTAAGCCAGCGTTATTTCACCAATGTGAGGAATTACCTCGACATTCAATTGAAATATCTTTCCAGATATTTTAACAATTGATTAAGATGAAATAGCTATATAATTTTTAAATTTGAGATTTTTGCATTTACAATGCTATTTTTAAACAATACTAAATAATATACTAGAAAAAATACGACTCGCACCAGATCAATACTCAGACGGGAATCGAACCCGCGACCTTTGGATATCCGGTCCAATGCTCTGACCGCTGAGCTACCGAGTCACTAGTGACATCGTCGAATTTTTCCTAGTATATCCTGAACTCTTACGCTGTAAGCCAGCGTTATTTCACCAATGTGAGGAATTACCTCGACATTCAATTGAAATATCTTTCCAGATATTTTAACAATTGATTAAGATGAAATAGCTATATAATTTTTAAATTTGAGATTTTTGCATTTACAATGCTATTTTTAAACAATACTAAATAATATACTAGAAAAAATACGACTCGCACCAGATCAATACTCAGACGGGAATCGAACCCGCGACCTTTGGATATCCGGTCCAATGCTCTGACCGCTGAGCTACCGAGTCACTAGTGACATCGTCGAATTTTTCCTAGTATATCCTGAACTCTTACGCTGTAAGCCAGCGTTATTTCACCAATGTGAGGAATTACCTCGACATTCAATTGAAATATCTTTCCAGATATTTTAACAATTGATTAAGATGAAATAGCTATATAATTTTTAAATTTGAGATTTTTGCATTTACAATGCTATTTTTAAACAATACTAAATAATATACTAGAAAAAATACGACTCGCACCAGATCAATACTCAGACGGGAATCGAACCCGCGACCTTTGGATATCCGGTCCAATGCTCTGACCGCTGAGCTACCGAGTCACTAGTGACATCGTCGAATTTTTCCTAGTATATCCTGAACTCTTACGCTGTAAGCCAGCGTTATTTCACCAATGTGAGGAATTACCTCGACATTCAATTGAAATATCTTTCCAGATATTTTAACAATTGATTAAGATGAAATAGCTATATAATTTTTAAATTTGAGATTTTTGCATTTACAATGCTATTTTTAAACAATACTAAATAATATACTAGAAAAAATACGACTCGCACCAGATCAATACTCAGACGGGAATCGAACCCGCGACCTTTGGATATCCGGTCCAATGCTCTGACCGCTGAGCTACCGAGTCACTAGTGACATCGTCGAATTTTTCCTAGTATATCCTGAACTCTTACGCTGTAAGCCAGCGTTATTTCACCAATGTGAGGAATTACCTCGACATTCAATTGAAATATCTTTCCAGATATTTTAACAATTGATTAAGATGAAATAGCTATATAATTTTTAAATTTGAGATTTTTGCATTTACAATGCTATTTTTAAACAATACTAAATAATATACTAGAAAAAATACGACTCGCACCAGATCAATACTCAGACGGGAATCGAACCCGCGACCTTTGGATATCCGGTCCAATGCTCTGACCGCTGAGCTACCGAGTCACTAGTGACATCGTCGAATTTTTCCTAGTATATCCTGAACTCTTACGCTGTAAGCCAGCGTTATTTCACCAATGTGAGGAATTACCTCGACATTCAATTGAAATATCTTTCCAGATATTTTAACAATTGATTAAGATGAAATAGCTATATAATTTTTAAATTTGAGATTTTTGCATTTACAATGCTATTTTTAAACAATACTAAATAATATACTAGAAAAAATACGACTCGCACCAGATCAATACTCAGACGGGAATCGAACCCGCGACCTTTGGATATCCGGTCCAATGCTCTGACCGCTGAGCTACCGAGTCACTAGTGACATCGTCGAATTTTTCCTAGTATATCCTGAACTCTTACGCTGTAAGCCAGCGTTATTTCACCAATGTGAGGAATTACCTCGACATTCAATTGAAATATCTTTCCAGATATTTTAACAATTGATTAAGATGAAATAGCTATATAATTTTTAAATTTGAGATTTTTGCATTTACAATGCTATTTTTAAACAATACTAAATAATATACTAGAAAAAATACGACTCGCACCAGATCAATACTCAGACGGGAATCGAACCCGCGACCTTTGGATATCCGGTCCAATGCTCTGACCGCTGAGCTACCGAGTCACTAGTGACATCGTCGAATTTTTCCTAGTATATCCTGAACTCTTACGCTGTAAGCCAGCGTTATTTCACCAATGTGAGGAATTACCTCGACATTCAATTGAAATATCTTTCCAGATATTTTAACAATTGATTAAGATGAAATAGCTATATAATTTTTAAATTTGAGATTTTTGCATTTACAATGCTATTTTTAAACAATACTAAATAATATACTAGAAAAAATACGACTCGCACCAGATCAATACTCAGACGGGAATCGAACCCGCGACCTTTGGATATCCGGTCCAATGCTCTGACCGCTGAGCTACCGAGTCACTAGTGACATCGTCGAATTTTTCCTAGTATATCCTGAACTCTTACGCTGTAAGCCAGCGTTATTTCACCAATGTGAGGAATTACCTCGACATTCAATTGAAATATCTTTCCAGATATTTTAACAATTGATTAAGATGAAATAGCTATATAATTTTTAAATTTGAGATTTTTGCATTTACAATGCTATTTTTAAACAATACTAAATAATATACTAGAAAAAATACGACTCGCACCAGATCAATACTCAGACGGGAATCGAACCCGCGACCTTTGGATATCCGGTCCAATGCTCTGACCGCTGAGCTACCGAGTCACTAGTGACATCGTCGAATTTTTCCTAGTATATCCTGAACTCTTACGCTGTAAGCCAGCGTTATTTCACCAATGTGAGGAATTACCTCGACATTCAATTGAAATATCTTTCCAGATATTTTAACAATTGATTAAGATGAAATAGCTATATAATTTTTAAATTTGAGATTTTTGCATTTACAATGCTATTTTTAAACAATACTAAATAATATACTAGAAAAAATACGACTCGCACCAGATCAATACTCAGACGGGAATCGAACCCGCGACCTTTGGATATCCGGTCCAATGCTCTGACCGCTGAGCTACCGAGTCACTAGTGACATCGTCGAATTTTTCCTAGTATATCCTGAACTCTTACGCTGTAAGCCAGCGTTATTTCACCAATGTGAGGAATTACCTCGACATTCAATTGAAATATCTTTCCAGATATTTTAACAATTGATTAAGATGAAATAGCTATATAATTTTTAAATTTGAGATTTTTGCATTTACAATGCTATTTTTAAACAATACTAAATAATATACTAGAAAAAATACGACTCGCACCAGATCAATACTCAGACGGGAATCGAACCCGCGACCTTTGGATATCCGGTCCAATGCTCTGACCGCTGAGCTACCGAGTCACTAGTGACATCGTCGAATTTTTCCTAGTATATCCTGAACTCTTACGCTGTAAGCCAGCGTTATTTCACCAATGTGAGGAATTACCTCGACATTCAATTGAAATATCTTTCCAGATATTTTAACAATTGATTAAGATGAAATAGCTATATAATTTTTAAATTTGAGATTTTTGCATTTACAATGCTATTTTTAAACAATACTAAATAATATACTAGAAAAAATACGACTCGCACCAGATCAATACTCAGACGGGAATCGAACCCGCGACCTTTGGATATCCGGTCCAATGCTCTGACCGCTGAGCTACCGAGTCACTAGTGACATCGTCGAATTTTTCCTAGTATATCCTGAACTCTTACGCTGTAAGCCAGCGTTATTTCACCAATGTGAGGAATTACCTCGACATTCAATTGAAATATCTTTCCAGATATTTTAACAATTGATTAAGATGAAATAGCTATATAATTTTTAAATTTGAGATTTTTGCATTTACAATGCTATTTTTAAACAATACTAAATAATATACTAGAAAAAATACGACTCGCACCAGATCAATACTCAGACGGGAATCGAACCCGCGACCTTTGGATATCCGGTCCAATGCTCTGACCGCTGAGCTACCGAGTCACTAGTGACATCGTCGAATTTTTCCTAGTATATCCTGAACTCTTACGCTGTAAGCCAGCGTTATTTCACCAATGTGAGGAATTACCTCGACATTCAATTGAAATATCTTTCCAGATATTTTAACAATTGATTAAGATGAAATAGCTATATAATTTTTAAATTTGAGATTTTTGCATTTACAATGCTATTTTTAAACAATACTAAATAATATACTAGAAAAAATACGACTCGCACCAGATCAATACTCAGACGGGAATCGAACCCGCGACCTTTGGATATCCGGTCCAATGCTCTGACCGCTGAGCTACCGAGTCACTAGTGACATCGTCGAATTTTTCCTAGTATATCCTGAACTCTTACGCTGTAAGCCAGCGTTATTTCACCAATGTGAGGAATTACCTCGACATTCAATTGAAATATCTTTCCAGATATTTTAACAATTGATTAAGATGAAATAGCTATATAATTTTTAAATTTGAGATTTTTGCATTTACAATGCTATTTTTAAACAATACTAAATAATATACTAGAAAAAATACGACTCGCACCAGATCAATACTCAGACGGGAATCGAACCCGCGACCTTTGGATATCCGGTCCAATGCTCTGACCGCTGAGCTACCGAGTCACTAGTGACATCGTCGAATTTTTCCTAGTATATCCTGAACTCTTACGCTGTAAGCCAGCGTTATTTCACCAATGTGAGGAATTACCTCGACATTCAATTGAAATATCTTTCCAGATATTTTAACAATTGATTAAGATGAAATAGCTATATAATTTTTAAATTTGAGATTTTTGCATTTACAATGCTATTTTTAAACAATACTAAATAATATACTAGAAAAAATACGACTCGCACCAGATCAATACTCAGACGGGAATCGAACCCGCGACCTTTGGATATCCGGTCCAATGCTCTGACCGCTGAGCTACCGAGTCACTAGTGACATCGTCGAATTTTTCCTAGTATATCCTGAACTCTTACGCTGTAAGCCAGCGTTATTTCACCAATGTGAGGAATTACCTCGACATTCAATTGAAATATCTTTCCAGATATTTTAACAATTGATTAAGATGAAATAGCTATATAATTTTTAAATTTGAGATTTTTGCATTTACAATGCTATTTTTAAACAATACTAAATAATATACTAGAAAAAATACGACTCGCACCAGATCAATACTCAGACGGGAATCGAACCCGCGACCTTTGGATATCCGGTCCAATGCTCTGACCGCTGAGCTACCGAGTCACTAGTGACATCGTCGAATTTTTCCTAGTATATCCTGAACTCTTACGCTGTAAGCCAGCGTTATTTCACCAATGTGAGGAATTACCTCGACATTCAATTGAAATATCTTTCCAGATATTTTAACAATTGATTAAGATGAAATAGCTATATAATTTTTAAATTTGAGATTTTTGCATTTACAATGCTATTTTTAAACAATACTAAATAATATACTAGAAAAAATACGACTCGCACCAGATCAATACTCAGACGGGAATCGAACCCGCGACCTTTGGATATCCGGTCCAATGCTCTGACCGCTGAGCTACCGAGTCACTAGTGACATCGTCGAATTTTTCCTAGTATATCCTGAACTCTTACGCTGTAAGCCAGCGTTATTTCACCAATGTGAGGAATTACCTCGACATTCAATTGAAATATCTTTCCAGATATTTTAACAATTGATTAAGATGAAATAGCTATATAATTTTTAAATTTGAGATTTTTGCATTTACAATGCTATTTTTAAACAATACTAAATAATATACTAGAAAAAATACGACTCGCACCAGATCAATACTCAGACGGGAATCGAACCCGCGACCTTTGGATATCCGGTCCAATGCTCTGACCGCTGAGCTACCGAGTCACTAGTGACATCGTCGAATTTTTCCTAGTATATCCTGAACTCTTACGCTGTAAGCCAGCGTTATTTCACCAATGTGAGGAATTACCTCGACATTCAATTGAAATATCTTTCCAGATATTTTAACAATTGATTAAGATGAAATAGCTATATAATTTTTAAATTTGAGATTTTTGCATTTACAATGCTATTTTTAAACAATACTAAATAATATACTAGAAAAAATACGACTCGCACCAGATCAATACTCAGACGGGAATCGAACCCGCGACCTTTGGATATCCGGTCCAATGCTCTGACCGCTGAGCTACCGAGTCACTAGTGACATCGTCGAATTTTTCCTAGTATATCCTGAACTCTTACGCTGTAAGCCAGCGTTATTTCACCAATGTGAGGAATTACCTCGACATTCAATTGAAATATCTTTCCAGATATTTTAACAATTGATTAAGATGAAATAGCTATATAATTTTTAAATTTGAGATTTTTGCATTTACAATGCTATTTTTAAACAATACTAAATAATATACTAGAAAAAATACGACTCGCACCAGATCAATACTCAGACGGGAATCGAACCCGCGACCTTTGGATATCCGGTCCAATGCTCTGACCGCTGAGCTACCGAGTCACTAGTGACATCGTCGAATTTTTCCTAGTATATCCTGAACTCTTACGCTGTAAGCCAGCGTTATTTCACCAATGTGAGGAATTACCTCGACATTCAATTGAAATATCTTTCCAGATATTTTAACAATTGATTAAGATGAAATAGCTATATAATTTTTAAATTTGAGATTTTTGCATTTACAATGCTATTTTTAAACAATACTAAATAATATACTAGAAAAAATACGACTCGCACCAGATCAATACTCAGACGGGAATCGAACCCGCGACCTTTGGATATCCGGTCCAATGCTCTGACCGCTGAGCTACCGAGTCACTAGTGACATCGTCGAATTTTTCCTAGTATATCCTGAACTCTTACGCTGTAAGCCAGCGTTATTTCACCAATGTGAGGAATTACCTCGACATTCAATTGAAATATCTTTCCAGATATTTTAACAATTGATTAAGATGAAATAGCTATATAATTTTTAAATTTGAGATTTTTGCATTTACAATGCTATTTTTAAACAATACTAAATAATATACTAGAAAAAATACGACTCGCACCAGATCAATACTCAGACGGGAATCGAACCCGCGACCTTTGGATATCCGGTCCAATGCTCTGACCGCTGAGCTACCGAGTCACTAGTGACATCGTCGAATTTTTCCTAGTATATCCTGAACTCTTACGCTGTAAGCCAGCGTTATTTCACCAATGTGAGGAATTACCTCGACATTCAATTGAAATATCTTTCCAGATATTTTAACAATTGATTAAGATGAAATAGCTATATAATTTTTAAATTTGAGATTTTTGCATTTACAATGCTATTTTTAAACAATACTAAATAATATACTAGAAAAAATACGACTCGCACCAGATCAATACTCAGACGGGAATCGAACCCGCGACCTTTGGATATCCGGTCCAATGCTCTGACCGCTGAGCTACCGAGTCACTAGTGACATCGTCGAATTTTTCCTAGTATATCCTGAACTCTTACGCTGTAAGCCAGCGTTATTTCACCAATGTGAGGAATTACCTCGACATTCAATTGAAATATCTTTCCAGATATTTTAACAATTGATTAAGATGAAATAGCTATATAATTTTTAAATTTGAGATTTTTGCATTTACAATGCTATTTTTAAACAATACTAAATAATATACTAGAAAAAATACGACTCGCACCAGATCAATACTCAGACGGGAATCGAACCCGCGACCTTTGGATATCCGGTCCAATGCTCTGACCGCTGAGCTACCGAGTCACTAGTGACATCGTCGAATTTTTCCTAGTATATCCTGAACTCTTACGCTGTAAGCCAGCGTTATTTCACCAATGTGAGGAATTACCTCGACATTCAATTGAAATATCTTTCCAGATATTTTAACAATTGATTAAGATGAAATAGCTATATAATTTTTAAATTTGAGATTTTTGCATTTACAATGCTATTTTTAAACAATACTAAATAATATACTAGAAAAAATACGACTCGCACCAGATCAATACTCAGACGGGAATCGAACCCGCGACCTTTGGATATCCGGTCCAATGCTCTGACCGCTGAGCTACCGAGTCACTAGTGACATCGTCGAATTTTTCCTAGTATATCCTGAACTCTTACGCTGTAAGCCAGCGTTATTTCACCAATGTGAGGAATTACCTCGACATTCAATTGAAATATCTTTCCAGATATTTTAACAATTGATTAAGATGAAATAGCTATATAATTTTTAAATTTGAGATTTTTGCATTTACAATGCTATTTTTAAACAATACTAAATAATATACTAGAAAAAATACGACTCGCACCAGATCAATACTCAGACGGGAATCGAACCCGCGACCTTTGGATATCCGGTCCAATGCTCTGACCGCTGAGCTACCGAGTCACTAGTGACATCGTCGAATTTTTCCTAGTATATCCTGAACTCTTACGCTGTAAGCCAGCGTTATTTCACCAATGTGAGGAATTACCTCGACATTCAATTGAAATATCTTTCCAGATATTTTAACAATTGATTAAGATGAAATAGCTATATAATTTTTAAATTTGAGATTTTTGCATTTACAATGCTATTTTTAAACAATACTAAATAATATACTAGAAAAAATACGACTCGCACCAGATCAATACTCAGACGGGAATCGAACCCGCGACCTTTGGATATCCGGTCCAATGCTCTGACCGCTGAGCTACCGAGTCACTAGTGACATCGTCGAATTTTTCCTAGTATATCCTGAACTCTTACGCTGTAAGCCAGCGTTATTTCACCAATGTGAGGAATTACCTCGACATTCAATTGAAATATCTTTCCAGATATTTTAACAATTGATTAAGATGAAATAGCTATATAATTTTTAAATTTGAGATTTTTGCATTTACAATGCTATTTTTAAACAATACTAAATAATATACTAGAAAAAATACGACTCGCACCAGATCAATACTCAGACGGGAATCGAACCCGCGACCTTTGGATATCCGGTCCAATGCTCTGACCGCTGAGCTACCGAGTCACTAGTGACATCGTCGAATTTTTCCTAGTATATCCTGAACTCTTACGCTGTAAGCCAGCGTTATTTCACCAATGTGAGGAATTACCTCGACATTCAATTGAAATATCTTTCCAGATATTTTAACAATTGATTAAGATGAAATAGCTATATAATTTTTAAATTTGAGATTTTTGCATTTACAATGCTATTTTTAAACAATACTAAATAATATACTAGAAAAAATACGACTCGCACCAGATCAATACTCAGACGGGAATCGAACCCGCGACCTTTGGATATCCGGTCCAATGCTCTGACCGCTGAGCTACCGAGTCACTAGTGACATCGTCGAATTTTTCCTAGTATATCCTGAACTCTTACGCTGTAAGCCAGCGTTATTTCACCAATGTGAGGAATTACCTCGACATTCAATTGAAATATCTTTCCAGATATTTTAACAATTGATTAAGATGAAATAGCTATATAATTTTTAAATTTGAGATTTTTGCATTTACAATGCTATTTTTAAACAATACTAAATAATATACTAGAAAAAATACGACTCGCACCAGATCAATACTCAGACGGGAATCGAACCCGCGACCTTTGGATATCCGGTCCAATGCTCTGACCGCTGAGCTACCGAGTCACTAGTGACATCGTCGAATTTTTCCTAGTATATCCTGAACTCTTACGCTGTAAGCCAGCGTTATTTCACCAATGTGAGGAATTACCTCGACATTCAATTGAAATATCTTTCCAGATATTTTAACAATTGATTAAGATGAAATAGCTATATAATTTTTAAATTTGAGATTTTTGCATTTACAATGCTATTTTTAAACAATACTAAATAATATACTAGAAAAAATACGACTCGCACCAGATCAATACTCAGACGGGAATCGAACCCGCGACCTTTGGATATCCGGTCCAATGCTCTGACCGCTGAGCTACCGAGTCACTAGTGACATCGTCGAATTTTTCCTAGTATATCCTGAACTCTTACGCTGTAAGCCAGCGTTATTTCACCAATGTGAGGAATTACCTCGACATTCAATTGAAATATCTTTCCAGATATTTTAACAATTGATTAAGATGAAATAGCTATATAATTTTTAAATTTGAGATTTTTGCATTTACAATGCTATTTTTAAACAATACTAAATAATATACTAGAAAAAATACGACTCGCACCAGATCAATACTCAGACGGGAATCGAACCCGCGACCTTTGGATATCCGGTCCAATGCTCTGACCGCTGAGCTACCGAGTCACTAGTGACATCGTCGAATTTTTCCTAGTATATCCTGAACTCTTACGCTGTAAGCCAGCGTTATTTCACCAATGTGAGGAATTACCTCGACATTCAATTGAAATATCTTTCCAGATATTTTAACAATTGATTAAGATGAAATAGCTATATAATTTTTAAATTTGAGATTTTTGCATTTACAATGCTATTTTTAAACAATACTAAATAATATACTAGAAAAAATACGACTCGCACCAGATCAATACTCAGACGGGAATCGAACCCGCGACCTTTGGATATCCGGTCCAATGCTCTGACCGCTGAGCTACCGAGTCACTAGTGACATCGTCGAATTTTTCCTAGTATATCCTGAACTCTTACGCTGTAAGCCAGCGTTATTTCACCAATGTGAGGAATTACCTCGACATTCAATTGAAATATCTTTCCAGATATTTTAACAATTGATTAAGATGAAATAGCTATATAATTTTTAAATTTGAGATTTTTGCATTTAAAATGCTATTTTTAAACAATACTAAATAATATACTAGAAAAAATACGACTCGCACCAGATCAATACTCAGACGGGAATCGAACCCGCGACCTTTGGATATCCGGTCCAATGCTCTGACCGCTGAGCTACCGAGTCACTAGTGACATCGTCGAATTTTTCCTAGTATATCCTAAACTCTTACGCTGTAAGCCAGCGTTATTTCACCAATGTGAGGAATTACCTCGACATTCAATTGAAATATCTTTCCAGATATTTTAACAATTGATTAAGATGAAATAGCTATATAATTTTTAAATTTGAGATTTTTGCATTTACAATGCTATTTTTAAACAATACTAAATAATATACTAGAAAAAATACGACTCGCACCAGATCAATACTCAGACGGGAATCGAACCCGCGACCTTTGGATATCCGGTCCAATGCTCTGACCGCTGAGCTACCGAGTCACTAGTGACATCGTCGAATTTTTCCTAGTATATCCTGAACTCTTACGCTGTAAGCCAGCGTTATTTCACCAATGTGAGGAATTACCTCGACATTCAATTGAAATATCTTTCCAGATATTTTAACAATTGATTAAGATGAAATAGCTATATAATTTTTAAATTTGAGATTTTTGCATTTACAATGCTATTTTTAAACAATACTAAATAATATACTAGAAAAAATACGACTCGCACCAGATCAATACTCAGACGGGAATCGAACCCGCGACCTTTGGATATCCGGTCCAATGCTCTGACCGCTGAGCTACCGAGTCACTAGTGACATCGTCGAATTTTTCCTAGTATATCCTGAACTCTTACGCTGTAAGCCAGCGTTATTTCACCAATGTGAGGAATTACCTCGACATTCAATTGAAATATCTTTCCAGATATTTTTACAATTGATTAAGATGAAATAGCTATATAATTTTTAAATTTGAGATTTTTGCATTTACAATGCTATTTTTAAACAATACTAAATAATATACTAGAAAAAATACGACTCGCACCAGATCAATACTCAGACGGGAATCGAACCCGCGACCTTTGGATATCCGGTCCAATGCTCTGACCGCTGAGCTACCGAGCTCAAACTCAAAAATAGCATTGTAAATGCAAAAATCTCAAATTTAAAAATTATATAGCTATTTCATCTTAATCAATTGTTAAAATATCTGGAAAGATATTTCAATTGAATGTCGAGCATTGGACCGGATATCCAAAGGTCGCGGGTTCGATTCCCGTCTGAGTATTGATCTGGTGCGAGTCGTATTTTTTCTAGTATATTATTTAGTATTGTTTAAAAATAGCATTGTAAATGCAAAAATCTCAAATTTAAAAATTATATAGCTATTTCATCTTAATCAATTGTTAAAATATCTGGAAAGATATTTCAATTGAATGTCGAGGTAATTCCTCACATTGGTGAAATAACGCTGGCTTACAGCGTAAGAGTTCAGGATATACTAGGAAAAATTCGACGATGTCACTAGTGACTCGGTAGCTCAGCGGTCAGAGCATTGGACCGGATATCCAAAGGTCGCGGGTTCGATTCCCGTCTGAGTATTGATCTGGTGCGAGTCGTATTTTTTCTAGTATATTATTTAGTATTGTTTAAAAATAGCATTGTAAATGCAAAAATCTCAAATTTAAAAATTATATAGCTATTTCATCTTATTCAATTGTTAAAATATCTGGAAAGATATTTCAATTGAATGTCGAGGTAATTCCTCACATTGGTGAAATAACGCTGGCTTACAGCGTAAGAGTTCAGGATATACTAGGAAAAATTCGACGATGTCACTAGTGACTCGGTAGCTCAGCGGTCAGAGCATTGGACCGGATATCCAAAGGTCGCGGGTTCGATTCCCGTCTGAGTATTGATCTGGTGCGAGGCGTATTTTTTCTAGTATATTATTTAGTATTGTTTAAAAATAGCATTGTAAATGCAAAAATCTCAAATTTAAAAATTATATAGCTATTTCATCTTAATCAATTGTTAAAATATCTGGAAAGATATTTCAATTGAATGTCGAGGTAATTCCTCACATTGGTGAAATAACGCTGGCTTACAGCGTAAGAGTTCAGGATATACTAGGAAAAATTCGACGATGTCACTAGTGACTCGGTAGCTCAGCGGTCAGAGCATTGGACCGGATATCCAAAGGTCGCGGGTTCGATTCCCGTCTGAGTATTGATCTGGTGCGAGTCGTATTTTTTCTAGTATATTATTTAGTATTGTTTAAAAATAGCATTGTAAATGCAAAAATCTCAAATTTAAAAATTATATAGCTATTTCATCTTAATCAATTGTTAAAATATCTGGAAAGATATT
Organism: Agriphila geniculea; assembly: GCA_943789525.1. Lineage (NCBI taxonomy): Eukaryota > Metazoa > Arthropoda > Insecta > Lepidoptera > Crambidae > Agriphila > Agriphila geniculea. Next base: position 3,739,060 of record OX038877.1, on the reverse strand, counting down.
TCAATTGAATGTCGAGGTAATTCCTCACATTGGTGAAATAACGCTGGCTTACAGCGTAAGAGTTCAGGATATACTAGGAAAAATTCGACGATGTCACTAGTGACTCGGTAGCTCAGCGGTCAGAGCATTGGACCGGATATCCAAAGGTCGCGGGTTCGATTCCCGTCTGAGTATTGATCTGGTGCGAGTCGTATTTTTTCTAGTATATTATTTAGTATTGTTTAAAAATAGCATTGTAAATGCAAAAATCTCAAATTTAAAAATTATATAGCTATTTCATCTTAATCAATTGTTAAAATATCTGGAAAGATATTTCAATTGAATGTCGAGGTAATTCCTCACATTGGTGAAATAACGCTGGCTTACAGCGTAAGAGTTCAGGATATACTAGGAAAAATTCGACGATGTCACTAGTGACTCGGTAGCTCAGCGGTCAGAGCATTGGACCGGATATCCAAAGGTCGCGGGTTCGATTCCCGTCTGAGTATTGATCTGGTGCGAGTCGTATTTTTTCTAGTATATTATTTAGTATTGTTTAAAAATAGCATTGTAAATGCAAAAATCTCAAATTTAAAAATTATATAGCTATTTCATCTTAATCAATTGTTAAAATATCTGGAAAGATATTTCAATTGAATGTCGAGGTAATTCCTCACATTGGTGAAATAACGCTGGCTTACAGCGTAAGAGTTCAGGATATACTAGGAAAAATTCGACGATGTCACTAGTGACTCGGTAGCTCAGCGGTCAGAGCATTGGACCGGATATCCAAAGGTCGCGGGTTCGATTCCCGTCTGAGTATTGATCTGGTGCGAGTCGTATTTTTTCTAGTATATTATTTAGTATTGTTTAAAAATAGCATTGTAAATGCAAAAATCTCAAATTTAAAAATTATATAGCTATTTCATCTTAATCAATTGTTAAAATATCTGGAAAGATATTTCAATTGAATGTCGAGGTAATTCCTCACATTGGTGAAATAACGCTGGCTTACAGCGTAAGAGTTCAGGATATACTAGGAAAAATTCGACGATGTCACTAGTGACTCGGTAGCTCAGCGGTCAGAGCATTGGACCGGATATCCAAAGGTCGCGGGTTCGATTCCCGTCTGAGTATTGATCTGGTGCGAGTCGTATTTTTTCTAGTATATTATTTAGTATTGTTTAAAAATAGCATTGTAAATGCAAAAATCTCAAATTTAAAAATTATATAGCTATTTCATCTTAATCAATTGTTAAAATATCTGGAAAGATATTTCAATTGAATGTCGAGGTAATTCCTCACATTGGTGAAATAACGCTGGCTTACAGCGTAAGAGTTCAGGATATACTAGGAAAAATTCGACGATGTCACTAGTGACTCGGTAGCTCAGCGGTCAGAGCATTGGACCGGATATCCAAAGGTCGCGGGTTCGATTCCCGTCTGAGTATTGATCTGGTGCGAGTCGTATTTTTTCTAGTATATTATTTAGTATTGTTTAAAAATAGCATTGTAAATGCAAAAATCTCAAATTTAAAAATTATATAGCTATTTCATCTTAATCAATTGTTAAAATATCTGGAAAGATATTTCAATTGAATGTCGAGGTAATTCCTCACATTGGTGAAATAACGCTGGCTTACAGCGTAAGTGTTCAGGATATACTAGGAAAAATTCGACGATGTCACTAGTGACTCGGTAGCTCAGCGGTCAGAGCATTGGACCGGATATCCAAAGGTCGCGGGTTCGATTCCCGTCTGAGTATTGATCTGGTGCGAGTCGTATTTTTTCTAGTATATTATTTAGTATTGTTTAAAAATAGCATTGTAAATGCAAAAATCTCAAATTTAAAAATTATATAGCTATTTAATCTTAATCAATTGTTAAAATATCTGGAAAGATATTTCAATTGAATGTCGAGGTAATTCCTCACATTGGTGAAATAACGCTGGCTTACAGCGTAAGAGTTCAGGATATACTAGGAAAAATTCGACGATGTCACTAGTGACTCGGTAGCTCAGCGGTCAGAGCATTGGACCGGATATCCAAAGGTCGCGGGTTCGATTCCCGTCTGAGTATTGATCTGGTGCGAGTCGTATTTTTTCTAGTATATTATTTAGTATTGTTTAAAAATAGCATTGTAAATGCAAAAATCTCAAATTTAAAAATTATATAGCTATTTCATCTTAATCAATTGTTAAAATATCTGGAAAGATATTTCAATTGAATGTCGAGGTAATTCCTCACATTGGTGAAATAACGCTGGCTTACAGCGTAAGAGTTCAGGATATACTAGGAAAAATTCGACGATGTCACTAGTGACTCGGTAGCTCAGCGGTCAGAGCATTGGACCGGATATCCAAAGGTCGCGGGTTCGATTCCCGTCTGAGTATTGATCTGGTGCGAGTCGTATTTTTTCTAGTATATTATTTAGTATTGTTTAAAAATAGCATTGTAAATGCAAAAATCTCAAATTTAAAAATTATATAGCTATTTCATCTTAATCAATTGTTAAAATATCTGGAAAGATATTTCAATTGAATGTCGAGGTAATTCCTCACATTGGTGAAATAACGCTGGCTTACAGCGTAAGAGTTCAGGATATACTAGGAAAAATTCGACGATGTCACTAGTGACTCGGTAGCTCAGCGGTCAGAGCATTGGACCGGATATCCAAAGGTCGCGGGTTCGATTCCCGTCTGAGTATTGATCTGGTGCGAGTCGTATTTTTTCTAGTATATTATTTAGTATTGTTTAAAAATAGCATTGTAAATGCAAAAATCTCAAATTTAAAAATTATATAGCTATTTCATCTTAATCAATTGTTAAAATATCTGGAAAGATATTTCAATTGAATGTCGAGGTAATTCCTCACATTGGTGAAATAACGCTGGCTTACAGCGTAAGAGTTCAGGATATACTAGGAAAAATTCGACGATGTCACTAGTGACTCGGTAGCTCAGCGGTCAGAGCATTGGACCGGATATCCAAAGGTCGCGGGTTCGATTCCCGTCTGAGTATTGATCTGGTGCGAGTCGTATTTTTTCTAGTATATTATTTAGTATTGTTTAAAAATAGCATTGTAAATGCAAAAATCTCAAATTTAAAAATTATATAGCTATTTCATCTTAATCAATTGTTAAAATATCTGGAAAGATATTTCAATTGAATGTCGAGGTAATTCCTCACATTGGTGAAATAACGCTGGCTTACAGCGTAAGAGTTCAGGATATACTAGGAAAAATTCGACGATGTCACTAGTGACTCGGTAGCTCAGCGGTCAGAGCATTGGACCGGATATCCAAAGGTCGCGGGTTCGATTCCCGTCTGAGTATTGATCTGGTGCGAGTCGTATTTTTTCTAGTATATTATTTAGTATTGTTTAAAAATAGCATTGTAAATGCAAAAATCTCAAATTTAAAAATTATATAGCTATTTCATCTTAATCAATTGTTAAAATATCTGGAAAGATATTTCAATTGAATGTCGAGGTAATTCCTCACATTGGTGAAATAACGCTGGCTTACAGCGTAAGAGTTCAGGATATACTAGGAAAAATTCGACGATGTCACTAGTGACTCGGTAGCTCAGCGGTCAGAGCATTGGACCGGATATCCAAAGGTCGCGGGTTCGATTCCCGTCTGAGTATTGATCTGGTGCGAGTCGTATTTTTTCTAGTATATTATTTAGTATTGTTTAAAAATAGCATTGTAAATGCAAAAATCTCAAATTTAAAAATTATATAGCTATTTCATCTTAATCAATTGTTAAAATATCTGGAAAGATATTTCAATTGAATGTCGAGGTAATTCCTCACATTGGTGAAATAACGCTGGCTTACAGCGTAAGAGTTCAGGATATACTAGGAAAAATTCGACGATGTCACTAGTGACTCGGTAGCTCAGCGGTCAGAGCATTGGACCGGATATCCAAAGGTCGCGGGTTCGATTCCCGTCTGAGTATTGATCTGGTGCGAGTCGTATTTTTTCTAGTATATTATTTAGTATTGTTTAAAAATAGCATTGTAAATGCAAAAATCTCAAATTTAAAAATTATATAGCTATTTCATCTTAATCAATTGTTAAAATATCTGGAAAGATATTTCAATTGAATGTCGAGGTAATTCCTCACATTGGTGAAATAACGCTGGCTTACAGCGTAAGAGTTCAGGATATACTAGGAAAAATTCGACGATGTCACTAGTGACTCGGTAGCTCAGCGGTCAGAGCATTGGACCGGATATCCAAAGGTCGCGGGTTCGATTCCCGTCTGAGTATTGATCTGGTGCGAGTCGTATTTTTTCTAGTATATTATTTAGTATTGTTTAAAAATAGCATTGTAAATGCAAAAATCTCAAATTTAAAAATTATATAGCTATTTCATCTTAATCAATTGTTAAAATATCTGGAAAGATATTTCAATTGAATGTCGAGGTAATTCCTCACATTGGTGAAATAACGCTGGCTTACAGCGTAAGAGTTCAGGATATACTAGGAAAAATTCGACGATGTCACTAGTGACTCGGTAGCTCAGCGGTCAGAGCATTGGACCGGATATCCAAAGGTCGCGGGTTCGATTCCCGTCTGAGTATTGATCTGGTGCGAGTCGTATTTTTTCTAGTATATTATTTAGTATTATTTAGTATTATATATTTTTTTTCATCAACCAATACTTGTGGGGTGTCTATAGATAGGTCTTTAAAAATGACATTGAGGTTCCTAAGACTATTTTTTTTTCAAAGTCAACCGTTTGAAAGATATCTGCCGCCAAAGTGGTAAAATGTGTGTCCCCCCCCCCTTTAACTTTTAAAGTAAGAGGGTGAAAAATCTAAAAAAAATATATGCTATAGATCTTAATAAACACTTTCAACGAAAATTGGTTTGAACGAGATACAGTAATTAGTTTTTGAGATATAGTACATTTTTCAAAACCGCAAATATAACTTTGTCATTCATACAAACACTGTGAAAAACAAAGTAATTTTTTCAGACGAAAAATGATAGCGGTATTAAAATATGGTATGGTATATAATGTACCTACGGAACCCTACTGCGCGTGGCCCGACACGCACTTGGCCGGTTTTTATTTACTGAAAATAAGTGAGCATTAATTGTACTGTAGGTACTATATTATAACTACACTGTGTAAGTACTGTAACGGCTTGTTTGTGGTGAAAATAAATAAACATTATTACTGTATTAAGCACGTTAGTAGTAATAGGGATAAGTGTTTTTAAAAATTATAAAAAGAAGTAAACCAAACTCGTTCATATATGTTTGATATATTTCTCTATTGAACAAGTATTTACGTTGCTTTAATAAAAGTTTACAGTAGAAGTTGTTTCTATCTATATGGCATTTATTTTCCATGTAGTTTTTAAGCAAGGTAATTGACTAAAGTACTTATTATAGTGATTTATTGGTGGTTTTAGTGAAGTCTTTTATCTCTGTACAAAAGTCAGAGCGGTTTTAACAGTGGCAACATCTAGATTTATTACCTCGCAAAATGTGGTCCTTTATGAATGTTAAAATCATAGAGTACTTTTGTATATACCGGAAATATATTACTTCCATTAGAAGTGTAGGTAGAGTGAAAACAGAAAAGACAATTATTTGAAATAAAACAATAAGGCAATAAGTTTGTGAATGTAAATTATTCCGTCAGTTATATTTAAAAAATGTGTAAGAGCGAGTTATTGACTTTATCTACATAAAAACTAACTTATTTTGAAAAAAAATGGAAATATAAAACGACCACCAATAATGAACTAACAATGGAACTAAAAATGAACTAACAAACGATGACGATATTTATAGTCTTTCATTTATTTCTTAATGGCCAGAACTTATTTAATGGAGCCATGAAAAAGCTTTTACTCGAAAAGACTCGGCACTAACCTACGATAACGAAAATGAGTAAAGCAAGCGTAAAAATAGCCTTCAGGTTCAAAATATACTTACAATTCCCATAATGTACGTCTCAAAAGGTACATTTCTTGAAATGTCCACTTCCCAAAAAGTACCTTTACCAAAATGTACTTACATTTCCCAAAATGCATCTTTCCCGTAATGTACATTTCCCAAAATGTATCTTTCCCAAAATTTACACTCTTAGAACAGATAGGAATCACTAGGAATAAGTATTATTTAATATTTTTAAATGAAAAAAAAAGATTTTTAAAACAATAGAAGTTAACCTTTTCCATATTCATGTGATCCTGGTACTTTAAAATGTATACAGTCAGTTATTCTTATTTGTTCTCAGAACATTTTGGAAAATTTACATTACGGGAAAGGTGCATTTTGGGAAATGTACATTTTGGGAAAGGTACTTTTTTGGGAAGTGGACATTTCGGGAAATGCACTTTTTAAGACCGGTGTACATTATGAGAAGTGTACATTTTAAACCTGAAGGGAAAATCCTAATAGTGGTATGACCTTCCATTGATTAAATACTTCATGTTTGAGCAACATGTTGTTATGATTACAGAAAAAAATGGTAACCACGGGCAGGATTTGAACCTGCGTCTCCTATAGCGACCAAGCGCCTCGACCGCTAGGCTATGATGGTTCTTACTACTACTCTAAAGTCCTTAAACTATAATACGATTATCTGCAAAAATGACATTTCGCGATATTCGCGTTTTAATTAAAAATCGTCGCTATTTGAAAACTATGTAACCGATTTCAAACTTTGATATACAAAGATGTATTAAAAAAGTTTGTAAAAAAGATGTATTAAAAAACTTTTTTAAAACATCTTTGTTGATATATCATTTAATAGGTATTTTAAAGAACTTTTAGGTGAACTTATTTTTAAAACTCTATGTAGAGCTGTACTTAATATTGATTTAAAAGGAAACTTCACTACACAACGGTTAAAATATTTTAATCGCATGAAAGTTTGTTATAACTTAATTATAAATTACGGGGAAAGTTTTGTGTACACTTGTTATATAATGTTAACCGCCTTATAGCTACGGAATCGTAGTTAACGGCATTAAAGCATTGTATTCTTCTATATGTTGATCAAATAACGGCGTTTTTCGTGTCGCTATCTCAGGTAATTGAAAAGATAGAAAAAAAAAACGGGTCAGATAGTTCGATGGCGGATTTTTTCCAGTCAAATTCGGCTTCATGTCGGTTAACGGCATTATAGCTTATGCAGGTCAGTACTATAATATTGTAGTATTTTCTTACCAATCAAAGATAAAGTTGTAACACTAGTAAACTATACTCCGATTAAGGGTAAAAAAGAATTTTTTAAAGAGCTAGCTAAGAATGTTTTAAAAGTGATAAAATAATGAGACAATTACTTATTAATAATTATATTGTGCGAATGTGGAAGGAACGATCGCGCAAGGGCGTCCCAGAAAAACCTACGCGGACCAGATAGAGGTTGTTATAAAAAAGGCTGGTGTACGCACTGACAAAAACCGCAGGGCATGTATGAAAAGATTGATGGATGTGAATGAAGCGAAAGAAGTGTGCAAGGATCGTAGAAGGTGGCGATCCATAGTCTCTGCCCCCTGGGAAACAGGCGTGAGTTTATGTATGTATGTATGTACAATTACTTCACCTATACTAACTCTTGGTTAGATAGAGACAGTTGAATTAAAGAGGGAAGCTGTTCATATTCCGCTATTCATATTTCGATATTCCGATAAATAAGTTTGTATGTAGGTAAATATCGTTACTTATTTCTGTCAAATCTGATAAGTTTCTAGCGCCCATTCTTCTTGTCAGTTAAAAAAGTCTAGAACGGGTGGTAATATAGACAGACGATTTAAAAGTGCTAAATTTTTAAGTTTATTTGAATGAATATGTTTTGACTTTGGTTTTGACAATGCAAAAGTTTGATTCACGTGAATTTAGCTAACTGTTTTGGTATTTGAAATTTCAAATTCACGATATTCGAACACAGTATTGAGCTTTAGCGAAAAAAAAAACAAATGATTTAAAAGTGCCTAATTTTTTTAGTTTATTTGATATACTAGGGGGTCATAACAAATTTGGTAACGATCGCGTAAGTGGCTGACTCTAGGTTCACAGGATAGAGAGGCACTCTCTGATGCTAAATATGTCGGTCTGTTTGCGTGAAGTGGTTGCGTTCTTTTTATATGCAGGCTGAAAAATGTGTTATCGTTACCAAAAAAAAACGATAACGTAAGTGGCTGACAATAGTACAGCAAGTAAATACTAGTTGTACTCATGTGTATTACGGAAGGACTGAACAAAATTCGGTTGCGTTATGGAGCCACGCCAGTTCAAAGATGCTTTATTGTTACCAAAAAATAACGATAAGGTAAATGGCTGACAATAGTACAGCAAGTAAGTACTAGTTGTACTCACGTGAACTGTGTAAGGACTGAACAAAATTCGGTTGCGTTTCGTAGGTATAAGTGATTAAAGTTACAAGGATACAATTAACTTTTTGTTTGTTTGTCATGTATAAACTCAAAAAATACTGATCCGATTTTGATTTTTTTTTCATTTATAGAAAGCTACATTATAAGCAAGTAATATAGGCTATAACTTACTTTCAAAAATATAAGAGATCCCCACGAAAATGGCAATAATGAAACCCACGGTATCAAAAATGTCTCTATCAAAGTATCTAATTGGCATACGCTGCGAAAACTATTGATGATACATAAAAATAATGTAGTGTACGTTTATAGTTCTCATTATTACCCACAAAAAAGTCCAGGAGGCTATACGTGTTACTATTATAGTTTAGTCACAATAACCACTTTTTGTTCAAATTAGTCAATCAAAACTAGGGTAAAATCGAAAGATGATGACATTTGTATCATGATCATGATATGTTTCTGGTGTAGGGTCGTTTATTTGGGCGGGACAGGAGGGGTGTGCATCTTCACCACCTGGTTATAAACTGTACACCTTTGTACACTATTGTACACCTACATATACCTGATGCAGAACCATAATGGTCCAACTAAACTATACGGAATATGAAAATGACACCTTAGTAAAAGTTGTTCAGCCTGATGAGCATTTTTTGTTGAGGTGTAAAAATTGAAGATCTGGAACACCTGATGCAGAACCATAATGGTCCAGCTAAACTATACAAAATATAAAAATGTCATCTTAGCAAAAGTTGTTCACCCTGATGAGCCAGGTAAACTATCCTTACATATAATAAAACAGTAAAAAAAGTGTGTCTGTACATTACATATTATATTTAAAAAAAAAATCTGGGGCGATGGATATATAGTAATAGAGTATGAATTTGAAAAAAAAGTGTGTCTGTTTGTCTGTTTGAACACGCTAATCTCCGGAAATACTGAACGGATTCGAATAAAACTTTATTTGTCATATAGCTGTTATGCCTGGGCATAGTATAGGGTATAATTGATTTTGGAAAACACCTGATGCAGCACCGTAATGGACCAACTAAACTATAAGGAATATAAAGATGACGCCTTTGCAAAAGCTGTTCAGCCTGTTGAGCATTTTGTGTTGAGGTATAGAAATCGAAGATCTGGAACATTTGATGCAGAACCATAATGGCCCAGCTAAAATATTAGAAATATAAAAATGACACCTTATCAAAAGTTGTTCAGCCTGATGAGCATTTTTTGTTGAGGTATAGAAATCGAAGATCTGGAACACCTGATGCAGAACCATAATGGTCCAGCTAAACTATTATAAATATAAAAATGACATCTTAGTAACAATTGTTCAGCCTGATGAGCATTTTATGTTAAGGTATAAAAATCGAAGATCTGGAATACCTGATGCAGAACCAAGTTTAATTTATTTGCATTAATATATGTTTACAAAAAAACGAAGATCATCTGATGTGGCAATCTAAGAGATCAGGTTAAAGTTGTGTAACATAATATATTAACATAAGCTGGGAGTACCTCCACGTAGTGAAGGAGCTAACAGTTTGGCCCTAATTTTTGATATCGACTTACCTAAATACGGATCAGACGCTTAAAGCCGCTGGTGTCGATCTAAGGCCTGGTTGTTTTTCGCATGGCCAATTTTATGTGGCTTTTTCCCGTTTTGGAAAACGGGATGAGAGTGCCATCAAAATAAACCGAAGGAAGCTGTTCGAGATCAATCCTTGAAACGAAATAAGAACTGCCAATAATAATGCACTGAGTTTTAGCCGGTTTGACAGTCAGACCACTCACTCAGAGGATTCACTCCAGCTGCTGATTTTTGATAAGTCGGAGTTGGTAGCCGCACCATTGTCTGAGCTTTCTCGGGTTATTACCCGAGAAAGCTCAGGCAATGGTGCTTGAGTATAAATCTGTAAATCATCGGCATATAGATGACAGGAACTGGAAATGGATTATGTAATAGAATTTATGAAGATGGAGAAGAGAAGTGGAGATAAGACACCACCCTGAGGAACGCCGGCTTTGATATTACACCACCAAGAACGTAAAATGCCAAGAAGGATATCGAAATCAACAGAGTTAAAAGCATTACTGAAATCAAGTAAAGTCAACACTGTGAGCTCTCGACGTTTCATAACTTAAGTGTCCTTCCAGGTTGTTGAAAATGATCCAGTGGAGATAGATGTATTGAGGATATGCGTAATTATTGGAGTAAGGATGTCAAGTAATAGGAAGGATCATTTTACGGGTAATGGAATCAACACCTACAGCAGACGAGTTAATAGGCAAAATGGTTCTCCTTACATCACAGTCAGTAAATTGATCAAGGGTAAAAGAGGATTGATCATGGGTTGGCAAATTAGAATGATGTTGCAAAGTTATAGCTTTTAGGTTGCTATCAATAGGCATGGACGCACAGAAATGGCTGTTAAGTTGGTGATGTCTTCTATTTTACTTATTTTGACCATCCACGCCGATTACGCCGATGACGCTGCCGCCGCCGACAATTTAGACGCCAGACGCCGCCACCGGTCAAATGACCATCGGCGCACATGTCTAGCTGGAACTTCATTTTCAACAGATTTATGAAAGTTACGTATTTGGGCGTCCCTATATAATTACTGTATTGCAACTATTCCTAGCGCAGTTTTATTTAGATTCATTGTGCTCCGAAGGATTGATCTTGAATTTGGTTCTGTTCTTTTTCTCCATTAACTTCCGTACGTCATCCGTCAGCCAGGGTGCTGGAAGAGGTTTGATTTTAACGGGTCTTATGGGGGCGTGTTTGTCATAGAGATGAGTAATATATTTATTAAATATATATAATTATCGACCTGTTCATCCACAGAGTTAGACGAGAAAATTGGTGACCAGTTTATGTTGGCAGCGTCATCGAGTAGACGCGTGTAATCGATGCTATCAAAACTACGCTGAAGCTGTACGGTGGGTTTAAGTTTAGGAGGACGAACTCGGTAGGATAAATATACCAGGGGGCTAATTGTCTAATTCAAAAAATCTATCGCAATCGCTTTCGTTAGACAGATGGATGTGTCACATTGCTGCATTTCTTTGGTAAGTTTTTATTTGTGCCAAAAAGAAGCTACAATGTGTAACACATCCACAGTCCTGAAATTGACTGCGATAGATTTTTAAATTAGACAATAGAAAGGCAGGTCATGGTATGAAAAAGCATCTGCAGAATGTTGACCATGCTTAGAAATTAATTAATAATAATAATAAATAGAAGTTAATTAATTACTTATATCACAAATGTCATCATCTTTCGATTTTACCCCAGTTTTGATTGACTAATTAGAACAAAAAGCGGTTATTGTGACTATAATAGTAACACGTATAGTCTCCTGAACATTTTTGTGGGTAATAATGAGAACTATAAACGTATACTACATTATTTTTATGTATCATCAATAGTTTTCACAGCGCATGCCAAATAGATACTTTGATAGAGAAATTTTTGATATCGTGGGTTTCATTATTGCCATTTTCGTAGGGATCTCTTATATTTTTGAAAATAAATTATAGCCTATGTTACTTGCTTATAATGTAGCTTTCTTTAGGTGAAAAAAATCAAAATCGGATCAGTACTTTTTGAGTTTATACGTGACAAACAAACAAAAAGTTAATTGTATCCTTGTAACTTTAATCACTTATACCTACGAAACGCAACCGAATTTTGTTCAGTCCTTACACAGTTCACGTGAGTACAACTAGTACTTACTTGCTGTACTATTGTCATCCATTTACCTTATCGTTATTTTTTGGTAACAATAAAGCATCTTTGAACTGGCGTGGCTCCATAACGCAACCGAATTTTGTTCAGTCCTTCCGTAATACACATGAGTACAACTAGTATTTACTTGCTGTACTATTGTCAGCCACTTACGTTTTCGTTTTTTTTGGTAACGATAACACATTTTTCAGCCTGCATATAAAAAGAACGCAACCACTTCACGCAAACAGACTGACATATATAGCATCAGAGAGTGCCTCTCCATCCTGTGAACCTAGAGTCAGCCACTTACGCGATCGTTACCAACTTTGGTGTGACCCCCTAATCTATGAATAAAGATATTTTGACATTGACTAACCAAAAAATTTATTCACGTTTAGCCAACTGTTTTGTATTTGAAACTGTGTTTAAAACTCCAATGTTTTACCTATTGACATTTAAAATTCACGATATTTAAAGTTCGAACACAGTATTGAGCTTGAGCAAAAAAAATAACAATCATGCGTTAAAAACAACAAGTTCAAAAATTGAATTTTGTAGTCGGTACAGGGGAGGTGCCACCCCGGTCAACGACCCCACAGCTGACGCGGCGCGCTCAATGGTAGTACGGCGGAGTTAACGTAACGTATAATGATGACGCGGTTGTAATCGTATTAACGTATGTTTACGGTTAATGTTTGTTGTTGAATTGCCTTATTATTTGATTCATTAAGGTCAGTTTGGGCGTCCACGTGTCTTTTCAGTGTTGAAACTAGAGTATTGCATGTTTTGTACTTGATTAATTGATTTGATTTCGTTTTGTCAGCTAAAAGACGTCTTAAATAATATGTTCAAAATATTCAGAAATAAAATAAGGGTATTATTTAATCGGGTAACAATAAATTCCCATTTTGGGTATCCAAAATACTGAATATGGCGTACTGAAATACTAAGTGGGCGACGGACTAAGGGCGACTACAGGTATTGAAAATACAAATTGAGTAACTAGTTATTCGGAACGGGCTACCAAATTACTATGTGGGCGACAAACTTAGGGCATACAAAACATTTCGCATATATTTTATTAAAAAAGGTGACTATTATCCTAATCGAGATTGACAAAAATACCACGTTGGGCAGCTTAAATCAGTTATATAGTTACCTACTTGGTATAATAGTTGCCCACTCAGTATTTTTGTCACCCATTTAGAATTTTCACAGCTAACTTATATTATTTATCACCCACATGTAGTCGCCCTTTTTACGTATTTTTGTAATCCACGGTTTATCGCCCGTTTAGTTATTTTGTCACCCAAAAAAATAAACCGCTGCCCGATTTGGTATTTAAGAATCCCATTAGCAGTTGCCTTTAATTATTTCCAGTCACCCAAATAATTAATTTCCATAAAATAATAGTCCTCACAGTGGCGCCCTCACCTTAATTTAATTTTTTGCTCGCTAAGTACATACAGGGTGGATTTTTAAAACGGTACATTAAGGGTAGGTACCTTCACCGTTATAGTTACAGGAAAACGTTCCTAGGAGACCATCTATAACTTTTTAAGATATTCTGAACTGCATTCACAGATTTTGGAAAAAAAATACCGTTAGCAAAAAAATGCTAAAATACCAAAAAAAATTTTTTTATGCCCATCGATCCTATTTCGTGTGGGGATCAAAAGACTCTATGGGATCATTTAAGGTATGAGTACTAGAAACGACAGAAATCGCCAAAAACTTTTCCCATACATTTTGTACTGAAAAATGATAAATCAACTCGAAATATTTTTTATTGCCAAACGATCCTATTTCTTACTGTGATCAAAATACTCTTTGAGGATAACTGAATTTTGAGTACAGAAACTGTTTTTTTTTTTAGATCTAATGTTGTAGAAGATTGTGCTTGCGTGTGAAGCCGGTGTTGTCACTTATTGTAGTTTCTGTACTCAAATTTCAGTTGGCCTTAAGGAGCATTTTGATTACAGTACGAAATAGAATCATTTGGTAATAAAAAAATATTTCGAGTTGGTTTAAATACCGTTTTTCAGTACAAAATGTATGGGAAAAGTTTTTGGCGATTTCTGTCGTTTCTAGTACTCATACCTTAAATGATCCCATAGGCATAGAGTCTTTTGATCCCCACACGAAATAGGATCGATTGGCATAAAAAAATTTTTTTTGGTATTTTAGCATTTTTTTTGCTAACGGTAATTTTTTTCCTAAATCTGTGAATGCAGTTCAGAATATCTTAAAAAGTTATAGTTGGTCTCCTAGGAACGTTTTCCTGTAACTATAACGGTTAAGGTACCAGCCCTTAATGTACCGTTTTAAAAATCCATCCTGTATAATGTTTCGTAAATTCACATGTACCGATTGAAGCTAAGGTTAAAGTTTACGAGCGCCCGCCCGCGGCTTCGTCTGCGTGGAAAGTTTTTGGCTATCCCTAATATTTTTCGGGATGTAAGGTACCCATGTCTTTCTCTGTATCCCTGACAACGTGTATGTAAAAAAATTTCATGATGATCGGTTCAGTAGTTACGTGAAGGCGTTACAAACAAACAAACAAAAATACGGACTTGCGCATTTATAATTTAGTAAGGATAAGTAAGGAAGTAAGGATTTATAAAACAATAACTACTGTAAAATATAGTTTGTTGTAGTATTAGTAGTATAGGAATGTTGTGTGGTAGGGTAGTATGGAGGTATGGTATGCCACTATTATGAAGGCGTAATGGAAAATCTTCCTCCAAGCTGGCTGAACGCATTCCAACCGATGATGGTTGGCAGATGTATATATATGGCGAGTCGCTGAGTGAACTCCGTTAGCGAAATGTAGGTTCTCCATATTATATTCTCGATACTACGAGGTGGTATTCCTTACTAATTTTCATGTTTCTTCGAACTAGCGCCATCTAGTGACACGGTGATGAAACAGGTTGTAATCGTGTGTCGGTATGTGCGGCGTACGGTAAACGCCGCCGCCACAGTTGCTACTGTGTGTGTGTACAGAATACATAATAGTACAAAGTACAGAAAATTCACTCCGCATGGTCATTTAAATAAATAGCGACTCTTGCTCAGACTCAATAAAGTGCAATTCAGGTCGCACACCGCTTCCTTGCCTACAGTTATATTCACCTACAGCCCCCGTATTATGACCTCTTATTTCCTGGCAGTTTTCTGACTGGTTATCAATCTATCTCTTTTATTCGCTATACAGCGAGAAAGAGATGTAACTATAGCAATTCATAAACCTGGCAAGTTTTAAGAGGTTGTAACACCCCCGCTGGTTGCCTCACTTTCTATCGCGTAGCTCTTAGCTCTTATAACAACTTTAGGGTTGTCTTCTTCTAATCCTTCAACGCTCGAGCGGCCCCATCGGGCCGCACAACACACCAATGGAAAATCTATTGTCTCATTTTCTGTGCTTGAAGGATTAAATACTTTATTACAAGTTTTGTGATTATAATGTGTACCTACCTACTTAAATGTGAAAAAATTACGTTTCAAATAAACCTAGGCTAGATGTACAGTTAACGCCACATTAGACTGTGTGTTAAATTTGAAGCAGTCTTTATGCCACCGCCACCATACTGTTGCCGGTTACGGAATCCTTAAATCCAGAAATGTAGGTATTTAGTTAAGTAGGTATAATTCGCTCAAAAAAAAAAGAATTAGGTAGGAGGGTACCTTAGGAAATTTGATCGCGAAAAAATAGTCACGACCCGCCTCTGAATATAAGTACCTATAACTACACGCTTTCCTACCTATAGTAGGTTACTCCTACTTATCAAAAATAGGTATGTACCTTGTCATATGATCTTTCCTTCCTTTCTGTCTTTTGGCTTCAGAAACAATAATTACTAGATAAACTCATGCAATTTTGAACTCACCTCGATGACATCAAGGGAAAATAAATACACAACTTAATGTACAGTCAATACCTAATACAATTTTATTTAAATAGGTTCGATTCTATACAATACTAACAATCACCGTGACAATCGAAGATCCTGAAATTTACACAGAGATAGGATACGAGGAACGAAGTTAAAAAAATCTAATACTTCTCCCACAGAGGTTATTTTAAATGGTTAGGCTTAAAATGTACTCCCTAGCGGGAAAGGTGGGAATTGCCTGCTCGTTGGATATCAGAGAGTGTTTTCTATTTAGGTAACTTAAATGAAACTCGTAGATTTCCCTCGGAGGACTACGAACGGAGCGCTGGATACTTAAACTTCGGTTAGTTAAGGGTTAAATAGATTTGAAAGTTAACTGGTACCTATTTGGATAACGTGCAGCGAGTCAGGTTGACAAAACGCTACGATGGCTGCTGGCTTTATAGATTCCTAGGAGTCGGCCGTGAAGATTCGAGTGTGGTTAATGTCGGCTTTTTCTCCGCTCACTTCGAAGTTCAATGGGCGTGAGAGTGGTTTGGCGGTTAATCGTGGCGTCTTCACCTTGGCTCCCAAGTTTACATCGACTAAGTGTTGAGATCCAGGAAATTGGTAATCGTATATCACAAGACGACTTCGTGGTTCCTCTTAGCGGTGTTTATTAGCCCAAAAATCCTCTGTAACTGGAGAATTCTTTGATACTGTCGAAAAGAATTATATTCGTAGTATGGTGCAAATTTAGATATTGTCTTTCAGGCACCAGCTGCAAATAATTTCAGCGAAAAATAGAACAAAACAAATGACAAAGCTGAATTTTCGTTTCAAAAGCTCAACGACCTCTTAAGTACCTATCTATTTCACAGACAACTCGACCTCTTGACTTCAGACGCATTCCGTCAGGCTAAGCGCTGGCTCCGCGATGCGTGTATCGCATCGACCCACGTCCGTCCAACTTGACATACAGAGATTGTCAAACTGCAGCCAATTGATCCCGCTGTACGGCCCACCGAAGCCGTGTCCGCGCACACGACGAAATCACGACCCAAGAACGCACTTAAACGTCTCAAACAGGACGTCTAAAAGGTCGGTTCTCCTCCAACCTTTGAGGTCCGTAGTAAGAAAAAGTAAAGCAGATTGGATGACAACCCTTGCGCTAAGAGCTCCTAGCAAAGGCCCTCGGAGTGGGGAAGAATACTACAACAAATAACGATTTTAATCTTTTTTTTTTTTTTTTTTAACTCAATGACGCGAAATTTTGAATTGGACTTTTTACGGAAACAAGGAAAAAGACATCAGGCATACTGCCGAGAAATAAAATTTTATCATTAATGGGAACAAGTATCTTTATACTACAAAAAAGCTTTCCCTTTAAGGAAATCGACCAAAACAACGAAAAAAAAACAACGTTACAACCTACTCATAAAAATTACGAGAAAAATAAACAAAATATAAATTTTTCTTATACATTTTAGAATCTTTCGGTAAAGTGAATAAACCGGTCAAGATCGAGTCGGACTCGCGCACCGAGGGTTCCGTACCATCATAATTGCACCATCAAACCACACTGCAGAGTAGAATAATCAAATTAGTATTGCAGCTTAAGGTCAGCGCCATCTCTTGACCGATAGTGGAACTAATGTTAACTTTTTTAGAAATTTGATAATTTCTAAAAAAGTGTGCTACCTATATTGAGACATTGTTTTATTTTTCCTGTAATCTTTATATAAACTGCTATCACAGAATGATTTCTAATTTTTCTCTTTGCAAACTTCGGAGATAAGGGGGGGGACGGTATTTTTATATTTTTCATCATAAGTTGAAAACTATGTGGCCTAAAACAAAAAGAAAAAATGATTAACAAGGTGCAAACGGCGTTCTATCATATAATATTCCACATGCCCTAGTAGAAACCACTTCAAATTTTTCAGACCCTTTTTCAGCCCCTGTTGTAAAAAAGATATTTATTTTTTTATTAATTTCTTATTTACAAAATAGTTGGGCGAATGTCATCTAAAACTATTCCGAATTTCAAGTTGATACCATTAGTAGTTCTCGAGATATCCAGCTGTGACAGACAGACCGAGTCACACCATAAGGGTTCCTTTTTTACCATTTTGGTACGGAACCCTAAAAATGAAAATTTTGAATCCTTCTGTTTATTGCGACAGCCGTCCACGCAACAATTATTAGTATTACGATTCTCCATCCTTACTTAATATTATAAATGCGAAAGTCCGTTTGTTTGTTTGTTTGTTACGCCTTCACGTCTTAACTACTGAACCGATCATCATGAAATTTTGCATACACGTTCTTAGGGGTACAGAGAAGGACATAGGATACCTATCATCCCGAAAAAGAAATATTATTCCCGAGGGATAGCAAAAAATATTTCCACGCAGATGAAGTCGCGGGCGGCCGCTAGTTATTTATAAATTATAATAGTGTACGGTACAATGCTGGGAGCAATAAATAATGATCGATTGACCGTCATAGAGGCACAGAATAACGCACGTGTGTACTCACAAGCGCGGCGGCAACCCTGACTGATTTTGCAACTCCGAGTTGTCGCGCGCTGTAGGTACTTATCGCGGTAGGTATGGGCAAGTGACGGATGCCTGACAGTAGTATCAGGGCTAGCTCCGCGCGAGAGTCGGCGGAGTCGGCGTCCTCTGAGAGGACAAATTTCATACGTCAGAAAAGATAAAACCTACGCGATAGAAAGAGAGGCAACTACTTAGTGCATGTTTTGGAGCGAAGGGAGCGCTGTGCGACCTGAATTGCACTTTATTGTGTTCTATTCTGTGGTAGTAGGTATGCAAAAGATTAGTGATGCGCCGAATGTAGGTTTAACCGAATACGAATGTTCGGCCGAATATTCGGTCCAAAATGTACCGAACCGAATATTCGGCCGAATCATTCGGTTCAATTCTGCGCAGTAAACAGGGGGCTAACTGTCTAATTCAAAAAATCTATCGCAATCGCTTTCGTTTGACAGATGGATGTGACACATTGCTGCATATCTTTGGTAAGTTTTTATTTGTCCCAAAAAGAAGTTTCAATGTCAATGTTCAATCCTGAAAGCGATTGCGATAGATTTTTTAATTAGACAATAGAAAGGCTGGTTTTACACGTGTCGGGCGGGTGTTTGCTACAGCAACTCCTTCTCTAGCACGGCTCGCTCAGTCGACGTACCGCTCTTTCGGTTAGAAATAATTGCAGTTCGGAACTGCATACTTTAAAATTTATTATTACGTTGATGAAAGTCTTTGAAGATGAGGCATACATTGACATTTATTTAAAAAAAACATAATTTGATTATACATTTTAATACTAGTGGTGGTTTCTAAAGATAGCAGTTTTTATTGTTTAAAAAATAGGCATGTTTTTGAAATGCCTAAAAACAAGAGGGCTGTAGCCTGTACGTTTTGATTTTTTGAATATCTATCAAAGATTTTGAAATATTTGCATTTTAGTGATTTCATACAAAACAAAAAAGTGACAATATTTTCAAATTTACAACATTTAAAAAATTAAAACATACAGCCCTAGTTTTTAGGCGTTTCAAAAACATACCGAAAATTCATTGCTGTAGGATTATATAATCTGTTGCTGTAGGTTAAGGTTTAGAGAGGGTGGGAAACGTTATCGCCGTTTGTATGTAGATCGTTTGCTAGAGAATCCTCTTAATCATTTTTATTTTGTCAATAAATAATTGGTATTATTGGTACAATTTAAACATTCGGTAATTATTCGGCAAATCAACCGAATATTCGGCCGAATACGAACATGAAAAAATATGCCGAATTTGCCGAATACGAATATTCGGCCGAACATTCGGCGCATCTCTACAAAAGATCAAAAAGTGGCCACTGTTGGCACATTTTCCTACCACTACTACAAATAACTACAGTAGAATCTGGATATAACGACCTTCAAGGGACCGGCGATATTATGTCGTACTAACCGGATGATACACAAAACTTAATTGCGATTTACGATTATTTCTTAAGTAACATACATACTTAACTTACGAATACATACATACATACCACAATACTGTAATACAAAGAGATAAAATACACATGCAATACACGAAAAAACTAAAAAAAATACGCCAAACTCCTTTGCGAGGGTTACATTTGATTTACCGGCTTCTAATCGATGTATTATTGCACTTTATTCTTCAATGGGGTTGGCAACGCAAAGCTAATTGTAGATGTCGCTGCGTACGCTTGTTCCTAAGACAGTAGACGTTTAGAACAAAATGTATGGGAAAATAGGTATTTATTTTGTGGTATTTTTTTACCGAAAAAGACCCATTGACCCAAAATGGATATAAAAGACTATTCTACAATGCAAATGCCGGAATTGAAAGCCAAATTAAGACGTTTTTATTCTTACAGAATTTATACATTTTTTCTATATCCAGATTTTTCGGAAATTTGAAAGTGCCAACATTTTTACACAGAATTTAATCATTAAACACGATTTTTTAAAGTAAAAGCCTTTGTTTTCATAGCTCTCGTAGAACAAGCGTACGCAGCGCCATTTTGCCAGTTGCCTTCCCCATTGTAAAACACTTTCGCTTCACATAACTCATTTTGTTGAGCTTTATAAACTTGTTCGTCGTTTTAACCGGGCATAATTATCATAAATAATGGTCGCTATAAGCAGTTGGTCGCTTAAACCGAAGACACACTAAACGGTTATATTTTCTCAGTACCTAGCTATAAAACTTAACTTGTGTAAACATTATCGTCGCTTAATTCGGTTTGTCGTTATAAGCGAAGTCGTCATATGAGGTCTTTCTTAAGTAGTGCACAAAATTTTAAGGGGTCAATCAATGTACTCATGCATAAAAACAACACTTTTACTACACTGAAGTAAAAAGCTGCTCATATATAAAGGCCGGATTTGCGGTGGCAGGAATACAAACTTGCTAGTGATTACCAAATTATCGTAAATGTTTATATATATCGATGTTTTGAAAATATTTTTGAAGTGGAACTTCTTTGATCGCGTCTGTATTTATTTTTTGTATTTTACCAAGGAGGATGTATTTCTTAAAAAAACCGGCCAAGTGCGTGTCGGGCCACGCGCCATAGGGTTCCGTAGTTACCTTATACCATACCATATTTAATACCACCTATCATTTTTCGTTTGCAAGAATAACTTTGTTTTTCACAGTGTTGGTATGAATTACAAAGTTATATTTGCGGTTTTGGAAAATGTGCTATATCTCAAAAACTAATTACTATATCTCGTTCAAACCAATTTTGGTTGAAAGTGTTTATTAAGATCTACAGCATATAATTTTTTTAGATTTTTCACTCTCTTATTTCAAAAGTTAAAGGGGGGGGACACACATTTTACCACTTTGGCGGTGAATATCTTTCAAACGATTGAGTTTGAGAAAAAGTTGTCTTAGGAACCTCAATGTCATTTTTAAAGACCTATCTATAGACACCCAACACGTGTTGGTTTGAAGAAAACATTTTTTTTCAGTTTCAGTTCTATGTATGGGGAGCCCCCCCTTAATCTTTTATTTTTCTTATTTTTGTATTAAATTCGTTAAGCGGTTAACAGAATACATCTACCTACCAAGTTTCAACTGTGTAGTCTTAATACTTTCGGAATAAAGTGGCTGTGACATACGGACAGACAGACAGACAGACAGACAGACATGACGAATCTATAAGGGTTCCGTTTTTTGCCATTTAGGCTACGGAACCCTAAAAATTGACATTCTACTTCACTCACTTTGACTTTGCTATCTTTGCATCAAGAAAAACTGCAGTGAATTTTATTATTTATACATTTCACGATTTTCACTTTTCTTAATGTAGGTAGGTAATTTTTACTATTTCCGACAGTAAGTCTATATATCACGTTACATAATTATAATTTTTGTATCGATAAATTACACAAATAGATAATCAAGTTGTCCACGCACTGTTAAACGTCATCATTTTATTCGTGCTACCGCAAATCCGGGGTCTGCTCATATATTTTCTCATAGTTCCGAGCGGGTACTTTCATAAAAAATTGAGCAGCTTTTACTTCATTCGTCCCGTGACCACGGCCCCTGGAAATGTTTCGAAACGTCGGGAAACCTAAAAAATCAACAAATCAAAACGAAATAATTCTAAAATAACATCTGAATTAACCAATATACGCGCTGTAATCCGTAAAAAGTGTTTTATTTCTAAAGCATGCTTATTTTGAAGCATTCGAGCATTCTTATTTTGAGCATGCTCATAATCATGCTATTATAGAGCATGTCTATATGTAGCCTAATCGACAACAAGGTGGCATCTTTGTACGTTAGCGCTTGTTACCATCACGTAGAACAGTGATTCCTAATAAAAGGTTGTGTCTACGTTCCCCTCCAAGAAGACATCAAATTCACGTACCCCTTAAGTGCGAAACACACCGGATGCGTAAGCGTATGCGTAAGCGTGCACGTTGTAATGTCTGAAACTTTATGAGACATGGCACACCGTTTGCGTAACGCGTAGACTGATGCGTAACTCCCGGGAATCCCGGGATTTCACATAGGCAATCCCGGGATTGCCATGTCCATATGGATTGAGGAGCCACTTCAGATTTTAAAAGGAAATTTAACCCCTTATTTAGTAGGAAATTAAATAATTTTGTAGCCCAAATCCTGAAATTTGTAGTCAAATATACCCAAAATTGTACTAATGTAAAAGTGGCTCCTCAATCTAAACATCTGAATTGAGGAGCCACATGAAACATGGAAAATATTGAATGAATATTTTTGAAAAATATTGTATCATTTAGTAGCAATTGTGTATAGCGCCTACTAAATATCTGAGTCCACTACCGTTGATATTCAAAAATATACAATATTTTTAATGTGGCTCCTCAATCTATACATAAAAGTGTGAATTTTCATGAAAGTAATTAGTTAATTTATATTCTTCTCCAAAAAACATTCAGTAGTAAGGCTGTTCAAATTTGTAGCATATGGACAAAGTAGTAAAACAGAGTAAATTTAGTAAATAAACGCATTTTAGTTGGCTCCTCAATCCTGACGTTTTGCATAATACATGATTGACTGTACCTCCTGAGATCACATAGTAAACAAAAACCAAAGACACTAACATTTAGTATAAATGTTCACTCAATACATAATATACTGATCAACATTGTGTATGTTCGGTATTTGGAAAAAAATTCTTTTCGATATTCCTTAACAAATCGCTCTTAAGGGTGACCATGACATATGAATGAAACCAGGATAACTAGTTTTTGAACTATTCTGTGTTATTTGTTTTTAATAAACATACAATTTGAGCTACTTATTAACGCGAGGTCTACAGCTGACAGAGCCACTAGTTATATATAGCCCTAAAAGCGATGTATTAGGTCTCACTTTACGAGCAAGTATGTGAAAAATCTACTTATTAAATTTATTTGTACGTAAATATGTGTCAGGTTATTATAAGGATATATTGAGGGTAAGTAAATAATGAAATTAATTTTCAGTTACCCCCAACCCAAATAATGAAATGAAATAAATAATGTATGTTTGTGTTTTTAAGGGTGTAGACGCGCATCACGTTCCATTTTTAAATTTTCAATACAAATGATCAAAACAACTCTGCGCTAGCCGTAATGAGGGCAAACTTTAAAAATTCCTATTAAATTATTAAATGGATATAAGTATATATAAAACTCACAAATTAATAGACAAATACCTCATTATTCCTAAGAAAAATAAAAAATGACTTTAGAATCTGTAAATACCAGTAAAAAAACATGTCAATGTGTACCGATTTGAAATTTTTTTTTTATATTTTATTTTACTGTGATAATTTTTTTTTTAAATTTTCTCTCTATAGGGCACTCTTTGACAAAACAAACAATATGTGAAAAAATAAATATGAATCGTATTATTATTTGTTACAGCTGAAACGTTTTTGAAAAATATATCTGACAAGCCAATTTGAAATTCCACTTGAACAGATTGTCTTAGTTTTAAAATACCTGATAATTTATTAAGTTTTTCTCTGTATACGGCACTAATTTATGAATTTTGCTTCCTAAAACTAAAGTTTACATAAATAGTAATGCTTTCATTCTTTTCTTTAGATAACTTCATTGGAAAAACGCTTATTTCTTTGAAATGCGGATATACAGCCTTAAAGCAAATAATGTATATTTGTTTTTAAAGCCATGAAACGATTTTTAACCGACTTCAAAACAAACAATAGAAGGAGGTTCTCAGTTTGGCCTGTATGTATGTATGTTTGTTCGTGATTATCCCGCGTTTGGCTGAACCGATTTTGATGCGGTTTTCAGAAAAGTATTTGTTACACTTAGGAGAAGGTTTTAGTATTTTCACCGACTTCAAAAAACGAAGGTTCTTAGTTTGACCCGTATGTATGTTTGTCCGCGATTATCTCGCGTTTGGTCAAACCGACTATACCTATATTTTTCTACCTAGATAATATATCTAACACAGAACGTTACACTAAAAAGAAAGAAACGTTTTAAAAAAACAAAAAACCGTCTTCAAAAGCCTACGCTACCTCTAAAAAGCAAGAAATAATATTCAAATCACTAGATACGCATTATCATTGTAATAAAACACGTCTATTGAATTCGGGTGGAACTTTTAGAATTAAAAAAAATGTCCTCCAGCCTCTTTTGAAGTCAGTTTTTTGTTTTTAAAACAATTTTTTTAGTATAATTCATGGACACCCTTCAAAACAATTTGTAAGAAAATTAAAGGAAAGCTAATATCTTCGTAGATATGTACTTTTTGAATGGCAGGGTTTTACGTACAATTAGTATACATTTATACAAAATATAGATATATTTGTTCTAAATTTTGTCACAACTACCAGTACATTAGAGGCAAATCTATTCAAATCATATTAAATTATGATAAACATTAATCCATGATGTGCCTAGGTCTGACGTGGCTCCTCAATCCAAACATTTAGATTGAGGAGCCACCTTTATGTTCAAATAATTTTTGAAGTATTATACTACAAAATCGAGGATAGATCCTACAAAATAATTTTACTTACTACTAAATAAGTATATTAATTTCATCAATATACGAAAAGTGGCTCCTCAATCCATACGGACATGGATTGCCTATGTAACAATCCCGGGATCGAATTCCCTAATTGCAGCTCGTGGCGTTGTACTCAATGGCATTCCCTATTGGACATCACACCGAACACGCACGTATCTTTGCTGCGCATCATACGCGCGTGTCGCACGTGTCTACGCAGCCGGTGTGCCCAGGCCTTTTTTTAGGGTTCCGTACCCAAAGGGTAAAAACGGGACCCTATTACTAAGACTCCGCTGTCCGTCTGTCTGTCTGTCACCAGGCTGTATCTCATAAACCGTGATAGCTAGAATGCTGAAATTTTCACAGATGATGTATTTCTGTTGCCGCTATAACAACAAATACTAAAAACAGAATAAAATTAATATTTAAGAGGGGCTTCCATACAACAAACGTATTTTTTTTTGCCGTTTTTTGGTACGGAACCCTTCGTGCGCGAGTCTGACTCGCACTTGGGCGGTTTTTGCAGGAATGATATATAAAAACCGGCCAAGTGCGAGTCGGACTCGCGCACGAAGGGTTCCGTACCAAAAATCGGCAAAAAAACATGTTTGTTGTACGGGAGGCCCCCCTTAAATATTAATTTTATTCTATTTTTAGTATTTGTTGTTATACCGGCTACAGAAATACATCATCTGTGAAAATTTTAGCTGTCTACCTGTTGTCATTATTAATATCGAGCAAAAAACGACAAAAAAAATCACGTTTGTTGTATGGGAGCCCCCCTTAAATATTTATTTTATACTGTTTTTAGTATTTGTTGTTATAGCGGCAACAGAAATACATCATCTGTGAAAATTTCAACTGTCTAGCTATCACGGTTCATGAGATACAGCCTGGTGACAGACAGACAGACAGTCAGACAGACAGACAAACGGACAGCGGAGGCTTAGTAATAGGGTCCCGTTTTTACCATTTGGGTACGGAACCCTAAAAATTAAGTCAGATGTAGATGAGATAGCTGCGCGTGTCCCTTGATGCAACCTCACCTACCCCTGGGGGTACGCATACCAGTAATTGGGAAACACTGACATAGAACATCCAGTTTGTAATAGAGCAATTGATGATCTGATCTGACTAGGAACTGGTGGTCCAATGGCGGAATGTCACAAAAATTATCCCGCTTGGTGGCGCTACTGCTGCTGGAGAACTTTGTACGGGCATTTATCCCCGATTTTACCATTTATTTTAAATTATATCTAAAAATGATTGATTACTAATAAATAATTATTATGGAAGTTAGGCAGTAAACGAATTAAGATTGAAGAAAACCAAAATGTGTTGGAAGAAAAATCGATATTTACGTAAAATCGCTTTCAACATCAAAATTTGATAGCCTCATAGAAAACAACGAAATGAGAGGTCTACATCTACACTAGCGCCAACTTAGTGGTAGTGCGCCGACTGGTGGACGATTTATGAATCAGCAAAATCATCTTGCTATTGATTAGGGCGTGGTGGTTCAAATGATTAGGAACTGGTGGTTTAATTGATTAGAAACTGGTGGTCCAAATGATTAGGAACGGTCCTAATGATTAGGGACTTGTGGTTCACATAATTAGGAACTGGTGGTCCAAATGATTAAGGACTGGTGGTCCAAATGATTAGGAACTGGTGGTCCAAATGATTAGGAACTGGTGGTCCAAATAATTAAGAACTGGTGGTGCAAATGATTAGGGACTGGTGGTCCAAAAATATCTAACCTTGCTGAAGTAACCGACGACGTGGCAGCCCTCATCGTCAGCGCAGGTCATCACATAGAACAGGAACGGCTCCACGTCGTAGTACAAAGTCTTGTGGTCCAGGAAGAACTTCGCCAGGAGACACAGCTGCTGGCAGTACTGCTTGTGCTTCCGACCGTCCACTTGCCATACGCTGAGCTTGTCTTTTCTGTACACCTGTATTTACGATACATTTGTTAAAAAGGCAACTCTTGATATATTTTACTAAGCGTAAGTTATACCGAATATTATTATGATATGAAAATTTAGTTAGAGTGTTGTATGCCGCGTGTAAAGTGGATGACAGCGGGAGCGACACGGCGCGGCGGCGACAGCGGCGCGGTCGCACTTTGATTTTGCTCCCCACACCTCTGTCTCTACGTGGGGACCGTCAGGATAAAAAAAATCTTGCCCATCCGATCCCCTGCTAATGAAATGGGGACGGATGACATGTTATTTGCAGGGGGTCGGTTGGGCCTATTTTTTTTAAATCCCAACGGTCCCCACGTGCGGTCAGAAGCGGATCGGTGGGAATAATCCACTTGTGCCGCGCGGCGCCCTAGTGCAGTACTCGCACACTAGTGAGTGTTGTATGGCGCGTGTGTAACGACCATAGACATAGAAAAATTTTCGCTGCGCTCTAGAAGACCAACAAAGCGTGGAAAAGAGAAGTTAACATCATACGGATACGGTCTATGTACAAAAGAGACAAAGGATCAAGTGACATGTGCCAACATTTTTTACAGTAAGAGCCCCTAGCGTCCCGCTTAGCAAATGAGCAATCACAGTTTGTTTAAAATGTTTGTTAATCTTAATTATAATTTAAAATAAAGGTATCGTGGAGCCATGGTGTCTTGTGCTCTAAATAATTGTGATGTGACTAAAAGAAACAATCCAAGTAATCATACTTTTCACAGGTAAATAAGATATTGCCACACATTTCTCTAAAACCAAATTTCGCTACATTTATTCGTTTATCGACGAAGAAAACAGTATGGAACATAGTTTATTAATTTCCTCTGCCATAATATAGTCATATTTTATGAATCTAAGTCATATTTTATGTATTTCATATAAAATGTATGCATTCGTTTTCGGATCATCTGTTTATTGACATTGTTGTTCTTTGACATTCTATTTCTATGGTAACGACTGACCTCGTCCCCGGGCGGATGGCGCCACACGCACTTGGCCTTGTGGCGCGTGGCGCCCGTGGCGCATGTGTGGTGGTTGTACAGTACTCGCACACTAGTGAGTGTTGTATGGCACGTGTGTAACGACTGACCTCGTCCCCGGGCGGATGGCGCCACACGCACTTGGCCTTGTGGCGCGTGGCGCCCGTGGCGCATGTGTGGTGGTTGTACAGTACTCGCACACTAGTGTGTGTTGTATGGCACGTGTGTAGCGACTGACCTCGTCCCCGGGCGGATGCCACCACACGCACTTGGCCTTGTGGCGCGTGGCGCCCGTGGCGCATGTGTGGTGGTTGTACAGTACTCGCACACTAGTGAGTGTTGTATGGCACGTGTGTAACGACTGACCTCGTCCCCGGGCGGATGGCGCCACACGCACTTGGCCTTGTGGCGCGTGGCGCCCGTGGCGCATGTGTGGTGGTTGTACAGTACTCGCACACTAGTGAGTGTTGTATGGCACGTGTGTAACGACTGACCTCGTCCCCGGGCGGATGCCGCCACACGCACTTGGCCTTGTGGCGCGTGGCGCCCGTGGCGCATGTGTGGTGGTTGTACAGTACTCGCACACTAGTGAGTGTTGTATGGCACGTGTGTAACGACTGACCTCGTCCCCGGGCGGATGGCGCCACACGCACTTGGCCTTGTGGCGCGTGGCGCCCGTGGCGCATGTGTGGTGGTTGTACAGTACTCGCACACTAGTGAGTGTTGTATGGCACGTGTGTAACGACTGACCTCGTCCCCGGGCGGATGGCGCCACACGCACTTGGCCTTGTGGCGCGTGGCGCCCGTGGCGCATGTGTGGTGGTTGTACAGTACTCGCACACTAGTGAGTGTTGTATGGCACGTGTGTAACGACTGACCTCGTCCCCGAGCGGATGGCGCCACACGCACTTGGCCTTGTGGCGCGTGGCGCCCGTGGCGCATGTGTGGTGGTTGTACAGTACTCGCACACTAGTGAGTGTTGTATGGCACGTGTGTAACGACTGACCTCGTCACCGGGCGGATGGCGCCACACGCACTTGGCCTTGTGGCGCGTGGCGCCCGTGGCGCATGTGTGGTGGTTGTACAGTACTCGCACACTAGTGTGTGTTGTATGGCGCGTGTGTAGCGACTGACCTCGTCCCCGGGCGGATGCCGCCACACGCACTTGGCCTTGTGGCGCGTGGCGCCCGTGGCGCATGTGTGGTGGTTGTACAGTACTCGCACACTAGTGAGTATTGTATGGCACGTGTGTAACGACTGACCTCGTCCCCGGGCGGATGGCGCCACACGCACTTGGCCTTGTGGCGCGTGGCGCCCGTGGCGCATGTGTGGTGGTTGTACAGTACTCGCACACTAGTGTGTGTTGTATGGCACGTGTGTAACGACTGACCTCGTCCCCGGGCG
The DNA here is from genome assembly GCA_943789525.1 of Agriphila geniculea. Lineage (NCBI taxonomy): Eukaryota > Metazoa > Arthropoda > Insecta > Lepidoptera > Crambidae > Agriphila > Agriphila geniculea. Next base: position 3,709,672 of record OX038877.1, on the reverse strand, counting down.
GATGGCGCCACACGCACTTGGCCTTGTGGCGCGTGGCGCCCGTGGCGCATGTGTGGTGGTTGTACAGTACTCGCACACTAGTGAGTGTTGTATGGCACGTGTGTAACGACTGACCTCGTCCCCGGGCGGATGGCGCCACACGCACTTGGCCTTGTGGCGCGTGGCGCCCGTGGCGCATGTGTGGTGGTTGTACAGTACTCGCACACTAGTGAGTGTTGTATGGCACGTGTGTAACGACTGACCTCGTCCCCGGGCGGATGGCGCCACACGCACTTGGCCTTGTGGCGCGTGGCGCCCGTGGCGCATGTGTGGTGGTTGTACAGTACTCGCACACTAGTGAGTGTTGTATGGCACGTGTGTAACGACTGACCTCGTCCCCGGGCGGATGGCGCCACACGCACTTGGCCTTGTGGCGCGTGGCACCCGTGGCGCATGTGTGGTGGTTGTACAGTACTCGCACACTAGTGAGTGTTGTATGGCACGTGTGTAACGACTGACCTCGTCCCCGGGCGGATGGCGCCACACGCACTTGGCCTTGTGGCGCGTGGCGCCCGTGGCGCATGTGTGGTGGTTGTACAGTACTCGCACACTAGTGAGTGTTGTATGGCACGTGTGTAACGACTGACCTCGTCCCCGGGCGGATGGCGCCACACGCACTTGGCCTTGTGGCGCGTGGCGCCCGTGGCGCATGTGTGGTGGTTGTACAGTACTCGCACACTAGTGAGTGTTGTATGGCACGTGTGTAACGACTGACCTCGTCCCCGGGCGGATGGCGCCACACGCACTTGGCCTTGTGGCGCGTGGCGCCCGTGGCGCATGTGTGGTGGTTGTACAGTACTCGCACACTAGTGAGTGTTGTATGGCACGTGTGTAACGACTGACCTCGTCCCCGGGCGGATGGCGCCACACGCACTTGGCCTTGTGGCGCGTGGCGCCCGTGGCGCATGTGTGGTGGTTGTACAGTACTCGCACACTAGTGAGTGTTGTATGGCACGTGTGTAACGACTGACCTCGTCCCCGGGCGGATGGCGCCACACGCACTTGGCCTTGTGGCGCGTGGCACCCGTGGCGCATGTGTGGTGGTTGTACAGTACTCGCACACTAGTGAGTGTTGTATGGCACGTGTGTAACGACTGACCTCGTCCCCGGGCGGATGGCGCCACACGCACTTGGCCTTGTGGCGCGTGGCGCCCGTGGCGCATGTATGGTGGTTGTACAGTACTCGCACACTAGTGAGTGTTGTATGGCACGTGTGTAACGACTGACCTCGTCCCCGGGCGGATGGCGCCACACGCACTTGGCCTTGTGGCGCGTGGCGCCCGTGGCGCATGTGTGGTGGTTGGACAGTACTCGCACACTAGTGAGTGTTGTATGGCACGTGTGTAACGACTGACCTCGTCCCCGGGCGGATGGCGCCACACGCACTTGGCCTTGTGGCGCGTGGCGCCCGTGGCGCATGTGTGGTGGTTGTACAGTACTCGCATACTAGTGAGTGTTGTATGGCACGTGTGTAACGACTGACCTCGTCCCCGGGCGGATGGCGCCACACGCACTTGGCCTTGTGGCGCGTGGCGCCCGTGGCGCATGTGTGGTGGTTGTACAGTACTCGCACACTAGTGTGTGTTGTATGGCGCGTGTGTAGCGACTGACCTCGTCCCCGGGCGGATGCCGCCACACGCACTTGGCCTTGTGGCGCGTGGCGCCCGTGGCGCATGTGTGGTGGTTGTACAGTACTCGCACACTAGTGAGTGTTGTATGGCACGTGTGTAACGACTGACCTTGTCCCCGGGCGGATGCCGCCACACGCACTTGGCCTTGTGGCGCGTGGCGCCCGTGGCGCATGTGTGGTGGTTGTACAGTACTCGCACACTAGTGAGTGTTGTATGGCACGTGTGTAACGACTGACCTCGTCCCCGGGCGGATGGCGCCACACGCACTTGGCCTTGTGGCGCGTGGCGCCCGTGGCGCATGTGTGGTGGTTGTACAGTACTCGCACACTAGTGAGTGTTGTATGGCACGTGTGTAACGACTGACCTCGTCCCCGGGCGGATGGCGCCACACGCACTTGGCCTTGTGGCGCGTGGCGCCCGTGGCGCATGTGTGGTGGTTGTACAGTACTCGCACACTAGTGAGTGTTGTATGGCACGTGTGTAACGACTGACCTCGTCCCCGGGCGGATGGCGCCACACGCACTTGGCCTTGTGGCGCGTGGCGCCCGTGGCGCATGTGTGGTGGTTGTACAGTACTCGCACACTAGTGAGTGTTGTATGGCACGTGTGTAACGACTGACCTCGTCCCCGAGCGGATGGCGCCACACGCACTTGGCCTTGTGGCGCGTGGCGCCCGTGGCGCATGTGTGGTGGTTGTACAGTACTCGCACACTTGTGAGTGTTGTATGGCACGTGTGTAACGACTGACCTCGTCCCCGGGCGGATGGCGCCACACGCACTTGGCCTTGTGGCGCGTGGCGCCCGTGGCGCATGTGTGGTGGTTGTACAGTACTCGCACACTAGTGAGTGTTGTATGGCACGTGTGTAACGACTGACCTCGTCCCCGGGCGGATGCCGCCACACGCACTTGGCCTTGTGGCGCGTGGCGCCCGTGGCGCATGTGTGGTGGTTGCACAGTACTCGCACACTAGTGAGTGTTGTATGGCACGTGTGTAACGACTGACCTCGTCCCCGGGCGGATGGCGCCACACGCACTTGGCCTTGTGGCGCGTGGCGCCCGTGGCGCATGTGTGGTGGTTGTACAGTACTCGCACACTAGTGAGTGTTGTATGGCACGTGTGTAACGACTGACCTCGTCCCCGGGCGGATGCCGCCACACGCACTTGGCCTTGTGGCGCGTGGCGCCCGTGGCGCATGTGTGGTGGTTGCACAGTACTCGCACACTAGTGAGTGTTGTATGGCACGTGTGTAACGACTGACCTCGTCCCCGGGCGGATGGCGCCACACGCACTTGGCCTTGTGGCGCGTGGCGCCCGTGGCGCATGTGTGGTGGTTGTACAGTACTCGCACACTAGTGAGTGTTGTATGGCACGTGTGTAACGACTGACCTCGTCCCCGGGCGGATGGCGCCACACGCACTTGGCCTTGTGGCGCGTGGCGCCCGTGGCGCATGTGTGGTGGTTGTACAGTACTCGCACACTAGTGAGTGTTGTATGGCACGTGTGTAACGACTGACCTCGTCCCCGGGCGGATGGCGCCACACGCACTTGGCCTTGTGGCGCGTGGCGCCCGTGGCGTATGTGTGGTGGTTGTACAGTACTCGCACACTAGTGAGTGTTGTATGGCACGTGTGTAACGACTGACCTCGTCCCCGGGCGGATGGCGCCACACGCACTTGGCCTTGTGGCGCGTGGCGCCCGTGGCGGATGTGTGGTGGTTGTGCAGTACTCGCACACTAGTGTGTGTTGTATGGCGCGTGTGTAGCGACTGACCTCGTCCCCGGGCGGATGGCGCCACACGCACTTGGCCTTGTGGCGCATGGCGCCCTTGGGGGATGTGTGGTGGTTGTACAGTACTCGCACACTAGTGGGTGTTGTATGGCACGTGTGTAACGACTGACCTCGTCCCCGGGCGGATGGCGCCACACGCACTTGGCCTTGTGGCGCGTGGCGCCCGTGGCGTATGTGTGGTGGTTGTACAGTACTCGCACACTAGTGAGTGTTGTATGGCACGTGTGTAACGACTGACCTCGTCCCCGGGCGGATGGCGCCACACGCACTTGGCCTTGTGGCGCGTGGCGCCCGTGGCGGATGTCTGGTGGTTGTGCAGTACTCGCACACTAGTGTGTGTTGTATGGCGCGTGTGTAGCGACTGACCTCGTCCCCGGGCGGATGGCGCCACACGCACTTGGCCTTGTGGCGCATGGCGCCCTTGGGGGATGTGTGGTGGTTGTACAGTACTCGCACACTAGTGAGTGTTGTATGGCACGTGTGTAACGACTGACCTCGTCCCCGGGCGGATGGCGCCACACGCACTTGGCCTTGTGGCGCGTGGCGCCCGTGGCGTATGTGTGGTGGCTGTGCAGTACTCGCACACTAGTGTGTGTTGTATGGCGCGTGTGTAGCGACTGACCTCGTCCCCGGGCGGATGGCGCCACACGCACTTGGCCTTGTGGCGCATGGCGCCCTTGGGGGATGTGTGGTGGTTGTACAGTACTCGCACACTAGTGAGTGTTGTATGGCACGTGTGTAACGACTGACCTCGTCCCCGGGCGGATGGCGCCACACGCACTTGGCCTTGTGGCGCGTGGCGCCCGTGGCGTATGTGTGGTGGTTGTACAGTACTCGCACACTAGTGAGTGTTGTATGGCACGTGTGTAACGACTGACCTCGTCCCCGGGCGGATGGCGCCACACGCACTTGGCCTTGTGGCGCGTGGCGCCCGTGGCGCATGTGTGGTGGTTGTACAGTACTCGCACACTAGTGTGTGTTGTATGGCGCGTGTGTAGCGACTGACCTCGTCCCCGGGCGGATGGCGCCACACGCACTTGGCCTTGTGGCGCATGGCGCCCTTGGGGGATGTGTGGTGGTTGTACAGTACTCGCACACTAGTGAGTGTTGTATGGCACGTGTGTAACGACTGACCTCGTCCCCGGGCGGATGGCGCCACACGCACTTGGCCTTGTGGCGCGTGGCGCCCGTGGCGTATGTGTGGTGGCTGTGCAGTACTCGCACACTAGTGTGTGTTGTATGGCGCGTGTGTAGCGACTGACCTCGTCCCCGGGCGGATGGCGCCACACGCACTTGGCCTTGTGGCGCATGGCGCCCTTGGGGGATGTGTGGTGGTTGTACAGTACTCGCACACTAGTGAGTGTTGTATGGCACGTGTGTAACGACTGACCTCGTCCCCGGGCGGATGGCGCCACACGCACTTGGCCTTGTGGCGCGTGGCGCCCGTGGCGTATGTGTGGTGGCTGTGCAGTACTCGCACACTAGTGTGTGTTGTATGGCGCGTGTGTAGCGACTGACCTCGTCCCCGGGCGGATGGCGCCACACGCACTTGGCCTTGTGGCGCGTGGCGCCCGTGGCGGATGTGTGGTGGTTGAGGCAGTATTCGCACACGAATAGTCGCGGCACGCGGCACGCGTCGCCCGGGTACGGCGATTGGTACCACACCTCCATCATGAATTTTCCCATTACTACGAATCTGTAATATACGCAGATGCTATACAAGACAAAGATCGATAGACTGTATAAAAGATGATTACACGTAGGGTTACCATCTGACAGGCATTTGCCAGATTTGCATTTTACGGTACAGTTTAGAGCTAATAAGGTCCTTTCGCTTAGATAGTATCGCCCTTTTATCGCGCCGCCTTTGCACGTGCCGCTTCTTGTCAAAGGATGCCGCCGCATAAACAAAGGATAGTGCGTGCGGCGTACACCCACAAGTGAATTTGGATTTTGGCAGTTTACATAGAAGTGCCGTAGTAAAAGGCTGTGTATGTTAGTTCGTTACCGGTATTCTTGTCTCTGAACACAAGTGCTTGCGGGTGTACCGACAATATCTAAGCGAACGGACTATAGCTGCCCCTCCCTGCCCACCCTTGGAGACGCCCTTGCTCAAAGTAGGGTTATGTTTTGATTGGTACAAAGTAGCGTTCAGCTACTTTTCAGGCTGACTGTATGACTGAAAGTTTTAGTATGATCAACTTCAAGTATGATCAAACTTTATTTTTTGAATCCAAGGAAGTAATGTAATGTAATGTAACGAATAACCACCCACCTGGTCCCCCTGTCTGTGTGAATGTCTCCTAATTCTTCTTCTATTTTAATGGCAGCTAGTGCTTGAGCTTCTCTGAACAGCCTTAGATCATAATCAGGTGCAAACCCGTCCAATATTGGCTCCCGGTCTTCAGAAATTTCCTCTCCGCCTGAGGCCGCCAATTTCTCTCTCAATTCTTGACTGCCTTTCCACTTAGAGCGCATATCCTGGAAAAAAATGGAAGGAATGTAATATTTTTATCTAAATGGAAAACTGCTTCCGGGGCTCCGGGCATCGCATCGTCGCCACTACATCATGCTACGCGCGCATCGCATCGACATCGCATCGTCACCACTAGTGACTGACCTTGACCTTGAGCTGGTAGGCGCGCTGCTCGATGGTGGGCATGGCGCGCGGGCGCTGCTGCAGCGCGTGCAGCGCGCGTCGGCGCGTGGACGCGGCCGCCGCGCGCTCCTCGCCCGCAGCCACTACTACAGGCTAGTGACTGACCTTGACCTTGAGCTGGTAGGCGCGCTGCTCGATGGTGGGCATGGCGCGCGGGCGCTGCTGCAGCGCGTGCAGCGCGCGTCGGCGCGTGGACGCGGCCGCCGCGCGCTCCTCGCCCGCAGCCACTACTACAGGCTAGTGACTGACCTTGACCTTGAGCTGGTAGGCGCGCTGCTCGATGGTGGGCATGGCGCGCGGGCGCTGCTGCAGCGCGTGCAGCGCGCGTCGGCGCGTGGACGCGGCCGCTGCGCGCTCCTCGCCCGCAGCCACGCACCACGCGCCAGTCACGTTGTGGTACATTGGGCACGCGTCCCACGTGAAGTGACGGTGGGCTTTGCCTCCTACCGACATCCAGATATTTCTTTCAGGCACAATTCACACCAACAAAAGGCAAAGGGAAGTGTAGCGAATTTTATACATGACTTAGCATATGGCATAAAATAATGAAGTAGTTACCTAAATGTCCCGTAGAATCGCATCCACGCACAGTGCAACGTCTCTCGGTTGGCTCGGGCAGTGGCAGGTGGCCGTGGGCGACCGGCGATCTGACTACTTGCGGTCGACTTTTAAGGCTCTTTTTGCTCTCTTTAGTGCTATAATAACAACATACAGGAACACGGTAAGAGCTCGTTCCCATTTGTCGGGTGTTGGGCCCGATAAAATATCAAGTGCTTTTATTAGGTAGGTAGCAAAAAGTCTTATACAAATAATTTTAACAAAAAAAAAACTTTTTTTAAAGCTCAAAAGGTGTATGCAGCATTTTCGATGCAAGCTTTATTTTGCCGACATCTTGGACAATTATCGTCATATTTCCACCAATTTACATAAAACCTCAATTTATTATACACCTAAATCTTTCACAAGAATCACTCTATCAATTAATGAAAAACGCATGAAAATCCGTTCAGTAGTTTTTGAGTTTATCGTGAACAGACAGACAGGCGCGACAGAGGACTTTGTTTTATAATATGTAGTGATTACAAAACACATAAAAAAGATTAAAACTTATTTATAGCAGACCCAATACAATCATTTTTGACTATTAATCTGAAAACTCCATTTAAGTCATCTTAATGTATTACAAAACTATTAAATTGAATACATACTCACATTTTGCTATCATTAACTTTTTCTTCCACGTCTGAATCTGTATCAGTATTTGTTGGACGGGACACGGTGGCTAACCGTGAGACCCGGGCGGAAAGAGATCTAGTCAACTTTCTGGGCATCGTCGATGAATCACCCGACTCGCCTGCCTTGCCAGAGGTTTCCTGCAAAGATATATAATTTATATTAGTAGTTTCACCGTCGTGTCTGATTTACATAACACAAGTGCTTTAGTTAGTACGAGGCATATATCTTGAAATCAGGTGGGGATTGCACAGAACTCGTATTTTGGGCGTGTGTAGCGGTGAGGGCTCCCGCTATTGATCGCTCACAAGAGCAAGTGCGCGAAGTTATCCCAACTCCGTCGACAAAATTTCAAGATAAATGCCTCGTACTGTACTTTGGAATCAGAGCAATGTTTGTGTTGTTTAATATATTTTATTTATATAACAATTGACCAATTATATTTTTTAATTCTTTATTTCAGGCAGAGCCCATATTAGTGTTAGTAACAATTATCATTAAAAACTAAGGTTAGTTTTACAATAAAAAATGGTTCAATAGCTTGAAAATCCATCCAAGCTTTTAAGTAAATTTATATAATTAATGAAAGAAAATTGTTACATATAAGCACAGAATACATAATAGTACAAGTACAGAGAATGCCCTTGGAAAAGTAGTTTAAAAAAATAGTGACTCTTGATATGACAAAAAAAAGTGTACTTTAGGTCGCACCGAGCTAATGCCCTACAGTTATATTCACCTACAAGTTGCCTCTCTTTCTATCGCATACTCTAATCTCTTTTCACAATGATAGGGTTGTCTTCTTTTAAATGAACTGCGTAGGATTTCACAAAAGGAAAGCGATTGTACATACTATGGTTAAAGAAAATCTTACAAGAATATTGGAGCATTTTTGTTAAATATCTTCGGCGAGAAATGTACAAAACCCGTGACCATATGCAATGTGACAAGGGTTTGAGTGATTATTACGAATTACGATTATTAACATACTTGCAGCTAACTTAAGCCAGGTTAAAGGGGCCCATCACGTTCTTATAGCTTCATACCTAAAATGCATAGTACACCTGGCCTGATATTACAAAGTCCTGTTAATTTGTCCTTTTTCCAATCAATTTTAGTGAAGGTTCTATAGAGCTGCAGAATGACAGAGCAGTTATAGGTACCTACCTATTAACTTTACATTACAAGCTGAAAGTATTAATGTAATTCATACTTTGTTACTTGAAGGTGGTTTCGTTTTGCCAGTTTTCAATGGAGGTTCCTTTTTGGGAGATGGTTCGCTGTCACTCTCTGAGGAAACTGATTCGACCGAAGATTGGCTGGACGAACACGAGGATGCACTTTGTTTCACTTCTACAACCTTTTTTGGAGGTGGACCACTTGAACGGTTACTGTTCCTACGCTTTGCATTATCTTTGCTATGATTTTCATTGCTCTCTGTTGCCGGTGTTGAAGTATCTTTTTCATCACTTGATTTTCTCGATCCTCTTTTAGGTCTAGGAGAAGATTTAGGACTTTTAGACTTGCTTTCCGAGTCCGATTCAGAACTGTTATCTGGTGAGAATATGCTTTTCTTCTTTTGATCTGATTTTGAACTTGGTTTCGTAGATTTTTGTGCTGGTTTTGGCGTTTTACCTCCAGCTGGAGCGCGGGGTGCAGGTTTCCCCTTAGAAAGTACTGTTGCCGCTGATTTAGGCTTTGCAGAACAACGTCTTCTTGGGGGAGGTTTAGGACTGACAACTTTTGGAACGTCATCGTCACTTGATGAAGATACTTTATTAGTTTTGGACGGTCGTCGTTGTTTTGGCTCTTCTTTCTTTTTCGATTCTTCTGGTTTTGTTGGCGATTTTGGTGGGGGAGCTGCCGCTGTATGAGGGGTGTCTGATGTTGATGATTCTGAATCAGAACTGGTGGATCCGGACCCAGAACTTGTTGATGAACTCCCGCTACTGCTGGAGTCGGAAGAGGAGCCCGAACTGCTATCAGTGGTGCTATCATTTACCTGAAATACAAAAATTGAATTCAAAAACGTAACATTTTCAAACCGTAAGTATCATTTGATAATTGGTTCTGTAAAAAAGCTGTACACTGATAACTTAATCGTTTTATTATTTCGGTACGACTTTCCATTAGTTGACGTGGAATTTAAGGGTGGGAGGGGTGGTAGGGGGGAGGGGGGGTCCTCCCTAATCCCCCCTTAAAATTTGGGAGTGCGGAAATGCATACTTTTTTTTTAAATGAATTTTTAATGTTGCAAAAAAAGGAATGATAACAGCCAAATTACTGTTATTTTTCAGCAATTAAAGGAGGGGAGGGGGAGGAGAAGGGAAACAAGTTGAAACAACTCCCTCCTCCAATCCCCATCTGCCGGCGACGCGTAGTTTTCGAGAAATAAATTTTTGTGTAAACATAACCTCAAAACAAAAAATATGGAAATAAAGCAGGGGAGGCTAAAAAGAGGTGGGGAGAGGGGAGGGGACGTACGTACAAAATTTCGCACGTAAAAAAAGTCGTTTCTGGCGCTTCGCCGGCCGCTGCCGCGGCACGCTCGCTTCGCTCGCTCGGCTTGCGCGCTGGGTTCATGTACACCTAACATGCTCGTCGCTACGCTCCTCGCACCTATCACGTGACCTGCGGTCTTTGGTCACCATCGCAACAATTTAGCAGTGCTACCAACATAGTGCGCCGACATTAAATGTCAAAAATGACGACACTGGCCTAAAATTAGACATTTTAACCTAGAAAATCTAAATTTTTAGAAATTTTTTTCTCGCGTCCTATTTGTTTCCGCACCTTAATATTTCGTATTCGTGATCTAAATTATGAGTTCTTTACACAAAAAAAATATGAACTCTAAACTCCACGTCAACTAAAGGAAAGACGAGCCATTATTTCTATATATATTAAAATACAACAAATAAAGGTACTCACGTCTAAGTTGGTCATTTTGAGTTTGAAAAGATAGGTACCTATCGAAATAGTAGTTTCTTCAAATCATGTATAATGTATTGTTTACGTTACGAATAACTATAAAGTTCTAAACTAAGATCACTTAGAACAAAATTACGTCGCACATGATGCTGAATATTGGTATTCTCTAATGATAAATAAATAAACAATTAATTATTTCTTCTTCTCCAAAAATAAATATCGCGTCGCCTTGCCTGACAGTGAGTGACAGTGACATTGACATAACACCATGTCTTCTTCTTATTTTTGTTTTGGCAATCTACTTTCTTCTTGGAAGTAATTTTTGCCAGTGTCAAGTCTTGAATATTTCAGTGGTAGATTGTTTCAGTTTACATTAAAATGCGGGTGCATCGCATTCCAATGCTGCTTGGAGCTTTTGGCACCAAGTATATCAAGACAGTTTACGCGGTAAGTTCTGCCGAGGTAGCCACCACTACAGTAAAGTCTCGGCTTCACACAACCAAGATCGCGCTTATTTCAATTATCCCACATATTGTTCAGTTGCGTAGACACTTGTACCACAAAACTGCACCGATTTTAAGACACATTCACCCATTTGCACTAAACTTAAGAATCGCCTAAGTCTTTTCCTAACTAACTTAAGACATTCTTAGCAAAAAATTGGTTTGCACTAACCTTAGGACGTTCCTAAATGCACTTTAGGCTATTCTTAACTTACGGGCCCAATATCGAGCGCCTAAGGCTTAAGAAATTCCTATGTTATGAATTGTAAATCTGTGGTTATAGCCTATGGCCGTCAATTGTGACAAAAACAGAAATATTTGCTGAAAAATGGAAGATTCATGGAACATTCATTGAAATAATTGAATTACTAAACGACTCGGTGGAAAATCGCAAAAATTGCCGTATTTCAATACAATTACTGCACTTATAAAAGAATAAGAACGTATGAAATAACCGTACTTGTATGTAAACTTCTGCAATAGGCTGCCGTGTCAAGGTTAATTTTTGACCCCAATTACCGTATAATACGGTAATTACCGTACCATTGGCAACACTGCCGCGATTTGATTTCCATTTTCTAAATTGACAGTTGATGACATAACTTTTTCGATCACCCTACCAAATAAAATAAACCAACGCCTTATCTTACGTCTCCTTTTAATTCACGAATGAATCAATGTGATGTAATAACCAAAAAAGTACTCTAATACTATGACCTATATTACTTCGCCGGCTTAAAAATCCATAAACAATTAATATTTACATTCGTTCGTTCTTTCTCTTAGCAAGGCGATGCCCAAGTTACGACGTAGTCTGTTAGTGCAAACAAAAATTTCAGCTCGGCATTTTTAGGCTGCTCCTAAGCTAAGAAATATCTTAACTAGGACACGCCTAACTTGAGTTTAGTGCAAACGGCTGATTATCCACTATGAATCAATTTGCAAATAATTAAAATAGTCACCGAACCAAACTCGAGTAAATGGTGCCAAAAACTTCGACACTTAGAGCTTAACCAAGTATGCTCTATAAGCTCCGACATAACACCATTTCTTCTACTTATTTTTGTTTTGGCAATCTACTTTACTCTTGGAAGTAATTTTTGCCAGTGTCAAGTCTTGAATATTTCAGTGGTAGATTGTTTCAGTTTACATTAATATGCGGATGCATCGCATTCCAATGCTGCTTGGAGCTTTTGGCACCAAGTATTTCAAGACAGTTTACGAGGTAAGTTCTGCCGAGGTAGCCACCACTACAGTAAAGTCTCGGCTTCACACAACCAATATCGCGTAGACACTAAACATGTACCACAAAACTGCACCGATTTTAAGCTACAATATCTACTATGAATCAATTTGCAAATAATTAAAATAGACACCAAAACGAACTTGACAAATGGCGCCAAAAAACCCCAAAAATCTAGTAGGTATGATGAGTGAAATCGCATTCTTACAAACCAAGACACAAATACTGAAGACTGAAAAAAACATGAGGTGGTTAAGTATATTGAATAAAAAAAATTCAACAAAACAATTATTTTGCAGCCCTAAAAATTCACCCCTTTGCTGACTCTATTCACCTCTTCAGTGAGTCTTTGTGACTCTATACACCCCCATGTCATATTCTATTGACCCCTCAGGTCACCCGAATAACCCCGAAAACTGTTCAAAATTAAGGCTGCAACTAATTTTCTGATTAGACTATTAAAACAGATTATATTCAAGTAACTTTTGGTTTTATGGGATTTCTTTCAAAACTATCGACAGCCAAAAACTTACAAAAACACTTGAAAATAAACTGACCAAGAAAAAGTGAAGTTTCGGGAGACCAAAAAACGTACCGGTTGCAACGTCGTATTTGAAATGACTTTTTTTCCTAATTTTGCCATTAGTTCTTTATTTATAATTAACACTTTTTACCGCGTTTTTATTAGGTTGCTTGCTCTTTTGTTTGTTTGAGCACAAATTTTGCAAACGATTTTATACTAAATTCCCGATGAGCTAGAGACTTGAAACTTTGAACACAGGTCAGAAATGAAAGGAAATGCAATATTACAGTGTCATTGAGCTGATCTGATGATGGAGCCGTAAAAACGCCACAGGAACTCTATGATGAATAAAACTATACAACCCTATCGTGTTTGGGCTTATTAGAATTGTCTTGACAAGTACTCTGACGGGAGACGAGGTTCAGGGTCGGATGATGAAGTCTGGATTCCATGCCATAGGAACTCAATATTGAAATCATGCAACCCCATTGAGTTTGGGCTCGTTTGAATCGTCTTGACGAGTGCTCTGTTGGGTAATAGTATCCAAGAGTCTGATGATGGAGCCGGAAGAAGGCCACAGGAACTCTGCAATAAAACCTTTCAACCCCATCGAGTTTGGACTCGTTTGAATGGTCTTGACGAGTACTCTGATAGGCGGTGGTATATTTTTAGTTTAGCTCGTTAAGTAAAAAAAAGAAAATTAATATTTATTTAAAAAAAAATATTTTTTAAGAACAAATTATTTATCACGTTTTTATTAAGTTGCTTTTTTGTTTTTATTTTTTAAATATGGCAATTCAACCAATTAAAATCTAGTTTATTCAATTCAATTAAATTTCAAGTGTAAATAATTACGCAACTTTAAAGTTTATTCCAATTTTTAATAAAAATGCAATGTGCGTGAACTTCGGAAAAATAAATAAATGTTGGAAAAATAAGTAAAAGTAGGAAAACATTGTCTAGTGATCTGTAGTTAAAAAAAGATGCAAACGGTTTTCGACTTTATTGACGTTTGAAATTCGATTGCTTTTTCCCATAATTATACTATACTTGTACATTTACTTTGTTGTTTCATTAAAAACTGTTATTTTGGTAAAGATGTCAATAAGGTCTAAAATACTTGCACCAATTTCTTTACTTGTGAAGTTAATAAAATGGGTGCAAGAGATTTACGACGACACAATGTCTAAAGTATAAAAAAAAAACAAAATGGCGGCCAACTATATTGTTCGTGGGCCGATTTTATGAAACTTGATTTTGTTACTATTTTGATAAAAATATAACAAAGAAATGTTAAAAATATAAAAAAATATGGCAGCCAACTCTTTTATTTGTGGGCTGATTTGAATGAAACTCGGTTTTAAGTACTAATTTGACAAGAAAATAATAACACAATATGTATTGAAAAAATTAAAAAATCCAAGATGGCTTCATCGAAATCGGCCCAAAAAACAAAAATGTTGGCCACCATCTTAGATTTTTAGTATTTTAAAAATTGCGTTGTTATTTTCTTATCAAAATAGTGCCAAAAACCGAGTTTCATCGAAATCGGCCCATAAACAAAAAAGTTGGCCGCCATCTTGAATTTTTTCAATATTTTAAAAATGCATTGTTATTTTCTTATCAAAATAGTGCCAAAAACCGAGTTTTATTGAAATCGGCCCATAAACAAAAAAGTTGGCCACCATCTTGAATTTTTTAATATTAAAAAATGCGTTGTTATTTTCTTATCAAAATAGTGCCAAAAACCGAGTTTCATCGAAATCGGCCCATAAACAAAAAAGTTGGCCGCCATCTTGAATTTTTTAATATTTAAAAAATGCGTTGTTATTTTCTTATCAAAATAGTGCCAAAAACCGAGTTTCATCGAAATCGGCCCATAAACAAAAAAGTTGGCCGCCATCTTGAATTTTTTCAATATTTAAAAAATGCGTTGTTATTTTCTATCAAAATAGTGCCAAAAACCGAGTTTCATCGAAATCGGACCATAAACATGAATTTGATTATTAATATAAACTTTACCCCTCGCCTGCGACTTCCAGTTATTTCCATTGATAGAACAATTTCGTTTTTGGGAAATCAGAAATGGTGTAGTATTTATGGTCACCCTAGTTTTGTAAAGGAATATTTCCCGAATATTGAAATTCTAAAATTGAAATTTGGCGCCAAAGTTAAAATCGGATCGGAGTTGCCAGGATAGACACTTGAATTTATACAACTACAATAATGCTGATTAGCATTATTGTAGAAATCTAATTAAATCAAAAGAGTAAGTTCAGTTTTATTTTACAATTACTATGTGTTATTCTAAATTAATGTTTAAGTAGAATATTTTCAATATTACACTCCGAATCCTTAACTTTGACACACTACGTGATTGGTAACGTACATTTTTTTTTCCTACTATCGTGGTATTATTGTTTTGTAATGGCAATTGTACGAACGAGACACCGACCTCCATCTAGTGTTGTTTCATTCACACAGTAGAGTCTTCAGTCAATGTCATCGATAGAATTTCAACTCTATGACAAAGGCAATACAGTTGAATTTCTTTTAAACGAATACTGAAAATTTTTGTACAGTACTCACTCCCTATATGAACCTCCTTGGGTGAGAGCATATTGTTATTGCCAGTACAAAAAATTATCTCGCGTCTCGTTCGCACAATTGCCATTACTAAACAATAATACCAAAGAGAATGTAAAAAACTGAATAATACCACAATAGTAGCACAAAAAAAAAATTGTGTTACCAATCAAGACATATATTAAAATTAACCCTAGAACCGTACCCATATAAAATCAAATTAATGGTACCCTGGGGCTGTACCCTAATAAAAAGAAGCAACTAACGAAAGGATTAGAAACTTTTATTAAAAATCAATACATCTTCTTAAACGTCAATTTCAGTTTATTTAAAACACATTTTGGCGAATAATTAGAAACTAATAAAAAAATTTGGGCATATTTTGCTTTTATGGTCATTTCAAATAATTTTTTTTACATGGTGCACTGTATGCTATATTTACGATCTTCCGATTTTGGGCATAAAAACACCTTCCAGATTTCGGAGCTGAAAAGTTTGTCGCAGCTTCTGCAGGTCTATTTTGTAACTTTACCTCGATGAACAACTGATCCCTTCGCAATTTTAGTATTACGTAAGACAATCCCAATAAAAACTCAAACCGTAGCCCTGTACGTAGTGCAGAAACGGGGGTCGCCCTTACTACATGGGGACCATGAGGAGACAACCTCTATAAAAAAATCCTTAATGTTCCGGTATTTAAGGACGACGATGTGCCGGAAGTCTGTTCATCAGGTAGTTAACGAAGGAGGTCAACCTGGATCGCCACCCTTGGGTACCTCCCGCCCCCCAAGATTAGTGACTTTTCATCCATGTGGATAAAGTAATACTTTTCGATGACTCGTTGTTCCCGTAGTGTTTTAAACAGTGTCTAAAGTTAAATAGGAAAGTATTTAAAAATCTTATGTAAAACGTATTTATCTTAAGCCTTCAATATCAACACTATTGTCCGCAAATTGCTAGTTCTCTTGTTTTTGGTAGATATTCACATCATCATCCATTCACTCCCTAGGTTGGCCAAATGGCCATGGCCAATATGGCCATCATCAGATCACAGCTAGGTCAATCATTGGCGGAGTTACCTACCTCTTGACCATTAACCATGAACCATTTTTAATGTCCCACTGCTGGGGCACAGACAGGCTTTCTTTATAGATGAACAAGGACGATGGGCCAGAGGGCCCAATGCTTATAGGTGGGTATTGACGGTTGCAAATGCAGCCGGGACCAACGGCTTAACGTGCCTTACGAAGCGTGGAGGAGCTCGAAGTAAAAAAATTTTGGTCACCCATCCCATGACCAACCCTTGTGAAAGTTGCTTTAACCTCTGCAATCGCTGGGTCAGGTGCTATACCTACTACTGCGCCATCGACACAATGGAGCTCTTCAAAGTTTACTTGTTTTTTATACCGGAGAAAATGCATTTACGCATCCCCACTGCAGGTGAGCAGGGGGTCCGTATGTGGGGCTTGCCAGGAGGGGACCGCAACATAACCTCGTAAAAGGGATTTTAAATAAAACATTTTGATCAATTATAAATTCTTGATTTATTGCATCAATGCATAATGATTTCGATATTTAAGTAAGAACTTCACAGCATACAATTACTCAATATTATGGGAAAGTAGTTTAAGTACGAAATTATACAGTTTTTAAAATAATACAACCTGACCTTAAACGGTGTTACTCTTTAGCAGTGATATCGTATCACAACATAAAATCATATTTTCCTTTTATTACGCCTTACTCAACAATATTGTAGCTTCCATTCAGAATAATTATCATATTTTATAAAATATTTTATAGCAACCAAAAACAATTGAACGTCGCGCCCTTGCCGCCACGCTTTCAGTAAAAACCCAGTCAAGGGACGCGACACCACCGCCATATTGCGGAAATATTTAGAACCAAAATTCCTTTTTAAATTACTTTAAGAAGTAATGAAGTATAAAAATATTTAAATAATCTGATCAATTAATAATAATAAATATTGACATTTTAGAAATAATTATTGGCGCGTTTATCACAAAGATAAATATTTGTAATTAGCGCCATGAAGGAAATTAAAGAACTTCCGACAATATTATAGACTCCTGACCAAAATTACTTTTTATTATTAAACTCATCTGGTAATCATCACGGAAAATATTTAAAGTAATTTATACAGTAACCTAACACTCGTTTGTATGAAAATCGACTGGTTTAATTATCTAGCCAATAATATTTAATCAAGTACGTATATCTGCGAATGTATTAATTTTCTGTTTATTCAGGTGTGATTAGGGTTACCATTACAAAATTTGGAAAGTCCTGACAAAAAGCCGGATATTTCAATAAAAGTCCGGACATTTTCACAGATAGATCCAGACTCCATACATTTTGGGACTTCACTTTCGAACACTACTGCTGTTTGTTTTTTAACTAGTATTACGTCGCCCAATTTTAAAAAGCCGGACCAACTACGAAGCCGGACAAAATCTGGACAATAGTCTAAAAGTGTCCGGACTAATCCGGACGGATGGTAACCCTAGATTAGGGTTACCATTACAAAATTTGGAAAGTCCTGACAAAAAGCCGGATATTTCAATAAAAGTCCGGACATTTTCACAGATAGATCCAGACTCCATACATTTTGGGACTTCACTTTCGAACACTACTGCTGTTTGTTTTTTAACTAGTATTACGTCACCCAATTTTAAAAAGCCGGACCAACTACGAAGCCGGACAAAATCTGGACAATAGTCTAAAAGTCCGGACATGTCCGGACTAATCCGGACGGATGGTAACCCTAGGTGTGATTGAAAAGGTAAGTAGGTAGTTAGGTACGTACCACTTACATAATTAAGCAAGCTAATGTAATGTCACGGTGTTTGATACATCGAGTCGATCTCGATATTCTCGATCATTATAGTCCAAATTTTTCCAAGAACAAGACGGACAGGTTTGTGAAAGGTTCGTAATTTCAATTTAAGTACTTATTTAAAAAAACCGCACAAGTGCGAGTCGGACTCGCCAACCGAGGGTTCCGTACAAATTTGTTGATACTTAAATAAAGACTATATTTTTTATGATTTAATAGTTTACTTGCCAAATTTCATAGTTCTAGGCAAAGATTTTGGTAGATTAACGGGAAGTACCCTATGAATTTTGCGCTTTTGGTCCACTTCTCATTTGGTCCACTTGCCGAAAAATGTCCATTTCGTATTTGGTCCATTTCGCAGAACGTCCATTTCGGATATGGCCCATTTCGCAGAACACCCATTTCGCGTTTTGACTTAGAGCTTAAACCATGGTTGAAAGCTCTAAGCATTTTGTCCACTTTCAAAAATTTCCTCCTCTGCGAGCACAGAACGTTTACCTAATAAGTAAAATGTTTATTTAAAATATTTTTTTGTTTTTTTTTTGTTTTCCATAAATACGGAGAAGGTAATATCAAAGTATTATGGAGAAAAGAAATAAAATCAAAAATATTGAAAATATATTAGTATAAATTCTCCATATTTATGTGGTTCTGGTACCTTTGTGACGTACCAAGAAGAAAAAAGAAATGGAACAAGTGGACCAAATGAGAATAGGACCAAATACACCTAAACGTAAGAAGTTTGTTTTTTTCACAGCTTCTATGGACCATAGACCTGAGTGTATGGTTTTAATTTCAACTCGATACCTCCACGCGTTTCCGAGATAAAGGGTTTTAAGAGACCGACGGACAAACACACAGATGACACAGACAGTATATGATTTTATTTAATTACAAATGTGTAGTTTTCAGATTTTTCCCTGTACTTTCATATTTATCAAATGTCTAATATCTGGCAAGATATTTCAATTGAATGTCGAGGTAATTCCTCACATTGGTGAAATAACGCTGGCTTACAGCGTAAGAGTTGAATATAGGTACTAGAAGAAATTCGACGATGTCACTATTGACTCGGTAGCTCAGTGGTCAGAGCATTGGACCGGATATCCAAAGGTCGCGGGTTCGATTCCAGTCTGAGAATTGATCTGGTGCGAGTCGTATTTTTTCTAGTATTTTATTTAGTACAATATTACTTGACAAATTTCATAATTCTGGGTCAACGGGAAGTAATTCCTAAGATTAATCGATTACCTTAACTCCAAAAGATAATCTTACTTTTCAGAATGTCAATACTCAGTGAAATAGGATCACAGCTGGGGGTGGTGACATACGACTCTATCTTTAAATTGGTGAAACTAATTTTATTGGGACTGTCAACGTTTCACATAACATCCATCGACTATCCTAAAAGCGCTAATGTCAATGGTGAGTAACTTTGATACGCCTTGAATGGTAACGTAATATTTGGGAGTTGATATTACGTCATTGGTGAATCCAGAGGGGGGGGGGGGGGGGGGGGCAAGGGGGCCATGCCCCCTTGCAATGAAAAGGACAGTTATTTTTTTTAATTCTTATTGTTTTATGTAGGTAGTGTCAGTGCCTCTATCTTTTTTTTAATCATAAAACGTGGCCCGAGTAAGGTTATCATCTGACAGACATTTGGCGCATTTGACAAGCATTTTACGGTTTGAAGGCGTGTGGCTGGAACAAAGCACACAGACAGGCATTTTTTAATTTAGTGAGTCTCGCTGTGAAATCTTGCGTACATGGACATGCTCCAATCACGCAAGCTATGCTGCGCAAGCTACCCGCCTGCCCGGATGAAACCACATATTACTGATTAGTGGATAAAAATGGCGCAGCGCGGGCCCCGTTTTTTTTTTACTATAAACAGACAAGATTAATTGACAAAACTAACTAAAAATCACGCTGCGCAGCCGGATTTTTTACTAAAAGCAGCCAAAAGTACAAGATTAACGGATGAAAGTGATTAAAAATGGCGCTGCGCGACCGTTTTTCTTTTACTAAAGACAGACAAGATAAGTGGATGAAACTAACTAAAAATCACGCTGCGCGGCCGCTTTTTTTGCTATACACAAGCAAGAGTACAAGTATAACAGTTGTAACTGACTAAGGCCGTTTTTTGACTAAAGACAGACAAAATTGGTGAATGATAAGGACTAAAAGTGGCGCTGCGCGGCCGTATCTTTTACTATGTAAAAGATACGGACAGACAAGATTAGTGGATGAAACCGACAAAAATCGCGCTGCGCAGCCGCTTTTTTTACTACAGAAAGGCAAGAGTACAAGTATAACAGATGAAACTAACTAAAAATGGCGCTGCGCGGCCGTTTTTTTACTAAAGACAGACAAGATAAGTGGATGAAACTGACTAAAAATCACGCTGCGCGGCCGCTTTTTTTGCTATACACAAGCAAGAGTACAAGTATAACAGTTGTAACTGACTAAGGCCGTTTTTTTACTAAAGACAGACAAAATTGGTGAATGATAAGGACTAAAAGTGGCGCTGCGCGGCCGTATCTTTTACTATGTAAAAGATACGGACAGACAAGATTAGTGGATGAAACCGACAAAAATCGCGCTGCGCAGCCGCTTTTTTTACTACAGAAAGGCAAGAGTACAAGTATAACAGATGAAACTAACTAAAAATGGCGCTGCGCGGCCGTTTTTTTACTAAAGACAGAAAAGATTGGTGGATGATAATGACTAAAAGTGGCGCTCCGCGGTCGTATCTTTTACTATAGAATAGACAGACAAGATTAGTGGATGAAACCGACAAAAATCGCGCTGCGCGGCCGCTTTTTTTTTACTACAGACAGGCAAGAGTACAAGTATAACAGTTGTAACTGACTAAAAATGGCGCTGCGCGACTGTTTTTTTACTAGAGACAGACAAGATTGGTGGATGATAATGACAAAAAGTGGTGCTGCGCGGCCGTATCTTTTACTATAGACAGACAAGATTAGTGAATGAAACCGACAAAAATCGCGCTGCGCGGCCGCTTTTTTTACTACAGACAGGCAAGAGTAGGTACAAGTATAACGGATGAAACTAACTAAAAATGGAGCTGCTCGGCCGTTTTTTTACTAAAAACATATAAGATTAGTGAATGAGACTGTCTAAAAACTGAGCTGCGCGGCAATTTTTTTTACTATAGGCAGGCAAGATTAGGGGATGAAATGAAACTGACTAAGAATCGCTCTGTGCGGTCTTTTTTTTACTATAGACAGGCAAGAGTACAAGATTAGTTGATAAAACTGACTAAAAATCGCGCTGCGCGGCCGTTTTTTAGGGTTCCGTAGCCAAAATGGCAAAAAAACGGAACCCTTATAGATTCGTCATGTCTGTCTGTCTGTCTGTCTGTCTGTCTGTCTGTCTGTCCGTCCGTATGTCACAGCCACTTTATTCCAAAAGTATTAAGACTACATAGTTGAAACTTGGTAGGTAGGTGTATTCTGTAAACCGCTTTACGATTTTTACACAAAAATAAAAAAAATAAAAGATTAAGGGGGGGCTCCCCATACATGGAACTGAAACTGAAAATATTTTTTTTTATCAAACCAATACTTGTGGGGTGTCTATAGATAGGTCTTTAAAAATGACATTGAGGTTTCTAAGACTATTTTTTTTCAAAGTCAACCGTTTGAAAAATATATGCTGCCAAAGTGGTAAAATGTGTGTCCCCCCCCCCCCCCCTTTAACTTTTAAAGTAAGAGGGTGAAAAATCTAAAAAAAATATAAGCTATAGATCTGAATAAACACTTTTAACGAAAATTGGTTTGAACGAGATATAGTAATTCGTTTTCAAGATATAGTACATTTTCCAAAACCGCAAATATAACTTTGTCATTCATACAAACACTATGAAAAACAAAGTTATTTTTTCAGACGAAAAATGATAGCGGTATTAAAATATGGTATGTTATAATGTACCTACGGAACCCTACTGCGCGTGGCCCGACACGCACTTGGCCGGTTTTTTTTTACTATAGACAAGCATTTTTCTGAAAAATCAGGCGTTTTGTGCATCCTAAGGCATCCTCCTTTAAATAGATATCTATGTAAGGTAAACCTACCCGAGGCTCCGAGGGCCCCCCCAAGCTTGAATCCTGGATCCGCCCCTGTATTACGTAGGAACTCAATCACGAAACAAGGACCACGGAACACGATGTCACGCCATGCCATCATCACAAAAATAGTTTAGACGAAATCATTTATTACACAAATCTATAGGTATACATACTTACCACGAAATCACCTAAATCCCCGAATACCTAGATCTGCAACAAAATGAAGGCTCTCCGGGTTAACTGGCCTTCCTTCATGAATTTGCCTATAACAACCGTTTGGTACAAGCAATGGTTGCAATCCTGCCTACTAACTATCTACCTAGAGGATATCGGATTCAAAGCTAAGGATCATTGTCGTCTTTATCCTAATTTAGGTTTTTGAAACTAGAAAATCGTCCAAATAAATCGGTTTTCCCATTTAATAAAATATATCCGAGTAGAAATAAAGTTTTATGAATTCCTCAGATGGATCGCAATTCGACTTCATCGTCATAGGAGCGGGGTCTGCGGGGTGCGTGGTTGCTAATCGTCTTACTGAAATCAACGACTGGAAGGTGCTTCTCATTGAAGCAGGAGATGACCCAGGGATTGACTCTTATGTAAGATTTCAATATTTCATACTTATTGTATAAAACTGAAAGGTTTGGTAGGAGTTTATCTGTGTATCTTTCAATCTTCCAGTTCCAGATTCTTAAAAGATTTAATAATTAATGCAAAATAGACACAAACCTATAACCAAGGTTGCAGATAAATTTTAAAGATAAGCTATTTTCTTCTCTTTTTAGATTCCTGGTTTATTTCCGTTTGTTGTTCCTGACTGGAATTACTATACTGAAAATGACGGATATTCAAGTCAAGCGACGAAAACCAAGACTGTTCATTTGTATAGAGGTAAATCACTGGGTGGTTCAAGTGCTAAAAATTATCTATTACATGTTAGAGGAAACAAGGCAGATTTCGATAGCTGGGAGGCAGGTGGTAACGTCGGCTGGAATTGGCAAAATGCAACGTACTACTTTAAGAAAAGCGAAAAACTTGACAGTGAAGCCATAATGAACAGCGAATCGGCAGAGCTCCACAACACAAATGGATATTTAGGAGTAATCCGACCTTTTTGGAAAAAACAAACAGAAAATTATCTCCAGGCATTCCGTGAAAATGGTCACGAAATTTTATTAGATTATAACGGATTCAAACAAATCGGCTACGCTGAAACTCAGCTTACAGTAGATAATGACACACGTCAGAGTACCGCATATGCGTTCATAAGACCGATAAAAAACAGAAAAAACTTATATGTTCTTAAAAATACTTCAGCCCAAAAAATATTATTTGAAAACAAAGTAGCTGTTGGCGTTCAAGTAAAACTAGCTAGTGGTAAGATTATTGTAATAAAAGCGGAGAAAGAAATTATTTTGTCAGCAGGAGCCATAAATAGTCCGAAATTATTAATGTTATCAGGGATTGGGCCTAAAACGCATTTGACTAATCATAATATCGATGTGTTGATTGATTCGCCGAATGTAGGTGAAAACCTGCAAGATCACGTTGTTGTACTAATAATGCTGACTGGCAAAAAGAATCCAGCCTCCATTGTTCGTAATTTACAAATTATAACTAACATTGAAACATATCCGACTCCGGTTATAATGGGTTTTGTTTCTCTTGATAAAACACAAAGTTTTCCTGATTACCAAACAACAATGTTACCTTGTCCTGTTAAATCTCCCGTACCAATAACTTTCGCTTCTTTTCTATTTGAATTGAATAATGAAATATCTGCCTCATTTAATGACGCAGCACAAAAATCTGAATTTATCGTTGGGCCCCTTATATTATTGCACCCTGAATCAAGAGGAAAGATTCTGTTAAAAAGCAAAGATCCCATCGATGACCCTAAAATATACACTGGTTTCTATTCAAAAGAAAGTGATTTAGATAAAATGGCAAACTCTATCATGGACTTTATAACAGTTACTAATACAACATACTTTAGAAAGGTAAAAAGCGAGGTTGTTAAAGTAAATATTGATGAATGTAAACATTTGGAGTATAAATCATTTGAATATTGGAAATGTTACAGCTTAAACATGGCAAACAGCTTGTTTCACCCAGTAGGTACTTGTGCAATGGGCCCACAAGGAAAGGGGGTAGTGGACGAGAGACTCAGAGTGCGTGGTGCAAAAGGGCTCAGAGTTATAGATGCGAGTATAATGCCCACGATTACAAGTGGCAATACAAATGTTCCTACTATTATGATTGGAGAGAAAGCATCCGATCTTATAAAGGAAGACCATAATAAAATGAATAAATAAAAACTAATAATTTCATTCAGTGTCTAATGTCTAAAATCAATACTTCCCGTCTGAGTTGTGGATGAAACTAACTAAAATTTGCGCTGCGCGGCCGTTTTGGTACAATAGACAGGCTTTGGTACAATAAAATAGTATAAGATCGATTCTTAAATTAGTAAGAATCGATTCTCGATTCTTATTGATTCTCGTTAAAAAAATAACAAATTCCCAATCTTACTGCTTAGACGGCTTAAGTTGTGATGGCGCGCACAATGGGGAAGGCAACTGTCAAAATGGCGCTGCGTGTGCGTACGCTTGTTCCACGAGAGCTATGAAAAAAAAGACTATTGATTAAAAAAACGTTTTTTCCGAAAAATCTGGATATAGAAAAAATTGATAAATTCTGTAAGAATAAAAACGTCTTAATTTGGCTTTCAATTCTGGCATTTGCATTGTAGAATAGTCTTTTATATCCATTTTGGGTCAAAGGGTCTTTTTCGGTAAAAAAATACCACAAAATAAATACCTATTTTCCCATAGATTTGTTCTGAACGTCTACTGTCTTAGGAACAAGCGTACGCAGCGACATCTACAAATTGGCTTTGCCTTGCCAACCCCATTGAGGAGCGACGGAACAAAAAATAGTTAACTACCCAAGAGGCAGAAAATGAAGTGACACATGCTATAATGCCTTATTTTTTAAATCCTACCTGATGCTGATATTAAGTCGAAACAAAATTAGTTATTTTCGATACAAAAATCACTTCAATACAGACTTGCGGAACAAAAATGGGTAAAAATATTTTTTTTTAAGTATTTTAACAAAAATAGTTAATTTCTATACAAAGTATGTATCTTGATTTTAGTTAAGTAGGTATGTACCTACTAACGTAAACAGACATGTGTTTGTTTGTAACAAAATTAGTTAATTACTTTGGGGTTGGATCAAAATTGGTTAACTGCATAAGGGTTGGGTCAAAATAAGTTAACTGCATTTAAAAAACCTATATCTCCTAATTTAAAAAGCTATTTTATTG
Source organism: Agriphila geniculea (assembly GCA_943789525.1). Lineage (NCBI taxonomy): Eukaryota > Metazoa > Arthropoda > Insecta > Lepidoptera > Crambidae > Agriphila > Agriphila geniculea. The sequence continues at coordinate 3,684,255 of OX038877.1, read as the reverse complement.
GGAGAGCATCTCATACAATGATTTTTCCTGTCAAAAAGTAAAATTCATTATTATTGTGGTAGGTACGTAAATAGTATTTTGATTTTTTTCCTTGATTCCTTCCTTTTATGTTTGACTGTTATTGTTTCTATCGTTAATTCCTGTGCTAATGTTAAATGTTATGTGTTAATTATTGTTACTACTGTTACTGTTAGTTACTGTACTTTATTTATTGTAAGAGAAGACTAGAAGAAATGAAACAGTAGTGTAACACACGGTAGGAGTCCTACTCTTACCTATTGTACTATAGAGTCTATAGTTTAATATTATAATTAATCTAATGTTTTCATTAAACAACCTTGCTATTTCACTAGGATCAGCAATGGTTTCACCATCTTTTGTAATCTGTTTAATGTATTTATTCTTCATAATGTTATTATTATTTTGTTTTATTAAATTCCATGAAGCTTTGCATATATGATTTGATTTTGCAATATACAGCTTATTACATTTCTTCTGTGAGTAATGAATACATTTTTTCAGTATGGCCGAATATTTTTTGTATCTAGTCTTGTTCCTTGTATTTTGATTCCTATAGTAAGCAAATCTTAGCATGCGTTTCGTTTTACAACCTAAACGTAGTCCTTTTGTGATCCATGTGGCTTTTTTAGGTTTGTTTGTCATTCTTATCCTAATGATGGGAAAACACAACCCGAAAAATAATGTGATAAGCTCATGAAAGCTATGAAATGCTTTATTACTGTCCCTCTCGTTATAAACTTCAGTCCAAGAAAGACTTCGTAGGCAGTGGTTAAACTTTCCTATATTTTCTGGACAATAATCACGTTTTTTGATGTAGTAGTATTAGTCCAATCGATGAGCATATTTGTTGTATGGAGACTTCCGAAAAATTCTCCCGTCTATAAAATTTGGCATGTGATGAAGTTAGGTAACACAGATTACAGATGAACAATAAGCCAATAAAATTTGTTACGAGAAGTTAGGTATTTTTACCTAAACATGAAAATCGCTTATATCTCTCTGTGAATATTTCCTCGGGCTAAAATACTTTCTGTATACGTATTTGTGTATTAGTTAGAATAAGTATGTAAAAGAATCCAATATTTTTTCGATTTCGGAGATACTCCAAATTTAAATTTTAATATTTTTCAATATATCTTTTCTTGATAAAAATATCTGCTGATTATTATTTTTTAATATGTTTTTATACCCTTAATATATAGATTTGTTCAGTAGGCCAACAAATTTTCTTCTTTAATCATATTTATACATAAATGTATGAAAATGGACCGACTATTTTTCACATTACCTCGTAAGACCAAAAAATAAAAAAAATATGATTAAAGAGGAAAATTAATTGACTTACTGAACAAAGCTATACATTTAAGGATATAAAAACATATTAAAAATAATAATCAGCAGATATTTTTATCAAGAAAATATATATTGAAAAATATTAAAATTTAAATTTGGAGTATCTCCGAAATCGAAAAAATATTGGATTCTTTTACATACTTATTCTAACTAATACACAAATACGTATACAGAAAGTATTTTAGCCCGAGGAAATATTCACAGAGAGATATAAGCGATTTTCATGTTTAGGTAAAAATACCTAACTTCTCGTAACAAAATTTATTGGATTATTGTTCATCTGTAATCTGTATTACCTAACTTCATCACATGCCAAATTTCATAGACGGAAGAATTATTCGGGTTGCATAAGCCCCGTTGATTGGACTATTTGAATGTACTTGATTTAACATTTATCGGAGCTTCTAAAGTTTGTGCTGTGTTATGATCGGATAGCCCCAAGTGGTGAATTTTACTGACAGCTTCGGGCATATTACTGATCATTAAGTCATTGCAAGAATTTTTTCTGGTAGGTTCAGTAATATACAGTTGATATCCATTGTTTTGAAGTATTCTTGTAAAGTCCCTAGAAACACTGCTGTCTTTTAACATGTTTATGTTGCATTTTTTTATAAATATTTTTTTATATTGCATTGTTATTTTCTTCTCAAAATAGTACCAAAAACCAAGTTTCATCGAAATCGGCCCACAAACAAACAAGATGGTCGCCATCTTGTATTTTTTATTTTTTTAACATTGCGTTGCTGTTTTCTTGCCAAAATACTACCAAAAACCGAGTTTCATCGAAATCGGCCTGCAAACAAAAAAGTTGGCCGCCATCTTGAATTTTTTACATTTTTAACATTGCATTGCTGTATTCTTGTCAAAATACTACCAAAAACCGAGTTTCATCGAAATCGGCCCACAAACAAAATAGTTGGCCGCCATCTCGAATTTTTTACATTTTTAACATTGCTTTGCTGTTTTCTTGTCAAAATACCATCAAAAACCGAGTTTCATCGAAATCGGCCCGTAAACAAAAAAGTTGGCCGGCATCTTGAATTTTTTACATTTTTAACATTGCGTTGCTGTTTTCTTGCCAAAATACTACCAAAAACCGAGTTTCATCGAAATCGGCCCACAAACAAAACAGTTGGCTGCCATCTTGAATTTTTTTAACATTGCGTTGCTGTTTTCTTGCCAAAATACTACCAAAAACCGAGTTTCATCGAAATCGGCCAACAATCAAAAGAGTTGGCCGCCATCTTGAATTTTTTACTTTTTTTAACATTGCGTTGTTATTTTCGTGTCAAAATGGTACTAAAAACCGAGTTTCATCGAAATCAGCCCATAAACAAAAAAGTTGTGAGCCGCCATCTTGGAACTTATTTTTTCATTATTATTTCCTAATTGAGTACTAATTTAAGATTTATTTTATACTTATTTAGCGCTATTAGTAATGATTAACAATTAAAATTATGATCATCATCATCATACATATAAATATTCTTTTCCTTATTAAGAGCATTAAAAGAAGGAAAAGAGAACAAATTAAAAAAAATATTCTTACCTTCTAGAAAAATTACAATAAATAATTCAAAGAATAAAACAAGAATTTTGAAGTGTCTATCTTATTTTTTCCTGTATATTTTTGAAATTCAAAAAGGCAAATCACAGCGTGCCAACCCTTACACATTTAGTCGTTGCGTCAACTGTCTAGACGAACGGCGGCTTTTTCGCCAGCACAAAGGCCGATGTTCGACTGTATGAACTATCTCTCGGCTGTGGTAGTATTTTGTCGAAGGTATGTTCCGTCGAAGTAGTGTTATTCGAAGTAGTGTGTGTCGAAATATGTTCTGTCGAAGCAGTGAGTAGTCGCACTATTGTTTTTCCAAATTCAGACCCTGCCGAAATAATGGGGAATGTCCGAAAAAAATCAAATTGGCTAAATATTTTTTCATAGGTAGGAATAAGCTCCCTTAGTTTTAGAAAAAAAAATCGGCCAAGTGCGTATCGGGCCACGCGCCATAGGGTTCCGTAGTTACCTTATACCATACCATATTTAATACCACCTATCATTTTGCAGACGCAAAAATAACTTTGTTTTTCACAGTGTTGGTATGAATGACAAAGTTATACGATATTTCCGGTTTGGGAAAATGTGCTATATCTCAAAAACTTATTACTATATCTCGTTCAACCCAATTTTCGTTGAAAGTTTTTATTAGGATCTACAGCATATATTTTTTTAGATTTTTCACTCTCTTTATTTCAAAAGTTAAAGGGGGGGGGGGGACACACATTTTACCACTTTGGCGGTGTATATCTTTCAAACGGTTGACTTTGAGAAAAAATTGACTTAAGAACCTCAATGTCATTTTTAAAGACCTATCTTTAGACAACCCACACGTATTGGATTGAAGAAAAAAAAAAATTTCAGTTTCAGTTCTATGTATGGGGAGCACCCCCTAAAAAAAATATTATTTTTATTATTGTGTTAAATTCGTAAAGCGGTTAACAGAATACATCTACCTACCAAGTGTAATCTTAATACTTTCGGAATAAAGTGGCTGTGACATACGGACGGACAGACAGACAGACAGACAGAAAAAAATGAAAGTCTCTTCGACTTTACAAATATAGGAAAGTAACAGCAGAATAGAGATTAATGCCTTTGCCATCACCTGCTACAACCACAACATGGTATTAAAAAAAATTCAACACAAAATGTCAATTTTTTTTTTTAATTCTTGTCATAGTGGCAGGTGTTGGCAAAGGTACAACCTCCATTGTGCTGTTACTTTCTTACATTTATGAAGTCGAAAAGACTTTCATTTTTTTAAATTTTTTCACGCAACCGAAAATTTTGAAATTTTTTTCTATAACTAAGGGAGCTTATTCCTACCTATGAAAAAATATTCAGCCTATTTGATTTTTTTCGGACATTCCCCATTGGCTGTCGAAATTCAGAATGACAGTCGTAGAAGAAGTCATATTAGAACCAGCCACTAATTATTATAGTAGTATAAGGTCAGCGCCATCTCTTGACCAATAGTAGAACTATTTTTTTTCTTCTTAGGTCAGCGCCATCTGTTGACTGGTAGTGGCACTAATAATTTTTTGTTTGTTTTTTGAATTTCTAAAAAAGTGTGTTATATTGAGGCATCGTTTTATTTTTCCTGTAATCTTTACATCTACTATCACATAGAATTATTTCAGAGTTTTCTCTTTGCAAACTTCGGAGCTAAGGGGGGGGGGGGGTAATGTTTTTTTTTACATTTTTCATCATAAGTCGAAAACTATGCGTCGTCGTGCAAACAGCGCTCTTTCATATGATATCCCACATGTTCTAGTCACCTCACTTCAAATTTTTAAGACCCCTTTTTCAGTACCTACCTGATGTAAAAATTATTATTTTTTTCTTTCTTATTTGCTAAATAGTTGGGCAAATATCATCTTAAACTATTCCAAATTTCAAGTTGATACCATTAGTAGTTTTCGAGATATCCAGCTGTGACAGACAGACAGACTGAGTCACACCATAAGGGTTCCTTTTTTTACCATTTTGGTACGGAACCCTAAAAAGATTAAATAATTTTTACGAAAATATCTCCTGACTCACATTAATGTAGTATTAACCTATACATACATATTTAGCCACCTATTCAAAATTTTTGTTACTGCTATTAATACAGCGATTAATACATAATTATTAATACAGCGATAACTTACTAATATTTAACGTTATTTTATGTTAATAATTACTGATCATTTTTCTGCGCAGCTTTCCACTTTATAATAGAAACCTTTATAAGAGGTTAAGCTAACCCAAATATAACGGTACCGTTATATTTGGGTTTGGGTTGAGTAATGAAAAATTGCGGTACCGCTTTGATGAGGTACCGAAAAACAGATATACTGTAAAATTGCGGTACCTTTTTATATCGGTATGACGTCATACCTATTTAAAACTATTCCTTCATATTTTGATACCTTAATTTTTCGGTACTTCAACATAGGTTCCGTAATTTCGGTACCTCTATATTTCGGTGGTTTTATACCGAAATTTAATTTATCGGTATCCTAAGTAAGGGTAGAATATTTCGGTACCGCTATATTAACCGTAAAACATACCGAAATTTAACAACCGTAACCAATCCCTGCTATAGACCCTATAAGAATTAAGTACAGTACGAATCACGAAAGATGACCACAAATGGCGCCCATTATCGCACCATAACTCATGAAAAGAGACTTGAGACAAAATAATAATTCTTATACATATAGAACTAAATATTATATAATATTTTATGAAATATTATTTTGTCTTAAGTCTCTGCTTCATGAGTTATGATGCAAAGATGGTCGGCATTTGTGGTCATCTTTCGTGATACGAACTATACCTGTTTCTTTTATGTTTTCGTGTTTTATTTTAAGTAAATAATTTTATTTTAATAAAAAAATATTAATAAACGCGTTTTTTCTTTACTTAACATGAAACAAAATTGTAAACAAAAAACCAAAAAAAGGATCAAAAAGAATCGAAAAAACCGGGTACCCGATTCCGACCAAGGAATCGGAATCGGAAATCGGAAATTTTCGATTCTTCAAAGAGGTCCGATTCTGCATGCCCTAGATCAAGGGTGGCCAACCCGCGGCCCGCCGTCTTTGTGGCCCGCGGAACCGAGCAAATTTTTTTAAAGTAAAAAAACAATAATACTAAAATTACCTTAGCATACCTACTATAAAAAAACAAACACTTCTTCTCTCACATAGTAGTAGTGCGGCCCGGGGTAAAATTCTACTTCCGAATTTTGGCCCAAACGTCGAAAAGGTTGGCCCACCCTTGCCCTAGATGAAAGGTACCATAACAAAGAATAATTATTAATCAGCATCCCGCCCGGCGCGGCGGGCGGCGCCTTCCTCCTTTTCATCATTACCTTCCAAGTTCAAACAAACATCCAAAAAGAAATACTTTCCAGTCGTCACCTCCATTCGCTCCAAAAGTCTGTTTCCGTTCCGTTCGAGTCCCGTCATCATGCATCGGTGTGAGTAGGGTTGCCAGGCGTCCGGCTAAAGCATAGGACATAGGTAGGCTTTTTGATTCAGTGTCCGGCCAAATTAAACAAAAATAAATTTTAATTAATTTCCGGCCAAAGTAAAAATAAATGTCGTACCTATTATTTTACTAAAACACAAAATTCTTAACAATTTAGTGGGTCCGGCTTTTTTACCCAAACTGGCCAAACTGGCTGGTCTGTCCGGCTATTAGGTTAGACGACCTGGCAACCCTAGGTTAGAGGATAGCGATTGTATTTATTTTTATTTACATATATACCTATCTATCTTTTGAGGGTAGCCTTTTAACTTTTTTAAATGGTCACTAATAATATGTTGGAACGGTATTTAGACGGATATAGTATTAATCCTTATCAAATTAAATGAAGTTCGTTTCCTTGAGCATTTCATGCACATAATGTTAGTCTTTTACACTACCTACATAAATTATATTAATATCTTACGAGTTGTCGCAAAAATTAACGCGCGCGAAAATAAATACAAGCGCTATTCTCACACCGATGCATGAATGACGGGACTCCAACGGGACGAAGACAGACTTTTGGAGCGAATGGAGGTGACGACTGGAAAGTATTTCTTTTTGGGTTTTTATTGGAACTTGGAAGGTAATGAAGGAAAAGGGGGAAGGCGCCGCTCGCCGCGCCGGGCGGGACACTAATTAATAATTGGACGTAGTTACACAGTAACGTTCCACTACACACGAAGGTCAAACTGCGATAAATGCATTTTTGTGTTTGAGCCACTGACCTGCATATATTTACACTGGACAGGCTTATGTCAAACTGTTTTTGTGCCTATTTGATTTCCGCCATTTTGGCGATGTAGGACGTAGCGTGAGCATAGCGTGAGGGACATGGTACTAAAGTTTGAAGTCTGGAAAGACAATCACGGCAACCATTTTCATATTGTACGTCAAAATTAGTTCTTTAGACGCACGCTAGTGGCGTTTCAAATAGGCACAAGAACTTAGCTGTCAAATCATACAGACAGCCAGTCCTGTTAAATAAAAAAAGAATTTTCATGTCAATGGTTTGAGCTGTCCACTTTTTAGGGTTGCGTATCAAAATGCTAAAAAAGGAACCCTTATGGTGTGACTCAGTCTGTCTGTCTGTCTGTCACAGCTGGATATCTCGAGAACTACTAATGGTATCAACTTTTTTACAACAGCGACTGAAAAGGGGTCTTAAAAATTTGAAGTGGGGCTATTAAGGCATGTGGGATATCATATGAAAGAACGCCGTTTGCTCGTTTTTAATCTTTTTTTCTTAGGCCACATAGTTTTCGAATTATGGTGAAAAATGTAAAAAAAATTACCGTTCCCTCCCCCCCCTTATCTCCGAAGTTTGCAAAGAGAAAAATCTGAAATAATTTTATGTGATAGCAGTTTAGATTACAGGAAAAATAAAACGATGTCTCAATATACCACACTTTTTTAGAAATTATCAAATTTCTAAAAAAGTTAACATTAGTTTCACTATTATTATTATATATTAATAATTATTATTATATATTAATAATAATAATAGTTCCACTATCGGTCAAGAGATGGCGCTGAACTAAAATTGCAATACTTATTTTATTATTTTACTCTGCAGTGTGGTTTGATGGTGCAATTATGATGGTACACCCTCGGTGCGCAAGTTCGACTCGCTCTTGACCGGTTTTATTTATTGTAAGGAGTAAAGGCGAATCCCACTGATTATTTTAAAGAAATATATGCCTATTATTTTCTGATGGCTCTTTTTCTACGTTTCATTAATTAAACAGTAAATATTATTTTACGTTTATTTACTCAAGTGGTAACGGTCTGAGCGTTTTTCAAAAAAGATGTACATGGCAAATATTATGGCGTGTCCCAGATATTGAGTATTTTATTATAATTTTTCTAGTACTTTAAATAATAAAATTGCGCGTTTATCTAATAAATATACATTTGAATTGACTTTACCTTTTTATGCGACCCTAAGTGAATTGAATTTAAATTATAACAAAAAAGGATTATAAAAAACATGAAAATCTTCATTTCGAGACTTGAGTCGATTTTCAAGACTGGACTCGTTAGTCACATGAGTCTTTTCGAGCTTTTTAAGTTCTTTGAGCTAGTCATGAACTTGAGTTGGTGTATTATAATAGGTAATACTGGGTGATTTTATATCGTCATCCATATTTATTTACTAATCTGATTGAAAATGAATAGCTCAATAAAAAATAGTAACAATTTAATAATAAGACTGACGATTTGTTGAATCAAAATGCGAGTTAAAATGGCTTTAGATTTACCAAGTACTCCTGCCAAGTAACAAGAATTCCAAGCGAGCGACTGTCATTCTGAATTTCAACAGTCAATTATTTCGACAGCGTCTCGATTTCGAAAAACAATAGTTCGACACTCACTGCTTCGACAGAACATATTTCGACAAGCATTATTCCGACAGAACATATTTCGACACACACAACTTCGAATAACACTACTTCGGCAGAACCCTTCTTGGAAATGCACTTGTTCGACGGATCTCTATTTCGACGGAACATACCGTCGACAAAATACTGCTCTGAAATATTAGCGTATAGTTGGCAGCCTCACCACGGAATTAGAAAGTTTTGACTAGGTCAAAAAATTGTTAGTAAATAGTGATAAATAGTGAACTATAGCATATTAATAGTGATACTATGGTTCAAAAGATATTTGAGTATCTTGGTGAGGCTGCTAACTTGACCTCAAGCTGGCAGACACCTTAAGAAATACAGTTCGTATCAATGTGATTTATATGCCAAAAAATTGTTAGGAAATAGTGAATCGTATACGCAAAATTTCAATAATATTGCTTCAGTACAAGCCGAAATATTACGGTCTCAAAGTGGGCTGCTAACTTGACGTTTCTGGCAATGGCGATTCCAGAGAAACGGGTACAAGTTATAAACAAATAAATATATCAAAATATTGTTAGTGAAATTGTGATTCTTACGATATAAATAAAAAAAGAATTCTTCATTGCTATTTTCTAAAAATCGAATGTTAACTTCTACATAATACTCTGAATATATGCTGCCGATCAATATTAAACTTTGCTCCACAGTAATAAGGTTTAAACTTGATTGCAATCATGAGGTGAGTACTATCAAGCAAAAAAGTGAAATTTATATTTTTTGACTGTGTCAATAGTCATATCCTCGGTTCAAGGCTATTGATTTGGTATAAGTACACAAATATTTTTCTATCCACTTTTTTATTTTTTAGAGTATTGACACAATCAAAAAATTTTTGATTAAATCTCATCAAAAAAAAATTGGTCGTTTAATACTCTCCTCTCAGTTCATTTATTTAGTTTAGGAAAAACTACTAATATTTAACTACCAATTAGGTACCTAACGTTAAAACTATAACTTAAAGGGAGGAGTCTAATGCAAATACCCTAACCTGTAATTTTTTGAAAATGAATATTTTGTATTTTTTTTTTGGTAACTGAAACTTTAACGTTAGGTACCTATTTGGTGAGATTTATAATAAAATAAATGGAAATGGTTTTAATTTAAATTACCCGTAGGAAAAAGTTTCTTAAATTCATATTAATTTCTCAACTATGATCTAGCTACATTTTGCAATATATTTTTTGTAAGAAAGTTAAGAATTAATTAATATGTAGATAGCCAAGTTAATGACTAATAATATGACATCAATAAATACAAACTGGTTGGTAATAGCCAAATACAAACTGGTTGGTATAGCCTTACAAAGGCCTTACGAATATGAGGGACCATCAAACTATATGGAACCAATGTCCACGCGGACGAAGTCGCGGGCGAAAGCTAGTTTATAATAAAATAAGTAATCAGTAGGTAGGTAAGTAGGTAGGAAGTAGATGATATAAGTAGAAAATATTTCTAGTTTTTCCCGAATAAATAACTAAATAAATGAACTGAGAGTAGTATTACTGATGATTAGAGTAGATGTATTGGTATATATATATATGGTTAGAGTAGTAGTATTAATTATTATTAGAGTAGTATTACACAATCAAATTTTTTTTGATGAGATTTAATACAATATAAAATAAAAAAGTAAGTAGAAAAATATGTGTTTACTTATACCAAATCAATAGCCTTGAACCGAGGATATGACTATTGACACAGTCAAAAAATAAAAATTTCACTTTTTTGCTTGATAGTACTCACCTCATGATTGCAATCAAGTTTAACCCTTATAACTGTGGAGAAAAGTTCAATATTGATCGACAGCCTATATTCAGAGTATTATGTAGAAGTTAACATTCGATTTTTAGAAAATAGCAATGAAGAATTCTTTTTTTATTTATATCGTAAGAGTCACAATTTCACTAACAATTTTTTGATATATTTATTTGTTTATAACTTGTACCCGTTTCTCTGGAATCGCCATCGCCAGAAACGTCAAGTTAGCAGCCCACTTTGAGACCGTAATATCTCGGCTTGTAGTGAAGCAACATTATTGAATTTTTGCGTATACGATTCACTATTTCCTAACAATTTTTTGGCATATAAATCACATTGATACGAACTGTATTTCTTAAGGTGTCTTTTGTTTTATTTTATTAATGATTATTTCAACAAAGAGTTGGGTGAAGATTGTTTACCATATAAGACAAGTAAGGATGGACAGACTAAAAAACTCTGTTCAAGGGAAACAGAATATAACTGATGACGAGGCAGTATAGTTTATAACCTTAGCCTATTCTTTGGAATTCAGAACGAATAAAAAAATAATACTGTCACTGTCAATGTCAGCAGTCACTGTCAGTCTGTCAGTCACGCACTTCAGTCAGTCAGCAGGGTTGCCACCTTGGAACATAAAAGTCGGGACAAGGCAGCGGGGGGGTGGATCATATCTTTTGCAATTCAGCTTTCATTCAATCTACAAAGCAACGATTTCTGACATTAGATCATTTAAGCGTCATATGGGAAAATACTCGCTCAACATCGAAGGCGGTATGCTTAAAGCGCGAGATACAAAGCAAAATAAGGCATTTAACTTGCTGTCCTTTATGCTTTTAGATATTTCGGGTTGGCTTAAGAAATGTGTCGGTTGATTTTGGAATTGAATAATATCGCATTTTGTAGAGTTTTGAAAGGCCTTTCAAATGATACTATACTCTCGATAGTATCATTTTCATCGGCGAGGAATTTTTTTTTTAATTATTATTCTAGTGTTTGTGAAAAAACCAAGGTTTTGTAGGACTAAATGTCAACATTGCGTATCAACACCTCCTACGTATACTATCGTAACCAACAAATATGCGAAAATTACATTTATATATTTTTGAATACTTAATAATACCCTACGTCATACAAACTATAAAAATAATTATATTTACGATATTACCGGAGATAATGAGACCGTAATTTACCGTATGTTCATTTAGATCGAAGAAATGTATCGTATAGTGCACTACCCATACTATACGCGGGGGCAGAGAGATCGCATGATCGTCACCTCGTATGTGCCTTACTCCTTCTGGCTTGTGAGCTATAAAAACCTTCAGTGACGTATAAACAATTCCTTATTTTGGTATTCAGAACAAACGTGACGCAAGGGTTTATGAATGATTGACGTCTGAACATGGCACAGACGAGATGACGCTGAAGGTTATGTATGCTGGAAATAACAAAAACTAGCAAACGAAAGTCAAATTTGACTTCCTAGATGCTCAGTGACGCAAAAATAAATAAGATTTAACACTCGAACATCATACAAAACAGAACAGATCTCCTAAAATTGTTGTTTAAACAAGGCACATACAGAACCGTCTGTACCAGTTTTCATTTGTCAAAATATCGACAACTAAACCGTTTGGAGCCAAATGAAGCAGTCTAGCAGCGTCACGTTTGATAAGTGACAGTATATAACACTTCAAATCCGTTCGCGTAACGACACATTAATAGAAAAAGCGAAAACAATATTTCGACCCGTCACACTGTCTGGCCCATACTTAAAACTGTCACGTTACGTGAATTTTGCCTCACGCATGTTGTAAAGCAATTAATATTAAAAAGAATTTCCGTCACTGAGGATCTAGCTTTATCTGAAACCAATCACTGCAGTACTTACGATGCAATTCGAGGTTAAAATTTGTATGAGATTTTTAAGATAGGGTGACAACAATGTACGTACGTTGATGGACAGAAAGGCTAATAATATAATGAAATTGTCCTGTTAGCACTATTATCTATTTTGTGCTGTTAGTTAGTTTTACCACTGACTTTGCATTATAGCGACTTTAGTTACTTAGATATTGATGAGATTGATTAAAAAAATACATCGTATTTTACACGATTTTTTATATTGGATATAATTTTGTATAGATATATCGGATGAAAATATTTTATTGGCTAAAAATATAGATATATCGAATTAAACATATTGATATATCGATATTTTTGCAGCAAGCTTAAACATCGTTGCCAGATAGAACATACAAAAAAATCGGCCAAGTGCGTGTCGGGCCACGCGCCGTAGGGTTCCGTAGTTACCTTATACCAGACCATATTTAATACCATAATTTTCGTCTGCAAAAATAACTTTGTTTTTCACAGTGTTGGTATGAATGACAAAGTTATATTTGCGGTTTTGGAAAATGTACTATATTTCAAAAACTAATGACTATATCTCGCTCATCCTAATTTTCGTTGAAAGCTTTTATTAAAATCCACAGCATAACTTTTTTTTATTTTTCACTATCTTATTTCAAAAGTTAAAGGGGGGGACGGACACACATTTTACCACTTTGGCGGTGTATATCTTTCAAACGGTTGACTTTGAGAAAAAAATGACTTAAGAATCTCAATGTCATTTTTAAAGACCTATCTACAGACACCCCACACGTATTGGTTCAACGTCGGTCTTGGACTGAAGATGATCTCGTGATGTTGCTAGTAAACACAGGTCATCCGCGAAATCGATATCCTCAAGAGTATTCCCATCAACCCAAGGTAATCCTCGCTTTGCCTTGTCAGTTACTCGGCGCATCACGTCATCCAAGACTATTACCACAGTTTAACTCCATACAGTTGTTAAACGCCTTTGATGTTGGACGACGCCGCCGCGTGCCACCGCCCGTGTAGGTACCATGGGCAACAGCGTCGCTTAACCACTGCTAAGGTTAAAACCGCTTGCACGCCGCGCCCGCTGTCACATACGTTTAGTTCGTGCAGGGGCGATACGCGCGCACACGAATTTTGTTGCAAACTGGTTAAGCGACGCTGTTGCCCATAGTACTTACGCAATCAGCCGCAGATGTGCAAGGGTTGTCAAAATAGAAAATAAATGTGATTAATAAGTAATTATTTATTAACAACACACATACACATGAATTTTCGCATTTATAATAGTAGGTAGGTATTAGTAGAAAATAGGATTAGTGATTAGTAGAACAAGGATATAAATAATCTAACATTACGCGATCAGTGTTCAAGTGCCTATAGCCCGTGCGCAAAGCGTAGGTATGTAGGTAAGTCGGTAGGTACTTATATCAAATATACTTTTAAGTACTTACTTTAACAGAACAGCCGCGGTGTCATTAACTAATTAATAGTGTTCGAGTATTTAGTAGCACAGAAAATAAATTAGTAGGTACCTATCTTGGACGAATCAAGGTACCTATGTAGGTAGGTACCACCAGTGTAATACGTAAATCTCTGGTTCACACAAGGTCGTAGGTACCCAACTATTTTGTGATCATAGCAACACGCACGATATGCTTATGTACCTAGTTCCTACATACCTTCCAAATATATAATCATTATTTATTTCACAAATCTACTTGAAGTTATTCTTTAGCTACAATTAAATTTTACTATAAAACTGCACAGCACACCACAGGTATTATTATACAGAATAAGTACCTACCTAATAGCACGAGATGATGATTGGTTAAGTAGGTAAGTAATACGAAATTACTTATAGGAATAAATAAACTTACCTCGCATCACGGGGAAATCTATGAAATTTTAAGTCCTTGTTGTATGTCGCCGTCGAGGCACATCCGTATACGAAACAAGTGTGCACCATTATAACTAGTGGCTCCGTGAGCTGTAGACCACGCGTTAAAAAGTAGCTCAAATTGTATGTTGTTTAAAAAATAATCTAAAAGATGTCGCCACCCCTTTTTCCCCACACACCACGAGCTTTTCAAAGCACATAGTAGGTATGTACGTGCTGTTTGGTATATTATTTGTTATTTATTATTTTTGTTATATATTCACTGCTAGATGGCGCTTCTTATTTTAATAATTTTTCGAAATAAGTGATTTTTGGTAAATTTCGAAAAAATGGATAGTAAAAAATTATACAATATTATCGAAGCTGCCCACAAAATTTCATCAGAATCGGTTGAGAAATGCGACCTGTAGAGGAGATCAAACAGCCCGGAAGCTGGACTGAAATATGTTTTTTTACATATCTCCATCATTTTAATAAATTTCGAAAAATTGCTTCTACAAAAAAATTCTATATATTTATCAAATCTGCTCACAAAATTTCACCGGGATCGGTTGAGAAATGCGACCTGTAGAAGAGAACAGACAGCACCGGAAGTCCGGACTGAAATACGATTTTTTTACATTATCTCCGCCATTTAAAAAAAAAATTAAAAACTGGCTTAACAAAAAAAATTTATACAATTTTCAAACCTGCTTACAAAATTTCACGAGAATCGGTGGAGAAATACGACCTGTAGAAGAAAACAGACAGAACTGGAAAGCCCGACTGAAATATGTATATTTAACATTTCTCCGTCATTTTTAAAAATTTCAAAAAACTGGCGTGACAAAAAAATTCTATATTATTTTCAAACCAGCTCACAAAATTTCACGAGAATCGGTTGAGAAATGCGACCTGTAGAGGAGAACAGATAGCGCCGGGAATCCGGACTGAAATACGATTATTTTACATTATCTCCGCCATTTAAATAAAAATTAAAAACTGGCTTAAAAAAAAATTATACAATTTTCAAACCTGCTTACAAAATTTCACGAGAATCGGTGGAGAAATGCGACCTGTAGAAGAAAACAGACAGAACTGGAAAGCCCGACTGAAATATGTATTTTTAACATTTCTCCGTCATTTTTAAAAATTTCAAAAAACTGGCGTGACATAAAATTCTATATTATTTTCGAACCTGCTCACAAAATTTCACGAGAATCGGTTGAGAAATGCGACTTGTAGAGGAGAACAGACAGCGCCGGAAATCCGGACTGAAATAGGTTTTTTTTAACATATCTCCGCTATTTTGAAAAATTTCAAAAAACTGGTTTGACAAAAAAAATCTACATCATTTTTATACCTGCTTACAAAATTTTACGAGAATCGGTTGAAAAATGCGACCTGTAGAGGAAAACAGGCAGAGCTGGAAAACGGACTGAAATCTGTTTTTAACATATCTCCGCCATTTTGAAAAATTTAAAAAAACTGGCTCAACAAAAAAATTCTGTATAATTTTCGAACCTGCTTACAAAATTTCACAAGAATCGGTTGAGAAATGCGACCTGTAGGCTGGAACAGACAGCCGGACATACGAAAGAATTTTTGCCCAAGCTGAAGCAGAGACGCTTCGCTCGCCCTTCGTGCTCGCTCGGTCAATTATGTACGATAGTAAAATTGTACCTAATAAACGATAGCGACATAAAAGTTTTTTAAAATGGTCGCTCGCAATGCGTGATTTATTCGGTCGCGTCACTCGCGCTGGCCTTCCGCGTTCGAGTGCCCAAACTCGGCAAGTTTGGGTACTCCGAACCGCGCCGCCCGACCCCCTCGAGACCCCCTCCGTTGCTCTGCGCAAGTACATTCATTTTTCAACTGTATGGAGTTAAACTGTGCTATTACGAACAACAACGGTGATAGTAGGCATTCTTATTTTACTCCGGCAGTCACTGGTATCGGCTCTAAAAGTTGCCCGTTGTGCATCACTCGGCAAGAGGAACCCAAATAAAAATAAAGGCATCTAATTACTTTTGTGACCTTGTCTGGTATACCTCTTCAAGTATGTGCCATATACCGAACCACTTTACCCTATCAAACGCTTTTTCGAAGTCAACGAACAAAGTGTTGCTGCATTTCGTTATATTGCTTCAAAATCATACGCAAAACGTTGATCTGGTCTGTGCAAGATCGACCCGCTCTAAAACCACTCTGTTCTTCTCTTAATGTGTTATTCAAAGATGTTTCACAAAACTGGGGTGCAAGCCTGTTCTAACAAAACCTGGTTTAATGCTTTTAAACCAGTCACAATGCACCTTTTAATCCTTAAACGGTGGGACTAAACGTTAAACTGTCACTCTGAATACGATTTGCGCTAAAATGGCGTTAGTCCGCAGTCTAACGCCATGTTAACTTTGGCCCTAGTTTAACGAACGGGTGCAATCGCCGCCCTTGTTAACCGGTTCAACAAAATTTTGCACAGAACCTTTGAGCAAACAGGCAGCAAGTTGATCCCTCGCCAATTGGAACACTGACACCCGATTGCACTAAACTTAAGGATCGCCTAAGTCTTCTCCTAACTACAACACGACCAAATTAAAACAGTGTCATAAACTTAGCCGTCATGCATGTAGCTGTCATTCGCCTAGTTATCTTTGGTCGAGTTATAGATAAGAAAAGACTTAGGCGATTCTTAAGTTTAGTGCTTTTGCACCTGAGTCAAGTCTCCTTTCTTCGGTAGCTTAATGATGATGCCTTCTTTCCAGCTTTCGGGTGCCTGTTCTGTTTCCCAAATAAATGTCATCAGCGACAGCAGCATATCAGCTGTGGCATCGGCATTGGCCTTAAGCGCATCAATAGGAATGCCATCGTTGCCTGGTGCTTTGCTGCTCTTTAGGCTTTTTATGGCGGCACAGATTTCAGCCTTATCTGGAGAATCGACCTTAACCTTGTATGCTCTAAGACTCTAACATCCAGAACTTCACAAGCTATCTCCGCATCATTGTGATCCAGATCATCCACCTCGCCAACTACCGTAAGGAAAACCTCTGCCAAATGCTCGTGCCATCTACGCAGTTGATCATTCTGCGCACTAAGAAGCTTCCCATCTTTGTCTGCTACCGGTCTTATAGTTAGAGGTTTCTTGTAAGTCTAATTTGACTTTAAAAGAAAAACTTTTTATGATATTAATATTTATTTAGTTAGAACAAAAAGATATAAATTTACTTAACTCTTAAATTTTTCGGAACCCCTGAGAGCCTCTTATGGAACCCCATGGTTCCACTAAACAATATTCGGGAACCGCTGCCCTAAACTATGCCCAGGCTTAACAGCTATAGAACAAAAAAAGTTTCATTCGAATCCGTACAGTATTTCCAGAGATAGTGTGTTCAAACTGACAAACAAACAGATACACTTTTTTCTAATTCTTACTCTATTACTGTCTCCATCGCCCCAAAAAATTTTTTTTCAAATATATTCAATGTACAGACACTTTTTAGGGTTCCGTACCAAAATGGTAAAAAAGGAACCCTTATGGTGTGACTCAGTCTGTCTGTCTGTCTGTCACAGCTGGCTATCTCGAGAACTACTAATGATATCACTACAAATTTGGAACAGTTTAAAATGACATTTGCCCAACTATTTTGCAAATAAGAAAGAAATAAAAAATAAATATCTTTTTTACAACGGGGACTGAAAAGGGGTCTCAAAAATTTGAAGTGAGGTGACTAGGGCATGTGGGGTATCATATGAAAGAGCGCCGCTTGCACGTTTTTAATCATTTTTTTAGGCCGCATAGTTCTCGACTTATGATGAAAAAAGTAAAAAAAACCGGCCAAGTGCGAGTCGGGCCACGCGCCATAGGGTTCCGTAGTTACCTTATACCATACCATATTTAATACCACCTATCATTTTTCGTTTGCAAAAATAACTTTGTTTTTCACAGTGTTGGTATGAATGACAAAGTTATATTTGCGGTTTTGGAAAATGTGCTATATCTCAAAAACTGATTACTATATCTCGTTCAAACCAATTTTGGTTGAAAGTGTTTATTAAGATCTATAGCATATATTTTTTTTAGATTTTTCATTCTCTTATTTCAAAAGTTAAAGGGGGGGGGACACACATTTTACCACTTTGGCGGTGAATATCTTTCAAACGGTTGACTTTGAGAAAAAGTTGTCTTAGAAACCTCAATGTCATTTTTAAAGACCTATCTATAAACACCCAACACGTGATGGTTTAAAGAAAAAAAATTTTTTCAGTTTCAGTTTCATGTATGGGAAGCCCCCCCTTAATCTTTTATTTTTCTAATTTTTGTATTAAATTCGTTAAGCGGTTAACAGAATACATCTACCTACCAAGTTTCAACTGTGTAGTCTTAATACTTTCGGAATAAAGTGGCTATGACATACGGACAGACAGACAGACAGACAGACAGACAGACAGATAGACATGACGAATCTATAAGGGTTCCGTTTTTTGCCATTTAGGCTACGGAGCCCTAAAAAATGACCGTTCCCCCCTCCCTTATCTCCAAAGTTTGCAAAGAGAAAAATATGA
The DNA here is from genome assembly GCA_943789525.1 of Agriphila geniculea. Taxonomy (NCBI): domain Eukaryota; kingdom Metazoa; phylum Arthropoda; class Insecta; order Lepidoptera; family Crambidae; genus Agriphila; species Agriphila geniculea. The sequence goes on along the minus strand of OX038877.1, from coordinate 3,665,312 downwards.
AATAATTCTATGTAATAGCAGTTTATATAAAGATTACAGGAAAAATAAAACGATTTCTCAATATAGTATACTTTTTTGAAATTATCAAATTTCTAAAAAGTTAACATTAGTTCCACTATAGGTCAAGAGATGGCGCTGATCTAAAACTGCAATATTTTATTATTCTACTCTGCTGTGTATTTATTATGATAGTACGGAACCCTCGGTGCGCGAGTCCGACTCGCTCTTGACCGGTTTTTTTTTACAGTTTTATTACTTATATGTATGGATAAAAGAATTAACCTGTGATGTTTAACACTATAACATTTTAGAATACCTAGTAAGTAGAATTACTTATATTAGTATAGTATTATATTATTATCTATGGTACTAGTCTGTTTTTCAACAAGTCATTAATATGTATATTAATGTGATTGAACTGTGATATTTGATATTATTATTGTTATCAAAATAACTTTTTAGTGTCACACCTTAAGCGTTAATAAATCACAACTTGTTGAATTGATTTCCTGAAGTTTTATTTGATAAAAAAAAAAAAATCATTATTGCCCTGCCAAAAACGAACTAAAAAGTTAATTAAAAAAAACAAGTGTCATTGCAATCAGGGGACCGTTTTGTGAAACAATTTTTAATCAAAGAGGTCCCCCGACTGCAATGACACTTGTTATTTAGTTAACTTTTTAGTTCGTTTTTGGCAGGGCAGTCGTATTTTTAATATTTTTTAAATTTATTTAATTTATTTTACATATTTTCGGGACAAATGATATAGTTTTGGAATGTGCGCCTTTCATTTGATGCCCATATTGTAATAAATGAAGAAAAAATTTTTTTTTTTCTTATTTAAAAGTGGCGTCGTACAGTCGCCATATTGACTTTAAAAAAACATAGCCAGTGTCAATCGGAATGATGTAAGGATTCTAACGATACCCCATACATCTAAATCCGTTAAGCCATTTAGAAGTTATGGTGGAATAAAGAAACTCACATACCTACAAACATACATGAACCATGAACACATTTACACTCCTTTTTTGAGCAGTCGTGTAAAAACCTAAAAGTAATGTGCTACGATACGCTACAAACAATCTCAGTAAACTTCAATACGATGTCCGCAAAAATAATACTTCATGGTCACCCTAGTTTATTTACATACAAATTTTAACCTCGAATTGCATCGTAAATACTGCAGTGATTGGTTTCAGATAAAGCTAGATCCTCAGTGACGGAAATTCTTTTTAATATTAACTGCTTTACAATATGCGTGAGGCAAAATTCACGTAACGTCAGGCTAGGCGCACTCCGCGCTTTAGGTACGAAGCTACAAGTAGGCAGCGGGTCCGTCCGGACGGACTAATTTCAGAGGACTGCCGCCGTTGGCTGGCTGTTAGCAGTTCGATTTCGATAGTCCTTCACTCGCCGCGTTCATCTTAATACTAATATATCCGAACCTCACGTTTTTCACACTTCCAAAAGTTCCAAATGACATCGATACGTAAAAAGTGCTTATCTACTACCTAGATATTATTTAGTATCCGTTTATTCTTAGGTGCCTTATTTGCTAAAGCCTTACTTACTTGCCTTATTTGCTAAACAATCTTCACCCAACTAGGTATTTATTGAAATAATAATTAATAGATTAGGTAGGTACTTACTTACCTACTTTCGAAATAAAGTTAATTATTAATGACAATGTTATTTCGTAAGAAAGCAAATTACCTCAAAGTCAGCATGCATAGTCTGATGTGGCGTCGATTGTACCTAGACTAGGTTTTTTTGAAATGTATTTAAGTACATTAAGTACCTATTATTTAATTATTATTTAAAAGAACAAGCCCTAAAGTCGTTAGAAGAGATAAGAGCTACGCGATAGAAAGAGAGGCAACTTCTAGGTGAATATAACTGTAGGGTGGGAGCGGTGTGCGACCTGAATTGCACTTTATTGTGTATGGGATAGAGTCACTATTTATTTAAATGACTTTGCGGAGTGGATCTTCTGTACTTGTACTATTATGTATTCTGTGGTAACGTGACAGTTTTAAGTATGGGCCAGACAGTGTGACGGGTCGAAATATTGTTTTCGCTTTTTCTATTGATGTGTCGTTACGCGAACTGATTTTAAGTGTTATATACTGTCACTTATCAAACGTGACGCTGCTAGACTGCTTCATTTGGCTCCAAACGGTTTAGTTGTCGATATTTTGACAAATGAAAACTGGTACAGACGGTTCTGTATGTGCCTTGTTTAAACAACAATTTTAGGAGATCTGTTCTGTTTTGTATGATGTTCGAGTGTTAAATCTTATTTATTTTTGCGTCACTGAGCATTTAGGAAGTAAAATTTGACTTTCGTTTGCTAGTTTTTGTTATTTCCAGCATACATAACCTTCAGCGTCATCTCGTCTGTGCCATGTTCAGACGTCAATCATTCATAAACCCTTGCGTCACGTTTGTTCTGAATACCAAAATAAGAAATTGTTTATCCGTCACTGAAGGTTTTTATAGCTCACAAGCCAGAAGGAGTAAGGCACATACGAGGTGACGATCATGAGATCGCGAGCCGTGGTGAGCGTGTAGTAACTGGCAGTAGCGAAAGATTACGCGGGGGGTATTCTATTCGAAAAAAAAAGTAAATATTAAGTTTTAAAATAAATATAAATTATAAATAAATATGAAAAACAATTACTTATACTACCGTGCAAAACCCGCAGTAAAATATCGTAAGTAGAACTTACTATAGTCTACTATGAATTTGGATATTTTTGAACTGTCGTAAGTAAAACTAACGATATTTTACTATGGAAAATCGTAAAAAAATAGAATAGTATTTTGTACTTACGATACTTCAAATCGGAGTTACTTTTTATAATTCTTTCTTATGCTATACTTACGATATTTTACTTCGATATGAAAAATAACTTACAACAGTATACTTTTAGAAAACAGCTTAAATAATGGATGAGTTTGTTTTTTTTTACAGAATCACCACATCCTTCTGATGTCGATATTTCTGAGATAAATTGAATGATGGTTTTGGTATCAGATTCCGAGGAAAAAATACGTCAAAGTCATAAAAATTCACCCAACAAAGTAATAGTCAAAAGGGAACCATAATGATCTGTTAGTTGTAAAATTTTTAATATCAGCTTGTACTTGTTTATTTCTATCATTTAAAAACTAAAATGACTTCAAATTCAAAATTTCATGGTCACTAACATTATAATGATATTGTTTAACGGGATAGTTACCGTGTATTATTATAATTTGTTTTTGTGTTCTCGATATTTCAGTCTTGCAACATTACTTGCAACTCAAAAACAATATGGTAATATATGACAATCATCCCGATAAACAATATTATTCTAATGTTTTACTACACACGTGTTTTTTTGTACGATAGTTAAAAAAAATAGGGCCTTGACTTTTTTTTTATTTCAGGGTTTGCTTATTATTCTCCGGCTGTAGAAAATATTATAGAACATCCATCTCCCGATTGTAGCTTAAATCTAGATTTTGACTGTGATAAAAAAAATTGTCCCTGGTTTGTTAAAAATATATTTTACCTCTAGTTAGTTGATTCTAACATCACCGATTTAGCATATACCCCTCAAGCGAACACGCACGAACACGAACATGAAGAGAGAGCTCTTCATGTTCAGAAGCAATACCACAAGCTTCTAGCAAACGGGTTTTCAAACCAAGGAAAGATAATAGAAATATCAGACGTCGACATGTTAAGGAATGAAAGGACAACAAATGAAAAGTTGTAAGAAACTTGGGCAAAGAGTATAAGAGTCATGATGGCAAACAGCAAATCTATGGGTCCTGTGTGTCATACAAACTGCAGACTAAAATGTTCACGATGAAGAAAGACTTTCGATTTTTAATACTTTTTGTGGTTTAGGTAATCGTGAAAAGCAATGGGCCTTAAGGCAAATTTTGTTCCTTAACAAAAAACGCAGGGTGTTTACTGACACACAATCTAAACGAATTTAACTTTAATTTATAGGCTTTCAAGGGCAGGTATAGACAGTCAAGAAAATTATTTAACTGTGTGTAAAAAAAATCTGAATACTTTTTCAGTAGTACGAGGGAATAAAATAAAAGAGGTGTGTATCAAACCTGGATATCCCTTAGTTTGTTTTATAAATACGATTTAGTCGCCGATGATTACTACGTTTTAATTGTAAAGGCCTCTACTAGACGACAATGTGTCTCCAACGTAAATGCCCTGATATACTGCCGATTGCAATTTATTCCCCATCCCCATGCCCTTATAGTTAAAGTAGAGGCCTTTATAGTTATAACGTAGTAGCTATTATTGGCGACTAAATCGTATTTATAAAACAAATTAAAGGGATTTCCAAGTTTGATACACACCTCTTTTCTTTTATTTCCTTGCACTACTGAAAAAGTATTCAGAATCATTTTCTCACACTCATTTAAATAATTTTCTTGGCATTTTATATCTGCCCTCGATAGCCTATAAATTATAGTGAAATTTCCTTTAGATTGTGTGTCAGTAAACACCCTGCGTTTTTTGTTAAGCAACAAAATTTGCAATAAAGGCCCATTGCTTTTCACGCTTTTTTTCAATAAAGAGGCCCATTGCTTTTCACTGGTAATGGGCATCAATAATTTTTCCAGAGTCTGTCCCAAATTAGTAATAACTTAAATTCAACTTCTTTTATTTTTAAATTATGATTATGATTATGATTATGATTATGATTAACTTCTGACTCCGACTCTAATTATTAGAGTTTATTTCTAAACTGATTTCTTATATAATAATGAACAATGATCTCAAAGAGTCCGATGTTTGAAGTAAGGTTGGTTTTTTGTTAATTTTTTATTAAAGGTTAGAAGTTTTTGATAGTTTATCAAAAACTTAGTACATGAGTAAAGAAAATATATTTTATTTCATATGTTTTCAAAGAGATGTTTGTTTTATTATTTGTTTTAATATTGGGAGTTCGTCAAATAGACTCAAAACTTATTATTACAAAATTTGTGTTTTTGTTGTTTTTATGATTTTGGTTAAAGAATAACAAGTACCAATACCATTTTGAAGAGAGATGTATCTTTAGACTGGTTTGATTACAAAATACATTATATTTTATATTAATTATGGTAATATTATTTCAGTACTCCATAATTTACGATATTTCATGACAAAATTATTCCCTAGAAAATTATAGTAACTATGAATTACAATACATATTATTCTATTTACATCGCTGTAAATTGTAGTAAATACAACATACGTTACTTTTTGTTTCATGAAATTCAACGTAAATTGTAGTAAGTACTACATACAATAAACTACGACATTTGTTTCCCAAAGAAAAATATCGTAAGTGACTTTTTTAGCTATTCTGATTAAAAAAAATTGAATAATCTTTTCAAAAATATAATTTAGTTCATAAATATCTATCTACATGCTATGTTTAGTTCTTATACGAAAGAAATTGACTTAGTGAGCATCAAAAAACTACTAACTCGTCTTATAATGGCTGTACTGTAAAGTTCATGTAGTGCAGTTACGATATTATACATAGGAGGTGTCGGTATTTTTGCGTGGAACGGAACACGTTTACACATTTTTTATTTGTATTTGACAGTTCGCGCGTATTTCCGTTTCCATTTATGCGAGGCGCGAATCTTCATTTCTGTTTTTGTGAAATTTGGATGTGTATTCATTTAATGTCGGCGCACTAGGTTGGTAGCACTGCTAAATTGTTGCGATGGTGACCAAAGACCGCAGGTCACGTGATAGGTGCGAGGAGCGTAGCGATGAGCATGTTAGGTTGACATGAACCCAGCGCGCGAGCCGAGCGAGCGAAGCGAGCGTGCCGCGGCAGCGGCTGGCGAAGCGCCAGAAACGACTTTTTTTACGTGCGAAATTTTGTATGTACGTACGTCCGAAAGTCGTGCCCCCCGACACCACGTGGTACTAGTCTGCCCTACCCCAAGAGTGTTTTTATAAGCCGCGGAGGCGCGGAGGGACGGCAGGACCGCGGAGCCGTGAGAGAAAGAATTTAGATTTATGAAAAGTGGCGTTTTGAGGTTAGGATTTTTAAAATCATATATCTCAGTAATTATTAATTTCCTCGCGGCGGGAGTGGCACTGGGGGGTTTCCCTCACCCCTCCTATCTATCTCAATCCTCATTTCAATCGGCCCATTTCTAAAGATTACCCATCGTCGGGACGCGGGACAATACCATAGAATCGGGACTGTCCCGGCAAAATCGGGACGGGTGGCAACCCTGTCAGTCAGTCAGTCCAAGCAAATACTATAGAAACTCTACCGAGTTCCAAGTTCAGTCAAGAGGCCAAGAGCACAGATAAATATACTTGTTGTCAAGAGTCAAGAATGGAATGCTGCGAAACGAAACTGCGAACTTTTTGTAGAATATTCTAAATTATGACTGAAAATGTCGAAGTTACGACAGTTGTTATTTAATAATTGTTACTGTAGATACTATAGTGCCCAGCAAGCAAACAAGAAATTGCCAATTATATCATGCAAACGGCCAGAGTTCAATCATTTCGAAGGTCAAACATACAGCAAGTTTAAAGGCGTGCAACTAGCCTCTAAGGGTTGGTTGCATCCTAAATCCAAAGGCGATTACTTTATCATCCACGGCAATGTTAACAAAAAAGAAGAAAAACCTGTGTATAAGAAAAGTTTCGAGGAAATTGGTGTTTGTCAAGAACTGATTGAGGTTATGTCAGTAGCTGGCTATTCTTTGCCAACTGAGATACAAACTAAAGCGATACCCGCAATTTTGCAAGGACACAACACATTAGTCACCGCAGAGACTGGATGTGGAAAGACATTTGGATATTTGCTACCTATTTTCCAACATATACTCGGCTGGAAACCAAATATTCCTGAAGAGTTTAATAGCCCTTTAGCGGTTGTAATAACTCCAAGTAGAGAGTTAGGTAAGAACTTTTAGGTCATAGAGAACTGTGTCTTTTATTCCTATTTTATATGAAACACAATACAAGTACTATGCGCACCAAATAAGAATAGTACTGTCAAATGGCTATCTTCATCTTTGTTCCTTTTCTTGCACATGCTACACCTAGGGCCGCCACTTTCCAAAAAGAGCAGACCCGGAGATTTTCGAAAAATCATTACTTTTTGTCAAATTAATCATATTTTAGGCAGGTATTTTTTTTTTAAATTAATACCTAAGTTGGAAAATTACTATTTAAAGTTACAATCTACGTCCTGTCTATAGAATCTTTTTTGTTAGTTGCATCCACTAATCTGGCAAGATTAGATAAAACTAGACAAAACAGGCATGTTTTGTCTATAGTAAAAAGAATGGCCACGCAGAGTGATTTTTAGTCAGTTTCATCTACTAATCTTGTAATCTGTGTTTCATCCAGGCGGGTGGGTAACTCGCTGCGGGCTTGCATGATTGGAGCATGTATGAGCTTTCAAACACCGAGACCTGTGTTTGAAAGCTCATACAAATAATAAAATAAAAAATTAAAAATGCCTGTCTTAGTTTACAGCCAGCCGCACGCCTGTTTAAGCTGTAAAATGTCTATCAAATGGGGCAAATCCCTGTCAGATAGTAACCCTAGGTAAGGTTTTTTTAGCTAGTTTTGTAGTGGTAAACCTTAGATACGGTTGGCTTTTACCTGGGGACACAATGTTAAACCCGTAGCTTGGATATCCACTACTCAAACCCGTAGACTGCGGTTCAAACACGGAGAAGTGGCAGCCCTAGCTACTCCCCTAAAGTGGAAATGAAACACAAACAAAGATGGCCGTTTTGACAGTCCTATTTTTGGATTATTCGCAGTTGGTCGGATTCGCAAAAGGTCAGATTCTCATTTCGCTGGATTTAGTACAGACAATAACATATACTTAAACAATAAATATTTTTTATGTATCTATCAGTAACTGCAAAATGCATATTTTTATGTAAATATGTGAGGAAGTTAAATTCTTTTTTGAAATCCGACACTTATAAATGTCTTGTGTTGTCATGGTCACTAATTTATGATTTATGGAGAAACAAGGGAGAAATATTTTTTAATGTTGTTTTTATTAAACCTAATAAAAAATAATTTATGGAAAAATAATTTAATCAAATAAATATAAATTTTAAATGCAAAATGAGTTTTCGACCAAAAGGTCGAATCCGGCCAAGTGCTAATCAAGTAAACTTTTCTTTATGACTATCTTCTGGCAAAATGAGAATCCGACCTTTTGCGAATCCGACCAAGTGCTAATAATTGCTATTCTTATTTGGCTCGCATATTACTTTACATATTTTTTTCTTTTAAGCTCATCAAATTGGAGATGTAGCGCAAAACATAGCTCAAAATTTGAACCTAAATGTAACAACACTTGTTGGAGGTAAAACAAAGCAGAAAATGCTAGATCCTCCAATCGAATATTGTGATTTACTTGTAACAACTCTCGGGGCCTATAGTAAGCTGGTGACAACGGGTATTTTCAAGATACATAATGTTCATCACATGGTGCTAGATGAAGCAGATACTTTGTTGGATGATAGCTTCATCGGAAAATTATCACATTTGTTGAAGAAGTTCTCGGTTTGTATGGTTTGGATTTTCTTACTGTAAAATTTTAAAATGTTCATTATTTTAAAATTATTAATGGCCACTTTAACACATCAGGTGGGTAAATCCACGAGCATTTGAACTCCGTCATTCCAATCAACATATTATTTTCATAATTTTAGAGTTGTCTCCCTGTGTGCAGTTATGAAAATAGGTCCCAGACGAGTAGTATTTAGCAGAATAAGTAATATAACTCTTGCAACCTATCTTGACAATTATTGTATATTGAGGAGAATGACGGTGTTCAAAATGCCTGTGGATTTACCCAGGTACAGGAAAATGAGACACAATCAATGTTTTATCGTTGTGAGGCCGCATGTGGCCGCGTGGGATTTAATGCATTAATTAATTGGTAAGTATCAGCAAAATAAATAACTTACCATTACTTACTTTAATTACAGATTCAGTACAAAGTGCAGATCCAAACGCCACCTGTTGGTTGTCAAGTGACATTTGTCAGTGCAACCATGCCTCAGGAATTACCGGAAGCAGTTCAATCTTTTGTTGCTCCAGACTCCCTGAAGACTGTCACTACATCTAGGATACATAAGTTACTACCACATGTGCCACAAAAGTATGTATTTTTTTTTTACTTTTATAGAAACCTAGCTTACAATTCTCTTCTTCTTTTTGGGCTTTGGCGGTTCCCTTTGGATTTCGCCAGTATCCAGTTGTTTGCTCAGTTATTTGTTCCTACAGACTCTGCTTCTTCGCTAGGCGTATTGTGAGAGTACAATGTCTAAGAGTAAAGGTGGTTAGGCTTAGATTTTGAGACTGTAGTACTGACTGTTGAAAAATCTGGAATAAGGACATACACAACACACATAAAGTAGATGTTAGTAAATATCTAATAACTACATAATAGGTTATAGTCTTATATTATTAGATATTATATAGTCACATAAAACATCAATACATGGGGATTTAGTATAGCTAAGAACAGTTTTGAAATTAGTGGGTTTAGGGATGCATGGGGGGAGAGAATCATATAAGGAGGAAGGACTTACAATTCTCAATCACTGAGTTTAACTTAGTAGTTGCTGTAATTAACCAATAGAACAAAAAAAACTATTATTATTTGGCTTCCATAACTATTAAAACATTCATTTCTAATAACTTTACAGATTTATGCGTATCGGTAAAGCCCAAAAGCCTATGGAACTATTGAAACTAGTACGGGCTGACTTGAATATGAAACGACCTGTAATGGTGTTCTCAAACAAAACTTCAACATGTGACTTTGTATCGATGTTCTTAAACGAGAATAATATTGAATGTGTTAACATCAACGGGCAAATGGCAGTAGTATTAAAGCAAGGAAAGTTTGATTTATTTAAAAGCGGAAAAGTCAATGTATTGTCGTCTACCGATGTGGCATCTCGTGGATTAGACACAACTCATGTAAGTCTTATTATATTATTCTGTTTAAGTTATTAGAAACTACATTGTGTACACGAGGAGCTCGGTGGCGCAGTGGTTTAGCGCCTGGCCCAGCGATTGCGTAAGTTAAGCAACGTTCGCAAGGGTCGGTTATGGGATGGGTGACCAAAAATTTACTATCGCGAACTCCTCCGTGCTTCGGAAGGCACGTTAAGCCGTTGGTCCCGGCTGCATTTGCAGTCGTTAATACCCACCAATCCGCATTGGGCCCGCGTGGTGGGTTATGGCCCGTCCTCCTTATCCACCCATAAGGAAGGCCTGTGACCCAGCAGTGGGGACATCAAAAGTGGCTGATGGACATGGACACATTGTAACCACATGTCATATAACTTCTGCATAATTGCTTTGACTTCAATGGTTCCATTTATTGTCATAGGTACAGCATATCATCAACTACGACTTTCCTTTATATACTGCGGATTACATCCACCGCTGCGGACGAACTGGGCGGCTGGGGTCTTCAGATAACTGTTTGGTTTCCAACTTCATAGCATGGCCTAGGGAAATACAACTAGTCCAAAAAATAGAGGCGTCAGTTAGAAAGCATGATGACTTGCCAAGTGTAAATGCTAACATAAAGCGGCAAATTGAAGAAAGAATTGTGAAATTGGTTGATTCTGGAGCAGTAAGAAGGGCTGCATAGGTTGAAAAAGGTCGTATTCCATTTGAAGTCAATCAATGACACTACAACAGCATCTGAAGACAACAGTAGTAATTATTGTGTAGATATCATAAGATACAAAATAAAAAAAAAAAAATTCACATGACTTTTTCATTTTGCGAGATAAACCGTTAATGAGTTCGAAAACAATAAATCTTTTTATTCTACACCACAGAACATAGAAGTAGTTAGAAGTAGTATGAGCTCAATTTAGTATGAAAACCAGTGTAACCAAACTAACACATTAAAAATCGAAGCCAGGCCCCCCATTTAATAGTTACGTGCTATGCACACATACTTTGTGAACACGTAATTGGATAAAAATTAAAAATGTATAATATCCAAAAGGTCATAAATCACAAAGTTTATTTATTTAGATTCAATCGTATTACCATAGCACTTGGTACCAAATTAAATAATACGTGTATTTATAACGCTGCTACTCAGCCGCTAGATGGCGCAGGCAAATTTTAATAATGCGATTTACCACCTTATTTGTTCTGACATAAAGTACTTTAAGAAAATTTAACGAGAAAAGGGAGACCAGGTTGGTTGACATTTTCACTTAACTTATCCTAATAGTTTCAGATCAAATATTCGTTAAACTCTTTTTCATAATTCGGTGAAATCCTGACATTTCTTAGTGATACTAGGCAACAAATATATGAAATTCAAAATGTATAATTCCAAATATAATAAATGTATCGGATATCGATTAATATGTTCAAAAATGAAAATTCGTATTTCGCATATTTATTTATGGAAAAGGTACACCAACAGTATATATATTTAACATTGTTGATATCAGTTATACACAAGCCAGATGACGAAGCTGAAAACTGACGACGGACGCATCATCTCAGCGAAGCTTGAAATCCTGAGGGAGATCGAGAGTTTCTATGGACAGTTATATTCCACGCAGACACCTGTTGAAAGCAAGGCTAAAGGCCCCAGAGCCAAGCTTACCCGACACTATACCCAAGATATCCCGGACGTCAGCATGTACGAGATTAGTATGGCTCTCAAACAGCTGAAAAACAACAAGGCGCCGGGTGACGACGGAATCACTACAGAACTTCTGAGAGCGGGCGGTAAAATTCAAAATATTTTATTCAGTCTAGGCTGTTACAAGCACTTGTGAATGTCATAGAAGCTACGCCATCGGTTCGCAAACCCTAAGCGGGAGACCTTGTAACGAGAAGAACCGGCAAGATACTCGTCAAGGGCTGCTTTTTTCTCCCTGTATATTTCATACAGAGTCGTCAACATTGAAAAATGAGCTCTACGTTTAAAGTGAGGTCATTTTCCATCACAATAATTAACAAAAGTTTGCAAACAATGGGTAGGTAGGTTAAAATTAAATATATCTACTACATTCAGATAGGTAAATATGAGAGTAAATAACTTTCAACTAGTTGAGAAATCACTCTGTCTGCTACTCGAACCAAAAAACACTTGATGCAAGACATGAAAAGTAAAAACGCAATTCTTACAATTCAATATGCGTTAAGATAGGTACTCAGAAGCAGACCCATTCCCACTGGCAGCACCCGTTCACGAGCATGACGCATGGACCAGCCATCGCTTCGCTCAACCATATTTGAGGGAACGTAACGACCCGCCCCACACGACACCACCGCAGAAATGATTAAAGAGAGCATGACATACTTAGGCTACCCATCCTAAGGCACTGAATTGAAAACGAATATCCAAAAGCTTTTCATAGGCCTTTACTTACAAAACTATAGACGAAAAAATACGAAAAAATATTACGAAAGCAAAATAATCATTTTAGTCATTAACAATAAAAAAAGTGAGAAATCAAAACAAGGATTAGTTATTAATTTTATGTTTTGAGTAAGAAGTGCCATACAGATTGATAATATTAAACATGAAAAAAAATATATATATGCGACGCCCTTAGTACAAGCAGACAGAAGCAGACCCATTCCCACTGGCAGCACCCGTTCACGAGCATGACGCATGAACCAGCCATCGTTTCGCTCAACCATATTTGAGGGAACGTAACGACCCGCCTCACACGACACCACCCCAGAAATGTTTAAAGTGAGCATGACATACTAAAGCTAAGGTAAGCCGATACTTAAAGTCCTCCAGAAGCTTTTCAATTCCGTTATCGTCGAGGGCAGAACGCCGAAGACATGGAACATAAGTGAGGTGATTTTTTCTTTAAAAAGGGTGACAAGTCCCTCTTAAAGAACTATAGACCCATCTCGCTTCTGAGTCATGTCTATAAGCTGTTTTCGAGAGTCCTTACGAATCGTCTCGCTCGCAAGTTCGACGACTTCCAACTTCCCGAACAAGCCGGGTTCCGAAAAGGCTTTAGCACCATAGACCACATCCATACGCTGCGGCAGGTCATACAGAAGACCGAGGAGTATAATCTGCCACTTTGCTTGGCGTTCGTGGATTATGAGAAAGCCTTTGATTAGATTGAAACCTGAGCAGTGAGTGTTGCAATCTCTCCAAAGGTGCCAAGTTGACTACAGGTATATCGAGGTATTTATACAAAAATGCCACCATGTCGGTCCGAGTACAGAACCAGAGAACAAATCCTATCCAACTGCAGCGAGGTGTGAGACAGGGAGATGTTATTTCTCCGAAACTGTTCACAGCTGCGTTGGAGGACATCTTTAAACTCTTAGACTGGAAAAGACTCGGCATCAATATTAATGGCCAGTACCTAACACACCTTCGTTTTGCCGATGATATAGTTCTTATGGCTGAGACCTAAGAGGACCTGAACACAATGCTCGAAGATCTCCGCAGTGTTTCCCAAAGAGTGGGTCTTAAAATGAACATGGATAAATCATGTCGAATGCCCATGTTGTGCCCACTCCGTTCATGTTGGGAACACTACACTTGAAGTTGTTGACCATTATGTATACCTAGGACAGGCAGTCTACTTAGGTAGGTCCAACTTTGAGAAGGAGATCTCTCGTCGAATCAGTTGGATTCGCAGCATTCGGGAAGCTCCGAAAAATCTTCGTGTCCGATTTACCTCAATGTCTCAAGACGAAAGTCTATGACCAGTGTGTGTTGCCAGTGATGACTTACGGCAGTGAAACGTGGTCGCTTATTATGGGTCTCATAAGGAGGCTCAAGGTCACCCAGCGTGCAATGGAGAGAACCATGCTCGGCGTTTCCCTGCGTGATCGAATCAGAAATGAGGAGATCCGCAGGCGAACTAAAGTAACCGACATCGCTCGAAGGATTGCTCAGCTAAAGTGGCAGTGGGCTGGACACATAGCGAGAAGAACCGATGGCCGTTGGGGCGGAAAGGTTCTTGAATGGCGACCGCGCACCGGACAACGCTCCGTGGGTAGGCCCCCGGCAAGGTGGACCGACGATCTGGTGAAGGTTGCCGGAAGCCACTGGATGTGAGAAGCGCAGGACCGATCGTCGTGGAAATCCTTGGGGGAGGCCTATACCCAGCAGTGGGTGTCATGCGGCTGATATGATGATGATTTTACTCAGACTTTTGAAAATATTTTTTCTAAATGCTAAACGTTTTAATAGGTATATTTTCGCTGTTGTTCTTTTTGCGCTTCCGGTGGCGAGTATTGTCAGTTTTTGCCGCGGGTTTGAGATGACACGACTCTTGGCCAGACTACTAATACTTTTCAACTCTTCACAGTCACAACTTTTCTCGGTCTTCCTTTTTGAGTAATATTTCCGCTAGTTTATGAAACTTCAAGAATATGTCAAATAGCGCATTGGAATATGGATCATAAGTGTATACCGCATAAAGGTGGATATTTATTGTTTTGAAATTTAAAAGGAAAAACTCAGTAGAGTTTTTAATTAAAATCAAAATAAATTAAATAAAGCTTGCCTCTGATATTTTATGCACCCGTTTGCTAAATGATATATGTAGATATTGTTTTTGATCTTTTATATAATGCAAAACGGCATTTTTATATGTTTTTTGAAGATGTTTTTGCTTGGCGTTCTCTCACACGACTGACGTAGCAAAATTCAGAAGTATGCGGAGCTACGCTCACTTGAGGTTACACGGGTCCCGCCTACTTGCGACTTCTACTGGGGAAAAATTTTTTCTTTGTTCTGTGTTCTACACAATGACATCAAAATATCTTGCTTATAACAAAGAAAATATACACTAACGTGAAAAGAAGCGTCACTTGCGCATGAGTGCTGTAAAATTGCTCGCGGCTATGTGTGAGTGCGCCGGGCGATCGCGGGGGTGCCGCGACGCCATCGGGGCGAGGAATCTCTTCCGCGGAGGCACGCGCTATCAGGTTTGCCTAGTTCGCTCGCACCGCGCAATCGTACATACATTACAGGCAAGTACGACAAACTAAAGTGATATGTGTCGAGCCGCATGCAAGGGCTTTAATCATTCATCATTCAGGCAATGTAATTTCCTTTCCGTACAATATAATACAGGTCATATTATTGCTTTTCTCAAGAAATGCGAGGAAATTAATAGTACCTATATTGTACATAGAGGGGTGATGTGGTAATGCACTTTCTTCCAAGTGACATAGTGCTTTATACCACAGAAAAATAAAATAAATAGATACTTAAAATGTTATTGAATTAAAATAGCTACAATAATTATGGCGTCTTGCCTTTCACCCCGGACACTCCATACAACCACCCCGAACTACATATCTATATTACACAGACACTACACAGAATGACGTTTTTGTACTTTTGTATAGTAAAAATATTAAAAAATCGCACTTGACCGTATTTTGACATTTCATTTAATATCTCTCATCTACCTCCGGTGTTCTTAAGGGGGTTGGAAAAACTTTATTTTTTGGCTCCGACGCACCATTTCCGCGATTTTTGCATTTTTGAATTTTTATTAAATTAGGTTAAATAATATGGTGCAGTATAGATTTTTATACAAATTTTCTTTAAGCTTTTTAGTATGATATTAAAAAGGACTTTCTACTCCTTTTTGGAAAATAGTAGAATGCTTTCCGAGTAGATGTTCGCAATCGATGACTTAGCGAATTACGTCACACGTCAAGGGGGAGGGAGGGGGTCGACGAAGTGTGACAAGGGGTGGGAGGGGTCCTAAATTTTGTGTCATCACATTTCAAAATCATTTAAATTGAAATAAAACAAATTTTAGAACTGCTGTTTTATTTAAATAATTATTTCTAGATGTAAAATTGTAAAATATGTGACGTCACACAAGGGGGGGGGGGAGGTCCTCGCAAATGTGACCAGCTGTGACAAGGACAGGGGAGGGGGTCAAAAATCAATAAATTCGTGTGACGTAATTTATGGATGGCCCCTAATACCAATATTACTAATATACGAGCGGTAATCCGTAAAAAGCATTTCATTTCTAATGAACTGAACGCGCGGAAATTAATGTTAGAACGAACTGTGTAAGTAATTGCAGAAGTTGATATTATAAAGCAGGCAAACGAAAAAGAAACCTTGAAATTGTTACAAATTAAGAAATCATATAAAATCTAATCCATATAATTGTAATGTATTGGCATTTAAATAAATATAAAATCAGTACAAATTTATTTCATCAAACTTTCGTTTTATTATTTCGTTGCATTAATATGTAATGATGCTAATAGCCAACCCTATCACAAGTCGTGACGCGTATAGCCCAAAGTACACATTGGGCCAACGCCTGGCCGAGCGCGTTGGGCCAACGCGCGCGGCCAGGGCATGTCACTGTTTACACGTTGGCGCCAACTCCCAACATACCGCCAAGTAGGTCTTTACACGTTGGCCCAACGCGCTCGGCCAACGCGTTGGGCCAATGTGTACAGCGCACTTATGACGTAGCCGCCGCCAGACTGGCGCCAAGCTCACACATACAGGGAGTGACGCCGCTGTGCTTATAATGAAGCTCTTTATTATAAAGTAAATGCCTAAAAGTGGACCCTTGTGGGACATTCAAAACTCCAAAGACTATCATGTTTTGTGTTCGATTCTGGCGAATACCTTATGAACTGTATAACTTCTTTTTAGCGTTCCGTACCCAAAGGGTAAAAACGGGACCCTATTACTAAGACTCCGCTGTCCGTCCGTCTGTTTGTCTGTCACCAGGCTGTATCTCATGAACCGTGATAGCTAGAAAGTTGAAATTTTCACAGAGGATGTATTTCTGTTGCCGCTATAACAACAAATACTAAAAACAGAATAAAATTAATATTTAAGGGGGGCTCCCATATAACAAACGTAATTTTTTTGCTGTTTTTTGCTCGATATTAATAACAACAACAGGTAGACAGTTGAAATTTTCACAGATGATGTATTTTTGTTGTCGCTATAACAAAAAATACTAAAAACAGAATAAAGTTAATATTTAAGGGTGGCTCCCACACAACAAACGTAATTTTTTTGCCGTTTTTTGGTACGGAACCCTTCGTGCGCGAGTCCGACTTGCACTTGGCCGGTTTTTTGGATAAGCAACACTTTTAATTTGGAATATTTTGTTGAGGTCGATTTCATCAAATGCCTTTGAAAAGAGTGTTCGAGGATAGATAGCCCAAACTTTTAGAGGGAGCGAATGGGATGAACCCTGAAAAAAATAAAATATCTACTTACCTAATTAATGATCAAGGTTTTGTGCTGTTGAGGAAATATGCTGTCGAAAACCTTGCGAAAATCCACAGAAAGAGATAGTGGGGAATGTCCGAAAAAAATCAAATTGGCTGAATATTTTTTTATAGCTAGGAATAAGCTCCCTTAGTAATAGAAAAAAAAACCTGAATTTTCGGTTGCGTGAAAAAAAAATAGTCTCTTCGAATTCACAAAAATAGGAAAGTAACAGCAGAACGGAGATTATACCTTTGGCATCACTTGCCACAACCACAACATGGTATTAAAAATAACCGGCCAAGTGTGAGTTGGACTTGCGCACGAAGGGTTCCGTACCAAAAAACGTCAGAAAAAAAAAATACTTTTGTTGTATGGGAACCCCTCTTAAATATTAATTTTATTCTGTTTATAGTATTTGTTGTTAAAGCGGCAACAAAAATACATCATCTGTGAAAATTTCAAAAAAAACGGCAAAAAATCACGTTTGTTGTGTAGGAGCCCCCCTTAAATATTAATTTTATTCTGTTTTTAGTATTTGTTGTTATAGCGGCACTATACAGAAATACATCATTTGTCAAAATTTCAACTTTCTAGCTATCACGGTTCTTGTGATACAGCCTGGTGACAGACAGACAGACAGACAGACGGACAGCGGAGTCTTAGTAATAGGATCCCGTTTTTACTTTTTGGGTACGGAACCCTAAAAAAAATTCAACACAAAATGTCAAACCTTTTTTCTTTTAATTCTTGTTGTCATATCATAGTGGCACGTGTTGGCAAAGATATAATCTCCATTCTGCCTGCCTAGCATGACCGATTTATATCGTGATATAGCATTTTAACGACACTCAACTGTCAGATTCCTTTGTATTTTTGACAGTTAAACGTGATAAAACGCTATATCACGCGATATAAATCGGTCATGCTAGGCAGGCAGGTGTTACTTTCCTACATTTCTGAAGCATTGACATGCATATATTTACACTGGACAGGCTTATGTCAAACTGTTTTTGTGCCTATTTGATTACCGCCATGTTGGCGCTGTAGGACGTAGGAGCATAGCGTGCGTACATGGTACTAAAGTTTGAAGTCTGGAGAGACCATCACGTCAACCATTTTCATATTGTACGTCAAAATTAGTTCTTTAGACGCACGCTAGTGGCGTTTCAAATAGGCACAAGAACTTTGCTGTCAAATCATACAGACAGCCTGTCCAGTTAAATAAAAAAAAAATTTTTCATGTCAGTGTTCTGAAGTCAAAGAGACTTTTTTTTTCACGCAACCGAAAATTGTGAATCTTTTTTCTATTACTAAGGGAGCTTATTCCCTTATTCCTATCTATGAAGAAATATTCAGCCAATTTAATTTCTTTCGGACATTCCCCATTATTTTTCTTATTTATAGGTTTTCTCAGACAAGATTGTTTCCGCAAAAATTAAAACGTTAAATAAAACGCCGTGAATGTGATGATTTAAAATTTTTGTTTATTTAAATATCTCACACAGATCCTATCAGGAAATCGACTAGAGCTCACTTTAAATATACAAAATATGAACACTTCTCTAGGACCACTCTTAGAGGGTAAGACTAGAATAATATAATATTTTCTAAAAATATAGTGACGATACCAGGCACTAAAGTAAATTGTTTTACAGAAATTTATTTGCTAATAGACTAGTAGTTTCATGATAGTTACTCTACGTATTGCTTAATGTTTACTTATAACTAATTTGGCTTAGTTTATGTAGCAGAAAAAACTTCATTGTTTTATATATCGATTTAAAGTTAATCTCCTATTATCTTTAAGTTTTCATCATTATTGACTCACAAAATATCCTTTTGACAAGATAAAAGTAAGTAATCGGTCTTGAAAAAACTTTGGATTGGTAAAATTAGGCACTTTAACATTTTTCAGTTGTAGAAAACTAATTACACAAACGGTTTATATCATAATGATACAGAACTAATAAAAGTAATTAAGCTCGATTTATGAGGGTTTGTAAATTATGTACTTAAGTATTTACAATTACTTAAACAGAACAAACAGAACGATGAGCAAATAATAACATCGACGATGAAACAATCGACCTACTTTTTGGTGTTAATATTCCTTTAATCTTTTAGATTATATTTACATTTAAATCGCTATTTAATACGTTTACATATAGAACGAACGAAAGTAACAGTAAATATTTACAAAAATCGACACACTGTTTCTCTACAGAACATTAATGTTTGAGCACATTTGAGTCTTTATAAAAACTAGATACGTGTTATGGGAAAGCATTAGAGTTCATGTAAATATAATTTTCAATTCATACTGCATTTATTAGGATATTATTTAAATTAATCCCTAGTAGAAGGTCCAGGACGGGCGTCTTCAGTTGACTTCCACCTACTTTCTAAAACAGACTTATCTCTGGGTTGTTGGTCTACGTTTTGGTGGCTAAAACGTCTTTGTTCGTCGAATATTTTACTTGATATGTTAAAAACACTGTCAGCACTAGTTTTCCTTCTAGTGTCCAATGTCGATAAGCTGGATGCAGTCGGGGATATCCTATGTGGAAACCTTGGGGATCCCCTGATTCTTTCACAGGAGTTTTGATGCGACATCGGCCTGTTATGCGTAGCCGGCAGCACGAAATTAACTTTTGTTTCTGGTTCTGCTATGTATTTGTTAGTGCCAGACGGCACGTTTCTTTCTGATTGATAGTTTGAACACGATGGCTCGTCGTCTGTTATCCGAATGATAGGACCGCTTCTTGCGTATGATTCTCTCCTCAATTTCAATTCAGGATGAGGAACATTGAGAGTATTGCAGGAGAGTACCATGGAATGTTTCCTGTTGCCAGGCACGAGACCGGCGATCATACCGACATGCATTTTTAGGGCAGCAGCGATGCTCTGTCCGGTTGGATCAGCGATAGACATTGTGGAGGCTTTTCTACTAGACGGCCTACTACTACCGAAGAAACTTCTTAGTTTGCTCAAAAGACCAGTGTTTTCTTCTCTTCTGTTCAAGCAAAGATTGTATAAATCTATAGCTGGTGTCGATTTTCTATGAAAAAGTTTGGGTTGGGAACTAAAACTAACAGAGTTTCGTCCACGACAAGATTCAGCGGAAGGCCAACTGGCTCGTGGAATGACAGGAGGGAGAACTGAGAGCAAAAGCATCGGAAGACCGCCGGTGATGCTTGGTGTGCGCCTGTCTGAGTCTGAATGGCATCTTCCTTCTTCTTCGACAGTATTGAGTTCAGTCTGAAAGAAGAGACAAATTATATTTTATTGGATTTGAACCTCTTAGTATGAGAGGCTGGCATAGTGGTAACCATAATTTTGATTTTGACGGATATTTCGGAAATAGCGGGTTTATTATACTGTGATAGCGGCGCACGATGAAACCTATATATATCGATTGAAGATTTATAGACAAACAAAAAATGTCATATGATATAAAGTCCTAAAGCGCAACGTTTTCGAGATAATCTATAGATAAAATCCAAACTTATTCCCCGTCCAATTAAATAACCTAATAAGCGGCGCACAATAAAACCTATATATATCGATAGAAGATCTATAGATAAACAAAAAATGTCATGTGATATAAAACCCTAAAGCGCTACGTTTTCGAGATAATCCATGTTGAAGATCGTGTCTATAGATAAAAATCCTGTCTATGATGTATCTGCTCCAGTTTTTTTTTATCATTTATTTCGACCAACTTTGGATCATAAAATTCTTAACATAATAATACTTAATTAAAATTTATAATCAAAATCATCAAATCAATAAATTAAATAAATGAAATACATTCAATTCAAATAAATAATTAAGAAATAAAATGTCATCAATCGAAATAATAAATTCACAAATAATTGGTAGTCAGTACATAGAGCAATGATTCATGTACTGATAGTCAAAACGCTCAGAAAACAGCTTCAGGATGCTGTTCCGGCTAGCCCTGACCCTGCGCGCCAGTGATGTGGTTTTTGTTGGGAACTCCACACTTGAAGTTGTTGATCATGGCCCCTCCCTTCTCGAAAGTTACTAGTTTCGAGGGATTACCTAATGAAACGCATAACTTTATTTGTCCTAAACATGAAACGCATACTGTTAAACGGCATAATCATCATTTAGCATAATATTTTATAGCACAATTTCAATTAGAAAAAGCATAATATCATAAGGCTTAATTTTGTTAAGCATAAATATTCAATGGCATATTTTCAAAAAGCATAAATGTCAAAACGCATATTTTTTAATTGGCATATTGTCTAAAAAGCATAATCATCAAAAGACATAATCTTATTACGCATTGTAATAAGATACCTAATTTCTTTAGGCATATTTTTTAAAACTCATAATTATTTTATGAATAAGTAATCATTAAAAATATGAGCACTTCTGCTCCCTGCACCTCCCGGCTAGCACTCTGCAAGCAAAAACCCAGCCTGTAGCATCCGTGCGAGCAAGCACCCAACACGCAAGCAAGCATGCAGACAAGCAGGCAATATGCAGGCAAGCATGGAGGCAAGCATGCAGGCAAGCATGCAGGCAAGCATGCAGGCAAGCATGCAGGCAAGCATGCAGGCAAGCATGCAGGCAAGCATGCAGGCAAGCATGCAGGCAAGCATGCAGGCAAGCATGCAGGCAATCATGCAGCATGCAGGCAATCATGCAGCATGCAGGCAAGCATGCAGCATGCAGGCAAGCATGCAAGCATGCAGCATGCAGGAAAGCATGCAAAATGCAGCATGCATGCAAGCACTATAGAGCTCCGCTCGCTTCGCTCGCTCCGCTGCAAGTGGTCAAAACACTAACCTAACCTAACCTACCTAGTACACAAAAAGTTTTTCTTTATAGCGGGAGGCCTCAGGCCCCCCAACCCCCCCGAGCAGGGGGGCCAGCCCCCCTGCACCCCCCGGCAAGCATTTTGCAAGCAAGCATCCACAATGCAAGCAAGCATGCATGCATGCAAGGAAGCACAGCATGCAAGCAAGCATGCAGCGTGCAACATGCATACAAGCATTATTAAGCTCCACCTGCTTAGCTTAGAGTGGTCTAAACTCTAAACACTGACCTAACCTAACCCACCAATGGTTGTCACAATTAAAGTTTTTTTTTATAAATTAGTATTCAAATTAGTAATGTTTCCTTTTATTCAAAATTCAAAATTCAAAAATAATTTATTCAGTCTAAGCTGTTATATTATGCTATAAAACATTAGTAGTTATGTATATTAGACATAACAAAATTATGCCTTTCAAAATGTGCTTACTGACAATATGCCAATTGAAATTAGGAATTGTAACTATTATGCTTTGAAATATTATGATTTTTAAAAGTTATGCAATTTGATGGTTATGCGTATCGAAATTTATGCTAAATAAATAGTAGTTATGCTTTGTGATTATTATGCCAATCGAGTTATGCCAAGTGACTTTAGGACAATCGAAATTATGCGATGCGAAGGGCACCCGTTTCGAGGACCTCAAAATCAGCTGCTCATACAGTCATACAAACCAACTGAGACTTATAAAACCACCCTGCAATGTCCTGACCAACTGGAAAAACTTAACAAGGTGACTTTACTCAGGAATTGACAACATTTCAAAATTTTTAGGTACATGTTTTTATAGATATAATGAAAAATTATCGTTTTTTAGGCAACACGTATTTTTTCTTTTCCATTTATTTTCATACATTACTGAGATATTAATTAATAAAAAACGGTTTATTCTAAAAGGACGTAAGTACAATATATAGGTAAAATATAAGCGATGCCTTTGCCTTGCCTCTTAAAACATCAATTAAAAAAAAAAACTGTCTTTGATGTGAATTGTGATGTCCATAGAGATGTAGGCACGCTAATTTTTATATCGATAATAATGGTATTTTTGTTTCATGTTTCATAATAAATAAGAAACATAATAACAACTATAGTAACCCCAATAACAACTTTAGTTAATTATTGTAGTACCTTAAGGGGTATGAGTAAATTTCTAAGAAGAGGTGGGTCATTTTACTTTCAATATCGCTTTCTAAAACAGTTTCAACTAAAAGCCCCCATCCAAAGACTGTCAAAAGTAATATCGAAGCGATGTTGTGATTGAGAAGTGCGCTATACGCGATGTATAGCTCTGTCCCTTTAACAAAACAACATCACTTTGAGGTTGCTATAAGAGCTCAGAGTACGACCTCTGGTAACTGCCCCTCTACTCAAATGGCCAACATTCTATTCGTTTGAACGCTTAGGTACTATTAAAACTTTAAAATAAGCAGTAAACTATAAAATTACGTGCCGTAAGCTTGACAATTCCATACAATATGTATTGCGAAGTTTGTGATTTACATAAGTTTTCGACATATGATTTAATCATCTATTGCTCATATTTCATATTTAAGCTTTAAAAGTAAGCGTAGCGTTCAAACGAATAGAAAGTTGGCCATTTGAGTAGGGGGGCTGGTATCCCTAAGAACTTTCTCGAATGTCCATGCAGACAACGACAAGGAAATAAAAGAACAGGTAAAATGACAGTGTTTATTATTTGAAGGCTTTTTTAACTCTTTTTAGTTGTTGCTGCAAACAAGTAATCATTGCTTCATGTCGACATCACGCAGGCTCATTACATTTTTGTGGTATGTTGGATATCGGCTCCTAAAACAAAGAAATTGAGCTTGTAGTAGTATCTACATACAGAACATTAAGTTGAAACTGATTTGAGTTAAATTGAATTAAATAACTTGATTATCATTTATTTAAATGAAAGATGTGCCAGGCTAGCCAAGCCATGTGATGGTTTTCTACTTTTTGTTCCCATCAAACATAAAGTACCTAAGAAAGTACGATAAAACATATCGATAATATCGATATAGAAATGCACATCACTATGCGAAAAAACACACTTCAAAGACCTGTAATAAACAGATCTGATATTTGCAAAAATCGACAGAGAACTGGACACAAACGACTATTTTCACAAATTATTAGTATATTATAATAGTTTCAGGCTATTTACATGACATAAAAAAATGAAAACAATATGAACTCACCGATTAAATGATAATATCTATTGATTATTTTCTTATGTTCCTGTGTGTGATTTCCAGCCCTCAATCACACAAAACATAATGTCACAGGTAACGCTTAAGTATCACAAACGATGCTACGACTTTCTTTTGATTTTCTTACAAGAATACTTTAAAAATATCTAAATTTTACTGAACATAAAAACACACTCGAAAGACATTTAGTCATTATTATGACATTTATGACAATTGATTTTTTCAGTGTTGCCAGATCAGATTTTCACACTACCCTAGGCTGGGTCTCAATTTACCCTAGATCACAGAATAGTTAAAATATATAATAATAAATAAATAATAATCAATAAGTACTACCGTACAGAAACTACACTCTCCGCCCAACCTTACATGTACATGGAAGAATTGTTTGTTGATTTATAAAGAAAGAAATAGTGGAAAGAAATATTTTTCTTGTATTTAATTATACTAATCGGGTAATAGGTATGCTGTAATTTCAATTTCGGGATTTAAAATTACTCGAAAGGGGAATGTGTCGTCTCTTAGTGCCGGATATTTTTTACCCTAAATCTAGGGTAAATTACCCTAAGCTGGCACCACTATTTTTTTTAAATAGAAGGCAAAGAGACTCAACTCAAACTCCCTATATGGACTAGATTTTAGATTTTTTTAATTTACGTAAAAAATACTGATCTAAAAATTCTGAAAAAAAATATATGAGCTTAGAACACTAAAATCTCGAAATGGTTTTCTAATTTTAGTACTTTCTCAAAATGAAATGTTGTCAATTAACGATGAAGACCAAGGAGACAGTCGTATAAAACATTATATAAGTAGTAGGTATTTAATTGAAGGGGGAATAAGTTTAGATTTTATCTATACATTATCTCGAAAACGTTGCGCTTTAGGGCATTTAATTTTTGTCATTTAACATTTTTTTTCGTCTTTAGTTCCTCTATCAATATACATAGGTTTTATCATGCGCCGCTCATTTTTATTAAGCCAACTTGACCGTTCTTCCAAGCCTAATTAAAACATGAGAGTAGCGAACTTGATTCCTTTACCTGTTTCCGTCTTCTCAAGGCCGTCTGACGTCACGAGCGGTCCCCCTACCCACCGGTACGTGACGTCACATCCCCTTCCACCGTAGCTAGCCGCAGTGGGTGCGGTTTCGTGTCATTGGCGTTCGAGATTCCGGAAAGTGAGGTCGTACACTACTGCCGAGCCGAGTGCAGTAAACGACCATACCTGTCCTACCTACATCTAAAAACTATAGCAATACAGTAAAGTAAAATTGTTTTCTTTTTTAGTAGGAAAAATGTCTACCCACATATTTCGTCGAAGTAATTTAAAGTGTTAACATTTCTCGTAACGATCTCAAACGTTTTTGAAAACATTTTAACGGTTTTACCGTTCGTAAATCTTCTTTGTGCGTCATTATATAACAATTTTAACGATTTTTACAGCGCGTGTAATCTGATAAATAGATAACATAATGGACACAGGGCCGTCCTCAAGCAAGCCGGGATTGGAGAAGGAGGTATGCGACCGGCCAAAAAGAAGAAGGAAGTTAAGTTCATCCAATTCATCGTCTGAATCAGGGAGTGAATCGTCATCTTCATCATCGAGCGACTATCGAAAGAGGAAATCACACAAAAAGCGCCGTCACCAGTACGATCGTAAGTTTGAGAAAATTTTTGACGAACTTAGTAACCTTAAAAATTATTTTGCCTGCCCAAGCAATAACGTCGATAACGAATCTGCTGATCATGTTGACCTTAATATCAGTGGCGAATTATATCATGATAACGATGCAGCGTCTACCCTCAATACAAAAGAACAAAGTGTCGATTTTAACTTGTCCTTGTCGACAAAAATTAAGGAACCTACCATTCCGCTCGCATGCCCTGAGCATTTAAATATTTTGAAAGAGATTCAAAGATTTGGCCATGACGACTGGAATAACGTCAGATATGCGGACGTTCAAAAACAATTTCAACGTTCCCCTGGGTTTACGGCACTTGAAGCAAACGACGAGGTTAAACGGTTTGAACCGTCCCGAACGAATAAAAATCTGGATAAAACTTTCTCTAGTATAACCTTTGCCCTACTTAAACAGCGCGAAGTGTTGGAACGCGAGTTCCGTAACTTTTTACAGAGGCTCGGGAAAACGATGGCTTCACTTACGAGCTTCTCCATGAGAAGATTTCTAATATTTTCGCCAACGGCGAATATATTAAGACGTATAACGACACGCTGCAACTTGTCTGCGGTCACCGCGCCGAGATCATACAACACCGTCGAGAGACCATACTTTCGGCAGTAAAGGATCCGTACAACAAGGGTATCCTACGCAAAATACCACCTTCCACCAGCCATCTCTTCGATGCTGACAAGTTTGGAGCCGCTCTCGATAAGGCTGGAGGAGTGAATAAAACATTTTGGCTCCGAGACCGCAACTCATCTGCACCGCAGACCGGTCCCAGCGCCCAGCACGCCGCAGAGCCTCGACCTGGAGCTAGCCACACCCGCGCACCTGCGCAACGCCAGTTCACCTCCCGACAACCCCCCGGACGAGGATCCTTTCGTGGAGGAAAAGACCACGCTCCCAAAAAACACACAGAGCGGCCTCCCCGCCCACGCACTCCCGCATCCCACCGGGATCGGAGAGGTCCGGCGCCACGTCGCCGAAACTGACTGTGCCGACACTTTCTATGCGGGCCGGCTCCTCTTATACCGATCAAAATGGCAACGCCTCGGAGCACCGCAATTCATCCTAAAGGTGATAAAAGGATTTCGCATATCCTTCGAATCCATGCCGCCGCTAAACCCACCGGGTGCCGGCAACATTCCGACCCCTACCTCTCCGGAGATGACGGAAATCATAAACAAAATGACGGAACAAGGCATCCTCGTTGCTGCGGCACCCAGTCCCAGGTTTATATCGTCGATGTTCCTGCGGCCGAAGAGCGAAGGCTCCCTTCGACCTATTTTCAATTTCAATTTTCAATTTCAAGTTCAGGCTCATAAATGTACATCGTGTTCCGGATTTCCTGCAAAGCCAAGATTGGATGGTAAAGCTGGACCTTCATCAAGCGTATTTTCACGTACCGATCTGCCCAGCCCACAGGAAGTACCTCAGGCTTCTTTACGACGGGAACCTGATGGAGATGACCTGCCTACCTTTCGGATTGAGTTCGGCACCGAAAACCTTTGCCTGCTTGACCAACTGGATCGGCGAGTACCTGAGAAGTCGAGGAATAAGGATGCTAATTTACCTCGACGATTTCTTCCTGGTAAACCATGCTGCCTTAACGGCAGACACTCTAAAATCATTAGGCTGGCAGATCAACTGGAACAAAACTGTCCTCACTCCGAGAAAAGCTGTAGAATTCCTGGGAGTAGTTTGGGACTCTGGCCGTAACGAAAAACGCCTCCCGGACAGACTTGTGCAGAAGATTACTTCTCTGACCACGAAGCTACTCCAGTCTCAACGAGCGAGCTTACTGGAACTCCAGAAAATAATCGGCACCCTGAACTTTGCCAGTTTTGTAGTATCGAGAGGACGGCTGAACTATCGCAACCTACAACAACAATGCAATGCATTACTGAAACGGAACACGGGCACAGTACGACTGAAGCAAGGTGCTATGGACGAGTTACATTGGTGGAAAGACAACTGCAAAAACCCATCACCAATCCATACGCCGCTGACCTCCCATTATCTAACTACAGATGCGAGCGATATTGGATGGGGAGCCATGCTAGACGACGAGAGCCTATCAGGAACGTGGAAAACAGACCAGAAGCATCTGCACTGTAACAAGAAAGAGATGATCGCCATCCGGAACGTCCTAGAACAGAAATGTCACCTGCTGAGCTTGTCTGCAGTTCTCATCCAGTGCGACAACAAAACCGTTGTGTCGTACTTACGCAACGAAGGAGGAACACAGTCCACAGCACTAACGGAGCTGGCACGTCAAGTTTTTCTTGTTCTGGACGAACATCAAATACACATGTCGATTTACCACCTGCCAGGTCAGTACAATTGCCACGCAGACAGACTATCTCGGAACAGGGCTCCTCCGGAGTGGCACCTTTTGCCATCTGTGACACAAATAGTATTTGCCAAATGGGGAACGCCGGATATAGACCTCTTCGCGTCGAAACAAGCACACGTAGTGAAGAACTACTGCACACTGGACAGGAACGACAAACAAGCAGCGTTTCACGATGTCCTGGGGCGAAAATGGAATTACTCCCTTGCATGGGTATTCCCACCACCGTATCTGATCCCGAAGGTACTGGCTCACCTCAACACAGCTCGAGGAACATATCTCGTCGTAGTTCCACGATGGGAAAAAGTATACTGGAGGCCGGACTTAAAGAACAGGGCCTTGGCGGCCCCATTCAACGTGATGAACCCATGCCAAGCACTGATAGACACCTCGACCAACCTCCCACCCTGCAACGCGAAGAACATGATACTGGAAGTGTGGAAGTGTGGGGGTGGGGCGAGTCCCTGACGGGTTGGTCCAATGATCAAAAATCCTTACTGATGTCCAGCTGGCGCTCGTCAACGCTTAATACGTACCGCCCCGCATGGGCGCGATGGCTTAAGTGGTCACATCAAAATCAGATCCCAGCTAACAACCCAAAAGGATCCGATTTGGCGAGATTTTTAGCGGATTTGCACCAAAAAGAAGGTCTTGCCCTTAGTACAATCCAAGTACATAAGTCCGTAGTCTCCACTTTTTGCGACCCAAACAATAGGTATAAACTGAGCTCCCACTCGCTGGTAAAACAAGTACTAAAAGCTATTGCACTAGCAAGGCCAAAGCCACTAAAACCTCCGATATGGGATATCGACGTGCTAGCCGAGCATTTATCTAAGAAAAATCCTGAAACAAATAATTGTTTTAAAGTGGCTAGTCAACTTGCAGCTCTCCTATTGCTGTGTTCAGGAAGAAGAATCCACGACTTAACCTTACTCAAGATATCGCCACAACACTGCAAGATATCAGATAATAGCGTCATACTATGGCCTAGTCACGGCTCAAAAACTGATACGGCGGAGCATCGACAGTCTGCCTGGAAACTGTCAACAAACGAAAAGAATAAAGCAATTGACCCCGTCCACTGGATTAAACTTCACATAAGATTGTTTCAAGACCCCAGAAATAAAGCCGGAACAGAATGTCTATTTGTCAACATTCATGGAAAGCCCAAGCCAGCATCTAGGGCTGTGATAGCTGGATGGATAAAGCGCCTCCTACAAAAAGCCGGCATACAAGCAACTCCAGGAAGCTGTAGGGCTGCGGTGGCATCAAAAAATTGAACCGAGAACTTCTCCCTAGAGGATATTCTAGCCAGGGTAACTGGAAATCGGCCAATACATTTAGGAAATTCTACCAACGCGAGGTGACCCCCTACAGTAAAGCTAGCGACAATAATTATACGTTAGTTACTACTTTATTCAGTCCAGTCTAGGGTTTTCGGACCCGGGTACCCGGGTCGGGTATACCCGGGTATACAAGAGTATTTGGAACCGGGTAATAATTGACAAAAAACCCGGGTACCCGGGTATAATAAAAAATATTTTATTTTACTTTCTATAGCAGCACTCTTAATTTAAATCTGCCGTACAAAGCCCTATAATCGATAAAATCCACAATCCACTTTTACAGATTGATTAGACAGGCTGTCCAATCATTCTCTTAATTCCTTGGCATTTTCAATACTTATTTCATTAACAGGTAATAGGACAACATGAATGATAATAAACCAATAACTATTTTTGTTCCCTTTCTATTTTACATCAAAAATAAGCTTTTATCACTGTTAAGATGTCTGCGCGATGTCTCTATAACCATCTTAGCAACTCTTTTAAAGAAATGCAAGTCGAAAATAGTCGAAATACGAGGATAACATCGTTTTTCCAGAGATGGGTCTTTTTATGTTATGTTTTTTTCGACAGATCTTTGCTGGGAGTACCTAGTTGTTTTTTCTTGTTATACAGGGTTATTTGTACAACACCAACAACCTCGCCGGAGTAGATTAGTAACATCATATACAACAACATTTGTTCTACGACTTTTCCAAAAACAGACAAAAAAAATTCGACATCTCATACAAGACTCGATCAGCTGTTCGGACATTTTGTATGGGGAGTCGATTTTATTTTGTCTGTTTTCGGAAAAGTAGTAGAACAAATGTTGTTGTTTATGATGATAGTAATCTACTCCTGCGAGGTTGTTGGTGTTTTACAAATAACCCTGTATACACCGTCTAACTAATCGATTCAATTCCTTGAAGTGGGTTTTTTACGAATAAAACTATTTTTTTTCCAAAGATATATTTATGATATATTGATATATGGGTCGAAAAATTACAAAGATATTTCCCTATACTAATACTTGATTTTAATGATTAATACAATGTTTTAGCTGTCTAAAGTAGGGTCAATTTAATAGATCACATTTGACATTTCATCGAAATTTAGCAGCGTAACCTTCTAACGGCGGGCACACAAGGTTTATTTTATTAAAGGCACTTTTTTCAGTAAATAATAAGTAAATATTAATTGTTCTAAAAATCACAAAATTTACGATTTAGTTTGCCAAATAACACTAAGGACTTACAGATGTCAGATGTGTCCTGTGATCTAAATATTGCCCTACTTTAGTTACTTTACTTAGGGGAGACCCATATCTCTTTAGCAAAAACATCTTTTCTAATTTATTTTAATTAAAGAAAAGGTCATTTAAAGGTATTGTTTTAAGTTTAAAACGATAAAAATTTAACGGTGTGTATATTTAAATGAGCGAAACACATGCAAAATGTGAAGTGTTATTTGTATTTGAAAATACCCGGGTACCCGGGTATTCCCGGGTATTGAAATAAACCAGTCCCTGATTGATTCCCGAAAGAATTATTTTTCTACTATTTAATCGTAATCCTTACTTATTCGATTGTAAACCCTATCTTGTAATCAGATGATTTCAGAGAATGAATGTTTATATGTTCAATTGAATTTGTCAATTAATATTGAAACGATATAAGTACAAATATAAACAGATTTTCACACTTGATTTATGCTTTTTTATGAATTTTCCCTTCTGCTAGCAAATAATAAGATAATATATCCATATTAAAACTTTTGTTTAATAGTATTCACAGTGCTATTTTTATATCTTTCTAGTACACCTATATTATCTATCATAATATATCCTTGTCTGATAAACTTACATAGATTTATTATCACATTGGCGTCCTTCCACCACCAGGCTACAACAAACACAACTCTCATGTTTTAATTAGGCTTGGAAGAACGGTCAAGTTGGCTTAATAGCAACGTTTTACCTACCAATAAAACGTTTATTAAGCATACTTACCTTCTTCCAAGCCTAATATTTTTAATTACCGCCTGGTGAAAACATTCGAGCCAATGACACGAAACCGCACCCACTGCGGCTAGCTACGGTGGAAGGGGATGTGACGTCACGTACCGGTGGGTAGGGGGACCGCTCGTGACGTCAGACGGCCTTGAGAAGACGGAAACAGGTAAAGGAATCAAGTTCGCTACTCTCATGTTTTAATTAGGCTTGGAAGAAGGTAAGTATGCTTAATAAACGTTTTATTGGTAGGTAAAACGTTGCTAATTTTATTTCCCGTCGAAATCAAAATTTTTGGTTACCACTATGCCAAAATGTTCAAACTCTTTTACTTGATTCAAAAATGCTTTTTAAAAATAAGCAACTAAGTTTTTCGATAATTATTCACATTATGAAGGCCATCAACGCACGCTCTTCATTAATATTTATAATAATTTAACCATTTCATTCGATCACTACCTATTTATTCAGCTGAACAGCTAAATAGTTATAAAATATAATTCACATTATTTTTATTCATAATTCAATAATACTAAGTAAATTACTTAATGTTAATCACATTGGCCTCTATTAAAATTTACTTACTTGTAGAAAATAGTTAATTTGTCACAATTACTTACTCTTTTATGTAATGAAATAGACGCATTTGAGCTGCTTGTGGATTCTAGTGGTTCCGCCAATAATTTCTCCAAACGACCAATCTCCTTGTCTAGTGCAGCTACTTCCCTTCTGTACACTTTGTTCTGTATCTCTATCCTAAAGTGCAGCTCTTGTGTTTCGTCTGTGACGAATCTTCTCGTTTTACACTCCAGTCTTAATCCTAAACTTTGTATTACAGGGTCATCTTCACCTAAAAATATCGATAATTTATCAATAATACCTACATCTGAAGTTATGAAATGAAAAGAATAGGCTCTCTAACTTATCGGTTTATACGAGCTATGGATTTTCTTTACAAGACTTCCAAACTAAAACCACATTGTAGAAGTAGGTAGATAAGATAGCAATATTTTCAAGAACTTACTCTTAGTCCTTATCGCAATAATCTTCGGTAGGAACATCAAGCAAAGCGTCGAAGTCGTCGTTATCAAAATTAAGCTCGTTATTGTTATGTACGCTAAAGTAGCTCTCTCCGATATTATAGTGCCAATGACGACGACGCTAGTACTTGTGATGACGACTGAATAGACGCTGATGCCGATGTATTTGGAGTCGTTGAGGGCGGAGATCTTGACGTGTCTAGTCTCCCATGCCATGTACACGCCAACCAGCAAGAGTAGACCCTTGTACGCGTACAGGGCGCACAGCCAACCCGTTGTATTTTGGGATTTGCAAATTTCTATCTGAAAAGAAACTCTGTTGGAGATCTTTGTGTATGGAGAAGACATTATAAGCAATATGCTTATAAACGCTGATACATAATGTTAGCCTATATTATATTAAGTAAGCCTAATTCTGTATTAATTATAATTTACTTGAGTTTTAATGAATAATATTTAATTGTTTCGGTATGATTGTATGTATGTAAGTCTAATTGATTTTGTATCGAGTCACTTTTATAAAATGTACAAACCAAAATGCAAAGAGATATGAAACCTCTTTGCAACAAATCTCAATGCAAAGAGATATAAAACCTCTTTGCATTTCATACGATCAGTTTATTTTTCTTAAACAAAAGAAGATCGATATTCAGGGCATTGATTTTGAGTTTTTGACATCCCGCCATTAATATTGCTGGTCGTACCGAAATGCGAAATGTAAAACATGTTATTTGCGAAATTTGTAATAAACAGCTAAAAGTTTAATTGTTCTCTTATTCTATCAGCACGCCTTGCATTTTGAAGTTATCCCTACAATTATGTATTTATTTGGAGTTGTTGAGGGTGGACATCTTGACGAGCCTAGTCTCCCACCACGCCATGTACCTGCCGACCAGCAAGAGTAGACCCTTGTACATGAGTAGAAAGCGCACAGCCAACCACATTGGGATTTCTTTGGAGATGTTTGTACAGGTCGACGATGTTATACGTTGTCATGAGTTTTGGGATTTATTGGTGTCATCGTGATATTGAACGTTTACATTCTATTGGACGGGCATATTTTTGACGGTTCGGTGCGTGTAGGTTGCTTATTTCTGAACACTAACGATATACCTAAGCGGTGTGTCAGGTCTTCGGTTGCCTTCAGAATCATCTTTAGTGCAAAAAAACTTGTGTTAATGTCAACAAACACCGGCTATCTGGTCTAGGATTGCCTTCAGCGGAGTTCAGCGTCATTTTTGGTATTTCTACAAACCTACCTACCTATGCCTACCTACCTACCTATATAAAGCACAGAATACATGATAGGGCTAAACTCGTCCAAGGGCTAAAGTCAACAATCACATTATAATTATTAACCTGTGGCTGGTAAACTACGCTGCGGTCATTGGCGCTGATTTCCACAGTGAGATTCTTAAGGTGTCGCTCCATGGGGTCGAGCGTGGCCCACAGCGTCACGATCATTCCGTCGATCACCAACAGCGCGCACACCAACGAAATCAGCGGAGTGTCTTGAAGCAGCTTCGTTTTGCAAACGCCGCTGCGGTTGCTAGAAATTTAACAAGATGCCATCAGCCGTTTTTATTGTCCCGCACTACTGGGGACCACCTTCCTTGGTGGCTGAGGAGGATAGGCCATAATCCACCACGCGGAATGCGGATTGGTAGACAAAGCAGCCGGGACCAACGGCTTAAAAAAACTGACGGTGACGACGAGCTTACATTATATCTTTTAGCTCCTGTAAACACTCTAAAAATAAATGTTCTTGAATTATGGCAAGAGATGCAAAGTGTATATCCCAATCTTTTTAATGGCAATGAGTCATCTACCAATTGTGGCAACTAATGTGCTTTCTGATCGTCTTTTTTCAAAGGCTGGAACCACCATTAGGTACTCAAGAGCTGAAACCGGCTACGTGGAAGCAGACTGTCAAAGCTCATATCTTTAAGTTCCATAGCTAGGACAAAATACTGCAAAATACTGCAACTTTATAATACAAACATACAAACATAGAATAAATGTGGTTATAACTAAAAAAACATTGGATTTGTATAAGCTTTTAAAAAAGATGAAATGTCGATAAAATATCGATATATCGGCGTACTAGACCGATATATCAATTATCAATATCGACTTCATTCGATATATGTCGATATCGATTATCGATATTTTTATAAATCTTGCATCCCTAACTGTGCCGTCAAATTACGGCCGTAATTTAGCGGCGTAGAACCTTGTCTATGTAAACAGTACGGTGCGCCATATTGTTCACCGTCATCCTAGAAAACCCTAGCTTAACAGTAGTGTGCCAGTAAAGTGCTTAATTTTACATTATTGTAGGGACCAAATAACACAAAATAATCTAGGTACCTATTTTCAAATTGACGTTATTCAATTAACAATATTTTGAGTATTATGTTAGCATAGCTGTTATTTTCTGACAAATTTCATGTGGAATAAATTAATAAAAATATTATTAAGTACACTTAAGACATAATTAAAATACCTAAGCACACTTAAAAATTCTTTAATTGTCTGCAACACAATAAGATAAGTATACTTGGTGTTTATTTTCATGGTAAAACGATTTGTTCCAGTTTGGCAGTTAATTATTAAACAGTTTCTAGATGCTTATGTTATGACGTCAGGACAGGACCACATACCTACGCAAGAAACTTGTTTATTGCATTTTGCGTTCTGGGCATTGTTATAATAGTGGTTTTGGGATAGGTACTTGAAAATACTGGATGTTTGAACATCCATCCATGACCATATTACATCCAGCTAAGGCTGCCATCTCTAAAACCTGCCGCCCAGGACCGGAAGCGTAAAAACCCCGGACTTTGGAGCCTTGACCCAGGCGCGGTCGCAGCCCGAAATTTGGGGGGGGGGTCACTAATAATAATACAATAACTTTTTTGTAATTTTAGAAGCTTTTTCTATGTGACATGTACAATTTTGGGGGGGGGGGGTCATGTCCCCTGTGACCCCCCCCCTGGGACCGCGCCTGCCTTGACCCCGGACATTTGATTTTTTTATATTCAGTTTTAGCTTGGTAAAAAAATTCATTGTAGGTACCCAATACTTGACTGAAAAAAAACTGGAATTCTAAGCCTCTTTTTGCATAAAATAGTGTTTTACTAGTTATGATGTAGTGCTGGGGTGTCCAACACAATTTTGTGGAGGGCCAGGGTCCAGTTTTAGTAGTACTTTTTTGAGCAGAGTTTGATCCAAAACCCGGATTTTAATTAGAGTCCGGGTTTTACCCGGACTACAATAAGAACCCCGCCCGGACGCTCACCGGACGCCCTCCAAACTAGGACAAATCCGGGGAAACCCGGACAGATGGTAGCCCTACATCCAGCTAAGGAAGGGTGTGTCTAGCTTTTATTTTATGAATATTTTTCTACCTTATAAATATCCTGTGAACTCTGTACGTTTTCGCAAACATGGATCCAAATGCAAGCGAAAAACCCGCTGATAAAATGTACACTCGTCCCTAGAAACAAAAAAAAAATACTTAAGTAGGTACTATGGGCAACAGCGTCACTTAACCAGTTTGCAACAAAATTCGTGTGCGCGCGTATCGCCCCTGCACGAATTAAACATGTGACAGCGGGCGCGGCGTGCAAGCGATTAACCTTAGCAGTGGTCAAGCAACGCTGTTGCCCATGGTACCTACATGAAAAGCATTAATTGGAAAAACTTAATGAAAACGCTCGAGTCACTTCACTAGCATTTCCCTAAAATAATGGCTTTCTGACCCGTGGTACACCTGCGTGGTTCATCTAGTGGTGTTCCACGGATACCTTTTTGTACCCGTGGTCTAGCCAATAGGTGAACTAGGGGTACAGAAAGTTTACTGTGGAACACCTGCCTACGTGCGTGAGCTACTTTGGTGATCCTTGGGTCAGAAAAAAATGAATCCTGTAGTAGGTAGGTACGGTCAGCAACGAAATTCGCTTAGCATTTTACTATGAGTAGGTAAGTACTTTGTCATGACCACTTTTTTTTTATAAATGTGAAACATTAAGAAAAACTACAAGAAATCTGTCAAAAAAGTTGCTATGTTATAGTACTAAAGTGTTAAACTACTTTCGTTGTTGACTGTACATTACAGACTTCGAAGAAATAATAACACCCCTGTGGCCTGTTTCATAAAGATTACAATTGTCAGCGACAGGTGACAGGCGACAAGTCGACAATTCGACAGTTGTACGTTTCATAAAACATTTGTTGTCATCGGAAAATGCCGACATATATGTCAAATTGTCGCGACAATTCGACAATTTAGCGTTTCATAAAAATTTACAGGTGACAATGAAAATTCGACAAATTGTCGCATTTTCTGACAAGTGTCGTTTATGAAACACACAATTGTCAATACGCAATTACAAACTTGTCGAATTGTCGCACACTTTTGACAGGCACAGGCACCCTTGGGCTGTGTCAGGATTAGATAACAATTGTCGACTTATGGAGGAAATCGATACTACTTAAGTAAAAATGCTAAATTCTAGCAGTGATAATAGTAGTGACAGTGATGATAATTATTTGGGAGAAAATAGGCGGAGGAGAGACTAATTAGAAAAAAAAAAATCTTTGGACGTAAGTAACCGACTTTACTTTCAACGAAAAATTCTGTATAAGCGGCGGTAGAAATATTTTTGAATTAGTTGTAATAAAAATTGAAACTGCTGTTGTTGATCGATACGGAAACTACTTTATAAATTTAAAGGTTATATGTGGTCCAAATCTGGAATTCTTTTATGCATGCGCACGGTGGCCACCGGCCATTGTCGGTTCACGACTCAATAATACTAACTAAGATGCTCGTCGTTAGCAAGCCAGTGGGAAAATTATAATTGAAGGCCATTTTCTAATGCATTAAGTTCTTCCGCAACTTAATATTAGCATCTTGTTTGCCTCTGCCATGTTTGCGTCTGATTAAATATCAGTGTATGTTTTGCTGGTACGTCGTATATAAGAGGGTATTAACTAGAAAATAAACACAGTTATTAACAATAAAATAACCAATCGCTAACAGTGATTCACTTGACACTGTCATTTTTTTAAATGACATCGACAATGATTTACCTGTACCGACAGATGTTTTATACAGGACTTGTCATGACTATGGTTTTATGAAACAAACGGAAAAAGTGACAATTTACCACTGAATTCTTGTATACAATTATAAATTAGGCAATAAATTAGGCAAAAGCAATAGCGGCCCTATACAATGCACTCATTCGAAGTCAGCTGGAGTTTAACGCTGCAGTATGGGCTCCACATGAATCAAAATATAAACTGATGATGGAGCGCACACAAAACAAATTTACGAGGTTTTTGTATCTTAAGCTTTATGGAGTATATCCTTTCTATCCTTTGATGTATCAAACCTTGTTCGTTTTGGGCATGGTTGGATACAACAAACTGGAAACAAGAAGAGATTTGGCTATCTAAGCTAAGAGGTATTGTCTCCAACTCGTATATATTGGAGCAGCTAGGTTTATGCGTGCCGAATAGATATGTGTGGAGGCGGCGACGGCCGCGGCTGCTCGCGATCCCCCATGCTAGGACTGGCCTGCTGGCCAAAGCCCCTTTGACACGAATTTTGCACACGCTTAATGTAGTTGCCGAAAAAAATTATATTTTCACCTGTTCAAAAAGCGAGTTCGAGAAAGTAACTTTAAAAGTGTTATGCTATGATTGATACCGATTTACATCGGCCAGCTAAATTATTGTTATAACTGACATTAATGAATTCATAGATAATAAGTAAATAATAATAATAATAAAAATGAATTAAATGAAATATATTGTAATTAATAATTGTAGGTAATAATTGAATGAAACTAATATTTTTTTTAAATAAGTATCTGTAAACTTTAGATGACTACACTATTGTATTAGGAACCCCTGTAAAAATAGCTGTATTGTGTTAAAAATAAAATAAAATAAAATAAATATGTCAAGTTTTATGAAACGGCAATTGTCGTGACAATCCGACAGTATGTTATGATTTCTGACAAATTGTCGACATGTCAAGCTTTATGAAAACAGGGCCCTGGTGTTATTCTCTTCCTACGGATGGCCCACACGACTAGGTACGTCAGTGTTATCTGATTGGTCGTTGGACCGCATCGCGACATTTGATTGGTCGGCAGTGTCGGCACGTAGTCGCGGGCCAGTTACGTGATATCACGGGACGTGACTTCCCAGGGGCAGGCCCTATTTAATAAACGTGACAATTTATCATTGTCACCTGTCATTCCAATTTTATATCCATTGCCTACTACGTCAACCAATTTGAAAATAGAATAAACTACTTACCTACTCAAAGCTACACCGCAATGTAAACCAAATTGTCATGACAACTGACTAATTGTCACTTTATTAAATAGGGCCCTGATTGGTCTTTACACCGAATCGCGACATTTGATTGGTCGGGTCGTAGTCGCGGGCCAGTCACGTGACCTAACTGTCATGGGAAGAGACTACTTCCCTGGGGCTCAAGACTGCTAATGTTAATGTCATAATTAATGTTAATGTTAATGTCATAATTGAAGCGCTCGTGGCGGAACTTGACTTGACAGACTGATCGTACTCGATCACGTTTGTTAAGCAACGCTCGGTCCGGCCAGGTGTCGGATGGGTGACCGTTAAGTGGCATTACATCTGAGCGCTTTCGTGCTTCGGAGGGCACGTTAAACCGTCGGTCCCGGCTGTTGTCATCTGATAACAGTCGTTAAGCCAAGTTAGAGGCCTTTCAGGCGGCTTGATAAACTCTAACACCAGAGGTGGCCACTAATCCTCATTCGATAAGAAGAAGAATGTCATAATTGTGTTTCAATGGTGTTTGAATGGTAATGCTTTTTGACACAGTTCCTTCTTGTTTCTTAAAACCAAAACTGAAACACAATTTGTTTCGGTTTTGGGTTTAAGAAACACAATGTGTTTAGGTTTTGGGTTTAAGAATCAATAACTGTGTCAAAAAGCATTACCATTCAAACACCATTGAAACACGATTTTGACGTTAACATTAGCAGACTTGACCCCCTGGGCTTCGATTACCTGGGGCTCAACTCAAGTCAAGTCTGCTAATGTTAACGGTGTTTGAATGGTACCTACCTAGGTAATGCTTTTTGACACAGTTCTTATTTCTTAAACCCAAAATTGAGACACAATGTGTTTCCGTTTTGGGTTTAAGAAACACAATGTGTTTCGGTTTTGGACAAGAACTGTATCAAAAAGCATTACCATTCAAACACCATTGAAACACGATTATGACGTTAACATTGGCAGACTTGACTCCCTGGTTTTTTCCCTTCCACGGTACTATGGTAGATAGTATTGTAGGTACTAGGCTAGGGTTGCCAACTTTTTTGCATCAAATATAGTATTTTCAAGATTATTACGTGTAAAAATATAGTAGATGGCGAAAAAGTCCAAATAAATATAGTAGGTTGCCATTTTGTATGGAGGATTTTAAAGGTGTTGTATTTTTCATACTTACTAAACATTTTCATAATTTATTCAACAACCATAAGACACAAGAGTTTAAACACAAAAAATATTATGTTATGCAGTTACTTTTGTGCATAATAAGTAATAATTTTATTGCTGCTTTTCTTTAATTTTTTCACTTGAAAAAATATATTAGTAGTTTTGCCTTTTATATATTTTTTCAAAAAATATAGTACTTAGGCGAGCCTGTAATATAGTAGGATACTATATAAGGTGGTACCAAATTATCTAATGATACTTAAACAAGGTAATAGTGTTGCTCAAACTGAACAACTTTCTCCATAGAACTTAGGTCCAAAACGAATTATTTTTCGCCTTTCCATAGTAAGTCGGTCAGCTGACCAGTACATTTTGTATGGGAGTATGAAATTTTTTTTTCGTTTTTCAACCTATGTTCCTTGGAGAAAGTTATTCAGTTTAAGCAACACTATCACCTGTTTAAGTATCATCAGATCATTTGGTACCTTATATTATACAGTAATGTTGGCAACCCTATATTGTAGGTACCGTGCACATGGCCGAGAATGGCACGCAGGAGGGCAGCGTGGCGTGGTCCAGGCCCAGCAGCGCCACGGCCGTGTACACCAGCACGCACCCGATCAGCGTCATGTTGTTCAGCCGCGGGGACGAAAGCTTTATGGACCTTACATTAATAGAACTTAATGATTAACTTGCACTGTTCTTTATTGAGCAAATTCGGAACCACCTCTCTCTTTTAACTGCCTCTGGTCCGCCCACCCGTGTAAGACGCAGAGGTCCCGGGTTCGATTCAGTGTTTCTTTCAGACAAAATTCTCCGGGGGGGCAATTAAGAGGTTCGGGGGAGTTCGTCCGACGATCACTACATTAATTTGCCCGTCTACCTACACACAACCCATTTTTCTCCGGGGGGGGGGGCACTAAGGCTGCTCCGGGGGGGCACTGCCCTCCCGGAGTAGTACCTGAAAGAAACACTGGTTCGATTCCCAGGGGGGGTACAATTTGTACTCGGTTTGGTTGGTGGTAGGGCTTATTTCAAGTCCGCCTGGCTAGCTACCACCATCTTACCTAAGTCTGACGCCATAATAACAATTTAAAAATTGTTGTGTTCCGGCAGTTAGAGGTATCCGGCGGGCTGATTATCTAATTAGAAACCACCTAGCGACCGGTTGCAGTTCATAGATGATAGTGATCCATTGCTACTTCTTTTTGGATAAAAAAAAACATACCAAAGAAAAGTAGCAATGTATGTGGAATGAAAACGGTCGGTAAATAGTTTCTTTTTAGATAATCAGGGTGCCGGGGTAGTGCGCTTCCACCTTCGGCCTTATCGTCATTTAACATCAGGTGAGTGAGATGA
Organism: Agriphila geniculea; assembly: GCA_943789525.1. Taxonomy (NCBI): domain Eukaryota; kingdom Metazoa; phylum Arthropoda; class Insecta; order Lepidoptera; family Crambidae; genus Agriphila; species Agriphila geniculea. Next base: position 3,623,690 of record OX038877.1, on the reverse strand, counting down.
AGGCCAAGCATTATCCCGTTGTGTATAAAAAAAAACAAAATGGGATCAACCTTGAAATCGCGAAAAAAAAGTTTTATACATTTCGATGGAATAAGATTAATACTTTTGTTTGGAACAGCTGATTTTTTTTTCGTGATTTCGAGGTTGGTCCCATGATGAAAGTTTTTCAGTTTGATGATATGATCCACCCCACGAGAGGTTTTGTATTAACTAAAAATAACCTTGTATAGCCAATGGCCAGTTCCTCAGTGATGAGGATTCTGGGTGTAGTGAACTTCCACCTTCAGCCTTATCAGCACTTAACATCAGGTGAAGTGAAGGCCCAAACAAACACTATCCCGTTGTGCATAAAAAAAACCACTTGGGGACAATTCGGAAACAGATAGGGAGTCTTGAGTCTTGCATGGCTGAGGGAGATCAATTTCAAAAAACCGGCCAAGTGCGAGTCGAACTCGCACACGAAGGGTTCCGTACCAAAAAATGCCAAAAAATCACGTTTGTTGTATGGGAGCCCCCCTTTATTTTATTGTTTTTAGTATTTTTTGTTATAGCGGCAACAGAAAAACATCATCTGTGAAAATTTCAACTGTCTACCTGTTGTCGTTGTTAAAATAAAGCAAAAACACGGCAAAAAAACAATTTTGTTGTATGGGAGCCCCCCTTAAATATTTATTTTATTATATTTTTAGTATTTGTTGTTATAGCAGCAACAAAAATACATCATCTGTGAAAATTTTAACTGTCTAGCTATCACGGTTCATGAGATACAGCCTGGTGACAGACAGACAGACGGACAGCGGAGTCATAGGGTCCCGTTTTTACCCTTTGGGTACGGAACCCTAAAAAAGATTTGTGAGAGATTTTGTGGTACCAACTCACCTTCGTTTACTATAATGCAAGTTGAAGACCAAGAACGCCAGTGCTAATGCCACCCCTGCAGCAGCCAGGGTTGCCACCGCGAGCCTGGCCGGCGCCCACACAGAGTCTACTCTCAGCACCAGCACTCTCCTCGCGGCGGGTATACCGCCAGCCCACTGCGGCTTACTGCACTCGATACACGCCAGTTCTCGTCCGTGTGTGTATAATGCTACCGTTTTTGGACGTCCACCTGAAAGTATTATGATATTATCAGGCGCACGACACCCACTGCTGAGCAAAGACTTTCCTAAGATCTGGAAAATGTTAGGTCTTTATCATCATACATAACATCCCATTAAGTCTACTACAGGAGATAGGCATTTTGGACGTCCATTGAAATTGTAGGGAAATAATATTTTGAGTTATCAACAACATCAAAACTGGTATTAGTAATGTGTAATTGTATGGACACTGTCTGGATAAAACTTTTTTTTTATAACAGTCCATTAAAGTCTATGTACCTACAGTAATGCGCTTCCCTAAAGTGAAATTTCACAGTCATCTTCGTTTTATCAAGTTTCCAGAATGTTCAGAATCCGTTACCGATTCACTAGGCAGAATGCCATAGATCACAGATTCACAGAGTACTTAACTCTTATACTGAGTTCCATTCCAGTACTGGTTACACTCTTTATGGGTCCCCTCAAACGGGCGACACGCCACAACCACAAACGCCATCTACTAGAAGCTGGAAGTGGCGAGCTGCAAAAGGAACTGAAGCGCGCGACAACCACAGCTAAGTACCGACCCAGGTAGCCGATACAAATTTCCATCGCTTGAAGTTTTAGGGGCCTAGAAGCAAGAAGCGATGTTTGTAGCGTGTGGCGACCACCGGTGCGGCGTTTACCGTGTGCGGCGATGTATGAAAACTACAGGAATAGATCAGTGGCGGCCTTTTATGGTTGTAACGTGTCGCCCGTTTTTAACTAAGAGTTTTATCAGGTAGGTACCTACAAAAAATGGAAACTGCCTGATGGAGAATAGCAGCATATTATTTTGTGGACATAGGCCTTTCCCGGATATTTTGTACCTTGGTACTCGTATCGTGCTACATAAATAACTTCTCATTCTTACGTTACCTACTTAAATCCAGTGAACCAAAGAGCCATTGTACAAGGTTTAGTAATCTACGGGTACAGGATCAGAGATAAGGATGTAAAGCGTGACTGACATCTTAGATTCGAAAACTAGAGTTAGGAAAGATATTTAAATCCCAAGGTTTTGTTAGTTTATCCTTATAATATAAACATATTTTACCATTAGTCACAATATAAGTATTGAGGTAATTTAAAAATATAATTACCTTGAATTTGATAGAAAGCTGAAGTGCCTATACGATCCGCACCATTGAAAGACACGGGACCCTGTAAATGACAATTTTATTGTTGTTACTTTTATATTAATGTAAAATACTAGTACTCACATAAATTATTAATAATGCCTACCATACACAATACTTCTAAATAAACAAAGCTTTTGGTAAACAAATCCCAGCTTGCATTAGTATGGGCATAAAAGATTAATGACCCATTAACTTTATTCACGACCCTCGTTTACTCAATCTTACTTCGAGTGGTTTAGTCATAAACTGGATTCATTGTGCTTTGCAACAAAGATAATCCAGCAAAAATAATAGGATCTAGCCGTAATGTTGAAGAGACTTGTGAGCACTAATAGCAAGAAGTATCCAAGCAAGAAGTGCAAGAAAAGAAGTAGCACAAAGAAATAGCGCCCACTTTTCTTTATGTAAGTAGTTCTATTTAGTTATAGTTGGGTACCTACCAATTGAAACGAAGATAAGTAATTTATTTGTGAATCCAAAAAGTAAAATTTCTCTTTTACGAACACAATAAAAAAAATGTATATACCTACCTACTTCTTAGATAAGAAACTGGACTGCAAAATGAACAGAATCTATTAGGTACCTATCTACAAAATGTTTTATTTTCTATGCAGAATCTTTTAAAATACATCGTCGTTTAATAACAGTTTGTTTGGCACGGACTTGGAAGGTCGGGAAAATAAGATTTTCAACAGTGCGATTAGCATTATTTCAACATAAACCCCACGCGAATTCGTAAACTTACCGAAACTCCTAAAAAACTCAAGTTTCCGAGTTGGTTCAAGAATTCTTCGGCCATATCCTTTCTATCGTAGTCGAAGTGGCTTAGTCCAAGCTTCCACCTTCTGCTGGTCAATTCCTCTGCGCTCCTCCATAGTAGTTCCGCTTTGCTTAGTGCCAAAGCTATGGCCCACACCGCATCATAGGTCTGCGGGGCGAAGGGAGATACCGTGGCTCCTGCAGTTTCCATTTCTTGACTAAACATTTCGTTGGTCTGAAAAGATTGATTTCATACTTTCATTTCCTGAGATCTTATGAAATAAAAATGTTGCAAAACATGGACCAACTTAGTAGTGAATACGATATTTTATAAGACAAATAAATTACATTCTTAGGTCAAATAAACTCTCCAGAATTGTGTTTTATCGAAGCCAATTCTATTAAGTATTTATAAGGCGCTGCCGATGTTCAAGAATTGACTTTATAGGCTCTAGGTAGCTACATTTATTTCTCGCAAGAGTATTGAATTATACATAACATTATCGTTAGGTTTTGTACAAGAATTAGGTATTGGATTGTAGGCAAGTACTTACTTTTTATAGCACAGCTAAGCTCACGAGGATAGTTAAATAGAACTTATGAAACTTCCAAGTTGAAAGTGGAAAAATCACTATTTATATTTGATAAAAAGCTAAAAATTCTTTTTCGCCTGAGAGTTTTCACGAGCTTTGCAATTTTCACGTTATCCGTCACGTGGAATTTTTAAACTACCTACAGGAATTTTACAGAAAATAGGATTTAATTATTTATTCTCTGAAAATACAGCAGTATTTCTTTAAAATTGAGTTGATATTTTTTATATCGAACTATTTCCACAGGCTCTATTTTTGGTAGGTGAGGTTTGCGAAGGTGCAAACGTTTTCAAGTCAATAATAATGTATCATCCAGAGCTCTGTAAATTTTAAACCTTCAATCGCTTTTCAGCCCCTTTGTTGCTCAACCACTCCCACCCCCACCACTGAAAATCTGCCAGGTGCACGGATCTGTTAATAATGGTACCTACACCTAGTATGGCAAACTAACTAGAGGGTATTCAGTATTCAGTATTCAGTATTCATTTATTGCATATCACATTACATAGTGAGGTGGAACATTTAATAAGGTCTACATGTGACGCCCTGTAAGGGCATAGCAATATTAATTAATTAAGGGCTATTAATTACTAAATATAACAAAAATTTGAAATAATTTACAAAATTCACATTAAATAATTACTTAATAAATAACATTCAAATTAACATTCTAAATAATTAATTCTAAATAAAATTCAGGGCTAATCATTCTTATTAATAATTATCTATTTTTTTTAAATTGAATAATAATAAAAAATAATATTACACCATTTATAACATCGTACTTATATTAGAAATATATATATTTTAATTGATTATACATACAAATATCAATTGAATTCATGTCTATCTAAATCTTATCTAAGATAAAAGCATCTTAAACTTATGTTTTAGATGCTTTTATCTTCAAAAAATTCATTTAAATTATAATAACATTTAGCGATGAGAAATTCTTTTAATTGTTTTATAAAATGAGTAGGTTTTTCCAAGTTTTTTAGGTAATTAGGAATGTGGTTAAAAATTTTAATTAACATGGTATGGGGGCTAGATGATACTAATTTCATACTGGAGAAAGGTACTTGTAGTTTGTTTAAGTTACGGTTATTTCTTTTATTATTTATGAGAGGAGAATAAAATTCTGGATGTTTTATAACAAACTTGCATGCCTCTAGGATGTAGATAGATGTAATAGTCAGAATATTATGCTTCACAAAATGAGATCTGCAGGATTCCATTTGGTCTATGTTAGTAAGTATTCTCATACATTTCTTTTGTAATACAAATACTCTATCCACGTCGCAAGAATTTCCCCATAAAATGACTTCATAGGAGAGTATTGAATATGCATATGCATAGTAAGCCGTAAGTGCAGTACGGAAATCAGTTACTCGTTTTAAGTGATAGAGAGCATATATAAAAGATGATAATTTGTGTACCACTTTTTGTATGTGTGTATTGTGTGTTTTCCAATTTAGATGACTGTCCAGGTTTATTCCTAATAAAGTAGCAGAGTTACATGTTTCTAGCGTTATGCCATTGTAGTTATATGATATTTCTATTGAAGATTTTTGATAGGGTTTAAATTGTATGATTTTAGTTTTTTTAAGATTAAGTTGCAAATGATGTGATTTCAGCCAATTTATAATTTTATCAAGATTTAAGTTTAATTTAGATTCAAGTTCTGAAGTGGTAGAGCAATGGATTAAGATGGAAATGTCATCTGCAAAAAGCACACATACATCATTTTTCAGTAATCAAAAAACAAAAATGTTTCAGGATTTTGTCGCTGTAAATTGTCCACCTATTTCTGGTATATAAGTTAACTAGGATTTTTGTAAGTCGCAAATCTTCATTTTTAGGGTTCCGTACATTTGCCCAACTATTTTGCAAATAAGAAATAAATAAAAAAATGAATATATTTTTACAACAGGGACTGAAAAGGGGTCTTAAAATTTTGAAGTGGGGCTACTAGGGCATGTGTATCATATGAAAGAGCTTTGTTTGCACGTTTTTAATCATTTTTTCTTTTTCTTTAGGCCGCATAGTTTTCGACTTATGATGAAAAATGTAAAAAAAATACCGTCCCCCCCCCTTATCTCCGAAGTTTGCAAAGAGAAAAATCTGAAATAGTTCTATGTGATAGCAGTTTATATAAAGATTACAAGAAAAATAAAACGATGTCTCAATATAGCACACTTTTTTGGAAATCATCAGATTTCTAAAAAAGTTGACATTAGTTCCACTATCGGTCGAGAGATGGCGCTGACCTAAAACTGCAATACTAATTTTATTATACTACTCTGCAGTGTGGTTAAATGGTGCAAATATGATGGTACGGAACGCTCGGTGCACGAGTCCGACTCGCTCTTGACCGGTTTTTTTCATTATTATAAAGCCTTTTCTTTTGCCAGCCAGATGAAAGTGTATATTTTGCTTTATCATAAAAGGTAATTAGTCACAAAACTCTAAACAAAGTGGGCGCAATCGCAAACTAAAATAATGTTTCTATAATAAAGGGCAGAACAATAATTAATCGTTAATTATTTTAATTACGGGCGTATTTTGAAGTCTTTTTCTGAGTCCATTGTTCGACTATGATGTAATAAAACTTCGTTGTACAATACAAAGCACCGAACAAAACAATTCAAAACAATTTCATTGTTACCATCAGATTAAGCTCTAACGCATTAATAAAGTAAGTACTACCTATCTCTCCTATTTATTTCTCTTATCTAGTTTGTCAGAAACATCTTTTAGAGTCGTAAAAGAATGTTCGCTTTTACGGTAGCTTTATCAGATTGTTTTAAAAAGCTTTTATTATTTATTCATAGTCTTTAGTTAGGGCATTCATATGCCTGCTATAAGTGAGGGCTGTTTGCAAGGGCGTCACCAAGGGTGGGCAGGGAGGGAAAGCTGCCCCCCTAGAGGTTAAAAAATGCAGCCAATTGCAAGGTAAAGTAACCAAAGTCCTTAGGCCGTGCAATTGACTTGCTTTTCCGATAAATCCCGCAGCTTAAAACTTGAATAAATTCACTAGACTGTATCTACAATTCATATTTTTCTCATCCCTAATATTAACTTGCCAGTCCAGAGTAAGAAGTGACGTCACCCACGATGCCCAGATGCGCTGTTAATGTAACCAGTTCTTCTAAGGGGCCATCCGTAAATTACGTCACACGAATTTCATGATTTTTGATCCCCTCCCTCCTCCTTGTCACAGCTGGTCACATTTGTGAGACCCCCCCTCCCTAGTGTGACGTCACATATTTTATAATTTTACATCTAGAAATAATTGTTGAATTAAAACAGCAGTTTCGAAATTTGTTTTACTTCAATTTAAATGATTTTGAAATGTGACGTCACGAAATTTAGGACCCCTCCAACCCCCTTGTCACACAATGTCACACTTCGTCAACCCCCTCCCGCCCCCTTAACGTGTGACGTAATTTATGGATGGCCCCTAAAGCCTGAGCGAGGTGGGAACTTATTAAATCCGCAACATTTCTCACCAGTCCAGAGTAAGAAGTGACGTCATCCACGAACGATGCTCCGTTGCGCCGCATTAACGTGACCAGTTCTTTTAAAGTCCTAGCTAGGTGTTACTTGTAAAATCAGCAACATTTCTCACCAATCCAGAGAAAGAAGTGACGTCACCCACAATGCCCCGATGCGCCGTCACAGTGACCAGTCCGAAAGTCCTAGCGAGGTGGGAACTTGTAAGATCAGCAAAATTTCTCACCAGTCCAGAGTAAGAAGTGACGTCACCCACGATGCCTCGATGCGCCGTCACAGTGACCAGTCCTTCTAAAGCTCTCGCCAGCTGCGCCCGCGTGCATGGCGCGGAACCCTGGATGCGCGGCGGCGCACCCGCAACAAGCCACGCGTACTCCGCGCCGAACATGCCCAATCTGAACGCCTGCGATCTCGCAACACACGGAAAAATTATTGTTTTGCTGTTAATGTGCCCTTCTTCCATTATTTGATACACAATTTCGATTTCAATTAGGTGGGCTTACGAGGGTTTGCTAGATGATCAGAAAACAGTCATATGCACTTGGGTGTACCATGTTCGTTTTGGGTTCGTGGCAAGCACTCAGTGGTCATAGCACCTGCTGTGGCCGGTGAACCAGGGCTAATTGTCTAATTTCAAAATCTTTCGCAATCGCTTTCAGGATGTGCTACATTGATGTTTCTTTTTGGCACAAATAAAAACTTACCAAAGAAATGCAGCAATGTGTCACATCCATCTGTCAAATGCTTAGAGCATCGCGGCTTCGTCTCGAAACAGAAGCGCGTCTTACTCTAAGGTCAAATGAAAGCGATTGCGATAGATTTTGAAAATTAGACAATAAGTAGGCAGGTCTCTAGCGATAATACCTACCGTTTGTCGACAACCAGTTCACTTGATTCAGTGCAATTTTTAATTAAATGTACCTTTATGTATTTGGTGGTACTGGCAGAATTTATTCGAACCGGGTTCTACGGCCACAGTTTAACTGTGATACAGTGGTGCTTCGTGTTTTGAATAAAGTAATAACGCGTGATCGCGTTCTGTGTTTGATCCACGAATAGTTTTGATTAATGGTAATGCATTTTTGTTACCACTTTCTACGCTGTTAGTGCATCAAATAGTCACCCCCCAGGGGGTTTGAGAAAGGTCAATGGTCCAGTAATCGTTGACTTTTATAATATATAACATTATATTTGAAAAGTTCAACTTTCGGAGTGAGTTTGTGTGTGAAACCCTGGCTTAACGAACGACAGGTAACTTTTAAGTTACGAAAGTTCAAATAACGAAGACTTAGTGTTCAACTTAAATTTTCAAGTTGTAAATCCGGCCGAGAACTAACCAGGCATACTATGGGTGTTTAACTTGTAAAATTATTCATAACTTGAACGCAACTCACCTCGCAAAATATTTTTGGTATCATCTCTTGTGAGAAACTGCCAATTATTATTCTGGTATCAAGTTCCTGTAATAATAAGTTTAATATTTGAGAAGTGAAATTAGTAAAAAAACTATTAAAAAATTCAATATAGAACACAGGTCGATAAAAACAGTGTTAACGCCACAAATCCTTACTGCTAGAAAACCTGAGAGACTGTTGCGTAATGAAAAAAAAAAAATTTATGGTAGCAAAAGTGCTTATTCAAAAGAAAACGGCTGCTTAATTGAGTTTTAAAAAAAATATTAGTTACGTTACAAGGCCGACAGTTTAATTCTCACTTGGTGATTAATTGATTATTTATAATGAGAATATGGGTAACTACGAAGAATTTAGACCTTTGATAATAATGTTTCTGTTTTGATGACCGAGCGAGCCTTTTTTATCATAAATGGGTTTGCTCTTGACCCCAGTATAGCCCAAAAGCAAAGACAGGGCCTACGATGGAGCGAGCTAGCCCAAAAGGTGCTTATTCACTCTGGCCTTGAATAGAGTCAGATTGTATGCACTCGGAAACACAGACGCCGGCAGGGAATTCCATTCCATAGCTGTGCGCTTTAAAAATGATGTGGAGTAG